>JADLSH010000380.1:1670000-6670000 GCA_016169945.1 Trachythela sp. YZ-2020 | reverse complement strand
TCTAACAAACAAAAAGACAGGAGAAAAACAGGGCTTCACATCTATGTTTAAAGTAGGAAAGGAGATGAACATTAATCCGGGTAGTGTGTCTTATTATATAGGAAAAGACATCAATATAGACGGGACTGTATACACAATACAAAAGATTGATAAACCAGAACCAGAACCAATGTTAAAACCAAAACCAAAACTTTTATCTTTGAAAAGATATAAAGAAAAAATTAGAAAAATTAAATTTGATTATGATATAAACCTTGGTAAAGCCATTAGCAAAGCAGAACAAGCCGACGGTGTAAAAGATGAACGTAGTGAACCTGAACGTAGTGAACCTAAACGTAGTGAACCTGAACGTAGTGAACAAAGCGAAGCAGAGGAAAGTGATACAGATGATAACAGCGAAGTCAGTGAGTGCAGTATCCGTCTAACCACTAACCAGACGAGTGAAACATATTCTGAACGAAGTGAAGATGAGCTAAGTGAAGATGAGATAAGTGAGTTAGAGTATGACAGCGAGTGAGTAAGTGAGGATTAATCAATTTCAAAGGCTTTTTTTGTCTTTGAAATTTTCTTTCTTACACCTTTTAAAAAATTAATTTGTAAACACCCCATCCACCAATCAGTCCAGTGACTCCAATAACAACGTTTTGATACTCTTTCATCTCGTCAGATGGTTTGTAGTAATCTGAGATATGCGGGGGTCTTGTGAATGTCCTTTCTTGATATGTTATTTTTCTTAGGTTGTCCAAAGCTTTGTTCGTTGTGTTGATATCCGCGTTTGCGTCAGACAGTTGTTGACGAAGTAATTCTGTCTTGTTTTTAATTTTTACCTCTTCTTCATACCACTTTTCTTTATCGGCTGATAATTTTTCCATTGCTAGGTTGTGTCTTTTAGTTTCTTTCTCATAACCATCTTTATCGAGTGACTTAAATAGAAACCCGGCACCTGCGAATGCCATTGCATTAAATAATCCTGATGCTACAACACTTGCCATTTATTTATTTATACTTTGATTTACTTCGTTCATTCTTTGAACGGATTGTCTGGAAGATACTTTTTATCTTGAAGCATTTTCACTCCAACAGCACTTACTCCAAAAACCACGGAGAGTTTAGCGGCTCCGACTAATGTTGCCGGAAGACCAAGTGAGTCTTTTGCAAACTTTTTACCAAGATATGAAATTCCCATCGCACCAGCGGTAATTACGGCCGCAGTGTATAATTCGTTTAATATGTCCTTCTGTTTAGTAGCCATTTATTATACATAAAAAAATTTCTTAAACATTTAAGTTTAAGGAATCTTACGCTATGTCTATTTTACCAATCGTCAGGAATGGGAACAACATAGTCAGTACCTTTTGATAAAATAAATTTAGCATCCTCCTCCACTCTATGTTCTATATAATTATTAATGTTAGGTGTTACATACACACAGTGCGGACACTTAAACTTAATTTTACCATTGATATGTAAGTGACACTCTTCAACATGCGTTGTTATTTCATAAAAGTCTCCAATATAGTCACAAATAGCACACAAATACAGGCCTGAGAAAGTATAATTAAAACCACACTCCTCGACTATTATATTAATTTTCACACACATCCTTTATTATAATGATTAGTATACGACCCTTTAAACTAACTTCTCGATTTAATTCTTTAAAATGTGCTCATCCACTTGTCTAACCACGTATCGATAACTGGTGGCGTTTTTCCTAACAGCGGGTTTGTGATTTCTGTGACATGATCCTCCTCATAGTAATACAAATTACTTAAGGTCTCCTCTCCCTTAGAATACATTTCACGTAACAAAACATTATGTTCATACCATGCTTTAAACAACACACCGTTATCCATCTTGTGATACACAGCAGCCTTACCATTATCTCGGTGAACGCTTCCGTTTTTGTACCATATTGAGTATTTTTTTTTAACCATAACTGCAGGCTTATCGTCAGCTCTATGAAGCTCACCGTTAATATCACACCATTTTTTAATGTCGTCCATTTATTATAATGATTAGTATACGACTCTTTAAACTAACTTCTCGATTTTCGGTAATCTTTATACTCGGTGTAAACAAAATACGTTAATGCTAAGGCTAACACCCATAAATTTGAACCCAACCACTTAAGTCCACCAGCTGTTAATTTTATAATACCAGCAATTATATTTCCAACCGCACCTATTATAGGACCAAACTTTTCGGCTATTTTTTTAACAGCGTTTGCAAATTTTTTAACAGCGTTCGCCCCCTTGTTTACTATAGTTCTTCCTCCCCTAATGATTGATGTTATTATACCTGCGATACCTATTGACACCGCGGATAGTCCCACGATATTCTTCCTCGCCCATTTTTTAAATTTTTCAAGCCTACCCAAGTCGTTAACGTCAGCCTCCTCATACCATGTTTATCACTTCCTCACTTTCTGGTCTCAGATTAAGTCTTAGTCTAATGTCATCCATCTTTAGCTCGGCTACGTCAGCGACAGCGTCACATAACTTCAACCTCGCTTCGTTACCCTTTGCCTTTTCCTTTTCCGCCTCCTTCCTCCAGTGGTCTCTTTCCACTTTTAATGCTTCGAGCTTCTCTTCACCTGAGTCACCTTTCACGTTAAGAATACCCCTTAGTTCTCTCAGCTCATTTCGTGTTATCTCCGTGTTGGCTGTGATCTCATCAATCCTATCACTAACCACAGACTCTATCTTCTCACTTACATTGCTCACAATGTCATCCATAACGTCTTGAGGAAGGTCAACGTTAACACGTTTTTCCACCATAGCGGCAGGGGTTCTTTGATGCTCTTTGTCAGCCTTTTTTAATAACTCCTTAAACTCATTTACGTACGCTAATTTTGCTTTGTCTATGGAGTACATCATTTTCCCACCTTTTAGATATATTATTTTTTTACCCTTATATCTCGCTCCGTTAATTTTATTAGTTTTCTCAGAGAGGGTGGTTCTTAGCTCATCGTACAACGTCGTAGAGCTTGGTCCGTCTCCCTTGTTCACAGTGATACCAAGTCCAGTCTTTAGGAACTGTTTTTTATCGTGAATGATATAACGTTTTATAACACCTTCATCACGACGTTGATCTTTTCCTCTAATTTTATTAATTCTAGATTCTATATTTAAGTCTTCTTCTTCAACTCTTGTAAACACAGGGTTTGATCCATCAAAAATAAGAACACTTTCCTCATGTTGGTTATTAAAGCTTGTTTCACCCTCTTCAGCGTCTTCTGCTTCTTGGGTGCGTTCACGTTCCTTCATTTCTATGTCATCCTTACCAATATCTTCAGCATCCATTTTGTTTATTTATTTATTAATAGCTTTTTCACTTACCCACGAGTTATGTTTGTTATCATATCCCAACCACTTTACAAGCACCATACCTTTTCTTTTTCTTAAAATTTTCTCTATCTTAAACACGTGAGGATCTTCACCCACATGACTCATCTCCTCTTCGTAAAACTTACCTATGATTGGCTCTGCTTCGTCATCCACTATCTCGTACATGTTTGGATCACCTCTAAAGACACCGCTAATTTTAAATTTCTCCTCTGTAAAGTTTGCCTCGTACCCCTTTTTGAAAATATTTTTATACTTACTTATCCTAACGATATCACCAACTTTAAACTTTGGTATCGGAAACTTACCTAAGCCATAACCGTACAACGTGATCCATACCTGGTCCTTATTAGACTTATTCACATCGGCTGGTTTCATTTGTATACTACTATGTTTGGTGTGGTTATAGTTGAGCGTAAGTTTGTCTAACACGTTAATCCAGTTGAAGGTGCCCTCTTTGTGAAAATACTTCCACATGGGTGTTTTTAAAGTGTGGTTAAATCTTTCAACTATGGCAGCCTTTCTGTCTGAGTTTGTAGAAAAGTAGTTTACATCATGCTCTTTTAACAAATTTTTTACACCAACGTTGTAGAACTCTTTTCCATCGTCAAACTGAGCGGTCTTTGGATACTGTCCAAACCTTTTCTTAAACTCTTTTAGTAGCTTACCCACAGCGTCTGTCATGTTTTTGGTATCCTTCCTGTATACTGGTATTGTGAATGCGTAACGGCTTAGGATCTCAACAGCTGTTAGTATCCAATAATAACCCTTGTTTTTGTTTTTATACTTCCCCATGTCAACCAAGTCCATCTGTACTTGGTCGGCTAAGTCGTTGACGAACGTTCTTTGAAATTTATGTTTTCTCACGATGGGTTTGTGTATTGTGTAGATGTCTTGAGTTTTTAACCAGTCTTTTACAATTCTACGACTAACACCGTCTAACCCAGAGTCTTTTGCTTTTTGGTATAACCTTTCTATAGACTGAAAACCCATGCTTGGGTTGTAGTAAATGTCTCGAAGTTTTTGTTCAATAATGAACTCCTTATCGTTTATGCTCGCTCCGCTCGCCTTGCTTCGCTCACTTCGTTCGCTATTCATTTATCTTTCGTTCACTCCGCTTTCGCTTACTCTATGTACAACTCAAGTAGTAAGTCCATGTCAACCTTCTTTTCAATGTTTGTGCTAACACTAAAAAACAACCTGTTAAAACAACCGTTGTTAATTATTGCTTTGCTATTAATGTTTTTGAAAAATGTTACCGAGGAGTTTAAAATTTGCCCTGGTGTTATTGGTAGCGTGGAGAGCGTGATACTTCTCTCACCGCGCGTGTTAAAGTTCATTGACCCGTCCACGATGTCACAGTCGATGCTGATGTGTGAGAGACCCTGGTTGATGTTTACGACGTTAGGGGAGTTCACCCAAATGACGGTGTTTCCAGTAGTGTCATTAATAATTTGCTTCTTTGGAAAGCCTAGTAGCGGTGCGAAGTTGTCAAGATCTAACAAATGATTTTTTGATGACATTTTACACGTGTTGTTGTATGAAATTTTTATCAACTCGAACGTCCAATACCCCTCTCCAAACATAATCTTTTGGCTACGCATACCAACGCTAACTGCAGTCCCGTATAGAATGAAGTCGTTAACACCGGAGATAACGTTTTTAAACTTCCAAAAGACTGCCGCGTTTTTTAAAATCATCGTTGACTTGTTGTGCTTGTTTGAGATGTTGGCATCAAGATAGAGCTCCTTCTCATTATCCTTTATAAATACTGTTACCTTCTTCATTTATTTTAATTAAAATAAATGGCTAGCGAAGCAGATAAAATAATAATAACCTTCTATGGTAAACAAAACCTCGACAAGGTTAAAAGAAATATGAAAGAAGGTCCTGAGAAGACTAAGAATAAATTTTTAGTAAAATATCCGTACGCTGTCGTTGACAAGTTTATTTTTGACGTTGAGTTAAAAAAGAACGGTGACATAGATAAGTACGTCACATATTATAAAATTACTGACGACACCTCGTACGATATTACTTCTGACACCTTTTTAAACAATAAGGTATGGATGAAAAACTTATATTGGCAAGAACCATGGGGTGCTAATGGAGTCGTTCAACCATTCGCTCGTAATGATACAACAATTAAACCGAACGATCTTAAGATCTACGTTACAGACAACTTGTTTTTTGACATCACTCTTCCAGACCTCGACATCAAAGATAGTGGTACGAATAGTCTTTTAGATAACCCATACTTAGCGTCTTTGTACGCCGCATACATTACAACATACTCCTGTGGAATTAGTGAAGAGCATTTTAAGTATGACACAGGATCAAAAATTATAACAAGCTTAGCAAGGTACCATTTATACTTTCATATGAGTAGGTTTCTTAGACAACCAAACAAGATGACAAAGTATATAACAAGCGACATAAGAAAAATTATTATGTACCACAAAAATCCTACATACCATTGGACTAAGGAGTTTTACCCTGGGAAAGCAGCGACTAGTTGGTTGATTAGTCAACACCCAAGAGGGACAATTCGACGTGTTACACATCGAATGAGTAATAGAGGTTTTGGTCAACTTGGTCTTAACTATGAGAAGAGGGGTGCTCAAATTCTTCCTAAGATGAACTATGAGATGACTATTGCGGCTAAGTCAAATGGGTTAACAAAAACAGGTCAGCTGTTATTTCAACAAAGCGTAGAAAGTTACGTTTACTGCGTATTAGGTGCGCAAGCAAAAACTCGATGGCCAATTGTTGGTAGAGGAGCTATGTCATTACAAACACAGGAGGTGTTTAAAAAAATAATTAGCGACACAACTATTCAAGACGATCAAACACTCGCCGTAAGTAACATGAGGAAGGCTATAAAGGATACAAACGTTGTGTTAAACATGGCCATCACACCAGGAATTATACTTATCCCATCAAACATGATCATACTTGACGAAATGATGGTTGGTTACAACAACATTCTAAAACTCGCTGGTATGGGGATGAGTTTCGGTAAGAACGATAGAGTTAACTATGATGCAAGCGAACCCGTGGCGAGCGCAAGTGAACCTGTGACGAGCGCAAGCAAACCCGTATCGAGCGCAAGTAAACCTGTGACGAAACCAACTGCGCTTGTTGTGCGTAAGCCTAGCGCTCAAAGCAGTCCAAGCATGTATGGGGAGGAGCTAACTCTTCTCGCTGTTACATTAATTGGCGGTGTGTTAGTTGCAAGGTTTGTAATTTAATCACCAACAAAAACTTAACAAACTTTCAACAAAAACATAACAAAACTTTTTTACTGTAGTTTTGCTATAAACTTGCTAAAATCTGTTGACAACAAAAACACAGCAAAATTTAACAAAAACATAACAAAAACATAACAAAACTTTTTTACTGTAGTTTTGCTATAAACTTGCTAAAATCTGTTGACAACAAAAACACAGCAAAATTTAACAAAAACATAACAAAACTTTTTTACTGTAGTTTTGCTATAAACTTGCTAAAATCTGTTGACAACAAAAACACAGCAAAATTTAACAAAAACATAACAAAAAACATAACAAAACTTTTTTACTGTAGTTTTGCTTGTGGTAATTTGGAGCCAAATATAAGCGTGTAAAGTCCAACAAAGGTAAAAATACTATAATGAAACAAAAGTCAAAGTCAAATTACGAAAGGAAAAAGGAAAAAACCCTGCAGAGTAAATGCAGGTAAAAGACTTGCCGACTATAACAAATCAGCAAAGGCAGGTCGAACGACGCAGAAGCTTGCTCCAAAAGATGAGTATAGTGAGGACGGTATCGAAGCGGAAGATAGTTCTAGCGGAATTAGTATTATGTCGATCCTAACGGGGGTTGGTATAATCACAGGTGTGGTTTGTCTTTACTTCACATACAAACAAGACAAAAGAGCAGAGGCACTTATACCTACTAAAGACACTATCAACAACAACAACACCCCTCAAGACGTTAAAGAACCAAACACAAAAATGCGTAGCTTTAACAACAACAACAACAACAACTAAAACACACTAATAAAGAGAAAGTATAATGACTACTTATAAAATGGAACAACTACTCCCTGATTACGAAAGAATTAAGGACGCTCAAATTATGGGAAAAAGAACGTTTAATAGCGTTACATTTAATCCAACCAAGGCGAGCCCTGGGGATGAGTTTTACATCCCTCTTCCAAGTTTAGGAGCTAACGTGTGTTTAGTTCCAAACTCGCTCTTCTTAGTTGCAAAATTTAAAAGCAATAGTACAAAGTCGTGGTTTTTAAACAACTTAGGTAAACTCTTAGCAAGCAGTCAAGAGATAACAGTAGATGGCTCAGTTGTTTACGACAACATCAACGAAAGCATTTACACCGTTTACAAAGACTTATGGCTTCCAAAAAAGCAAAGAGCAAACATGATTGATGAAGGTGTTATGAACGAGAACTCTCGAAAGCTTGTGTCAAAAGATGACACAGGTGATAGCTCTATAACAAACGATGAGTTCATGGTGAAAGTGTTCAACGACCGTGTGAGAATTAAGCTTGGTAAAATTCTTAACGATCACGGATTGTATGCTCCATATGGAATGAAAAGTAAAATTCGTTATAGAATAAGGTTTCCGTTTGCACGTGAAATTATGGTTGCACAAAGTGGTTCAAGTGTTGTTGATTACAGCTTGGAGGACATTAAACTAGAGTATGTAACGATAGAAGACACCAATACATACAACTCAGCCTTGTCTAGTTACCAGGCCGGTAGATCTCTAATCTACGAGCACATAACTATGATGAAAAAATGTATTTGGGACAAAGGATCAACACTTATCAACGAAAATGTTAACCTCCCAAGACAAAGCATGAAGTACATCGTCATGTTATTCAAAAACAAAATACTAACAAACAGTGAGGAGTATGTGTACCCAAACATCAAAAACGTGCAAGTTACGATAGAAGGTATTCCAAACTCTGTATATAGTCAAGGTATGGATAGATCAAGACTTTTATAGAGCCAAAGAAGGTATTCCTAAACCGAAAAAGCGACACTATGCCGGTCTCAGGTTCTTCCCTGACAGCAAGTTTGCATTATGCATCGATCTTAGAACTTTTAACGACAACAACGTCTCAGGTAACGGAAGAAAAATTCTAAACACACAGTCTGGTGTGTTGTTAGAGATAACAAAAGAAGTAACCGCAAAAGATCTCACATGTTACATCTTTGTGGTGTCAGATGGTATTGTAAACATCGCAAACAACTCTCTACAAGGTGTTGAGTACTAAATAGCGAAGCGTCGAGTACTAATTTCCTAATCCAAAACAAGTTTAGGAAATTAAATTAAACTAAAATAAATGACGTTAGAAACACCATTTAACATGATAATAGTTGGAATGACGGGGTGTGGTAAGACATACTACCTCCTTAAAATGTTAGAGAACGAGTACAAAGGTCACTTCAGTACATCTTTTAATTTGTCCAACCTATTTGTATAATCAAACGTATCAAAATTGGGAGTACAAGGACAATGACAAGTTTTCCCCATACCGTGTGACCAAGACGATGTGGAAAGTTTTCTAAAGTATATTACTAAAATTTACAGCGGAACAAATAGTCTTATTATTCTAGATGACTGTGCTAGTAGTCAGTCAGTTAAAAATAGAACGAGTGAGATGGTAAGACTCGCCTTCTCCGCAAGGCATTATAACCTAAGCACAATTGTTATTACACAGCAGCTAACAAGTATAACAAAACCTTATAGAGACAACACATCTAAGATGGTTACGTTTTACAACCCAACTAAAAAAGATATGCAGTTATTCTTAGAAGAGTCTCTTAACGTTACTAAGGACCAAGAGCGTGACATTATAGAAAAGTTAAAGATAAATAAATATGCCAGACTTGAAGTACTACGTCGACACCCTTTCACACATAGCGTTGTATATTCAACGTAAACCGCTTCAGTTCGCAATTTGTTTCACCTTGCTCGCAATAGGGTTTGTCTTGTTCGCAATAGGGTTTGTCTTGTTCGCAATTGGTGGTGCTTTGTTTGTTGTTTATACGCAGCCTGTTATAATAAATGAGCGAAGAAGAGACATTTTTCAAAGCTAACGCAAGTAATACAATCGACCCCGAACGTAGTGAGCCGGACACAGCGTCTAACATACGCGAGGAGCTGCTTACATTATCCTTAAGAGGTGAAATAAAACAGACAGAGAAGTATCTTAAAAAGGCTAACCAAGAGACCTTAGAGAAAATAAAAAAAGAATACGATAGGAAGCAACTGGATGAGACTAACGAGTTCATCTCAGAAAGTTTAATATCAAAGTTTTCAGGTCTAATGGAAAGTCTAAATATGATTGATGACAAAGACAATATGGTAGATGAGCTAAAGAACAACCATATGATAAAAAAAGACTTAAAAAGCATCCTAAGTCATATAACACCATACATACCATACATTGGATTGCTTTGTGGTGGGTTAGTCGTTGGAAAGCATATGATGTCTAAACGTAAAGACATACCTAAACAGGAGGACCCGCAAGTTTAACGACCAAACCGTATTTTTTTCATTTACTAGGTGTAAATGAAAAATTTAAGACACTTTACAATCCCGGATAAAGTGGTGGTGCTGTTGGTTGATTACTTTGAACAAACTCTCTAACCACCTTTCTTTTCGTAAGCTCAGTCTCTACCTCTTTTAGATCCACCTTACCCTCCTTTCTTTTCATGTTTTCACGTTTAACCTTTTTCAATGCCTTAACTGAACCTCTACTTCCATCTAATATTGCAACAACACCTCCAAGTGCAGCAAGTACAATAGCAGAAGGAAAAATTATGGCAACGGCCACTCCTCCAACTACGAGGGTTAGTTTTAGTAGTGTTTTACCTACTAATTTTGTTTTCTTTTTAAACAATATTTTTTTCATTTGAGAAAGTTTGGTCACTACTTCATCTCTAACATCTGTTAGCTCTCCCTCTGTAAGGGTTATAATCTGTTCCATTTATTATATAATAAAGATGACGCATATGTTAATATTTGGAGCTGGATTATATATAATTGACAGACTTATTAATCCGAAATGTTTGTGTGATCTGTGCGGGTCACAGGGTCACAAGGTTTGCAAGGTCTTACTGGAAACACTGGCTCGCCTGGTGTTAGGGGACCACAAGGCAATGTAGGTCCACAAGGACCACAAGGCAATGTAGGCCCACAAGGACTAAAAGGGTCACATAGCCTACTTAAAACTAAAGAAGTACAAAAAGATGGTAGCGTCCTAAAGGATGTAATAGCTGATAAAATTTTTAAAAAATAAAGCATGTTTTAGTTTACGTATGTTTTAAGACATATGCAAACTCATCAAATCTTCGAGGATTAAAAGTCAACCAAGATATTTAAACAAGACTCGTTACCATAGGATGTTCCAATTTGTTGAAGGTAAAGTTTAAAACCTGCAAGCAACGTGTGGTCAGAAGTTACATCTTTAAATTTAAACTCTCTACCTAAAAAGAACACGTTACCAACTATTATTGGCGAGTCTGAGTATTTAATAACTGCAAGGTCTATGTCCTGCTCTGTTCCATCAAGTTTGTATGCGTGAAAAACATACTTAATTTTTAACGTTGATATTACCTCATCTTTGTCAAACGTGTGGTTAGTTATTACAAATCTGGCATCATCGTTAGAAGATATACAAAACATAACGGGGGATGGCCATCCAGAGTTTAAGCTAAATGGAACACTCACCGCAGAATTGGATAACGCGGCGTAATATATTTGATAGTTCATCATTTTTAGACTTGGTTTAGGGCTTTTTGGTGAAGTGGGTTCAATCCTTTTATTTTTCTCATTTGAATAACCAAAGTTTAGACTCATTTATTTAAGAGCTTTAAGAGCAAGTGAGAACAACGTGTTTGCCTTTGGGGGTGCTAATGTTTTTGATAGCACGACTCCACTTTTTGGTAACACTCTCCAATGTCCAATTGCCATCGTATTTACTTCACCCTTACAGATTATCCTTTTGTCATCATTTGCACTTAGAGCTACTTTGTTAATAGTCTCTGTATAAATTACATGCTTTCGACTTCTAAACGTGTTCATACTTCTGTGCTGTTCCTTCCTGCTGAACAGACAGTTCTTATAATCATTAAACGTGATGTTGTTTTTAACAACCGCCTTTTTAACACCCTTACACTTTTTTTCTTCCACTTTGGTTCGATCCATCTTGTATGCATACAGCTTGCTACGTAGTCCTACAAACTCAGATATAATTCTTCCACCACACTCGTCTTTCATCATTCCAACAACCTTCTTGTTAATACCAGTAGGTATCCCTGATGGATGGTCTTTATCAAAGTTACTGGTGTCAAAGTGTGTTTGAACATCCTTAGAGATGTCTTTGTAAAAGTCGTCTGTCTTAATCTCGTAACATAAGCTGTCTGTGTCTGTGAACAGTAGCTGTGCTTTATCGTTATACTTGTTTTTAATGTAATTAAAATGAAAGTCATACATTAAGGTTTTACTTATATCAAGAATGCTCATCCCTAAGTAGATGGGTTTGTTTAATTTTATGGTGGTTCTATTCATGTGAACCGCTACTAGGTTTTCTGTAAAGGTATTTACTCCTTGAAAGTTAGGCTTCTTAGCTAGCTTTTGAATTTGATCAGGTCTAGTAACTAGCCTAACATCCACCCGGTTACGAACGTTCTCCATTGTTTTCCCAAAGACGGAGTTGTTCATTAATTTAAAAAAGTCTTTTTCGAAGTCTGTGGTGGCTTTTGTCCTAAGGTCTGTGTTAAGCTGGATGTACTCCTTTAACCAAGCTCTTTCGTTAAATTTAATGCCTCTGTGGATTTTTGTTAACTTCATACCAAGCTTAATGTACTGCTTTAAGCTCTCATAGTGTAGTACGTACTTGGTCTTATTGTGAAGGTTTGGAATGAGCTTATCCACCTTGTTTACCGTTAGACTTTCAGGGGCTAGCGGGTACTCATTGTGAGGGTTATGTAACGAAGTGGGGTACTCTAAGTCTACTTCTAATATACAACCCTTCCCTTCTTCATTACATATATCATCCCAGTTTTCAAGCTCCTCTTCACTCATCCACTCAAACCCATCCACAGGTAATGGCTTGCTCATTGCCCACCCATATAAATTGTTCGCATCTAAGTAGATTATAAATACTTGTTCCAATTCAGGATCATAAACTTTCATATACTTGTTGTTAGCTTTTGCATGTCTTTTAGTAATTGTGCTAACCCCACCCCTAATACCTTGTTCTACCATCAGGTACATGTCTGGGTCTGTTAGTAACTCTAACTTAACTTTAGAAATCTTTAATGCAGCATCCCAAGCTAGTCCTGGTGCGGTGTAGTACCATAATGAATCTAATCCATAGTTTTTAATGCAGATGTCTCTGTTGTTTTCCATGACGTCAGCAAGTAGTAGGGTGTCTGTTTTTAGATAGATATTGTGGTAGTCTCTCATCGTCTCACATTTAAACTCTGACCACACATTTAGTGCGTGTTTGAAGTCCTTGTCTGTTATGTTCGTATTATTAAGCTTGCTATGGAAGGATGACATTGATGGTAGTTTGGTTTCACTTAGCTTGTTAAAACCAGTCATGTACTCGTACGGATACACACCATTCTTCTTTAACAACTTAGACGTTCCCATCTCTTCCTCTAGTGATTTAAACTTGTCTTTTCCGAGACCCTTCACAAGACCATCTAACGGCTTAAGGGTAAACTTAAGTGAATCTAAAAACCTAACCTCTAGTGTTTTTTGTTTTTTATTCCCCTCCTTATCTGTGTAAGCCTTCATTACTATGTTCTTACTAAATGAGATGTACTTCTCATCAGTCTTTGGAATGCATTTTAAATTACCCTCAGTAAATCCTAAACTCTTAACAAACAGGTGCGAGTCGTACCCTTCCAAATTGTGAAATATAACTGGTACAAACCTTGGAGCTCTCATTTTTAAATTACACGCACTATGAACGACTCCACGATACTTCCCAGTAAGATGGCAGTGATCTCTGACACGATCACTGTTTAGACTTAATCCACATGCATAGCAGTCTCTCACGCGAGAAAAGTCATAGTCTTCTTGTTGAGTCATGATAATAGGTTTAGTCTTACTCATTATTTTGTAAACCTCTTTCAAAGACTCCTCTAACGAGTCTACAAACTTTTGCCCAATATCTTCACCCTCCTCTTGGATGGTGTATCTCACCGTCTTTGTGGGATATATTTCCTCATCAATACACTTAATAGTGTAACAATAACCGCTTGGTCGTGTCTATTAGTTTTTGTTGTAAAACTTATGTTAGGATTGTTTTTAACAGTGTCTATGGGAAGTATGAATGACTCAAAGTCTGCATAAACCGCGAAGGGAACCTTATGCATTTTGTGGTACTGCTTAAAAAATGTATGACTTCCCTCGTCCGGGTAAACATGTCTTTGGTGGTCATGATTCTCACATATCTCTTTGTGTAAAAGTAGTAGTTCTGACGTACCAAAGCTGTTCAAACATCTAAAACAGATGTGTTTTTTACATCGGTGTTTATTTAGCTGAAATGATACCAGCCTACTGATATCTTTCACAACACTATAATGTTCATCAAGAAAAAACAAGTTAATATACTTCGTGTTATGTCCCTTACTTAGTCTAAGAGTGTACACACTTTTTGTCTCATCATCATAGCTAAATACATTAACATTAACATCATTGTTACACTCAAATTTTGAAATATCTTTGACCTCCATTGGGAACTTAAGATCCAACCAGTTAATTTTCTCCGCCTGCATCTTAAGAATTTTTGAAATACGTCCAGGGTTTTTGTTGTTTATATCGGCAGGATTTAGTGCTCTGGTAACTGCCCACTTAAAACACTGGTCGTCATAGTTCTCCATGTTAATGACGGCTTTTTTGTTTTTAATTACCTCAGGTAATGGTTTGTAACTTTTACCTTCTAAGGGTGTAAACTTAGTAATGAAGATCTCAAGCTCCTCTACAGATAAAAACATCCAGCCGCTCTTCCCCTTTTGAAACTCGGCAAGTGATGCTAACATCTTTTCCTTCATCGTCTTATACTCTGTTGTGGCGTCCTCTTCGCTAATGATGCTGTGTGTGTTACTTCTTAAGTGTGAGATGGTTATTTCAACCTTTTCCATATTATTTAAATTCATCATCCTACATAGTAAAACTGTGTTCACCTTTTTACCTACACTGTTGATGCTGTTAATTAAATTTTCAACCTCACGTGTGGTAACCTCAAGAAACACTTTTGGATCTTTAAAGTTCCCACCAGGAATAGACCACTTGCTGGTGTTTTTCTTAATAGCCTCTGAGACTAATCTTGGTTTTAGATTCTTTCCTTTCTCATAAATTTTTTGCAGTTTGTTTCTAAGTATGTTTCTATTTTTAATTAACCTTTTGTTTGAACCCTTCCATCTAATGTCATCAATCACTTTGGTTTGTCTTTTCACCTCTTGTTTTATTTCGAGATCCCACTGCTTTTGATCTCTAGTGCTTTGTCTTTCAAACTCTTTAGTCTTTAATAGATCAAATCGATCCTCTGCTTTCTTTCTTGTTTTCATCTCAGCTCGTATCTCACGATTCCACTTAGCAGTCTCCTTCTTTAATATTTGTTGTTGTCGCTTCGCTTCCTTCACGTTCGCTTTTTGAACCTCACGATCCCACTGCTGTCTCTTGATGGTGCTCTCCTTTTCAAAATGTTTTTTAAACATCTCGCTCACATGTCTATCAGTTTTTTGTCTAACCACATCCCTTCGCATCTTTTCATTTTGCTTAAATAATTTAAGCTCTTCACGATCACCGTCGGCGTTTTTTCCAAGTCGCTCCTTTTGCTGTATCTTTTGCTCGCGCTTTAAAGTCTCAGCCCAAACTTTGTCGATGGCGTTATACTCCTTCCTCATCGTGTTGTCTTGATAAGTTTTCACGTTCTTGTTTAAAACAGTCTCGCGTTTAGTTCGTTGAAAGTTTAATTTATTTGAATTTAAAGTATTCATCATCCCTTTATTAGTATGTTTTTGTAAACGATCCTTTAAATCAATTTAAAGACTATTAAGCCTTTGAATTGTAAGTAAGTTTTTTTTTAGTCTTCGGGCTCGTCATCATTAGACTCTGGTTTGTTTAACTTACACAGCTTGGTAACCTTGAAGACAAGGTATTTAGTGACACCCTCCTCAACGCTTTTTGTGAATACACCTGTGATTTTAAAGTGTATTGTGATATTCATTTGTTTTTTATTTAACAGCTCACTTTGTTGCTTAACTGATAAACCCTTTGACTTTAAATATAACACGTTACCATATAGTTGGTTTTTCGTTCCATGTTCATATGCTAGACTTTTGATTTTGTCAATGACATCTTCAGGGATGACTACTGGAATAACATACCCTTTAAACTTGTCTTCCTTCACCCCCCACGTGAATGCTTCATTAAGTTCAAATTTAACTTCACTTAATTCTTTGAATGACATGTTACCTCTTTATTAGTGTGTTTTTGTATACGTGCCTTTAAAACATGCGCTGACTTAGTAAAGGTTTGCGTGTTCGTGACAGTAAGATTTGTTGTGTGGGGATTTGTGTGTGTGTGTATGTGTGTGTGTGTGTGTGTGTGTGTGTGTGTGTGTGTGTGTGTGTGTAACATGTTGGTTAGTAAGTTGCGAGCCGCTAGGCGAGCATTGGGAATTAGTTGGGATGAAATTATGAATGAATTGAAAAATGGGGTAGAATCCCCCTTTTACCAATACTGGCACAGCACCACCACGAAGACTCAAACATTCCGACAGTTCTTGACAATATGGTGACAACATCTCTGGAGAAATCTTCATTTTCTCAGGTGCTAGAGGGTAATCATTGTGAAGATCGTGTAATTCGGAGGGATAGTGAAGGTCCACTTCTAATATGTAGCCTTCTTCGTTATCATCTGCAACGTCTGTGATGTCAAGTTCTACAATCTCTTGGTCGGTTAGCCAGTCGAACTCACCCGTTGGAAGAGGTTGCGACATAGCCCAGCCGTAGAGGTTGTTAGCATCGAAATACATCACATACGAGGTCTCTTGCGTGGGATCGTAATTAGGAACATAGGGGTTGTTTGCCTTGCTAAATCGATTACTTATCATCGAAATTCCACCACGGAGGCCTTCTTCAATAAACAAGTACATATCTGGATCAGTCAGAAGTTCCAGTTCGACGTCAGTCATTTTCAAACACGCTTGCCAAGCCAAACCAGGACTAGTATAGAAGTGACAAGGATCCAAGTTGTACGCTTTCAGACACACGCTTCGGAAATTTTCAAACACATCCGCGAGAAGTAGAACATCTGACTTTAAGTATAAGTCATGGTAATCACCCATGTTCTGACACGCGAAGCCATGAAACACACTCGTTGCGTGGGCGTAATCTTCATCTGAAATTTGTTCATCGTTCAGTATGTTGTAGAAGGACTCCTTTGGTGGTAGGGTTGGTTCTTCAAATCGGGCTGTACAATCCATATGGTCATAAGGATAAACTCCTTTTCTTAGTAGAAGGGGCACTTTGTCGCTGTCAATGTATTTCTTTAGAGTCGGAAACTTGTTAACACCGTCCTTTGCTAGATTGGATACCAACTTCTCCAGCGATGCGTTCATAAATTGTAGAGAGTCGATAAAATCCAAATTATCGATGGAGAAAGAGATGTACTTCTCGGTGTTATTCGGGATACAGTTGATCTTCTTGTCTTTGAGTTTACCAAGGCCTTGCATGATCAGATGAGAGTCATAACCGCGTAGATTGTGAAGAATGACTGGAATTCGTCCTGTAAAACTATAGTTCAAATTACAGTCGTTGTGTGCAGCACCGCGAAACTTTCCGGTGAGATGACAATGGTCACGAACACGATCAGCTCCCAACTCATATCCACAAATATGACAATTGACTGCATCTTGAAACGCCTGCTCTTCTTCTCTTTCAATGCGCATGGGCTCGATAAAATCAAGTTTCTCTTGAATATATTTTTGCTCTTCTTCTAAACACTCTAGGAACTTGTCAACGGTGTCTTCTCCACGATAAACTACAGGTGGTTTAGAGTACTTGTCAACTTCAGATACTACAATGTACGAAAATCCACAAGGTTGATGGTGCTGGTATTTTTCAGTGGAAGATTTTTCAGGGTTTGGTTGGGTTGAGTCGATCTTGGTAGTAAGACTTTCGAAGTCAGCATAGATCGCAAACGGTACTTTCAGCTGCTTATGGTAATCTTTGAAAAATAGAAATGCATTGTCCTCGTTTGGTAGTTCGATGCGTTGTGGACCGTGTTGTGAGCAGTGGGGCTTGTGATCTTGGAGCAGGTCTTCTCGGATAAATCCATGCAGACAGTAACGACAGTAATACATGCGGGCTTTGTGACGGTTTTGACTGTAGAGGAATTTATTCAGATCTTTGATGAGACAGTAATGTCTGGTTGTTCCATGGGAGAATAGCAATAGATTGACGTGGGTATCAAAGTGTTTCTTTGTGATATGCAAGGGAAAGAGTACATCTTCGAAGCCAAATACATTGATTGAGATGTTGTTTTGCTTTTCAAATTTGCCAATTTTATCAATGGTAACTGGAAATTCTATACCAGTAAAGTCAAGTTCATCTTTAAACTGCTGGTAGTGGTGAAGTCTGCTTGGATTACGTTGATAAGGAATTGGATGTAGAGCTGCAAGGATAGACCACATGAAACACTTGTCATCCGTATTCTTGATGTTAATTACACCCTTCTTGGTCTTTAGCTTGCTGGGAAGAGGGATATAGCTGGATCCTTTTACTGGAGTATACTGGGCTATGCTCAGGTCAAGATGGAGGATTTCGTCTAATACCCAACCGCTTCCTTCTTTTTGAAATAACACAAGTGACTGGGTTATTTTCTGCTTGGCTTCGTCTAGTTGATTCTCGAGTTCGTACTGATTTACTGTTGTCATGCAGAGACTGCGGAAATGGGTTTCGGTGGCCAGATCTTCACCATCAGGTTTAGGCTTGACAAACCGTACTTTCACGCTGATGAACCATTTAATGCCCCTTTTCTTTACCAACTCGTTCGAAAGGTGATTCAATATGGGGTTTGTCTTGCCACGTAAGAAGTGAGACATATCTTGCTTTTGATCTTTTCGAGGTTTCAGCTCGATTTTCTTCAAGGAATCTTCAAAAGCTGTTGTAGAACTGCAGGGGTTGTTGTTTTCTTCATCTTGGCTGTCTGATTCGCCTTCTACAACTTGAACATCAACTCGTACTTTCTTTGGCGCAGGACTGCCATCGTCTTCGTCACGTCCTCTTTTCAAAGGATTCGCTTGACATTGAACTTGATGCTCCACTAATTTATCACGACGGTAAAACTCTTTTCTGCAGTTGTTACAGGTATGAGTAACGGTTCTTTGGTGTTGCTTCTGATGTCGCTTCAAATCGTCTTTCCGTGTAAAAGACACGCTGCACTGATCACAGCAAAACTTCTTTTCTCCATGGACGGTCCGTTCATGACGAATTAAACTTCTCAGCTGAGTGAACTTCTTCGAACAAGCCTTGCAAGTGTAATCCATTCTGCAAATAGAGTAAACTGTTAGTTTACTGTTGTAAACAATGACTTCGATATAATTCTACGTAAGCAAACTGCCATCAGGCTTGTTATGACAAGTCGCTGTGGTCAACAACTAAACCCGTTCGTTGCTGGACTTTCCCAAGGGGCACCTCAGATTCTTTCTTCATGGGTGCAGCCAACAAGGGCACAGCAACTACTTGGAAGCGATTTCTTAATATTATTCAAAATAATTGAACTTTAACTAATGTCTTACCTTAACCTTCTCAGTCAACTCTCAATACAACAATTCTTTAGCAACTTTTGCACGACTAAAAAAAATGCAAATAAAGCTTTTATAAAAAAATCGACTTTACGAATTTGTCAGACGAACAACCTTTTGCAGGGAAAGTGAGGAAACCGCCAAATATATACACAAAACCTCCCCCGTCTTATTGTGGGAGAGGTATATTGAATAAAACACGTAATACGCATGCGCAATAGCAAGTGTTGCGGAGGTGGCTTTGTCGTTGTAGTCAGAATTAAACTAAACCCGTTCGTTGCTAGACTTTCCCAAAGGGCACCTCAGATTCTTTCTTCATAGGTGCAGCCAACAAGGGCACAGCAACTACTTGGCAGGCCGACAAGCGATTTCTTCACATTATATTACCCAAAGTAATTAAAGTATTAAACTATTAAAGCTCTTACCTCGATACAATAATTCTTTAGGAACTTTTGCGATGAACTGCCGGCTATTTGACTTTGCAGTTGAATGGCGTTTTTCACTTTTTCAATCAAACTACCGAATATATACACAAAAGCTTCACCGTCTTATTGTGGGAGAAGTATTTAATAAAATACGTACCACGCATGCGCACTAACAACTAAGACGGATGTTCATTGAGCGTGTTCGTTCTTGCCTGTTCCATAACTATTGTCATAAAAAATCATATTTACCATACAATTTGCATTTTCATAGATCAACCATCAATTCATTATGTTAAATATAAAATACTAAGCGAAAGATTTATTCTTATTATAATATTTAAATAGATAGATATTTATCAGTTTATATTATCAGTAAAACATTTTAAGTGTGGCTTATCTTACAATCTAAATAAACAGTATCAAACGCGCTATAGTAGCCTGAAATAAACTAAAAACTACAGATCAACAAACGGCATCATAGTAGGCAGAAGTAAATTAAAAACTGTACGTAAACAAACGGCAATATGGTAGCCAGAAATAAAATCTGTAGATAAACAAACGGCGGCGAAGTAGACGGAAATAAACTAAAAACTGAAGATAAACAAACGGCAGCGGTTCAAAAATGACAAGAAAAGCCATAGCACTGTAGTAAGCTGAAATAAATTGATCTCAGAGTGAAATGAAAATAACCCTCTACATTTTTACAAATTGTGTTAATGCGCATGCGTATGATGTCATTACCTACGTCCCACAACCATGGGGCGAAACGTAAATGAATATATACCGAGCGCTACAACATTCCTGCTTTCAATAAACTGAAAACTGTAGTTAAACAAACGGCAGCGGTTCACAAATGTTAAAGAAAAGCCATTAGCACTGCAGTAAGCTAAAGTAAATTAACGTGAGTGTGAATAAATTAAAATACTTAAGAAATGATGACGTCATGGGCGGTGCTAAGTGCACCGCCCGCACCGCCCGTCTTGAAACCCCCACTCTCCTACTACTGTTTTGTTCTTTTGATATATATATAGTTGATTGTAGTTGGCGCTGAATATGAATAAAAGTACAATCCTGGATGAGCAATTGCTGCCGACGGCCCTGTGATTGTTTGAATTTTTAAAACTATCAATCTTATATCAATTTACCGACCATGTGTCAACCCCCCCCCCTGCTCGGTACGCCCCTGCTGAAGGCGGATAGAGATTCTGCCTTGACCACTGCCGCAGAAGGAGTGTCTCTCATCGTGAAGCTCAGGATGAAAAGACAATATGACTAGCTCACATTACTGAATGCAATAAATATTTCTAAATCCCTGGAGTCACGCCGGGGCTAAAACGATGGCCCGCCTATATAGTGTGGAGCATCTCTGTCACACTACTTGTGCGGCTGTAGTACAAACAGACTCAATGGTGTTAATACCCGACAAACAGCACATTACAGATGTTATCTCATACCTAGCGTAAAAGCGGCTTTCCTATTGGCTCCGAAGAGGTGCGTTCAATCCCGAGCCCACCTGCTGACGTATGTTTAGGAGGTGGGTTCGGGATCGATGTATTTTCCAGATGGCCGCCGAAATTTGTTCGGCAGGTTCATAAACCTTGGCAATGTTTTCGCAGAATGTGTGCATTTTCTCTTTTCAAGAATAAGGGAGTATTGTAGATAATTTTTTTAGCTTCAATTTAAGCCTAAGTTTGTTTGTTTGCGTAGTATGTTGGCGGCTAAAATGTTCATTATCCAAACAAGAAATTATATACTAAAATGCGTAATTTCTTCAGTACTTTTTCCCAGCTACCAGCCACCCGAGGTGCGTCAAATCCCGGACTCACCTCCCTGCAAGTATGTTTGTTATAGAATACCGGTAATGCGAGGGGAACCACTTGAGGGAGACGGGGGACCTCTTGAGGAATACAAACAGCAAGACAGTGGTCAATGTCAGTGCTATCGCATGAATTTCCAAACTATTACAAGCTTTTATGTCCTGAAATATCCAACTTAAATATACATTTACATTAATCTCGTACCCAGGCTCTTTCATCTACAGACCGGTGGAGATTCTGCAAAGACAAATGATAAAACTCACCTCCAGTCTGCTTATTGTAGTAATACCAGTATCCTTCTGGTGTTTGGTACGCTGCCCAATCATCATTTCCAGAACTAGATGTCCCAACATTCTCAGCACAACAGCTTTCTTTTGTTTTAGGTTCTTGTTTAGCTACGAAGGAATTTGATGAGACGTATTTTCTTTTACTTTCTGATTAGTAAAAAAGCAAAGCTTATAAATTCAAAATTGATGTGGTCATTATAAAAATGACGCTAACTTTGCAGAAACTATTTGTATATATAGATTTATTAATAATATGTTGTATTAATTTGTCTTACGTGCGCAGACGACACATGGATATACTCCTGTACGAAGGTTTTGTGCTTAGTGCCACCCTTGTGTGCCACATGTGTACAGGGTGTCCCCTCCCAAAATGCCCGGCCCCATTACATTTTGAAGTGTTGTCGCGTCCAACCTCCTCTGCAACTCCACTAATGGTTTGAAATTGGATTGCACTTGTGGTGGAGTTGTCAATAAACCTTGCCCTTGACCTTACCTCACCTTACTTCGCCTCGCCTCGCCTTGCCTTTCCTCGCCTTGCATTGCCTTGCATTGCCTTTACTTTCCTCGAGTGCTTGTGACTCGTAGTCTTGTACATATGTAGGCAATGCTAAGTGAAGATAATATATTGGTCATATCATTCAGTACACACAATGTCTCGCACCAGTACCAGGCCCGTAGCTGGCTCTCATTTCTTAGGGGGGCACACTTTTGCTTTTCGTTCATAATTCTTCTATTTTTATTGTCGACGGGCGGGGGGCGACATCAAAAAAATTTTCCCGGACACTATTACCTGCGCCAACTCTTTTCAAGTACAAAACCTGCATATTTATCATATAAACCAGTATTTTTATCAAAAAAATCACATTTAACACACCGATACTTGGGACATGTACAATTGCGATTACCTATTTTTGCATTATATATTTCCGCTTGGGCGTGCTGGGGTCGTCAAAAGAACAACGAACAAAGTCTGGCAATGCACGTTTGACCAGGGGCCAGACACGAGACAATTAACGATATATTATGGTCTACCGTGTCGAAGGCTTTCTTATAAGGTCCAATAATATAATAAAGCCCCCATCCATGTTTACAAGACATTGGTTTATAGAATGTAAGGATGTAGTCTCGATGGAATGCTTACTGCTTAGTACGAAAGCCTGATTGATTGGGTTATAATAGCTGGTGATCGTCGAGAAATTGGCTCAGTAGCCTATGATTAAGTTTTTCAATTTTTTTTGCAACTGCTGATGTTACCGAAATGGGTCTATAATTGCCACAATCCGTCTTTTCCCCTGATTTATAAATGGGGGTTACCGTAATAGTGTGTTTCAATTCGTCTGGAAAAATTCCTGCATTAATAGATAAATTAATAATGAAGTCAATGAGTTAATGGTCTCTCCCGCAGCTTTTAGAAGTTTTGATTTGAAATTTTGTCAAGACCTGCTGACTTTCCGGTTTTCTCTCTTATTAATTAATTTCTCAATTCAGCATTAGTTATGCCTTTAAAGTCGAAAACTTCAGATCCAGGCGTCACTAGTAGCTAAGGGGGTCGATGTCATTACTAGGTAAATTTCCACTTAATTTTGAGCCAATGTAGAAAAATAATTGTTGAATTCCTCTGCCATATTTTTACTCCAGTTATTTTGGTGTCGCCAGCTTTAATCTCGTTAATTGTGGTTGATTTTTTTTTATTTTTAATAGTTCATTAATTGTTCTCCACCCTTCCTTACTATTTTGCCTGTTTTCTAATTTATGCTTGTAGTATGCAGCTTTTGTATCTTTACTAAGCTGGTTCACATGGTTTCGACAATTCTTGTATGATGCATGATATCTTGCCGAGTTGTGTTTTACTGCTCTCTTTTTAAATGAAATATAATAGCCATATTTATATAAGACCCATTTAAGCCCGACGTCAAAAATTAGTATGGTTTCCGCGATTAATTAAACTTTATTACTACTTCACAAGTTTCCCAAAGTCAATTATGATGACGTTTCCAAAAGTCAATTATGATGACGTTTCCAAAAGTCAATTATGATGACGTATGTTATCTCATAAATACTGCTCTATAATATATTGATAGGTGTTTTTTGCCAACAAATAAAGATAGGAAGAAAATAACTGCAGCCGAGCGTCAGCGAGACAGCACCCTATTCTTGACACATGTTGTAACACATGTATGAATTTCAATTCCCGATTAGGGGGTTACTCTAATCGGTCAAGTACTACTGCAATAGAGGGATTTCATGTGACGTTACAAAATTTGTAATATATTAAAAACGAAAGCTGAAAAGCTGATTATTATGTTTTGTAAATCACTACACCGAGTTTTAGTCAAAAATTTTAGGTTGATACAAATATTCCTTCCCGAGTAATAGAGTATTTAATATGCTGCTGACGTCAGCATGATAATAGAATAAAGACCGTTAAAGCTATTTTGTAGAACGTTATTTGATGCATAAAGTTTGGTTATGCGCCAAAATTGTGAGGCCAATATTACAAAGCCCTTCAGCTAAAATGCTACAATTATAATTTGAACAGATCACTAATCCATTAGAAAGCCAAACCAAAAATTTTCAGTTAAACTGTGCATAAAAAATAGCGTGTAACGACTTTTAAAATAATACTGACGTCAGCAGTTTTTAAACTCTTTCTGGAAAGAATTGCACAAAGTTGAAGAACATTTTGTGGAATGTTCTTCATAATGATGGATAAAACCCGCTAAAGTATCAGCGCAATAATCTGAATTTCGCGATAGCTAAGAAAAGTGTTTGTCTCCCCCACCAGACCATCATCATTCCGATGCGAAAACGTCTTTGCATGGGTGATGCATGTTTAACGTATCCTGTACATTGCAGGGGCACATCTTCCATCCCTTTTACTGTGGGATATTTTTGCATAAGATCACAAAAGACTTCATAAGAAAGTCGTTTGGTGAAGGCGGTGATCAGAAATGATGTGACTTCCTCAAACAAGGTAGCTTCTTTTGTTTGGGTGCAATACTTAGCGAGACGACTTATAAACATGGGCTTTCTCAGATGCGTTTCGCTTTCATCAACTTATGTTGAAACTTCATGTAATACATAATATAGTATTGGTCAAATGGTCAAATGGTCATCGTAAGAGGATTTTAGCAGCAAAGCACCTGTGTTTCAATTGTGCTGGTAGTAAGCATAGAGCTGTCGAGTGTAGAAGCAAAACCCGATGTCAAGTGTGTCATGCAAAGCATCATACCACCATCTGCGAGAGAAATACAGAACGAAAAGAACCTGGTATGACTGCCAATCACATCGGCCGAAGCAAAGTGGTACATCCAGTGGTAGTCGTGCGCATCAACGGTTACAAATTTCGAGCCTTACTGGACAGCGGTGCCAGCCATTCTTACGCGTCGACAACAGCTATTGATCTTAGTAGTGCTAAGGTGAAATCGACTAGTCTTCGTCAAATTGCTATGCTAACGGGAATCACAACCAGAACGATGCAAGTGTATAGCGTTCAAGTCAGTTCCTTGGCGAACGATTTTAGCTTGAATGTGAATCTCACGAAGATTGAGAACAAGGAACTTTTGTCATTGGAGAACCCTCGTTACAGCACACTCATTCAAGAATGCGAGCATCTTAAAGAAGTACATATGGATGATGATGATCCCAAAGGCCTTCTTCCAATTCATCTCATATTCGGCGCAAACGACTACGCGAAGATACGTACCGGAGAGAAACTACTCGTGGGTCGTATGGGGGAACCTGTGGCAGAATGTACAAGATTCGGTTGGGCTATGATGTCACCAGGCACGGAACAAGAGACAACACTACGATAACCTCTGTTCATTGGACATACTTGGACTAGCTGATACTCTTGATCACAAGGAGCATTTTATGGACGAGTTTAAAGAACAGCTGACAAGGAGTGATTGGGCGATTTGAGACCTCTTTGCCCTGGAAGCCTAATCACCAACTACTACACAACAACTGCGAAGGAAGTTTACGAAGGACAAACGCACTTGTACGAAAGCTGAAGCGAACGAACATGCTTAATGAGTACGACGCAGTGATTCGAGATCAACTCAGTGAAGGCATTGTCGAAAGGGCCCCACAAGAGGCCTTCCTCCAAATCGTAATTCGTGAACCTGATCGGGACGCCCTGCGCTTTCATTGGATCCGTGATCTACAGTCCACCGAGATGGAAGTGCTTCGCTTTACTCGGGTCGTTTTTGGCCTGACATCGTCGCCCTTCCTATTGAACGGAGTCATTGCTCAACATCTAGAAGCTATAGAGCCCCGATATCCCGAGAGCGTAGCAGAAATTCGTAAAAATCTGTCCGTCGACGACCTCATATCTGGTGGACCTACGACCGAGAAAGCCGCGGACCTTAAACGTGATGCTGTTGAGATATTCGAAGAGTCCCAGTTTTATTTGCACAAATGGCATTCTAATGCTCCCGAACTTGAGTCTGACTTGAACGATGATGAACCCACCTTTGCAAAACATCAACTGAATGCTGACCACACAGATAACCAGTGTAAACTCCTCGGAATGAAGTGGAATAAACGAAAGGATGTTCTTCAAGTTTATCTTCCTAGCTGTCCTAACGAAACGTGGTGTGTTAGCTTACCTTGCCAAAGTCTACGACCCTCTGGGGGTAATCTCACCAATGTTACTTGAAGCAAAGTTAATCTTCCGAGAAATTTGTGAATCCAAGGTTGGATGGGACGGAGCTCTTCCAGACGAACTGAGAAAGCATTGGTCCAAATGGGAGAGTGGTTTACCGAAAGTCGTGTCGTTTCCTCGTTGCATCCCAATCTATCGTGAAACGCTGACAGAGATTCGATTACATTCCTTTGGGGACGCAAGCAAAAAGGGAGTCTGCGCAGCTGTTTACGCGGTGATCCAGCAAGAATCCGGCACTGCACAAGCTTTGGTGACAGCCAAATCCCGACTAGCCAAAACAAACCTAACGATCCAAAGACTTGAACTCATCGCAGGGCACATGGCTGTGAACCTCGCCGTCAATGTCAGAAAGGCCCTTCAAGGTTTCAAGTTGGCAGATAAACTCTACTGTTGGCTCGATAGCACGGTGGCGTTGCATTGGTTGAACCATGACGGGGAGTATCGGCAGTTCGTTGAAAATCGGGTCAAGAAAATGCGAAGCCATGAAGACGTGGTCTGGCGACACGTGCCTACAGATGCTAATCAAGCAGATTTGGGGAGCAGGGGACGTAATGTCGATGGTAACAAATTGTGGTGGAATGGTCCAGATTGGTTGTCGGACGAATGCCAGTGGCCACCTAATCTTGTGACGAAACCAAGCGAATCGAGTGAGTCCGAAAGGAAAGTCCAACGCGAGTTGTTTGCAGTTGGGGTCGAAAAGGCAAACGGTCTTGTCGATAGAGTACTGGAGAAGTTCGCTCTGTGTAAGGCGTTAAGAGTGATGTGTTACGTGACACGGTTCGTCAACAATTGTCGACCTTCAGCAGAAAAACTGACGAGTGAAATCTCCACGGAAGAATACGTGAAGCAAGAAACGCTCATGGTGAAACAAGCACAACAGCGAGTGCAAAGTCTTCCGATGTTCTTCGAGGATAAAGAACAGTTACGGCTCGAGTTAAATGAAGACGAGATCTGGGAATGCCACGGACGTATTCAAGGGGAATATCCTATCTATTTACCGGATACGGAATTGTTCACAGCGAAAGTCGTGCATCGGTCCCATATATCCACTCTGCACAGCGGCGTCGGCATAGTAATGGCCAAAGTCCGTGAAAGATACTGGATCCCCAGGTTACGCAAACTTGTGAAGAAGATTATTTCGAACTGTTGGGGATGTAAACGTTTTCGTGCCCAGCCAGCGAACCCTCCAGCTCCTGGCCTTCTTCCAAAGTGTCGAACTACGCAATCTAACCCTTTCGATGTCATTGGGGTTGATTTCGCAGGACCCGTGAAATATCGTAAGAAAAACAAAGAAGCTAAGTCGTACATCGTGCTGTACTCTTGCAGTCTAACGCGGGGTGTGTTCCTTGACCTGCTACCGAGCCTCGAAATGACCGAATTCTTGAAGAGTTTGAAAGGGTTTATCGCAAGACGAGGAAGACCCTCAATTATCTACTCGGATAATGGTTCCACGTTTTTGGCTGCCTCAAAGTGGTTGAAATGTGTGCGTAGAGATGAGGAGTTCAATAACTTTCTCCCGACCAACACCATCTCGTGGCGTTTCAACCTGAGTCGAGCCCCCTGGTGGGGGGGACAATTCGAGCGACTAATTGGTCTGATGAAAGCAATGTTCTACAAAATGGTTGGTGGTGGTCTCCTAACCTGGGAGGAGTTAAGCGATATTCTGCTTGATATCGAGATTACCTTAAATAACCGGCCATTGTGCTATCTAGAAGAGGACGTGCAACTCCCTCTCTTAACCCCAAACTCGATGCTGTTTTTGAACACCAATTACTTGCCTGAAATGAGATCCTATCATTTACAAGACGTCTGTCTACGAAAGAGAGCCAAGTTCTTGCTACGTACGAAAGAACAGATGTGGCGACGTTGGACGACAGAGTATCTTCGGGCGTTGCGCGAGCGACATCGAATGAAACACCCAACGAAGGTCAATCACATCGCAATTGGAGACGTCGTGTTGATCCGTTCGGAAGATCGCAATCGAAATAATTGGCCTATGGGGATAGTCGAAAAGTTATTCGAAGGTAAAGATGGAGTAGTTCGAGCGGTGCGATTGAAAAGCGGTCGAGACCGGTTGGAAAGACCCATTCAACAGTTGTATCCTCTGGAATTGAGCTGTGATGGTGTAGCGGCAAATGGACAAGACGGAGAAAACGTTTCTCAACCTAAACTAAATGTGGAGGTAAAGACATTTGTTCCAAAAAGAAAGGCGGCCATGGACGCGGCTAAACAGATTAAGGAAATCTTGGAAGATGAACATAAAGAGTAAATACTGTAGGCCTGATGTTTAAGTGTTTGTAGTGAAACATTCAGTTTGTTATTAACATACGAATCGATCCCGATTCGTATGGGGGAGTGTGTTGAAACTTCATGTAATACATAATATAGTTTTTGTTAAGAGAACACGTGAACTTGACACTTGCGAGGAGTATACTATAAACGACTGTGATTTAACTGTGATTCACGTTTATTTATTAAAGACTTAAACTTTGTCTGTGACAGTGACTTTCTTAGGAGACGTAGCGACTCCAGATCGTACGTTTTCGACACTTATTCTTCTAAGAAGTTAAACATCTGCGATGGGGCAGAATGGGCTTTGAATGCTCCTTGTCAAGGAGGCTCCCTACAGTAACACGCATGCAAGATGACGAAGACAGTTTCTACGGGTACGTGACAAAAAAGTTTGTATATCAGTTATATCGTCACAAAAACAGTTCTATTTTCTTATCTCATATTCTCATCTTCTTATTTGTTTGCAACGGTAGTCCAAAGCGTTTGCCATTTAACAACTAAAAGTGTAAAGTTTTAGACTATTTTAGTCCCGTCCCTGTACAAGATTAGGCATTACTGGTATTAGCCTTCTCCGCAGGCAATGTCCTCCCTCAGTAGCTCTACCAAATACTGCACAATTACGCCGTTTTGCACCTAGTTTCGTGCGGACAAAGATTATATACAAGGTACGTTTACACGCTGCGATTTGTTGGGCCGTTTTAGGTTTTGCAGCATGTTAACTGTGATGTTAATGACGAATATTTTCAGTTGATGACTAATATCGTTTGATGATATTTACCAGGGGTCGGTTGTATCAACGCCGGATAGCACTATCCATCGGATAGCGAATCTTCCAACCTTCCGGCTAAAATTGTGCGTTGATTTGTAAAATCTAGATTAAACATTAGCATTTATAAGTTAAAGTTTCTTTTTATTAATTGTGGGGTCTACATTCGTAGTTTTATAGCTTTTGGAGCATTTTTACAACAGCCGAAAAATTCGCTATCCGGTGGATAGTGCTATCCGGCCTTGATACAACCGACCCCTGGGGCCGGTTGTACGAAGCCCGTTTAGCTAGTTAAGGTGGCTCCCTACAGTTAGTACAGTTTGAAACACGATCTATATAGATCAGATGGCATCCTCGCGTCTCACGCGTGGAATCTTCGTGACCCGGTAAAACTTTGAAACAAGCCGCGGGAAGTTATTTTCGAGATTTTTCTGCGAAGAAACCACAACCTTTTCCTTATAATCGTAAATCTTTGAAATTCAAACAGTACGTATGTTGTTAACCAGTTTCTAAGCATTCTTTTAGTATGTTTTTTACGTATTTACGTTCAGTATCAATTACTTTATGGTTTCCGTGTTTGGATGGCCTGATCCAAACACGCGGGAATGTTGCGAGAGTTAAGAAAAGCGCGCGAAATCTCGAGCCGAAGGCGAGTGATTTTGCGAGCTTTTCTTAACTCGAGCAACATTCCCAAGTGTTTGGATCAGGCCATCCAAACACGGAAACCATAAAGTAATTGTTTTATAAAATAACTAGAAATACATGCTTGCAGTAACCCCTCGCCCCAGCTGAACATTGCCAGACATTACATTCCAAAACATTACTATTGCTAATCTTTTTCATCGAAAAATCTGCCATGCAAAGGTTGTAGGCGAGTCGGATATCTGCGTTCAAAACAAATTTTTGGCATAGAAAACAAAATTGGATCCTTGGCTCACACACCTCTTCACGACGCAATCAAAGGCTATCGCCAAATGAAATGTTTTACCTGACGTAATCACTGTGGCTTCCTTTTAAATTTGCCATTAAAAGAGTGGAAACAATATTATTTTGGGAAATTTATTTTGAAAGAATAAAAAATGGAAATTTTGTTTCAAGAAGAGGAAGCACAGTAGCCATGGCAACACGATAAAATAAACTTCTTTTCTGGAGTACAAAACAACAGGTTACAAAAACTACAAAAATAATTAAAATATTAGTTGTTTTAGCCATGCAAATCTGAGATATATGGTGTAGGTATGGTCTTATGCATTCTATAAGCTTCAAATTAATGTTTAAATGCAACCTTCCGTTTACTAAAAGTAAAACGTTGCCAAAAGTTTATAAAACTAAACTGCCTTTTATAAATTAGTTTTTGAAATTAAATCAGTAGAAAATATACAAATTCTCTCGTGTGAAACGATTTCGCTTTCCTTTTAAGTTGGAACTTTTTGATAGCATAAAATATAGGATATTTTAATTGTGAAAAAATGAAAATCTATGTAAATAAAACAACATTCTGTCATTCTTACGGCTATATCAACAATTTAATATAAGAAACTTGCCATATTTTTTCGACTATCTATCTCTATCCTTTTTTATAAAGTATAAACGATAAATTTGTTCCGCAGCTTTTCCTGAAGTCCCAAAAAGATTTACTGATATGACTTACTCATGTTTTTTTATAATTCGCTCATTCCACTCCTAACAAAGATTAGTGAGATGACCACCCATCACACCCATGCGCCCGCAAAACTTGATGAACTTTGGATTTCCCATTGCTTTCCTTTTTTTCCGGGTGTAAATATCCGCGCGGAATTAGTACCCTCGCACGGCGCTTCGCGCCGGCTCGGGGACAACAACACGATAGTCTTCCGTGTTTGGATGGCCTGATCTAAACACGGGTTTCGACCAATCAGAGCACGCGTTATATACATGTTATTTTATAATATCTTTTTATTCAAAATCTTCGACTTGTGGCAGACTAAAAATTCTAAAATGATATTTTATACTCTGCTCAAGGCAGTCTAGAACTGTCAGAGTAATATAATAATTTAAAACAATCAAAAGTTTAAAAACTACTGCATACAACTACAGTACAGACAGTTACGACTTACGAGTTGTCTTACGAAAATTTGGAATTGTTTGAATATTTTGAAAAGTTTTCATACCGATTTCAACAATAAAAACAAATTTAAGAGACGTTGGATTAATTCAATGGGTAAATCAATGACAAACCAGACCAGAAAAAGACCATGCACCAACAAACAATCTTGGGTCCAACAAGCCAAGGGTAACGAAAACGAAGATAATTTTGCTCGCAATTGTACACCATTTCGGGAAAAAACCAGCCTGTTTTACAGCCAGCGAGTCACGCGAAAGACAAGGACATGCGCAGATGCCGTTCTTGTCGAATTGAAATTCTGTTTGCCCGCGTACGTTTTGTGCGTGGCTTAATAGCTTTAGTTTTAATTTCCTTCGGTGAAAATATTTAAATTTTTGTATAGTCAACTTCAAGTCGCCTTTTTTAATATATCCAAATTTTGGAAAAATTTACAGATAAGTTTTCTCAGAACAAAAATTTGCAAATATCTAAAAAAATTATCCTACAACCTACCTTAATTTTTTTATATAATGTTCCGCTTAGTATTCCAAATTTATTTGAAAATTTAAAAAAAAATTCACCGAAGGAAATTCAAGTAATTTTATTTTTTGTCCAATTTATAGGATATGACTACTATAGTTCATACGCTGTTGTTACCATAGCAACGCGACTGTGGTATATATTTAGAACCGATAGGTTGGACACATAACAGTTAAATTAACAGTTATTACCCAAAAATCAACTATATATTTCACAAACATGAAGATATGTGTTGCAATAGGGAAAGCACATTTTCACCCCTTGTTTTTATAATAACTGTAGGGAGCCACCTTAAACGGTGGATAACTCGAAAATATAGATCAAGTCTATACATTCATCGAACAACCAAGCTAAAATTTTTCAACTTGAATAGAACAATTATATTTGGTTCTACAAATTAAGGGCATAAGATTTAAGTTCAGTCATTCACCAAATGTGTGAAAGTGTTTTTTAATTTTGGCTTATCCAACGTTTAAGGGGGTCCTATACCAAATTTTAAAAGTAAATCTTATTTTGAAATTATCCATATTATGCATCATTAATGATCCCTTTTTCGTTTTGTGGTGTTAATTTTTGTATTTGTTTGGCGTAAAATGGATAAATAGGGGAAAATAGCAGGTTGTTTGAAATTTTGTCCCGTAGCAACCACCATAGCAACGACATGTTATTGGAAAATCGCGAGCATTGGAGCATTTACGAAAAGGTTTTTTTCTCCAAATGAGTACCCACCTACCCCTCCGTAGCTATATAGTGATTTTAAACGATTTTATTTGAAATTACTAGTGATGGGCGATACCAAGAATATCGATTCGATTACGATTACGATTACTTTTCGGACCAAGTATCGATGGTATCGATTACTCAAACGATTACTTATTGCGTAATTCTTCTAATATGTTGTTTGTTACAAAAGCTTCGAAAAGAATTTTCCTGTCATATTTCCCGCCATTTTCGTCTTAAACCGCGCGAATACAAAATAGAGACTGGGACCGTCGAACGAGTTTAGTCTTAATTCTGATAAAATGCACAGAACTGACAAATACGAAGCTAACACACTTGCAAAATGTGTAGATTTTTGTTTTAAATATTGCTGAAAAGTAATCTTTATAATAATAATGGTAAATTCAGCGAGTAATCGAAAATATTTCGATACCACTCTGGTATCGATTACTTCCGGTAGTAGCCTGGTATCGAGCGGTATCGATTACTCGGTAATCGGTAGTCGCCCATCACTAGAAATTACACCAAGTACAAGTAACAAGTCGGTTATATTTAGGCGGGAGAGGCGTTATAATGGCGTGAAAGCAAATTGTGTTCATGCTATATATTTCTATAATTACGGTTCCACTTCAAGGCTATGACTGATTGAGGACATCATGTAAAGTCCGACGAAAGTCGATCTGCCATAACCTTTCAAAGAACCGAAGGGTTAAACATTGGTGTCTTTTTAAAGACGGCAACGGCGGAGGTCACAGCTGGGAACCAAACTTAGGTGTTGAAATAGTACGTGTTAAAGATTTTTGAAAAAATCTAGCATGGCATTTTCATGATATATATGCCTACCTCTCCCGTTTAGGATGTGTTTGGCTATGTGATTTCGACCCCGAATTAGTCAACGTATATTTTGTAAGCATATAAAAATGTAGGGAGCTCCATGTCGAATTTTTCATTTGTGCCATATGAAAATATAGGGGAGCTCCATGTCGAATTTTTCGTTTGTGCCATATGAAAATATAGGGGAGCTCCATGTCGAATTTTTCGTTTGTGCCATATGAAAATATAGGGGAGCTCCATGTCGAATTTTTCGTTTGTGCCATATGAAAATATAGGGGAGTTCCATGTCGAATTTTTCATTTGTGCGTATAATATAAGTAAATAAAAGGTTTCCCAATATAAGGCGCATACACTTGCAAATATGTTATTTATTTAAACTGGCATATACAAATGTAATTTCCAAATATCTATATGGGCACATTTATATACCGAATATATAAACTATAATCAACTATCTATCACTAAAAATTGTAACACTAATCCACAAATTGTAACAGTGAGTGATTTTGTGTCAGCCACCCATATTCTATAATATTAGAGTAAAAATGAGGAAAAAGTATTAAATTAGGAAAAATAGTTTTCAATGTATAAGACCACCTTAATGTGACGATCACGTTGATAAACCGAACATTGAACTTTAAATGCATTTTTCTCGAATTAGCAAAACTAGCGATTTCCATTATTGCGCGCAGGATATCTGAAGAGCTATTAAAGCTATCTTGATGAAATTTTCAGCATAGACTCATCATATCAAGCTGTAGGAGTTGAACTAAAATAATTGAGTTATGTTGAATAGTTTTGAAGTGGTGACAGTTTCCATGCGAGTCGTCAAATGCCTTTCCAGTTTTTGACCTATAAAACTGGTAATAATGTTTCAATGTTGATTGTTTTAGTTCAACTCCTAGACAATGATATTTGTTAGTAAATAAAAGTTATTCCAGAATTTTATCATTAATGCTTATTTAGTTATTGTGTTTATAAAATTGCATGAATTTCACCACATGGGGTGCTTTATCTCGGTAACCATGACAACAGTGTCCTGGACCAAAATATTGTTTTGGTCAGACTATCGAGCCAAACAAGATAGTAACAGATGAGTTTTGTACTATTAAAACATAGGAAAAAATGGTAGAGGACCACCTTAAGCTAAACGGGCTTCGTACAACCGGCCCCTGATGTCTAATTCCCAAACTTTTTATACGCACGCGTAAGAAAATTCGAAATGACGCAAGCGACACTTTGTACCAGGGCGCTTATATATATAAGCGGAAAGAAATATTGCAAAATATATAAGCGCCCTGCTTTGTACTGCTAATGTTGCACCGCCATTTGGCTAGTAAAGCCCGTTTTCCACTAGGTGAATTTGTTCGCACGATGCGAAGCAAATTTATTTTCTTCATCAACGTGATTGGTTAGTGAAAAAAATTGCAAAATATTATGAAAGTGAGGATTTCGTACATGGAAAACATAAATACAATTTCACATTTGAAATACTATTTCACATGTAAAATTCGAGAAGTTTTACATATAAGTGACAATATCGAAAATGAAAGACAGTTTCACAATATTCAATAATACAATTATAAAACTATTCTTTTGTATAATTATTTAAGTAAACGCCCAATTAATCAAAAAGAAAATCATCTGCATACCCAAACAACAAATCACTACATGTTTAATTACTTCGTCGATTATATACGATTATGCATGTTCAAACAGCAAGTAGAAATGATACCACATCTACGACTATTAATAACTAAACGTTCGTCAGTTCTAATTTACATGTTTATGAAAAGAAAATAATCAGGTCTATTATTTACTCATGGTTATATTGGCAAAGGAATATCTTCATTGCAAGAATCGTTGAATCAATATATTTTGTATATCCCATTGCCGAAATTGCTGAGATAAAATTTCGTTTATGTTCTTATAAGATCAACAAATCGTCTTACAAGTCCTTTCTTCTGCCGATCGTTATCTCTTTGAAGGAACCTTCGTGTTTCGTCGTTTTCCCTGTATTTTATCCATGGATCGTAGCCAGGTTTTGCCATCTTATTAATCTGCTCAGCCCGATTTCTTGTTTTCTGCAAAGATCTTATACGTTCTTTGAAACCAGGTTTGCCTTGTATTTCTTCCGATTGAATAAGAAGATCAAGATAATCGATTTGTTGCAGCGGATCTTTCTTCAGAGCGATTTCCGAGAGCCGCAGCAGGCCACGTTGCATTTCAGCCACAAACGTAAGAACGATATCCTCAGTTTGATTAAATTCTGTTTGAAGTTGACTAATGACTGCTTCGACATTGGTTTGCCCTTCTTTTGCTTTGTTGTACAACGTTTTCTTGCTGTCGTACTCTCTTTCGACTTCTATTCGTTCGGTGACCATCCGATATTGGTCATTCACATGACGCGACCAATGACAACTATTGGGACATTCATGGCAGCTTCCACTGGTCATTGCTGCACAGCCTTCTTTCTCTTCACTCCTTGGAATATTGCATGGGTAGTGGCATGTATAATTGCAAGTTGTACAGTTGGTTGTGTAAATGCCAGTTTGTAGGGGCACTTTCACTCTTTTTTCTTCCTTAACCGTGTATTTAAAGTTCCGATTGGCATTAATGTCGACGGAGTGTTGGTTGAATATTCTCTGTTCTTGCTGAAGTCGGCTAAGTGTGTTTATTCCGCAGTTTATCTTCTCCTGCAAGCCACTTACTCTGACTTCTAGTTGCGATCTTTCTTGCAACACTTCCTTTGTAAGAACAAGACTTCTGGTTTCCATTTCATTAAGACATTTAAAAAACTTTTCGAAACTTTTGTTCCCCATAGCCCAGAACATTCGGTCAAAATTATCATTCTGTTCGTAGTTTTCCACGAAGAGAGCACTGTTATTAAACTTGAAATACATCCCTTCGTTATCAAGAATTCCGGCCTCTATCAGCGAAGATAAAGCCTGTGGCTTTTGGCCATCAGCAAAGGTGAATAGAACGGATATGTTCTTCTGGATATCTTTGCCAAACATGGATAGAATTCGGTCAAACACGTAGCGCTGGGTATGTGTAAGCCTTGGAATACCTGCTTGAGCAAGGAAGCAGATGGCATCAATGTGATCAATCCCTCCATCACCACTGGTGTTGAAAAACGTGCGGATTTGTTCGGTTATCTTTTCATCTTGTTTTATTCCTCTTGTGTCTCCAAAGCCGGGGGTATCCACAATAGTTAAGGTGTATGGCACCTGTAAAATGAAATTTAGTCATAAAATGAATGTTAGTCTATAGACTATTGCATAAGTTCACATTAGCATGCATTTTTATCGGCGACTTTTTCTTCCGATGGATGTGATTAGGTGAACGACATACGATATATATTATACTTCTAAAATTCATTAATTATTCATAAGCAAAATACAAAGGAAACTCATGACCCGTAGCGGATCTATATATTTGATATAGACTTTAAGACTGTAAGAGCTTGTTGTATGTGTCGAGCGAGGTTTCATAAATATTCCTAGTTTTGTCTGCAAAAATGAAAACGTTGGGAGACGAATTAATTACATGACAACATCACAAAAACATATAAGCATGGATCCGAGGACACTATAGATGAAATTGATTCAGAACTAAAAAACATTTCGAACAATTTAGGAATCGGCGACAGAATTGAAAAAATGAAAAAACGCGAAGCATTTATATCTTTAAAAGATCACAAAGAAAATTTCGAAAACAATCCAAAATGCCGATTAATTAATCCCGCTAAAAGCGAATCCGGAAAAATAAGCAAAGTTAAGCAAAGCTATAGGAAGCCCAATGACAATCCACTAAACATAAATATGCACTCTAATCACCCACCGAGCATCACATTAAGGCAACTACCTGCATCTATTAACAAGCGCATCGCACTTCTTTCATCAGATGAACAAACTTTTCAGGAATCTGCACCCATATATCAGAACGCACTTAGGCATAGCAACTTTAATCATGAACTTAGCTACACTCAGCACACACCGCAACAACAACGCAGGAATAGGCAACGCAACATCATTTGGTTCAACCCACCATTTAGCAAGAGTGTTAGCACAAACATAGGACGTAATTTCCTTAGTCTAATTGACAAACATTTTCCACCGCACCACAAGCTACATAAAATTTTTAACAGAAATAGAGTTAAAGTAAGTTATAGCTGCATGAACAATATCAAGTCAGTAAACACAATGCACGCATATCTAGGAATAACAAGCTACAGGAGAGGGACACTACCAATTGCAGTTGTAGAGAAAACACCATTTGCCCGCTTCAAAAACAATGCATGACTAGGGACATGGTATACAAAGCAACAGTCACAGTAAGCAACACAAACACGATCAAAAATTACATTGGCATGACTGCAACCACATTCAAAGAGCGATTGGCCAACCACACTAAATCTTTTCAGCATAAAAAGCATGCAAATGACACGGAACTTTCGAAATATATTTGGACATTGAAAGAAAACAATTAGGATTTCAGTATTAATTGGCAAATTTTAAAACATTCTATTTCGTACACGGGAGGATCAAAACGATGCAATTTATGTTTAGAAGAAAAATTTTGTATTTTGAAAAAAAAAAACAAGAATTGTTTACTCAACAAAAGAGCTGAAATAATTTCACGATGTCGTCATCGTAACAAATTTCGCGTGAACAACGCAAACAAAGCCATGCATGCACACATTGTCTCCCACATACACCCCCACGCTCCGGCAGGAAGCATTTAAGCGGTCATCTCTTTTGATACTTGTAAACTGCCTGATGATTCTTTTACAGATGAAACAGCCTGTTGCAGACAAGTTTTGAGGTAAGCGAATATATATATATATATATATATATATATATAGTCAAATCTGCAGACATGCATGTTTCGCCGTTCAACGGCTCGTCAGTGCAGCTTGTAACGCAGTCTAGATGCGAGTGACTTCGTATTTATACACCATACTCTTGCCCTCACCAAGCGCATGTGGTACAATACTCAGACACATGCGCATCCAGACATGCGTGAAGTGTCTTGGGGCCAGAGTGCTCAAAGGACCACAAGGGAAGTGAGCTTTTGCATTATAATGCAGATTTGACTATATATGCTCCTTCACTTGTGTTGTTGAGCACTCTGTGAGGTTAATTGGTGGCTAATAAGCTACAATGCAAAAGCTCACTTCCCTTGTGGTCGTTTGAGCACTCTGGCCCCAAGACACTTCACGCATGTCTGGATGCGCATGTGTCTGAGTATTGTACCACATGCGCTTGGTGAGGGCAAGAGTATGGTGTATAAATACGAAGTCACTCGCACCTAGACTGCGTTACAAGCTGCACTGACGAGCCGTTGAACGGCGAAACATGCATGTCTGCAGATTTGACTATATATATATATATATATATATTTTCGCTTACCTCAAAACTTGCCTGTTGCAGACAAGTTTTGAGGTAAGCGAAAATCTATAATTTGCTCTAACTATATGTTGTCGAGCACTCTTTGCGATTCGTAGACCTAAACCTGGACTATATTGATGCAAAGCCATTGTATTAATGTAGAGCTGGTGAGAGAAAGGACATATCATATATTTGGTGAGTATATTGGGGTTGTATTATTATGTGAAACAAACACTAAATACCATACTATATATATATATATATAGATTTTCGCTTACCTCAAAACTTGTCTGCAACAGGCTGTTTCATCTGTAAAAGAATCATCAGGCAGTTTACAAGTATCGAAAAGAAATGACCGCTTATATGCTTCCTGCCGGGGCGTGGGAGTGTGTGTGGGAGACAATGTGTGCATGCATGGCTTTGTTTGCGTTGTTTACGCGAAATTTGTTACGATGACGACATCGTGAAATTATTTCAGCTCTTTTGTTGAGTAAACAATCCTTGTTTTTTTCTTTCAAAATACAAAATTTTTCTTCTAAACATAAATTGCATCGTTTTGATCCTCCCGTATACGAAATAGAATGTTTTAAAATTTGCCAATTAATACTGAAATCCTTATTGTTTTCTTTCAATGTCCAAATATATTTCGAAAGTTCCGTGTCATTTGCATGCTTTTTATGCTGAAAAGATTTAGTGTGGTTGGCCAATCGCTCTTTGAATGTGGTTGCAGTCATGCCAATGTAATTGATCGTGTTTGTGTTGCTTACTGTGACTGTTGCTTTGTATACTATGTCCCTAGTCATGCATGGTTTTTGAAGCGGGCAAATGGTGTTTTTTCTACAACTGCAATTGGTAGTGTCCCTCTCCTGTGGCTTGTTATTTCTAGATATGCGTGCATTGTGTTTAGTGATTACTGACTTAATATTGTTCATGCAGCTATAGCTTACTTTAACTGTATTTCTGTTAAAAATTTTATGTAGCCTGTGGTGCGGTGGAAAATGCTTGTCAATTAGACTAAGGAAATTACGTCCCATGTTTGTGCTAACACTCTTGCTAAATGGTGGGTTGAACCAAATGATGTTGCGTTGCCTATTCCTGCGTTGTTTTTGCGGTGTGTGCTGAGTGTAGCTAAGTTCATGGTTAAAGTTGCTATGCCTAAGTGCGTTCTGATATATGGGTGCAGATTCCTGAAAAGTTTGCTCATCTGATGAAAGAAGTGCGATGCGTTTGTTAATTGATGCAGGTAGTTGCCTTGTGATGCTCGGTGGGTGGTTAGAGTAGAGTGCATATTTATGTATAGTGGATCGTCATTGGGCTTCCTATTGGGCCTATGTTTTCCATTGTTAAGGTCGAAAGTTACATCTAAAAAGTTTACAATGCGTAAATTTGATTCGGCGGTAATTTTTAGGTCAAACTGCTCGAAAATTTTGTGGAGATATTTTCTTGTTTTGTCTGCTAAACGTGCTGATTTACTTTTTATAATAGCCAAACCGTCATCTCTATATAGGCCGATGCTTTCTTTGCCAAATTTCTTACTCAGGTGGTTTAAAATGAAAAGGCCTACTAACTCACAAATTTCCGCGCCGTCGAAACTGCCCATGCTAACGTCAAACAAACTATGGCTATCTTTTCTTATCCATGAAATTCCGGTATTGAAAAGGAGAGATTTTCTAGCGTGTTTTATTATTGAAATATCGTTTTCAGGTATAGTAGTCAAATTTGAAGCCCAAGATAAAGCTTGGTCAATAGTTTTCAGAAATAGATGGGTGAAATCCACAATGTCAAACGAAATAAAACTGTGTCTGTTCTTATCTTTTATATTGCCAAACCACTGAATAACTTGTTTTGTATTCCTCCATTGATTTAAATTCAGTTTTTCTCTCAAATTGGAATTAATTTTGTCCAAAATAACTTTGCTTATTTTCCGGATTCGCTTTTAGCGGGATTAATTAATCGGCATTTTGGATTGTTTTCGAAATTTTCTTTGTGATCTTTTAAAGATATAAATGCTTCGCGTTTTCATTTTCAATTCTGTCGCCGATTCCTAAATTGTTCGAAATGTTTTTAGTTCTGAATCAATTTCATCTATAGTGTCCTCGGATCCATGCTTACTGATATGTTTTGTGATGTTGTCATGTAAGAGCTTGTTGTATGTGTCGAGCGAGGTTTCATAAATATTCCTAGTTTTGTCTGCAAAATGAAAATGTTGGGAGACGAATTGATTTTCTTTAGATCGTTAGTCAAAGATTTCTGAAATTGGTTCCTATATGGCCGAAATTGTAAATTTTCGATTAATTTTATAAGGTCGTCTTCGAAAGGTTTCATTTCAGAAATAGAAGGAGGTGTTTTGTTGGATGCAAGGCCGAAATGGTTGTTTTGGTTTTCACCTTTTTGGTTTTTATTAAGAAAGAAATTAGCTTTCCATCTCATACGTTTTATCACACTTTCCACTTTTTCAATCAAATTTTTCAAATAAGCGTCCTGTGATGGTATAGGGATATTCTTTAGTGAATAGTCAAATCGAAATTGCCGCATTTTGAAGTTAAATAGAAATGAATAACGTAAACAAGAGTGCACAACCGATATACGGGTGCGAATATACGTGTAGGTTTAGGTCTACGAAACGCAAATAGTGCTCGACAACATATAGTTAGAGCAATCGGCCTTGCATCCAACAAAACACCTCCTTCTATTTCTGAAATGAAACCTTTCGAAGACGACCTTATAAAATTAATCGAAAATTTACAATTTCGGCCATATATAGGAACCAATTTCAGAAATCTTTGACTAACGATCTAAAGAAAATCAATTCGTCTCCCAACATTTTCATTTTTGCAGACAAAACTAGGAATATTTATGAAACCTCGCTCGACACATACAACAAGCTCTTACATGACAACATCACAAAAACATATAAGCATGGATCCGAGGACACTATAGATGAAATTGATTCAGAACTAAAAAACATTTCGAACAATTTAGGAATCGGCGACAGAATTGAAAAAATGAAAAAACGCGAAGCATTTATATCTTTAAAAGATCACAAAGAAAATTTCGAAAACAATCCAAAATGCCGATTAATTAATCCCGCTAAAAGCGAATCCGGAAAAATAAGCAAAGTTATTTTGGACAAAATTAATGGATAAAATGAATTTAAATCAATGGAGGAATACAAAACAAGTTATTCAGTGGTTTGGCAATATAAAAGATAAGGACAGACACAGTTTTATTTCGTTTGACATTGTGGATTTCTATACCCATCTATTTCTGAAAAACTATTGGACCAAGCTTTATCTTGGGCTTCAAATTTGACTACTATACCTGAAAACGATATTTCAATAATAAAACACGCTAGAAAATCTCTCCTTTTCAATACCGGAATTTCATGGATAAAAAAAGATAGCCATAGTTTGTTTGACGTTAGCATGGGCAGTTTCGACGGCGCGGAAATTTGTGAGTTAGTAGGCCTTTTCATTTTAAACCACCTGAGTAAGAAATTTGGCAAAGAAAGCATCGGCCTATATAGAGATGACGGTTTGGCTATTATAAAAAGTAAATCAGCACGTTTAGCAGACAAAACAAGAAAAGATCTCCACAAAATTTTCGAGCAGTTTGACCTAAAAATTACCGCCGAATCAAATTTACGCATTGTAAACTTTTTAGATGTAACTTTCGACCTTAACAATGGAAAACATAGGCCCTATAGGAAGCCCAATGACGATCCACTATACATAAATATGCACTCTAATCACCCACCGAGCATCACAAGGCAACTACCTGCATCAATTAACAAACGCATCGCACTTCTTTCATCAGATGAGCAAACTTTTCAGGAATCTGCACCCATATATCAGAACGCACTTAGGCATAGCAACTTTAACCATGAACTTAGCTACACTCAGCACACACCGCAAAAACAACGCAGGAATAGGCAACGCAACATCATTTGGTTCAACCCACCATTTAGCAAGAGTGTTAGCACAAACATGGGACGTAATTTCCTTAGTCTAATTGACAAGCATTTTCCACCGCACCACAGGCTACATAAAATTTTTAACAGAAATACAGTTAAAGTAAGCTATAGCTGCATGAACAATATTAAGTCAGTAATCACTAAACACAATGCACGCATATCTAGAAATAACAAGCCACAGGAGAGGACACTACCAATTGCAGTTGTAGAAAAACACCATTTGCCCGCTTCAAAAACAATGCATGACTAGGGACATAGTATACAAAGCAACAGTCACAGTAAGCAACACAAACACGATAAAAAATTACATAAATTGGCATGACTGCAACCACATTCAAAGAGCGATTGGCCAACCACACTAAATCTTTTCAGCATAAAAAGCATGCAAATGACACGGAACTTTCGAAATATATTTGGACATTGAAAGAAAACAATAAGGATTTCAGTATTAATTGGCAAATTTTAAAACATTCTATTTCGTATACGGGAGGATCAAAACGATGCAATTTATGTTTAGAAGAAAAATTTTGTATTTTGAAAAAAAACAAGGATTGTTTACTCAACAAAGAGCTGAAATAATTTCACGATGTCGTCATCGTAAAAAATTTCGCTTAAACAACGCAAACAAAGTCATGCATGCACACATTGTCTCCCACACACACTCCCACGCCCCGGCAGGAAGCATATAAGCGGTCATTTCTTTTCGATACTTGTAAACTGCCTGATGATTCTTTTACAGATGAAACAGCCTGTTGCAGACAAGTTTTGAGGTAAGGAAAATCTATAATTTGCTCTAACTATATGTTGTCGAGCACTCTTTTGCGTTTCGTAGACCTAAACCTACACGTATATATATATATATATGCGTGTAGGTTTAGATCTACAAAACAAAATGCTCGACAACATATAATTAGAAACAAATTATAATTTTCGCTTACCTCAAAACTTGTCTGCAACAGGCTGTTTCATCTGTAAAAGAATCAGATGATGATTCCTGATGATTCTTTTACAGATGAAACAGCCTGTTGCAGACAAGTTTTGAGGTAAGCGAAAAACTATATATATATATATATATATAGTTTTCGCTTACATCAAGGTATCCCCTACAGCCTGTTTCATGCGATGAAGCAATCTTCAGGTGGAACTGAGCTGAAGAGTACTTCATTGCATCAAGCAGGCTGTAGTGGAAACCTTGAGGTGAGCGAAAACTACTATATTTTCTCTTTCTATATGATATTGAGCACTCTTTGGCATTTCGTGAACCAAAACACGCTCATGTGTATATCATAATAAATTTGAATTGAAACGATCGTTGGAAGCTAGAACTGATTTTTTCAAGAGCAGTTAACATATAATTATAAAATTATAAGCAGTTTGCTAATTTCGCAACACGCAAATGTAAAATCTTTTCGATCACATCAGGTCAAGTATGATGAATACCCCCTAATTTCTAGCCTATTAAATTATTATTTAACCTCAAAAGAAGGTCTAAACTTGTAGGACCAATATCCAATATCTGTTCGGATATTTTAGAATTTCCGGCATTTTTACAATATCTGACCAGATAGGAAAAAGCACTAAATGGCCAGAGCATTGGACCAGAATCGCTGGGATGTTTGATTCCCAAGGCCTCTAGTGGCACATTTTTTACAACCTCCAATTAGTTATTGCTTTTCGCTCGAAATTTCCATTCATGTGCTATCGAACGGATGCCCCAAATTTAGAATAAAGAAGATGTTACCTTAAAACCTTTCACGTGAGGCAAAGTGTAACAAGTCACAAATTGAGTTTGGCTGCATGTCTGATTCCCGATGTTCTCTGTTCCTTGGTTGGTTGAATCTTCATGGATCAATTTCAATCGGAAGGGGTTCTCCCAATTCACCCCGAGAATATGATTGATCATTGCATTCACTGTGGTAGTTTTTCCTGAACCAGTTGATCCAACCATCATTATTACTTTATTTTGTGTACTTGAAACTCGAGCGGAATGTTTTTTACCATTGAGATGGATCTTATATTTGCGTAACTGACGAACGCTATCTTCGTGTACAAGAGTTAAAGGAAGAGCATAAACGGCAGGTTTACTCCCCTCAGGTAGTTCAATAATCTTGCATAAACCTAGTATCTTGTTTGGCTGAAACGTCGGGATTTGGGCAGAGGTTGAAAATGCATCACTGCAAGGACTGGTAGTGCTTTCTCCAGCGTCCCCACAGTTAGCCGTGACTTTGAAGACATAAGACGTTAACGGATCAAGATGTTTAAGCGTAAACGTTGGCGTTGAATCTTCAGTATGTTGTATGTTCCAAGTTGTCCATCTTGTATCACTGCTCCATTCGACTTTGTAGTTGATGATCTGAACTTCCTTTCCAACACACTGTGGTTTCGTAAAGTTAATTGTTAGTGAATCAAAAGTGGCTTCAATTAGTCGCGGTTTACCAGGAGGGCTGGCTGGCTTGGTAGTCGCAGAAAAGACCTCGCTATGCTCACTAACAATGATCCTTCGAACTGCACAGACTCGGATGATGTATTTTGTAGCGGGTTGAAGTCCTGTAAGAGTGACCGTTTGCTGACCTTCACCGCTAGATTTAACGTCAACGCTTGACCACGTATCCGTGCTTGCTTCATCTTTGTATTGAACCTTGTAACACATGACATGATTTCCAGCCGAATCATCCCAGGGAAGTTTCAATTTACTTTCTCCCGTTTCTATTCCTCGCAAGTTGTTTGGCCTAGGGGAGGAACTTAAATCTTCGTTCTCAAGCTCTCCGTCTACATAGAAATAGAGAAAGGCACCAGTATTATCTCCATGGTCTCGAGAAAGTGGCTCATCTGTGGCGAGAAATTTCACCGAATTGTTTTCACTATTAACAGATTTTAGGGTCTTAAAATCTCTCAATGTTTCACAAACTTTTTTGTTAGTTGACACGTCGCTGTTATTGATATATGCACCCATTTTCGAAATTTGTTCGTCTTCTTCGCAAGAAATTTTAATCGTGCAACAAACTATGAACTCGTTAGCTGGATCATTCACCTCATTCTTTACAGCTTCTGGATTAACAACTGGAGTTTCTCCTAACGAATGAATAATTCCCTGTAATCGCTTGATTTCCCGTTTCTTATCTTCAAGCCAACAATCAACAATGTTGCAAGAAAATGGCGAAGTTTCCTTCTTCTCAATCATTTTTGCCAGCTCAATTTCTTCTGCTCCTCCACCACGAATTTGCGGAAGAACTGTAACTATCTTTTCCTGAAAAAATACTTTGTACAACTCAACATTTTTCATGAAACTTGTAAGTTGCCTTTTTAATCTTGGGAAAAGACCACATACTTCTTCTCTTACTAGATCGTTACATTCTGCGATAACAGATTGGAGGTGTTGTTGGATTGCGGTGGTCTTGTTTACTAAATCAACACTGATGTCTCTTACCATTCTTTGGCATTTGCTGTCGATATTACTCAATGGACACAAATATACTCTAATTGGAACTGCTTTCTCTCCATTCTCACCAATCAACGAAGGTAACTGCTTGTAAACCTTAACTGCGTCTTCGTAATTTGTTGGACTTTCGTTGGACCGGAAATCTGCATACATCTTGCATTGCATGTTTTCGGTATTTTTCTTTGTTCTTCAGTGATGTCAACAGACCCATGCCCATCAACAGAGATGCTTGGCAGTGATTTAACCAATTCTTCCATGTTTCCATGCACTTCTTTTAAAGATTCATCCTTCGAAACCTCCTTGTCAAATACCATGAATGCATTTGCTCCATATAGTATACCAACCACTACATCCGTTGCTATATCTGAGTAAAAACTTCGGATATTCAATTTTCCTGTTCCTAAATGTTCCATTGTTAGCTGTTTAAGCTCCGTTGTTGTTTCATATTTCAGCACGACACGAGATTGTCGCGATGTCTTCGTATCATTCAAATACTTTGCCGCTCCTTCCACATTCACTAGCCCGGATAGAAAGCAACTTCAGGCTTGCTTCTATGTTAAGAGCTCTTGCTTTATCTTCAATTTCGTTTTCTGTAAATACTGGAATTAGTAAATGGTGCGGGTATAGTGTTACGGGCAGCATTTAAATGATCGGGAGACCATAAGGTTTTGCCAAGAATCAACTTGTCTGAACGACGGTCGTAAAGCATGCCCAAGTCAAATGGACGCCCAAGGGCAGAAATCATTTTGCTGTAAAAAAACAATTAGAAGCTAGGTTAATAATTTATAGGAATAGATTCTTCGTAGGTCTGGAGAACACCACTTTCGTCAATATGTTTTCGGCGATATTATTTGCACTTATGAGCACCCGGGCTTAAACGGATCGAAAAGCTTTGCGATATCTATAAACGTGGTGTTTTCCACAAAAACAAAACAATTAACGCAAGACATCACAGATCTGCTACTGTAACATGAAATGCATCCATATAACAGTGGTAATAATATACAGACCTATACGGACTGATTTTCTCAGTTTTTATTGTCCTTCAACCAACGAGATGCGCTAGTTATAGATTTTCGTACTGCTCTTTAGTTTAGGATTAATTAGTTGCTGGGGGTCGCAGCAACTATAGGTTTCGGTCAAATTTTCTGGAACTTTACCCCCACTTTAGTCCTTAATATCCAAACGTTTATCCCTAAATATCCCATATACACACCAGTCTTCACCACGGCATATGAAATATGATTTGGAATTCATATCTGTTAAATTTTCGGTTTTTCAACGCTCGTGCTGCTATAATGCTTTATACACCTAAAAGAGCGTGAAAATGTGCACAACATAGTCGAATTTTGACCCAATCGTGTCTGAATTCTGTGCAAATTGCTTCTGAATAATTATAGAATTCTAAAGTCTAAACTATAGTCTAACAAGATGTAAACATGCACAATTGTAGTTTGAATATATCTCCAAATTGTCGACTGTTGTAGGTCTGTACTAGCGTTACAAAGAGCGTAACATTTTGCACAACATAGCCGAAATTCGATGCAATCGTATGATTAGATTTTGCGCAAATTGATTTTGAATATATAACTCTATAAAAATAAAAACAGCGGTGTAATTCTATACTCTAACTGATTTGGCTGCAAAGTAGGGACAGGTACATTATGCCAGCAAAAAGCGAGCATAATAGCATTAATAGGCAAAAGTTTCGGTATGACGTCATTTTGCAAACGTAATTACGTAATACGCATATGCGCCAACCATCTGCGGGCCAGCGGCATAGCGTACACTCTGCTGCACAGAAGGTGTTCCTGGTGCAGCCTTCATCTGGAACAGCTGAGCGAGTATTCTCGTTGCTAGGTCAAACATTTGGCGACCAGCAACAGAACGCGTTAGAGGACCTTGTTGAGGCCTCAGTTATGTTGCAATATAACAAACGTTAAATTACTTTAATTTATGTTAAATTAAATAAAGTTCTTGTTTTTTTCGTGGTCATGATTGAATATGATGTAGCATAATTATGGGCAACATTTTGGGCATAATAGGGTAAAGTCAGGAGCATTTGAGAATAGCATAATAGGCAAATTTTTAGCATAATGTACCTGTCCCTACTGCAAAGTACGTAATACTCAGGACATAATCCGTATCGGAAGACATAATCTAGTCGGTGTGTGTTTTTCTATAACCATATTAAGATATATATTTGCAACATTAAGAATATATTTCCAACGAATGTTGACACAGAAATGCAGACCAAACTGACCAATTATTCCAACATAGAACTTCAGGCTTGTTTGTATGACAAGGTCAATTGGAGTTTTACAGTTTTCAGTTATTGCTGCCGAGCGTTAGCGAGGCAGCACACTATTCTTGACGTGCTAAGGTTTCTCCAGAGTTCACTCGACTCAGTCTTCTGCGCGGAGTTATGTATTGTCGAGAATTGGATTTTGTGTCTGTCCTAGCCTCCTCCGCAGGCATCTTAATTAAATCAAATAATTTCTGCCCGCCAATTTTAAGGAGATGCCTGCGGAGGAGGCTATGTCTATCCCTCAATACGTCTGTCCTCTTAGAGGTTTGTCTGTCCGCAATTTCCGGGCAGAAAGTCGAGCTCAAGGAGAATTTTATAAGATTGAGCAATTATTTCCAAGAAAAAAATATTTTACATCCCTCTCAAATTGGTTTCCTACGAGGATATCAGACAACTGATCATATTTTCACTATGAAAACTATGATAGATAAATATGTAACAAATGCAAACAAAGGTAAATTATATTGTTGTTTCGTTGATTTCCAGAAAGCGTTTGACTCAATATGGCATGAAGGTTTGTTTAGGAAATTATTAAAAAACAAAATAGGTGGAAACATTTATGACCTTATTTCAGACATGTATTCTAAGTCAAAATGCGCTATCAGATATGGTGAAAAAAGAACTAATTTTTTCGAATATAATAGAGGTGTCAGACAAGGATGTATTCTTCCCCCTATTTTATTTAATTTATATTTAAATGAACTCGCGAAAATATTAACTTCGAACTCCCTGCAAGAAACTGACTCAATTACATTACCAAACGGTTCCCTGATTAATTGTTTACTCTACGCGGAAGACTTGGTGTTGATATCTAGAAGTGCGTCTGGTCTTCAGAATCAAATTAACATCCTTCAAAAATACTGTGAAAAATGGTTACTAACAACAAACTTAAAAAAAGCAAAACCGTAAATCAACAAGAGAGAAATATATTTTCTTTCTAAATGGAATGGAAATTCAAAATACACATGAATACACATATTTAGGTGTAACTTTTAATTCAAACGGTTCATTTTCAATTGCAAAACAACGATTAGTAGAAAAAACTAGACGATCAATATTTGCATGCAAAAGATATATTGACTTCAATGTACTCCCTATACGCCTGTGCAACAAACTTTTTGATGTCCTATTTCGTCCTATATTACTCTACAGCTCAGAGGTATGGGGATCATACGACAAACCTGATTTCAAGAAATGGGAAAAAGATCCCATTGAGAGACTTCATACACAATTTTATAAATATTACCTAGGATTAAACAGAAGAGCTCCAAACGTTGTATCTCGTAATGAAGGGAAGGCTTTCTCTCAGGTCAAACATTTATATGGGAATTCTGAAATCTTCCAGAATCTAGTATTGCTAAACAATGTCTTCAAATCTCAAAACAATTAGCAGAAAATAAAAAACAATCATTTATTTCCTCTATTATTGAAATTCTTCAACTTAGTGATTCTATAGATCACAGCATTCAAACAGTGAGTTTAAACACAATCTTCAATACCCATGATTCAGAAGCAAAAAATCAATTAACATTACAAGCAGACATGATAAGATCTAACAGGAAACTCGTATATTTTACTCATCGTTTAAAACAGATCAAAGAAAATCAATTCAGTTAGATTTAATAAAAAATACACGGCACAGACAATCCCTAGCGAAATTGAGATCTGGTAATCATAATCTAAGAATTGAAACTGGCAGACATTGTCTTCCCAAAATCCCAAAATATGCCAAAATTGTGAATCAAGAATATGCCAAAATTGTGAATCCAAAGATATAGAAAATGAAATTCATTTTCTTCTCGAATGCACTCTTAATAAATCGAAAAGAGAAAAACTTTATAACGATATTATTCTGAAATATCCCTGTTATATTAATCTTAAAGTGCTTATAAACCCAAAATGGGTTTTTATTGATTCGGATAAGGCATGAAAAGTTAGTTAGTATAAGTTCTAGATTAGTTTTTGGCTTAGACTTTTAGTTTCGGAGATATAGGCAAATTTTGGCATTTTCTGAAAAAAAGTAGCGCGACCAAAATATCACCAAGGGGCCTGGATCCCAGGAACCCAACTTTGATAAACAACTAAGAAATATATGGCGAAGATATCGATATCTTGTATTTTTTTTGCATATTTTGTCTAAACGATGTTTCGTTTGTGCGTGATATTACACAGAAAGTACCAACAGTAATATATCTAGCTATCTGACACCTTTTTTGGATGATAAATCACCTACTGCGGCTTTAAACCGATAGAAAAGAGGACACCGAAACTCATCGATCTGAGACATTTGGTGGCAAATACAGGCCATAGTTATCGACCTATAAACAAAGACAAATGTACCCAGTTGTCCCAACATAGAACAGGAATCAACATACAGGTAAGCTGTGATTTTAACAAATGCAATGATGTCTATTCGCGCGTATGAACTTTGGATATTTAACGTTTAATCATGCCACCTAAATGTGCATATTATTTGCTTAGTATACAACGGTGTACAACGGTGTTTGTTGGCACACAAATCGATTGAAGTGCTTCTACCTCTGAGAGATTACATACTGCTGTTATAGAATAATATATCATATATGTTTCAATGTGAAAATTATCACAACTTTAATGCCTTTATGGTATTTAACTAATATAAATTAATAGGCCATTCTACTTTTAGATTTCAACCTACTTTATATGTGGACTTTCAGTGTCTTGTATTATCCTACACATGTGGTCAATGTCAAATGTTTTATATGGCAGTGAGATACTGATGCTATATGTTTGATTGATACATGTATTTGGCACAAAGTTGATCACCAAGTGCTGCACTGTCCCACTAGTGGAACCACCTTAACCTGAGTATCAGGCATTTCTGCAGTTAGGCCTTGGTTTGTTAGCCACCCATGTTGAAGAACCTTAGGGAGGCTAAGAAAAAATTCCCTGAATAGAGATATACACTTCAAAATTGTATAGCCCATTAAACTATTTGTTTGTCATTTCATCTAGATTATCAGTGAAAGATGAATTTTAACATTTTTAATTAAAAAAAATATTTATTAAACATCTTTATCAATATATGTTGTATTGTGACTCTACTGTGTCTTGGGGGCAAGTGCACTTTTAATAGCTCAGCCCCTTGATTGGATCGATTGGCTTAACCCATTAATTGGCAAATTTTACTCATCAGTGGTAGAGTACTGCCAATTAATGGGTAACTGCGCTTGATTGGATCGGCTAAACCTTAGCTGCTTTTTGGATAATGGGTTACCTAGAAAAGAGCCAGACTCCCACTATGGAGGAACTTTACCCATCTGGAAGGAGATATTCCACTTATAAAATGTGCAAGGACATCTGGTAGGGGAGGGGGTCAACATCCATTTCCCTCCATGGAGAGAAAGTCATTTTACTTGCACAGAGAAGCACCTTTCTGAGTCACTTAAATCAGCTATGTGGGCATGCCAAGAAAGTTGGATGTGTGTACACTGTGAGTAAAGCAAACATCACTCTCACACCAGACATCTAATGTGAAAGTTGAAGCATGTTTGCTCTGCCCACACAGGCAAAGCTACTGTAATAGAAAGTATGATGTTTTACAGATCACATACTGGCCTTATGGCTTATTTATTAAATTAGATATGTTTCCCCACTAAAACATTCTCAAAAGATGAATATTATTCTAAGCCTATTTATGTGGCAATTCATGTTTAGTGTTGTCACAATAATTCCATATATCTATATATCCAGTTTATGATATCTGTGTATTGATCATCTTTCATTTACATGGACAAAGATGACAATCTGTCAACCAATCTTCCTATGAAAGGTTCTGTGAGAATATACATGGGGGCCAATTTCATTAGATTGTGGGTTGGCCAGTTGCAGTTAACCAGTTATTATTCTTGAAAATGTCCAAATTTTGGGTAAATTTGGATGTAGGGAAACAAGCTTCCTTGCTAAAGTGAGAACCAACTTTAAAGCAGGTGTAGAAATCAGAAATGAAATGCAACCGATTCCCATGTCCATGAAGGCATGAAGACTATACAATGCAGTAAAAGGTTTAAGTTCCATTCCAACAAACGTTTAACCCTTGCATTCGTTCATAAGCAATTGGTTCGCCAGAAGAGGCATCTATGTCCCAGAATTCATAGACATAAGTTACTGCAAGTGTCATGGTCGTCTCCACGATCGACTTTGAAATCGCATTTAAATCCATTCCTTCGTCTATATTCCACGATTGACGATGAAAACCACTAGAAGGGTTACTTTACACACTCAAAAATGTGTTTGAGTTCAAAAATGTGTTTTTTTCCTCAAGAAATAGCCGACTTTTCAAGATGATTTATCCAAATGTAATAGTTTTTATAGTAAAATTAAATACACACGTTCCTGGGACCCAGTCCCCCGGAAGACGCTACTTTTTTTCCAAAAAAACGACTTTGAGCCTTTATATCTCCGAAAACGTCTAAGCCAAAAACTAATCTAGAACTTATTAACTAACTTTTTATGTTCTATCCGAATCAGTAAAAACCCATTTTGGGTTTATAAGCACTTTAATAAAAAAGATAAAATACTCTTCCTTTTTAATAATATTGACCCATTTGTATGTAAAAAATTAGCGCACTTCATTTATGAAGCTTTTCAAACAAGAAAACATTGACTTTTACTGTTTAGTTAGTCTTGTTGTTGTTATATATGTAAATAATTGGGTCTTTTATTTTATTTTATTTATTTTTATTGTTGTATTGTATTCGATACCATCTATGTAAATGGGAATGCAATAAAATGTTATGTTATGTTATGTAATGTGGGGAGAGGGCGAGAAAATATTGTATACAAACATTTCCCGAAGAAACACAGGTAAGTATGGCTTTATTGCTTTCTGCCGATATTCATCAAGGCGATCGATGAACTGTTTAGTGTTCATTCTAGAGGAAAGCAATGTGCTTTTATGAGTTTATCGGCGCTTCTTTCAGCACGAAATATTCCATTGTCCGCGTGGTCTAAAACAACATTTAATAATGTCTTAATACAAGGAGACAAAATGTATTTAAAAACTCTGAGTAATGGCTTATTAGTCCTAGATCCTGGTGTAGAATATTTGTCTATAGATAACTTACCAACAATAGTTAGTGTTTATAATTCATGTACGATGATAATTCCATCTCATTAGGCGCTTAAGATGATGTAATATATCCATATTTTTTGTAAGTTTGTCACAACCATAACAAGTAAATATACCATAATTTATCAACCAAATTTTGTTTTCATTTTCTGCCTCAACAGGCGGATATGTTACTTTGTCCACAACTGGCCCTGCCACAATGGGCAGATCAATAATATTTTGTGCCTCAACAGGCTCAAACCAGAGCTCAAACATGCTTTCTTACAAGATATGTCATATGTCGGTCTGTGATCGACACAGTTAATATATCGCCTGTGCAGGCAAAAACAATCCCATCTATGATGGTGACAAATAGTGATCTAGCTGTAGTCATAGAGCCTGTACCTGTGATCGTAGCACAAAATATCAATCTACCTGTTGTGGTAGACCCCATTGAGGCACAAAATATTGATCTGCCCATTGTGGCAGAAAGAAACATTGCTCTACCCATTGGGCTATTCCATTTAATACCAGGCCCCTATCGAGGACCCTGGAATTCTTCAGGGTAGGGGCATATTGGGCATGGAATTCTTCAGGGGTGTGACTATTTATGCTTGGAATTATTCAGGGGTAATAGCTGTGAGACAGGAATTCTTCAGGGGTAGGTGTTGTAAATACAAAATTCCTCAGGGGGGCTGTTGAAAGTCAGGAATTCTTCAGGGTTATCAGGAATATCATACAGTATCTTAGGATATCGTCTTAGGATATCATACAGTATCTTAAGATATCATACAGTATCTTAGGACATCATACAGTATGTTAGGATATCATCTTAGGATATCATACAATATCTTAGGATATCAATTTAGGGAATCATAGAGTATCTTGGGATATATCATTTTAGGATATCATGCAGTATCTTAGGATATCGTCTTTGGATATCATACAGTATTTTAGGATATCATCTTAGGATATCATTTTAGGATATCATAGAGTATCTTAGGATATCATTTTAGGATATAATCTAGCTTAGGATGTCATTTAGGATCTCATATAGAGTATCATAGGATATCCTACAGTATCTTACAAAAGTAAAACCTGTTTGCTTATAGTTATCTGGTTCGTTTTCGCTCAGGCATGTCTGGGGAGATGATTGTTTGGCTGTGTTAATGACCGGTTTGATTTAAAGTACAAAATGTACTATGCAAAACTATATTTAATTGCTTTCACCTAACAAGACATGGCAAGTTGGCAACGCATAGAATTGTGTTAGCTTTCTCTTTTAAATTTCTCGTATCATGTCTCGCTTCTTTTACATAGTGTAATGTTAAATGTATTATTGTTTGTAATGCCAATAGTTAAGTGTAGCATTCGCAATATTGGTAATAAAATGAAAGCTTTGACTTTTATATACCTTTGAGAGTTACGTTTATATATTCGCTTGGCAAATGATCAACCCTGGATTGTAATAAATTTGGTTTCATACCAGGTTCTAATACCACGTTGGCGTTAATCGCTCTAATCCATCGTTGGTCGGAGACAGTAAACGAAAGGGCGGATGTGTGCGATCATTGGTTACAGATCACCGGAAAGCTTTCGATCTTATCGACCATAATGTTTTTTATGCGAAACTTCTAGAAATAGGTCTTAAACCATCAACCTTAAATTGGATCTCAGATTTTTTGAGAAGAAGATTACAGAAGGTAAAGCTTTCCTCGAAATTCTTCTCAAACTGGAAACATGTAAATGCTGGTGTCTCGCAAGGGACTAAGCTTGGCCCATGGCTTTTTTTGCTCATGGTCAACGCCTCGTAATTTATAACGATCAATTTGATGGGGATATGATGAAATATGCGGATGACACTAATGTCTCAGAATACATTGTTGATCACGCAGATAACATGTTGTTCCATGCAAGAGGTAACAGATTCTATTGTCGACTGGTCTCGAAGAAATAAATTCCAGCTTAATCCTACAAAATGTAAATAATTAGTTTTGTCTTTTAAACGGAATCAACCTATCTTTCCTCCCATTATTATTAATGGATCACAGATTGAACGAGTGGAGAAACTGTCGATCCTTGGTTTATCTATTACAAGGGATTTAAAATGGAAGGAACATGTGGACAAAATAGTAAATAAGGCATCGAAGCGAATCTATTTGTTGAAACAGCTTAAAAGGTTTGGACTTGACGCTGGTGATCTAAAGTGCTTGTATGTCGCTTCAATAAGGTCGATACTTGAATACTCATGTCAGGTCTTCCACTATAGCTTACCACAATATTTGTCAGATGTAATTGAAAAGATACAAAAGAGAGCGCTACGTATCATTTACCCTCAACTATCCTATGAAGATGCTCTAGTCATGTTGGGTCTAAAGACTTTACACGCACGAAGGGGTGATCTATGTAATAAACTTTTTAATTCAATTTTAAACGATAGGGATCATAAACTTCGTAATTTACTGCCACCTAAAGTGACATATAAATATAATCTTAGGAATCATAATCTTTTTAACATTCCAAAATACCGTACCAATAGATTTAGAGATACATTTGATTTGTAAATGGTCGGTATTTTAATACAAATCCGTACCAATAGTTTAGTGATAATTTTATAAAATGTTTAATAATTTTGTAAATAGTTGTAAAAATGCTTTATATATAAATCATGTAATTCAGCTCTATGGCTGCTAGATGATTTCATTAAACGGATTATCATATTTCTACACACAAAATATGCTGAACTCAGCAATAATTATTGTTTGTTCGTCCAAACTTGCCTGGTCTTGTTCGTCAAATGAATAGGACGCTAATGATCTGCTCACCCTCATATGCTAAGGGACCGCTCATTATTTAGGAGGGGGGTGTGCCGGTTGATTTGGGGGGTGGGCCAGAGTTTTAAAAATGGTTTTGGGGGGTGGGTCAACGTAATTATAAATCTAAAAAAGGGTGGCCAACCCAAATTTTAAAAAAGATTTTGAAAGTCACTTGCTAAAAGATTTTGAAAGTCTAAATCTCACTTGCAATCTATTTAAAAGCACTTCAAAATGGCTGAAAATGCCGTTTCAGAGGGCCTAGATTTCAGAATGTTTGAGGGGGCATGCCACCAGACACCCTATTTAGTTAGGTGGTGCCTTTGGCACCATACTGATTATCTATTGCTTTGGTGGACCCCCCCCCTCAAATAGACGAGCTTCCTACACCCCTGTTGTCATAGTAATATTTTTATCATCATAATAAAGTAAATACTATTTTTAAGTGGATATACAGATCTGGAGGGAAAAATAGAGCAAATTGTAACAGGGGTGGGCCATGAATTTCTGTCCAATGACAAGGGGTGGGCCACAAAAATTAAACCATTGTGGTTGGGTGGGTCAAGAAAATACTATGCATCGACATTGAAAAATTACCGGCCCACCCCCCTTCTAAATAGTGAACGGTCCCTAATGTATTGCGGCCCCTCATCCCTCCTCATGCCGCCTCAAAAAAGGGGGTTGATCGGCCCCCGATCAAGTTAATAGTAAAAAATTAATGCGTATAATGTTAAGTATGTATTCCTCGGTGAATTCTTCTGTTAAACTACACAACGGAACTACTCCATTTTTTAAATCTTGGACTTTGGGGGTAAAACAATAATGCTATCTCAGCATCATTCATATATCCATCTTGTTCGACAACTCATGTGCCCCGGTTAAACTACGCAGACAATTTGGTTTTATTATCTGAGTCAAAGGCTGGATTACAAAATTGCCTTACGAAACTCCAATCATACACAGTTGGAATTTAAACATCAATTTAAAAAAATCAAAAATTCTATTATTTGGGACAGCGACCCAAAGGCGCACATATTTAACATCAAATTGGTTCTTTGAAAACAATATTTTGGAACAAGTAGAAGAATATTCATGTCTAGGTATCATTAATTTCACTGGAAATTTTAACGGGCTCAAAAAATTATATATAATAAAGCACTACGAGCTTACCATGCTTTATTTTATAAGTTTTACAAATGTCGAAAATATCCCTGTTAAAATACTCAGCTACAGTAACCCAGTTCTACTATACAATTGTGAAATTTGGGGTCCATACTTGCTAGGTAAGGTAGACTCTTTTGAAAAGTTGAGAAGTAAAATTTTCAAAGTAGCGAACGATATCGAGAAACTCCATGTAAAATTTTGTAAAAGAGTTTTAGTGGTTCATTCAAAATCTAAAAATCTCGCGGTCTATGCTGAATTAGGGAGAATGCCCTAATTATAAACAGACTTGCTGGTGAAGCTGGAAAAGTTTGCATGGATTTAAATTTGCAACCAACATATCTGCTAGAACCCTGTGTGATAGTAAAGTTATTTTACTATATATACCTCAGAACGATTTAGGAAACTTTTGCCATTGTTTAAAAAATAAATTACAAGAATACTTTGTTAGTCACTGGAAAGACCAGATTCAACAAGGTGGAAACCAAGGCAAGTTAAGAACATTCATAAAATTAAAAATAAATTTTGAGTTTGAAAACTATATTTCTGAAATTAGTAATGTGTCACATCGTCAAGCAGTTACAAAACTCCGAATATCAGCTCAGATTATACCTGTTGAAACTGGTCGATATAACAATGTTCCATATGATAAAAGAATATGTAAACATTGCAATTTAAACGAGATCGGTAACGAACAACATTATTTAATGCAATGTAGTATATGAAGTTTACCGACCTTAGAACGGATTTTTTCTATAAGCTCTATCAAATAAATAAATCATTCTGCATTTTTGATAATCAGACCCTATTTAGCGATATATATACTTATATACTTGTAATGAAAGACAAATCTGTAAATAAACTAGTAGCAAAGTACTGCTCTGATATTTTATCAAATTTTGATCTATTGTAATGATTATATAACCTAATCTTTAGTTGTTGGAAATACGGAAATAGGAGACTTCGAAAAAGGCAGTTAGAAATAGGAAATACGGAAATAGGAAACTTGGAAATACGGAAATACGATCGGAAACTTGGAAATAGGAAATACGGAAATAGGAAACTTGGAAATAGGAAACTTGGAAATAGGAAACTTGGAAATAGGAAACTTGGAAATACGGAAATAGGAAACTTGGAAATACGGAAATAGGAAACTTTGGAAATACGGAAATAGGAAACTTGGAAATAGGAAACTTGGAAATACGGAATTAGGAAACTTGGAAATACGGAAATAGGAAACTTGGAAATGGTGGAAATAGGGACTCATAGATGGGAGCTTGGAAATAGGAGCTTGGAATGGGAGCTTGGAAATAGGAAACTTGGAAATAGGAGCTTGGAAATAGGAGCTTGGAAATGGGAGCTCAGAAATAAGAAACTTGGAAATGGGAGCTCGAAATGGAGCTTGGAATAGGAGCTTGGAAATGGGAGCTTGGAATAGGAGCTTGGAATGGGAGCTTGGAAATAGGAGCTTGGAAATAGGAAACTTGGAAATAGGAAACTTGGAAATAGGAGCTCGAAATACGGAATTAGGAAACTTGGAAATGGAAATAGGAAACTTGGAAATGGTGGAATGGGAGCTTGGAAATAGGAAACTTGGAATAGGAAACTTGGAAATAGGAAACTTGAAATAGGAAACTTGGAAATAGGAAACTCGGAAATACGGAATTAGGAAACTTGTAAATACGGAAATAGGAAACTTGGAAATGGTGGAAATAGGAAACTTGGAAATAGGAAACTTGGAAATAGGAAACTTGGAAATAGGAAACTTGGAAATAGTGGAAAAAGTGGCTTTTGGATCGATTTTTTGAACACGGAAATGGGAAATAGCAATTACACTTCAGGGCCTCCATACTTCTGAACAACAAAGGAATTCTACCGGAAGATGCCGCCTTAACTGCCACGTAGAAGGCTTTCACACTTTCACATCAAGTCAAAATCAAGGTCTCAATCTGAATTATAATGAACTTGGTCAACAGTGTTATAAAGCAGTATGCAGTAGACCAGTAGTACAATGCAGTGTGAAACAATCTGTTAAACCATTGGCATTGCCATAATGGCATACTAAATTAAAATATGATTAAATGGCGAAAAAAGCAACAACCTGCGATTTTTTAGCGCTTACCTACGTTATATATTATACAGTGGATATTGAACGCCTTGACATATCCCCTGAAAGAAGTAAATGCAAGACCCTGGGAACAGGTGCAGCTGTATAATGCCCGACAAATGCCGGGGAGATTGCATGTATGAAATGATCGATACATATAAGTTGTGCAAATAAAGAGATACTATAACCAACCCTGTAGTAAATCAAAACTAAGAATATATATACAAGACCAGTTTCAAATATTGGTGATGTGTGAGATCAAAGTACTGTACAATAACCACGGACTAATAGCTAGGGGAAGTTACGAGAATGAAAGGAACACAACGGCATGCAATTCAATTAATAACTACAGAAAAACTCGGTGTAGAAAATATGTTTCGAAAGTAGACTAAGTCCTTCACCAAGCAACCCCGGCCAGTCGTGCTAACTGCATTCCACCAACCTGACAATTGACAAACTAATTGTTCTATTTACTCTAACTATAACTATAGCCTTTTCTCATTTACAACTACCAACTAGTATGTAAAATTTACAGCTAGCCGTGTTTCAGACACAACTAGTCCTTTAAAGTGCACCTCACCCCCAAATTTTTTTTTGGCTATATCAAATCTTGGCATCATTTCTAGTGTATCCGTGAAAATTTTAATTCATTTGGTCAAATCGTTCGATTTTTATGGCAGTTTAAAGTTGGCAAAAAAGCACTTTTTGATGGTCCTTGGCCGTCGTTACGAGGAGTCTGGAACGAGTAAATTTCGTGACGTCACGCAAGGGACTCGTCAAAATAAACTTTCGGCCCACATGCAAATTCCATGTATACTGTCGGCCATCTACATATGATATATCAGACCTACAAGCACGAAACTGTACGTAAAATGTTTCTCTTGATCAGAGGTTTCGATCTATGCATCTTACATGCATAGCCATAGAACGTGTGTAGTTCTCAAGAAAATGTGCACGAAAATCGATGTATGTTTCCCCGGGATTATGTATTTTTAGAAGTTTAGTGCCGTTGAATTTTAGTAGTAGTAGTAGTAAAACTTTATTTCAAGAGGGAAACGTATTAACCATAATAGTTGTCTAACATACACTTTATATAGTATTGATATATACTGTGGGCGAATAACCTCATAAATAATGAACTACGAACTTGAAATAACGAATAGCTATCCCGTCATAAAGAGAGCTTTATTTTCATGTATGATATGTCTATATAGCTTGTGTATTTCCATTCAAACATTACTACAAATGTTGTATGTTTTCAGCTTTCAAGCGCAGGACTTTAAAGAACGGATACCGGTTTAAAGAGATATACAACCGATCTATTTGCCCGTATAACTTTGTAACTTTTTAATCTACAACCTTGAAACAACTATGAGCGTGTTCGTCATGCCTACAGCTTTCTATACCCATGCATAAAACATGTGTTTATCAACAAAATAGCTTTAAATATATTTTACTAAGTTCATTTCGCGCCGCGGTCACATTGGCGCTGCGAAAGACTTGTGAGTAATATTCCATTTGGATATCGCTTCATAAGTGACATAACTCAGCCAATATCAGACCTACGCATCTTAGATGTATGAAACGTATGTAGTTCTCAAGGAAATGTGCACGAAAATCGATGTATGTTTCGCGGGTCAAACGACGAAAATATATCGTGTGTACTAATTGTGCTGTAGTAGGGGTAAACTTTTTTGACGCGCCTGAAGTCAATAATCAAGATATATTCTCATGCTTCATACCAAAAGATAGCCCAGAAAAAGGCGACTTTTTGGTATATATATAGCAGTGACCTATATCGTGTAAACAAGTTGTAGTTTTAGATGCCTACACGCGTGCGAAGTTGGATTTTCAACGTACTCGAACTAAATAATACAGTCTTACAGATATAGCTTAATGCGGCATATTGTTAGATAGCTCTTCTAAAGCTGATTCTATCCATATATAACAATTATATATATCCTGTGTGCTAGTCTGTTCATGGTTAGACATGATAGCCAGAAAAAAACAGTGTAAACTTCGATTGATTCAAGGCAAGCAAAGCCGAAATGGCGAACTGAATACAAGCCGATCAAAGCTAAATGCCGACTACCTTGCGTGACGCAGAATAATATTTTGGGCTCACTTTTTTCATTGTACTTTGTAACCAGGCCTGATTCAAGATGGCGGCCATCAGTTGCTAAGCAACATACCGTCTTTTTTGCCCGCAGGAAATTCGATGGAAATGCCATTGGGAAATACGGATCAAAGATCGCTAATTTTGTCGAATACTTCTACTGGAAGTACACACTACACAAGATGACAAGAACTCGAAAATTCTAATTTTAATAAGAATTGTTTATGTTAAAACGTTTATACTGGCTCAGAAGTCACTACAGGTTTGAATATTCTCAATATTTTATGCCCCTATCAATGTTAATTTTTAAGCCTTAGGGACCAGGGATGGGGTGAGCAAACCTCGGGGAATTTGACAATTTGGGCAAGACTTGTGTCAATATCCCCACCCTGCGGCAAGAATCAGAAGAATGGAGTGCTTTAATACAAAAATACATTTCTAGTTAACTTCCAAAATAGGTCCTGATTAGATTAAAGATATGTTAACTTCTCCACCATGCTAGGATGCCTGCATATTGTCAAAAACCGGACCCATGTTGCATCTTCATCTGTCGATTTCCCCAGGGTTGCATCCCTCATCCTGGGGCTTAACATTGATAGATGCATTATGCATAAATCAATTCCAGCTGCGACCATCCCCCCCCCCGGGCCAACCCCCGGGCATTGGTAAATTTTTAATTTTTTTGTGCAAATGCCCGGGGTAGGGCAAAAAAGAAGGAATGCCCCACCCCGGGGACAGAAGAGTAAAACAAATGTCCCACCCCCGGGCTGACAAATCAGTCAAGATTTTAGGCTGGAAACGTTAAATATGCTTTGACACTGTACTAAATCGCATGCGTTTTACCAATTATTACCTCAATTCCTTGTAATTTTTTGGATTTTTTGATAAAAGAAAGAAAACCAGTGCGCACCCCCCGCACCCCCCCAGAAAATCTGCCTATGATATAAAACTAACTTTATACACATATTAAAAAAGACAGGTATTGATCAAAGGTTAATGCCATTTCTATAGTTAGAGAGCTTAAGCAAGTACGTTGCGTTACACAATAAAACTTATTCCCTAGAATTTTTATCAAAACGTGGTTGCCATCTACATGGAAAGCTACACAGAGGATTCTCCAAAACTTGTGGCCGCCGTCTTTTCTCCGTTAAGGACAAATGCCTGGGGGTCATTACCTGATGTTGACAAATGCCCTCCTCCGGGTGAACACGCGGCTGCAAATGCCCGGGCCTGAGGACAAGTTTGCTTGTAAATGCCCCCGCACTGTCCGGGGGGGGGGGAATGATCGCAGTTGGAGTTGACTGATGCATTATACCTTTTTAGGGGCCACATGCCGATGTCCATATTCGTCAATTTGACATTTTCTGTGGCGGCTTGAATATGGATGTGGACCCTAATACATTTTGTGGCTAATTCCTTTTATTCTATAAATAGTGTCCCACTGCTCAGGAGTGTGCATAATTGATACAAATACACAGGGCCGTCCAGAAGGGGGGGGGCAAAGGGGGCAATTTGCCCCGGGCCCCCAACTAAAGGGCCCCCCAAATAGAAATGAAGTGAAATATGGATATATGTTACTGTAAATAGTGTCTCAGAATGCAGGAATTTGCCATTCTTGAGACCCCAGATTTCAAAATTTTTCCCCTGGACCTCCCTAAAGTATTTTAGGTCTGAATGCAGATTGGGAATGTTATTTAAAACGTTAAAACAAGCCCATGACACCAAAGATCTTTGAGGATAGAAAATACCCAAAGTTGTTTTGCCCCGGGCCCCCAAATGTCTCTGTGCGATCCTGCAAATACAATCAATGTAAATCAAATATTAGGCCAAGGGAAGTGGAGTCATAGAATACCGTCCTTAAGATTTCAAAAATAGATGAGGCTTCATTAGTCATTATCTCCAGAAATGTGTGATATTCCGCTGAAAATCAATAGACATTTTCGGTCAGTGGCAGAAATTCGCTTTCTCTGGTGGGGGGGGGGGGGGGGCAAAGCCTCCCAAATTTCCGATAAACCCCCCATTTATACTTGGTCGACCGACGACCGCATGGGAACACTTGTGAAGCACACCATACACATGCATTGTTGACACATGTTCACGATTTATCAGTTATTTGGGGTTGAGGAGTGCTAATGAACTAAAGCTTTGCTGTACAAGCTGAGTTTGCCATTAATACATGACTTTGTGATGAATTTTAGTTAAAATTTTTGTTGAAATAATGAACATTTTTGAAATGATTTATTTTTGCGGTAGCGTTCTGAAGTCCTGGACATGCTGGCGGAGGACGGTATTCTATGACTCCACTTCCCCCGCCTTAAATATGATACCTCATTATGATTTTAATAATACAGTAATTACAGTAAACCTTTAATGCACAATCAGTTAGGTGTCATCCATCCCCCCAGGCATGGGTTGGGCATTTAAATTGCTGTTGCTCATAGTACAAACTATATTGCTACTAAATGAACTTTGAATATCACAACCTTAACTGCTGTTACCATCATAATCATCTGAGAATTGATATTTATTGATAGTAGAAATAATTATGCACAGTGTTGTAAATTCTTTCCCCTGGAGAATGGTTGGGGAAACATGGGACATTTCTTGTCTTTTGACAGTTTGTCATGAATAGGTGGTGGATTGTTTTTTTTTATTTATTTAAACTTGATAAACACCATAGAGCAAAATAGCCCTCTTTCCATGGTGGTCGAGAATTAATATATATACAATATAATACACCATACTGTATATAAGTAATACAGTACAATAACATATTTACATAATTATTAATTCATGGAATGGCTGGTTAGTACTAGACTTATCAGTTATTTGTGTCAGATCTGTTTAAAACCTTCTTCAAAGCAAATTTAGTGTATTCTTCAGAAGCTCGTATTTAAGAAATTGTGATGAACACAGTGATGTTTTGATCTGGAGACACAGATGTTTTGATCTGGAGACACAGGGATGTTTTGGCCTGGGGACTTTTGACCAGACACTGTTTCATGAGGCAAAACTGGGAAACTTTGCCAGTTGAGGGTTCACACAACATATTCTTCCCAAACACTCCAGTTATTTTACATACTTAATCTTTGACCGACAACACAATTAGCTAAATTGTGGAAGGGCGTCATTTCTGGATAAGCTCAATTGCAGAGGGTATTTAAGGTAAAAACATGTCATTGTTCTTGGTGGCAAAACTCTTTGATGGCTTTAACTTAATAGTCAGAACTCCTATCTTGTGTGTCCAGCATTTGGTTGGTTTCTACGGACATTTAGTGATAAGTTTCTTTTCCTTTTTTTCCGTGATATGTTGTTATCAGGAATACAATTAATGTCTTTTATCGTTCTCTTTAATTGTCGTGCTGGCTTGGGGCCAGAAGGCTGAGCAGTTGTTGATTTAACATCAGACTTTCGTCTTGCAATTGCTGTTGGTTGAACATGGATCCTTTTATTTGACCTATGCAGTACTGGAAGTAACTTTCCATTTCGATCTTTTCCAAAATCAGCATAAGCACTGGCGAGGCAATTTCCCGATGAGGGGCCACGTGACTTTAGGACTATCTTTCTGTATTGATGAAGATATTTCATGTAACATTGCTTGAAGCTTGCATCCCCATTTCTTAATCTCATCTCAATATCACCTGTAACTTGTTTATGGAGCTTGACTATTTCTTCCAGATTAGAATCTTTCTCCTCTGCATAGCCAGTTGTATCACACTTTGTAGAAGCAATGCTGTCACAAATATCTTTTATTTGGGATGATGTTGTCTGCAGTTTGTCACTAGATATGTCATCACAGGAAGGTATAGGGTAGGATAATGAATATCCTGGCTTTTTTTCAAGCTCTTTCTGATGAATATTGACAAATTTTTCAGTTTGAAGGTCTGGATGCTCACCAACAGCTGTTACAGCAAGATTGTATTTTTCATGATGATTTTGCGGAACAAAATTTGGGTTTGATGCACCATACTTCAACACAACAGCAGCCTGGTGTGGACAAGCTGTACCGTTATTTCCAGCAGGACATGTGCAGATCCCTGTAGAGCAATCAACTATATATATAGTATCAGGCTCTTTTCTGCTAGGGACGTGGTACTGAAAAGGATTTTTTTCATCTTGAATTATAGCATCTAGATTTACTGTACATGCTGTTTTGGCAAAACAACGGGGAAGAATATGCAAGTTCTGTGGTTTCCCAAATGCAAGTGCCAAAAGTTTTCTCTGAAAATGCTTTTCTAAATCCTCTGTTATGAATTTAAACAATTCAAGTAGATTGTATGCCCTGATCCGATGAAGAATAGTACATTTGAAAACAAAAATAAGCGATTCTGTGTAATTGTCAGTATTATTCCCTCTTGTTTGTAAGTCTTTCCGGTTGCAAAGGGACCATTCTTCTCGTCTTTCATAGCAATTTTTAACGTGTTCCAAAAAGTTTGGATATCCATTGGCAACATTGTCCATTGTCAGTTTCAGATATATATCCTCAAATTCGTCTTCGCCTTTCGCAAAGACCATATTTTGCATATATGACATCAAATGCTTTCTGTCGTCTTTTTTAATTTCATGCTTGCTGTCCCACAACCACCTCCACATTGCCTGTAAGAAATGGAAAATACAAAGCAACTGTTTACTTCCAGGCCATTGCTCTTGTAGAGCCCCCTTTTCTGCTGCATCATCATCTGTCATAAACAATTTTGGGCCAACATTCGGTCCTTTCCCACCAAAGGCATGTCTAGGTAAAACTGATTTCAGCATAGCCATGCTTTTGCTATTAGTATCCAATGATCCATCCGAGGAAACCCATACAGCTAATGGTAGTGAACCACTAGGATGGTGTGTACAAAGGAAGAACACTCGATTATTGTATCTGTCTAAGCTTTGTGAGGCATCAAGAAATGCCATCTCCGATGCTTGAGGGAGACTATGAACCCTTGACATGAGTGGTGTCACGATTGTTAAAATCAGTGGTTTTTCCTCCTTTCCACATGTGTACTCCTGAAGGGAACATCTCCCTCCATGAATGCCGTTTCTCTTGTTGTAGTCTTCTATTTGTTCCTTAAGTTTTTCAAACATTTCTTTCCCATTGCTTGGCCCTTTCACTCTGTCTCTCCAGTTGTTGAATAGGTTTCTCACATCTGTAAGCGAGGGGCAATAACGTCTATCAGCAACTGTTACCACACTCACTGGATCTTCTAGTAATATTGCTTCATGGTGCTGGATTGCTTCACTTGGGGATAACCCATTTTCAAAATATTACTGAAAAATCTGTTTTGTTGCTGGAAGCATTTCATGAAAGGTTTTCAAATGATAACATTCCGTGCTGTGATTATGATTCCAGAATAACTTGACCTCGCACATCTCGTTAACAGACCTTTTGGTAAATAGTCTTATTGACAATTTGCTGGGACAATTGGTCTTCTTATCTCGAAGACTTGAAAGTAAATGGAGTTCTTTTTGATCCTTATTTCTATTTCCAATGGCTGTGTTTCTTTTTTCCTGTACATGTGCTTTAGCTTCTTCTTGTTTTTTAGTCAGTTTCTTTCTTTCACATTGGCAGATGTACCATTGTGCGAACGAGACGGTTTTTCCCTTCCTTTTTGTTCCTTGCCTTGTGTTGTACCTTACATTGGATGACTCAAGAAATGCTTTCTTCCATTTTAACACATCATCTTTGTTGGTAACATTGGCTATTGTAAATGAAACGATGAAAGCATTTTTGGGTGAACCTATAAAACATTCTGTTTCTATTTGTTCCATTTTTACTATGTTGTATTTGTACGTAGGTGGCAGGATAGCAGCAACTTCAGCTGGAAGGGCGAATGACTTCTCGTGAGAAATGCTAGACTGACTGTCATCTCTCATTTTGGCGTAACTGTGGTCCGTCAGGAGATGAGGGTTTGATGAGTGTGGGTTGATCATAGTATCATCAATATCATCAATATCATCATTCTGTGTTTTGTAGACTTTTTCTTCAGTCATTTCTAATGTTACCTTTTGTTCAATTTTCTCTGTCGTACACTTTGTATTTTCCTTTGGGTTTGCAGCTTCTGAAATTTTACAAAACTGGTAATCAACTTCCACCTTCTGAGCAAACAAACTTAAGATTGTAGAGTACCGAAAATCTTCAATATTTTCCTGCTGAAAGTCCAGCGGGATGCCAAATGCAATATGCTCTGCCCATTTGATAGAGAACATTCCACAGTCATTGAAATTTAACTGCTGAGGTATACTCTTCCGGTATTATCAGGAACCGCCATTCTGACCAATCAATCTTCTCTTCTGTTGCACAAGTGAGAAAATTGCAGCACCTTAAAAATGCTGTTTCACCTGCTGATCCTGCAAATAGTGAATCAAGAAATACCATCCTCTTCTTCCCAGGGAACACTGACAATAACGTCCAGTGTTGACCTTGATTAAATAAGCTTAAAAGAACGTCGCAATCAAGAACATTAGGGTAAAGTGTGTGGTATTTGTTTTGCAAAAATAATTCTTTGCACGGCTTTGTCATGTTGTTGAGTACATCGCAATTTATTGTTTTGACTTTATTGCCAATTTTCCTTGCATGCTCCTCCAACATCAACAGAATATGGTTAATTACAAAGTTTGATAACCATGAACCGTTACCACTCTGGTTTGGAAGAAGACATAACATATCATCTGGTGTCCAACCAGCCAATCGTGGATGCTTTCTTGCATTTAGACCTTTTTTTGCGAGAATTTCGGCCTTTTCTTTCTCATTATCGCTAATCTTTTTGTATGACACACGGACACCTTCTGATGATCGGACTACCCGTGGTTTTGTTGGTAGAGGACATTGGTTTTCATTTACGTAATAGTTTCAAGGCAAAGCATGGATTGCAACAGGACGTTTTATCGAGGCTTTCTTCAATGACAGGCGGCTTCTTTTAGATTGCCGATATGTGCAAGGCGTTTCAATGCTTTGAATTTCTGAGGTTTTAGGCTTTTCAATTTTCTGAATTTTTTGATAAAATAGTAGATATGCTTGTTGGTGTGTAGCTTCAAATGGCGATACCTTGGTTACCCTAAGATCATCAGTGCGGTACCATTGGCCAGATTTCTTCACATATGCAACATAATGACCTCCTTGTATGGTATTCCCTTCATGCACTACAACCCCTGCAAGTGAGTATAAGGCTTTGGCTGATTCCTGTTTTAGTGATACTCCGTTTGAATCCTTCAAGGAGGTATCCAAAGTGAGTTGCTCTTGATATTGGATGTGGTGTTGTTGCTTTATGGATTTTACTGAAAACCGCATCAGCTGAACGCACAGTGCTGCTGGTGCTTCGGTTATGCACATCCTTTTCCATGCTTCAGTGCACTTTCCGCATCTAGAGATAATTAAATTATCGTTAACATTTATGTAGAATGAACGCTAAAGTTTATATAGACATCCATATTGAAGGGAAAAGACAGTTATTTTTAGATAGTTATGTTATACAATTATAGGTCTTGTGTGTGGCACACGCATTACCATCTTTATGCAGTTATGTATACCTGTCACATGAATATAGACTTTCAAGTTCTTCCGGTTGATTGAAAGTGTTAAGTAGATTGTAGATGTTGGATTTCTGTAAGAGAAGAAGAATATGAATTGTATATTTTCAGTCCAATTATATTATGCATCAAGCAATTTTAATGGACAACTGGCATTTTACTGCAGGCAAAGCCAAAGGCCGTTAATAAGCACGACGGCATAGAATAGATAAAAAGATTTTATTAATAAGAGCCCCCTTAAAACTACACGTACATGTACCTAAACGTTCCCTTGTTGTTTTTCATGTAGAACAGTTGTTTAAATCCTCCATCTTCTCTTCGAAACAATTTTTTTCGTTCCCACATGTACAGCTGCTACTTCGTTATTAAGAGTTCTTAGACTTAGTAGCCTTCGCCTATAATGCGCGTTGTCCATGACCTGACGGAATTGGTAGGAAATCATTCCTCTGTACAATATTGATAAAGGGTGTAGCCGTGTAGGCCTGTATATATTTGATTACTTTATGTACTGAGCATAACTACAATTACTATTTTATTTTTAACTAACCCTTGTCACCGGTAATGAAAGAACAGTTTCTTCAGAGCAGGTCTTGCTTACATGGCCACAATTAGAACACATTACTTCACTTTGTAATGTAAAGTGGAACAAGTCGCTGATCGAAAATTTGTTTGGTGTATCACATTGGTCACAACCCAGTTTGTGAATAAGATTTTGGAAAAATTCTGCAGCACACTGTTGTGTCCCAGCTTGAAATGAATTCCAAATATATGGCAATTGTTCCACGACAGAGATAGGTGTTAATATTTCAATATTGTGGCTTTTCTTGTAGGTTCGAAAGAAGGATATTAAACAGGACAGAAGATATGGTCTTCCTGTGAAAGACAATACAATATTACTAGTGCATGTGCTCCCAATCCACAGACAACAGATGCTGGTGTAAGAAAACTGGCTGCCTTTGGAAATTTAACAATTGACTTGAATTTTAATATTAAAGCTGTAGTACAAAATTATCCATTGTGTGTCAATTAAGTAATGTCTTTATGATAAAACTGAACATGGTATTGAAATGCCAAAAAATAAGGGAGTGAAAAGACATGGTCCTGAATGGTGATGCCAGTTGATAGGGTGAAGATACTGTTGCAAAATATCTTAGGGGACATAAAGTCATGCAATTATTGGGCCATTTGCCTGTGACGCTGCAAGAATATATATTGCAAATTTAATGTAAGGAATATGTTACCATTTTCCTTTTCATGATTATATTTTTGGCCCTGCGGACCGTGCAAATTGTTTTTCAAAATCACCCTCCCCCCCCAAAAAAAAGTAAAGAAGTTTAAGTTCGGGCTCTTACTTGTTATTAAAATCACACACCCCCCTCAAAAGTTAAATGGATCGACCCCTTAAACACTTCTTTCAAAATCAACCGCCCCCCTTCTCAAAAATTAAATTGGTTACTTTAAACATTCGCGCTAACAACAATAATGTAGGGGAAAACCACAGGGAAAACCCCGCATATTAGGGAAATACATGCATATATAAAATCTTTAAGAATTTTACGACCGCTTTATCAGAAGCGATGAAATGACCTCTTTATTAGATGTAAAACATGATATCCTTTGATCCTCACCTGTTGCTTTACTACAACCTCGACTACAAGGCTCGAGGGAATCCACACACTGAATAAACCCATCGATGGACAACAAGCTTTGAAAGATACTGTTCATGAAACAAGTATTTCCAAGATTCTGAATTCCCCTGGGTTCCATTGCTTATTATAATGTCGAAAAATGCGAAAAAGAACTTCAAAAAGCCTGTGATTTAAGTTAAAACGCTCGTAATAAATCTCGTCGGATGGCGCGGGATATTTAAAATATGGCGCGGAGTATTAAATTTACCGCCAATCGTGTATTCGATAAAATTATCGACATCTTTAATCCGTATTTCCATCGAATTTCCTGCGGCAAAAAAGACGGTATGTTGCTTAGCAACTGATGGCCGCCATCTTGAATCAGGCCTGGTTACAAAGTATATCGAAAAAAGTGAGCCCAAAATATTATTCTGCTTGCGTGACGTCAGAAAATGGGCTAGACCCAGGCTCTTTGTGGGTATGAAATACGACGGCCAAGGACCATCGAAAGCTAAGTTCAAAACGCCATAAAAATCGAACGATTTGACCAAATTAAAAAAAAATTTCACGGATATACTAGAAATGATCCCAAGATTTGATAAAGCCAAAAAAAAATTTGAGGTGAGGTGCACTTTAACTTTTAGCGTCTGGAAGCGAGGCAACGCAAAATTAACTGCAGGTATATATATATATCCCGTATATGTGCAAAGACAAAAATTATATTCGTGCTCAGTTTGCTTGCATGTGTATGGCCATAGCTATATATGCAAAGTCAAAGCCAACGACACGAAATTTCACACGCTATACGATTATATGCATTGCACAAGTCATTATAACCGGACTATCGTTCAAATTAAGGAATTTCTAAAACTTTAATTGACAAACACATGAAATCACTGAGAACTAAAACTAAAGATTTAGAAGTGTATTATAAATATCTCAATTATCAGCAAGACCAAGGAACGACCTGTATATCACGATACCGGAAGATGCCGCCTTAATAAATCTTAATGCCACGTATATAGCCAAGTTCGCAAAGTGAAAGCTGGGATTTTTTAGAAGGCTTTCACACTTTCACATAAGTCATAAGTCTTTACAGACTCTAGTTCTAAATGACACACGTTGTGAAGATCAGTGGCCACTTTAAAAGAGGAATGTTTCATGATAGTTCAAGACTTCAAGTTTATGCATGATCTCAGTAGGAAAACTTATCTGATATGCATGACTGCCATATCATGACTATATTGATTCCGAATACTTTTCGCTTTTAAGCCTTAACGTCACTACTAGTTTCTTGGACTATAATCTATATACATATATACTTGTTTGGAGTTGACACTGATAGAATTTATCATGATTAATGAAATACAACCGCATTCGTATTTATGATATGTCTGCCGTATATAAATGTTGAGCGCGTCAATGATTGAGCGCAACTCTTGTGAACAACAAAGGAATTCTACCGGAAGATGCCGCCTTAATTGCCACGTAGCCATGTTCGGAAAGTGAAAGCTGGGATTTTTTAGAAGGCTTTCAATCTTTCACATCAAGTCTTTAGTCGATAATAATCGGCAAGTTCTAAATACACACTTTATGAAGATCAGTGACCGCTTTCAATTAAGAGGAATAATCGGCAAGTTCTAAATACACACTTTATGAAGATCAGTGACCGCTTTCAATTAAGAGGAATGTTTCATCATAGTTCAAGTTTATGCAAGATCTTTATTGATCTCAACTGATACATGAAGCCATATATTGACACCGAATACTTTTCGCGTAGTTACTATAGTAGTTTAATAGGTTTCTTGGACTATATACTTGTTTGGAGTTGTCACTGATCATATTAATGAAATACAACGGCATTCGTATTTATGACATGCATGCAGTCTGCCGTATATAAATGTTGAGTGCAACTCTTCTGAACCACAAAGGAAATAAGGAATGTCTCTGATTTTATACTCTGGTTCTATAATATATATTAACATGAATTTTATTACATTGATGAGAATATCATACCTTTGGCTTTGCGAAGAAGATAACTTCTAACTTCAGTATAGTGGCTTATTTTTCGTTCATGAATAAGGAACGTTCCTTTCGCTTTCGATATAGGAACAGCTAAACTGAATGGAGCTGCTTAAATGCTGACCTTTCAACGTCATTACGTCACATATTTCAGAAACGCTTTCGAAGAATTGCTTTTCCCCGAATTAATTACTGCGTTTCCGGGAACTTATTTTTCATAACCTTACAGATAACTTCAGCTCAGTTCCACCACAGGTTACACCTGAAGATTGCTTCTTGCATGAAACAGGCTGTAGTGGACACCTTGAGGTAAGCGAAAACTATATATACTACATGATCTATCTACTGATATATACCATGTATATTTATTATATAAACATAAGTGTTATATAGAGTTTTATGCCACTGAGAAAAATCGTATTTAAACACGTAAAAAATACGATATTTTTACGTGTGAAAATATCATTTTTGCAAGCCAATAAAAAACCTATTACTATATTTGTGTATATATACATACTATTTACATATTTGTTTTGAGTTACGCTCACTCGTGAGCAATATTCTCTTCAACACTCGAAATAAATTCCATATTTCCAAGCAACCATGTAATATTCTCTATATACTGCATGATGTATACTGATATATACTATATATATACTATATATATACTATATATATACTATATATATACTGATACATACTATATGCTCCTTCACTTGTGTTGTACTGACGAGCCGTTGAACGGCGAAACATGCATGTCTGCAGATTTAACTATATATAGGCTATATATATATTTTCGCTTACCTCAAAACTGGTCTGCAACAGGCTGTTTCATCTGTAAAAGAATCATCCGTGTAGTTCATTAGGGGGATCGATCGATGATTCTTTTACAGATGAAACATGCAGCCTGTTGCAGACCAGTTTTGACTTTTGAGGTAAGCGAAAATCTATAATTTGCTCTAACTATATGTTGTCGAGCACTCTCTGCGTTTCGTAGACCTAAACCTACACGTATATATATATATATATATATATATATTTAAAACTTTTAATAGCAATTACACTTCTGGGCCTCCATACTTCTGAACAACAAAGGAATTCTACCGGAAGATGCCGCCTTAACTGCCACGTAGCCATGTTCGGAAAGTCAAAGCTGGGATTTTTTAGAAGGCTTTCACACTTTCACATCAAGTCAAAATCAAGGTCTCAATCTGAATTATAATGAACTTAATTGGTCAACAGTGTTATAAAGCAGTATGCAGTAGACCATGCAGTAGTACAATGCAGTGTGAAACAATCTGTTAAACCATTGCCATTGCCATAATGGCATACTAAATTAAAATATGATTAAATGGCGAAAAAAGCAACAACCTGCGATTTTTTAGCGCTTACACAGCAAAAAATCACTTTCTTATTTTAAGAAAAAAAAATCTTATTTTAAGAAATTTTTCTTAAAATAAGTCCAAATTTTCTTGGGAGAATAATAAGAAAATTTTCTTACTCATTTTCTTAAGAAAATTTTTCTTAAGAAAATCATACGATTTTTTTCTTATAATAAGAAAATTTTCTTGGGAGAATAATAAGAAAATTTTCTTACTGATTTTCTTAAGAATATTTTTCTTAAGAAAATCTTACGATTTTTTCTTATAATAAGAAAATTTTCTTGGGAGAATAATAAGAAAATTTTCTTACTCATTTTCTTAAGAACAATTTTCTTAAGAAAATCATACGATTTTTTTCTCATATAAGAAATTTGTGAGAAACAATTTCTTAAGAAAATGTGCTATTTTATTACTGAGAAAGTTTGATTGTAAAAGAAAATAATTCTTATTTTAAGACATTGTAAAAATTCCTATAATGAGAATATATAGCATGCATTTACAAATTAGAAACTATCGATATACAGTATATTTGTCAGGCCAATTTCTGGTTAGACCCGGTGGCTATATACAGTATATGTAGATTAAGAGCTTAAAGAAGCGGTCAAGTCCATTCAGCATATGCGCTCTGTGATGATCCTCACAAGAATACATAGTTCACGATGCATTCTACATTGAGGTGATATAACAGAAACAAAACAGATCCTTACTGAAGTAATCTTTCACTCATAATCTCGCATGCAATTATACAAGGGATACTGTGAGAAGAAGTGGTCAAAGACTTTTAACATCTTGTATCCCACATGCATGACTAAACGGACTTGACTGCCTCTTTAAGGAATCCATGCACTTCCTGCATGGTAGTTTATATTTATAAAGTTCAAGTTCTATCTATCATGAATTCTTATGAAATATACATTCTATAGATCTATCACAGCAATACTTAGTGCTGATAACATATCAATGTCTCGTTTCTTCAGTCAACCATTGAAGACAATCTTTCTTTAAATTCATCCCTACCTTCCCAACCTCCAATTCCCAAGACTCTCCTTGCTTCCTCGATGATCTGGTAATTTAAGTAAGAAAGCAAAAAAGTTTTCTTTGCCAAGAAATAACATTACCTATGTTATACACTTATGATATCTACACATCAGATATCAGCCATAAGTTTGTTCAGGTCATACTACCAATTTTGTACATGATACTAGATTCGAAATGACAAATCTCTTTTTGGCAAATACATCTCTTTTGCAAAAGAAAACAAAACATTTCAAAAGTTCAGATTAAGGAAATTCTACAATCTTACAAAGTTAGCTAGGGTGAATAGAAGTCTAATAGTAACACAAAGGCACAAATGCATGAAGGGACATATTGAGTGATATTCACATTATGTATACTTTTGTACCATGTTTAGCCATTGCCGGTAAACTCTAACATATATAATTGGACATTCTCATCATAACTGCTTTGTCCCAACTTTAACTTCAGCCAAAATATCAAATCTGTGCAGTTCTGTGTCACTGCATCATTGACATTTTGACAACATAAACCAGAAACATTGTAAGTCATCATTATTGCTGATTTCACAGCAGTGCTAATATGGTTAGTAGGCTAAGGGGCCGATTACATGGAGCATTCTCAACCCCTGGGTTGAACTCAGCCCTGTTTACCGGGTTGAAATTTATTGCGATTACATGGACGATTTCAACCCCGGTGTTGAAATGCTCCATTTTGTTTTCTTGTAATAATAGTCACTAAATAGTAATAAATAGTCACGCATGCTCCAATAACTCATGAATAATTTCAGCCCTGGATTGAAACGATTACATGGCAAAATTTTCAACCCAGGGCTGAGTTCAACCCTGTTTCAGCTAGCAGGGTTGAAATTTCAACCCAGGGTTGAACTCAGCCCTCGGTTGAAAATTTTGCTATGTAATCGTGCGTTTAATTTTGATAGAGTAAACAGGGCTGAGTTCAACCCCGGGTTGAAAATGCTCCATGTAATCGGCCCTAAGTGCAACACTTTTCCCTTAGCCGTTGATAAATAGTATTGTCTGCAAAATAGGGTGCATTACCACTTGCCGAGTTAAAATTTTATGCACAAAGGTATATTAAATCCTAAGTAAAATTAAACAAACAACCCTAAAGCTGCAAGGAAGTGCAATCTAAAGTAAAATATAAACTTACATTTTCCTGAAAAGTATTTAGGAATTTCTTGCTATAGAACTTAGTGGCTGTTTACATGATGCTTGTTTCAGTTACTCAAACCAGAGTTAGAGTAACCCGCCCAGCTCTGTCAATTTTTCATTTGCTGTGGTACAATAATTTGCTGGAAAATGAAAATTGGGATTACATACAATATAATGAATTATTTGTGTCAACAGCAACAACACATGAGCTTTAGTTCTGTTGAATTCCAGAGTTTCAATTTTAGGTTTTATAAAGCATGCCTTGCATCATAACAAGGTTAGGATAATAAAGTAAACAGGGCACATTGTAATTAAAGGGTTAAAAGTTACTCAGAAAATTAAAACGTACTCTCCCTCAAGTGTACTTTTACCCTGTTAAAGGGAGATCAAGGGGAAAGTTGGCTTATTTTTTGCTTTTCAACTAGTGATTTTCAACTTTTGTCTATCTATTTGGTAATGAGGCTGACCAACCCATGGGATCTTGTTCGAAAGAGCCCCTGGGGGAAACCGAGCCACAGTTTGACTTAAGGAGGACTTTACACCCAATGCACCTAGTGCCTGTTAGTTATTTTCAATAAAGGCAGGGCGCCCCACAAGCCAAAGTTAGATTGATCAGCATTTGGTATTATTTCCTAATAATTTTCATTTTTGTTTATTTGGGAACTAAGCTGTCCAGCCTATGGAATATCCCAGCCAAGATCTGGGCAGAGTATTAATGCTGTATTTAAATTAATATCAATCAGGGCTTCATCGAAAAACACCTTCGAGTGACATGAACCCCCTGTTAAAATATTATTATCATTCATTCATCAAAATATTTATTCAGGGCCCTTAAAATTAATAAATACATAATAGGCCCTTGCAGGAGGATCTAAAGGTTAGCCCCTATTATTGACCCCCCCAAAAAAATTAGTAGCTAAAAAAATTAGTATGGATTAGTTAACAATACTGTAAGTGACTTATTATTTCTATGGGCTATAACTGTGAAATATTAATTGTCACTGCTAATGAAAATTGTATGTGATTTCAGGTTTGGTACAACATAAATAGAAACAGTGCCGCACTCAAATTTATCTGTGTTTGGCCCTTGTATATAGGAAGTCCAAGCAATAAGCAAGCATAAATCTAGATAGGGATGTCATTTTATCTGTGTGCAATTGCCAAATATATTTCATCTGATATATTATATATTGTGCTAAACACAGGTATTTGTGCTCCTGAAAGGCCTGAAAAGTGTTACGAATGAAATTTCTCTTGGGCAAGCGACCTGGTAGCCCTGGTAGCCATGCTGGCTAGGTTCTATTCCATATAAATACTTCCCTAACCACCACCAACATAAACAGTCAGTAATCAGTAATGCCATATCAGGTTCTGATTGAATGATTATTGTTATAGCACAATATAGTAAATACACTGTAAGGATTGTTACCCTCTCATAGAAAGCTAAATATTTTGCTTTGGTGATTGTATTAACATCAAAGCTAAATGAGACATTATTTCATATACTATTAAAAGTATCAATTCATGAATCATCAACAATATATTATTATATTCCCATACCTTGCGGCAGACAAGTGTAGTTTGTAGTCGGTTGTATTGTTTTAGACAGTTCGACTCGCTTCGACCACATATTATTTCAGTATTTATTGCTTGAAATGATAATCTGTAAATACAAAAGCATATAAAGTTTTTAATCGCTATTAATAATATATTCTTGAAGCCAAAGGGACAACGATCGACTGGCCAAAATTATACATGAAAACAATCAATTATATACTCTATATTTAGACGCAAAATCTAAAAATATTTACATAGTTTAACACTTACTTTCCAAATTATTGTTTGAATCTTCAAATGTTGGAATATTTCTTCGTATTTCGTTTAAAATTTGTAGAATATTTGGATGTAAATACTATAAAGCTTCAATTCAAAATAATTTTTGAAAGGACGCGCTGTGAGAGCACGCTCGCTAAGGCATCTGGGTGCCCATATATGGCACGCGTCTGGATACCATCATACCACTGAAGGCACTGATCTCAAATATCTAGCAAGGATAATCTCTGTCTTTCTGACGAAAACTCGTCATTATATCCCCCCAATTCATTAATCTTTATTTGTATGGCAGTACAGAGTTCCATCTGTTTTTCACCATTGTATTTGAATCTTTCGCGCGTATAAGGCCACAACTCAACTGAAACAAAGTTCTTTCAACTCGATCATACTTATGTCGAATACCGGATAGATTTTTACTTTTAATTTGTTTAATATGGCTACCGGTGAAAAGGCTCTCTTGGCAATTGAAAGTATACAGGAAAATCTTAAAAATGCATGTTCTTTGATACGACGCAAAGCATAATTAAAAATGCAACGTTTGCGATCGATCGAATTGACCTAATCGATCGAATTAGTGTGTCAATAACGTTACAAGTATTCTTGAAACTAAGAAAAAGCAACGAGAAAATATAATTGTCTACCGAATTTATAGATTTTTAGTTCACTTCTCAACAAGAATAATTTTCTTGTTTAAAGAAAAAATTCCCCGGGATTCTCTTGCCTAGATTAATGTTCTTATTTTAAGAAATGTTTTCTTAAAACACGAACATTTTTCTTGTAATGTTTCTTGACAAGAAATAATTTCTCAAAATAAGACTGAAAAATTATCTTAAAAATAAAACTTTTATTCTAGGCTAGACTTTTATTTTTTGCACTGTTAATTAACAGAAAGTTCTGCATGCATTTCTATAGCCATGTGGTTAAAAAATCTTATTTTCGTTGGTGTTTAGGTATTTCTTATTTTAAGAATATTGCAAAAACAACTGCCTTTTCAAGAAACATCGCAAAAATCAAGAAAAATGTTAGTTTTGCTGTGATGAATTTTCTATATATTTTTGAGCTTTTAAAAATTTTCTTGTTTGAAGAACAATTAAGAATTTTTTTTCTTATGGCGCAAGTATTTCTTATTTTGAGAAACATCTCAATAATTTGAAGAAAACATTTTCTTAAATGAAGAAAATAACTTTTCTTAAGAAATAACGTTCTCATTCTAAGAAAATATTTTCTTAAATTAAGATAATGTTTTTCTTAAGAAATAATTTTCTTATTTTCAGAAACTTGGAAATAGGAAACTTGGAAATAGGAAACTTGGAAATAGGAAACTTGGAAATAGGAAACTTGGAAATAGGAAACTTGGAAATAGGAAACTTGGAAATAGGAAACTTGGAAATAGGAAACTTGGAAATAGGAAACTCGGAAATACGGAATTAGGAAACTTGGAAATACGGAAATAGGAAACTTGGAAATGGTGGAAATAGGAAACTTGGAAATAGGAAACTTGGAAATAGGAAACTTGGAAATAGGAAACTTGGAAATAGGAAACTTGGAAATAGGAAACTCGGAAATACGGAATTAGGAAACTTGGAAATACGGAAATAGGAAACTTGGAAATGGTGGAAATAGGAAACTTGGAAATAGGAAACTTGGAAATAGGAAACTTGGAAATAGTGGAAAAAGTGGCTTTTGGATCGATTTTTTGAACACGGAAATGGGAAATAGCAATTACACTTCAGGGCCTCCATACTTCTGAACAACAAAGGAATTCTACCGGAAGATGCCGCCTTAACTGCCACGTAGAAGGCTTTCACACTTTCACATCAAGTCAAAATCAAGGTCTCAATCTGAATTATAATGAACTTGGTCAACAGTGTTATAAAGCAGTATGCAGTAGACCAGTAGTACAATGCAGTGTGAAACAATCTGTTAAACCATTGGCATTGCCATAATGGCATACAAAATTAAAATATGATTAAATGGCGAAAAAAGCAACAACCTGCGATTTTTTAGCGCTTACCTACGTTATATATTATACAGTGGATATTGAACGCCTTGACATATCCCCTGAAAGAAGTAAATGCAAGACCCTGGGAACAGGTGCAGCTGTATAATGCCCGACAAATGCCGGGGAGATTGCATGTATGAAATGATCGATACATATAAGTTGTGCAAATAAAGAGATACTATAACCAACCCTGTAGTAAATCAAAACTAAGAATATATATACAAGACCAGTTTCAAATATTGGTGATGTGTGAGATCAAAGTACTGTACAATAACCACGGACTAATAGCTAGGGGAAGTTACGAGAATGAAAGGAACACAACGGCATGCAATTCAATTAATAACTACAGAAAAACTCGGTGTAGAAAATATGTTTCGAAAGTAGACTAAGTCCTTCACCAAGCAACCCTGGCCAGTCGTGCTAACTGCATTCCACCAACCTGACAATTGACAAACTAATTGTTCTATTTACTCTAACTATAACTATAGCCTTTTCTCATTTACAACTACCAACTAGTATGTAAAATTTACAGCTAGCCGTGTTTCAGACACAACGCAAAATTAACTGCAGGTATATATATATATCCCGTATATGTGCAAAGACAAAAATTATATTCGTGCTCAGTTTGCTTGCATGTGTATGGCCATAGCTATATATGCAAAGTCAAAGCCAACGACACGAAATTTCACACGCTATACGATTATATGCATTGCACAAGTCATTATAACCGGACTATCGTTCAAATTAAGGAATTTCTAAAACTTTAATTGACAAACACATGAAATCACTGAGAACTAAAACTAAAGATTTAGAAGTGTATTATAAATATCTCAATTATCAGCAAGACCAAGGAACGACCTGCATATCACGATACCGGAAGATGCCGCCTTAATAAATCTTAATGCCACGTATAGCCAAGTTCGCAAAGTGAAAGCTGGGATTTTTTAGAAGGCTTTCACACTTTCACATAAGTCATAAGTCTTTACAGACTCTAGTTCTAAATGACACACGTTGTGAAGATCAGTGGCCACTTTAAAAGAGGAATGTTTCATGATAGTTCAAGACTTCAAGTTTATGCATGATCTCAGTAGGAAAACTGATCTGACATGCATGACTGCCATATCATGACTATATATATATTGATTCCGAATATATACTTTTTGCTTTTAAGCCTTAACGTCACTACTAGTTTCTTTGACTATATACATATATATACTTGTTTGGAGTTGACACTGATAGAATTTATCATGATTAATGAAATACAACCGCATTCGTATTTATGATATGTCTGCCGTATATAAATGTTGAGCGCGTCAATGATTGAGCGCAACTCTTGTGAACAACAAAGGAATTCTACCGGAAGATGCCGCCTTAATTGCCACGTAGCCATGTTCGGAAAGTGAAAGCTGGGATTTTTTAGAAGGCTTTCAATCTTTCACATCAAGTCTTTAGTCGATAATAATCGGCAAGTTCTAAATACACACTTTATGAAGATCAGTGACCGCTTTCAATTAAGAGGAATAATCGGCAAGTTCTAAACACACGCTTTATGAAGATCAGTGACCGCTTTCAATTAAGAGGAATGTTTCATCATAGTTCAAGTTTATGCATGATCTTTATTGATCTCAACTGATACATGAAGCCATATATTGACACCGAATACTTTTCGCGTAGTTACTATAGTAGTTTAATAGGTTTCTTGGACTATATACTTGTTTGGAGTTGTCACTGATCATATTAATGAAATACAACGGCATTCGTATTTATGACATGCATGCAGTCTGCCGTATATAAATGTTGAGTGCAACTCTTCTGAACCACAAAGGAAATAAGGAATGTCTCTGATTTTATACTCTGGTTCTATAATATATATTAACATGAATTTTATTACATTGATGAGAATATCATACCTTTGGCTTTGAAGAAGATAACTTCTAACTTCAGTATAGTGGCTTATTTTCGTTCATGAATAAGGAACGTTCCTTTCGCTTTCGTAGGAACAGCTAAACTGAATGGAGCTGCTTAAATGCTGACCTTTCAACGTCATTACGTCACATATTTCAGAAACGCTTTCGAAGAATTGCTTTTCCCCGAATTAATTACTGCGTTTCCGGGAACTTATTTTTCATAACCTTACAGATAACTTCAGCTCAGTTCCACCACAGGTTCCACCTGAAGATTGCTTCTTGCATGAAACAGGCTGTAGTGGACACCTTGAGGTAAGCGAAAACTATATATACTACATGATCTATCTACTGATATATACCATGTATATTTATTATATAAACATAAGTGTTATATATCAGTATACATCATGCAGTATATAGAGAATATTACATGGTTGCTTGGAAATATGGAATTTATTTCGAGTGTTGAAGAGAATATTGCTCACGAGTGAGCGTAACTCAAAACAAATATGTAAATAGTATATGTATATATACACAAATATAGTAATAGGTTTTTGATTGGCTTGCAAAAATGATATTTTCACACGTAAAAATATCGTATTTTTTACGTGTTTAAATACGATTTTTCTCAGTGGCATAAAACTCTATATACTATATATATACTATATATATATATACTGATACATACTATATATGCTCCTTCACTTGTGTTGTACTGACGAGCCGTTGAACGGCGAAACATGCATGTCTGCAGATTTAACTATATATAGGCTATATATATACTTTCGCTTACCTCAAAACTGGTCTGCAACAGGCTGTTTCATCTGTAAAAGAATCATCCGTGTAGTTCATTAGGGGGATCGATCGATGATTCTTTTACAGATGAAACATGCAGCCTGTTGCAGACCAGTTTTGAGGTAAGCGAAAATCTATAATTTGCTCTAACTATATGTTGTCGAGCACTCTCTGCGTTTCGTAGACCTAAACCTATATACACGTATATATATATATATATATTTAAAACTTTTAATAGCAATTACACTTCTGGGCCTCCATACTTCTGAACAACAAAGGAATTCTACCGGAAGATGCCGCCTTAACTGCCACGTAGCCATGTTCGGAAAGTCAAAGCTGGGATTTTTTAGAAGGCTTTCACACTTTCACATCAAGTCAAAATCAAGGTCTCAATCTGAATTATAATGAACTTAATTGGTCAACAGTGTTATAAAGCAGTATGCATGCAGTAGACCATGCAGTAGTACAATGCAGTGTGAAACAATCTGTTAAACCATTGCCATTGCCATAATGGCATACTAAATTAAAATATGATTAAATGGCGAAAAAAGCAACAACCTGCGATTTTTTAGCGCTTATACCTACGTTATATATTATATTATACAGTGGATATTGAACGCCTTGACATATCCCCTGAAAGAAGTAAATGCAAGACCCTGGGAACAGGTGCAGCTGTATAATGTCCGACAAATGCCGGGGAGATTGTATATAAGTTGTGCAAATAAAGAGATACTATATAACCAACCCTGTAGTAAATCAAAAATATATATACAAGACCGGCAGTTTCAAATATTGGTGATGTTTGAGATCAAAGTACTGTACAATAACCACGGACTAATAGCTAGGGGAAGTTACGAGAATGAAAGGAACACAACGGCATGCAATTCAATTAATAACTACAGAAAAACTCGTTACAAACGGTGTAGAAAATATGTTTCGAAAGTTGACTAAGTCCTTCACCAAGCAACCCCGGCCAGTCGTGCTAACTGCATTCCACCAACCTGACAATTGACAAACTAATTGTTCTATTTACTCTAACTATAACTATAGCCTTTTCTCATTTACAACTACCAACTAGTATGTAAAAGTTACAGCTAGCCGTGTTTCAGACACAACTATATAGTCCTTTAACTTTTAGCGTCTGGAAGCGAGGCAACGCAAAATTAACTGCAGGTATATATATCCCGTATATGTGCAAAGACAAAAATTATACTATTCGTGCTCAGTTTGCTTGCATGTGCATGTATGGCCATAGCTATATATGCAAAGTCAAAGCCATGCAACGACACGAAATTTCACACGCTATACGATTATATGCATTGCACAAGTCATTATAACCAGACTATCGTTCAAATTAAGGAATTTCTAAAACTTTAATTGACAAACACATGAAATCACTGAGAACTAAAACTAAAGATTTAGAAGTGTATTATAAATATCTCAATTATCAGCAAGACCAAGGAACGACCTGCATATCACGATACCGGAAGATGCCGCCTTAATAAATCTTAATGCCACGTATAGCCAAGTTCGCAAAGTGAAAGCTGGGATTTTTTAGAAGGCTTTCACACTTTCACATAAGTCATAAGTCTTTACAGACTCTAGTTCTAAATGACACACGTTGTGAAGATCAGTGGCCACTTTAAAAGAGGAATGTTTCATGATAGTTCAAGACTTCAAGTTTATGCATGATCTCAGTAGGAAAACTTATCTGATATGCATGACTGCCATATCATGACTATATTGATTCCGAATACTTTTCGCTTTTAAGCCTTAACGTCACTACTAGTTTCTTGGACTATAATCTATATACATATATACTTGTTTGGAGTTGACACTGATAGAATTTATCATGATTAATGAAATACAACCGCATTCGTATTTATGATATGTCTGCCGTATATAAATGTTGAGCGCGTCAATGATTGAGCGCAACTCTTGTGAACAACAAAGGAATTCTACCGGAAGATGCCGCCTTAATTGCCACGTAGCCATGTTCGGAAAGTGAAAGCTGGGATTTTTTAGAAGGCTTTCAATCTTTCACATCAAGTCTTTAGTCGATAATAATCGGCAAGTTCTAAATACACACTTTATGAAGATCAGTGACCGCTTTCAATTAAGAGGAATGTTTCATAATCATGATAGTTCAAGTTTATGCAAGATCTTTATTGATCTCAACTGATACATGAAGCCATATATTGACACCGAATACTTTTCGCGTAGTTACTATAGTAGTTTAATAGGTTTCTTGGACTATATACTTGTTTGGAGTTGTCACTGATCATATTAATGAAATACAACGGCATTCGTATTTATGACATGCATGCATGCAGTCTGCCGTATATAAATGTTGAGTGCAACTCTTCTGAACCACAAAGGAAATAAGGAATGTCTCTGATTTTATACTCTGGTTCTATAATATATATTAACATGAATTTTATTACATTGATGAGAATATCATACCTTTGGCTTTGCGAAGAAGATAACTTCTAACTTCAGTATAGTGGTTTATTTTTCGTTCATGAATAAGGAACGTTCCTTTCGCTTTCGTAGGAACAGCGAAACTGAATGGAGCTGCTTAAATGCTGACCTTTCAACGTCATTACGTCACATATTTCAGAAACGCTTCACGCGTTGTGGAATGTTGATGTCAGAAAAAGTGCTCAATGCCTTTTGCAGCAGAGCGAGTTATACTCAAAGATCTTTACTGAAAATATTTATTGCTACTTTAAGTTTCACATGATCGTTGTAATGCGTGAAACTTAAAGTAGCAATAAATATTTTCAGTAAAGATCTTTGAGTATATATATATATATATATATATAGTCAAATCTGCAGACATGCATGTTTCGCCGTTCAACGGCTCGTCAGTGCATATATATATATATATAGGAAGAAATGTTCTTCGAGTGAATTATTCCAAACCGGTTCGCGTAAGCAGAAAATACTGCTTGCCGTGGCTCATGGGATTCGATCCCCCTATACTGAACTACACGATCAAATCCGAGAAAGGCTAGTTTAATTATAATGCTGAATTTCGTAAACATACTCGTTTATATCATCAATCCAGCATCGAACTATACCGCTCAGTTCTACAATGACTACAATGTAAAATGTAAAGTTTCTTTAAAAAGTTTTTTTTTTTAAACTTTAAAAAATAAGTTTTTTTTGTAAAATGTAAAAATTTAAAGTTTAAAATTAAAATGTAAAATGTAAAGTTTCTTCTGCTTACGCGGTTGGGAATAATTCACTCGAAGAACATTTCTTCGTATCAAATTACCGAGTGAACGTATCACAACATTTCATATATATATATATATATATATATATACGTGTAGGTTTAGGTCTACGGAAATACAGTTAACAGAAATACAGTTAAAGTAAGCTATAGCTGCATGAACAATATTAAGTCAGTAATCACTAAACACAATGCACGCATATCTAGAAATAACAAGCCACAGGAGAGGGACACTACCAATTGCAGTTGTAGAAAAAACACCATTTGCCCGCTTCAAAAACAATGCATGACTAGGGAAAAAATTACATAAATTGGCATGACTGCAACCACATTCAAAGAGCGATTGGCCAACCACACTAAATCTTTTCAGCATAAAAAGCATGTAAATGACACGGAACTTTCGAAATATATTTGGACATTGAAAGAAAACAATAAGGATTTCAGTATTAATTGGCAAATTTTAAAACATTCTATTTCGTATACGGGAGGATCAAAACGATGCAATTTATGTTTAGAAGAAAAATTTTGTATTTTGAAAGAAAAAAACAAGGATTGTTTACTCAACAAAAGAGCTGAAATAATTTCACGATGTCGTCATCGTAACAAATTTCGCCTAAACAACGCAAACAAAGCCATGCATGCACACATTGTCTCCCACACACACTCCCACGCCCCGGCAGGAAGCATATAAGCGGTCATTTCTTTTCGATACTTGTAAACTGCCTGATGATTCTTTTACAGATGAAACAGCCTGTTGCAGACAAGTAATGCAAAAGCTCACTTCCCTTGTGGTCGTTTGAGCACTCTGGCCCCAAGACACTTCACGCATGTCTGGATGCAGGGGCGGATCGAGGATTTTTCGTACGTTAGTCAAAATTTTCGTTGGTACACAACCGGGGGGGGGATAATTTTTTCAGTGGGGGGTCGGGGGAAATTGCTCAATTTTCGCACCAGTCACAGTCAACCCTTAACCCCCCCCCCCCCCTAACATACACAGAGCTGTACAAGCAATTCCCCGTAGCAGCAGATCTAATAAACAAACCAGACATGGAGTTAAATATTAATCTCCATTTCAAATATTTATAGTTTACACAATAACACAAACTACTGTACATGATATCAGTATTAAAATGTGTTTTAAGAGTAAAGGATAAAATGTTTTGGTCCTGGGAAGCCAATTAGCCAAAGGCTATTTCAGAATAGGACCAATTTGCTGCCTATAGCTATATTCTATTTTTAACAAACACAATATTACATCACATCTGAGATCGTATTACACCATCACCATGCCATGCGGTCAAACACACATCAAGTAAAAAATACATCATATTTATATAAGAATATTTTGGTTCGGTCGAAGTCGATAATATATATCTAAACCTTAGGCGATTAATATCAAGCAACAAAAGCATAAACAAAATGCCTTAATGCCTATATTTTATACAGTTCGCCTAATCGGCTGGGTTTCGACCGCAGTAAATATGCAAAAATTGCAAATTTAATAAATATAGCCAGCGGGTCATCGCCTCACGCGCAAAGATTGCTTGTAAATACAAGTCGAAAATCACCACAAAAAATGTAGTTAAAATAGAATATATTTGCATTAGGGCCGTAGCCGTACAAGACTTGTTCCTTTCCCGAACATACTTCGGAATGTACGATTCGGCACCAAAATTTCTGCCCAAGCAGAAGCTTGTGTTGTTGATAGCGCTCAACAGCTCTTGGACAGAAGTCTTCGGCGAAGCGTCGATTCGCTTCCTCAGATCAGCTTGAATTTCCACCAGACATTGCTCATCGTTCTTCTCAAACATGGCCTGAACGGTCTCGTAAATACTACGAGACATTGTAGTATATTCGTATTATATTTTCCGAGCTACTTCGATTGAACCTTTGCGGACAAAGCTGCGATCAGAAAGGTCATAGAATCATGCCGTATAAACTGAAGCCTGATACATCTGATCGGTCAGAAAAATCTAGCCAATGAGAATTCAGATTTTTTTTCAATTTAGCCAATCGGATACCTTGTATATTAGCCCCTGATCGCTGAACTCCCCGCAGAACGCGCAAAAAGCAAATTGGCCAATCAGATAGCTGGAATCTGCCTTTAGAGCGAGCAAAACTCACGCGCTAGACCGCTGTTCTGCGCGTTATGTATCGAAGGCCTGGCCGCTGTATGAAACGTAGCCCGCGTGCAGGCCCACTGATGGAGGGGAATAGTGGGCCTGCACGGAAGACCGGGTATTTTATGTTTTCCGCGTTCGTCCACGAACGCAGCATTCTGATTGGCTGTCTCTTATTGAACTCTATAATTAGATCCTCTGAATTAGATCAGTGAAAGCTCCAAAGCTACAATTTTCAAGATAAAAAACGTATTTGATAAAACTTATTTATACGCAGTATGTCATACACGAGAAGAAGAAATCATGTTTATTAATAACATGCTTTGAAAAGTGTGTTGAAAACTCTACTCTCTAGTCTTTGTTTTTGAGGTGATTGTTAATCAAGAACAAGACTCAAACGCTTTATCTCTGAGGTGTTTTTGCATTCAGTTTCATTAGACGTTTAGATATATTTTACTTGTCCTACTTAATGATGTATGCAATTTTATATGTAAGATATTTTGAGTAATGACACATGAGACAGAGTGGAATGGCAACATTTCCACTGGGGTAAACTATAGTAACCTTTACTTGAGTTTCGTTACTCTCAAACAGATTTGCTACGTTTATATGTTCCGCAAGAAAGTTATCTTTTGGTTGCTCTTGACTCTGTTCTTGCAAGGAAGGAAACAGCGCCTTTCGCGATGAAGATCTAGGGTTTTGTAAGCCTGTTCGTGACACTTTTCGATTTACGGGACTTCTTTGATAAGACTGAGATGACGAAACAGAAGATGGTAATTGCCGTTTGAAACGAGCGGGACTCTCAACATTCTCTTCGTTTCTCGTGTTCTTTACCAAATTGAATAATTGATACAAATTTCGTACTTTCCGCCCACAAGCATTGCACACACGATCTGATAAACGTGACGATTTATTTATAACAATGCCGATGGAAGCGCACATTAATGCTAATGTGGTACCACGGTTTCCCTCACGATTTGGCGTTTTAAATATATTTTCTGTCCAAATTCGTCCTAACTTGCCTGTTCCGAATTTAGTTGAGAATGTGCACTTGCAAATTCGGCAAAAATTATTTAAATCAGACTTGTTTGCTTGCTTTTTTGGAGTTGATATATCCATTCATACTTTATTTTTATTTTGGATACTCAGAGAAAACCCCGCAATGTTTTCAAGCGAGTTTGTTTATTTTTTGCTTTGCTGTCATTGGTTATTTTTTGACACTTGACGCGCGAAGGGGGCGTGTTTAGAAAAGGGGTGTTTTAGATTTTCCCCGGTCTTCCGTGCAGGCCCACTATTCCCCTCCATCAGTGGGCCTGCACGCGGGCTATATGAAACTTGATAACTTGACTACGAACTTTGAATATAAGCCACTGCATGAAATATGATAACTGGACTGTTGGTTGAATAAATTAATTGGCCAATTACAAATTTTACGTTAGTCGCGTGATCGCTCTGATCACCCCTAGATCCGCCCCTGTCTGGATGCGCATGTGTCTGAGTATTGTACCACATGCGCTTGGTGAGGGCAAGAGTATGGTGTATAAATACGAAGTCACTCGCATCTAGACTGCGTTACAAGCTGCACTGACGAGCCGTTGAACGGCGAAACATGCATGTCTGCAGATTTGACTATATATATATATATATATATATATATATATATATATAGATTTTCGCTTACCTCAAAACTTGTCTGCAACAAGTTGTAGACAAGTTTTGAGGTAAGCGAAAATCTATAATTTGCTCTAACTATATGTTGTCGAGCACTCTTTGCGTTTCGTATAATATATATTGACTATATATATATATATATATATATATATATATATATATATATATATATATATATTACTTCTAAAATTCATTAATTATTCATAGGCAAAATACAAAGGAAACTCATGACCTGTAGCGGATCTATATATTTGATATAGACTTGCTCAAATTTTCTCCTTCAATTTTTACAGCGTAGATAACATCAATCTTCAAAATTCCAACGCCAGTGAGCGTACAAAACGAGTCATTTTAGAAGTCATATACAAACCTTACAGTTCGGTCTTTATCAGATCTAAAACACTCGCTGCGCCTCGATGTTTTAAATCTGATAAAGACCTCTTGTGCGGTTTGTATATATTACATATAGATTTTCGCTTACCTCAAAACAGGCTGTTTCATCTGTAAAAGAAAGCGAGGCTGTACAGATGAAACAGCCTGTACAGATGTACAGATGAAACAGCCTGTTGCAGACAAGTTTTGAGGTAAGCGAAAATCTATAATTTGCTCTAACTATAGTTTTGCGTTTCGTAGACCTAAACCTACACGTATATATATATCACTGACGAGCCGTTGAACGGCGAAACATGCATGTCTGCAGATTTGACTATATATATATATATATATATTTTTCGCTTACCTCAAAACTTGTCTGCAACAGGCTGTTTCGTCTGTATAATAATCATCAGGCAGTGACAAGTATCGAAAGAAATGACCGCTTATATGCTTCCTGCCGGAGCGTGGGGGAGTACGTGGGAGACAATGTGTGCATTCATGGCTTTGTTTGCGTTGTTTACGCGACATTTGTTACGATGACGACACCGTGAAATTATTTCAGCTCTTTTGTTGAGTAAACAATTCTTGTTTTTTTCTTTCAAAATACAAAATTTTTCTTCTAAACATAAATTGCATCGTTTTGATCCTCCCGTGTAGGAAATATAATGTTTTAAACGATATATCTGTTGCCCTCTTCTGGTCCCTGGGGTGGGGGAATCTTAGTATTTTCTTATTGGGTCTTTTGCATTTTAGCCCCCACTCAAGCGCATTTGTTCTCATCATTTTTATGTACCGGATTGGGAAACTACGCATGATTTTGATCCAATCGCGGCTACACAAAATTTCCATAGACGAAAAGTCAGGTGGAAAATACTCCCGGGGACCAGTTCTGTGGCTTCAGTCTCGGGTAATAGCTCCCCGTCGTTGCTTCCAGCTTGTACGTCTCCGGATGAGAGGAACTCCCCGTTGTTGGTACGAGACCCAGAGAGTTTTTCGGCCGGGAAAATTCTAAGCACCAAGATGTTTGGAAACAGTTATCCGAAAAGCTTCCCAATCAAGCAGAGATAATAATGGCTTGGATAAATAAAAGGGTGTCTGCTCTCGATTATGTGCAACATTTTAAAGGCCAATTTGCAGGAACTGCATATGACTCAAATATATACCTGTGCCGCGGATTTTTAACACTCATGTCTCGTGCGCGCCATTCGCTGACTTTATTTCGCGCACTATTTTGGAGCGTATTGAGATTCGATTGAGTATTGGGAATGTTAGTTTTGGGATAGGGTAATTAGTTGGGGGTGATAAGTATGGGGGAAATGTGGTTGTTCAGGGTTGATGGAAAGTTATGAGAAAATTAGGTTTGTCCTTCGCGAAGTATTCTGCCTTCGTTGTTTAAATGGAAATTATGGACCTCCTTTTCCCCAATTCTTAATCAGTGATCCGTGGAAGAATGGCCAGTTTGGATATTTTACTATTCAAACTGACCAATATGTTCCGCGGGAGCTGATTAAGGGCTGGAATTTACATAACATTATATTGAGGCCATAACTAATGAGATTCAGTCCCATAAAAGGCGGTGCCATGTGGTACTAAAGGCTAGTTCTCATATGTCGCAAGAATCGGCGATGTCCATTGTCGGTGGTCATTGGTGTGTAAAATGCTTTGTCTGTCGGCAAAGAATACAATAGATCGCCGACCATCGGCGACACATGAGAACTAGCCTTAAGCCTGTTTGCTACTGATCGCCACGGAGTCAAGGGGGGTGACAAACGATTGCAGTAGCCAATGGGAGGGGGTGATGGGGTGTGTATGACCCTTGGTAGGGGTTTCCACAAGTTGCTCGAAATTCTTATAATAGTTGCTCAAAAAAAGAAGAAAAGTTGCCTAAAAGTTGCCACTTTTCCCAAAAAGTTGCTAGTTTTCAAGAAAGTTGCTCAACAGTTGCTCAACAGAAACTTACGAAGTAATTCTAAGTATTCTATGGTAGGTTGGAGTCCTCGAACCTGTACTGGACAGCACAAGCGTGCACCTCGAAATGCTCGGATTATATCATAGAGCTGAATGTTAACTTTGTCCAAGTAGTATTGGAAGCAAGGTTTGATGCACGATTTCGTCCTTTCAAGCAGTTGGTTGAAAATAACCTGGTTGCCATTTGCTCTTTCACGTGATTGGGCAGTACAATTGGGATAAGCACCAAGTAAACGTTGTGAAAAACTAAAAATCGCTAAACATAGGTCAAATTTACGAAAAGTTGCTCGAAGTTACAAACGTCGCCGGTTAAAAAGGTGCTCGTAAACGAAAAGTTGCCAAAACGTTGTCGAGCAACTTGTGGAAACCCCTAGTTTCAGTGTGCTGAGCAGTGGTTATCCGATAAGTCGCTGAAGAACCTAAAACCTGGCGATATCCGCACAGCAACATCTCAGCAAAGTTTGACTAGCAACCACCCCCACTACAGCGCCCCCCTACTACCACAGTATGGCATGACCACATGTCGTAAATTACCTCCTTAATTTAAGTATCTACGACAAGTCACAAATGTTCCAAGGAATTATTTTATTTTAATATACAAAACCAATCTCGCTCGCTCTCAAAACCATGTTCAGCCGCACGCCCTCTCTTCCAAAACATGTGTTCATTTCACCGGAAGTGCACTATAACTTCCGGCTTCTAGCGAATGTTTAATTCCTAATGTTTTTAATTATAACTATATTGTTTATCTCCAACACACTCCTCCCATATAGCTCAAGTATTGAGATATATGTTAACAATGGAGATTCCCGAACAACAACAATAAGAATGACGTCCCAATAGTTCGCAAAGAATGTTACTCAAGTTCATCATCTTCAGCCTCGTCTTGAATCCGCAATCTCGCAACTTCCGCAGCATTACGTCTCGGTCGAAACTCAGGAGCTTGGACTCTCAACACCGGTTTTGGTTTCTCACGATCACACGACAGTTCTAATGGGTACAACTGCTGTACCGCTCTCTCAAGAATACCCTTTCCCGCTCGTAACTTTGCTCCTCTGACAACTCCGTCTTTCCCGGTAAGAAGTCGGATGATGACTCCCAGTTGCCACTTCCCTCGATTTCTCTCGTCACTCTTGATTATCACAACGTCACCATTCTTGGGTGTCACCAACTTCGTTCCGTGTTTTAGATTGTGTCTCTCGCGTAGTGCTCTTAGATATTCCTTTGTCCAACGCCGCCAAACTGCATCCTTGCACTTTTGCAAATATTTTGCTCGTTTCCTCAGATCAGTATCTTCAATGTTGTGGGGCTCTAGTTGTGGGATAGTGTTTGGTTGTCCGAACAACATCGAGTTGGGTGTAAGGATGGGTTGTTGAACATCGTCTTCAACGTAATCAAGTGGTCTGTTGTTCTCACTTGTTCACGGCTACGTCGACATCTAGGATGACATCTTGTAGTTATTTCCAAGATAGATTTCCACCGCCAATGACTTTATACATAGCTGACTTGACCAATCCCACGAGTCGCTCAAATTGGCCGCCCCACCATGGGGCGCGACTAAGGTTAAACCGCCATTCGATCTCTTGCCTAGCCAAGTAGCCATTTATCTTCTCATCCTTCATAACTTGTCTGAGCCAAGATGCTGCTCCCACAAAGGTTCCGCCGTTATCAGAGTACACGAGTTTTGGTCTTCCCCTTCTTGCAATGAAGGTTTTAAAGCTTCGTAAGAATTCCTCCGTCTCTAAACTCGGTAGCAACTCCAAATAGATTCCGCGAGTCAGGCTGCACGCGTACAGGACTAAATAAGATTTCTTAAACGTCTTTCGAGTTGTACGATATTTGATTGGACCCGCAAAGTCCACTCCAATGACTTCAAACGCATTTTTCCCTTCGGTTCTTGTCGTTGGTAGAATACCAGGTGGGGGAACGGAATACGCTTTCGCTTGAACTCGCTTACACCCGAAGCAACTCTTCCGAATACGCTTAACCAATCTTCTTTATCTCGGGATCCAATAGATGCTTCTGACGTGGGTCATGGTCAAGGCCACTCCCCCGTGGAGCGTTTGTAGGTGGGAATCTTTAACAACTTTCTCAGTAAAGGTGTTGTTGTCAGGTAGGTATACAGGATAGAAGCCTTGAATTCTTCCTCTACATTCTAGGATATGTTCATCGTTCTCTTGGAGGTTAAGTTCCAGGCTTTTGTCCGCAAATGTTGGATGGCCTTTCGCTTCGTTCTGTACTCGTTTAATCCACCATTTCTTGACGATCTTAATCTCGCTGGCGCACAGAGGACCCAAGTCTCGGTCTCGAGGTTTAGCCTTGCAATTCAGTATAAATCGATTGATCCATGCACAAACGCGCAGGACCTTCCAAAGTTGGTGTTTCTTTCTGCGTTGACTACTTCTTTCGTCATCTTTGTTTCTCCTTTGCTTTCTGGTGAAGACTTGACCACGATCTCAGGAGGCCAGTTCTCTTGGTGGGCAAGCCATTCTGGGCCATTCCACCAAAGGTCGTGGTTTGTCACACTCCCACCTCTGCTGCCGAGATCTGCAGGGTTGTCTCCTGTTGGTACGTGATGCCAGATAATATCGTTATGCTCTTCAATCTTGCGTACTCTATTTGCGACAAATTGCTTGTAATCGCTACCATTTTGGATCCAATACAACGCAACGGTACTGTCTAACCACGCGTGCAGTTCATTTATTGGAAATCCTGTCAAAGCATTCTTGACATTGTTGAGTAGATTCGTAGCCATGTGTGCTGACGTCCCAGTTCGTCAGTCTGAGTCGTTCGAGTCGGAATTGTGGTATTTCGTTTCGCTAGACGTGATTTCGCTGCTACAAGACCTTGACTGCTCCCGGATCGTTGATTCACAATCGCGTAGACGGCAGCCGCGACTCCATTTCCACTTGCGTCTCCAAAGCTGTGTAAATCTATGCTTTCGATTGTTTCTTGATGTCGCACAATGGATCGAGGATATTCTACGTCCTCTGGGAGACCATCAAACCACTTCTTCCACCGACTGTTTGGCTGACTTGGAACAACTGCATCCCATGCTGGCTTCAGATCACAAACATCTCTGTAGACAAACTTTCCAGTAAGAGTTGTCGGAGAGACAACGCCAAGCGGGTCGTAGATTTTTGCCAGGCTCGTAAGGATACTTCGCTTTGTCACTTCACCATGCTCATGGGGATAAACTACCTTCAAAGTGTCTTTCGCTTTGTCCCAAGCAAGACCAAGTATCTTGCTCTCATTCGCTTTGACTCCAAGTTGTTGTTTGGCATAGGTACTTTCATCCGACTTTGCTGTTACTTCCTTCGGTTGTAGCTCAACTTCATTGGAATTCCACTTGTGGAGGGTGAATTTCGCATCTTCAAAATTTCAATAGCACCGTCCCTTAATTCTTTCGCTTTCTCGATGGTGGTGGAACCTGAAATAAGGTCGTCGACATAAAGGCTTTTCTGATCTCAGCGACAGTATCGGGTTTTCTGTCTTCCCACGATTGTAGATGGTACTCGATTACCCTCCCAGCAGAAAGGGTGAAGGTGCTAAACCGAACAAGGCTCGTGTAAATCTGAGGGTTTGTATCTCAGCTTGATCATTCGGCTTCCAATGAAACCGCAATGCATCACGGTCTTCTTCCTTGATTCTGACTTGCAGAAATGCCTTCTGCATATCACCGCTGACCGCAACTGGATGGAATCTGCCGCGAACTAAAAACACTCCATAGCTAGTTTTGCAATGACGGGCCAGTATGAAGACAGTCATTGAGTGAGGGTGCCTCCGCTTTTCCTTGGCTGAGAATCATATACGATCCTTAACTTAGTACTGTCAGCGTTCTCTCGAATAACGGGTTTATGTGGGATATAAAACTCGCGTCCGTTCGGTTGTTCTGGAGCACTTTCGACAATGTTCTCTTGAATCTGTTGTTGAATAATCTCACCATATTTCTCGGTTGTAGAAGTACGATTCAGTTTCCGCATTAATGACTCTCTAACCGTCGAACACTGCCCTGCTTGTTGCTTGGTAAAGGTGGGTGGTTGCCCTTCCAGGGCAGCCCAGTTTCATACCATCCAGCGGGATCACGTCTGAGTTGTTCTTTGAATTATGTGTAAACAAAGTCCTGATCATTCTCTGGAAGATCTTCTAAACCGAGCACATCCAAACGGCACAGGTTTTCATAATCAGCAACGGAGGTCTGGGTTAGCAACATCTTGTTTGAATCACTCTCAACTCCAGGTGACATCATAGTCCAGCCGAATGATGTTTTCTCAGCAACTGGGTCTCCAGGGGAACCGACTCTCTGAGAACCTTTTGTTTTATCCGGGCATAATCACAGGCGCCCAACACAACATGTATTGGAAGTTGATCCTTCTTGTCATCATCGATCATCTTTACTCCGGTAAGGTGGGGATAATTCTTGATTAAATTATCGTAATGAGGATTTGGAAGTTCCAATAAACAAGGTTTTTCCACTTTAGTTAGCTTGGTTTCCATGCTAAAGTTATTTTCGGTATCACTAATTTTCACATTAAATATATCCACCCGACGAGTGGCTGATCCCATAAGCATTTCAACTTTTGTTACTTTCGACACACTTGGTTTCTTGTTTAACTGTTCGACCAACTTCGCAGATGCATACGAGCTTCCGGCACCTGTGTCGAGCAGGGCTCTACACCTTATACCATCAACTTCGATAAGAACTACTGGATAAATTACTTGGTAATCACTGGGATGGTGTGCTGTAGTTAAAATGTTTTTGGTTTGGTTTTCTTGGTCGCATATTGAGGTGTGATGACGTCGGTTACAGTTCTGGCAGGTCTGCTTACTTCTACACTCCGATGCTCTATGACTACCACCCGTGCAGTTAAAACAAAGTTTCCTGTCCGATAAAAGCTTTCGCCGAGCTTGACAAGTGGTCACAGAGTCACAAGCAACAGACTTGTGGCTTTTCAAGTCACAATATACACATGCTCGAGATTTCTGTTCGATTTGACGGGTTTGAAATGCCTTTGATGAATCTTTCTTATCGCTGTTTGTCTTTGGTTCAATAGACAAATTTAGCGATGTAATCAAAACTAGTCACGTGACTTGAAATGGGTATAAATTAGTACAAAAAGCAAGATGGCGGATGTGGCAGCTGTAGCATGCAAAAACTGTTGTAAACGACATGTGAACTGTTGCTGTTGTTCGACAAACGTGGAAATCGGCTGGACAAAAACCTTTGAAGGTATTCCTGAATTTGTTCCTGCAACATGGGCTGGTTGGTTAACCACAGCGGGGGAAAAGCACGCTGGGGACAAGAGCTGGAAATATTTTAAAGAAGGATATATTTTTAATATTTATGTTGGGAAGACGGGCGATAAGTTTGCTTTTAGAGCAAGATGTCACAGATCAATGAAAAAGAATGAGGAAGCGCATTATTTACACCTTTTAGTTGATGAAAAAGACCGTAAAGCCTCTATATATCTAGTTTGATCCCAGACCCTCTTTGGGGCTCTGTCCCACCTGAGCGTCTGATAACATTCATACAACATTCCTTTCCTATTAATATACTAATATGCATTAATACCGCCACGTCCTTACAAATAGAAAAGTTGTCAATTTCATAATGCAGTAAAATAACATGAATTCGAAACGGGACAAGCTGTTAAATGTTTAAACGAATAAAATGATGTCGAATAATTTGCTTCTTGCTGACTGATAAGCTCTTTATTTTAAATTTTTTTTATTTTAAATATAATAAAGGATATATTCTCTGCCAAGTGTTGTTCAACACTACTACCATTTGCAAGCAACTGTCAACTGCAAACGTTTTTCCACGTTTGTTTACGTTTCAAACGCACACGTTTGGAGTTATTGTTATACACAAATAGAAAAGCTAGGTCCCGTCGCCCATGTTGTTTTATAAACGTAAAGAGCTAGGTTTTAAATCAAATATAGCGTGTTTTAGCGTTTTGACGATCGTAACCATGTCCGTATAAAACTTTTCACTCGTACAGGCATTGTATTTAATATTCAATGTAAAATCGATAAACAAAACCCGCTATATTTGATCTGAAACCTAGCTTTACGTTTATAAAACAATATGGTCGGGACCTACAAACGTGTATAAAATAACTCCAAACGTGTGCGTTTGAAACGTAAACAACGGGAAAACGTTTGTACTTGATTAATTCATCCAAAGGTCATCCAAGGTAATCCCCACGATTTTCGAGGGCTTGACGTTGATTGGTCAAGACATGAGAAAGGAATGTTGTATGAATGTTATCAGACGCTCGGGTGACAGAGCCCACAAAAGAGGGTCTGGGATCAGGCTACTATATATCGTGCTCATTGTTCTTGCACTGGGGCAGTGGTGGACACTGCAATCACTTATTTTTTATATTTCAACTTAATGATTATTCTTCCTCAAAATCAACGAGATTTTGCAACATGTACGAGCACAAACATGGCACATACCAAGGGCAACATCCATTTGTCCTATGCCAGTTATGGCCAGCCTCATTATGCACGTTCAGCAACTGATAAAAAACAAGAAAGCGAAACCAGCGGTAACTGCAAACTGTATGATGCAAGAGGTGAATATGCTCACAATTGTTTGTCAAGGCAGGAAGTTATGAATGAAGTTTCTCGGCTCAAGACTAAGTCAAAACCACCTTTCCTCTCATTTCTCATACTTGCTGACCACCTGAACCTCTGTGCTTGAACACTGTATTTGGCAATGTTGCTATTGATCGATTTTGTCATATCAGCTACAAGATATTGTAAACCTTCAACAACTTTTTATTCCAACATAACTTTAGGCAATGTTGACCAACATTTTGAACCAACTTCATTCCTGATATCCCACTCGTACATAGTTCTAATGAAACTGTAAATTTGAATGCTGGATACTTTTAGATTTTTATACACAACATATTGTCATCAATAACGAAGATGCAGTTGCCTTGGAAAAAGGACAGTTTTGCAGAGAGTCCACTGAGTGGCTTGAAGAGCACCAAAAAAGATTAACTGCATCAGGGTTATTGGTCAAAAATTTATTTAATCAGAAGGATTTTTCAAATATCAGATCTATTGCTCATGGCAAGTCTAAAGAGAAAGTTGCCAGGACAATATACTCAAACAAAATGCAAAAACAACTTTCTCAATTTATTGTGTATGATGCTGGCCTTTCAGTTAATCCTCTTTGGCCTTACCTTGGTGCAAGCCCAGATGGTAAGGTGTATGACCCATCTGATTCCATATCACCATTTGGATTGTTAGAAATCAAATGTCCATTTACAAAAAGAAGCAGTAAAATAACTGAAGCGGCAAATGACAAGAGTTTTTATCTTGAACAAAGAAATGATAACTATTGCTTGAAAGTGAATCATAACTGTGGCTATTATGCCCAGATTCAGGACAGTTGGCATTGACTGGATTGAAATGGTGTGACTTTGTTGTATTTTTATCTGAATCAAATGAAATGAATGTTGAGAGAATTTACTTTGATTCATGCTATTGGCAAGATGTACTTTTGCCAAAACGTTCTAGCTTTTATGTTGAACATGCTTTGCCATTCATTGCTTTGCATACACAGTCAAACTAGAATATTTATGAAAAACATTAAAGTGTTTATGAAATATATGGTAATTCACATCAACAGGTTTTAATTTCGAATAATATGCTGTGTAATTATTCACTATTTACAGCAGGGTATTTATATTATATATAATTATATTATTAAATATTTTAATAAATTATATTATTTAAGATATTGAAATTTATTTATAAAGTTATTGCAAGTATATGTGAATCACACATTGTTCATATCTTAGTGTTTAAAGTATTGGATTATGGAAGTTTGACTGTCAAAGTCACTTTGACAGTAAACATGCCACAGTCCAGATTTGATTAATGCTTCCAAACATGGTAACTGGCACAGGTGAATGAAAAATCCTGTTTCTTCTGATTTTGCATATATAACTCTTTCCACATGGATTCTATGTTGTGCTATTGTTTGAGTTGCTATCACATCATCTTCATTGAAACCAATTTTGTCCTTAAGAAATGGTGGAATATTTAACTTAAGGCCCAGTCTATCAAGTTCATCATGAATATCAAAGCCTTTATCGGCCATTATGGCATCACCTTTTAAGATCTCTCCAACCAACTTTTTTTTCTCTAGCAAATTTAAGAATCCACATCGCTTGACAAGTTCTTTATCACTAATTGATCCCTCATACAATTGTGAAACAAACAATATACCTCCTTTAGGATCCACTCCAATTAGAGATTTGAAAGTTGTATGAGACTTATAGGTGCTGTACGTTTCACTGTGTTTCTGAAGAGAACTTGGTACTTGCTGTTGCATCAATGATGATAAGATTGGTGGAATATTGCTCCTTGAAATCAACAGGAGAATTATTAAGGATTATATCCCTGTGTGGCCAAACTTTCAAACTACCCAAGGTAAGGTAAAGATAGTTTATCCAAGTTAAAATTATATTTGTGACACTCCCCTCAGAAATATTAAATCTTTCCCAAGGTCAGTGTTTGATAATGCCATTCTCAATTTCATCAAAGTAAGCAAGAACTCATCTTCAACAAGGAGTTTATGCAAGGTCAATCTTGTTTTGGATGAACCAGCAACAGAATCTGGGCCATTCTCTTTTTCATCATCCTCAAGTTCTGTGTCATTGTCCGACTTATTAAACAACTCCTCTGTGTCAATATAACTTTGCCGTGCTTGCTTTGTATTCCAATATACAAGACGTGTTCTATCAAGATCAGGCAGGACAAACGAAAGGGCACTCATAAATTCTTCACACGAATTGAAACCAGTAAAATGACGGAATAATTTTTCCTCCTTTGGATTGTCGATACACTTGCTTTTTAGATGATTTAAAGAAAACTGATGTTCACATGGTCTTTCTTGTGCACAAAGATTACCATACATGGTTTGTGTTGCATGTGAAGCAGAGGACCGCGAGTTACTAGTATCGTCATCATCTTGCATTAAAACATCGTCGGTTTTTTTTTGACACTGCTAATGAACTATCTGCTTCTTTCCTCCCTATATTGCTATATATTCTTTCCAGCGGTCTACGCGGTTTTTCTGATTTTTCTGGTGACCATTTAAAAATAGAAGGAACTACATTCATCTTCAATCTTTTAACTTTTGAACCAGATTCAATAAAATCATCTTTCGTAAAGTGTTCGCTACAAATTTTTGTGTGTTTATTGACATTGAAATATCTCGGGTCGCGTCGCATTTTTGTGACCCAAACTTTCAATATTTTTTTATTTTCATTAGGCAACTGGTGCCAAGATAAATCCTTCCTTGTAGCTGAGCTATTTTTGCACTCCCCTGCACAACGATAATGAGGCATTATACTTGTTAATTATGTTAAATATCATTTGCTGCTTACATTGTCATTTCCTCCCAACAGGCGGCCATTGTTTTTGTACTAATTTATACCCATTTCAAGTCACGTGACTAGTTTTGATTACATCGCTAAATTTGTCTATAGGGTTTCTTTCGGTCCAAGAAAACAGTGCTGTAACTAATTCTGTGAATGTCCAGTCTTTCCATTTGAGATCAGTTCTGACTAAGTCCCCACTCGTATTCCAGGTAATTTGTTCAAAGTAAGTCGCACATCTCCATTAACTTCTTGAAGCTTTTCCAAAGTTTCCAGCGACTGAACACAATATACTAATTTCTCGTAGAAGGGATGTATTTTCTCCGGTCGGGTACTTGTTACCGTTGGCACAGTAGAGACGACCAGTAGGGCCACTCGGCGATGCAACATGTAGTCGGCTTTTTATGCAAAAATATGCAGTTTACTGGCCAGGAAAGTTAGTCCAGCTTGCTTATTGGCCAGAAAAAGCAATTGACTGGCTGCCAATGCGTAATGAGCGGCCACACAAAATTTCAAATGAGTGGCCCTACTGGTCGTCTCTATACTGTGCCGTTGGCAAATTCACGATTTCTTCCACATAGGAATTCACAATTTCACTAGTGTTTCCATATTTGTTTTCTAAGATTTCTTTGCATGTTTATATCCTTCGTTTGTAAAGGGCAGACCGTCTATACATGTTCGTATCTTGGGTTCTACTAAATAAACTCTTTTAAATAAGAGAATTTCATCACGTCGGGAATATCGGTCAAATCAATACCCGCAGAAAATTGGCCCCAGAATCGCAACCAGTCATGATACGAGCCATTGAAAGGTGTAATTACGAGCTTTGGTAGCTTTGTTGATGAATTTTTCGTTGCTTGAACTTCTTTAATTTCCTTTTGATACTGTAACTTTTGATTGAAAAGTTCCTGTTCGACGGCAAGTTGTTTGTCCCTTTCATGTTTCTCGAACTCTTGTTGTCTCGCGTAATTTTCCTCGTCTAATAGCCGTTTATTTTCGTTTTCCAGGGCGCTTTCTTTCCGGCGTTCGTCCGCTTTAAGGCGTTGAGTATGCTCGTTCAATTGCTTGACATTCTCGTCGGCTAAAGCAATACTATTCTCGATTGATTCGCCCCATGATGCGACGTTCTCTTCAGATTCGCCTTCGATAAATTTATTTTCTTCGATCTCTTGTTTTAAGTCGCTTACAGCCAAAATAATCTTTGTTATTTGACCCTTTTGCCGGACGGCGACTCCTTCGTCGTTTGTTTTAAGTATATCATCACTTTTCTTGAGGGTAAAATTGAGCAACCGTAATTTACCGCTGATCTCGTCGAGTTGTTGTTTTAATTCCATGATATATTTATCGGGTTTCCCTCGCTCTTGTTCGAGCTAAATCACAAGTTACAATCCCCGTCGAAGGTGCCAGGTGTCGTAAATTGCCTCCTTAATTTAAGTATCTACGACAAGTCACAAATGTTCCAAGGAATTATTTTATTTTAATATACAAAACCAATCTCGCTCGCTCTCAAAACCATGTTCAGCCGCACGCCACAGAATAGACATGAGCAGAAAGTCCACTCTCGTTCCGACCTTTGAAGTTTTTGTGCCAGCACATGTTACTTCCGGCGTCTTGGCCGCCATGTTGAAAGCAACCAACTCTGGTCCAAAACATTATAAACTAATATGGCGTTTTTAATATTTATGTTGGGAAGACGGGCGATAAGTTTGCTTTTAGAGCAAGATGTCACAGATCAATGAAAAAGAATGAGGAAGCGCATTATTTACACCTTTTAGTTGATGAAAAAGACCGTAAAGCCTCTATATATCTAGCCTGATCCCAGACCCTCTTTGTGGGCTCTGTCCCACCCGAGCGTCTGATAACATTCATACAACATTCCTTTCCTATGACAATATCTATTAATATACTGTAATGCAAACATTACCGCCACGCCCCTTTTCACAAATAGAAAAGTTGTCAATTTCATAATGCAGTAAAATAACATGAATTCGGAAACGGGACAAGCTGTTAAATGTTTAAACGATGAAAATGATGTCGAATACTTGTTTTTGTTGACTGGATAAGCTCTTTATTTTAAATATTTCAGTCACTTCACGAAGGGATATATTCTCTGCCATGTTGTTCAACACTACTACCATTTGCAAGCAACCGTCAACTGCAAACGTTTTTCCACGTTTGTTTACGTTTCAAACGCACACGTTTGGAGTTATTGTTATACACGTTTGTAGGTCCCGCCCATGTTGTTTTATAAACGTAAGAGCTAGGTTTTAAATCAAATATAGCGTGTTTTAGCTATGTTTTGACGATCGTAACTATGTCCGTATAAAACTTTCACTCGTACAGGCATTGTATTTAATATTCAATGTAAAATCGATAAACAAAACCCGCTATATTTGATCTGAAACCTAGCTCTTACGTTTATAAAACAATATGGTCGGGACCTACAAACGTGTATAAAAATAACTCCAAACGTGTGCGTTTGAAACGTAAACAAACGTGGGAAAACGTTTGTACTTGACGGTTCATCCAAAGGTCATCCAAGGTAATCCCCACGATTTTCGAGGGCTTGACGTTGATTGGTCAAGACATGAGAAAGGAATGTTGTATGAATGTTATCAGACGCTCGGGTGGGACAGAGCCCACAAAGAGGGTCTGGGATCAGGCTACTATATATCGTGCTCATTGTTCTTGCACTGGGGGCAGTGGTGGACACTGCAATCACTTATTTGCATTTATATTTCAACTTAATGATTATTCTTCCTCAAAAATCAACGAGATTTTGCAACATGTACGAGCAAACCACAAACATGGCACATACCAAGGGCAACATCCATTTGTCCTATGCCAGTTATGGCCACTCATTATGCACGTTCAGCAACTGATAAAAAAAAACAAGAAAGCGAAAACCAGCGGTAACTGCAAAACTGTATGATGCAAGAGGTGAATATGCTCACAATTGTTTGTCAAGGCAGGAAGTTATGAATGAAGTTTCTCGGCTCAAGACTAAGTCAAAACCACCTCCTTTCTCATATCTACTTGCTGACCACCTGAACCTTCTGTGCTTGTGAACACTGTATTTGGCAATGTTGCTATTGGATCGATTTTGTCATATCAGCTACAAGATATTGGTAAACCTTCAACAACTTTTTATTCCAACATAACTTTAGGCAATGTTGACCAACATTTTGAACCAACTTCATTCCCTGATATCCCACTCGTACATAGTTCTAATGAAACTGTAAATTTGAATGCTGGATACTTTTTAGATTTTTATACACAACATATTGTCATCAATAACGAAGATGCAGTTGCCTTGGAAAAAAGGACAGTTTTGCAAGGAGAGTCCACTGAGTGGCTTGAAGAGCACCAAAAAAGATTAACTGCATCAGGGTTATTGGTCAAAAATTTATTTAATCAGAAGGATTTTTCAAATATCAGATCTATTGCTCATGGCAAGTCTAAAGAGAAAGTTGCCAGGACAATATACTCAAACAAAATGCAAAAACAACTTTCTCAATTTATTGTGTATGATGCTGGCCTTTCAGTTAATCCTCTTTGGCCTTACCTTGGTGCAAGCCCAGATGGTAAGGTGTATGACCCATCTGATTCCATATCACCATTTGGATTGTTAGAAATCAAATGTCCATTTACAAAAAGAAGCAGTAAAATAACTGAAGCGGCAAATGACAAGAGTTTTTATCTTGAACAAAGAAATGATAACTATTGCTTGAAAGTGAATCATAACTGTGGCTATTATGCCCAGATTCAGGGACAGTTGGCATTGACTGGATTGAAATGGTGTGACTTTGTTGTATTTTTATCTGAATCAAATGAAATGAATGTTGAGAGAATTTACTTTGATTCATGCTATTGGCAAGATGTACTTTTGCCAAAACGTTCTAGCTTTTATGTTGAACATGCTTTGCCATTCATTGCTTTGCATACACAGTCAAACTAGAATATTTATGAAAAACATTAAAGTGTTTATGAAATATATGGTAATTCACATCAACAGGTTTTAATTTCGAATAATATGCTGTGTAATTATTCACTATTTACAGCAGGGTATTTATATTATATATAATTATATTATTAAATATTTTAATAAATTATATTATTTAAGATATTGAAATTTATTTATAAAGTTATTGCAAGTATATGTGAATCACACATTGTTCATATCTTAGTGTTTAAAGTATTGGATTATGGAAGTTTGACTGTCAAAGTCACTTTGACAGTAAACATGCCACAGTCCAGATTTGATTAATGCTTCCAAACATGGTAACTGGCACAGGTGAATGAAAAATCCTGTTTCTTCTGATTTTGCATATATAACTCTTTCCACATGGATTCTATGTTGTGCTATTGTTTGAGTTGCTATCACATCATCTTCATTGAAACCAATTTTGTCCTTAAGAAATGGTGGAATATTTAACTTAAGGCCCAGTCTATCAAGTTCATCATGAATATCAAAGCCTTTATCGGCCATTATGGCATCACCTTTTAAGATCTCTCCAACCAACTTTTTTTTCTCTAGCAAATTTAAGAATCCACATCGCTTGACAAGTTCTTTATCACTAATTGATCCCTCATACAATTGTGAAACAAACAATATACCTCCTTTAGGATCCACTCCAATTAGAGATTTGAAAGTTGTATGAGACTTATAGGTGCTGTACGTTTCACTGTGTTTCTGAAGAGAACTTGGTACTTGCTGTTGCATCAATGATGATAAGATTGGTGGAATATTGCTCCTTGAAATCAACAGGAGAATTATTAAGGATTATATCCCTGTGTGGCCAAACTTTCAAACTACCCAAGGTAAGGTAAAGATAGTTTATCCAAGTTAAAATTATATTTGTGACACTCCCCTCAGAAATATTAAATCTTTCCCCAAGGTCAGTGTTTGATAATGCCATTCTCAATTTCATCAAAGTAAGCAAGAACTCATCTTCAACAAGGAGTTTATGCAAGGTCAATCTTGTTTTGGATGAACCAGCAACAGAATCTGGGCCATTCTCTTTTTCATCATCCTCAAGTTCTGTGTCATTGTCCGACTTATTAAACAACTCCTCTGTGTCAATATAACTTTGCCGTGCTTGCTTTGTATTCCAATATACAAGACGTGTTCTATCAAGATCAGGCAGGACAAACGAAAGGGCACTCATAAATTCTTCACACGAATTGAAACCAGTAAAATGACGGAATAATTTTTCCTCCTTTGGATTGTCGATACACTTGCTTTTTAGATGATTTAAAGAAAACTGATGTTCACATGGTCTTTCTTGTGCACAAAGATTACCATACATGGTTTGTGTTGCATGTGAAGCAGAGGACCGCGAGTTACTAGTATCGTCATCATCTTGCATTAAAACATCGTCGGTTTTTTTTTGACACTGCTAATGAACTATCTGCTTCTTTCCTCCCTATATTGCTATATATTCTTTCCAGCGGTCTACGCGGTTTTTCTGATTTTTCTGGTGACCATTTAAAAATAGAAGGAACTACATTCATCTTCAATCTTTTAACTTTTGAACCAGATTCAATAAAATCATCTTTCGTAAAGTGTTCGCTACAAATTTTTGTGTGTTTATTGACATTGAAATATCTCGGGTCGCGTCGCATTTTGTGACCCAAACTTTCAATATTTTTATTTTCATTAGGCAACTGGTGCCAAGATAAATCCTTCCTTGTAGCTGAGCTATTTTTGCACTCCCCTGCACAACGATAATGAGGCATTATACTTGTTAATTATGTTAAATATCATTTGCTGCTTACATTGTCATTTCCTCCCAACAGGCGGCCATTGTTTTTGTACTAATTTATACCCATTTCAAGTCACGTGACTAGTTTTGATTACATCGCTAAATTTGTCTATAGGGTTTCTTTCGGTCCAAGAAAACAGTGCTGTAACTAATTCTGTGAATGTCCAGTCTTTCCATTTGAGATCAGTTCTGACTAAGTCCCCACTCGTATTCCAGGTAATTTGTTCAAAGTAAGTCGCACATCTCCATTAACTTCTTGAAGCTTTTCCAAAGTTTCCAGCGACTGAACACAATATACTAATTTCTCGTAGAAGGGATGTATTTTCTCCGGTCGGGTACTTGTTACCGTTGGCACAGTAGAGACGACCAGTAGGGCCACTCGGCGATGCAACATGTAGTCGGCTTTTTATGCAAAAATATGCAGTTTACTGGCCAGGAAAGTTAGTCCAGCTTGCTTATTGGCCAGAAAAAGCAATTGACTGGCTGCCAATGCGTAATGAGCGGCCACACAAAATTTCAAATGAGTGGCCCTACTGGTCGTCTCTATACTGTGCCGTTGGCAAATTCACGATTTCTTCCACATAGGAATTCACAATTTCACTAGTGTTTCCATATTTGTTTTCTAAGATTTCTTTGCATGTTTATATCCTTCGTTTGTAAAGGGCAGACCGTCTATACATGTTCGTATCTTGGGTTCTACTATTAAACTCTTTTAAATAAGAGAATTTCATCACGTCGGGAATATCGGTCAAATCAATACCCGCAGAAAATTGGCCCCAGAATCGCAACCAGTCATGATACGAGCCATTGAAAGGTGTAATTACGAGCTTTGGTAGCTTTGTTGATGAATTTTTCGTTGCTTGAACTTCTTTAATTTCCTTTTGATACTGTAACTTTTGATTGAAAAGTTCCTGTTCGACGGCAAGTTGTTTGTCCCTTTCATGTTTCTCGAACTCTTGTTGTCTCGCGTAATTTTCCTCGTCTAATAGCCGTTTATTTTCGTTTTCCAGGGCGCTTTCTTTCCGGCGTTCGTCCGCTTTAAGGCGTTGAGTATGCTCGTTCAATTGCTTGACATTCTCGTCGGCTAAAGCAATACTATTCTCGATTGATTCGCCCCATGATGCGACGTTCTCTTCAGATTCGCCTTCGATAAATTTATTTTCTTCGATCTCTTGTTTTAAGTCGCTTACAGCCAAAATAATCTTTGTTATTTGACCCTTTTGCCGGACGGCGACTCCTTCGTCGTTTGTTTTAAGTATATCATCACTTTTCTTGAGGGTAAAATTGAGCAACCGTAATTTACCGCTGATCTCGTCGAGTTGTTGTTTTAATTCCATGATATATTTATCGGGTTTCCCTCGCTCTTGTTCGAGCTAAATCACAAGTTACAATCCCCGTCGAAGGTGCCAGGTGTCGTAAATTGCCTCCTTAATTTAAGTATCTACGACAAGTCACAAATGTTCCAAGGAATTATTTTATTTTAATATACAAAACCAATCTCGCTCGCTCTCAAAACCATGTTCAGCCGCACGCCACAGAATAGACATGAGCAGAAAGTCCACTCTCGTTCCGACCTTTGAAGTTTTTGTGCCAGCACATGTTACTTCCGGCGTCTTGGCCGCCATGTTGAAAGCAACCAACTCTGGTCCAAAACATTATAAACTAATATGGCGAAACTTGTATTTCATAAATTTAAATGAGTATATCGTCGTTATTTTATGGTGGATGTCAGTGAAATTTTCAGGACGTACTAAAGAAAGGTAGATTATTCATTTTATTTTAATAAAAGCGTATTTAATGATGCTAAAATTGTCATTTTAAACGCATTGCTATGTGCTGTTTTGGGACCCGAAAGTCATCCGATGGGATATACATGTTATTTTTCTGAGTGTTGCTTGAATTGCAACTATTATTCGACTTAGCTTGAACAAAAATACGTCATGTCTTTTTTTTAGATGGCAGTAGGTTGAACTTTTTAAATTTCAGGCGCATATTTATACTGTATCGTAGCGTTATACCAGTCGTACTACCATTAAACACAATAATCATATACCTGATCAGTGAAAGGGGCTTCTTTTCTTACTTAACAAAAAAGTTTTTGGACTAAACTCAGTTAACTGCGCGATTTGAATCCATTTTCACCAGAACTGGCTTATAATTTTTAACTTTGATTGCTGGATAACAGTATAAAGATATTTGTTCACATCTATCAAGCAATTGATGGAGCAGACTAACTTGCTAGAAGTTACAGTTCATGACCCAAAATTGCAACACACTAATCTCATGTACATTTACACAGTGTAGCACCATCTTAATGACTTCACCTGTTTTCATTTACCATCAGCATCACTAGGTTTACCATCTTAGAGATAAGAATATTGAAGGAGCTAGACTAAGCTCCAAAATATTACACATTCAAACTGTGTTGGCTGCATAGCTCAGTCTGGAATGCATTGGTCTTGTAAACCAGAGGTTGTGGATTGCATTCTCACTGTGGTCAAGTTGATTTTTCAGCTTGCCCAGTGTAGATTTACTCAGTGTAGCAACATCTTAGTTAGTAATTTCACCTGTGTATGATTACCATCAACATTAGATTTAACACAAGTCTTGTATCTTACAGTTCAGTTCTTCTGTACTCTGGTGTAAAATATATTAAGCAATATAGCTTATAGAAGTTACTGTTAAGTAAACTGTTTTGGCAACACAGCATATTGTCCAGTGTGCATGGTTAAAGATGTGCTACCTTCAAATATTTTCTGTCCTTCTTTTTAGTGATGGAAAGCTCACGATTGGCAAATTTCAAGTTGTAGTAAATGCACAACCTCAAAAACAATTTTTGTACTAATTCCAATGGAAATTCATCACAGCATTTAAATGGCTATAGCATCAGTGTTGAGATTGTTGGACTTTTTGTATTGTTGTACTGAATTTTTGTGGATGAAAGTTTTTAAAGATATAAAACCAGTTTTCCTCTAGCAATAGTTTCGCGCAAGGACTTTGCTCACATTTTGTGAGTTTTCAACTCGGTATTCTGGAACTAGTTGGACGAAGAAATAAAAAAGTCGTTTTGCGCAAAAAAATTGCTAATGGAAAATCAGCGTAGATATCAGCTAGTAAAAAGTATAGGTATGAAAAGAGTAAAATATTTATAAATACATTGATATTGATTCTCCAATAATTGAATATAGAATAACTTTCAAACATATAATTCACATAAGAGTCTGAAACAAGATTGAGATCTTGCATTCCAGTTTGAACCATACCAAACTAAAATTAAATTAAAAGTTTTTTTTACATTTTTGGACTTGTACAACTTGTACACAGTAAAAAAAACTAGATGTCAAAGTTTCATTTACTTGGTTTCCTTTGTAAAAAAACACTTCAACTTGCATGCACCAAATTCAGATTTTGTTGCAAGTTGAAACCAGTTTTATTGCCTGATATATTACTCTGCCAACAAGTCTTAATAACTAAGGTGATAGCAACAATAATATACTTGGTGCTAAATGTAACAAAAACTTGAATAACTGAAAAAATTCTCATCTTCAGATTATTTTCCCCTTCATTGTAGAATGTAGAGTTAAAACTGTTAACACAATCTTAAAAACTAGAGTGAATATTAGAATCTTCTCACAGATTTATAATTAAAACTGTCATCAAAATAAATCAGGTCTTTCATTGTCTGTTTTGTAAATTAGGTCCCAAGCATTGATCTTTAAAACTATTTTTCCAATATCAATGAACAGTCATATTAAGGTCATAGGAGGCCTTGTGATACCAAATTCGTAAAGCCACAGACAAAGGATTTTAATAGGTTCAAGTCAAGATATTATCCCCAAAATTTATTTTTGAAGACCAATTTCTTTCATATCTCAGTATTCTTTTATATTAAACCATTGCAGGCCAATATGCCAAGTTAATATTTCATTGCTCTTGGTGAGTACTGAGTATCGTCAATTCGTCAAAGCTTGATCACAGATTCACAGAAAGTTCTATGAACTAGTTTATTTCCTTCATTGCCCATGGCGTGTACGTCCTTAATCCTTTTATACACCGTGAAATATCATCAACTTATCACTCAAAACATATCGTACGGCGATGACTAAGCTCACAGAAGCTATATAACTTGTATGACAATGTATGACAATGGCCAAATTCCACGATTAAATTCGTTTCTCATCCTCATAGTGACAATTAAACCAAAGAACAGCCTTTTCTTTATAATATTTCAAAGTTTCCTGAGTTTCGCTTGGATACATAAAAAGCTAGAGCACTTTTAGTGGCTCTATTTCGTATTCCGCCATACTAACTCCTATAAAATTTCCTCTGGTTTGGTTGCTTTCAACATGGCGGCCACACCGGAAGTCGGCTGAAATTCTGGCACACTTTTTACCCCAGAGTGGAGCTTCTGCTCATGTCTATTCTGTGCGCACGCCCTCTCTTCCAAAACATGTGTTCATTTCACCGGAAGTGCACTATAACTTCCGGCTTCTAGCGAATGTTAATTCCTAATGTTTTTAATTATAACTATATTGTTTATCTCCAACACACAAATATTCACACAAATGTACCTCTGCAGAACTTGGCGAGTTCACCACAGTCAAATATGGTTTTGAACAGTGTGTTCCCAAGTGCTCCGGCTACTTATCCTACTCCTAATGTGAGCGGAACATATTTGGTCCACCCCACCACAGTCCCAATACCCTCTGTCGGTCCACAGCCTACACCTCACCTCCACCCTCCATCAACAGGTTTCAATCCTCGGATCCAAGTGAAGAAAATGACCTTGCCAACATTCAGTGGTAATCGAAAAGAATGGCCAGAATTCAAAGCAATTTGGAAATCGGTCGCAGAGACAGCATACCAAAACAAGACAGCTCTAGCTCATGAGCTCAAAAGATCCGTAAAGGGTGAAGCAAGCAAACGGATAAAATCAGTGTATATCACAAGGCCTGAAGCATATGATGTTATGTGGCAGAAGTTGGAGAGCTTTTACGAAGATGTTGGTGCGAGTGTACAGGCTGCCTTACAAGATTTATATAAGATCAAGACAGTATCAGCAGAGGACTACAAAGGTTTGGTAGAACTTGTAGACGAGGTAGAATCAGCGTATAGTCAATTAGAAGAGTTGGGAAATCTGAACATTTTGACGTTGAGAGATGTTGATTTTATTACTGAACTGCTACCGTGTAATTTGAAAGTCGAGTGGCGAAGAAGGCGACCACCACAGCTTATGGGATGGAGAGAATCACTGGCCCAGTTAGCAAATTGAACTACAAAGTTTTGAAGAGTCTATTCCCAGCATATGATCCCGACTCACTTCAAAGAAAATCAAACCATGTTGATGTTCTCCTTGGATGTGACTACTTTGGATTGCCCCCTAAGCAAGAAGAGGCTCGGTGCGGAGACAATCTGAGTATAATGAGTGGAGAATTAGGTGTCTGTCTTCAAGGCACACACCCAGAACTTGTTGAAGGAACTAGGCATGATTCAAATCTCGCGAAAGTTATTCATGAAGTTAGCGTTAAAGTGGAGACATATCAACGTCATATCGAGGCTCACACTCAGTTCATACCGTCATCTCTACCTCCATGTACAACTGAAGAAGATCAAGTGTCCTACAACATGAAAAGTGGTGTTAATCTGGTAAGAGATAAACAACAAGAAAGCCAGGTGGGAAAGTTCATTGAGGGCGAAGAGCTTAGCACTGAGACAAGCCCCCGTTGTGGCAGCTGCCGATGTGGTAAATGTCCTATCATGGGACATACGTATTCGTTCAAAGAAGACCAAGAACTTAAAATAATCCATGAAAATCTGGAGTATGATGAATTCAATCAGTGTTGGATAACCAGTTATCCTTGGATCGTGGATCCGCATAACCTACCTGATAATTACAATGCTGCCTTAGCAACCTTGGAAAAGACAGAGCGTACTCTCCAAAAGGACGAACTTTGGGCAAATACGTACAAAGAGCAAATTAATGATATGATTCATCGCAAGGTGGCACGTCCCCTTACTGCCATGGAAATCCAAGAGTGGAAAGGTCCTGTATTCTACATATCGCACCTTGCTGTGCTCAACCCAAAGTCGAATTCCACGCCTGTCCGTATTGTGTTCAATTCTAGTCAAGTTTACAAGGGAGTGTCTCTAAATTCCTGTCTAGACAAAGGCCCTGATTGTTATATGAATAACCTGATCGGAATCCTATTACGTTGGCGAGAAGAAGCTGTGGCGTTGGTAGGTGACATAAGAAAGATGTTCAATTCAGTCTACCTGAAAGAGTTGGAGAAACATTGTCATCGATTTCTCTGGAGAGGTCTGGAACTTCATCGACCACCCGATGTCTACGTGATGGAGCGAGTCAATATGGGGGACACGCCTGCGCCAGCCATAAGTACCGAAGCAATTTACAAGACGGCTGATCGATTCAAAGAGGATAGCCCTGAAGCAGCAGAGTTATTAAAGAAATCTAGCTACGTGGACGATCTCTTTGACTCGCGTCCGACTGTGAGTTGTGCCCTTAAAGTCGCAGAAGAAGCAGAGAATATGCTTGCGAAAGGCGGGTTTTCGGTGAAATGCTGGCAGTTGAGTGGAGAAGAAAGTCCCCGGAAGACGATTCGCGAAGCCAATACAGAGGAGTCTGGTAAACCCCTGAACATGCTGAAAGGAACGGAGTCTAATCTGCGAGTCCTTGGTCTTGGATGGGATCCTCAAAGTGATTGTATATTGTATGAAGTTACATTAAATTTCAGCAAAAAGAGGCGTGGAGTACGCACCGGCCCGAATTTGAATGCAGATGACCTCCCAAAAGCATTGTCCGAAATCCTGACAAAGCGAACCGTACTAGAGCAGGTGATGAAAATCTACGATCCCCTCGGTCCTTTCACATTACGGGCGAAAGTATACTTACGTGAAGTATGGTCACGGAAGCTTGATTGGGACACACCACTCCCAGCTGACATCACAGCGAAATGGATTCGATTCTTCACGATGTTATTTCTACCAGGGATCATCCTAAGGCCTTCCATTTTCCAAAACGGGCAGTTCTAATTGTAAAATGGGTAGTTCTAAAACCTAAAATGGGTAGTTCTAAAAATTGAGTTTTGGAGAGAACATGTTGAATTCACAAACCCGAAAAGTGTCTAAACATTCAATATTAAATATATTGTTTGAATTGGTCATTATGATCATATATACTTTCAAATTAACAAATTCCTAAAAATTTCTATCTTTGGGATACCCTGTGACAGTGCTTGAAGCCAGGTTAGCCAGCTTCCCCCTCATTGCCTGTTCCGCCGCCAAAATGAGCAGTTCTAAATTTTTCTTAGGATGACCCCTGATTTCTACTAGAGCAGTCCCGTTATTCGCGTCGCTTACGACCCGAAGATGCTGTTGGTCGCCCAATGCTCATTATTCTTAGTGATGGAAGTGACCTGGCGTATGGATATGCTGCGTATATCAGATGGTGCTTACGAAACGGGGGATATTGGTGTCGATTGATCATGGTCAAATGTCGAATTGCTCCACTCAATAAATTGTCCACGCCGCAAATGGAGTTAAATGCTGCAGTTTTATCGAAACGAGGGAGGAAAGTGATTGAAGCGGAGATGCCATTTGATTTCGAAAGGGTCCTGCAACTGGTTGATTCCGAAACGGTCCTGATCATGATCAATAAAACCAGCACTCGTTTAATTTCAAAGTGTACGAAGGCGTTAGAGTTGGTGAAATCCAAGCGGCTACTGACGGTGACCTCTCCTGCTGGGCTTGGATGTCTGGTGAGAATAATACAGCAGATTGGCTTACTGTATCGACCTATCGAATCCTGGGGGTTAAAGTTTGGAATCCAAGAGAACGAAGCTCTACCTGGAGAAAAGAAAATCCGTTACACGGCGACAGCTGCTTCCGAGGTCCCGCTCATCGATTACACGAGATCAAGTGACGTAGACAGGATCATATGGGTCACAGCAAGAATCCTCAGCATGGCCAGACACAAGTCATTCCAAGGCGGAAACACCTTACGCATTACGTCTCAACTGCTCCAGGAAGCTGAAGATCTCGTAGTGAAAGATATGCAGAAAGAGCTAGAGAATGAAATTGAGAGAACTGATCAGAAGGGACGAAAAGTTGAATGCTGGTAAAGATGAGCGTGGTTTTTATGTGGTTGGCCAACGTCTAAAGAATAAGAATCCCATGACCCCTGATGGGTCGTTGCAAAAGTTGCTTCCAGCCCACCACTTGATAACGCGATTATTCATGGAACGTGCTCATAAGCAATGCGTGTATAGAGGACGGGATTCTGCTCTGGCTCGTTTCAGACAGAAGTTTTGGATCGCACAAGGGAGCAAGATCGCGCAGACCGTCAAAAGCAAGTGTCAATTGTGCAAGCTTCGTGATGCAAAATTGGGAGAGCAAGAAATGGGACGGTTGCGAGAAGCACGGCTCAAACCAGCACTCCCGTTCACTTACACCATGGTAGATTTATTCGGACCATATGTTGTTCGCGGTGAAGTCCAGAAACGTACCAGTGGAAAAGCATATGGTGTCATTTTCACCGATTTGGTTTCCCGAGCGGTTCATATTGAAGCAGTTTACGGTTATGACACAAGTTCGTTTCTCATGGCACTCCGCCGATTTGCAAGTATCCGCGGATGGCCTGAATTCATCTACAGTGATCCTGGTTCACAGTTAATCGGAGCAGAGAGAGAGCTAAAAGAAGCGTGGGAGAAGATTGATCGAGGCGAGTTACACAAGAGTGGTCTACAAAACGGTTTAACGTGGAAATTTGGATCAGCAGATAGTCATTGGCATCAAGGAGCAGTGGAGTCTTTAGTGAAAGCAGCCAAGAGAGCAATTGTCTTTGCAGTTGGCAAACGACGTCTTACGGTGCCCGAGTTCCTGACGGCGTGTTCTGAAGCTGCAAATCTCCTCAACGAGAGGCCGATTGGAACATTGCCCTCTGTAGATTCAGAGTTGAATGTGTTTACCCCGAACAGTCTCCTGTTAGGACGCTCGACAGCCAAGAATCCTGGTGGATGGCAACCTTTCACCAACAGTCAGAGTCCGAGGACTAGATACCGCCTGGTGCAAGCAGCCGTAGAAGATTTCTGGGAAAAGTGGATACAACTATACGCACCCACTCTAGTTGTGCGCCGCAAATGGCATGTCAACACAAGAAATTTACGTCCCGGAGACGTTGTTATGGTAGCTGACAAGAATGTGATGCGGGGAGAATACCGACTCGGAGTTGTTAAAGAAGTCTTTCCTGATCAAGATGGAAAAGTCCGTCGAGTTCTGGTAGTGTACAAAAACTTCCGGGTTGGAAAGCATTGGCAAGATTATGGAGTCAGTGAAGCTGTTACTGTTTCTCGAAGTGTTCAACGTTTAGCGTTACTCGTACCCGTGGAAACAGATGATGAAGACAAGAAAGATGTTTGAAATGAAACATTGAACTACTATTATTTCGAACACGTATTTTACATGTTGTTGTTAAAAATGATATCGTGTCGACTCCATCCTCCCGGTGTATTGGTATGACTTCAGAGACTTTGGGACTTTCGACACAATAAGTAACTTAAATGAAGTACTGTTTTGCATGAATTGCGAACCCGCGGTAACATAGGGAGTAAACGTTCTGAAAACGTTTTTGTTTAGGTTTTTAATAGACCACAGTGTTTTACCGCACGCAAGGCTCTAGAATTCGAGAAAATAGGCTGAAATTTGTAGTAAATAAAAGTTAATAGTTTGTCTAAGTAAGAAATCGTTTTCTTAGCTTAAGTTTGTTTGCATGCGCGTTGAAATACGTTGTTATATTAGCGAAACTAATACAGGTACACCTAACTCACGACCTGAATGTATTGTGCTATCTTATGAACACTGAATACTTAAAAATATTTGGGGTGCATGCGGAGACTTGCATGCCTCTAACAAAATACCATATAACAGTTTGACTGAGGAATTAGTGGATATTCAAACTCAACCGAGTTACTTTGCGCAACATGATCTCACAAATGCGCTCGTCCACGAGATAGAGCGAAGCTTCTGACCCACCAACCTACTTTCATAGGGACGTTTCTTAGTCAATTAAAAGTGCACATTCGTTGAAGATGAAGGAGTGAAAAGTTTATACATTGTCAATATCCGTCGCACTGTGCAATATAAAAAATGACCAATGCACATTCTTTCAATGTATGAATGAGGAATTGTTGAGTAACAGTGGAAGAACCGGGATTTGGGTGAAAATATGTGAATAGAATTTTTTATGCACGCAGCTGATTCTCCGGTCTAGTTGAGACGATCTATTTATGGAACAATTTTATCTAAACTTGTATAATATCTAACTCCAACCCTACCGCCAACCCTACCCTACCCTACCCTACCCTACCCCAACCCTAACTAACCCCAACCATATAACCCAAAACTAAGTGTTCATTCCGCATGCAATGCCATTCCGCCTTTTACATTCACCGGTTGTCATAATATCAGACGTTACTCATATAAGTAGTCATGATCCGGCGCCAAGCATTCGATTCTTTATTTGAGTTCAAGTGGTGTAAATTATTAATGTGAGAAAATGGCAGGAAGGCAGTTATAGCTCATGAGTGAGATCGTTAAAGTACCGGTACTTTAGAGAACGGTCAAACATCGATAAAGTTATTATTTTGTCACACAATCTATTTGATTGATTATATTCAAATTTCTTTCAGATGCCCTTCGCATTTGTTGCGTGTCGCGTCGTGGATTTATGTTCAAGCCGGGCTGGCCAGGTCAAGTAGTTTTAACACTTCAATACCTTCTTAATATAGCTTCGTAATATATCTTCAATACAATATTAAAGAGATCACAACTTTGATAGCATGAGAAATAATAGTTTTAAAACAGATTAGTGATAATAGTTTTAAAACTCGACCCACTTGTGTACATAGTCTGTAACCGCAGTTTGTGATGTAACATTCCTTTTGGTTAATAAGGCTACTTATAGGCAGCTTTATCGCGTTATTTAATTCGCGAATTAAAGATAATACACAGCATGATAAGATACAACAGGCCTATAGTTATACGGCTATAAGAAACTTTTACAGACATTTATTTCAAAGTTCGACCTATATGGCTATACTGCTATATGCCTATAAACCGATAATTTTCAAACCTCTAAATCTCCTGGTTCAGAAATACGTGTGTAGATTGTTTTACCGATGACGTCACAAAATTCTAAAATCAATACTAAGAAAGCTACACAAAGCTGACAGTCTTGACATGTTTCCTAAGATCGTTCAGTACGAGAGTTCACTATAAGGTTACTCAAATATTTCTGCTAACATAGACGCGTCTTATGTAAGACGTATTGTTATATATTATTATTATTATTATTATTATTTACACACGGTCTACCTCCTCCTCAGGCCCTTTTTCCCGCGGGCGGGTGATATTTTGCATCAGGGGAAAGAGTGACGATTACTGACGAAGGGCCTGCCATATAATGGTCGAAAATCAGGCATAAATGTCGACAATCGGGAATCCAAAAAAATCTGCCTGAAATATTGCCCATCACAGCGTAAAACGATATATTTTCGTGTTTTCCATCTTAGATGGATATATTTTAAAAGTTATTGCTGAAATATGATCCATATTAATCGAAATATGAAACGTTGAATCAAAGTGTTTTTGTCCTCAGTCTCGATGGGCGACAACACCGAAAAATGCACTCAAAATGCGAAGGCTTCAATTGACTTCAGTGCTAGTGATGTCGACATCATTAATGTGTCATTCAGTATGTAGTATGAGTATGTATTTGACTACGAATATGTATAACTTGAAAGGAAAATTATATGCAAAATAATAACAAATATGTATAACAAATCTAAAAGTATATATGCTCATTTATTTTTGCCATCAGTAGCGTGACAGTTAGGGCAAAGTACTTTCCCACCTTCCTTAACCTTTTGTAAGAGCCTACGTTCATAAGAATCATTAATAAACTCTTTCTCCGGACGATTATAGTCAAATAAATGGTGAATAGCTTCTGCCATCTTGAGAACATTAATCAGCAGGCGCTTCTCTTCGCCTTACCCGCATTTTTTATGCCGCCCGTGCGTCCCTTCCCTAATTTTCCAAGCCCGCTCCAATTAATAAAGCGCCTGTGGAGGAGGTAGACACACGGTAGTCTTTCAGATGTCTGTTTTTCAAAGAGCCGTGCACATTTACTATAAATTATTATAACAATATCAAAATTATTAATAATAAAAATAAACATATACACTATTTACATGGACGTATGCAGGTTGGGCATGATGACCTCCCAGTTCAAGTACACAAGCCATCGATTAGTCTCTTGAAAGAATTGATAGAAATTGATAGAACAGTTATTTTTGTTATTGGAAGTTTTTCCATCAAAATTTGGTTCCATGAAACAGCTCCTCTATAGAGAAGCTTCGTTTTAAAAAATTTGTCCTAGGTTTTGGTAGGTAAAGCTTTTGATGGTTATGTCGTAGTTGGTAAGTTTGGTTGACAGAGACATTAAACAGTTCTCCAGTAGTTGAAATAAGGGAGTACAAATGACTTGTACATCATCTGTAGGGTTGTTTGAGGTACGTAAGGCTTTATCTATAGAACAAGAAATCTTTTTGGATTGTTTTTCTACATGTTTTGTCCATTGTAATTTGTCGTCTATTTCTAAGCCTAGGACCTTTTTCTTGCAAACTCGTTTGATTACATGATCTCTAATTTTAATAATAGGATAATTTTCTATCTGTTTAGGCGCTTTTCTGAGCCGATTAGCATATACTCGGTTTTTTCTTCATTCAACGTTAATTTGTTTGCGTCTAAGTGATCTAACCAAGTCTTAACGTTTTGGATTTCCACTCCCAATTTATATTCAATTTCGGAAGAAGACTCTCCAGTTGTAGCCAAACTTGTATCATCAGCAAAGATGGCGGATATTGTATAAATGGTTCGCGTCTTATTTTCTAGTAATTTGAGCTAGAGCCTTGTTTTTATAAAACCATGTCCATGGACTCCATTTTGTTTGAGTTGTTCTAGGTTTCACGCACAGAGTTTCACGCATGCGTAGCTAGAATTTTTCTACATTTGTCTTATGTAAGACGCGAAAAGCCATGTATACGATGGTTTTTGTGGCTTATTTAAGACGCGACATAGATAAGACGCAAACAATAATTTTGTGCCTTTTATACGTCAAGTTCACGTCTTATGTAAGACGCGTCTTATTTTGTTCCATATAAATGGCCCTAATGTCGTTAAAACTACATTGTCATACATACCATGCATGCTTGTAATGCTTTGTTAAAGGCAATGTCTGATCCAACATTTAAAACTAATCTGCTCATTTTGGCTAAAACACGGCCCTATTTTAGCATTTGATTTTTGGCGGACGAAATAGTTTATTTGGTACAACAATATGACGGCGAACAAGCAAGCGCTCAAATTTTAACCCAAATGTTTAGATTCTTTAAGCTTGGATTATACATCACTTTTTAAACATCAAGAAGCTTAAATCCAATGTGTATATATAAGTAACATAGTTTCGTCACTCGCGACCTCGCTCGCGACAGCATTTGAAAATAATCAGCTGCGATATACGGAAGGCCTGAAAAAAATTTCTTTGTGGGATCAATCGGCGACAAAACAAAAAACTTTCTGCCAATATTTGGGCATGTGGCTAACTAGCCAAGAATGAAAAATGTTGCGTAAATGTTATCGGCTTTTGAATCAGTCCAAATGGCCAAATTTATATTTGCTGAACATTGTACAATTAAGCATGCCCATATGCATGCAGCCTCCAAACCCCTATACATGCTGAACTCACAGCTGTCGTCATGCACTGCAAATATCTATAATCTGTTTATCTAAAAATGCTGGTTGCCGGCTCACGATTCAAGACATTTCCCACTTAAATATTTACACTTACACGTCGTTTGACAATGTCTGATATTACCGAAAATTACCCAACTCGATTGGCGCTTCCACAATCCATTCACTTTAACAACTCTGCGATTCACGCACGTTTAGTGGTTCATATATAATCTAACCATTATCTACCATCATTACCATCCCAAGTTATGTCCGTGGCGTTCATATGTGGGATTAGGCGTTCCCGTTACAAACCAAATTTATGTCCTATCACGTTTATACGTACTATAGTATTACATGCAAATAATGTTTTTAGGTATATTTATTTTAACACAGATTTGTTCTAGGTGTTCTGTTTTGAACAAATAAATGTGGCTACTTTGTAATTTTTCTTGTTTATGTTGGACTAATACTGTATTTTTATATCAGTTTATCACATACTTGTGCCTTTATCAGGGCGATAACAGGGTGACATAAAACGATATGTCCCTAGGGACGATATCGTTTTTATTTCCCGCTGCTTATCACCCTGATAAATGCACTAGATGTGATAAAAATGTTATCACACTCATGACTCGGTGATATCAGTTTAGTCCCTCTCGGTACGATATCATAATTGTACCTTGTTCGCTGCGCTCACTCATGACAATAATATCGTCCTCGAGCGATAAAACTGATATCACCTTGCACCTCATCCCTCATATGATAACCTATACATATTATCAATATTAGATCATAAGTAAACACTTCAAACAACATAACTATCAAATCTGCATGTATGCACATCTCTAGAAGTCAGAATACTACTGCTGCAATCACAGTTAATAAATCCATTTTACTACTGCACTGTTTTATCTTTGTAACAGTCAAAATACAAATCATGAAATATTCTTTAAAATGTTACAATTACGTACATTAATTGCATTTAGTAATTTAACCATTTGTGGTGGCTGTATATGATCAATTGCATGTGATTCTGACTTTTTTCACTGATTCTGACTTTAAAACTACACCTAAAATTCGTTGCGCAATGTCCAATCTACCATAACGCACGTCTATCATGTGATGTCACCTTATACTTCCGTTAAGACAGGTAATCCTAACGAAAAAAATACATATTCAGCAAGCTAACTTGACTTTGATGTTCTGCTGGATGCTTCGTTTTAATGTGTCTTGTCAAATGATTTCGCTTATTGTAACTGTTTGAACATATTAGACATTTATAAGGTCGTTCTCCTGAATGAGTCAATAAATGTCTTTTTAAATTTCCATGAATTGAGAATGATTTAGTACAAATATTACATCGATATGGTTTGATTCCTGTATGTACTCTGCTGTGAATTTCCAAGGCACTTCTCTTGGTAAACATTTTGTTGCAAACTTCACATTTGTAGTTCATTTCACCTGTATATATAATGTACAATGCTTTAAATTAAAAGACAGTTGACATCTTTTATCTGTAGATCTAACTAATAATAAAACGTAAGTGCATAAACATATTTAAAACAGCAGAGAATTGCAAATTTTCACAAAACCTATACACCACTTTCATGATAGAGAGCATTGCTCAATTTCAGTCACAGAAACGAGGCCAAGAAGGCTTATTTAGATGCACATAAAATATCTGAATATGTAAATCCATCTCCATTATGAAAGTGGTCCATAAAAACGAAAGGTCAACATTAGCCAAGGCCCAAGCAAGTCATATAAAACGGAGTCATTACGTGACTACCGGGTATATACTACACCATGCAATGACGAATTGTACGACCAGATCCTATATATAGTACATGCATTTTAATGCATATATATACGATTTTATAACCACCTATAGATTAGCAGCGAAGACAAAGAGAATTAACTCTAAAACTGTCACATATATACAGAGTTAAAAATCATGCATGTTTATTTTTTCATTATATGTAGTAATCTTGTATTTGGAGGAAAATAAATATAATTGAAGTTGTAGTTCAATTTGTTTGAGATTCAACTCTTCTGACGGAATTGACCACCATATTACGTCTACTCAAACACACAAATAGATCCGCGTATCACGATCCAATAAAATGATTCTAATGTGTAATAGTTGAGCAAAATCCTTACCTTTGTGTTTTTGCATGTGTTTCGTCAATCCAGCAAAACTATAACATTTCCTACTGCAAAGACGGCATTGTGGTAATGATGACTGTATTTCATGAAATCTGGCAATGTTTGGTTGGGCAATATGTGTGGTGTATCGGCCTACGTGAAGCAAACATGAATCTAGTCTGTTAGTAGTATGGAGAGCTTTATGACATTGTAAACCATCAGATCTGGTGAAAGTTTTCCCACAAATCTCGCATTGAAAAGGTCGTTCTCCAGTATGTATTCTTTCGTGAGATTTCCAATGTGAATGCCATTTGAATGATTTCTTACAAAATGAACATGAATATTTATTTACGTTTTCCCTTTCACTCATAACTGAACATGACGGTGATGCAAAGGACGTTTCTTTCACATTTGATAAGGTTTCCTTTAACAGTGGTTTTTCATTCAGGATTTCTTTCGAGGGATTTTCTTTTCTAATCCATTTTATCACGCTGATTCGGCGAGTACCAGCTGCGGCGACGGACATATTATTCTTCATTTAATGCTGAATCCAAATTATATATTGTCGCAGTCTTTTGTTTGTCTTTTATAGTTTTACTTTTACCAACATTGTCATTGTGCTGCCATCGTGCGAATACAAATACGTAACAGTTCGTCCTTTATGAAGCCATACAATGACAATGTGATTATTGACTATTGTAGAATATACACGGAATATGAAATCATTATTTACTGAATTACGTGCTATTTAGAGCGACAATACATGCAATAAAATACAAAGATAAATTTCTTAGTAAAACAGTTAAAATACATCTTAATAAGACATATGCCTTATAGATCCTTTGATTTTGCAAAAGACGTTGTCCTTCCCATCGGTAGGGTCTTTATGTAGCCCTACACGAAATGTATATTTAACCCCAACCTCCACCCTAACCACAATCCTAATCCTAACCCTAACCGTTGAGGCTCAATGAAACGTTTTTTGTCGCATGCACCTGACATAGTTGGAATGCTACTATCTGGTGTCTTATAGGCTAACCATAATAATAAATGACTCAGAATGAATACACGTTAGTATTTATCCACTGTTAAATATGAACTGTATACAATAACTAAGCGTCTAAGCTTGTTTTCTTTACCATGATACTGATCTATTGGCACCGCTTACCATTACTACCATTACTCTTTTTACATGGTAAACGTATTCATGGCTAACGTTTGATGTCTGTATATTTTGGATTGGCCATGCAAGCATCTTTGTGATGATTATTTTGCAGCGAAAACGTGTTCTTTTACCATTTGGTGAAAGTTTTCAGAAAACCACGGATACTTCAGTACCATCCCCTTGCACTGATGCACTCATTTATTGACATAAAAAACACACCAAGTTATTTTACGTATAACCTTCGAGGCCTGCATGACATGCAGTTGCATAGTGCAAGTTTACCAAGTTAAGTCTGAAGTGATATAGAATGTACATTGTAATAAATAGTGTTCTGCACATGCAATAATGACGTAAATCCATCATAATTTTGGAGATGTTGGACGTCTTGTCTCCGTGTATTTACGTCAGCAAAACCACCAAGGAAGATATTAAAATGAGGAATTTCTAAGTGAAGGCACGCTATGTTTCCATGTACGCCCATTCTGCAGTACAATACCATATTCAGTATAAAGGCCTAAATAATTAATGAAAGTACCACTGAAATTGGGGGTGCATGCCTTCCTGGAGGTTTGAAATTAAGATTCTGTGTAATGACATGTTTTGCGTGCTATGTGTTTCTAAACAAACATAAAATGAATATACTCAACTAAACAGTGGCTGGTGGTTGTTTAAATACAGATCAGCACGCTATATTGGGTTATTCTTTTACCGGATATATTCCAAAGTTTACATGCACGCTGTTAAAAAAATTACACTAAACAATCGGCCCCAGATTGCTAAAGACACACTTTTGATTTGCACGGACACATTTTCTTTTTGTAAGGACGGGTAAAAGGACCTTGGGGTATGAGAATTAACACAGAATTCAAACACTCATTAATAATTCATAAGTTTTTGCCTTATTTTGGCAAATCATGTCAACCATAATATGTCACTTGAAGTAGCTTTATACCTGATAAAACTCATCTTCATTAGTAATCTAAACACTCCTGCTCGTTTATTAAACAGTACTTACAATGGACATCACATTTATTCAACAATACGCATTTGGATTTATCATTAGGGACGGACCATTACGGCATTAGAAAATTATGCGGCGGGGGGGGGGCATTTTCAGCTTGCACCTATTTTTCATGAGGTAGGTTGGTAATACTTTATTTAGAATCAAAATAGGTTTACAGAGGGGGCGTGTTTAAGTATTAAAACTATTAGAAAGAAAGATACACTAAATACTAACACACAAACACACATATAATATATGATAGCTAGGAAGCATGTCATTATCCAACTATTGACTTAAAAGAATGAAGCGACTCGGCCAATTTTGCTTCATTTGGGAGTTGATTCCAGAGCATAGCGCCGCTATATTTCAAGCTTTTTTAAAGAAATTTTCCTTTCGGCTTCGGAAGTGTAAGATCTGTTGCAGTACTTCGCAGATGATAATTAGTTTGATCTATTTCTCTTCTCACGAAGGATCCACGAAGACCCGGTGCAGTGTGGTCATTAAGTATTTTATACATTAATACTGACTTGGCACCAGACCGTCTATTTTCAAGTGTGTCCCAAGAAAGCGTGTTAAGAAGATCAGCTGAATGAGTATCATAATTAGCACCCGTTGAAATCTTTCCAACTTGTCTCTTAGCAACTTACCACAGGTGTCCCACAGGGGGGAACAATAATCAAAGTAGGGCTGCACAAGACTTTTATAAATAGATTCTAAGGTATGCATTGGAACAAAGGGCTTTATACGTTTCATAGCGCCAATGGCTGCACTCGCCTTCTTGCATATAATTTCAATGTGACTGTCCCAATTAAGATTTTCATCTAATTTCACTCCCAAACACATTTGTGTACCAGTTCGTAATATGGGTTTTGCATTAGCCACAACGGTTTCCTCACACATTATGTTATTAAGATTATACGGGGAGCCAATAAACATCATTTTACATTTAGACGGATGCATCTGCAGCCTATTTTCTTTAAGCCAGTTACAGATATGAGGCTATTTTCACTCATGGGTTTTCATGACGTACGTATACGCACGGTGAATCTTAAACCATTTAAATGATACTTATGGAACAATGTACAGAATTTAGTACAATTTATGATTTTTTTGTGTATTTGTTTACATTTCGTATAAAATTAAAGATTTAAAATTTCCCGTGCGTATACGCACGTATATATAAAAATAGACACGTACACATATGGCCAGCCTTTGGCTCAATAGCTCATGGGTAGAACGGCGGACTAAAACCAGAAGATGTGACTTCGAATTCCGCAGTTTCAGACCAATATTAAAATATTATTTATGTTTATTAGTACAGTGACAATTTCAAATACTTCACCTAATGCTGCGTATGAACTACGGTACCGACAATAATGACGCCTGAATAAATTAATTACCACTCCATGTTTTGTAACAATATTTTGGTTGGTGGGTGTATAATTGTTTTGTCTATTTCATTTTTCAATAAATTTAGTGAGGGAGGAAGACCTGGAGGAAAACCCTCGAAGCAAAGGAGAGAACCAAACTCTACTCATGCAGTTACATGAATATTTCAAGCACAGGGACGTTTCCCAACCGAAGTGAATCCCTGTCCTCAACCTACAATAACAGGCTTAACTCAGAGGTAAGAACTAAGGCAAAGCGCGCTAACCGCATCTGCCACCCGTGTCTAAACTGCAGATCCATGCACAAGATTTTAAGCGTGCAAATTGTCAATTTTAAGGACTAACGTCAAAAGCTGGTGTATATCGAGCCATGCAAATTTGCATGCACGCTAGAGCATACTTATGAGCTATTACGTCATAACCTATGTAACTACGACATCGCATTTTTGTGTTGTAAGAAACGAGAGTGAGGCAGACAACTAGGCTCAGATTCTGAGCCCAGCAGACAACCTGACTACATGGTTTTGAAGACGTTTTTAATGAGGTACAGGTATGTAAAATGAATGATTTTTATTTATCACAGACACAGATAAAATATTGTGAGTGTTGTTAGCAATTCATTGTTGGTATATTGAAATACTGATTTACACCATGATTTACACTATGGTCATAATGAGGCCGAATGTGCGGTTACACTTTCAAATACTGAGTTGGTGCGTATAGCACTCTAAAAACGCTCTGCCTCTGGTTGAAAATTTCCTGCTTTAATGATGGATTTTTTGCAGCAAAAATGTGTTCTTTTACCATTTGGTAAACATTTTCAGGAAATCACCGATACAGTATCACCCCCTTGCACTGATGCACTCATTTTATATTCACATAAAAATACACCAAGTTCTTTGATCATTCTCAAATTAAATCATTTATTATTGTTTCATTCATAGTACAATGGCACTTTTTCCCCCTTGCCCCCCCCTCGCGCCCCACTCTTCGGCGTCCTGGTCTAAATAATTAAGTGAAAGCACACATTCTTCCTTTTTTGGTGCATACCTTCCCTGGAAAGTTTTGAAATTAAGATTCTGTGTAATGGCCAGTTTTACGTTTCGGGGAAACTTTTTTAGAATTCTGAAAATGATAAAATATCTTATTAAACGTATATAGTCTGAATCTGATCAAACTATTTTCTTCACGGAACATATAGCCTTAAGCTAGGTGTTTCTAAACAAACATAAAATGTATATATAGTCTGAATCTGATCAAACTATTTTCTTCACGGAACATATAGCCTTAAGCTAGGTGTTTCTAAACAAACATAAAATGTATATATTGTCAACTAAGAGTCTAAGTAGATCAGCACTTATTCCGCTGGGTGAGAGTATAGCCCAATGTTTTGATATCATCATCCAAATTTATCAACGACCGAACTCAGATTGCTAAGGACACACTTTTGAATTACAAGGACATTAACTATGTATCGACCCATGCAAATTTGCATGCACGCTATAGCATATACTTATAAGCTATTACGTCAGTAACCTATATGTAACTACGACATCGCATTTTTGAATTTCATTAAATAATTAGTAAAAACTGATCGAGAGTGAGGCAGACAACCTGACTACATGGTTTTGAAGACGTTTTTAATGAATTACAGTCATTGAAAATGAATGATTAACTAACTATTATTTATCACAGACAAAGAAAGAATATTGTGAGTTTGTCGGTAGTTCACTATTGGCATATTAAAATACCGATTATTAGCATTACGGAAGTAAAAAGCAAGGAACTATGCTAGATTTACAGTAGGGTTCACTAGGGTAATAATGACAAATGTGTGGTTACACTTCCAAATCCTGGGTTGGGTTGGTTACGAATAGTACACTCTAAGAACGCTCTGGTTAAATACTAGACACTATTTGGGTTTAGTTAGTTAAAGGAATTTGGACTGATTTAACCAAGACTTCCTGGTTGAATTAACAAGACCTACATGCATCAATTCCCATATTAACATCCTTAATTTAGATACACCCTTAAAGTAATCATGGCAATCCTAATCCTGTACCTTATACCATTACCCTAACCCTATAACTAACCCTAACTCCCAATCGTTACCTAAATCCTTGTGACGTCATTTCGGGATTGTAATATGGAAGATCATCCCAGACTATGCTATAGGTGGATATACAACCAGGCATCTGCTAGGAATTTAACCACATTTTGAGCTGTTAAGATTAGCCAGAGTGCCTTTATAGTGTACATATTTTGGTTGATTAAGTCTATTTTCTACTTAAACCGTATCGTATTCGTGAGCCGACCAGAGTGCTCACGAACGACATACGCCATATCATCACGATATGGTTGAGGTAAAAATTGAAAATAAATAAAAGGCCGAAAAGCCTTTAGCACGATTTCCATGACTGTATTTCTGCATTTCTTTATTTCCGTTCAGTTTATGCTGTTTTTATGAATCATCAGTCCTTTGTCTTATGCTCCGTTTTTTATCCTGATTGCTTTTTCTCTTTTTAAAAGCGATGTTTGTATCATTTAAGTCATTTTTCTTTGTTACAGGTAACTGTTTTTCTTTGAATTTTACAGCAGAAACTTTATCTTGTTTGTCATCTCTTTCAGATACTTCTTGTTTCGTTTCTGAATCATCATTTCTGGACAAAGAAGTATTACCGTGGCCAAAATAAGTGATATTATTTATAGATACAGATCATGTCAAAGAATTCAAAATGAAAATCCCTGTACCTTTCATAAACAGCAACAGTTTCCCACTTCCCAAAAGGACCGTTGACATGCTCGTTGTTTTCTTTCTTGTTCTTTAAAAATGGTTGAAATACATATAAAAAGACTTTCAGGAACTCCCTCAAGTAAAAAAGTCAACGCGAAATGTCTGTCGCTTGTCATGAATGATTTTACCACTGCATGCATGTACTACCTATTTTTCAAGTATTTAGTCATGGTCGTCGAATTTATGTACTTTTGATGATTATGAGCAACGTAATAATATAATTCTGTAAAACTGTGCGAGAACTGTAATTTTCAATTCATACACTGAGTTAATTTTTCTTTTTGAGCTTAACATGGCTTTCTACAATCGAGTACTTACTCCTTTGCATGACTTTTATAGATTGCGCTAACGGCAGCTTTAAGGTAAAGCTTACGCCTTCACTCATGTTGCAATGCCTAACAAAAAACTATACAGAAAGGTAACACCTAAACATCTTTCAATTAACCAATTTAGAACCAACAATTCAATTTCCAATTAATATAATCATGCATGAGCACGAAATCGTTTTCACTGCAGAGTTTTAACAGCGACACCCCAATCAAAAGACATTTATAGTATTATTAGAGATGCTGTATAAAGGCTGCATAAGCTACGAAACTAATTATCTTTGAAAGTTTGTTTGTAGATAGAGAAAACGACATGCACGTGTAAAGTTGTCAAAAAATCATTACACAAAGACAACGTCAACAAAATGTCAAACCTGGTTAGAAACTTCGTTATTTTTGCCCATTTCGTTACTCAGTTCACCTGAACTCTGTTCACTGTTGCTAAATAACATAATACAAAAATGAAAAGCATGCAATGAATAACTTCTACATGTTTGTATGGGATCCATAATTGGATTTGCACCTCCTCAAAACATTTGATTTTCCTTCCAAAAGTTTTCCCACACTCCAGAAAATTCTGCACCCCCAAAAAACAAATGCTCATTAAATGCTCATTGGGTAGTGGGATTGAAATAAAGATTCGTCCTGCAAGACTAAAAAAACAAGGATTTTGAACTAAATACACCCCAAAAATCTCAATTCTTCGGGGCTTTCGCCTCACTCCTCATTGCACCAAAGCTCCCAGACCCTGCTGCAGCTTGTTCGGCGGCGCTACGCACCCTGTCGCTCACCTTCCCTCACTTCCTCTCAAACTTTAATTTTCTAAATTTCCGAGCAAAATCTGAAAATCCGCCTATGATGGGATCATCATGTTACGATGATATATTACATTGCTATGATTCAGTTTTATCAAGACTAGGAAATTTACCCCAACGTCTGCTGGTTCTGCTGGATAGGAAATGAAAAACCCTCAGGAGGATCCCATCTGGACTCTGAAATAAAATGTGTAAAACCAGGTAAAAACGGATGTTCAATTACATACCATGCACGGACCTGACTGTTGCAAGTACAAAATTGTACAATTTTTAATGAACAATTATGTGTCCATTCCTTGTTTTCATCAATGCTATAACTATACTAGAATTATTACGATATATTAATTGCCTGTTAGTCTGAGCTAATTTGGCAATGAGCGGTGCAGTTACTCTACATTCTTAGTTGCCCCGGCTCTGAAGGCCAGTGGTGTACCGAGAACGTTTCCACTGGGGAGGTGCTCATTCAAAAATTTACCGACGACCCAGGGCAAAAAAAGCGATGTTAGTCGCTAAGTCTCAGCGAGCGCACAACGTTACTTGTCCCTCAGGCATTTTGGTTCAGAAAATTGTTATTGGGGGCGTAATCTAGGGGGGATTTTGCATTTTTTAAGCCTCAGAAGTGCATTTTCCGTGCTTCCTGAGAGGATATTTAATAAAAAATTGTGAAGTTTTTACACCTAGAATTCAAGATTTTCAACGCACTTTTTAACTTTTTGCAACCTCATCCCCAAGATTTGAAATAATATTTGCTCCGTATACAATTACAAGCGTCAGTGAATTGGTTTTGTTCTTTTGATATATATATAGTTGATTGTAGTTGGCGCTGAAAAAATAGCTAGAGTATGAATAAAAGTACAATCCTGGATGAGCAATTGCTGCCGACGGCCCTGTGATTGTTTGAATTTTTAAAACTATCAATCTTATATCAATTTACCGACCATGTGTCAACCTCCCCCCCCCCCCGCTCGGTACGCCCCTGCTGAAGGTGGATAGAGATTCTGCCTTGACCACTGCCGCAGAAGGAGTGTCTCTCATCGTGAAGCTCAGGATGAAAAGACAATATGACTAGCTCACATTACTGAATCCAATAAATATTTCTAAATCCCTGGAGTCACGCCGGGCCTAAAACGATGGCCGATATAGTGTAGAGCATCTCTGTCACACTACTTGTGCGGCTGTAGTCATTACAAACAGACTCAATGGTGTTAATACCCGACAAACAGCACATTACAGATGTTATCTCATACCTAGCGTAAAAGCGGCTTTCCTATTGGCTCCGAAGAGGTGCGTTCAATCCCGAGCCCATCTGCTGACGTATGTTTAGGAGGTGGGTTCGGGATCGATGTATTTTCCAGATGGCCGCCGAAATTTGTTCGGCAGGTTCATAAACCTTGGCAATGTTTTCGCAGAATGTGTGCATTTTCTCTTTTCAAGAATAAGGGAGTATTGTAGATAATTTTTTTAGCTTCAATTTAAGCCTAAGTTTGTTTGTTTGCGTAGTATGTTGGCGGCTAAAATGTTCATTATCCAAACAAGAAATTATATACTAAAATCCGTAATTTCTTCAGTACTTTTTCCCAGCTACCAGCCACCCGAGGTGCGTCAAATCCCGGACTCACCTCCCTGCAAGTATGTTTGTTATAGAATACCGGTAATGCGAGGGGAACCACTTGAGGGAGACGGGGGACCTCTTGAGGAATACAAACAGCAAGACAGTGGTCAATGTCAATGCAGGGGCGCCGTGGGTCTCTTGTTTTAGGGGGGGCCAAGCTCACTATTTTCCGACAATATTTGGAAGAATTATTTCTGTTTTCGGGGGGAGGGGAGGGAGGCAGTGTTATGTCTAAAAATTTAAAAACTATAATTTTTTGATACAATACAAATACCGATTAATCTGTCCCAATGTTGTTCATTTTGATTTTGTAATAACCTATTCTATTCTATATATTCTAAAAACGTAAACTGAGTTTCATTTCCGATATTTGTTTGCATGTATGTTTCACCATTATACTGACAACATAACAAATTTCTGCCTGACGGTCTCATTCGTAGGGGGCCATGGCCCCTGCCCCCCACACGGCGCCACTGTCAGTCAATGCTCTCGCATGAATTTCCAAACTATTACAAGCTTTCATGTCCTGAAATATCCAACTTAAATATACATCTACATCAATCTCGTACCCAGGCTCTTTCATCTACAGACCGGTGGAGATTCTGCAAAGACAAATGATAAAACTCACCTCCAGTCTGCTTATTGTAGTAATACCAGTATCCTTCTGGTGTTTGGTACGCTGCCCAATCATCATTTCCAGAACTAGATGTACCAACATTCTCAGCACAACAGCTTTCTTTTGTTTTAGGTTCTTGTTTAGCTATGAAGGAATTTGATGAGACGTATTTTATTTTACTTTCTGATCAGTAAAAAAGCAAAGCTTATAAATTCAAAATTTCAAAAAGATTGTATAGTAACAGAAATAAAAAAAATAATAAACAGATATAATAATTTTAGACCGACAATTGGTACCCCCGTGAATAACTGGATATTTTAGCGATTATCATGGATAAACTATATAATTTATCGAAGGCAATTCACACGAAAACACAACATCTAAAATTTGCTAAGGAAGCGACAAAGGAAAACCGGACAAAGTCTACTCTGACAACGCCAAAACCTTCGTAGCGGCGGCGAAACGTGTGCGGAAGAATTCTGAACTACCAGTTTTAACTCCAAATGCCATGATAATTGGGTCATCTTGCATTCTAACGGTTGACGATTAAGAGTCTACTGAAAAAGAGGAAATGAGGAAACAAGCAAATAGTGCAAACATGCGATATGGAAAAGGTGGACGCGGGAGTATACCTATAAGAGCCTTGAGAGAGCGACATAATCTCAAGCACGTGGGAAATGAAAGAATTACAAAAGTGGGTGATGTTATGCTCATCAAAAATGATGCAAGAAATCGAAAAAATGAAGTGTAACAGGAGCAAGACTTAAGACACGAAAGACACATATCGATCGTGCCTTGCAGCACTTGTCGTATCCTCTGGACTTGCACAGTGAATAGAAACAAGATGCGCCAGAGAAGGAATCAGAAAAGAACATAACCTTGATCCACAAGCAGCAGAATTCAGACCGAGACGGAAAGCATCAACGGTAGCAAGACAAAGGATTCAAGCAGTTTTAGACTTCGAAGACTCTTAAGAGCAAACATTGACATTTGTTTTGGGGAAAAAACACTGTTAAATATCATAGATGTAAACAAGACAATTTGCGAGTGATTTCGAGTTCTGTTCTCATAAATAAACCATTGTAGAAACTTTATTTGTTACTTATGTGTTGGGCAAAGCAATCCCCGACAATAACATGCAGCGAGCGACACGTGATCAGCCTTTCTAAAAATAACAAATCCAGGAAAATTTCCTTTAAATCTGAGAAAAAATTCAAAAAAAATACTTACGGGTTGTTTCGCTTTGTAAATCTTTAGTTTTGGAATGGCTTGAATAACCAATATCTTTCTTGTACGCTTTTAAAGCGGCCTGAAAAATGGAGAACACTAATTGAAATTTTGTACAATTAGTTGTATTTCAATTCTATATCACTAAAAATAAGTACATGGTTAGCTTATACTGTTAAACTATTATACGTCTCACCGAACAATTTATAATTTGTTAGAAAACGATGAATATCGTGAGCCATGATTACGTGACTAGCCGTTAATAAATTAAAACAAGACTCTCCATTAAGCATTAAGATTTGACCATTTTTACCAGGATGGCACGATTGCTACACATATTAGGTGGATTTTCTGGTGGTGCAGGGGAGGGGGCCCTCCCTTAAATAATTCCTCCTTCCCCCTAGATTTATCGGATTAAACTGAATCCGGCTCTGGTGCTACGGCAGGCGAAGCAACGTAGCTCTCCCTCTACACAGTTCAACTCTATATTATACTAATGACGCTAACTTTGCAGAAACTATTTGTATATATAGATTTATTAATAATATGTTGTATTAATTTGTCTTAAGGCGACCTTGGTACATGGATATTGTCTGTACGAAGGTTTTGTGCCAGATGCCACCCTTGTGTGCCACATGTGTACAAGTGTCAGGGCAAATCCTCAGAAAATTTATCAGGGTGTAGGTCCTTTCAACCGACTTACTAACAGGCCTTGCACCTATAGATAACTTTAAATTACAGATAAGGGTACTTCCTGCCTATAAAATTTACTTTTTAAAGCAAAATCTATAGTAAACCCCCTCCAGGCCCCACTCCAGCTACAGTCCTGTTTTAGTTTTTTGTGTACCAAACTGTGTGCCGACTAAAATAGCACTTCTGCCGACTGAAACTCCAAATATAATTTCTGGGGGGGTGTGACACCCCCCCAAACCCCCCCGTCGGTCCGGCCCTGAGGCTGTCCCCTCCCAAAATGCCCGGCCCCATTACATTTTGAGGTGTTGTCGCGTTAAGTTGCATTTACGTTGTACATGATAATTGTAATCATATCGTCTTCATTCACATGAAGTGAAAATAACCGACGGCAACCAACTTTTTATGTTTTGTATTAAGTCACTTCAATTAGGTGACAAAACTGCAAGCTCATATCATTTTCATTCCTCTGTCAGTAATTTGTACATTTAACGCAATCATGATTTGTGGACAACAAAGTTTGGAGCAAAAGGGAAGGAATTGACTTCAACAATTTCTTGATCAATTTACTGTATTATATTAAACAAGACGCCGGACCAGGCGTACACTCGTGCTTCAAGGGTTAGCATTACCTGAGGGAGACAAATATACATCATATAAACAAATATTAACATCTATGACACGTTGCCAATCAGGTGATCCATTTTTGGCCAATGAACGAACAGGTTTTGTCGGACTCCTGTGGCTGTGCTGCAGCCTTTCAACTTCTGATTCTATTTATTATCGATGATTATAGATGAATTAATCCTAGAACATGCTTTCGGCAAAGCCTTCCCGAAAAGTTTCTTGTTTGGTCGAATATACATATACATAATTTAATATTAAATCAAATATAAAGTCCCGCGTTGATAAAGTTTTGTATTTTGTTATAAAATATAAATGTACCGCCCGACCGAACATCCTAAGAGATTTAATTTTTTACATATTTTAATTTGAATTTCGATGTTAGCCCAAATGGTGAATTTCTTCCAAACGAAATTATTTTGCGACAAATCGCATCGCGGGTTGAAGACGGACCAGCATACAGTTGACCAACCAGTACCAAATCGGTTTCATTTAACTATTCTTGCGTAATGATACGTTCGTCAGTGATATTATATGAAATTAGAAAACTGTGTTCTGTGTTCCGAGTCTTCCGACTTTAGCGTCGCAGACGGTTGGGAAACTTGAGACGGTGGAAAATACCAAACATACATATATCAAAATGCCTCCCTCTCCAATTTTTAAATTTTATGGTTAAATAATTTTATAGTTGATTCAAAATCAGTATAGAATATAAACCTCCCGCCTCCTACCAGAAAAATTCATCTTCAAATGACACTGAATACTCGCAAAATAATAGATTTTAATTATGTCAAATGCCGTACGCGTTTGACTTTGAGATCAGATATTGTATTAAATATATGCTGTGCTCATTTCGTACAATACGTCAATAATTCAGTATCAGTTTTTTAAAAATTACATTCTAAACTCTTCATATCTTCATATGAAGTCTACGAAGCCAAACATTCGTAACAAACAGACCAACTCAAATACTTTAAATTACTAAAAAATCCTTTAATAATCGACTAATTGGATTTGCTCTGACCTGTGTACAGTCATCTAAGTTTGACGAAAGCTTTCAAAAAGCCGGTTGACAAAATATTTCCAAATTCTTCCCCTTTGAATAGAATTAACAAATTTTAGCTGGAATTTTACGCATTTAACCTTAAGATTCTAGTTTAAAAACACATGAGATCAATTTATCTTGAATAACGCTGTATTTCTCGGGTTAAACGGATACTTTTACTGACTTAATTATTGACTTTATATATTTATCTTTTTTTTACTTTATCTAAATTACTGTATATATATTAAACATCCATGTGATACTCAAAAGGTTTTATGGATAATAAACGTAGATGTAGATGTAGATCATGGAGATTTCAGGGGACGGTTTGTCAAAGGAGGGGACGTTAGAAACGAAACCAATTAAGACCAAGAAACGAAAACAGAATTTTTGAGCAAGGCGAAACCTAGACTCGAGCCCCCCTGGAGCACGAGTAATTATATATTTATTGAAGAACACCAATGAGGAGTGTTTTATCAGATATGTAAGTGACATGCATGCATGGTCTTTTTAATTTCTAATGTGAGTCCAAGAATACAAGGACAAACGTAAGGTGCAAATAATGTGTTGGTGTTAATACTAGAGCTAAAAAAGTCTGGAACGTCACCTGTAACCTGAAATTTGCAGCTAGAGCCTACTTCCAAGTAGGCTCAATTGTGTTAATTAATAGATCTCTAATCCAGTTATAGTTAGTAGAGATAAAATTCCCTTTACCAGACTACGTTACCACACAATGAGCGACTCTATCGCGCTTGCACAGCAGGACACTGCGTCTATAAAGACAAAGGATCTGAATTTCCATGTACTTATGACAAGGTTAAAGTATGAAGCTCTTTACTGACTTTAGGCTTAATTACCTACATGGCGACAAATGTCAGGCACATGTGTTTCATTATATATATATTTTATTAAAAATACCAATAGCAATGAACAACTTGTGCTCGAGCACGACTCATTAATCGGATCATTAATGGATCCTTCCTCTGGTTCTACGATAAGCGAAACAACGTATACGTAGCTAATTGGCAAATCTCTTACTTTTGGCACATATGCTCTCTATCAATCTAGATAATATTAATGACGTGCCCATTATAGAACCAACACTCTGACATTTAACGCAATCATGCATGATTTTGGGCACAACATGTACAATTAAGTTTGGAGTAAAAGGGAAGAAATTGCCTTCAACAATTTCTTGATTAATTTCTAATAGTATAAAATGCTATTATCCACCATTTGATTATATATTCGTTTATGCCGAGTTAGACACCAGATCGAAGGCCCTTCATCAGGAATTATAAGTCAATCAACCTGTGAAGTGGAATTTGTAAAATCTGGCTCATTACCACGCTTAATACTCTTTTCAGACATGCACGTGCTATTTACTGAATAGGATCCTGGCACTGTACCAGTGTGCCGTCTTCACATTATGAAAGTATTGCTATTGGGCTTGAGGGTCATCACGAGAAGTTTCTTGCACAGTTTCACAAAAAAGGTCTCACTCAGTGAGCTCTATATATACCTGGAGTAAGATCTCGGGTTTAAAAATGAAGCCAAAAATGGCGGAAATTGAAGGAGTTATTGGACGTCAGTTTCAGTCACCTTACATCACTTAACTTTTAACAATTTTATCATCTTTTTTTGAGAACTCCACTGCACAATCAACATGTCTATAAAACGAACTATATAGAGCACGAACGGGACATAAAGTCCAATGCAAGGTGCTCACCAATAACATAAAACTATACAAAACAATACAAACATCAAATATAACTAGTTAGAACAGATTAACTGTTTAAGTTTTATGACATGGACAGTCACGCACTAATGACCAGGTGCAAGCACGGGTGCAAGGCAAGTCTATATGTTTTGTTCGCGTGGTTTGGATTTTTTCTTATATTTTGACGTCCAATTTTGACGTCCGTTTTTCAAGAGTAAATTTCTTGTTTTTTATTGTTAATTCATAAAGAGCAAAGTAATTTCACCAGGGATAAGATCAAGTGGGGTTAAAAAATCAGAACAAAGAGTGAAGAAACAAAACTATGAACTGCAAAACTTAAGAGGTACACTCAAAAATAAAAATGGTTTTATATTTTCTTTTTTCTTTTTGACCAAGATCACATGAATCATGATTTAAAAGCATATTCATTTGGTCAATATAAAAATGAAATGATATTTTCACACGTAAAAATATCGTATTTTTTACGTGTGTTTAAATACGATTTTTCTCAGTGGCATAAAACTCTATATAACACTTATGTTTATATAATAAAAATGGTTTTATATTTTCTTTTTGGCACTTTTTTACTGTAGTAACTTAAAATATTCAGTGAACTTCTACAAGTCAGACATCATTATATATTCATTCATCCGACATAAACAAAACATAAAAATATACAGAAATGCAGTCAGGTACTTAAAAAACACTATAAGAAAACGCGTTTTTTGAAAATGAAAATATAAAAGCATTTTTCTTTGTTTATAATAGTGTAATTTTTTGCAGTTCATAGTTTTGTATTCTTCACTCCTTGTCCTGTTTTTTAACCCCGCTCATTGATCGTATATCTGGTGATATTGTTTTGCTCTTTATGAATTATGAAAAACAAAAAAATTATTACAGAAAACTTAAATTGGACGTCAAAATACATGAAAAATATTGAAACAGCGCGAACAAGTGCTGTAAGGAGATTAACACAGTACGTGACGTGACGGAAACTGACATCCAATAACTTCTTCAATTTCCCGAATAACTGAAGTTCTTACTCCAGAGATATATAGAGTATCTTTCTCTTTCTAATCAAGCAACAACTATAACACCGCGGTGTACTGAAACTTGAAGGGTAAGGTCAGAAGATGAGCGGAAGAAGGAACCGGAAGCTCGCTTACATTAGGCCTCGTATAAACCCTGAAGGCCTATTTATAAAGGTAAAACCTTATAGAGAACCTGTAAATGGGGCAATAAGCTCCCTATAGGGATAATTTATGACAAAGTTTGTAAATAAATAAAAAGATCAATAAATATATATATAATGTATAAATAGAAGGTGAACTGGCCGCGGTTATGTTATGAATATACACGTACAAATAGAGAATCTAACCAAGAGAATCTAAAAAGAAATAATTCTTCATGCACGGAACATTTTTATGTTTTCTTTTGTCTTTTACAGGAAGCACTCATGAAATTACGAACTTCAACGTTGATGGATTGAAACTTCAAATCGCGTACGATTCACTTCATGGAGAGCCTTTCATATCAATTAAACCGATCAAACACATGCAAAACAGTACTGGTTCAAGGTCAAAACAGGAATGAAGAATGTCAACAATCTTAATTATTCGTAATTCTCCGGCTTCAGCGAGTAGATCATTCGACAGTTGACAAGAATGCACTACACACGATGACATGACACGAAACGATGCGTATTCCAACAAGGAAGATTGGTTATATTCGAGTGATTGGTTATTCATATCTCTGATTTAAGATTTTATATCTGTGAGGTAAGAAGCTAGCAACAAATGGGCGTCAAGACAAAATATATAAAAATATATCGTGATGTTTGAAAGGCAAACAACAATTATTTACCTTCCTTGTTAAATCCTTTTCTTCATAGAAGATGATCATTTTGTCCGAAACGGGTCGTGCATCCTGCAGGATTGTGCAAGCAATGGTGCACGGAAGTAAATCATGATATTTTTATAAACTGATGTACTTATGTACAATCAATGATCTCAGAAATATTATTCTCTTTCCATGCATGATACTTGCGCAATTTTAAGTTTATTGCGTGTCGTAGTCACACACTGCATGAGAATTAATTCACTGACTCGATAGTTAATAGCCATAGGATTTTAGAATAGAAGCGTTTGAATATAGTCATGGATTCTATACTGTAGTGCTTTCCGTTAAACAGCGAAGCATGCATGTATATCTGCAGATATATACACATTTCTAGATTTATACCAGTGTGTTCCTGCTGATATGAAAGACTAATAAGACGTTAGTAGAGGATATGCAGGATGCTATAAAAAAACCATGGGAATTTACACCACGTTTGATATCAAGACGACTTATAGATATTACCCTGATCTATGACAATGGTCCCGTCAATGGAACGTTTTATGGTATAAATCATACACAACTCGGTGAAAACGATAACCACGTCAGTATAATTATGCTGGATCACAATGTCAAACGTCCGATCATCTAAGTAAATATAGTGCCTATAGAAATGGCGCATCATCACCATGGCATAGCACAATGCAAAATTCTAAATGCATGCTATTGGATTCTAAACCTAAAGGAGAAGTATCTATGTGATTTTAAAGCTGTCGACTGTAGTATAAGTTAAAATGCCATGTCCATGATATAGAAATGGGGAGACTTAGATTCAATACGAGTTGAAGTTGGATTTTAAATTCAAATTAGGAAAAATTCGTGCTGTATTTGCTGTATCTAAACCTCGCTAATAATAATAGAAGTAACCTTTAGTTTGTTCATTGAGATTGACTGAACAGTAAAAATATAACATAAATATATAGTCTATATATATATATAAGTCATGCAGTCTTGTAGACATACTTCGTGTAAGGTTACAAAGAAAATGTACACAACAACTGTACGATTGAGCACAAAATTATAATCCTGTGACTGGGCCAACTTGGATGCATTGTCTTTCCAGTTTTTGGAAATCTCTCACTATTCTATAGGTGCATGTTCCATGAAGCAACTTATTGTATTAATATATTTTATACATTGCTGTAGAACTAAAGAAAGCTAGTAAACTTTAAGGAATGTACAGAAGTAGAATAACTAATTATTGTAGTTGCTTGCATGTAGCATGTATATATTATATGTATCGCAAAATAATTTGATTATATTATGTATACCCTTGGCCCTGCATGTATTCCACATGCAAAGAAAAAATTGATAAATCCACAATGAAGAGTTTGTTGTTATATTGTGTGTTTTTGGTAAAGCGGTTGAAATATATCAGTTATACAAGTCATACTTTGAAATGTCAACGATGTAAGTAGGAAGCATAACTCACTAAACTAAGCAGTAATGTTTGGGGCAAAAAGCGTCTATTCATAATTTTGAAATGTTAGAACTGCTGAAACATAATATATCTGACATTGCATGGCTAGTCGTTGGATGTATGGGATGATGCGTTATTACTGATGCCATATACAAGTTAGGACTGTTTATGTATTTATGTATTTGCTTTCGTTCTGCAAGCCCTTTCACATTACTGAATCATCTTCGTACCGGAAAAATGTCCAAAATTAAAAAAATGTACAACGACGACGAAATATGTTTGTTATGAACCATATATATATATATATACTACATTCTTCTCCAAGGGACATTTCTCGGAACGTCGTAGACAAAGTGTTTTTAATATTTTTCATGCAGGTAGTTCAGACACAAAACCACGACATGATGGCATCTTACTAAATGTTTTCTATATTATTGAAAAATACAGACTGTGTACATGCATGTAGTCATGAAAATGATGAAATCACAGATCATTCAATATTTATAGACAGAACAGGGGTGAGGATCGAGGCCATTAGTAAACTAGTGTTTTATTTTGAAGCCTTGTAAGAGAGCTTAAATTTTTTTACATATAGCGTGAAGTACAAACATATAATTCATGTTTATACATGAATAAATGGATCCAATGTCAATGACAATGACTTTTGGTAAATCTGAGCCATGCATTAACTTCCCATGCTGTTACTCTTCAATTGACAATTGTTTTTATGTTTAGATCTAACATGTCTTGCTAAATGACTAGAATTATTAAAGCAACTTGAACAATATGTACAATTATAAGGTCTTTCTCCGCTATGTATAAATAAATGTCGTTTAAGGTTCCCTCGTATGGAGAATGATTTGGAACAAATGTTACAACGATATGGTTTCAATCCTGTATGAACGCGATTGTGGATTGCTAATGCACTTGGTCTGTTGAAGATGATGTTGCAGATATGACATTTTAAATCTTCTTGATCTGAAAGAAATACCAACATTAGTCAAGAAGGATCGGATATGGTAGGTCACATTTAGGTCGTGCATAATTAACTACATGGTCCACCGAAATATCAGTTAATATAGTAGTTGAAGCAGGCTACTTTAAAAGCTGACCTACTTTTTATGACACCATTGTTGTTTATTGTTGAATTGAATATTAGCAAGCATCATAGACATATATTCTTCTTTTGATTTTCTCATTATTATAAGCTATATGCTATAAGGTACAATATATAAGGTATGTAGATCCTGTTTGTAGTATTATATTGTTTGTACATGTAGAATTGATGGTTGAGTAAATTATTTTCAGTCACTTTTGAGGTGTGGAAAATACAATGTTACACTGTTCATGTTAATGGTTTCTGTTCGGTATACCAACCACAGGAAGAAATAATAATAAACGGTCCCTTACTGTATACATGGAATGAGGAATCGTTAAATGTTGGTGTCTTTAAAAGTAAAGATCGTAAACTATGGAATAAACGCGTTACTTATATAGCCATGCTGATCATGGCAATGGCGACTATGTCAGCTAGTACAAAAGTACAAACATATATTTATTTAGAGAAAGAAATTCTGCTACCAGCTCAATCTCTGACAAACAGCCTTCGCTCGAAATGTCGAAATTATTCTCTATATATTTTTCAGCCAAACTGACGAGAACTTATACCCAACGGTTTTATAATTATACAGTATGGACGGTTTTGTCTCCGTATTTTTTCTTTGGGCTTCATTTGCCCGGAATCATTCTAACTGACGTTGATCAGTAACATTAAGTTTTGCACAGTGTATATAAACAGAGCCCCAACACTTTGTTGACTTAACGAAAGAAAAACTATAAGAAATACGTGTATTTCAAACCTTTATGTTTCTTACTGGTGTGTCTACAATATCCACCAAGACTACCAAACGTCCTTCCACAGTACGCACAAATGAATACTTTGTCTTGTTTTAAACCAGTTACATCTTGAAGAACATTGTTTGCAAGAATATAGTTTGGTTGAGTCTCAGAAGAGCAAGGTTTTTCGATCTTAATGTGGACCTTTTTATGACACTGTAAACCATCAGATCTGGTGAAAGTTTTCCCACAAACCTCACATTGAAAAGGTCGTTCTCCAGTATGTATTCTTTCGTGAGATTTCCAGTGTGAACGCCATTTGAAACGTTTCTTGCATATCATACAGCCATACTTTCTTTCTGTGTACTTACACTTAGGGAACAAAGATTCCTTATTCATGGCGGCCTGCTGATCTTCAGTTGATTGATCAGAATCTTTGCTTTTGTGTTCTTGCTCTGCATATGCTTGAACACTCCCCACTGTAGAAGAGTCACAATCATCTGTCTTGGCATCTATATCTGGAGTAAAATCTTTGTCAACCCACTTAATAACACTAGGTCTGCATTTCACAGAAAGACCGCCGTTCATTTCCAAAATAACTTCAGTTCGTTCCATTTTGTTCACAGACAAAGCAGTTATATGATGGATGAATGCCAAAATCAATTACAAAAGACATCTTATTGAAAGTCGAATGTACGTTCCCCTATAAAAATGTCCACTAGTATTCCTTGGAACGCGATCTCTTTTCTTGAGCTCTGACACGACTCACGTATATCATTGTGAGAAAGAACGAAGCGCGCGCGGAGTGACGGGACAGTATGTAGCAATAAAATGCGTATGATTACAAACAAAATTCCTATATTGTGCAGTTCAAGGCAATTTGAGTGAAATAAATGGTAACAATATAAATACATGAGCAATATTGTTTCATACAAATACCACGATTGATCGTATACATTATAGTGCGCAAATTTCTAGAAAAAGTCATCCAAAAATTGCAGAGGGTGCAGCGTAAAAGCAGAGTTATATATGAGACAAAAAAGCATCGCTTTAAAATTAATGAAGAAAAAAGAGTAGCGCATGCAGATTCCTTTATTTGAAAACAAGTTCAGTTATGCCTTAAAATACCAGATTCATGCACTGATAAAGTATCCATATACACATGAATCATCAAGTGTTTATAGAAACAACTATACTACCTAGTTGGGTCGCCTTGATTTGAATATTATTGTCTATTGAAGAGAAATAACTTTTCGTGTTCACATGAATAAATAGATCCAATGTCAATGACAATGACTTTTGGGAAATCTGAGCCATGCATTAACTTCCCATGCTGTTATTCTTCAATTGACAATTGTTTTTATGTTTAGATCTAACATGTCTTGCTAAATGACTAGAATTATTAAAGCAACTTGAACAATATGTACAATTATAAGGTCTTTCTCCGCTATGTATAAATAAATGTCGTTTAAGGTTCCCTCGTATGGAGAATGATTTGGAACAAATGTTACAACGATATGGTTTCAATCCTGTATGAACGCGATTGTGGATTTCTAATGCACTTGGTCTGTTGAAGATGATGTTGCAGATATGACATTTTAAATCTTTATCTGAAAGAAATACCAAAATTAGTCAAGAAGGATCGGATATGGATAGGTCACATTTAGGTCGTGCATAATTAACTACATGGACCACCGAAATATTAATAGTAGTTGAAGCAGGCTACTTCAAAAGTTGACCTATTTTTAGGACACCATTGTTGTTTATTGTTGAATTGAATATTAGCAAGCATCACAGACATATATTCTTCTTTTGATATACTCATTACTATAAGGTACAAGATATAAGGTATACAGATCCTGTTTGTAGTATTATATTGTTTGTACATGTAGAATTGATGGTTGAGTAAATTATTTTCAGTCACTTTTGACGTGTGGTAAATACAATGTTACACTGTTAATGTTAATGGTTTCTGTTCGGTATACCAACCACAGGAAGAAATAATAGGGAGCTTAAGATCTACAACGCCAACGTCGACGACGCGGCCCTTCTAACAATGAAGTTTTTCGCTTGTAATAAAGCAATGGAAAAACTTGTAGTCCCAAGAGAATTCTCGACGTCGTCTCTGTCTTGTTAACGACGCCAACTAGAGCATTTTTACGTCCTCAGGACGACGGCAAGTCAGAAGGATGAATAGCTGCATTTCGCGTTTGTTTTTACAGCCTGCATTGTAGTCGATAACTGCAGTTGAAACGTTTTAAAAGTCATGAATAAAAAGCTGTGAGCTAAAACAAGAACGTTGTTCAATCACGGTCTCTTTATATTCACATATTTATATGGCGTTGTCGACTGCCGCGTCGTCGTAGATCTTAAGCTCGCTAATAATAAACGGTCCCTTACTGTATACATGGAATGAAGAATCGTTAAATGTTGGTGTCTTTAAAAGTAAAGATCGTAAACTATGGAATAAACGCGTTACTTAATATATAGCCATGCTGATCATGGAAATGGTGACTATATCAGCTAGTACAAAAGTACAAACATATATTTCTGTAGTTTCCAATCAATAAACTTTAGAGAAAGAAATTCTGCTACCAGCTCAATCTCTGACAAACAGCCTTCGCTCGAAATGTAGAAATTATTCTCTATATATTTTTCAGCGAAACTGACGAGAACTTATACCCAACGGTTTTATAATTATACAGTATGGACGGTTTTGTCTCCGTATTTTTTGCCCGGAATCATTCTAACTGACGTTGATCAGTAACATTAAGTTTTGCACAGTGTATATATAAACAGAGCCCCAACACTTTGTTGACGAAAGCAAAACTATAAGAAATACGTGTATTTCAAACCTTTATGTTTCTTAATGGTGTGTCTACAATATCCACCAAGACTACCAAACGTCCTTCCACAGTACGCACAAATGAATACTTTGTCTTGTTTTAAACCGGTTACATCTTGAAGAACATTGTTTGCAAGAATATAGTTTGGTTGAGTCTCAGAAGAGCAAGGTTTTTCGATCTTAATGTGGACCTTTTTATGACATTGTAAACCATCAGATCTGATGAAAGTTTTCCCACAAACCTCACATTGAAAAGGTCGTTCTCCAGTATGTATTCTTTCGTGAGATTTCCAGTGTGAACGCCATTTGAAACGTTTCTTGCATATCATACAGCCGTACTTTCTTTCTGTGTACTTACACTTAGGGAACAAAGATTCCTTATTCATGGCGGCCTGCTGATCTTCAGTTGATTGATCAGAATATTTGCTTTTGTGTTCTTGCTCTGAGATTGCATATGCTTGAACACTCCCCACTGTAGAAGAGTCACAATCATCTGTCTTGGAATTTATATCTGGAGTAAAATCTTTGCCAACCCACTTAATAACACTATGTCTGCATTTCACAAAAAGACTGCCGTTCATTTCCAAAATAACTTCAGTTCGTTCCATTTTGTTCAGGGACAAAGCAGTTATATGATGGGTGAATGCCAAAATCAATTACAAAAGACATCTTATTGAGAGTCGAATGTACTTTCCCGGCCTATAAAAATGTCCACTAGGATTCCTTGGAACGCGATCTCTTTTCTTGAGCTCTGACACGCTTTGTACTCACGTATATCATTGTGAGAAAGAACGAAGCGCGCGCGGAGTGACGGGACAGTATGTAGCAATAAAATGCGTATGATTACAAACAAAATTCCTATATTGTGCAGTTCAAGGTAATTTGAGTGAAATAAATGGTAACAATATAAATACATGAGCAATATTGTTTCATACAAATACCACGATTGATCGTATATATTATAGTGCGCAAATTTCTAGAAATAGTCACCCAAAAAGGGTGCAGCGTATTTTTGTAAACTCTCAAAATTGCGATTATTTTGTTATTCTTTTGCGATTTGTTTTCTTTTTTGTGATCTTTATGTTATATATTGATTCTTTTTTTTGCGATTTCTTCTTGTGATTTGCCCCTCAAAATTTCAAGCTGTAGTTTCGACCAAACCTACGGTATGTTCAATTTCTATATTTGAAGCAAAATTAGTTCGAGACAGCGGGCAGTTCGAGATAACCGAGTTTGACATGGCGGGGACCTACTTGTCGGATTTGCAGTGGTTTTTATGTGTTTTTAATAAACTTTACAAAATAGACAAATAGTTAGTTGCATGATAAAAGATAAATGTTATGACAAAAATTATTATCAGTTCGATAATTTTGTACTGTAGCCAAATAGTTAATTAGAGGAATTTGTATTGTAGCCAAAAATATTAGTAATGTTATTGTAGATTAAGTTTATCTGTATTGTGTGTTGTAAATGTGTTAGGTGCGGTTTCCGGACGGACATTATTTAGTATCGGGACGAACAGTGTTTTAATGAGAATGTGACGAGAATGTGATAGAACGAGAACAAGAGTTGAGAGTCGAAAACGAACATCCGGACCGTAAATTGTAAACTATTGTAAGTAAATAAAATTGTGAAAACGAAACGTGTGTGTGGTTTTGTGAACCAGTATATCTTATGCAGTTCAACTCGTTGAAGGAAGACAACGTATATATATAAAATAACGAAGATAAAAATAACGAAGTATAAATTAATATTGTATAACACTTGAACATTGTAATGAATTAAGCTGTTATGTGCTTTAATGCACTAAGAAAGGCTACGAATAATGACCAAAAGTGCCTGTATATAAATTGCTCTATAAAGAGATTACTATATATAAACTCCCTCGCGTATTTCCGGAATAAATATTCATTAAGCCGATTTTCTCAAGCAGCTTTTTTACACATTCCGGCCGGTGCAGTATAGCGATATATATATATATCAATATGGCGTCACTATTAGTCACGAAAAAGTCATTGCTCATGATGTTAAAGAAATTCTGTTATCCCAAAGAGGAAGGAAGCTATTTTTCTGGTGCATATACTGTGAACTGGGAGTAAACTCCAGGCAGGGCCGTAGTGAGGGGGGTATGGGGGATGACGCACCCCCCCCCAACTTTTTTGAAATTAGAATATTCGGAAAATTGAGTTACTCATTCGGAAAACTACGGCAACATTGGATGAACAAAATCTAAGTCAGTAACAAAAATAACAAAATCCTAACATTCCCATTATCGCATGGTAAGAAATCTATATTTGCCGGTTTATTAAATGCATGACACCTTTTGCTTTGTCTACTGTCTATTATTTCCGGATTTTAAACAGGCTCACCACCGCGCAGGGTGTCCGTTTTCACTTTTCCGCAATCTGGCCAATTTCCGTAAAAAACGTTGTTGAGGAACTTTTCACAATTCACATGCATATCCAAATATCGAGTTTTGTTGAACGTTATGCGTCCGAAAAACAAACGCTTTAAAGTAGAATGTCTCGTTTGTCACGCTACATTTAACTCGGACTATCGGAGGAAACACAAAGAATTGTGTCATAGCGCTCATCTGAAAGCGCACAAGCATATCGGGTTTAAAGTCGCTGGCGCACCAGATAACCTATTTAAGGTGCGTTTTATAATTACATTTTGTTACTTTTTAAGAGATACAGTAGTAGTTCAGCTATGAATCTATAAGTAGATCGATATAGGGCTTAACAGTTGGTCCAGAAGACGACTGAATTAGTTCTTAGCTTATGAGTTATGAAGGCGGTTGTACTGCATTGGTGCATTGTATTTCATAGTTGTTTTTAAAAAACCCATATAAATATGACACTACACTTGTTTCCCGAAATACGGATTTAAGAATTCCAAAAGTTGGCACGGAGTTTGCAAAGACAAAACTGTCCTACAGTGGAATTTTGCTCTTTGCCAACTGAGCTTAAACTATTTAATAACTATTCTTCTAACTCCTTCAAAAGGAAATTGAAACAATTCTTCCTGGACCTCAACAATCATGTTGACAAACTTGAACTGTACTGTATGTGGAATTTATCAAGATGCCAATGTTATATGTTAGTCAAGTTAGTTCTTTATTTAGTATAGTATCAACATGCGCTTGGTGAGAGCAATGTATGGTGTATAAATACGTATCTGACGAGCTGTTGAACTTTAAACGTGCATGTCTGCAGATTTTACTATATATATATCTATGTATATATATCCTTGCTTTACCGTATCTATGACGTTATATTTCCCTTTAAACTTTGTAAATATATATATATATATAATACATTTGTTTTCCTCTTTTAATGATTATGTACTTGATTAATAAATTTAGTAGTGCATGAGGGCCATTAGGAAGAATACCGTTTAGGTAATAATGTTGTTCAACCCTCTGTAAATATTGATTTAATAATAATAATAAGTACGTACGCCAAAAGTTCTTGACGTTCAGTTAATAATGTTATTTGTGTGCAACTGCAACCATTCTACTGTAGATAAATTATGATACGTTATCGTAGAATTAAATTGTCTATTTTTCGCCTTTTTTGTTATGTTAAACCGCAATTCAGAAATCTGTTAACTGCCGCTGGAAATCGTTTGATTTCTCTGAAACTTGCTCTCAGAATGCGGGAAATGCCATTTCCGAGATCCTATAATTGAAAATTTTCCGGGGGAACATGCCCCCGAACCCCCATAAGTTAACGCCCTTAGGTTACGGCGCGTACCCCTACTTATTCGGCAAACAATTGTGTGATTCGGAAATTTTCGACTTACACCCCCCCAACTTTTACCTGCTAGCTACGGCCCTGACTCCAGGGGTCGGTTGTATAAGAAGTAGTTAAAGTTAGTGCGAAAGTTAACCAATCAGAATCGCTTATTCATACTTAAACTACTATTTATCTACAAAACGGGTAGATAAAAAGTTTTATACAACCGGCCCAGATTTCTAGACCGACGTGCTAAGAATTGGTCCTCGTGTGGGGCTAAGGAACCTCACTATATATCAGCCTGCGTAGCAGGCGTTTGAAAGGGGAGGGGGAGAAACGGAGAAGCGAGAAGGAAACGGGGGGAGGAGGCGGAGGAAACGCCTGCCATGAAGGCCTATGTATTTGCATTTCCGCCCACTATCAGCGCTAATTACCCAGCTGTCAAAAAGATCAATCAGTGATCAGCGCGGGTTTTCCCTGTGAATGTCACGCATGAGTGGCGAGATTTGTCGCAGTTCTCGCTTCTCCGTTTCTTCCCCCCCCCTCCTCTTTCAAAAGATTATTATTTTTGAACATGCATGCAATAAGAACTTCCACTTTGTTGTTGTACCGTTTCGGTTCGCAGCTTGATATTTAGTTTGTTTTGCTTGTTCAATCATTTACAGTACCACAAAAGTACTACTCTATTATTGACGTATAAACCCTAAATGATTTCATTCAATAAGATTATACTGCACGTACCGCCTCTATAGCTGCCAAATCATCATGTAACTGCTCCTGCTGTTGACGACGCTCTGCTCCTTTCTTTTTTACCTTGATAAATAGAACGAAGTAAATGTGTGAGCTTAAATCGTTGCAGGCATGAATCTTTTTTAGGAATATTACCAGCCTCGTACCCAGGCGCTTTAACGTGCCAAGCGGTTGCGTGACGCGCGCGTGGAAACTGTAGTGCGTAGCCCACGACGGGACCTCGCGTGTTGTCCCGCAAACAAAGCGCCTGGGTACGAGGCTGGAATATTACGCCGTGTTTACCACAGTGGTGTTTACACTGGAAGCCCAGGCTTGGCTTTTGCCTAATTTGGCTTACGCTGATTGGCTGACTAAACTATAGTCAGCCAATCAGTGAAGCAAGGGCAGGCATAGACTTTTAGTGTAAACACTAGTTTTATTTTAATAAAAGTGCGCATCAAGGGAGACCTGCTATTGCATAACGGCCATGTACGCACGAGCAAATACCGTTGTTCACTGAGCTGGCATGACTAGCTTTTCAACAAGGCCCTTTGTCATGGTAAATTTGTCAACTTGGGTACTGGATGCCTAAATCCAGGGCCACCACTTCAAAATAAGTTATGGAGTGTCCTTGTTCGACAAAGGTCATATCCAGTCTCAGTATGTGGAGATATAGCGAAAGCATTCCTACCAGTTCGTGTTAAACAATGTGAACGTGATGCACTCAGATTCCATTGGAAGCATCCTGGTGATGATTTCATACAAGTGTATAGATCCACGCGGGCCTTATTCGGGCGTACATGCTCTCTCTTTCTTCTTAGCGGTGTCATCGACCAACATTTAGAACTATGGCAGAGTCAAGAACCTGAAATGGTAGCTTCGGAAAAATTTATACGTGGATGATTTGTTAACGGGCGGAATCACCATCGATAAGGCCCAAGAGAAGAATATAATCATGACCAAAATCTTAAACGATGCAACATTTAAGCTGCACAAATGGAACGCAAGGAAAGAGAACTTGAGGATAACAGTAAGACCCTCAAGGATAACGAAGTAGAAAGTCTGTTCGGCAAAGTGAATCGAAGATGCTTGGTTTGCTATGGAACAAGGAGTCTGATACCTTAACAGTCACATTCCCTAAAGAATCACCATCATCAACGAAGCGTGGGATCTTAAGCAAATTGTCAAGGGTGTATGATCTACTCGGACTGGTCTTACCAATAACAGTAGAGGGCAAGATGATTTACAGTATGTGATGCGAAGTGGTCGTGGGATGCACAGATCGAGGGAATCTTGGCTGAACGCTGTAAGGTATGGGGAGAGTCACTACCAGAAGGAGAATCGGTACCGAGATCATTGGCACCACATCATGAAATAATCAAATCAATGAGTCTTGCAAGGTGTCATACAAAACGATCGGTGTCGTGTCGTTTTAGAATAGTTTATTGGAGTTAACACCAAAAATGTGAGTTCTTTCGTTTCTTACGCTTAAATTAAAGTCTATAAAGTTAATGTTTCTTACATCAATTTGAGTTCCAACTAACTCTGCACACAACAATACACGCTTATATCTACTTAATTAATTATTCATACGGAAGGCCCACAAAGGACTCTACAGAATACAGGGACTTTGTTCATCCTTCAGTGTCGTTTACACTTTACACACATATAATTAAAATGATATATTCAAATGTTTCCTTCAAGACAAAGTTTGGTTAATGGGCGATGAAATTCTCCACTATACGTTTTGACTTTCGCAGATCGTACTTTTCCATCTCGTCCGGTATAAACCTCGGTCACTCGTCCTAGGAGCCACTTGTTACGAGGAAGAACATTTTCTTTAATGATCACCAAATCATCTGTTCGAAGGTTTCGTTGGATTCGTAGCCACTTTTGACGTTCTTGTAAGTTGGGTAAATATTCTTTACTCCATCTTTTCCAAAACAGCGCGGTCAAATTCCGGCTAAGATAATCTTCTTTCACAAATACGCCTGGTGGAAGGCCTTGAACTCTTCGTTGCAAAAGGAAATGATCGGGGTCAGAGCTTCTAGATCTGCCGGGTCATCTGACACTGGAACGAGCGGTCGATTGTTCATAATAAATTCAACTTCGGCAAGGAGTGTTCTCAAGGCGAATTCGTTGAGTAAGTGATCTGCAATAATTGTTTTAAGGTGCTTCTTTGTTGTTTGAACCAACCGTTCCCAGACACCAGACATATGAGACGCGGTCAGCGGATGGAACACCTATTTCACATCTCTTGCTTGCATTTCATGTTGAATTCGCGTTTGATCCAATTGCCTGAAAGCTTCGCGCTCGAAATTGGTTCCCCTATCAGATGTAATCTCTTTGGGAGGACCTCTACGGCTGATGAATTGACGTAGAAGGATAAAGTCGTCCGACTGGAGTGATGGTGCCACATCTAGGTACACAACGCGAGTCGTCAAACAGATGATTAAGCATTCCCATATTTTCGCAGTTCCTCGACCTTGTTTGATCATCAGTGGTCCAAAAAGATCAACTCCAGCTGTAGTAAATGGTGGATTGTATGGTTCAAGTCTGACTTCAGGTAAGGGTGCCATAACTTGTTTCATTGGTCTGCTGTTGAGTCGACGACATTTGAAGCAATCCGTTAGGACTTTCTTCGCAAGGTTTCGACCAGCAATGACCCAAAACTTCTGTCTTGATTGTGCCAATGTTTGTTCTCGTCCACATGGGCGGTGGATTCATGATAATACTCTTAAAACGCCATTTTCAACGATTGGCTTTAATCTGACGAGACTGCTGGAAGCCTTTACTTCGTTGCCTTTACTTAGAAGACCTCGGCGAGTTCTTCCCCCAAACATTCTTTCTGTACTAGAATACTGGGTTTGGTGGATAATCCAAGTGAGTAGATATATATATACAATTTAAGACCTAACCAGGAACGGTTGCGAAAAATGCAACACTAGGTCCTCTGGCAGGAATTGAACCCACGGCCCTGCGATTCTTTCTGTACTGTTTGGACGACCAGGTTGCTCGTATGATTCAATTCTTCCAGGCTTAGGATTCCGATGTTGCAAAGTCTTCTTTTACTTCGTAACCATTCGACAAAACGTATTAACCAAGCCACGTTTCGTTGTAATCTTAACCAAACACTGTGGTAATTAATCTACCTTTGCATGATTTCGCTGTGAGGAGGTGCGGTATTGATCTGATGGGTTTTAACTTCGTTTCGCGCCTCAGGATCATCTTCAGGATCTTCAGTTACTTTGGTTTGGGGCCAGTATCTTCTTTCTTTCCACAGAAATTCTGGTCAATTCCACCATCGGTGATTTGTTGACAGGTTCTGAGCATTCATGCCACGTGTCAGCTCATATGTCAGCTCATGTTAGAGGATAATATACATCTTCACAGACAGAGATTGCAATTCCAATCTAGGGATCGTGATTGGTCTAAGTGGACTGGTGTTCGATTTTCCAAATAAGAACGACGATTGAACAGTTCCATCGGCTTGGAGGAACCTCAAGTATGAACCATAACCGTCTTCGGAAGCATCGGAAAACAAATGCAGTGTTATCTCGACGACATCTCCCATGCTTGACAAATAGCATCTTGGAACCTCAATTGCGGATAGTGCCGAAAGTTCCAGTTTCCACTTTTCCCAAGTGTCTCTGTCTTCTTCAGGAACTGGTTCATCCCAGTCTGCTTTGGCTTTCCATAACCGTTGCATAATTTTCTTCGCTTCCAAGACGACAGGACATACAAGGCCAAGCGGAAGAATGAACGTCGAAAGAATGCCTCTCTTAGTGGATGGCTTCTCTAACTGATGTACTTTGAATCAGAAGACATCACACTCCACATCCCACTGCACTCCCAGAGCTCTTTCCACAGGTAAGTGGTCGAGATCCAGATCCAAAGATGGTTTAGCTCGTTCTTCTTCTTCTGAGATGTTGGCTAACACCTCTCTGCTGTTGCTCATCCACTTTGTCAATCGGAATCCGCCCTGAAAAGTTCGATCAGTTCAATTAGGAACTGTAGAGACTATTAAAATTTTCTAGAAATGTCACAAGTTCTCTCATTGAGGCATCACACCAGTAATTGTAAATATTTCGCTTTTTTGTACATATAGTCATAACATATATCTGTAATGTATATTTCATCTGTTATAGTTTAATTAATTATTAATTGTATACATAGTTTAATTAGTAGGCGAAGAGCCACAACGTGGAAGTATTACTAATAAAATCATTTTTATTATTGTTATTGTTATTATTATTATTATTAATTGCTTTTGCATCTGAAGATACTGCCTTGAGCAAGTCGTCAACATAGAAATCTCTTTTCACGGTTTCAACTGCCTCTTCAGTAAAGCATGATCTGTTGTCATCAGCAGTTCTTTTCAGACAATAATTGGCACAGTGACTTGTCATCTGGTACTCTACTGGGGTTTCGTTAAGATCTTCGTTCTCCCACCATAGGAAACGTAGGGAATCAGCATCTTCTGGAGGCACTCCCGATACATCGATTATTTTTTGGAAATCGATCATTCTTAACAATAATCGGATCATTAACAACAGACATGTACAGCATGATATTTACCTAAACTTTCTATTCTGGCGCTCATTGCAGTCAAAAAACGCGTAGTAAACCTGTGAAAAAGCGCACTCTCATTTGCGGATGAAATAGAATGTTCTTGTGAACCGATGAGATATCTGATATCACTAATGCCGCGTTGTTAATTTCACACCGTCTATACTACCATTTCACGATGTTTACGTTTCAAAACGTTACGTTTTCTCGCTGATTACGTCACGTTTTTGATGTGTCATGATTTAATTTATTCAATACGATTAATCGATATTTATCGATTGTTGACAGCGATTAATCGACAACGCGGCGAAGACAGGCAAAACAAACTCCTTCAATAAAAAATGAGTGTAAAGAAAATTTGTCGCGTATTCATATGAATTATTAAATACAGTCTAAGGAGGTTAGTTGTCACGTTATTTCGTATTTCAAATTTCATATTGAAACTGAGATTTTATGCTTACCTCCTGAATTCTCAGTTTGACATTTTCCTGATGCTTCTTTCCTTTTTCGTGAAAATCAACACTCTAAAATTTATGTGTCCAAACAATAAAAACAGTTTGGACGGACGAGAGCAAAATTACGTATGCAAATGTAATTATTTTGAGTGTTCTTGGCTCTATCAACCCGTAAAAAATTTTGCACTGAAAATGTCGGTCAGTTAAATATGATAGAGGATTACCGCTATCGCTTTACTCGTCAGACTCCGTATTCCGCAAATTTTTCCATCTCTAACAAGGGCCCACAGTAATTGGTGCCATACTGTTGTGGTGACCCTGACGATGAGCCAGTTGGCTCCAGATTGGCAGCTCCAGTTTCGCGAACCTGGAGCCAGCTCCAGATTGGCTCGAAACTGGAGCTGGGACGACAAGATTGTAAACAAAGCGTTTTGGCCGCTTAACCAGTAACGTAAATGAATTTTTTTTGAAAGACCATTTTTACCTGTCATATTTTCTAGTACGTGACCGAAAATGAGAACTTTATTTTGTTTCGTTAGTCCACAGTAGCTTGTGAAAGTTGACTATTTTTTCTGACGAAGGGGCTGGTCAGCGGTCCGATTGATCGTATAGCTTTTTAAAACCTTAATTTTTTACCTTTATAATGGCAAACTGTAAAATTTGATTCATGACCGTTCTAGAGAAAGTATTTAAATATAATGTCAAGCAATAAGCGTACTTCTACATCGCGAAACCGCGATAAATAACTCTGGCAAAGTCGAGCCATCTATTTCACGCGCGGCCCGCTTGTATTAATTTCACACTTCCGTGAACACACAACTTTGGTATCGGTAAATTTGCGTTTTGGAGAAATAACCTATTGAACGTTTAATGATATATTATTATTTATTGCACTTTTTTAAAGACTAAACGATCGAAACATCTTCCATATCTGCAACACACAACGCAAACAAGAACGCGAAAAATGGTGTTAAATGCGGCTCAGATTGCCGAACGTCAAATATGTCCAGCATAGTACAAATTGTTTCGAAAAATTTCCTCTTAAACTCGCCTTTCTGCGATTTTTCAAAAGATGACCCTTCTAGATTGATTGTCATTCTACCATATCATATAGTATTTAAAATTTTAGGATGTATATCCAGCATGAGCAACTCATGTGAACACTGGCATTCGTGACCGACATGAGAAATCAATGTTATTTATCGCGGTTTCGCGATGTAGAAGTACGCTTATTGCTTGACATTATATTTAAATACTTTCTCTAGAACGGTCATGAATCAAATTTTACAGTTTGCCATTATAAAGGTAAAAAAATAAGGTTTTAAAAAGCTATACGATCAATCGGGCCGCTGACCAGCCCCTTCGTCAGAAAAAATAGTCAACTTTCACAAGCTACTGTGGACAAACAAAACACAATAAAGTTCTCATTTTCGGTCACGTACTAGAAAATATGACAGGTAAAAATGGTCTTTCAAAAAAAATTCATTTACATTACTGGTTAAGCGGCCAAAACGCTTTGTCCCAGCTCCAGTGTGGTGACCCTGCCATGAATGCATGATAATGGCGAAGTTAAATAAATAAATAAATATGGGTAATTTGAAGAAAGCAAAGGATATTTTGGAAAGGAAACCCAAAATTCAAGTCCCAGACCCAATTTATTATAAACATGAACATGAAGTCATGAACTATGTCACTTATGTTAAATTTAGGCTTATTATATCACAGGTAGCCCGCTATTTGGTTGCTTCAGAGCAGTGAGCTCTATATATATATATCTGGAGTGAGAACTTATGTCCAAAAAGTGAAGCCAAAGATGGCGGAAATTGACGTCCAGTGCCAATCCCTTTCTATTGTTTTCGACCGCGCGGTTTGCACAAGCCGGCAAGGAGTGTGCCGAAATTTCGTGTTTTTACTCCAATTTAAACAATAACATCATGATTTTATGAACTAATAACTTGATTAGCGATGCGATCTGTTAGAAACAACTGGAATTAGCAGGGAAAAATGGTATGAAAACTGTTTATGACCTTCATGAGTTTGGACGTCAATTGCCGCCATCTTGGCTTCACTTGGCCTATTGGCCGAACATTAGAAGTTCTTACTCCAGATATATATGGAGCTCACTGCTTCAGAGCTGTTTAATTCAATAGATTCTATTGTAAAAACCACATGAAGTATCACCTTTCTTTATTCAACTGCTGACATAATAGCGCGGGCGCCGTTTTTTCTTTCAGCGCACGCCAATTGATCACTATATCGCTATTTGGTTGCTTCAGAGCAGTGAGCTCTATATATATATATCTGGAGTGAGAACTTATGTCCAAAAAGTGAAGCCAAAGATGGCGGAAATTGACGTCCAGTGCCAATCCCTTTCTATTGTTTTCGACCGCGCGGTTTGCACAAGCCGGCAAGGAGTGTGCCGAAATTTCGTGTTTTTACTCCAATTTAAACAATAACATCATGATTTTATGAACTAATAACTTGATTAGCGATGCGATCTGTTAGAAACAACTGGAATTAGCAGGGAAAAATGGTATGAAAACTGTTTATGACCTTCATGAGTTTGGACGTCAATTGCCGCCATCTTGGCTTCACTTGGCCTATTGGCCGAACATTAGAAGTTCTTACTCCAGATATATATGGAGCTCACTGCTTCAGAGCTGTTTAATTCAATAGATTCTATTGTAAAAACCACATGAAGTATCACCTTTCTTTATTCAACTGCTGACATAATAGCGCGGGCGCCGTTTTTTCTTTCAGCGCACGCCAATTGATCACTATATGTATAATGTTTTCCTAAGGTTGGCAACTCTCAGCCAAATTTTCACATATACGGACTATACACACAAACTTACACATGAAAATACTCGTACTTAAATGCAAAATATACAAAAAAAACTATATCTACGTGGGCATTGACTTCCCTAAAACGTTTCAAACATTTTTTGTTTTCAAGCAATTGCGAACACGAGAACTTTGCGAAAATACAAACTTTTGGGTTGAATTTTGTGAAAAATCGCCAGGATCCAAAATCCTGCCTGACGTCAAAACTGAAGTAATGATTGGTTGGTTGAAGTAAACAAAATTTTAGCAGGAACGTCAAAAATCTCACAAACCGGGGGTTTTCTTTGAAGTTTTTAAACGAAAAGAGCTGGACAGCTAGACCGCGAAGGAGAAAATCAGTTTTTAAATTGGTTATATTCGACCGCGAATACAAATGTGAGGACATTTGGAAAGAAAGACTTTTGACCGGTAAGTAAATATTTGTTTTTTCGTATTTATTCTCACAAATATCTTTGAAATTTCACGAAGTTTGTCCTATTTCACTCGGGCAATGACATTAAAGTACGTCAAAAAGACCTACGTGCGGACGAGGAAGAAAGCCATAAAAACAAATTATTTTAACCAATTTTAATAGTATTTTTGATGGAAGACAACCTAGAACGAAGAAAAGAAGCTTTTCCGACGAGAAGGTGCTTTGTATGGTAAGTGAAATTACTGTATTTACCCAATTTATGTTGTTTTGTTTTTCATTTAATATAAAAAGCAAGAACAGTGTCGGATGTTGATGCGAACCATCGCAGGGAGCCGTCAAAATACTGTAGTTTTTTGGCTTTTTCGACTTAACGTTCGTCATGACAGCATTTTACTGACATATTGCCCACTTCGTAGCTGACATTTTTGACAGTTTTTACGGCTCATCTAAGTAACCTTTGATAGTGGCCTGGCCTTGGCCTTGACGCTCTTGACCTGACCTTGCATTGCATGCGTAAATTTTAATTAAATTGTTGCATTTAGCATTGTCCGACACTGTTCTTGCTTTTTATTAAATGAAAACAAAACAACATAAATTGGGTAAATACAGTAATTTCACTTACCATACAAAGCACCTTCTCGTCGGAAAAGCTTCTTTTCTTCGTTCTAGGTTGTCTTCCATCAAAAATACTATTAAAATTGGTTAAAATAATTTGTTTTTATGGCTTTCTTCCTCGTCCGCACGTAGGTCTTTTTGACGTACTTTAATGTCATTGCCCGAGTGAAATAGGACAAACTTCGTGAAATTTCAAAGATATTTGTGAGAATAAATACGAAAAAACAAATATTTACTTACCGGTCAAAAGTCTTTCTTTCCAAATGTCCTCACATTTGTATTCGCGGTCGAATATAACCAATTTAAAAACTGATTTTCTCCTTCGCGGTCTAGCTGTCCAGCTCTTTTCGTTTAAAAAACTTCAAAGGAAAACCCCCCGGTTTGTGAGATTTTTGACGTTCCTGCTAAAATTTTGTTTACTTCAACCAACCAATCATTACTTCAGTTTTTTTGACGTCAGGCAGGATTTTGGATCCTGGCGATTTTTCACAAAATTCAACCCAAAAAAGTTTGTATTTTCGCAAAGTTCTCGTGTTCGCAATTGCTTGAAAACAAAAAAATGTTTGGGAAACGTTTTAGGGAAGTCAATGCCCACGTAGATATAGTTTTTTTTGTATATTTTTGCATTTAAGTACGAGTATTTTCATGTGTAAGTTTGTGCATGTGTATAGTCCGTATATGTGAAAATTTGGCTGAGAGTTGCCAACCTTAGGAAAACATTATACATATAGTCACAGAGTAGACACTATAAAGAGGCCTCACTGTGTATCAAATCCTAATGTTTTGAGCGTAACCGATGCTTAGCCAGTGCGCAAAGGAGAGGCTCGCCCCCCCCGAAAACATTCAAAATGGCGGGCATTTTTAGACGTAAAAATACCGCAAAAATTCGAGTTAACTATTTAATGTTGTTAATCACAACTTCAGTCAAGGTAAACCGTTATAAAGAAAATAACAAGGGTCTCTTGGGGGTGAATGCCTCTCGTTACCGCACTGGCTAGGAACATGGCGGCCGGCCGATAATTTAAGAAAATAAAGAGAAAAAAAACAAATTCCGGAGAGTAATGTCATTTTGAAATTCAAAATATGAATAAAACAAGACGAGTTTGAGAGACTGTAAATTTTCCACTCTATTTTAAAGTCATCATCAGACAGAATAGCTGCCGGTTACGCATTTTGCCTGAAGTGAAGCCTCTGTATAGTGTCTACTCTGTGATATAGTGATCAATAGCGTTGTCTCGACGTGACGTCACGAATTCCGACCCCCCGCCAAGACTCAGACAAACATTGGCAACTCTTAATATAAATTGTATTATGATTGAGAGCTTGCTGTGAGTTATTTTGATAATTTGATACTTTGTTTAAAGTTTATTTGTGCGGAATCATACACACGTTGTACTTTTTGCTTTAGTCGAAGTGCCAGTGTCGATATTTTTGCTTTGGTAGTTGTAATATAGGCTATTTCATCGCTTTAGTATGGACTATTCTGTCGCTGCTATAAATAGGTCTACTATCCTATATAGTCTATATTAATACATTGTTGCTTTCGTGTTTATACTAAGTTTGGACGCTTAAAAACCATTTTTTGTCGATTTATTGCCCATTATTTTGCTCTTTTGGTGTTTTATATTCGCTTTTATAGTGCCCATTATTTTTAAAATTTACTATTTTGTCGCTGTATTAGTATCCACTATTTATAGTCTATTTTGTTTACCTTTTAGTTTTAATACTATAAAAGAAGCTAGGTCTAGGATTGTCTACTATTCTATCGACTATATTCTATATTTAAAATACGGATTTATTTCAAATTAAAGATTAATTGTCACTTATACGTATTAAAAATAATTTCAAATATAAACTCTTTTCACTGAGGAATCTTCCGTTGATAAGTAAAACTATTTTGATTTGACAATAAAAAAATATGTTGAAAAAATATTTCACAAGCCGGTTAACTTATTGATTTAATAGTCTATTTTTAAATACAGTTCTGTAAAAGAGAGAACCGCCCTTTGGCACTGTGTCTGGTTTAAAAATGAATTCTACAACTAGTGCTTCTCCGATAAATTTAACAACTCTCACTGAAAACGACGGCGTTCCCGGCTCATATTTTGAGCATGATCCATCAGATTATACTGTCGATCAACTCAAGCGGTGGTTAAAATGTCGAGGCTTGAAGCAAAGTGGTAAACGCCGAAGGCCCTTTACCACTTTGGCCCTTTATCCGTGGGCCTTTTCTCGCCTGGCCAATGAACTGCACAAATATATGTGTTCCTATTTATCATTGATACATCAAAGTTTTTCCGCGAACATGCTGAAACCCAGCGACGAGACTTTTCAATTCCTTGCGACGGTTTTGGAAAAGGTATAAATACCTTTTGCCCAGAAGCTCTCATTTCCTGAAGCGATTTCGGCAATTTTTCTGGATATCTCGAATCACTTGCACACGTTCCCCAGCAACAGTGCTTAGTACTAACCATGTTCTAACTTTGGTGTAAATTTGAATGAGTTTTAGTGCAGATAAAATAAAAAATATGCCAATGATTATTCGCTGCTAGTATAATTCTATATTAAATAGTAGTTTGTTTGTCTGAGTCTCGTGGGGGGTCTTAGCTGAGGGAATCTATTTTTAGCTACGTGAGACAACGCTATTGGCGTGCGCTGAAAGAAAAAACGGCGCCCGCGCTATTATGTCAGCAGTTGAATAAAGAAAGGTGATACTTCATGTGGTTTTTACAATAGAATCTATTGAATTAAACAGCTCTGAAGCAACCAAATAGCGGGCTACCTGTGATTATATTATATAAATCAAATTCGGTAAATACCAAATCACATTATTGAGATCAGTGTTGTATCAGGATAATTGCCTGAGATCAGTGTTGTAAGGGTTAATTGCCTGTTCGCAGGCTCTGTGTCGCAGGTAAGCATGTGGCCAGATTGCCAGAATTAACATCGCCGGTAAGGCGGTAACAAAAACAATAACGTGTTTTTTTCGAAGTATTTTTGGGTGTAAAGTGATTAAGAAATAATTTTGTTTGTTTCTTAACGGAGAAAAAAAATTTTCTATAGCTTAATAAAAGTATGGTCCGTATGAGTCTCGAACTCATGACCTTAGCGTTATTAGCACCACGCTCTACCGACTGAGCTAACGGACCTACTCGTTTACTTTGACTAAAATAATTCGTTTTGTTTATTTCAAAGAAGATTTTATACTTTTAAACCGTTGCAAATGTCGTTCCATGTCCAATACTGAATTGTATTTAGCTCAGTGATGTCCAAGCATATTCAATAAATCTTTATTAGCATTACATGTACATAAATGGTATTGCCATATATAAATATAATTAACATGAACAATAAAGCACAATAAATATATATGACTACATTATATATTTTAACTAAATATAAAACTTCAAAGATAAAAGCAAATTCTATCTTTACCAGTGATCTTCAGAAACAATTTTACATGCAATCGTTAAAATCTGTTAAAATAATTTACGAGTTATTAAAATAATTTATAACGATTTATTTTACCAACTCAAACGCGTAGGTCTGTTAGCTCAGTCGGTAGAGCGTGGTGCTAATAACGCTAAGGTCATGAGTTCGAGACTCATACGGACCATACTTTTTTATTGTTTAATTTTTTTCTCCGTAAGGAGAGTATTTCATAGTAAACAAAACTATTTCTTAAAATTTAGACCCAAAAATACTTCGAAAAAGAACGTTAGTATTATTTATTAGCCAATATATATTTCTGGCCACATATTACCTGCGTTCAGGAAATTAACCCTAAATTGTGGGCCTATGCTAGATTGCTAGTATATTTGAGTAATTTGACTCATTTCATGTCTTTCATGGTGGCGATTCTCCTATATCTATGGGGTGATTTATATATTTCGAGCACGTTTGATCACTTTGATGTGGTTGTCACTCTTGTTGGACTTGATGTCGAGGGGGGGCTAAATGATGAGGAGGCTTATTGCAAAACAGAGCAAGTTCTACACTATGTCTATGTAAATAATTATGAACTTCCATGATAAATGAGGGTCTCCCAGAGCAGGGCTGGATAAAATGGTTTCATGGTAAAGATTCATTTAAAGATCCGAATTAAAATTCCGATTAAAATTAATCGGAAATACTGAAATTGCGGTCAAAGCAATTATAGCGATATAAGCTGAAAATTGAAAACTTAACTGTTTGAACTCAGGCCTTAAAATATCAGTCGGTATAGCCGTCTGACAGAATGTCCGATGACTTTGAGTTTGGGTCGGACATATGTATGATGATGTCCGACGCCCTTGAGTTCAGTTTGTCTCAGAAATAAGTAAAAATGACACAAATTAATATCAGCACAATGTATTAATTAAATTTTGAACAGTAAATGTTGTGCCGATATTGAATAAGTTGTGTCATAACTGTCATTCCTACTTATTTCCGAGCCAAAACGAACTCTCCTTGCCACTTGAGAAAAAAACTTATACACGGCTTGAAGAGCGCTGAATAATTCTTTGCTTTTCGCCCTAAATTCGTCGTTAAGATTTGGACAATGGATATCAGTCCATAATACTGTATATATTCCATAATACAATCAGGTTGGACAAACAATAAACTTCAGTTTCACTTGGGTCGGACAGAATGTCCGGTGCTTTCCGCTCTACATCGGGCAATTTCACAAATGGGTCGGACAATGTCCGTGACAGACCGATATTTTAAGGCCTGTGAACTGAACGAAAATCCCTTTCAACCGTTCTGCAGCCATTGAACTGTCCAATGAAAAGTGATGTTGATGAGCTTATAAAACTCTTTCCAACGCAATCTGATATTTTCGTCAAAGATGACAAAATAGTTTAGCATAAAAAACTTAATAGATCCTGCAGCAGAATCACAGACGAAGTTATAAAAATCACATTTTCCAGACAAAATTAAATTATGCATACACTGAGGCCATGAGGCATAAATGTTCCTACTACTGTTGCCAAAATGAAAAAGAAACATAGTCATAGGTTGAAAACACATAACAACCTCCAATATTTTATATAGACTTTATAGTGCTGAAATGTGCAGTCTAAATTGTGTATTTTACAATGGTTATAACTTAACTCTGAATGCTATTTCAAAATGTTCACCCAGAATGCCGAAAATACCATACCGAGGTCTGTATGCAATACGCTTTATTGTGCAACTGATATTTTTTATATGTACGCTATGTTAACTGAGGGTTCAGTAATCACTAATGATTTTGAACATCCGTATAAAATACATTCGGAACAATGTTATTTCGAAATTCTGAGATCCAATCGGATATTTTTCATCTGCACCCCCCCCCCCCCAACCATCGGGGGTTGGGTTAGCTACGGCCCTGATTGCATTGTTCACATAACTTTATGCTACTGTATACCAAAAATATAGAAAAGAAAAAATATTTTAAACAAGGAATATTTTAAACAATAATTAAAAAAACCCACATTACTTTTCAAAAAATTTCGGACAGTAGGAGCTTGCATATTTAAATTTGCCATGCAAATCTGTCACCCAATCTCTTTCAGTTTCTCCAATGTAGGGTGCATATTTTGCACAAGGTGTAGTAAATAAGGTATGAAAAATGAGGCCTCAAAAGCACGCGTCCATAATCGAACCCATACATGTGATTCGTTTTCACGTGTTTTGATAATTTAGTTAAAATCTCAAGAGCGCCAAATTTAAATACAACCTGCTGTATTTTATTGTTTAACTTTATACGCGTTACAAGGAACTTGGTCTTACCGCTTTGTTATCTGCTATCCAACATTTGCAGAAATCGCAAAACTTCTTCGGCTGAGATTTCCAGTATTCTGCCCTATATATTAAATTACAGAGGAAAGAACAGAATTGCTGCCAAGTAAAATTCGAAGGCAAAATTAAGCCAATTTAAAAGTGTTCGACTATTTTAAACATTTGACTTTATACGTACATGTGAATAATGTAAGCAATAAAATCATCCGGAAAATCAAAAGAGACACAATACTATGTCCATAATTGCATTTGACCAAAATCCTTTCTATATTCATAAAACAACTTCCATTATTCCATGTTCGTTCTATTTATGAGCCCGCGCTCAAATTGCATAATGCTGTACTTTATGTCGTAATTGTGTATCATACCACAGATCGTTCCGATCCAGGGGCCGGTTGTACGAAGGTCGTTTAGCTTAAACGGTGGATAAGCCAAAATTAAAAAACACTTTCACACATTTGGTGAATGACTGAACTTAAATCTTATGCCCTTAATATGTAGTTGCAAATATAATTGTTCTATTCAAGTTGAAATATTTTAGCTTGGTTGTTCGATGAATGTATAGACTTGATCTATATTTTCGAGTTATCCACCGTTTAAGCTAAACGGGCTTCGTAACAACTGGCCCCTGGCCGGCAAAGTTCAGCAAAATTCGACGTTAATTCATTCCATCAAATTATTAATGTGTCAGATTCGGCGCATGATAACGTCGCGCTGTGTCGAGCTAAATGCATTAGGCACGACTGTCTTGGTCGAACTTAATTAAACACTTCGAATTAGGTCGGCCCACGAGAAGCACGACGTTTGAACTAGGCCTCAAAAACTCAAAGTCCCGAAACTTTTTGCTGTAATTCAGTCAGTGTAAAGCGTCCGTAATTAAAACAGTGATTTATCGGAAAATAGAATCGCAATCTGTGAATCTGATTGGTTAGCGACAGAATTTTGCCGCGAAACTGAGTAAGATCTAATATTGGTTTCAACTTTTTCGCAGCGAATTTTATCTCCAATCAGTCACGTTATTTTTCGACTTGCTTCGCGCGAACGTTTTCCATTCCAAACGTACCATATTATACCATGATGTCAACCATGGAGTGCCTCAGGGAAGTTGCCTTGGACCTGTCCTCTAGTCTTTTTACTGTATATATCCCAGTTATTTGACGTTGTTAGCAGGCATCTACCTTCCGCCCATGGTTATGCTGATGACACCCAGCTCTACATGTCTTTCCGCCCTGAATTTTCTATGGCACAAAGTCAAGCAATTTTTTTTTTTTAATTTATTAGCTTTGCCATACATGAAACACTAATACATAAATAAATAAACTAACAGACAGACAACGGAAAGAGAAACTTAACAATTACAAAAATTGGCATTAGAAGAATGTATTGCTGACATACGTTCCTGGTTGCTTACTCATAAACTGATGTTTAAGGATTTTAATTTTCAGTAATTATTGGTACACGACAACAACTTTCAAAAATTCAAATCGACTCAAAGTCGGAGGCGTTGATATCAAACCTGTGGAAAAGGTCCGAAATCTAGGTTCAGACATGGTTCGATAACCACATGTATATGAATATTCATGTTGGGAAAGTCTGCAGTAAAGCATTCAGAGGACTATACAACATACGTCAAATAAGAAAGTTCCTATCGATGGACTCGACGAAAACCCTCATACATGCTTTTGTGACGTCTCACTTAGACTATTGTAATTCCCTTTTAGCTGGAATCCCTCAGTACCAACTTCAAAGACTCCAGAGTCCAGAGAGTTTTAAATGCTGCTGCTAGGCTCATATACCAAAGTCCAAGATTTTCCCGTATAACACCAATTTTAATCAGTCTCCACTGGCTGCCTGTCAAGTTTCGAGTCGATTTTAAAATTACCCCATTGGTTTATAAAGCTCTTAATGGTAGCGCTCCTAGTTATATCTCGGCGTTACTGACATTAAAACCGGCCAGCAAATACGATTTAAGATCAGATGATCAAGATCTCCTTCAAGTTCCTGTCACTAAACTAAAGACCGTAGCCGTATAGGAGACAGAGCTTTTACATCTGCTGCTCCTCGAATATGGAACACTTTGCCATTAGAAATCAGACAAAGTGAAAACATTAGTATTTTTAAAAAACAATTGAAGACATTTCTTTCTAAGAACGCTTTTAATCTCTAGTAGAACTATAGTATTTTAAATTTTAGTTGAAGAATCATAGTATGAGATTGTACAGCGCTTTGAATATATATATATAATTAAGCGCTATATTTAAATAAATATTATTATTATTATATTGAAACTAATGACATTGATACAAAATAGAACGCTACGGTACGTTCGACAAACGTGCGTGGCCCTCCTAAGACACCAGAAGGGAAAGGAAGAGAGGAAGACACACGAACAAGACATGACTACCTTACATAATATGCGCATACAAGACATATGTATCATGATTTATAAATCACTAAATGGTTAGCTCCGAGTTTCATAGCAGAAATGCTAGAAATACTAGCTATAGTCTAATAGGAACTCTTAAATTACGAATTCCAATAAAAGAAACGACAAAGTTTGGCATCAACAGCTTCCAATATTACGGTGCCAAGATTTGGAATACATTGACAGATGAACTCATAACCGCCAGTTCTCTCGGCATTTTTAAATCCGGCATAAGAAAAATTGATTTAAATGAATGTTGCAGGACATGCAAGCAAGAACAATAGTATATTATTATAATTATTATCTACAGTGACAATTTTGTATTATCATTATCATTATTACTATTTAACTTGTAATTATTAATTTGTAAACTAACATCTTATACTGACGTTTCAACTAACCTTCTTCTATAAAATAGAAGATACTAACTTACCCGATTGTACTAGCTCATTGCTAGAGGCCGAATAAGCCTCATTTTTCGAGTTAAAATAAAGATTTATTGTATTGTATTGTATTGTATTGTATTGTATTGTATTGTATTGTATTGTATTGTATTGTATTGTATTGTATTGTATTGTATTGTATTGTATTGTATTGTATTGTATTGTATTGTAGCTAAAGACTACGAGCCACACATTGGGGTACCATACGGAATCTGCCAAGAATCGTCCCCAGGCGCTTTTAGATTGCAATTCAGTCAAATAACAAATGAAATTTTGTCATGTTTTGTTTATTCACTTATGCTTATATCGTTATTGGAAACTGCAGGCTTAAGATGGCAAAGTCGTGACAACTAGGACAAGAAACGTAAAATAATTAACGGGGATACCTGCTATCTTGTGATAGAAGTAATGTTGTTAATAGTAATAATACGTTAACTTTTATATGACATAATTATTTTATCAAAAACAGTTCAATAAAAGTCGCTTGAAGATGGGCGAAGTTCAATATCCAATATATACCATAAAATACTTTCTTTGAAACTAGCGATCCAGGTCTTTTATAGCTTTAAATTATAGCTTTATCTTGAATGACAGTTTCTGCAGATTATTTCTATACCACACTTTTGCTTTACAAGATGTGGACTACTAATTGCCGCTACAGTATGACTAAGATGTAGTACCTGAAAAGTTCTTAGTTTGTACGTGACGTCAAAAACACATCTCATTCTCATATCTGAGAAGTTCGTATTGATTGATCGTCAGCAAACACTTAGTCTGCCATTTCAGTAGAATTGTTGCTCACAACAACGAATTTTTGGAAATTCCGAGCTTCTTTTAGCATCCATCATCAGTATTTGGCTAGCACCCGTGCGATACCCAGTATTATAATCTCTGCTTCTCTTCAATATTTAGTTCTATTTTCATCTGATCACGTGATTTGATCTAGGCGTCCACATAATGATTAAGCCTATATCATGGAAAAACGAAACACGAGTTAAATAAGTGATAATTGCGAGAATGATCTTGCACGTAATTTTGGTCATGCAAAGGTGGAGTTTAATCTACATGCAAAAAAACTCTTTACTCTTCAAATAACTTTGTCATAGCAATCAATTACATCTGAAGACAATAACAAGCCTAACTATAAACTTTGTTCAGAAATTCTATTCGAATGTGGGGACATACGTACATACTCATTACGACACAAGTAATATTAAAATAACCGTAAATCGCTTAACCTCTTAACCTCTATTAAGCCCACCTCTATTTAGACTTGCTCCAAATCTCTCTTTCATTGTTTTTCTGTATCGATCCATTATAGTGTAAATAACATGACGTAGCGCTGGGTGGCGCGAAGCGAGAAAGAGAGACTTGTCAACTTCCGAAAATCTCGGTTCAAAACTGAACCGAAACGGCTAGACTTGCTCCAAGTTTCTCTTTCATTGTCTTTCTGTATCGATATATCTGTATCACTATAATGTACCTTATGTTATTTACACTGTAGTAGTAGATCGATACAGAAGACAATGAAAGAAAGACTTGGAGGAACTCTAGCCGTTTCGGTTAAGTTTTGAATCGAGATTTTCCGAAGTTGACAAGTCTCTCTTTCTCGCTTCGCCACCCCTCGCTACGTCATGTTATTTATACTATAGTGGATCAATACATAAAAACAATGAAACAGAGACTTGGAGCAAGTCTAACCTCTATTAAGCCCACCCCAAAGTGCTTGTTTATTTAAGGCATGTTTGAGGGAATACTTAATAGAGAGGACAGCTTATTGATTACAGCTTATTGGTTACAGCTTATTGGTTACAGCTTATTGAAGCATGTTACAAGAAAAGAAGCGAAGTTGTATGATAAAATTGCAGTTGGTTATCGGTGTTTACTGATTGACAAGAAACAGCTGTCAGGGACAAATTGGCGTGATAAATCACAATGAACGTCCAGGACAATCAATAAATCTAATAAGCACAAATATATTTCTTGTGCAGGGGCAGAATGACTTGATTTACGATCCATCTATACAGGATTTACGATCCATCTATACAGGATTTACGATCCATCTATACATGTCAATCAAGTTTGAAAATCTAGGGAGTGTTTGACTGACTGTTTGATTCGTGAAAATTTATGATTATTTATTGCCAACGATGAAGTGTTTGCACGATTTACAACAACGGGTGCAAGAGGAAAAACAATATTTCACGATATGACGTCATGTTATTGATATGCAGAACGGAATATGTGTCATCAAACATTCATAATGGCAAAATGACAAGATTATATTGATTGTAATATTAAAGTGTACCTAAAGAGCAATGCTCGGCCACGATCATTTCCGATAGCAAGATAACCGCTCCTTGGTGAAAAGTCAAATGTTTCAACATATCGTAATGGAGTATTTGACGTTGGCCAGTTGGAAAAGACTGTCAGCGATGGAACATGCAACTATGAATGATAGAAGAGTCAAAGGAATTATTGGTATTTTCGTATACATGTTAATGCTTTTTGCACTGAAAATTTAAAACAGGATTAGGAATGTACGGGGGTGACATGGCCATGGGACATTTTCCTCAAGAATTTTTGTGATCACATGAATGTGATGCACGGGAAAACGCTCACACTACCCTGCACGTTGCCTGCAGTGTACCACCAACCACTGGGGGTTCAAAAAACAAGATGTTCGCCATGTTGGATGAAATTAGAATTGAAAACGAGGAAAATCTTTTTCAAATTACAAAATGACAGCGATGACGTCGTGGACGATATTTTTTTAATAACTTGATATATTGACTGGTGAGCTCAAGCACAGGAAAGAGAGCTCACCATGACAAGAAATCTGACAGATGTTATGAATATTTTTATATATTGTGTATAAATATAATACATTATAATACCAACGGTAATAAATACATTTACCTACAAAATAAAACACAAATATAGGAAACGTACCAATCTGAATGCATTCTTAATAGATCTTGACGATATTCCGAGAATTTCACTGCAAAATGAAAAATAATACTTTTTTAATATACACTGGTATCCACTTCTATTAAAGTCTCCACCTAAAATTTCGCAATACTGGGCTCAGAAAAATCCCATAAGTGACATTATACAGTACAATATTGTACACCATGTCAAAGTCAATTTGACATACCTTGTACTATTAAACTTCAGTTTATCGATTTTGGTTGTTAGATTCATTACAGTTTTAATGGGTTTTGGGAACTCTTCCTCAAAACATTGTTTATCATAAATATTTACCACTCCGGAATCAGATCTAAAATAAAAATATACAATGTTAAATTAAACAGCAGAAATGACGATTTGACGCCATTTTTGACGCAAGTCAATCATAGGTCACCGATAATATCATTTCATATATATTTAGCACAGCTACATGAAAGACCTTTTCCAAGTGGACAAAGTCAAAGATTCCCTAAAGAACGAAACAAGTTCGTTGTTCTCAACAATAAAAAACACAATATTGTCAAGCAATGAAAAACGCTCTTCTGCACGAAAACCTGCGAGGTTATGATGGGGCAAGTGTTGTCAAGTTAACGTCAATAAGTGCGCGCCAAGATCAGAACATATTCACTAAATTGGGAATATTAGAGTTCCATGGTGAACAACCTTAATGATGGCCTACATCAATCATTAAACTGTATTCAAGTACACGGAATCTCATCATTACATAGAATGCTCTTCTATATAGAATGTAAGCCGTATAGAATGTAAACTAGGTCCTGTACCCGATCCTACGCTTATTTGGGAAAGTATTATTAAAATATAGTTACATACCCACAAGCAAGATATTGACCATTAGGAGATACAGCTAGAGCAGTCGCTTTTATACAACCTTCGTCTTTAAATTTATGAAGACATCTCCGAGATTTTATATCCCAAACATACACTTCACCATCACCTACACGAAATGAAAGTCATACAAAATTAATGAAACGATATAAACTTTCAAATACAACACTCAGTCATGTACAATGCAAAACACCAAATATATATTTTAAAAACCTTTAAAAACAACACTGAACTAAATCTCTGATCGGTGCGATTATGAGGTAATGCACAGAAAAATCTTTCAATTATACGTAGGTGAACATCTTAACAAACAAATTTTTAACCGTTTCATGAGGAACGTTCCCGTACGCTCGGACCTGGGTCCGTACAGCTATATGACGAAGAGAAAATCTATTCCAAACACCAAACCAATTTGACTTTAAAAAAAAGTATGTACCACTCTAACACGCCCCCACTCTAACAAGTCCCCCCTTTTTAAAAGAAGAAATTTATTAAGCCCTCCCCCACAAAGAATCACATGTGTATTGGTTAGATTTATTGTGTTTCTTATACTTACTGCGTTTCAGGTACATCAATAAGCCCCCTCTCTATTAACCCCCCTCTCTATTAACTCCCCCCCCCTCCAATAAGTCCACCTCGAAGTTCATGCAATAAATACGCTCCAGAGGGGGTAATAGAAAATTTACGGAATTGCACATTTTACAGTTTGCAGCTAAGAGCTAAAATTGCGAGTACCTATTACAAATAATAAAAGCTTCGTACGATAAAATTAAACAATGTAAGGCAAGCATTAGTTGATCTACTTATGTGTATGAGATATACCACATTAATATAGCAAATATAAACTTCACTCAGTTTATATGACAAATCTCCTCAGGGAAGTCAACTAAGCAGAAATCGGGAACGGAGTGGGCAACTGCAACGACAGGTTGGTTCTCGACCTGTTTGCAGAGAGGAATCTAAGTATTACCAACACCCTTCTTCAGTAGAAAGCACGCTTCGAAACGACATGGCGCACCCCCGATCCAACCATAGGCCCCTTCTGGACACTCATAGACACTCGTCTCATGCTGGGTGCGGACTGCTACATTTACTGGTCAGATCCAAACTATGCATGATCATTAATCTACCAACAAAGAAGGAGACTCGGGTGAAGAAGCTGCAGGTCGTCTGACTGCACGTACTGAAAGTGGAGTCCCAGAACAAACTAAAAGACTGTCTGAACCATGAAGACAGCTCAGAAGAGGAGGGTCCAGACCCAGAGATTCAGTGGCAACTGTTGGAAATCATGCTTCAGGAGGCAACCGCATCATGCTTCAGGAGGCAACCGCTGAGGCAAGCAAGCAAGCAAGCAAGCAAGCAAGCAAGCAAGCAAGCAAGCAAGCAAGCGTGTGCTAATCATTCTTACTTGCAGCTGAGAGCTGAGCTGAATTGCAAAGGACGCAGCTCGACTTAATCGATACACAACCAGGAAAAATAGAGAATCGTTTGATGAGAACGATGAAGAAATGCTCCTACCTTGAGAGTATCCTCGCCAGGCCAGACGAAAATGCATCTGAAGCAGCTGAGAGAAATTCAGAACAAGTGGTAGATAGACATTGCAGAGCAAACCCAGGTTTATGCAAACACAGGAAACACTTGTGCGCAGTGTACAGCCCAACCCAACAGGTGCAAGCACCCACGCGTTCATAAGATTGCACCAGTCACCAACTTTCTCACTGATTAGGTTTTAATGGAAATCTCTTTAGGGGCCAGGTACAAGTAGCCATCTGGAAGATTCCACAACATGCAGGGAGGACAAAACTCGACAACCCTCCTACTCAACCCGACAGATCTAGATGAAATACAGGGAGAAAATCATGGGGTTATGCGCAGCATTCATAGATTTAACCAAATCCTTCGAATCTCTCAAGATTGGGGTGCCTACCTAAGCTTCTCCGGATCCTACAGCAGCTCCGTGAAGGCCAGATGGGCAAATGAAACAAAGTTCTTTGTGTACACATCTTCAGTTTTCACTATAACAAGTGTAGCTTATAAAGCGCTTTCACCAACATTGCCTGCAGTCCATCGTGGGCATCAAGACAAACGTGAACAACTACGTCTAAGTCTTGGAGCGAGGCAACATCCTCAGCATCGGAGACATTCTTCTGACCAGACAAATTCGTTGGCAGTACATTTATCACGAATGCACGACATACAAATGCCTAAAACCGTTTTCTACGGAGAGCTATGCCAGGGCACACGCAACAGAGGAGCCCCACAAGTGCTTCAAGGACCAGCTGAAGCGCAAGCTCAGCGCAGCCGGCATCCCGAAAAAGTACAGGGAGAGCATAGCCAGTTGTCTGGACGGAAAGGAAAGAAGCCGGAAAACAGAGGAGAAATGAAGGAGGAAAGCTTCGGCTGCCAGCAGCCCCACTGCCCAAGGATTCCCACTTCCCGTGTGCGCCAAATTGTGCCGTTCAAGGTCGGCCTACACAGTAATTAGAGGGCGTGTCAGAGACTTCCCAGTGACCCTCGGATCTGAGGAAACCGCCATCATTATAGCATATAAACATTTGTAATTTTGACATATTTACTGCTGCTCTTATAAACGAAATTTTAATTACATCAATAAATTGTGTTTAATTATGAATGTTCGCCAAAAATGAAGGACTTTAATATGAGCCTGATTCACTACCATATGCAGTATAAAAATAATCGACTTGTGTCCCCATTTCGGTTTTTGTTCCGTTCAATGTTTGTACTTTACAAGTACATAACGAAAGTTCGTATATAAAACGAAAACACGTCAAGTATATTATATGTGTTTTAACCTCACATATATTACGTATATTACATATATTATTCAGCTCACTCCAGGTCGGGGGCTTTTCAGTGACCGATTACATCAAGTATTTCGCTTACCTATATTACGTACTTACCCTTACACTATATATTTTTACAACAATTGTGATATTACTTTCCTAATCTATATATCCTAACCCACCCAGTCAGCTTTCCCAGCGGGAGGAAACCGGAGTGCCCGGAGAAAACCCACGACTTTCGGCAGAGCGCTGAGTTACTCTTTTCACATGAGTAGAGTCCCCAGCGAGAATCGAACCCACAACTCAGAGGTGAAAGGCGTTTTCTCTGTGAATTGTACTCAAGATGTTTAATTTAGACAGTTCAATACACCAACAAGTTTAGTTCCATGAAGAATTAAAGCTCATTTTGTTACCTTTTACAATTTTACCATTTGGAAATAATTTTCCTCACTGATATTTTTTTCATTTACTGTAATTGTGTGTTAACGATTCTCACTTAATGCAGTGACATTTAATTTCTTGCAATACTTTATTATGTTTGCACTTTACGTGTAGTTAAAATAACGTTTAATTAAAAAAATATTTCTTCAAACATAAAAGGCGTAAAAATGTCACTCAAGAAGAAAGGGAGTGTATAAGCGAGATAGCAGGTGCAGGCCCTTCGCGCATCTTCTATTATGTTCACTGGATCTATGCATAGGAAAGCATAGCAATATAGTGAAGCCGAACTATTGATTAACGAATGATCACAATATGAATAACTCAACTGCCACAGGGGTTCAATTGGCTTTGCTATTTCCTCTTACTTTTATGATATTTAACTGTTTTTGCTTGGTTCTTGGTGTATGTGGAAACTGTGCAGTTATACTATACCATGCTCTTATAAATGAAGATATGACTCCGAACAGTATTTTAGTGGCTAACTTGGCTCTTACAGATCTTCTTGTGTGCCTTACTACATATCCCATATGGATAGCAGATGTGACTGAATATATACAGGGAATTGATGAAAACGTGGAATTCTTTTGTACGTTCAGTCACGCCAGTGGCTGTGTAGCTGAAAGTCTTGCTGTTTTTACACTGGTGTCTATAACTCTTGATAGATATATCTTTATCATGCGACCTTTAAAGTATTCTCTCATCATGACAAGGAGAAAGACCTATGCACTGCTAGTGGTAATCTGGTCAACTGCTCTATGTTATCTTCCCATAGCAATCCTTTACACAGGACAAGGAAACGAACGCGGCGTGTGCTACAATTCTTCTCAATTTGTGGTTATCTCAGGATTCATTTTCGTCCTTGTTCCTGTTTCTGTCATGGCTTACACTGACTACAAAATTTTCAAAATAGCACGGGAACAAAGTCGAAGAATAGTAAAACAGTTCTCATCAACGGTGTCTGAAACCAGCATCGCAAGAAGAGGAAATTCGCCTGCAAAGCAATTCTGGCAGAGGATAACTAAGGAATTAAAAACCGTTAATACATTTGCGATCGTAATAGCTGCATTTGTCATATGCTTTGTGCCATACTGTACCATAATTGCAATAGAAAATTTCATCTGTAGTTCATGTGTTCCTCCCAGGTTACACATTACTGCTTTATATCTCATGCCTGTTCACTCTATATTGAACCCATATATCTATTGTATCAGACATCAGAAATACAGAAAAGCTTATTGGAAATTCATTTCTTCATTACTCCACTGCTCCAGTTAATTATGACGACTTCAAGAGTCGTTTATGAGCTGTCCAGCCTAACTAGATAACGAATAATATACAAATGGACAGGAAGCTGCTAAAATTGTAATTCTGTCTGACGAGTTTGAATTATGTTCGAAAGTTTGTAGTTTTCATCTTTAGTTCCATTAGACTAACCTTAAAGTTACCTTATCATAAAAACTAATTCCCACGTAAAAGTGCCATCACATAATTGTAAAATGCATATTGAACAATCAACGTTTCGTCTTTAAATACTTTAACTCAAGAGATCTTCAGAGTATGTGAATTAAGGTAGGAAATTACAAAGTGTACGATATGAACAAATATTTACAATAGAAACTTTGTATATATAATCTGTAGGTCATCCGCGTTTTCGTCCATGGATGTTTCCATAAGCTTCACATATTGGACTACCAGTAAAAAAGGAAGAGTGGGAGGGGGGGGGGGACGGGCTGGGACACTATAAGTGGAATATGGAGTCAGACCAGAAGACTCCAAACTTGTTTGTTTGTCCAGGGAGGATTTCCACTGAGTGGACTTTCACCATTTAGAAGTTCATCAAAGGTTAGAGCAAGGATGAAAGAATCTTAAAGTCATCGGAGAAATGCCTAGGTGATGAGATATTCGTACATGCTGACGACGGACCGTTTGGCCAAAACATGACGCGGGACGGCATCGACACGTAAAAGACGATCTTAGAGAATCAATATGTTTTTGGGTTGAACATTATATACTTTATTTCGTTTCAACTCTTTCTGTTTATAATGATTGAGATGTGGCGAAATTTCAAATGTCATGCATAATCTTTGCATGTAAATATTCATTGCACAAGAAAATTCATATGATGATACTTGTTTATTATTTGTACTGGCAAAAATACAAGATTACGCATTCCTATCGCCTTCAGAAACACGTTGTTTCTAACAAGAAAATAAACAAAAACCATTCAACATAAACAAAAGGAATTTTCATTCTGGATTTGGCCAAACTTCAATATTCCTACTAAAAACTCTTGCCTAGCTCCTATTTTCTATCATTTTATTAACGAATGACTCTTTCTTCTTGACCAATCATACATAATAATCATACCTATGTCTTATGATTGTAGAAATAGAACTCGGGTAAATTATACTAGATCAGTAGATGACCTACTCGTTAGTTGGATTGGATTGATTATACATTACTTCGCTGATGACGCCAAATGTGAGAGCACTCGGAGTACCGTCATCTAGAATATAACTATACTTATAAAGTAACGCAATAGATATATATGTTATTTACCGGCTTGGAGGTCCGTATAGGGAAATATTTCCCAAGGTCTCAAAAACATTGGCTCTATGGATTTAAATCTCGCGCGGTCCGTACGGCCTCATACGCTCGCGTAGCCAATCAGATGGCAAGAAACCCTAGAATATGAATTCGGACCGCAAAAAAAAGTACTTACTTCCAGCAGATATCATTCGTTTTCCATCTGCAAAAAATGCCATGGTAGTAACAGAGCCATTCATCTTGAGGTCAGCCATCCACTGTTTAGTCTAAACACAACATGCAATGAATATTAAACAGCATACATTTTTAAGCAGGTGCATTAGTATTGATTATGATACAGTAGATTATGTCTGTTCCATTTTCTTGCAAACAAGTGGTAAATAAACAAATGAAATATTTACAAGACAAGATTATACAGTAGCTAAGATTATATACAACAATAGGTTAAAATTACAACCAATACGTCTTGACTCGTTTACCAGGCATCATTAAAGTGTGAAATTGCTTGCATGAAAGCAGATTCTAAAATTTAGATTTTTCCCCCAACAATTTTAAGGCAAAAGTGGATGCATTTTTGCATGCAAACTTTTAGTTAATGAGCCTTGTCGTTTACCTTGCTGGACAAGAGATAAATATATCCACTTTTCCCGGTGAACACTAAATATTTTCCGTCTGGCGAGGCAAAGAAATTTGAGAAATGTTTTTCCTCTTTCCCTAAACAAGATTTTAAATAAAAATACAATAGTATAGAAATGAATTTGAGCGTCACAAACTGCAAAGTATTATAATATAAATGCACAACTTTATCTGGGAACATATTTTGATTCTGTGGTTACCACAGAGACGCAGCCAGAGAGGGAGGGGCTGCCCCCTGGCAAAATTGTCTTGCCCCCTTGGGAAGATCTGGCTAGTAAAAAGCATGTGCATTCCTTTTACTATTTTGCAATGTAACTTTTTATCCTGCTTTGTCTCGAATGTTTTGGGTTGTTTTGTAAATACGAAGAGTATTGATGTGTTACATGAAGATTTAACATCAACAAACTCCTATAAAAACAAATCAACAAAACTCTATAAGATGGAACACGCAAAAAATGCCACTTTAGTAGCTCTATATAGATTTTTAAAATTTCCGCGGGACGAGCGTTTCTCCGAACCCCCCTGTTGGAGATAAACAATATAGTTCTAATTACGAACATTAGGCATAAACATACAGTTGATTAACATTCGCTAGAAGCCGGAAGTTAATTGGTATAGTGCACTTCCGGTGAAATGAACACATGTTTTGGAAACAGTGCGTGCGGCTGAACATGGTTTGAGAGCAAGCGAGATTGGTTTTTGTACTTTAAAATGTTTAAATAAAATAATTCCTTGGAACATATATAACTTGTGACTTGTCGTAGATACTTGAGGAGGCAATTTACGACACCCCTACAGATTGGCCATCCTATATAATACACGTGTGCTTCGGCCCTTCCTGTGTTTGTTCTGGCCCCTTGACTGAAACTGAGTAAGGTATGTCAATCATGAGGGCTCAAGACTGATATCTTGAAATATTTCAGTACCTCTTATTTCTGGAATTCTGGTAACATTACCGGCAACCATGTCATAGCAATAGAAATGCTTTCTTTGTGAAGCCAATATGACTTGCTCGCCATTTTCAATAAAATGGGCGGTATGAATAGGAAAACCTTTTAAATATATCGTTTGAAGATTTGCATTGGTCTTTCCATCTACCTGTGAAATAAATAAATCGTCGAAAAAATAAAGTTTCGACTACGTAACTAATTAACTCTTTCATTGGTCCACCCGCGAGACCTTCGGCAGCGTACATGCGTAGTTTGCTGTTATAGCTTTTGTCGCACAAACGTGGGAAATCTAGATCAATACGGAAAATTATATATGGCTACAGACCAGCTTTCCACTGCTCATCAGTTACTGAGTGACACTTTCACTTCACGAGCGAGGGGGGACTACAGTATAACAGTCGGCGCTTATTTTGTACATCTGATCTGTACCTTCGCATTTTCAGACCCTCTTCAGTAATATGTCGCATATTCAAGATCACTTGTTCTTATCCTGTGACTAATTTCAATTGAGCAATATACTACATAACTTGCAGACGGAGTACTAGTATTTTGGAAGTTAGAGTAATTTTGGGCTAAACAATTTACTATAATTATATTGCGGCGTTTACCCAATGCGTTTACCCCCAAAAGCAAATTGTTTGTCTAGTAAGTAAGTGGGGGTGTGCGTGTAGGTAAGCGCGTGCAGACTTTCTGGCATGCAAGCTATCGTCTTACATTGAATACAGCAAACACAATATATAGCCCTTTTCGCATGACGTGAGTGGATCACGTGATCTTTGTAAACAAAATAATTTTTATTTATTGGTTAATTTTGAAGAATGGCTGAAGTTTAAATTTTGTGTCCAAACGTTTACAACAGCCATGCAGTCAATGCATTATCTACGCACTTCGTGTGGAAAGGTCTACTCCAGCCAGGTTGCAGAAACACGCAGCAAGACCGTTAGGACAGCAAAATTAACGATGCGTGTAAATGTTCAAGTGATGTTTTTTCAAAGAGGAGTACATAAAACATTTATTGAACTTTTTGCATGAATGATTTCACATATTGCTATAATTATAACATACCTGGAATATATTTAACGTATTATTCAACCCGGCAACAAGTAAAATTTTCGAACTTGGATGAAACTCCAGACATTTAACGACGGCCTAAATCAAAACAAATACACAGTTACGTAGTGTAATGATGTGAAGTTTGTATAAGAGCAACTAAAAATAGACCTAAAAGTAGCATAAGAGTCACATCAATATGAAAAAGTAATCGGCTATCGATATTTACATGTAGGATTATACCGTATATCATCTTATATAACAAAAATGTAAATTTTCGTTGGGCAATCTCGTACCCAAACTGAAAGTGTCCCTGTATGGTCCTGTGTATACGGGGTAAAAGAAGGGCGGGTACTTCATCGTGGTGTGAGGCAGAATAAAACACTGTACGTGAAAAATATATCCTTTAATTCAGTTTAAATTTTGTATCGTTTTTCATCTTAAAGGTGTTCAAAGAAATGGTCGTGTATTTACTGTTGTACTCCACAAGAATATATTGGAGTATAACATACACCTATAGCTGAACAGACTAATCTATATACACAGGTAGTATACTTGAGACTAATACTTCACTAACGTCAAATGGTTTTGAACAGTTGGCATCCTTAACTTTCCCAATATCAATTATTCCTTTGGGAAGAAGATCAGTTTTCTTGGAAATAATACTTCCTGCACGCTGAAGAATCTCGTTTTCATCCTGGTCCTCTTCCTCATCGTCTGCAAAAAAATATAAAATCATATAATGATTGGATATGTCAAGTCATATTTCAACATGAGCCGAGTTTCACTTGATCAAGATTTATTATAAAATATATTTAGTAACGTTAGATCATTAAAATTTAGTGCATATACATTATGGTACAATGGGTGTGTGCATGAATCAGTAGAAAAACGACGCGGATCCCGATCAATCAATTTTAGCATGACAACTTGCAAAACTTATAAGAACTATAGTGTCGAGTTGGTACGGCCAAGCTTGATTGATAATTAGCTAAGTTCAACTTATGAAGATTGCCATTGATCGGAGCACTTGACAGATGACTAATCGCATATTACTGTTTCTTCCACAAAAATAATTATATTGTTCGCCATGCAAACCTTCAAATAACTAATTATTCAGGTTACAAACCTGACTGTTTAGCACTCTTTAATGTTTCACTTGCCCATGCTGGAACACCATAGATTCTCTTAAATCTAGAAAATAGGTTTAATTTTTGAACCAAGAAAACGTGAAGCTATTTAAAGTATGTCACAAATTAAATTCTAGGGACTCACTGTGTTTCTAATTTCTTCTTCAATGTATCACCAGAAATGGTATCATCACCTCCATCTCTGAATTTCTTCAATCGGTTTTCTGAAGTTATATCAACCCTACAATGAAAATAAAGTAAAGTATGACGTTGCACTAGGCATGCCGCATGCATGCATAGTTTATTATTTCCAAGACATTTTAAACATCGTAATGGATTAAGGATGCTATCCTCATGTTTCGCGCACAATAGGGTTAGGATTGTGATTGGTGTCAAGATCAAAGAGAAATATATTTGTACGAAACATGCGGATGTTACCAGAGTAAACGAAACAGTCCAAATCTCGTGACCCAGAGTCAAAGAAGTAATTGAAACAGTTCTGGAGCAAGGATCGTTCACTCAATCATATATAATTTATGCATGAAAAAAAACACACACGAAGGAAATTAGCAGACCGCAATGTTTTGTTAATACTATCACTATGTATCGCTCATGTATTAAGTCAAGTTTTGCGATGATTAGACGACACTGACATCATCCAGGCTGCATGGGATATTTGTTAATTTATAATTCTGCATGCTGTTAATGTTAAGTGTGAAATGGCCAAATTCTATTTGAGAAGAAAGACCATTTGAAATATCTTTATTCGTGCAATTGCATACAAAAATTGAGTAAGTTTGACATTTACACTGCGTCAATACACAATATCTGAACTAAAGTACCGAATGGGATTGGATTTGTTAAAACATCTGACAATTCCCACCAAAACATTATAAAACCCAATTTTGATTAAACTAAACTAAACTAAACTAAACTACCTAATTGAAAATTTTAATTCTGACTAATTTTAATTCTTGACTTTGGTTTTCATCTAAATACCTGACATTAGAATCATCTTCATCAACCCATGCAGGTGATCTGTCTTCTAAAAGATGTTCTTCTTTATTCAAATGCACCAAGTTCTCCTTAAAAATATTGTTCAGTAATTTGCTATATTAATCATTAACTTTCTGTTCTGTCGAGCAAGATAATATTTCGAATAATTTACTCTTATACTATACACTGGCATCACCCCAGCGGCCCAGCTATATATACATGAACTTGCAGTTGTTAGCTCTTAGCAATTGGACTCTGTAGCTCAGTGGTCAGATTGCTGCACAGGAAATGCGGGGTCACAGGCTCGATCCCCAGGGCAGATCGTTGCATTTTTCGCAACTGCTCTTGGTTAGGTATATATATATATATGTCTGGATGCGCATGTGTCTGAGTATTGTACCACATGCGCTTGGTGAGGGTAAGAGTATGGTGTATATAAATACGAAGTCACTCGCATCTAGACTGCGTTACAAGCTGCACTGACGAGCCGTTGAACGGCGAAACATGCATGTCTGCAGATTTGATTATATATATATATATATATTTATTATATAGTAGACAGTAAGATATGGAAAATATGCCGCGACATATTTTCCATATCTTCACTAGTGAGGATATCGATCACGTGATCATTTCCCGCCAATGGCTTTGTGTTTTGAAGTTGTCAATTTCACGATGACTATATAATAAAAAGAACATTACTCGGTGGCTTGAAGATATGAATTTTATCTTCTTGTATTGAAAACAATATTTTACTCATTAATTCGCTGCGTTCATTCGTAAAAGATTGTTTTCACCACTCCAAGATAAAATTAATATCTTCGCGCCGCCGTGTAATATCCTCTCTATATATAGTTTACCACTCGAAATTTCTATCCATGAAAACTAATTAACAATTTAGTAACATATTTTTATGAAATAAAAATAATACGGAATAATACACACTATACACTGTTTAAAAATATTCGTGCATTTATAATAATTACAAATAAAGATGACTATATAAATACAGTCCTAAAATGTACAAATCTACTTGTCTATTCATGTAAAATTTACTATACGTTGTTACACTATTGTTCCTCTGTATCGTATGGAGATCGTAAAATTTGTTTCCGATGTGTCCATTTCTTCTACATTCGCGGCTTGAATTCCTGTAGTGTATAAATAAATCCTTAAATTCTGTAATGTACAGTCAGTGTAACCAATATTTGAAAACGAACTCCGTGAATCGAACTTTGAATAAGTGTCCTATCGTTTACGCATTAAAAAGTCTGCGGCACCAGTGCCCCATGGTACTCCATATACAAATAACAGAATATGCCCGGCCCTTCCGTGAAATTTTTCCAGGTTGTTGAAGTAAAGTGTGTTTTCTAGTGTGTCACTAGACCGTATGTAACTGACTTCCAAATGACCATATATAGAAATCCTCCAATTGCTTCCGGGGGAGAAACCGCGTACGTCGGAGAAAACTTAGTTTGGACGCAAACGACTTCGCTACATTTGCTGCCAGATCTGACCAGGACATCTTACTGTCCACTTGTACCCCAAGAAGTCATTCCGAGGATGTCCAGTCTATGATATTGTATCCAAGATACAGGTAAATATTAATAATAATATTTAATCGATATTAATACCACTATTGGTACATACGATACATACATACAAAACGTTAACATGGTTAGCTAACACCCAAGGATTAAAATACAACATTTCTTTGTGTTTGTAAGCTATCTTGCTTTATGACACTTCAGACAAACTTATTTCCACGTCTGCGGGTTTCCTGGTCAAACATGGTTAATGTTGCTGAGAAATAGTAATTATAAAGATGATTTGAAAATTTAAAGATTTGAAATTTGAAAATTAAACGTACGCGGTTTATTCCATCTGGGAGGGAATTCCATATTCGCGATACTGTACCATCTTCTGGTGATATTACGTTCTAACTTTAGGGATGTTGCATGTGATAAAAGAGTTGTTAGTTGAGCGTAGATTTATGGTTGAACTGAAGTCAGACTGTCAACTTGCTAAGGCAGGATATCAGTTTTAATTAAGCTGTGTGTGCAGTTGAATAGGAAGAATATATGTCAATGTATTCGTGCCAGTAACGTATTCGTGCCAGTAGCATAGGGATAGCATCTTTATATAGTGTAGCGAGTCTAGTTCTGTATGAAGTGTCTGTGTCGAAGGGCAAAGCCAGTATGAATTTTGTTGCTTTGCGTTGGATTTGTTCGAGCTTCATAAACATGGTGATAGTCTGTGGACTCACTATAGTGCTCACATTTGTAACCTCAGCAGTTAAACGGTTTAAGCATATACCGAGCATGCGGTTGGCCTTAGTGACCTGTTCGTAAATGTGCGTATACCATCTGAGATCAGGTGAAACCGTCACCCCGAGATCTTTCTGAGCAGAAACATGCTGCAATGTTTCACCGCGTTGATGATATATCAAGCACGAGAAGATGACGCTTTCTCGTGATGCTAAGTATACTTTGCATTTTTGGGCGGTGAATTTGAGTCTCCAGCTTTGAGCTCATTTCTTCACGTTTCTGGCTTCGGTTTTAAGGACGCAGGCGTCAGCCGGGGATTCGACAACTAAGAAGCACTTTGTATCGCCAGCAAACAGCCTGGAGTTTCGGTGGCGCAGTCGTCAGGGCAAGCGCTTTTCACCTCTGAGTCTTCAGTTCGATTCTTAGGAATTGTTGTAAAAACAGATAATGTAGGCTACGTACATAATATAGGTAAGCGAGATACTTGATGTAATCGGTCACTGATAAGCCCCAACGGGAGTGAGCTGAATAATGTATGTATGTATATGTATGTATAAGAAACGTCAACAGAAGGCGAGGTTATTGATGAAGGAAGGTCGTTTATGCAAATCAGAAACAGGGTGTACTTCTCCATTGAGAAGTACACCCTGTTGTCGTCGTGATAAATAACCATTAAACCATTTTAAGATATCCTACAAATCCAAATCGACAGAGCTTTCGTAGAAGAAGATTACGATGCACAGTGTCAAAAGCTTCAGCAATATCGAAGTACTACAAGATATCAGTTTGTCTTCCCAAATCCAGATTTTGACTCATGCGGTGAAGAACGGAAAGGAGCTGGCTTGTGCAAGATTTTCCTCTCAGGAAACCATTCTGTGCAACGGATATCATGTTCTGAATATGATCTACGAAACGTACCATGCTTTAGGGGTTTGTTGAAAGACATATTAATGACGGTGTGATGCTAAATAAGGGAGTTGGAAAATATTATCAGGTCCAGGTTTTGTTGGGGTAATATAGGACATTGAACACTTCACTTGGGTCTAAAATAATGTCAGAAATTGTCTAATCTGATATAGGTGTACTAGTAGGGATTGGATTGAGTTGAAATATTCATTAAACATGTCAACAGCTTGCTTTGGAGTAGTGGAAACTAAGTTCGGGGAATAATCGTAAACCGATCTTTTGAGTTTACATGAAGCTGTTACTGTATCTTGAAGGTCGAAGAGTACACATTTTGAGTACGCATTTTAAGAACGCTATAGTTTCCATTGTTAGGGTGTCAATCAATTGACTTAAGTAATGAATAATGATTTAATGGTCAGATAAGATGTTGTAGAGAAATCTCTCAGATTCACTGGTTGGGATAACCACACTTTCTAAGACAGTCAGTAAAAGTACTCCATATTGTTCTGTTCAGTAACAAATGGTATACCTGTAGTTCATCTAAGGCAATGCTGAACAGGAAAGCTTGGAAGATAGTTTAAAACAGTGTTTTCAATAATTATTGTCATAGCAGGCTGAATTTCAAGAATAAGCGTCTGTGCTCAAATTTCCACATGAAAGACGAATAAAGGTTTTGCAAATAAACAAAGAAATAGGTGGCTGTGAAAGGCCTAATAGGCGGCGGTAAACTTCCTTTTATTGAAAAAACTGATAATCCTCTGCTGACGATCTGATGAGTAGATCATTGAAGTGTTCTGCATTCCATTGGTTGATTGGTAATTTAATTCCTGTTGGTTGCGAGTGATCGTTTCTTAGGAGTAAACTGCTTGAAGATCTTTGAGAACATTTCAATAAATTTAAGGCTGCATATAAAGAACATTTTTCTGCCATTGAAAATATGGATTTTTGTAGGAATTTTGCTTCCTAGAAAACGTATTTGGCAATGCCAGTAATCTTACTTCACCAACTGGATACCCTTTGCAGAAAAATGCATCATTCCATGCTGTTTCTGAGTTGGAAAAATGATTTTCATTTAAATTCCACTAGGCAAATTTGTTCTGTGTTCATTCTATTACCACAGATTTAGATATCTGCTGACCAAAGTTAGCCAATATTAGGCTGATGCAATATATTGATATTTTCGATATGTATATCGATATTTCAAAAATATCGATATTCAATATCCGATTTTTTGCATATCGAAAATATAGAAAATTCCAAGACCTTTTAATGTAACAACTTCATTTCTATTTTTCGGCAATTATATTCTGTTTAAGTTGAGAAAATAGGTGCTTGTATGATGGCATCCTTTCACAGTATTTCTGACAATATCTGGCGACTCCAGCAAGTAGTGCACCGACTGAAAGCAAAACTGGACAAATATAAACGGCAAAGTGAGTTAGCTTTAGCCACACAAGACAGTTGTATATACATAAATTGTACATACATAAATCACAGTTGTATATACATAAATTGTATATACATAAATCACAGTTGTATATACATAAATTTGTCGTTTATGTGTTTGTTTTTACACACGCTGTGTGCTGCATTACAAACAGCAAATAGATTAGGCTTTCTAATTTGCCTAATATCAATATAGTCGATATTATCAATATTTTTCTTTCAATATCGATCTTTGATATTTTTTCAATATCGCATCAGCCTAGCCACTATTGACACTATTAAGATAGCTACACTGTTGGTGATCATTGTTTCCCTACTTTTTATATGGCTTCCTTGTGCAAGGTACTCTTTGCTCTGAGAGTAGAGAGAGTGCCAACTGTGTGTTCCAGCTGACAGCTTCCACCTTCTCAGACGTGTAACTTTATACACCTGGTTGCATGTAGGTGAAGGTCTTTCATACTGAGGCTACTTTGACAGGAAGTTACTTTGCCACTACTAACTTCCTCACAAAGGTCCTTCACATTAGGCCGATGGAAGAAAGGTCACGTAAACCTGAAAACCATTTATCTTTGATACTGGTACTGGTAGCTTAAGAAGCAAGCAATCTTGATTACCACCGGAAATCATATTTTGCACATTATGTTATATTGTTATACACACAGGCAGGTTACGGTAAGCTGATACCTTACTTCCATCGGCCTTAAGGACCTTCTAATTTTCAGGGAGTTTTAATTTTTTCACCGAAATGTAGTTTCAACAAAACCAAGGTTATGGTAGAATATTACCTACACACTGTCACAAGCCCCCACCTTTGAGGTATCTATCAATCAATACAATCATTCGGTCATTGACAAGTTGACAGCATCATCACAATTCTAAATCTTGGTACTTCGTTTAGTATATACTAAAACTTACCTCTATGTTAATATCAACATCAAGATGTTGCTGGTCACCAAATACAAGATTTTCTAAATCATCATCGTCCTCACTCCTTGGCGTCGTGTGACGGCCATACTTCGTGATCAGGTCGACCTCCTCATGCTCTGAACTCTCGAGCTGTCTTTTTGCTTTCCGACGTAACATTGGAAATATACTAAAAGAATTAACCTACACGAATTTTCTAGCAATGTTATTATAGAAAACCATTCATTTCGTTTACAAAACCCACGTTAAAAATTGTGAAGAATGAGTTCAAGAATCAAGAATGTGTATCATTTCTTATCATTTGGCCTTGTGAGTTGTGAAACAGTGTTCTTTGATCAGCGGTTCTAGTTGTGCAATTACTTTATGTAGCAGAACAGGTGGGATTTCGCCAGCGCTGGTCAACAAATTGCGGGCGCACGCGAAATGAACAAAAACAAGTTTTTGTGTGTTTTTTTTTGCCAGAAAACAGTGGATGTAGCAGTACTAAAATACTTTTCTACAAAGTTTATGACAAAATGAACAGGAGGAAAGAAATTGGACTGAAATCAGAGAAATATAAAGGATATTTTTCTACGACGGAACATGAGCGAAATTTTACTTTGTTAGAAGATGCTAGTTGTCTTGGCTTCGTAAACATATAAAATTAGAAAGTTTAACTTACGGTGGGTTTGAATTTCATTTTTCAACAAATGTTTCTATACAAAAATTGCTATAATACAACACTATTTATGTGATCTGAAATTGTTCACAAAAGTACCTTTGAAAATGCTGCCAGAAATTCTATGTTTATATTATGCTTGCTTGTTAAAGCGATTCGGTTGAGAGATTAAAGCCCATTGATTCCAGAAAAATGGGCAGTTTTGAAATCATATGAATATTTTTCCCTTTTTCTCTAATATAGTAAATAGTAATTCAAGGTGTGAAAATCAGCACAGTAAAATGATAAAGAAATAAAATATTTCAAAATTTTGTCGAGAGCCTCAAAACCAAATACGGTTTAAAATACCCCTAATAGCATATACATTATATTGGGGAAGAATTTGTTTACATCAAAATTCGCGCTAGTACGAATTTTGGTGATTTTCTGGGATTTTCCGTCGAATTCCGAGAGTCTCCGATCTTTTCCTATACGTATAAAGATGTTTCTTTACGCAATATTTAAATTTTTAAAAGTTTTTATTCCTTTGCTTGTACCCTCAGTCAATCAATCAATTAAATAATTTCGGTTGATAGAAAGAAAAAACTAGGTCAAAATTTGTAAGAATCGCCCGGAAATTCAATAGCCGAGTTTACTCGCCCCAGGTCTCATTTCTAACAACCGCGCGAAATCCAACGCATGCTCAAACGAAATTCCCACCTGTTATGTAGCAGTTGTTCAATGTTAATGGTTTGACTCTGCTTGAAATCAGGGGCGTAGGAAGATTGTTAAACTTAGGGGGGCCGACTCCCACGAGGTGCCACCATGGTTGGTGCGAAGTGGGAAAATTTTGAGTCTCTAGATCGTCGGAAATGGTATTTTCAGAATTTTCCCTACCTCTTTCGTTAGGCCCTTTCATTAATATATATACGATTTCAAATACTTCGCTGCAATTTTCTTTAAATGCAGTTCTTTTTTGGGAGGCCGAAAGCTATCCGGCCCCCCTTCCTACGCCCCTGCTTGAAATTAATTTTTTGGGTCTTCATCTTGCAACTTGCAAGCATTAATCGAAACCATCTGATCGGAGTTGGGATGGCGGCTGTGACGTTTCTCCGTGAAACATCGTGAGTAAGGCCAAGAGTAAGTTATTTTATATTTGCTTATACCTGCCGAAGTGTAGTTGTTGCTGTATTGTGTGAAATCACATACACCAGGAGGAGAATCGGATCCCACGAACAGGCTTTATATATTCGAGTAATGATGTGATCGGTCAACAAGGAGATATTCTTGTTGTAAGATAGCTGCCGTCATCCCTATTCAAAGCATGGTGATTTACATTGTTTAATTATACTCTAACAGGGAATGTTGGAATTCTTGATAAGGTCATAAGGATACATAGCAGTAGATTCCCACCAAATCTACTTCGTTAAAGATCGATTACCTTTGGTTAAATATCGTTTTTTTAAATTTCTTGTGAAGACTAAAATCACCATAATTATACTATTATACTTAATCTAAGGAACACTTACAAGATATGATATATGTATAAATTTTTAAATATGATTAGAATGTATATTATATCTTAGAGCGTAGATAATATGTTGGAAATCATAACCAAGATTCAACTTATTTTACAACATCACCATAATAATTTATAATTGATAAAGAAGTATTTTGTCTGGCAATATCTATTATTATATCATCTATGATAGAGTTACAATTACACAAATCCAGATAATATAAGCGAGGAAGTCTCTCTGCTGTGTCTTTGAAAGGTTTTCCAGTAAGATCGTGCAGACCAATTAATATCAGTTTTTGGATATTACGACAGTGATAAACGATGTTCTTCAGGCCTTCATCTGTAATACACCAACACCATGAAAGGTCCAACGTGATTAGATGCGGAGAACTGCAAAAAGTAATAACGAAAAGTAATAACTACAAATAACCATTACTTTTACTTTGTATTACTTTGTACTAACTATTACTTTGTACTAGCGACGTATTTCATTTGTTGGTTGCAACTGCGCATATTGCCGTTTTCAAGCTTAGGCCAAAAACAATATTCTGTTTCTAGTCAGCGCGCGCGTCGTTTTTAACTGTGCGCGTCAAAGGCTTTTTTGGCAAATACGGTCCATCAATATCCTTGCAAAATGAAGTACTCTTAAAGACTTAAACTCTATTAAACCTGCAAATTTGGTGGCAGTTTAGCATTAAACCAAAAAAGCACCTCCTTATCAACTCTTAAGGAAATTCTGCACAAACCCAATGGTGTAGAAAAGGGGGCCGCTAGGGGGCGGAGCCCCCCCCCCCTTCCTCAAGCTATGGAGAGGGGGGGCTGAAGCCCCATTCTTTTTTTGCAAGAATGTTTGAAAATATATAATTTTTCCATAGTTTTCATTCTCCAAGCATCACTTATGACTATTTCAGGCATGAATATAATAAAGAAATGTTATCATGGAATTGGGTGGTTACTTATGACGTCACCCATACCGAATGTTTTCGCCCTTGGTAACATGCTCGTCTAGAGAGCCCCCCCTAGTTATGAATTTAGTCCTACAGCACTGCACAAACCCACTGACCAGAAAGCTTCTTTGACCTTAAGACGAATTGTACGAATTTGGGGCAACGATTTGCTTTATTTAGACATTTTACTCAGTCGTATAATTTTTTGGTAGTAGAAAAAAGTTCATTAATTGAAGTTGTAAAATGTATGCAATTTACAACAATTTGTAACCAGAGTAACCTCGAGAGTAACAACATCTCTATAGCTCAGGAAAGAACGCATCAGGCTGATAAAGCAACCGAATCATGTTATTTAGTCCCTTCTATATTATTATCAAATACAATGTCACTCGCCCCAAAAATCGACGAGATTGCTTACACGTTAATAGAAGAAGATATAAATATCGCATGTTTTAGTGAAACTTGGCTAAAAGAAACGATCCCAGATAATCCAATATTAATTGAAAGATATCAGTTATTTAGAAGAGATGGCGTAGAGATATGCCTGTATGTGAAGGACTCCATACCATGCAGTGTTATATCGGACTTATATGATTATAACCATGAAGTATTATGGGCAGACCTAAGACATCATCGACTCCCACGTGGATTAATAATATAATATTGTAACTATATTGACTTACGATTGTGTTATCCAGTTCACGGCTTCGTCATTAAGAGCTTGGCAATCATAAAAGTCCAGGCAATATAATCCTTTATTAAGATTTTGAAACATAAAAATAAGTCCGTGTTTTGAAAAATTCTTTCCTTTCCTTAAAGCCAGTGAAGTAAGACTTGGCATTTCGGCAACGTTGCTCAATGTCACATCTGTTAACTCTTCACAGTATGTTATTTTTAAAACTCTAAAATATAAGAACGTTAATTAAAACAAGAAGTTAGTTAAAGGAAACAATGCTTGACATAGTCATAATCACAACCCCATTGAGATGATTGCGGAGAATACGAAGTTAAAGTCTAAATGAAATATTGTATTATTCGGTCTTTTATCGCTATTTGGTAGTGTAGTTTTGTCATGCAGCTTAATAATCAAATTCTGTCTACAAAACTTGTTCAGTAAAAAAATTGGTAAAGTTCTAAAACTAGTCTAAGTCATTGTGATATCATTTTAATGTAATTTTAGGACTTTTGCGCTTGAAGATTTTTTCCGCCTAGAAGGGGTAAGGCCTGTTTCATACGTCGAATTTTAATTCAGACGAATTTAATTCGCTATTAAATTCGTCGACTGGTCGAGTTTAACATGGTTTCATTTCAAAAGACGAATTTAATTCAGACGAATTTAATCCATGCATTGAAAGCCATCATGGATTACAAATTAATACGAACCATAATCAGAAACTCACATAAACACAACTCCGATGTATTTAATTCGACACGACAATACCACGTCGTATGAAACGGAGACGCTCTACAGATGTTTTATCCTGCAGGGCGCTTATATAATATAAGTTCTAGCGCCCTGGTTTTATCCGTTTGACCATGACGGATAAAATGTCTTGGACGAATTTAATTCATCACGACGCAGTAGCGTCGAATTTAATTCGTTCAATTAAATTCGACTGAATTAAATTCGACGATAGTGCGACGTATGAAACAGGTCTAAGGCTACTGTATTAGTGTACAAAGGGGAAGGATGGGATGGGGTAGCTTTTAGAAAACGCGGGCTGAGAGCTGTTAACAGCTTCATTTTCTACATCTCATCTTACGCTACGCAAATTTAATGAGGTCAAAAATATCTTATTTTGAAAAACTCTCCATTTGTTGAAGAACGAACGAACGAACAGAACATTTTTCATTTTTTGACTGTTCATTTTTGAATTTAGGAACGCATACGGAAACAGTGTCACAATATAGCATCGCTACAAAAGTGAAAAGGGGAAAATAATGAAAAATTGCATAGATTTGACTTTTGCATACAGTCATCTCTAACTTACGAATGTAAAAAGATTTATAATATAAATATGTGAATAAAAAGATAGTGGGCAATTCCACATGAGAGTTCAAAAAACACTAAATCTTAGACTAAGAAACTGTGAAATATAGACATTTTTCAAGTCTATATACATCAAAGTTTATGAAAATGTTTAAACGTTTATGAAAATGTTTAAATGTTTGCATATTTTAAGCACAAAATTGATTGGAATTACATGGACACATTTTAATACGAAAAATAACAACCCAGGCATGTCAATAAATCAATCTAACTTCATAAGGGTTGCTTTGAAACAGCATAGGTGTTTTTTTAGATAGTATTTAGTAGTAAAATAATACCGGGGGTTGTTCGGAGTTTACACTTCGTTGCGGACGTTATATACATGATCATAGTGAGTAACATTAGGTTTTTTTAATATCATTACATGGAGCAGTAACATTTTACGCATTCTATTGCTGAAGTTTAACTAACAAACTAAAAGTAGTTTAAAACTTGTAAAATCCATCAATCACTGTTTTCCAATTTCTAGGAATTGCGTTGCGGACGTTACATAAATTGTGTTGCGGACGTTACGTTTTGGACATTACGCTTTGAAAAAAAAACCTTTAAAAGCAGAACCGAAGTTGACATGGATCCTTCTGATCTGTCAACATTTTCTATCAACATACACCTTTAACAAGATTGTTTTTATTCTTCTGGAAATACTGTCCTAAATTTGAAAACTTATAATAATTTTCTTACAGATACAATATAACACAATGTAATAAAATATAAGTCAATAATGTGGGATAAGATTTTCCCATACATTGGAGCCATTAGCCTGCGTGGCAGGCGTTCTATTGTAGGGGAGGGAGTTTTGTTTAGAGCGCGCGCTTTTTTTGAGAAACAAAACTACCTCCCCCATGCAATAGAACGCCTGCCACGCAGGCTATGGAGCCATAGGCTCAAGGGTAAAATGTCAAGAAAAACATCACAAAGAAATCAAAATATAAAAGTTTAATGAACAAAATATGTGTTGACCTAAAGAGCAATGACCCTCAATTTTATTGCCACTTCAAATGTTGATGTACTTCTTGGTTTCATTACAAAAGAAAACAGTTGATTTCTCCAAGTTCTAAGACAGGTTTCCGATTCTGTGCTTCAAGGGTTAGGATTAGAGGTAAAAGAGTAGCCTACATACTTTATGTTTTTATTGTCAGTATCTACAATGCTGACTTTAAAATCCCAGGAACCATCTCAAGAAAACTAGACAAACACAGATCTGATATAAATATGTAAAGCTTTCATACTACGTAACGTCCGCAACAGAAAAATGTAACGTCCGCAACGGCTCATTTTGTCCTTTTGGTAAAAACAGATAAGATAACTGACAATAATACGACATAGAAATTAAACTCCACACATTTGTTGATGTGTGCAAACTACACATTCTCATTTCATAGGAAAATATGATCAAACATTGTTGCCACGTACACATGGTAACGTCCGCAAACACGTCCGCAAACTAAAGTGACAACACTCAAGATTGTACCAGAACAAGTAATCAAATCCGATAGCTATTACTGAAATATAGGGTCTAATTCCAAATGAAATATTCCAATGGAGAACACTAGAGGAGTAAGAGATGTTTTAACTTGATTTAGTTGGCCAGGCCTGCTACAAGGCTTGCTCAGATACAATTCAAAATAAGGGCAGGTATGTGCCTTGAGGAAGAGCAGGGAAAAAGAGCCTGTGTGCCTGCCTGTCCTGCCTGCAACCATCCTCTCTTATGACCAGGGCTTCCAGGAAATATTGGGCTGTGGCAGGAAAAATGGCAGGAAATCCTTTTTGGAAGGAAATTGGCAGGAAATATAATGAATTGCCAAGAAATTGGCAGGAAATTCTGAGATTCCAACCATTGGGGCTTTAACATTGTCTATGTGTGACATAGTAACTAGTAAAATGTTGAATATACAAGAAAGCTACCTATCATAGAGTATTCAAATGCTGGCAATTTGATTTGGGCCTTCAATTGGCGGCTTTTTCGCCTTCGCATCAACTTCTGAAATCGCTCGGTACGATTCGGAAATTGCTCAGGAATTGCTCACAGGTTCAACTCAAATGGGCAGTGGTTGAAAAAAATAATTTATTGTTAAATGTTCGAAAACGACAAAAATCTCAAGATGTAAACTATGGTAACAGCAAATGATATAGTAGGGAAACTTCTAAAGGCTAAATATGAAAAAGGAAATGCCAGGAAATTTTGCAATTTCTGGCAGGAAATATTGCAATAAGGATGAAAACAGGAAATCCAGTTTTATGAAAGTGGAAGCACTGCTCTTATCATATATATATATATATATATTATGTCAAATGTCCAAACCAAAAAGCCAAGCCAAAGATGGAAATTGAGTGCCAAATTTCTTATTTTGTTTGTTTTCGGTTGTTTTTCAACCAACAAGGAGTGTGCGAAAGAATTTTTTGTTCGATGTAAACAATAACAACAACATCATGATTTTAAATAATAATAACTTATGAAGCGATTTAGCGATATAGTCTGTTAGTATAAAGCTAGAAAAAATGGTAAAAAAACTGTTTACTGCCCTTCCATGAGTTTTGCGTTCAATGCGCCGCATCTTGCTTTGGCTTGGCCATTGGCTTATTGGCATTAAAGTTCTTACTCCAGATATATATATGGAGCTCACTGCTCTTATCTTTAATTATATTGATATCAGGCAAGATTTGGAGCAGTGTATTGATTAGATAGATAATGTATCAGTCAATTCCACCTGTGCCCATCCCCCCCCCCGGGCATTGACCATATTTAGAAACAGTGGCTAAATTCCCACCCCGGGTAAAGGCATAGTGTGCTAAAGCCCCACGCCCGGGCAAAAAATGTTGGGCTATATCCCCACCCCCGGGCTGTAGTTTGAGGTCCTGCTAATAGTAAAATTAAGAAGAGAATGCTAGTTGTACAAGAATTGTCTTGCAGCCATTTACACACAAAATCGACGTCTTTCCCTTTAAAATAGCCGAATTCATATTAGGGATGGGAAACTCGTCTTAGACGGGGAAACTCGTCTGTGAAAACCCGTCTGAATATGAATTTAGGGATGGATTTAAGACGAGTTTCCCGTCTAGATGGGATTCCCGTCCCTAATATGAATTCGGCTAATCACTCAACAATAAAACATGGTCGGCAATGTGGTCCGACATTGCATTCCCGGGGAAAAGATCCTGGGTATGAAGTTGCTAAGTCTCCACCCCCGGGCCGTACAATATTTGCGATAGCCCCACCCCCGGGATTAAAAAAAGGGCGAATGCCCGGGGGTGGCCCGGGGTGGGGGGCATGGGCACAGGTGGAATTGACTGATACATAAGTAGGTCACATACTTCATATTATGACAATATCTCAGCAATCTTAATCCTTCATCTGTCAAATTATCCCCATCTAGCCATAGATATTCAAGCGTATGTTGACAATTGTGCAACAAATGTTCCACAGCTTCATCACTGATCCATTGAACACCGTCAATATTTAAATGTCTGAGATTCCAACGACTTATTGTGTTTACAAATTCATCAGTCAGGCGGTTGCAGTAAGATACATTAAGTCTTGTTATATTTATATGATTATAAAAAATGTCAAAACAATCATTCGTAATGTTGCATTCTTCCAAGTTTAAACTGTGTATATTACGACAACAATCAGAAAATATTCTTAAAACGCTTTTATCCACCTGACTACAAAATGCAAGAGACAGTTCATAAAGGTTTGGTATAAGAAATGGAAACCTCCAGGATAAGTCGTCTTTATGTGTAATGTCAAAGCGGTCAAGAGAAAGATATTTAAGTGTATAAACTGAATCACTGAAACAAAACAAACGGCGTACTATGTCATAAATTGAATGATTTTTCAGTTCTTGAACGTCATCTGTTGTCAATCTGGTCCATAAGTTTCTATCATATGAAATATTACACCATCTACGACAGACAAGTCTTATTGTACATATTAACTTCTTTACAGTGAAATAACAAAAAATATTCACTAGAATTTCGTCAGGTAAATGGTTTATAACAACATTTTCTTCTTCATCACTTGCCATATGCCATTACATATTTAATCTAAAACCATCGTTTAAATGAAGTACTCCCTTATGTCACGGTACTGCTGCTGGACCAATGAAAAGAAAAAGAAGATTATCGTTCATTAACTCACCACGGTTATCCCAGTTCCTATATCCGGACATTGACCGTTTTTCGGAAACGTGAACCATAAAAATCAACTTTTTGATCTGTTTTCTTCGTTTGTAGTGTTTGGCTCGTAACACCGTTACCGTTTTGGGTTTCGATCGTGGTTTCGATCGCACCATTCTCCGTTTTTCGTGAAGTGTTGTGGATCAAGATCAATCCACGCAGGTTACCAAGAGGTTTTTCGGTACTTGTCGTAGCGGTCTTATACCATCCTCCCAGAGCATCCTCCCAGTCACAGTGCAAACAAAACAATCGTGCTAGAATATTTGCAATCATCCCTCGAGTTACTAGAAACTAAATATCCTAATTGTGGCTTAATCCTGGCTGGTGACTTTAATAAGCTGCCTATACGACATATCTCTCGGCAATTTCAACTCACGCAAATTGTAAATTTTAATACAAGAGGACCAAGTAAACACTGTAAACTATACTTAATTCTGACGAATTTGTCCGATTTCTATGATCAGCCGTTAAGTATCCCCCCACTTGGGTTGTCGGATCATCTTACTGTTGTCGCCTTATCCAAAGAAAGAATCCATGGTAATCAATCTAAGGAAACAATTTCAGCATTCATCGTCTTGGAAGATTTTTATGCGAAGTTCCTTGGGACTTAGTGGTTAATCCAAACCAGTCTTGTGAACAAAACCTGAGTAATTTCACCAACGTTATAAATTATGGACTAGATACTCTAGTGCCATTGAAGGCTGTGAAGGTTTACCAAAATGATCAACCCTGGATGAACAGCAACCTGAAACGTTTGATCAAAAAAAGGCAGAAGACCTTCACACAAAACAATCATACTTTGTATAAACAGCTACGGAATAAAGTAAATCGTTGCAGGAAAAACTGCCGTAAATTATATTATGAAGCTAAGGTGAAAGAACTTAAACATAACAATCCTAAAAATTGGTGGAAGGAAGTAAAACGTCTCTGTGGTGATCAACAAAAGTCGACGAGTAATATCTTTGCAAATTGGAACAGGGTACACAAGATCTCGATTCAGTTAGCAACTTGATAAACGACTGTTTTTTGGAACCCATGCGTGACTACCAGCCGCTGCCAGATAGCATCCCTACTATGACCGAAAACGATAGTCCAATTTGTTTGTCTGAGGAGGACGTTTTCGCATATTTAAATCGTGTTAAGCCGGGAAAATCCAGTGGCCCTGATTGCTTGCCCAACTGGCTCCTGCAGAAGCTGGCAGTTATCCTAGCAATGCCTATATCAACGATTATAAATGCGTCCTTTAAAGAAAATCAAGTGCCTGCTCCATGGAAATTGGCTAATATCTGCTCAATACCGAAAGGTAAACAAGTGATTGATGTTAATAAAGACCTTAGACCCATATCCCTTACCTCAACACTCTGTAAAATTGCCGAACATGCCATTATAGAACACGATCTAAAACCGGCATTAATGGATCGCCTGGATTGTAATCAATTTGATTTCATACCAGATTCTAATACCACGTTGGCGTTAATCGCTCTAATCCATCGTTGGTCGGAGACAGTAGACAAAGAGGGCGGATGCGTGCGATCATTGGTTACAGATCACCGGAAAGCTTTCGATCTTATCGACCATGTTCTTTATGCGAAACTTCTAGAAATAGGTCTTAAACCATCAACCTTAAATTGGATCTCAGATTTTTTGAGAGGAAGATTACAAAGGGTAAAGCTTTCCTCGAAAATCTTCTCAAACTCGAAACTAGACTTGGATCAAGTCCGTCTCTCTAGAGTCCGAGGGATCTCGCGCCGCTTCGCGGCGCGCTCGATCTCGTCGCTTCGCGACTCGGACTCTAGAGAGACGGACTTGATCCAAGTCTAACTCGAAACCTGTAAATGCTGGTGTCCCGCAAGGGGCTAAGCTTGGCCCATGGCTTTTTTTACTCATGATCAACGACCTCGTAATTTCCAACGATCAATTTGACGAGGATATGATGAAATATGCGGATTACACTAATGTCTCAGAATACATTGTTGATCACGCAGATAACAGTTCCATGCAAGAGGTAACAGATTCTATTGTCGACTGGTCTCAAAGAAATAAATTCCAGCTTAATCCTACAAAATGTAAAGAATTTGTTGTGTCTTTTAAACGGAATCAACCTATCTTTCCTCCCATTATTATTAATGGGTCACAGATTGAACGAGTAGAGAAACTGTCGATCCTCGGTTTATCTATTACAAGGGATTTAAAATGGAAGGAACATGTAGACAAAATAGTAAATAAGGCATCGAAGCGAATCTATTTGTTAAAACAGCTTAAAAGGTTTGGACTTGACGCTGGTGATCTAAAGTGCTTTTATGTCGCTTCAATAAGGTCGATACTTGAATACTCATGTCAGGTCTTCCACTATAGCTTACCACAATATTTGTCAGATGTAATTGAAAAGATACAAAAGAGAGCGCTACGTATCATTTACCCTCAACTATCCTATGAAGATGCTCTAGTCATGTTGATCTATGTAATAAACTTTTTAATTCAATTTTAAACGATGAGGATCATAAACTTCGTAATTTACTGCCACCTAAAGTGACATCTAAATATAATCTTAGGAATCATAGTCTCTTTAACATTCCAAAATACCGTACCAATAGATTTAGAGATACATTTATAATATCAAGTCTAATAAATTTGTAAATGGTCGGTATTTGAATACCGTATGTACCAATAGTTTAGTGATAATTTTATAAAATGTTTAATAATTTTGTAAAGTTGGAAAAATGCTTTGTATATAAATCATGTAATTCAGCTCTATGGCTGCTAGATGATTTCATTAAACGGATTATCTATCTATCATCTATTGAGATGTTAACCTTTTCCAGTATACGAATTCGAACAGTTAGTAGTTAGCCTCCTTCGCAGACGCTCTTTGTGAGCCACCGGCACTAGCTAGTCAGTAGCTAGTCAGTAGTAGGAGGGTTGTAGGAGGCACTAAATTGTATTATTATATGGCAAGCGCTAGTTCCTGTAGTTTACGCGATACGGCAAGACCTCGGTTTAATATTTTACCGTAAAGACCTCACTTTCGGTTAATAAGTAGTTAATAATGAAGTTGTTTAAAATTAAAAGGGTGTGATTGCTATGCGATAAAAATCTTTATTTTCATCTAGATCACATGCAGGTATATTTTAATGTTATATATGAAAATTACTTTGAAAGCATGCCGATAATTTACTTCATTAATTCCTAAATTATTAGTTACTGGCACCATGCATGGTGTTACATCAACTTCCATTCACATTTTTGTATCACGTTCAAAAATGAAATCTAGCAGAGCAGAATAATAAGTTCATATAACAGCAGCGTTTAAATCTCGATTGTGAAGTGAGATATCGCAACGCAACTATACTTTAGCGCATGCCGGGCAAAGCAGTGACAATAACACAAGCGTTCACGCAAGCTTCTTGTCTTCGATATGCAACTAGTATTAGGCGTCGTTCAAACGTCGCGCTACTGCCGTGCCGAACGCATTACAAACAATAGATAATGAGGCATTTCAGCTGATTATGTATTGTTTTTAATGCGTTCGGCACATGAGAAGCGCGACGTTTGGAACAGGACTTAGTCAACGTCCATATCATTGGTTTGTATATTTTCTTCTTTTACTTCACTGCCTTTATTCTCTTCCTCTGGCTTATCTTCACTCTTATCTTCACTCGTCTCATCTTTGCTATCTTTTTTCTCATCTTTCTTCTCGTCTTTAGGCGGTTCTTCCTTTGGTTTAGGTTTGGGTTTATTCACGATAGGTTTATACATATTCTCAAATTTCTACAAAATGTTAGAAACAAGAAATTGGTTAATTTTTGAAAGGCATAAAAACAAAGATAAAAACAGGGGTGGGGAGTTATTGAAGACGAACGGAGAACGGTCATGTCGGAAAGTTGACATTCAAATATTAAACTAGCTTGATATTTGATAGACTATTAGAAGACATCAGGGTTCGATCCAGCTTGATCTGGAAGTTATGAAGCGGGACACGACCGAGACAAGGTGCTTGGAGAAACTGCACACGGCATGGTCCAAGCGTTGAGATCTTGTGGTAGAGGATGGCAGAAAATGTCTGAATAGTAACGTTGCCCAAAACGTCAGAGTGGCCTACAAAGACCCAAAAGTAACTGTTGAATTTCGTAATACACCCTGTATTTGCGACTGCATCATACTGTTCCAAATTTATCCAGTCTTGTTCGAACGTAATCTAACTGTACTGTGATCTAAATAAACGCGAAACACGCATTAACCCACTATAACGTCATGTTTACAAACCTGTTTTTCTTCGAGTATAGCAGCTGTTAACACAGCAGGAGGCTCGTGAGGTTCTTGTTTGTTAACTTTATTCCACATTCCATCCAACCATTTCTGTTTTTCTGAAACAGCATCTTCAACTTTTTGAACTTCAGCAGCTTCCAAATGTTCATATTTTTCATCCTGATTCAGAGAAAGTTAAGAGATCATGGTAATATAATTCTACAAAATTCTCAACTTACGCGCACACTTAACCAAGAACGTTAATCGTTGTTTCATAATTTCAGCATCGCATCTTATTGTATCTCATGTTTTCAGGTAAACTGGTATGTTTTGTGGCGAAACTCGCGCCTCTGGTTCAGATTGAGCATAGTCGTACGCAAAAATAGAATATCGTTACAGCTGCAGCCCAAATAATATACGCCAATCCTAAATCTCTTGTTCAAAAATTGTTCTCAATTTACGAGACACACTCAGACGTCGGCGTCGCCATGTTTATTTATGCGCATTGATTTGCAGTCCTCGCCAAAATTTGTGTTACGGGGCGACAATCGCCCGAATCCTCACTGGCGAAGACAAAATTCCTTACGGTAAGCAGAGGCGGCGCCACGGGGAGGACACGCCCCCCCCAGTTCTCTCCAGAGTCACTTTTCTAATTCGTCCAAATCCAATGAGAAAAGTGTGTGGGGGGGGGGGGTACGTTTAACAGTCCAGCTATTTAGTTATTGCCAAACCTCGCAAGCTTCTCTTGTAAATAAGTTTACGAGGATATAAATTAATTAATATTCTAAAAGCTTTCTGAACGTTCAGTCTACATGTGTTTGTAAATATAACATTACGTGGACTTCAATTTGCCACGAATTGTGAATTTTGATGCAGTTTTCAAGACTCGATACAAGACTTGAATTTAAGTAGCTATCCATCATTGTATATTTCCAAACCTTATACATACAAATACTCGTGAAAAATCGTGTGTTTCATGTACTTTATAATCTTCCAAATTCTGTATAATCACGGGGGACCCCCCGGACACCCCTAGCGGTCCCTCGAGCATTCGGCTCTCCAAAAGTCCTCTCCACTTCTACAAGCTTGGCGCCGCCACTGAGTCGCCGATAATTTATCAAATTTTTCCATTAAACTAACAGAAGAACAACATAAGACGCGCGACGCGCGAACGTTTAAATGTTTGAAAAATAATAAGCCGTTGAATTTTATATAATCTAAACATAGAACATCAATCGCGGGCACCCCCCGGATTGTTAACACTATCCATTTATCCATCTATTTATGATTCGATCGTTTGAATTTTCCCAGTCATTACAATACTGCAAAGTACTAAAAATGATTAAATGAACCACAACAATGTATGGCGACCTGGAAGCTACAGGTATGTTTTATCTCGTGAGTTGCGTGATGAAGTGAATTTACCCCTCGCAAGTAACACACGCACACGGAAATGGCGTACCGGGAAATAAATTTTATCGCCCATCAATTAAACCCTTTGATATCAACATTTTTTTTGTTCAATTTCATACATTTGACAATTCAACTTTTCACACAGACGAAATAACAAGACTTGTAAAAGTATGTTTTTAATCCTGGTCTTAGACTAATTTCTGGTTGCCCGGACTTATAAGTCAAGAGATTTTGGTTGTCCGACAGAAATTTTAGCTGCCCCGGGGAAGTCGGGCAGGCGATTTTGCGAGCCCTGGTCTCACTCAAGTATAACCCTTGCATGTATACAATTGTACAATTATACAACAGCAGTTGACTGACATTTAAAAACATGAATGAGTTAAACGTAAACTACAAAAGTTATCTACACGTTATTTTACGCACCTTTTGTTTATATAAATCTAAAAACTTTTTACACAGCTGAATTTCGTGTCCTAGAGACTCCAGTGCTTGCGGCCTGGTTTGTGCTTCATCGAATCGTAGACTTACAGGATCACCAATTTTCTAAAATTGATACAATAAGTCATTCAAGATTTTTGTTTTCTGGGCACCCATGATTGTATCGTTTTTTACCAATTGTACTTTTTACAGACAGAACTAAACATGGTAAACTGCATGTAATATTTTTTGCAATAATAATTGAAATAATAAAGTTCAAACCGAACTTTTGCATGGTGCCGACTAATTTTGTCAACGATTGTGGAAATAAGTGAAAGTTATGAAGAAGTGTATTCGTTTTTGCCTTCTGTGAAATGTATGTATGTATTGATCTGTTTCTCTTGTCTTCTGATAGAACGCTCCAATGTAGATACAGTACATGGCTATACATTCTACTGCAAATGACTATAGCTGTACCTTTAATGACTCTAACTTTCCCTGGTGAACACTCTTGATTTGGTGTTCCCCTTCATCATACAACCATTCCTCAGCGTCATCTAGTTTCTTCACAAACGATCCTCTCTCCTGTAAAAATATGCAGCATAATAACTATAGCGAGTGCAATTTGGTAAAAGCATGCACGAGTGAGTTTTTCAGAGAGAAAAATTGCATCGAAGGACGTCCGAAATCCTAAGACCTCTGAAAAATAAACTGAACGTCGTGTGTGCGTTTTGTAGCTAAACAAACTTATTAATTAAATTCTTCACAACCATGACCATAACCTGTATGTTGGTTAAAAATTGTTAAGGAATAACATTCAATTTACCTCGTCAGTAACAAATTTCTCATATTCAGCATGCAGTTTGCTTCGTGTTTGCAGGACATATTCTTCCAGAGCATTAATGGCGTGTATACGGTCGTTCTCTTGTCGGTCACGGGATATTAATTCATTCTAAAGAATATAAAGCAATTTGATTGTAAACATGTTCACGTTTACAAGGTAAGATTCCAATGACTCAAAGAGCCGGCACCTATCTCCACGATAGCGATATCATAGTGCTGAGAGAATATACAATAAGATAAAGATATTAAAATATACATTAATCATGGTCTGAATCACGAGATAGCAAGGCATGACTTCCCATTGAGGTTTACGAAGACAACCAAGAAATAATTTTGAATTCTCTTTAATTTTCTACCATTGCCTATGCATGCATGCAGTCTTAGGTATATCCTTGCACTTATGTAAAAGCTTATGTCGCATGCATTTTTTCAGCAAATTTATAGACAATATAAGCTAGTATGTTAAGCAAGATATCAGATAAGCATTCTGTTTCAAAAGCGGTGATTCCTTCCGTCCAGGCCTCAAGGAACGCATTGTTTAGTTTTACTCAAGTTATTGAAAGAATTTCCCACCCACCTCTTTGGCTATTCAGCCTGACGTTTGCTCTAAGTTAGAGTTACCTTGAATATGTTCAAAATTGCAAATTCTTCGATATAATATTGGTAATATTGTATATTATTGGCTATTATATACAAATAGAAGCAGCTATCATCAACTGTCTTCAACACCATATACTGGATCAAGGACTCGAGAAAGGACATTTTGGAAAGAGACACAAACAATGTTGCTGCTAGATAATGCCTTTATTTTAGTATGTATGTAGTTAAAAAGCAACGTTTTGGTCTCAGACCATTTGTTTTTCTGTTTTGGCACAACGTTTTCGGTCGCAGACTATTTTGTTATTTTGGTTAATAAATTTGTGGTTCGGGTTGAAGTCTCCAAAATGTCAACTTCAGGTCCATAGACTCAATATACGTCACACATACTGTACCATATAATTAAGGACTGTCCATAGGGATTCATCGCCCCTTGGTCAGGTTAAGGACTGCCCATATGGGTCTAGCGCCATGGGTCAGGTTAAGGACTGTCCATAGGGTTTCATTCCTCTGGGTCAGGTTAAGGACTGTCCAAGTGTTTCTTGGTTCAGGGTCGTCAGGGAATGGCTACCCCTGGCAAGGCTCTGCTACATGGTCAGAGCATTCAGTTCAGTCAATCAGTTCAGCTTAGGGTATGACATGAGTAGGGATGATGTTTGTCATAATATGAGTCTTCACACCCCAGAACCCTTCTCCCACAAAATATATTTTGTTTCAATTGTATTTTTATAAATATGGTTTTATATCAACAGCTTGGGTCATTAAGTTTTGCTTTTTGTCTTTTCTTACGCTTGCGTTTGTTGGTAAAAATCTGGCGTTACACAGTTTACAATACAGCTATATTTCAACTAAGGTTACACAGATCAATAGGCACATGGGAAAGAATATGATGCAAATGGTACTGCATAAGAGTAAATTCACTGAGCAAGTATTAATTGATATCATATATAGAATCAATATAGTATATAATACGCAAAAAAACACTACAGAGTACAGGCTCATGAAACAGTCTACGCACCTCCCGTTCAACGACTTTGTTCAAATCAACTTGAGATAGAGACGATACAAAATGTTCAACTTTAAGATCGACAGTTTTTGTCGTTGGTTTCTTTTTCTTTGAAGATTTAGGTTCTTCTTGTTTCTTTGGAGTCCCTTGTTTTTCTCCCCCATCTGCAGCTGGTTCTGCGCTGTTTTCAGACATGGGTTCACCTTGATCAGTATTGTTAGTATTGGGAGCAGCATCTTTTGATGTCTAGTAGTAAATAAAAATATTTTAAGTATGGACACCTATTATATTGAAGTAAGGGCCATTGCACGAAATGTTGGATACATCTTTCAATGTGTTTCAGGCTTATCAATAAATACAAACGTACGTGAAGTTGAGGCTCTGTTGTTTCCGCAGGTAAATATAGGTAGTACTTTTGTCAGAAAATGATCATGAAAAATATTTAGCTGAAAACTTTTGTCATTCTATTAATTACGTATTTTTAAACACGACCACAAAATATTGTAATCCTGCAACGCGTTTGTGTATAATAATTCATGAAGAAAACATGTATTTTTGTATTTACATTTATTTATATTATGTATTTACGATGTACCTCATCTGTATCCATAGGTTGTTGTGTCTCTTCTTTTTTCACATCACTTTCATCTTCACCCTATATCATCAAAATATCATTTAAATTGTCACAATTATGGCTGTTTGCACATCACACGTCAGACTTAAATCAGTGGGCGTAAAATTAGTCAACGTCAGTGTAAGTAAAATCGTCTAGTGGTAGTTTTCTGGTGATCATCAAAATTCGCAATAACTGACACTTATATACTTCCTTCCCAGCGCTGCTTTTCCCGACACAACGTTAAGTATATACTTGCACTCAAATAACAAGGTATATGATATTTTGACATGGTCTGTCTCTTAGTGACTAAACCCTGATCTTAGCAGATAACAAGATGTTTTTTTCCTCTGGTTAAGTTACTTAAGTGACAGGGTTTGGCATGCATGGTAGTGTACGCCGTATGATAGCGGGTGTTAGGAAGGTGTTATGGTGTACATGAATTTCACAAATGTTAAGCTACAAATAAATTACTGTACCTGAGGTCCATTTTTAACTCCGTCTTGTGCTGCTTCGGCAATATTCTTGTCAGCGTTCTCAGTCTCCGCTGCAGGCTGCATTTCCATTGGCTCGCTTCCAGATTCGTCATCAGATGTAAGCTTTTCAATCATTTGCGCTTTAGAGACGTAGAAGATACCATGGATGTCCATACGAATTTTTACTTTGATTTTTGAAGATTCACCATCCTTTGTTGGCGTAACGTTTTTCACTGAAAATCGACCTTAACGCACAAGACATATATAAAAATAGATTCTGTATTATAACCTATTGACCATTGAGCAGCCAGTGAGGACGGACCAGAGCTCACCAGCTTAATTATCGTGTGGTGAAAAAATGGCGAGTGTGATTTAGTGTCTACTTTTCTTTCTAGCCTATTTCTATGTCATTGTCATATGACATAGAACTAGACCAGAAAGTGCAATGGCTAGATCACAGCCAGCTGTGGGTGCAAGAGTATAGCAAATTTTGGGCAGTCGCTGCGCCCGAGTACATCTGGCGAATGTTGTAAGCTTGTACCTGCATTGTTTGATGTTGTTTGGAAGAGAGAACGCCAGTATTACTAAACTGTTACAGGCATTTTTCCTTCTGTGCACGCACCGACTCTAAACCCCAAGGGCAGGAGATGAGTGAAAATTTACAAGATGATGCTGGAAGCCCCTAGCTACAAGTACAAGTATCCACCTGGGCAACTTGGACGTAATGTTCGCCCTGCAATCGAGCAACGATGCAGTCCGTAACCTATCCGAGTGACAAAGCAGCTCTCTTCAGCGGTAGCAGTGCTTTCCTCGTGATGGGGAGTGGGAAAGAAAAGGATCTCTAAAAATTACTTGGTCCAACGTACAGATGACACCAGGATACCGAAAGCACTTTTCTACGGAGACCTTGATGAAGGTAAAAGATCACAAGGGGGAAAGCACAAGAGACATATCGATGCCCTTAAGTCAATCCTCAAATCCTGCCATGGAGGACTGAAGAAGTTTGAGGAGAACCGAATTGAAGACACGAAGCTGCGCCGTTGTGCGCATAAAAAGCCGTCTTTGCCACGCCACCACCAGGAAACTTCATTTGTCAGGACTGTGGGTGCGGCTGCCTTTCCCAGATTGGCCGTATTAGATTGGCCGTATAGAAGAGACGGCTCCGTCCATCACATATTTTATTTAAACTTCATTGAAGGGGGTGGTTGCAAATCCACGAAATCGAAGAAATGAAAGTCCACCCGTTAGTTTCTAACGTATAATAACAAACTATAATCCTTAATTATAGAAACGTACATGGCACAGTATCTGCATGAGAAAGGTATGTTAATGCGAGACTTGAAATAACGACAAATACGAACTATACCTATCAATGCCTGAGAATTTCCACGTGTGTAAAATGCACTTAAATCAAAAGCCTCTCTTCTATAGAATGTTAATTGCTTCAGGAAAGGAAAAACGTGACCATTATCACAGACATCCATTGCCCTGAAAAAACATATTTAATTTATTAAGGTATTCTTGAGACGATAGGTCACATAATGGAAGTAGAAACGGCTGATGTTCATGGCGTAGACCATCTATAGAATTACTGGAGCGTAATAATAGCCTCGACCTTATTCTTTAAGAACAGGCAGAAGAAACTTTATCGATCAAGGCTATCCGTATATAATGGTACGCTCCAATGAGTCGACAAATTTTTATGCTGGACAACGTCATCTAAAACACGATAGTTTTTTTACAGTTTATATTTGGAGAATCTGACATTGTGACTATTTACCCAGAATCCTCTCCTCCAACTGAGTCCCAAGTGAGTTTGATAGGATACGAGGTGACATCCTGTATATTGAAATCTCGAACACGGAATGCAGGAGATAACATTGCACACTGTGGATTGAATAAACTATAAGTTAGTACTAGGAGACAAAAATGTTGAAGAATCAGTAATCTGCAAGTATTTGTTTACATATCTAATATCTAAGTTTAACATTAAAAATACAATATTGCAAAAGCGTTACTACTGTGCTGCAATATAGTAACTAAAACTAGAAAATTATTCCTATCAAGAAAGCTAACAGTCTCATAAGCAATAAGACACCCGCACAGGAGGATATTTAAATTAAACACTGTTTCATGAACACAGAGATGACGTAAATGTACAGCAGTTTGTAATCTTGTACACAGTGGCGGAACCAGAGGGGGGCGAAGGGGTGCGGTCGCCCCCGCCAATAATTTCTCAAAATCGTTGAATGATAGCTGATTAACTATGTAACAAAGCTGTATCAATTATTTTACAACCACGAAAGCCTTGATAGGCTTGAAAGCCGATTTTTCATTTCTTGCTTAATTCTCGAAATATTTAGACCGAAATCATCATAAATAAGTGAGCTGTCCGCCATCTTGGATTGTTGTGGATATGCATGTTACGTCACAACCAGGGTCACGCAAAGTTTTTATCTAGACAACCACTGATCATTGAGCCCAAAAATATACTTCGATTACTATGTAAAATAACAAATTAACTGAAAACGTTGAAAAGATCTAGTAACTGTTATTTGGTCATCTAGGAGTAGTTTTATACGGCTAACCTTGTTTGTGACGTCACTAAAACCATTGTTAATGAGATCAAAAATTTATCCAAGATGGCGGGCAGCTCATTGTTTTCAGTCAAAATATTTCAAGAACAAAGCAAGATATGAAAAATCGTTAATAGAGTTTGATATATAATTTTAAGAGTTCTTTCAAATGAGATACACTAAATTTTATTTGCCAAAAGGGTTTTGAGAATTGAGATTTGCAGCAACAAAAGGGTGGTTATATGTTGGCAACCTAAGTTCGCACCCCCAATATTTCGCGAAGTGTCCGCCACTGCTAGTTGTACAGCATGCAGATTACAAAATCGTATGGTCCTTTTCCATAACACTAATAATAGCATAACAATAGTGCCATCCAGTCACGATCCCGTGATCGGATGTTCCATTGTCATTTCCTTGTTTCGAAAATCCCACTGTTCTCCACGCCATCCAGTCACTCATTGTTTTGACACATTTGTGACGTTATCCATAGGGCCTACAGTATTAGGATTTAAGATTTAAGAAAAGGATTTAAGAAATTGTCAGGCAAATAACAATCTTAAAAACATAAAATAGTAGTTAACCTGCAAGGAACATCCTCTAGCTACAGCTTCATCAGTATTCAACGTTGTACTAGTTTCTTTTCCAAATACTTTACGAATGAAACTTCTTACAGCGGGAATTCGGGTTGATCCACCGACGATCTCAACGGCATCAATATCTTCTTTTTTTAATCCTTTCAAAAACAGAAACGCGTGTTGATAACCATTAGTCCCATTTAAAAACTTGATTGTAAACCGTTAAAGTACATATGTCATGTTTGGGGATTTTACATATTTGTGATATTCAGAACATTCTAAAAAGAAGTGCAATACATCTTCTTTGAAAAAAACTTCATCTTCAGCGTCTTTTTGGCTGTCAAAGTTAGCGGAAGTGACGTGAAACAAGACAATGCAAATCAGTTTCCTTTTGTTTCTTGCCACAAAATACCTTATTTGACGTCACTTCCGGTAGCTTTAAACAGGCCATAAGGCCAAGAAGATTTTTTCAAAGATGCATTGCATTTCGCTTTAGAATGTTCTGAATATCACAAATATGTAAAATCCCCAAACATATTACATGTGCACTTTAATTGGAGACGGGTCCTGTATCCCCATAACAATGCATGAATCATTTCGGCAAATTGCTCTCACCACCTCAACATAACCTTTTTTTCTAGTTAGCTGTTAGGGAAGGTTATTGTGAATGCTCTGCAATCTGCATGGAACGACTGAAATAATTTTAGACTTGTACAAAACAGTAAAGCAGAGTAATCCACCAAAATATTATTTGATTGAGTAGAGAATTCAGAATTTCTAACCTACTTATATTAAAACAGCAGTCTAAAGAAAAGAAAACTCCGTTATCTAACTTTATAAACAAACCTGAATTCTCAAGCAACTGTTTGAGACAATTTTCTACTCTTATCAATAACTGTGAACACATTTCCTCAAACGTTTCTCTAAAAATTGATACAAACAAAGTTCAAGCATGAGAAGCATATGTATAATTTCATTTGGTTATAGACCTTCTGCATCAAGGTCTGTTGATTAGAAATTATTTTCAATATATACTGTTTGCTATGCGTGGAAATGATGGCTGGCCGATCGCAAGGAAATGGATGCATGCTCTCAATTTGTAATCGATTAAGAAGAGCTAGATAATTGAGGGTTAACTTCGTCCAGAACACTAAAATACGTTTGATGCTTATCGACGAAAATCACGAGTTGCAGAAAGCGTTTATACACATAAAGTGTTCAAAGACCTAAAGCGTTCATATCGCAAAGTCGAACGCACTCAGAACGCGTTTTGTTTTGCATTAAATTTACTCTGAGCAGTATACTGTATGTTTTTTCAATGGAACATGTCCATATCTAAGGTCAAACAGGAACCGTGAAAAGCGACAAGTCACTTGTGTCATAAAAACTTAACAAGACATTAAAATCTAGCGAAGTATCCACTGCCGTCGTTTGCACCTAAGGATGAACAGTCGTAGACAAAAACATTTTCTATTCATACGCGTAACTTCGATGTTTGGAATGGGATTTGAAGGTTTCGATGAGCTCAGACAGGCTAAATATGATTTACTGATCAAATGATCTTGCCAGACATGCAAGTTTCACGTGAGAATTGATGTCTTCATCTGAGATTGTTAATCCTAAGATGTTTGAAATAACAACACTTACAGTAACCTTCACCTAACTGATGTTTACCTTTTCATCCTGCCCACAACATCTTTATCATCAACAATATTATCAATAGCCATGGGTATCTCAACTGAATTAGAACTCATCACTTTCTTTAACTTCTCACATTCTGCCCCCAGTCTTAGATAAGCTTTTTTGTTCTCCTTCACGTTAATTTTATAACGAGTCTAAACCAGAAATTTAGAAATTCTTCACTGATAATTGTTCATTTACATTTTTTACATTTACATTGGTTAAAGTCGGCAAAAATACTAACTAAATACACACTAAAACTACTATAAAATCGTTAAATTAAATAAGATGTTGTTAAAAATGTCAACAGATTTAGCAGTAATGCTATACTGTACGCAATTTCTATTCGTACAATACATCGATCTTTTACTTTTCCGTCTTTTTTGGTGTAATATCTCCGTGAAAAAGAAAATATTTCGCAAGAAAACCTATATATTCCCAATTTCCTACTTCAGACAGTAAATATATATATAGCCACACACTACATTATACTGCACCATCAGGAATTCTCTTGAAAACAAAAAATAGGAGATACGGATTTCGGAAATTCCTATGCAGCACATCAAGTGGTAATCAAGCACAGAGATTGAAATAATAGACCGTATTTACTCGTTTAAACGCCGCCCCGAATAAGCGCTGCGCCTTTTCACGACAACACAACGCTTAATCGAAGCACCGTTGAGTCACCGTTAGACAGAATTGTTCGATCAGAAAATAACTACAGTGAATTTCAATCTTTAATCAGCCTCGGACATTGATTATCCTGAAGTACATTGTTTTTAGGTTCAGAGTGAGTATATATATTTCAATCCTCTATCGTTTAACTCTCTCTCCAGAACTTTGGAAATGCACAATTCCATTGTGAAGGCAGATACAAACAGAACAATTTTTAAAGAGCGCAGCCCTCGAATAAGCGCCGCCCTTAAATAAGAGCCGCATCAGAAACACTAAAAATTTAAAGAGCTCAAACGAGTAAATACGGTATTATACAAAGTGTCCCTAAAAACTGTGATTGATAGCCTATAAACCGTAGTAGATAGCCTATGAAACATAGATGGTAATACCCAAATATTTAAAGGCGGGCGTCTGCGGCGCAGGCTATGTAGTAGCGAATTATTTCCATATACGTCTGGAACAGAACTATCCCATATGTACGTTTTCACGCGTATTTCCGTCAAATGCAAAGGCATATCACTGGAAATTTTTCTCAAAATCCTTACAATGGAAATAGTATGGATCATAGTTAGAAATAGTTTAAAAATGCCAATTAGTTTTAAATTTATACCAATTCTATACTAATTACCATTTAGAAATACCATGCATAGATAACATGCATAGATACCATGCATAGATACCATGCATAGATACCATGCATAGATACCATGCATAGATACAATATGGAAATAGTATGGAATTAACATTTTCATAACATGGGTTTCAAAATGTTTTCCAGTGTATATCATCCTGATGAAAGCATTAAATAATTACACGAGAAACCTTGCTTAAATAACTGCTTCGTGTTATTACCTGAAAATCATTACAGAAGTATTCAACAAGTTTTTCGTCAAAATCTCTGCCACCAATTCTGGAATCTGATGCCGTAGTCAGGATCTGTACAAAATAACAGACATTCCAAGCTATTTTAGTAAGATACTTGACATCAATGTGGAAAATAATGTAAATTGCTGACCAATTGGCAAGAAATCATTATTAAGTTATGCCAGTCCTTAAAACCTATTACCAGATATATTATCTAATAATATTTGCATATCGTCACCTTTAGTTTCCCTTTATTAAAAGCTGCGATTGATGTTTGCAATGAGGAGTGACCAAAATCAACAAATGCAACATTTCTTGACTTGGCATTTTCTTCAGGAAGATCTTGTTTATATATGCCATATGCCAATGCCACTAGAAAAAAAAATTCACCTTTCACTAAATACATGTATACGATCATACCCTAAAAATGTTACGTTTATGTGTTCCTGCACAATACCAGTATACACTTTACAATACAGTATAATGTACTAAATTTGACTGGAAGGAAAGGGCCTAGAACTAGCTAAGAATATAATCGGGCCGAAGCCTGCACGCAGTCTATATCTTTACATATTAATTCTATTTTGTTATGATTGTTATGACTACTTTATTTTCATTGGTTAATATTTTGTTCACGTGACAGCTTTTATAGCGTTGCTATAAAAGCTGATGTAATGTGTTTATCTGTCTACTCATTTCTCCTGACGAAGGGCTTTAGCTCGAAACGTCGAGATTTTGTTTATATCTTTTAGGCACACGCGAAGCAACCCTCAATTTGTTCTTGTAAGAATAGATGATTTGCTGTATTAATTCACTTGTTTCTTCCTGTTTCCTTTGCTTTATGAAACTAGTTAAACGCTTTTAGATATGTTTAGTTGGTGGAAAGCAGAAGTCCAAAATGACCTGGTTTGTTTGACATTTTATCTACAGGTCCTAGCTAAACAGTGAATTCAATTTAATTTAACTGGAACGATAACAAGCGTGGAAAAATTGAAGCCAAAATAAAAGGGCAACACCTCCAAACGTGATTGTTTCCATAACATGTTAAATTTGAAATAGAGTAACACGCATTAGAATAATCCCATAACCTATCCCACAGGCCACAACCAGCCTGTCCCACAATGGAATAAATCGGCATAGCGTGAGTATAGTCTCCAAATGCATGTAGCTTATTTATGCATTACTAGTCTGCAGCAGTATCAGTCTGACCCCAGCGAGCATATTCAGCATATAAAACGTTCCTATTTAGCATGCGCAGCAGCCGGGTTTTAGGGCTGGCCAAAAACTGGCTGTCACGCAAGATAGTCCCTTTCCCACACAATTCTACGTAATCTACCTGCCGTCGTATCATTCATTATCCTCAGACAGTTTAAACTCGCTGTATATGCAGCATCAAGCATTGCTCTTCTCTGTTGGTCCGTGTAGTAACATGGAACCTACAACAAAACAACAATAAGTATATTATATAGGAAGAAAACAATATCTCGATAAAAAATATTGTATTCAATTGTATTGATCAATCAGCAAGCAAGTTCAAGATATCTGCAGCGGAAAAGTTCTTCTTACTGAACTGACAATACTTATCTTTCTGAATTTCAAGTTTAAAGGTCATACACAGTAAACCCGAGTATAGATAGGTCTAGATGAAGAGCATATCAAATGCAAAACTATAACCACATGCATGCATGCTTACCGATATTACACAGTCTGCGACTTTAGTAGAAATAGCATTTTCTGCCGTTGTCTTAAGATAAGTTAACAACATTGCCATGACGTGCTCTGGGCTAAATACGGATTCATGTCCCAGGCATTGAACCTGTATATCAAAAGAGATTGGAAATTACGAAAATACATTGTTTTGCAACTAGCACGGCAAAATATAGTCTGAGAAATCTAAAATGCACACCGTTTCAAAGTGATAGTTAGTTATAGGTTTATGACACTTTGTATTAACACTAGGTAGACTAAAAAATCTATACAAAGGTTTGCGCATACAATACAACCTTGCACTCAGGCTGTGACTCAGGGTAATTAACGTATGAGAAAATGTTGTGGTCACGTAACTGCCCAGAATTTGTGCAGTAAAATTATTTGTTGTAAGGAATCAATATGAGATAAAGGCCATTAATTACAGAAAGCATAGTGTGATAATGCTGTATAATGATTCACCCTTCCTTCATGCATATAGCTATTGTCACCAAAACATGTGACCACAAACAACCAGAGGACCATGGGTACGAAGCCACGAAGGACCATCGTAATTCGCGATCTGATGTGAGAAAATGTCATCCCTTGAGTGTATTTAATCAACTTTATTGCTGGAAAACTTTTGCACACCATTGCGAATGTTCTCTTCAGCACATAATCTTATACCCTGTCATGGGCGCCGTTGACAAGGGATCTCCAGAGAACTCGGTTTGTGTATTCTTCTAAAATGCGTGCAGGTGCACCCAAGCCTCTTAATTGATGTCTGTATAGTACAGATCCCTAGCTTCGCCAGACGTTCTTTGGCTTTCCCCTTCTCTTCCCTTGGGGGTCCACGTTTGGGGATGTCTTGTGGTGTTTGTCGTTGATTTTCGTAACGTGTGCCCAATCTAACGCCATCTTTTTCTTCCAATTCCTCTTTGCATTAGTATTTGCTGCGTTCACAATTACAGATCTTATCCAGCAAGATCCTTATCCTTCTTTAACCGCAGTTGTTAATCAAGGTAAGAAGGTCTGTACTTTACTGATTGCGTTCTTTGTCATTCTACACGTCTCAGAAACACTGCATATTACTGCGTATATAAATTATATGTAATATTGGAATACATTTTGGTAAAAATATTTTCAAGAAGCAGGCAGCTTAAGACAGCTCGTGTTTCTTACAGTACCAAGCCTTTGAGAGTCAGTAACTGCTCTTGCATAATAACTTCTTCAAGCAGTTATATTGCTTACAGTTTTACTGGCGCAGTCGTCAGAGCAAGCGCCTTTCACCTCTGAGTCTTGAGTTCGATTCTCGCTGGGGACTTTACTCATCACACTCATGTCAACGCTCTGCCGAAAGTCGTGGGTTTTCTCCGGGCACTCCGGTTTCCTCCCACAGGGAAAGTTGACTGGGTGGGTTAGGATATACAGATTAGGAAAGTAATATTACAATTGTTGTAAAATAGATAGTGTAGGCTAAGAACGTAATATAGGTAAGCGAGATACTCGATGTAATCGGTCACTGAAAAGCCCCAACGGGGAGTGAACTGAATAATGTATGTATGTATATGTACTATAACATCATGAAATTTCCGCACCACAAATCATGATACCCTGGAACGCGAAGTATTCCTTTACAAACCACACCCAATATTTTCATAAGCTAATGTAGGTATTCACTTCTATTCTTTTAGTAAGAATAAGCGATCTAGATATCAGTTATATGCTATTTTGATCCTTTTCGTTTAAAATTACACTTTCCTCAATTATGTAAACACGTTCAATGTAGTATAAGTGCTTTTGAATAGAACACCTGGAGCCATGGTCTCGGCTATCCTGATGAGAAAAGCGATTTCTATTGAAGACTTGTATGGGCTATGCCTTCAAATAATATTTAATAATAATAATAATAATAATAATAGTCTTTAATGAAGAAATAACTCTTAACAGACGTAAGAGTTTTACATATGTACATCACTAATATTCTATATTTACAAGAGCATAATAACTTATATCTAATAAAAGCATGTATCTAAAGTTCGAAGAGACATCTGTTTATAAATACACGTTTAAATCTCTCAGTCCTAACTTTGGGTAGAATATAATTGTGCTTGCGCTCTCTCAAACACCTTGTCCTCTTCGGTGGTAACAGCTCGTTTAATGGATTATCAGGGTTACTTACAATTTTATTCCATAATTTGTGATCTCGTTCATTAATAACATCATTAATATTAATAGGATGACTAGTATACCCAAACCTATATGCACGGCGAAGAAAACTGTCTACCAGTTCCAGGTACTTATTTTTGTATGCACATCCCCACATCTCTATACTAAAACACAATATTGGCATAATAAGACTATTGAAAAGTAAGTGAAGATCATCTGTAGCATACCCATAAAATTTACACTCTCCAGATATGGAGTTGTGAACTAGCCTTCTTAAGGATATACTTAAAATGCATGTCCCAGTTACAAGGGTTGTTTTGGAATAACACACCAAGTAGCTTGAGGCAGTCCTTACGTTCAATAAACTGGAGTGGATCAGGGAGAGGTTTTTGTGAATTTCCCTTCAATACCATTTCCCAGGTTTTATCCAGGTTCAGATCCATTCTATTTTCTTCTGCCCATTTCCTGATATTCGATACCTCCAAACTTGAGATGTCACTTTCACTATTTTTAATGGGGACACTAAGAGTCAAATCATCTGCAAATTTCTCTAGGAGACTGCATGTGGGATCGATAACTTTGATATCATTAACCATCACGGAAAATAATATCGGGCCTAAGATGGTCCTTTGAGGAACTCCTCTATTAATGTCCAGAAACTCTGTTAACACACCATCAACTTTCACACGCTGTTTCCTATTGGATAAGAAGCTTATTATCCAATTAGACACAATAAGCATCACTGTCCAGCCATTGGAGCCATTTGTGTTGACATTTGAGCAGGGCCATTGTTGAATTTAGTCCCTTTTTGTATGCATACTGGTCATCACCAATAGACTCAGCATTCAGATGGTATAATTCAGTCTGGTACACGATCCTTTCAAATAGCCTCATTATAACATTGGTTACTGATATTGGACGAACTTGATTTGATTGATTTAGGGGTACTTCCTTCGGTATGGGTGATATGTTTGCCATTTTCCACAATAAAGACACTGTCTGATATTTCAAGGAAGAATTGAAAACAGAGGTTATAACTGGTGCTAAATCATATGCAAAGTCTCTCCATAACCAAAAAGGCAGTTCATCCGGTTCTGAGCTTGTTCATTTGCACAGTTACTTCCAAAGTTCACTTGACACACCCTCACAAACAGATAATTACTGAGACTTAATATGTGTTCTCTTCAATAACAACATCAATAGAATAAAACTATATTAACGACATATAATGGACGACATATAAAACCCAACGTCATGATCAACTTATTCAGAAAATGTGTGGTAATGTTATTAATCCATCAATGAATTATTTGCACAATGAATTATTACCAATAAGAACCTAGAAATTGTTTTATCAACTTGTTGTCTCCTTCCCCTTAAGAAGAAGTCAGTATTGACCGGTGCTTATCAAAATTCCTTGATTTATGCAGTGTTGGTAAAAGGGTGACAGCCCCACAACCATCAGCACCGTGTGCAACAATCAGCACTTCCCTACCAGATGAGCATCTAGTTACCTCTGTTTTTCCACTGTAATTTTGGTAATAATGCATACTCTATAATGCTTACTCAGATTTCAAAAGCAAGATGAAACTGAAAGTGTAACCTACAAATAGGTACAAATCTTGTACAATGTACATAGATATTGAAATAATAATTCTTAAATACATTGAGCAAATATAAAAAAATTTGAGGAAAGATATGCGACGGGTAAGTCCCAATTTTCACTCTTGCAAAAATAAATTCAATGTTGCCAAGGTAATTATTTCACCAGTTGATGACATTTATCACTCCTGTGGATAGCTATATATCAAATACAAATATTATTGAAAAGTGTATGGGGCTATTTACATTAGTATAAACCTACTAGTAGGCTAATACAAATCCAGCGTTCTGATTGGCTACTCTACTAGACTACTAGTAGTGAAGAGTGAGAGAAAAACTTGTGAATCACTTGCCTTTTTTAAGAAGAAAAAACTTCACAAAATGTCCTACTTTTTATTCCGGAATAAAAGCTAACAAACAATCTTGGAAATTGCATGCAAAAAGGTATAACTTTGACGTTTTACTCATATTTTTACAGTTTTGAACTTGAACTTAACTGGCGAATTTATGAACATGGAGAATTTTTTTTATATTTTGAGCAAAATCATTGAAAATACAATCTCTTGAAGTTATTTAATTATATTTTCTTGGCCTTTAAAGCTAAAATTTCAAAACATTTCCGTATTAATGTTATATTTTATGTACTTCAAGATTTCCTGCCATATTGTTTACAGATTAAAAATTAGAGATGAGCTGATCATCAGCAAATCATCGGCAGAGCCGATTAACCGCTACTTTTTATCACAATCGGCCATTGGCCGATTGCCGTTCACTATCTGATCGGTCAGTCTCAGCATAATTTCCCACGGACCAATCGATGTCGCATCCCTGAATTTTTTATGCGAAAACATGACACGTTACTTCGGGCGAGAGGAAGCATCCACAGTGTTGGTAATACTTGCCTATTTTCTGTTTGTATTGTACTTTTGTTGTGCTCAAAAATAGATCATTGCAAAATTTGTGAGTTAAGTGGAGTAAAACACTAAAATGACAATTTGACAAAACGTGAGCATCAGGTAAACCATAGACTATCCAGATGTCTTCTGGATAGTCTATGGGTAAACCAATCATCGGTTCTCCCAATTTTTCGGCCGATGGTGGGTATGAATCGGCTCTTGAACATGCAATCGGAAATCAGCTCTTTTTAATATCGGCTCATCTCTATTAAAAATGCTCATGAATGCTAAAAACTTTCCTATTTTATTCCTTCAGCTGCAAATATACTAGTAGGTTTATACTAATACAATTAGACAACTCGGCCTCGTTGTCTTTTAGTGAATAGTCAACTCGGCTTCGCATCCTTGACTACTCGCTAATAGCCTACTAATAGCCAACTCGGTCTCGTTGTTTAATTGTTAAGTAGTCAAATTATTCAGTAATTTAGGATTCAGCATCCTAGCAATGCCAATGATTAGGTGGTCAACAATAATAATACTAAGCAACTGTTGAAAAGGAAATAATATTTGAGAAATTAACAATCCATCAATCTAGTGCACAAGAAATAGATAAGGATCATTAATGTTGTAAACAAAGAACATGAAAGTCAAAATATTCTTGTGTTCTGCTTTTGAGTTTATGAGTTGAGGGGTAAGAGTAAAGTATTGTACAGTAGTGTATTATGCACCAAATTGATAATGACATTTACAAGTTTATCTTATATGAGACTTGCTCCAAATCCATAATACTGCTATACTGTATGTGCCTAACATGATATACATGAGACTTCTAATTCACAACCGACACTGGAAGATGACAACTCTATTATAACAATAACTATTGTAATGATATTTATATAGTCACATGCAATGGCGGATACTAGGGAGAGGCCAAGGGGGGCGATCGCCCCCGCCAATAATTTCTCAAAGCCTTTTAATGATAGCTGACTAACTGTGTAACAACACTGTATTAATGATTTTACAACCACAAAAGCCTTGATAGGCTATAATTTAAGAAGAAAATGAAATGAAATTTAAGCCAAAGGTTTTAAGAACTGAGATTTGAAGCAACAAAAAGATGGTTATATGTTGGCAACCTAAGTTTGCACCCCCAATATTTCGCGAAGTGTCCGCCACTGGGTCACATGATTATTTAAGATAGACATATATAGACATATAATCATATATATTTAGCCTTATTATTGACTTTATGATGACTTTATTTACCAAATGTTCCAAGTCTCCCTCTCACTCCTTTATGTCCATGCATGTCATGTGAGGTGCAACAGAGTAGGATAAAACAGAAACTTGGAGAAGATTTAATTTATAATGATGCCAGTAACACTTGTCCCGAAATCCGTAATTATCCATAAACCTGCCTACTTATATTTTTCAAACATATTTAGGAATAGGTTTAGTGATATTTAGGATTTTATAGGTTATATCAATGCGGTATGTACAGTAGTGTCAAATTTCAACTAAGTGCAATCAATTTTTATATTTCTTGGAAATACATTTCATTTTTACTTTTATTCCTGGAATTCAAACTTACTTTAATTCCAATCTTTCCATCAGGTTGTTCAACTATATTGTATGGAATCATTCTGCTTTGTAATTCATGCTGTATGTCAGCGTCAGAAAACTTCTTGCCAATCAATCTCTTGAATTGACTCACAGTATTCTTCACATTTGTTCGTTCCTTGAGATAGATAATAATGGTTATCAATAATAGTTTTAAACTGAAAGTAAAAGAAATGACAATCATAAATTAAAAACAAACAAAAAATGAGAATTCTATGAGCTATATTACTATACTAATTATGAGTTTATTAGACAAGCATATTTGACATGAAGTACTACCTGGTTTCTTGCAGAGACTCCCAAATACCGCTGCTTTTCACCAAAAGATACATAAGAACTGGATTGGTAAAAAGTACAAACAAGTCATGACTAAGTTAAATTTGTATACAAACTACTTGTTTAAAACATATTTACTCATCAGGCAGGGCTATTAAATCATTAAATAATTTATCAAAGTTTGTGCCACCTTTTATATTATATTAAAAGTGTATACATATTGAATGTATACATATGTGATATGTATACATAGCAAACTTAGTTTATGATATTTCCATAAAACTTTAACAAACACAAATGTCAAAATACAAACATAAAACGGTATATTATACTAAAAGGAACAAAAATTCAAATCTTACGGTGTCCTCCTATCGCTGTATTCATTGGCAATAGTTTCAATTCCACCACCTCTCGCAACGGCAATAAAACAATACTGATTCCCAACATCAAAACCCACTACGGACATTTCTTATATAGCTTTTGGTAAGCGTATTTAGCTGGTTTTTAACTAACTTCTTCAACGCACGTGTCGATATTTCAAAATATTAAACTTTCAATATGGCAGACAATGATATTATGAGACAATCACTCAATCGGTCGCCACTTGTTTCCATCTACCAAACTGACGTTACGTCATTTTTTCAACTTTGAAGTAAAGTTAAAAACTTTGTAACTGACCCTAACCCTAAAACCTACCCTAACCCCTAACCTAACCCTAACCAAATTGATGAAGAAAAATCAAGAAAAACAAATATGAAAATCGGGAAAATTGCGTAACGTCAGTTTGATAGATGGAAACAAGTGAAAACCAGTGAGCTCCATATATATCTGGAGTAAGAACTTCTAATGTTCGGCCAATAGGCCAAGTGAAGCCAAAGATGGCGGCAATTGACGTCCAAACTCATGAAGGTCATAAACAGTTTTCATACCATTTTTCTAGCTAATTCCAGTTTATACTAACAGATCGCATCGCTAATCAAGTTATTAGTTCATAAAATCATGATGTTATTGTTTACATCGGAGTAAAAACACAAAATTTCGGCACACTCCTTGCCGGCTTGTGCAAACCGCGCGGTCGAAAACAATAGAAAGGGATTGGCACTGGACGTCAATTTCCGCCATCTTTGGCTTCACTTTTTGGACATAAGTTCTCACTCCAGATATATATATATAGAGCTCACTGGTGAAAACCCACTCAATCAGGAAAATTTTACCTAGTTCAAATGTTCGAAGATATCCAAAAATGTCCAACATTATCCATATGTACCATTTCGATTCCAGAGTGGAAGTTGCCCACCGCTGGCGCAGGGTTGTATTTTATGATTTTATTGTGATTGAGAGAGCCCGAAGGTTTAAAATGCCAATTTTCTTGCTCCAATTTTCATCGGTGTCACAAACTGGTAGTTCTACAGATAAACCCAAACCGTACCCAATAGAGTTCACTGACCCAAACGTACATTTATGCAGTGAGCTCGATATATATATATATAGAGCTCACTGCATTTATGCTGTCATATGTACATCTAGGGATACTTTGATATGCTAGGTTAATTCTGTTCTCCATGGGTTACCTATTGAATATGCGTCTGGGTCTTTTATGGTTAATGTGGGTCCTTTGTAGTTAAAATTTTGCAGTCGATTTAATCAGAGTTGATTTAATGACGTGATTTAATCAGCGCGTATTAGTGGTAGAATACACGCTTCTAGAAAGTGCTCTGGTTTGGCTATAGAGCCTCGTTTTCGTGATTAAGATATTGAAGTTTAGAGCCCTTTACCAACCTCGTTTCCAAGCTCTTTCCTTGCCCTTTATCTTGTTGCAGGTGGCACATTTACGAAACCTGAACGCCTGAGCTGGCGTGTATATCGGTTTCAGCCAAGATGCAGGAAATCAATCATACTGCAAGTTCGCCTTTTTCACTTTGTGAGTACCGTAAACCAACGTATATAAGCCCCCCCGAATATAAGCCCCCCCGAATATAAGCCCACCGCATTCACTAACGCGCACACTGTTCCGAATATAAGCCCCCCCGAATATAAGCCCCCCCAAATATAAGCCCATATACTTACTTAAATATAAGCCCAAACTAGATGGTTCAGAAGACGACCAGGTGAACATCAGAGGATTAGAAAGCTATACAATGCCCTTACCACAGGAAGAATTTCATTTGGAAAGCAGTGACGAAGACGACGACGAACTTACAGACGTCTCTGAAGCCTGCTCTGGCTCTAATACCGGTACTAGCTCTTCCGATGATGATGATAGTGATACTGACATTTAATTACTAACAGATCACTCTAGCTGACATTGTTTCTTATAGTTATAGTCATAATTTGAATTTGTTCACTTTCAAATTTTAGGGTTCGTATTAAAAACAATTACTAACACAAAATGATGTCCGTGTATAAGCCCCCATATATAAGCCCCCCTGTATATAAGCCCATCAAAAAACCCTTACGAACCTATATAAGCCCAGGGCTTATATACGGAGGTTTACGGTATAGTAGTGAAACTGAAAAAAAATATAAGTTGACCACATACAGGTAAATTAGAAGCAGCTGACCACAAGCTGACGTAGAAAATCTGTATCTGTAATAGCAAATCAATTAGTGTATGCACGTTTAATTAATTATTTTAATGTTAGTATAAAAGCTTTGTTAAGCTTAGGTTTAGTTAGTATCAATAGTATGTTATAAATGCCGAGTATAACCACGATAAAAAACCGTGGTTCTTTAAAGGAAATTAAATGTCGAACACTTGAACATGAGTACTTTATTATGGATAACAGAATCAAAGTGAGATCGCAGTTTAAGGCTATATAGTTCTTTATCTATTCTCGGTTGAATGAACTGGCTATATTCGATGCACTTTGGCTAAAAGCTCGGTTAGTTAAGTAACGTGGAGACGCGTGGAGCTAGTCAACGAGTAACCAACACTACGCTAGACAGGGCCTTTTTTAACGGATAGACTGGGGGGGGGGGGGCAAATTCCCCCCAGTCCCCACGTTGGCCCCCCCAGTAAACTATTTTAGCCCCCCCAGTGAAGGTCCCTTTTGTCCAAAATATAAGCAAAAAAGGGAAAAACTGAGTTTAGAAGAAAGTTATGGTATTCTCACAAAAAAAACCTGGCTCCATTTAGATGGGATATATAAAAAATTGTCTCTGAAAATGCAGGAAATCAAGCCACAGAGACTCAAGAATACAAACATTTTTTGGGGGAAGACCTCCAGACCCCCCTTCAGCTTCCCACACCTGTAATACACCACCTACTTGTTATGTCCCCTTTCGATTATGGCCCCCCCACTAACGATTTCTTAAAAAAGGCCCTGACGCTAGATCAAGAAGGAAAACTGAACGAAAGATTGAACAAACTTCGTAGGTCTATAGCGAGCTATAGGGGTTATTTGACTCGTCTGTATAGAGAGACGGATGAGCTCATGCGGAACTATGACAATTACAAAGAAGTAATAAAGAAACGTGAAGATTTAGATAAAGGTTTTGCAGACCTTAAAGATGCAAGTGTCAATTGTGCCCGATTCCTTACTAAAAACGAAGAAAAGGAAGCCATGGCGATTCAATTGGACGTTATCAATAATTTAAGATTAGATACTCGGACTGGCTGCGAAAATTCATTCTGAGAGAAAACCGAACAAGCGAAACAGGTATGCAAATCTCATCGAAAGAATTTGAATTACAAACAATATCTCGTGCCGTCAAGCTTATGAAGCGGAACTGCAGGACGGGGACGATCTGTTGAATTCTTTAAGTAGAAGTTTCCGAATGGCAAACAATGAAACCGCGAAAACAGCCAGAGAACTTGGTAATTTATATAAAGACAGTGCGCTGCGAGTACCAAGTCTGGGGAAGCAAACAGATTTGTCAAACTATTCAACTCAGAGCCCAAGAAGTAAGGACAAGGGAAGACGCTGGTTCGAAAAAGAATCGAAGAAGTCTAGTCAGAGTAGTAAGAGAAGTCAACAAGGTCAAAAGCTGGCGATGTTTCGTTTGAGGTTGAAACAGCTCGAAGAAAAGGAAGAGCTGCTCGAAAGACAACCGAAATTAAAGACAGAAATGGCAAAATTGGAATTAAAAGTTGAAATTATTGACGCTCGAGCAGAAGTTGAAAAGTGTGCAATTGAATCAACAATACTACAGTGATGATGATCGTGATTTTGGACGTGACGTAGATGAGCGACTTTCAGATCTAGAAAGACAGACTCTACAACACTGAGACCATGGAGAAGTTCTTGGGATCCAGTTGTACAGAGAAGCAGGTGAGAGAATTCCCAACATCGAGTCAACAAATCTTCCGCCAATGGCTTCAGCGAGGAATGACGGAGGCATTCATCCTGAAATTCAGCGTTTACTTGAAAGACAGACTCAAGTTATTGAAGGTCAGAATACTACGGTAGAGAAGCTGACATCTAGTCTTGACCTGCCGAAGCGTGAATTTCTGTGCTTTGATGGCAACCCAACGACGTATTTTCGATTTATTATGAACTTTGAAGTGAATGTAGAGAGTCGGGTGCCTGACGAAACAGTTAGACTTTCCTATCTTATTCAACATACCAGCGGAGCAGTTAGACAAGCTATTGGGAACTGCGTAATCTACCCAGCGGATGTTGGCTACAAGAAAGCCAAATAAATTCTACGTAAGAACTTTGGCCAAAAGCATAACATCGTTCGAGCATTTGTTGAGAAAGTTATAAGAGGACCGCAAATTAAATCCGGTGAAACCGAAAAGATGATGCAATTAGCCCGTGATATGCGCAACTGTTTGATGAATTCAATGCAAATGAACTATAAGGCAGACATTAATTCGTTGGATACATTGATGAAGGTAGTGAAGAGACTTCCATCATATTTACAGGCGAAGTGGGCAGATGTCTCGGGTAAATTAATCCAAGAAGAAATAGAACCCGAATTTGAACATTTAGTTGACTTTGTGGAAAAGTATGCTGCGATAGCCAATACCACATTTGGTAAATTGGTCGGGTCGAAGCCAGAAGGAAATATCAAACCAAAACCCAAAGTAAGGGAACCTGTTCTTGATCCCAGCAAAGTATCAACATTTGGAACACAGCATGCCGAAACACAAACCAGTGGTGACAGCTCGAATGATCATAAACCACAACAAAGAAGTAGGCAGTGTTTACTGTGTGGAATGTCTAATCACGACTTGGAAAAATGCTACAAGTTCCGGCAGAAGTCTTACCAAGAACGACTAGAATTTACTCGGACAGAAAAATTGTGTCACAACTGTTTAAGAAAGAACCATTTTGCGAGACGATGTAAGTTAGGTGTATGTTGAGTGGCTGTAATATTCGACACCATTCCCTTCTTCATTTACCAGTTAATCCACCAGAGAGTTCACCCAGGCCTGAAAAAGAGCAGGAAGAATCCCCTCAGCGTAGTAATGAGGCCGGAAGTTCTAGACATTGTGGAGCGGCAGCGAAGGAGAAACCGAGGGTGTGTTTAAGAATACTTCCAGTCAGAATCACCAACTGCGATGGTACTCGTCAATTGGATACGTATTCCTTTATTGATAACGGACCAGATACGACACTTTGCAAGAACAGTTTAGTAGAAAAGCTTCACCTGAAACATAAACCAACCGAATTTCCTTGACAACGGTCAATGCTCGGGACAAGAAGAGACGTGGACAAGAAGTGAAGCTGAAAGCTTTGAAAGGCGAAGGCGAAATACAATTAGATCGTGTATGGAGTGTTGATCGCCTACCTATTTCAGAAAGAAGCATCCCTGTGGTGGACGATATTGACCATTGGTCTCATCTGCATGGTATCGACTTCTCCGAGCTCGATGGCAAAGAAGTGAGTATCTTGATTGGAAGTGACGTTCCGGAAGTTCATTGGACATTGGAGGAAAGACGGGGAGGACCTAAAGAACCATTGGCAGTTCGTACGATACTTGGTTGGACGCTGTTTGGTCCTATAGGAAATGGAACTAGCACGGAAGGAAATGTTAATTTCGTACAGATCGATCATGGAGAAGAAATAACACATCAGTTAGAACGATTATATAACAGTGAGTTCAATGACTTATCTTTGAATGGAGATAAACCTATGTCGATCGAAGACCGTCGAGCTCTCACTATTATGGAAAAACCCGTACGACAAGTTGACGGTCACTATCAAATAACTCTACCGTGGCGTTATAGTTCACCGTGTTTGCCAGACAACAAATTGCAACCTCGTACTTGTTGGCTGAGAAGAGACTCCAATCTCTTCAAAGGCGATTAAAGTATGATGAACAACTGAAACAGAAATACCGGAATGTTATTAATGATTATGTCGTCAAAGGTCATACCATAAGAGTTCCTGAAGCTGAGATTGATCCGAGTGGTAAACCCCTTTGGTATCTGCCTCACCATCCTGTGTTACATGCCAAGAAGCCAGGAAAGGTCAGAGTCGTGTTTGACTGTTCGGCACGATATAAAGGAACATCGCTTAATGATCAGCTAATAAGTGGACCAGATTTAACAAATTCACTTGTTGGGGTCCTACTTCGCTTCCGTCAGGAACCGATTGCTATGATGTCGGATGTTGAACAGATGTTTCATCAAGTTCTCGTAGATCCAAAAGACCGAGATGCCTTCAGATTCTTGTGGTGGCCAGAAGGTGATCTGAAAGAGAAAGCAGAAGAATTCCAAATGCTGGTGCACTTGTTCGGGGCGACTTCATCGCCAGGTTGTGCAAATTATGCATTAAGGAAAACTGCCGAAGACAATCGAAAGGATTTTGACTTTCGAGACAGTAAATCGTAATTTTTACGTCGATGATTGTCTAAAATCGGTAGCGACGATTGAAAGAGCGCTTCACTTGGTAGAAGAATTACCACGGTTGCTGGAACGAGGGGATTTAATCTTACGAAGTGGGTATCAAATCGGCGAGAAGTTACCGCTGCCATACCAGTTGAGAAAAGAGCTTCTGTGGTCGATTTAGATTTGGAGAATTCGCGGATAGATCGAGCCTTGGGAGTTCAGTGGGTTATAGATAACGATACGTTTGGCTATAAAGTTGGAAAACGATGGACTGTTGATTCGCGAAGGAAGATTTTATCGTTAGTGTCATCAATATACGATCCTTTGGGTATTGCTGCGCCATTGTTGTTACCAGCCAAGAAGATTTTAAAAGACCTGTGCAGAAATCTGATTGGTTGGGACGAAATAATTCCGCCTGAATGGATTGATAATCTACCTGGCTTTGAGCGACTTGTTATTCCATGTTGTTTGAAACCTGAAACCTTGGGTAGACTTTCTTCCATTCAGTTACATCATTTTACTGATGCTTCGGATCGGATATGGGGCAGTTTCGTATCTTCGTTTGGTCGATGTGTCGAGATCCATACATTGCATCCTTCTGATGGGAAAGTCACGTGTTGCTCCGCTAAAATCACTTACCATCCCAAGATTGGAACTTTCTGCAGCCACTGTCGCAGTCAAGCTACATAAATTGATCTCGTATGAGTTGGGACTACCGATTCACAATACAGTATTCTGGACGGATTCTACGATCGTCATACAATATATTCGGAATGAAGCTAGAAGATTCCAGACCTTTACGGCTAATAGATTGGCACTGATTCATGAGATCTCAACACCTAACCAATGGAGACACGTTCCTTCGGAATGGAATCCTGCAGATTCAGCGTCTCGTGGGTTGGAGATGAGTGATTCGAAGCAACTTCAGCAGTGGCTTAACGGACCCTCGTTTTTGTGGGAAGCCGAATGTTCCTGGCCTGAGCAACCTGCTGACTTGATTGAACTTGCTGATGGTGACGAAGAGTTGAAGAAGAAGTCTTTCAATATACACTCCGTTACAGATCATGGTGGCGTTTATAGTTTGTTGAACCAATTTTCCACTTGGACGAAACTTCAAACCTCGATTGCCTGGTTTCTTCGTTTTAAGATCTTTCTACTCGCTCCGCTTGAGAGCTCGAGATCAAGAAATATGACTCGTGGACCACTTAGAGTTTACGAACTACGTCACAGCACACATGAAATGTTTCGTTTGGTTCAAGAGTTGGCATTTCCCAAGGAACTAGAACTTATTCGGACTGGGAAAGGCGATAGTTTGAGTAAACTTCTTCGAGGTACAGGCTATTTAAGTCCATTGAGAAAGCTTAATCCAATTATTGTTGATGGTGTCCTAAGAGTTGGTGGTCGTTTACAGAGAGCCTCGATTGGTTGCAACGCTTCTCACCCAGTGATTCCAACTCAGAAACATCCAGTGACCCAGTTGATAATTAAGCACTACCATTAGATGGAAGGTCATGTTGGTAGCAGTCAAGTCTGGGCCACAATCAGACAGGGATTCTGGATACTGCAAGGCCCGAGTGCGGTTAAACAACTAGTGCGGAGGTGTTTTACGTGTCGTCGTTGGAATTCACGCCTGATGGAGCAAATGATGTCTCCGTTGCCAGAAGCTAGAGTCACTCCGGAAGAACCAGCATTTTCGTCAGTTGGTATCGACTATTTTGGCCCACTCTATGTGAAGTTAAAGCGCAGCGTTGTTAAACGATATGGATGCATATTCACTTGTCTTGTTATCCGGGCTGTTCATATCGAGATAGCTTACGATTTAAGCACAGATTCCTTTATACAAGCCTTTATGAGGTTCGTCAGCCGACGTGGGCCTCCTACCAAGGTCTTCAGTGACAATGGTACAAATTTTAAAGGTGCAGAAACCGAGATAAAGGAAGTTTTGACAAGATGGAATCAGGATCGTATTACTCGCTGTTTGAGAAGTCGTGACGTTGAATAGAATTTTAACCCACCAGCTGCAAGCTATGCGGGTGGTGTCTGAGAAAGGATGATCCGATCAATAAGGAAAATCTTGCGTTCGTTGGTGACAGATCAGTTGGTTAATGATGAGACTCAAGAAAATCCTCAACGATCGACCGTTAACCCGACTTAGTGATGATCCTAATGATCTGGAGCCATTGACTCCAAGTAAATTGTTGTTACTACGACCAAATCCTAGCTATCAACCCGTTGAATTTGGTGAAACGACTTTGTACAACAAGAAATGGAAGCAAGCCCAGTATCTTGCCTCCGTATTTTGGAGGCGTTGGATTAAGGAGTACTTACCTACTTTACAAGAACGTCAGAAGTGGTTACGCCCTAGACGAAACGTTGTACCTGGTGATCTCGTTTTAGTTGTGCAAGAGAATGTTCAACGTGGTCAGTGGCCGAAGCTGTGATAGAAGAAGTATTGACTGATAAGTATGGTCATGTTCATCATGTTATATTATAATAAGGACTGAAACTGCGCGATTACGTCGTGACGTGCGAAAACTATGTTTAATAATTTCATTTTTTAAATTTCAAATTATCGGAAAATGAAAACGTTTCACTCAAATTCTTAAGTTTCAAATTCTGGGGTCATTCATTTTTCGCAATTTCGAAAAATGAGAAATGAAAATAACGATTGCTTATTTTTTATTTTTGCAAGCAACCCAGTTTACTTTATATTCACATTCTTTCAAAATGGCGGCACTAGAAGATCTTGTGAGTGTTGAAGCTGTTCGTGAACTTTCCCGAAATCATACGCTAGAAGAAGTTGCTGATAATTTACAGATGATGTTTCCAAATCAGAGAGGGTTAAGTGTTAAAAGTATAAAACGATTTTGTGAAAAACATGGAATACGAAAGAGAAATTGTGTTACTGGATGACGAACTTGATCAAATTGTCCACTGAAGCATCTGTTTGATCTGTACAACAGGTAACAATTTCATATGCATAGAATAACATACTTCGATCACGATGCGTCTACTATTGAAATTCATAAGATGTTTTGCCTCGCCGTTCTTTAAAAGCCTCTGGAACCAGGGTAGATATAATCCGTGGTAGTCTCATAATGTTAAGAGTGATGTTGCAGGTTAATTGGCCTACCACGGATTATATCATACTACATCATATGAATTTCAATAGTAGACGCATCGTGATCGAAGTATGTTATTCTATGCATATGAAATTGTTACCTGTTGTACAGATGCTTGGACAATTTGATCAAGTTCGTCATCAGTAACACAATTTCTCTTTCGTATTCCATGTTTTTCACAAAATCGTTTTATACTTTTAACACTTAACCCTCTCTGATTTGGAAACATCGTCTGTAAATTATCAGCAACTTCTTCTAGCATATGATTTCGGGAAAGTTCACGAACAGCTTCAACACTCACAAGATCTTCTAGTGCCGCCATTTTGAAAGAATGTGAATATAAAGTGAACTGGGTTGCTTGCAAAAATAAAAAATAAGCAATCGTTATTTTCATTTCTCATGACCCCAGAATTTGAAACTTAAGAATTTGAGTGAAACGTTTTCATTTTCCGATAATTTGAAATTTAAAAAATGAAATTTTTAAATTCATTTTTCATTTTTCTAGAAATGAAAAATGATTTTTGTTCAATTTCAAAGCAATTTTAATTTTTCAAACTGTAAAAAAATTAATGACCCTAAGACCCACGGATTTATTATGGATAACAAAATCAAATTGAGATCGCAGTTTACTGTAAGGCTTCTAAGGCTATAGTATCAATCTCTGGCGTGAAAGAGACTATAGTGCCTAGTAGGCGAGAGCCTCAAAACAAGTTTAATTCAGAAAAATTAAATCTCCAAAAAGCTATCCAACCAAGGGGCAGAATACTTTGTCTTCAGCCGGGTAACCTTTCTATTTAACATTAAGAAAGATACATTTGTTATACAAAAGGCCGACATTCAAGGAAAACGTGCAAGTGGGACAGCACCTCGATTGAAAATCAGTTGACCATTACTACCTCCACACATGTCCACACATGTCTCTTCCGACAAGACCCCCACCACTCATGTCACTCCCGACAAAATTCCCACATACCCCTCCCTTTTTACCATCTCTCCTTATTTGTAATATGCGTTTCACCGAAGCTTGATGAACTTTCTGCCGTAGTATCTATTAACCAAGTTGACTTAATTTGCATAACGGAATCCTGGCTATCTCCTATGGTTCCCGACAGTACTATTTTACTATTTTTAGGAGAGACCGTTTGTCCCCTGTCGGCGGAGGTGTCTGTGCTTACATTAATAGTGGTATTTACTGTAAGCGGATAACTGAATTTGAATCCCCCTTGATTGAATCTCTCTGGATGGCAGTAAGGCCAAAGAAGCTACCTCGTTCATTCTCGATTATCCTGGTAGCTGTAAGCTGTTATCTACCATTCTACCTCATCCGGTCGAGATGAAAACATTGAATTATATTCACATATCCAGTCCAACGTGGACACGTTCTTACAATCTCACCCTGAAGCTCTAGTGCTGGTAACTGGGGACTTCAATTTTAGAAGTACTGGATTTGATGCAAAGCGTATCCAAAGAATAGCTGGCCTGACCCAGATAATTAAGGTAGCTACGAGAGCTGAGGCAATATTAGACTGAAAGCCAACATATTTGAATCAATCCAACTTCCTCCTATTGGATCGAGTGATCATAATCCAATCCTTTTGAAAGCCCAAAATCCTCTTCCAAAACCAGACAACACACCAATATGGAAACGGGATCTTAGAGACAGTAAGATACGACCATTCGGACGGTACATTACTATATTTGATTGGTCTGCCATCTTTAGTACACACGATTGCGATTCTAAGTATGAGAAATTTAACACGACGATTAGTGCGATGATTGAGAAATTCTTCCCCCTGGAACGGACTAAGGTACGGAAAAGCGATAAACCGTGGATGACGTCATCAATTAAATCGGGTATTACAAACCGTCAAAGAGCTCTCCATGGAAGTGGGAAGAAATCAGATATGTATAAGTTCTGGCGAAATAAAGTACAATCAAGTATTAAAGTTGCGCGTATGAAGTACTACACTGGATCAGTTGAGAAATTGAAAAATTCAAATCCCACGAGATGGTGGAAGGAAGTGAAAGCGCTAAGTGGTTTGTCATCTAAAAATTCTTGGTACCGCCAACTACTCTCCGATGATGTCCCGAGCTGCAACGACCTTGCTGAAACATTTAACAACTTCCTTGTTGGCCTTACGTCTCATTTTGAGCCTCTTCCGTCTGACGATGATCAGGTGGACCTGGAAGTACCAAATGATCTCCTTGTCGACTCCCATCAGGTCTTCAAGAAACTCCGGGAAATTAAAACCACGAAATCCCCTGGGCCAGACAAAATACCACATATAATTTTGAAGTCCTTTGCCTTTGAATTTGCTCCGATCATCACGGATATTTATAACTCATCTATGAAACAAGGTGTCTTCCCGGGAGGATTAAAGAGATCTGTTGTTGTGCCTGTCCCGAAGGTTCTCCCCCCTTCAAATATCGAGGATGATTTACGCCCAATTTCATTGACCTCGCAAATTGCAAAGGTCATGGAGGGATGTACCTTAGACAATCTGTTTCCTGAAGTTGTAAATAAAATGGACACTAAACAATTTGCCCTGCCTAAGAAATCGACAACTCATGCTCTAGTGTACAGTATCTCCTACATTCAATTTTGGCCGCCCTTGAGAGAGGTTCCTGCAGTGCCCGGCTGTTTTTTGCTGATTTCCAAAAGGGATTCGACTTAGTAGATCACAATGTTATTGTCCACGAGCTTACTAACCTTGGAGTACACCCAGTGACTATTCGGTGGATTAAAGCTTTCCTCTCCAACCGAGAACAATGTGTGAGGGTTGGAAATTCAAATTCATCTTGGAAGAAAACGAACGGTGGTTTGCCCCAAGGTACAAAATTAGGTCCATTACTGTTTGCTGTTCTTGTAAATTCACTACTTAAAGATTGGCCTGGCAGAATAAAATTTGTCGATGACTCCTCTGCTCTTGAGATTGTACCGCGATACTCACCAAGTTTAATGCCATTAGTGGTTAACGATATTTCGGATTTTTCCAATGATCGAGGAATGAAATTAAACCCAAAAAAGTGCAAGCAGATGTTGATAAGCTTCCTTAAATATGGAGCACCAGGCACAAATCAACAAATTACTGTTGCTGGTAACCCGGTTGAAACTGTATCTTGTTTTAAACTTCTTGGCGTATGGTTATCAAATGACTTGCTGTGGAATGTCCACGTAGATAAAGTCTTGAAGAAAGCAAACTCCCGTCTATACACCTTGCGTTTATTAAAGAGGGCTGGTTTACAGCTGTCAGACATCATTCAAATTTATTGCTCATTCATCAGATCCAGAATTGAATACGCGTCTCCAGTTTGGTCGTCAATATCTAAAACCTCGTCGGACCTCCTTGAGTCAGTACAAAAAAGGGCTATAAGGATTGTTTATCCAGATTTATCCTACGATGCGGCCTTGGAAATCTCCAACCTCCAACGGCTGAGCACACGAAGAGACGTGTCGTGTAGGAAATTTATTGAATCCTTGCGTCGTGAAAACTCAGCTGCAAACCCCTTAACTAAAGTTATGGAAATTCGTCCGAGGTCCTGCACTGATGATTACATCCTCCGGAACGAACTGTCAAATGCCAATCAGAACCCTCCATATTAGTCTGAACGTTTCAAAAACTTTGTTACCATAAAATATTATTAGTATTATTATATCAGTAATTATTATGTCATTATATATTTATATATTCATATATAAGTACACATATATATCTTTTAATCTAATAATTATACTTAACATTTTAACTTAATTAGTCTTATATCTAATAATTTTAAGCTTTCCATGTAATTCAGTTGTTAAACTGCAATATGGTTTTATTAAACAGATTGATTGATTGATTGATTGATACTGAAGTTAATATCTGCGGCAAATTTCTTCCCCCAGGAACCTTTAGGCATTTTAAAATTAGACACAATCCCCCATGACCGATTCTGTTTTCTGTAAAACTAACATAATAGGAACACTTGAGTTTGAAGGACAAAAATGAAAAATGTATAGTCATAAATTAATTAAATTAAACAATCTCGTTTCTTGTTTTATCCTTTCAGCTAGTCCTTTTAGTTTTTGACACTTTTTTTAGCATGCGACTACGTTTTTGTTCTTTGTTGCTACTGAACATCACAGCCAGCACAGAACTACGAAGTTTCGTTTTTCAACGAAATTCAGTTCACCAACCAGTATAGTAAGTATACTAGTATAGTGACCTTTGACTTTTTATTGAAAATTTATTGAATGCATGCAGCAATATTTTTTTCCCAGGTTCCTTAACCTTCCTTTTATCAGTAATTTTTTCAGGTGTATGGAATTGAACGTAAGTGCATATCATATCTATATTATCAAATGTCGACCCAGTGATATATGTTAATATGTATAAAAGAACAACCTATTGTCATTCCGTCCCTTGAATCCATCATCACAGGCATCGTCAGATCAGTTTATATACTTTTCAGATTTTTCTACTTATTGTTAATGAAATTGTAGAAACACTATATATAATATTATGACTATATAACTATAAGATAACTGAATAATGATCATTTAAGCTTCAATCATACAATATTATTTCATGTTAATTTATCATATAATTTTACTGAAACGGAAAAATGTGAAACACGACGCTCAGTGGTGGCATACCGTGAGACATAATAATAGTAACATTACTAACATTCTTTATATCTGAAAGGCGCTGATTTTTATCGGTCACTATCCGGCTGAGCATTGCCTAGTGGCATTGCGTTCATAAGTATACCATACTGAAAATAAGATTCCATTGAGATTGTCTACAATATATTATGTCAAGAACTAGTACCGAGACAACTTTAGAATAATCTGTGAATATAGTGCGTCACGTCTATAAGTTGTCATAACGCGCGGGAATCATCAAAGAGTTGACATTATCCGTTCAACTCTATGTTCTCGGAAGAGTTTCACCGATTCAGAGCAATTTGAGTTAGACAGCTGCAGAGAGAATGCCGGTGGTTAGCGTAAAGTGTAGTGTTTTTCAAGAAGCCTGTACGGAAGCACGCAGATGGATCGAGGTCAGTGTATGTCAGTGTCCGACATACTTTAGCCTTTTTGTTAATTGATAATCAAGTATCACAACGCATTGAAACAACATTTTGTTTTATTAAAGGAAACAACCAAAATGACTTTTCCATGCGAAGATTTTCGAGAATCTCTGAAAGATGGCATGTTGTTATGCAAGTAGGTGGATATATATAATACGGAAGTGTTTACAATTTGCCTTGTTGCGACACATCTCAGTCAGAACTCTCTGATCAGATTGCAAGCCGCCTCAATCTACATTCCATGGATGTGTAAACTTTATCAATTAATACAAAATATTTTAATTACCTTTTAATTGGCTGGCTGCGTGGAACTATTTGTATTCATTAAGTGTACAATAATCTTTCTTTGGTACAATTAACACATCTCTCTCATCTACATGGCATGTAAATCAGGCAAGCCTTTTGTATAGTTTCGTGATCAATATACTAATCATGCTCAGATCATAAGCATGCATGATACAATTAACTAATTTTTCATTTTTCAAAACCATTCCTAATCCACTTTTAATAAAGAGATCTCCGGTAAATTGCCACTTATATTTTGAATAGCTTGGTAAAAGTTTATCATTCATAATTAGGAATGTCGAAGGAAGATCTTTTGAATATAGATATTTGCTTTGTGGATAATCATATTTATAGACAAAAGTTTGATTGTAACCATACAATTTCAATTCTTACAACTCTTTCGGGTATTTGCCAAGTTTTGCTTAGTTTTGCAGGTTTCAGGTTGGTGCATGAGGTTAATGCTGCGCAGATTACAATGAGGGTTGGGACGTAGAAAGTCAAATGCAATCTTAATTATTCCATCATGAACCTTCCCATCCTAACTAAACCTGCACAAACATGCACAGGCTTCACTTGGTGGGTTCACTATGCAAACACTGACGCATCAATGAATGTGGAACGAAATCCTGGTCCGTCTAATGCGAGTAAAACAAATACTATTTCATCAACTAATCAACATAAATCTCTTACGTTTGTTCTGCAAAATGTACGAAGCCTTAAGTCTGTTCAACAGATTGTCCTGCTTTCAAGATATTGCCTTAACAAACCAATTTGACGTGATTGCACTTACTTACTGAAACCTGGTTGAACAACTCTATTACTCACCACGAAATTATCCCTCATGGATATCAAATCATTCGTAAAGATCGTCCAACCGGTATTGCTAGCAGTGAAAAATGGCATTACGACCGAGCCTTTCATCTTCAAATGTGAGTCTCTGGAATTAACAAGCGTGATAATTAAATCACTGTCCAAAATAATTCTTGTTGCTGTTTGCTATAGACCACCTAACGCTGATAGTGACTTCCTCCAGAATCTGAACAGCTTTATTCAGTATGCTATCAATGCTAACTTCAAGGACATTATTTTGCTTGGTGATTTTAATTATCCAACCATTCAGTGGCTAAATGGCTCGGGATTCTCGGGAACGTTGAGTGAGAACATCACCAACAAGTGGTAACTTCACCAACTCGTGGCTCAAACATACTCGATCTGGTCTTAACAACCAACGAGTCCCTTATAAAAAAACATCGAAATCACGGACGATGAAGCTGTTGCTCTCCAGCCTGACCATAAGCTAGGCAATTACGTTTGACGTCACACTCCACCAAAAGCCAAAAATGACAGTGAAGAGGAAACCATACAACTACAACCAGGGTGATTTTGTAGCTCTCCGAGAAACTGAGAAACTTCTGCCGTTGACTGATATCATTCTCACTGAGGATGATATTGACGTCGCTTGGTCTACTGAAATGGAAGAATACTTTCCTTGCTGCAGTAGACACGTATATTCCGAGAAAACAAACCTCGCGATCTTACACCATCTTACTTCTCAAGAGAGATAGTACATGTACTACATCAGAAGTAATCCATGGGGAAACGAGCAAAAGAATCAAATTCGGCAGAGCTTTGGGAGAAATTTCGAGAACTCCGTCGGACTGCTAAACGACTAATTAAAAATAAGAAACGTGAATCTATTAGGAACCTGGCGCGATCAATAGAAACTAATCGGACTGCTAAACGAACACATCATCATTACCTGATACCATGACACTAGCTGAGATGACGTTTACCACCACAACTGCTAAAGTTGACGCTTTAAACAAATTATTTGCCTCTAAGGCTCTATATTCCTGCTAAAGTTGACGCTTTAAACAAACTCTTTGCCTCTATGTTCCTTCCTCGCCGCAACAATCCATGTGCTCCATCGCTTTCTGCTGTATCCGACATTCCAACTGAGTTTTACGAAGTCTCAGTAGAAGAAACTCGCAGTTTGTTGTCTACCTTACCATGCACAACGAAAGCCACGGGTCCAGATGGGATATCCCCCAGATTATTGAAAGAGTGTTCGGAAGTCCTTGCTCCGTCGCTCGCAGCTCTATTTAATAAATCTTTGGCCCTTGGTAATGTTCCTGCGGATTGGAAGTATGCAAATGTAGTTCCTGTCCCAAGAATTAGTGAAACCCATATCATCAGTATAATTACCGTCCAATTTCGTTATTATCTCTTTATTCTCTTGTGTCTAAAGTTCTTGAGCATGTGGTTCACAACCGAGTACTTTATATTGTCAAACCTCTCCTTCATGGTCAACAACACGGCTTTCGTGCAGGAAGATCTTGCATCACCCAGCTCCTTGACGTTGTTTACAATATCGGCAAAGCATTAGATCGCGGAAAAGAGATTGACATGAAAAATCTAGATTTCTCCAAAGCATTCGATTCTGTTTCCCACGATAAACTTATTCTGAAACTCTCCCAATTGATGTTACTGGTCCCCTCTTAGCCTGGTTCTCCGACTATTTATCAGGCCGTAAACAGCGCGTTGTAGTCAACGGTTTTTCATCAGAATACTTTGATGTGACATCTGGCGTACCACAAGGTAGTATTGTTGGTCCGTTGCTCTTTTTAATTCATGTTAACGACCTTCCCGATGCAGCAACAAACAGCAAAGTTCCAATGTTCGCAGATGATAGCAAGTGTTATCGTGTCATTGAAAATCCTCAAGATACAATCCCTCCCTATGTCAATGGTCCTCTATTTCTGAGTTAAAGTTCAATCTGAAAAAGTGTAATGGTATAAGATTTTCTCTTAAACGTTACACCGAGACACTCACATACCGCCTAGATTTGGAACAGATCTGCTTTAAGTCATCACAGAAAGATCTTGGAATTTTATTTACCAGTAACTTTAAAATGGTCACCTCATATCTCAAACATCGTATCCAAGGCAAACTACATGCTCGGTTTCCTGCGACGTAACTGTACTTATCTGACGGATATAAAATGTCGACGTTCTCTTTACTTAACACTTGTTCCACTAAGACGGCATTTTTAGTTTCTCCGAATTCGTGGAGAGAACATTAGGGGAGGGGGTACAAACCAAGTCTTGGTGTAGTGCAAGTTAAATTAAGCCATTGAGTTGACAATTACGCCAGACATTGTATATACTTATCGAAATATGATGGAACTGTGAAAACGTTCTCTTGATTTTGCAGACTTTGTCATATTTAAATACGACGTTTTGCGTCGTTCATACAAATGATAGAAAGTCCAACGTTTCATGGACCGGCAGACGTATTTTTCGTTATGTTTCTCCCTATTTTCGAATGAGAAATGAGTGAAAAATTAAGTACGATTAGGTTCCGAAACTAAATGAAACTACAAAATACTGCTAACATTCAATACGCCAAAGGCTGGAACGTTGGCCGAAACGTCGATATGTCAGTCTATCTTTTCATCGACTGTTTTTTTACAAATTATATTGTGAAAGTTGACAAATAATGTACTCTAGACTCTGATTCACGAGCATCGCCACGTGACAGGGTAAGATGAGCAGAGTGGACAAGCGAGGACCGAATGCGCGGAGAAAACATCTAGAGAATGACATGCAATTTTCGCATTTAGCTGCATTTAAATTTTGCTGAATGCTGAAAGACATTATAATTGAACGTCGTATGACTGAAAAACTCAAAGGAACTAAAATAAATTTCAAGACTTGCACTAGCATTTGGTGGGCTCAATTTGGGAAACGTTTAAGCTGCAAAAACAGCCGATCCGCACGTTGTATGTCAGTAAAATTACTGGTTACAACGTCTAACAATTCCAGTAACTTACTAGAATTGTAATTTTACGCATATGTAATGACCCTGACCCAATCCCCACCCCTAACCCTAACCCTAAACAATCCCAGTAAGTTACTGTAAACAATTATGTTACTGGGTCACAACGTGTGGATGGGGTGGTAAAAATAGTAGATATAATAATGGTTTGTGGGCAAATGGGATTAAACTGAAAAGAGTGAAATTGATGTATAATGCAATAAATCCACTTGTACCGCATGATATGCAAATCAATCGTGATGTTTTTTGCATATCACGTGTCACGTTCTCAACCTCGAAATAGGATGCCTGCTTTTCAACTTAAACAAATTTTCAATGTTAATTAAAGACTAGTGGAGAAGTTGAGTGGTATTAATGTTGGTCAACTTAATCCAATACCAAGATCATTGGCTTGGATGGTATGTATTTATATCTTCAGTATCTAAGAGGCAAAAACCTTGTCTTCTGCATTTTCATTCACTTCATTCCAATAATATACTGATATTATTGTGATAGTGTTTTTAAATTTTTTAAACATAGGATAATCTGGTCATATTTCTAAACATATGTCGCTATATGGGCTTGAAAAAATCCCAGTTATTCCGCGTTAGTGATTTAGCTGCTGTGCGAAATCAGGATATTCCAGTCAAAGTGTGAGTATTATCCGTCCTGCATTATACATGTGCAGTTTTAATAATAGCAGTAAATATCTATATGACTATGTTGTTACAAACATTAATAGGTACATTTAATAGGCCTATTAGCATCGAAACGTACCGTGTAGCGTTTTCGTATGATCGTATCAACATCATTAATTATGCACTAGCTAAAGCTCCCAAAACATAGGTTTGGAATATTAATGAAAACATGCTTTACATATAAACAACATTTTGTGCCCCATTCCCACGCCCCCTCCCCATTCATTGTTGAACCTATTAGAAGTGTATACTACGGTGTAAGTAACATTGAACAGAAAGGATAATCTCTCCTATAGCTATAATAGCAATACATTTCTTAAAAAATGAACAGTGTCGCAGATGTTTTCAGTCCAGGATTGTAGCTTACTATCAGAGCTATATTTGATATGATTGGTTGACGTTAGATCTTCTCAGCGGACGAACCTCACTCCGGGGCCCGGGCGGTTGTGTCAAGCCCTATGGCTATAACGAAGGCAAAAATTATACCAGAACGGCACTGATCGACAGTTAAGTTCTTATCACAGGACACAGCATGAGCAATGTTCTTTATATATAAATTTTATTGTGTTTGACATACTGTGCATTCAAATGCCTAAAAAGAATATGGATTCAATTCAGACTCATAGTATAATTGGAAACCATTCATCATTCATCAAAGCCAGAGATTATTCTAATTCAGGAACTCCATAACGATAAAAGCCTGGTGGCAGATTTTCGTCAGCGGGTACTTTCTAACAATTTAGCTTGCAGACGTTCGATGATCTTTATTTCATATAAGAATAAAGAAAAGGTACTTTTCTTTTCAATTGTATATAGTTCTAAAAGACGGTTCACGGTTCTGAATAATGATCATGAATTTTTTCAAATTGATAACAATTATCTGCACCTCTGCCCTTTCGGTTCTCTAAGAGCAAAAGAGCCAACTGAACTCCTGCCTCCTGGTTCGGCGTTCCTGCTATACTTCTGGTTTCTGAGTTCAGCATCAGTATATGTGCATGCAGTGTCTGGTATTTGACACTACATATAATTACGTTCTGCATGCTTGGGTAAACTGAAGTAAAATTGTTCAGGAAATCGTCTTCGTCTTGGTCGTAACTACCCGTAAACAAAACTTTGACGTTTCGACCGTCTGGCCCTTCGTCTAGCGTCAAAATAGTTTTCTTTATCTTCTTTTGGTAATCATGCGACCCGGCAAACGAAGACAGTTTATTATTGAATACTATACCTACACTGGAACCCCACGTTTGAGATATCATCTGGAACATGTGCCTATATTAACCGCAAAAATTCTCCGAAAAAACGTAAAAAGGCTACGCGAAATTTATTAAAAAGACTATGAATTTATTGAGCAAGCACATATACTATAGGCGTATAGTGCGTGTTATGTTACGAACCAAATTAATGTGCCGCTCATTTAAAATGATTTTCGTTTATTGAGGAAACAAGTAAAATTTGCATACGATCTATTCATGTACTCGAGATATCACACTGCGAAAGCTATATATTCCAACTGCTAATTTTGACTTATTATTGTTAGTCACTCAATTGGTCATGCTATAATATTTCATTTCATTTCATGTTATTGCCAGAAAACAGAAGGAAGAAGACAGAAGATTACGAAATGTAAGTAGTTGACTGCATACTGATCAGATCTGAATGCCAGACAGATGTAGTTGCCATATGGCGTGTTTGTGTTCCTATTAATTTCAAAGACAAAGTATCGTTGTACATATAGAAGTAGGATTTGCTTCAGCAATCCTTGTGACAATGTTCACAAAGCGTATGATTGAAAACACTTGTCTTCAAGATAGCTTGGAAAAAGAGTCTTAGACATTCTTTTTATTCTTTAATCTTCTTATTTTTCATTGTATAAGACATCAAAACACAGAATATAACATTAGTCATTAAGAAGACAGATTATGCTTGATCCAGTTCAATTCCCGTAAGCCATTGTCTCGTACGATTCCTGCCTGTTTGGCTGTTTCCTCAGCTAGAACTACCTCTCATTGAAATTTAAATCGTTGACATTGCTTTACGTAGAATTAGGTTCGTATACGTATTTTTCCCAACAACACTGTCAAGAACATTAAATACGACTGTGTGACAATGTTACAAACAAAGTTTGCATATATTGATGAAACTGAGACCGAATACTTAATTTTATATGTAGATTATTAGTAGCGCTTATAAAGTTATAGGAATGGAGAATCCGGCCGTATTTGTGGAAATTGTAAAATACACTGAAGCATACACTTAATTATGATATTAAGCTGAGGAATAACTGAAATTCCTAAACTAGGCTAAAGACTAAACACCAAAAAGGAGAGAGATTATGGACATATTCATGTATTTTAACTGCACAAGTAAGGAGTTTTCAGCTTAGTCCTTACATTTCGCCCCGGGCTCAGGATTATTTTCTCTTTCGTTTTGCCATATACTATACGCGCAGATAGCGGCGTGTTTTTTTGGTCTACAGTTCTTTTATGATTTTCGGTAATGCTGCGATTAAAATATGAAGAAAGCAAAAACTTAGTTCCCGCCTTATACTTGCCGGGCATGCACTGTTTTCTAGCAAATTTATCGTAACTCCACTGACAAGGAATAGCACGTGTTGAGCTGTGCTTATGAACACATTGATGTGCGTGCAGTGAATAAAACAATTTCTTATGCAAAAAAGGTCTTTGCAGCTAGCCAAAAACTCAAGATATTGGGACTAAAGTGCATGGAGAGTAATGGAATTTGTAGAACAAAGAAAACAACACAACACTACATCTCGCTTGCCCTTCCCGCCTGCTAATCCAAACTGCTTTTGTGCGGGAAAGTGATTTTGGTAATTTGGTTTTATTACTGCAAAGCCGAAGGCGAAGAGCATGTTAGTGTTATATAGCATTCGCACTCAGACGCACTGTACTTGCTTGGGCATGTATATAGGCTATGTGGAACTATATAGCATGACATTTCATTCATATTTAGAATCACATGACAAGCTGGCAACCTAAATCTGCACATAGCAGTTATTTAAGGTGTTACAACCAGTCGTATTTCCATCGTACATGAGCAGTGACGACTTGAGTATAAAGCTCGTCCACCCATGCAATTGACAATTACTAAGCCCCGTACAGACGAGCAAGTTTTCCTTGACAAGTTTTATTTGCTCGTGTGTATGCAAGTTTTCCTTGACAGGGAGCCTTGTATAAAAGCTGGTCGCATACCAGCTTTTGAACAAGGAAAATTGTTCGTGTGTACGGCCGATAAGGGCCGGTAGTACGCCACTGCACACTCATGTTCGATCTAGTCGAGCGGTCATTGCCATGCACTGCAAACATGAAGTACTCATTTGTGTCGTGAATATACGGGCTCGTAAAATGATCGAGAAAACTTGTTTGCCGTACACACGAACAAATAAACTCGTCAAGGAACTAAGGAATTATTGCTGAATCACTTACTAATATATTCAATAAATCCAGTGAAATGGGCGTTTTCCTGATGATTTTAAGGTTGCGTGCTTATCTCCTGTGCATAAAGGGGAAAGTAAATTAGATTGTAGTAATTACAGACCAATATCTATTATCTCTGTAGTAGCGAAAGTGTTTCAAAGCTTATCTCCAGACAATTCATTGGATACTTAGAATCTAACCACTTGCTGTCAGATAGCCAAGCTGGCTTCAGGAAAAAGAGCCCGATCACAACTTCTCTTTTAAATAATACGAACCAATGGTACATAAATATGGATAAGGGTCTCCTAAACGGAATTATTTTTCTTGATTTAAAAAAGCCTTCGATTGTGTCGACCACGGCATCTTTATTGAAAAATTATCTTCTTTTGGCTGTAGAGGAACCACCTTAAATTGATTCAAATCATACTTAACAAATAGAAAGCAGATGTGTAAAGTAAATCAAACAACATCAAAATGTCGAACAATTCGCTGCGGAGTACCTCAAAGTTCAAATTTGGGCCCAATATTGTTTCTTATTTATGTAAACGATTTACCTAACTGTTTAAAAACAACTACAGCCAGCATGTTTGCAGATGATACCGTGATGATACCAATCTAACAGCAAGTGGCGCCTCAATAGTAGACATCCAAATGAAATTGAATAATGATTTGGAAAATACACACCAATGGTTGTTGGCCAACAAATTAACACTGAATAAGAATAAAACTGAATATATGATTGCTGGTTCTAGACAACGGCAGTAGTAAAATTGATACTGATCCATGATATTAAACTGGGAGATCAGGGCCTTTTTTAAGAAATCATCAGTGGGGGGGAATCATCGAAAGGGGACGTAACAAGTAGGTTGTGTATTATATGTGTATGAAGGCGAAGGGGGGTCTGGGGGTCCTCCCCAGAAAATTTTTGTATTCTTGAGTCTCTGTGGCTTGATTTCCTGCGTTTTCAGAGACAATTTTTGATATATCCCATCTAAACGGGCCTTATACTTTGGACAAAAGGGACCTTCACTGGGGGGGGGCAAAAATAGCTTACTGGGGGGGCGAACATGGGGACTGGGGGGGCTTTTGCCCCTCCAGTACATTAGTTAAAAAAGGCCCTGGGGAGATAGTAATATAAAAAGAGTAAAAGAAACAAAATGGGATACTCATAATTATAGACAATGTTGTTACCAAGGTGTCAAAGGCCATAGGAATGATTCGACGAATGAAAGATTTGGTGCCCCAGAAAACATTAATCTCTGTATATAATACAATAATACGTACTGTAGCCTTGTTTGGGACATAGGTAATGCTTATTCACTTGAAAAGCTTCAAAAAATGCGAAACAGAGCTGCTAGTGTCATACATTTTACAGGAACCATTGATAGAAAAATGGAAAGAAAACAAAGCGGTTTTTATGTATCAGGTTAGAAAAGGCAATTCCTTAAGAAAGATCACAAATATGTTTAAAGTGAAAAATAGTCTACGTGAAAAATAGTCTACTAATTATAATTTACGCAATAATGATTTTGATTATTCTTTTGAAAAACCTAAAACTAATTTTCTTAATCATGCACTACCAAGATTTAAGGCTCTTCTCCGAGACAGTGAACTTAATTAACTTTTTTTAATATTATACAATATGGGTTGGGGTAGGATTATTGCTTGCTTAAATAAGTATATTTGCATGTTATTGTTTGTGTGTAAAATTTTATAATTATATATATTTTTATTAGTATTTTCATTAGTCAACGGCCCCTTGGAAATCAGCTGATTATTTTGCTGAAGGGCTACCGTTGCTTGTATGTAAATAAGATTAAATAATAATAATAATAATAATAATCATGGGACCAAACAATTTTTTTCCAATCTCAATTACTTGGAATAACATTATCCGTAAAAATAGCCATCGTTGAAAGCTGAATGCATGCACATGGGGACTTCGGCAGGTGCCTCGCTGTGGCAGAGTCGTCAGAGAAACCGCCTTTCACCTCTGAGATCTAGATATTCATGTGAAAAGAGTCAGTCAACGCTATAGGTTTTCTCTGTGTACTCTGGTTTCCTCCCACAGCCCACAGGGAATGTTGGCAGGGTGGGTTAGGATACATAGAGGTATATTCACGACCCCGTCAGCTTAGCTGACGAATGAATCACAGAACCTACAAACTAATATCAATTTTTGCTCCTTTTTGAATTAATTTTGAAATGAAAATTCCTTTAAATTGTATCAATGTACAGTTACTATATAGATATATAACAGCATAACTATTTTTACGGTAACATATATTTATGTTCTTTATTAGGTACTCCTAACAATATTTTGGTTGGGAAGATTAGCGTGTTCCCTTGAGGATTACCAAGGACCATTACCAGAACTAGACGCATTTGAAACACTAATTAACAAAAACAGACCACCCGAAATGGTATGTATCACATGTTTCAACATTTTTCTATATTATTGTATGCTAAGATCGAATGTATTTAAGTTCGATTTAGGTTTAAGTTTAGGATTATGATTTAGGATAAGGTTTGGTTTACAAGTTAGACACACATGCCATAAAATGTATGCACTTTGATGCGAATAAGCTTGGAAACATGGAGATACCCTACTTTGAATTTGAGATGGGGGTTTGAGATCTGGTAAAAAATCCAGTACTTTTAAAGACATTGATACTGTTATTAAGCTCAAGGTATACGTATTAAAGTAACCCACCGCTGCCACAAATTAACGTAAACACAAGAAAATATTCAATGTATTTGAGGACATCCATCCGAATCAGAACAGAACGGAATAAATTTAGTAAATGAAATATATTTGTCTTACTAGCACAAGCTGTGTACATGCATTCATTCTAACTCACCCAGCAGACACATGGAAATAGAAAACGCAATCATGACACATTAGCCGTTCACATACAGGCTGAAAGCAGCCTCGTACCCAGGCGCAAAAGAGAGAAAAAATAAGCACTACTCCAGTGTTTTATATAGATCAGTGGTTATGCTGAGCGAGCGCGCGGGGGTGCTTGGGGAGGACGCGACGGGAATTAGCTCGATTTTCTTCGCGTCCTCCCCAAGCACCCCCGCGCGCTCGCTCAAGAACTGATCTCTATTTATTTTTTCTCTCTTTCGAGCCTGGGTACGAGGCTGGGCTGAAAGTATGTTCTTGATCACACGTTGTACCAGCAATACAAACAATTATTTATTATCAAGCTACAAGCAAAACAATATATAAGAAATGCAATTATGAAACAATTGTTGCGAGAAAACATTAGTGAGTCGAAAGGACTTGGGAGTGTCATATACATTTGCTTCTCAGCTTCATATGACTCATATTGTGCTTGCTCTCCATAATCATTATGTTTTAAATGGTAAACTCTAGTATGGTGGTAGTTGTATGGACATCGTCTCTGTTGGCTATGTCACCGCTGCGGCGCTGCCACCAAGTATATATATAATGCATGTATTTGAGGACCTTGAATCATAATGCAAGATCTTTTAACCACCACAATCTAGACACTCTGAAAAACTCCTATAGGCTATAGGAATATTGAATGCGCATACCAGTTAACAGGCTGAAAAGAGTTTCCTGATCACATATTGATCACATATAAACTTGTACCAGCAAAACAAACAATTCTTTATAATGAACCCACAATGAAAATTCAATTATGAAGCAGTTATTGTGAGAAAACTAAAAGGGCTTGGGAGTGCATAGTTGTACATAAAAATTATATTTGCTTTTCCGTGTCATGTTTTGCTCTCGATAATTATGCAATTCAAGCGTATGTTAAATATGGTAAACACACTCTTAACAACTCAATGAACTCAAGCTCATTAGACATTACTCATAAATATCTGTCACTAAGCTTAACCACATCTTCCCTATAAGTCTGACAGTTTTGATGATCTGGTTAATATAACACTTGTACCAATCTAAAATCTGACATTGTCAGTTTTCTAGAACTTTTTATCAGTTACATACTTTCAAAGATTAACATTAGTAAAAGACAAATGATTGTTAAATTTATTAATATTGATACTAAATTGGTTATATAGTTTATTTTACAATTACACCGCTCAAAAAAGTTTGCTGATATAGGTGAGGTAGATAAAAAATTGAATGGTATTGTAGATCAATATAAAATATGTCGTGAATAAATTTGGCTTGCTTCAATTAATGTGTATTGTTTATGTGAATGATAATAGCCTCCCACGGTTACGTCGTATACTATAACATTCTTCAGCTGACTGAACTATGATCGTTATTTGAATAAGCTAGTTGCACACAAACAGTCAATAGTTGTAACATCATGGCAATCAGGCGATGTCATTGTCATTGGGGTGACCGTCTTGATAAACCAAGGATGAATTTTGAGGACGTCATAAAGTATAGCGTGTAAGCGTGATAGTGTGTTTCCAAAGGCGTCGTATTAATTGTGTGTTATGATACTGTTGTAATTGGTAAATATTTCTTATATTTGTTAATTATTTATAGTTTATGTTTGAGTTATATGGTATACGGTACTTTTCCAATAAAGATAGTTTTCTATACGACATGATAAAGTATGTTACAAATTTATTAGAATATTGGGGAACCGCAAGATATTTGGCCTTTCATTCAAATAGGAATTTACAATAATTTTAATACCGTCAACAATAAATCAAATTAAGTAAAATACATCCGTTTTATATACACACAATATATACAGAGTTAATTTATAGTATATATATGCACTGTATATATATAATATGCTTCCTGTAACAACGTAAGTAAATAAATTGTATGGTTACTTTAATTCTAGCCTCTTGGACTTGGAGTCTTGGTCTTGATTTGATCTTTTATTCGATCACGTAGGAAGTTAATTGATATACGCAATTTTTTAACCCTTCATCAATTTAGATAATTGTTCAATTTAAATTCAACTTAAACGATAACAATAATTCATATACGCGCGATCATGAATAAATACTATTCTATCATTTCCATGCATGCAATATTAAACTATAGAATCCTGGGGCTGAGTAATTTCATCAAGTTGTACTAATGTATATCATCCTTGAACAGTCAAGTTCAAGACAATTTATTTTAATGGTTTGGAAATCAGCCTGCCTTATCTTACAGCAATTTAAACTGGAAATGGATATGCTCTTTTCTTAGATCATGCATCATCTCGTAATTATTAAAAGCAGTGGCGTGCTGGCAGGGGGAAATTTCCCCCCTGCCAGGGATTTTAGGGGGGCGCAAAAGCTTAGAGAAGAGGCGCCAAAACTACATGAAATGAAACAAGAACGTTAATGTTAGAATTTCCTTAATCGAAGGGAGAAGTGTTGAAAAAGAGTATCGCTTGCAGAATATCAGATACAGTGAACTCTTTTCAGGTTCTCAGTTTGAAGGTACATATCGCGCTTAATTATGTAATGTGGAAAACCTTAAAGACGTTTTCGATAAAGTGCGTCAGGCTCAAATTGCTCATACGCTTTTGGACTTTCCACGCTGAGAAGAATATGTTAATCGTTATACCTTTCGTACAAAGCTTAGTTATTATTTATGAAATCGCCAATGGTCTAACAACACTTTTCTTTTTCTTAATTATATAGGGTCAGACAAGTCTTACATATTTCATTGGTTCATTTAATACTAACCAATAATGACAGCTCAAAGTCAAAATTTGCCGAGATTTTTGTGCAAATTTGCTTCAGAAAGGCCGAAAACGGTGTCCTGACGCCGAAAATCTAAAAATTTTCTCAGACCCCCCTTAGTAACTGCCTTTAAGATGCGGTCACTTACTAAATTACTATGAGACGCCAAATTCCCAGGTGGCCTCCCGTGACGAATAGGAGCCAGCACGCCACTGATTAAAATACATCATTTTCATGCAAACTCAAGCTTGTCTGCAGTCTAGTGTTAAATTCAAGCATTGTACAAAATTTTTAATATAATTGCAGCTTTTCATAATGTTATGACGTTTGTGATTATATGTAATCCGTTATTGATTGATTGATCACTGCAATGAAAACAGATAAAATTTCTGTCTATTTTAAACAGTAAACAGTACTTAAATCTGGGCTGTTTAAGAAAACATGTTAGGCCTACTATATTAATTAAGTCAACATTTTCCATATTCAAATCTATATAAATGTTTACCATTACTGAACATTCTACGCGCTGTTAGTTCAATTAAAAATATATGAAGTGTAATGGTGTACAGTTTATATAGATTTTCGTACGCCGAAATGTTCATTTCTGCTCATGGACCAACGGGCCTGAATATTTGGGCACAAGAAAATATAAAATACTTTGACCTCCATTTAGAGTATTTCCTCTCATTCTAAGTGCGTCCAAGGTTTGTTGTCTTTGCTTTAACAGTAGACGACTTAAGTCTCTGTGACGTTATACGATAGACGCGTCTGTGACGTTATACGACTTATACGTGCGTAAACGTTGTCGTTAGTTTTTTATATCTTCGAATTTCCCGTTTTTAAATTATAGCCTGATAAGACGTTTAATACATTCGTCTTATATACATTTAAAGCTGTTTCAGACGTTAATAAAACGTCTTCTATTACAAATACCAGCCTCGTACCCAGGCGCTTTTAAGGAAAAGAAAATTTACGCATTCAGCTAATTTATAGAGATCAGTGGCTAAGCTGAGCGAGCGCGCGGGGGTGCTTGGGGAGGTCGCGAAACGCGGTGGTGCTTGGGGAGGTCTTGATGGTTTGACCGCCGCGGCGCTCTTTAATTTTTAGTGTTTTTGATGCGGCGTTTATTTTATGGCGGCGCTTATTCAAGGGCGGCGCTCTTTAAAAATTATTCTATTTGTATCTGCCTTCACAACGGAATTGCGCATTTCCAAAGTTCTGGACAGAGAGAGTTAAACGACAGAGCATTGAAATATACTCACTTTGAACGTAAAAACAACGTAAAAACATGTCCGAGATTGATTAAAGATTGATATGTACTGTAGTTGTTTTGAGCTCCAACTTTTCATCTTACGGTGCTTAAGGTACGTTTACACACTGCGATTTGTCGGGCCGATTTCAGATGCACGTTAATGATATTTGAAAAATACGTGGCAAACATCATCTGACAACATCCACCAACTGAAAATATTCGTCATTAACATTCAGCAAAACCTAAAATCGGCCCGACAAATCGCAGCGTGTAAACGTACCTTTAGATTAAGCGTCGCATTGTTGTGAATAAGTACGGCGCTTATTCCAGGGCGGCGCTTAATCGCATATCGCCATCATGATGAATATTGAGGGTTCAGCTTCGGAATACATTGATATACGAGAACGGCTTTGAACCCTTTGTTAAGACTGTTAAATATATTGAGATAAGGTATGCCATTTCTTTGCTGCTTGGGAACCGTATCACTAAGTGTTAACCCTCGAACGAATAGGTTATGTTAATCAAGACGAAATCTATATCAGATTTACCGCAGACACTAGATCAAACAGTTTTGAATTTTCTTCATACATGATTTGATAAAATATAATAATACTTACTCATATAGAGTATAGAGAAAGAGGTAGACTTATATCAGTTATAGAATTGCTACAAGTCGACTCGCATATTTTTAAAAATTAGCTTGTTTAAACTACATGTAAGCGAGTAAAAAGTGCGATCGAGCTTAACATTTCCCGTCCGCACCTTTAAGAAAATGAGCTAATCACGCATAGTCCATGTCAGTCGTAGACAAAAACGCAAGCCTATTTTCGCTTGTTTCATTGACTTTAGAAAAGCTTACGACAGCGTTTGGAGAGAAGGTCTGTTCTTTAAGCTAATTATAAATGGCTGTAGTAAAAAATTCATACGTATAACGTTAAGTATGTACTCCTCGGTGAATTCTTCTGTTCATAAACTACACAACGGAACTACTCCAGTTGCTGGGGCACTTGTGCCGCAGCAACTACAGGTTTCGGTTGACATTTTTCTCCTTCTCCGCAATTTTTGGTTCAACCACAAAATGTAAAAATCCCACTGATCTCTATAGGAAGCACTGCATGGATCTTCACACGCACAAACTTTTGCTATTTTAATGGGTTTTTAAAGTCTTCATAAGTGTAAAAATATATATCAAATTGTTCGCCTAATGACGCTCTTTCGTTTGATAGTGTTTTGGCAGAAATTTATCAACAATTTGTAGAGCTATCTCGATGTTTCATGCACTATCGAGGAGCCAGGACCGAAGTCGATTTTGTATTCAATTCGTCGAACTTGTACAAAAAGTACCGATTCTCCAATTCGCGGAATGTAAATATTTGAAAGACTAATAGAGTAATTAAAACGCCTATATTTATATTATGAAATGGAGTATGAAATGTACAAAATGTCCGAATATCTTGTAAAATGTTACTAAATTATTTCTACTCCTTTTGCTCGAGTGGAAACGACCACAAAATTTCAAGAATTTCACACGCGACTATTAAATATAAACATAGTACTGCATAAAATTGCATAATACTGATATATAATTAAAGCGGCATTTATTAACAACTGATGGGTTCTACTGAAGACTTGTTCGACAGCGAAAAGAACAGGCTTTAAAATAAGACCTAAAATATATCAGTTTATAAGGTTTGGTATTCCGAAAATTATTGAGCATAACAAATTAAATAGACTCCGTTTTCTTTTCGCGATACAGAGTATAAATGGCGGCCTAGACAAATGCGTTGTTTGTGAAATGCATGTACGGTACTACGGGTAATCTACAACATAGCCTATTAGTTAAAAAAAGACGAATTTTCATAACCCCAGCAACTTAACGCTCAATGGAGCGTCTTGTTAAACTAGTCTTCTTTGGGGGTAAAACAAGGATGCAATCTCAGCCCTATACACTTTTTAACATATTCATATTAAAATGATATATCCAATTTGTTCGACAACTCATGTGCCCGGATAAACTTGGTGATATAGATTTTAATTGTTTACTCTACGCAGACGATTTGGTTTTATTATCTGAGTCAAAGTCTGGATTACAAAATTGCCTTAATTACGAAACTCCAATCATACACCAGGAGGTCGAAATTAAACATCGATTTAAAAAAATATCAAAAATTATATTATTTGGGACAGCAACCCAAAGGCGCACATACTTAACATCAAATTGGTTGTTCGAAAACAATATTTTGGGAAAAGTAGAAGAATATCCATATCTAGGTATAATTAATTTCACTGGAAGTTTTAACGGGCTCAAAAAATTATATATAATAAAGCACTACGAGCTTACCATGCTTTATTTTATAAGTTTTACAAATGTCGAAAATATCCCTGTTAAAATACTGTTAAAGCTTTTCTCAGCTACAGAAACTCCAGTTTTACTATACAATTGTGAAATTTGGGGTCCATACTTGGTAGGTAAGATAGACTCTTTTGAAAGGTTTAAAAGTAAAATTTTCAAAGTAGCGAACGATATCGAGAAACTCCATGTAAAATTTTGTAAGAGAATTCTAGGGGTTCATTCAAAATCTACAAATTTCGCGGTCTATGCTGAATTGGGGAGAATGCCCTAATTATAAAAATATCAACTGTGATAGCAAAATTTTGGTTACGCATCAACAATCCATCGTTTAGTTAGTAACAGTCTTGCAGCTGGTTAAGCTGGAAAAGTTTGCATGCATGGATTTAAATTTACAACCAGTATCTTGTACAACATATCTGCTAGAACTGTGTGATAGTAAAGTTACCAATTTGAAAAATTTTATTATACCTCAGAACGAATTAGGAAATTTTTGCTATTATTTAATTAAAAATAAATTAAAAGAATACTTTGTTAGTCACTGGAAAGACCAGATTCAACAAGGTGGACTAACCAAGGCAAGTTGAGAACATTCAAGAACTTAAAAATAAATTTTGAATTTGAAAACTATACTTCTGAAATTAGTAATGTGTCACATCGTTAAGCAGTTACAAAACTCCGAATATCAGCTCATATAGTACCTGTTGAAACTGGTCGATATAGCAATGTTCCATGCATATGATAAAATGTAAACATTGCAATTTAAACAAGATCGGTAACGAACAACACTATAATATTTGATGCAATGTAGTATATGAAGTTTACCGACCTTAGAGCTGAATTTATCTATAATCTCTATCAAATAAATCAATCATTTCGCATTTTTAATAATCAGGTCCTATTTAGCTATATACTTGTAATGAAAGACAAATCTGTAAATAAACTAGTAGCAAAGTACTGCTCTGATATTTTATCAAATTTTGATCTATTGTAATGATTTATATATAATGTATCCTAATCTTTAGTTGTTACTTAACCATGTCAAACAAATGTATGTATGTATCATGTATGCATGTGTGTATGTATGCATGTATGTATGTATGTATGTATGTATGTATGTATGTATGTATGTATGTATGTATGTATGTATGTATGTATGTATGTATGTATGTATGTATGTATGTATGTATGTATGTATGTATGTAGGTATGTATGTATGTATGTATGTATGTATCCTATGTACCAATAATAGTATTAATGTTGATTAAATATTATTATTATTATTCATATATCTTTTCTAGGTTGACCAACAGCGAAACAAGTTTGAACTTGACACTCTGAGTGGCTCAGGCACTTGGCCTAAAATAAATCGTAGTTCAAGATCTCCGCGGGACTCCATTGTTAGAGAAGGTTCTTTGGAATATTTTGAAGACATGAGACGTCAACTTATTCCACGTTTAACTGAAAATGTCAAAGAAAAGGCTGTCATATATGAAAGAATACAGCAAACGGCTAATCAGGTAAAGTATACACAAGTTAAATAACGCGTTCATTCGTTGACCAACTTGGCAATACTACTTAAGGCATCATTATTTTCTGTGTTTTAGGATGAAAGACATACTGAAGAAAGACGACGTTCATTCAGCAATCCAAAATCCGAGAAGGACGAGCTAACTGGGAAAGCGGCAAGAAGGGCGTACAGTTTTGGCGTCTTAAACACGAAACGAGACCACACACCAAATAATGAATACAAAGTTCCGTTTTACACTGGTTCAATCACCAGACGAATTCCTGTGAAAGTAAATCAATCACATATACAAAAGGAGTCAGAAAAGCGTTATCCCCAAGATCTAGTAAAGACTAACCGCTCTGGACGAACATTCCAATATGATACTAAACCAATGATAAAAGGCAAAATCCCATCTTCCCGTTCCACTGTTAGTTCACGTAGCAAGAATAAGAAAGAAAGTGATTACGTGTCAGTGAAAGTTTTGATTAAACAGTGGTCAGGTCCAGATGAAAAGAAAGAGATACAAAGTCAACCGATTCATGAAGACGTTAGACGTTCGCTCCCAACTAATTTTGATGCAAGTAATATATTATCAGAAAGGAAGGAATTGCCCCATTCCAAATCTGTAGGAGAAGATATGCATCACAAAAGCCAAAAGGATTACATATCCACGTCAGACTGGTCACTGGCTGCTCGTTTACCTCCTGAGAGAAATCGTGGTTCACGAGATACAAAACAGAATTATTTCATGGAGAATCGCACTAGGCGGAAGTCGGAGCCATCGAATTACTCTAGTAGAGAATATGATCCAACGCTCATTGAAAGAAACAGGTCTTCTTCAATGAAAAATAGAGAAGATTCCAACAATGATCGTTATTCTAAGAATAAAGTAAGAGAGAGTGTAGTAAAAATGTCCGAAACTACAGACGAAACGTATGCCGCAGTTCCCTATACTCGGCAAAAGGAAAAGGGAAAAGATATAAATAGCAAGGACCATTATTCAGAACGTCCTCTTATGAATAGGAAATCGCTTCCGGTGACTCAGAAGGCTGAAGTAAAACATGTTGAGAATTATATGGATCAAAAGTTCTATCAAACTGAGAATGGTGCTTCTGTTGATAGACGGAATTTGGAATCAATTGCAAAATACTCCACAATGCCCGCAAGACGGACAAGGATGAATGATGATAAGGTTATCATTGCAAAGAAAGAAAGAGGTGTAGAAAAAATTGGTGATGCTAATTGGGATAAGATGATTCGGAAAGCAGATGAAATATCTGAAAAAGCAATTGAACATCCTCCAAGAAGGTCTTCAAGTCAAGTCAAGTCATCATCTCATCGTCGTTTACCAACTTATAAAGAAGCCATTATACCTTTGCAAGATGCTGACATTGTTGATGCAGCAAAGACTAGTCAAACCGATAATAAGAAGGTCATAGAGAAAGAATACGTGTCAGTAGATCTTCTACAGCAACGACGTGCAAGAGATAAAGGAAAGTCATCCACTGTAACTGCAAGAGAAGTTGATTATTCAACACGAAAACAAGCAATAAATGAAAATGTTTCCAAACAACATGTAACACGCGTACATGCTGCTGAGGTAGTTCGCCCGATTTTGGCATCGAAAGATGCAACCAGAAATTATGAAATGATACCTAAACGTCGTCATTCACAAGAAAAGAGTGTTTCTGTGAAACATACTCCTAATTCTACAAATACATCAACGGTAATATCGGAATTTGATGCTAGGAAATCATCTAGTAAAAAGACAGCGCAGAAAAGCGAACGTGATTTGTACGTTAAGGACGCGAAGGATAATCAATTACCTGTTTATGATGGAGTGGCACTCAAAACTTTGTTGACATCACAACAGCGAATTAGCAAAAACAATTCAAATAGAAGGAGTTTTGAAAAATATAGCACAAGCAAAGTAAAGGATTCGTTTGTTAGTAAAGACACAAAGCCTAAAAAGGAAAGTCAGGTCCTTTTGAATGAATACGAGCGCTTAAGAGAGGAACAAAAAACGATGCTTGATGAAGATTTCAAAGATCGCGGTAGAACTGGCATGGAACAAAATGTAGCACAGCAGTTTACAGACCAAGGTGGAGTGAATTTCTCTAATGTTGTTCATGAGGGTGAACTGCTGCAACTGGTCGCTGCTGAAGAAAAATATTGGAAAGACAAGGTTGAGAGGAAAGAAAAGGTTGAAAGAAAAGAAAATTCTACAAAACAGAAGGAGATAAAGTACGTTGGAAACGAGAAACAAGAACGTGTTAATGAAATGTTGCGGGAGTTTAAGCAGCATGATCAAAGTGCGAAGATCGATTATTCTGAGATAACGGACACATTGCGTGCTGAAGAAGAGTTTCTTGCTCAAGAAGCAGATAAATTGTTGAAGCAAAGATTCCAAGAAAAATCAACAATCAAACCAACATTAGCAACCAAGGAGTTGCAATTTGATGTCAAACAACAGTCCAGTGATAGCACAAAACCTAAGAGTCCAGTTGAAGCAACCTCTTCTGGTTTGCAATCCATTCTGAAAACAAGTTCTCGCCAGAAAATGTCACCGAGTGTGACTAGTTCCGACGACATTAATTTAGAACCAGAAGCAGATCAAGCTTACCATCATAATCATCCTAAAATAATTCTACGGTCTAGGTCCCCTGTGTACATCTGTAGTGGTTGTCGCTTGCCTGTAGAGAGAGATATTTGTCTGTATGTAGCCGAACTACAATCATACTGGCATGAAAAGTGCTTCTGTTGCTCAGTCTGTCATTCTAATTTGATCCAAAATGAACAAACACCGAAAATTCGCGTGATGTTTTCTCGAATTCATTGCGAAAATTGTCTCAGCAACAAGAAAAAAGGTAAGTATAGCAGGGAAAATTACGTTAGGTATACAAATATTTGCAAGCAAGTCAGATTTTGTCTATTTAGAGCCACTATTAATATTTTTGCACTTTTATTGATCGTTTTTGAACGATGTTACAAGTCTTAGTATTTTACTACTATCAACCTAATTTCAGTTAGCGCTGTAGGGCAGCAGATCAGGTGGTTTACTGCAGAAGTGTTCACACTTCAGGAGTGTTCTCACTTCAGGAGTGTTCATACTTCAGGAGCGGTCTCACTTCAGGAGTGTTCTCACTTCAGGAGTGTTCATACTTCAGGAGTGTTCTCACTTCAGGCCAATCTTCAGGCCTGTTCATACGATCCGATTTGTCGGATCCGATTCTCCTCCTGACGTATGTGATATCACAAAATACAACATCTACACTTTTCGCCAGGTAAGAGTCAATAGCCTTACTCTTGTCAGCAAATCCAATAAATCATCAAATTCAACGTCAAGAGGAGAATCGGATGATTTAATTTGGATCCGACAAATCAGATCGTGTGAACAGGCCTTTATAGAATCAAGCACGTTTGACTTAATATTTCTATTTTATGTATTTGCCTAGTCAAATACAAGACTACTACACATGATTAACATTATTTTCTCACTCTAATAACTTACTATTATTGACTATCATCTGCTGCAAAATAATACTTCATAGTAAACTTCGTATAGAAATTTCAACTTGAGTTTTATTCAAATTATTCAGGCAACCACATTTTCTCTTTAGGAGGACAATCCACAATGGTATAGAACAAGAATAAATCCACAACATCAGTATGATGTCATGCATCAAGTTGCTTAATGTAAACCAAATATGCACATATTGCGCTTTGAAGCAACACGTTCCCCGAGGACTATGGACAGTGTCTTCGAAAATCGAGGACTAAAAATAAGGGAAAATCCCAGCAATATTAAGACTGCAGTCTTCACTGGAACACTGTATGAAACCAGCTAAATAGTGCCTTGACAATAAAGATTATAACAAGAATTATATCATGAATCACCTTCATGAATCAGTTCTAACTAATTGCGCTAGAAAACGCTCTACATCGCATCATGAGTTGGTCTGAGGACTGAGGTTACTTGCCAATAATGATAGTTCTTGCTCCCAGGCATGCAATCATATTTTGTGATCAATTTTAATTTTCCCGCCCGCTCGGAATTAGTGAAACGCTTGTCTAGTGGAGCTAGGTGATCAATTGACGTTAGAAGTCCTTACGTCATGCCACTGTCAAACAATGAATATTTGACCTGTATGTATCCCACATTGCATTGCGTATACCTAAGGTTTATATGGATTGAAAATTGTGTGACGTAAGAACTTCTAGTAAGGGCCTGTTCATATGATCCCACTTGCCGAGACGTCTCGTCTAGCGGGACGAATTTTTCCGTGTGTTCATATGGAGTTTTTCATCCCTCTTGCCGAGATGAAATTACAATGTTGTTCTATAATTAGCGTTGCAAAACATGTACATTTCATGCACGCAACACAAATATTTTAACGATTTTGTTGTTGCTTTTTATTTTTTTGCAATAAAAAGCATTGGTTTAGCAACATATTTCATGCTTGATTCTAAAACAAACATAAACTACGTAAAAATCGTCAAATTAAGCGGCAAAATAGGAAATTTGGTTTCTCGATTTCATCCCGGTAGGCGGGCTGGCGTGTTCATATGGAATATTTTTCATCCCGCCTACCTATGATCTCGGCTCTCACAGGCGAGATCTCGCCAAGCGGGCCAGTCCGCTTTCTCATATGAACACGATGTAAATTTTTATAGTAAAAGTACTAGGAGACGAGATCATAGGTAGGCGAGACGTCTCGGTAAGCGGGATCATATGTCGCCTCTGTGTTCCAGTATTGGACTAATGAGAATTCGAGGTCCGAATAACAAAACGGTTTCTTCGCCATATAAATATTTGTAATCTTTACTAATTTTCACAACATTTATTTTCACGCATTATGTCATAATGCCTTAGCGGTGATAGAGATACGATCATAAGTGTTTGATATTATTTGTCAGTAAAATATATCCACATTCATGAAACTATAGTGTTTAATTATAATTTTTTTGTCTTTTCTCATGGTAGAATTATTATAATATTTCGTCGTACCGCTCAAATTTCTGTAACAGGCTGATTTACACGATCCGGCAAAGTTTCTTCGATCAACGTATATATCGGCCACGTGATGAAAGGGAATGACAGCTAGTGTAAACTTCTTTCAGACAGAATTCTTTGACCCCAAATTATTTGATCACAAAAAATTGAATTTGCATCTTTTTTTAAAGAAATCTTGCTTATTATATATTCTGCCTTACCCGTGCTTGCAATGCAACTTCTGTGATTAAATTCAGTAATGTAAATGTTTAATTAGGGGAAATGTAATTAAAACTACCTTAGACAAAAGGTATCATTAAACCATTTTATTTATATCAAGATTGTTTTAAACAAATGAATGTATCCAGAGCAACAGGTCATTCTTGAAAAGAAAATCACTGCTGACTTGGATACCCATTCCATCCTTGCTAGTTGTTGAGAACACATCCCGAGTTCTCTACACTATACGAAAGAAGGAAATAACGAAATCAAGTGGACTACAAAAAAACACGAATCAAGTTAAGAGGATATATCTACTGAGTAAGTAAACAATCTGAGTAATCGTGTCGTACATGTTTCTAGTACATAGTCATGGAGCAACGGCTGATTCCTATATATATAATGAATACATAAAACAGTACTATGTCTATAGAAGCAGCTGTGAAATGTGATCAAATCAATGTTTGGCAGTGAACGGTGAGAGTGTAGAACAATCGTGACAAATGAAGTCGTCAGTTTCTTTTCAATTTTCACTGTAAAAACCTTACAACGAAAGAAGGTCGATGTTGGAATTAATACTTTTAACCGAATGTTTGTTGGATTAAAAAACATGATAAGAGCGCTTTGATAAGAATAGAAGAAATTGTATTCCGCGAGAATATCCTGGACTAACGATCGAACTTACCGTTTACGACTCTCCTTTTTTCGGGGTTTTTTTTGGATATGCGCAGAAAACCAAGCACTTCTCCGGCTTAGTCAATCTTTCTTTTCTTTTTGACTTGTCTGACTGGTATATATACACCAAATTCATTTTGTTTTGTTAATTTCCGCCCAGTTGAATAATAATTTGGAGCAACTCTAACTGTAAAGCTATATAGAGGAACTCAAATGTTTGCTTATCAATTTAGTTTCCCGCCATAGTCGTACTTTGAAACTCTGCGCATGGCTTTGAAACTCAGGACCATTGATTTGGCAGTATATACAGTATTATATATATATATATATATAGATTTTCGCTTACCTCAAAACTTGTCTGCAACAGGCTGTTTCATCTGTAAAAGAATCATCAGGCAGTTTACAAGTATCGAAAGAAATGACCGCTTATATGCTTCCTGCCGGGGCGTGGGGGTGTGTGTGGGAGACATATATATATATACATATATATATGTGGGAGACATATATATATATACAATATATATATATATATACGTGTAGGTTTAGGTCTACGAAACGCAAAGAGTGCTCGACAACATATAGTTAGAGCAAATTATAGATTTTCGCTTACCTCAAAACTTTTCTGCAACAGGCTGTTTCATCTGTAAAAGAATCATCAGGCAGTTTGATGAAACAGATGAAACAGCCTGTTGCAGAAAAGTTTTGAGGTAAGCGAAAATCTATATATATATATATATATATATAATTCAAAATAGGTTGTCTTTCAAAAAATCATAAACCTTAAACATTGAGCGCGCAAGGGATGATGGGTAACTCCCTATTTAGAGCCTAAAACTCCAAAAATATTGCATTGCAGCAACGCCAAAGCATATGATGCAGAGCTACTTGTTTACTCAGCTAATTTGTCGATTCGAATGCTCTAAATAAGCAATATCCATCATCCCTTGCATGCTCAATATTTAAGGTTTATGATTTTTGAAGGACAACCTTTTTTGAATTAGCTGTATATATATGTACTATTTACAACATGAGCGGCCGTGTTGTATCGGATAGACAAACTCGAGCCGAAGGCGAGCGTTGTATATCCGATACAACACGGCCGCTCATGTTGTAAATAGCTTGTGAAACGTCTTGATGAGAACATTCGTATTCTTCAACAATTTAAAATAAATGAATGATATTTGGTGAGAAAATTGAACTTAAAGTTTATGTAAATCAGCATGATTCTGTATCAGATATACAAACTCCTTCACGCTAATGATTTCTTTTGTGTTTTCTTCATGAATTATTAATGAGTTTTACAAATATATATATATATATATATAGATTTTCGCTTACCTCAAAACTTGACTGCAACAGGCTGTTTCATCTGTAAAAGAATCATCAGGCAGTTTACAAGTATCGAAAGAAATGACCGCTTATATGCTTCCTGCCGGGGCGTGGGGGTGTGTGTGGGAGACAATGTGTGCATGCATGGCTTTGTTTGCGTTGTTTACGCGAAATTTATTACGATGACGACATCGTGAAATTATTTCAGCTCTTTTGTTGAGTAAACAATCCTTGTTTTTTTCTTTCAAAATACAAAATTTTTCTTCTAAACATAAATTGCATCGTTTTGATCCTCCCGTATACGAAATAGAATGTTTTAAAATTTGCCAATTAATACTGAAATCCTTATTGTTTTCTTTCAATGTCCAAATATATTTCGAAAGTTCCGTGTCATTTGCATGCTTTTTATGCTGAAAAGATTTATTGTGGTTGGCCAATCGCTCTTTGAATGTGGTTGCAGTCATGCCAATGTAATTTTTGATCGTGTTTGTGTTGCTTACTGGGACTGTTGCTTAGGATACTATGTCCCTAGTCAGGCATTGTTTTTGAAGCGGGCAAATGGTGTTTTTTCTACAACTGCAATTGATAGTGTCCCTCTCCTGTGGCTTGTTATTTCTAGATATGCGTGCATTGTGTTTAGTGATTACTGACTTAATATTGTTCATGCAGCTATAGCTTACTTTAACTGTATTTCTGTTAAAAATTTTATGTAGCTTGTGGTGCAGTGGAAAATGCTTGTCAATTAGACTAAGGAAATTACGTCCCATGTTTGTGCTAACACTCTTGCTAAATGGTGGGTTGAACCAAATGATGTTGCGTTGCCTATTCCTGCGTTGTTTTTGCGGTGTGTGCTGAGTGTAGCTAAGTTCATGATTAAAGTTGCTATGCCTAAGTGCGTTCTGATATATGGGTGCAGATTCCTGAAAAGTTTGCTCATCTGATGAAAGGAGTGCGATGCGCTTGTTAATTGATGCAGGTAGTTGCCTTGTGATGCTCGGTGGGTGATTAGAGTGCATATTTATGTATAGTGGATCGTCATTGGGCTTCCTATAGGGCCTATGTTTTCCATTGTTAAGGTCGAAAGTTACATCTAAAAGTTTACAATGCGTAAATTTGATTCGGCGGTAATTTTTAGGTCAAACTGCTCGAAAATTTTGTGGAGATCTTTTCTTGTTTTGTCTGCTAAACGTGCTGATTTACTTTTTATAATAGCCAAACCGTCATCTCTATATAGGCCGATGCTTTCTTTGCCAAATTTCTTACTCAGGTGGTTTAAAATGAAAAGGCCTACTAACTCACAAATTTCCGCGCCGTCGAAACTGCCCATGCTAACGTCAAACAAACTATGGCTATCTTTTTTTATCCATGAAATTCCGGTATTGAAAAGGAGAGATTTTCTAGCGTGTTTTATTATTGAAATATCGTTTTCAGGTATAGTAGTCAAATTTGAAGCCCAAGATAAAGCTTGGTCCAATAGTTTTTCAGAAATAGATGGGTAGAAATCGACAATGTCAAACGAAATAAAACTGTGTCTGTCCTTATCTTTTATATTGCCAAACCACTGAATAACTTGTTGTGTATTCCTCCATTGATTTAAATTCAATGAATAACGTAACCGTATATCGGTTGTGCACTCTTGTTTACGTTATTCATTTCTATTTAACTTCAAAATGCGGCAATTTCGATTTGACTATTCACTAAAGAATATCCCTATACCATCACAGGACGCTTATTTGAAAAATTTGATTGAAAAAGTGGAAAGTGTAATAAAACGTATGAGATGGAAAGCTAATTTCTTTCTTAATAAAAACCAAAAATGTGAAAACCAAAACAACCATTTCGGCCTTGCATCCAACAAAACACCTCCTTCTATTCCGGAAATGAAACCTTTCGAAGACGACCTTATAAAATTAATTGAAAATTTACAATTTCGGCCATATAGGAACCAATTTCAGAAATCTTTGACTAACGATCTAAAGAAAATCAATTCGTCTCCCAACATTTTCATTTTTGCAGACAAAACTAGGAATATTTATGAAACCTCGCTCGACACATACAACAAGCTCTTACATGACAACATCACAAAAACATATAAGCATGGATCCGAGGACACTATAGATGAAATTGATTCAGAACTAAAAAACATTTCGAACAATTTAGGAATCGGCGACAGAATTGAAAAAATGAAAAAACGCGAAGCATTTATATCTTTAAAAGATCACAAAGAAAATTTCGAAAACAATCCAAAATGCCGATTAATTAATCCCGCTAAAAGCGAATCCGGAAAACTAAGCAAAGTTATTTTGGACAAAATTAATTTCAATTTGAGAGAAAAACTGAATTTAAATCAATGGAGGAATACACAACAAGTTATTCAGTGGTTTGGCAATATAAAAGATAAGGACAGACACAGTTTTATTTCGTTTGACATTGTCGATTTCTACCCATCTATTTCTGAAAAACTATTGGACCAAGCTTTATCTTGGGCTTCAAATTTGACTACTATACCTGAAAACGATATTTCAATAATAAAACACGCTAGAAAATCTCTCCTTTTCAATACCGGAATTTCATGGATAAAAAAAGATAGCCATAGTTTGTTTGACGTTAGCATGGGCAGTTTCGACGGCGCGGAAATTTGTGAGTTAGTAGGCCTTTTCATTTTAAACCACCTGAGTAAGAAATTTGGCAAAGAAAGCATCGGCCTATATAGAGATGACGGTTTGGCTATTATAAAAGTAAATCAGCACGTTTAGCAGACAAAACAAGAAAAGATCTCCACAAAATTTTCGAGCAGTTTGACCTAAAATTACCGCCGAATCAAATTTACGCATTGTAAACTTTTTAGATGTAACTTTCGACCTTAACAATGGAAAACATAGGCCCTATAGGAAGCCCAATGACGATCCACTATACATAAATATGCACTCTAATCACCCACCGAGCATCACAAGGCAACTACCTGCATCAATTAACAAGCGCATCGCACTCCTTTCATCAGATGAGCAAACTTTTCAGGAATCTGCACCCATATATCAGAACGCACTTAGGCATAGCAACTTTAATCATGAACTTAGCTACACTCAGCACACACCGCAAAACAACGCAGGAATAGGCAACGCAACATCATTTGGTTCAACCCACCATTTAGCAAGAGTGTTAGCACAAACATGGGACGTAATTTCCTTAGTCTAATTGACAAGCATTTTCCACCGCACCACAAGCTACATAAAATTTTTAACAGAAATACAGTTAAAGTAAGCTATAGCTGCATGAACAATATTAAGTCAGTAATCACTAAACACAATGCACGCATATCTAGAAATAACAAGCCACAGGAGAGGGACACTATCAATTGCAGTTGTAGAAAAAACACCATTTGCCCGCTTCAAAACAATGCATGACTAGGGACATAGTATACAAAGCAACAGTCACAGTAAGCAACACAAACACGATCAAAAATTACATTGGCATGACTGCAACCACATTCAAAGAGCGATTGGCCAACCACACTAAATCTTTTCAGCATAAAAAGCATGCAAATGACACGGAACTTTCGAAATATATTTGGACATTGAAAGAAAACAATAAGGATTTCAGTATTAATTGGCAAATTTTAAAACATTCTATTTCGTATACGGGAGGATCAAAACGATGCAATTTATGTTTAGAAGAAAAATTTTGTATTTTGAAAGAAAAAAACAAGGATTGTTTACTCAACAAAAGAGCTGAAATAATTTCACGATGTCGTCATCGTAATAAATTTCGCGTAAACAACGCAAACAAAGCCATGCATGCACACATTGTCTCCCACACACACCCCCACGCCCCGGCAGGAAGCATATAAGCGGTCATTTCTTTCGATACTTGTAAACTGCCTGATGATTCTTTTACAGATGAAACAGCCTGTTGCAGTCAAGTTTTGAGGTAAGCGAAAATCTATAATTTGCTCTAACTATATGTTGTCGAGCACTCTTTGCGTTTCGTAGACCTAAACCTACACGTATATATATATATATATATATATATATAATTGTGGCAGGCATTTCATTCTTCAGTCAAATCCACGTAGTTTGTTAATCTTATTGAGTCAGTATCGTGTATTGTAATTAGCATGTGAATATATTTTCAGAAATGGTTCGTGTAGTATTGTTAATCACGTGTTTGTTGTTAACTATTCTTGGAGAATCTCTGGCTACTAATCCACCTTCTACTCCGAATTACACCGACTGTTACATTCAATGTGAGCAGAACTTCAATGAGGACTGTAGCATTTCGCCTAAAGCAATTTGCCTCGACCCTGTGGGCTGGTGTCAATCTGCATGTGACTACCTCTCAACAACACTGCCTGAAGAACCAGTAGAGGACGACGAGCAGGAGTATTTATCTGATGATCTGAAGAAGAGAGAGTTGGATCAACTCAAGCAACTCATTGGAGTTGGAAATTAAAAACTTTAAGACTTACATATGACATGAGAACTATAGTAGTCAGACTAAGTTATATATAGTGATAAACTGTATGGTTGTCCGTGTTATATACAATATTCATATAAGAATAAAGCTATTGAAAAAGTCACCTGAAGTTTCTCACTCGTATCCGGACGACACATGGCCATGCCATGCCATGCCATGCCATGCCATGCCATGCCATGCCATGCCATGCCATGCCATGCCATGCCATGCCATGCCATGCCATGCCATGCCATGCCATGCCATGCCATGCCATGCCATGCCATGCCATGCAATACCACACCATTACTAATTGCAACACAGGGCAGTTTTCAGCAGTTATACATGCTTGTGGCCATTATCATTATATTATCTTGTCCAACTCTTGAAGCTCTTTCCTGTGTTCACGCTGATAGGTCTAGGAAGCAACTTCAAGTTGGAGGGGCATTTCGTTTTAAGGGCACACCTTTTGTTAGAAAAGAGCACTTTTCCTATCGTTTTAATTAGCCGAAGAAGGGGCACTTTGAAAAAAACTTGCATGGGAAGGGTCACGTTCCCCATATACCCTCGGTTCCTACGCGAGTGTTCGCGCTATTAATTAAATGAAGTATGCTTCGTAGCCACGGGGACGATGTTCGTCTATAAATTATTTGCTAATCAAATAAGCATGCAATAAAAGACAGATTATCATCTTCTAAGCATATATGCCATATGGGTCGCCACGCGAAAAACCCCGATCTCATTGGCCGGTGGTGAACAAGGAAAATTAGGACTTGCCACTACTGCCGACCGCCTTGGAGTGAGTTTACCACTATAGGCGAATTTGTTCGTGCGACGCGAAAAACAAGTATCTGCAACGTGGATTGATGGGGAAAAAACCTTTTGCGGCGAATTCTTTCATTGACCAATCACATTGCCGAAAATCGGTTTTCGCTTCGCTTCGCGCGAACAAATATGCCAAATGGAAAACGCACATTCTTAAATTTTGAACGATATCTATGTACATTTGTCTTTTTAGATTTGAAAATCTAAGCTAATTAATTCCTGGATGCACTAGATAATGTATCCTAATATCTTATATACAACGTTTTAATGCAAATTACCACGCAATATGACCTAAGGGACCTGTCATAAATTAACAGTTAGTGAAAAATGGGTTTGGTTAATGTTTCATTTAAGACCATTTTCCCTTCCCCGCGGATTCAAGAGGCTTAATGACAGACCATTCACGCACTTCCGTTAATAAGAGATGTCCTTAAGTAAATTTACAACGTCATGATGTCACGTTTAAAGTTGAGCTTCTGATGTTCACATCACTGAAACAATAGAATATATATATTCAAGTCTCCTTAAATGACTTCAGTTCAGGCAAAAAGGAAGTTGAAGGCTTGCCAGAAATACTATGACTATATATTATAAGTCAATTCAAAGTTCTTAAAAATATGAATGCCATTTTAAAACTTTTAAATGAAGATCTGACTAACTCTCTCGTTCCCTTCCCAATAGTAAACAGAGATTTACGCAATTGTAACTATCGCATCCTATTTTCGATTTACATCAAACTGTCTCAAGTTAGTTCAAAGAAACATCGGAAGAGTGGCCGTGGGCGTGGCTCAAACTTAACTCTCCGAAATCTCAACTCTCCGGTAATAATTCTCCGTTTAGCCGTTCCCATGATGCTCAACCAAATGCAGGCGAAATAAGACCTACACGTGTTGTGACGTATAACCACGAAAGTGTTAGCCTCAGCATATAATTGCCTGAACTTGTATTGTTTATTTGCCTGAACTTGCTCATGTATATATTAATTACTTGCATACATTAAAAACTGCGCTACCCCCTTGCATACTAATGATTACTCCATCCTTCCTCCGCCCTGCTCCACCCTTCCTCCGCCCTAAAAGTCCGGCTTTATCGGCCCCTACTATACCACTCTGGCACTATGCAATCCCCAGTTATCCGAGTTATAATTTGCGTCATGAGTTCGTATGGACGTATATAGTTACCAGACCTCCTTCATTTTTGTAATCGTCCTTTAATGCTTTAATTTATTACTCCTAAAACAGTATTATAAAACTATACTAGGAGGGATTTAACAAATTAACATATATAATTATATACATATTATAATGTAGAATAGATTCATTGCTACATATAAATATTAACTAATTGAAAAAACATAAGAAAGAAAAAACAAAAAACAAACAAACAGCACAACAACAATATGACAACAACAGTGACAATAACAAATACAACACAAAACATACGAAAATGTTATAATTAATTAATGTCATAATTAATTCACATACAAGTATGTAGTCCGTCATATATAGTCAAATCTCCGTTTAGCAACCATATCCCGCCATAATTCATGGCCGCTCGGGTATATATAGGTAGGTTATAGTTTTTAGTCACTGGTTTCCAGCTGGGAATGTTCGGAGCCAATTAATTTATTATTTTCTTTCTCGAATTTCTTGAAGATCGAAGGTACTCAACTTCTCTTCCTTTTCGGCATTTTAATCCGACCACTTTAATATAAATTCCTCAACGGCTCAAGTGTGTGAACCAGCCCAATGACGCATCATTTATTTGGCGCATTAAATATCCGCATGAATATAAATAGAGGCATGAGTCTGTGCTGTGAAGTAGTTTCCCAGCATTGAAGTTAAAACAATCTAACTCGAGTATTGGAATTGGTCCGTCATCGTACACGGTAACGATATTGTGTTGTTTCTATCCTTATAACATTATGTATATGACTTACACGGCTAGTTAGCGTGTAAAAGATTTATTACTGTATTTATATTGTGTTTGTTGACTATTGGTTTATATTTGCACATCACTTCAGTATAAATGCAACAAAACAGTTTCAAAAATTTCATTTCAATTTTCCTGAACAGTTATATTATTATCAATGTTATTTAAAAATGAGCTTTTACAAATTCATGGTTGTTCAATAGTTGATATAATCGGCAGAGAAGATTAAATAAACTGACCAATTGTATTGTAATTGTAGTAGAGATTGTTCATGTGAGCCCAGATTTATCTACGGCGCAGTCAGGTATTTATCAAAATACACAATTCTTCATGTACCTGAGTGAGACCAGCACGTTCTTATTAATGGATGTGAAAGTCATTGTGTGTTCATATGAAAAACGAGCCAACCCGGTTAGGTGAGATTTTTTATATGTTCAATCACAACAAAAGATATTTCGAAAGCGCAATGTTTTCGTAATTTCGTCTCACCGAAGTGGGATATTAGATCATGGAAATATTTCATCCCACTCGGGTGAGCTTCCAGGTATACCACGGGCTCATATAAACAGGCCCTAAAGGCCATGTTACACGATGAAATTTTTGCTGCAATTTGCAACGCAGTTGTTGAAAATTAAACTCAATGAACCAATCTCGACTTACAACATGCGGCAGACGTACAGGCGAAATAACTGAGCAGGGGTGTAACTTAGGTCTAAACATTGGAGGGGGGGGGGTGTCGATCATTTTGCCAGACGAAAGAGCGTGGTCAGGACATAACATAAAGGGGCCGGAGAAAACCAAGAAGGTTTATGGGGGCCTTCATGCCGTTGGCGGGAAGTGCACAGATATCGAGTGCTGACGGCACAAGGCAGTTGGGGGGTATGGGTGCATGCTCCCTCAGAAAATTTTGAAATGTAGAGTCTCTGAAACGCCATTTCATGCACTTTGGGGAAGATTTTATAGAATTCTGATGGTCAGGAAATGCTGTATATTAGATTAGCAAATTTTTCAAATTGCCCAAACTGGATCTTCAAGGTTATTTGTTCTTACTCAACATGATTTGAATGTATTTTTGCCCGACCAACATGGCAAAATTTGCCCTACAAAATTGCAATTGTTAAACATTGGGGGAGTGTCTCACTCCCCCTGGCCCTGGGGAGTGTCTCACTCCCCCTGGCCCCCATCCCACTAGTTACGCGCCTGTAACTGAGAACGGCAAATCAGTGTAATATTTTCCATTGCAGCTCAAGATGTTTATTGGAAGCATTTTATTCGTGATTACCTTTGTAAATCTGGATTTATCTACAGCGCAGTCAGGTATTTATCAAAATACACAATTGTTACGAACATTTTTATCTACGCGAGGTTCGGAATCGTTACAGAACTCAGTCTGTTGTAAAATGTTCTAAATTGTTTTTTAAAGTTCTCTTCTTCGTCTTCTTTAGTCGTTCTTCAGTTGTTCTGTCTTGAGTTTCAGCTTTCACTCTGCTCGGTTACTCTGCATCCACTGACTTGCATCGAGCTGGACTCTTTTTATACGATCGGTTCAGGGGGTCTTCGTACACGTGAAGCGTAGGGTGGACTAATCCAAAACTGACCAATCAGCGTTAAGGTGGTGTACTGTTGAACCCTCGTACCAGCTCTCTATCCCTGTTTATTTAAGGCGTTGTCGCACTTGTCGAGTCGGTTTTATGCTAATTAGTCGATCAATATTTAAAAATGTTCATAACTTAAATAACTTATCATAATCTTATAGAAAATGTTTCAAATTCTACGTATATGAACTTTATTTACGACTTCACCTAACTTTTAACTAAAATTTAACGAACTAAGCTTTTGATGACGTAATATTATAGTTACTTGATATACTTACTCACCGATATACCTTTTAGTAACCTAAGACCGCATGCAAAGAACTTTGATAACTGTTACAACTTTTACTTCAATCCGCAAGCAACCATGGTATACGGGGCTCAGTACTACAGTAGCCAATTTCTATTTTAGACGCCGATCTCCCGTCCTTATGCTGCATTACTGGCGACAGAAGAAATTATAGAGTCAACACAACATTTATAACGGCTGATTGTAAATCTAGATGTGTTTGTACTCACGATGCCTATCTTGCATGTATTCCACTTTGTCCTAAGGCAATCCTAAAGTGCCCTGTTGGTTTCAAACAACGAAATGTTAGCGCACCCATCATAACCAAAAAACAAATTTGCAACTGTCCAAAATACGAGTGTGTACCAATATCAGGATCAGGTAAGTGCCTGCATGTATAATGATGAACTTGCAATTAAAACAATAACGTTTAGGGATTGCACGGAATGAAGCTTGTTACTGTATTATCAGTTGGGCTGGAACATTTACAACATGACGAGATACAACACAGACAGTGGAAGTAAAAGCATGCAAAGCATGAGATATTAAGAAAGTGACTGAAAACTGAATAAATCAAACAATATAGAAAAATTATTTACTATAAGCTTGTGCAGGGAAAAACAAAGGAATAATAGAAGATGAGAATATAGTTCAAAAATTACCGACTTTTATAAGCAAATTTGACTGCAATACAATCACAAACCATGAAAGAAGAAAATGTTATGATCTTACCATTTGCTCATAAATAGGTTTAACTAACAAGATTACTTTTTCGTTTTCTGAATTAGCCACTTCCAGCCAAAATTTTTGTTCTGAGGGAAATAAACTGTACAAACCCGGAGAAGAATTCATCAGAAATTGCAATGAACGATGCCGTTGTCAACTTCGGGGTCAAGTAAAATGTGTTTCTTTATGTCCAAATGTCAAACCTTGTATGGTAGATCACACAGAAAAGAATGTGTTAGTACCAACACCGGACAACAAGTGTCAATGTACAGCAAAGGCTTGCAAACCTTTTCCATATAATGGTAAGTTCATTATAAGAGTTATAAATTGCGAAAAAGCGACTTCTTAAAATTATGAATCCCGGCAGTGCAATTTCTCTACCATGCATCTCTCTAAAAGACTATATCATGCATGTCTCTAAAAGTATGGTAAAACCTTTATAGTTTTGTCTGACTGAGTTTTGTCTGACTGAATAAAAATATAGGTACTCCACAAAAACAAAAAATAAGTGTACAGTTATTTTCTGTTTTTATGGATTACCTATATTTTTATTCAGTCAGACAAAACTTGAAAGGTTTTACCTAAACACCCATCAAACGAAATTTTTCGAAATGAGCATTTTTCTGGCTTTTTTCACTGAAAATTTGGTAAAACTACACCTAAAATTCGTTGCGCAATGTCCAATCTACCATAACGCACGTACATCACTGATGGAAACTGACTTTGTGATGTAAACCTTAAGCAACCCTGGAAACACACATCTCGTTGAGCTTACTGCATGATTGTTTGTCTTTTTGTAGACACATGTATTGTAAATGGTCAAACATACTGGTCTGGTGATAGTTTTGTGTCTTCTGATTGCTCAAGCAAATGTACATGTAATCCTGGTGGAAAAGTATTCTGTATCCCACTCTGCTCACCTCAAGGAAATCCTTGTAAACTGGACGAACAGGCAGTACAAGTGCAAGAAAAGGTTTTCAATACTACCTGCACATGTCCAGCTTTGAAATGTGTTAAGAACAATAAAACGATATCCGTTGTTGGCCACGTTGTCAATCCAATCCCACAAGGTATCATACTTATGCTATTTAACAACGAACGACTATACGCGGAGGGTTATTACTGGAGAGTTTATAAACAGGGGTGTATCAAGTTTACCAGTGCCCCAATTTTGTAGGGTCACTTTTTTCCTCTATACAGACTGGTCACGAGTAGTAAATATACTCATTGGCGAGGATGAGGCCAATTATTTAGTGTGATAGTTATTGGGTTCTGCATATAGCTATATGGGTTTCTGGGAGGTTGCTCCCCGGAAAATTTGGAATGTTGGAAGTCCAGAATCGCGATTTCCTGCATTTTCAGGTTGAAATTATTGCAAACAGAACAACAAAAATCGTATACGGTGTGCTCTGCAAAAGGTCGACAACAATAAAAATAGGTACGAACTGCGTACATATAGCCAATCAATCTAGGATCAGTGCGTCTGAAGGGTTTGCTTTTCATCATATAAGATCTATAAATTATTTAAAAAACAACGCACAATAGAGTATCATAATAGAGTATCATAAAACGCTTAATAGAGTATCATAAAACTTATCCTTGGCTCCGGTTTTATTAAGCACAGTAAAATGAGCTAGCATCGCTCAATGCCATGCAGTTACAGTGATGTACAGAAGTCCTGAAACAAGTCTTAAGGCCTGTTCGCACGATCCGATTGATCGGATCCAATTTTGCTCTTAACGTATGTGATTTACTGGACAAGAGTAAGCCGGCTATTGGCTCATACCTGGCGAAAAGTGTAGTTGGTGCTGTATTGTGTGAAATCACACGCGTCAGGAGGAAAATTGGATCCGGTTGAGGCCTTTATATTTCCAGGTTTTAAATGGTTTATATTTTCTATTTTTCTACAGTATCAACAAAACAATCAGTTCTTCCCAAGCACCAATGTACAACATCAAGTGGAAAGACTTACCCTGTTGGCTCAGTTTTCTCTGACAACAACTGCACTTCTCAATGCTATTGTCAAAATGGCGGTGTAATTTCATGTCATGCTTTGTGTTTACCTGTGGTGCCAGATAGTTCGTGCACGAATCATAAAACCATACAAATGCCAACTGGTTTGCCTGATGCTCAAGGAAATAGCTGTTCTTGTCCCGTTGTGACTTGTATCTGAAAGACTGAGACATTTGACTAAAATGTATGAAGATTAGCAATAAAAATTTTAAGACATAAGTCTAACCTTAGAAAACCATTCATAAAAACCAAAATTGATAAACGATGCAATTGATAATTAAGTAATTGTTAAAAATATTCTAGCTTGTTCAACTTTATTCAGACTTATATTGGATATTCACAAATAAATATTGACGTTTACATTGAAGTGTTTGCATCCCCTGTAAGGCTGTATATCGTTTGCATTTGAAATTTTTCCAACTCCCATATTAACTTAGTCATAAATAATGTACTTAATAATCATTCATGTCTTGGACTTGGAATGGATATCCTACATCAGTCCAAAACTTCCTCATAAATACAATTCCTCTGAAACAACTTCTAATTCAACTCAGCCTCCAATTACTGATGACAATTTGCCGAAAATTTGGATTTGTCTACCTTATCTTGAATATGGACTGTGGTTATACACACATTGACTTTGTGTACCTTATCTTGGTACACAGATTAGAGCGCAGTTTCATACCTGAATGTGGACTGTGGTTAGTACATACATTGACATTTGTGTACCTTATCTTGGTACACAGATTAGAGCGCAGTTTCACACCTGACTGTGGACTGTAGTTATACATTGACGAAGTTATTACCTTTTATATCCTAAATTTCACTCCAATTTTTGAGTTTATAATTATACAAAATAAAGCTACTGGGTTAAAATTGAACCCTCTGTTTTGGTTTGTGTGTTTCTGCTCGTCCGTTAATTTAAAAACTTTTAGAGAAAGGAACTTTTATTGATCTAGACAAGATTTGTAAGAAAATATCTCCATGTTTATAAAGAAGTTGTTGGGAAGTTTGCTTTGAAGTTTTACGTTTACCTAGATTAAGCTAACCGGCTTTCACTGATTACAAAACTGAAGCAATTGTATATGTACGAATGCCGCCAGTATTTATCATCAGGATTTAGCTATAATGACGTATGCTAAGATAACCTGTTGCGTCATAATTAATTATCAGTTTCTAGTTTAATCTAGAAGTAAACTTATTAAAAAACAGAATTGCCAGTCTATTGAATGGACTGCACGTCGAGAAAACTATTCATGCGTCTGACCATAGACTATTCTCCTCTCGATATAGTCTATGGTCTGACGTTTCGGTCGGACCGTAATCAGTGACAAGGTTTTCAAATCTGAGTGAAATGCATGAAAATGAGAAATTCACAATTAAGCAACTTGTCGCAAAGTCAAAGTACCAAAGTTCTCGACCAAGTAATGAATCTGATGAAGTTCTCGTATAGACCAGATTACGATTTTTGAACATGACTTAAAGTCATGTTGCAGGTTGACAATGAAGAGAAATTGAAATTAAAATGCTATTTTTTGTTCACCAAACCATTTTGGAGCTTCGATTTTTCATAAAGTTTTGTATAAAGTTTAATGAAGTATTAAGATAATTTGTATATATTATAGCTTATATGTATCAAAACCTGAAATTTTGAAGTTATAAACTTTGAATAACCTAAGAAAATGCATGAAAAGGTCATGCTATGGTCATGAATAGTTTTGGAGTTATACAACTGTTAGTTTTGTCCTTGAGTTTATAGAACCATGCACTATATTAACCGATTTTGAAAGTTGTACTTAACCCACTATTGTCTCTGAAAACTATTCCAAGGTAATTTCCTTTATATATATATACAACCAGCCGTAGGAACCGGGGGGCACAGGGGCACGCCCGGGTACGTGCCCCCCAAGTTTTCCTCAAAGTGCCCTCAATTTCTCCAGCTAAAACAATTGGAAAAGTGCCCTTTTCTAAAGAAAAGGTGCATTTATTTATGTGTCATGGGGTGCCGGAGGCTAGATTTAATTCTCAAGTGAATACAATTTCAAATTTCGATCTGTGTAAGAATTCTAGCCAGTATTAATCCATTAGCTTGCAATGCGCCCAGATGCAGCTTAATTTAGTGTTATACTCTGTCCAACGCCAGAGTATTTTTTCTGTCTAACGCCAGACGATTTTACTCGATCGTCAGTGCTAGGGTATACTGCCAGTTAATGAACTAACAAAACTAACTGCCAATGTCACTTGTTACCCCATTAGCTGGCAATGCGCCCTACTTTACTGTCAGACGATTTTACTCGTCAGTGGTAGGGTACTGCCAATTAATGAGTTGAATAAACCATTTGAACCAATTCGAAATATATTACAGTTTTCTTTATTAAATATTAATACTAGATTTATTAATAATTTATTAATAATATAGGCATAGAAGAAGGTAGCAGTGTGCAACTATATAATGAGTTACACCAGTATAATATGTACCTATTGTGTATTTACACCCTCTTGATACATACTTGACACATACTTGATGACCGCTCCCTAAGACGAAGTGCCCTCCAAAATGAGTGACACATTCCCCGTTTCTTTTCGGGGCCACTCCGAGGAATAAATAATAAACGGTCCCTACCTCCAGGTTCGAGTGATGCCTAATTCAAAATAACTATGAAGATGACAAGTCAACATAAAACAATGTGACACACTGACAGTAAATGTAAACATATATTATGTAGATTTTCCCGTAACAAACCACAAATATATAGATCCGCTACGGGTCATGAGTTTCCCTTGTATTTTGCTTATGAATAATTAATGCGTTTTTGAAATATATATAATTTATATCGTATATGCATGTTTCGGCATGGCCAACATCTCATCAGTGTAGCTTGATACGTTAGACACAAGCACAGTTTATAGATCTAGATACGATCGAGGTATAGCACCGACGATATTATATATGGATAGCACTGTGTGGGTGATGCGAAAATTGTAAACTCTTTAATAGACCATAGTCATAGACAGTTGGCATATTGGCCTTCGACTACTGAAGTCATTTAGGGAAACTTGAGTATTCTATTGGCTTCAGTGATGTGAACACCGGAAGCTCAACTTTAAATGTGACATGACGTGTGCAAACCTTTAAAAAAATAGGTACGCTATGGCGTACATGCGTCTACGTCTACTGGTAGAGACTGAATAGCAATATAATTTATTTTTCTTCCAGGCATTCTGAAACTGTAGTAGAGATACTTTTAATATGTTTTACATCAGATCAGTAACAAAGTCATCCCAAGGACATATTGAATCATAAGCATAGCAAACAGGGGCTGTAGCCACCTCCCCCCCCCCAATCACGATCTTTGATCTGATAGAAACCAATGTCCCAAAGTACGTATCAGGTTATTGTGTTTTAAAAATAATATAACCATTATAAAGAAATATATTATAAAACTATAATTCAAATGAACACACATAAGCAACTTGTAGTTCAATATGTCCATATTAATCAATACAATATTTACATGTAAATATAAAATATTTAACAAATTTTAATGCATCTGTCCTTTCTCAGTTTATTAATATGTTATTATTGTCAAATGTTTTCACTATTGTCCACTAGATGTGGTTTATAAGAAACAACACCAATTTATATCAACTTGAACTTAAATATAAAATAACACAAAAGATTGTTTACTTTTGATTTACAGTATTAAATGACTAGCAAGTCATGTCTGAAATGCCCTGAACTTTAATCTTTCAAAATAAATAGTTATCTTACTTTAACAATCTTCGAAAAGAAACTTTTGTAAAGTGTTGTATAAAGCTTGCAGTAAAACTTTTCTGGCGTCGGAGATCATGAAATATGAATATCGAGCCTGCGATTTTGCGAACCAGTTACCGCATTTCCATATATGGTCTCATATTGGTCTCATTAAAAATCAAGTTCCACCCAACTTATCGTCTCAATCAAAATGCCGATGACATAGCGGCTACTGTTCCAGTAGACGCAAAAAGGTAATTTTTTTATTCCTGACAATTTACGAACAACCATGATTCAGCATGTCGTTGTGAATTTACTAAGACCGTCTCTTATTAACGGAAGTGCGTAAAATAGTCTGTCATTAAGCCTCTTGAATCTGCGGGAAAGGGGAACATTAATCAAACCGATAAAAACAGAACAGCGTTCCCACAGTGACGGTTGTTTTTTGTTTCCTGTCTCGTCATTTTCGCATTACCTTATTTGGGTAAAAATTCTAGAAAAAATTAGATATTTTACCTACTTATCTATAGACTATAGACTATATGACATAATAAACGTATGGTGTATGGTTATAATCTATTCTTGATAACATTGCCATTTTCACTATTCACATGTACATGTACATGTACTAATGTGTATTCAATGAACGAGAAGAGTTCGAGAAGTGTATTATGCTTGAAATCTGGAGCGCATAGTGCGAGTGGCCGTAGATCTATATATCTATAATAAAACACTCATTTAGTGAAATATTTCACCAAACACAATTGCAAGTGCGATTCATTAATTGAATTAGAGAACGTCAAGTGTTATTGTTTCCTTTTAAGTCTTTTAATACAAATTAATACAATTTTAAAGCAAATGTTTTAAACAGTGTCTTCTTTATTCAGTGTCAGTTTTACCTCTCATTCGAACGGAACATCTGATTTGTTTTCATCCGAACAATAAGAAACCTAACGTCATATACTGAGAGTCCATGTAACATATTATTTTTTCACTTAATTTTTATCGAAGAGAGAAACCTAATGCTTGGAACATCTTTAATTCGATTCAAAATTCCCAGATGCGGGGTAATATTAAAATATATCATAATGTCACTTTTGAAATCGGAATTAAACGAGAAAAATTAATAAACATTGTTTCTATTGATTATAAACACTGATTTTCTTCTTCAAAGTGAATACAGTCATAGTTCATTTATGAGTTATATGATTTGTCCAACTTTGAATGATGACGCTTGTTAGAGTTGTCAAACTTCCTGCATTTACAACAGGAGATCAATTGACATACAAGAACAATTGATATATCAATGACGGAAGAAGGAACAGTCGATATTTCACAACTGACGTAAAATGTGAAATATCGTCTTTTCATAGCCACGCCGAGATGCATGTTTGCATGTTTTGTTCACTCTTATCAACGTTAGCTAAATTCCACAGTCTTCATGAATGTAGTCATGATGTTGGACAACCGTATGCACGATGTTTTAATACCATTCTTACCGTCATATTCAATTATTTCATATTCAATTGTTTCACTATTGTAGATAGTTTAAACGTTCGCCCACCATAATGAAGTCAATTTTTAGTCCTTCCTCGTATTTTAATTGGTTTCCTGAAAAAGTTTAGAGCCAAATTATTATTTCTTTCTCGAATTTCTTGAAGAATGTACCGTCAACTTTTTTTTCCTCTTTTCGTCATTTTAATCCGACCACTTTAATATTTAAATCCGGTTCTCAAGTGTGTGGAGCTCGAGTGTCTCGCTGAACCAGCCCAATGACGCATCACTCATTATATATCATAAATCCGCACTGAGCCGCTAACTATCCGCATGAATATAAATAGAGCAGTCCGTTCATGCTGTGAAGTGTTTTCCACCAGGCACCGTTGAAGTTAAAACAATCTAACTCGAGTATTGGAATTGGTCATCATATACCTGCAGGTAACGATATTGTGTTGTTTTTATCCTTTACGTATATGACTTTTTATACGACTGATATATAAGCGTGTAAAATATTTATATTGTGATCGACTGATTGACTATTGGTTATTGCACATCGTTTCAGCATAAATGCAACAAAACATTTTCAAAAATTTTTCCTGAAGTAATTCAGTGGTTGTTCAATAGTTGATAATCGGCAGGGAAGATTAAGTATAAACCGAATAATTGCAGTGTATATGTATTATATAAGTTGTGGATAGCATACCTTCATGATTATTATATTTATTTATTTATTAATCGTCGATCTTTATATTAAGTGATAGACAAATACCATTTTCATTGTTCAACAGTGAGGCTGCATGAACGCGACTGCAACTGACTGAGCGCAACTTGCTGCGGTAAATGCTAGTAGCTGTGCTCATGAATTACAGTATTAAGCTTTTTGGTTTTTGCGGCAGCGCACAGCACAACCATGCTGCATATTTCCTATTTCAACAATTTACGAACTCAAGCTAGAGTTTAGACTGTTTTTTAACAAATCTATATTTACAACTTAGTGTGCACTGAATTGGTTAATCATCTTATCTATATTCCTTCCTTTTAAAAATAATGATCTACTCTAGCTTTGCGTTCATGCGTTTAATCCCATTTCAAGTCCAAATTAATATTAATTAGAGTTATAATATATTTTCAAATGGCTCTATACCTGTAAGATGTATGTTAGGTTATAAAGCCTATAGCTGTATATTTTTGAACTCTTTGTTTTCAGACTTGCGTTTCTTCTAGAATTATTTGTGTTGAAGTTACTCGTCACTATTTCATATTTTTCTGGCTGGTGTCCTAATAGTTAACCTGCACCGTAGCACGAGAACGAACGAGTAGCCTCATTAACAGAACGATAAGATCGTATTCATTCGTATCGTCGACGTATTCTATTGGCTAAGACAAACTTCATTATAATACTCGTTTGTTGTTTGCGAATACTAATAGAGAGTGATGATGTAGGACGGCAACGCGAACGAGCAAAATAAACTCATTCAAATAAGTGATTGTATAAAAATTGTCGTGTATTATCAATCGTATGTATTTAATACAGTTTGTGGAAGTTGAGATAAGGGCTTTAATTTGTTGGTAGAGAAGATTTCTACATCAGTACTGAGCTAATTTGTTGAGTACCGTGCACTTCTCGCGGCTTGAAATGCAGAGGTTGTACACAAGACGTAAAAATCTGTGGTTTACCGTTGTAAACAGGGCGAGGACGATATAGGCATGTCGTTAAGTCTGGTCTTAGCCACAAAGTGACTCAAAGCTACAGCGGGCTTTACTTATTAACAAGACAGCATTCCTGTATATACGACATCACTGTGCATGCCTGTGGCATTTCGCTAACGGTTGCCGAACTACATAAATTTTATACCAAAATACGTCCACTAAAGGCTGTTTTCCACTGCAGTCGTATCACAGCGAAATGTAGCGTATTTCATTATTTACTGAGCACTCTGGTGGAACTAATGACTTTGACACAAAAGAAAATGCTATGGTACGCTACGATACGCTACGATACGTTTGAAGTGGAAAACGGCCTTTAAAACCAGCGACACGTACCTAAAAATTAAACTCCAAGCCAGCGTGCTTTTTCGCTTATTACCTTATAGGCGTATAACTATAAAATCATAAGAATTAACTAGTTGTTTACAATTGTGTGCTTTCAGCGTTTCATGACATAGATATATAAATTGAGATTGCCAACTTTCCAAAAAGGAGTAAACAAATGTAAACGTAACATATAAACAAAAGACAAAATATCTTACCTTGAATGGTCAAAATAGACTTGAAAAAGCTTTTTACTGAGCGAGTTTAAAATTTGTGTTCTGCGCATAGCAAGCGCGCACGACCACAATTCCATGCGCTAAATAAAATTTACTTCAAAACTCCCTCTCTGCACACATTAGCACAGAATAGGAAATGACCAGAAAGGCCACTCAGCAGTGCAACGTGACACCAGCCAGTTCAGCGTGCATGTTTATTGGTCAGAAAATGCAATTGACTGGCTAGAATAATGGTAATGAACATGCGTAATGCGACATGCGCAGCGTCAAAAACGTCAAAGGTTCGGCCTCAAGTGGCCCTTCTAGTCATTTCCTATTCTATGACATTAGGCTGCTGCTACGCTCGCTCGCTTCATGATCAGGCTCGCTCGCTCCGCAGCAATTATATTATGTGTGACTTGGCTTATAATCTTGCCTATGGGCTTTTGGCGTAAATTTGACGTCAACACCAACGGGGGGTATGCGTGGGTTTTAATTATCTTAACTAAAACTCGTACAAACAAAACACAAGCCTTATAATAAAAATATAGTAAAATAGGCAAAAGAAAACGGCATTTTTCGCCGGAATATGTGTTTTTATCCAAATATTTTGTTTCACCACACGAAGGATAAGCCAAAATAATAATTTTGTGTGCAGACGAGTTTGCCAGACTTTTTATAGCTCTTGATCTTTCAAAAGCTAAACTACTCATATCCATGCATGAATGTTGAAAACTCAATCAACCAATCACGATTTATGCAGACGTTATGCCCCGCCACCGCGGGCATTTCCTGTAAAGCACGTCTTCCACTTTTACAATTTGCCTTTCAAGGGGGCACCGGGCGGCATTTTTGGAGGTTTTACGATCACTTATAACTTGATTGATAATTGAATAAAATATGCAAAACAAACAATAATAACATCAGAACATAATAACCACGATAGAATATTCAAGTCGTAAAAACAAATAAGTTGTAAAACCGCATAAATTCGAATAACACTGCAAAATTTAAAAATAAATGATTGATTACAAATAGAAACAGCAAAACGCGCCAGAGTATGACGCACAACGGTGCAGTAGCCTGCAACGCAGGCGAAATATTTGGGCAAAGTATTCTCTTTATGTTCTACTAGTTGATAACCTACTTCTTCTTAGCCCGGGGTGGGGGCTGTCCCCGGGTGTGGGGATTTGTTACTGAATTTTGCCCCGCTGTGGGCATTTTCACGTGTTTTTATCCCTCGCCTCGGAATTTGTCGCATATTGAAAACTGTCGGGGGCCCGGGTCGCTCGGGGGCACGCTTGGATTTGACTGATGCATTAATGGTCAGTTGAAACTACTACCAAAACTGCATAGGCGAAATAACTGAGTCTGAGAACGTAAATTGATCTTTTTTGATATTTTTCCTTGCAGCTCAAAATGTTTATTGGAAGCATTTTATTCGTGATTACCTTTGTAAATCTGGATTTATCTGCAGCACAGTCAGGTATTTAACATATTATACAATATACGGTAAAGCCAAAGTTAAAGCGGACGTTGTGTACATTTTCACAATTAATAATTTATTTTAGTAAAAATTAAAAAATTAAAACTTGATGTTATTTGTAGTTGTGTACCTTTTATAATACGTACCTGTAGCTGTATTGCTACCTTTAAAAATATTAAGAGGGTAAAAACAACCATGATATACAGGACTGAGCGGTGGCACTTTACTGTGATGCTTCATTTTAGATGATTATATTTGCAATATCATGTCTCAGTATTTCATTTCTATTTTAGACGCCGAACTCCCGTCCTTATGCTGTATTACTGGCGACAGAAGAAATTATAGAGTGAACACAACATTTATAACGGTTGATTGTAAATCTAGATGTGTTTGTACTCACGATGCCTATCTTGCATGTATTCCACTTTGTCCTAAGGCAATCCTAAAGTGCCCTGTTGGTTTCAAACAACGAAATGTTAGCGCACCCATCATAACCAAAAAACAAATTTGCAACTGCTCAAAATACGAGTGTGTACCAATATCAGGATCAGGTAAGTGCCTGCATGTATAATGATGAACTTGCACTATTGTTTGTAGAAACAATTTAAAAGTAAAGGGCGAATAATCGGCAATTAAAACGTTTTGGGATTGTACGGAATGAAGCATGGTGAAAGATAGGGAAGGTAGAGGGATTATAGATGGATGTACAAATAAGGAAAATATGAGCCGGTGCTCTTTTTTCAATTGAGCAAGAAAATTTACAACATGACAAGATTGAGCAAAATGAAAATATAAGCAAAGCATGAGATATTAAGAAAGTGACTGAAAACTGAATAGATCAAACAACATAGAAAGTGTATAGTAACGAGGAAGAAAGGAACCAACTGGAGTGGAAAACAAAGGAATAATAGAAGATGAATAGATAATAGTATAGTTGTAAAATATAGCCGATGTTTAAGCAAATTTGACTGCAATACAATCACAAACCATGAAAAAAGAAAATGTTATGATCTTAACATTTGCTCATATATAGGTTTAACTAACATGATTACTTTTTTCTTTTTCTGAATTAGCCACCTCCAGCCCAAATCTTTGTTCTGAGGGAAATACACTGTACAAACCAGGAGAAGAATTCATCAGAAATTGCAATGAACGATGTCGTTGTCAAAATAGCGGTCAAGTAAAATGCGTTTCTTTATGTCCAAATGTCAAACCTTGTATGGTAGATCACACAGAAAAGAATGTGTTAGTACCAACACCGGACAACAAGTGTCAATGTACAGCAAAGGCTTGCAAACCTTTTCCATATAATGGTAAGTTCATTATTACTTTCGTGAATCTTTTTAAAATAAATATAACTATAAATTGTAATCTATTAATACTACTAAATGCACCTAAAAGGGCGAAAATGTTTTGGAGGTGCAAATCATTATCACTGCTAAATGTGTCACGATATTTAAAAACATTTTATTACAATTTAGCTTTAATATCAACTGATTTAATTGTGTTTTCCTTTGATTTTCCGGTCACTGTGATTTTTATATTTTTTCGTTAATTTCAGTTTCAGTAATCTTTTTTATGAAGAATAATTTTTACGATGATTTTACTTTTATGTCGGATTTACTAATTTTTCTGGGTTTCTTGATTGTGATTTAACTAAGTTATTACTGTAATTTGCCCCTCAGCCTCGTATATATTTCTCATCCATCGACTTCTTAAAGTTATGAATCCTGCAATTTTTCTCCCACACATCATTTTCGTAACCATGCATCGAGCTCTAAAAGAGTTTACTCAGACCCATTACCAGCAAAAACGTCGCTCTGATCTCGCAAACTAACCCAATCTCTTTAGACTTATATTATAAATTGAGTTTTTATAGAAGCTTATAGAAGGAGAGCTAGCAACCTGGAAACACGCATTTCGTAGTTAAATATTTGATAATTTCTGAAGCTTTTTGATTGCTTGTCATTTTGTAGACAAATGTATTGTAAATGGTCAAACATACTGGTCTGGTGATAGTTTTGTGTCTTCTGATTGCTCAAGCAAATGTACATGTAATCCTGGTGGAAATGTATTCTGTATCCCGCTATGCTCACCTCAAGGAAATCCTTGTAAACTGGATGAACAAGCAGTACAAGTGCAAGAAAAAGTAGTCAATACTACCTGTACATGTCCAGCTTTGAAATGTGTTAAGAACAATCAAACGATATCCGTTGTTGGCCACGTTGTCAATCCAAGCGCACAAGGTATCATACTTATCTTATTTGACACTTATCTTTTTGTAGGGTCACTTTCTTCCGCAATACAGGAGCGGTCTGAAGAAAAAAATTGATAATTGAAGACTGGGCACGAGTAGTGACTACTCAGTGGCGAGGATGAGAGTCATGAGACCAATGGTTTAATCATGATATAGCTCTGGGTTCTGCATAGTTTGGGGTTTCCGGGGGCTAGCTGTCCGAAAAATTTGAATTCTGGAAGTCCAGAGCGGCCATTTCACTGCATTTTCAGGTTGAAATTCTTCCAAATAGAACAGCAAAAAATTGTGTACGGTGTGCTCTGTAAGAGACAACAATAAAACTGCGTACATATAGCCAATCAATCTAAAATAGCTTCTGAAGGGTTTGCTTTTATCTTAAGATCTATAAATTCTTTAAAAAACTACAAACAATAGAAACAAATTCAAGATGTGATAAATTTTATGGGTTTTTGCTCCGGTTGTATTATAGAAAGGATAGTAAAATAAGCCCGGCAGCACGTACCGCTAAATCAGTGCCATGCAGTCGCTGTGATGTTCCAGGTTTTGAATGGTTTATTTTTTTATTTTCTACAGTATCAACACAACAACCGGTTCTTCCCAAGCACCAATGTACAACACCTGGAGGAAAGGTTTATCTTATTGGCTCAGTTTTCTCTGACAACAACTGCACTTCTCAATGCTATTGTCAAAATGGCGGTGTAATTTCTTGTCATGCTTTGTGTTTACCTGTGGTGCTAGATAGTTCGTGCACGAATCATAAAACCATACAAATGCCAACTGGTTTGCCTGATGCTCAAGGAAATAGCTGTTCTTGTCCCGTTGTGACTTGTATCTGAAAGACTGAGACATTTGACTAAAATGTATGAAGATTAGCAATAAAAATTTTAAGACATAAGTCTAACCTTAGAAAACCATTCACAAGAACCAAAATTGATAAACGATGCAATTGATAATTAAGTAATTGTTAAAAATATGCTAGCTTGTTCAACTTTATTCAGGCTTATATTGGATATTCACAAATAAATATTGACGTTTACATTGAAGTGTTTGCATCCCCTGTAAGGCTGTATATCGTTTGCATTTGAAATTTTTCCAACTCCCATATTAACTTAGTCATAAATAATGTACTTAATAATCATTCATGTCTTGGACTTGGAATGGATATCCTACATCAGTCCAAAACTTCCTCATAAATACAATTCCTCTGAAACAACTTCTAATTCAACTCAGCCTCCAATTACTGATGACAATTTGCCGAAAATTTGGATTTGTCTACCTTATCTTGAATATTTATTTATTTATTTAATTTGCCTTGTAATTTATAACAGAATGGCAGGGAATCCGCAACAGCGTATAAGCCAATTACTGCGGGCCCTATTATAGTTAAGTTAAAACATCAATTTACAATTAGTTACAACAATACACATACTTAAACAACTAAAACAGTACAACGGTTCCTACATACAGCACAATAATGACGTTGTGAGACTACGTACATATGGACTGTGGTTATACATACATTGACATTTGTGTACCTTATCTTGGTACACAGATTAGAGCGCAGTTTCATACCTGAATGTGGACTGTGGTTAGTACATGCATTGACATTTGTGTACCTTATCTTGGTACACAGATTAGAGCGCAGTTTCACACCTGACTGTGGACTGTGGTTATACATTGACGAAGTTATTACCTTTTATATCCTAAATTTCACTCCAATTTTTGAGTTTATTATTGTATACAAAATAAAGCTACTGGGTTGAACCCTCTGTTTTGGTTTGTGTGTTTCTGCTCGTCCGTTAATTTAAAAACTTTTAGAGAAAGGAACTTTTATTGATCTAGACAAGATTTGTAAGAAAATATCTCCATGTTTATAAAGAAGTTGTTGGGAAGTTTGCTTTGAAGTTTTACGTTTACCTAGATTAAGCTAACCGGCTTTCACTGATTACAAAACTGAAGCAATTGTATGTACGAATGCCGCCAGTATTTATCATCAGGATTTAGCTATAATGACGTATGCTATAAGATAACCTGTTGCGTCATAATTTAATTATCAGTTTCTAGTTTAATCTAGAAGTAAACTTATTAGAAAACAGACTTCTGCCAGTCTATTGAATGGACTGCACGTCGAGAAAACTATTCATGCGTCTGACCATAGACTATTCTCCTCTCGATATAGTCTATGGTCTGACGTTTCGGTCGGACCGTAATCAGTGACAAGGTTTTCAAATCTGAGTGAAATGCATGAAAATGAAAAATTCACAATTAAGCAACTTGTCGCAAAGTCAAAGTACCAAAGTTCTCGACCAAGTAATGAATCTGATGAAGTTCTCGTATAGACCAGATTACGATTTTTGAACATGACTTAAAGTCATGTTGCAGGTTGACAATGAAGAGAAATTGAAATTAAAATGCTATTTTTTGTTCACCAAACCATTTTGGAGCTTCGATTTTTCATAAAGTTTTGTATAAAGTTTAATGAAGTATTAATATAATTTGTATATATTTTAGCTTATATGTATCAAAACCTGAAATTTTGAAGTTATAAACTTTGAATAACCTAAGAAAATGCATGAAAAGGTCATGCTATGGTCATGAATAGTTTTGGAGTTATACAACTGTTAGTTTTGTCCTTGAGTTTATAGAACCATGCACTATATTAACCGATTTTGAAAGTTGTACTTAACCCACTATTGTCTCTGAAAACTATTCCAAGGTAATTTCCTTTATATATATATACAACCAGTGCCGTAGGAACCGGGGGGCACAGGGGCACGCCCGGGTACGTGCCCCCCAAGTTTTCCTCAAAGTGCCCTCAATTTCTCCAGCTAAAACAATTGGAAAAGTGCCCTTTTCTAAAGAAAAGGTGCATTTATTTATGTGTCATGGGGTGCCGGAGGCTAGATTTAATTCTCAAGTGAATACAATTTCAAATTTCGATCTGTGTAAGAATTCTAGCCAGTATTAATCCATTAGCTTGCAATGCGCCCAGATGCAGCTTAATTTAGTGTTATACTCTGTCCAACGCCAGAGTATTTTTTCTGTCTAACGCCAGACGATTTTACTCGATCGTCAGTGCTAGGGTATACTGCCAGTTAATGAACTAACAAAACTAACTGCCAATGTCACTTGTTACCCCATTAGCTGGCAATGCGCCCTACTTTATTATTTTACTCGTCAGTGGTAGGGTACTGCCAATTAATGAGTTGAATAAACCATTTGAACCAATTCGAAATATATTACAGTTTTCTTTATTAAATATTAATACTAGATTTATTAATAATTTAAAAAATAGGCATAGAAGAAGGTAGCAGTGTGCAACTATATAATGGGTTACACCAGTATAATATGTACCTATTGTGTATTTACACCCTCTTGATACATACTTGACACATACTTGATGACCGCTCCCTAAGACGAAGTGCCCTCCAACTTCAAGTTGCTTCCTATACGCCTATGTATATACAACCCATACTTGGTACTTTTTGAAATATACCCCAATTTAGTTTACCCACCAACGAAGTGGGTAGAAAAATGAGTGACCCATTCCCCGTTTCTTTTCGGGGCCACTCCGAGGAATAAATAATAAACGGTCCCTACCTCCAGGTTCGAGTGATGCCTAATTCAAGATAACTATGAAGATGACAAGTCAACATAAAACAATGTGACACACTGACAGTAAATGTAAACATATATTATGTAGATTTTCCCGTAACAAACCACAAATATATAGATCCGCTACGGGTCATGAGTTTCCTTTGTATTTTGCTTATGAATAATTAATGCGTTTTTGAAATATATATAATTTATATCGTATATGCATGTTTCGGCATGGCCAACATCTCATCAGTGTAGCTTGGTACGTTAGACACAAGCACAGTTTATAGATCTAGATACGATCGAGGTATAGCACCGACGATATTATATATGGATAGCACTGTGTGGGTGATGCGAAAATTGTAAACTCTTTAATAGACCATAGTCATAGACAGTTGGCATATTGGCCTTCAACTTCCTTTTTTACTGAACTGAAGTCATTTAGGGAAACTTGAGTATTCTATTGGCTTCAGTGATGTGAACACCGGAAGCTCAACTTTAAATGTGACATGACGTGTTCAAACCTTTAAAAAAATAGGTACGCTATGGCGTACATGCGTCTACGTCTACTGGTAGAGACTGAATAGCAATATAATTTATTTTTCTTCCAGGCATTCTGAAACTGTAGTAGAGATACTTTTAATATGTTTTACATCAGATCAGTAACAAAGTCATCCCAAGGACATATTGAATCATAAGCATAGCAAACAGGGGCTGTAGCCACCTCCCCCCCCCCAATCACGATCTTTGATCTGATAGAAACCAATGTCCCAAAGTACGTATCAGGTTATTGTGTTTTAAAAATAATATAACCATTATAAAGAAATATATTATAAAACTATAATTCAAATACACATATGTAGTTCAATATGTCCATATTAATCAATACAATATTTACATGTAAATATAAAATATTTAACAAATTTTAATGCATCTGTCCTTTCTCAGTTTATTAATATGTTATTATTGTCAAATGTTTTCACTATTGTCCACTAGATGTGGTTTATAAGAAACAACACCAATTTATATCAACTTGAACTTAAATATAAAATAACACAAAAGATTGTTTACTTTTGATTTACAGTATTAAATGACTAGCAAGTCAGATCTGAAATGCCCTGAACTTTAATCTTTCAAAATAAATAGTTATCTTACTTTAACAATCTTCGAAAAGAAACTTTTGTAAAGTGTTGTATAAAGCTGACCAAAGCTTGCAGTAAAACTTTTCTTCTATCATCAATGGCGTCGGAGATCATGAAATATGAATATCGAGCCTGCGATTTTGCGAACCAGTTACCGCATTTCCATATATGGTCTCATATTGGTCTCATTAAAAATCAAGTTCCACCCAACTTATCGTCTCAATCAAAATGCCGATGACATAGCGGCTACTGTTCCAGTAGACGCAAAAAGGTAATTTTTTTATTCCTGACAATTTACGAACAACCATGATTCAGCATGTCGTTGTGAATTTACTAAGAACGTCTCTTATTAACGGAAGTGCGTAAAATAGTCTGTCATTAAGCCTCTTGAATCTGCGGGAAAGGGGAACATTAATCAAACCGATAAAAACAGAACAGCGTTCCCACAATGACGGTTGTTTTTTGTTTCCTGTCTCGTCATTTTCGCATTACCTTATTTGGGTAAAAATTCTAGAAAAAATTAGATATTTTACCTACTTATCTATAGACTATAGACTATATGACATAATAAACGTATGGTGTATGGTTATAATCTATTCTTGATAACATTGCCATTTTCACTATTCAAAGGATTTTTTAATGTACATGTACATGTACTAATTGTGTATTCAATGAACGAGAAGAGTTCGAGAAGTGTATTTTATGCTTGAAATCTGGAGCGCATGCGCATAGTGCGAGTGGCCGTAGATCTATATATCTATGATAAAACACTCATTTAGTGAAATATTTCGCCAAACACAATTGCAAGTGCGATTCATTAATTGAATTAGAGAACGTCAAGTGTAATTGTTTCCTTTTAAGTCTTTTAATACAAATTAATACAATTTTAAAGTAAATGTTTTAAACAGTGTCTTCTTTATTCAGTGTCAGTTTTACCTCTCATTCGAACGGAACATCTGATTTGTTTTCATCAACAATAAGAAACCTAACGTCATATACTAGCTGAGAGTCCATGTAACATATTATTTTTTCACTTAATTTTTATCGAAGAGAGAAACCTAATGCTTGGAACATCTTTAATTCGATTCAAAATTCCCAGATGCGGGGTAATATTAAAATATATCATAATGTCACTTTTGAAATCGGAATTAAACGAGAAAAATTAATAAACATTGTTTCTATTTATTATAAACACTGATTTTCTTCTTCAAAGTGAATACAGTCATAGTTCATTTATGAGTTATATGATTTGTCCAACTTTGAATGATGACGCTCGTTAGAGTTGTCAAACTTCCTGCATTTACAACAGGAGATCAATTGACATACAAGAACAATTGATATATCAATGACGGAAGAAGGAACAGTCGATATTTCACAACTGACGTAAAATGTGAAATATCGTCTTTTCATACACGCCGAGATGCATGTTTGCATGTTTTGTTCACTCTTATCAACGTTAGCTAAATTCCACAGTCTTCATGAATGTAGTCATGATGTTGGACAACCGTATGCACGATGTTTTAATACCATTCTTACCGTCATATTCAATTATTTCATATTCAATTGTTTCACTATTGTAGATAGTTTAAACGTTCGCCCACCATAATGAAGTCAATTTTTAGTCCTTCCTCGTATTTTAATTGGTTTCCTGAAAAGGTTTAGAGCCAAATTATTCTTTCTTTCTCGAATTTCTTGAAGAATGTACCGTCAACTTTTTTTTCCTCTTTTCGTCATTTTAATCCGACCACTTTAATATTTAAATCCGGTTCTCAAGTGTGCGGAGCTCGAGTGTCTCGCTGAACCAGCCCAATGACGCATCACTCATTGAGCCGCTAACTGAGGACTAACATGACGCACTGAGCCGCTAACTATCCGCATGAATATAAATAGAGCAGTCTGTTCATGCTGTGAAGTGTTTTCCACCAGGCACCGTTGAAGTTAAAACAATCTAACTCGAGTATTGGAATTGGTCATCATATACCTGCAGGTAACGATATTGTGTTGTTTTTATCCTTTACGTATATGACTTTTTATACGACTGATATATAAGCGTGTAAAATATTTATATTGTGATCGACTGATTGACTGCATGGTTATTGCACATCGTTTCAGCATAAATGCAACAAAACATTTTCAAAAATTTTTCCTGAAGTAATTCAGTGGTTGTTCAATAGTTGATAATCGGCAGGGAAGATTAAGTATAAACCGAATAATTGCAGTGTATATGTATTATATAAGTTGTGGATAGCATACCTTCATGATTATTATATTTATTTATTTATTAATCGTCGATCTTTATATTAAGTGATAGACAAATACCATTTTCATTGTTCAACAGTGAGGCTGCATGAACGCGACTGCAACTGACTGAGCGCAACTTGCTGCGGTAAATGCTAGTAGCTGTGCTCATGAATTACAGTATTAAGCTTTTTGGTTTTTGCGGCAGCGCACAGCACAACCATGCTGCATATTTCCTATTTCAACAATTTACGAACTCAAGCTAGAGTTTAGACTGTTTTTTAACAAATCTATATTTACAACTTAGTGTGCACTGAATTGGTTAATCATCTTATCTATATTCCTTCCTTTTAAAAATAATGATCTACTCTAGCTTTGCGTTCATGCGTTTAATCCCATTTCAAGTCCAAATTAATATTAATTAGAGTTATAATATATTTTCAAATGGCTCTATACCTGTAAGATGTATGTTAGGTTATAAAGCCTATAGCTGTATATTTTTGAACTCTTTGTTTTCAGACTTGCGTTTCTTCTAGAATTATTTGTGTTGAAGTTACTCGTCACTATTTCATATTTTTCTGGCTGGTGTCCTAATAGTTAACCTGCACCGTAGCACGAGAACGAACGGGTAGCCTCATTAACAGAACGATAAGATCGTATTCATTCGTATCGTCGACGTATTCTATTGGCTAAGACAAACTTCATTATAATACTCGTTTGTTGTTTGCGAATACTAATAGAGAGTGATGATGTAGGACGGCAACGCGAACGAGCAAAATAAACTCATTCAAATAAGTGATTGTATAAAAATTGTCGTGTATTATCAATCGTATGTATTTAATACAGTTTGTGGAAGTTGAGATAAGGGCTTTAATTTGTTGGTAGAGAAGATTTCTACATCAGTACTGAGCTAATTTGTTGAGTACCGTGCACTTCTCGCGGCTTGAAATGCAGAGGTTGTACACAAGACGTAAAAATCTGTGGTTTACCGTTGTAAACAGGGCGAGGACGATATAGGCATGTCGTTAAGTCTGGTCTTAGCCACAAAGTGACTCTGAAAGCTACAGCGGGCTTTACTTATTAACAAGACAGCATTCCTGTATATACGACATCACTGTGCATGCCTGTGGCATTTCGCTAACGGTTGCCGAACTACATAAATTTTATACCAAAATACGTCCACTAAAGGCTGTTTTCCACTGCAGTCGTATCACAGCGAAATGTAGCGTATTTCATTATTTACTGAGCACTCTGGTGGAACTAATGACTTTGACACAAAAGAAAATGCTATGGTACGCTACGATACGCTACGATACGTTTGAAGTGGAAAACGGCCTTTAGTCTCAAGACTAAAACCAGCGACACGTACCTAAAAATTAAACTCCAAGCCAGCGTGCTTTTTCGCTTATCACCCTATAGGCGTATAACTATAAAATTATAAGAATTAACTAGTTGTTTACAATTGTGTGCTTTCAGCGTTTCATGACATAGATATATAAATTGAGATTGCCAACTTTCCAAAAAGGAGTAAACAAATGTAAACGTAACATATAAACAAAAGACAAAATGTCTTACCTTGAATGGTCAAAATAGACTTGAAAAAGCTTTTTACTGAGCGAGTTTAAAATTTGTGTTCTGCGCATAGCAAGCGCGCACGACCGCAATTCCATGCGCTAAATAAAATTTACTTCAAAACTCCCTCTCTGCACACATTAGCACAGAATAGGAAATGACCAGAAAGGCCACTCAGCAGTGCAACGTGACACCCTATTTTTATGCAGTTATCTGGCCAGAATAATGGCGGACCAGCCAGTCAGCGTGTTTATTGGTCAGAAAATGCAATTGACTGGCTAGAATAATGGTAATGAACATGCGTAATGCGACATGCGCAGCGTCAAAAACGTCAAAGGTTCGGCCTCAAGTGGCCCTTCTAGTCATTTCCTATTCTATGACATTAGGCTGCTGCTACGCTCGCTCGCTTCATGATCAGGCTCGCTCGCTCCGCAGCAATTATATTATGTGTGACTTGGCTTATAATCTTGCCTATGGGCTTTTGGCGTAAATTTGACGTCAACAAAAACGGGGGGTATGCGTGGGTTTTAATTATCTTAACTAAAACTCGTACAAACAAAACACAAGCCTTATAATAAAAATATAGTAAAATAGGCAAAAGAAAACGGCATTTTTCGCCGGAATATGTGTTTTTATCCAAATATTTTGTTTCACCACACGAAGGATAAGCCAAAATAATAATTTTGTGTGCAGACGAGTTTGCCAGACTTTTTATAGCTCTTGATCTTTCAAAAGCTAAACTACTCATATCCATGCATGAATGTTGAAAACTCAATCAACCAATCACGATTTATGCAGACGTTAATGGTCAGTTGAAACTACTACCAAAACTGCATAGGCGAAATAACTGAGTCTGAGAACGTAAATTGATCTTTTTTGATATTTTTCCTTGCAGCTCAAAATGTTTATTGGAAGCATTTTATTCGTGATTACCTTTGTAAATCTGGATTTATCTGCAGCACAGTCAGGTATTTAACATATTATACATTACGGTAAAGCCAAAGTTAAAGCGGACGTTGTGGACATTTTCACAATTAATAATTTATTTTAGTAAAAATTAAAAAATTAAAACTTGATGTTATTTGTAGTTGTGTACCTTTTATAATACGTACCTGTAGCTGTATTGCTACCTTTAAAAATATTACATGGGTAAAAACAACCATGATATACAGGACTGAGCGGTGGCACTTTACTGTGATGCTTCATTTTAGATGATTATATTTGCAATATCATGTCTCAGTATTTCATTTCTATTTTAGACGCCGAACTCCCGTCCTTATGCTGTATTACTGGCGACAGAAGAAATTATAGAGTCAACACAACATTTATAACGGCTGATTGTAAATCTAGATGTGTTTGTACTCACGATGCCTATCTTGCATGTATTCCACTTTGTCCTAAGGCAATCCTAAAGTGCCCTGTTGGTTTCAAACAACGAATTGTTAGCGCACCCATCATAACCAAAAAACAAATTTGCAACTGCTCAAAATACGAGTGTGTACCAATATCAGGATCAGGTAAGTGCCTGCATGTATAATGATGAACTTGCACTATTGTTTGTAGAAACAATTTAAAAGTAAAGGGCGAATAATCGGCAATTAAAACGTTTTGGGATTGTACGGAATGAAGCATGGTGAAAGATAGGGAAGGTAGAGGGATTATAGATGGATGTACAAATAAGGAAAATATGAGCCGGTGCTCTTTTTTCAGTTGAGCAAGAAAATTTACAACATGACAAGATTGAGCAAAATGAAAATATAAGCAAAGCATGAGATATTAAGAAAGTGACTGAAAACTGAATAGATCAAACAACATAGAAAGTGCATAGTAACGAGGAAGAAAGGAACCAACTGGAGTGGAAAACAAAGGAACAATAGAAGATGAATAGATAATAGTATAGTTGTAAAATATAGCCGATGTTTAAGCAAATTTGACTGCAATACAATCACAAACCATGAAAAAAGAAAATGTTATGATCTTAACATTTGCTCATATATAGGTTTAACTAACATGATTACTTTTTTATTTTTCTGAATTAGCCACCTCCAGCCCAAATCTTTGTTCTGAGGGAAATACACTGTACAAACCAGGAGAAGAATTCATCAGAAATTGCAATGAACGATGTCGTTGTCAAAATAGCGGTCAAGTAAAATGCGTTTCTTTATGTCCAAATGTCAAACCTTGTATGGTAGATCACACAGAAAAGAATGTGTTAGTACCAACACCGGACAACAAGTGTCAATGTACAGCAAAGGCTTGCAAACCTTTTCCATATAATGGTAAGTTCATTATTACTTTCGTGAATCTTTTTAAAATAAATATAACTATAAATTGTAATCTATTAATACTACTAAATGCACCTAAAAGGGCGAAAATGTCACGATATTTAAAAACATTTTATTACAATTTAGCTTTAATATCAACTGATTTAATTGTGTTTTCCTTTGATTTTCCGGTCACTGTGATTTTTATATTTTTTCGTTAATTTCAGTTTCAGTAATCTTTTTTATGAAGAATAATTTTTGTTTTCTATTCTTGTTACGATGATTTTACTTTTATGTCGGATTTACTAATTTTTCTGGGTTTCTTGATTGTGATTTAACTAAGTTATTACTGTAATTTGCCCCTCAGCCTCGTATATATTTCTCATCCATCGACTTCTTAAAGTTATGAATCCTGCAATTTTTCTCCCACACATCATTTTCGTAACCATGCATCGAGCTCTAAAAGAGTTTACTCAGACCCATTACCAGCAAAAACGTCGCTCTGATCTCGCAAACTAACCCAATCTCTTTAGACTTATATTATAAATTGAGTTTTTAAACTTTTTATAGAAGCTTATAGAAGGAGAGCTAGCAACCTGGAAACACGCATTTCGTAGTTAAATATTTGATCATTTCTGAAGCTTTTTGATTGCTTGTCATTTTGTAGACAAATGTATTGTAAATGGTCAAACATACTGGTCTGGTGATAGTTTTGTGTCTTCTGATTGCTCAAGCAAATGTACATGTAATCCTGGTGGAAATGTATTCTGTATCCCGCTATGCTCACCTCAAGGAAATCCTTGTAAACTGGATGAACAAGCAGTACAAGTGCAAGAAAAAGTAGTCAATACTACCTGTACATGTCCAGCTTTGAAATGTGTTAAGAACAATCAAACGATATCCGTTGTTGGCCACGTTGTCAATCCAAGCGCACAAGGTATCATACTTATCTTATTTGACACTTATCTTTTTGTAGGGTCACTTTCTTCCGCAATACAGGAGCGGTCTGAAGAAAAAAATTGATAATTGAAGACTGGGCACGAGTAGTGACTACTCAGTGGCGAGGATGGACCAATGGTTTAATCATGATATAGCTCTGGGTTCTGCATAGTTTGGGGTTTCCGGGGGCTAGCTGTCCGAAAAATTTGAATTCTGGAAGTCCAGAGCGGCCATTTCACTGCATTTTCAGGTTGAAATTCTTCCAAATAGAACAGCAAAAAAATGTGTACGGTGTGCTCTGTAAGAGACAACAATAAAACTGCGTACATATAGCCAATCAATCTAAAATAGCTTCTGAAGGGTTTGCTTTTATCTTAAGATCTATAAATTCTTTAAAAAACTACAAACAATAGAAACAAATTCAAGATGTGATAAATTTTATGGGTTTTTGGTCCGGTTGTATTATAGAAAGGATAGTACTGATAGTAAAATAAGCCCGGCAGCACGTACCGCTAAATCAGTGCCATGCAGTCGCAGTGATGTTCCAGGTTTTGAATGGTTTATTTTTTTATTTTCTACAGTATCAACACAACAACCGGTTCTTCCCAAGCACCAATGTACAACACCTGGAGGAAAGGTTTATCTTATTGGCTCAGTTTTCTCTGACAACAACTGCACTTCTCAATGCTATTGTCAAAATGGCGGTGTAATTTCATGTCATGCTTTGTGTTTACCTGTGGTGCTAGATAGTTCGTGCACGAATCATCAAACCGTACAAATGCCAACTGGTTTGCCTGATGCTCAAGGAAATAGCTGTTCTTGTCCCTTTGTGACGTGTATCTGAAACAGTTGAAGACAACGCGAAACAACTAACAATGGCTACTGATGTTGCCGCATGAATAATTTTTCTTTAAAGCATTTGCTTGAACTTAGACTAAGATTTATGAGGATATGCGATCGACGATTAGCGATTAAAATTTTAACTAAGGCATTAGTTTAACTTTAGACATTAACCATTCACAAGAACACAAATTGATAAACGATGTAATTGATTATTAAGAAATGAAAATGTTATAGCCTGTTCAACTCTATACAGGCCTATTTGTATTTCACAAATAGAAATTGACCTACAAATTGAAATGATTTACATAAATGTGTCCAGCCTCTTTATTACTTAGTCAAAAAGAAGTTCTTAGCGCACTGTTGCACATATCTGCGGACTGTGGTTATACATTGAAGGAGTTATAATTACCCCAGTTATCCCACTCCAATTTACTGTTCAACTGTGGGATAATTTAATCCCTCTTTTTCTTATCAGTTTTTATAAGTTTAATGTAGAAGTGGTTAAAAAGCAGACTTCTGCCAGTCTTTAGGAATAACTGTATTGCACGAGAAAACTATTGTGTCTGATGTTTGTTGGGCCGTAATCAGTGACAAAGTTTTCAAATCTGAGTGAAGTGCATGGAATTGAGAAATTCATAAAAAAAATTAAAAACCTATATTTATAAGCAAACTCGTCGCAATGTCAAATTACTAAATACAAAAGTCCTCGACCAAAGTAATCTGAAGTTCTCGTCCAGACAAGATTTTCGATTTTTGAACACGACTTTCTGAGTATATAGTTGGTATACTGTTGTAATAATATCCATTGAAATATTTCTCGAATTTGATTGGCTTATTCCAGTGCAGTTAATCCCAACAGCAGTGCAAAAATTTGTAATCACAGACCACAGTGCAATTTTCTGTAATCACAGTAATTAAGTACATTTTAATTCCCCATCATTTAACAATAATATCTGAAGAATTTGGTTGAAGGCAATGCCGCTTCAGCTATTGACGGTTTCGCACTAACCGCATTACCGCAGATAATTATGAATCAGCAGTTAAATTGCTTAAAGACAGATTCGCTCACTCCCAGATCATTATATCAAGTCACATGGAAGAGTTATTGAATTTACCAGCTGTTAGTGACATACATAAAGTCAGTAAGATTCGTCTATTTTACGACTCAATTGAAATGTTGGAAATGTAGTGTAGTCGCAACATTATTCACTTAAAGTCACAGATGTAGTTATAAAGTTTAATTCACAATCACAGGTTTTGCTTTGTCACACGCCTCGCTCGCCTATCAAGTCACACTCTTCAATTAAATTTACGTATTTTACGGATTATATCTACTGATCTACACACAATTGACGTCACAGTTACCATTACCTATTAATTAACTAAATATTCAACACACTCCCCCATTTTTCTCGGACGAGACAAATGTTCTCGTTAGTTCATATTCCTTGAAACAAAACTGGATATAGTAAAACAAACAAAACTAGATATCTATGTACAAATGTTCTCAGTCAATTTAAACGTTTCTATAAAGTATAAAATATATAAATGTTCTCTTAGCTGCTATCATCATCTTCTGCAATTCCAACCGCCTTGATTCCGTCTTGGGCTTCGACAGCTGCTCGTCGCTTCGCTCTCGGTTCAAAATCGATTGCTTCAGCATTAAGTTTTGCTACCGGCTTTTCTGCTGACATATCGCAAGACAATTCCAGCGGATAGAGATGCTGAATGGCTCTTTCCAATGTTGTGTTTCCCACGCGAACTTTCGCTCCACGTACAACACCGTCTATTCCTGGAATCGTCTTCTCGATTATTCCCATTTTCCACTTTCCTCGATTCTTCTCGTCCGATTTAATAATAACGACCTCGCCTATTGGTGCGGTCGACTTTCCGTTATGCTTGAGGTGATGCCGTTCACGTAAACCTCTCAAATACTCCCCCGTCCAACGACGCCATGCCGCTTCCTTGCAACGTCGAAGATGCTTCGCTCGCTTCCGAAGGTCCTTCGATTCCAATCGACGAGGTTCTAACTCGGGTAACAGGTTGGAACGACCAAATAGTAGGGAGTTTGGGGTTCAGATGAGTATCTGAACATCGTCTTCTACATAACTTAGTGGCCGGTTGTTAAGGCTCACTTCTACGTCCAAGATCACCTCTCGCAACTCTTCTAACAACAAAAATCCATTCCCAATGGTTTTATGGAGGGACTGATTGATGAGGCCGATTAACCTTTCAAATTGACAGCCCCACCATGGAGCGCGACTCAAGTTGAATTGCCACTTTATCTCTTCTCTCGCTAGGAAATCGTTCAATCGCTCGTCTTTTATCACCGCTCTTACCCACTTCGCTGCTGCAACAAATGTTCTACCATTGTCCGAATAGATTTTCTTTGGACGACCACGACGCGCAATTATTCTTTTCAGGCTTCGCAAGAACTCGACTGTTTCCATGCTCGTCAGAACTTCCAAGTAGAGAGCTCGCGCGAGACTGCATGCGTAGACCACGATGTAGGCTTTCCCTTCTACGTTATTCTTCTTTCGATACTTAAGTGGTCCGGCAAAGTCCACTCCCACTACTTCAAAAGCCTCGGAACCCTCTGTGCGACCTGTTGGTAACTTTCCTGGCGGTGGCGTTGCAAAGGCTTTCGCTTGAAACCGATTACATCCGTCACACACTTTGGTTATCTTTCTCACCAGTCTCCGCAGCCGAGGGACCCAATACCGTCCTCTTATTCTTGTCATAGTGAGACCCATTCCTCCATGCAGCGTTTTCAGATGTGCTTCTGTCACGATCTTGGTGGTAAACAAATGACAGTCAGTTAGGTATATTGGATACTGTCCCTGTATCCTTCCACGACATTCGAGTACTCCTTCGTTGTTGGGTTGGAGATTTAACTGGTCTCTTTGACTTGGTCTCTTTGGAAATTTTCCGTAAGTTGTGCTTCTTGCTGCGCTCGTTTGACCCAGAAACTCACTTGCTTCTCTATTTCTTCAGTTGATAACGGTCCCAGGAGTCGATTCTTCGGTTGTCTCGCGTTCTTGGAAAATCTTGCAATCCATGCACATACTTGGACTAGTTTCCAGTAGGGGAACTTCTCCAGTAAGGTATCAAGATCATCATTCTCGACTTGGGCTATGGCGAAGATTTGCTTCAGAATTTTCTCTTCAGATCGACTCTCTCATGAAGTGCTAGTTATGATGTTTGATGGTCATTGCTCGTTATCTGCCAACCAGGATGGTCCACTCCACCATGAATCATTCTGACTCACCGTCACCGATCCACCTCTGCTGGCAAGATCCGCAGGATTTTCTTCAGTGTTGACGTAATGCCACTCGACTTCGTCATGTTGTCTGATCTTCTCAACACGATTTTCCACGAACTGCTTGCAGCTGCCGTTTCCTCGAATCCAATGCAAAGCAACACTGCTATCAAGCCAACAAACTTGTCGAGTCACATTGAAACCTTCGAGCGCCGTCTTCACGTTGGAGATCAGATTGACCGCCATGTGACCGGAAACAAGTTCTAACCTGGCAATAGTTAGACCTTGTTTCGCCAACCTCGCTTTGGCTGCGACCAAACCTTGACTTGCTCCCAGTGGCTGAAACACGACTCCATAAACCACGGCTGCTACCCCTTTTCCACTGGCGTCTCCAAAGGAATGAAGATGGATTTCGTTAATCTGCTCGTGATGTGCAGCCAAGGATCGGTTAGTCGTGGTACTGGTTGGTAGACTTTCTTCCCATCGCAACAATCTCCGCGACAGTTCGTCAGGTAGTTTTGCATCCCAGCCTAGTTTCATGTCACACGCTTCACGGTATAGCAGGTTTCCGGTAAGGGTAACAGGTGCAACCAATCCCAGTGGATCGTAGATTCTAGCGATCTTACCGAGGATCCCTCTCTTCGTTTGCTCGGTTGACCCGGATGGGAACTTGACTCCTATTGTGTCGTGCTCTTTGTTCCCCGACAGGACGCTTGCGTTCTCTCCTTTAGCTACTCCAAGCTGTTGTTTAGCGAAAGTTTCTGTCTCGTCGCTGTTCACTTGGAGGTCTTGGACGGGCGACTCTAACTATTTAACAACTTTATTGGATAATAATAGCGAGGCGAGGCATTCTCCCGTTTCAATTAAATTACACAAAAATAATAATTAATATACCTAGATCAATGGCAATTGCTTAACAGAACTACACACCATTAAGCACATAGTTAAAATATTCACGATAAAACTAACCATATAAAAACTGCTGTTTAGAGACAATGCTCAATAGACAACAGAGAATATTACAAACATTAGAGTGTTACAAAAATATAAATGTCTACAATTCTACACCGTCAAAAGTATCCGCGAAGGTGAAGTATCGTATAGTTAAGCAATTGGCTATGTTTTCTTATAAAACTAATTATGATGGCACGAACAACTACGATAGAATGACCAAGTACAGGTCATATTAACATCAAAACTAGAAGTCAATAAATGTGAATATGTCCGCGACAAAAGTCGTTTAAACGAAGCCAGACTGCGGAGGTCATCAGATGAACATTCCAGAGAGGGACAATTCGGTTAAAGTAGGAAGACTGAAAAGTACTTGTTTTACACGACGGAACTCTTAGCATAAGAGAAGGATTGTTACAATTACGGGTACGACTGTGACTGACAAATGACACAAAATAATTAACATCTAAATCATAATTCAGGTATTGCATCTGGGAGGTCATTTATAAAAAGTACGAAGAGCATTGGTCCTAGGATACTACCCTGCGGAACACCAGAAGTGACCGGAGACCACTCTGAAGCAGCACCCTCTACAACGACTCGTTGAGTACGATCATGTAAATAATCTGCGAACCAGTTGTAAAGGCTACCTGAAACACCATAACCTTTCAGTTTGTGCAGAAGAATACCATGATCCACAGAGTCGAATGCTTTTGCAAAGTCAAGAACAATTAAGTCCGTTTGGATATTTTTGTCAAGTAATTGACCAATATGGTGTAGGGTAGACAAGAGTTGTGTCACACAAGAACGTCCATGAAGAAATCCATGTTGTGCTTTACTGATCATATTGCGCACATGTTCGTAGAATCGGTTGCAAACACATCGCTCCAAGACTTTGCTGAGTATGGGTAAAAGTGATATTGGTCGGTAGTTGGTAGCTAGTTCTTTCTTATTTTTCTTATGTATTGGTGTTACATCAGCAGATTTCCATTCAGAGGGAAGGGTTCCAGAGGATAGGGAATGATTGAGAAGGGCGCAAAGGCTTGGAGCAATGACAAAACTGCATTCTTTCAAAAGTCGACCAGGAATACCATCAGGACCGGTAGCTTTCGTGGAATCCAAGTTTGACAGGTGGTGGGCAACTTCTTCTACAGAAACGGAAATATCGGATAATTGGGTCACACACGGTGGTATTGAGGTGGATGTTTCAGTGTTTAATAACGTTTTAGCAGGTCGAAACACGGAACAGAAATAAGAATTAAAAAGTTCGGCTTTTTCTTTCGAAGACTTCGCTATTCGACCGTTGTATGAGCCGATAGGATTCAACGCGGAAGTTCGCGGAACGATGATGAAGTATTGCTTTATGATAGTTCCAGAATAACTTAGAATTTTCTTTTAAAGATGCTTCGATCTTAGCCAGATAACTTTTATGTTTATTTCTAATTGCGTATTTGATCTGCTGAGACAAAGAACGAAGTTTAAGCTTGCGTTCCGCCGTTTTGCTAAGTCGGTAGTTTCGTAGAGCGGTGTACGTCTTGCGAACTAGATGGCGAACTTCCCCATCAATCCAGGGAGGAGAGTTGGTATCTTTAACAAACTTTGTTGGGACGTAACTGGTCACAGTGGATAGGAATAGATCTTTCCACTGTTTCCAACAGTTATCGATGTTGTCCGTGAGAGATAAATCAAAAGCGGTTTGTGACAAAGCTATACAAAGTTCAGGAAAGTTCGCTTTGTTATAGTCGTATACCACCCGCATCACAGCTTTAGCTCTACTGAACTTTGTACATATATAGAACTCTACGAGGTAATGATCAGTTTGAAAAGAGTGTTCCTCGGAAGAAAACGTTAATACATTTGATAAAGTCTCAGCATGATTACAAAGTAAAAGATCAAGTTTATTACCAGCGCGGTGAGTTGGACCCTCATTATCCGTACCTCCACCGCTGTTAAGTGGCGTTGATTGATTGTCTGACCAAGAGACAGAAGGAAGATTAAAATCACCAACTAACACGATGCAGTCCGATTCCGGGTTACTTAGCAGAGAGTTGTTCGGAAGAATCAAACCATCAGAAGAAGAGCCAGGAGGACGATAATATACATAGAGAATGACAGGTTTATTGTTGGCTTTGTTGAGTTGTACAACTAACAGTTCAACGCCATCTCTCTCAAGGTCGCAACGCCGGGTAACAATTAAGCCTTCTTTTACCGCGATAAGGACACCACCGCGGATTCCAAGTGGATTGAGGAAGACGTAGCGGAGAAGTAATACGTCGCTTGAGTTTACGGAGACGGTAAGAAAAAACGGGCAGCGGAAAGGAACAGTTGTTTTTTAGGGATTTTAAGTTTCTTTGGTTATGAAGCACATCATTTATAGAGTCAGCGAAGCAAAGTTCTAGTCTCGTATATCGCCAAATGATGATGAACGTTAAACACAAGAGAGTAACATTGTTCAACAAACGTCCAAAAAATCTACGATTGTCACGAATCATTATGCAAGCAGATCGACTTTATAGACGCATATAAAGTACTAAACGTCACATTATAAATCAATGGGGTTGAAAGGCCAAGAAATGATAGATGAAATCTAAAGTACATGTCACGGTAACTTGAGAGCGACGCCGCGAATTATTTAAAAATCCAAAATAAAACCAAAAGTACGAAAAACACACGAAATACTCCGCCAAATTGGACACAAATAATATCAAACTGTTACGAGTAGACGGACAAACACAAATCCAAGATGAAAACGTTACTTTAGACGAGAGGGAAACGACTACACGTAGATGAAGTTGTTGCCATGACAAACGACGCTAGACACGAATAGTAATATAAAGTTCCAACGGTCATTATTCAAATGGTATTAAATCTGAAAACACCAAAACTTGACACGAAAACATGATTAAGGTGCGTAGTTCACAAGGAAAATTCAACCAATTTACTAAACAGATGACAAGATAGTATCCAATGAGCCAAATTTCACGATTTGTAACGAGAGACACAGCACGACAGACGACCCCACAGACTGTTATAGTCATACGCTACAACGCGAAAAGTCCAAATAAAGCACAAAAACAATCCCAATAGAATATATTCTGACCAAATATTTTATAAATATTAAGAGAATAGCACCAAGAGTTTAAGTATGTCCATAGAATTTAAAATAAACCAAATCGGAGCGTGTAAAGTTGTTGCCACGGTAATTGGAGACCGGACTGCAGAGTTGGTCAACGCCGCACCCGAGATTTTTGACTTAGAAAATTTTAGCGCACCTAGGATATGCTTGATAGCAATTTTCACACTTTAATCTGCCTCAAAAACTCTTATTTCCATTGTATTTTTCTCACTTTTGTTCCTTTGACTGCCACTTAAGGCGCACCTGAAGACAATTTTGCGCACCCGCACCTAGATTTTGAGCCAAATTTTAGCTTTCCGCACCCGAGATCTCGTCGAAAACTGCCCAACTCTGCAGTCTGGATTGGAGAGACGCGTAAAATCTCAACCGTAAAATTGAGCAAAAACGCGATAATTCAAATTGACTTCCACCAAATAGAATGAAACTTTGATACAATATTCCGTATACAATTCACAATATAACGTAACGTTTTCAAAGAGATCCAGCAAGTATATTACAAGATATTCAAAATATACCAAAGTTGATGAGGTAGACACTGCCTGTAATTAATATATCCAGACGAATACGATAAAACAAACCAAGATAAATGAGTAAGACGATGTATTTACAAATATAGAAAATATATCCACAGAAAAATGGGATGTTTGTATACACTTTGAGTCCAAATTTATTTTGATTCCAAAGTATTTTGAGGTTGTAATTAGTGAAAATATACGGAGGTCAACAGTACCCGACCTGCTGACTAACTCTCGAACATTAGAGTGCCATTTGTGCAGTTTAAAGGTTGCGTTCGCAAAAATCTCTGTCGCCTTACTCTTTAATACGCTTGCCTCGTCTTCGTTGTCACCGCCACTGATCAGATCGTCGACATATAAACTTCTCGTGATCTCCTCAATAATTTCCGGGTGGACTGCTCGAAATTTAAATGATGCTGAATTACTCCCCCAAGGAGAAATTGCGATGGAGCTAACCCGAATAACGCACGAGTAAACCGGAGAACTTCTACTGTCTTCGTCTGCAGATCTTTGAACCAATGAAATCGAAGGGCATCTCGATCTTGTTCGTGGACTCTTACTTGTAGGAAGGCTTGTTTCATGCATGCACATCTCCGGTGATCAGAACTGGATGGAAACGCGCTCTAACCAAAACACTCCACAGGTAGTTTTGCAATGGTGGTCCGGGGTTTAAGCATTCATTCAGTGATGGAGAGTTCTCACTTGCACGAGCAGACGCGTCATATACAACTCGAAGTTTTGTGCTTTCTGCAGATTCCCTCACAACCGGCTTGTGAGGTATGTAAAACTCACGTCCTTGTGGAACATCTTCAGCTCGTTCAACGATTCCTTGATCGAGTTGGCCCTTAATGACTTGATCGTTTCTAGCTTTCTCACGAGGCTATTCAGTCGTCGTAAGCTCCCGGTTTTGTTATTGGGAAGGGTTGGGTGGTTTCCTTTCCATGGAAAGTTTGTCTCGTACCAACCCTCTGGACTTCGCCGCAGTTGCTCCTCGAATTATTTGTGAACCACGCCTTGATCACCGACTGGAGAGTCTTGTAACCCAAGAATATCGAGACGACAAAGCTGCTCGTAGTCTGCGCTGGAGGTCTGGGTAAGAAACATTTCATTCACGTTCACCTCTTTCCTTGGAGACATTATTGTCCAGCCAAACTTGGTTTTCTCTGCGATGGGCTCTCCTTGGCGGCCAATTCTCGGTGCAGTTTCTGTCTTGATTCTTGATTCTTGTGTACTTGTTGGTTCCAATCACGAGATGAACAGGTAACCCGGCTTTATCGTCTTTGTCGAGCATTTCTACGGCTTGAAAATGACTGTACTTTGCTATCATTTCAGCGTATTTGGGATTTTCCAAGACCAAAAGATTCTCACGGTCTATTTTGCTCACTTGCATTTCTAGAGAAAAGTCACTTTAAAGGGCTTTTCGCGCGAATTTCAAATATGTTAATTTGTGTACTTCACTGTTACAGAAAACGCACTGTAAGATCTACTACATAAAGTAATATTCCTGCTTATTGCGGGCGCAGACGTAAGTTGTGGTTTTGGCGCCAAAGAAAACGAAGGACAATATATTTCTGTAAGTTAAAGTGAACCGTAATAATCTTGGTTAAAAGCTCAGTTAAAAGAAACTTTAAAGATAGTAATTTACATAAAGACGTCACAATAACTTGTAAGTATTAGATTAGTCACTTGGATTTCGTCTAAGGAGCATACTTAACACTTTAATTGTTGACTTGTATAGCGAATCTCTCGTGTGTATCTTTGAACATACGTGTGAATAAAGTTTGTGACGAACCAAAGTAATTTGAAGCTTACATCATTCGAAGTTATTCGCTCGATAAGTAGTGAACACCATGTCGATCCAGGGCGAAGAATCGGCAGAAGAGACGAACGTTTTCTTTGAAGAAACAGTCGCAGCAAAGCAAGAGAGATCAGAATGTTTAAGAGAACTTCAAGAAGAGCTAAGTAAGTTGCAACAGTTATTAAAAGAGTTCGAAAGCAGCCCACAAGAAACCAAAGAAGCGAAAGACAGGTACGAAACAGCCTTTCATAAATTTGTAAACAGTCATGAGAATTACATGAAGTATGAAAGAGATGCAGAGAGAAGAGAGTTAATGACTGATAATTACAACAACCAACGAGATGCGAAACTTCAGCTAGATTGCATGGTTGATGTGTGGAAAAGTAATAGAGAAAGATTCAAAAACCCACCATCAATATCTAAATTTAGTTTCACATCTCGTGAGAGTAGTCGAAAAAGCAGATCATCCAGTAGAAGCAGTGCGGTCGAAAGACGAAGGGCAGTAGAGGAAACTAGGTTGAAGATGCAAACGCTAAAAGAAAAGCAAGAGTTAGAACGCCAGCTAGAGTTAGTCCAGCAGAGAAAAACTGAACTCAATCGCAAGCTTGAACTGTTAAGTGTAGAATCAGAACTCAAGCAAGCAAAAATTGATCTGGTAATTGAACAAACCCCAGATGACAGAATTGATAGTATGAATGAGTACCTTGATAAGATTCAATATGGAAGTCAAACCCAACCCACCTTAGGGCAGAGTCCTATAAACCTACAGCAACCTCAACCAACCCTTAACCAACATCACTCCCCTGTAGACCAAACTCAACCCACCCAAAGAACCATATCTAACTCATGTCAAGAGACTGTATTGTCACAACAAATAAAGACAAGCCCGGACGTACCCCACACAGCAAACACACAGCATGATACACCCCCAACTGTGTCGACCCCACCCCATACTAAAAGAGCTGATAAAGGAAGTCCTAACCTAGATGTTGCATGCCAAGAATTTGTTCCGATGAATAATGTTCAGACCCCCCAACCTACCCAAAACCCAGTACAACAAGTAGTTAGCCCCCCAATGGATGTTTGGAGTTCCATAGCTCAAGTCATTAAAGAAGGGCCCTCCCTACCAAAAATAGAACTAACGAAATTTGGTGGTGACCCTTTAGAGTACGTAGAGTTCACAGCAAATTTCGAAGAAAATATAGAGTCACAAGTGAAGGATGAATCTCAGAGATTTGTTCGACTACTTGCCCAATGTATTGGGAAGGCAAGAGAAGCTATTCGTAGTTGCGTCAACTTAGATGCTAGTCAGAGATATAAAGAAGCGAAAAGTGTGCTTCTTGAAAATTTTGGACAACCACACATGATAGTGGAAGCTCACATGACGAAGCTACGAGAACTTCAGATAAAGAAGTCAGATGCGACCGCATTGATGGAATTTGTGCGGCAGTTGGAAGATTCCGGAAGGGCGCTAACAAGAATGGGACCTAGCTACTCCAATCGTTTGGATAACGAGGACGTGATAGTAATGTTGATGAAGAAGCTTCCTGAAGAAAGTCTAAAAAGGAAGTGGGCAGACAAAGCTGGAGACCTCCTCAAAGGCAACGGATTGGTTACGTTCAGTAACTTTGTAAATTTCCTAAAGCACATCGCAGGACGTATTAATAATAGATATGGGAGGAGCTCAAACTGTCTAACGAGTTTAAGAAGTCGCCCGTGACTACAAAGATTGGATCAATCGAGAGCAATTTATTCCAGCGCCACAAAGAACGATTTAAACGATGAAAGGGAGAATCGTTTGCCTCGCAAATGTCCGCAGTGTTCCGGTCCACACGGTGTATGGAGATGTCGAGTGTTCAAATCAGCAAGCTTGGAAGATCGTTGGAAAATAGTGAAGCAACGCAGGCTTTGTATGATATGCTTAGATGAAGGCCATTTTGCAAAGTGCTGTAAAAGCGGGTTCACCTGTCGTATGCGTGGATGCGGAAAGGTCATCACTATCTTCTCCATAGAGATCAGAACTTTGTGAAAGACGATCGGACGAATGACGACAAAGGCGACCGAATTAAAGAGCAAACCCAAGGACAGAAAGGTGGCGTTACACAGAACGATGCAACGGAAAGTCCTCACGGCGATTCAGTAGTAAATGTTTGTGCCGTCAAAGCTAGTCGACCCCGTGTCTGTTTTAAAGTTGTCCCAGTCAGAGTAAGCGTTCCTGACAGGCAAGAAGTTGTCACCTACGCATTCTTGGATAGTGGGTCCGACGCAACCCTCTGTTTGGAAAGTCTGGTCCAAGAGCTTTCGATAGAAGATGTCAATCCAGTTAATTACACGATGACTACAGTCAATTGTCAACAACAAAAGACTGGTTACGAAGTGAAGCTCAACGTACGATCCGTGTCGGGTGGCGAAAGATTCGAGTTAAAGAATGTTCTGACAACCGACAGTTTGCCAGTAACCCCAAGGCACATAGCTACAAACGAGGAGCTCAAAGAATGGCCACATTTACAGGATTTAGTTTTACCTGAAACGGGAGATAAACAAGTGACAATACTAATTGGTAGCGATCGCCCCGATTTAATTGACAGTTATCTAGATAGACGAGATGGGCGGAAAGGAGAACCCTGCGCAGTCAAAACACCCTTGGGATGGACGGTGTACGGCCCAATGGCAAACGACGAAAGCGATCACATTTCAGTCAGTTGCACCAGCTCGAGAGCAATGTCTTGAACTATAAACTCGAACGTTTGTTCAACGCAGAATTTGATGATATCAAGGATGATTCGGAGGCAAGTATGTCAATTGAAGATCGAGTTGCAAAGGAAATGATGATAGAAACAACGACATTGGTAGATGGTCATTACCAAATTGGTCTCCTTTCAAGCACAATCCACCTAACCTTCCAGACAACCTACCCACAGCTAAGAAGAGATTACAATACCTTAAAGATAAGATGGATAGAAATCCCAAATTTCACGAGAAGTACAGCAAAGTGATGAAAAACTACGTAGATGAAGGAGCAGCTCGAGAGGTTCCGGAAGATGAGGTCGTCAAGTTAAAACCCCTTTGGTACCTACCCCACCACGCGGTTTGGCACCCAAGAAAACCCGAAGAACCGAGAGTCGTTTTCGATTGTGCGTGTAAAACCCAAGGCGTTTCGTTGAACGACGAGCTACTAAGAGGTCCAGAAAACACCAGCACACTGTTAGGCGTGATATTGAGATTCAGAGTAGACAGCATAGCTGTTACTGCCGACGTGAAGAGGATGTTCCATCAAGTCCAAGTCATACCCGAACACCAAGGCGCACTATGTTATCTCTGGTGGCCGGACGGCGACCTGTCGAAAGCGGCAAAAACCCACCAAATGCTTGTCCATATATTTGGGGCTAAGTCATCCCCAAGTGTCGCCGGTTATGCTCTCAGAAGAACAGCCGTGGACAACGGTCAGGATTATTCCCAAGAAACTTTGGACGCTGTCACTCGCGATTTTTACGTGGACGACCTGCTAAAGTCATTTTCCGACCCTGAGGAAGCGAAGAAAGTAAGCAAGGAGTTGCAAAGTATACTGGCAAAGGGAGGATTCCATCTGACCAAATGGTGCTCAAATTCACGCGAAGTCTTACAAGAATTTCCTGTCGAAGGGAGGTCACCGACAGTCAAAAACTTAGATTTGCAATCAGAAGCCTTACCCATAGATAGAGCGCTCGGAGTCCACTGGAATGTCGAAAAGGATACGATCTTACTAGCCGTAGACGACAAGAAAGAGCAAAATAATCGCAAAGGCGTGCTGTCATCGATAGCGACAATCTACGACCCTCTTGGATTCGCCAGCCCACTTATGTTACCAGCTCGGGAAATTAACCAAGAGTTATGCCGCCTGAAATTGGATTGGAACATTGAACTGCCTTGTGAACTGTCTACGCGGTGGAAGAGGTGGAAAGAAGATTTGGCCAACCTACGCGTATATGAGATACCCAGGTGCTTTAAACCGATGAAATTTGGACAAATTCAACAGATAGACCTACATCATTTCGCTGACGCCTCGCAAGAACACGGTTACGGAACTGTATCGTATTTGCGCTTCAAAAACGAGAGAGGAGAGTTCCATGTCAGCTTTGTTATGGGAAAGTCCAGAGTGAAGCCGCTCAATAAAGCAGTCACCGTCCCTAAATTGGAATTGACAGCGGCAACGTTAGCTACACGCGTCAACAAAACCATCGTGAAAGAACTGCAAGGAAGACTTAAGATCGATACAATCACCTATTGGACCGATTCCATGATTGTCTTAAAGTACATCGCTAACGAGACACGGCGATTCACCACCTTTGTCGCAAACCGAGTGGCCGCAATTCGACAAGAATCGACACCGGAGCAGTGGCGGCACGTGAAATCTGAGTTAAACCCGGCAGACCACGCATCGCGGGGAATTCGGGCCTCCGAGACAAGCAAGCTAGAGCATTGGAAACGCGGTCCTGAGTTCCTCTGGAAGTCAACAGAAGAGTGGCCTGCTCAACCAAGACATCTCGCGGAAGGTCTAGACGAAAATGACGAAGGAGTAAAGAAAGAAAAGGTCGTTGTTTGCGGAGCTAGTGTGGAAGAAGAGTTTTGGAGTCAGTTGTTAAGACGGTTTTCCTCGTGGGAAAAACTGCGAAGAGTCGTCGCGTGGCTAATCAGAGTGTTTCGCAGACGAAGACCTGAGCAATCGCGAGATTCCGAGAAACAACCACGAAGCGACGCGAAGAAAATACGGCCACTAACCGTAGCAGAATTAGAGGAAGCCGAAAGAAAGATAATTAGACGAGTTCAAGAAGAATCGTTTCCGGAAGATTTGGAGAGGATGAAAAAGGGCAGTTTAGCACGATTGAAACCCTTTCGTGAAGACGGACTGTTACGTTTAGGAGGACGATTGAATCTGTCAAGCTTAGATCACGATTCAAAGCACCCATTTATCCTTCCGAAAGACAACACCGTGTCCGAGTTGATCATACTACACTATCACGGTCTCAACGGTCACATTGAAGTCACCAGACGTTGGCAAAACCAGAGAACGTTTCTGGATTACAAATGGAGTATCTTATGTTAAACGGGTTCTCAAGAAGTGTCAGATCTGTAGAAGAGAGAATGCGAAGGCTGGAGAGCAAGTGATGGCGCCGTTACCAGTCGTGAGGACGTCGTCAGACGAAAACGGTTTAGTGTACCCGTTTGCAGCTGTTGGCATTGATTATTTTGGGCCACTTTACGTGAAATTAGGTCCGAGGACGAGATCGAAGAACTCTACATTAGCTAAACGGTTCGGATGCATCTTTACGTGTTTGAGATACAGAGCTGTTCATCTCGAGGTAGCTGAAGATTTGTCGACGGACAGTTTCATAAGTGCGATCTTACGTTTCGTTGGCCGAAGAGGACCACCTCGTGTTATATATAGCGACAATGGCACTAACTTCAAAGGTGCTGAAGCAGAAGTTATCGAAGCCCTGAAATCGTGGAACCTTGAAAAGATCCAGGGATCACTCTCACGCAGAGGTATCGAATGGGTATTTAATCCCCCAGGTGCGAGCCATCAAGGCGGCGTTTGGGAACGTCTGATACGGTCAACCAAGAAGATTCTGCGATCATTAGTCGGAAATCAGGAGCTCAACGATGAAAGTCTACGAACATTCTTGGTAGAAGTGGAGAAAATCATGAACGATCGACCCATAACACCAGTTTCGAGCGACCCTCAAGACCTGGAAGCGCTTACACCGAACCATATACTGCTAATGCGCCAGAATCCATCGACATCGGCGAAAGAGTGCGGTAAGGTGGAGAGCTACAAAGCAAGATGGAAGCACGTCCAATCACTAGCGAGTACGTTCTGGGAAAGATGGATAAGGGAATACCTACCGACCTTACAAGAAACGCAGAAATGGTTGGAAAAGAAACCCAATTTTAGAGTCGGAGATTTAGTATTAATGATAGACGCAGACGTTCAGCGAGGTCGATGGCCAAAGGGACTTATAGAAGAAGTCTTCCCAGATGCCGAAGGAATCGTCCGCAGAGTAACTGTTAGAACGGCGAACGGAGTGTATCAGAGAGATGTACGAAAGATTTGTCTGCTAGAAGGAAACCTGTTGGGACAAGAGACGGTTGTACAAACCTGAATTAGAAGGACCAATTTATGATAACATTTAAATGTTGAGTTGTTTAGAAAGACTCCCTTGTCGTCTTTCGGGGGGGAGCGTGTAAGATCTACTACATAAAGTAATATTCCTGCTTATTGCGGGCGCAGACGTAAGTTGTGGTTTTGGCGCCAAAGAAAACGAAGGACAATATATTTCTGTAAGTTAAAGTGAACCGTAATAATCTTGGTTAAAAGCTCAGTTAAAAGAAACTTTAAAGATAGTAATTTACATAAAGACGTCACAATAACTTGTAAGTATTAGATTAGTCACTTGGATTTCGTCTAAGGAGCATACTTAACACTTTAATTGTTGACTTGTATAGCGAATCTCTCGTGTGTATCTTTGAACATACGTGTGAATAAAGTTTGTGACGAACCAAAGTAATTTGAAGCTTACACGCACCCCCCGGGTTGAAGACGCTCGCGTGTATGATACTGGCGCATAGCCCCCGGCGACTTTCTCTTGTTGTCATCGCTCGTCTCAAGTGGGTTGATATATTTCCATTGCTTGAGGGCTTCTACTAATTGAGGGAAATCCCAATCCACTTTGGCCCCTCACCAAATCTGATTTAATCCCTTTGAGCTTATCTATGACACATCGCACATTGCCTTTGACATCTTGAAGTTTGCCCAAGGTCTCTAATGATTGTACATTGAACAATAGCGTCTTATAAAATGCATGTACTTGAAAAGGATTTAACGTAGTAATTACTGGCAAACTCATGATGCTTTGAACATACGCGTTCACGATTTCACTCTGCTTCCCATATTCACTTTTTAAAACTGTCTTCGCGCGCTCGTATCCCTCGATTGAAAAGGACAATCCATCTACTTCAGTGCGTATTCCCGGTTCTAGCATTTCTTTCAAGTTGGCGAATTTCGTAGTTGACGCGAGGTCAGACTTACTGTAGTTATTGTTCGAAGCAGCATACGTCAGCGTCATGCCCTATTGTAACAGCTGCCCGTAGAAGCCCGTAGAGCGATTCTAAGAAAAAAGGGGAAATGTTTCTTGTGCCTGAGATCTGGTCATATTGACCATATTATAAAACATTGTGACTCTCAGGATAAATGCCAAAAGTCCAAAGTGAAGCATCAACTATTTATGTTGAGAGTAATACATGACAGCAGTTATTTTACAGACAGCTCAGAGTTTAGTGGGTAAAGTTAGAAGTGAAGTGAAGTGGATGGAAATCTTAATGCTAGACTGATTGTGTTTGACTCGTGCGATCCTACATATCAAATAGATTGGGAAATTATGCCCTGAATTTAGATACGGTTGAGTCAGAAAACCTACTTATTAAGACTTTCAGTGATGAAGCCCCTAAAGTCCTAGCGTGCAAAAGAGTTAAGTTCGCAGTAACAGATACAGAAGAAAGTGAGATTATGATGGATGCCTACAATATGCAGTCCAATTAGCAATCAGTCGATTAAAGTAGCACTCGAAGAATACCCACATCTTCGTGGTTTGAATCTCGAAGATACAAGTATGTCCAGTGATGTATAAGTAGACATATTAATAGGCGCAGATTACTACTGAAAATTCATAACTGGCGCAACAAAACTTGGTGGAAAACCTGGTCCTGTAGCTGTCCTTACTAGGCTGGGATGGGTACTGTCTGGCCCCGTGATCCAAGAGAATCACTAGAGAAAACCTAGCTATTCAATCAACCTTAATGCCACTCATGTACTCCGCATTGATGCCGACCCAGTTATAACAAACCCAACTGACAATCTGCACAACCAATTAGAAAAACTGTGGTATCTTGAAACATTAGGAATTCGAGAAAACGAGCTTACCACCGAGTCTAATTTTATGGAAGACATAAACTTCAATGGAAAACATTATGAAGTCAAACTACCCTTTCGAGAAGAACACGCACTACTACCTGACAATCATACCGGCTCTGTGAAACGGTTAAGTTCCTTGATAACTCGACTAAAGGCTAACCCCAACCTTCTACAGGAGTATGACAATATAATACAAGTCTTACAAGATCAAATCAAGTCTGGTGTTGTGGAATCTGCTAATGATGTCCTTGTTCCAGCCGAAAATGTTCATTACCTAGTTGAAGTTGTTCGTGAAGATAAGAATACAACAAAGGTCAGAGTTGTATATGATGCGTCAGCAAAAGGCCCTGGAATGAGTTTAAATGACTGTCTGCGTACCGGACCGTCACTCAACACCCTAATTTTTGATATTTTGGTTCGATTTCGGGTATATAAAGTAGCGATGATCGCAGATATTGAAAAAGCGTTCCTGAATATTGCTATATCACCAGAGCATCGAGACTGTTTACGCTTTTTTTGGATCGATGACATTCATGACACAAACCCATGTCAAGAGTATTAATTCAGTTACCTAGCATTATCTCGTCTATATTAAGTCTATCTGGACGCTTTACCAACCGTCCACTTCTAGTATATATTTTTGAACTTCTATTCTCTATATCATTGTTCTGTCTCGAAACTACAGCTTGTGTCTCTGAATGTAATTGTTCATTAGCGTTCGATTGCTCTTGTAAAATCGGCGTTCTGGAAGTTGTCACAACTGATTGTTCCCTTGATGGATCTTCTCCATCACCGTGATCCATTTCCTCAACTTCAGGACTTTCAATTGGTTCTTCTACGGTACTTTTAACAAATGCTTTCTATTTCTTCTGTATGTTCCAGAGGATGATTTTACCAGGTAAGATTCTAAGATACTTCGACTTTTCTACAACAATTCCTTTCCGGCTGCATAAATCCCTTTTCTGCTCCGATTCTGACGACATCACCTTGATTGGGATCTTCGATCGTAACTTTTCTTCTGTAGATCCTTGTAATGTTGCAGTCTACCATGGACCACTTCTGGATCTTTCACCTGAGGCTGTAACAGCTCTTCAACCGTAGGAACTCTTTGTTTGTCTTGACATTAAACGTTGTAATGGGTTGCCCAGTACTGAATCTCGTGGTGTATTGCGATGGTTTAGTAACGACAGGTAGGGATCAACACCATCTTCTACAGCTTTCTTCATCAGTGATTTCGCTATATTTGGACAGCTCTTTCTGCACCACCGTTACTCTGGGGATATCCTGGCGAGCTCGTTACGTGTTCAAATTGCCATGTCCGCTGGAATGCTTGGAACTGCTTCGAACAAAACTGAGGACCGTTATCACTAACCACAATATCTGGAATTCCATACCGGGCCATATGCGCCTTTAACTTCGTTATGACAGTTGTGGATAACATGTCACTCACTGAACAGATCAATTTCGAACCAACCCGACAGTAATCAAATAGTTTTTCCTGTGAAACGTAAAATCAAATAGTTTTTCCTACGGTCTGGACGGAGTTGGATGAGGGTTTTAACGGTTCTGATGGTTGTTGTGGCTTGTTCTGGTTACAGATGCTACACGATTTAACGAGTTTTTCGATTTCTTTATCCATATCTGGTCAAAATAAGACTTCCCGAGATCGACGCTTACTTGCTTCCACTCCGAGATGAGGTTGATGAACGGCTTTTAGTATTTCTTTGCAAACTACTTTATTTCGCTTGAAGATAAGGTCATCATGGATTGTGAGATCTTCTTTATAATCCGAATAGCTCTGAATAGATGGAGACGCTGGATCCTTTTGCGTCTCCTCGTGTAATTCTTTCAACTTGGGGCCAGAAATAGGCAATACCATGTGAATTTCGAGACTTTCTTCGAGAGTGTCGTTTGAATCAATTTCTTGATATGCTCTGCTTAAGGCATCGGCCACGTACAATTCAGTCCCTTTCTTATAGATGACTTGCAAATCATACTGTTGCAGGCGAAGCAGCATTCGTTGCAATCTCATAGGACAGTCATTCAGCGACTTCTTGAAAATGCTGACCAAAGGCTTGTGGTCTGTTTTAACTCTTACGGGCTTTCCATAAATAAACTGGTGGAACTAGTTTTCACATGCGAAGACGATGGCCAAAAGTTCCTTTTCTATTTGTGTGTATCGTTGTTGGGTATCAAACAAAGCTCGGGATGCATACGCTACGGGATGACAATCTTGTTCGCAAACGGCTCCAAGCCCGGATTTGCTACTATCAGCTGAGATCTTTACTGGCTTCGACACATCGTAGTAACACAACGTTGGCTGCTTACTGCAGTCTTCCTTCAACAATTGATAAGCTCTTTTGTGTTCATCGTTCCACTGCCATGCTGCATTCTTAATGATCGTAATGGTGCTGTTTTCTCGGATAGATCAGGCATGAACTTTGCGAGATACTGTATCATTCCGATGAACCGCTGTATCTCCTATTTGTTACTTGGCTCAGGCATCATTAAAATGGCTCGCACTTTTTCTTTGTCTGGCTTGATTCCTTCTGACGTGAACGTATCACCAATATACGATACCTCTCTAACTCGTATCTTGCATTTCTTCTTATTCAATTTCAGCTGAACATCTCGCGCTCGGTCGAGGACCTTCTTTAGACGTTGATCGTGCTCTTCCCCAGACCATTAAATCATCAGCAATTACTTCGCAGCCTTCTATATCGTCGAATAATTCCTCCATAACCAGTTGATAAACTTCAGGTGCGGATTTTATACCAAATGGTAGGCGTTTAAACCTATAACGTCCAAATGGGGTATTGAAATATGTCAGGAATGAGGACTCTTCGTCGAGTGGAATTTGCCAAAACCCACCGTGGCGTCTAGTGTGGAAAGTATCTTGGCTCCAGGTAGTCTGGTCAGAACATCTTCAACGTTTTCATAGGATAATACTCTCTCTTCACCGCCTCGTTTAGATATTTAGGGTCAATGCACAAACGAATCTTGTGTGGTTTGACGACCGTAACCAGCGATGAGACCCATTCTGTTGGTGCGGTAACTGGCAATATCACTCCTAACTTCTCCATACGATCTAGTTCTGCTTGAATTTTTGGACGGAGAGCTGCTGTGACCTGTCGTGGGGCATGTACGACAGGTTTTACGTTCTTATCTATCTATATGATGCGTTACTGGAAGACAGCCAATACTACTAGTAGAGAAAACATCTTCATAAGCGTCAAATTCTGCGTTCGAGCTCTTACTCATCTCTTCTACTCTTTGTATAACTTTCAACTCCTCGCATGCTTTCAAACCTAATATGGACTGGGCAGGCTTGTTTACAACATAGAACTGAAGTGAAATAGTGAATACTGCTTGCCTTGCAAGTAGTCCTGTTTTACAAAATTAACTCGATAATTGTCTGGATCAAAGTTTCTAGTGCGATAACCATTATCAGGAACTTTCTTAAAATATTTTGAGTGGTCGATACCTTGACTTCCAAATGTAGACTTGATTAGAAGTCTGAGATCGGTCATTTCTCTTCTATATTCCAAAGGATGGGTTGGCCATCGTCTTCGCATGTGAAAAGTTCCACCAGTTTATTTATGGAAAGCCCGTAATAGTTGAAACAGACCACAAGCCTTTGGTCAGCATTTTCAAGAAGTCGCTGAATGACTGCCCTATGAGATTGCAACGAATGCTGCTTCGCCTGCAATAGTATGATTTGTAAGTCATCTATAAGAAAGGGACTGAATTGTACGTGGCCGATGCGGATCAAGAAATTGATTCAAACGACACTCTCGAAGAAAGTCTCGAAATTCACATGGTATTGCCTATTTCTGGCCCGAAGTTGAAAGAATTACAAGAGGACTAGAGGAGACGCAAAAGGATCCAGCGTTGCAACGACTAAGACTCGTTATCCTTAATTCCTGGCCAAAACGCAAGTCGCACTTGTCTCCATCTATTCAGAGCTATTCGGATTATAAAGAAGAGCTCACAATCCATGACGACCTTATCTTCAAGCGAAATAAAGTAGTTATCCCAGCAGCATTGCGGAAAGAAATGCTAAAAGCCGTTCATCAGCCTCATCAATGACTTTGCCTTTTCCAAGATCAGCGTCGATTATGCAGGTCCAATGTACGTGAAGGACATATATAGCCAATCAAAAGACATGCACAACGTCTACACATCTTTGTAGAGCCTAGAGCCATGATTTGGTTATTTGGTTTCAAGCAAGCAGTGCAGAAGTTTTCGTTAGAAGTTTAGAGGCAGTTCATTGGAAAAACAGAAGAGAATCAAGAAGTTTAGAAACTAAAAAAATTCAAAATTCAAATTGTTGAAAAAATAAAAAAAAATAACATTTTATATTTATGAAAAAGAATGAAAGAATGGTAAAGAAGCGTTAAGGAAGCTCCCTAATTCTGTAGCACTTAACATAGTTCTAAGGTTGATCATTTAATTTCCATGGGTAGCATGGGGTTTGCCATTTCAGCACAAGGTGTGCCACAATATTGCATGATAAACAAAAAAAAATGTTTCTAAATATTTTGCCAACCATTATAAACGATTGATAGAGATTGTCGTATTTTTATCTTCTTTCTTCATTTTTTGGATTTTCCTTCGGTAAAACTTTTTTATTTTTTGAACACGAGCACCTAAAGTACAAAGTATTGAAATATAAAGTATTTAAATCTCAAAAGAAAGTTTTTTTGCAATAAAAAAAATTCGGCTCCGAGGAATTTTTTTTAAATCGCATATTTCAATACTTTGTACTTTAGGTGCTCGTGTTCAAAAAATAAAAACGTTTTACCGAAGGAAAATCCAAAAAATTAAGAAAGAAGATAAAAATACGACAATCTCTAAATCGCGTTGTTACCATGGCAACGTAAATATTTAAAAACTCTTCTTTTTGTTAATCCGCGTCCGCAATATTGTGGCAATCTGATGCAGACGTACGTGAGGGCCACGACCAGAGCACTCTCGGCGATGCAATTTTTAGCCAAAATAAAAATGCAGCAGGTGTTTACTGGCCAGAAAGTTTCAGCTTGCTTATTGGCCAGAAAGCAACAAGCTGCCAATGCGTAATGAGCGGCCACACAAAATTTCAAATGAGTGGCCCTACTGGTCGTCTCTATACTGTGGCCAAGGCTCGTGACCATACCTTGCAAAATGAGCAAATAATGGACCTTAGAGCACATTTGCGTGCTACAGAATTAAAACTGTAGGGAGCCTCCTTAAGCGATGTCTGAAGAAAGTCTTGCGCAATGCTAGACTCACGTACGAAGAACTTCTGACATTATTAATTAGAGTAGGAGTCCTGAACCAATACTCACTAACTACGCTATATTACGATCAAGATGAACCATTAACACCTTACACCTTACATTTTTAGTGTTAGGTAAGGTGCCAATTCTCAATTCTTAGCAAGAAGACGATTGAGAAGAGAGACGAAGAGAAACGAACTGTTGAAGAGAGACAAGAGTACCTTAGGAATGTTCTTGAACATTTTTGAAAAAGTGGAAATCGAGTATTTGACGCAATGCGCAGAACATCTAAACCAAGCAAAAAAGACGGGCCCAGAAGTCAAAGTCGGAGATGTTGTTTTGATTCAGGAAGACAACGTCAAAAGATTAAATTGTCCTATAGCGGTGATAGAGAGCTTACTAAAAGGGAGACGGAAACTTCCGAGCTGCAATAGTAAGAATGTTCAATAAAGCCGGAAAACGCGCGACAACAAGAAGAGCGGTACAACGATTATATCCTATTGAAGTGAAAGATAGTGAACGTGGACATAAAGAAACAATCGAGTTTCCAATTACCTTTGTTGAACGAGCAATTGAAGAAAACATTGACTGAACTGTATGTACTGAAATAATTTAATTGTTTTGTTGTTCAGTTATGTTGACAGATACTTCTATATCTATAATGATGTATGATCTATAATTATCATAAAACGAGACTGTCTCGCGCGATCCACGAGTGACGTGTGAGCACATGTTTAGAGTGTAGAGTGCAGTGTTGAGAACAGAACTTAAAAACATTTTGTATTACTTATATTTTATTCAATTTATACTTGTGATCATTAAATATTCATTATTATAAAGAGTCAAGATCTTATTTTACAACAATATGCAAGATACCTCGCAAGATACCGTTATGCGTGTTTACAATATGCCAAACTATAGAATTACATTTGCCGTTTTAACGTATATTCATAAAACATTTCCGCAATATCAATTCAGAAATTCCTTGGATTACTTAGAAACTCGACTATGCAGTACATATATTTATGTTCGTTTTAGCGATATAAAGCATATAGGTAGCAGTACAAGCCTAGAAAACGTGATATTTTAATGTTTAGTGGGTAAAGTAATCGGTTTAAGCAAAGTTAACTGCAGAATAGCAGGCCAGGCCGGGGCCCGGGCTGTTCAGAGGGGCCCGCGGAAAAGTTGGGTAAAGCCCCGGTCAGACGAGGATGAGAGTTGATGAGACTGGTCAATGAGAGTTGCAACTCTCACTCGCGTTTGACCACCAACTCTCATGCACTCTCATCAACTTTGAGCTGGTTCAAATTTTGATGAGAGTTGATGAGAGTTTTGCTCGTTTGACGGGTCATGAGAGTTTTAAAACAACTATAGTCAGACTAGTGTTTTGGCCTTTCTATAAGCATTAGCTTAACAAAATAACACGTTATTACTGTCAATGTCTATAACAAGAAAAGCTAAGAAGGAACTGATCTAAACACTTTGGTTACAAAAAGTTTAGAGTTATTCTCAGGCTCTATTTCCGGTACGCTAAATTATTTCTGTCGCGAATCTCGTGCAACTCGTGTTCTCATGTGACCGTGGTATGAGAGCTGAACAAACTCTCATGCAAACTCTCACTTGCCAATGCCAACTCTCATCAACTCTCATCCTCGTTTGACCGGGGCTTAAGGATGTTTGCGTCACATGTAAGCTTTATGGGCGCCTATTTATTTAATATATTATACATTCTGAAATAAGTGGCATAATAGAACCATAACTGCATGTCAGCCAAACACCAGCTTTGTGAAAAGTTCAAAGTCTGGGAAGAAAGTGGGGGGAAAGTGCATTGTCTGGAATAACAATAAAAATGGCTTTTTTCGTGGTCAGTTATGATTTTTCTTCAGAACTCGTCTCGGAATGCGTCAAATGCTGTTCTAGAGACCCTAGAAATTCAAAATTTCTCCGGGGGAGCATGCCCCAGAACCCCCTAGCATTCTCGCACCATTGGCGGTCGTATTCCGATTCCGAATCTATGTTTGTTTTGCCCGTCCAAAGTCAAAACCCTGGCTACGCTACTGGACTGAGAGAGTGAGGGGGGTCCGCATACAAACGCTTGCCCATCACACCCGAAATTCTACGTGCTATTCACTCCTGCCTCAACTTCGGTTCCAGTTACTCGACGATGTTATGTTCTGGGCAGCTTACTTCGGCTTCTTACGATCCTCCGAATTTACCCTACCTATTGGCGCCAGTTTCTCCCCAGCTCTCCATCTGTCAGTGGACGATATTGCTGTGGACAGTCCTTCCAACCCGTCGTGTCTGCAGGTTAAGATTAAACAGTCCAAGACCGATCCGTTTCGCCATGGCTGTGTATGGCTGGTCAGTCCTCTCTTTTTCCATAGCAAAGGACTTCCTTTGACTAGAGCTTACTTGACAGAACGTCTACGTGAACTGCTTCAAAGGGCCGGTATCGCCGGTCATTTCAGCAGCCACAGCTTTTGCATTGGTGCTGCTACGTCGGCCGCTATGGTGGGGGAGCCAGAACATCTCATACAAACGTTGAGCCGTTGGACCAGTAACGCTTACATGTCCTATATTCGAACTCCTCGCAGTTCACTAGCTAATGTAACCAATATTTTGTGCTAGCTAGAAATACATTATCATCTATGGTGTTTTTTCGTTTGATCGTTTTCGCTTGATAGACTCTGTAGCGTGTGATTGCTGCTAGATTGCTGACTCAACGCTAGATTGCTGACCAGCACTAGGCCAGATCGCTTACTGGCACACGGCTGGATTGCCTACCAACCAGGCCATGACCTATCGGCACCTACAACCAAACACATGCAAATATTCTGAAGTTAATGATATATTCAAGGTACAATCTTGCGACTGTTTGACATTACTTCATTTTGTCAGACTATAGAATTACACGGCCGCCGCTTTAGAGTTTGCGTTACCCAAGACCTAGTTATACGATTGCTAAGGTAGAAATTAGACTATTTTGTACAGATTTTACGCTCTTTTAGCTAACTGTATAAAGAGGTTTTAGCTACTGTACGCGTCTTGTAAATTAATATCAACGAATATACAGTCATGCTAATATCCTATATAATTATACACAACGCTTAATCGTCTTCATACTTCAATTACTTCTTCCCTTTAAATTTACGAAATAAGCTATTTGTAATAGATAATTCATAAAATAAGTAGTAATAGACTATTTAGTTTATTATATCAGATCTTAATTTTTTGCTGGCATTGCTATTCCGGTGCTTCATGCTCCATGCTCCGGCTTTTACTCATCCGAAGCTCACCATATAGACGCTATAGCACCACAGAAACCACACGTTCAAGCCTCAAGGCACTGTCCTTTTGTCGTTCGGTTAATCGGAATGCCATCGTAAACTCCTGGGGCCGGTTGTACGAAGCCCGTTTAGCCTATCCCGGATAACTCGAAAATATCGATGAAGTATATACATTCATCGAACAACCAAGCTAAAATATTTCAACTTGAAAAGAACAGTTATATTGGCAACTACAATTTAAAGGCATAAGATATTAAGATTTAAGTTCATTCATTTACCAAATGTGTGAAAGTGTTTTATAATTCGTACAACAACCGCCCCCAGGTATGTTAATCGCATTATGTAAATTCCTTACCGCACGTCATAAGTTGACGTCACAAATGTGGACAGATTGCACGACACAAAATCGAGATACGCTTCAGTATAAAAGTGATGGCGGGAAATTCAAACGTGTTACAACATGCGTCAAGAATAATGTGCTACCTTGCTGACGCTCGGCAGCAATAACTTGTTACTAACAATTTACTGACATGTTGTTTTCTACTCTTTCTGCCTATTGATTCGTTTGTTTGAATTTTGTAACCGTTTTAGTAATTTGAAAATAAGTTTAAACGCTCTGAAGATGTTGTGATGTAAACAACGAAACGTAAGAAAATACAGACATTTTATTATTTTATGTAATGTCTTGTTTGACAGTCATTTGCTGGGCGTTTATATTTCTATTTAAATTGCGCTTTTCGGCGGCGTGTCAATCGCTACTGTCCAATTAATCTTTCGTTTGGCATCTTATATGTATCCCAAATGGTTATTTCACAATTCTACAACTTCAGTTCGATCATATTTAGCGGATAGTTGATAGTTCTGCCATGCTCTTTCCGTACTCCATGCAGTATGACACCATGACTGCAGACCGTTAGACTGGGGTCCATGTTACACGGGGCAATTAACTTTTGCTACAACTTGTAAGTTGCAACCCAATTTCGGACACAGAGCGATGTCAAGTAAAAAGTATATCTGTATATATTCGCATAGAAATTGTGAGCATGAATGTCGTTTTACTTTACCGTTTTTTTCTTGCTAAACATGCCCAGAAGGCAACAAAGAAATGAATGAGAATGATAATATCGGTGAAGTGAAACGCAGGCCATGTTTACTGTTTTTCTGTGCGTACATTTCTATATAACATGGCTGATGGCTCTGTGCAAAATATTATACTGATATCTTAAGTGTTACTATCTCTTACTTAGTGGATATTGGCTTTAATTGGCTTTTCAGTGTTTCCTGAAGAGTCAACTCAGTCAAATACGGTATACATGCAGTTTATATGATCAGAAACCTTTCACATTATACTCAGATGTGCTGGATAACGATACCACCTCGTCAGTTATTTTAATTTTTTGTATACTCTTAGTTTATTTTTAGTTTCTTTATTAACCATTCTATTGCGCAATAGTTTGCAATTATGACTCCTGAAGTGAATTTACACTTTTCTATCTTAAATGGCTAAAATCATTGGTTGTCATTTTTGAACACAATTAAGACAGTATATGCCCTCAATGAGAGTCAGTAACATATCACTCAGATATTCCATATTCATATTTACCGAGATATTCGAGGAGATATTCACAGTAAATTTATACGTTTTCCGCCTGGTATGTTTATCGGAGTAATGTATTAATTAATTGTCCCTCAGTATCTCTATAATAATAATATTTTATTTATACCGCGCAGTTTCAATATGACGTTTTCAAGTGCGCCTTGCAATGATAACAATATATAACCTACCGTGCGTCCCTTCCCTAATTTTCCAAGCCCGCTCCAATTAATAAAGCGCCTGTGGAGGATATATAACAATAAAATTACATGCCATAAAAAACAATTATATTGGATTAAAATAATGTTACAAGCAAAATGCTTTTTGAAGTGTTGATACATGATATCTTTCTGACTCTCTCCTCCGCAGAGGCTCTTTTCATTAATTTTCACCTCGCTCTTTCGCCGCCCGCGCTCCGATTTTCAGCGGTTTTTCACATGTTTTGGTAAGTACTTTGTCTTGCAGGGATATTATGGATCCGTATATAATTATCCTATTCTGGATACAAAACAGTATTAGCACACCAACGTAAAACATTAACGCACTATTTTAACCGACTTTGCCTACCTTTACACCGACTTATCCTACATTCAAACCCCCTTAAGCAACATTTAGACCCACTTAGACCATATTAAGATGAATTTAGACTACTTTTCGACGATATTAATTAACCCCACTTAGCATGCCTTACAACGACTTTAGACCAACTAGCATGCCTTACAACGACTTTAGACCAGCAGACCACCTTAAGACGACTGACGAATTAACACTTAGCATGCCTTACAACGACTTTAGACCAACTTAACCCGACTTACACCCACTTAGACCACCTTAAGACGACTGAGACCCACTTAGCATGCCTTACAACGACTTTAGACCACCTTAGGGGAACATTAACGCGACTTCGACCACATTAAGACGACTTTAGACTACCTTTCGACGAATTAACCCGACTTACACCCACTTAGCATGCCTTACAACGACTTTAGACCAACTTAACCCGACTTACACCCACTTAGACCACCTTAAGACGACTTTAGACTACCTTTCGACGAATTAACCCGACTTAGACCCACTTAGCATGCCTTACAACGACTTTAGACCAACTTAACCCGACTTAGACCCACTTAGACCACATTAAGACGACTGTAGACTACCTTTCGACGAATTAACCCGACTTACCCATGTTTTGCTCTATTACGCTCTAGCGCTTTCTATTCTAGTTTATTCCTTATTACCTTATAGGTATATTCACTCGAAATTATAGCGCAATTACATGTAATATAAAACGCTCGTAAATAATAATTTTTTGTAATTTTTCTAAAGACGTGATTTAAATCAGTACATGATTTACTAGCTCCTCGCCCGCGCAATATAAATATACATATTTGCGAATATCGGCAAGTAACATGTCACGTATAACCTTAATTAAATTGCTTGGTCTATTTAAAATTCCTAATCCTGGGCAAGTCCCATGCAAACAATACTTTGTTTCTGATGCCTGGCAATAATCTAGAAACTGGGATTAAATTGCCCAATGTTATTTCCTATTAAATTCGTTTTCAATCGGTGTTTCAAAGATCAAAGGATCTGATTTGCTTCACACTGTTAGAGCTATATCTCTCTCGCAGTTCTATAGCTAAGCTAACATAATTTTCTTGCGTGTTCAAGTGAGACAATTTCGTGAGAAAAGGACAAGGCTTCCTATCTTTCAAATACATAGAATTTTTTTAAGCTAGCTGGACTAGACCAACGGCGCGGAATGCGCGCGTCATCAATCATCACTTCGCGTGAGCCCATGCAGTTGATCATATCAATATCAGTATAAAGTCGCTTGTACTTGTCAAGGAGGTGAGGTTCATATTTCGTCTCAAACTTCATAACACCATCATCGTTAACCGAAGTATTCCAATTGCCAATCATATACGTAAGTATATTCTATTTATTCATCCTTTGCAGCGTTTGCGCATAGAAGATAAGCTGGCTACAAATTAACCCCAATGAAAATTTACTATGAATTTTTGTGTTGAGATTATTCATGTTTCGTGATTTCAATTTACGACTAAAGAACAGACACAGTACCATTTTGTTCAATTGTCTTACTGTCACAGTTACAACATAGCATCATGCACGATATAAATAAGACACCATGCTTGGCATGCGTTTGAGCGTAGGCTTTTCGTTCTTTACTTTCTATAACATAAAAACGTTCTTACTTGAAGAAAAAGGCTTCCCACGATACATTGTTGTATCGTACTATTTATCACGGTCTTCACGGAACTGTTTCTAACCTTACTAAAGTGGGCATGGCAACCAATAAGCGACAATACTTAATGTTGCGCTGCCGTGAGCAACAATGACAGTTTAGTACGGACTGTATAACGGGACCTGCTGATGTTTAGCGCAAGAAAGGAAGTATGATGTTGTGTTATTTCATAAACAAAATTTAGTAAACAGTTTCGATCATGTGTTATACATGCATATGTTATATAAAAGAGTGCATTTTGACATTGCTACGTTAATATATTCAATTGTTTTATGCAACTCAGCAGTTATATGTTTGTGTTGTAATATATGATTATAATAGTTCTCCGAATTGATAAATTTAAATAGTATCCTTGAATTGTGGTTTTAATCAGACAATTTAGACTCATCAAATTTCATATTTATAACTTATCTTAACAACTTAAATTGTGTGCTTAAAGTTAAAACAATAAAAAGTGAATATGGTTTAAGTTTCGAGAAAGTTCGCAGAATGCATTAAGCAGTAATCTCTCATATTATATTTTTTCTATAGCATCTCCTGCGTCAGCTTTGAACTTATTATTTCTGATTTTAATCTGAATATTCTATAATTTTAGTTGAAGATGTTTACTGGATGTATTTTACTGCTGATTAGCATTTTGCAGTGGTCTGCAAATTCAGGTAAATTTAAAATGTAACTGAGACGTACATGTAGTAAACTTATGGTCTATGCCCTCCTTTTTGTTTTGTTATTTGTTTAAAAGCTTGATACGAGGTTAATAAGATAGTATATGAGTTGTATATTTTGTTAGTAAAAGCTGTTAAAACTGAGAAAACAAATTAGTCCTGGATCTCATACCACAGGCTCAAACCAACCATATATAAGCCATAACTACTGAATCATCAGTCTATTGCCTGACATGAGAATAGATGAAATGCATTAGGGAGTATGTGCATGACTAAATCATATAACATAATGAGACCCTCGAAGCTCAATGAGAATGCTTTTATATAATAAATATAGACCCATCCGTTTTGGATTTGCTTCTTAATGATGATTGATAAAACATTTGTCACAATTGCTTGGGTCTGATCAAGTTACTTTTGTTGTCTATTTTTGGTTGTGACTCGAGTATAAGATATTTTACATGACCACAGGATATGGGCAATATATGAAGAAGATTTCCTAATGATAAAGAAGTGCTCAAAGATAAGGATATATAAAATTATAAATGTTTTGTCTTTACACCCTGCATGTACAAAGTCAAAGACAGAAGTAGCACGCATGCATGATACTTCATACAGCTAGAAATAGGTCACACGGAATCTTCATCAAACTTTCAAAGTACCTCATATAACTTCGTATATATAGTGTATTGTAAACTTTCGAAACATGCCCTATGGTCGGAAAAATATGGAAATGATATTCCATAATAATAGTGTTTCCATATTATATCCATAGTGTATATCCATACTATTTCCATACTGTAGTATGAAAATGGAAATTAGTATAGAATTAGTATAATTTCCGACTAAAATAACAACAGCTGCGATAAATACTAAATACCGGACACCGGGCGGCGGAAGAACACTCTACTGGACACTGTTTTTGGGTCCCGCCAATACCCTATTATTATACTATTTTTACAACCCTCTCATATGGACACCCTCTCTAGCGGACGCGGACACCTTCCCAAACAACATTATAAATAACCGTAAGGATGACACACATTATTATTTTCTAAATTATTAATTACCCGCCTAGTTGACTTAATACATGCATTAGAATAGAAACATATGTTTGATATATATTGTTATATATAGATGACAGAATGACAGAATGATGAAATTAATAATTAATTCAATATTCTATATTTTTTTTTTGTTGTAATATCGTAGTAGTTTTACAAGAACTGGATCATCAACAATTCAATAATATAATAATTAAAATTAAACATACCCTCCATAATTTTCCTGCTCCCAAAGCGGACACCAGGTCGTGGTGTCCGTGTCGCTTACGAGTGTTCGACTGTAGTAAGGCCACATAAAAAAAATTAACTTGTTTAGCGCCCATGCACCTCATCAAAATTCTTCAGGTCGGGCGGGCGGATTTATTTTTTATTTTTGAAATACATAACAATGTATTTTATACTTAATTCATCAAAAGATAATAACATATGGCTCAAAATCCAAAGCAGTAAAACGGCGGCCATTTTGAATTTTAGCCGAGGCCGGAAGAGGACTGGGTGCCAAGATCAATTTGAGGTTAAGCGGAAGTGAAGCTACAGAATACGAATTTTACGATTGAAATCATCGTTTCCACAAGCACAAAAGCGTTTTTTTGAGAGTTTTTACACGAATTTTGAAGGCTTTCTAGAAAATAAAAAATAAAAAAAAGTCAAGGTCGGGTGCTATGCCCAGGTCGGGCGGGGACGCTAAACAAGTATTTTTTTATGTGACCTAATAGGGAATATTAAATATTTCCGTTATGTCAAACAAAAACTAGCCAGAAAGTGATTGTCTACTGAACGTTGCACCGTGTTTCCACAAATTTGTATTTTGTTCTAGAATATGAATGTTTCATTTGATGACTTGTTTTGTTCTTTTATCATGTTCTCAATTGAGCATTGTAATTATATATGCAGCTTTAATATGTAAATTCTTTAACATGAATATTTGCATATAGGTGTACACATGTTGTGATAAGATTTAAGATAAGATTCAGTTACTGAGTTAGTCAAATAATGGATAGTCTACACTCGTTGACAGTCGATCAGATCCATGAAAGTATATACTTTAACTTATCTGCTTCTTTTTCTGTATCTGAAAAGGAGCACTGTGACAGTTTTCATAAATGCAAATACAAAAATCGCAGTACCCTTCAGGCTCTATACTAAACTCGCGCGTATTATATATACCCCAACAACTTGGTAACTACAATCATGAGACACTATAACATAGGATGATTATGCATGGTCGATTAAGACTGACGTACTTCGCTAAATCTGTAAAGTTCTATAAACCTTGGCTTGACAAGGGCCCAAGGATAGCTTCGGCCGTTTGAACGTGCACTGCAAACATCAAACGGTAAAACTCAAACGTCAAATGCGCAAGCGAAATATGCGGTATGAAAAGTATGAAAGATTTCTAGTCATATATATCAGTAATTGCAGATAATATGGCGTAGCTAGGCGTAATATCAAAACTTCAATATACAATTTTATCTCTATATAGTTTCACTACAACTCCCAAAGCAACAATGTATAACTGCAAGTGGAAAGATTTACACCATCGGTTCACTATTTACTGACAACGACTGTACTACAAAATGTGAATGTCTGGACGGCGGTATAATCTCGTGTCAGTCCATGTGTTTAGTCACGAAAAACAAGAATTTTTGTGCAAAACTGAAGATTGTTTATACGCCAGTTAGTTTGCTTGATGCTCAAGGGAAATCTTGTTCTTGTCCTTCCTTTATATGTGAACCAGGTATGATTTATCTAAAGTGTAATCTTTCACCAGCGTATTGTGTCAGTCTGTGCCCACCTAAGAATATGGATGTAAATTGGATGAAGAGAAAATTGATTTATTACTTAAAATTACCAACAGTAGCTGCACGTGTTCAGAATCCAAATGTGTGAAGAGAAAACAAAAAGGTAGAGATGTGAACGTAAATGTTTAGACAAATGTGAAATAATTATATTCTAAATGATGTCACCAAAACACATATGGTAGATATAAAGGACCAAAAGCGATTCCAAGATGTTATAGGTGACAAACTGACATATCATACAAAATTGACTTTTAAATATGAAAATTAGCAAATAGCGTTTACAATTATCTTTAATCTTAACCGGCAATAACCACGATTTATACGCTTGCACAGCCGATCCAGGTATGTCTGGATACAAAATCGACATCCGCAATTTCCGATAATGTCGGTGACGGATAGCGTCTCCTCCTGGGAATAACTCCCTAATCATTGGATCAAATGCCCGATTATTCTTCTGTCGTATGCTGGACAACAGCGAACTGCAAAAACAGCTCCTATTTGAGGTTCGATCCCCATGATGGACTAAGTATGCGAATCTGCTAGGACTGGGTGCCCAACAGATTAGGAAGACTATGATGTCAAAAAAGACTTTATACGACTGTTAGACAGTGCTCTAACAGGAGCACTCTGAGGGGCGTATTACCCCCAATAAGGGAAACCGATGATGATGATGATGATGATGATGATGATGATGATGATGATGATGATGATGATGATGTTTACGTCAATGATTGCAATAAAAATATAAAACCGAACCTAAATTCATCTTTTTATTTAGAATTCTGCTTTGATGGTGGAAGAAAATATAAGCCAGGGGATCGTTATATTTCTGCTGACTGTTCTGGTTCATGTGTTTGTGGCCCAAGGGGAGGTGTATCATGTGTCAGTCTGTGTCCACCTAAAGATATTAGATGCAGGATTGATGAGGAGAAAATTCAGTCATCACGTAAAATTGCCAACAGTAGCTGCACATGTCTAGAATCGAAATGTGTGAAAAGGAAAATGAAAGGTTAGAATAATTACACAGTATTACATGCCTTACATAGCAAGTGTTACTTTTAGCTTAACTGAAGTAACGAAGTCTAGTAAGCAGTATTCCTGTTTAAGATCCGTTTACGCTGGAAATATTTGCTGCGACCTTTCTACACCTAACCGGCTATGAAATTAGAACTGTGTGCTAGAAAACTAGAACTAAGTATGAGATTGGTCAGGCAAAGCTAGACAAATGCATTAAACGAAAATCGCTAGGCCCAAAATTTGCCAGGTTGACATATTTTTTAGTACACCTTTCCGCCTTGAAGCCTGGTTCTGTTAATATATCTGCAGATCTTCTTTTGGTCATATATATATAATGACCAACAGAATCAATACTAACAATGTCAAATGAAATTCGTTTAAACTTATATGATAGCTGAAAATGATATAGGAGTTGCGAGAAGACCTCGAGTCTTTTCCATGGGTAAAGATTTGTGCCCTGGTTCTGAAATAACCAACCTAACCAATTGCATGAAATTGCATGATAAATCTTATTCCGTAACCGCACTGAAAGAAAACCGCTATCGATCTTTTTCAAATAATTTATAATGACATGGACAAGGAATGCATACCGACAAAGACTGCCTGAAAATATCAAATAAGAGATATTTTAACTGCAGGTATTTCCCATATAGTAATTAATCTAAAGTTTGCCATGAGCGTAATGCCAAACCTCGGTTTTATCGACATGGAAAACTTGGTTGGTCAACTAAAGGCGTCATCTCTTTTTGATATACTGTATACAGTCATAGAATATAGAAATATCTTAAGACATGTTTACCCGTTGTAATACTAATAGGATCATACACATTGTCTCATAAATGTGTTCCGTATACTATTCTGATTGGTCGCCTGGCCGCTGCCATGCATTGCTTTCCACATCCTGAGTTTGCTTTCACCTCTGAAAACATTTTGAAGCATTTTGATTGGTCGAAAACTTTGTTTTTTACCTCTGAATTTGATATCCAATAGCTCTGAATTTGATATCCAATAGCTCGGAATTTGATATCCAATAGCTCTGAATTTGATATCCAACTACCGGTGTTTCTATTTGAATTCGGCATATATATTTTAGCCTTTTTGCCTTGTTTTTGGTATTTTAATAGACGTTCGATTTTACATAATTATGCTAAACGTTTTTATGGGACAAAACCGTAATGCCATGATTTGTCGGTGAACGTTGCGGTTCACCTCCAGATCATGGCATAACTGATACTGCATATATTGAAAAAATCATCAGTTCTTCTTGTATTAATTTGTTGATATAAGACCCGTTTACACTATACGCTCGGTTTTTGGCACGGTACGGATGAAATTGGTGCCCGTACCAACTTTACTCGTGCAATGACGACCGGCTAAATAGGTAGTCCTTTAATAAACGGGCTTATATATTATGTCTTATTTAGGTGTTTGTGTTGATGGTGATAATGTTTATAATCCCGGGGATAAATTCATTTCTACTGACTGTACAAGCCGTTGTACCTGCATTTCGGGACGACAAATTGGGTGTGAAGAATTGTGTCCATCAGTTAAAATAACTTGTAAACCTGGTGAGAACAAGAAACAATGGAGCGAGCAAATTCCTGATAGTAAATGTTCTTGCCCAAGATGGAAGTGTGTCAAGAAAGCTGATGGTAATGATATGATTTATTTTATGCATGGTGGTAATGATTATTTCCATTATGATCCCTTCGCCCGCCCGCGCGCGACATCCGACCATTCGAGTCGAGATTCGAATCATGTGAGTAATCAGTTGCTCGGACACGCCAATATTATTCAATTTTCACGGTGAGTCCACTAGCACTAAAGCAGACCCAAGACTGTCATGCTAAAAATCTTCAGCGCAAGTTGTAAGGCGACTGTAATAGAAAACGGCCTTTGAACTTGTCAATTGTCATCCTAAACAAACATGGTATTTCATCTCCCCTCTACTTGTAAGCAACCTGCCGTTGCAATTCCTGGCAAATTTTCATCGTACAGTTTTAAAATTCGATCGTGCCCTTTCTGAACTTACTTGATTTTTGCAATGATTGGAAAAAAGGAGTCATTTAAATGAAATATACATATATATATATATATATATATATATTTTCGCTTACCTCAAAACTGGTCTGCAACAGGCTCATTGTTTCATCTGTAAAAAAATCATCAGGCAGTGACAAGTATCGAAAGAAATGACCGCTTATATGCTTCCTGCCGGAACGTGGGGTGTACGTGGGAGACAATGTGTGCATTCATGGCTTTGTTTGCGTTGTTTACGCGAAATTTGTTACGATGACGTCACCGTGAAATTATTTCAGCTCCTTTGTTGAGTAAACAATTCTTGTTTTTTTCTTTCAAAAACACAAAATTTTTCTTCTAAACATACATATTTTCTTTGAAAGAAAAAAACAAGAATTGTTTACTCAACAAAAGAGCTGAAATAATTTCACGGTGACGTCATCGTAACAAATTTCGCGTAAACAACGCAAACAAAGCCATGCATGCACACATTGTCTCCCACATACACCCCCACGTTCCGGCAGGAAGCATATAAGCGGTCATTTCTTTCGATACTTGTCACTGCCTGATGATTCTTTTACAGATGAAACAGCCTGTTGCAGACCAGTTTTGAGGTAAGCGAGAATCTATAATTTGCTCTAACTATATGTTGTCGAGCACTCTGTGCGTTTCGTAGACCTAAACCTACACGTATATATATATATATATATATATATATATATAGTCAAATCTGCATGTTGTGTCGGCATTTTGAAATTAATTCAGTTCTTTTGTTAAGAAGAGTCCTTTTGTCTGCCTTAATGATCTGCAGCTTTTCTTCTATACAAAGGGGGCATCTTCTTGATCCGTTCCGGAATGCAGGCGTTTTCTTAATAACAGACCATTTGATGGTAAATTCTTTCTTTTTAAATTCCAAATATACTTTGAGAGCTCCGTTTCGTTCTCCATCTCGGAAAGATTTCGTGTGGTTTCTGTAGCGTTCCTTAAATTCGTTTGCCGTCATTCCAATGTAACATTTGGTGACATTCTCAGTCGCTACTTCGGCTTTATAAATGCTGGACGAGGTCTGGCACTTTTTTGCGAGGGGACAATCTGCTTTTGCTCTGCAGTTACATTCCTGGTCGTCGGAGGGAGTGCTTGGTGAAGTGAGGTTTCGCTTGATGATGTGGTTGTTGTGGTTGCTGATAATGGATTTCATATTTGGCATGCAACTGTAACTGATTTTGACTGAGTTCCGGTTAAATATTTTATGAAGAGGATGGTTATGCGGGAAATGTTTGTCGATGAGGCCTAGGAACTTACTGCCGATGTTGGTTTTCACGCTCTTGCTAAAAGGTGGGTTAAACCAGATAATATTCCTCGATCGCGAACGTTGTTTGCTGGTGGGTGGGTCTGCGTCGCTATACGTATATATCCTTTTTCAGCCTTTCACGTTATTATAGTTATCTGCTTGTTTATATACGAATGTGGCCATTTTATAGGCCAATGTCAGATGAATTTTATGTAATCATATTTTTTTTTCTCAGAATTCTGCGAGATTTTTGGAGAAAGATACAAAATCGGAGAGCGTTTCGTAACAAAGGACTGTCATGGATACTGTCGATGTACTGGATCCACGTCATTCGCATGTGTATCTCTATGTCCACCACATGGTATTTACTGTATACCTGGTACAAGAAAAGTAAGGACAGTTAGACCTGCTTTTCCAGGAAGTAATTGTACATGTCCCTCTTGGAAATGTGTCAAAGGTGAGTTTTATGGACGAAGTACTTTTTTGTTACGTCAATTTGTCGAAGTACAGCTTTGGCCACAAACATTACAGAGGAAAAGTCCAGCGTACTGGAAGGTTGTTTCCTGCTTTTGTTTCTATTTCCCCCATTCATACAAACTAGATATCTAGAAAATCATCAAGGACTATATCAACATATTCTTTTGACTATGCAATTAATGACAAACGTTAACTCATCACCTCAAAAATAGTATAACATATAACCCTTTGGCCCAATTCAATGTCGATTAACCGAAACATGTCTTTAATGTTGGCGATATCGTTTTCGAAATACGTCGGAGCGGGGAGGATCATGTGAACAATTTTCTATCAAAATCACCTTTCATAGTGTGACGAATTCAAACAAATATTAAAGTGTGCAATCTTTGAATAAATTTTACAACAAAGGAGCCTTCTTTTATCTCTATATATACTGTATATTATGGAAGTTTTGTTCTATTTAGTGGAAAGCATGTGGCATCCCTGGTCAAATTGGACAGAATGTGATGCAGAGTGTGGTGGTGGTCTGCGCTATAGATTTAGAACATGCATGAGAAATAAGATATGTATCGGACCCAGTATAGAATCAGAAGTCTGCAATGTAGCACCATGTAGTCCATGTGAGTATCATCCATAAACTACACTAAATTCAACTAAACTTATTTTATATATAGCTCTGTCAGTTCTATATGATTTTTAGAGATACATTAAGGGCAATCCTTTATTGGTGGAGTGTTACAAAAGGAGGAAACCGTCAAACTGGACACACAATTTTCACCCGATACCAAGGCGAAATAATAATCAGACGGCAACTGCATATTGCATACCGAAGTCTACTCGCAGATGTGAAAGGCACATGCATTATACCCATATGATTGATCAATGTGCTACCACATGTTTAGTTTCAGTGTTGTAGCAATGTAACCGCGCAACTAGTAGTAGGAAAATGGGCGAATTGTTTTGTGGTGAATTAATGTTGGGCGTTTTCCATGCACGTTTATTAGAATGCCTTTACGGCACAACGCCATTCATCGGTAAACTTGTAAGAATTTCTATTTTGGACACTCATATTTCAGATCCCGACAATTAGCCTTGGGAAAAGGTGAGATCTCGGGATCCTGAGGACTATTTGCCTTAGCAATGATATTGAGGAACATTTTCAGTTTTTCACACATTGTTCATCTGAGAATCGTGAGGAATCATTGTGACTTTCTATATTCAAATTTTCCATTGTATTACACATTTTTGAGAAACATTTGAAAAAAAGGAATATTCAAAATCCGAGGAATATTATAGAGACGATTCCGGGTTATTTTTTGTATCATGAAAATCCTTTGGTCTTTGGTTTCATATTTGCTATCATATTCATATATGTTGTAACTTTTACTTAAACCTTATCTAAGCTTTACCTTTAATCATAATTTTAGCATACATAGATGCTCCATGTGGTGCACTGAGAATAAACTCGGCAAATGGTGATATTTGGCCTCGTTGTGATGATCAAGGGTACTTCGAACCTCTACAGTGTGACCCCAGTAAGAGCCAGTGCTGGTGTGTTGATAGGTGGGGAAATCTCAAGCCGGGATCCAGGCGTATTTCACAGAAACCTCAATGTAGTGATAGCGATGTTTTACAAGGTAAATTGAATTGATTACCCCGTTTAATTGGGGTAAAACGTGGAGTTTCGTTCTGTATTTTTGCCGATTTGGTCTTACGTTTTCATTTGAAGTTTGGAGCTTTCTTATTGAATACTAGAAATAATGCAATGACATAACCCAACATGTAAACCAATAAGACTATTAACTCGTGGCGGCGGAAGATTGGTTGGAAGCATGCTCCCGCAAAAAGTTTTGAAATCTGTTGTCTCTAAAATGGCATTTCCTGCGTTCGAGGAATATTTCGCATGCAGAAACCAGGTCATATTGTTCGTTTTGCATCTCAGGAAGCGAAAAATCTCACACCATCGTATTAAGTTATCCCACTCTGATCTTTACTGAAGGGCTATAAACCCCCCCCCCTATTCCGCCGCCCCTGTATCTTCACACTGGAGGATCAAGACCTTAACAGCTTCTTCTAGCAAAACGAACAACGTAGTAACCATCAAGCTGCTAACGAAGCGAAACAGACCTGGTGATAAAACTAATAATCTATTTTCTTAGGTTAAATGTCTAAAATAGATTATTTTGATTTTTATATAGAGTCTTCCATACCATGAAAGAACGTCATATCTAAGAAGAATTATCACCATACAAGAGGGATTATTGATCATTTGTAGTTTTGGAATTATATATTTCTGAATTTCTTAGATTTTGTGTGGATTGCATGCATAAAAGTGTACTGTAATGTACCAATGATGTAATTAATTTGCATTTGTGGCATATTTAATGTATTAAAACACGAAATGATTACTATATTATCCAACTTATTACTTGGATTATCCAAGATATATGGGATCTGCAACTACTTTCGCAAATATTTTCCAAATCCGAGGAGGAGGGGGGGGGGGTGTCATGCCAAGAGACCAGATAGTCGTGGCCTCGATTCGAGATTCTGCTTGTCCTCGAATGTATTTTTCGTTCCTCGAATGTATTCTTTGTTTCTCCACCCGTGCACAATTGTCGCAAAGAAAGGTGGAATATACAGAAATATTAACTGCTTCCGGGCCATACAAAAATGTCATTGTTCTTTCGCGAAACTTTACAAGGAAACCATGTTTCCCAACAAAGTGAAAGACAAAGCCCAGCCAGCACGCGAAGGAGAACACCCATACATTTAACATGCGGAAATCAGAGGGAGAACATCCATACATTTAAGATACAGAAATCAGAGGAGAACACCCACATATTTAACAGAAATCAGAGGGAGAACATGCATACATTTAAGATACAGAAACCAGAGGGAGACCATGCATACATTTAACAGAAATCAGAGGGAGAACATGCATACATTTAACAGAAATCAGAGGGAGAACATGCATACATTTAACAGAAATCAGAGGGAGAACATGCATACATTTAACAGAAATCAGAGGGAGAACATGCATACATTTAACAGAAATCAGAGGAGAACATGGAACATTTAAGATACAGAAATCAGAGGGAGAACACCCACACATTTAACAGAAATCAGAGGGAGAACATGCATACATTTAACAGAAATCAGAGGGAGAACATGCATACATTTAACAGAAATCAGAGGAGAACATGCATACATTTAACAGAAATCAGAGGGAGAACATCCATACATTTAAGATACAGAAATCAGAGGAGAACATGCATACATTTAAGATACAGAAATCAGAGGAGAACATCCATACATTTAAGATACAGAAATCACAGGAGAACATGCATACATTTAACAGAAATCAGAGGAGAACATCCATACATTTAAGATACAGAAATCAGAGGAGAACATGCATACATTTAAGATACAGAAATCAGAGGAGAACATGCATACATTTAAGATACAGAAATCAGAGGAGAACATGCATACATTTAAGATACAGAAATCAGAGGAGAACATGCATACATTTAAGATACAGAAATCAGAGGAGAACATCCATACATTTAAGATACAGAAATCAGAGGAGAACATGCATACATTTAAGATACAGAAATCAGAGGAGAACATGCATACATTTAAGATACAGAAATCAGAGGAGAACATCCATACATTTAAGATACAGAAATCAGAGGAGAACATCCATACATTTAAGATACAGAAATCAGAGGAGAACATGCATACATTTAAGATACAGAAATCAGAGGAGAACATCGATACATTTAAGATACAGAAATCAGAGGGAGAACATCCATACATTTAAGATACAGAAATCAGAGGAGAACATGCATACATTTAAGATACAGAAATCAGAGGAGAACATGCATACATTTAACAGAAATCAGAGGAGAACATGCATACATTTAAGATACAGAAATCAGAGGAGAACATGCATACATTTAAGATACAGAAATCAGAGGAGAACATGCATACATTTAACAGAAATCAGAGGGAGAACATGCATACATTTAAGATACAGAAATCAGAGGAGAACATGCATACATTTAACAGAAATCAGAGGAGAACATGCATACATTTAAGATACAGAAATCAGAGGGAGAACATGCATACATTTAACAGAAATCAGAGGAGAACATGCATACATTTAACAGAAATCAGAGGAGAACATGCATACATTTAACAGAAATCAGAGGAGAACATGCATACATTTAAGATACAGAAATCAGAGGAGAACATGCATACATTTAAGATACAGAAATCAGAGGGAGAACATGCATACATTTAACAGAAATCAGAGGGAGAACATGCATACATTTAACAGAAATCAGAGGAGAACATGCATACATTTAACAGAAATCAGAGGGAGAACATGCATACATTTACTTGCATCAGAGAGAGAGAGGAGAACACATTTAACAGAAATCAGAGGGAGAACATGCATACATTTAACAGAAATCAGAGGGAGAACATGCATACATTTAACAGAAATCAGAGGAGAACATGCATACATTTAACATAAATCAGAGGAGAACATGCATACATTTAACAGAAATCAGAGGAGAACATGCATACATTTAACAGAAATCAGAGGAGAACATGCATACATTTAAGATACAGAAATCAGAGGAGAACATGCATACATTTAAGATACAGAAATCAGAGGAGAACATGCATACATTTAAGATACAGAAATCAGAGGAGAACATGCATACATTTAAGATACAGAAATCAGAGGAGAACATGCATACATTTAAGATATAGAAGTCAGAGGAGAACATGCATACATTTAAGATACAGAAATCAGAGGGAGAACATGCATACATTTAACAGAAATCAGAGGAGAACATGCATACATTTAACAGAAATCAGAGGAGAACATGCATACATTTAACAGAAATCAGAGGAGAACATGCATACATTTAAGATACAGAAATCAGAGGAGAACATGCATACATTTAAGATACAGAAATCAGAGGAGAACATGCATACATTTAAGATACAGAAATCAGAGGAGAACATGCATACATTTAAGATACAGAAATCAGAGGAGAACATGTATACATTTAACAGAAATCAGAGGAGAACATGCATACATTTAAGATACAGAAATCAGAGGAGAACATGTATACATTTAACAGAAATCAGAGGAGAACATGCATACATTTAAGATACAGAAATCAGAGGAGAACATGCATACATTTAAGATACAGAAATCAGAGGAGAACATGTATACATTTAACAGAAATCAGAGGAGAACATGCATACATTTAAGATACAGAAATCAGAGGAGAACATGCATACATTTAAGATACAGAAATCAGAGGAGAACATGCATACATTTAACATAAATCAGAGGAGAACATGCATACATTTAAGATACAGAAATCAGAGGGAGAACATGCATACATTTAAGATACAGAAATCAGAGGAGAACATGCATACATTTAAGATACAGAAATCAGAGGAGAACATGCATACATTTAACAGAAATCAGAGGAGAACATGCATACATTTAAGATACAGAAATCAGAGGAGAACATGTATACATTTAACAGAAATCAGAGAGAGAACATGCATACATTTAACAGAAATCAGAGGAGAACATGCATACATTTAACAGAAATCAGAGGAGAACATGCATACATTTAACAGAAATCAGAGGAGAACATGCATACATTTAAGATACAGAAATCAGAGGAGAACATGCATACATTTAAGATACAGAAATCAGAGGAGAACATCCATACATTTAACAGAAATCAGAGGAGAACATGCATACATTTAACAGAAATCAGAGGAGAACATGCATACATTTAAGATACAGAAATCAGAGGAGAACATGCATACATTTAAGATACAGAAATCAGAGGAGAACATGGATACATTTAAGATACAGAAATCAGAGGAGAACATGTATACATTTAACAGAAATCAGATGGGAACAATGAACATCCATACATTCAACATCAGAAACCAGAGGGAAAACATCCATATATTTAACATTCACAAACCAGAGGGAAAACATCCATAGGGAGACCATCCATACATTTAACATTCATTGAGAAACCGGAGGGTGAACATCCGTAGCTAGGGAGAACATCCATACATTTAACAGAAATCAGAGGAGAACATCCATACATTTAACATTCAGAAACAAGAGGAAAAACATCCATATATTTAACATGCTGAATTGTCCGGCTAAAATGTTAAAGACTAAAGATTATTATAGCATAGTCAATCAGATATGGTCTGGGAAGACAGTCAAAGTCTTTGTTCTATCTTTTTGTTCATGTTTATGCAAACTTATGCACATGCAGTGAAGACAATGAATCAATGATTTTTTAATGTAACAAAGCAATTATCCAATGGTATCATTTGGTCGATTCACTCAACTGTTCTGTTTAATAAGCAAAATTTAAAAAGATTTGTGCAAGATGAAGTCGTCTCAACATAAAATCGTAGCTCATTACAGACGCAGGAAGTTTACCGAGTCTCCAGACCATATCTCTAATGACTATGATCAACCTCTACCTCGCAAGCCATTTGGGTGGGAGCGGACATAAAGAGCCTGGCTTCCGATGTTGAACTATGATTAAAGTTGAAATACATCACCATCAGTTCTTAAAATAATTGTATATAACAGAGCAGTGACAATATTCTACAAATTTAACCCACAGCCAGAGGACAAACATACAACAATCTTTGGCCATTGGGTTGACATTGGTTGGGGATACACAATGGAGTTTTAATACTCAAAAAGACCAGAAAATGTTCACTTGAAAAACTATATAAGCTTGGCCTTAGGCTTAACAAGACAAACACCTTCTATTAGTGTTTTCAGTGAAAGTCAGAAAGTGTATCACGAAATGCAGAGTTTAAGTTTTTATAGCCTATGCATAACAAAGCCCTTATCTCAGTGGCGTAACGTTATATCAAGGGGCCACCGGTTCAAAAAATTTGAAGGCCCCCCCTAGTACGAGTGCCGTACAAAGTCAGTATTGATCAGTTATGTGTGGGCAATCATTGTATCAATCTGAATCATCTTATGCATGATCTCCCAACATCTCGTATCAGTAAACGTCAGCGCTGAATCGCTTCACAAGCTGGCGCTCAGACATTGCATGCATGAATATCGTATTCATTTCAAAATTATATGCAAATCTTATAACTATAACTATTACAAACCACACTAGATATATATCCTGAGATCATGTAAAAATTTGGTACTCTTATCGCCTGGTGGTAAATGTACAGCAACACTGTCTTGGTGCTAGCCTTGCGAACGCGGTGAGTTAGCTAAATATAGTCAAAATACACAAAGATTGAATGGTCAATGGAAAGCGAAGAGAATATGTTATTCAATATTTATATTGATAATTTTAAGTTTGCACTTTGTAAGAACTAAGTCTAAAATTGAAATATGGATCTGAAATTAATATCCTCAAAATCGCGAATGCTCGACCTTCTGACCCAGTCCAGGTTTGCAGTTAGCTCAAGTCACTTGCAGGTAACTAGGTTACCGCGGATCCCAACATCTGACACCCATGCTGCCCAAACCTATCTATGGCTATGAAATAAATTACCGCCTACCGGGACATATTCGCAGAATAGACTCCTTACTAACATTTAAAACAACATTAACGACTCATTTATTTTAATTAGCTTTTAAATCTTAAATTGTATTTAGCATGCGCCCTATAAGTTAAATATATTATTATGCCAAACTTAAACTGGAAACATCCTTTGGATAAGCTACAAAATAAGCTAAGTACATAGTACAGACTATGGTATACATTACTAGCAACAAAATCAGACATTCTAAAATGAAATATAATAAAACATTGTTTTCATAGAAGAAATTTAGCTAGAGTAATTCTGTGAAAAAAATGCCACTGGGGTGGGCTGGAAACTATACTAGAATATTTTTAAGAAACATAATATATTTTCCTACTTGTTAAATAATTCAAAAATCAGGAAAATTAGACTGTCTGTCATATAAATACTGGTATAGCCATAAACATAGTTTACCTATATTAGTACAGTATATGTTTATTACATGCTTTTTACTCATGAATAATAGTTTGCCTTTCACTGATCAGTTACTCATTATTAGCTTGACTTTCACTGATAGGTTCTGTAGACTTCATAAAATCCACCATTTTGTTGACATCATCACTAGATACTAAATTCAAGCTCTCTTGTGGTACTCGACTGCTAAGGAATGGACTTGGTTGAACACCAGTGCTACTTGTGACAAATCTAAATATAGTTTCCACTGACTCAGCTTGCTCATCTGGTTCAACATGGGACAACTCTTCCCATGTGAAAAGCAGTGGATCTGTCATGTCTCCAAAAGGATTGAAATCCACCAGTTTTATTAATTTACTTGACTTGAGGTATATATCAAAAACATAATTATTATCTGGAAATTTGCCAGATATCTTTTTGTGAAAAAATTCCTTGATCCGGGAATGTATTTCGTCATAGTTCTGAGCAATATACGGGTAATGACTGGCTGTGTCTCGTTGTGATATTGCAATAATATGACCTTTCTTAACAAAACAACGAAACTCGGTTGAAGATGAGATTTCTTGCCACTTTCTGAGCACCAGAACAAATCCAGAAGATTCCAACAAGGTATTATCCTCGCCATCTTCACATTTTCTGAAAGGATGATTTATATCGTGACTTACTCTATCAGAGCTTTTCAGCAGTATGTATACATCTGAAGCTGTGGTGCACGTCAAAGTGCCATTGTAACTAATCCAAGCAGCATCTCTGGGAGCACTCCAATTTAGTTTAGGAAAGACTTCACCTCCTAGATCTTGTATTGCATTTTCAATCTTCTTTGTAAGTTCTGTAAAGTCTGGGGCAGTTGCTGTTGTTGTGTTGCAGTCTTCAGCTGTTGTCCAATCTTCAGATTCTGAATCACTATTATATTGTATTTCCTCTTCATTTTCATTGCCTGGTAATACGACGCCATCTTGATTTAGGTAGTCAATAAATTCAGCTTGAAGAGGTATTATTATGCTTCGTATTGAACAGTTTTTAAAACCATTATACCAAGATGAGAGTTGACAATTTAGAACATGTTTCTGTTTCATGTTTCGACTTTTATATAAACGATTATTTTCTTTTCATTTGGTATTAAAAATTACTCGCTGCACTCGCAAGAACAACAGAAAATGATGCAATAATCAGTGCTTCCACTATTTAGTTTTGAAATTCCTTACTTTCGTGTCAAAATTTCCTTAGATTTCCTTGACCATGGAATAAAATTTCCTTGAAATTTCCTTGAGAAGACTTTTAGTTATTTTACTGCTTACAGCCGTACCAAAGCCCTACTAACTTATCTTTAGACTGTTTAGTGTTATAGTGCTAATTTCAAAGGCATTGAAACAGTGAAATATTGCTGTAATGAATTTTGACATTTGTCAATTCAATTTGTGACAATGTGACTGTTGCGGCCATTGGTAAGGTTGGTTCATCTTGATTGGAAAGGTCAGATTCGAAGCCATCTGACTCTGATGTCTGACCTTCATCAACAGCAAGAGATCGCTTCATGACTTATTCATATTGCTATGCGACATGCGACATGTTTGATTTCAGACATGTTGGCATTGGTGTGAGCCAAGGAAACACTATAATACTTCATGTAATAATGTTTTTAAATTGTCTAAAGATAAAAAATTGCTGCCAAATATGCCCCAAAATATATTTTTACTGTTTACAAGTTACAACTCTGTTTACAGACTTTTGACAATATTTCCTTAGATTTCCTTGAATTTCCTTAGATTTCCTTAAATTTTTTCCATCCTTGAAAATTCCTTTTTGGGGTCAGAATTTCCTTGAAAAAGGAAATTTTCTTGAAAGTGGAAACCCTGAATAATTTATTAAAATTAATGAAATTTTGCAAAGCTAGGGAAACTATGGATATAAAGGGGTATAAGAGGATCAGGTTGTCACAAAAGCGGTATCACGTGACCAAATTCTAAAATCTTTAATGTGCAACCTATAAAGCTGGCTGTTAAACATGTTTTGTATGTCATTATAACAAGTATTCATAACAAATTTCAAGTCGATACAATTATACCCTCGCGAGTTTAAAAGTTTGAATAATTCGTATTGCTGACGTCAGCATTATTTTCAAATGCCGTTAAAAGGCTAAAAGTTACGTTTTTTCCAAACCTAACGCGAAAAACTTAGGTTAGCTTTTAAAAGCAATCTATAGTACGGTAGTAAATAGAATATAGAATTTTGTTATATTGAGCATTTGTGTTTTGGCCGCCATGTTGGACGGCAGGTGGTAGACGTGTTTTATTAGACGTCACATGTTTATATTCTGTTTACTATGATACTATATATTGCTTTTAAAACCTAAATTGAGTTTTTCGCGTTAGGTTTAGAAAAAACCATGGAAAAAACGTAGCTTTTAACGGCACTTGAAAATAATGCTGACGTCAGCAATACGAATTATTCAAACCTTTTAAACTCGCGAGGGAATAATTGCATCGACTTGAAATTTGTTATGAATACTTGTTATAATGACATACAAAACATGTTTAATTAACAGTCAGCTTTATAGGTTGCACGTTAGAGATTTTAGAATTTGGTCACGTGATGGTGCAACACCTCTATACCATTTAGCTCAATGGTTTTTTGTACGTCTGCTAAAAATAATAATGATGTTATAAGTACATTATCCAAAAATATTTTGCCTACTATAGGAAATATTTTGACCACTTTTACTGTGGCTAATCTTACAAGCAGTGATAACTAATAAGCACGAAATATGACGGATAGAAAGGTTGTCGACAGACAAACAGAGTAACAGACTACTGCAAGCAGACAAATACTACAAACAAATTAGCTTTGGGTGCACTTCTGTGACTGTACATATCAGTGTTTGGGCGTCCTGTTCATCTCCTCATTCTCCTGACACGTGACGTGATCAGCTGACCCGAAGCGAAATCGAAAGAAGCTTGGAAGCAAGAAAATGGCGGCCGTTTCGGCCATGAAATGGAAGCGTATATCGAGTTCTGCAGGCCCTCAACCTCGTCCTCGTCATGGCCATCGTGCTGTAGCAATACGAGAGCTTATGGTTGTGTTTGGTGGCGGCAATGAAGGAATTGTCGATGAACTTCATGTTTATAATACTGGTACGTTTCAAGATTGACTTTGTTTAGAATTCCCGCCGAATACGTAGTCAGGTCGTTACATAAAGTAATTAGCTATTGAGTTTTGCTATTTATTACTTACACTTGATATTGTTGCATTGATTTAGCTTCAAACCAGTGGTTTGTGCCTGCTATACGAGGAGATATTCCATCCGGATGTGCGGCATATGGCTTCGTCTGTGATGGAACGAGACTTTTCGTTTTCGGTGGAATGTTGGAGTATGGAAAATATTCCAATGAGGTTTGGCAAATTTCCACTTGTTTGAGTTTGTGAACAACGTAAATTTTGTATAACAACAGTTATGTGGACAATAAAATGCCGAGAGGTTTATATAGATTGCTAGCAAAGATCGTAGTGGGTACTCATGAGTGAATTCAAAACAATATGGCTGGCGCAGTGCCATAGTGCATTTTGTGATTTTTGTCCGCCACAGTTTCCCGCCAGTATTTTTTGTGGAAAAATTTGTCTGCCACATGACACATTGACAACAAATTGAGAAGAAAAACACAATATTATTTGAATGTGTCTTGCCGCCACATGGCTAAAGCCTACAGCTAGTCAGCTACATATCAAAAGTTACCTTTTACTAATCATGTTATCATTATTGTATATCAACGTTTTCGTTTTTTTGCCAGACATAAAATCCAGTAGAATATTCTATGAGCATAGATTTTGAGAGACTTTGAAGAGATATTTATTGTTTGAAGTTTGAACTATCAGTGCTATGTTTCCACTTGGAAGAAATTTCCTTCCAAGAGAAATTTAGCCATTTGACTTCATTTGACGAGCTTTAACTTGAAACAGGCCTTAATTAATACATTGTGCTGATATTAATGTCATCGGACATTTTGTATATTTTAAGGCCTGTGAAAAGACTTCTATTTTGCATGCGCAGTCAAAGTTAAATATAAAATATTTCCTAAAATATCGTAGAATGTCAAAAAGTTTGCAAATTTTACTTTTGTTGCAAAGATGTCAATCTTCTGCCAGTCTGGAAGCTTGGCTTCCTTACTCCCGCCAAATGTTTGTTAACAACCGCCAAATTTTCCTTGGCGGGAGTTTCCTGGTAGTCCTGCCCTCCACAGGAGGCCCTTAGAATGCAGTATAGGTGCAGTGTGTGCCAAGTCTGAAAATAACATCGAAGGAATGCTATGTACGCTTGGGAACTCGCTTATTTCCAGAGTTTTATTACCAATTATGTTTATAAAGTTGTCTGGGAAATCACGTTCCACTACAGGAATTTATGTATTCCATCAGATTTAAGAAGTATTTATTTATTTATTGTGTAATTATGTCTGGAGCTGCAATGGTCAATGAAAATTTTACAACACTGACTATTCATCTGATAAACAACAAACTTTCCAAATATATTGCTGGTATGGTAACTCCTCATCACTAATGGGTCATACCCCACTAGGCAGAATCTGCTTGCTTGTGCTACCCTCGCATATTATTTTTGGGAAATAGCAAACAACATATGTTTATATTCACTTTGACCTTGATCAGTTGATCAATTAAAATTAGTTTTTTGAACACAGATAGAAGTAATGGCTAATGTTTCTGCAATTATTTATTGTCCATATCTGTATTTGTAAATGACAATAAAATTAATGTAGCTTTCAAATTTACATTTCCAAAAAATATTTAATGTGAAATTAATAATGATAGAATTTAACTAGTTTACCGCAACTGACATTTGCCATTTGATGTGCATTTATATATTTCAGTTATATGAACTCCAAGCCACTCGATGGGAATGGAAGAATCTGAAACCAAAACCAGCTAAGGGTGGATTAATTCCATGTGCTAGATTGGGTCACAGTTTCACTTTAGTTGGTCATAAGGTTTATTTATTTGGAGGATTAGCCAATGATAGTGAAGACCCCAAATGCAACATTCCAAGGTAATTAATTCTGATATTTCATTTTTTCTTTTCAACCCTTATAAACAGCCAGGAAGAATTCGCTTCAGAAAATGCTGGAAATGCAGTCCTGGAGCCTCAAAAATATAAAAATCTTCTGGTGGAGGACCCCCAGACCCTCCTATCTTTTAAACAACTCAGTGTTACAATGATAATCAATCAGAAAAAGGTCTATTATAATCATTATATTATTCAATTTTCAGGTAAAATTCTTTGACACTCCCCAACTCCAGATGCTTTGCTACGTCCCTGAACATGTGTGACACTATCAGGTGTCAGTTCAGAAAGGTCTTATGATTATAAGTGTTTTGTTCATAAGATTGTAAAGCAGTGATTTAGCTTATTTGACAAATCAAACTTTGCCAAAATATACGAGGTTTGAACAAGGGTTAGAGATACAGGGATATTGAGGGATGTTGTAGGCTTTTCACTTTACAATTATAAATACAATAGCACTAGTAGCAGTTACATCAGCTCTAGGACAGTGTGTAAAGCTTACACGAGCTGACAAGCATGCAAGTTTACTTTCACATTTACACAAGGTTTGTTTTGACAATTTTCAGTTGCCTGTGTAAATGCATACCATGTGACTTTTATTGAAAAACACATTTGTTGAAAAACTGACATGGCAGCATTTCAACAAATGCCATAGTGCAAAATTGCCCATGTAAAATGACATGCCAAGGAAAGTGTGAAAAGTTATTACAAAATATTTTATTAGATTCTTTGAATTTATACAGTTATGCAAATTGCAAACATGGCAGCTGGTATTTGTTCAAGTCAGTGATAAATCGTCTTTGCTTGTTTTGGAATCACTTAAAAGCTGATGTAATGGAATACCTGTCAAAGAAAAACTATTTTAAAACCATTTACATGAGCAAGTTCATTTGGTATAAAGTTGGCGAAAAGAAAATTGCTCATGTAAACTACGCGTAATAATTTTAAATAGACGCAAATAACGCAAAACGTTAACAGGTATACTCGGTTTTACACGCAAAGAAAATTTCTTGCATCGTGATCGTAATCTATTCTCCATTTTACAACTGAAAGTCGACGTCCCAATGATGCATATATGTAGTTTCCGGTATGCTCAGTTAATATAAATATAATCTTAACGTTTATAAAAAGTGCTGTTTCTCACACTCACACGGATTGATTCACACAAAAGTGATAAATAAGTCTCCACATTTCTTCGTTTTCAGCAGGAAAAAATCGGGATCATTGGATAATATTTCGGCTTCGAACGGCTGACCCTCTAACTTTCGACACAATGTGTGGCACCTCACACCGCTGTAAAATTCAAAACCTGTCTGATGGTGGATAATGTATATCTTACCTCGCTCTGCTTCATGACTGGCGAGGATAAAAGACCAACCTCATTCCCAGATTGAAGGACTTGATTGCTCTGAATCATATGCCGTTACTCGAAGTAACAAACTCAGGTCACTAAATCGTTCACAGTGTATTATTATACTAATGTCCACACTTCTCTTCGACCATTGCCAAAGTTGCGGAGCTTTGATGTTGATGACCGGTCATTTTGGTCTTCTGGCTGAAGAAGGAATATTGGACCTGACCACCCCAATGAATTATCCTGTAGACCACCCCACTAGTACCTCTTGATGGCATGACTATCCTGGACAATATCTCCACATTCTTTCCTTTGTCTGCCGGCGTATTTCTTGCACACGATGCAGAACGTATTTCTCCATTGTTTTTGATTTAATATTTCAATACAATACAATAATCGAATCTGTCGAGTAAATTATTTCAACTTCTCAGGATAAAGTTGTTCAATAAAACAATCTAAGCGTTTTATTCATCAGCAATCGTGGATGTAGATACCGGTACTTGTCACCCTTTTGTCAGGAGAGTTGGAGCAAGAGTTCGTTATTTTCCATTTCAATATGCTGTGCCGCTTTTTCCGTACCCAGATGTTCCTCCGTGAAAATTTTGACCTAAAATGTTGGAATCCGTAACATACGGAAGAAGATCCTTTCATATATTAGCTCCACACTTTCTTTGTAGTTTAATCAATTATCGGCATACACCCGTGTAATAATACAGTTCGGCATACACCCGTGTAATAATACAGTTCGGCATATATCAGTGTCGGCAATCCCGATTGTGTCGTAACAGCACCGCACGTGGCCCAGAATAATATTTTCCTTTAACAACTTGTATTTCTTCAAGTTGTCTAACATAGATCCCATGCCTTCCAGGCGTTGAAGTACTAATTTATCTTCGCGACGATTATGCTCCGACCTGTACTCTAGATGCCTTGCGAGAAAAGCACTATCATACGAGATGAAGCAATATCGACCCAATGCAACCAATTAAAATTTGACGTTTCTTCTCTTTGAAACTTAGCTGGACGGTATATTTCTTGTCTAAATGCCGGTCGTTTGAACTGGAATAGCAATTTTGTCCCAATTGTACCACAACCTGCCTGAAACCTCCCAGATGACTATTCTATAGACGTACTGTACCTGTGATAATAAAAAATAATGTTGAAATGATTAGATCAGGATGATATACATCTTGTAGATGTATTGCCCGCATATCATTACATTATAATCTTACTTACGCATAGTGTACTTAATATAGTCACGATGAGGTCTAACTTGGGTGAAGTTACCAAACAGAAAATTTTCCTGATAAATCTTTGAATATAAAGAAACTTTGATACGTACTTGTACGGTTTTAATGATTTTGTCCTTAGCGGAACACCATACCAATAAATACCCTAGGAAAACCTCTTTATTTCTGTGACCCATCGAATAAACCAGAGGTTCAAATTTTGGGGGTTGGCTATTTGTAGAAATATATGGTCCTATAACTAGAGATCATGGTAGTTAGGTGGTGTAAAACTCACCTAAAATCAAAATATACCGGTAATAATACCCACCTATACTGAGAGAACGTATCACAAGATTTTTGTGTAGGGGCCTAATAGTTGATAAACAATATAAAAATCCTCGAAAATATTAACAATTAATAAACTGCCGCTACCCAGCGACACCCAAATTAGCGTAAATATTGCTAAGTTAAAATATTGTTGCTTGATTTTCAGATATTTAAATGATCTATTTGTTCTGGATTTAAAAACGTCTCAAAATCTTCAATGGGAACTTCCTACCCAGTATGGGAGTGTTCCCTCACCGAGAGAATCACATACATGTGTGTCATGTACCAAAACTGATGGAAAGAATCGACTTCTTGTTTTTGGTGGAATGAGTGGATGTCGTCTGGGAGATTTATATCAACTTGATATTGGTAAGAAACTATTCATTTTTCATTTAACTTATGAAGAAACTGTATTATTCTTTTTAACCTGGCATAGAAGGGCAAGAGCGTATTTAGCATTTTTTTCTTCCTTAGACCAGACTATTTTATTCACCCGGGTGACCAGCGCTGATACCACCTTGCAAATTAATGGGTTAATTTCAGACCTTTTTGTAGACAATCTTTTGTTTCTGCCAAGTGTGAATGGTCAGACATAGCCTTTGTTGTGACAACAGTAATGTAGAAAACCAGTGCAGTGCTGTGTACACAGTATTGCTTATAAATATCCGTGTGCACAACGGCTAAAAGGCTAAAGCGTACAATGCGTACAAATTCGTGCATTTAATCATGAGATTGGTCTTGTTATATTTATAGAAACAATGATGTGGACGAAACCAAAGGTTTCTGGTGTTATTCCTTTGCCAAGAAGTCTTCATTCTGCAACTGTCATAGGCAGAAGGTGATAGGTGGACGTTTTCCTTACAGTAAATTAATCATCCCTTGACTATGAATATTGATGAAATTACAGATATGTTTACTGAATCATGTTATAACTACAATGTTATACAACACTGTTTTACTAATTTTGCATTGTAAATTTAAACTGTTTTACAGAATGTTTGTTTTTGGCGGCTGGGTTCCTGCTAATACAGATCATGACGTCAAAGGAACTCAGAATGAGAAAGAATGGAAATGCACAAATACATTGGCATGCTTAAATCTAGGTATGGTATTGAAGCGATATTTATGGCAGTAATCAATAATTTGGCGGTGATTTTGTAATCATTCAGAGGATTTCACAGTAAAACATTGCATGTTTCAGTTTTTTGCCTCTTGTGTCAAGTAAACTTCATAACACAAACACTTCATTAGCTTGTCGGTGATAGTTATACGCTTACAAATTACCTAACAAATGAAGATAAAATTTTGCTGACAATGAACTTAGATAATTTAAAATTCCACCGACTTCCAATACTTTAATAAGACGTCCAGAGGTACTCTGACTTGTAGTAGGAGATATTGAAACGTCTGCATGGCTACTGTCGCAGTAGCTTTAAGCGGAAAAACAAATTTTAAACAGATCTGGAATATAACGATATTCTTCTGCATCTCAAGATGCTGCAGAGAAACCACTTTTAAATAATGTGACAGAAACTACACAGCCTGCAAAAAATCCCAAAACTATTTTAAACACGGGATTGCCAACTTTTGCAGATACAATGAACTGGGAGGATGTGTTAGTTGAAGAATCAGATGAAAATTATCCAAGACCCAGAGCTGGGCATTGTGCTGTCGGGGTAAGAATTTGCGCGTAAATATATGCTTGTGGGTGCATGGCTTTCACTGAAGTCATGATCATCATCTGCTGACCCTTAGCGCTTACTGAAATCTAGCGTCGTAAATGAAATTGTCTGGCATTTAATAAGTAATAAAATGACCATACTGATCAGGTTTTTGACCATACTGATCAGGCAATGTTATCAATTTTAAATGGCGACATTGTAATATCTGGAGGGAAATAAAATGTTGCATTCTGTGTTGATTTCTTGACTTCCATTTAAGATTATGAACATGGTACTGCTAATACTGCTAACAGTTTAAGTGAATAAGTAAAGTTTGGGCCTTCATGGTTTCAATCAATGGAGTTTATAAAAATGAAAGATGCATGGCATGACAGTCAAGTTGATGAAAATATTAATGATGCTATACATAGTTTTGTCACAACAAAGTTGCTTTGGCTAAATGAATTAATATGCTATTAATGTTTAATATGCTATTAATGTTCAACTTACAATTTGACTGGACTTGGACTCTTACGAATTTATGTCTATCCCAAGTTCCAAATTCTGGGTTTTCATTTCAGATAGGTAATCGAGTTTATTTATGGAGTGGACGAGATGGATACAGGAAAGCTTGGAATAATCAAGTAAAGAATAAAGATTGTATTTTACATGTAATATGCAGATGTGTATTTGTAGCTAACACTGATTGTTTTCTAGATCTGTTGTAAAGATATGTGGTTCTTAGAAACAGACAAACCTTCGGCTCCAACCCGTGTTCAGTTGGTTCGTGCAAGTACTAACACGCTAGAAGTCTGTTGGGGACGTGTTGCAACAGGTATATATAGTTGTCATTCTACTTGTGGTTGGTGCAAAATATTTTATTATAAGCTAATTTGAAGCACTTCATTCTTGCATGATAATGACTATAGAACATTTGCAAATGGAGCGTAGTTTCGACTTGGAAAGAGAAACCAACTTTAAACGTCGCGTAAGACTTAATAGGACTCGATGAGGCTATGCATACGCTCCAGCATCATAGTCATACTGGTCACCCAATATCTTCAATCAATCAATCTATCTGTTTAATTAAAACCAATTTGCAGTTTTTAAAGGAAAAACTGAATTACATGGAGTACTAATATAGTATAAAATTTTATATTAAAATGTACAATCCATAATCTTAATATATATATATATATTATGTACAATAATGTTTATTTAGTTAGGACTGTTAATTAACTATAAAACTAATAATATTTCCTAGTCACGAGGTTTGCCGGTTTCGTTGTTTAAATTATTTATTTTATTTTATAGCTGACTCATATTTACTTCAAGTTCAAAAATACGAAGTTCCCAGCTCTCATTCATCAATAAACTCAGGCATAAAATTGCCCAGTGTGAAACCAGCTACAACACCGTCCAAGATGTCTGTAAGCATGCCGCCAAAATCAAACATGCAATCTATGTCGAAATCTCCCATTTCAGCAGGAGCCCCGCTTATTAAGATGGAAAACGGGACTAGCCCCAAGTCTCCAGCTTCAGGTCAAAAACCTGCAGGAAGTCCACAGGTTAAACTAGTTCGAGGTACAATGAACACTGTCCAGGGTAGTACTGGAAATTCGCAAGGTGTATCATTAGTTCGAGTTCAGAATAATCAAGCTCTGGCTAAAACTGTTGGCACGCCAACGTCAGCAACTTCTGTTACACGAAGTACTTCAAAACCACAACAGATTGTAATGGTTATGTCACCAAGTACAAACAAAGGGGAGTTAGGCAAAGTGACATTTACAACTACCCAAACAGTCACGCTAGCGCAAGGACAAAAAACATACACTGCTGCTGAATTGAATCAAATTATTCAGTTATCGCAGCAGGGAACTGCATTGAAGATTGTTTCGATGGCCAATCAAGCTTCGTCGTCTGCAGATACGTCGTCACAAACTGGAGTAAAACTTGTTCAACGTCAAGCGAATGGACAGGTTATTATAAAGATGGTAAGCTCAGGTCAGTCAACTTCTACCACAACAACTATTACACCCTCATCTGCGGTTCAAAGTAAAGTACAAGATATCACGAAAATTAAGGTTGAACAATCTAATACAAAATCAGTTGCTGATTCATCAACTTCATCCACAGTTTCAACTGCTAGTACTACGTCTGCAGATACTACTGTAACCTCGAGCACACAAGTGACTAGTTCAACATCTCTAGCTACTGTATCGGCATCGTGTACCACACCATTTGCATCCACAGCTATGACTACAACGTTATCAAACTCACAAACAACAACTAAGGCTAGTGAAGGCATATCAGATTCAACTGCTGTCACAAGTACGACCACAACTACAGTTATTTCGACGAGTGCTTCTGCGAGTAGTTCACAAGTAACTGGGAGTGTATCACAAAGTGAAACACCAGATCCTAAAGTATCGTCTACTACGACTCCTCCAGCATCCAGTACTCCTATCTCCAAACCTACAACATCCTCCGTAAGTAGCATTGTAACATCATCGATATCAACGCCTGATAGCTCAAGTAAACCATCTGATAAGCAGTCGGACAAAAGCGTTGACACCCCTGATTCTTCTACACCCTCATCAACTCCCACATCTAAACCGTCCACAACACCAAAAACTACTCCTTCATCAACAACTGTAACTAGCTCCTCACAAAACACCCTATCCTCACAAAGTACGACTACTTCGACTGCTGCAGCCCCTGTTACGAGTTCAGTCTCGAGGAACTCGGACTTGCAAAAGATTGCAACACTTGCAGCTAGTACAAAACTTGAGAATCCTGCGACAGTTGTCTCACGACCAGTTACATGCGGTGGTTCTACTACTCAACAATCAACAGCTCCCACTACTACTACTACTACACAAGGTAGAGATATGGGGCCACCTGCGTCAGCTGTAAATCCTCCTACCAAGGTGAAATCTGCTACAAGAACGGTAGGTAGACTGTTAATTTGTTTTGTCATACCTGTTTCAGATATATTGGGCAGATGCAACTATTGCCTACTGTGATACCTACTCCAACACTCAAACATTATACCAATGAATAAGAAACAAAAGTTATTTGACATAACTAATTACTATACTACTACACTGGGCATGTTACCTGATAAGGTTTCCGACTTTCATTCTTTACGTACAGTATTTTCATCAGTTGTAATGACATCCAAAACAGCTACCAGAATCTTCATCAGTTTCAAAAAGTCAACGGCAAATATCGTTTCATTTTGACATTTTGAAAAGCCTCTAGTAATAATGGTTCTCCATCAAGCCCGTATCAACTTTAGACTTAAAATTTTGCAAAACAAGGTGACCGGATAAAAGTCCCCAGATTTATGGCTATATTTGTGTGGCTGCGGGTCTTTAACTTGTAATTTATAGAAATTTTGAAAAGGAAAATGAGAGGTTTACAAATATCCACCATGGACACATTGTCAATTGTCATTGTCTTGAGCGCAAGCCACCGAACCTTGTATTCATTCTAACGTATAGGTATTTTTGGTTTTATTTAGCCGCGTCAACCACAAACAAACGGTGTTCATGGTAGCAAGGTCAGTGGCAACCAGTGGCACGATGTTGGTGTGATCAAAGGAACATCAACAATAGTGTCACACTATTATATTCGACGGACAGGGGATACGCAAAAAATTGTGGTAAGTAACGTTGGGTCTCAAGTATCAGCACTATTAGGCAACAGATGGCGCCTGTCATTAGGTAGCTATCAGAGTGGGAAATTATTGTTAGTTGTTTTCATGATATGTGATAGTCTAGTATTTAAGATGTCATACGTATATATGTAAGTGAGAAATTATTGTTAGTTGTTTTCATGATATGTGATAGTCTAGTATTTAAGACGTATATAATTATGTAAATATATGTGTCGATCATAACTAACAGCTTTTTCAAGAACTTGTTAAATTGCCGGAGGATTACAGTAATGTCGATTGTATCGATCGGGTTTTTTTCCAGCTATTTTTCATAGGCTTCTGAGGGTATTTTATTTTAATAGACTTGTTGTGTCAGTACTTATAGACTTCATTTAGCTTATTATATATTGATCGTGTAGTTGTGCGTTTTTCCACATGCAAATATACTGCTTGCTATCTAGAACGAAAATCAAGCGCCATCAGGAGTAAAACAGGAACTTCTTCCCGGAACAGCATACAAGTTTCGTGTGGCTGGACTGAATTCTTGTGGACGTGGTCTATTTAGTGATGTCTCCGCATTCAAGACGTGTTTACCAGGTATGTTAAATAGAGACAGGGAAATGGAAATATAGTCATAAAATTTACATCAGAATAATAGATCAAATAAAATTCAACTAATTATAACCGCAATCTAATATAGAAATTTTCTTTTCTTCTATTACAGGATTTCCCGGTGCTCCCTCTGCTATCAAAATCAGCAAGGTAAGCGAAACTATACGGTTTTTCTCATCCACTAGCATTCGGTAATTCAGCTCTTGGATTTCTATTTGTGTATAATCTGTCAAATTGTTATGTTTTGTGGAAAACATCACGATTATTTATTTGGGAAGGCTTTCCACCCGTAACACTGGACGTAATCAGTGCAAGCCTGGTGTTTTCCACAAAAACAAAATATTTTTGCCATGAAAACCTACTCAGAACTCCGTTTAACATGACATGATCGAATATAACCGTAAGATCAGCAACAAACAATATGATCATATTTTGCTTTCTTTGTATAGAATGCTGAAGGTGCGCACCTGTCCTGGGAAGCTCCGACAAATGTCGCCGGCAATGTAAATGAATATTCAGTGTATCTAGCAATCCATGGTCAATCCAGTGATAGTAAAGAAGTCAGTGGTATTGGCCCTACACCAGTACAATTGGCGTTTGTACGTGTATATTGTGGTCCTAAACCTTCGTGTACTGTTAGTACTGATACCTTAAAGAATGCTCACATCGACTATTCCACAAAGCCAGCTATCATATTTCGTATCGCTGCTAAGAACGACAAGGGGTAAGAGTTTAGTTGCATTTAGTCCATATGTACTTGATACTGGTACTATACAGTTAATTAAATCAAGGCTCGAAATAGCGGATTGCCGTAGCTAAAAGCAGGCCGTATTTGAGGAAGGCAGACGAAAATGATTTTCAACTGTCAAATCAAAAATAACATGGCAGCCGAAATCATACAGATTTATTTCATTGCATTTGCTCACCACTTCCTCCTAAGTGAAGATATTATAAATTTATGTTTAATATTATAGAACAGTGTTAACAGTCAAATTAGCCACTTTATAGAAATGCATGTACAATATATTTATATTAAATTATTTAATGGAACTGGGAGGGGAACCATTCTGGCAGTTAGAAATTGACCTGCCAAAAATATATATTGTCACTTGTCAGGGCATATTTTATTCTATTTTCTTTCTCACTTGTAAATTATTAGCGTGGCAAGATATTTTGGTTGGTGGTTATTTGATTGTGTAGCCAGATGCCGTATTGTAAACTATTTTTTATTTATTATCTGTAGTTATGGCCCTGCTACACAAGTCAGATGGTTACAAGGTATCATACGTTCGCATCAAGTTTTCACGTTCTATAATATATGTTGTACTTTTATATTATTTTGTATCATTTACTGCCTGCTGCCTTGTTCTCGGATATAGAAATTAATAAAATGTATTTTATACAGATGCTAAGGACTTGAAGGACCAAAATAATACAAAGGGTGTGGCACAAAAACGAGCTAACGTAGACCGGTAAGAAATTTTTACTTGATTACTTACATATCTACCGTGTGTGTTTAATTTATAGTTGTATATCAAAGTGCTGCGGTATTATTGTATTTATAGTAGATGATATTTGATTACTATATACAAGTTTATTTTTCGTCTGCCTCTTATGCATTATCATGTACCTCCCCCTCCACTCATATAGAAAAAACTTTGGATGTTTACTTTACTAAAATCTCTATACATAGCTGTGATGGGTCCAACCACTGACGACGGTCTGTTTTACGCAGGTCTCATGCACAAATAGGTTTTTGGCGTCTACTGGTACAGGAGACGCTATATGCTGTCGACTCGAGACGCTATATGCTGTCGACTAATTTTGGGCGGTCTGCCGGTCTGGAGATCGATGATTCACTTTTCGGAAATTTCCGAAATACGCTCATTTACGCTTATGCCCATAAATGGCTCGCTCATCAATTTTAGCAACGCGAGGCATGCATCGGAGATTTCCGAATTACGTTTGTTTACGCTTTTATTGACTTTTTTGAAATACACTTGGTCTTGCTTTGTTTACGCTTTTATTGACTTTTTTGAAATACACTTGGTCTTGCTTTGAATTTATGTTACATAATTTATTATACTCTGAGACTGTGGAGCTCGTCAAATGAATAAATAAATATACTAGAAGGCACGTAGACTTGTATAAAAGATATATGCCAAACGTGTAAATCTGAAACGTAAACCGTAGTTTATCCGGTTGTTTTAATCTCACTCTGGTCTTAACCTATGTGTACTTACAAATATGAAATGGATTTTATTTAAACTGCTCCAACGATAATGTATTTATATTGATCATGTCATGCACAAGTTCAATAAGTGCACGATAGCTCAATTGGTAGAGCGTCAGAGCGGTACACAATTACAGCTTTACTTGAACACAATATCGTGAATTTGCCTCCAACGTATCCACGATAAGTCACGGAAAAAGAAATCACACTCCCTTTAATGTAAACCCGTTTATTTAACCTCTAAAATTTTAATAAAACCCTTGTAAACTCAACAGTCACGTTTTTTCCCCATCGCCATCTTGGAATCACAATAATGTTCTTACACAAAGTAAATGTACATATCAGCCCGCAAACAGGCGATAATGCGTCCGGGTTCATCCCCAATCCCCAACACACTCCCCCCATTTATCTCAGGATTAGATAAATGTTCAGAATGTTCAAAGTTTCTTTGTTTTTCAGTGCTCATCATTTTCATTCTCTGTATGTTCTCTTATGCGCTGACGTGCAGCGACTGCTGCATCCCTCTTTGGTCTAAAAGCAGGTGCCTCTGGATTCATTGCTGCTATAATAGGTTCTTCAATATCGCAAGATAGTTCTAAAGGATATAGTTGTTGAACTGCTCGTTCGAGATGAGATTTCTTGGTGCGCACCTTTGCAACTCTTACTTCTCCATCTTTCCCAAGAACTAACTCTTCAATAACACCTATCGACCACTTTCCTCGCTTCTCATCATCCGCAATGATTATAACATCTCCAATTCTCGGTGTAGGTCCACTTTTGCTTTTCTTTGTACGATGTCTCTCGCGCAGACTCCGCAAATATTCTCTGGACCATCTTTTCCATACTGCTTCTTTGCACTTCAAAAGATGTTTGGCACGTCTTCGCAAATCGCCTTCCTCGATATGATGATGTTCTAGCTCAGGTAGAATGTTGCTATTTGCGAACAGCAGGGAGTTGGGAGTCAACACTGGAAATTGCAAGTCATCCTCAACATAGCTCAAAGGGCGGTTGTTTAGTGTTACCTCGACATCTAGGAGAACTTCCTCCAACTCTTTCCATTTCAACATACCGTTTCCAATGCATTTTCTAAGAGCAGATTTTACCAACCCTACCATGCGTTCAAATTGTCCACCCCACCAAGGGGTACGACTGAGATTAAATTGCCATCGAATCTGTTTCTTGCCTAAATAGTCCTGAAACCTTTCGTCATTTCCCACCATTCGGATCCACTTTGCTGCAGCGACGAACGTCCCGCCGTTGTCAGAATATATTCTCTCGGGCCTTCCCCTCCGTGCTATAAACCGTTTCAGGCTCAACAAGAATTCAGTTGTCGTCAGGTTGGGTAGAAGATCAATCATTATCCCTCTTGTTAAACTACAGGCATAAAGGAGAATATACGCCTTTCCTTCTCGGTTCTTAGCTGTTCGATATTGTAAGGGTCCTGCAAAATCCACGCCGATTATTTGATAAGCATTCTTTCCTTGTGTGCGTGTAGTGGGTAATATGCCGGGTGGAGGTGTGGCATATGCAGTAGCTGTCAACCTCTTGCATCCGTAACAACGTTTCCTAACTTTCTTCACGAGCCGCCTCAGTCGGGGAATCCAATAACGTGTTCGAACGTGTGCCATTGTTAAGCCGACTCCACCATGTAATGTAAGTTGATGTGCTTCTTCCACGATTCTCTGTGCAATTAGATGGTCGTCAGGAATATAAATTGGATATTCACCTTGCCTGCAGCCACGGCATTCTAACAGCCCATCTTTGTCAGGCTGTAAGTTCAAAGCTACGCCACAGAATACGCTACGCGATCAATCTCAAGGTCGCAAGTTTCTTGTGGTCTCTGAATGTAGAACTGACGCTGTCGGTCAATTTCGCTGGTGGTCAACGGTCCAACCATGCAAGATCGTCCTCGGAGAGCATTGTTCGCAAATCTTCGCATCCAGGCACACACGCAAAGAGCTTTCTGCAATGGAAACTTCTCCAACACATCATCAGCTTCATTACCATCGTTGACTGCAACAGCGAAAACACTTTTCACCAGTTTGGCTTCAGCATTACTTTCGATAGTGGGTTGAGGTACGATGTCTTCTGGCCAACATTTCGGGTTTCTAAGCCATTTCGGTCCACGCCACCACAACTCTGCATCACTCAAGCCACCTGCTCTACTCGCACGATCCGCCGGGTTATCGTTAGTTGGTACATGTCTCCAAATGAGATCTTGGTGGTCATTGATCTTCTTAACACGATTCGCTACAAATTGTCTGTAATCGCCATTTCCCTTGATCCAGTGCAGGACCACAGAGCTGTCAGACCAACAATGACTACTTTCGACAGGGAATCCATTCAACGCTTCTCTCACATTCACAACGAGGTTGCTGGCCATATGTGCTGCTACCAACTCCAACCGAGGGATAGTTAGTTCTCGCTTAGGTAGTCTAGCTCTTGCTGCCACCAAGCCTTGGTTTGTGCCTGATGCTTGCTCGACAACTGCGTACACACAAGCTGCTACCCCATTTTTACTGGCGTCTCCAAACGAATGTAGCTTGATGCTTTCAATTGGCTCTCTATGGGCTGCTAACGATCTTGGAACTTCGACATCAGCCGGAAGACCATTCTCCCACCGATTCCACTCTTCGATCAGATTATCAGGCATTGGTTCATCCCAAGCTCGTTTTGTATCACATGTGCCCGGTATATCAGCTTCCCACGCAACGATAATGGCGAAACAAACCCCAATGGATCATGTACTTTAGCAAGCTTAGCTAAAATACCTCGTTTGGTTTTCACCGTTTCTTCTGTTGGGAGAGTTACATGTATCGTATCAGATTTATTTTGACCATTCAAGACCGAGTAGTTTGCAGCCTCCCCTGTCGGAAGTCCCCAACTGATGTTTTGCATAGGTTGATTCTTCTTGAGCCAGGTAATCAGATTCCAATTCAATCTCATTTGAGTGCCATTTATGAAGGTTAAAGCAACCTTCTTTGAACATTTCTGTTACTTTCTCTTTGAACTCGCGAATTTCTGCTACTGTTGTAGACCCGGAGATCAAGTCGTCAACGTACAGTTCCTCTCGAAGTTTAGCTACAATGTCCGGTTCTCGATCCTCCCAGGTGCTCAGATGCATGTCAAGAACTCCCCCTAGCAAGAATGGGGAGGGAGCTAGACCAAAGGGCACTGTAGCAAATCTCAATATTTCAATCTTAGACTGTCCGTCCTGTTGCCAATGAAGCGGAGAGCATCACGATCTAGTTCCCGTACTCGAATTTGCAAAAATGCTTTCTGCCAATCACCGTTTAGTGCTACCGGATGAAAACGTCCTCTCACCAATACGTTCCAAAGCTTATTTGTCAGACTGGGCCCTGGGTGTAGACACTCGTTGAGTGAAGGCGCAGCGTTGTGAGCTCTAGCCGACGCATCGTGGACAATTCTAAGTTTGGTTGATTCTGAGTCAGTTCGCACAACTGGCTTATGGGGGATGTAGAACTCTCTACCCTCACTGGGATTAGTTGCACTTTCGATGATCCCTTCTGCCCGTTGCTCCTGAAGAATCTGGTCATACGTAGGTCTCAGTCCCTCACGATCAAGTCTACTGGTTAGAGTTGCTAGTCGACGTAAGCTGCCAGCTCGGTTGTTCGGCAATGGGGGGTGGTTTCCACGCCACGGTAGCCCAGTCTCATATCTTCCGGTTTCGTCTCGGGTGAATGCTCCTTGAACTCGTCGTAAACAACATTCTGACCGTTGTTTGATCGATCTTCCAAACCCAAGACATCAAGCCGACATAGTTCTTCATAGTCCGCTTGAGACGTCTGAGCTAGAAGCATGCTTAACACATCCACCGACTCCTTGCCTGGGGACCTCATAGTCCAACCAAACTGAGTTAACTCAGCCACAGGTTGACCTGGAAGTCCGACTTTAGGTGGTTTCTCTGTCTTCAGCTTCGCGAACTCGCTTGCGCCCAGGATGATATGAACTGGAAGTTTATCTTTAGCATCGTGATATTCCATGGTGACTCCTTCCATATGCGCATTGTTCTTAATGATCTCTTCATATCTTACTTCTACCGATAAGAAAAATTCACCTGCAAGTCCCCTGATCTGAATAGTTGATAGTTCTACCTCTCTCGTTGTCGTCCCGAGCATCATGTCAATCTTCCTTATTTCTTTCTTGCACATTCTTTTAGGAATCTGATCTAATAGTGCAGCCGACACATACGAGCTGCCTGCACCCGTGTCTAAAAGAGCTCGACACTTGGACCCACCAACTTGTACAATTACCACTGGATGAACGACATTGGTACTACTACTAACACCGAGGAACTGTTCTGTCTGATCACAAATTGAAGTGTGATGTCTCCTGTGGCATTTTTGACACCCTAGCTTACTTTTGCAATCGCTAGCACGGTGCTGAGCCCCAGTACAATTGAAGCACAGTCCCTTTCTTTCAATAATTTTCTTTCGTTCTTCTCGAGTCTTGACTTTGGAACAGTTTATCCCTTTATGTGAACTTTCTTCACCGTAAACACATTCTGGTCGCCGCGATTTCTGTTCACCATCTTGAGTGCGGTAGAACCTAGAGTGACTCTTTCCCTTCCCACGACGGGGTTGTTGCTCAGGTTTCTCTTCTACCGGATTGATTTCACGCCATGTTTTTAAGGCTTTTAGGAGGTCTTCGAACCCCCAGGTTTTGCCAGTTCTCCTTTCCGTAAACAAGATTGTTTGTAAAAATCATTAATTGTTACTGGGTCCTTGCCATTAATAACTGGTAAGCTCATAATGTTAACTACATAGGTATTCACAACATCAGCCATCTGTCCGTATTCTGATTCTAAGACTTCTTTCGCTTTCGAAACCTGCTTCTGTGAATGGAAGGCCATCTATATCTGTCCGAACATTCTCATCCAACAGTCCTTTCAGATAAGAAAATTTCGTTAAAACCGATATGTTTGTTGAGTCGATTTCATATTTAAGCTTCCCCCAAAATGCTAGCCACGCTTCGATTTTTCCATTGAACTTTGTGATGGGTAGTTTGGGTAATTTTGCACCAGAGGTTGCTTTGCTCTGTTGGTTGCTTTCTGCCTGCTTCGATTTTTCTAACTCTTCCTGAAGTTTTGCCTTTCGTTCAAGTAACTCAAGTTCGAATGCTAAATTCTTCTCGTGTTCGTAAGCTGATTTGTTTCTCTTTCATCATCATCCATTTTTTGATCTGTTGATCCAATAATTTAATATCTTCATCTGCTTTCTCAAGTTCGCTTTCATATAGCTTACTCCACTCAGCTACAGCTTCGTCATCTTCGCCTTTCGCAAATGTTTTCTCTTCGATTGTTTCCTTTAGCTCGTTTACTGCTTTCGATATGCTAGCAATACTTTGTTTCTGACGTTCGGAGGCTTGTCGATCTCTCTTTTCGATTATTTCACTCGTTTAGCTTCGCCTATAGTTGAGGGTCTTCACCTTGCTCGATAGTTCTGCTATTTGTCTCTCCATATCCTGTCACAATAATCACACTAATAAATACTCACAAATTGTTTTCGTCGGATAAATTCAACTCAAATCAGTCCAAATAATCCCGTCCGAAGGTGCCACTGTATCGTGAATTTGCCTCCAACGTATCCACGATAAGTCACGGAAAAAGAAATCACACTCACTTTAATGTAAACCCGTTTATTTAACCTCTAAAATTTTAATAAAACCCTTGTAAACTCAACAGTCACGTTTTTTCCCCATCGCCATCTTGGAATCACAATAATGTTCTTACACAAAGTAAATGTACATATCAGCCCGCAAACAGGCGATAATGCGTCCGGGTTCAACCCCAATCCCCAACACACAATAGTTAATAGTAGTTAAAGTTAACTATAGTTAGTGCGAAAGTAAACCAATCAGAATCGCGAAGTTTAGAGTTAACTACTATTTAACTACAAAACGAGTAGTTAAAATGTAGTTAAGACTTTTATACAATCGGCCCCAGCATCTGCGCATAACTACCGTAAACCTCCATTCAAAGGCAATGTTACCCCAGTTTTGAATGGTAACATTGTAATATCTGGAGGGAAATTAAATGGCAATGTGGTTTGATGTTCTTTAGGTCAAGTAAGAAACGTTGAGCACGATATTGCTGACATTGAATTATGTAGATACCAAGATAACCCAGTTCCGAATACGACCTCTTACATTTGTCTGCTCAGTCTTACCATAAATCAGATATACAACTACTGTATTTAATGTTGACTGCCCGAAATAAGTATGAAAGTCGGAAAATAATACTACATGCATAATACTTTTTATACCGTTTTTCTTGTTTAGACCCAGCGAACCAGCAAAGAAGATAAAGAAGGAATAAAATATTTCAATATTTTCAACAAGTTGCACAATGTAACCATTATATATAAACAGTAAACTCGATAATTTATACTGAACTGTACGAGAACTCGGTAGTAAATTCCATGTATTTTAGTTAAGCTTGTGAATGAACGTTGCAGTGCAATGCTCAAAGAGGTGTTGCATGTTTTTACTGTTGCTGTGACTAAAATCGAATTTATGTTGCTAAAAATATAATGTTCGAATATTTTTCTACACGTAGTTGCCTATTTTTCATTTGATGGGACATAATTTTGTGTTAATCGCCACGTTTATCTCTTTTGTTTTCCATTCATAAGCCCGGATCTTCATCAATGCAAACTATATAAGGTCTTAATCCAGCCGCACACGTAGTTTGCTAAGCTACGACCTCTCGTGGCAGTGAGCTAGTCAAGAGGTCTCGTGTGCGGTCTTTATGTTTTTACACTGAAGCAGATCCGGGCTTATGGATCAAAACCTTTGCTAAATAGGTACATGTGGAGTTTTTCACAAACTTACGGGTATTCTTGATTGCACCCGAAAGAACTTTGAGTACATTCACCGCGCTTTTTCTCAGTAATTCCCTGGAGTTATCTGCCTATGTATCTCAACTTCCAAAATGACCTGACGTGGCGAGTTGCTCGCGCCATTACGTGTGTTGTATGGCGTGTTGCATGTCAATTGTTGACGTTATTAAAAGTAAAAATATCTGTAATGCCTTTTCAAAGAAAATTATTAATAGATTTGAATCAACTTACATAATATTACCAATTTATAACATTAACGCATAATCCAACTATATGTTCAAACTTCAAAGTTATTCTAATTATCACAGACATGTAACTTTTTGCATTTTCAGCAACGAGCAACATTACTGGTGTGTTTTTCCGACAATGGATAACGTTACTGCTCGCACGACTTTTCAACAATAGGTAACGTAACTGGTCGCACGACCTTTACAATGGGTAACGTTACTGGTCGTAGGACTTTTCAACAATGGGTAACGTTACTGGTCGCACGACCTTTACAATGGGTAACGTAACTGGTCGTACGACTTCTACAATGGGTAACGTAACTGGTCGCACGACTTTTCTACAATGGGTAACGTAACTGGTCGTACGACCTTTACAATGGGTAACGTAACTGGTCGCACGACCTTTACAATGGGTAACGTAACTGGTCGTACGACTTCTACAATGGGTAACGTAACTGGTCGTACGACCTTCTACAATGGGTAACGTTACTGGTCGTAGGACTTTTCAACAATGGGTAACGTTACTGGTCGCACGACATTCTACAATGCGTAACGTTACTGGTCGCACGACTTCTACCGAATGGGTAACGTTACCGGTCGTACGACTTCAACAATGGGTAACGTAACTGGTCGGCCGACTTCGCACTTGCGTATTCCAAAACAGAGACCTCTGCAACGAAACGAAAATCCTCGTGTACAGAGCCGTTGTCATTCCAACCTTCCTGTACGGATCCGAGACCTAGAGCAATTCCATCAACGCTGCTTGAGGAGCATCCTCCGAATCGGCTGGGAGGATTACCGCACCAGCATTAGCATCCTGAACGAAGCGAAATAACAGAGCATCGACCGCCCAAAACTTCCCACCACGAGCACTTGCAACATATGTCACAAGCAGTGCTGACTCCTCAGCTATCTCAGGGTCCACCAGACCATCAAAGACTAGGAGACAATCATCCTCGAATCACGAGGGATAGCCACAACGACGACGTTCCAACAATGGGTAACGCTACTGGTCGTACGACTTTTCAACTATGGCAACGCTACTAATCGTACGACTCTTCAACAATGGGTAACGTTACTGGCCTACGGACTTTCAGCAATAGGTTACGTTACTGGTCGCACGACCTTTCAGCAACAGGTAACGTTATTGATCGTACGAGTTTTCCACAACAAATAACGTTACTGGTCGTGTGACTTTCCACAATGAGTAACGTTACTGGTCACGCGTCTTTTTAAATACAATGGATAGCATCACTGGTCGCGTGCCGTCTCTACAATGGGTACGCATCAGAAACCGGCAAAACTACACTGCCGTCATGTTTGGTGAACCTGACAAAGAGTTTGCTTGTTTGCAATGCAAATTTCATCCAACACAGCGGTAATCTCTTCGTTTTTTTGAATCCCTAGGGATCGGTTGCAAAACACTATTAGTATTCTTCAAAAACTCATTAATATTTCATAAGCTTTTTGGTAAATCATGTCAACCATAATATGTCACGTGAAGTGGCATTATACCTGAAAAAACTCATCTTCATTAGTATTCTTTATGTAAAAGCTCATCCTAATTATTATTCGTTATTTAAAGAATACTAATGAGACGTTTTTGAAGCCGTCCAATAAACTCGCAGTAAGTGTTTTATTAGGTCTAATACCACTCGCGTTCGTGGTTTTAAACCTAATAAAACACTCCTGCTCGGTCACTAAACAGTACTTACAATCAGCAGCATAGTAATTTAAGTGGTGAATAGTTCTATGTAGTACCCGGATCCGACCTAGTTTGTACCCTAAGTTATTTTACTGTACTTCCTTATTGTATTCTAGTAACTATGGCAATGCTGTCAAATTCAGATTGTAATTCCACAATATGCAGATGGTCAAAAAGTAATGAGAAAATATAATAATATACAAGGAAAAATAAAATAAGATGAATTCAATTACTATATTAGGCCGAATAGTCAAAACAACAGTACTAGTCAAGATGACTATTAATTTAATTAAAAATAAATGAATAAACGACATGCAGAAGGAAGGAATAGAAAGCTGAGCTATTCCACCAAAAGTAAAGTTGCGATCAAAATTATCGAAAAGGGAAACTATTGTCTGCTATGCTTATGGCTATGTGAAAATATTAAATATTTGAGATCAAGAAATTTAATTTTAGTGACATAAAGTCAATGGTCAAGAGTATAGTATATGTAGGGTGATGTATCGTCAACATGGCTCGAATGTGACTCATTATGTGAGAATGCTTGTCAATTTTTCTCTATATTTCAGTAATTATGCTAAATGAAGGAGATTTTAACAGGAATCTTTCGAAGGAATACATCTTGGCATTTTTGAAACTTTAATAACTGTTCCATCATCTTTATGATAATACATTGTATTACTACCAATAGGAAACGGAGTGAGAGAACGTTCTGCGTCTGGCCAGTTGTGGAAATTATCAATGTACCATTCAACTAGATAACAAATAATAATGTTGCGTTTCAAAATAAGTCGTGCTTGTAGTTTAGTCGTGCTTGTAGCTTGCTTTTACATAACGGCGACATTGCACAACCCTGCAGAGTGCATGTTACGTAAAATTTGGATTTCAATCGGTTTAATCGTTTATATCCTGTGCAAGGTTAAGGTAAACACGAACAACTCGATTGACAAACAATGATAAGTTGTATCATATTACGATACACAACAGCGGTAACTCCGAATATAGAAAGCACTTTCTATTTCTTCTACGTTTAGACTATATTTTAGTCATCATCAGGAATGGATGCTCAGTGGTTACTTCCCGTCATTATTGTACCATAAGGTGGTGGACAATAAGTTGTAGACGAGGAGGCAACGCTCCTGTACTGGTAGTTCAGGTACGAGATCTATTTACGGGTTGTGTCCGTATTATAGATGATGCGTATAATGGAGGATATTCGAAAAAAACATATGAAAATTTTGTCGGAACATACAGTAGAAAAGTGTCCGTATTATAGAGGTGTCCGTAAAGAGAGAGAAGCACACGATCAATCAATTTATTACGTTGAATCGTATAGTAGCATACTTGTCTTTTCAATCCCATCATGCCACTGAACAACTGGTTTCCATCCTAATGCTTCTACTTTGGAAGAATCCATTGGATAATGACGGTCATTGAACGGTCTAGAGAGAAATTGAAGATTATTTCCATGACAAATTATTTATATTGAATCAAACGAGCTTCCTTGATGCATGATGTAAAAAGAATAAAATGTGTTTCTTATATATTTTGAAGTATTACGTATTTATTGTAGCCAGTTTGGTAGAATATTACTTGAAATTTAAACAATAACACTGTTCTCCATCATTGATAGTCTTCATGCAGCACGACTTTTCAAACTTTTATGCGCAGGTATGCGGTTGTATATAGTCCCAACTTATTTATCCTTGCAATTTTTTACTTTCCTGTGGAAAATATATAAACTTTCTTAAAGGTTAATTTTATTATTCATGCATGCTCATATAGATTTAATATATGTTGTTATCATTCACACCTGTCTTCTACATATTCAATATATTTTTCTATTTCTTCGTCTGTCCTAACTTTCTTTATCTAAAAGACAAACATGAAATTTCTATTTGTTCTCGTTATGATATTTTTCTTCATTACCTTTGTTTTCCTAATTATAATTCTATTTACGTAAATATTATTATTGTCCTCTTTCAAATCCTAAAATAAGTATTGTCAAACGACTCAGATAGGCTAATTGGGAAAAGTATGTTATTGTATCGTCATTACTGTAATATAAAATTAGGTGTTTACCCGTTTAATAAGATCTTTAGCTAAATCTGCTACAGAAATTTCAAAATCCGATCCAATATTATAGGTTTCGCCTGAATAGAAATGTAATTCGGCCACTGATTAGATTAAAATTCAAGAAAAATTGAAAGTATGATGTTAACGTTAATTTCTAGATTGAAAGAAGAGTGAGGGGGTGCCTTGATTGCAGTGTTGAAAATACCTTTTTCATGCAGTTGTTTATCTTTTTACCTTATATGGTAGTGTTACGAGCAATATTTGCCCAGGGTGCATTTCCCCCCTAAAATTCGGAGGTCTCTGGCGTGGAATTACGCTACTATATTTGACCTAGCGGCGTGAGATTTTGCTTTCTATATAGTCAGTCTGGCGTATTGGCGCGTATATACTTTTCACCCTTTTAGAATGTTCTTTTCTGATTCTTTCAACTGAACTGAACTATTATAGATATTATAATTTTTCTAAATATGAGAGTATACCTCACGTCTTCCTAACTGTCGTTTGGCTTGCCTTCACCGTATGTCGGGCGTATTATTTGCATGGAATGTACCCTGGATATTTCTATGATCTTCAATACAGTCAACATTAGAATACTGACCTGCAAAACCTTTATGTAAGATTGAAATAAATGCTTCAGCTGCATCGGTGACATAAAGGAAATTTCTGAAACAAAAGGAAAATGGTCGTATTAGGAATATTATCGCTGTCGACTCGTGTTCGAGTGCACGAGCAAGGCAAAACGACATTTGGTGTGATACTTCATGTAACGAAAGTACCTTGATTGTGTTCCTTTGCCATGTACACAGCTACAGTGAGAACATTAAAAACAGTTAGCTGTTAGATACTCATACGGTACTCAATGCCAGAGTATGAGAAACTGTTATATATAATTACATGTAAGTAAGCTGTAACATTTTTTGTCAACCACGGAAGCCTGATAGCCTTTTATTAAAGCAAATTTGAATTAACCAAAAAGGATTGTTGGCAATCCTAATTCTCATCCCCAATATTCGATCGTGATGCGCCCGCCTCTGTTCCTCATGCATCAACATGCATAACGCTCTGTTGCCTCTTGGACCCAATTGGCAAACCGCGGTAGACTGGGGTAAGTTGCGTACTCAGAGGAGTATTTGATGTTAGTAAAGTGAGCTTCTACTATATACAGCGTGGAAGAACAAACAACTTAATATACGTTGACTACAACGAGCGGCCGAAGTGCTTACCATTTTCTATTCCTTTGTAACAAAGCTATAAACTTGGGTACCACCTAGAACGAAATAATTATGCTCATGAACATTTGCATGTAAAGTACAGGTAGCCTATACGAAGCAAATGTCTGCATGTATAGTCTGTTAGCCATTTGCCGGTCTATGCATGAATAAAGTTAAACCAATCAAAATTATGTATCTAATATAGTAATGATAAAAAATACAGACAAAAAGATTGGCTGAATGAGGGAAATAATTTTCAAGTTCAACTTTATAATAGAAGGTAGCAAAAAAAACTTGTCTATACATTAAATATGACTGCAGATAAATGGTCGTTCACGTGACTGCATCCTCTTAAACTTGAACTTACTGTCATAATATAGTAAACGCCCGGCAATATAAGCTTTAAAACGTCATATATATACAATCATCCATGCACTGGATTTAAAGTATTAATTAAGTATAGAACGCAAACCTTTTCAGGATGAGAATGAGGTCCATAAACATTATTACTTCGAGTAACAATGACGGGAAACTGTAAACAGATATAATACTACGTAGTAAGCATTACATGCCAATACATATATATACATGTCGAATATATCGGACGATGAAACACATTATTTGAAGTTTCATATGGTATGGGGCCGGTTAGACTGACTGATGGTTGGACAACGAATGGCGTTATCCACCGGATAGCGATTTTTCAAGCTTGCTGAAAGTGGCCGTTGAAGGTGACGTCATTATACATCACTCTAATTCGGACACTTTGTACTCATAGGAGAGTACCGTGTAACTATATAATGTTTCAATAATCTTTAAATTGTATGACTAATGGTTATATGGTTTCATGTTTCGCGTGCAATAGGGTAGGGTTTATATCAAGATCAAAGAGAAATATACTCGTGCGCGAAACATGAGGATGTTACCTGCATGGCTGCATAATGCCCTTAGCTGACATTACAGCAGTGTTCAGAACTAAAATATTGATTTTCAATCAAATTAGACATATATTCACCTTAAAGCTCTCCCAGTATGACATGACTATACATTCAGCAGCCGCCTTTGATGCTGAGTAAGGATTACAAGGTCGAAATGGAGATGACTCGATTAATACCTGAAGGAAAAGTTTCCTTTAAAAACTCAGAGTGTATAATGCCTGGATAATCCGTCAATAAAGTGCCATATTTTACTGTAGAAACTTTATTATAGTAATTTCAAACACCGAAAAGTGTGCTGAAAACGCGCCACTAGTTCGTTAACATAGTACTTTGAGGTATTTTAAAATCACTATAATACACGCCTTCGAGTGTATGAATACACTATACTCAAACGAACACTAACCATGCAGTATATTTGACGCAAAAGTTAATCTAATTTATGGACGTGATCGTGGTATCAAGACAAGGTATAGACGCGGTGTTCAATTATTAAGGTCATTTTTCTCAACACTATAACAATCAAATCCCAATATAACCACATGTAAAATATATTGTAGCTGTTAGCACTTACACTATCAGATTTTCCACCATATACTTCATCGGTACTAACATGAATAAAACGCTGAACATTTGCTTCAAACGCAGCATTCATTAGTACATGTGTGCCATAAACGTTGGTTTTTGTAAATTCAAGTGAACTCCAAAATGATTTATCTTGAAAAAGCAAGAGCATTGATATAGGGCATATAAGTAGTAACGACCGCTAATTTATAACAAATGTTTACGTTTCTATAGCTATCTTAATTTTATAAATCACATTTAGCATTTTAATCTCTATAAAAATTTGAATTATGCCAGAAAGTTAAAGCATATAATTACAACATTAACATTTTATTCAACTTCTTTAATTTCTTTATTATTTTTACACTATCATTATACTAACAGTCGTACAGTTTAGTACCGAAATACACAAAGGATGAAGGGTAATGAAAACCTATATACTATACGCGAGGTGATTAGACCCGTGCATCCCACAGCCGGATACAGTTTGTGATTTAGATTTAAACAAAAATTTTAACAGACGAGATTGATTCCAAACACACAAACACCCTTAACTAGCAATAACTTAACTAGCAGGAACTCTTAAATTTTAAATTCAATTAACATCTGTAAGTAACGATTTTATATACATTAGTCTTTAATTAACGTGTGTATCGCCTAATTATGATAATTAAGATTTTGAATATGTGATTCGGCATTGGTATTCTAAAGTTACTGATATAGTTACCAAAAATGTTATTCGTTTAACTAACTGGTTATTTGTAATTGCATAATTAATAAAATAGATACGATTTGACAAACAACTCAAAGTGACAGTACCTACATGCGATTGCGCTGCAAAATGCATAACAAAATCAATTTTCTCTGATTGGAACAAATACTTCATGTAAGTTGCTTCACAAATATCTCCCTATAAGAAAAATAAACTGTCAATGAGAATAACTATTAAAATTGTGAAATTATACAGTACATAGAATAAATTACAATCATGCACGAGTAATATTTAAGGAGCAGACAAAATGAATGTGTATGGATGATCTACAGAACGAAAGTTAGAATTGATTGACCAAATTGATTGACTAAATTGTCACATTGATTGAATATATACCTCAATAAATTTGTAATTCGGTTTTCCTTCGATTGTTCTAAGATTTTCCAAAGAGGCACAGTGATCAAGCTGTTTATAATATAAAATAGACGTACTACTTTACAGCGAGAATACAATTTTGTTTAATAATATATATTCATATAAAGTAACATTATCTTCATGGCATATATATAATTATTACGGTGGAAAACACGATTTTAATGTATTTCGCAAATTTTCATCCCGTAACCCCGGATCACCATCATTGCAAATAGTATATAAATGGTTTTTGAATATATTATTACAATTACAGATCGAAACACAATGTCAATAATTGTACTTTGAAAGTTAAATATATGTAACAATCGGCTACTATAAAATACGATCGTTGCGTCACACTACAAATTGTCATGGAGTTGCATCACTAATGAGTAATGGTATTGCAAGCTGTAACCTAATGTACAGTTAATAGTACTAATATAACGCCAGGTTAATGATACTGCAAGTTTCTCACAAATTAACATAAACTGTCATTCTTAGGCTAGCAACATGGTAGAAGAGTTCCTGTTGTGCACAGAGAGGGGCTTTTACGATATCGGTAAGCAAATAAATACAGATTTTCTGCTTTGGTATCCATGCAGGTGTATCATTTTATGGAATCCACCCTGGATTGACATTTTGTGGATGGAGCATTTTAAGGTCTTCCAGACGATTATTTATTGATCTCCTTCATATTGTGGTGTTTTTCAGTCGTCGTCTGTTTAGTTATCATCTCTTGGGTTAGCATCTCACTCATGTCACTTTATACACATGCTTCTTTAGCGGCCTTGCCACTATTTTCCTAGCTGATAAGGTAGTACCAGGGGTCATCCTAAGAAAAATTTGCCCATTTTGGCGGTGGAACAGGCAATGGGCCGCGAATTCCCTTGCTCGGGAGGGGGCGGAAGATATGTATTATTGGAGGGGCTTATAATGTGGCTCTACCAACGTAGGGGGGGTCTGGGGGAATCCTCCCCCAGAAAATGTTGAAATCTATAGTATCTCTGAAACCGCATTTCCTGCATTCTGTGGGGAGAATTTCATGGGAATTTCAACATTACAAGTTTTCATCTCGAGCACTAAAAACATTATAGTGCAATAATCTAATATTCAACATTTGTTATATAAACATATTTAAAACACTGAAACAGGGGGGCTTAGGCCCCCATTTCCCTACTTCCCCCCCCGTTCCGCCGCCTATGGAGGGGGAAGCTGGCTAGCCTGGCTTCAAGCACTGTCACAGGGTTATCCCAACGATAGAAATTTTTAGGAATTTGTAAAAAGTATTTGAAAGTATATATTATCATAATGACCAATTCAAACAATATATTAAATATTGAATGTTTAGACACTTTTCGGGTTTGTGAATTCAACATGTTCTCTCCAAAACTCAATTTTTAGAACTGCCCATTTTAGGTTTTAGAACTACTCATTTTACAATTAGAACTGCCCATTTTGGAAAATGGAAGGCCTTAGGATGACCCCTGGATAGTATGCAAATACTGGTCCCAACCTGTCTAGCGCCGGTTGTATAAAAAGGTAGTCAAAGTTAACTAGAGTTAGTGCGAAGGTTAACTAATCAGAATCGCGTATTTTAAAACGGGTTGCGTATCTGCAAAACGGGTAGCTAAGACTTTTTTACAACCGACCCCTGGTCTATATCGCGTGGTTGTTTCCTTGTGGTATATACCAGAACAAGCAGCACAGACTATGAAAGAGGTAGTATTTAGAGAGATTGTGTACCGATATGGTGTACCGGAGGTCTACGATAAGGCCAACCTAATGCATGAATTTTGGAAACGACTGGACAGACCACCACCGCAGAAATATTATCTGCACTAAATGTAAATCTAGTAAATAGTAATAAAAATGCCCAGTCAAATTTGTTGAGTCGTTGAACCTCATAAATATGAGCGTGTTTAGGTTCACGAAATGCCAAAGAGTGCTCGATATCATATAGATAGCGCAAATATAGTTTTCGCTTATCGCAAGGTATCCACTACAGCCTGTTTCACGCAATAAGCGATCATCAAGTGGCGAGCGATTTCGAAAATATTTCCCATGCTTAAATAGTATTGGTCGAAACGTGGGCGTGTGGGCGTTCAAATGCATTCATTTACTTTTTGTAGGTTTTTTATTTTAAATCTGTTTTTGTGTCTGCATGTTGAAACTATTTACGATCTTTTGTTCAGTAAAAATTGTGTTTACTGAACAAAAGATCGGAAATGGTTTCAACATGCTAACACCAGTTTTCCATGACAAAGGCTGAGAGAAATCCGGATAAGAAAGTATTGGAGAGGCTCATGACAAATGCTCTTGCTCTGTTCTAAATACTTGCCGTTGCACACAGCTGGACGTCCAATTGAACACTTCTGCGATGCAGTAATGGCATTAAATATTTTATAATATGATACAATTCCAAGGAATTGCTCGAACATCAATGTCTGTTGGTATAGTAATCCTTGTATTGCTACAACACACCTTGCTTCCCTAATGAATCTTTATGTCAAGAGCAGGAAATTGCAAGGCAGAAGTGGTCTTAAAAGAAAGGTCTTCCTTCAAAACAACTTGATATCGCCATCATTAAGGAACAGTAACATAGATCAGTGCCACTGACAGTAAATTTAATAGAAAATATTGAGACAAGATTTAATTGTACATAACAACTCCAATATTCTGAAAGCAATCTATTTTTATTATTACAAGTAATATGCACAATAATTACAATATTTTTACATGTTTTAACAAAGTTATTAAAGAGAGTCTGTTTGTCAATTTTTATTAGTAATGTTAGCCTTTCTTGGCAATCATATTTCACTTGCTGTTCTGCTCCTTCCATGTTTTCTTATTGCTTATAATATTCCATTCTATTCTATTTTCTATTTACAAGAGCACAGGCAAACATATTAAATTTTCCTCCCAGATCGCAGACTATCCTTCAAATTAAGGTGGGAATAGCGATGGCTAAGAATCCGCAATTAAAGAATCACTAAATGGATGAAAAGTGACTTTCCTATGCAAGTTGGGAGAGGTTCAAAGCAATCATGGAACAAGTCCACAATCTGGGATGAGATCTATTTGTTGGTGATCCCTAATACCACCCATCACTATCATTTGTCCCTATAAACTCTAGCTGCCTTTTGTGCCTTTTACAATGAATTGGTGACTGGAATCTATCTTAACCTTACCCTACTTTAGAGCAAATCAATTCCATTTTAAAGGCACATGTGTGTTTATCTGGACATACGTGCAGTCAGCCTATAAGTGGCCACATTTTCCATTTTCACTCAGCCATGTTAGAATAACCACAAACCAAGGCCATTAATTCAATAGGATTTATAACAATTTAGATCAACTTTGACAGTACAACTTTTTGACAATGAAGACTATTTATCTGAACAAGTTTTTTATGCTCATATAATGTACAAATTGTACCTCACTTGACTGAAACTAGTGATTATTTGATAGAATGCCATTTCTTGGTTTTTATGAAATGTCAGTTTTTAATGCACGGTGGTCAATGTGCAATTCCTATATTTAGCTACTGGTCAAGTGCTTTTTTGTGACTTGAAAATTAGATCATATGAAATAATAATTAATCAATTATAGAATTTTTGTTGTGTCTATTTTGATATGATCTCTCACCTTATCCAAGTTGACAATGAAATAATCAGGATATCTTTCTACCAACATTATGACAACATGGGAAGCACTAGACCATAAGATAAATTCATAAATTCTTGATTCAGGGGTGCAAGATCACCAGGGATCTCCATGTATACTGGTATACATGGTGCATTCCATGTAAATTGTGCACTGAGGATATGTCAATACTTACTATGGGGCCGGTCACTATTTATTAAGGGTGGGTTGGGGGGTGGGGAGTAAAAATGGGAGTGGGTCACAGGTATTTTATTTATGAAGAGGGGAGGGGTCAAAAGCACATGCCTCAAATTTTAATATTTTTTGCTTTGAAACAGGAATTTGTTTTAACAAGAAGAGGACTTAATAACTATGTACACTGATCTCATCATTGACATTATTATTACATGAACTATCAAATATGTTTACATTGTGACAAAGATTGATCATTGAAAATATTAGTCCATTTTCTCTAGGGGGGAGGGGCTGGAATAAATATCATTTTAAGAGGGGGTCAGTTGAAATTGAAAGATCTAGAAGTACTAGGGTCAGCATTTATTTTTTCACTCAAGTCAAGTATCTACCCCCCACCCCCTCCATAAATAATGATGGCCCCTAATAATACATAGTAGTAGACTTGCAGACTGACCCATGCCACTCTGTTTTAATCAAACAAATTATAAATGAGGTGAATTAAACTGAATGGGATCTAGATGCACTGGATCATTGATATAATTATATCAACAAGAAAAATTGCATAAATTAAATATCAATTATCATTCTATCTGTTATCTGTCATATTTACTTTTATATACATAATTTATATTTCTAACTCAGATAAATGTAAAAATAATAACCTTCCTTACATAAAGCCTGCACCTCCGGTAACTAGGATTCTTTTCGTGAATTTTCTTGAACATTGACAATGGCAAGCTTCCATATTTGTTTAATTATTTCCCATTTGACATCATGTATTAAACCAATACGTCAAAAAGAATAAAGAAGGAAATTGGCAAATTGGCAAATTCCCAATCCAACTAATTATCTATACTCTGTTTTTGTCTTTCCCATATTTGAAAACAAAATAGAGATTTCCATTCTTTTGTCTGCCAACGACTTTTTCCCCTTTCTTTGTTTTGAATTACTCGGCAGTTTTTCGGGAAGCACTCGCTATTTGTTCGAGATCATCTCGTTGGCTCGGTAAACGTCGTTCCATTCTCGTACTGGACTAAATTGAAGAAATTATCAAATGTCAAGTGTCAACAACAATACTCTTTCATTCCAAAAGACACAAAACTGTAGTGGATAGAATATTTTTAGTGGGTATATTTACACTAGAAGCTGTGCTTTTACTTCTTTATATTGCTTTCGTTTCACCTTGGTTTGTGGCCAGAGTGGCATGAATCGAAAGAAACTAAAAGAAGGTTTCCTGGTCAAAAAGGTAATTTAATACTAATAGTATAAACTAAATTAAAATATATTGTATCTTCATTAATAATAATAGTTACTTAATATTTATGTATGTGATGATATTGCTATATAGTGCTGTATTTATTTTCTACAACGCAGCATACGCTAAAAAGCCAAGTTTAAATAGTAAAGCATCAGTCAATTCCAGCTGCGACCCCCACCCGGGACAGTGCTGTGCATTTGCATGCTAACTTGTCCCCAGGCCCGGACACTTGCAGCTGCGCGTTCACCCGGGGGCCGGGTGGTCGGGTTACTACATCACGTAATGACCCCAAGGCATTTGTCCTTATTGGAGAAAAGACGTTGGCCACAAGTTTTTCGAGTATCCTCTGTGTAGTGTCCCATGCAGAATGGCAAGTCGGCAACAACGTTTTGATAAAAACTCTAGGGAATAAATTTTATTGTGTAACACAACATACTTGCTTTAAAGCTCTCAAACGATAGAAAATGCAGTAACCCTTTGATGCATTCCTGTCTGTTATAATTATGTGTAAAATTAGTTCATGGTTACTTTCTACTGACATACTGTACATCAAGGCGATAAACTATTTAGTGTTCAATCTAGAGAGAAGCAACGTGCTTTCATGAGTTTATCGGCTATTTTAACAGCCCAAAATAACCCGCTGATCGATTGGTCAAAAACAACATTAAATAATGTCTTATTGCAAGGGGACAAAATGTACTTAAAAGCACTAGATAATGGCTTAATTGTACTAGACCCAGGTTTAGAATTTTTGTCTATAGATAACTTACCAACAGTTGTCAGTGTTTCATGTGGTAAGAACATGTTTTCTTACGAGATCTGTGGATCTGTGATATTGCCTGTACAGGCAAAAACAGAGCTCTGCATTATCTGTGATGGTGACAAATAGTGATCTACCTGTTGTTGTGGAGTCTGCTGATGCACTAAAAGGTATTGATTTGCCCACTGAGGCACAGAATAACATCGACCTGCCCGTTGAGGCACAAAATAACATTGATCTGCCCATTGTGGCAGAAAGTAACATTGATCTGCCCATTGTGGTGGAAAGTAACATTGTCCATTGAGGCATAATAACATTGACCTACCCATTGTGGTAGAGCCCGTTGGGGCACAATATAACAATCTACCCATTGTGGTAGAGCCCATTGAGGCACAAAATAATATTGATCTACCCATTGTGGTAGAACCTGTTGAGGCAGAAAATGAAAACTGAATTTGGTTTATAAATGATCAAAAAGAGCTTTGAGGTCTTATTATAACCGATCAAGAAATTGAGTCTCACTAATCACTACTATGATATTCATACAGCACTTTTGAATACTTTTTTGGTAGTCATGCTATTTTAACATTAGAAGGTTATATGATGGCCTTAATAAAGCAAATGGATGATTTCTTTTTATTCGACTCACATAAACAAACCATTGAGTTTGAATAAGAGATGGGATTACAATCATGGATTACAATCATGGATCCCTATTACAACATAGTATGTACTGTAAGTATATATATTCCCTAATGAAATGTTTAACACATTTCATTTTCAAATTAATTTTATCAATCTATTTTAATGAATTTTACCCTTTATCACTGACACTGTATGTATGAAAATGTGATTGTTGGCAAGATAAAATGGTAAGTTTTGTTCTTTAAAATCTTCTGTATCCCCTCCCACTTTTTTCCCTACACAGGTAAATTCACATACTAAATATTTCTTTTGGGTTTTGGAATTCTTACTGAGCTAAATATTAATCATTACACTGACTGGTACCATCTGAACAGCTGGATTACACAGAAATGTATATTTACTTGACACTTGATGGTTGTTTCAAAATAATATGGATATATTACATCATCTCTTACAGTATGGGGTACAATCTGCTATACGAGGAATTATGTAATGTGTTTCAAAGTTGTTTTGGAGAGAGACACCATTATGTTGGTTTGCTGTATAATCATGTATTTCGACAATTCACTAGGCAGTACAGATGAACACCAGTTGATGGAATCAAATGTTGATTAAATACATGTATGAAACATCTACAGATGGGAACAAAGAGTCAAAGACTGTTCTGACAGACTGCACATGGCAAATGCATTATCAATATCTTATGAACACAGACAACCAGCTAATTGCACCACAAAAATATTAAAAGACATTGCCTCTATGATTTCAAATTAGTTATTCAAGATGCCATTGACAACTTTGAAGTAAACAATGACTTCTATTAACATTTGATGTTGGTACCAAGAGTTCCATTAACAATAGCACACTCAGATATCTTGCTTAATACTGTACAGTATATACCAGTTACAATAGTATAGTGTTGTAGTCACAGTGTTGTAATCTCAATGTTTTGACAACAAAATAAATCAATACATACAGTGTATCATTAGCAATTTCAATAAGTTCAATATTTAATACTAATTATGTTCCGGAATTTTGCATGCAGTTTGTGCATCAAGGCAGCACTTTCCTTGCGATAGTAACTCCTAGTATTTGTGTAAAATAAGTTCATGGTTATTACCACAGTGTATTGGTTTTTAAAAGTAAAAGTTAGAATGTTTGAGAATTCTTCATTCCATGACTCACATTATTTTGCTTCGTTTAATACTGTTTTACAACGAAAAATTTTCAGTAAAGGCCTAGTATCTAAAATAAATGTTAAATAGCAGGGCTTTCCAACTCAGAAAATCGCGCACGCGGGCAAATCATACTGCGCGCGCGATTATTATTGTGGCTAATTAAGACACATTAACAATAATACATCAAACAGGATAAGTCAAAAGTGCTTTAGTTTACAGCCATTTTAGCAAGAAAATATTGACCTAATTAAGATGAATTGGCAGCTTATACAACACTTTATATTGTCTGTACATAAGTCATAGGTCAAATTTTGAGAACGTTATGTTATAAATTTACGCTGCCTTTGGTGGCCATCTTTAACTCTAAACGCTCTAACTTTGAAAATAGAATACACCTACCGATATGAAACTGTCAAGTAACACTTGATTTTGTTACATTATATTTTGAAAATGCCTTGATGTAATGTTGGCGCGTCAAATTTGCGCATGTGATAAATTGCACGCCCAGAAATAAAAAAGAACAAGGAACTGAGGTAATAATTGTTAAAGACTGATTTGTCAGCCCGGGGGTGGGACATTTGTTTTTAATTACTCTTTTGTCCCAGGGGTGGGGCATTGTTCCTTCTTTTTTCCCTACCCCCAGGCCGATTTGCACAAAAAATTTGAAAATTTACCAATGTCCGGGGAGGGGGGAGCACGGTAGCAGCTGGAATTAACTGATGCATAATGATAGTTATAATTAGTTAGTAAATTATTGTTTAGTAAGTTAGTAAGTAATTAGCAAGTTTCCATCAATCCTATATTATATCCTCCTCACAGGGTCTCTTTTAAGACATCGTTAGTGGGGGGGCCATCATCGAAAAGGGACGTAACAAGTAGGTGGTGTATTACAGGTGTATGAAGGGGAAGGGGGGTCTGGTTGGCTGGAATGTGTATTTGTGTATATATTGACATGATTCACATGAAATAATTAGTAATGGATGACATAACGATTTGAAATTTATTATTACAATCTATAATATTTGTGAGTTTAGAAGAAAAACAATACTTAACAAAAGATCGGAAATAGTTTCAACATGCAAACACAAAAGCAGATTTCAAATAAACAACCTATAGAAATAAAGGAATGCATGGAATGTTTGAACGCCCACACGCCCACGTTTCGACCAAAACTATATAAACTTGATCATGATTATACAATTACTTCATGGTTTCCGTGTTTGGATGGCCTGATCCAAACACGCGGGAATGCATGTTGCGAGAGTTAAGAAAAGCGCGCGAAATCTCGAGCCGAAGGCGAGTGATTTTGCGCGCTTTTCTTAACTCGAGCAACATTCCCAAGTGTTTGGATCAGGCCATCCAAACACGGAAACCATAAAGTAATTGTTTTATAAAATAACAACAACACGATAGTCTTCCGTGTTTGGATGGCCTGATCCAAACACGGGTTTCGACCAATCAGAGCATGCGTTATATACATGTTATTTTATAAATAAACTTCTTGCATGAAACAGGCTGTAGTGGACACCTTGAAGTAAGCGAAAACTATATATTAACTACTTATTAACCGAAAGTGAGGTCTTTACGGTAAAATATTAAACCGAGGTCTTGCCGTATTGACCGTGCGATAGCTCGGTCAATACGGCAAGACCGAGGTTTAATATTTTACCGTAAAGACCCAACGTTTGAGGTTAATAAGTAGTTTATTATAAGTAGTAAAATAAGTAGTTTATTATATGGTTTGTTTTTGTTGTAGGGCATCAAAAATTTCGTAATGCCCCGCGGGGCATTACGTGATTTTCCGGACCGCTGATTAGCCAATCATATCGCGTAAACTACAGGAACTAGGGCTTGCCATATAATAAATATATATATATAGTTGCTTGTTTCAAGTTTTACAAGTCTCTCCGATGCTTAACCTGTACTCACCGTTATCCACAGTGGGGGTTCTCGCTATGTTCTTAAAAATGATGTCATAGTTCCAAGAAAACATCGGGAGAGGGTGATTGAATGAAGTCGATTATCCAAGGGGCAAATGTGGAATTATCCAAGGGGCAAAGGTGGCATTTGCCCTGGCCACACCAGCCCAACAATATGTCTGTGTCAGGTTCATAGCGTAAAACAACGGTCGGATATTTTGTCCGGCGACAAACCATATAGCAATCAGCTTTCTTCAAAGACTGAGTTAACCAAAGACTCATCAGAGCATCCCGCAAGAATACACAATTGTCAGATTTAAAAGCACTTTTACTATAATCTATAGTGTTTGGCATAAACTAATATTTATTAACGTAATTTACCCATTGGATGGGAGTTAAAATGAAGTCGGACGTTTTTCCGGACAATTTTTGACCGTTATTTCAAGCTCTTGGTTTTTGGGATTACAATGTTCTCATGAGGGATACGAATACCGAGATGAAACATGTGCATAACTATAGTGAACATGAGAGTAAAAAAATCTCATCAATTTAGTGTGCAAATTGTGAGCTAAAATGAGCGACCAGGAGACTAGCCCTTTTGCGACCAGCTCTACAATATTTGCCACCGTCGCAGAAAACTTTAATCCTCGCTGGTAACTCTGGTTAGACTCGTAGACTGAGGTGTTTTTCTGAACTAATTTCAAATGTTCTTGCCTAATTCTGTAGGGATATGTACGTCACAACTGGAAAACAAGATGGTTTATTTTATTTGATGATGCTCTATGCTACTATAGGAAGAAGGAGGTAAGACAGAATGTAATCTGAAATAATGTATTAAATAAAATGCTTACATGTATAAGTAGTAGTGTATGTGGTTTTCGACCCTTATTTTTAGGGGGGAGCAAGGGGGGAGCACATCATTAAAAATTCAAACATCATTAGCATATGGAACATTAACAAACAGGGGGGGAGCAGCGTCATTAACAGGGGGGAGCAGCGTCATTAACAGGGGGGAGCAGCGTCATTAACAGGGGGGAGCAGCGTCATTAACAGGGGGGAGCAGCGTCATTAACATGGGGGAGCAGCGCCATTAACAGGGGGGATAAATATTTTGATGCTAAGTTAAACTAAAGACACAATAGCTTAACTCATTAAAAGATTAAGTCAAAAGACTTGTTTGGGCGAAACAATCATTAAACTTAACCATCACAATAGCTAGACCTTTCCTATATATTTTATCAAACGTTGTGTTCCAAACACAGTCTGTTTCGACAACGAGTAAATATATTATCGTATCTAATATCACCTTAAACAAGACGGCTTAGATAACTAATATAGCGAAGCTTAACCTAGTAAAGTATTATGCGAAATAATAACAAGTAGAAATATAGCGTTCTAAAACGAGAAAAGTCTTATAGTCTAAGAGAGGTCTAAGATCTTATAGAGCAAGACAAATATATGTTTACCAAGCGGTTGTATAAACATAGTTCTTACAGGGATTTAAACCTTACAAAGTTTCAAGCGTTTTAGATGTAGCAGAGCGGGAAAAGCAGTAATTTTTAAGCGAGATTTACAAGCATATACAAACATTGTATATAAACATTTAGCGTTTGTTAGGTAATTACGGGCAATTAAGATTTTCTAGCTTAAACATTTGAATAAATTTAGAATATATTATTATAGCACGGGAAAATATTGTACAATGTACATACAACACACACAGAATTCGTTTAAAAACATATTCATTGCTTACAATTTCTTTTACAGCGTTAGTAAGGTCTGCTCCTAAGAGCATATTGTTTAGGTGTCTTTTGTATCTTTATTTTTTTTGTCTATTTTGGGGGATAATCTTGCAATTGCTAAATCTTAAGGTCTCCAATCTGAAAAGTCTACCCAATTAAATATATTTTTAAGTTTTTAACTAAGGTCTGCTCTGGGTCTGCTTCTAAGAACCTATTATTCTTAAACTCCATCACTCGCTTGGGAGTATACATTGTCCGAATCAACCTCATAGCTTTTTCACCTTTTAACCATAACTTTACATTTATTTAACCCATACCGAGCAAGCATATCTCTGATATACTTGTTAACTAATCCAATTTCTATGACTTATGACTTATGACTTATGACTTATGACTACGACTATGACTAAGATTGAATCATTGAATCCTAAGAGATATTGTATGATCCCTTTCTCTAACCTTAACCCCAACCCTAACTATGATACTTAAACCATTTTCATTGACCTCACAAAGTATAATTATACTGAAATCGAGAAATTAGCATATATCTTTTGATAATTTGGTGGCTCTGAAAAGAGCCGGTTTGGTTGCGCTATGATATCTTAAGATACCATGTATGATATCCTAAAATGATATCTTAAGATACTGTATGATCCCTTTCTCTAACCTTAACCCCAACCCTAACTCTGATACTTAAACCATTTTCATTGACCTCACAAAGTATAATTATACTGAAATCGAGAAATTCGCATATATCTTTTGATAATTTGGTGGCTCTGAAAAGAGCCGGTTTGGTTGCGCTATGCCTTTACAGACTTAGCCATATGGTGTCTCCGACCCCATGTTGGACACTTTCAATACACGAAATGTGTACTCTTGAGTGACAACAAGAGGTGGTTTTGCTGTCTTGACTGTTTATTTTTTTCACGCAGAACATACAGTGGTGATCGAGCTGTAATGACTGCCTGCAAAGAGCACAGCGCGTAAGGAGCTCTCCAGTTCTCGAGAAGGCCTCTATTTTCCATCTAGCCAGACACCAGCTGTGGCAAAGATGTCCACAACAAGGCGTCGTTACGATCATCGTCGTTCCACAACGGATCTCTTCGAGGCAGAAATGACATTCCTCATCATTTTCTCCCTTACCAATGATACCAAAAGTATCGACCAATCTTCGCTTTTCTAATTCTTGCTCTGGCGATGGTAACTGACCAACCTCTTCCATGGTCGAAATCTCGCTTGGACTTTTTAGGGAAACCACTTCTCGCTTTTATGTGTTCATCTTCAATTGTGTCCTTTTCGGAACGATAATTAGACCATTTAACGCTCTATTATGTTTCTTTGTGAACTTGTCGGAACGAAAATTATCATCATTTGCTGATTATCCTCAAACGCCGCCCTGATAGATCCATTATTTTCACCGACACAGATTATCCTCAAACGCCGTCCTGATAGATCCATTATTTTCACCGACACAAGGACGTCCGCGGTTTTAGAGAGTGTATGTTTTCAAATACTGCCTCTACAATTCCTAAAATGTGAATTCCAAAAACTCTGTAGAAATCTTTACCTTGACAATGAGTCAACGTTTCTGTGTGATCTATGGTTTGATTTTTTCCCATTCTGTTAAACACGCTATAACCTTACTATACACTATATGTCTTCATCTTTGCTATAATTTACCCACCCACAAAAATCGATTAGTCAATGATGATGTAGAATAAGGTTTGTCATTAGTAGAAATCAAAACTACGCATTTGCCAAGAGAGGGGTTCGAACCCTCGCGTGCTGAATGCACATTGGAACTTAAGTCCGATGAATGTATCAGCGTTAACAGGGACTCTCGGGTCTATAAAAGTCCCGCCGGGACATAATTCAAAATGTCCCTGCGGGACTTTTTGTGTCCTGGGAGTCCCGATACGCAAGATTTCTGGGGTACTCTCCACCCAACGATAATACACGCATGTGGTTTTGAAAATTTCTATTTTTTACACACACTTAAATATCTAAAGGAGTAGTGGAAACACCGTCCTCCAAAACTTTGTGTTTTGGATAAAAATAACTAAAAGCTGGGCGTGTAAGGTATGCCCGACCAAGCATCGGGCCATCGGGCCTGATAGTGCATAATCGGGCCTGATAGTGCCTAATCGGGTAAAATCGGGCCTGTTCGTTCGGGCCATGTCCCTGCGGGACTTTTTGTGTCCTGGGAGTCCCGATACGCAAGATTTCTGAGGTTATGAGAAGAAAGTAAAAAACAGAGAATTATATTTTGGAAAACAGATTTATTTCGATTTAGAACTTACAAGTAAAGGTAATATACTTCTAAGAGTATACAGTTTATAGGTAGTTTATTTAAGCGTGTACAAGACTTATTAAGAGTCATTGTCACTCTTTTCGTGTGCATCAGGATAATGTTGGTCTTTGAAAATTCTTTTCAAAAGAAATTTTCTTTTATCAATAGCAGCCTCTAATGCTTCTTCAGGGTCAAAGTTATCATCGTTCACAAATGCATCCCTCGTTTCCATAATCTTTTTGTGTATTGCATCTCTCTTAAGTTCTCTTATCCATAGTAGACGTTCCAGATAAATATTTTGCAAATCTTCACGAAGCTTTGGTAGGATAAGTAAGTACGCCTTACTATTAGCTTCTTCTTCAGCAAGACCATCTGCAGTGAAGTTCTGCGTTAGCTCTTGAACTCTGCTAAATTTCGTTTTGATGCTTCCTCTTTTAAAGGTGCCCATGGATCGCTTTCATATTCACCATCTACTTCGCTGTCAGTATTATCTAAACTATCCAAATCACTCTCTGGCGTAGCATCAGTTTCCACTTCATTGTCTGTATTATCTGAATTATTAAAATCGCTTTCTGACGTATCATCATCAGACTCTACGTACTTTCTTTTTCTACCCATCTCTACACTGTGATCTGAGTCAGATTCTGCTGCTGAGTTGTGATCTCGCAGAGTATATAGTATTCCTTTCGCGTCTTCTTATGTTAAACCAACGATTAAGCGATAGCTATAGCTCCTACCTTCATCGAAGCTAACCAGTGAATGTTTCATTTTAAGAACAACATAACATTTTATAATTATGCTTATACATAATTCATAATGGCCCGAACGAACAGGCCCGATTTTACCCGATTAGGCACTATCAGGCCCGATTATGCACTATCAGGCCCGATGGCCCGATGCTTGGTCGGGCATACCTTACACGCCCAGCTTTTAGTTATTTTTATCCAAAACACAAAGTTTTGGAGGACGGTGTTTCCACTACTCCTTTAGATATTTAAGTGTGTGTAAAAAATAGAAATTTTCAAAACCACATGCGTGTATTATCGTTGGGTGGAGAGTACCCCAGAAATCTTGCGTATCGGGACTCCCAGGACACAAAAAGTCCCGCAGGGACATTTTGAATTATGTCCCGGCGGGACTTTTATGGACCCGAGAGTCCCTCTCTTGGCAAATGAACCCCTCTCTTGGCAAATGCGTAGTTTTGATTTCTACTAATGACAAACCTTATTCTACATCATCATTGACTAATCGATTTTTGTGGGTGGGTAAATTATAGCAAAGATGAAGACATATAGTGTATAGTAAGGTTATAGCGTGTTTAACAGAATGGGAAAAAATCAAACCATAGACCACACAGAAACGTTGACTCATTGTCAAGGTAAAGATTTCTACAGAGTTTTTTGGAATTCACATTTTAGGAATTGTAGAGGCAGTATTTGAAAACATACACTCTCTAAACCGCGGACGTCCTTGTGTCGGTGAAAATAATGGATCTATCAGGGCGGCGTTTGAGGATAATCTGTGTCGGTGAAAATAATGGATCTATCAGGGCGGCGTTTGAGGATAATCAGCAAATGATGATAATTTTCGTTCCGACAAGTTCACAAAGAAACATAATAGAGCGTTAAATGGTCTCATTATCGTTCCGAAAAGGACACAATTGAAGATGAACACATAAAAGCGAGAAGTGGTTTCCCTAAAAAGTCCAAGCGAGATTTCGACCATGGAAGAGGTTGGTCAGTTACCATCGCCAGAGCAAGAATTAGAAAAGCGAAGATTGGTCGATACTTTTGGTATCATTGGTAAGGCAGAAAATGATGAGGAATGTCATTTCTGCCTCGAAGAGATCCGTTGTGGAACGACGATGATCGTAACGACGCCTTGTTGTGGACATCTTTGCCACAGCTGGTGTCTGGCTAGATGGAAAATAGAGGCCTTCTCGAGAACTGGAGAGCTCCTTACGCGCTGTGCTCTTTGCAGGCAGTCATTACAGCTCGATCACCACTGTATGTTCTGCGTGAAAAAAATAAACAGTCAAGACAGCAAAACCACCTCTTGTTGTCACTCAAGAGTACACATTTCGTGTATTGAAAGTGTCCAACATGGGGTCGGAGACACCGCCTTGTCTGTTTATTTTCAATGTGGTTATTGTGGTTGTATATGGCTAAGTCTGTAAAGGCATAGCGCAACCAAACCGGCTCTTTTCAGAGCCACCAAATTATCAAAAGATATATGCGAATTTCTCGATTTCAGTATAATTATACTTTGTGAGGTCAATGAAAATGGTTTAAGTATCAGAGTTAGGGTTGGGGTTAAGGTTAGAGAAAGGGATCATACAGTATCTTAAGATATCATTTTAGGATATCATACATGGTATCTTAAGATATCATAGCAAACAAACCGGCTCTTTTCAGAGCCACCAAATTATCAAAAGATATATGCTAATTTCTCGATTTCAGTATAATTATACTTTGTGAGGTCAATGAAAATGGTTTAAGTATCATAGTTAGGGTTGGGGTTAAGGTTAGAGAAAGGGATCATACAATATCTCTTAGGATTCAATGATTCAATCTTAGTCATAGTCGTAGTCATAAGTCATAAGTCATAAGTCATAGAAATTGGATTAGTTAACAAGTATATCAGAGATATGCTTGCTCGGTATGGGTTAAAGAAATGTAAAGTTATGGTTAAAAGGTGAAAAAGCTATGAGGTTGATTCGGACAATGTATACTCCCAAGCGAGTGATGGAGTTTAAGAATAATAGGTTCTTAGAAGCAGACCCAGAGCAGACCTTAGTTAAAAATATATTTAATTGGGTAGACTTTTCAGATTGGAGACCTTAAGATTTAGCAATTGCAAGATTATCCCCAAAACTAGACAAAAAAATAAAGATACAAAAGACACCTAAACGATATGCTCTTAGGAGCAGACCTTACTAACGCTGTAAAAGAAATTGTAAGCAATAAATATGTTTTTAAACGAATTCTGTGTGTGTTGTATGTACATTGTACAATATTTTCCGTGCTATAATAATATATTCTAAATTTATTCAAATGTTTAAGCTAGAAAATCTTAATTGCCGTAATTACCTAACAAACGCTAAATGTTTATATACAATGTTTGTATATGCTTGTAAATCTCGCTTAAAAAGTACTGCTTTTCCCGCTCTGCTACATCTAAAACGCTTGAAACTTTGTAAGGTTTAAATCCCTGTAAGAACTATGTTTATACAACCGCTTGGTAAACATATATTTGTCTTGCTCTATAAGATCTTAGACCTCTCTTAGACTATAAGACTTTTCTCGTTTTAGAACGCTATATTTCTACTTGTTATTATTTCGCATAATACTTTACTAGGTTAAGCTTCGCTATATTAGTTATCTAAGCCGTCTTGTTTAAGGTGATATTAGATACGAGAATATATTTACTCGTTGTCGAAACAGACTGTGTTTGGAACACAACGTTTGATAAAATATATAGGAAAGGTCTAGCTATTGTGATGGTTAAGTTTAATGATTGTTTCGCCCAAACAAGTCTTTTGACTTAATCTTTTAATGAGTTAAGCTATTGTGTCTTTAGTTTAACTTAGCATCAAAATATTTATCCCCCCTGTTAATGGCGCTGCTCCCCCATGTTAATGACGCTGCTCCCCCCTGTTAATGATGCTGCTCCCCCCTGTTAATGACGCTGCTCCCCCCTGTTAATGACGCTGCTCCCCCCTGTTAATGACGCTGCTCCCCCCCTGTTTGTTAATGTTCCATATGCTAATGATGTTTGAATTTTTAATGATGTGCTCCCCCCTTGCTCCCCCCTGCTCCCCCCTAAAAATAAGGGTCGAAAACCACATACACTACTACTTGTATATGTATAGTGAATGATGCATGGTGCATGGTTTGATCCGTTCGGATTGCTATGTGATCATGGATCTTCTCCTGTTTAATAACCACAATATTTATAACTCCACCGTCTATATTGCTACATTGTGCTTATTTTAATTGTAGTTTTTCTTTTCCATTAGTTCATCATTAGTTTAATTTATATGTACAGTAAAGATAAATTCCATGCATGGGATGTTCGATCCATGTTCACCTTTATATATATAATATGGCAATTAAAATATCTTGTAATCTTGACAATACTGTGCAAAATTTTTAGGGTCACCCCTATGACCCACAAGTATGATACTGATAGAACATTGGTAACGTATACAGTTAATGAGCATCTGTAAGGTTACAATTACACGAGCAGTGACCTAACGAATACTGGGGAATCGATGAAAATACGATGATATGTGTCAATGTTCTCCCATGACTCAAAGATAGCTAAGTTTAATTCCTAAAGGTTTCGCATGGTCTGGTTAATCTTCCGTATTACTTGTCAAAGATACCAAATCGATTTTAGTTTAGGCCAGGGTTATGTGATCTCCACTGCCTAACTGACTTTCTTCATTTCCTTAAACCAAGTCAAAGTGTGGTTTGCTCTGTGACACAGAGCGCCATTTGTTGGAAGACAAAGTCTCTACCACAAGTATACAAAGATTTCTCCTCTACTTCTTTTTAAATTTTGCAAAAGTTCAGACTAACAAATTCAGGTGCACGCAATTTCCATTGCCTTTGGTGTCCTCGGGACCAGCCTCGGGGTGATAAAAACCTTCCGTGGATTGAATAAGGATTGAATAAGGATTCCATATGATCAAAGACAAATCTCAAACCTCCATCATGCCCATGAAAAGGCTTGTCCTAATCTATTTTTGTATGTTCAAGGACACAATTTGTGCAGGCGAGGTTCAGCTTCGTGGATGTTCCTTAGTTTCTCCATGTCCTGACTACACCAAGAAACTCGTAAGTTGACTGATGTGTATATTGCATTATGAAAACGTTTTGTCTGTGGATTTCGTTAGACCCAATGTTAGGAGTATGTATACTATAGTTATAATTGTAATTCCTAATTTATATCTGATTTGACTAGGGGAATTAACGTTCGTAATTGTACCCAAGTTTCAAAGTAGGCATACAGTTCATATACTTGCGCCTAATAGTATAAAAGTATTCTGATAGACGACTTGTTGACAACTAGACGGCAATGAAAATGCCTGGTTATGCCCATGCTGGGTATAGTTACCTGGTCGCCAGGAGGTTATGTTTTCATCTTGGTTGGTTGATTTGTATGTATGTGTGTGTGTTTGTTTGTTTGTTTGTTTGTTTGTTTGTTTGTTTGTTTGTTTGTTTGTTTGTTTGTTTGTTTGTTTGTTTGTTTGTTTGTTTGTTTGTTTGTTTGTATGTCAGCATAATAACTCAAACACTATCAAACAGTTTAATCTGTGGAACTAATGGCCATTATGGCCAAGGACAAATCGGTCAAATTTGGATGAGAATTGGATGAGAAATTTACAAATTAAAGTAATTATTCTTTGCTTTTCCGAGCTGAAAAGAATTGAACGCACAGATACTTAAGTTTAACATGTATAGTGAAACATTTTCTTCTTTGTTTTTTTCCCTTAAAAACGATAACTCTGCTATTAACTTGCTGAGTCTATAAATGTAATATTGTTTACTTATATTTGTAGTTGTTTTATTAGTAGTGTACTAATAACAGTAATGTCTAATTTCTTTATTTGTTTTCAGTTTGTGTTTAGATTGATAAGTAGTAATGGTCGAGAATATTTATTACAAGCTGCAAGCGAGGGTGAACTACAACTTTGGTCTGCTAGTATTGCTGCTGCCATACGAGAAACAGAATCTAAAGAAAGGGTAAATTATAAATATCTCAATAACTTTCTGTTCTTCTATCGACTATGACTTTTTTATTGTACGTGTATTTTCATTAGTTAAAGCCCTTTATAGGTTTGGACTATTGCTTAAACAGTCAGTTTTTTCGCAAATATAGCAGCAAATATTTTGCTCACCAAGTGTTTTGCTTAGTTAAGCCAAAGGCAAAGTATTTTTCCATTTGCACGACTTGGGGAAAGGGAATAGTTTTCATTTTGAAAAACACTGGCTGATATATTTGACTTATTGTGTGTGTGAGAGCTGATACGAAGCAGTATACTCCAGAATGTGCAGGTTCTAATTTGTACCAGCTGTCTGTATACAACCTCGTACGCAGGTTGTCCAATACGTTCAAGAGCGCAATCAGAACAAGGCCTTGGTATACGAGGTTTTTCATTAGGCTCTATACTGTTTACTGTAGTCAGTTGAAAATCACCAACCTTCAATTTTCTTCTCTAGTCAGAACGAAAATCGAAAAACAATGAAAACATTCATCAAATTCAAGAAAGTTCCGAACTCACAGTGAAACTGCCTTTACCAAGTTTTGCGTAAGTTTTCACATATATGGACATCGGTGATGTCAAGGGAGTGGGGGTTGCTTGATACTTTATTATTTAAGAAGGGGTCAGTGTACACTGCGTACAATACATCCCGTGCAACCAGAAGCGGACACTTCGCGAATAATAGTGGGGGTGCGAATTTAGGTTGCCAACATATAACCACCGTTTTGTTGCCGCTGTTGAAAAGTTCAAATGCAAACCCGTGTCTCGCTAAACATTTATTAATCGCATCAGACTCGGTGATTACAAGCCTAGATCGCCTATAATATATGCACTTCGCCGCCACGCCGCGGTCTGTGAATATAGGCTTGTATTCACTTTGCATTCAGCGACCAATCGTTAAATATCCATTTGCCACGAATGCATGTCATTGCCACTGCATAGAACTAAGGTCTCGTTTTGCATAAACCATTTCAATGAGAAGAAGATACCCAATCAAATAGAAAAACAAACAATCAAATTAGAATAGATAAATATTCTAAGTTTTTTTTTACAAAAATAACCATTTGCAAAATAATGTTCACAGAGTGATCATAAATTGTGTGTCATTTGAAAATATTGAGTCAACTGATCTCCTTTTAGTGAATTAATAGCAGCAATGCAAGATAAAGATGCAGGAATTGCTTTAGAAACACACGAAGTGCAAGATAATAAAGTTTACAGACATTGCTTTAGTGGTACGTACAAGTGATTATTGTTTTTTTGCAGGCACGGATACGCTAACTATTCGAGGGGCGATATCAATTAATTAAATAGGAAATCATTTTTGCACTAACCTGTTTTTATTGTAAATATATTTACATCTTGTCAATTCATGTGTAATATTTAACAATTATTCGCCGAAGGCGAGGTGAATATCGGTGAATAAAAACCGAGACGAAGTCGAGGTTTTTCTTCACCGATATTCACCGAGCCTGAGGCGAATAATTGGTTTAGTAAAATTACATAGGTGATTATTTGGAAGGAAAAAAAAAGCACATTTCAAAAATATTTTAATTGAATATTTACGATAAAAGCGGCTTAAAAACGCTTTAGGTGATTATCGCGTATTAATCCGAGGTAGCGCAACCAATCAGCGCAACCAATCAGCAACCAATCACCTATGTAATTTTACTAATGTATATTATATGAAATGGGAAAGTATATGCTTCTACTTTCAGTAATATAGGCATGGTAATTTAGAAAGTTCGTTTCTAACTTTTCAATGTTCGACATTTCATTTTTGCAAATCTCACAGGCCGTGGGCCATTAGCCAAAATTATTTCGTTTCGTAGCACACTTCGGGAAACACTTGGTTTATGGTTTATTTGAAAGGCATATAATTATGTACATTGCCACCAAAAAAATTCCCAAGAGAAAAACTTCTGAAAAAACGAGTGATTAATAAGATTCTTCTATAAAATTCTATTACAGCAAAATTTTAGATTCAATGACAACAAAAATGACTTGAATCATCTGAAAGATTATGAAAAACTACAAATAGGACTTAAAAACATTTTTTTATGTTTCGAATGGTTTTCGAGTTATTGCTGTTTCAAATGTGCAAATTAGGCCAATATCACGTAAAAAGGACTGGGTACTAGGTTGATAGGACATTTTTAAACTCTTATAACTCGAAAACCATTCGAAAAATAAAAAACCGTTTTAAAGTCTTATATGTAGTTTTGTATAAGCTTTCAGATGATGCAAGTGTATTGTTATAATTGAATCTAAAATTTTTTTGCTGTAATAGAATTTTATAGAAGAATCTTATTAATCACTCGTTTTTGCAGAAACTGGCAAGTTTTTCTCTTGGGAACTTTTTTTGGTGGCAATGTATGTATATTTCTTTCAAATAAACCACAAACCAAGTTTTCCCACATGTGTGCCAGGAAAATGTATTTCTAGCCACCTTTTGACCTGATGGCCCACGACCTTTGGTGTTAAGGGGTGCACGACGTACACGTTCTCCTTTTGTACTGTATTATTTCACACGGTTTTGACACCAAATTCAACAATGCAATTAAGGCATATCTCTTACCTGCGACTCAATACCACTCCTGTAACCAAACGGCAAATGACGAACAGTTTTTAAAAAGTATGAACAAGCCCCCCATCGATGCGCGCATTTTCCATATATGCGCGCATCATCCAAATATGCGCGCATCATCCAAATATGATGTATATAAATTAAATCAAGACAATAGGCAAGCAAGAGTTTGTGATCATCAGACGTTTACTAGCTCACTAGTTACATCAAATACACAAGGTCATAGTTATTCATATTCATATTTATTAAACACTTGAATGGCAGTTTGCACGAAGGCGAGCTGAAAAACTCAAGTTACATAGTTTTAGTTTAAAAATATTAAAAATTACCTAATTACAACAATTGTACTACACTATATGACATATAAAATCTTACTATACTATTGTACTATACATATATGGAAATACTACACTCTACTATGTTGTATATATATATATGTATTTTGAACTTTACTGTATATACTTAAATGTACTATGCTATACTGTATATAGAAATGTCATTTAACGTTAGAACAAGTAAATTCTTTAAAATTCTAGAGTTAAAAAGAGTCCCACTTCCTTACACAATACGGCAAGCAGCTGTCACTAAATCGTTTAGTACGTGATTTAAAAAGTGGGATATCCCGAGCGTTTCTGAGATTGTACTCGTGATTAGATGGCTTGGGCGGCAACTCGAAAAGGAGTCTCTATTATTATTCTTGTAGAAGTGCTTGCACAACGAGTCCCTCTTTTCTGAATGACGTCATACCGGACAATGGTTGGTAATTCTGTTGTCTTGTCCGGTATGACGTCGTACACTATATGATGATTATTTTATCTATATGTCTATATATATAGTCTTGTTTTAATCCATCTCTTAGATTTCTTAAGATGTTTAGTTTCGTTTTATACATTATACATTATGCATATGATAGTTATACATTATACGTATATGATTTCTCAAAATAGTGTATAGTTTTCATGGTAGTTCTGTTATATTCTCATGCATGCTGTAGGCACTCAAGTTGTAGATTGGTTAATGTCATGGTCATTTGTGACGGGCCGTATGGAAGGAATGCAAGTTGGTAATAGCTTATTAGAGCAAGGTCATTTACAACCTGTTGGATTGAGAAGTAGAAATTCTATCAAACTACGCGGGACAGATCGTGTGGGGGCTGGAGAGAAGAATGTTTTCTGTGATGCTGCAAACGCCCTGTATAGATTTGTAAGTGTGTGGCCAAGAATACGTTTAATCACAGCTTTAATTCAAGTCTCACATGACAAAGGGACTGTGCTGCATGAAGCATGAGAATGTTATTTCGAGATTTAGTTTCTCTATCCAAGGTGCAAATGACAGAAAATATATCTATTTGGCTGGGTGTGTTATTCAGGGATCGTTGTTAAAAGTTCAACCTTTTTTGCTTTATATATGTGTTCTTTCATGCTTTATTATTTTAAAAGTGTAGAACATGAAATTTAAATTTATCCAGAGAGAATTTCAATGTTTTAATGCTTTTCCTCTCTCGTACGAATATTGGTTAGAAGATTTAAGTAAATTAAGAGAAACTTTACTATAATTTATTGGAACATTTATACAAAAGCCGCGGAATATTAGGAATTCAAATTATAAAGTTTTAAAGCATTTAGAAACTATCCACTATAGTCTTGTACTTTTTATTCAGCCTGTATGACTTGTGTATATATAGTATAAAATTCGGATGGGTGTTTGTGTTTGGCATGACCAAAGGGAATTGTGATCACCACATTGTGCAACATTGACAGCAAGTATATTTGTGCACGTACAGTACGCAGTGCGCTTTGCGATTCTTAATTTGACCAATTATAATACCATGCAGACACGCTCGCTACTCTGGTTTTAAATGAATGAATGATTCGTGAATGACTCCGAATTGCAGTTCGAATAGAACGCAATTCGACCCGGGTCGTGAATGTAATTCGACCGAGCATTGCATTCATTTACTTAAACCCAGAGTAGCGAGCAAAAACATGTCTGATATTAAACCTGGTTGCCGCGTGAACGAGTTGACTAATAATAGTTAGGGCGATTTTTAAATTTCTTGTATTTTAACATGTTATTTTAGTCTGCATTACGTCTTGCCAATAGTGAGACATTTGAAGCTGAATCAGATGATTCCAGTGATAGTGAGGATTCTGATAAAGAACAGCAGGTAGATATCACTATATATGTGGTTCATCGTCTGTTTTCGGAGGTAATACTGTTTTTGTATTTCATAAAAATACTCAGTGGTTCCCGCAATTTATGGGCGTTTATTACCAATGTTCCAAACTCCATCTCGCAAGCTGGTTTCCTTTTTGTTTTGCTCATGGATTATTAATGAGTTTTAGAAGTGTACCGAACGAACCAGTACCATGCTAGTTATTAAAGCATATATTTATGTAACTATACACATGCACCCATCCCAATTTATTCTCGATCACCTGAGACTCTCACATATGAACTATATGTGTCCAAGCAATGTTTAAATATTTTTGTTCTAGACTAAAAGTATTGAAGGTGTTGTGGTAAAACAAGGTTTTCTTGTGAAGAAGGTATTTTTTCTGCATCCTCTGATATTGCATGAGAAATGTTCTTTAAATGACTTTCGCCATATTAAATTGTAATCTTTATCATATAGGGTCACATGCGTCATAACTGGAAGACAAGGAAGTTTGTTCTTTGTGAGCAACCTGCTAAACTATATTACTGTAAACCAGCAAAGGTATGTAGCATTTATTAGTAATGTTATTAGAATAATCATTCCTACGTACGTGCATGGTATAGTTAAACGTACTATAGTTCTACTTAAAAGTCATGCATTTATTCCGTAGTGCAATGTAGTCTGACGTTTTTCATAAAGGTGGTACCGAAAGGCAGGTTTTATAATCAAATTATGCAAGGCTATAAATTGCGTAACCTCCTCTGCAGGCAACTCTGTGGCTTCCAAGACGGCGAAATTCGTATAATAAAGTAATAAACAACGCATGAACGCAATATTTCTTTATTATATTTCTTTATTATATTTCGGTCGAAAATTCAAAACAAACTTTTGACCGAGCAGGATGGGCTACAATTCTCTGCTAAATGATAATATAGAGATATTGCGTCTTGGAAGCCACAGAGTTGCCTGCGGAGGAGTCTATAAATTGCGGTTAATGGAGTAGTATTTTCAAGAGATTCCACTTGCCCTTGGTTTTTTCCAGTCTGTCAACATATTTATTACATGCGCCAAAATTAACTCGGCAACTTTCTCAACTTAGCATGTTAACAACTGATCAATCAAAAATTCTCGTAAAGATTTTTTCCTTCATATGCATGTATACAATGCCCCTCTCCTTTTTCTCCAAAACGTTTGCCTACAGTTTATGTGTGCATGTGCAGTGCTCATGCAAGACCTCAGTCAGTGCATTAACATCGCTGGTTAAACTTTCCAAACTTTACTTCAAAGTGCCAAACGTTTAGTATATGACAAATGAGTTGACTGACCTTAAAGGTTCACCTTTTCCTCTGGAAAAACCTACATGCAGTTCTGACATTTCAGCCAAGTCTTGAGTACCCGTTAACAATGGTGCATGATAAAGTACACGTGATCATTTCCCGCCAATGGCTTTGTGTTTTCACCACTCGAAGATAAAATTCATATCTTCGCGCCGCCGTGTAATATCCTCTATTTATATCCAAAAGAAATCCGTCAAGTTCAATAAACTTTCCCTTAACTTAAGAACGGGGGTCACGTATTGCGTTGACATCATGGCGCATGCGCAATACGTGATTGTACTTAGCTATAAGTCTTGGTTTTTGAATCAACTGAAATTCGGCAAATAACTTCGCCTTGATAATTCTTCATATCATGCTCAACCTCATTGACTAATTGCTAATTTCGAACCTCTGTACTTTTAGCCGGATTGTCCAATAGGATGCATTAAGTTAAATGGAGCAATAGTTGAGAAAATCACAGGAGAATCCGCTGATGGTATGTTCAGGAATCTTATTGTACAGTGAAATGTTAGCGAAACAATGTCAATGACGAGCCTGTTCGAACATTATTACAACCCTTACGTAAGTTATTACATGCATGATGTAATTCTCGATTCTCGATGATATTAACCAATAATCCGCATTCTGCAAAAAGTGATGAAGTATTAAATCATAAAAACCATTGGACAATTCTCTCAATTCCGAACTGTTCCCCTTACATATAAGTAAGGGACATCTCTCATAGGCCCGGTCACCCCAGTGCTACTATAGCTACAGGTTAAGTGCTTCCGAAGGACGGAGAACACGGTTGCAAAGAAGTTGCATGCTTGTATTAATCTGTATAGAAACTGAAAACGAAGAAAACTATTGACAAAAGTGACGTGTTTCCATTTTAGACTAACAAAATAACAATCATTTATATATATGCGAAATATGTGAGATTATATATATGAGAAATAGATATAACTCCTTCACAAGAGGGAACTATAGTTAAGTATTCAGACCAAAAGATAATTACTATATGAAACTTCACATAATTTAGGTGAGAAGAAAGCCAAACAGTTTTACGGATATCGATTTAGCATACGAGCATGGAAGGGATCACAATATGTCTTACAAGCTGGTAGTAAGGAGGAGTTAGAGGAATGGATATCGAAATTAAAGAGTGTTTGTAAAGTTTGATACTTTATATATTCCTTTATATCACTTAATATATACATCTGGGAAAAGAAGGAATATTTATGTCATACACAAGTGAAGTTAGAAGGTCTGCGAAGATCATCAAACCCACGGCATCGGTTTGCTAGATCAATGTATTACCACTTACATCCCCATCCACGTCTATACACATGCATGAGGAAGGTCCTTGATTTTAGAATTTATTAGACCAAACAGTTGAACAACTGGGGTAGGTTGTACGAAGCTGACGTTCTGTGTGGGTAAATTGATTCTCTGTTAAAATAATTACTGTATATAAGTAATTCATTTCTTGTAGTTGAAACCTTTTAGTTTCCATAGCTCAAATGAATCCTCCCACGCGCGAACGCCTGCTTCCTAAGCTACCAGGCCTTGGTCTCAAAATGTGCTGGTAAATACTATTATAAAATAACATGTATATAACGCGTGCTCTGATTGGTCGAAACCTATCGTGAAGACTATCGTGTTGTTGTTATTTTATAAAACAATTACTTTATGGTTTCCGTGTTTGGATGGCCTGATCCAAACACGCGGGAATGTTGCTCGAGTTAAGAAAAGCGCAAAAAATCACTCGCCTTCGGCTCGAGATTTCGCGCGCTTTTCTTAACTCTCGCAACATTCCCGCGATTTCGCGCGCTTTTCTTAACTCTCGCAACATTCCCGCGTGTTTGGATCAGGCCATCCAAACACGGAAACCATAAAGTAATTGTATAGTCCAAATATAGTTTCAAAACGATGAGTGGTATTAGCAATGCAAATTAATATATTTGATTAATAAAGTAATAATAATAATTTGTAAAAAGTAATATAGATCATTTTGAAATACTTTTTTAACTTTTTAAGAAATACATTTTTTGTTTATATGTTCGTATTATTTGTTTCATTTATCTTCTTTATTTTAATTCGTGAATGAAATGAAATATATGCATGGGAGGAATCGCCTTAATTTCTATACGATTTAGAAAGTTGTAATTTAATAATTCATAAATTCAGGAAAGCATGGGTGGCAGATGCGGTTAGCGCGCTGCTCCTTACATTTGAGTTAAGCCTGCATGCTATACTGCAGGTCGAGGGCAGGGATTTACTTAAGTTGGGTAACTTCCCTGTGCTTGATAAACTCATGTAAGTTGAGATTGGTTGATTCTCTGCTGTGTTTCGAGCAGTTCGAGGGTTTTTCTCCAGGAACTCCGGTTTTCCTCCCTCGATAAAAACTAACCCTTACTCCTTAGGGATTAACCTTAACTAACTAACTAACTAACTAACTAACTAACCCTCGGAACCTTTGTCAATTGGGTTGTATAACCTGTTAAGGCTTTCCGTCCACCTCAGAGTGGTAAACATAATAAATAAATAAAAATAACTATCTTTGGGAAACCCGGACTACATTGAAACATACAAAAGTCATTGTAATTCAGTAATTCTTAATAAAACACATTCTTAATAAAGGCAGCCAAAGGAGTGACGACGTTTACATTAGGACGAATCACAAGCAAGCTATTATACTTATGTTTGTATATTTTCCAATTTTGTAACAAGTTAAACAGTCAATTCCTGCCAGAGGGCCTAAATTGCATTTTTCGCAACTGCTCCTGGCTAGGTCTAAAAATGTATATAAATTTTCGTTCGAGCATTCCATCTACAAGCACCTTCTACTATTAGTCCAATCGAACGAGATGCCGAGAAAAAAATCTTGATATTTACCCATACTTAATACCGGCGTCACTAGTCCCATCATATATACTGGACTTGCGGTTAATGCTCAGCAACTGGACTCTGTAGCTCAGGTAGGCTCTTTATGTAGCCCTACACGAAATGTATAATTTAACCCCAACCCCCACCCTAACCCTATATAAAATCACAGACATAACTCGTGTAGGGCTACATAAAGAACCAGCCGTAGCTCAGTTGGTTAGAGCACGGCACCGGGATCGCAGGGCCGCAGTTCAATTCCTGCCAGGAGGGCCTAAGTTGCATTTTTCGCAACTGCTGGCTAGGTCTAAAAATGTATATAAATTTTCGTTCGAATATTCCATCTACGAACACCTTCTACTATTCGTCCTATCGAACGAGATGCCGAGCAAAAATTATTTACATTTAGTCATAATAACGTGATGTTCAAGCTGATACTCAGGGTCTTCAAAGCGAGTTTCGGGGGGTACCGAAGGTGAAGACCTTGAGTATCAACTAACAGCGGGCTTCATAGATACATAATTCTTCATAATTTCAGCCAGGTATTTAGCCATGACATAATTTGTTGGTAAACATAATCATGAATAGTGTAATTATAAGTAAACTATAAAATTTACAGCAAACATTAACAGTACGAGCATGGTTTGAAGCAAACAATCGGGCTTTCATATATTTAGTAAAAAAGATATATTAACACTTTATTATACACGATATAAAACTTACAAATAAGTTTATTATTTATTACATAATTATATACTACAAATAAGTTTACTATTAATTACATGATTATAATTTATATACTACCAGTATACAAATAAGTTAACTATTTATTACATCATTATATAGCTAGTATACTACCAGCTAGTATAGTCTATTTATTTTCGATTTAAGCTCTAGTTGACAAAAATATACGAAACCAAAGCTTGATACAAAGCGATTCAAGCATTACAACTTCTGTCTGTAGACTCTTTCAAAAATATATCAAATTGCAAAATATGTATTTGTATTTCATTTTTCCTTACCACCTCCTCCCCCCCTCCTGCCCCAGAACAATGCATTAGTGGTAAAAGGTCTGAGCAGTAAGGGAATACCAACACTCAACACTTTGAAGAGAAGAGAGAGAAAATGCCATCGAAGAGAGGAGCATTGCTTGATTATATTTGGAGGTTATAGACTTTGAAAAGAATGATCTCGGGACTCTGCATATAATACTAATATGATGGTGGTAATCTATAAGGAGGAGGTGGTGTGTTATATCTGTTAGAACCTCCATCACTGTACCTAGGTGGCATTCTTTGATAGGAGGGTGCGGGTAATATAGGTGATGGTAATTCTGGAATATCGTAGTATTCTGGCGTTTCAAGTGAGGTTTCGCGAGGAAAACGGATAGGAGTGAGAGAATCTTCGGGTAACTCAATTGGTTTTCCAGACAGAGTTGACATCTCTTGTTCACCATCCAAAATGATCGGTATACGTCTTCTAAATATCTGTTTATCTTCCTTCAATATTTTCACACCTGAATGTCGTCTTACAAGCAGAAATGCTACAGCAATAACAACTATGACTACTGCGACCACAAGGGCAGGGAGAACATATTTTAACCATGGCGAGGTCTCGTGTGAAGATAGTTCAGAGAGACTTGGATTTTCTGTTGACGATACAACACAAGGGCCTGTATAGTTAACAAACACTTCTTCTGCTATAAATCTTGGCGATAAAACATTGTAAAAATATGGTTGTATATCTCCTTGTCTTGTTATGAGTTTGCTTGCTATATCATTTATCAAGTCCCCATCACACGTTTCTAAGCTGGTGTTACTCCAAGTGAATATAACTGAACCTTCGGTAAGGGATACAACCTGAATCAAAGACTCATCCTTGTCACCATAATAGCCAGCTATGGTTTGCACTATTGATAATACATTACCCAGATCTCTGTTAAACATCTTAAGATTAATTCCTGCCAGTTTTACTGAAAACATTGCAGCTAATGGTTTCGTACTACCTTCAATATTAACACTGAATGCATCATACACAGTATTTCCATCGTGGTCACTCGCAGTTAGTAAGTACTCAGTTGAAACCTCTCCAAGTTGGCTTTTCAAAACCAAGCCATAAAGTGTTTGTGTCGTTGAGTTAAACTGCAACCACGAGTCACTAGAAAGTCTTGCATGAACTACAGTAAGACATTCCAATCTGAGGTTACGTGTGTTGCCGTCTTCTCTGTCATGAAAAGTATCTGCTGGTATTTGAACGCTGAAACCTTCGCCAACAGTTACACGGAGTAGATCAAAATTATTGTAGATTTTTGGTGATTCTTTTGATGGTGTTGTAGGAAATGTAACAGCACTAGAACTTGATTGAGATGACGTAGTGGATGGAAGGAGTCCAGAACTTGAGGTTATAACTACATAAAAAGTCAAAAAGTTATTAAAGTGCAATGCGAGAAATGACCCATAATACTAGATGAAAGATGGATGCTTTAAGAACTGATCAGAGGTATGAGAAATGGTTACTAATTACATGCTGTTTTGAGAGGCTGTGTGATGAAACGAGCCCAATATTGTAAATTGTCTGAGAATCGGTTTCTATCAGCAACTGTAACGATGGCGACTATTACAACAGTTATTCGTAATAATACAATGCACTGGTACGGGCGACGAAATAAATTAGACAGAATAGGCTCAATAGTAGAAGGTGTTAGAAGATGGAATACTCGAACGGAAATTTAAATACATTTTTTAGACCTAGCCAGGAGCAGTTGCGAAAAATGCAACTTAGGTCCTCTGGCAGGAATTGAACCTGCGGCCCTGCGATTCCGGTGCAGCGCTCTAACCAACTGAGCTACAGAGTCCAGTTGCTGAGCATCAACCGCAAGTTCGGTATATATGATGGGAGTCATGCCAGTATATGGTGTATGGGTAAATATCAAGATTTTTCTCGGCATCTCGTTCGATGGGATTAATAGTAGCATAATTAATAATAACATCATTAATAATAACATCATTAATTTTGACGACATCACATTCTGAAAATATTCGTTATTAAGATTTAGCAAAACATGAAATCGGCCCGACAAATCGCAAAATGTAAGCGTATATCTTTAGGACGTTCCGTTAATATCGCCATTAGCTATTTACACTAATACACTTGTATACCTAATTTATAGGACTGTAAGAAGAGTGAGTTTATGGGCTGCCCATGCTTCAATCCGTAATATTTTATATTAAGTCATAAAGAGTAATTACCTGGCATCTTCATTGAGGTACGAGTCAATAAGACTGTTGCTGTGTGAGGACTTTGTCTTGGTGTGTAAGATGGTTGAGGGAGCCATGACGTCTGTGACGATAACTTCGTTAACGTGTAAGTCATAGACGACTCGATTGTTGAATGCATCATCATTGAAAGATCAGAGGAGATGAAAGGTTGACTGGAAGCTATTGATGAGGAGAGAAAAGACAAACTAAATGTCTTGTATGGTGTTGATGAAGGTGCTGTGAATGATAGTATATCGCCTAGAGATGTCATGAAGCTTTCTGTGGCGAGAGAGAATGGAGAGGTGACTGCATTATCTGATGGAGTAGTGATGGTAAGAAAAGATGATGGTGAGGTAAAGGTATGGTAAGATGGTAGGAATACTGATGAAGTGATGGTAACAGCAGATGATGGCAAAGTAGCTGTTTTGTAAGATGATAGAAAGACTGGTGAAGGAGTGATGGTAACAACAGATGATGAGGCAAGTGTATAGTAAGATGATCGTAAGTCTGATGAATGAGTTATGGTAACATTTATAGAGGTAGAGGTATTGTAAGATGATAAGTAGTCTGGTGAAGAAGTGATGGTCACAACAGATGTTGGTGAACTAGCGGTTGTGTTAGATCGTAGGGAGTGTAAAGAGGGAGTAATGGCGCCAACAGACGATCGTGAAGTAGATGTAAGGTATGATGACAAAAACTCTGATAAAGTAGTGATGGTAACAACAGTTGAGGGTGAGGTAGGTGTATGGTAAGATGATGGGAAGACTAATGAAGACGTGATGGTAGCAAAAGACGATGGTGGAGAAAGTGTATGGTAACGTGATTTGAAATGTGACGAGGGAGTAGTGGTAGCAACACTTGAGGGTGGGGTAGGTGTATGGTAAGATGATGGGAAGACTAATGAAGACGTGATGCTAGCAAAAGACGATGGTGAAGAAAGGGTATGGTAAGGTGATTTGAAATGTGACGAAGGAGCAGTGGTAGCAACACTTGAGGGTGTATGGTAAGATGATGGGAAGACTAATGAAGACGTGATGCTAGCAAAAGACGATGGTGAAGAAAGGGTATGGTAAGGTGATTTGAAATGTGACGAAGGAGTGGTGGTAGCAACACTTGAGGGTGAGGTAAGTGTATGGTAAGTTGAAAGGACGTTTGATGAAGAAGTTATGGTAACAAAAGTTGATAGTAAAGTAGGTGTATGATAAGATGATAGGAGGAATGACGATGGAGTGGTGAAAACAAGAGATGATTGTGAAATAGTTGTATGGTAAGATGATAGGACGTCTGATGATGGAGTGTTAGTAACAATAGTTGATAGTGAAGTACCTGTTTTGAAAGATGATAAGAAGTGAATAGAAGGAGTAGTGGTAACATCTAATGAAGTTGATGTAGGTGTACGATATGATATGTATGCTGATAAAGAAACACTTGTAACAACAGTTGGTGTTGAAGTAGCTGTTGTGTAAGATATTAGAAAGACTGATGAAGAAGTGATGGTAGCAACAGTTAATAATGATCTAGTTGTATGAGATGATGATAGTTGGTCTGATGAAGAGATAGTGGTAACAACAAATGGTTGAGAAGTTGCTGTTGTGTAAGATGATACGAAGTTTAACAAAGGAGTGATGGTAATAATACTTGATGATGAGGTAGAGCTATGGTAAGATGATGGGAAGTCTGATGATGAAGTGATGGTAGGAAAAGTTAATGGTAAAGTAAGCGTATGGTATGATGATAGGAAGAATGACGAAGGAATGGTGGAAATAACAGATGATGGTGAAATAGGTGTATGAAGAGATGATAATAGATTGACTAATGAAGAAGTGACAGTAGCAACAGTTGTTAATGAAGTACCAGTTTTGTAAGATGATAGGGAGTGTAAAGAGGGAGTGGTGGTAACACCTAATGATGGTGATGTAGGTGTACGATATGATATGTATACTGGTACTGATGAGGAAGCACTTGTAATAACAGTTGATGTTGAAGTAGCTGGTGTGTAAGATGTTAGAAAGTACGATGAAGGAGTGACGATAGTAACAGATGATGATGATCTAGTTGCATGAGAAGATGATAGTTGGTCTGATGATGATGATTGAGTGGTGGTTGCAACAGATGGTGTGGAAGTAGCTGTTTTGTAAGATGATGGGAATTCTGATGAATGAGTCGAGGTTGCAACAACAGATGATAAGGCACGTGTATGATAAGATGATAACAAATCTGATAAAGTGGTTGCAATTTTAGAGCTGGCAATAGACGACGAAGTTGAAATCACTCCAGAAATAGGTAGTGTGAAGAGCGATGATGCGGAGGGGCTGGGGACAATGTTTGTGATGTGCGAACCAGACTGAACTGAAAAGAAAAAATATGGTTATTAAAACTAAATGACTGAACAGCTGTACGACGATTCCTGAAATTCTAATGATTATAGCGAAACGATTGATCCAACGCCAGATTGAGATGACTAGGGCGGAGTAAAAAAAATGTGATCAAACTAGTGAGAGATTTTAGTTAACAGACTGTATGATGGCAATAAGCGAGAGATTGAAGCAGAAATCATTGATGTTATCATGCATGGGCTTTCCTTGGAAAAGCAATGAATTGTCTATCCTATGGAGTGTAGATTAAATAGTTTTTCGGAATTAAACGACGTTGTTAACAAGCAAAATATGATAATATGAAACGTTAATTGAAAATTGCTCTAATGTAACTTACTTGTTTTAGTTTGAACAGAGAAAGTCGACGTAGCCGTAGGCGAGCTTTTGATAAGGAAGTGTGTACTTCTCAACTGCTCAGTTGGCGTGTATATGATAGCTGTAGAAAAGATTGTTGTTGATACAAGGGACATGGAGGATTTATATTCAGAACTGGATTGAGATGTCATGATATGCAGTGTCCTTCCTGTTAAGAAAAAAATTCGTAATAGGTATTATTACGTAAATGCATAAAGAAGGAAAGAGACTTTTTACAGAAACTGTGTATTGATTATGATGTTCCAAGTGAAGTTGAATCCCTTGCTGAAAAATTTCGAATGTATCAACCGAAAATCGAACCCATGGTCGACTCTGGTTTAATGTCCCAGCGCTCACACAACTGAATGATTGAGACACTAAGAAATATAATTATAATTCTTATATATACAGTCAACGCGGGATATCGAATCCACGAATACACTACGATGATCGGGAACGATGTAGGCTGAGCAAGTGTTCGACTTCATTTTAACAACATATTTAGCTACTATTCCTACACTGCTATAGACAACAAGCAATGCTTTAACATAGAAGTCATTGTTTTCCTAATATGTACAAACCTGTAGACGAAGGTTTCACCATAGAACTGGATGTAAACTTTGAGTATTTACGGCTACTAGATGAAACTTGAGATGATATTGCACCATTGCTTGTCTCCGTAGATCTAGTACCTAATCTTGATGAATGGATTATACTGTTGGTTATCGATGTCTTGATAATCTCTGAAATATTATGGTCAGATGATTGGAGTGACGTAGAAACTATTCTAGGTGTTAACATTGGGCTTGTGCTTTCAGGTGTTTTATCTACATCTCTGCTCTGTGGTGTAACGCTCGTGGTTTTCAAAACCAATGTTCCAGTTATACGGGAAGTATTTAATATGCTTTCGCTTGTAATGCTTGATGTTAGGTATAGAGGCGTTGTACGGACACTACTTGTGGGTGTTATGTTCTTACTGAAAGTGAAAATTTCGCAATTGTTTTTTGTACATGGCAGAGACGACGTAGGCGTTGGGTTTGATCGTTGAACTGCGTAAGATCGTTGTGTAGTTACAATAACGTTGGTTGATGGTGATGCTGTGGTGAATAGTTTAGATCTTGTATGAGCTGTAGAACTTCCATACGACGTCTGAATTATTGTTGTTGATATAGTTTCGTTGATAATTATACTAGTAGTGATATGCAACACAGGAGAGTATGTTCTTGATGACAACAGGCTCACACTACCTATGAAATTGGAATAGGACGGCTGCAGAAGACTTGTAGATATATTTTGTTGAATAGCTGCAGTTATGGCTGTTGTACTCAATACACTGGAAATTCTAAAAGTTGAAATTGAATGTTGTTCAGATGTAAACAAACTGCTGATAACCGGAGATGAAATAGCACTGAGAGAATTCACAAACGTAGAAGATAGACTAGTGTTGTTTATAATAGTTTTGGTTGTTGGTTGTATGGATGACGTAGTGTCCCCGCTTGAAGGTATAATCATGTAAGTAGACCTTTGGTTCCCACTTGTAGTCCACGAAGATTGAACAAATGTGCTAAGCTTTGAAGATGGAAGTTGAGATGTGGTAGACAAGTTGTCAAAGCGCGTTTTTCCTAATGTGGAATGTATTTGAGAAGACATTTTGGTTGAATGTGAAATCTCGGACTCGGATGTTTGTTGTTTTGACGACGATATCTGGGATAATGTAGATTTTTTTCTTGACTGAGATATCACTGACAAAGTTGAACTTGCATTTTCATACCGTGAACGTATTTCTGATATTTGACTTGATGGTGATAAATGAGATACTGAAGACACGTTTCTTGATAAAAACATCACTGACAAAAGTGAGACGAAGCTTTTGTTGCTAGAAATTTCACTGATGTTTTGTGTTTGAAGATGTTTGATCTGATGATGTCTGAGGATAGGGTACGATAAAAAGACATGACAGGATTAAACACAATGAACGCTATTATACTGTCTCTGAGTTATCGTGTTAAAGTTAGATGAGAAGTAATTACTTGAGAACTGGTTATGTCTTGTTGGCAGTGTATGGTGTGTATGGGGTGAAGAATGTTGAGACTGGCCGAGACCAAGTATTAGTTTCTAGTTTGGAAGCTACATTTGTAATTTTGATATTTTTTGATTTTTTGTTATGCTTGAGAGATTGGAATCGAAGTAATAACATCATATACCAGATAGTAGTTCCAAAGATGTTTTCCTGTGTTAATGTGTATTTGAAAGCCATAAAGTAGTACTTAGCCTGCCAATAGGCATAACTGACATTGTCAATGAATGTTAACTGCTGAGTTTCACATGACTTGAATGGATGAAATGAAATATCTGGATGAACACCTAAACACCCTAACATGATTGAGAATGAAGTCAGAAGTAAATCCTATTTGCGCAGGTCGAAACCAGCACCATGCAGTAGCTGTGAGTTCTTCTTCATTGCTTGACAACATAAACACATCGTATATAGAAATATGATAATATTATTTAGTCCATAGGTCACATTTACATTTTGTTTTTTGTTCATCATTTGACATTTGAAATTTCAGCCAAAGATCCAAGATAGATTCAATTGGTTCAATGAACTGACGCCATTTTATGCTGCCAAGGGGAAGGTTTAGGTTTGTCTTCATCACAGGACTTATAGACAACTATTCTTCTGAGCAAAGAGTGGAAAGTCAAGTGACACCCACACAACAATTTGAGTTAATAAGCCAAATCAATGGTGCTGGTTTGTTTTGTGAAAGCAGCAAAATTGTAAAATAATTAATATTTCACCTTCATCAGATTCAAAGGAGGCCTTTAATATTTTTACTGTTTGAGTTCCTTCGTTCCATTTTTGCAGGTACGTAAAAGCACGTTAGATATCGTTAGATAAGGAAAAGACAGGAAAATAGTTAAGGTGATGTCCTGTTTAGGGGAGATACATCATTAAGAGAGACCTTACGTCCTTACAACATAAAATGTATTATAATTACTGTTCCCAATGTAGTTCCTAGGTCTGCCAGGCGCTCTGGATTTGTAAATATCTTTTTAATGATATTTTTAATAATCTCCAAGAGATCCATGACCATGAAATGCATCAAATTAAAATTAATTGCAAATTATATCTTATAAATATATCCTTATAAATTATGTTGGAATGTAGATTTTTGCTTTAAAATATTGAATTTAAATATTGTAAATATGTAAATTCCTATTTTCAGGCAGCACTTATCCGCCTGTGTTGTACACGTTTCTGTTAATTTCGTCCATTTAATTTAACGTTTCCTATTCAATTTATCCTGGTCCTCCAATCCCAGTCACATCCACTCACTCTCTCAGCACAGGACACTAGAATATAAATAAAAATAAAAACCTACTACATACATATTCGGAAGAAAAAAAGTTCTCCTCAAGGATTTTGTATTCACAGAGTCTTGCAACAAAACATTCTTTCTCTTGCATGTTAGCACTATTTCTTCCATGACTAGCAGACGGAGATGCCGCTACATGTGGGTACTGGGAACTACCCACAGACATACTGAAAGGATACGTTTCTTGCAGTAAAACAGAACTGAAGAAGATTGAACAGCTTTTGCCTATGAAATTTCTGATGTTTCTCTTGTTTGAGGTGATGATCTGAGATGGAAGAGCGAGACATGGTACTCGTCTAAAAGACATCACAGGCAAATAATTGTTTGGAGAATTTTCTCACTGGGAAATGGTTGTTGTTGTGTATAGTGAAATAATTGAGAATTTGATTTTGAAGCAGTATGGATGTTGCATTGGCAGTGTCGCCTGGAGAAAATGAACTCTATGCTTGGCTGAGCAGTAATGATTCTTGTTTGTTTAACAAGTGATTGTATTGTTATGAATTTTGTTTGCCAGTAATCGCCAGATATAGGAATGCTGTATTTCAGATAAGCTCAGTTCATATGGCAGCTTTCACCATTGGAGTGTTCTAGAAGCCAGTAATTTATCATCTAGGATAGGAACATAACTAACATTATCGTAGATGTTAACTACTGAGGATTTCTCCACTAACCTAAATAATGAATCATCTAGATGAATGATACCACACCTAACATGCCAAGTGATGGTAGTACTGAGTCCAGAAGCAGATCTATTTGCACCAGGTCCAGAAGCTAGCACATGTGAAGTTCGAAGTGGTTCTTCTTCATTGCTTAAACAACGCAACACATACATTTCCATTTCAATGATAACATTTTGTGTCAATCATTTTACATCCATCTATGGAAACTATTCCATTTCATTCATCTAATTCGCAAGGTCAAAGAATTAGAAGTTCATTAGATTGACCAGTGATAGCACCTTGAGCCAGGTTTAGAAAACTTGTCATTTCAAAAGAGACTTAAGAATGATCTGATAGAGCTAAAGCCACAAAAATGTTACAATCAAATGCTTGTTTTGACAGTTAATTGGCCACAAATATAGTCAAGGCTCATGTCTTCAAAATTATATTAGTCAATAGTCATCTTTAGCCTTCCTTACCAACCTGTCACTAGTTCGGCCTTTACTGTTCAAGTTCATCATTCTGCAGCCATTTCGTAGGAGTGCAGCTCAAGTCCGTTAGATATCTAAAAGACAGGAAAATAGTTAAATACGTGTCACCAACATGAGATACATCATTAAGAGAGACCTTACGTCCTTACAACATAAAATGTATTATAATTCATATTCAAATGTTTAGGCGAAGTTTCTTTTAATGAAACTTGTAATCTGAAGCTTACAAAGAAATAACAAAAAACCATCAAGATAAGTCAAAATTAAATGCACATCTACATATAACATCTCAAAAATATACAATATTGTCCTGATTGGATTGTTGTTAAAATAAGTTCATACAGTAAAATATTGGATTTCTATTTGTAAACAGACCCCATCCTTATCACAGGCCTTTTCTGCATGTATTGTACCACATTTCCTTCGTAACAGACGTCATTTAATTCACCTCGCCTCCTGGTCGATACCTCTGACTGGAATACAGGAGGAGGTATATCCTAAAAAATAAAACTTAACCAAAATCCGGAAACTTTACAAGAAAAGTTCTGGGCAGAAAGTTCTCCTTTCACAGAGTCTCTTAACAAAACATTCTCTTCTCTGCATTTTCTCTTGCATGTGCTTTCATTTCTTCATGACTGACGGAGACATGTGGGCATGTATAAGATTCCACAGACAAATAATTGGCTGATGATAAAGTTTTGGGAAAGATAACAAGAAAGATTACTAGTGGAAGTAACATTCTGCTGGAAAAATCATCTTTATAGTTGATTATATAACATTTCATAGCTAGTGTGACAAGTTTTCTACGCAGGACGGTGTTTGTAACAAATTTGTGGCAAAGTGCAATGACTGCCAAATTTTAAGATTATCTTGCTCTCCAAGCACGCCAGACTCCAAAAAATCCTAGTTGCTCCGTCCTGAAACCTACATAGAGAAAATTGAGAATTAATAATTTAGTATTTGGTATACCATAATAGAAGCCAACAAAATGTGGATGCTGCAAAGCATGCCCGGAATCGTACTTCTGAGTTGACTCACACTTTACTATTGAGTGTGGACATCACTACTTACTAAAATGCATGTAATATAGCTTATTCATCTACATCATAATAATATAATTATGTCGGGCTTCGCCCTCATCAACTATCACCTCATAGAAATCTTGAGCTCATAATCTAATTGTTTTAGTAGAAACCAGCAAGAAAACAGTATTTCAAAACGTTTTTCATAATTTATTAAAATCAATTCGTTAAAAATCGCGCCGAGGAGATGGCTGTTTCGCTAATCGCTATCTATCGACAATTAGATATCGAGTAGCGTAGCCAATCAAATTACAGCATTTGCAATAGTATACTAGTATGATTCTACTAATTATATATAGTAACGATTATACGGTGACTATAGTGATTGTAATAGCTTCTGCATCCCTCCCTCCCATTTCACACAACACAACGCAACACAACACAAACTCGATACAATACTTTATTGAAATCTCCCCAAAGAGGATTTTTAGAGCCAATAACATAAAAAAGAGTAAAAAAGACTATTAAAGAGATTCTTGCTAATTTAATTTCTATTATAACATATAATTGTCAACGGCTAAATGTTATAAAATTTAATGTTTTTCTAAAAGATTTATAATAACGTAATTTATGCTTAAAAATATGGATCGGCTAGATTTTATGTTCTCTGGACGATAATTCCGTAAAGAGATGGCAGGTTAAAATGTCCATTGGCCAGTTGCACGTTTGAAAAGAGGGGTGTTGAAATAATGTTTGCTCTCCTCACAAATCGCTTGAATAAATATTTTGGTGCTGTTCCATAAACTTCCATTTACTGATTTAGGAATTAGGCATTTGAATGTTAAAATAGCGTCCCAGTCAAGATAAATATTTTTTGTATTGATCGATTAACAGAGAGACATATTTTATAATCTTTAATAAAGAGAGTGACGGATCATCATCAAAATCGTTCTGACTAACAGTCTAAATTTACATTTTAGCTCTTTGCCTTTGGAGTCCTTTGTTTCATAATGATATACAAGAAAGGCAGGCTCGTGATTGTTTTTTGACCTTTCAGATCATCTTAGCTATGAGTTTCTGGTCCTGCTTCTTGCTGTTGGGTTATTGTACCTCGATGTTTCTCAGTTCATTCTGCTTTGTCTATTTTGCGGTAGTACATGGTATTTAATGTGGTAGGGATATGTGTGCATGGTGGTAGTCTAGCATCTAGGGTGTCAGTGTTGGGTATATTTGCGGGTGTTATGTGGGACATGACCTGTTTGGTTTTCATATTTTGGTGTCTTTCTTACTCTGTGTCTCTGTTTCCTGGACCGTTGCTTTCTACATGGGTTCAACTTTTTTATTCTCTTTTGATGTAATCAGCAAGCCTTTTGTCTCCACAATATACACTATAGTTTGTATGTTGTTTTCCTGTGTTTTTCAATTTTGTGGGGAAGTATGATTCGGATACAATGGAAGTTTTGTTCCTGTGGGTGGATGTTTCCTTGGAATGTTTCTACAAGTAGGTTGCTTTTTCACATTTTATATGCTCCTGCCTCAACATAGACTCGTAGTGGAAGTTGGTTAGTTTCTACAACTAACCGGGTTTCGCATGTTTTGTGCTTGTTGAAATTTGGCATTCAAATATGCTCAACATAAATTCCATATTTTCAAATTTCAGAGCAACATAAGCCCAACCTCTCGTCCTCTCCTATCTAGCTGGGGTTTTACATTTTAGGTGCATTACCCTGACGAGGATGCATCCACGGTTTTGGTCTGGAGCATGCTCAGCCAGGCAGGCATCTCATTGGGTCTATACTAGCAATGTCTACATAAAAGTTCTGAATGGCCTACAAACATGGTCCTGTACATATTCCTACAAGGCGTACTTAATCAATGAAATTGATAATCTATGAAAATCAATGTTGATTAATCAGTTGGTCAATGATTGCATGGTATCTTTGTGACCTTAAATTAATTGCTGATTGACTGCATGGTAAATGCCTCTGCCATGTGCACATTAACCCATTAACTGGCAGTACTTACCCTACCACTGACGAGTAAAATTGTCTGGCGTTAGACGGAGTAAAATTGTCTGGCGTTAGACAGAGTAAAATATCTGGGCGCATTATTGCCAGCTAATGGGTTAATGTACTCACAATAATATGATATCCTTTTGCCAAAATATATAACTATATGAACATATTCTTCAGATCCTTTGGCTTCGTGTGTGACATGTTCTGTATTTTGGCTTCACTTTTAGCTCATGCTGTCAATTAGTTGAAACACAGGCATATGACAGCAGATGACATCAATTAATTTAGGCAAAATTGGCTTCAATTGTTTAATATTGATTGATTTTCTTAATTTAATTTTTTTTTAATTTGATCGATTACATTTTTGATCATCGATTTTCATCCGTTAAATGAGCTGGGATTACCAGGACGGTACGAGAGGGGCAGAAGGGGACATTTCAGATTGCTCTGCGTTTGTAAATTACTTCTATTATTTACTTTATGGTACTTGATACCGTAAAATAAAAAAATGTTAAATGTTTATATTCTATAAAATCACACATCAGTATGGAATGTGAATTATTTGGGGAAAATAACCGTCGTGCAGAAGTCATTTTGTGACATGAAAATAACAACAGACTTTATTACAAAGACTACAAACGTGGTGCCACAACAACGGTTAACTGAATATAAATCACAGTGTTTGTAGAAAAGAACATTACAACATACCTTGGATGTTGGAATGGAAACCATCTTTAAAAAATTTCTTGATACTGGATACTCTTGTTATAAAGTCAAATATACGAATACTGTGTTATGGTATGTGTTCGAATTTGTTCGAAACTTCGAAATTCGAATCTTCGACTGCTCATTTCCCGGTAACTATGGCTTGTCACCTTGACAACGGGGCGCAGAAGAAATGAAGAATGCCAACATGATTAAGCAGGATTAATTTATACAACAGTGGTGGATTAGACCGGATTAGTGGATTACCGATTATAAAGCCGGGCGAAGTTTTTCGAGGAGACTATGAAGAGACTTTTGCCAGACATTGAATGCATTGTTCAGAAGGCTGAACAGAAAGCTCTTGGTTTTAGAAGATGCTGATCGACATGTAGTTGGGGCGTTGGGCTCCCCGTGATTTAAGCCCGTTCTCCAAATTCGACAATCAGGTTGCCGACATGAATTTTCGCTTCGCGTCGCGCGAACAAATTCGCCTAGGCCTAGTGGAGAACGGACTTAAAGGTGCACTTCTGCGCCGTCCCCAGTCGCTTATCCTGCATTGAATGATGGTTCCTATGGTTCTATTGTTCTGTTATGGGAAGAGCGTTCCCATGGATCACTGCGCATTTTTTGGTCCGATTAGGTTTTGCGAATGTCAGTAATAAGGAATCGTCTGAATTAATAATGTCGTCAGATGACTTTAACCTTGCATTATTTAAAATCATAAAAGTGGATACGACATTATATTGGCCCAAAAAGACCAAGTATTGGCTGGAAATAATTCCAGGTTATTTCCAGACACAAGGTTTGAACTTGAACTATAAACTTGATTAAAACTATATTCTTAACACTCGTACTTGCGTGTCACCCCGCGCGCTCCTCGCGCAATGGCGTAGCAAACCAAAGCGCCTGGGTACGAGGCACTATGCAAAAGTAAAATATGGTATAAAAGGTCTGTAATTGGTCATCCGTGCAAACACAGGTGCAAACAATCACGTGCATTACACTACGGGGTGGCTATAAATAGTGTAGAGGAACCGGCTAATAAACTCCGCTCTTGCTCAGTTACTTGCTCTCTGTTACACAGAGAATTAGTGGGGCCTTCTGCCTCGATTTCATGCATTTAGCCTAATTTTGGTGTATATATAGGGATACCGACAAAAACCCCACATGACAAAAATCCCGCCGACAAAACCACCACTGATAAAACCCCTGACGACCTAACCCAACCCCGGCGACAAAAACCCCAAATTACTGAATGCCGAAAAACAACACATTTCTGTTTATCAATTTTTTAAATTTATTGATCAGAACAAACTTAACACGATATAATTTAGTGGAAATACTGTTTAATTAAATAAATAAGAGTTATGAAAAGTTACTGTTCATGTGACTAACTAATTCGAATGTTTTGACCGACGCCACGCAGCATCTGCTCCAAAGTCTTTCGTCTATCTCTGAAGTCTACGCATAGGTTTCTTAGTCGTTCCTGTAGGTCGTTGGTTTCCCGCCTGACTCGTTTTCTTAAGGACTCTCCTCTGGCGTCGTTCTGAAGATGGGTAAGGTCGTACGGACCATGGCTGCATCCTTTCTGATACATTCTATCGCTACCCAGATGGATGGATGCGAGCAGCCCACCAATTGCCGAAATGCGCGATTCCAGCTCTCACAAGTCTCACAAAGGTCGTTCGTTCTGTCGTCATTGGCGATTGTCGTCTCGTGTACATTCCACTTCTCAGGCAACCTCTTTCACAGGCTATCTCCGCTAAGAGGAAAAAGCCTGGGAACGAGGTTGCTTCTCAGGTGGAAATAATGGTGGGATTCGTCGTCGTCGTCGTAGTGTTCCATTAGGGACCTTAAGATCGAAGACGGCGACGTGAAACAAGAACGTCGTGTCCGTGGGAGAGCTGGGGAGAGGGCGCCGTGCTATGCGCGGGAAAACTTGACTTAAGAATTAAGGACGACGGCGGTTTAGTATATGTAAATAAAATAAAGCAGAAATGAAATTTAGAGAAATTCAAGAGCTTGTAACTGTACTGTACGCCGGTGAAGAAATCAGTGACGAAGAATTTATCCTTCTTTACGAAGCATATTCCTCTAAAAATCTCGACTTACCGTATAAAGAATATGGCAAGTTTCAGCTTGAAGAAATCGACGAAGATGAGTGCATCGATAAATTTCGTTTAAGAAAAAACGACATCTCCCTTCTGTTTGAAGTTTTACAGATACCAGAGGTAATCAAGTGTCCACAAGGAAGTTTATTTAGTGGTTTAGAAGGACTGTGTTTGTTGTTGAGAAGACTCGCTTATCCTTGCAGACTTAGCGACCTGATTCCAATGTTTGGTAGATCAGCTCCAGAACTTTCCATGATTAACAGTGAAATGATAAACATTGTCTTTGAATTACATGGTCATAGGCTGACAAACTGGAATAATTTTCTATTGAATCCCCCTGCACTTCAAATGTATGCAGATGCCATTGGAGATAAAGGAGCTGCGTTAAAGCATTGTTTTGGGTTTATTGATGGCACAGTTAGACCGATTTGCAGACCAGACAAAAAGCAGAGAGTAGTCTACAATGGACATAAAAGGGTCCACGCCATAAAATTTCAGTCTCTATCCATACCTAATGGATTGATAGCTAACCTGTATGGCCCAGTAGGTAAGACCTATTTCACATTATTATAGATTAATATTTAAAAAAAAAACATGCTGAGTGAGGGATATAATCAGGCATGGTGATTAATTATCATATTGACAAATAGAAACAAGTAACTGGGGTAAGGGTTAGGGATCCAATCATTCAATATGGAAAATGGAAATACTGAGGGGTCTGAGACAGTGATTTGTGTGCCAGCCTGCTGGGGTAGGGCATTTGGCAAGCATTACAAAATGTTTACTCTTAACCTAATATATACATTTCATGTTTATTTCAGAGGGTAAAAGGCATGATAGTGGTATGTTGGCTGATTCTGGACTTCTTGATGACCTTGAACAACATGCCTTTTCCCAAATGGTACTTCAATGTGTATTTATGGTGACCCTGCATATCCACTAAGAGTACACTTGCAGGCCCTTTTAGAATGGTCAGGCCAAATCAGGATATGCAGGATTTCAATACTTCCATGAGTGCTGTCAGGGTTACTGTGGAATGGCTGTTTGGTGATATAGCTGCCAATTCATTTAAATTTGTTGATTTCAAAAGAATTTAAAGATAGGTTTGAGTTCTGTTGGCAAAATATATATTGTTGCTGCTATTCTAAGAAATGCCATAACTTGTCTTTATGGAAATTCTACATCTAAATTTTCAACCTTGACCCTCCAAGTCTTCAGCAATATTTTGCTTGACTGTGTACAAGGACAGTTCCATCGTGAAAACTCTTTAAACATAGCTGCAAGCACTTTCTGTGTGACCAATTGTTGTATTTCAAATGTTTAGATAATAATATTATACTGTAATACAGTAGCTGCATAAATGGATACACCAGTATCTGTACTTTGGCCTAGTGATTTTGTTTGTGCATTTTCACCTCTTTTTAAATTGCCTATATCATCCTCAGGTATTTTACATATTTGTGATATTTGAAACATTCTGAGAAGAAATGTAATAAATCTTCTCAGTAAAAACTTGTCAAATTTACATAATATCATATGGCATCAAAGCACAAAGGAATGCTTGTTGATTGTCTTTGCAACAGATAATTACATGTCTGCCTCAATTGTATTATAAAAAAACATTTTAAAATAATGATGTTAAGTGTGCCTTTTCACCTGTTCCTGCTTTGACATCAGATCCGGTTACTCTGGCAATGAAAAACACTTCCATGAAGATTTTTCCTGGGAAGATATATCACATTTCTTCTCAGATTGTTCCACATACCACAAATATGTAAAATCCCTTAGGATGATATAGGCACTTTAAGGGCCTGTTCATATGAGCTGGGTTGGCCCGGCTAGCCGGGAGATCCCACTGTGAGATGGGTGGGATATCAGTGATGTGGGATGAAAATTTCCCATATGAACACAAATTTGCCAGGCTGGTTAACCCAGCTCATATGAACAGGCCCTTAAAAAAATACATATGTATAATACATTTCTTATGGGAAAAATGTAAAAAATACACATACAAATAAAATACATTTTTAAATATGAATTTTTATGGTAAATAACATTTGAAATATGATGTAATTCTAAATAAAAGGTCCAGTAAAAGAACCATAAATGTCAACATAGTCATAAACTATAAAGCTTGTACTCACTCAGTCAATAAAACCCTGTAAAACATTGAATACAAACATCAACAGTTATACTTATTTTTTCACTGCATTTTCCAACAAAGTGATAAGCAATTGACTTTGCTGTTGTTGAGCTTGCATAAAATTCAACTGCATCTGCTGCATCTGCTGTTGTTGCCTCTCCATCATGGCTATGTAGTCACTGTGTTGTTTATCAGCTATGGCTTGCTTTTGCAATTCTTTTTCTTGATCTTTCTGTTTAAGTTCGAGTTCCTTTTCTTTCCATCTGTTTCCATCTTCTCTCTCAAATACTCAACCGCATCAGATCCTCTTGTTTTCTTGCGTTTCTGTTTCTCGCTATCCTCACCTTTTCTCTTGTTACTTTCCTTCAAAGTCTCCATTGCCATGAGTCTCATATCAGTAGCATCGCCCTTGCTCTGCTCTGCTTTTTTCTTGTTTTCTGCTGTAATATTTAGGTGTGTTTCTTCAGATTGCTCCTGTTTTGCGATTATTTCTTCTAATAAAACGTCGAGCTCGGTCATTTCTGTGGCGATTCCTGAAGCTCTCTCTTCGTCTCTATTTTTTTTCTTGAACTTTTCTGCAAGTAAACTATATCGCTCGCGGACTCCACGTTTACTGACCTTAAATTTTGGTTCAACAGTATCATTCAAATGATCAGCGATAGATTGCCAGAGCTGGCCACGTTGAGGCGTACGCTGTTTTGCCTTGAATGGGTCTGTTACAAGTATCTCCCTGCATAGAACAACATCGTGGTTATCTGTCCACTCCATGACAGAACATCTCCTTAATTTTATATAAAACAACAACAAAAATCAGACTTATTTCGCTATCAAAATTCATCAGCAACCTCGTATAAAATACATTTCAAATTAATTCAGTGCTATACTTACGATTTTGACTCATTTGCTTGTGAATTTTCCATCGCGTTCTCTCGAAGACGGTAAACCTTCAGTTCTCACGTCTTCGACGACAGAAGAACGGCTGGCGTTTCTACCTAGCGCATGCGTAGTCAACAAAAACATGTCAAAATCAGTTCCGGTTGCCGTCGTCTTTGACCGCCGTCCTCGATCTTAAGGTCCCTAATTAACATATATGTGGCTTCGAAGTAGTCCAAAAGTGGGTGTAGTTGTGCAGGGCAATTGTTTCTAAGAATTACACCAAGCCATCAGCAACTCTGTCAACAGGAAGAAATGTCAGTCCGTCGAGCATCCCACAGAAATGCTTGATTGGTTAGTCCAACGTTTTGGACTTCTCCACGTACTCTGGGTTAAGTGGTAGAAACAGGCTCTTGTAGCGACTTGTGGACCAAGCTTGTTCACAACAGCGTTTATAATGGCTTGCTCAAAATCGGTTACCGTCGCTGTTGGATCAAAATCTAGTCCGAATTCATCTCCTTTATCAAGCACTGCGGTTAGAACTTCTTCGTAAATCTCTTGACTCTTACCAGGCAGAAAAGCATATACACAGCTCACTGCGGATTCGCCAAGATGAGCATGAATGACGAATATCTGCTCGAATAATGCCGGTGCAGATGAGAATGTTCCGTCCATGAACCATGTATCAGAGCCAGCCAAATGACCTCGGTAGACCATATCCTCGGTAGCAAATACGACGACTCGCGGTTAATTTCGTGCTTCAGCACCGCTGTCGTGAATAAGGAAATGGCGTCCTTGTCCATCTGTCGTTGTCCACTCATTTTCAATTCGCAAGTCGCAACTCTTGTAAAGAAGCTGGTTCCTTTGGTCGGGAGGCCTGTTTCTGCCTTTGTACGTTTTAGCGAATTCGTTTGTCCCATGGCCATTCGTCCGCCATAGGTCAACTGTTCCATGCATTCAGCTAGAATCTGGCTGGTGTTAACTATGTTGCCAATTAAACGTACGTTGATGAAGATTTTCCCGCATCTTTGCTGCCTCTTTGGTAAAGATGTAGCCGTCATGGCTGTGTTCGACTCTTTAAATGACACGTGTCACAATAGTCACATCTATGTCAGTTGTTATTTTGCCATTGCACGAAAGCGCTGTCCTCTTGGAGCATTCCCACCGCTTTATGGAACTGATAGACTAGTTCGTGTACATATGACCATCGTAACATAACTTTTCACGCCCTTTGTTGTTTCGAATGACTTCCATGTAGGTAGTTAGTTTGTATATGAATTGAGAATCTAAAGCATTATATACTGTATATGATTACGTAATGCGAAATGCTTTTGAGAGTAATCCATGCATTCTGCTTTTGTTATGGATTGCTTTTATCAGTGACCCACATGTATTGTTCGTTTGTTTATGCGGAATGCTTTTGAGAGTCATCCATCCATTTTGCTTTTGTTACAGTATGTGGATTACTTTTATGAGTGTGAGTCATCGCTCATTGAAATCGTGACGTTTCGAACAGGAACTGCTAGCAACTCGTGCTATTCAAAAAACTTTTCTCAGTTTTTTTATATTTCACTCAGGATTAAAATGTGGCCATGTGGGGGTTTTGTCGTCATTCAGTAATTTGGGGTTTTTGTCCCGGGGTTATAGTCGTTGCAATTGGGGTTTTGTCGATGGGGGATTTGTCGGCGGGTTTTTTGTCATGTAATGGTAATGGTAACTCTATTTAGCCACGGTGGATTTTACAATATATAAATAATACAATTCCACAATATATAAATAACAAATACACAAATATACAAATATAATAAGAAAATAAAATTGAAACCTGCTTTACATGAGTGCCGTGGCAGCCGTGCATTGGTTAGATACAGTAATTATTGCTGAGAAGAGAACATTTTTCTACAACCAGACCGAAAAGTATTAAGAGAATTAGCTTGTCTCAATTCTACACGAAGACTGTTCCATGTTACTGCACCACTGTAACTGAACGAATTTCTTAGGTAGTTGGTGCGATGAAAAGGAACAGCAAGTTTGCCCACAGTATCCCTAAGAGAATAGCTTGAAACACAGCTGCGTTCAACAAATTTGAACGAAGATATTCAGGAGCCAAACCATGGGGGTTTTGTCATGGATTCGTATATATAAGGTATGACGTCATGCGACAAGGAATGTTACAAAGTGATTTTGGTCAAGTTCAATGCGCTGATTTAAAAAATCGATGTTATATGGAGAGTAAGCATGGTCGCCTACCTCGTTTTCATGTTTTGGCCTCGATTTTGGTGAAATTATTCTTGATAAATATGATCAACAACATATACAGCTCATATATGGACATAAATAACAAATTATAATAATAGTTTTAGTATTATTAGCTACAGTTTGCATCTTGTCTTGTTACCGGCAATAATGAGAGCAAAAAATCTATAAAGCTAGTATCATCGGCTACATCTTCATCCGAGTCATGATCAGTGTCTTCGACACTGTCAGTGTCACTGAGTCTTCTATATACCTTATGTTGACTTGTTTATGCATCAGTCAATTCTAGCATTGCTCATCCCCCCTCGGGCCACCCCCGGGCATTTGCACTTATTTTTTCTCTAAGTGTACAATTCCCTGGGGCTGGGCGGGAAAAGGGCAACAATGCCCCACCCCGGGGCAAATAAATGATGACAATTCAAATGCTCTGCCCCATATATGAGGGCACACCAACACATAGATTTCGTCAGAATATCAGGAGATAAAGCTTAGTTTTACATTCTTGTAAAGTGTGTGTATGACACAAAACTTTCATCCATTTTTATGGCAGCGCACATGAAGCGCACATGTATGTTCGCTGCAGAAAGCACAATCATTTCCGGATAGAAATGCCCCGTCGGTGAACAAATGCCCGGCCCCGGGGATATTTTGCAAGTACTAATGCCCGGGGGGCAAATAACTTGCAAATGCCCGCGGGGGGGATGTGCAATTCCATGCTAGAATTGACTGATGCATTAGGAAGTTGTGGTTCGCTTCTAGAAGTTAGTGTTTACGAGACACTTATATTTAGTCATAGTACGCAAATTAATTGGTGGTCTAAATTGTCATTAGATTATTCTTTACGAACCCATTCTTGTATATTTACAGCTATGCTTTACAGACATCGCAAATGTCGTTCATTACACCACGAGTCCACGATAAGTCCACAGAAAAATCACAAACAAAATCACAAAAAAATCACGAAAAAATCACAAAAAATAGACAAATCACAAAAATATAGACTTAATTATTTGTCCACCCGTTTTTACAGTGTTGTTTCTGTTGCCAATGCATGCAGGATAATGATTTAGGGGCACCTACTATGCACAATAATGTAAAATATATGTAAAAATTTTGTATTTAACATTTTTGTTTTGATATACCGTATTTAGATCATGCGGATCACACACATGGCATGATAAGTGGCGCCTTAACCCGCGGCTTAAGGTGGCTCGATATAGTAATCACAAAAACCTTATTCAAGAATCGCAAAACAAAACTTCATACTATATGAACAAACCCGGGTGACAATTTGCGCGCGCGGGAATATTAACGAAAAAACTTCCAAAATGACCTGACGTGAGCAGCTGCTCGCGCCATCGTGCGTCATTGCGCGTGTTATATACCGTTTTCATGTCAATTGCTGACATCATTAAAAAATTAATATTCATTTTTGAAAAACAATGCGCTATTTAAGAAATAGAAAACATTTTCCGTGTTTCTATACACTTATAGAAACACGCGTGGGAGTTTGGGAGAACGAGAAATAATCAGTGGGAAAACGAGCCCGTAGGGCGAGTTTTTCCACGTTATTTCGAGCCTTTGCTCGTCAATTTCGCTGCAAGAAAACAACTCTGTTTGAAAATTAACAGTCAAAAATGTGTAAAAGCATTAAAATTGTTTTTAAATAGTATTCAAAGTTTTATAATTCGCATTAAATTTGTTTTTTTTTATGATTTCAAATATTGGCGGGAGAATTTCCGTGTTTCTATACATTTATAGAAACACGTTTCTCGACCAATCAGCACGCGCGTACTATAAATGTTATATTTTAAATCTCATTATTTTGTCTGGTGACCTATGTTCAAATTTTGCATGCTGTATTGCACCGCAAAAATCTTTCATTATACCAAAAATGTTTATCGAAGAAAACGACATTTTTCCACTCTCCTCCGCAGAGTGTCCCGGAAAACCCCCTTTTATATCCTGGCCTAACCTGCGAGCCTTCCTGCCCGATCGTGATGACCTTCAAAACTTCATGTTATACTAAATATTAAAGCTCGCTCAGCTCTCTCCGTGTATTTTATGTTATACTAAATATTAAAGCTCGCTCTCTAAAGCGTTCGCAAGCCTCTGCGGAGGAGAGTGACATTTTTCCTTTTTCAAAAAAATGGCGTTACAGAATTTTTTAGATTTTGCTTATTGTTAGTCTGTCTTGCAAGTAAAATAATACACGAAATAAAATTGGGGGTCACCATGCTTCTTTTCCAACTACACGACGCGATAGGCTATTTTGGAGTGAATTTCGTACACGTATGTTGCCATAGCAACGAACTATGTGTCACTGAACTGAGCATAATTTGAAAGTAGAAAAATCAAAATATATGAAAACCCCGATATCTGGTGAATAAAACCTAAAAAATACGGAGTTTAAAAATTTCACTGATTTTCACTAAAACTTGTATCGTTAACTCGCGCCATAAGTGAAGCCCCAACTCGCGCCATAAGTGGCGCCTTAACTCGCGGGATAAGTGGCGGCATAACTGGAAGTGCACGGCTCGAAACTGGAAGTATGGCTGATAAGTCGCGTGATAACTCAGAGCGCGGCCGGAAAAAAGAAGAGAGAGCGATAGCCCTTCTGAGCCACCGTAGGAAAACGTCGGCGATGGATGCGTGGAACTTATCCTAAGTTATCCTGAGGTGATCCCCTTGATATATTATTGTCTATCCCAATAAAACACAGGTGATCCTCATTGATATATGGTAATATTACTTAGTATCCAAATAAAATACTGCACGTTCGTGTTTACACAATTAACATACGCAATTATCCCTATATGCACAGCAGAAAATTTCAATTTTGTGACACCCCAAACGACAAAGACTTCAGAAACACCGGCATTTTTAAACCTACGGCTTGACATTCTGCCAGCCGTAGTAAATAGGTGTATATTTTGTGTGTTAATGAATTCGTCATAAAGTACCCTGCTAGAACCTCAACCGCGTACCCAGGGTATTTTCTCTCACACACTCTGGAGCAATCGCACCCGCCCCGCTAGCTGTTGCTAGGCAGAGTCACCGGCAAAACCGGAACACCCATAAATGTGGGTGCCCGGAAGCGGAAGTAAAACTGCTGCTTCGGGATAAAATGCTGACTCAGAATATTTGTGCACAAGGAGTGGAAATGCTAATATTGTTGCAATTATGATTAATTTGGCTTTGTAAAGACATTTTAAACTGCTTCTCGTATGGCTCTTAGTATTTGAAGACAAGAATGATAAATTTGGAGATATATTTAGGCCTACAACGAGCTCTTTAGCAACCTCGCCAGGCTCTTTGACCTCCGCTTCCCACCCGAACACGCTGCGGCAAAGACCCTGGTTGAGGCTGGTCGCGTGAACCACCAATTAGCGCTTTCATATTTTGTCGCTTGGGAGGGGTGGTTGAAATTTGATATGCGAGATATTAACAACTTCCGGTGTAACAGCTTGTTCGCAAGGAGTGGTTCTATGTTTGGATATCTTTCTTCGACAAATATGTTGCTACAAGATGCGAAAAGATTCGAAATGTATGATGTTTCTTGAGGATATCATAGAGTATCTTAGGATATCATGCAGTATCTTAGGATATCATAGAGTATCTTAGGATATCATAGAGTATCTTAGGATATCATGTAGTATCTTTTTATCCATTATTCTCCCGTTTTACCCACCTACTATATAAATTGTATAACATTACCCCGTCCTAGCATTAAATATTCTCCTTTTATGCAAATCGCAGCTAGATAATTTTATTAATCACTGTTAATGACTTACTAATGACTTACTACAACCTAACAACACATAGCTAAAAATGTATGTTTACATACAATGTTTGTATTAAAACTATGCTTGTAAAACTTGTTGAAATTTCACTTAAAAATCACTGCTTTTCACACTCTGCTATATATAAACGCTTGAAATTTTGTAAGGTTTAAATCCCAGTAAGAACTAGGTCTATCTTTGTAAACTTATTAGTTAAGCGTCGTTATTTTGGTTGTCTAAGAAAGCCGTTTGTTTCGCATAAGGCGATATTAGATACGAATTTATTACTAATAAGGAGCTTATAAATCGAAATGTTTATTACGATAACAAAGCCATATTTTTGCACACAAAGTATGCTGAACTCAGCAACATTATTGTTTGTTCGCCCAAACTTGCCTGGTCTTGTTCCGTGACGTCTTGCATACTAATGAGGGTTGAGAGGTCTCAAAGGAGTAGGACCGAGTTGCATAATTAATGAATGTTTATGTTAATTACGCAATGCGCCCTCCTCATACGTTAATGATGAGTGCGGCCCTCCCCCTTTTATGTTAATGATGACGCACCGCTCCACGCCACCCCCTGCGCCGCCCCAAAAATCCGGCCATATTATAATGTTTGGTAAGTGTGAACAGACGTCTATAGGCCGGATTTAGATCGAAATTTACTCATGTAGATCACGCTTTTCACTCATGTAGATCACTCTAATGCTTATTTACCTTTGAGCTTCGTAACCCTCAAGACGAATTGTCTATGCCTTCACAAACATGACAATGACGACTCCTCAGGGGCGCCCATAGAAGGGGAGGGAGGGGGGGAATTTGGCCCCAAATAAAAATAAAGTGAGATCTGCATAGATATTAATGTCAAGTAGTCTTCCAGAATGCAGGAATTTGGCATTCCTAAGACCCCATATTTAATTTTTTTATGAGGGAGAATGCCGGACACCCCCTAAAGAATTTAAGTACTTAATGCGGACCAGCTAAGAATGTTATTAAAATGTTCAAGACAAAAGGACGTGCTACAGCTGAATGTCCTAAACGTTCAGAAATATGAAAATCAGTTTTCTAAAGAAACAAATGAATGGAAAATTGCCGCGGACGCCAAAAGTTATAAGTTGCCCCTGCCCCCACACGTTTCTGGGCGGTCCTGACTCCGAGATATATTTAAATACGTTATCGACTTTACGATGACAGCAAAACTTGTAAGTCCATTACATTTGTTCCAGTTAAGCCAGTATTAACCAAATACTTCCCATTTTCAAACTGACTATAAAATGAAAACGAGTCATTGTTAATCAGGTACGTCATGACATCAAGACCTTGTGCTGTTGCCATGGTAACTAAGTTTGGAAATGCGTAAGCACCAGCAGCCGGTGTAGGACCATCTTGACCGTCTGTCCCGGCACTCAGTAGGAGACGATTTCTTTCAGAAGTAAATTTATTCATTTCAATGGCAGCAGCTAAAGCAAGTTCTTGATTACGACCTCCTCGTCCATTTCCATGAACAGAAACAGTAGTTTCTCCTGCACCTAGGATACACACTGCTTTCGTTGTTTCCACAGATGAAATCCCCAATCTAGCATAGAGCTTGCCAACATCTCTAGCCTCACCACTTACACATGTATTGTGAATAATGACATCATACCCAAGTTCATGGGCCATCAAAGATGATCCATCTACAGCTACTATATTGTTACCAATTATAATATTGTTAACATGAGAGAAGTTGGGTGTCTCTCTTGAATCATTTTCACTGTCAAGGTATTTGATAACATTGATTGGTAAATCATGACTAGCATTTAGTTTCTCAACAATCTCAAGACAATCTCTTTTTGTGGACGTGTCAGGAACGGTAGGGCCACATGCTATTATATCCATAGGATCTCCAAGAACATCAGATAAGATAAGCGTGATAACCTGTTAAATATAAAATGCGGTTTATATACAGTAGTTTCCTAACGACTTTCCTCATGATTCATCAAGCAAAACGTTCCACTCAACTCGTTAAAAAAATAGAATTACAGAAATGTGTGCTTGGTTTGTCTTGATCTCAAGGTTTGGTCAACTCCTGACACCTGCTTCACTTCTAGCTAAGACAAAGCTGACACAACGTGTGTACTGTACCCAGGAAATAGTAAAGAATCTAGAAGTCGGCCATAACGAGGAGGTGCTGCCCTTGCATGAAATTCCGTGTTTGGCGGCGTAGTGTTAAACTTTCCAAAAATGAGAGTGTACATTCATGACCCATGACCCGTGTCTCTCCCAACTAGGGACTGTGGCAAGTGCATGTTGAACTCGTTCCAACATAGGGACTATTTCTCTGTTCAATCACGTGTTATCACTGCGAGCTTATAAAGAAATTTAGGTCACAGCTACACAATACCGTTTTGCACAAAAGCATCAGGCCAGTTACATTAAGAAGGAACGAATTAGTTTTCATATCACTTCCAGAGCCGAATGATTTTCATCCCATGGAGTTCATGCCATATGGGATTTCTCGCCGGGTAATCATCGACTGCAGACAAATTCGATAAAAGCTTGCAAATTCACTGTAAACTGAATAACATACGTACCTAGCCTAGATTCTCGCTTCCAGACGCGAAGCGGAAATTAACGGCTATAGCTAGAAGGCCTAGCACATTTTGGAAATCCTTAATTCTTAACGCCTGATTCCAGGCTATTCCGAATGGGCTATTCCAACATGGCTTTCCAAAAATTAAGTATCAATGAAAGCAGATTAATTTATATTGCATATGCATGCATGTAAGTTATAATTTAAGTGTATTTGACCTGTTTATGTCTTACTCATAGGGCAAAGGGCAAAAATGGTTCCTAGAAGGGCAAATATGCGAAATGTGCTGGGCCATTTTGCTTTCATCCCATCCCCAGGCTTCTCACTCCAGCGCACCAAGCATTGCAGAATGAAAGGCAAGGAACTAGGCTAATATACGTACCGATGCAGGATATGCAGCTTGAGCCAATTTCCCGCCTTTAATTCGTGATAAATGTTTTCTTACTGTGTTCAATTCAAATATAGTTGCACCTTTCTTTGATAAAACTTTTGTTGTTTGAATTTTTTCTTGCAACGTTATTTCCGACACAGGCAAAGAAAGAAGAGCTGATCCTCCTCCAGATACAAGAACCAACAAGATGTCGTTTTTCTCAACATTTTCGGCAATTTTCATTATTTTCATCGCAGCACTTCGGGCAATTTCATCTGGGTAGTTGTCTTTTGCTCCCTCCATGATCTCTATCTTATTCGTATTTGAAATGGAAGCAGATTCAGTTATGTCAGAATCAGTTGACTCTATTTGTCTGCATGGCTGATAGTGTGCCAAATTCATGATCGTCTAAAACAAAAGACCAAGTATGAATCAAATATTGTATGAAGATTTACTATTTGCTATTGTATATACATATTCATGTGTGATCAGATGCATGCACATCAATTTTAAAAAGCAATTATCATGAAAATTGAAATGATAATGGTAAGTCTTCAGAGCTTAGCGAGCAGGCATCAGCATGTTTTCTAACGAGATGTTAACTTATCTACAAACTGATTAAAGCCATATAAAGGTTAGACATTTTATACAAACTATATATATTTGTTAGGTTATGGTAATATGGTTATATAAAACGTTTGACCGAAATCCATAACCTGTCGATGACCTCATAAAATAGAGAACGAAACAGACTCCGTATAATTCCATCTTGGAACTCAAGATTTATAATATTACCGTTAAACCTTTATCTCTTCTTGTTTTTGTCAAATCTTAAGTTGCAATATGATCTTTTATTCGGAGTCTGTTTCATACTTTATTTGTGAACGATAACAAGAAATGTTAATAACAAACAAACATGCTTCAAATGACATATAGTCATTCACTGCGCCTTTTCGGTGGCGGAAAGTTTTTAAAGTGTTGTTTACTGTAGTTTTTAGTTCGGCTTCTCGAACAACTCTATCTGTTGGTGCTTCGATTAAGCGCCGCGTTGTTGTGAATAAGTACGGCGCTTATTCGAGGGCGGCACTCTTATATTTTTGCTTTCATATACGGCGCTTAATCGGGGGCAGCGCTTAAACGAGTACATACGGTATGTATGTATGCATGTCAATGAATAAGTAATCTCGGTTTGATTCTTTGACGTCGGTATAGTTTAGTTATAGGCTCGCCATCCTGCTACTTCACTCTTCAGCATTTCGCTCGATGCTAGCGCTCAAGTTTGTCCATGATGACGTCATTTTCATCGCCCAATATTTGTTAGCACTATGGTAACGAACTTTGTAAGCCATGCACTGCGTGGTGGTTAAAATGCCAAAAAGAAAAAATGTTTTTATACTCTGAAGTCTAACGACGAGAACGGCAAGGACCGAGTTGCAGAACTCGTTCGTGGATCATTGTACCAATATGCCAGTTAACCCCATGCAGACTCTCTACTTTAGCAAGCGGCAACCAATATAATTATATAACTTGTACAAACCTCACAAGTCTGTGTACCACAGGGCACACTAGCAACACCTTGGACAATATGGGAACCAAGAATACTCTCAACAGCTTGAACCATACCAAGAACTGCTTTACCAAATGCAACCACGTGAACGTTATGATTGAGATGGTATTCTTTATCTTGTATCACAAGTTTATCATGTGAAACCTTTAACGCATCTGATATTAACTTGCATGGAGCCACTGCTCGAACACCAGCAAGGAAAATCTTGATCGCATCTTGTTGAAGTTTGTGCATCATTCATACCTTGATAAAAGACAAACAACTTGTTGTTTTTACGTTTTTAATACTGTATAAAACGTGCTTAAAAACCCCCAAAAAACACACACACATGACACACCTAAACACACATATGACATGAAGTGTTTATGGTGTTAACGATGAAGATGCGGTTTCAAGGGTTAGGAGTTGAGGCGCGGGAAGCGAAAAATTAGGGAGGCGAGGCGCGTGAAAGGATTTTCACTCCACGCGCCTCATTTGGCCAGTTTGGTCGACATCATTGGGGTCATAATACCCCTTCTTCTGTTTTCTCTGTGCCTCGTTAATCTTCTCTTTCACAATGCGTTGGATGTCTTTCAAGGTCTTTTCTTGCTCGCTGCAGTAGTTTGAAATAAGCAGTTTCGTTGCTTCAGCTGGATTACTCATCAGCACTTAAACTGTACACCCTTACTGTATGAGAACTGAGTGCCAATGGTAAACAATGCCCCCCAATCACTGTGGTCTTAATTAACATTAGCCTGCGTGGCAGGTGTTCTATTGTGTGAGAGGGAGTTTTGTTTAGGGAGCGAGTTTTGTTTAGAGTGCGCGCTTTTGTTGAGAGCGCACGCAAGATGAGAAGAAAATGGGGGAGGGGGGAATTGAAGGGGGAAGCAAACTTATCTCCCCCCCCTATATTCTTCTCACCTCGCGCGCGCTCTCAACAAAAGCACGCGCTCTAAACAAAACTCGTTCCCTAAACAAAACTCCCTCCCCCACAATAGAACGCCTGCCACGCAGACTAAATTAAGATAGACTGTTAGCCTTTCCACTTGCCCATCATTTTGCTGATGGTACCGACAAGGTTCGCAGCTTCTTCACACCAAGAAGATGGGACATCTTGCTTAATGAGATCCGGCTCGAAATTTCTTCCTTCGTCAATCAAGAGTAAAATGAGATTCCGTATGGGGTGATAAAAGCGTTGGGTACTGTTTCGGCCCGCTGCTTAACCATTTGTTCCGCCCCTACCTACTTAGGGAAGTGATAAGACATAACACGGATGTACTCATTTTCACGCACGGCCTGACCTGAGACAATGTCTAACAGCCGCTCCCCATTCTCTTCCAAACTTTCCCGTCATCGTCCGGTTATCCACAAGTGCAACTTAGTTTCTGTATTAGCATACTGTTCTTCAATCAATCAATCAACCAATCAATCAACCAATCAATCAAAATAGTTTATTTAAACACGATATTTATAAGGCAGCAACCTATGCTGATGTGCTCGTGTATTTACGTTATTTACATCTAGTATTAAATAAATATATAATATATAAATAGTAAAATCAAATAAGCTAAATATTGTTCTATATATATGCTATTTATAAAAATTGTCAGTACCTGCAAATATCACAAAATCAATAAAATCTAGATTAAACATTTTTATGTAGTTGTATCTTTTTGGTGCAGAAAACGGCGCACGAAAGTGTTGTCCGGCGCAGATACATTGTACATTCCATACAGAGGTGCAGTGGCACTAGTTTAAATGCTGAAGGCACAATATGTATGCCAAATTATAGTCAACATTCTGCTCAGGGCATACCCCCAATATACCAGGGCCTCTTTTAACTAATGTACAGTGGAGGGGCAAAAGCCCCCCCAGCCCCCATGTAAGCTATTTTAGCCCCCCCAGTAAGCTATTTTCGCCCCCCCAGTGAAGGTCCCTTTTGTCCAAAATATTTAGAGGAAAGTTATGGTATTCTCACAACAAAATCCAGCTCCGTTTAGATGTGATATATCAAAATTGTCTCTGAAAATGCAGGAAATCAAGCCACAGAGACTTAAGAATACAAGAATTTGGGGGAGGACCCCCAGACCCCCCTTTCCCTTCAAACACCTGTAATACACCACCTACTTGTTACGTCCCCTTTCGATGATGGCCCCTCACTAACGATTTCTTAAAAAAGGCCCTGCAATATACAGCCCTTCCTTAGGAAGTTCCATGGCTGATGGCTGCAAGGTCAGTTCATAGCTTCATATCAAACAACCCCTGTCCCCCCCCCCTTCCCGCAATCGTTCCGCATTTACGAGCGCAATAAATTCCAATAATTTTATATGGATCATTCCGATATAATGAACTAAAAACCAAGACTCAATAATTATAGATACTGCTCTAACATACAGAATGCTATACCTTGTGTTGTGTTAGTTGTGTATCATTCTCAAACTGTTGGATTAATTCACGAAAAGTCCAGTTGAAAACACCACTCCACCATAGCTATATCGAACATGCAGACGCAGTCAGCCAGGTCAGAAGTGCCGCGCCTGAAATTTGCCACCATTCTGCGCGCTGATTGGCCAAAACGTAGAATGTTCCTTATATGGATTGTGTCAGCTCACTCAGCTGTGCGAAATTAGAAGTAAACATGCAAATATGTGATGCTAATCGCAGTCGTATTAAAGCTGGCTGCTACATTAATTTGTCGGAACCAAACCACAGGACTGACAGGAGCGTATTTAAAATGAATTTAAAGATGTGCTGTATACAAAATTAACTATAAAGATGCTTTTAACATGTACCTATCGCAAGTCTATAGACAACTAGACGTGACGGAGCTGACTAGACTTTCATACTGAATCAGGAAGCAGACTTGGGAAGCCTTGTATTTATATTAATAAACTTGTGAATATGAATTCAACTACAAGTGTTCTCCACATTGGAGATATAGTATCGTTGTATACTGAAGGACCGGATAGTGGATTTCTCAGCACATTGGGGTATGTTGATCATTTAAACCCTTCAAAGTCAACATAAACAATACTTTATATATAAAGTCTTGTATCACTTCCATTTGACATCAGTTGCATCTTGAATTAAGTTGATTTTGTTTCAGATTGGTAGATGATCGCTGCGTTGTACAGCCTGCAGCGGGAGATCTTAATAATCCGCCCAAGAAATTTCGAGGTGAGTTTAGCAAAACACAACATTCATCTCACTTCTATATACAACAGCCCGGTATATTTTTAGGTTTTTAATCCCTAAGCGAAACACCTGTTATTCCCTTAAACTATTATTTTCATGCCTAGATTGCCTCTTCAAAATATGTCCCATGAACCGTTACTCTGCACAGAAACAATTTTGGAAATCCGCCAAGCCAATGCTATCAACTGCAAGAGATACTGTACTACTGACAAAGCTACATGTAAGTATTAAAATAACATTGTTGTTTTGAAATAATAATTTTGTCCACAATGTTGCATATTAATATGCATGTAAATCAATTATGTATACTCTGGTTTTCTTAATAGACCTGTATTGTCATTTTGTATTGACATTGAAGTGTATTTTTGTACACTTTGCTTCAAATTTTAACAACTATAAAAAGTTATTACGTTAATATATAATAACAGTCTCATGATCAAGGGCACTTCCAAGGCCATTTTTCTTCAAGGGGACATGTCAAGCCAGAGTAAAATACTCGAGGGTCCCATGTAGCATGAATCCTTAATCTTGATAGATTTGGAAATGGCCAATCATAAAGTGTTACAGAAATGTTGAGTGATTAACCTGTATTTCACTCAAACAATCCCATTCATGGCTATACCCTAACATTGTGATCTATTTGTATAATTATTATATAAATGTCATGTTATGGGTTCCAACCCTAACCCATTACATGACATTTATGTATTATATGTGTGTATGTAAAAAATGGATATAACCTCAATATCCTGAAAATGTAGCCCCTTAGGGCACTATAATAGAAAGTGTACAGTCATTTGAATCTTTGGGGGTCTTTGGAAAGGTCACTAGAGGTGCATATTGCATATGATAAGTGATATAAATGTTAAAAGTGTTGGAAACCATATGTAGTAGCTACTGTATTTTCATGCCTGCAAATACAAACAGACACATGCGAAATGTCACATCAAATATATAGTTACATTCTAGGACATTTGCATTTTGTGCAACTTGACTGGAGTTGAATTGAGCATAATTGTACACTTGCATGTTTCAGTTAACAAGACATCCTTAGAATCCTAACATACAGTACAAATATTAGATGTTGATTAAGAACAATCAGAATTTAAAAGAATCTTAAACAGAGTATGACAGCTAGAATCCTAACCAGGATTTGATAGGATCATAACCAGGAGTTGATTAGGAACTTGTCAATTCCTGGTTAGGATCTTGTCAAATCCCAGGGCTCAAAATAACGGCTGGTCACTGGTCAATGACCGGCCAAATCTGGGATGGCGGAACCACAGGTGCAGTGGGTGCAAGTGCAACCCTTGCCTTTTGTATTCACAACCTTCTGGGTGCATTATGCGGGTGCAGACTATGCGTGCAACGGGTGCACAGAAGATTTAACATGAACAGATTTAACACGAATAGATTACTTATAAAAATGTAAACCCTTAAGTTTATCGTGACTTGTAAGCAGGGGTGGCAAGTAACGAAGTAAATGTACTTCGTTACTGTACTTGAGTATTATTTTTGAGTAATGCGCATGTAACGAAGTATATCTTTGAGATAGTACTTTTACTTGGAATGAAGTCATTTTATAATGTAACGTTTTACTTCGCTATTTTCATTTTGTTGCAAAGTATTTCGTTACTATTCCAGTTTTTTTAAATTTTGCAAGTGAATTTTACCCGATTTTGACAGTTCAGGCAAGTTATTATAGAATACACAATTACACAAAGTACATCCCCAGAAGTTGATGCGTAGTCTGCTGATCACAAGAGGAACATGCAAAGAAAAAGGTTGTGAGGATAGGTTAGATTTATACGACTATTAAATTGTTGGTTAGTGTAACAGCCCCCACCCCCCGCCTCAGTTTAAAGGGTTTAGCCAACAGTACTTTTACTTTTTACTTTTACTTCAAGTATTTTTAAGAAATACTTTGTACTTTTTACTCAAGTACGTTTTTCCTCTGGTACTTTTTACTTTTACTCAAGTCGTTTTAAAAGTAGTTTAGTCACCCCTGCTCGTAAGGTTTTTGTATCTGCGAATGCAGATATATTTAATATTGCTATCGCCTTGTAAACCGTACCGTGCTTGTAGTCAATCAACGACAGCCTAGATTAAAATGACATAATTATAATGATACTCTTCGATACTTATTCTCAAGTATAAAAGACTAAAATCTGAAGGTTTCAACAATTGTTTTAAACATTGCTCCCACTCTCCTCCACAGAGGATTGCGAGTTTTAAAAAATATTTTGTCGTCTTACACTGAGTTTCGTGGACCATGGGGGGAGCGTGCATTCTTGAGCATTTTTTGTAGTCTCACACAACGTTTTTAGATCTTTCCCCGCGCGCTCGCATTTCCAAATCCCCTATGTTCCCCATGTGTACAGCACGCTCCCCCCACGCTTCATAAAACCCTGTGTAAGACGACTACATATTTTTTAAAGCTGGCAAGCCTTTGCTGAGGAGAGTACATTGCTCTCATGTGCTATAGGCCCTCATCCCCTTTGTGCACAGTTTTTTAACTGTACACTCATTGAGTGACATTGACCTCATGCTTTGACATCATTATACAATTATGCAAATACGCATGAGCAGATACATGTACGCTTTGCGGACCTATTTTTCGTGTTTGATTTTAAATTACGTTATAAGTAGGTAAGTGCCCTTTGATTTTTGATTGTGCCCTTTTGTTAAAAATATGCCCTTTTGATAACAAATCACACCCCTTGCCCTCAGCAACTTCCAGCATCCCCAAATATGACCAGTCAAAATTGTATGATGCTGGTCATAGTGACCAGTCAGATTTTAGTTCTGGGATGATTTTTGACATGTTGTGGACCTGTTAAATATTATGTCAATGTTGATGTTTAACTTAATTCCTTCAAATTAGTCATTAGTTGTTAGTTGTATCCTTCCTGTTGTGGAACAAAAAGTGTACGTGGCTAAATACGAGTTTTTGATGGATAAAAGTTGGCCTACTCTACTATAAATTTAACAAGGCTTGTGCAGTGTTTGTCCGAACTTTCTAATTATATTAGCGACACTTTGCGCCAAAGTGGTGAATTACACCATGGACAATCGAGAGGAATTGTTCTCGATTGTCTATTGTTACACTGTTGAAATGAAAATTGCCTTTTTAAAGCATAAGGGACCGTTCATTTTTTATCTGGGAGGGTGACATTCTTGCAAACACAAGAAAACATTATTTTTTGCGTGACCCCTTCCCCCCCCCTTTCGCCGATATTTTTTAGCGTGGCCCACCCCTTTAAGGCCAACTTTTTATCGGATGGCCCACCCCCTAATTCCACCAGCCCCCTCCCAGATAAAAAATGAACGGTCCCTAAGGTTTTGATAATATTTAACAATTGTGCAATTTTTTATTATGATTAAGATGTGGCAGAATATACTTTACCTCAGTACACTATTCCAGTAATGTACTAGAATATAATTAATTTTTCCAAGTGGGTGGTGAAGGGTATTTTCGTAAAGCGTGAATTGCCATTTTTATTTTTCGTGAAACGGGAAATGGCTATTAATTTTTCCGTGAATCGTGATTTAGATAGTCCCCGTGAATCGTGAGATGTTGAATTTATCTAATGTGAAACGAGAATTCAAGTGCAATTTACCGTTATTTGTGGTTTCACGGGGAGTAGAGAAGCGACATTTGTGTGTGCAAAACAAAAATACAGTACTTGAGATGTCCACAGGGAGTATAATTCGTATAACGTCAAGAATGCCTCATAGAGTGCCGACTTTCCGGTCTTTCCAAGTGCAAGCTGAAGAATACAATTGGAACGGCATTGTATTTTCCGTGAAACGTGAAATGGAAGATTTTTTATTGCGAATCGTGAAATTATCGTTTTATTTTTCGATAAACTTGATCAATACCCCCCCTTCACCACCCTTTTCCAATGTAATTAAACGAATGCTATAATCATATGGCTGCAAAATTGGTGGGAATATATAAGTAGAAATTTAACAATAGTCACTCGTATTGTAAACATTCTATAATTTGTTTGGTTGTTTCTTGTAGCATGCTGCAGAACTAGAGAAGAAACAAAATGAATCTGAAAAGAAAAAGTTGTTGGGTCAAGTGGTCAAGTATGGTCATGTTGTACAGGTAATAGGGAAGACTTGTTGTATTTATAACTTATGTTTTTATTGTTGGTCCAACAATGTTGGACGATGTTGCACAATGTTGGATGGAAATTTTAAACAAAGTCAAACCTGATCCAACATCTTCTGACATCAGCCAACATTACCCAACAATGTTGCATCCAACAATGTTAGATGATGTTGGACCAACATGTTGGCTTCGTTTGAACGGGCCTTAATGTGTAAATATTGTCTCAGCTTAACCACTGGGGACGTTCCAGAGATCTCATTGACTGTAGTACAGTAAGTTCGCTGCTCAGGATTCGTTTTGATTCCGTAAGACCCAGTCTTTCACCAGTGGAGTGGTGGGATTGGTGTTTGTCGAAGCAATGAGCAAAGCAAATGGGACTTCAAACCGGAAAACATGCAAAATAACACCTCACCAACGGAAATCATGCCACATGACACCGCCAGTAACTGTCTCCCAGTTAACTTTGATTAATATTAATCACATGAAAGAAAATTTGGATATTTGATAAAGCTGATGCAAGCGACTTATGAACTGGGTCATCCACTTACTTATAATGTTTTAATTGTACAATTGAGTGTAGTTAAATCTTTCTCGAGACTTCTCCCAGTTGCCTCATCTATCGAATGAGTGCATGCCTGCTTAAACTAGTGTCCCATACTGGGGGCTCTCTAACTCAAATGACTGAAAATATATTCCACTTGCATGTTGTTCAGAATAATTCAACATAAATGTAACCTGTAATAAATAATTATTTTATTCTTGTTGTAGATCTTACATGTGAAGAGCAATAAATACCTGACTGCTAACAAGAGATTACCAGCGCATCTGGAGAAAAATGCTATGAGAGTGACCTTAGATACCAACGGAAATGAGGTATATAGTCTTTATTAGCTTATGCATAGGCGACGTTTTTGATAAATGCACAACCCCAAATTCCCAACCATATATAATTTATTTTGGTTGTGCATATATCGAGAAAGAGCCGCAGCTTGTGTAGCACATTTTCTCTTTCTCTTGTTTTGCTTTCTTTTACAGCTGGCACCTTTTCTTTTATAGTTTTATGTTATTTCTATTTCTATGTAGGGATCGTGGTTTTATGTTTTGCCTTTCTACAAGTTACGATCTCAAGGTGACGATGTATGTAATTATTCCACTTTCTTTGAATATATCACTGTGAGCTGGCATATACTATACACTGGCATCACTAATTACAATCATTTTCAAATGTGTTGGGACAGATCTCCCAAATACCTATAATTTTAATAAACTTCGATCCCCCCTCCCCATATTCAATATTGTGTCCACCTACCATCATCTTTGATGCGCTATTGTGTTTTGGTTGGGGAAACAACATCGACCGGGGGAAGGTAGGCAGATTAATGTGTGTAACAAACTGCCACTGACGATCTAAAACTGAAGGTGTCCCAACAATTAACTTTTGAACGTGATTGTAGCATATATATCTATGAACTTGTGGTTGGCTCTATAGAGCACTGCACTGCCACATGTTTAGTAAAAAGACGGAAACATAAATTCTCGCTTCCAAAATACTATTAAGAGTAAGACAGTTTAACTACTTTATCCTTTATTTTGTTTTGGTGAAAGCACGCAAAAGTATTTTCATATGAAATTATGGCTATATATACACATTTGGGAAATATTTAAGATAACAAATAACTCTTAAACGTTCTATAGGTTCTAGATTTAGTAAGTTGAAAGTACTTGATTAATATTTCAGGTGGTTGTCAACGATAAGGTTATTTTAAGTCCTGTAAATGCTGGTCAACCTCTGCATGCTAGCGGCAGTGAATTGATTGACAATCCTGGTTGTTATGAGGTAAGGTAGTTTTTATAAAGTGGTTTTAAACTGCTTATATTTGGCGATTTCTATACCCTCCATATCTATGCCATTTATTGATGTCACGTGATTCTTAAATATAACGGCTACTTTGCGGGTTTCATTAAACGGGGCAGCAGATAGTGTTGATACTTATACAGTAGAAGCTGTAATAATTCGTTCGAATAAACCGTTAAAACGCTCGTAAATATGAATAATTTATTATGTTGTTCTTTCACGCCACCATATTTTTACAACAACAACTCTTATGACCCCCCACTAAGTTCCCCAAATGTCAATCATAATGTCTCGCGTGGAAATCACGCATTATTCGTGTGGTCTAAAATAACAAATGAATATAAACATAAGCATAGTTGTTAACAGAAGCAAGCTGAAATTAAACTTTCCACGCCATCTTGTGCACGATCATGCTTAGTGAAACCCATCTATTATCAAATACCACATACGCGTAATCTTTCGTTACGATTTTAATCATTTTCTAGGTGAATTGTGTTAGTTCTGACACAAATTGGAAGGTATCATTATTTCTTTCGTTCAGAGAGAACAACGAGGAGACATTAAAAGGCGTAAGTACAGTTCAGGTTGCTTTTGTCGTGACTCACCATGATTAAAAATGACAATATGCACCCGAACCTTCATAGCCTTTAAAAGATAGTAACTTAGCTGTAACAATAGTTTTTCGACCATGAAAACGTGATTACCTCTTAACTTAATAAGCAACTTTGCATTAAATTGGAGCCACAAAGTTTTGAGGACTGAAATTTACAGAAACAAATATCTTGACAACCTAAGTGTCCGCCACTGATAATACGGACATTGAAGGGACACAGTGTCTGTATTTGAGAGGTGTCCGTTTTATAGAGGTTCCCACGATGACGTTCTTTTAGGACTCAACTGAAAGTTGTTGGTGTTCAAAAAATGGACCACATTTCAGTGTCTATCACATTGTACATATCAGTTATATGCTGTATATAGGAATAACGGTCAGTTTTGGAACGGAACGAACGTTCAACGCAATTTTCCACCTAAATGTGTGAATGAAGCGTTGATGTTGTATAACTGTAAGCAGGAAATTGTATAGTATACTCACGGCTAATCATCAAATGATCACCGGAGTGTCCATAATAGAGGTTAAATCTATATTTGCTTTCTGGGGACGAGATTTAGTGTCTGTTGTTATCAGAGAGTCCGTTTTATAGAGGCTATAAAGGAAATATATGACAGGTGTATTAAGGCCATGTTACACGAGGCAATTTTTGCTGCAACTTGCAACGCAATTTCTACACAGAGCCATGTTATGTAGAAATTTATATTCCCAGAGAAAAACAGTGAACATGACCCGCGTTTACTTCACCAATATATTATCATTCTCGTTCATTTTCTCTGAAATATACTTTTTACCTATTAAAAAAACCCTAAAAATATGGAGATTAATAATCTGAAAATGTTGAACACCTGAATTCTTGAAAACTGTATCGAGCCACTTTAATACTGATAAATCCACTGTTTTCTGGCCAAAAAAGACACTTGTTTTTGCTCATTTTGACAAATTTTGAAAGAATTTTTTATGTGCACCCGCAATTTGTTGACCAGCGCTGGCAAAATTTCCAGCTATATGACGTGAGCAGTGGTGAGGACGCCGAGCTCCTGATAAAATAGATTGCGCGCTCAGTCCATTTAGTATTAGCCTGCGTGGCCGGCCCTCGTTGGAGTGGAAAAGAAGAACAGGGAAAGAGGGCCTGCAAGAAAACCCAGCTTTCACGACTAAACGCCGTTCAATTTTTGAACGTAGAATTTGATTGGTCAACACCAAGAATTAATTGACATGTTTACGCACACAGGAATATATTATTACATTTCTTCGTCTTGATTGACATGTTTATGCACAAGCGAATACATTTCCTTCGGTTTGGGGTTTCCCCTATAGTCCAGCTGCATTTGTATTGGTCAATTTTAATGAGCCTTTATTAGGGCGTTTAGTCATAAAAGCTGTGTTTTCTTGCAGGCCTCTTTCCCTGTTCTTCTTTTCCCCTCCAACGAGGGCCGGCCACGCAGGCTAATTTAGTATAGGTCAGTGGTCCCTAGTCCTGCTTGAAGCACGTGCTTGAAGTTGATTTATTCCACTGAGATTTATTCTGTGATCGTGCTGCATGGTTTTTACCTGAAATTTGCAAGAATAAAGATGCCAACAGCACTGTAGCTTGTTTAAAATGCTAAAAAAAATTCATTTTACAACTTTACAAATTAATAGTAACATTTTAAAGTAAATTTAACGGTCCGCTTTTTTTGCATAATTTATCTAAATTTAGCATAATTTATCTAAATTTAGCATAATTTAGTCGGCTGTTTAGCATAAGAATCTGGTCACACTGGCCAATTTTTTATTAATTTTTCTAATATATTCATATTAAACTTTATTCTTGCTCTTTGGCCGATAAATATCCGAATTTCTGTACGATTCGAGTTAGACCATGAAAATTCCATCATTAGTGAATGTCCAGTGGCTTGCTCAAGCTATTTTAAAGACGAAACCTCAGAAATCATTGAGCATTGTGGATGGAACGTGGCGCATCAAGGGTGCCTCTGTGGAAGCCAGAAATGACTTTCTGGGCAAACATATTCCTGGCGCCGTATTCTTTGACATTGATGAATGCTGTGACAAGACAAGCAAGTATCCACAGATGCTTCCTAACGAAAAACTGTTTGCTGAATATGTGAAGCATTTAGGTATGACGTTTACAACTTATACTAGGTATGGAAGTTATTAGGGAACTTTAGATTTGACGACGGCTAGGAGAACGACGACTACGAGATTTTTCCGTTAAATATCTGCTAATACAAACTCAAAGTTGTACTCGCTTTGGCTCAACTGTTGTTATAAAGATGTGCTGTGCCAAAGAGAGGATGATGATAAGTTTGTATTAGCAGATATTTAACGGAAAAATCTCGTAGTCGTAGTCGTTCTTGTAGCCGTCGTCAAATCTAAAGTTCCCTAGTGAAACTGTGAAACTGTCACGACATTCATCACGTCAATCATCGAGAGATTAAATAAAGCAGATAATGGCCACATTTCCGGATTTCCCATCATTGACATTTTTCATCATTTCCCCAGCATTGACAGTAGCCCTGCTGTCTGGGACTGCAAGGCTACATCCAACTAGAAAATGTTCACTATCCCTACCAATACACACAATAATTAGTCTCCCCCTGACGAATCTGGAAGCCAGAGTGCATCATGTCGTTATCTTACTAGTTACATTTAACAATTATTCGCCGAAGGCGAGGTGAATATCGGTGAATAAAAACCGAGACGAAGTCGAGGTTTTTATTCACCGATATTAACCGAGCCTGAGGCGAATAATTGTTTTAGTAAAATTACATAGGTGATTATTTGGAAAAAAATAAAAAATGCACATTTCAAAAATATTTTAATTGAATATTTACGATAAAAGCGGCTTGAAAACGCTGTAGGTGATTATCGCGTATTAATCCGAGGTAGCGCAACCAATCAGCGTTGAGAATTTTCAATAATCACCTATGTAATTTTACTAATACTAGTTAAATATTCATGTTAAATATGAGCGATATAAATCCAACGGTGTCGATGATCAATAAAATGAAAGTGTCAGAGCTTCAATCTGAATTAACAAAAAGATACCTCGATACAAAAGGTATAAAACAAGTCTTGGTCAATCGACTTTTGTCGAGTTTGGAAATTGGGGAGCCTGAAATGTCGATCGACGGCGAACAACAGAGAAAAGCCGAAGGAAATATGCGAAGGGCAGGACGACCAAGGCGAAGGGCAGGACGACGGCAGGGACGATGAACAAGACGACAGCAAAGACGAAAACCAATCTTCGCTCAATGAATTAGACTCAAATTACAAGCACCCCTATTCCCTTGAGAATGCTGTCCAAGACATTAGACTGCAACTAAATATTTTACAATGCAAATTCGAAGACTACAAAACTGAAATGTCTAATGATGCATCACGAACAGAAAGTCTTCGCGATGAAAACAAGCGTTTGAGAAATGAAAATACAGATCTAACTGAGAGAATGAACAACCTTGGATTCATCCTGGCTGACCTCAACACAAAACTAAAGATCGCCGAAGACGAAAAGGCTAGCCTTTTAACTGCTATCCGACTAATACAGTCCGACAGCGATGTCGAGTTAAATAACAACATAACAACAAAGTACCTACCACAGAATACCTACAAAGAAGTCGCTTCAAGACCAAAGAGTAGAAATATCAATGGCATTTCATCATCGAAACAAGATATTTTTAAAACTACCGCCGCAGGCCCAAATCTGGTAGACGTTCTGGGTTCAAACCGTTTTTCTCCGTTAGAACACGGCAGACGAACCAGAGCAAGAAATCACAAGTGCCGACGGGGCAAGACCAACAAGCCATGGCCGAAAGCACGACTCAAAGACCCAAAAGCCTAAGAAAACAACTGGCGATTCCCTCAACAAAGACTACAGTTCCAGCAATGTATCAACAACTCACGACCTTGATTCCGTTACAATCCTTGGAGACTCAATGTTAAAGCGGCTGGACGTAAACCGAGTACGACGCTCTATAGACAGCAATAAAAGGGTGAATATTCGCACGTTTTCAGGAGCAACTATTGAGGACATGAAACATTATGTTGAACCTACGTTAAAGAGAAGTCCTAAAGCAATCATTGTCCACGCTGGAACGAATAACATCCCAAGGGATCGACCCGAAGAAATAGTAAGTAAACTAAATGATCTTGGGAAACACATTGAGCTTAATTCAAAGTGTCGAGTTATTATATCAAGTCTAATCACTCGAAGTGACGATAACCTTATTGACGAAAATTATTACTACTATAACCTGTTGGCTAACCTATGTTTAAAAAATAACTGGTTGTTTATCAAACATATCAATATTAGTAAAAGTCAACTGAATGCTTTCGGGCTTCATTTAAATACCAGAGGTACGTCCACCCTGGCCAGAAATTTAATTGACTGTATAAAACATTGTCATTGACAATTAGAAGCAAATTTAGCAAATTTAGACATAGAAGCAAATTTAGACATCTCAAGTCATGAATCTATTTCATCACCTAATTATGAACAGCACTCGTATCCGAAACTAAAAGGCTTTAAAATAGGCCATCTTAATATAGCGAGCATACCAAAACATTTAGACGAACTAACTATAGTTATCAATGAACTATCTTTTGATATATTTACAATTAATGAAACAAGGCTAGATGATATAGTTTCAATGACCGAGATGTCAGGATTAGTGGATATGACATAATACGCCGTGATAGAAATAGGCACGGCGGAGGAGTTGCCATTTACATCAGAAATAATATTCCTTATATCCAGCGCCACGATTTACTTGTCCAGGACTTAGAGACAATATATTTGCGTTTAAATAAAAAAACCTAAAAGTAAACCTTTTCTGATATCTACATGGTATCGACCACCAAACTCCCCTATTGAACTCTTTGAAAAATTTGAAAATAATCTGCACTTAATGGAGAATGAAAACAAAGACTTAGTTATCACCGGCGACTTTAACTGTGATTTACTTTCAACAAACAAAGACGCACATACTAAAAAACTCACAGACCTTTTAGACATATATCAATTACAGCAACATATACAGATGCCAACAAGAACGGTTTGGTGGAAAACGCGGACTGCGGACTGCGGACTGCGGACTGCGGACTGCGGACTGCGGACTGCGGACTGCGGACTGCGGACTGCGGACTGCGGACTGCGGACTGCCTCTTCATTTATAGAAAATATTTTGCGTTTGGGTTGTGGGAGAAATATTGTCGCACTACTGCGCATGCCCATCTCGAAGTTTATGCGGACATTTATAGAAAATATTTGGTGGTTGGGTTGTGGGAGAAATATTGTCGCACTACTGCGCATTCCCATCTCGAAGTTTATGAAAAATACGATATTGTTATTAAATAATTTATAATAAAAGCTTTAAATGTTCAACCTTTCATTAGCTCTCTCTTCAAATCGCCGGTACGCTAGTGTAGTTGTCTATACACTCTCTTTTTATACTCTATACCCACATGTCTTAACCTAACATATGCACGCAACTTACTGATTGACGATTGTGTTGTTGTTCTTTACCCATTCAGTCCTTGAAACTCCCGAAAGCGATAATTCTCAATCTAGGTCGGCAAATATTTTCCGAAAACAAATAGACAATAATCCAAACGTATAATAATCCAAACAAATAATACGCGTATTTATAAACCGCAATTAATAGCCAATTGCAAACAAAACAACTAACAAAATGTATGAACTCCAATCGAACAGTGCATGTACATATAGCATGACCATGAGCAAGCAAATTCCATTGACAGCCAATGACAAGATCGTGAGCGCTAAAATATTTGCCTATTCACGGGAGTCATGCTAGCTAAGGTCTTGTTGTTGTATATTTAGTCATTACATGTTAAGATTACAGTACTTTTACATAATACTTCAAGTGTCAATTGCCAATGTCTGGAAAATCTTGCACGCTACTCAAACACTTGCAGTAACAAGATACTCACTAGACACTACAATTAAGCATTTATTCCCTAAAACAATGCTTATTTTAAACCTGTAGACTATAAATACGCAAAAACAGTTGCGCTGAAAAATGGGGAAAACCCACTGGGAAAACCCCTGCACGAAAATATGTATTGCTTGTGCGTAAACATGTCAATCAATGGTGATTTAATTAAATTTGATACTCGCAAAGCGTATTTTGATACGCAAGCTAATGATCAAAACCTGATAATTAAAACATCATCGTTGAAAATGCGTATGTGAAAGATGCCGAGACGTATTTGAAAGTAGGTCGGCAAAATTTTGCCGACCTAAATCTACACATCGCTTTGCAGGTCGGCATTTAGGTCGGCATTGCCGAATGCCGACCTGAGTTTCAAGGACTGCCCATTATATGCTTTTGTTGATCTGTAGTGAACAAATACGTTGAATTACCCTGCGATTAACATTTTGAAAAACATGATGGCAAGAGTTTTTACTTTCTTAACATGTACTCTTGAACGCAATCAACGTCATTTTTAAATGTGTGGTGTTTTATCACAATTACCAGCACAATTTTTACAACCAATACCACCATCTGTACAGGGAGCACTGAGCAGTACAGTTTCAGCCACCACGGCACCGCAGAGAGTTGCACTACAACCGTTACAGCCTCAACCAACGCCACAGCATTGTCCTATAATTACACATAATTCTTACATAGCAAACAACGGCTTCGCGCAACAGCTACGCCAGCAACCTGCATATTCTTCCGCCACTGCATAATAGTACATGTTAAAGGACATTGGCAACGAAAATTTTTATTGGCTTATTTAATCTTACTGGACCACCTAACTATGAGAATGTTACTATTTTTTGCTGTAACATTTTTGTTTGCGAGTAAAGTGCAAGTAAAATGTGATAAATTTGCTCATCGGCCGCCATCTTGGATCAAATTCTCAAAAAATTATCTTTGGGGTCAATGACCTTTGTGACGTCATTAGATGGGTTCGCTTCAAAACAACATAGGGATTTATATTGCGTGAAGATTTTGGTAACTAAAAATATGTCGTTTTTGCGCGTTATAATGAACAAAAATTCTCACAACCAGGCAGGAGAACTAAGGAAATGCTACACTATCGGGTAAAGCCATATTAAGCGTGTAAGAAGGAAAGGAATGGCGAATGTTACAACTTGCGTGGTTTAGTTGTGTCACGCGTTTGTGAATGATTGGGGTATTATTGAAGCTATACTATAGTATTTTGTGTCGTCATACACTCTGGAAAAGGTTTCAGGAACCATCTGTTGTTGTAGGATACATTCTGTTAACCGAAGACACGAGAAGAGATGTTTGAAATGTTATATTATATAATTATAAACTCGAGACACCGAGAAAGGTTGAACGAATTGTCAACCAGCGATTTTGAGCACCTTGACCTATAAATATCTGGAGCTAAACTAAAGCCTTGAATGTTACTGAAAAATAAATCTGGTGCAGAATTATTGGATGCAAGTAATATTCGTTTGAAAACAATCTATATTCAAGTTTTAAAGAATAGTTATTCACGCGATTCATATGATTATGAAGTTTTGAGCTTCTATTGTTTTGACGGGAAATATGAAGCTGTCGTCAATATAGTACATTATTTAGTATATCTAGCTAGTTTATAGAAAAAAGCCAGACTATAGCTGTTCTCTGGCTTAAATTCAGTTTCATATGTGTGGCTAAATAGTTTGGTGAATTATACATGATGAAGCTGGTAAAAATATTGCCGAAAATGTAGCGATTCCCATTACAGTAATTCAGTAAATATAGTTATTAATTGCGTCAACACACAATATCAATTATAGAAGTGAGAACTCTAATATTTTAGATCTTTTGTTATACTCTTTTTACGAAAAGTCAAGACGCGCATATGGGTAGGGATAGGGAATAACTGATCATTAAAATAGAAATTAATAATTTAATGCGTTGCCGCACTGAAGACTTGCTATTAACTGACATATCGGTATTCTCTTCGCTTTTCAAAATGACTGTAGTTGTATTAATCTTGTTTGTTTTATACTTTTATTTCAATAATCATGGGTAACTTAAATTTGCACTGTCAATACAAGCGATGAAGCGATATACTCTCTACAACAATCAATAATATACCTTGAATGCGAATACAGCATGCTATTTGTAGTTTGTTTTATGTAATAGCGCTTCTTTATACTACACTGTCCAACTGCATTGAAAGTATAAAAGGAGTAGTTCAAATCTCAATGATGAACTATCCAAATTTTTAGGCCTTTATTCTTGTGTATTTTGAATGTATATCATAATTGCGCCAGCTACTTAGGTTTAATAGTTAGTATTAATAGTATAGACTACATTTATTTATTAAGCTTTGCCGTCTAACAATACATAAACAGTTATTACCACAAGACTACATTCTGTTGTATTTTCAATAATAATTGGAACTGGTAACTGAACGTCCTGATAGAGATTTGATTGTTTTGCAATTTGAGCAATTTTTATGCATTTACCAGCGAGACATTCAGGGGATATAGACAATAATAGCATAACATTGCATAAGGATTTCCTATGTGATATTCGAATTTATGCGTCTATTTCACGCGGAATTGGAACAAATAGTATCAAAAGTAGTGGTACAAACATGTTACACACTTGTTAAAACCTTTCTGCCGTCTATTTTGCCGCAAAGTTTACCGCGTGTGGTAAACACTATAGATTTTATAATAGAGAAATTGTGTCAACCCATCTAATGACGTCATTTAATGTATTCATGCATAAATTAGCATACGCCGTTTTTTTCAAAATGGCGGACGACTGTTGAACTTTGTCACAAATTTTCTCAACAACTAAATGCGATGGACAAGGGAAACTATGAAATTAAGTATTCCGTAGGCATGCTCTATAAATATAAGGAATAAAAATTTTCGTTGCCAATGTCCTTTAAGATATATGTTCATTGAAATTTTATATTTTTCACAATATCCATGTAGAAAAACATGATTGTTAAAGAAAAACATCGTGTATTTAAACATCCCAATCTCAGAGAAGATCCGCGATTTTGTCTCTTTTATTGCATGAATATATGTAAAAGGAAAAATATAATCTTTATCGGTGTGCTTATAATTCATTTGACATGTGTTTTTACAAATTTTATCATAACGCGTAAAAAGGAGCATTCCCGAGCAAACATTTGAACAATAAACATCAGACAAACTTTGAACAATAAACATTTAAAAATGACGTTGATTGCGTTCTTGCCATCATGTTTTTCAAAATGTTAATCGCAGGGTAATTCAACGTATTTGTTCACTACAGATCAACAAAAGCATATAATGGGTAAAGAACAACAACACAATCGTCAATCAGTAAGTTGCGTGCATATGTTAGGTTAAGATATGTGGTATAGAGTATAAAAAGCGAGTGTATAGACAACTACACTAGCGCACCGGCGATTTGAAGAGAGAGCTAATGGAAGGTTGAACATTTAAAGCTTTTATTATAAATTATTTAATAACAATATCGTATTTTTCATAAACTTCGAGATGGGCATGCGCAGTAGTGCGACAATATTTCTCCCACAACCCAAAGGCAAAATATTTTCTATAAATGAAGAGGCAGTCCGCAGTCCGCAGTCCGCAGTCCGCAGTCCGCAGTCCGCAGTCCGCAGTCCGCAGTCCGCAGTCCGCAGTCCGCAGTCCGCAGTCCGCAGTCCGCAGTCCGCAGTCCGCAGTCCGCAGTCCGCAGTCCGCAGTCCGCGTTTTCCACCAAACCAACAAGAACTGCCTTAAATAGCAAAACCTTAATAGATTTAATGATCACAAAAGTAGAAGATACAAAAACTATTGATAGTGGGGTGATAGACTTAGGGATTAGTGATCACAACCTTGTATACATTTGCCGTAAAGTGAGTGTCCCTAAGCAGCTTCCCAAAATAGTCGAGACAAGGCAATTCAAAAATTTTAACACGGCAGCATTCCAGCATGATTTACAGGAAACGTTTAAAACGTACAGCTTTAATGCTGAACCAAACACTGCATGGAATGAATGGAAAACAATTTTTCTAGACGTTGCCAATACTCATGCACCTATTAAAACTCGTAGAGTTAAAAGTGCTCATGCACCATGGCTAACAGATCAAATTAAATCTCTTTCCTATCAAAGAGATGATCTCAAAAAGAAAGCTGTCAGATTAAACTCTGAATACTACCATAAGGCTTACAAGAAATGCCGAAATCAAGTTACGAAACTCATTAAGAAATGCAAAACTGAATATTATAATACCAAGGTAAAAGATTGCAAAAATAGTAAAGAGTGTTGGCAAACTATTAACAAACTATTAAATAGACACTCCAAATCCACTGCGGTTAATAAAGTGAAGGTCAATGGGATTGACATAACCGGTGATGCAAATATAGCCCAGGAATTTAACGACTATTTTTGTTCAGTTGGGCCTACACTAGCTAGTAACATTCCCATCACAAACACTAATCCTTTGAATTATGTCACTCCAGTGTCAACTTCATTCGAATTTCAAACCATAACTTATGATGAACTGAAAAAAGTAGTTAAAAACCTTAAAACTAACAAATCACCAGGTCTTGACAACGTTTCTACAAAATTGGTCAAGGAAGCTGGCGACAGTATAATACCATCCCTAAATTATTTATTCAACCTATCGTTAAGTTCTGGGATCTTTCCAGAAGATTGGAAAGTCGCCAAGGTTACCCCTATCTATAAATCTGGTGAAAAATCAGACTGTGGAAACTATCGACCTATTTCAATAATTTCAACAATTGCAAAGATTTTCGAGAAAATTGTCTATACACAAATACTTGACTATTTAGACGAAAACCTTATCATTTCGCCAAACCAGTCCGGGTTTCGATCACTCCATTCAACTGAAACTGCACTTCTGAGCTCAACAAATGAATGGTTAATAAACATGGATCAGGGCCTTATCAATGGTGTTCTATTCTTAGATCTCAAAAAGGCATTTGACACAGTGGACCACAATATTCTTTTATCCAAATTGACAGCTTATGGAATAAAGGGCACAGCACACAAATGGTTTCAGTCATATTTAAAGGAGAGGCAGCAAGTATGCAAAATTAACCAAAAAATGTCGGACACAAGAACAATTACCTGTGGAGTTCCTCAAGGGACAAATTTAGGCCCGTTGCTATTTCTCCTTTATATAAATGATCTGCCAAATTGCCTTGAAACAACAAACGCCACAATGTTTGCGGATGATACAAATCTATCATGCAACGGATTATCATCTGCAGATATAGAAAGTAAACTGAATCACGATTTAGAAATAGTTCACACATGGTTAACCGCAAACAAGCTGACCTTAAATTAAACCGTAAAAAAACTGAATACATGATTATTGGCTCACGACAAAAATTAAATTCTATTGGCTCAAATATTACAAACATATCAATTGCAGGCGAGCAAATAACACGAGTTGAAAGTACAAAATCATTAGGCATTATTATAGATGAACAATTAAAATGGCACGAACATAACAACAAACAATGTAAAACAATCTCAGCACTTATCGGAATGTTAAGAAGAGCTAGAGATTTTGTCACACAAGATGTTTTAATTACAATGTACAATTCACTCAGGGGCGTAGCGAAGGCTTTGTGTTTGGGGTTGGGATAAAACACGGATACGGATGGCACGGATACGGATACGGATGAGGGGATAAAACACGGATATGGGGATAAAACACGGATGAGGGGATAAAACACGGATATGGGGATAAAACACGGATGAGGGGATAAAACACGGATATGGGGATAAAACACGGATGAGGGGATAAAACACGGATGAGGGGATAAAACACGGATGAGGGGATAAAACACGGATGGGGGGATAAAACACGGATGAGGGGATAAAACACGGATGAGGGGATAAAACACGGATGGGGGGATAAAACGCGGATGAGGGGATAAAACACGGATGGGGGGATAAAACACGGATGAGGGGATAAAACACGGATTGGGGGATAAAACACGGATGAGGGAGTAAAACACGGATATGGGGTAAAACACGGATGAGGCACAGAACAGGGAGTTTCCTATTCTGTGGATGAGATAATAATTGACCAACATTTTTTAGTATTTAAATGTACTGACAAATAAAACGTTGATACTCTCTTCTCAATAAAACTGGAACCCGTGGACTAGCATAGAACTAAAGTTTCTAAAGGCTGATATACGTAGACTGCGCATTCAATAAGTGCGAATTAACTTCTGCGCGCATTTGTTGGAAGAAGATAATATAAGGTAATACTTTTTATTTAATATACTTTTGAGAATACGAGATAACCGATGGAGATTTGTTGCTTGTCAGAGGAGTTTCCATTTATGTTACCGGATTAAATGTTTTCTTTTACAAGTAGTTTAATATCTATGACAAGATATTTTGTAATGAATTTTGATACAAATCTTAAAATAAGGTAATTTTGAATAAATGCCAAAACATGGGAAGCGACATGACAAGGCTTATTTCAAGGCGAATTTATAGTTTGATAACCACAAAAAGTACGCGTTGTCATTTATGTTTTTTTTGCATACAGTTTAATATCTACGACAAGATATTTTATATACTTGATACAAATCATAGCCAGAATAAGGTGATTTTGAGTAAATGCCAAAACATGGGAAGTGTTGCAAAGGCTTCTCATGTGAAGTGTTAGTGCAAAGGTTTCTCATGACAAATGTTGCAAAGGCTTCTGATGACAAGTGTTGCAAATTAAAGGCTTCTCATGTTCTACCTGACAGTTGTTTTGTTACCCTTGGTTTAAACTGACGCGGTCGGCATTTATTGTCCGCTTACCAAAAATGCATTTAATAAATTTAAACAATGCATTGAATGTATCCACAATTTTTAGCTAAGATTTTAATATAAGTTTTGCTAACATTTGCATAACATTTGTAGTGCTGTTGAGTTATACGATCTATGGGTATAGACTTTATTAACCTTGTCAAATATGTCAAAGTATGTAGATAATATACATGAACTTTAATAATATTGTTATTTAGTTAATAAAGGGTGCTTTCCAGTGCTGCCTTTTTCAAACGTATGTCTGCACAAGAAAGCCTAAATTGAGTTAATGTTATTTATGGAACAGCCGAACAGCCATATGAATGACTGTGTAGCATTTAGTACTTTGAATGATTTAGTATATATTTGTTCACGTATTTTATAGCTAAATAAAAATTAGAAGGAATTAAAGTTTTCCGTGTATGTACGTACGTATGAAAAATGTAGTATTTGAGCGCAGCCTCAGTTGTATAGAATAAAACGTTTCCATGTCTACAAATTGAAATTTCCAGTAATTCATTACTAATTTTGTTTTGACATTTATTTGATATTACATATTCACGTTTTGCAAACGTTAAAGTTATGTGAAAATTTATTATAAGAAACTGAACATTTAACCCGGTAACATAAATTAAATGACAAACGTGTACTTTTTGTGGTTATCAAACCATAAATTCGCCTTGTAATCTGCCGGCGTGTTATGGCGTAGATTATTATGTTGTATATATAAGCGTGGGAATACAACCTCATGAGAGTGTGGCAAGTTTAATTTTAAAAAGTGTTATCCTTTATATACAAACAAAATTCATGTTGCATTATAAAAATAATCTACCGCATAAACAGTGGAAACAAAGCACTGCGAGTTAATTATAATCAGATCCGCGTAAATGGAAACTCCTCTGACAAGCAACAAATCTCCATCGGTTATCTGGTATTTTATCCCCATATCCGTGTTTTACCCCCTCATCCGTGTTTTATCCCCTCATCCGTGTTTTACCCCCTCATCCGTGTTTTATCCCCCCATCCGTGTTTTATCCCCCCATCCGTGTTTTATCCCCTCATCCGTGTTTTATCCCTCATCCGTGTTTTATCCCCCCATCCGTGTTTTATCCCTCCATCCGTGTTTATCCCCATCCGTGTTTTACCCCTCATCCGTGTTTTATCCCCTCATCCGTGTTTTAACCCCTCATCCGTGTTTTATCCCCACATCCGTGTTTTATCCCCTCAACCGTGTATTATCCCTCATCCGTGTTTTATCCCCATCCGTGTTTTATCCCCTCATCCGTGTTTTATCCCCTCATCCGTGTTTTATCCCCTCATCCGTGTTTTATCCCCTCATCCGTGTTTTATCCCCTCATCCGTGTTTTATCCCCTCATCCGTGTTTTATCCCCCCATCCGTGTTTTATCCCCATATCCGTGTTTTATCCCCTCATCCGTATCCGTATCCGTGCCATCCGTATCCGTGTTTTATCCCAACCCAAATATATTAGCGCTCACGATCTTGTCATTGGCTGTCAATGGAATTTGCTTGCTCATGGTCATGCTATATGTACATGCACTGTTCGATTGGAGTTCATACATTTTGTTAGTTGTTTTGTTTGCTATTGGCATTGATTGCAATTAATTGCGGTTTATAAATACGCGTATTTGCAGCAAGCAAATTAAATTTTCGTTTGGATTATTGTCTATTTGTTTTCGGAAAATATTTGCCGACCTAGATTGAGAATTATCGCTTTCGGGAGTTTCAAGGACTGAATGGGTAAAGAACAACAACACAATCGTCAATCAGTAAGTTGCGTGCATATGTTAGGTTAAGACATGTGGGTATAGGTATATATGAATGCTTATGGTTATGGCTACGACCCCACCGCCTCCCAAGACACCTAACTGGATTAATCTGCTGTGTCCTTTATAACCCGCCTGATACACCAGTCAATGAGCAAAAGGAATTAACGGCCTATCTCATTGATCAAATTGACCGAGTTAGATGTACCCACCCCGACTGCGGCGTTGTCTTACTCGGTGATTTCAACAATTTAGATATCAGTGATCTCCTGTGCCATCACAATCTTACGCAAATAGTTGACACCCCAACGCGTGAAGGTAACATCCTGGATCTAATTGTTACTAACCTAGAAGCCTTGTATTCTAAGCCTGTGATTATAGCACCGCTCGGCTCATCAGACCACAACATTGTTAAATGGTCCATGAAAACTAACGTTTTAAGAACAGTTAATAAAACAATTAAGAAAACCATACGTTCCTTCCCCATGTCGGCACGTGCAGCTTTTGGAAGATGGTGCTGCTCACGTGAGTGGTTCTCTGATGCCGAAAGCAAAACTCTGCGACCGCTCTAGCGTCCTCCTTTACCAACGAGTTAAATTCTGCTGTTGATAGGTTATTCCCGTCTAAGGTTATTAGAATTCATAACTCTGACAAACCATGGATGACGCCTGCTTTAAAAAACTGATTTACCAAAGGCAAAAAGCCTTTCATTCTGGCAACCTTGACCTCTGGCGTCACTACAGACTCAAAGTCCGAAACGACATAGGAGTGAAAAAGCGTGCATATTATACGAACAAGGTGCAACACCTAAAATTCAGTGACTCCAGAAAATGGTGGGACTGTGTTAACCAGATGTCCGGGAAAAAGATCTGCAACCAATAACATCAAGATCGTTAAGAATGGTACCACCCTATCTGGTAAAGACCTCGCCCAATCACTTAACACCTATTTCTTAAGCGTGAGTAATGACCTACCACCACTGAATCCTCTCCTGTTACCTGCCTATCTCCCTGCACCTAGGCCTGTACCAAAAATTTTCCCCGACGAAGTTTGTACTAAGATGCTTAATACAAAAGTTTTCAAGTCCAGCGGCCTGACAATATTCCTAACCGGATTATTAAGGATTTCGCGTACGAATTGGCCGAACCTGTATGTCACATCTTTAATACATCTCTGTACACCGGTGAATTCCTAACATATGGAAAGATGCGTTAATTACACCAATTCCCAAAGCGCCATCCGTATCCTGTGAGGAGGAGTTGCGCCCAATCTCCTTACAGCCTGTTTGTCCAAAATTCTTGAGGACTTTGTGGTCAATTGGATGGTGGATGACGTGAAACATAAAATCAACCCGCAACAATTTGGTTGCCTCAAAGGAACCTCTACAACGTTTTGCTTGATCGACATGATCAACAATTGGCTAAGAACATTGGATGATAAATCGAGCTATCTGCGGATCGTTTTCCTCGACTTTAGTAAAGCCTTCGATCGCATCGACCATAATATCCTGGTCCCAAAGTTGCTGGCCCTTGGTGTCAGATTGTCGCTTATTCCATGGATATGCAGCTTCCTCTCAAATCGCCGTCAATCGGTAAAGATCGACAATTTCCAATCTGATTGGGGCATCATTAACGCTGGTGTCCCTCAAGGGACTAAGTTGGGCCCTATTTTATTCATAATCATGATCAACGATCTGGAACTGGCATCCTCTAGCACTGGCCATTGGAAATATGTGGACGATGTAACAATATCAGGTCCTTAAAGAAAAATGAAGTCTCAGCCCTACAGTCTGATCTTAACACAATTGAAAGATGGACTGTTAATAACAACATGAAATTAAACGGCAAGAAATGCAAAGAAATGATAGTGAGTTTCGCCCGTACCGAGAACGACATCCCCCGGCTCCTCATTGATGGTTTGCCTCTAGACTTAGTTCCTTTATTCAAAATTTTGGGCTTAACTATGAACAATAAATTGAAATGGCAAGATAACACTGAAGCGTTAGTTAAAAAAAGCCTCAAAACGCTTATACAGGATCCGTGTTCTACAGCGCTGGGGTCTTCAACCCAACGACCTCCTATTAGTCTATTTTTCTATGGTACGCTCTATCTTAGAATATGCCTGTCCTGTCTGGCACACCATGTTACCTAAGTGTTTGGGGATAAAATTGAAAAAGTCCAAAAAAGAGCTTTTCGTATTATTTATCCGATGACAGATTACGAAGATGCTGTCAAAACCGCTCAATGCAAGCGTCTTGACGACAGACGTCAAGAGTTATGTGCTAAAACTTTCAAAAAGATCTTAAAACCCGATGCTCACCTCAACCACCTCTTACCCCCACTCCGTGAAGAATCACATGAACTGGACTTACGAAACAATTCTAACTTTACTTTAACTAAATGTAGAACTGAACGTTATAAAACTAGTTTTATTCCAGCAATGACTGCTAATTTTAATAATAAATAATTTGTAGTATTTTAACAACTGTACATATATGATATATCTATATTTATTTTATCGATATTTATCCTTATTATGTTTTTGTAAACATATCGCAATTCACCTTCGGGTGCCAAAATGTGTTTTTTAATAAACCTTTAATAATAATAGAGTATAAAAAGCGAGTGTATAGACAACTACACTAGCGTACCGGCGATTTGAAGAGAGAGCTAATGGAAGGTTGGACATTTAAAGCTTTTATTATAAATTATTTAATAACAATATCGTATTTTTCATAAACTACGAGATGGGCATGCGCAGTAGTGCGACAATATTTCTCCCACAACCCAAAGGCAAAATATTTTCTATAAATAAAGAGGCAGTCCGCAGTTCGCGTTTTCCACCAAACCCATTCAAACGATTTTAACATCACATTGGGCTGCGGACTGCGGACTGCCTCTTTATTTATAGAAAATATTTCGGTCCCATATACAAAGAATATCATATACAAAGAATTAGAGATATATATAGAAAAGTAACATAGTGGAAAAATATATAGAAATGAGACTAAAACTGAAAGTTTGTATTAAGAGTCATTTTAGCAACCGTTTAAAGGAAGTCAAACTAGTTGACTGCCGAACGGTAAGTTCCAAATTGTTCCAGTCAGTTACCGCGTGAAAGGCAAAACGTTGTTTGCCCCAGTTGGTACGTGCCAGAGGAAGATGAATATCCTGACGTCTGCGGGTGTTATAACTATGGACGTCGTTGGAAACAAATGACGACTAACTTGCCCGTCGCGGGAAAAATCAGTCGTATACATGTGTTCGTCAAAATATACTTATTGTAGTTAAATAAAACTTTGAAATTTCTTACACATTGTATTACATGCAACATATATTTGATGCTGTTTATCCACATGCAGGGTCACTGATCTTCTGTGACTCGTAAGGACGCTTAGTATGACAAGATGTCGTTTCAGCTTCCAGTGTTGTCTAGTGTTAAGGTATCCTTGAGAGCGTCAACCGCAGGGTTACGGGAGTTTCAATGGTCCGATCTATCACAAAAGGATGAAATTGCAAGAGGAACATTTGGTTCTGTTTTATTAGCCTGTCATGGAACAGGCACAGAGTCAGAGAAAGTTGTTGTGAAAAAGCTCAATAAAGCAAAACTCTTAAATAAACTGCGCCACAAGAACGTTGTCGAGTTTAAGATGGTTTGTATAGAACCTCCTGCAATTATGCTTGAGTACGTGTATTTTGATTTTTTACCATTTAGCCCCGATTCACATCGAGTGAAATCTCTTGAGGAATTTCTGAGTCATCTAGACGCCACGGACGCTGTTGCTGCATTCCCATCGTTGTTACAGTTAAAGATGGCAGAAGATATAGCTGTGCGTTGGAACATTTACACAATTCAGGCATCTATCATCGTGACCTTAAACCATCAAACGTGTTAGTGTCCAATCAACATTATTGTGATATAGATGAAAAAGAAAGGCTCATTGAAGCTTTTAATCGCAAACATCGTGTATTTAAACATCCCAATCTCAGAGAAAATCCGCGATTTTGTCTCTTTTATTGCATGAATATATGTAAAAGGAAAAATATAATCTTTATCGGTGTGCTTATAATTCATTTCACATGTGTGTTTTCAAATTTTCTAGAAATATCCGCATAAACTTCGAGATGGGCATGCGCAGTAGTGCGACTATATTTCTCCCACAACCCATTTCTTAAACTACCGCGATTTCGCGGGAAGGTGGCTTAGAAATATCATATTTTTTCACTCAAAATATAAGATTTCGACTTGGCAACACCTCAAACCTTGTTCCTTACATCTATCTAAGTATGAATATGATTGTTGCCAGCTTCTAACATAAAATTGCCATCAAGTTGCAAGATACGATGACTTGGCGAGTTGCAAGATACGGAGATTGAATTAATATATAACAAACTGGAAATTAAAATTACCCAACTGTGTGACAATATATAGGTCTCATTTGCTCATGACATCATAGAAAAGTATACGTTGTACTTCTTATACGATGCATCTAATAGATTAAACGACATACTTTCGATTCATACTATAGCAACTAAAATATTGACCATTTTTGTCGCAGAAATTAAGCATTTTATATTAAGAGCATTTTAAAAAAACTGCAGCTAGTCATAATCTTCATGCCTTATTGGCACATTTCCATCACGACATTCGTCACCCCCTGCGTCACCTCACCATCACTACAAAGATACATAACATTAATTACAGTTTTTTTCCAACTATGATACGTACTTTGAATAATTTTTGTATCTGCCAATGCAGATATATAGGGGGGACCCGGGGCCCGCCCCTCCCCCTGGCGAAGGTGTTGCCCCCCCTAGGAAACATTTAGACTAATACAAATCTCTATGTTGCCCCCCCTGGTACTTTTTGGGGCCCCCTTGACTGAAAATCCTGGCTACGTCACTGTATATAGGCCGTCAGCTAGTGCACCAAAAGATGGCTAGAAAACGAATTTCATTGGACACCTCGCTAAGCTAAAAGAAAATAACTTAATCTTATAGATTTTTAAAACACGCTGAATCCAAATCTAAAAAGTTCTTGCCGATATACCCTGCAGTTTTTTTGTATTTCTCGATTGAAATCTTAAAAATTCACTGTCTGACTGTCGCGTGATTATGTTTATTAGCAGTTTCGCGAAAACACATCTTTCAAAAATCATACTTCCTGGACGAACATGCGCCGTTTATCTGCCGGTTTCTATTCGACTTACAGGCGACAGCTGTTTGAGGCATGTGTTTTTTATTTTCTTATGCATTTGTCAATGTGCGAGAAAGATCATATTGCATATCTTCGGTTATTCTGCCTGTTTCACCTAAACTTCGAATTTCAGATGTGTTCTATGTATTCCTACATTTAAGCGATAGTTTTTAGTTATGACAGGACAAAAGAATGCTTTTATGGCTGCTCAACAAGTAGACAACGCAAACGGAAAGCGCAAACGGAAAGCTTTTAACTAGCGCAAACGGAAAGCGCAAACGGAAAGCTTTTAACTAGCGCAAACGGAAAAGAATTGTTCTGCTGCTCTTGAGGTCAAGAATAATGACAATATCATGATTCTACCTTCATTTAAAGCCATTGTGTACATTTGGCGCAAGTTTTTATCTTTATAATATTATACGCTTGCGCTTTGTCTAAATACTATGTCTAAATACTATGTCGGAAAGCAAATCACTTCCTTCCTTTCGTAATAAAATCGCTGCTCACATCAGTGCGTAAAAAAACTATTGTATTAAATAATTTACCTGTAAATAGTCTAAAACCTTTATTTATCTCTTAAAACTTATATATTTTGTAAATAGCTTATCATTTTCTACATGTAAAATTATTTTTTGGCACACGCCCCCCGTGGAAATCAGCTACGGTTGACGGGGTTAGCGTGTATAAATAAAGTTATACTACACTACTATATATATTAGATACACAATGTTTATTAGTTCTAAATTATAGAGCATATTTGTTTTATGTATTTTTAAGATCCCAAAAGTCTTGCTACTATGTAGATTCATATTTGTATGTAGTTTAATTAAGATTGTACTGTACAGTAAACACTCCTGGAGTAAAATATAAATAAAAGGAGATGCATTTGAGCATTGGATGTCAGCAGTCAGCCCACTATTCCTCAAAGCACATTAAAATTTTAAGTTTGCGTTTACCATTTTATATAATACCATTGATATTTTGCACTATTAAAAAGGATGGGCCAATTTTCGTACCCAGACCACATGTGTGTAAGTCTGGGTCCGACAGTCGGGTGCGCCTATAAGCAAAATTTTATAGGCACATGCGCCTAACCTGCTAACCAAACTTTTTTCCAAAATTGAAGAAAATTCGCTTATAGGCGCTGCGCTTATATGCGGGGTAATAGGGCACACTCATTGAGTGACATTGACCTCATGCATTGACATCATTATACAATTATGCAAATTATGCAAATACGCATGAGCAGATACATGTACGCTTAGCGTACCTATTTTTATATCTTAGACATTTTTATAAATATTGTTGTAACATGAATTTCGTATAAATTTTATACTTTTTATACTCTGTATAAAACACATTGTAATTTATTTATTTATTTATTTATTAGATTCGCCAATATTACAATACAGAACACAATAACAGCATACAGTATGACAAAACAAGACATACGACTATAGGCAGGGTGACCGCAACAGCGTGATTCATTTTATTATGCGATGATGTGTCAATAAACATGAAATTATTATCCTTTTCTCATTACCAAATGTGTATGATTTTCACATATATTGTGTAGCATTTTATTCTCTTTTTAACGATCCCAAACTTGTCCTGGGGACCAAACAATTTATATTCGTTTTTGCGATTTGAATGTCAGTGTGTAACATGAGATATTCACATGCAGATTTACGCAAAGCGAGACCATATAAAACAATTCCAAATTTCTCCTTACCTATTCTATAGGATTTTTCTATTTTGACATATATTATAGAGAATTGTATGCTTTTTCTAACGATAATAAACTTGTCCTGGGGACCAAGTGTTTTCGCATTTAGAATGTCAGTGTGCTACGTGAGATTTTCCATTGACATTTGACGTTAATTACCGCGCGTGTCTGTATATATAACTCTGATTTTCTCTTTACCAATTCTATAGGATTTTTTTATATTCAATTATATTATATAGAATTTTATGCTCTTTCTAAACATACTAAATTTGCCCTAGGGAACAAACGACTTCTATGTGCTTTCGCTCTTAGAATGTCAGTGTGTAACGTGAGATTTTCCATTGACATTTGACGCAAATCGCGTCTGTATATATAACTCTGATTTTCTCATTACCTATTCTATAGGATTTACATAGTTTTATTTTCACTTATATTATATAGAATTTTATGCTCTTTCTAACGATATTAAATCTGTCCTGGGGACCAAATTATTTCTATGCGTTTTCGCGTTTAGAATGTTGGTGTGTAACGTGAGATTTTCAATTGAGATTTGACGCAAATTACCGCGCGTGTCTGTATATATAACTCTGATTTTCTCATTACCTATTCTATAGGATTTTTTATTTTCACTTATATTATGTAGAATTATATGCTCTTTCTATATATAACGATAGTAAACCTGTCCTGGGGACGTCGTGACAGTTTCACAGTAGTAAGATAACGACATGATGCACTCTGGCTTCCAGATTCGTCAGGGGGAGACTAATGATTGTGTGTATTGGTAGGGATAGTGAACATTTTCTAGTTGGATGTAGCCTTGCAGTCCCAGACAGCAGGGCTACTGTCAATGCTGGGGGTGTTACAGTGGGGTGTACACCCCCTACAATTACATACTCTATCTGCTTCTGTTAATGCTTTTATGAACTACACATATATTAGATATATTAGATATATTAGGGTGCATAATTATAAAACTGTGATGAGCATTGGTACCATCTTTTATATGCAACTTGACGGCAAATTTGCCGCTAAGGCCTTGACTCCCCCCTCCCCCTTAGCGGCAAGGTCCCCATTTAAGAAAATAAGCGAAATTATTGAAGGCCTAAATTTCGGCAATATTTGCCATTATTCATGATAGTTTTAACAATGAAATGCACGTACCTGAAAAGCTCATTGTTGCCATCTGTCGATTGTTGTACTCATCCACTTTTTTATTAAAATCTCTTCGTTTAATATCTCAACAACGTGAATAAAATGAGTTTTCGTCACGGAGAAACTTTTTTTAACGGCATTGACCAAGACCCCCTTCCCCCCTTACCGGCCAATTTGCTGCTAAGCGTGACGAAACCTAATTGTTGACGGCCCCTTAGACTGGTAGCCCATATGAACACTATTCTGGTAACACTTAATACATGAGTCAATTTAATATAATATACCATTTATGTATTGTTAGATATTTCAAGTGACAGTCATATTATTACTTATGATTATGACGATGATTTTGGACTGTTTTCAAGCCCAAGAGTTTGGTGGATGTTTCGATCATTTGGCCATGAAACAATCTCAGTTTTAAATGGAGGTTTTCGCAAGTGGTTGGCTGCAGGTTTGCCTGTGGAATTAGGTGAACCAAAACATATGAGAAGTAAGTACAGTGCAATATCTATAGTTATATCACAGCTATGTTGGATGAATTTGAGAAAGGTTTTGCTTGTTTTCAATTCAAATTTCATCCGACATGATAAAACCCTGAAGATTGATTGCAAACCACCTAATATATGCCTTGACCCTGTATTATAATACTGTATTATATTACTGTATCTAATTTTGGGCTTTTAACGTAAAGTTCTGACTATAGTTTGTGGTAGTGTTTTTTACAACTTCCTCCAGTTAGGTCTTTGTGTTAAACATTGTTGAAAATATATTGAACAAACTACAAATATCTTGAGATTCAACCCATTTGGCAATATGGGTTGAACACCTAATATAAATATATAGACAGTTCCTTGAAGTTTTCTAACCATTTAAACATGTGACGTACTATTTTAACCAACATATAGGTTGTAGGTCATTACAAATAATTTATATATACTCCATTTTTAACAAACACAATCCCAATTTCAACTAGTTATGTGCAAGACCCCTCATTTAATAAATTGAATTGTCTTGCATTAGACCAGGCAAGATTCTTAATTACAGGATGCCTTAGGGAACATTACTGCATAAATAGGTTAGTGGGGATGGGAGATGGTAAGTTGTACTGCTCAAATACCCTTTGCTTAGTTCTAACTTTAGTCAGGCAGATAGAGGTGAAAACACTCACCAATCCGAAGGGCAATTTCTTTTTATGATAGAAATGTTCTTCTAAACCTCAATCCATTTCCGGATGTTGGCCGGTCCAATTTTTCTTGTGGGACTTGTCCAACAAACCTTTCTGTCATCTTCAAGCAAATTTTACTTGCAGCTAGGGAAAGGAATGCGGCAGGCATTTGCCTGACAATAATTAAAGTCAAATACTTTTAAAATAAACCTGTCCCACCCCCAACCCTTAACTATAACCCTAACCAGAAATGTCTAAAAAGCAATTTTGGGGTTAAAACAAGTTGGAAAAATATTTTTTTTAAAGAAAAAGTGAGAGAAAAAAGTTTTGACTGGGATTTGAACCGCCGCTTCTAGGCAGCGCACGCTACCGGCCAGCTCGTTGAATGCAACCACAAAAAAACTATATATAATGCTAAATATACCCGCTGTCTAGTCATTTAAAGAACGAAGCGGTATATTGACCAATGAACGCCCGCCGCATTCCTGTCCCTAGCTGCTAGTAAAATTTGCTCGAAAATGACAGAAAAGTTTGTTGGACAAGTCCCACAAGAAAAATTGGACCGGCCAATATCCTGAAACGGATTGAGGGCGTTTAGAAGAACATTTCTATCATAAAAAGAAATTGCCCCTCGATTGGTGAGTGAACACTCATTTTTTAACATCTATCTGCCTGACTACTTTTGCTACTTTTTCAATCTGATTTGGTTTTAGCAAATCAACCATTTAATGCAAAATTGAATCCAGACCTGGTACGAGATTACGAGGCCATGGTTGCAAATGTCAAGTCTGGAGGGAAACATGCTGTAGTTGATACACTACCAAAAGAAATGATGGCTGGTCAGATTCCTTTCTCGGGGCATATTCCATTTTTTGAATTTCTCGAGAATGACAACCAAATGATGAAAGACTCCGATCAGTTGAAAAAAGTGTTTGGTGAACACAATGTTGATCTAAATCAACCACTTACAGCCACATGTGGCTCAGGGATTACAGCATGTATCATTGCATTAGCTGCTCATCGCTGTGGTACCAAGGCTGTGAGTGTATATGATGGATCTTGGGAGGAGTGGGGTGATCGTGTTTCACCTGATTTGATGGAAAATAATTAGTCATAATATGCCTAATTAGAATAACCAATTATTAGTCATGACTGTAAAGAACTTGCCATTTCACCTCCATAAACCTCCACGTTCTTTGGACTCTTTTACAATGATAATTGAATTATGCCAATTGTAAAATTTATAGAATCTTTCTTAATAAACTTAACTTTACTAACCTCCTTGAGGGTCCACTTTTTGTCACTTGTAATTTGTAAATACCTAATAGTATAAACCTGTAAATGTATTACTAGTTAGTTAACTTGCCTTTTGCTACTCTCTAATTATCTTTTAAATATTGTAATATTTTGACGGCCGTATGTTAAATAACTATTAATGGTTAAAACGTTTCACCTCGCAAAATAAAGTTTTACTATTCTATTAGTATTAGTACGACTATACTACTTATTTTTACAACCTTTTTTAGTTTAGGGCTTGTTCATAATGAGAGTATCTAGCTGAGGAACTTGCTTGATTGGGACAACTTGTTTCGTTGTTCATAATTGTACGTTAGCCTTGTCGTCTCTCCCGTATCTCAAACGCCAGTTGTTGGTTCTCTGTTTTTCCTTATCTCAGTAAGGTAGATGTCCTTTTCTTTAACTCTATTGTAACATCTGTCCTTCTCGCAGTTTTGTTTTGAAGAGGTGGCATTCGAAATTCCAGCTTAACTTACAATTGTCATTCTCAATCACCTTTTCTTTATTCCAGTCGTGTGTTTTTTTCAAGAGCCCTCTTGTATCCCCCATGCAACACATAGCACCATTATTGATGCATTGTTATGTCTTCGGTGATATTGTCTCGGAGCTAATCTTATACACCCAGATATCCCATGCATCATTGTTTCTTTCACTTTTCCTCTATCTTGCTTGATTTCGTGCATTTTCAGTAATATTTTTTATATATCCCATAACAGTCTTCTGAACTAAGTCATTCTGCTCTTTTTGCTTATATTTTGGACAATAGGGACCTTCACTGGGGGGCTAAAATAGCGTACGGGGGTGGGCGAGGGCAACATTAACCTCTAACTGATACAGACAGTTTCTGTGTCCCGACAAAAGTCATATATTTTCTCTAATACGGACACTAAAATATCGTCCCCGGAGAGCAAATACATATAAATGTAATCTCTTAATTACGGGGTGATCAGGTTATGATAGTTTGTGTATGTTATATTATGAACTATGGTTATATTCGGCGGTTTTACACAACTCAACCGCCAAATCTTCGTTATACTCTACCCACACTGGCACCGCACGTTCGAGATATTGTGTATGTTATACAACTTCCTGTTTACGCTTTTTTTCGTTCCAAAACAGTGATTGACGTGTCAGTATATAACTGAGATGTACACTTGTGGGGTCTTAATTGTAACGTATATTGTGGTGGCCCCTACAAAACGGAAACCTCTATAATACGGACATTTATTCTGCCCCTTCGGTGTACGTTTTGGAGAGGCTTGCTCAAAACGAAACCTCAGAAATCATTGAGCACTGTCAATAACGATGGAATGTGTCGCATAAAAGATGGCTCCGTCGAAGCCAAACATTCTCGAAAGTTTTGCGGAATAAGTAAACGCACGCTGTGTTTTCCACAATATTGATCAAAATAAAACCATAGTCATAGAAAAAACTAGTTGAAGATAGATATTGTTTTTACATTTTGCCAAAAGAATTTCTTGCCAAAACCTGTCACCTAGTAGAATATTGCATTTCCACCGTGCAGGACCACTTTTCTTCTAGGGTGATGTTGTGCGTTTGTTCCATGCTGAACAAGAAAAATTTTTGACAATGGACGAATACAAAAAGAAATCATTTGTATTTCTGAGAACAACTGGCAGAACTACAGCAACATCAGCCACAAGCTCTAAAGCTTTATGGGAAGTAGAGGTATGCAGGTTGCTTGAAAAAGCAACGTCATTTATCGCACGACAATAAACTGCACTTCGGTACCTTTCCAGAGTGCTGCCCACGGTGGGCGGCAGTGGTGGCAGTGTCAGCACTGTAATCATGGAGTACCGGCCAGCACTAACACCAATGTGGACGCTTGCGCTGGTACTCAAAAAGTATCAAGGAAACATCTATAGTGGATTCTGTTTATGTAAACAATACTATTGATGATTATTTGGTGTAATTTAACAACAAAGTGCATGCAATATTGCATTCATTTGGGAAAGTTCCATTCAAAGCCATGCAGATTGAATTGTAACGACATTAAATTTGAAACGTTGCCAGGGGAAGCATTCACTTGGACTTCCCTATTCATGTATTTGTTCTTAAAACATGAATGAAACAGATTGCATTGCATTGTATTGCATTGCATTGCATTGTATAAATTGCATTGTATAAAGAAAACACAAAAGAAATCATTAGCGTGAAGGAGTTTGTATATCTGATACAGAATCATGCTGATTTACATAAATTTTCTCACCAAATATCATTCATTTATTTTAAATTGTTGAAGAATACGAATGTTCTCATCAAGACGTTTCACAAGCTATTTACAACATGAGCGGCAGTGTTGTATCGGATATACAACGCTCGCCTTCGGCTCGAGTTTGTATATCCGATACAACACTGCCGCTCATGTTGTAAATAGTACAAATCATATTGGAAATTTTCGATATAAGACTTAATGTATCAACAAGAACGACGTAAGAAATAAGAATTTGTCCAGAAAAATGTCAATTCAAATAATAATTGTTGCGTGTAACGAAGTTTTTCTGACTTTACATGGACGGGTCGATTCAAGTGAGATCCTAGCTGAACGGCTGCAGGTCCGGTTTTCATGTAAAGTGAAATTGTTTTGAAGAGGAACTGATTAGTATCAAGCCGGGCGCCTCGTTGAACCTCGTCTAACAGGCACATATAAACAACCTCGAAACCATTTAAAGTAATGAAGCAGTAACAATATTTTTCAACTATAAAAGCTTGATAATATTTTAATAAAGCAAATTAGCCCAAAATGCCGTTGAGCCGTTGTGGTGGCGAAGAGGTGTGCACCCTCTGAAAATCCCCCAGCCCATTCTATTAGAAGAGGGGATGCAAAATGAATGACGTTGCCAGTGTTCACTTTCAGTTGTTTTGTTTTTAGGTAGTTCAACATGATCCTTGTGCTGGAGGTGCTGCACATTGGAACAGTTTATTGAGATTTAAACACTTAGCTACCGGGTACTATCTTGCTGCAGAGGTAAATGTTATTATTTCCTTTGACTGGGTACGACTGCATGTAATCTCATTTTGCCTAACGCGCAGTTACCTACACAGCGTAGAGTTTATAACCCCGTGTATTTACTCTCGCATTCCTTGGCAAGTTCACTTATTTTAATTTACGACGAAAAAATTTTCCTTGACTGCCGTAGAAATTTGTCCAAAAGTTGGCATATATAGATTATAGCACTGTATGAGATGTGAGAATGGAAATTGGTGTCTCTAAAGTTCAAGTCAGCACGTATAGTCTTAGAGACACTATATATATATCGTGCTGCAGCTAACATATTCTCTGTCTATTGGAGTATTGGGACCACAGTAATTGGTTTTATAAATTAACACATCATTACCCCGAAGCAAACGATGTTTAAGATGTAAAATTAGTGTGGCTAGGTATTATTATATATTTGTATATATATACACCCATTTGCTGTTATAATGATTTTATAGAGCTCTGCCTCTGGTGATGTTGCGATGTATAATCTGTTCATCATGTGCTGCTTGATTGATATTCATATTGATAGTCTGCTCTGCAAGCTGGTCTCCCAGCCACACATGAATCATGCATGATAAAATGTGTTTTCTTTATTATTTGATTTCCTAACTTAAATTATGTGCATATAGTAATAGTGGCAAAACTATTTTCCCTTTTCTCAAAGAACGCCTAATATATAATTAGTTTAAAAAAATATTTCCGTATGCATCTTTTTCTTAGGTGGACGATGATGATACAAGTGATCCCACAAGAAACAAACTGCGTGACAACTCTCCAGTATTTCATTTAATTCAAGTTCCACATAGCAACGATATTTCATCTATATTTGAACTTGATCCAACTACCATGGCTCGACCTGATAACTTTGTACCCAGGTGAGTTTCTATTTTTATACGTCTGGAATTAATGACATAATTAGCTAATAAACCATTTAACTGCATGTTCGAAGGCTAGTATATTCGCATTACTCTCAATTTAACTCCAATTAACGTGCATGCATTCGTGTTCCTGATCATAATTCTCACAAAGTCTGGTTTAACTTTTAAGCTTTGCATGCCTCTACTCCATACTCTAACACGATTCATTTGTGTCATAATGCATTATTTTGCATTAGATTGCCGCTCTCAATTTCATGTAAAAGTTGTTGGCGCCATATAATTAACAGTTCGATTGTATTACGAGTGTGGCTCTCTATTAACATTAGAAATAATAGAGTAAATAGACATTGGAAACACGTAGAGTGACTTCTCGAGAAACTGTAAAATATTGTAAACGAACTAATTCCGTCGTGCATATATAGAAAACATTTTCAAATGTATATAAAGTTTGTTCGTATAAAATACATTTCGAAAATAGCACTCGGATTCTTTTTCAGGTCCTCGTACGTCCGACTCCGTCACTTATGTACAAATACTTGGGTTCATTCAACGACAATTCCAATTGATAAAGAAGAAGATAAACCTGTCATGCTTAAGGTAGAACATTTCAACAGTACAGTATTTAGAATTGAACGATTGTGGAAGAATGACGTAGTATATAGATTGGTCCTTCTTAAGGTGGCTCGATACAGTATTTTCACTTGTTGGAAAACAAAGAGTGACTTTTATAAAATAATTTCGAAATAGTTTGAATATTTTCACAGAGGTCACGTAACTGCCGTTGCTATGGCAACAATGACGTTTCAATTTGGCGGATATTTTCCCTTTAAAGCAATTTAACTCGAAAACGACAACATACATTTCTGCTTTGTTATAGATTGGTACAGCCAGTGTTCGAGAAGATAAAGAAGCCTTCGCGATTGTTCATGTCTCACCTTCCGAAGTTCGAGATTTGGACTTTGCGAATGATGCAAGTAAAGTTTTAGGTGAATTTGCACTTCGCATGGAAAATGGAACTGTGACCCAAAATGACCGAAGGTAAGACCTGCTTTGCTGCTATATTGTCTTAGTTGGTTATTAGCGAGACCTTATAAGAACCTATTGTAGATTTTAAAAACATGCTTTGCATTCTTATGATTGTACCATATGTTACCCTAGCACCTGTTTTAGGTAAAACGTTGAGGCTAATGTGTCAATAGTGAAACATGACTGTACACGTTGTTTTGCAATCATGCTCCGGTGGGACCCTGGGAAAAGGATTGGTAACACATACAGAATTTGTACGTATTTGCTTGGATTACTGTCATCTGGAGAAAATTGTTGCAGAATATAGGATAACATAAATAACAGACGTCACCCACCTTTTTACTTAAAAACCATTTATAAAATTTAACCAATAGTTATTCTAATTTCTAAGTATATGAGAATATATAATTTTCCATAGTTACCATTTTATAAACCCCTTGCCTTGTCTACGTTTTCTGGCAGGCACAAGATTCTAGAATCGCCCTAATTGTTGTGATATGTGTTGTAGAATCACAATGGAGAGCATAGTCCATTGTATAATGCTAAAGTGTTAACAAGCAAAATGTTAACAAGGCAATGGATCTTTTGATTGTTTTATTGTCGGCGTTTTTGTTAGGTTTGTGACGAAATTATTGACTGACCTGGCACATTTCGTCACGGATACTCAAGACTCAGATGCAGATCCGTTGTCAATATCATGTCAAAATCTTGACAGAGATCGCCAGAAACTGATGAGAGAACAAAACATATTACAAGAGGTACAGATCCTTTAAAGTGCAAGTCAGATGAAAGTTCGAAAGAACGCTAAAAACAATTCACAATTTCACACCTTCATAATTCATTTACTTCTTAAGATATTTAGTCTGATATGACATAGTAATGAGATAGTTTGAGCTTGGAACGAACTATCTACGTCGCATGTTTGAAAATCTGATAACTGTGTATTAGTTTATTGTCGCTTGTCTGTAACGTTGAGTTTCTTGCAGTTGAGCAATACAAGTTGTGTGAACTCAGGGTGTGAACTAATATCGTTTGGTAGTAAACTTGAACAGAAACACATGTTTAAAATTTGTGACATAAAAAAGTCGTATAATGAGGTTATTGCATATCAGATAGGTCTAAATATCTCAAGAACCAAATGATATACAAAAAGGTATTTTTTCCACCTCTTAAGCTTTCTTTCAAACTGGCAAATAAATCATTTCTTGTCATTTACATTTTAAAATCTTAAGTTTCTTAAATGGTAGTTGCAGCATAAGCAGATTGGAAGATTGTGCTGGGCTCCTGGGGGTCCCTGGGAAGGTTCACGGGCAGAGAAAATAATAATTCACGGATATGATACCAAAATTTGAGTTTCTCGAATCACGCAAATAATATATTTATTTAGGTTTAGATGTATAGGAAGACATACAAGAAATATTATTTAGTTGTTCAAACCATAACCATGGGTTGGGGATTCGTTTCAGAAGGTTCCAAAAACACTATGAGACCCTCACTACTAAACACTGTACAGTACAATGGTTACCATACACTATAAAAAGGCCTTCGCTCGAAACGTCGAAGTTCTCAAACAGCAGTATTTCGTAAAGACACTACCTACACTGACACCACACGTTTGTTAAACAACACATCCCTGACGAGTTTCGTCGTGTAGTTTCGACAAAATCTTGAACATCTATTTTTTTTCTACTTATGTATTTTCTTTAACAGATTTTCCATGTTTTAAAAACGCCATTTAACAAAAAAGATGAGGAAGCTAATCTTAAACCTGAAGATTTAACTAATCCAAGTAACGCTCAACTTCGTCATATTCTACGTCTGTGTTATCGTGTTTTGAAATACGCTCAGCAAGATTACAGGAAAAACCAGGTTTGTGCCGTTAGCGTATGCGTTTATATGAATATTATTTATATGTATAATACTATTTGTATATCAGTACGATACTGTTGAAGTGTAAAACTGGTTAAGCAGGATGCGAACAGTCATGTCACTATTACCAGCATAATTATACTGTATATAACTGGAATCCCTACCCAACCAATACTACCTCCTCCATCCCATAAATCACCCGCTTAATACGGGGGCAACGATTTACGTTCTTAACCAGTTGCGTTAACTATGAATCCAAAGAGATGACGTCATGGTTCGTACTATGGCTATAATAAACACCACAATAATACAATACCGTTCCAAGAATTATACGCGATAGTCGATTCCGGGATCATAGGCGAAGTGAGAAGCAATATACGTTGGAAGGGAAGATGAAGCTGAAATGAAGATCTACCATTTTATGATGATAACAATTATAGTAATATTCATCAAAATAGCTACTAAAATACCTTTAATCAAATGTGCCATATTGTTTTAGGAGTATATTGCCAAGCAGTTTGGTTTTATGCAAGCCCAGATTGGTTTTGATATAATGGCTGAAGACACTATCACAGATTTAGTTCATAATAACAGGAAATTGTTGGAGAAACACATTACTGCAACTGAAATTGAAACTTTTGTCAGCCTTGTCAGACTAAAAAGAGAGTGCAGGTATGAGTTTTTATATTTAATGTTCATGCGACAGATCATCGTACATGCATGCAAACATGATTATAGAAAAAATGAAAACACTAAGCAAATTTTATTTATACTGAATAGCACTATCAATACAAAACTATTCTTCCTATAAGTCCAGTAAAGGCTATCCCTTACGGAGTCCAGTAAGGGCTATCCCTTACTGATCCAGTGTTTCTGTGTTACTTCACAGAAGGAAACCTGGAGAAAACCTGCAACTGGAAGCAATCTTCTCACCTGCGACTGAGGCGAAATTATGATCAGACATGATATCTGCATATTTGTAGCCAGGCGAGATTGTAGGAATCGAACTCCGGTCGCAGAGATGCAACCGTAAAAGGCCCATGGACGTACGACCTTTTTACGCCGCTGGTCATTACCTTGTTTACAACTCTGCATTCATTGATGTTTATTATGATATTTTTGTTATGTTTGTAGATTTTTGGTGTATTTATCAGATTTGTGTGTTTCTAACAACACAGCCATACCTGTAACTCAGGAATTGATCTATAAGTCAGTCCTTGAATCATCTTCAAATTCTGATCTCCTCATAAAAACAAGGTACAGAGTTAATTTTGTTTCAATTTTGTATATGGTACATTAAAGTTTGGTTTAAAAATCAAACATGCATTTATACATTGTACAGTTATAAATGGCCGGATTAAATTCATAGGAAATACTGCATGCATGGTTCGCGCCAGCTAAGCATATTTATAGTAGTCCATTTGATTTTGGGAAGCACAGGTGAGTGAAACCTGCTACTTCAGGTTGAGGCAGTGATTTACTTAGGTTGGGTAACTTGCTTATGCTTGATAAACTGGTGTAAGTAGAGTTTGGTTGGTTCTCTCCTGTCCTTCGACGGTTTTCTCCGGGTATTCCGGTTTCCTCCCTCAGTAAAAACTAACCCTTAGGCATTAATCATAACTGATAACTAACTATAACTAACTATAACTAACACACATCACACATCATTGGGTTGTAAAACCTGTTAAGGCTTCCCGTCCACCTCACCTTAATTAAACTAAACTAAACTAAACTAATTTCAACTGCATGCATGCAAAAGAATCTAATCAAAATTTTCATTTCTAGGGTTATAGATGATGTTATACATGTCGAATGGTGTACAGAGAACGGAACAGTGCAGAAAAGTCAGCATGAACTTGCTGATGGTTTTAAGCGGGGTAACAAACAAGACGTTGAAATAATGAATTTTTACAGGTAAGACAGGTTATAACAGGTTAGCCTCCACTGCAGGCCTGCAGACAGGAGATGCCTGTGGTGAAGGCTATATATTTTAGGATTTAGGCTACAATAGGTTTCACCGGACGACGAGATCAGATTGCGAAAAAATTCATTCTTTTCATTATATGTAGTCTTTTCACTATATTTGGTGACCACTGAAAAATTGCGCAATGTAGTTCATTTTCTTGCTCCTACCAGTTGAGCACCATCTGCTGTCCCACAACGCGCGTAGTGAAACCCACGAATAAACTTTGTTGAGATGATATTTTTAAGAAAGGAATATCCCGTTTCTCTGACGTAAATCCTGGACATTACGTACCATGCTATTATGGTTTTCTTGTGTAGACATCAACTGGATCTATTTGCGTACATGTGTTTTGATCGACAATACTTGGCGATAAATACACTGAGCGAAGAACTGGATGTTGATCTTATTCAAAGGTACGTTACGTTTACTAAACTGAGTGTTATGTTTACAATATAATGAATTACCGCCCGTAACCATTGTTGTAAGTAGTTAGGGCGGCATGCATGCAATGTGTTTTTTACCTAGTTTTTTCCTGATTTACGATTTACCAAAATCGACGACAGCCAACAGCGTCAAGAAATACAGATTAACACAAACTCAGAATAGTAGGGTCATTTTGACAAACTCATGATTAGATTTAAAATCCCAAGATGTACTAATAATTTCTCCTTATTTCAAAGACATCGTCAGACTGACTAATTACAAAAACATTGGTAAGATCATATATGACATCATATATTATATATATATATGACATCATCACTGAGAAGAAACCTAAACCAATCAGTATTGTTGTATCTGTGCACCAAACAAATCAGCAACTATAAGTCTATCATATCTCTTGCACTTATTTCACATCTTTCTTCCTAGACGGATTTTCTGGGGGTGTGCGCCCACCCCATCTAGAGAAATTTGCACCCCCCCCCAAAAAAGCTTTAGATACTCATTGGGATAAATGACAGTAGTGAGATTGAAATAAAGATTTTGAACCAAGTAAGACTAAAAACAAGGATTTTGAACTAAATAAGCCCAAAAATCTCAAAAAAACCCATTGGCAACTGTACCCCCAGACCCCTGTTGCAGCTTGCTCAGCGGCGCAACGCACCCTGTCGCTCACCTCCCCCCCCTCCATTTTTGGCACTCCCCCCTAAATTTTCGGCACCCCCCAGAGCAAAATCTGAAAATCCGTCTATGTCTTTCTTCCTAGATGTATGGCAGATGAAGAACTCCCCTGTGATCTTCGAGCAGCATTTTGTCGTCTCATGTTACATATGCACATTGATAGAGATCCGCAAGAACAAATAACTCCTGTGAGATATGCTCGACTGTGGTCGGAGATTCCACTTCAACTCAGTATTGACGAGTACGTACTGTATATATTAACTTTACCATAGTTAGTAGTTTCACAATCTAACTCCAACTGATATTGAAAAGAACCTGGAAGAGGATTAAACATAAAACATGATCGCATCATTGTGCAGAAAAACAACACAATATTGTTTACAAGAGGGAATATGCACAAGGGCGTATCTATAGGCGTATCTGGTGGTCAAGAACGTCATGCAGGTTAAGACTTTGAGCTAAATGCAATATATACACCTCACAAAAAGAAAGTTCCCACCTAAATATTTCCTCATAATTCCTAAATTAACAGTTTCCTCATAATGATTGGCATTTAGTATACCTATGGTAGTTGGGTTGATGATGTGGGAAGATTGGATTCATCCATGATTGAATGAGTATTCTGTATGCTTAACCATTCTGTATTAATGTGGGTAGTGAATAGTAGGCTGTAGTTGGCTGGTCAGACTTACTTTGGTTTGTCAATTTTGAAATTAAGTATTTATGGACTCAATTCATGGTCACCCAGACATTTAATCATGGATGCAGGGACGCTGGAGAGGGGGGACAAGCGCCCCTCCTGCCCCTTCCTTAGGGGAGGCAAGGGGGGGCAAAAACGCCTTTTTAATATAATTGAAACAATAATAAAACTGCCAAGGAAAAGAGAATACAACTGTAAACTAGACGATCAGTGGGAAAGCCAATTTTCCATTGTTTTCGTTCTGTACTTCTTTATATCTATTTGTACTTGAGAATCATCAAAATCCCATCGAAAGGGCGTGGCTGCGAAAATTTTCTTGACTGCGCTTACGTTCGTATTGCCCCCCCCCTGCCCTACCATCGCCCACCGTCCCTACATGGATGAATCCAATCTTCACACATCATTAACCTAACTATCATACATGTACACTAAATTCCAGGTATCATTATGAGAAAGTTATCAATTTAGGATTTATCAAGATATTTTTAGCAGGAACTCTCTACTGCACGCTATGACCGACCACAGCTCGGAAATGGCATCTTCTTATTTCAGTAGTTAACTATACAACGTTTTGGGTGTATTACGACCATATTCAATATTCGAGCAACGTTATGGTTAGAAGAGGATAAATAATAATCTAAAATGAAGATGTTTTGTGAATGGTTTGGTTAAACAAAAGTGTTTGTGACTCCTTCTTTAGAAAATTTATTCTTTATTGTTTTATTGTTATAATCAACCAATCACAAAACATGTTCAAAAAAGTTGGTGGCGACCCTTAGAAGATGATATGCGGGTCATTAGTAATTCATGATTTAACTTTGATTTAACCCCTTTAATAAAAGGAGGAAGCACTTATCGTTATTTGTCGCTATTTATCACTCGCTTTCAGCTGGTGGTTTGGGCATCTTATAGTTGAGAATACATATTATCTAATCTGTTCCAGGGTTCACTTACCTGTAATTTCAAATTAAATTTTCTTTTACTTAGTTACGACAAACAAGATATTTTTGGAAAAAGGAACCGCGCAAAGTTCACAAAAACCGTCGACTTTGTTGAAGCGTATTTGCGGCAAATTAGTTCAAATATTTGGGCATTTAACAACAAGGAACAGAATAAATTGACATACGAGGTTTGTTATGTTATAATATGTTCAATAGATTTTAGCTTGGTGTTTTCATCTTCAGCTGTTCATCGTTACCTGCAAACGACGGTACACGGGTCCTATTGAAGAATATATTGACACTGTAAAAAGCTTTGGTTTCTGTTTTCCCATCCTCAGACTAAATGCTCCTAAGGCCTGTAAGAGAGAATTAGGAGATGCCTGCACAGGCTAACCCTTCGGTATATTGAGAATTAGCTCTGATTCATAATGCAAAATTATCATTTTTGCCTGTAATAATTTGAGGGTAATTGAACAACAAGAATACGCACGAGGCGGCAGAAAATGTTATTGTACTGTATATTATACTTGATTGTATATCTTTTCTTGTTCATATCAAGCTTTAAATACATATTGATGCGTTATTTGCTCTGCCTAACGCAATGTTTTTCGTCAGTGCATATAGAAATGTATTCAAGTTAATGTTTGGAATAGAGATTGGTTCACGAAATGTCGATATCACATAGATAGAGCAAATATATAGTTTTAGCTATTGTATTTTTCAGGTAGTTTTACACAACAGTCACCGCCGAATCTTTGTTACACTCTACCCACACTGGCACCACACGTTTGAGATATATAATATAGTTGTTTGTTGTTTTATTTTGTTCGTTAGGTTGTTCAGATAGCTCGACACTTGATATATTTTGGATTCTACGGTCTGAATGATTTAATAAAACTCACAATGAAACTTCTGGCAATCTTGGATGATGAACAACGTGCTTATGATCGAGCTAATGCTGTGAAAATGAAAACTGCTAGTATGTCATTCTTAAGGGACCGTTCATTATTTATACCCTAGGGTGGGATGGGACATTCTTGATCATATATAAAAATCTCATGGAGCCCCCCCTTTTCGACGCTCTGAAAAATGAAGACTCCCCCTAAGAAAAACATTTAAAATTAAACAACCCCCCCAGGCATACATACATGATGCAACTTTTTATTAATATTCTTTGTTTAAGTGAATGACTGACTGTGGAGAAAAACAGCATGCATAAGCTTAATGATTATTACGACAATCACTTGCTAATGTATTATCACAAGTTCTTATTTATAGTCAGGGACCATGGGGTGGAGGGGGGGGGGGCTAAAAATCTCAGGGTACAGTGGCACTAGAACCGAATGTTGAAGGCATGAGACCTTTAGGGGGGCTTCGGGGCATTCTCCCCCAGAACATTTTGAGATCTGCAATCTATAAAATGCTATTTTATGTGGGTTATGTAAGGTTATGTGTTAAAGTAAAGTATAACAAACAAAATGCACTTGCTACAATTCCTAGGATCGGCGGCGAAGGTGCACGTTTATTACCATGGCATGAACAGTGGCCATTGTTAACTTCGCTACTGCCTAGTATACAATATAATCATTCCAGGATTTCCCGGTGGCAAGTCTCCCAACACGAGTGCGGATTTGGCTTTGTTGATCCAAAATTTCGGAATCTAATGTATCACTGTTTGGACGTATTGAATGAACTTTGTGAACTTTTGTGAACTAGTTTCATTAAATGTAGTACTTGTTGTTTTTCCTTTAAATTTTACACGTATACAATCTAAAATTTCATTTTTGCCAAAAATTTCCCATTCAGCAGAGATGCAATATCTACGAACAAGTACGACAAATTTTATAACCCCCCTCCCCCAACAACTGTAACAAAAACAAGGACCCACCCCATTAAACAAGCTGAACATTGTATAGCCCCACCCCCTCATCTTTCCCACCCTACGCTATGGTATAATATTGAACGGTCCCTAAGTTGCGATAATCCTTTGATAAAGTAGTTTATACTTGAATATTGAACATCAGTTTAGGGCAGATTACCGGGATGGATGTCTTTGTAAAGACACAGCATATTGTATACTTTATTCAGCGTTGGTGTGAGCATGACGCCGCACTAATCGACAATAATTCGAGGGTTTTACAGGAACAGGAGGGATTTAAGAAAACCAAGACGTTTAATAGGCGATGGGTATATATATATGAGCTGGTCTAAACGCGAAAATCTGGTAGAAAAAATCTTGATGCAAAATCCAATCTCGGGGATACTGCGTTCCCATATTTTTGTTTTACTTTTCTGACATATTTGGACAATTTACTAATCTACCACGCAATAGATCCGTCATAAACCAAAATCTGTGGTAACGTGGTTGTTGCCTAGAAATATTAAAACCATCATATGTGTGTATACCTTTTTGTTTAATAAAAGAATAATCTATAATTGTGTTCCGGCTGAATGTCATGAAAACACGCCTGAAATCTTTCAACAATGAAAATTTTACTCCTTCGAAGATTTATGGTGAAAATCGACAAACCGCCATCATTTTATTACGTTGAATAGAAAAAAAGGGTCATTTTAAATACAGCGATTCCTTACCGTTAAACTATTCCTAACTTTTACAATCCTTATCCCAATGTTAATCCCAACCCTAATCACCCTAATTCTAATCGTACTCTAATCTTAACCGTGATCCTAACCTTAACCTCAATCCTTATACCTAACGTAAAACCGGACGCCAAAATTATTGTGACGCCATTTCAGACATGTTATAGGGAAAGCCACCCAGAAATATGTGACAACGTATGCAAATATATTTATCACGTTTCTTCTCTTTCTAGCCACGTCAAAACGGGATATCTCGCGATCTGTAAGTACAATAGGTACCCTCATGACCCGTATGGTGCTGCCTGGTGCCAGAGATCCCTGGAGATTAATTATGTCCTCTGATAAAATGAACAATTTGAAAAGTTCTGTTGTTGAGAAAGATCAGATTGTCATGGAAACGAAAGTGAAGATTATTGAAATTTTGGAGTTTATTTTGAATGTTCGTCTGGATTACAGAATCTCAAGTCTACTGACAATATTTAAACGAGAGTTTGATGTTAAGAATGGCAGCGCCGTAGGAAATGAAGGTAAAAACAAGAAACTATTCATGTTTATGTTCGTCAGACTGAAAATGATTTAAAACACTTCGACGTTTCAAAGGCCTTTTGTCAGCGGAGCTGGTTACTAACTCTCCTGACGAAAGGCCCTTCGTTCGGCTTATGGCAGGATAGTTTTCACTGTCGTTGCGTGCAATTAATATTTACCGTTCATCATTGTTAGGTCATGTTGCTCTTGTATATACTCCAGACTATATTTCTTCAATTTTACATTTGTTTGCTTTAGGAATTGATCTAGAGCGTGTTGGGATTCAAGCAGAACAGTTGTTTGGAGGCTACGGGTAATCATGCTTAGTATATCGAAAACTTCGACAATAGATATCAGCATTATACATTGTAGTCATTATTAGGTGTTTTCTAATTGGCCATGTAAGCAGTTAAATATGGCAATCACATGATTAATTATATATAATCTATATATATTTATTAAATAATTATCTATAGTTTCTTTAGATGTTATGCTACAAAGTTCCTACCTGATATACTGCATCCATAGAAATCCCTACCGCATACACTGTACTGGCATAAAGTTTATACTCTGATATTAGAACCGAAATTGACAACATCATGCGAGTTTTCACTTTTCGAATGTGAATAAAATCTATTTGTTTAAAAAATGCAAAATTAACAAACAAATCTTATAATCGAATTTGAACGCAGTATACGATAAATTCCAAGTGATCTCGTAACATGGAAAAGGGCTGGGACTAGTTGCCTAATAGAAATCGATTTTCAAAAAATCTAAATTACTCGATATCTTGTGTTGTGTATTGCATTTTTTCCCCGTGTACTGACTTGTCATTTTCATCATTAAACTTATTTTAAATAAAGAAAATCAAAAGAAGTTATGAAAAACAGGAAAATGGAAGTCTATTCTGTGGACCATGTCTTTTGCTCGCCGTTAGATCTGTTGCTTATTTGACCGTACATAACTTGTAACCTTGCATTATTTCTTTCTAGGATCTGTATCGTGGGAGCAAAAACACACGACTTAGATTTTGATGGAACTGGTGGTTGCACATTTCTTCGTGTACTCTTATCCTTAATTATCCATGACTATCCACAACTTGTTGTTGGAGCTCTGAAACTTTTACTTAAACATTTCAGTCAAAGACAAGAAGTACTTCACGCTTTCAAACAGGCAAGTTGGTTTGCAAAAATCAACATTTCAGATTGTTTCATGCATATTATTCTGATAGTGCGTTGTTTGGTGGTGTTGTTTCAGAAGAACGCTCCTTTTACTGATAATTACGTAATTTAGGTATTCGGGCGTCAGTTTTGCGATTTACTAAACTAAAAACCCAAAACTTATTTATTTATACTGACTAGCTCCATCAGTTCTGACATTTTTGAGGGTGATTAAGGAGAAAGTTATCAATATTAATATGAGTGAGGGTCGTGGGAGTAAATATTTACCTGACTATTCATGCTGAGCACGAACATTTATTTGAATATCAATTACTTCCTAATTCAAAAAAGAAGAAAAAGTCCGAAACCCTCAATCCCAGTCTCTTTTGACGTTACCAGCTGAAACCCATCTGTCATCTCGAGTTATTCGTCTGATATGACGAGATATAGGCTTGCAGTCTATCTCCACAACAGTTACGACACGTTTACGACACGGTTACGACCATATGGGAACCAGGTCGTCCAACTTTACCGTCGTTTGGACGGGAAAGTTGAGAGGGAAATCTCATCGTTTAACGAATTTATATCATGACGAGTTTCTCGTCTGAGACAAGTTTCCCGTCTTGGATGGAAATCCGTCTTCAAATATGAATTCAGCTAATGCCATATTTCAAAACTGGAAGCCAAGAAGTGAACTAAATTATGCACTGACCATTACACTATATTACTTTTACATTGTTAGGTCCAACTGTTGGTAACAACAAAGGATGTGGAGAACTACAAAACCATCAAAGATTCTCTGGATGAACTGAGATTGTTGGTCGAGAAGTCAGAGTTGTGGGTGTTTAAGGCGAAAAAGAAATCAGACAAAAAGGGTGACAATAATAGGAAAAAGAGTAGCACAAAAGATCAGTCAAAAATGGATGGAAAATCCCTGGAAAGTTTTGCTGAAAGTGTTGACCTTCAGGTAGAAAATGAGTGTAATATGTATTATTTACAATGTGTTATTGAACTATAACTATATAGTTACCAACACAACATTCAAGTAAAGTTAATGTTGAATTCTATAAGTGTATTCATACATGCATGTATCTATATAAGCAATCAGTGAAGATGTTATGATAGTTCAAACTACAATTGTGCATGTTTACATCGTGTTAGACTTTATAATTACACTGCCGCTTTAGCCTTCGAGTGCTATATTCAGAAGCAATTTTCGCAAGATCCAGTCATACGATTGGATCAAAATTCGACTATGCTGTGTAAATATTTACGCTTTTTTACGTGTATAGAGCATTATACACCTAAAGGAACTCGTGCTGTCTATTAGGCTAACCACATGTACGCTGTGCGTACCTTTTTTTATTCTATGCGTACGCTTCCTTTGCTTGTGACGACTCTTAAGGCTGAACAAATATGGACAAGCCCAATTATCGTTTATAATGTTAGAGAATCCTCCTTATAAAGTAGAATTTTAGAACTATATAACTTTTTGCAATCTTGTTTGTGCTGTAGTCGTCATATCGTCCACGACTGGGGAGTGAAGAATCTTTAGAAGCAAACGGAGATAACCCGAATGAAGACACCAGTTTGTTAACAAACTACCAAACCATCAAGAAGGTAAAACCTTGTACTATCTGCCTTTTGGCAAATCATGTCAACTATAATATGTCACGTGAAGTGGCTTTATACCTAATAAAACTCATCTTCATTAGTATTCTACTATTCTTTATATAAAAGCTCATCCTTATTAGTATTCTTTATATAAAGAATACTAATGAAGCTGTTCAATAAACTCGCAGTACGTGTTGATTAGGTTTAATACGACTCGCGCTGCGCGCTCGTGGTTTTAAACCTAATAAGACACTCCTGCTCGTTTATTAAACAGTACATAAAGCAAATATTGTATAAATTTAAAATGTGCAAAGAGTTTGGGAATTCTATTCCGCTTATCTCGGGATTGACGCTTCTCTATGAATATGTCAAATCTCAAATGGAGTGCAATATACTGACTTGTTGAACATTAAGTTATTTAAGCGCCTCTGTCATGTTTACTCTAGATTAAATATTCAAAGGAGATCGACCCCAAGGTGGGGATTTGTGATATCAGTTGACCTTAGAAGTCCTTATGTCACATTGTCACGCCACTGTCAAACAATGAATATTTGACCTACATGTATCCCACATTGCATTGCGTATACCTAATGATTATATGGATTGAAAATTGTGTGACGTAAGTACTTCTAGGGTCAGTTACAACAAGCACGCCAGGCATGCGGTACTCGGTATTAAAAAAAACCATTTTGTATGCTGATGTACGCAATTTTGCATTGTTGTTGAGAAAGACGTGATAGAAATCACTGAAAACAAAACTTTACTGAGAAAGGTGCATCATGTTCAACCATAGCTTACTGCTTTCTCTGTTTCAGATCCTTGAACATCTATGTGAGTTATGTGTGACTGAAATTTCACATGGCAAAAGAAAGAACAACAAACATGAACAAAGATTACTTCGTAATATGGGAGCTCATACAGTTGTCGTAGAACTTCTGCAGATTCCTTATGAAAAGGTAAACAAGCCTGTCTACCGGAATTGATATACAATATTTTAGAAATTACCAAATGAATACACACCTCGTACATGGTAGACCTCTCGCCCGAGGTGGAGAAGCCGCCTGAAAGCCCTTGTCGGTGAGGGTGGTTATCTCCTATGGGTTATTAGTACCCATATATAAAACGTGAGCAGTTAAATTTTCCGGTATGTGCGTTTTATGAACGGTGGTACAAAGTGGTAAGGTAACAAAACAAAATAGTGGATAGATAGGTGATGGTAAACCCAAATATATAGTGACATTACCCATGCAAATAGGAGAAAACCCTGTACAGTCCTGGAGGAAGTTAGATACTTCCATTGCTATATATTTATTCTATATTATATTCATTTATAATCCCATCTAAATGTGCTCTTTCATATTTGGTCTCCATTATTAAATTTTGCCAGGTATTTATCAATTTATGCAACTATATAATTATTTTACATAAAAGAAATAAATGCTATTTTTTATTTATTTAGAAAAAGGACATCTACATGAAAGACGTGATGACATTAGCTCACCAGTTTCTACAGCTATTTTGTCTGGGCAACAAACATAACCAAGCAATCTTATATAAACATTTGGATCTCTTTCTTGTTCCTGGGGTAAGATTTACTGCTAGTATAGTGTAGTATAGTATAGAATATTTCGCCATCAAAGATTTTTACAAATGTACTAATTCAAAATGAGCTCGACGCCTCAAGACTTTGTGAGCATTGGTTTTGGAGGAAACAAATGTTATTAACAAAAGTATGATATTTACAAAACACGTTTCTTAAAAAATGCATTTCCTAACTCAGAAGGAACAAACTGTATTTTTCAGTTCATTTATAAAATGAATTTTTCACTGGAATTTTCACATGGGGAGAGGGCAAATGCCTGATGACAATATACAGCCATGTATTTGCCAACTCGTTCCACAAGGCACATTACATTGTATGATTTCCTTGTGAATTTCTAATAAATATAAAAATATATTTCCAAATGTAGCTTCACGAAGCCCAGACACTGCAACATATCTTTGAAGATAACTTACCTTTATGTAATGAAGTTCAAGACAAGGTTATTCAACATCTTGTTCGAGCCATTGAAACTGAAGGTCGCCGGGTTCAGTATTTGAAAACATTACAAACGTTAGTGAAAGCAGAGGATCAAGCCGTAAGGAAATGCCAGGATTTTATTATGGTAGAGGTATGAACATTAATTGCAAAATCCATTTGTTCACGGTTATTTGATGATCTTTAGAATACTTCTTGCCATTTTCAACTGTTTGCCAGCTGAAGGTCTTTGAACTTGCTGAAAATATCATAGGAACCCTGGAAAAGCCCTTGAATTTAATCTACACTTAAGGGTGGAAACACTGGGTAAAATTTTCTCGAAGCGTTTTAGTAAAACTGTTTGAAGGTCCTTCGCTCGAAACGTCGAAGTTCTTACTGTATTTTTCAGGTAGTTTTACACAACTCAACCGCCGAATCTTCGTTATACTCTACCCACACTGGCACCGCACGTTCGAGATATTTTTGCAAAAACAGCATATTTTATTTTAATTGATGTAATTTGTTCCTTGATTAGTTTTTGAACGTTGGAGAAGAGGTGCTGTTATTTTTTAATGAAAGAAAAATGCAAGAGCCATTCTTCGAACTAATGAGATCAGAGAAAGACAATCTGAGTGAATCGAGTGCTATTGCATACCACATCCATCTTGTCAAGCTGTTAGCTACTTGTACTGAAGGAAAGAATGCTAATACTGAAATAAAATGTCATAGTCTGCTTTCATTGGATGATATTCTTAGAGTTGTCACACATCCTGACTGTATGTCTGAAGTAAGTTACAGTACATTCTGCATATCATTAGCGTAAACTTGCTAATATCTGTCAAGTTGAGTTAGAGGGAACATGAGAGTTGACAGGAGGATGTTTGCATGGGAGGTGACAGGAGGATGTTTGCATGAGAGTTGATTTGAAGTCGCGCGTCGTCATTGTGTGAGTCTGCTTATATAAATAGTTGAAACATTAAAATGATTATTCAACTCTCTCTTCACTAACCGATATGACGAGCTAAAATTCCCATTGACTTTTATCACAGTATGAACATATTTAAGCTCTTCACCAGCCATGAAATGCGATCAAGTTGCATGACAGTTGGCGAGAGCTGGTAAGAGTCTCATTCTCAGTTCCTTCTGTGACTGCACGCAGGCTAAGTTCCTTCTTGCAAGTGGACTAATAAGACGAACACATAGTGCATGCAGAAGAACAGCACAAAATTAGGAATCAGACAAACAGGTTCTTAAAACCTGGTTTGTCCAGTCATGTAAACAGCTTTTCTTGGCAAAGTAATTTTATTTTCTCCTGATAGGCTGTTTACTGATAAACTGAAATAAGTTACTAGGTATTAATGAAAATTCAAGTTGCAAAATGGCACTTGCAACGGAATTCAAATTGAAATGTTCAAACTGAAATTCAAACTGAAATGCCTCTCGTCATCTTGGCATACCCGATTTTACTGAATCATTTAACTGTGACATATTTTTACACCTGAAAGTCCACCTCTCATTCCATCCCTTCCCATATAAACAGCCTTTTAAATTGTACTTGTACTTTATTTCAGGTGAAAGATGCGTATATTTACTTTCTTATTCACTGTTACGTTGACACTGAAGTCGAGATGAAAGAAGTTTATACCAGCCATCATATTTGGGCGTTGTTTGATAACTTCTTATTGGATATGGCAAGGGTAAGAAACAATGGAGTTTTAGGCATATTTAGATAGAAATTGTCCGAACTTAGATGTCATAGTTTACCCATCCGAAAGTATAAACTCTTTTCATTTCAGCGTCTTTTATGGTATAAGGAAAATAAATAGTTGCTGCATCAGGGTAAAAAGCTAGATATAGGATGATATTTGTGTGCTGAAGGGCATATTATTCTCAGGCACACTTTCCCTAATTAAGTGAGCTGTCGATTCCAGCATTCTGCAACGAGTTTTGGTGTCCGTAAAGCTATATTAGTACAGAATCATCCACAGAGAAATGAAAAATTATTTTCATATAATCCTCTGCAGAGATATACAGTGTATGAAAAAAAATTTCATATTGATATTGAAAAACGATATTGGACTTAATAGAACTTTAAGATGAGTTTGTAATATTTCGAAATTTACTCAGTTGTCAGTTAGTCTGATAATGATCGATTAAGTTTGGGTACTTACAATATATAATGGTAAGTGATGTTAAGAGAAATATATATAGAAGAAAATTGACATATTTAAACGTATAATTTGTTGCATTACAGATTTACACGACTGGTTCGAACAGACGACAACCAGATGCTTCATTGGAAAATTACGTCACTTCGACGATCATGGATGTGATTGCTAACTTCTTTACATCATCGTTCTCACAATGTAGCACTACAATTGACGTTAGTAAACTTTTATTTCTAGTAGACTAGAAACAGTACACCTTTAAGTATAATGATATGTTTCTGACTATATTTCGTATTATATATATTCTTCATAATAATAATATACAAAGAAATTGATAGAAATCTCTATTTGAAAAGAGATTGAGTGGCTATTGAATTTCCCGCTTTCTGATTGTTGAGGAAAAATACTGAATATTAACCTTTTCAATTGATTTGATAAATTTGTTTTTCCCTTAGAAATTACAGTCACATTGGAAATCACATTCCTGATCGCTCTTGCACGCTAATTTCCTCTCGTATTGGCTAGATTAAAGTAATTAATGCAATCAGATTGTGTCTTGTGACCTGCAGAGTAACTCATTAATATAGAAACAGTTTCTGTTTGTATTTGCAGAAAAAGTACAAAAACCAACCATATAAAAACAGCAGTTTTGTCCTTTCGTGAACACTTATTTTATCACTATAGATATCATTACAGATTCTATTTATGATGAGTACATTTTATTAGAGTTTTCTTTGTGATTTTAGGCCCACCAACTGGTGTTCGTCAAAATCCTTCAAAGTGTTTATCGTTTATCCCAATGTTCATCGCTAACTGGTACTCAGAAATACAACGTTGAGAGCTGTATTCGAACTCTCGGTGACGTAGGTAGGTGCATGGGGGAGGTACTCTTGTGAGAATATCCATACACCAATTTCGAAGAAAAAGCAACATGTTTTTGGCTTGAAAGTGATTGACCGTTTTCATGCATGTGGGGGAGGGGACAGTTGCTTCTTATCTATAGCGTGAGAATTTTGTGGTTTGGCTCAAAACCATTAAAACCATGTTGCATTCAAAAGACGAACGTCAAAAATATGATACGTGCAAGTCTTGAAGGATTGTTAAATTTTCTCGTTTGACATCACTGTTTATTGTCAGTATTAAAAGCGCATGCGCCTATATGCGGATATTTAACGATTTTTCGAGGTTTTTGCGAGTGAAAATCGCCGTTTAGAGGCGCATGCGCCTAAAAATCCGTGTATAGGCGCACCATCGTTCTCCTCCAAAATAATAGCAATAAAACAATCTCATACACTTAGATTTTGATAACTTAAAGGCGCATGCGCGTATATCCGGATATAAGCGCATGCGCCTGTATCTGGGGGCGCTTATATGCGGGGCAATAGCGGTAGATTTGCAGTAATGAGATTGCAACGCTGCAGTAACCTGATCGACTCCGAAACGCGTATTCTCTTACTAAGTTACATTTAATATTACTTGGTTGTACTTGACGTTACTGTAAGTAAGTGTTTTCCGCTGTGGAAAACGGTATTCTACATAATAATGAATTGATTCACATATTGAATTATTTTGTCAGCAAAGACACGTTCTATCGCCATTCCTGGGGATTTGGAAGCTCAGATAACCATGATGTTTAATCAGACTGTTATGATGGCGAAAAGTACCCAGAAATGGTTGAGTCACGGCAAGAAGAAGGAATCAGTTGTCAACAAACCTATTCCCAAAGACTACAGAAATATTATTGAAGGCCTTCAGGTTAGTGATTACTAATTTGATTAAAAAGATTGGAATTTCGTAAAAACAAAACAGTATACACAAATAGCAAGATTATCAATTACGTTTATGTTTCAAAAATCTTGGATTCTCTTTATTTTCTCCGAGGGAATGTAAGCTTCGTATTCCTATTCGATCGTAATCCTGACCTTTATCCTCATCCTAACCAATGCCAACACTAAAGGTTTTAATACTGTTATATATCAAATTATCGTTACGTTATTTCCGAACATTTATAAATGCAGAAACGTTTATTATATACTGAATTTGTTATTGGGGTATTCCAGCTACAATCATAAAATGTGAAAATTGTGATGGTACGTATGAACAATGATAAAAAATGACAAGCTAGGAAAATTAGCGATGATACGATTGTTATAAAATAAACTGAAAAGTTTCCACACGATCTGTTTAAAAATGATTTCGTTACAAAAATTTCCCACTCCATTAATTTGGAACTATATTTAAATGTGATTAATACGAAATATTTAGGACATCGTGTGTTTATTGGAAGAACAGTTGCGTCCTTTAATCCAAGCAGAGGAGTCTGTACTGGTAGATATCTTGTATAAACCTGAGCTCATGTTCCCTCCAAATTCTGCTTGTCGGTCAAAGTCCGAGAAAGGAGGTTTCATTTCAAGGTATGCAGGTTTGCTAGTAGTGTTTCACGGAATAATTTAGGTTGTTCGGAATTCCTGAGAGGTCAAACAGATCACTTGGCTTACTTGAAACCATCAACACTGTTGAACATTGGTAATAACACCTTGAATACATCTTCGTGCATGGTATTCTTTAGTTTAAAATGTAAAGTACAGTCGTAAAATAATTTAGCAGCATAAAATGCAGTGTTTTCAATAGAAGGCGGTTACCGGCGGTTTAGCGCCGCCTATATTAGGCCTTTCATGGCCGCCTACTTATTTGTTTATTTGCAAAATCTATATTTGTCTTTCATCTGGAAATGTTGAGCACAGACGCCTATTTTTGAAATTCCGCCTGCTATTACAATAATTATTGAAAACACTGAAAATGTATTTAGGTTGATAAAACACACAGAACGATTGGTAGAAGATGAGGAAGGTTTATGCATTCAAGTTTTACAACATCTTAGAAATATGGTCGAGAGAGAGACACGTTTTGGACGTAAGGTAAGATTTTATGTAATAATTGGTAAGACTATGTAAGCATGATGTCTAAAATGCCCTATTCTGGTACGAATAACAACAGATACGATTCTGCACTTTTTTCGATCAGATCAATACCATAATATAGTGATAAGAGATAGGAGTGGCACTCAACCTTACACTAGCTAGTATGTAGTAATTGGAAAAGGAGTCTACATAACCTTGACGTCGCACTCATGGTTGCAATAAACACAGTAAAAATCTCCCTAACGAACCGTCGAAACCAAAATGTGCAGTATAAGAGAAAAGGTACACATATTATATGAAACAATTACCTAATGTCAGTTTGTTAGCTTCTGTATTCTGCCCAAATAAATTTGAACTGAATGAAAAGTTTTAAAATATCAAATATAGAAACATTTTATTGCTCTGCTGTTCCCAAGTACGAACATTGTGTAATTCGGTCATGTCAAAGAATGTGACCGTATCTTCAGGGCACCTCAACTTGGCGACAATAAATGAAAACCAGGGTTTCCCCTGTAATATTGAAATTATACCATTCCATACATTCTTACTCACCATTCTATCCGCTTTCAGGCTGCCAATTTGAGATCATTATTGCTAAAACGTTATTTTGGCGACAACTATTCAAAAATATTGGAAGCAGCAGAAGAAAAAACATCTCAAACGAAAGCTTCTTCAGTGCGTGGTGATACACGGGTTCTTAAACGAGCAGGAGTAACTTTATGTGAAATGCAATGTCAATTAAATAGTTGTGGTGCTACAGATTTAGTTATTGATATCATTACGAAGAAACCCAGTTATCACGTGTTTCTGGAGTGCATCAAACTCGCCATTTCGTTACTTGAAGGTGGAAATCATTTGATACAGGTGCCCAATATTTTATTATTTTATCATATTTTTCAATATTATTCTGCGAAACAAGCTGCTACAAGTTGCTATACAATCTCGCAATATAGACGGCCGGCCAAGCTTGAAAAAAGTGTCTAGAAAACACTGTCGATGGCATTTTTGTTACAAGCGTGAAACTACACAAAATGTCTTAGGATAGTGTTTAATTTGAGGGTGAGAGTGGTTGCCAACCGTAATTTTATATCGAAATTACGTCTAAAACATTTCGAAGGATGGTATTTTTGTCGAATGCTGTATTTTATAACAGTGTTTTATTTTAATTTTCTGACTATCTAATTAACGTTTGTAAAGCTCGGGTAATCTTCATTCGCATAGTTCAAAAGAGGCAACAACCACATATGTTTAGATTACATACGAATCATTACTACACGCCCGGTTGCCACCCGTGTAACACAATATATTGCGATTGAGCCAGTCGAGTTTTGGCCTGTAAATGGTTTAAAAACAGCATGTTGGCGCAAACACATAGTTTTACTACAACACATAGACCTACGAAAGCGATAAATATTCAAAATAGAACGCAATAATTTACGAATTTAAGCCTTTGGGTAACCACTCTCACCTTCAAAGTGAACACACTCCGATGACATTTAGTGTGGTTTCCTGCTTGAAACGAAAAATGCCATCGACAATCACTTTTTTCGAGGCTGGCCGGCCGTCTAATAAGTGGTCGCATTAAGTCAAAATGCTTCAATTTTAGACATGGAAAAAAACAATACCAGCCGACAGTTTTAAAACATATAAAAAAACACAATCCGAAGATTAGCATCTTAAAACCCAACTTTTGAATTAAAGCATGACGTGATTGAGTTCGTGATATTTCGATATTAGCGAGCTTAAGCTTTGGCGGCATTTTGCATCATAGCGCTCGTGTAAAGAAGCAAAAAACTTTAAAAATCTTATGTTTTGTCATATGTGTTGAAGATTACCGCAAACTGATACAAACACAATTTTTAATCCAGTCCCCCCTCGGCAATCTGACGTCCGTGTTGACAAAAACGTCGCTTGCTTAAGCTCCCTATTATTGCAAAGAAATCCGACGTTTCGAGCGAGCGTCTGTCGTCAGAGAGTTAGTTGGGTTATGTACCTCGATAATTTTGCGGCTTCATCTCTTCGTAAACCGCCTAACTCCTAATATCTTAATCTGTCGTATATACCCCATGCTGGTTAATGAACTTCTATTCCGGGCATACCTAAAATACCTAGCATAATGGTATTACGATCTTCTTTGTCTCTTCTTCCATATCATCTCAGCTTTGCATCTCTCCATATTCTGCAATATTTACTACCTCGGAAGAAGACTTCTTTAAAAAGTGAAATTTCTACAGTTGTAATGTTCGTGTCTAAAGCCGTCCATGCATGCCTGGAAACTTGTTGTCTGAGTATAATAGGTTTATAATAATGAATAAATAACATGCAATTATCTTTTCATTTTTCAGAGATCATTTTATGGTCGTTTTATGAATGGAAGATCTGAAGCATTTTTCCATAGTGTTCACGATAAAATGAAAGAAGCAGAGAGTGCTATCAAGAACAATATGACAGTCATGGCTGAAAGTAACGTCGTACCATCAGAACCCTGTGAGTCATCTCAAGGTAATGCACAACAAAATATTGCCAAGTCAACTTCTGGAAGGAAAAGCACGTTTGGAACAGGTATAAATTTATTACCTCCATCAGGAGGATTACCTAAAAACGATCAAACAGTTTAATACTAAAATTTGTGGAGCTCATGGACGTAGGCCAAAGACAAATCGATCAAATGTTGGTTGAATTTGACTGAAAATTGGATACGTTTGTCTTGTTTTTCCGGCATGAAATGAACTGTATAATAATTTATGCATGTTTAATTCATGCATGAATACTTGATTAGTTGACTTTTGCTGGCGAAGGTATGCAGTCTTAAATGAAATGAGTGTTAAATGAAAATATAAGAAACCTTGATGCTGATCCTCGTCATCTTGAAGAAGATTAAAAACAGGTATTTGTCAGGAGATATCCACACGTTGGCCGACACTGAACCCTAAGTTTAAAATATAATATATATGATCTTTTCAAAACTATAATTAAGCTAGACATATAAATAAATTACTACTGTAATGTACTTCTTACCTAATCTTCATTGTTTTGTTCAGTTTTCACTCACTTTTATCTGTTTACCAGTACATCAGTTATAATTCTTTCAATTCTAGGTTTGCATACGCTGCCTTCGTATCTCAATATGAGTGATGAAGTTAAAGAACAATTGGCTGATGCTGCCACACATACTACCCGAGCTTATGCAATGGTTCGTCGTAGTCGTCAACCTGATGCTGAAACTGAGCACGGAAAAACTGGAGTATCTTCAGAAAACAGATCTCTCCTATCTGCAAGTTCACCGAGGATCATTGGGGGATCCAGTGTGGCCTCGAATGAAGTTCTCTTAGTGAAACCAATTATGAGATTTTTGCAACTTCTCTGCGAAAATCATAACCATGATCTACAGGTAAGCAATTAACTTTTAACATGAACGCCGGATTGAATATTGTTTTAGAAAGCTTTTGGGTGTTCGTCTCTCGTGCAGTGCGGCGAAATTATTCAACCAAACAGCTACCCGTGCAATGCAGGAACCAAACCTTTGTCAGAGGCCGTGCCCTAACTATTAAGTGATTTTCTTTTAGAACTACATACGAGAGCAAGACAACAAAACAAGCTATAATTTAGTTTTGCAAACTTTACAATTTTTGGACATTATTTGTGGCAGTACGTCTGGAAGTCTGGGTCTGCTAGGTTTATATATCAATGAAGATAATGTAGAGTTGATCAAGCAGTGTTTGGAGAGTTTAACTGAGTATTGTCAGGGTCCATGTCCTGAAAATCAGGTATACTGTATGATATTTATTCACTTTATATTGGAATCGATTGGAACCCTTTAAAATCTAGATTTTTGTATCTGCAGAGCTATTGTGCGCGTCAATGTGTTAGTTAGGTCGTTAGTTAGTGCATGGGTCAGCCACTATTACTTAAGATGACGAAAACATTAGAACTATAAATGCTGTGGCCTGTTCGCGAGCTAAATACCTACTTCAAAGAGTCGATATTTATATGCCAAATATACATTTGGCAGAAGAAATATGGGCGAAATTTGCATGTTTTAAATATATACAGTAATCAATGCAATGTTTTGTACAAGTGTTTTCGTATTTTAGAACGACATAGCATTGCACGATTCTAATGGTGTGGATATCATCTCTGCTTTGGTGGTAAACGACGTCAATCCTCTAGCCAAACAACGAATGGATTTAGTATTGGAGCTCAAGGTAAAGTGATGCAGCTAGTGTATGTGTTAATCATAGGACAACCATGCTGTACTTGGTTAACGATAGCTTGTTTGTCACAACTTCGGATCATTCTCATGGCCAGTTATTACTGTTCCAGTTGCGAATGTAGGTTCCAAAGGTAACCTACATGCATATTAAAGTGAATAACTCGTAATTCTAACATACGCTTAGTTACTTTTGTTCTATTCTACATTTAACTAGAAATATGGTTACTATATAAGAATATGAGTTGTCCTGTTTCTATTTAAATTGTGATTTGGATCGCAGCGTTATAAACGAGCATAAATAAAATGTATGTATCCATAATTTATTAATTGATATCGATTTGTATTGGTCACTCGATAACCAATCGACAATCACAATTTTTTGGTGAAAACTTCATCGATTGTTATCGATATTTATCCATTCCATCGATTGTTATTGACGCTCACGATAAAAACATTTGAGCATTCAGCTTTGGTCGTGACCTCTAACCAGCTGTTTTAATTTCTATCAACACTGTCGGATTAAGATCATACCTCTGGCTTTCATTAAATTTATCATAATTGTTGGTTCATCGACTCTCTTCCGCAAAAGTTCCTGTATAGTTTCTTTATGGTAAATATATTAAATATACAATAAGTTTGCATCAATAATATGCTGCCCAAAAGTATGTCTGTGTTCAGAACGTTGCGAGTGCAGGTACCAAAAGAAATACACAAACTGTCTAGAGAGTAGAGAGCATGCTGTCCACAATCAAGAAATTATTTTTAATTAGTTGGCTACCGTTGTCAAATATGTCGACTTGAATTCAATTTACCGATTGCCATAAAAGATCATTGCCAAGCAATCATCGATTAGTATTGAAAATTGATACCAATCGATAATCACAAACATCAGGGTTATCGGTTGCTTGTTGATTTCCAATATCAATTAATTGATATCAATTTACATCGATTAATATCGATTTATCGATTTTCATCGATTGCACACGCCTGGATGAATAATATTGATGACAGGTCGTTCAAATTGTTGACAATTTTTTTCAGTTGTGAAGATTAAACAGCGTTTTAAATACTTCGTTTTAAATACAATGTTTTCAAGTTTGTTGATCGATGTTGTATAATTTTAATTTATCAAATAACTGGATAAATTGTTACCTTTTTAGAATAATGCTTGTAAAGCGTTACTGGCAATTTTGGAGAGTAAAAATGATGGCGAGAATGCTGAAAGAATTTTGTGTAGTTTGAGTCCTAAACAACTGGTAAGCAATACTTGGTTTTATCTTGTTATTACAACTGCAGTTTATTCTGAGGATATGCGCGAATGTCATATTCAATATTTTAGGTGGAATCTTGCAAGAAGACTTACGATAATGAAGGATTCAACAACAACAATGATTTTGAAAGTAATATTTCACCTCGTGATGTTGGACACAATATTTATATCTTGGCTCATCAAGTATGTATACTATATAATGCTTAGTCGAATGCCTCGGCTCGTTTTAGACGTTTTCAATCGTTATTAAGTCTCTGAGAAGAGCGTATTGTATGAAAGCAAGGTTTGGAAAATGGAAATAGAACGTCTACCTCATTGTAGGAATTTTATCCTGAACTAAACAATTAGCGGTCTAATATTACTGATTTATAGCCAAAAACGTTTTAATGAAAATACTGCCCTGATTAATGTCTATATTAATTTTCTATGGTAAGTCAAATCTAAAAATAAAAGGTAGATAACAAACTGATATTTTACCCAAAAGGTTTAAAACCGATTAAAACAAAAAATGAAGAATCTAGAAAGTTAGCTAATGGAGGGTCGTGAAGGGGTAAAATGGGAGCTGGGATTTGCCTATTTTTGGATTTAACCACTGGGAATGGGATAAACAATTCTGGAAATGGGATTTCTCTAGTATCTGACACATCTGCTCAAATTATCCGCTTTTTCAGGACCTGAGCAGACACATAGCGCAAACAAGTACTAGTGTACCAAGGCCAGTGGTTCCACTCCCCAACACCAATTGCGTTCTCAATAACTCGAAATTTCCTTGTAACATTTTTGCTTCCAGATTGTTACAAAAATGTTACAAACTTTTAGAGTTTCTTGGAAGGAAATTTCGAGTTAGTAAGAACGAAATTAGTGAGAACAAATTTGATAAAATTAATTCATTTCTTGGTACTTAAAATGACCGTAAAACATATTGTATAACTCACCTGGTATACTGTGCGGGTAAAATATATTCTAAAAGTTGCTAGCGCTTCGTTCTTCGTTAGATACTATATTCAAATGACATCCCCGGCCCCTCCGAAAGAACACTTAATATTTGTCTACTGTTGTATAGCCTGTTTGCGGCTGTGCACAGGCTAAATATAACTGTTGTAGTGTTATATAGTATTCACCAGTATGGCTGGTCCAGTGAAATGGGCTGGCTCACTTTGCTGGGCCAGTTTGTCATTTGCTTTACATGGGGCGGGCAACCGCTAGCAAGAAATTCCCGCACGATTTTGGTGGGAACGCGAATGTTTCGTGAAATGCTTTTTTGTCTTCGGCAACTGCTTCAGAAGGTTTAGTTTCGTTAATTCCTTACCTGTTTAGACTTTTTAGATTGTTTCAAGGCGGAATAAACCATGCACTGTAACATGATTATTTTTCCAGCCCAGTTTGCCTGCTGGTCCGATAAATGCATTTATATGAGCCAGGGAAGCCACAATCCCATGTGAATGAAATCTCGAAAATATATAAAGTGTTTTACCTGGCCTGGTTTACCGGGCTAGCCGCTCATGTGAACAGCCCGTGAAAATTCATCATTTTGTTCAGTGTAGGTGGCGGTACATTTACCCAAATGTCATAATCAGCGGTTATAATTCATTATCAGTTTGCAAATAGCCTGACTGAGAATGGGACTTCAGATTTCGCAACTGAGATTTGGGGCAAAATTGGGCTGGGAACTGGGATTTGAGCCAAAATTTGGCTGGGAATTGGGATTTTATACTCCCCTTCACGACCCTCTTAATGGTTAAGACACGATAAAAAAAGGTTGACGATAAGTTAATAAGTTGACTTTTCTCGATAGTTTTGAAAGAGAAAGTACATGTCTAATTTCCTTTCGTTCGAGACAAAAGAGCAGATACGATCAGAGTAAGATACAACAGTTCTATGATCACTCGATGCGCACAAATGTTATAATATTGTTTGTTTACTTCTTAGCTATCTCGTCACAGTAAAGATTTAGCATGTCTGTTAAGGGCTCCGACCAATCCTGAAGGAGATGAGGAGTCGGTTGGCGCTCTGGATTATTACTCGCGTCACACAGCACAGATTGAGGTATAACGTAGCTGTCACGTCAATCTTTTTAAACGTTACAAGACGCTCTATTGAGTGTTAAGTCGCTGGGATGATGAAAAATGGCAACTTTAATGTCCTACGGTACCTGAAAATTGATAAAATTGGAAAAGTTTACAACATATGACATGACAAAGTAAAACGACTTCACAGGAAAACTTGCAATCTCGCTCCTATAATAAAGAGTTGACCTTGCAAAATTTGGTCCTTCCGAATACTTTGTACTGTATAGTGTTTTAGAAAAGAAAAGAAAACAGAATGTGACGGTCATTAGCGGTGCATGCCATCTTGACCTAAAAATATTTTGCTTACATGAAGTAGTCCGTTTTGTATCCTACCACTGAAATCGGCAAATGGAGAAAACCCTTCAATCACATTATAAATCAGTATTTCTAATCACAATATGCATGAACATGGCTGATTGATATATCTCATTCACTTACTCACTTTATATTTAATCGAAATATCTAATTTTAGATTGTTCGCTCTGATAGAATGATAGAACAAATTGTTTACCCAGTTCCACAGATCTGTGAATATTTGACTGAGCGCAGTAAACTTCGTGTATTTAAGACGACAGAGCGAGATGAACACGGTAGCAAGGTAAAACTGTACTGTGTTGTGGTTAATCTATGATATTGTCTGCTGCTCCGTTTCTATTTTGTGATTTATAATATTGAAATATATATGCACATATATAACGTTAACTCCAGCCTATTACTCGGCAGGTTGTAGGCTCGCGCGCAACTTCATGTCATTCGCATTATAGTGGATCGGCCTTCTATTTCTCGTATTCGCTTTTTCTCCTCCCCGTCCTCCAAATCATCTAGGTTCCAGTCTTCCATTGTGAAAAAGCGCTGAAAACGCTGAAATAGAAGGTCTGTATCTAGGCTGTCCATGATCCTTATCCAACCTGTTTAATACCACGAAAGCTGCGTCCACCTGAAAATAGCAGCCTTTTGAAAATAGCGGCCCCTTTGAACACAGCTATTTCTGCACCGCCACGTCACATGTTCTTACCAACCAAGGTTTTTTGTTTTCAGGTCTCCGACTTCTTCTCCAGAAGTGATGATTTATTTAATGAAATGATATGGCAAAAGAAGCTTAGAGGTAGGAAACTCTTATTCGAGTCTTCCAGTGATTTCCACAGCGATAAGTATGATAAAATATCGAGCAGATTAAAGTCTGGAAGAATATATTTGGCAGTGGAGCATTTGAGGTTTTAAGGAGAAAAAGAAAAGGTGTGCAGGTTTAAACTAGACAGAAACTTGTGTTGTCTGAAGTATATAATGAAAATTTCAGTAGTTTGAGCTAAAACTCGGCTGCACCATTATGTTCCTTTTAGTGCTTTGTATAAATCTGTAATTAAAAAATATTCTCGTTTATTATATCAAGGTACAGATGATTTTGTACTAATTATATTTCAGTAATCTCAGACATATAATTTAACATGTAATGACATACGTATTATTCCATCTCTTTGCAGAAAATAAGATGTTGTTTTGGATCAGTAACCAGATGTTGCTATGGGAACGGATATCAATGAATTTAGCTGTTTTAATAAATATCTTGGTTGCGTTATTTTATCCTTTTTCTGAAACTGTGCGAGGTAGAGTAAAAAAATACATATTTTACAACAAAGCTTGCTTAAAGAAGGAAAGCAAATACTAACATATGATGAGAACGCAAAACCTAAAAGCTCATATATAGATGTGCAATTTTCGTTCTTTGAATATGGTAAAATAATTTGGTTTTCATAGAAGAAATAGACAAATCACAATCACAATTCCATGTTCAGTTAAAATGCACTCACCTGTGTGCATGAATCACCGTTGATTCTGCCTGTTTCTTCATTCTCTTTTATTTTTTCCAAGGCTCTTAGCTATCTCAAGAAACTAAAGATATTGTCTGAATTAAATGCCAACAATTCATATAATGCAATCACTTTTACATAGTGCATGGTTGTAAGTTGTGACGCCTTTGCAACCATTTAAATGGTTTAATGTTTATATATTTTAGTAATTGATTACCGCCTTTCGTTACTGGTGTGGATCGCGATGTTCATCTCATTTGCACTTATTGTTGTTTTCCCTCGTCCTTCTGGTGTCAGGACATTTCTGTTTGCTGTCATTGTTCGCTTATTTTTCTCAATTGGCCTGGAAGCCACTCTTGTACTGCTAGGAATCGTTAACGTAAGTTTCGTGTTTATATTCTTTACTATAGGCATAGCTGGAGTATATTGAACTAAAAACAAAGTAGATCCAAGACCACTGTTCAATGCTATTATTTTCAGCGATATATCTATATTTTTCAGTTGCTTGCTAAAGGAGTATTTCTTGTTGGCTTCATTGGAAATAAAGGAATGTTTCAACATGGACTAGCAAGAATTATAGCAGATAAAGATCTTCTATTTCATCTTGGTTATTTTGGATTTTGCGTTTTAGGACTTTGTATTAATGAATTGTTTTATAGCTTACTGGTAAGTGTAAATATTCCCACAAAAAAGCTAGTGGTAAGTTGAAGTTTATCACTAGGTTTTCTCCACATAAATGCATGTGAAAAGGATCATACTCGAAAGTGAATTTACGTCGGGAAAATGTTGGTTAGCAGATCTAGCACAATTAATGAATGGCAATGAAAGTATTCATATTTTCCCAGCAGATGGTTGGGCAAAAATTCTCTCGCGTAAACTAATCCTGGCCCGTGCACTCTCATGGCCGTCGCGTGTGCCCTTTCAATGAAATTCTTCAAAACTAAAACTAAAAGGGAACATGGTTGTGCGGTATACGACCAACTTTCAATTATGTGCCAACAACACGTAGGTGTTGTTGGTGAATTCTCTAATAATTTTCAACCACAAGCTATTTACCATAGCCACTTCTTTGTATGCCGTTTCAAACTGTATATACTGTGTTATAGACATCCATCACATAATACCGTGAGTCATATCATTAAGCCCTGGCTCTGATCAATCGCGACAGTTTGTTATTAATCACCCCTGTCTTTAATAAGCCCCCCCCCCCCTATCTTCACTAACCCCCGGTTGGCTTTATAGAGGATTTACGATATTCTTATTAATTTCTGTCCTCTATAGTTATTAGACATTGTGCTCCGTGAAGAAACATTAATCAATGTTGTTCGCAGTGTCACAAGAAATGGACGATCTATTATCCTTACTGCATTGCTCGCACTTATTCTTGTTTATTTGTTCTCCATCGTTGGATTTCTCTTCCTGAAAGATGATTTCTTAGTTGAAGCCGAGCCACGGATGCCACGAATTGTTGACTCAGGTAAAGTCATGCACGCATCTCTTAAAATTATTGTTCGTATACTATAGTAGACGCGAGTTGAATAGGATATTAGGATTATTATGGGATCCCTGGGGGGGTTACCCCTGCCCTTTGCAGTCTCGTTTTGCCCTACCGGTTTTGCCCTCAGCCATTCACGGTGATCTTCAACGTGTGCATGCGCATTCATTCGTTGGTTTACGGTTATCTAAAGTGCGTGCTTAACCATGGATTACATCTTGAAATGGCCACGCACAATTGTTCAACTCAAAAGAAGTTCATGTATTTTTAAATAGTTAAATATATCATTTTAATTTAATTTACCTACACAATTGCACATATAGTTGAATCAAGCGATGATAGTGGTTCTTGTTCAGCTTCAACATCTTGGGAAAATCGCTATTTCCCAGTGCAGGATAATGATAATGATGTGGCTGAGTCAGTGAAAGAACATGCCTGTGAAACATTGGCGATATGTATTCTTACAACATTAAATAAAGGATTACGTAATGGTGGAGGTATTGGTGATGTGCTGCGTCCACCCTCACTCAGAGTATGTACAATGGGGTTAATAAGGCTTCTATTTCTATATAATATTGTATTACTTGTAAATAGTAACAGAAAATGTCTCGCGCGCGTTACTTCGCCTATTAATTGCATATTTATAAGTACTGCCCTGAGTCAACATTATTTATTCTTCATATATTCTTTAGGAACCGATGTTTATTGGTCGTGTTGTTTATGATATGCTGTTTTTCTTCATCGTTATCATCATCGTTCTTAATCTAATATTTGGCGTTATTATTGACACCTTTGCTGATCTGAGAAGCGAAAAACAGAATAAGGAAGAAGTATTAAAAAACAGCTGTTTCATATGTGGTGAGTATTCGATTATTCGATAGTTGTGAATATAGAATGGTATTGATCGTATCGTGCAGTTAATCCCAAACAGCAGTGGAAAAACTAGTAACAAAAGTTCAAAAATCTGTATAACAAACGTCCTCAGAAAAGATTGTTGCCCCCCCTGGAGTTTGAATGTGCAACATTTGGAATGAATAGAAAACAATTTCTTAACATTGCATATATTTTGTAGGCTTGGGCCGTGCAGAGTTTGTGAACAAAGTCGTTTCCTTTGATGACCACATAAAAACAGAACATAATTTGTGGCATTATCTTTATTTCATTGTTTTATTGAAATTAAAGAAACGAACAGACTTCACTGGTCCACAAAGTTACGTTCATGGACTGATTAAGGTAAATATCTAGTTAATATCCAATATCTGCGCGATTACTGTAGGTAACGTATTTGTATTATTTTAAATTGAGTCCAGAAATAATTTCTTATGTTGTATGCAGGGTGTGTGCGCCATTGCCCACTGAAAATCTTGGAATAGCCTGGTTTCCTATATTTCAGTCTTAAAACAGTCCTGTAACTCCTGAAATTGTTCTGGGATTGTTCACTGACTTCTAGAAATCCTGAAAAAATTATCAACATAAAATTTCCATGATTATTAACTTGAACTACTTATTAATAGGGGATTGATCCTATTCCTAATAAATGATTGCACCCGCACTAAATACTTCTTGTAAATTCTGTAAATTTTAAAACGTCTGAACCTTAATTATATGTATTCTTTATTTAGTTTATTAAAAGTTTTACATCTTTAGATATTTTCATTGAAATTCCTTTTTCATAGCAACGAAATTTAGCGTGGTTCCCTCGAATGAGAACTTTGTCTTTAGCTGTGGACGCTGAGGGAGAATCAGAACAAAACGATGCAAAAAATTTACACGAAAAGTTGGATAATACAACGAAACAAGTGCAGGCACTTTCCACACAACTAAAAGAGTTACGTGAACAGGTACAAAACACTTCTATATTTAATTTCTATGTAATGACTGAGAGAGAGCAGAATAGCAGTGGCAGCAATAGTAATAGAAATAACTTTGTGAGCAATGTCTCTAGGGAGAATATTTTACATCATCATTAGCAATTTCTATGAGATAGAGATGGAAAGGAAGTATAGGAGGTAAAGAAAGAAAATGGAGAAGTGGAAATAAAAAGTAAGAGAAGGAACTAAAAGGAAAACATAAGGTGGTTAAAGTGTAAAATGGGAAAGGAAATGGTTATGAAATGGGAAAGTTTAAAAGATAGAGTAGGTGAAGACATGAAGGTCGTGAGAAATCAGATAGAAATAGGCAAAAGAAGAAGTACCAGGAACTTGAAAGAAGGGGTTAGAATGAGGAGGGGAAGTAGGAGTAAATGTTTTGAAAAGGGTGAGTTGAAGTAGGATAATTATTTAAAATGGAGGAAAATGGGAAATAGAAGAATTAATATGGGCAAAGAAGGAGGAAAATTAAGCTGGGGGAAATGAGCGAAGGAACGTTCGAAAGAAAGCAAAAACGAAAGGAGTAGTGGATGTAGAACAGCAGATGAGGTGCGACGTGCGAGAGAAGGAGATGAAGACCAGAAGGAGGAGATGTGGTGGGAAAAGGAAAGAGAAGAAACAAGGGACGAATGTGCAGGAGATGAGTGGAGGATTAAGACAATAAAGAAGTGATTGAGGAAGAAGTGGAACAGAAAAGGATGAGAATGATGTGATCATGAAGGAGAAGGGAATAATGAAGATAAGAAAGAGCGATAAGGATGAAGAGGATGTGATTGAAAAAATATGAAGCAATTGAAAGGGAAAATAGACATAAAATGGAGGTGAAGGAGGACAGTGAAAAGGACATGAAGGAGAAGTAATGGAATGAAAGTTTGAGAGATAAGGTAGTGGTGTAAAAAAGACATTAATAAGTAGTAAGGAAAGAAGAGCAGGAAAATGAGATCGAACTAACGGACAAGCAGGAGAAGGAAAAGAGATGAGAGATAAAGACTGGGATGATGATAAGTAATAGGAATAAGAAAGACAGGAAAGAGAAAGATAATTTGTTTTCTTATTTTGTTTAGATGTCAGAGCAACGTAAATATAAACAACGTCACACTCTTCTTGCTCCTCAGGCATCACTAAATTGTTCTCTGAATGGCCTAATACCTCGCACGTAGCATTATCAAGAATATGACACTTAATTCACATAGCAATATTTCACAATGATTTGTACTGCATATAAAATATCTATGAATTTGGCACACAACTGCTTCATAGAAATAATACGTATTTTGAGAATGGTATTTTTCTTACAAGCTGAAAATCTAACATATCTACTAAAACACGGGCTGAGTAGTTGCGAGGAAAATTCCGACGGATTGCATAATACATGTCTTAATGTAGAATGTAGATAAATTACCCTGTGCCGAAATATAAAATAAGATGCAATTAATTATTTTAATTTGATAAATGGCGATGTAATAAAATACTATCTTTTTAAACCTGTTGACATCGTTCTATAAGATACAAATTCTGAGAATATGTATGCAGTGTGTACATGCGTCTACGGTTTCCATCAGGGCACACAGAGTGTGACCGATATACTAGAATGCCAATATGCCCCTGCGGTTAATTAACAATTGATTTGCGGCATAAAGCACACAAACAACAAGATAGCTGCAGACTATCTCACATCATTCAACCTTGGTCACGACCAGGGGCGGCGGAACAGGGGGGCCAGATCATTTATACGAACTACGAACAGTACGAGTTGTCAGATTATTACTCGCTGCCTACAATGCATAATTATAACTGGCACCTCGTGTTTGCCACTGTTGCGTGAACAGATTCTCAGCATTTAGACTATTTGTTATAGAAAGCAAATCCTTGTGTAGCAAGAATTGTTGCGGACAATGTAACATTTTCAACGAGTTCAATTTCCTATGTCACTGTCACATGGTATAATATATGGCGGAGTTTTCTGTTTTTGACCGTTTTGCAATCGCGCGTCTCATGCTACTATACGCGCCTATAAAATTCATATGGCATTTCATATGGCATTTCATATGGCAAAGTGTGTCAAATTTCCTACTCAACTGCAATAAATGCTTGTTTTTGTGAATGGTTTGTCACTAATTTTGGTAAATAAATTTTGTAATTTTTGAGCGTTTTTTTCAGTTCACGTGCAATCACGTTCCATTCACGTGCAATCGACAAACGATATATATAATTATGTCTCGTCAATTATCCTGCATGAAGGCACCTCGATAAACGACTTAAACGTACGAACCACAACATCCTGTATTAGCAATGGTTCACACAATACGGGCTCTTGGAAAATGTGGAAATATATTTGTCCTGTACTCTCCCAGTTTTTACGAGAAACGTTTAGTGTATTACGTAATATTTTTCTCAGCCTGACACAGTATCCCAATACCAATAGAGATGCCTGCGGAGGCTATGTCACAGACACCAAGGGCGTCAATCATGGGGGGGATGCGTCCCCTCCAGTTTTTGGAGTGGGGGGGACGAATATCTAATTATCCCCCCCACTTTTTAACATGTTTAATGAAATTTTGTTTCTTGGTAATCTAAAAACCTAATACCTAGTGGCTAATATGCTATTCATCCTCAATTGTGGTTCGAACGAAGACAGAATACACTTTTTCCAGACCGGTAAGATTTGGTGGGGAAATTTCATTTAGATGAAAATAAAAGAGCATTTGAGTATGTTCGTTGAAAAAGTTCGAACAATAACACGTCCTGGAACATTTAAGTGCTGCTTTTCTTGAAAGCTGTTTATCTAAAAGTGAAGAAAATGAATGCCTAACGACCAGTAACGCGTGTAAACATGAAGCAAAATCAACACGCTTAGAGGTATAAAGGTAAACGGCAACATCTAAAGACAGAGAACAAAATGAACCAAAAGCCATAATAAGTCTTCAGTCATGACGTACATGACCTTTATGTAACCGCTGGGAGCAAATACTGACATCGCATATGTTATGTAAATAAATTAATAAAATGTAAATAGTAAAACAATATTCAAATTGAATTCAAATTTGTGCAGTAATTTTATAAACATTTACATAAAGGCACTATTGGTCGTATTCACTTCCTGTTCTAACTGGCAAACTGCGCTGAATGAGACAATAATTCGTTTTGCTAATCGATATAATCTTTAAAAGTGCCTCCAAAACGTTGGAAATGCCGTTTCAGTGTACCAAAATTCAAAAAAAAATTTTTGAGCCCATCCCCCCCAATTTTTGGGATGGATTGACGCCCTTGACAGACACAGTACGTGGTCAGCACTGGTCACAGATCAGTGGTATTACAAAAGTTTCCACAACGTCACGCCATGCGTACACATCTATGTCGGTTTTCACTTGTTTCCATCTATCAAACTGACGTTACGCAATTTTCCCGATTTTCAAAGATTTTCATATTCGTTTTTCTTCATCAATTTGGTTAGGGTTAGGTTTTGGGTTAGAGGTTAGGGTAGGTTTTAGGGTTAGGGTCAGTTACAAAGTTTTAACTTTACTTCAAAGTTGAAAAAATGACGTAACGTCAGTTTGGTAGATGGAAATAAGTGGCAACCATCATGTCACGCCCACTAACTAATTAATCGCGCCTTATACCCGCCCACCACTTATTATCTGCCTGTGTGTGTTATGTGAAACAAAGTCGTACGTGTTTCGAAATAACATGACGCATTGTTCTTCATTTTGTAAATATTTAAGATAACAACAGCTGTGAAGTGTATCCTTGTTGTGCATTCAGTACCACGTATATTTATCACACATTTATAAACCACTATTCACAGGAGTCGCAGAACATCGATTGATAATTATATCGTACGTTCTCTTTTGTTCTATCGGTCACTGAGTGACCTTAGTGGTTCGGCCACGTAATAACTCGAACATTTGCATAATTTTGTAAGTATTTTTGATTGTTCGAGCACAGCAACGTCGTTTGCCATCTATTTTCAACTTTATAAACACTATGGAACGTGAATGGATTCCTCCCAACTTGCCATCAAAGTGCACCTGGCATTTAGGAAGCAAAACGTCGGATTCACCACATCGTCATGAAAGGTATTAATTAAAAAATAATAAGATTTTGTCTATTAATAATATTAGAATCGTATTAGAAGCGTACATTCAATATAAATTTGGTTTTCATGTTTTAGGAAAATTAGGACAACTAAAATAATGTCTAATGTCCTAGAAGGAATTGGTGACACTCCATTAGTAAGAATTAATCGTATTGGAAAAAGCTTTGGTTTGGAGTGCGAAATTTGTAAGTAGACTTCTAATAGATAATAAATAACAAATAACAGAGCGTCCACAATAGTTAACAGGCTTCGTCAACCCAAGCTTACATTTTTTTACTAACTTACATGTTTTTCTTTGATTTTTCTCACCCTGAATGCTGACATTTTTCTTCCTTTCATCCTATTTTTCACTTTAATCCTGCACTAGACCACCAAGACAGAGGGCAATTTGCCCTGGGCCCTCAACCTGATACTGGGTCCCCAATTTGATAAAAATTGATCTGGCCCCTGTGCATGTTAATTGGAACCCTTGCTCAGTTTTGGGTTCCTTCACACCTAGGGATGAGCCAATTAATCGGAAGATAATCGGCAAAGCCAATTAATCGGCAATTTTTAAATAATCGGTAATCGGCCGATAATTGTTTGATAATCGGCAAAGTAATCGGCCTTAACACTTTTTGCACAATTGCCAAGCATATGCTAAACTACTACATACAAGCGAATAGATAGGTTGTTTGTCACAGGGTTTTTTGTGAACATATTGCAAAAGAACTCACAAAATTAAAAAGCTTCCATACAATGCGTTTCTGCTATGCCTATATCCATCAAAGTTTCTGTGATCAAAGTCTTTGGTCAAAGAACTTCAAAGCAACCCCTGTCTTTGAAAGCAACAAAATAGGCATTATGGGATTATTAGGGTTAGGTTGGGGGTTAGGATTAGTTGCTCATATATCGAGAAAGCGCCCAAAGTTGCAGAAAACTTATTTTGCTACTACTGGGAAATTACAATTGGTTGTGATGGAAAACGTTTTACAGCTGAACTAGGAAAATTTTACATAGACAAAAGCGAAGAAAAACAACGATAAGCTTTCAATAAGCTTTTAATTAACTTTTGTTGAGTTTTTCTGTATAATATATCTTTCATGAAGTGAATGATAAAACAATTATTGAACTCGTTTATCACTTACTAAGCATGAGTTATATTGTTACGAGTGTTAATTTATTCCATGGTTGAAATTATAGATTGAAATTCATGTGGGGGAAATTTGGGTCATTAGTGAGTGCAGTGATTTGAGTACATCTATCATGTACAACACATATTGTTGGCTGTTTCTGGCTTTGGCTGTTTAAAATTATGATGTCATGGGTATTAATCCCAAGGCCCTGCTAAATCTCTCAACACTCACTGCTGCGGGCAGCCCTCAGATCTTGCAAATCCTATTGTGGACCTTTATAGATTGACAATTCTATTGAAAATTTAGCATAATAGACTAAACATGAGCAATTGATCTGATATCATTTATAGACCTGGAATGAGTGAGATTGACAGCATATCTCCCTCTCTCCGGGTCCATAAATAATATATAAATACTTAATGCTGAAAGGTTTGCAAACCTATTTTAATTTAACTTCATCTATTGCCCCATGAAAGACAATTAAAACACTACAGTTGGAAATCGAGTTGGAAATCGAGAAGTGGGATGAAATACCACGAAAAATCCTTGTTGCATGGTGCAAATGCTGTTTTCTCATTGGAGAATTTGAACCACATTATCTGATATACATGAGCAAAAATCATAAATGAACAGTAACACACATGAATGTTAATATTTATTGTCTATATAATTGTTTGGTTGTACTGAACAGAACTGTCGATTCACTGGTTTAACCCATTAATCATGCCTATGTCAAGTTACCTGGTCTGAAATAGGCCTGAAATAGGGTTAATGTTTTGCTATTTTTTAATCAGATATAGAATATAGATTTTTGGGTCAGATCTGAATTAGGGTATGAAAAGTTGTAAATTTTTCGTCTGAAATAGGCACGGGTTTCAATAGCCTGGCACCTCACCCCACCAATATTTTGAGAAGCATAGGTGTAGGAAGCCACTTTAAGTTGGAGGGGCACTTTGTCTTAAGGGCACCTCTCCTATTAGAAAACCACATTTCCCCATTGTTTTAGCTGGAGAAAAGGGGGGCATGTGCCCCCCACGCCACACACCCCACCGTTCCGTTGAAAAGTGCCCCCTGGGATATTTTATGCGAGAGATAAATTCAACCCATTAATCGGCAGTACGCCAAAAAGGGATTGCAGGGGATAATTAGTGCAATTCAGAAAATACAATCTGCCAAGTTTTGGATAATTCTGCCGTTCACAAGGGAAATAGGGAATTAATTAATAATTGCCTACAGAGGAGCTTGAACATGAACAGACAATGTGATACCATGGCACAGTAGTACTTAGGAATAACCTAACACAGTAACACTGCGTTCTGAAGTGCGTTCCGGACATGCGTTCCAGAGAAACCTGGCAACGCGTTACGCGTTCCCCGCCAATTTGGTGCAAAAATGCGTTCTCATTTTGGAAAGTTCCGACGCACTTAAACCTGGCTGGTTAACACTAGCCATTTTGGAACACAGAAGAACTTAAAGGATGCCTCTGTGGCGGATGCGCACCATTAAATTTGTAAAAATTTATAATACAAAACATAATTCAAAGATTAACATCTTGAAACCCAAGATATGAGTTAAAACAACACAAGAATTAATTCGTGATATTTCGATTTTATTGCTAGTCTGAGTTAGTCGGCTGATGATGATTTTGCAGCAATAAAATCGAAATAGAATCACGAACTCATTCATGTCTTGTTTTAACTCATATCTTGGGTTTCAAGATGTTAATATTCTGATTATGTTTTGTATTATGTTAAATTTGTGCAGGCACATTTTGAAATTCTGACATTTTAACAATATATAGCTCTCAAAACCCAGACAATATATAGCTTTCAAAAAAGCTGGCAGCTTTCCGGCGGGATGTTTACCACCGGTTTCTTTCTTTGAACTGATATATAGTGTAAATGCATGACTAAATCTGTGTTGCTAACATTTTCAAAAAAAATATAGGAGTCATTTTTTGGAAACATTCTGCTCTTTCCTAAACCGCAATCATCCCGAACTGCATGGTTGTTTAGCATCTTCTTAACTTTAGCGGCTCATCTCGTTTCAAAATAAACTTAGACAATCAGCATGCAAAATTGTCAGAGCCCAGAAGGCGTGCCTGCGCACAACCCAAAGAGGTTCAGTCACCATCCCGTATATATCAAATCATAAAGTCAAATTCCAGATTTTAGCCCAGTAAGACCCTGAATTCCAATTTGATATTGGAAACCTATTTATAAAATGTGTATATACGAATGTGTTTGTAGTGGCGAAATGTGAATATTTTAACTCTGGAGGTTCTGTGAAAGATAGAATTGGACTACGAATGGTTGAAGATGCTGAGAGAAAAGGAATATTGAAGCCTGGAACTACATTGATTGAACCTACATCTGGGAATACAGGTATTCTATGAAAATTATGGCCGCCAAGAATGACAAACTGCATTAAGATAGCACGTTTAAAATTGTATTCAAATTCTCTGTTGCTGTAAGCGGATACCTATCTCCAAAATCCTTGTATACGATGTTTCGGTTAGTGCGCTGTAAAATGAAAAACGCGTTCATTTAATGTAAAAACGTCGTTGAGATTCCTCGATGACGTCATTGAGGATTCATCCCGAATCTCGTGTTCAAATTTTCATCTTATCCTGCACATTTTCCTTGAATTTTCTATCCCGTTTCGCGTCTTGTTACCTGATCCTACATTTTCTTCTTTCATCTTGTTTCCTGTTATCAAAATCAACGTTATCCCGCCCGCGTCCGGAGAAACCTGTTTTCATGGAACCTCGACATGGAACCTCGATCATCGACATTACTGTGCGAAAATTTAGTTCAAATTTAATTTCTTCGACTATTCTTTGTCGTCTTGTAGACTACACTCGAAGTCTTGTAACTTTAGTTTCGATATAAACTCATCGATACTCTTATTCTCTTGCTGCCGAAATTTTTGTAAATAAAGCCGTGCTACTCGACAGTTTTCTCTTATGTGAGCAATGAATTTGCTGGCTAGACAACTTCTGCGTTCTTCTGTTCGGTCTCGCTTAGGCACCACTGATGCGGGGTGTAATAGAGTTATCTTCGATTTGCGCAATCGCATCGAGTTCGTTTTTCTGTTGTCAATTATATAGTTTATCGCTAAATGTTTAGGTTCGTTAAACGTCCTACGCTTGTGCTCGCTGATGCATGCGTATTAAGTCTGCTAAGATTTCAATACAAATTTTGCAACCCCATAGACCATAGTACATACGATTCGTGCTAATTTATAAATGGTATTTGATAAATATAATGTATATATAAAGGATACTGCAGGATACTATAAGGTAGGACACTTCTAACTTCTGTTGTATTCTTGTCTTCTCCACTGTAGACGTGTTTTTTTCTTGTAATTCATTCAGTCCACCGGTCGGGATTTCTTGTTTCGGCTTTGTCTTGTTTAACTGCACTATCTATAGCTATCGGGCCTCTCTGTCGTTTTCTAAGCTGCCGATATTTTCCGTATAAGTTTTTGATTTACCACTGCCACCATGTAAAAGATTTATGATATAATAATTTAAAGAATGAAGAGATTTCATTGGTCGAGAGCTATGATCTACTGGAGGACAGACGCACCGAACTACGTCACGCAAATATTTGCTTTGTTTTTTTACATAAAAATGACGGAAATATTTGAAAATTCTATGCAATTTTTTCCTCAATGGGCAAATGAAGATATTGAAAAAGATTTAGTACAAGCTCTTGACGACTATGAAAATCAACAAAACAAAAAAGCTGGTTTGTTAATGTAGAAAGTCATGTTGCTTGGATATATTAATTTCGACAGGAGACATCCACGGTTTCCTATATATTTACAGCAGCCGACACTGAATCCCCAAGTTCAATGAAAGATATTTTTCATTCTCAGGTATTGGTCTTGCCCTGGCTGCTGCAGTCAAAGGATATCGTTGTATCATAGTGATGCCGGAGAAAATGAGTCGAGAAAAAGCAAGTATATTTACAATAATATTTAGTAAAATAATATAATGTTGTCATAATTCCATTTTTACTGTCCTCTAATCTACTACATGATGTTATTATAAACCTGCATCACAACTTTTCACGACGTACAGTACTAGGCAGAGTAGTATATCGTTTTTATGTCCCAAAGTTCAGTTACAGATGCAGCAAAGAAATCATATCATTGTATTACAGAGTTAACCAGATCAGGTCACCCTCCGCCCTCAAGTGTCGGATCACATGGAAGAGTATTTGCTAAGCCGGTCGACGTTGCCAATTATTTTGCCATGTTTTACGATAATAAAATGAAAAAATACAAAGCAGAGTTGTCTGATCCGATTGATACAAGCTATGTTACTCAATTGATTAGCAAGATTATGGAAGGAAAGAATTGCAAATTTGAATTTGTGTCGTAAAGCTACAGGTGTTGACAACATAGATAATTTCCTGCTTAAAGTATAGCCTCTGACATTATCGCCAAATCTATCACTCACATCTTTAACTGTTCTTTCGCTAAATCAGTCTTTCCTAATCAGTGGGAAATGGCTAAGGTACACGCAATTCCGAAAGACAAGAAACTGCCACAAGAAGATTCTAACAGTAGACCCATCAGTTTATTAAATGCTTTAAATAAACTACATGAGCAGTTCTCATTCCGCCAGATGTTTCGATATTTTACTGAACATAATATTTTGCAGATGAATCAACATGCTTACAGAAACAATCACAGCACAGAATCTGCACTTATTCAGCTGAATGATAAATGCCCAGAAAATATGGAGATAGGAAAGCTTACTGGTGCCGTTTTATTGGATTTTAGCAGTGCCTTTGACCTGATTGACCATGACCTGTTACTGCTAAAGCTAAGATGTTATAATTTTTCCAATAGCGTCTTAGATAAGATTGGGTTAAGTCATATTTGACTGGTAGAACTTTAATGGTCTATATCAATGGTGCATATTCAGAGCGTATCGAAACTCCATGTGGGGTACCCCAAGGGAGCTATTTGGGCCCATTGCTATTGAGCCTGTTTGTAAATGACTTGCCACTGGTTTTATTCACAGCTGATGTCACATTGTATGCGGATGGTTGTACCCCGTTTCACGCCGCAGACAGTGCAAGTCTTGTATCAACGTATCGAACGCAGAACAATGGGTTTTAAAAATCGTCTAGTCCTTAACGGCGAAAAGACTAAGAGTGTATTGATTAGAAGTCAAAAGAAGTTAAACTTAACACAACCTCTGGTTCTAATGATAAAAGCGACCAATGTTATAAAACATTGTAACGTGAGGCTCCTAGGTGTTGTAGTAGATGAATGTTTAAGTTGGAGAATGCATTGTGACAATCTTTTAAAATATTGTTCAAAAGCGCTTGGTTTAATATCCAGGTTCTGTAGATATATACCTACAGATTCGTTCAAATCAGTAGTCGAAGCACTCGAAGCTTTATTATTGCTGCACTATTTGGGTATCGGCAATTAATCAAGAGTCTCTTAATCAGCTGCAAAAAAATCAGAATAAGGCTGCCAGATTGATTTTAAATTATAAGGTTGATGAAATATCACGGAAAGAGTTGCATGTAGAAATTGGCTGGCTAACATTAAGACAAAGGATCTATGTTAGAACATTAATGCTGTTATACATAAGGTTGTGTACACTCACGAACCTGCTACCATCTATAATTATCTCCAACCATCTGAGATTTTGCATAAACATAACACTAGGTTCTAGTAGACTTGAACAAGGACCTTGACAGTGAGATCAGAAGGTTATCTTCTAGATCCTTGTTCAAGTCTGCTCTTCTTAAACAATTTGATTGGTTCATTCGATTTAGATCCATGATATTTAATTAGGTACTTAATTTATTGGTTTTAGTAATTAACTCTTTGTAGACGTATAGCAGACGTAGATATATTGTAGTATTTAATTTAAGACCTCGTGTAAACTAGCTTACTTTTAGCTAACTGAGGATCTTTCCAATTACAATTACAAACGTCTCAAACCTTCCTCTTAGTACGATTTTGGGTTTTCCCAGGCTTCCTCCGCAGACATCTCATGAGTCACCAGCTTTTTTGCCTGCAACCAAATGCTGCCCGCCAATCTAAAAGCGATACCTGCGGAGGAGGCTAGGTGGAAATTTTCCGACATGCAGGCTTTTGCCTGGGTAGGCTATACGCCCTAATATATTGATAAGTATACCTTGAATCTCGCTGCCCTGTTATAACAATTACACCGTTGCCAGGCTTTGCAATATTCTATTCAGTGTTTCACTTTCAACCTTTCTCGATGCCAGAAAGCTTTCCTCGCGGGTGGTACCCGCATACCCGCAGCTTTTTGCAACTCTGTGTAATTAATGGCTGTATTGTTTTCAATAAGTTTTTAAATAATTATAGAAGAATCACTTACAAGTAACCAACGAACGGTAGTTTTCAATTATATTGATTAATGAAATTTATTTATAGGTTGATGTACTTCGAGCGTTGGGAGCTGAAATTGTAAGGACACCTTCTTTGGCAGGATACGATGCACCAGGTGGAATGTTTTATATTTTCTTCGTGTTCCTCTTTTAAAAACGCTTTTTATATAAAGTAAACATTGACTGAATTGATGCACGTGTAGCTTACAAATGGTTAATGCAGTAATTTTATTAAATGTATCTAAATTGATTCGTTGTGTTCAGAATCGCATATTGGAGTAGCACAAAGGCTGAACAAAGAAATTGCTGACTCTGTCATTCTGGATCAGGTATCATCTTTTTCTTTCTGATTTTGAATTTCCCGTAAAAACGTTTCGATTGTTATTAAATATATTACAATCTAATTTTAGTACCGCAATGCGGGAAATCCTTTGGCTCACTATGATACGACAGCTGAAGAAATTCTGGATCAGTGTGATGGTATGTGAAAGTTATTATACTGCAGTATATTACCACTGCATGGTTGCATGTAAAAACTGTTAACATGTTAAACGTTAATGATTTTACGGCAACCAGTTATAATATCAAACATATTTCGCTACTCTTGTATAAGTAAATGAATTCAATCCCCGAACAAATGACCCCCAACGTTTCGACACTAAAACTGGTATCTTCATTGTGTGACGTAAAGTCGCCATGACTGTGATCTTATATATTCGAGGGATGACGTCATCGGCCAACAAGGTGGAGATACTCTTGTGGAGATAGCTACTGTTATCCCTATTCAAACCATGATGATCAATGTTAATGTGCCATCCACGCTTTTGGACAACGTATTTGATCAGAACGATTGTTAGTGGTTTCATTTTGTCTATTGTTCTACTGCAGGTAAAGTAGATATGGTGGTTATTGGTGCTGGAACTGGTGGAACAGTGACTGGAATTGCTCGTAAGGTTAAAGAAAAATTACCAAACTGCAAGGTACATACTTCAATCGTTGCACCTTTGTCAGCTAATTTCGCTTTTTCGTATATTTTGTGGACAATTAAGTCGCCTGGTTTTATAGTGTGGTATTAATAAGTTTGCATATGAGCATGAGGATAAAACAAATTAAAAGATTTACAACCATTAGAGTTTGCACTGTTATTGTTGTAATTGAATTTTGTTTGCTTGTTTGTTTGTTTGTTTGTTTGTTTGTTTGTTTGTTTGTTGGTTGGTTGGTTGGTTTGTTTGTTGGTTGGTTGGTTGGTTGGTTGGTTTGTTAGTTAATAGTTCGTTAGTTAGTTAGTTAGTTAGTAATTAGTTTATTTGTTTGTTTGTTTGTTTGTTTTGTTAGAGCACGCAGTCTTATTTATGTTTTTTTCCATTCATTTAAATGATTCGTCTTTTGTAATATTGTAGATAATCGGAGTTGATCCATATGGTTCTGTTTTGGCTGAACCAAGTGAATTAAATGAAACGGATGTTACGCTCTATCAGGTATATGAAAGTGTAACAATTTATTGATTGTATTTCTTCTAAGGGGCTGTTTATAGGGGCATAAGGGGCTGTTTATAAGTGAGATAGACCAGCAAGCGAGGTGAATTTTGGCAAGTGAGACATTCCGACAACCGTGCCAGCTCAGTTAGACTGCAACTGGGTAAGTCTGGTTATCCATATAATCAAAAAAGCAATTTCTACAATAAAAATAATTGCACAGCGAGATCTCGCTGGTGGTGCAACGTGCATGAGCTCATTAAAATCAGGGTGGGTGTAGCCAAAATAAAAAAACAGAGGAAGAATATTGGGATTTCTTTTTAAGTTGCAGTCCATAGTCCATAGTACGCGGATGCATACTACGCATAGGTTATAGTCTTTTTACCCACTTCTATTGCTGTTCTTTTGATAGTTCGATATTTTGCAAATTTGCAAATCTTAGGTTGAAGGCATTGGTTATGACTTTATACCGACTGTATTGGACAGATCACTTGTGGATAAATGGGTTAAGACGGAGGATAAAGAGTCGTTTTTAATGTCAAGAAGACTTATACGAGAGGAAGGATTGCTTTGCGGTAAGAAAATTATGAAGAACATAAAAATTCTCCACTTGTTATTACCAGGGATGGACCTAGCTTGAAATGTTATAGTGGTGTGCTGAGCGGGCGTTGGTCATGGAAAGTGGTGCCAAAATCGACTGAAGCAGGGCGCATCATCGCTTAGGGTCCATGGACCAAGCTGATGGTTGGGGTGGAGATTTTAGGTTCTAAGCTGGATGATCCCCATGTAGAGGCCCAAGAATGACAATCTGATTGGCAAGCTGCAAAAATGGGATTTGACAAGGAAAATAGCACCCCCTTGAACCCATCTTAGCCAAGACTAGGAGGGAGAGTGTGCACCCTCCCTTCTCCCACACCCCCAGTGAATCCATCCCTGGTTATTATTGTATTGTACAAACTAGCTGAAGGAAAATATTTATATTTAGGTGGATCAAGTGGAACAGCAATGGTTGCTGCTATGAAAGCTGCTAAAGAACTTAAGGAAGGTCAACGTTGTGTTGTTATTTTGCCTGACTCAGTCAGAAATTACATGTAAGTAAAATGATATATCTTGCAGCCAGCTTTGTAATTGGTTATTTCTATTATAGCATCAAAAGTAATACTACAATTGTGTGAAGTCACCTGATACATTGTAACAAGTCGTATGATTTGCCTGTATGATTGTTGTTTCGTGACTCCCAGAAACAGCATACAATTTACAAAAATATGGAAGATGCGCGGACAGGATAAGACATATCGCCTTCAGGCTATAGGTCTGATAGCCGAAAGCTCGTCATTAAAATAATTTGGTCAGAGAACGTCTCAAATGTAATATAAGCATACAATTTGTTTAACTGTTTCCTGCAACTCTAGTTGCAGGAATTTAAATGTGTACTCGTGTTGCCATCTTTTCTTTTAAACCCCAATCAAACAAGAATGCACGTCATCACAAACTGCCAATGTCCAGTCAGTCTCAAAATTCGTGAAAACCTTCATTTCAATAATTTAGGTGCTATAACAACTCGTGAACGCTACGAAAGTATCTCAATTACACTGTTAATACTTTGATCAACATGCTTGTTTGATGTGGTAAATGCAAATCAACCACGAATTGCATTTAATACAAACGTGAACAATCCAGGACTCATACATTTATTATTCTTACAGGACAAAATTCCTTAGTGATGACTGGATGGCTGAACACAAATTTATAGAGTTAAATGTTCCAGATAATTCAAGTAAATTATGGTAAGTCGCTGTGCGGGAAGACTTACTCAGTCAAAACTTACTCAGTCGGAGACTGAATTATTTACAGCCCTATTGTCACGTAATCTAGTCGCAATATTGTCACGTAATCTAGTCACGTAATCTAATCACGTAACCTAGTATATTATTTACAGCCCTATTGTCACGTAATATAGTCGGCCATTAATATAGTCGGAGAGCTTCCTTGCTATAGTAACTTTTAGTAAAACATTCTGGTTCGTTGATTAAACCGTATAAATCACACTGAACGTCTTGAAATGACGTCACAATAATAATTGGTACACAATTCTACAAAATCATTTGTAACATTAGGATTGGGGTTAAGATTGGGAGTTAGGAGCAGCATATAAGGATTAGATATATAATAAAATGTGTTAGGAGTATACAGTATGTTCAATGTAAGTGTTTATTGTAAATCTGGGAAAGTTATTGAACCGTGGTCTTGTTTTTATCATGTTTCAGGTGGTGGAAAGAAAAAGTCAGTTGTCTGCATCTCAAACGTCTTGTATCAGTTCTCTCGTCAGTCACATGTCAGCAAGTCATTGATATCTGCAGCAAGTTAGTAAAACTAAAATATGTCATGTTTATTATCAGGGCCGAGAGGAGTTGTGGGTATCGGGCGAACTACGATGTCTTTTGACGTTGCAGACTTAAGCCTGGTTTTCATTCATCGGCGACAGTCGGCGATGCTCTTACAGTGCCATTGGTTTTTATCATTGATGAGTAAAATACTTTGTCTACATGAAATAATTTTCTCCTTCAATGATCAATAACAAAGTATCGCCTACCATCGGCGATAAATGAAAACCAGGCTTTAAATAGCGGAAATATCGATCTAATTACGTCATTAATTTTATGTTGTAAACAAATAGAAACATTTCTAAGAATGTAAAAACAATAGGTGATCAAACAATCTAGTGCAAAATGTAGCTCATATATATAGGCTTTGATAAATTAATATTAGGTTCTGTTCTGGACTATTCATTTTTTTTCTAGGTTATTCGTTTCTGTTCCACATTTTTATATCTTACTGCGGGATTAGCGTTGACATTATCCTTCAACAGTTTTAATTTCCATTAGAAAGTACTTACTTTATTTTTATCGCCTTCAGGGAATCTTACGATCAACTACCAGTCATTGGAGAAGCCGGGTGAGAATTCTTAGTTGAAAGTTAACAAGAGATTTATTTTTATTACAATCAATTACTTGTCTCATTAATGGTGGATCTTAATTGTTTGAACTACTTTCTTTAGAATTGTCAGTTGTAAATTGGACCTTATTTGATATGGTTACCTTACAAAACAAAATTACTAGGATCGATACAAATGTTAAGACTTGTTAATGTTCTCTTGTTGTCTATTTTGTCCAGGAAAATTTTAGGTGTGGTTACTGTTGGACGTATTATATCGCGAATTGTTGGTGGTCATGCAACTACGGGTGGTTGTATTTCAGATATCATGTATAAATCATTTAACAAGGTAATCAGTCATTCTTCATGTATTTGACTACTGTTGATAACATCCAGTGGCTGGGGAGAAGTGAAACTAATCCTCAGTCCTCTGCACAGTCGATAGTGTTTAATTTTCAGCTCACCGCGGGGGCAGCCCGTCATTTTCAGGCTCCCTGCTAAAGGTATGAAACCGATCAATTAACAGTGACGCAGTTCGTAGACTTGTGTGTCTCGGACTGTCTTCACAACTGGGTGAAATATGACCCAAAGAACGTTTGGGGGTCTGGGCATAAATTATAAACTGAGGGTCTGGGAATAAATTATAGACTAATACTGTGTCGTATTTGGGCTCGTAACGTTTCGTGTGGTGTGCGATAATTTGTCGCATATACACACGTTATTTGCTTTATTAGGCAAGTAAACCGAAGTCATATACAGTATATTATCAATGTTCCAGGTAACGCAAGATACTACCCTTGGAGAGTTATCCAGATTGTTGGATAGCGATCATTTTGTTATCGTCGTGTTAAAGCAGCTTGTTTGTAAGTTTCATTATATATAGTTTTTAAATGTATAGCGCTTCCTGCATGTTTCTGACTTAGCCTATAGATTTCTAAATGTACTATTTTTACAATTAGATGCCTGTGACCGGTTGTTTAAATGCCGATTAGCTTAATCCTATCGGTTAACGATAAACTTCAGAGCAAACTTCTCAACAGCTTGTTTATAAACATATAAATATTTTCCAGAAATCTTGTCTGGATCAATAGAAGTTGTATTTTCTAAAATTTTGAGATAAACGGACGTGCAGAAATACACAAACCAAAACAGCTGGTTAAATTTTAACCCAGGAAACCAGGATTAGGTTTAATCGAGGTTTGAACAACCGGCCCTGAATAACCTTTTTTTTTCATGTGATAGATAGAAAATGTTTTTAAAGAAAGTCCTTGTATTGTTTAGATACTGGTGAAAAAGCAACAGAACGGGAAGTGGCATCAGGCATTGTGACACGTATTGATCTACTGAACTATATAAGTAGTGGCAAGAAATAAGTTTTCTAATTTCATCAACCAAAATTATTTAATCTGAAAAATTAAATAATTGTACGTACTTGTGTACTTATATTAAGAACAAATATTTGTATGTTCTAAGATAAATTAATATTCAGGTCTGACCTGCAGTGTTCTTCAAATATATCTTTTCACTGATATTTTGTTTTCTATCTTGGTAAATATTAATTGAAGTTTACTAAATGGATTTTAACATTTGTTGTGTTTAACGTGTGACATTGCTTAGTTGATGAATAAAAACTAGATCTAATGACTAATGTATTTTATTGAAGTCTTATCAATATTATATATCGCCTCTGATATATCGCCTATAAAATATGTTTTATATAGCGCCTACTGAAATCTGGACAGGACTTACTGTTTAAGTTCATAATCAATTAATCATAGTCATAGACTGAAAACTGGACTGATTTATTAAGCGGTGCCAGTGGGTCCTGTTTACTCAATTCCTGTTATAGCCAGGGCTGCCCATGCGGGGGGGGGCGAAGGGGGCAATTTTCCCCGGGCCCCCAGGTCCTAACTAAAGGGGGCCCCCAAATAAAAATGAAGTGAAATACGCATATATATTATATGGCAAGTGCTTGTTTTGGTAAATCTCGCAATCTGATTGGTCGCTGACGAAGACGCGGGATTTTCCCACAGGCAATACCGGTATTCTTATTGCTTACTGCGACAACAGACACATTTCAAAACAGCCAAAGCATTAAAAATCAGCAAAAAATTAAAAAAACAATGAAAATAAACGGAAATACGGAAAAGGGATAACTTCTAAGGGATAAAATCAAGTTTTGTTTTGTCAAGTCAAGTCAATATTGATAGAATTTTTTTTACGATTTTTTACGAAAAAATCAAAGAATATTTTTTTTTTTTTTCAGCAAAGTTGTTTGTTTTGTCGCAGATAGCTCAATATCACTATATTTTCTCTTAATTTTATATTTATTTCTATAAGTAGTGCTGTAGAGTAGTTTACTAGCTAAAGATTAGATAAATTTGTAAAAAACTAAAGACAAATTCGTATCATTAAATTATTTGACATTTGAAAATGACCGGCTTTGAGTTTCGGACTTTGTACTTTGCCATCGCGTGACAATTTTTGGCAAAATGAATTGTTTTTGTTGTCTGAAATGCCATATAATAAAACTTACACTAACTTCGGCTTTATTTCGGTCTAACCGCGGTAAAATATCAAGCCTCGGTCTTGCTGTATTGACACTCATATCGCTCGGTCAATGCAGCAAGACTCAACGATATTTTCAAATACAATTTCTCTTATCGATGGTAAAGTAGTATTTATTACGGTCAAATAGTCTCTCAGAATGCAGGATTTTTCCATTGCGGAGACCCTAGAGACCATAGAATTCAAGGGTATAGGAATTAATTTTCTAAGCAAGCACATGACCCCAACGATCTTTATTTTGAGAATGGAAAATAGCTAGGGGCCCAAAGTTATTTTTGCCCTGGGCCCCCAAATGTCTCTGTGCGGCCCTGGGTATAGCCTATATAAGATATACGTACAAAAGCAGATATTTTGAACAAAAATCTAACAGCAGCTCATTTGTTGTGGATTCTCGAAAGTCTAAACCTTCGTCACGGACTCATTTTGTGTTCAATGTCATAATTATATCTATCTGTTGTTGCAAATTTCAGCCCTCAAAACGTTTTCAATTAACTTGATCCATATTCGCAGCATTACAGCTTACAAATTGCTCATTAAATCCGCTATCGTTCAAAAGTTATCTGATTCATGAGGGAGCCCAAAGTACATCTGAATCTTTAATTTAATCAGTCTCGGACATTTATTTATTTGTACAACATTGTTTTGAAGTTCAAAGTGGGTATATTTCAATGTTCAGTCGTCGAACGCTTTCCCCAATTCCGTTGGAAATGCTCAATTCCGTTGTGAAGGAAACAGAATAATTTTTAAAGAGCGCCGCCTTCGAATAAGCTCCGCCCTTAAATAAACGCAGCCCTCAAAATATATAAAAATATAAGGGAGCGCCGCGGCGATCAAACGAATAAATACGGTATATCCCTGGATTACGCCACTCATCCTTGTTACTGGCCCCCAAGTCTCGGTTTCAGTACAGTGGACATTGCAGGTTCCACCGAATCTAGTACAACCATATGTTACCCACCTATTTTGCGAGTGACTGAGCCTACACCACATTCTAAAAACAGAGTCCAGCTTTTTGCACAACGTATTTGGGCTAGAATATATAAAAGTCAGGAAATTCCGCTTGATAGACGCAAGTCTAAACAGCTGACCAAGAACAGAAGGTAACTTAAGGCCGTTTTCCACTTCGTCCGTGCCGTACCGTATCAAAACAAATTTTAAATTTCAAAATTTAGGGAATATTCGTTGGGGAATACGTCCGTAGTACGCCAAAAAGTTGACTTGCGACGAACTTTTTATTTTGATATGCGAATACATGAATTTTGTATATACATGAAGTACGTGAATTTTTTAACCTATTTTCAATGTACGCATGCTCACCGGTACGTTTCGCTACGATTTGGGGAAATTTCCCCAAAACGGGGAAATTTGCGGAATTTTGGGGAGAGATCTGGGGAATCACATTTTTTGGGGAAATTTTTGGGGAATTTTTTGAAATAGTGGTCGAAGTGAATGGAACTGATCTTTCGACTGTTTTTGTGCACATTTTGTTTACCTTGTGTTGATTCTGGGTTTGAATATGATAATTCTGATTACATGTGACAGACATTCTCATATTCAGTCGATTCATGCAAATGTATATACAATATTTATGTTTATAACATATTTACATATCATTCATTTAAAATGTTCAAAATTTATTTTCCACGCAAATGACGTAATATTAATGAAATACTTCATGTTACCATGCTACGTTCATCTAAGGAATTTTACGAATATCTGGCGAAATTTTGCGAAATTTTTTGCGCAATCTAAGGAATTCTTCAATTCAGTTGTGAGAGCACTGGCTACGATACGGTTGAAGTGGAAAACGGGCTTTACGTAAACTGAACTTTTCTACATTGGACCGAAAGGTATGTATGAAATTTCATTCATTTACGGTGCAATATAATATATCGTATTTAACCATCTCAATTTGTAAAAGTTGTTGTAAACGGTGAACGTCTGACAATTTGCAGCCAGGGCATTTCAAAGTAAACTAACATCTCTGCCAACATTATGTCAATGTACCACATGGAATTAAATTTAATCTCTTCTTTCTTGCGTCTTTCTGCACTTCTGCGCATTATTGTAGTACAATCCCATCGGAAACGTTATAGTCAATCACGCCTGCGCGTTAGACCTAACTATTTATACGTGTAATTTACATTAATTTTTTGGTATAACTGTGAAACGTATGGTAGCCAGCCGGTTGAAAACAAAAAAACACTTTCAACGTCAACGATACGAAAAGCTCAATATAATTGGCTGAAGACAATAGTCTTTTAAATAGAAAGAAAAAAGAGCGTGTTCTTTTCGGAACAGGACCGAGATTAAATTGAGTGGATAATTTTACCATCTATGTTCAAGAAATTCCCTTATAGACGGTCGGCCAGCTTCGAAAAAAGTGACTGTCGATGGCATTTTTTTGTTAGAAGCAGGAAACCACACTAAATGTCATCGGAGTATATGTTCACTTTGACGGTGAAAGTGGTTGCCTTCCGTAATTTTTCTATTAATGTACCGAAATTGGAAGGTTTTTATAACGACATTTCGATAGATGGGAATCCATTTAAAAGCAATTTTCGATATCATGAATTTATTGTAATTGGTTCACTACCTAATTAGCATGTGCAAATTCCTCCTATTCTTAATTGTCATAACTCAAAGTGACATGCTAATGAGAAAATGGTATTACTATTACACTTGTTAAAATACCTGTATGGAGGCGAGTTTCAAAATAAGGATGGATTTATTAGGACGCGTGGTTAACCAAAGGCTTAAATTCGTAAAATATTGCGTTTAATTTCGAATATTTACTGATTTTGAAGGTCTATGTGTTGTAGTAAAACTACGTGTTTGCGCCAATATGCTGTTTTTCACCATTTACATGCCAAAACTCGACTGGCTCAACATAAATATATTGTGTTACACGTGTGGCAATCGGGCGTGTAATACTGATTCGTATGTAATCTAAACATATGTGATTGTTGCCTGTCTGTAACACAACAAAAACATATTGTTGTGGCTTCTTTTTGAAAGGTCGTGTTTTGATGTATTTGACATATCATTTTGAATTATACAAAAGAAGATTACCCGAGCTTTACAAATGTTAATTAGATAGTCAGCCAATTAAAATAAAACACTAATATAAAATACAGCATTCGACAAAAATTCCATCCTTCGAAATGTTTTAGGAAAAACCTTCAAATTTTAGCACATAAATAAAAAATTACGGTTGGCAACCACTCTCACCCTCAAAGTAAACACTATCCTAAGACATTTTGCGTAGTTTCATGCTTCTAACAAAAAAATGCCATCGACAGTGTTTTCTAGACACTTTTTTCAAGCTTGGCCGGCCGTCTATTAACTCGAGTTTTAGAATATAAGTATCTTGGAGTTACATTGGACGAAACTCTTTCTTGGAATGCTCATGTGAAGTACCTGTTGGATAAGGATGGAAAGAGAATTGGAATACTGGGACGTATAAGATCAAATATTACCACTGACACAGCAAATAGGATTTATAAGTCATTTATTATTCCGGTATTAGAATACCCGATACAGTTTGGAACTGCTGTGGAAAGTTAAATTCAAATTCGTTTGAAAAGTTAAAGGCAGGCTTACAAACAAATCATCCAGTGATGACGTCATGACGTGCCTGGCATATCGACCACTTGAGCTCAGACGTCAAGAACACGTTTATAATCTCGTTAGAAGATGTATTAGCCGCAAAACACAACAGTTTTTTCACGATTACTTTGTTCTTAATTAACAAAGACAAAATAAGTAGAATAACTCGGCAACCAAATTTATTCTTCTTCCGAAGGTCCGCGCAGAATCAGCAGAAAGATCTTTCGCGTTTGCCAAGGTAGCGTCTATACACGATATGCTGAAGGCTTTAGGATCAAACTACCTAAATTGAAATTCTTGTTGAATTTTTCAGGTAGTTTGATCCTTAAGACCGCGTCGGAATATCGTAGAGATATCTTTCTACTATTGTGGTTCTCTGCTATTTTGACAATGAATACAGAAAGTAATACGTTTTGCAGTAAATAATTAGTCTATTTTATAGCCAAAATACGCTTAACTTATTGACTCTAAAACATCATATATATACTATATACTTATTTTAATTAGATTGAATCTTGTAAATACTCTTTTAGGTGTTGTTAGGTGTTGATAACAGTTTTCTAATAGAACGACCCTGTTTAAATAAAGCCGACTAATTCATTCATATTGAAGAAAACTTCCACTTTAAGAATGTCGAGACAGGAATTATTAAGGATGGTGTTGCAAACTAGTGACCAACTGACAGCTGATGATCATGGCGCAGAGGAAGGATGGGTTCACGCACCGAAGAGTATCGGTTCAGATGGTGATTACTATGGCTTGGTCGACTGGAAACCAGAAGAGATAGTATCTTAACGATTTGTATTGTCTTTACGTCATATGGATTGCATATTTTTGTCAAATGAGGACTAACAATGAAAATGCTAATCATAAAGATGCGAACCACGAGTGTAACTACAGTTTGCATATGGTCCATTTCACGAGTTTTTATTGAGTATACAATGCAATGACTCACCAAAACCTCATTTTGTAAACATTACTTACGAAATTGCCAACAAGCCAACAAGATTTCACAACTTATTCGTCAGCAATAAGAGGGAAACCAGGTATTCAAACAATCTTATTTATAACCACCTATCTGGTTATGGCGCATCCTTGCATGTGGATATCATCATTCAAACAACAAGTTATAGTATTATCAGCGTATTGCGATCTATAATAACATTTTCTAACATTATGCACTTGTAGAAATATCCACATTTTGTTGTTTATCAATGCTCATATCTCGTGATCTTTGCTTATCACTGCATGTGTCTGTAAGAAAGTTTTGGTGCTTTTGATGACGAATCTTGTGGTGTTGGAAAAACAAATGCCTTCTCTTGCTTGCTTTTCTCTTCCGCAGCCAGATCTCGAAGATTCGTCTAAAACAGAAAAAATATAATTTTTATAATAAAAAGTCTTTGCGTTTGGCGCGCCCCGCCTAGATTAATTGAATTTTTCCCAGCGTTAAAGATTTAACTGCGAAGTTATATCATACACTCGAGCTATTCAGCGAAGGCGTTTTACTTGGCCAGCATCCTGTTTTTCGACAGACATTTCGGTGTTTCATATCACTATAATAAACTCCTTCTTGTGTATAATTACACATGATATATTACTTGATTGTCTTTTTTGATGTAGCTCGCCTCCTGTGCTAAAAAATGAGCTTATTAGCTCTTGGGACGAATACAACTGAAAAATAATGTAGTCCATTTATTGTAAATGTCCACTTTCTTTACTTGAATGGCCAAACAGACGAGTCTACTGCAGGTAGCTTGTTAACGGGAGAGAACTAGTCCTGCTGAACAAAGAGTTGGGTATTATTCGGCGTACAAGTACAAATTAAGTATATGTGGCCTACCTTCATTTTTTGTATCGTGTCATACAACGTCTTATTCTCTACAATAACAAAACATACAATAAAGATAAAGGAAAATATTGTATTGTACTTAATGACAGAAATTTAAGAGAAATTATGGTCAAGGTCCACGTTTTCCTTGTACGTAAAATACCCGGGTCGTGCACACCGGTTTTTGATATTCTCTGTATCAGAAATTGCTGCAAGTTGCAACAAAAACATGGCTTTAGTAAAACCTGTGGCTGCTGTGGTAATACCAGTACCTCAAAATGGGTTTTAACATAATATAAAAAGGTTCAAAATAGGTAAAAACGCAGTCCTAGCCTATTGATCCCTAGTGATCTATGGTAGACCTACTTGATATAGGTAAATCCATCTTCTCTGGCACCCATCGTTGTGTGTGCCTATCCCATCGTCGTGGTTGATATTTTGTTGTTTCCATTCGAAATGGTGAACTGAATTCTAAATTGTACGTTGATAACCGTCGAGTGACGTAATCATTGCTGTGGTGATCCAGAAGATACTTTATGCCAAAACCACTCTATAGAGGAAATATAATAACTACCTCGAAGAATTCACTCAAACGACAATCATCTCTACTGCTACGAATGTAATTGAAGGGTTTTGTAGATGGAAAATTATTGAGTGTAAATTATATACATTTATTAGACCTAACCAGGAACAGCTGCGAAAAATGCAACTTTTTGTCCCTGGCAGGAATCGAACTGCGGCTCTGCGATTCCGGTGCAGCGCTCTAACCAACCGAGCCACAGAGTCCACTTGTCGAGCTCCAACCACAAGTTCATGCATATATACTAGGGTACTGCCATGTTAAGTTGTGGGTAACTTAACATGGCAGTAACTCATGATGAGAAATCATCACCCACTTAAGTTGTGGGTAACTTAACATGGCAGTAACTCATGATGAGAAATCATGTTATCATTTCTTCAGTTGAACAACATATACTTCCATACAAATTACTTCATGAAGAAACACAAAGGAAGTTATCATGACCGTGAAGGAGCCTTGTATATCTGAAACAAAACCTTGCTGACTTACAAAACGTTAAGTTGATCTTTCTCGTACTACACGGTCGCTCATGCTGTATATATTACTTAATATGTAAAGGATATGCGTGATTTAACTCACGAGTAACAAAAATACTCATATTGTTTATGAGGATAGGTTTCTATCAGAATTATCAAATTAGAATTTTACTGAATTTTACAGTACTTTAACAAAATGTTCGATTTTACCCTCAGCCAAATAGAATTGATAAATTTAAACTACTATCATCACGAAATACTCAGTAAATAACCAACCAACCTGTTGCACAATTCTGTTATTCCACATAGCACGCCAGTCACGTGATTTGAAATCAGAATCACATGCTTTATACTCCGCCATATTCGATGTCACACATGACATGTTGCCTCGGGAAAACTGAAAATCAATATGCAGATAGGGTTAAGTGGTTAACAGTTTGTAAGATAAAGGCATTAATTAGGCGAATATCACTTGTAAATATAGCCAGTCAAACAATTCATTAAAATCTTTTACACAGGTATAAATGTTGATTGGACTTTAGTAAATGATTAAAATGATACTGTATTCAAAGTTATGCATGGCATGACAAAATAACGGGCTTACAGATCACCAAGCAACGAGTTTGAACAAATGACTATGTAATAGTTTTCCTCATCCTAGTCTTATATAACCTACTGCCTCGACATTTTCGTTTCCGCCCTACGATTATAAGGTTCTTTGTAGGTTTTTATTGCACTTTGCTCAACGATAAAATGTTACTCACCACTTTTCTTTCTTCAAACCAGTCTCCAACGAGAGTACGAGGTGAATACCCTGGTTCAAATTTCCATCCTGGCAAATCCCATCTGTTAACATTTCCTTGATTCATTTTCTTTAAAACTAAGTCTCGCTTTTAAGTGGAACTCAATCTTTATATTTAATTAATGATTCTTAGAAACAATTAGAACTGTGCATTGTTACGTCACATTCGCGCCCAAATTGAACTAATATTAATTGGCTCTGCGCACGAATTCATTTCGCCAGTTATGGCACGTAATAAGCAAGCCTGCATGCACGCAACAAAACCTAGGAAAGGAGAATTACCTAAACAAGTACAAACTAAATTATAAACAGAATATTTATTCATATGGTTATTCCATAAGTATATTATCACTTACTCATACATGGATTGAAGCTTTTCCATGTATACCCGACTGGACAACAGCGTTTAGGCCATGTTCAAGAATTGTCTTTAATTTTAGCACTTTACGAGTATTAATGTTTTCAGCAAACAAATAGAAAAGGTGGTGAAAAGCGACCTTTTGTTTAACAAATTTTGCTACTCATTTAAGAGCTAGCATGCAAGTAGGTTCGATAAAAATATTTTGTTCAGTTTCGCTAACCAATATTGTTTTTATTCCTACTGACTATTTTTCTTGTTATAATATAATTTTGCTCCGTGATTTTGCCATTTTAAGTGTACGAATGAATATAAAAATCGGGCGGGACATTACGTTTTGGACACAGTATCTCATGTACAAAATTACATACACGTCAACATCATTCGACTGTGATCACATATTACATATAAATCCCAGTGTAAATTCGTCTATATACTGTAAATTCGTTTACCCATATTGCAGTCTTTCACATTAAAACCTTGTGATGGTAATTGGAAAGTTTTCAGTAATTAAATAATCATCATTAAATACCACGACGACATTCACTTCAAATTCTGCAAAGAAAACATCAATAATTATTAGTTAATGTGATTGCTCTCTTCCCCTCTTCATTAGAAACTATACGAAATTAACAGATGTAGCGCATATACGCAATGTCATTGACAGAGAAAGCATGGAGATGTCGTATATATGAACTATATATCATCGGTAGATCTTCGCAAGTCGCTTTACGGTCATTACCCTCCAGACACGAATTGACAAGGCGATGTACTCCCAATGATAGCCGGTGCGCCCAATGGTAGAATGGTAGAAATTAATTAAAAACAGTCCCTAGGGTTCTCCCAATTGATTAAAGAACAATTTTCTACTAGTGTCTAACCGCAGAAAGAGAAGATATATATAGAATGTGTACTAGGTCACCAACCGTGGGTAACGGTTTCGCTTAGTTGAATACCTTATTAATCCATGAACAAATTTTTGACTGAGAAGAAATTAGAATACGCATTTTATATTTAACAGGGTGTCCCATGCATAATCCTTTTCAAAGATGTTTCGAAAGTATCATAAGAGGGTGAAGAAAATAGCGCAATGTCTAGGCGCTAATTAGGTTCTATTTTTTGCCCTGAACAAAGTCAAAAAAAATTTAGTCAACAGAGTAGTTACCTACTGCGCATGTCTTAAATACTCACCAACTTTAAAATTTGGAGTAGCCAAAGAAGGACAAGTAAATAATCTTGGAAATACCATATAAATTGGAAGAGGAAGTTTCGTACACACATTTCCATCGCCAACCTGGAAATAAACAAACAAAATTGATTTTCATTATTTAATATTTGAGTGGATCAATCGACTGGTCGTTTTCTTAAACATAACAATTAACACTATAACGTATATATATACAAAAATACATCATCTTGCATTTCATAGGTCTATACGCTATAAATATTGCCGAACCTTTACCTGAATATTCTGGATTTCCGTAGCTAAAAACAGAAAAAATACGAGAATTAGTGGATTAAGTACTGCATGATAAATGTTCATATAAATTGGTAACGTATCAAAGTATACAAATTTTTTTTTACAAAATAATACCGTCTTTTGAATATCCTTCAGCACAACCTGTTACAAAGATAGAAAGAAACTGTAGGGAGATCTTGAAGATTCAAAGCTCGTTCGACTACACGTACATGTGTTGTAGCCAGGAGTATGTACTTAAATTGAACAAACCACATGCCCAGGGTACTTTCCGCATGAGAAAGGTTGAAATTCGTTTTCTCACACCGAAAGTACATACTGTGAACTGCAGGCAGGCGGGAAACAGATTTCAATTTTAACAGGACGCTCTATTGTGCGCAAAGTCGCGCTAGGGATATGAAAATATAGAAAATAAAAGTTATTCGGAAAAATATGCATCATACAGATTTTATTTAAGCCACAATAAATGAATTGTGTATTTTTTCGGAATATGATTGTAAACTTATATTTGGTAAAAATATACGCCAGTGAAGGATACAACGAAAGTAGGCAACTTGAGATAATACAATAACAACTAAAGGCAAATAATTGACACGAAAATCCATCAATTACACTATTGCAGTCACAGATATATAGAGGATATTACACGGTGGCGAGAAGATATGAATATTATTTTCGAGTGGTAAAAACAATATTTTACGAACGAGCGCAGCGAGTGAATAAAATATTGTTTTTAACACGAGAAAATAGTCGCCGTGTAATGTTCTTTTTATTATATGGACAAAAATGAAAAGAAACTCAATAAGAACAGTCTTTATTTGACAACCGCGCGAGGAAACGGTCGCGCGAGGAAACACACGCATTACATATAAATGAGTGTTTTAGTTTCCGGTAAAACACCCATATCCATATAATAACTAAGGATCCAAGGATTGTGCAAAGTTTCAAAGAGCCATAAGTTTTGAGGAAAACGAAAGATTAATATGGAAGCACTGAAGTACTCTGCGGCGAAGACATAATTTACACCATAATTTACAAGTAAATGCAAGTAATGTTTCAGGAAAATCTCTCCTTGATCCTACAGATAAAGAATATTTCACAATTCGCCGTGGGAAGTGTATGCGTATTTATTGCTGACGTAAATAGATGACTCATGCATGGAATTAGCTAGCAGTACTTATGCCAAGATTGTCAAGTTCTCATGACATTTGTTTTTCGAAGGTCTATTATTACCATTTGCGTTCAACCTTGAAGTTTGACGATTTTAACGCGTTTGTTTACTTTTCAAACATGAACGTTTGCTAACAAAACGTACACCTCTTGAAATATTAGATTTTGCGATTTTTTGGCGAAGTATGAATATGTTTTTGATCCTTACTTTATGATCCTTATATCTTTCATTCTATCTTGCAAAATAACTTAAATTTTGCGAGCGTAACATTCGAAAATATGGAAAATTGCTTAAAACGTGGCAAACACGCGAACAAACATGCTTGTATTTTGCACAAACGTGGACATTTCTCACGCCAAACGTGGAACTTTCATTAGCCGAATTCATATTAGGGACGGGAAACTCGTCTGTGAAAACCCGTCTGAATATGAATTTAGGGACGGATTTAAGACGAGTTTCCCGTCTAGATGGGATTCCGTCTAACTTTCCCGTCCGTTTGGACCGGGAAAGTTGGACGGGAAAGTTGGACGGGAAAGTTAGACGGGAAACTCGTCTGACCCCGGATTCATATTAGACTGACGAGTTTCCCCGTCTAAGACGAGTTTCCCGTCTAACCCCTAATATGAATTCGGCTATTGTCAAAAGTGACACGGGGCGTGACCAAACGTTCACATTTGAAAAGTAAACAAACGCATTAAATCGTCAAGCTTCAAGGTTAATTATACCCATCAATTCAAGGTATACTGTAAAGTTTAAATTAACACGACTATTGGGACTGCAGGCTTTGCAGAACGTTTATATGATCCCGTTTTATACCATAGAGGTTATAATATAAATCGGATACTATAGTCTACACTGTTTTGATAGATTACAGATCGAATACATGCAGTATACTATATATATATATCCAGCCGACTTGCACAAGTTTATTGACATTGGCATTGCCCCTATAGTTCATAAGGCTATAGTTGTATTTGAAATAATATAGCCTTTAAACTGCTACCACATTTACCTTCCTCGCATTTGAGATACAGTCTTGTCATAATCATAAGAGATATTTTGTCATAATCATAATTCTCGAAAGCAAATCTCAAATAATAATGCTCGGGAAGCGAAAATAAGTGAATTTCTACAATCCTTCCCGTTGATTATCCAGTACTGAAGGCAAGTTGGTAAGTCAGTTATAATGACTGATTTCTCTCCGGTTCATCGACATACTTATAGTTATACTATATATTGATAATTTGATATAATGATGTTCTTGTCGCTAGACTCGCTACACGGCACGCGTACGAATCTCGCAGTCACCTCGCGGCCACGCACTTGATAGCGCACGTGCATTTGTGATTGCACAAAAAATCGCGTGTTCCGGGGGAAAGTCGCCAATTTAATGTCAATTCAACGTCTTCAGCAAATGTTTCAAGTTCAATATAAAGACTCTAATTCAGCATAGTTTGTGTAAAGCCGCCATAAGATCAAAAGAATATTTAAAGAAAAATGTGAAGCCCTGTCTTGAAGCACTAAATCACTAAATGTTAATGAAATTTAAAAAGAAACATAAATTGTATGCACCCCCCGGAAAGTTTACACTATGACTGAATGTCTGACTGACTGACTGATGTGAATTTTCGCCACTCATCACAATACTGCAAAGTTTCAAAGAAACTTTGCACTAAAAAGTCTTCTCATCATGTATGTAGTTTACTGCAGAAAATTATCAGCATATGACGTCATCCTGCAGTATTGATCACTCACCACAAGTTTCAACTCTTACTAACTGCAATTCAATTGATTTAATTGGTAATTCTGAGTTTACAACTGTCACCTGTAAAAAAAGACAGAAAGCATTTCGGTCGAATGAAAAGAGAGTCTCACATCGAACTAACAAGACTATATAAATGAAGATATTACTGTCATACACACGTGAAAGAGTGGAAAAGTTTACGTTGTCGCTCGAAGAAAAGAAGCTGGAAATCACTGCTGCGAAACGGATCAAAACAAAGTTGCCTGAGTTGCCAATATCGAAATTTCAAGGAACTCATTTAGACTGGGTTCGGTTCTGGGGTCTATTCGAGATTCAAATTGATAAAGCACCTATGAATGACGAAGCGAAGTTTGCATATTTAAAAGAACATGTTGTACCTAAAGTTCGGATTACAATTGATAAATTACCACTCAACAGCGAAGGGTATGGAAAATCGAAAATGATGTTGAAGCAAAGATATGATGATCCAAGTTAGGTGGTCAGTGCACACATTCAAGAAATTATGTCTCTACCTACGATTACTGGTGTATCAAGACAAAAGATACACAACTTTTATGACAGTCTTCTGGGACACGTTCAAGCACTCGAAACATTTGGGAAGTTAGGGGATGTGGCAGGAAATGTAAGGATGACTTTGGATAAATTGGAAGGCATTCGGGCTGACCTAACAAGAACCTCGCCAGATTAGAAAACGTGGACCTTCCTTGATTTAGTTGAAGCATTGCAACAGTGGATTGAGGGAAACCCATTGCAACAATGTGACAAGAAAGATGGAACATCATGGAAAGGCGGTAAGAGAGACAAGTTATTTTCAACAAAGGAACAATCTAGACAATGTGTATATTGTGAAAGCAAAAGTCACAGATCTGTGGAGTGTGATAAAGTAGTGAATGTGAGTGACCGAAAGAAAATCCTTAGCAACAAGCATCTGTGTTTCAATTGCACTGGTTAAAAGCATAGAGCGAGTGATTGTAGAAGTAGGAGCCAGTGTTACAACTGCAAAATAAGGCATCATACTTCTATTTGTGATAAATTAGACGCAAATAAAAAACTGATGTGCCAACATAATGGGAAGGATGTTGTTTATCCAGTTGCTGTGGTCGAGATAGAAGGAGTAAAGTGTCGAGCTCTTCTGGATACTGGATCTGGTAGCTCTTTTGTATCAAGCACATTGTTGACTACGATTGGGAAAAAGCCAGTAAGACAAGAATTTAAATCAATTGAGATGATGCTTCAAACTACAAGAAGAAAGATTGATGTTTACGAAGTTGAGATTGCAGATGTTGAGGGCAAAGATGTCATGTGAACTGAATCAGATCAACAAGGATGTGCTGATGACATTGCCAAACCCGAGGTATAAGGAACTGATTGAGACATATGAACACCTTAAAGGAGTACATATGAATGATAGAGATGAGAAAGCACTTCTTCCTGTTCACCTTATCTTAGGATCCAGTGCGTGTCCAGAATCAAGAAAAGGGTACATGCCAGGGTTGGGGAGGATGGGATGCCAGTTGCTGAGAAAACCACTTTGGGATGGACTATCATGTCACCGGGACGAGAAATGAACCATTCCTACCTGATGTTCACCAAAAGCTGCCAAGAAGACTACATGCATCTTTGCAGCCTGGATGTTCTGGGATTAGAAGACCATGCTGAGGGAGATCAAGGAAGTGTCTATCAGGAGTTCAAAGAACAGTTTCCTTAGCTTAATCATTACCGTGGAAGGCTAATCATCCGGAGCTGCCGACCAATTACCATGTGGCCAAGAGGAGATTTCAGTCGTTATTCAACCGACTTGATAAACAGCCTGAACTGTTGGAGACCTATCATGATATCATAAATAATCAACTCAAAGAAGGAGTTGTCGAGATCGCACCAGAGAAACCAGAAGGGTGCCGAGAGCATTATATCCCGCACAAACCTGTAGTACGAGAGCAAGCTAAGTCCACGAAAGTAAGAATTGCGTATGATGCTTCGGCAAAAGCCGATGAAAAATCACCTTCATTGAATGATTGCTTGACCATTGGTCCCCCACTCCAAAGAAGAATCCTGGATATACTCCTACACAGTCGAATGAAACCTATTCTCTTAGCTGGTGATATGAAACAAGCATTCCTACAAATCGTGATCAGAGAGATTGAACGAGATTTTTATGGATAAACGACTTGCAACGTAAAGAGATGGTCGTGTATCGTATGACCAGAGCGATGTTTGGGCTAGGCCCAAGTCCATTCCTACTCGGAGGAACTTTAAACGTTCATCTCGAGAAGTATGCATAGCACTATCCACAGTGTGTTGAAGAATTGTCCGAAGGAACTTATGTTGACGACATAAACATCGGAGGGGATAGAGTAGAGGAGACTCTGGTACTCAAGAAGCAAGCTAAAGAGATTCTCAGCGAGGGAAGCTTCATGCTGCACAAATGGCATTCTAATGCGGCGGAATTAGAGAGTGACAACGTGGAAGACGGGGAATCTACCTATGCTAAAGAAACTTTAGGAACTAAACTATCTGAGACCAAACTCCTGGGATTGGGATGGAACAAGAAAGAAGATACTTTGTCAGTATCACTACCAAAACAGAAAGTAGAGATGACCAAACGGACGAAAGTGTATGATCCTCTGGGTCTAGCTAGTCCATACCTACTCACAGCTACCCGTGACATCTGCGATCGTAAACTCGGATGGGATGCTGAATTGCCTAAACATCTGAAAAATCGATGGGAGCGGTGGTTAGATAACTTGCCAAGCGTTTTACCTTTCCCTAAAAGCATCCCTCCCGCTTTTACATTCATGGTTTCGCCGATGCAAGTATTCTGGGATGTTGTGCCGTTACTTACGTTTTGGCGAAGCAGAGCGACCTAGTTTCCCAAGGGCTGCTGGTATCCAAAGCAAGATTGGCAAAGCGGGATTTAACGATTCCAAGGTTGGAACTGGTGAGTTGTCATATGGTCTGTAATCTTATTCACAATACCAGAAAGGTTCTTAGTCATCTTCCGGTGACAGGTGTTTATGCGTGGAGTGATTCGACCGTTTGTCTACAGTGGATTAACGGACAGGGTAACTATAAGCAGTTTGTATCGAATCGTGTGAAAAAGATAAACGAGAAGCAAATCGAGTGGAAGTATGTTCCAACTCACGAAAACCCAGCCGATATCGGCAGTCGAGGTACAACACGAGAGCTACAAGTCAACGAAACCTGGATGAAGGGCCCTGGCTGGTTAAGTCGTAAAGCAAGCTCATACGAAGACTCTGCATGGGGGAGTTGGCCTGATCATGAGCAAAGTTCGTGAAGAATTCTGGATTCCCAAACTACGAACTTTAGCAAAGAAAGTCCTCAGTCATTGTTATGGTTGTAAGCGGTTTCATACAGCGCCAGAACCCAGCCCAACTCAAGGTAATCTACCAAGAGAAAGAACCGAATGGATGACGCCAATCAAAGTAGTAGGTGTAGATTAGCCCTATTTATTGCCGAATCAAGAAGAGTGAACAGAAGTCGTATATCCTTATCTACACCTGTTCCTTAACTCGAGGGCTCCACCTGGAACTTTTACCGAACTTGAGTTGCGAAGAGGCAAGTTTCAAGAGGTTTGTAGCAGTTCGCGGTCGACCCAAGAAGATAATTTCAGATAATGGAAAACCTTTTTATGCTGCTTCGAAGTGGATCAAGAAACTTGAGCAAGGCAGTTTAACTTGAGCAAGGCAAGTTGGTGGGGCGGCTTGTTCGAGAGAATGGTCGGGTTGGTGAAGAATTTGCTGTACAGTTGTTGGTTCTGCGAAACTTACTTACAAGGATTTGCAAGATGTATTGCTGGACATCCAGATAGTACTGAATAATCGACCGTTAACTTATTGTGAAGATGACGTGCAACTGCCCATTCTCACACCAAATCTTATGATACTGGGTAAAGCCAACTATCTGCTGGAGCTGCCGAGTGCAGAAATTGAAGAGGCCTACCTGCGAAAGAGAGCCAAATATTTGAAGAAGATGGCGAAACGAGTACATGAGAGCACTTCGAGAGCGACACGATTTGCGACACAACGGGAAGAGCGGAAAATTGCGGGAAGGCGATGTTGTTCTTATCAAACAAAGGTGAAGAAAAGAACCGAGGCAAGTGGAAGATCGGAGTTGTTGATAAATTAATATCGGGGAGAGACGGAATCGTGAGAGCTGTAAAACTTCGTGCTGGAAAGAGTTACCTAGAGAGACCCATTCAGTTTCTTTATCCAATGGAGTTACACAGTGACGCAAAGGAGTCGGAACAGGGAAAACTGAGTCCAGAAGCCAAAGAGTTTAGACCAAAACGAAGAGCAGCGGTTGAAGCAACAAGGAACATTCAGCTAATGCAAGAGTTTGAGGAGGTCAGTGACTAATAACTTTGCATGGATTATACTAAGACTTGAAGTGACTTAAACAATCTAAGAAGTAAGAATAGTCTGTTCAATAGTTCATATTTTAAATAAGGGTTATTAAAAATAGGGGGAGTGTCGTGAACGTTAGAACAGTTATCATATATAGATCAGTACTACTTTACTGATTTAATATTATTAAGCGGAAGAAATGTACATTTTGATTGACAAGTTTTGTAAGTATTGAGAGAGAGAGCATAGCGAAAGCGTGGCGTGTTAAAATTTGGGGAAAATATAGATTAAATAAAACCTTTACTTTGTGATTAGTACTTCTTCAAACAATTGTGGGGAATCAAAACAAACTTCAATTGATGTTTTATATGTGTACTTACTTGACTTTGATAGATTTTTTACAGCATTTAGTAAACAGTAAGTGTTTGATAACGGATAACCACTGATAAAATAATTGGTGTCGATCATTTGCCGCCGAAGATTATAAGGACTGCTACAACTATGCAATCATAAAACATTTCAACTTACCTCGCCTGTAAAGGGTTTTGTAATACAGCAAGAAGTTGAATCTAATTTTCCTTTTATCAAAAATGTCGGAACTTTCGATTTCTACGTGAGAAAATGGAAAAGCGCTCGTTTATTATACAGTATAATTAGCCTTTTCAAATTGCCAAAGAAAATGTTATTTTTATGTAATTGTTACAAAAACAGATTTAGGTTCGTACATCTTACATGCACTAATGCAATTTGCGGCGATAATTTTACTAGACAGATAGTGAGTCAAGATTAAACTTGGATTGTGAAGGGTAATGATACAGTACAACAGTGAATAACTATAAGATCTGGATCTACATTAACGTGTGTGTTTCCATCGTGCAAGAAATGGTGACGACATATTAACGAGTGCTTTAAAGCACAAATCATTCGAGCACGACTAAGGTAGATACTGCATTGTAAAGCTTATTATCAATTAGCTCTTTCCTCGCAAGAGGCTTCTTTTTTTTCAGTGGCTAGTATGGTAAGAGGACGCGCGCTACCGTGATCCCGTTCTCCTTATGCATCCCTATTTATCCCAGCTTTACTTTTACGAATTAAGTTATATTCATCCTAAGAATTCTCTGCACGGATGACGTCATCCCCAGAACTTTTCGGCCTTACTGTTGAACTTTTTCAACTTTCTTTATTATATAAAACAAACAGATAACATTTTGCCGTTGTCTGTTCAGTTATACAAACACAGATGACGTCCTAACGTGGTAAGAACATCACAACTCGCGGCTCGCGGGACACTTTTTGTTCTTTCCACATCATTACGTCATCTGTGTGTATGAGTGTATCTATAACTGAACAGACAACGGCAAAATGTTATCTACAGTATTCGCTAAGAGATTGTATAAACAGACGTACCACTTTAACATTTTCTAGTGAGTCTGGCGTAATTTTAAAATCCAGTGGTTGCGTTGTGCTAGCTTGTTTCTGAGAATTATTCTGAAGAGAAAAACAAAGATATTGAGTGATGACATAAGTAAAATAGAGCAAGAATTAGTAGACGTCAAAGTATAGTGATGATCATGCATGGAAACCCACAAAATGTTATCCTAGGCCTATTCACTGTTTAAGATTTACCTTCGTATATTCCACAATAAACTCACAAGAAGCCGTTAGATCTTTACTCAACATCGGACGTTTTATTTCACAGCGAAGAGAGTACTAATGAAAAAAATAAAAATACTTATGAGTTATTTAAGGACATTTAGGAATAACTACGGGATAACACACACTGTAATTTAGGAATGTCAAAATAATAGATATCAATAGAAATTATAGAATAAAAACATGGCTTTTTAGAGTCTGACCAATCACAACCACTCAACAATAGAAAGCATTCAGGTTCCACGAATGAAAAATAGTTAATAGAGATAAAGAAAACATTGATGGTATTATCACGAACGTAGCATCTTATAATGACAATTTTGCTTTGGATAGACTCAGCTAAACCCACCTGTACATTAACAAAGACGCCATGGTATGTTTCGTACAACTGTTTGTTCATCTTGCCTGTTAATGGAATCTCAAAAGGCAATTCTGTCTTTCCAGCAGGCGTGGAGAGTCAGAAATAAAAAAACAAGTCATTTAAATCTTTTGAAAGAAAAAAAGATCTGTCTACGAGAATACATTACGGAGAAGTTATCTAGCTATTACACTAAAACTATTATTTATAGATTACAATAAATCTCGTGGATATGGATTATGGGTAAAATTAGAGTCTCAAAAGGTTCGTGGTCCCGATTTACGGGTACGAGTAGTGCCCTTTATAATGGCTAACTAGAATTTCCCAATTTGAGCAAACAATGTTCCGCAACTAACTTAGATAAGTGAGAGAAACTAAAACTAGGTTCAGGAACTAAAAGAAATTAGTGACAACCAGACATGGTCATGGGCGGGTGAGATATTACTTTAAGGTGAATAAAGCTCATTGCAGCAACACAAACAATTAATATAAGTGGCAAAGTCAAAGATTGTTTTTCTCAGTTTGTGATAAATGAAAATATCTTTATCATGTTAAGAATCTTTTAAAAGGATTCTATAGCAAGCTGAAATATCATCAAACAGATTATTTGAATTAAAGTAGAATAAAAATAGGTCAACCATATCATTTCCCACTCAATGCAAGAAATTAAACAACACACACACAAATATAATTAAGAGAATGGTATAATTTTCCTGTCTTCTGTATCTCCACTGTTTGGTTAACCAAGGTGATTGGTTTGATGGAATTATAAAACGCTTCAAAAACCCCAACGCTTTTTGCACTCAGCTGCAAGTTCACAATCCCATCCATGACCAAACTGATCCCATTGTGAGCGAGGTCTGTCTTGCTTTGAACGACAATCACACCTTGAACTTTCTCCTGACAGAAAAGAATATATAGAGAGAAAAGGTAATCCAAAGGAACTACTATATCCCACCTTTAAGTGGAATTCCTAAGGACTCTGACTTTAATAATATTGGTCACCCAATCGGAGGAGCACTGATGGGCAAGGCCTTTACAGTATCACTGACAACTGTTGCAATGTTAAAATATTTAGGTCAATACATCTGAACTAATTTAAAATTTAAAAACACGTTCATTTTGTCTTTCAATTAGAGATGAGCTGATTAATTGGAAAATAATTATAATCAGCAAATTTTAAGATAATTGATAATCATCTGATTATTGCACGATACTATTAAGAGCAATATACTTGGCAATTTTCATGATTGGCTCATCTCTACTTTCAATTCTTCTATTTAAAGACAGACATACACCTAGTTTACATTTCCAATAGTTAAAACTGGAAATTTAAGACTGTACTGACATGCTATACATTAACTAGTTCACTCACCAAACTTTCAAAATTTAACATAACTTGGAGGGCAAATGTCCCCTATGGCCACTGGTTCCTACGCCTCATAAAATCACCCAAATTTTAAGTAATCTGTAAAAATTAGGAAAGGGGACTTACCCCCCCCCCCATGCAAGTCAAGAATACTCTTAAAAAAGGGCTCAGCCCCCTCCACTATGTTCCTGACAATTTTTATTGCTTTACTCAAGCTTTACTCATCATCGTTTTCATGATGACGTACAGCATATTTTGTGTGTAGTGTTATGTGTAGTTGGCACTACAATACCAATTAAATGTATTGAATACGAGTGGTAGGGACGTCAGTCGAACATTGATACATTTTCCACGCACGGTGCTGTGGTCTGCAGTGTCATGCTCGCTGTATCTTCTTGCAGGTTATTTTGGACCCGGCCACAATATTAAACATCAACAATTTGTCCTGAAGTGTAATCGATCAAGTAAACGACTATTTTTTTATATTTTATCATGTTCGTTCATCTTCACAATGATACTTCACAGTATCTTTCACACATGGTTGGCTAATTATGTGTTTTAATTTGACATTTGATTTCATGATCAACTGGAAATATTCCAACAGAAGTTTCACCTTAGTGTAGAACATGTTTCAAGCATGAGGCAGGCTTACATGCTTTGTCCTTAGATGCCAACAACTACACAATATGACCTTGTTTTAGTATGGTTTGACGATCATATATACACAGAAAGAAATTACAATAATTTTAATTGATATTCAAACTTGAGTTATACTTTGAAATTAGAAATAGCCAGCAACAACATGAAACTGCCGGCAAGAGCCAGCAGCCAGCTGCTATTTCGAACCCTGATTTTACTCTGTCAATTAAATGGCATTAAAACTGATAATAGTCAAGGGAAGATGCTTAATCATTGCATATAAATTTTCGTTCGTGTATTTCATCTACAACACCTTCAACTATTAGTCCTAACGAACGAGATGCAGAGACAAAAAAAGAAGCTTAATTAATCATTGACCCTTAATAGAGGGTGGTAAAGGGGAGTACGGATCACGTTTCACGTGAGCTAAAACAGTCATTTCACATTTCACATGTAAAAAATTAGCCATTTCACAAAAATTATAAAACATGTTTTCAACTGTGTAAATTCTATTTTATAAAGTGAGTACTTCATGCTGTTCTTAACCCTTTGCCAATTTTTTACGTTTTCGAATTGAGCAGCCGAATTTCTTGTGATTAGAAGCGGTTTGATTGCCAATTCATTTCCCACTAAATTAACATTAAATATTGAATTTTATGAGAGTGTTTTGGCACAAAGTCTTCAAGATTGTAATGGCCTTTCGAATTCAGCAAGCTGGAATGGAAGATCAAGATAACTCTTGTATGTTGACCGGAATTTTTTGGCATGGTCGAGAATACCAATCGAACACTGTTAGTTCATCGATTGTTATTGACAATCCTGACTGGAAAGTTTGGAAATCGTGCAACCGAGATTTTGAAAATTTAATAGTAAATGTATAGAGGAATCAAAATTGCGCGCCCGATATCTCGGTTGCGCGATACAAACTTTCCAGAGTGGTTGACAATCAATACCAATCGAATGCAATTAGTCTATTGATTGCTATCGATAATCGATACCAATCAATAAGGTGACAAAAACTAGCTACACCATCGATTATTCATTGATTTTCAATATCAATCGATTATTTGATATCGATTGATATTAATTGATATCGATTTTATAAATTATCGATTTCATCGATTGCACACACTGGGTAAATGCTATATAAGATCACTTAGTATGCTTAAATGCTACATAAAATTTGTGACATCATATTTTTACAAATATTATTATATTCATTAGCTACATATATATTATATTACCTCAGCATGGTAAATTTTATTGGCTCGCTTCACTTTAATTTCCACCGTAGCCATGTTTGAACAGATTTTCTGCTTTTGCAGTCTGTACGTCTGGAATACTTCAGGGGGAGCCAGGAAGCTATAAACGAGAGTGCTCACTTGCTGAGCAGGGCTTTGAAAGGTTCAAAGCAGGCAATTTTTTTCGGAAAATACTGATATATCCTGAAAAATATTTCAGATAAAGATTTTCTTGGAAATTGAAATAACGTGTTTTAAAAAAAAATCTTGTAAATGGTTATTTTCCATTTTGTATTTGTTCACTCCCCCCGGATTGCAGGCATCCCGCGTTCTTCTCGCGAGATTCACGAGGGATTATTGCTGGAGGAGGGAATTCATGCCTTGTAGCTAGATATCTTGCAAGATATTTAACAAAATGCGAAGGTATGTCTGTTTGTTCTTACACTTTCTGAAGATCTATGCCTTCTGAATGAAGTTGATGTGTTGTCAGCATGTACTTTTATTGATTTTTTACATATAGTGGCAGAATTGAATTGGGAGATGTTACACCACACAACATCAAACAACTGAGGAAATTAAATTCAGTCATTTTCCCTGTTAGTTATAATGATAAGGTACAGCCAAAATTATGTTTTAAATTATTTAACGATCTTCCCAGACATGTTGTGAAAATATGGCAGTTTAATTATGTATTACATAATTATGGCACCATTGGTATTTTTTATTTACCATGCTTTTTATATACATCATTTATACATGCTGAATAATGGTAACATAATTTAGGTGTCCATTATGGCCTGACCGATCGGAATCAACCAAAATCAATCGATAGCAATTACCTAATTGATATTGATTTATAAAATCTTACCAATCATTGACCAATCAATAGTCGCAACATTCAGTCCGTTAATGTCAATCAATATTTGTCCATTGCTATCAATTGACAATGTCATTGAATTTTTGAAGTTCTAGGTCTAGCTAATTTGCACATAACAACATAATTGGGCTGATAGGCAGGAAATCTGCCTCTGGGTGCCAAAACATGGAATATTCAACTTGTTTAAACTTTAACAGCACTTGTGCAAAAGGATTTTAACAGTCAAAAAACCTTTGCCTTTTGCTTGGAATATTAGATCTCTTCTGAATTATTACTCATAACTATAAGTACTCTGGAAGTACACAGACATTCATTACACATGTATTTTGAGTCCTTTGATCTCTATACTTTTTAATCAACCCTTGATTGACCAATGAATTGAGGTTGCATCAAGTGCACCTAAATTTTTGGTGGGAAGTTATTGCCTGCCTGTCTTGTTCACCTATGACTCTTATCATGTCAAATTGAAATAATTTCAGATTTGTTGAGAGTGTTATCGCACAAAATTCTTAAGACTCTACTCTAGTCTGGTTATATCTGTATGAGTGTATTTAAGCATGCCATAACTGAAGATCAAGACAACTCAATTGGCCAATCAATACCAATTGAACACAATTAGTCTACTGATTGTTATCAGTAATTGATACCAATCAAGCAGGTACACAACAACCTCCATTGATTGTTCATTGATTTTCAATATCAGTTGATTGATTAGATTATTATTATTAATTGATATTGATTATATCGATTATCACTTTTATTGCTTGCATAGGGCTGTCCAGTGGGTATCATGTATATGGTTGAGTAAACCATTGAATTAGGGTGAGGCACTTAATTCGTAAACTGGAAAAACCTGATATTTTTTTAACAACTGATTTAACTGATCTTACCTTTGCAGAAAAACTGGAATACCATAAAAAGGAATACCATGAAGAAAAACCAGTATTTCAATAAAAAAATAAACCACACTTACAAGGGTGTTGTTGCAAAATAATTGAATGCTTGTTTTTACTCATGGAAAGCTGAGATTTTGAAATTTTGTAATGAAATTTGATAATCTCTTGAAATACCATACATTTATTGCACTTTGTGTAGTTTTGAAGGTGTTTTAAAAAAGCTCGGTTTTTTTAAAAGAACCGCCTCATCCTACATTGAACCATGGATGGTAGTTTGTATATGTCCATTGTCCAGGACAGGCACCTACAGATTTTGGTGATGGTTTTGACATGCGATTTTCGAAAAGCGCATTGAAGAATTTCTAGGCAATCTTGTGCAACAAAACATTCTCACAGATGATTTCAAGTCACCGTCTGAGTCCCTGTGTTATTCCAATACTGTAAATAAAACCCTTGTAGTGAGGTTAAACTCATTAATGATACTTTTGGTTTAGTTTTATAAAGATGTGTTGGAAGTTGGAGAATTAGCAAAACTAGGTAAAATTATTGTCTTATAATACAGGATATATTAATTTTATCATAAAATTTAGATTTTGCCATTAAGCAGCAATTAAGTGTTGGGGTACAAAAAGCAGGCAAAACATTGGCACAAGACTCTTCCCTTGATTGATATAGCTACAAGAATGGTTACTGGGAACAAGTTTGTTTCCAAACAACTTTGAAAAACCAGACGAAATTACCATCTGGTGTGTGATATACTGTAAAACAATTAACATGTATATATTATTATACAATATTTTATATTTACAGCATTTTACAATGACACAGTGGTTGGAGCTGTATGCTGTCGGGTAGATCATATTGACAACACAAGACGACTATACATAATGACATTGGGCTGCTTGGCCCCATATAGAAAGCTTGGAATAGGTATTGTATAAAATTTTATATTGAACGTACTGTACACATACGGTACAAATTTTGACTTCAAAAATTCAGTACTACACATCCTTATTTGTATTGAAATTCGCATAGGTGCGCGAAATTAAAATGATCGAAAAATAGTCCGCGCGAAAAGGTTGGTTTCTGTAACATGCGCGAAAAATATTGCGCGTGTAAACGTTGACCACCGTAATACAAAATACTGAAAGTTAGACAAGCAAATTAGACATTCTATATGACATTATGTATATTAGCTATTAGATTCGTTGTTACAGATAGTCAGGTACATAAAGAAACTGTCCTGATTATCTTTCTCTTGGCATGACTTGCGGGAAATTTGAACTATCCAAATATCATTTTAGCACGGAAAAACCATCATTTTTACCGTTTCAAGGTGTACGAAATTAAATCGCGCGAATTTAAGACTGAGCGAAAATTAGTACCATTTTGTACTCAAATTTTATACCTTTACAGTAATTATTTATTTGTTTATTTATTAAGCTTCGCCAAAATACAACAAATTCAATTGCTAAACATATGCTAATGCCAACATAACAAAGAAGAAGGCGGGAACACTACAACAGTGTAACACCAATTACTGTGGGCCCTTTAGAATATGAAAAACTTGACGAATTACATAAACATCACAAACATAAAAATGTACTAAAAACAGCACATTAATGGCCGTTTAAGTCTGCGCAACTTGTTGCACTTCAAACAGACTGACTTACATGTCCTGACGTCGTCAATATATCGTAAACGTTTTTAACAGCGTCATGGAGTAAGGAGTAAGTTTTTGAAGTGACCAAGCGATAAATTATTTATTCTTAAATTATCTGGAAGGGAGTTATAGGTTCTGGTAGTCCTTATAAAAGAGTTGGTACGTCGCTGTCTTACATTGTCGAGGACGGAAAGAGATAACATTAGTATTCATAGAATAATTGGCTCCAGAAGGAGTACTGCATGTACCTTCAAATAAACACAAGCTCTCCAGGCATTGTTTGCATATTAGATGTCTAAAGTGCATGGTCTATGCATGGCCATGAGACTCATGAGACCCACCAGCCTTGCTTACATATTTCATGACAAGCATGATTTTGATATAATCTTATTGACTTTTAAACTGCCAGGAAATGCTGCAAGACATTGATTTCCCTTGTACATGCATTTCAATCGTCTTTGCGTTCTAGGGACAGTTATGGTTGAACATGTCTTAAAGATATGTGAAAAAGATGGAAATTTTGATAACATTTACTTGTAAGTACAATGCATGTAGCTCATGTAATTATTGATCGTTCATCCTTTTAAACTATTTAATAAAAGGAACAGATACATCACGTATCTGTAAGTTTTCCGGTTTATTGTATCTACAAACCAATTTCTTATCACTACTACACTGACATTAGTTTTAAGAAATTAACCATGCTTTACAGCCTAAGAGATAAAATTGCAGTTGAATCATCTTCATATACTGTACATACTTTATATTGTCTTATTTAAAAAGTTGCATACCAAGTGGTATTTAAAATACTGTAAGGTATTAATTAAAATAAACTTTAATACCTTTTCTTCCAATCAATTTGACTTATCTAACCAACTTAGTTTTTCTCTTTAAGGTACGTTAACACACAGCGATTTGTCGGGCCGATTTTGCTCGCTGTATGTAAATAACCTGTCGTGAGTACTCGCGTCAGCGCCTCGCAAAATCGGGAGAAAAATCTGTGGCAAAACAGATTTTTCTCACGATTTTACGATTTTTTCTCCGTTGTAAAATTGTTGAAAACTTTTTGCACGCAGAAAGCTATAATATAAACAGATGAAAGAGCGGACAGCTTCAATTGAACGTTTAAATCGCTATATGTCGAAGAAGGGGCAACAATTATTTGCCAAAATCGGCCCGATTAATCGCTGTGTGTGAACGTACCTTTAGACTTACCTTTATACTATTCCCCGTCATGCATTGTGGTTAACCGGAATAAATGGGGATCGGTTTCAACGGTTACTTGATTGTGAGATAACGGACTTACCGAAAGTCGAAACAACCGAAAACAACGATTTACAATTTGGACTATTTTAGTTTTACCTCGGTTATCCCCGTCGGTTATCCCCATCGGTTATCCCCGTCGGTTATCCCCATCGGTTATCCCCGTCGGTTATCCCCATCGGTTATCCCCGTCGGTTATCCCCATCGGTTATCCCCGTCGGTTATCCCCATCGGTTATCCCCGTCGGTTATCCCCATCGGTTATCCCCGTCGGTTATCCCCGTCGGTTATCCCCATCGGTTATCCCCGTCGGTTATCCCCGTCGGTTATCCCCGTCGGTTATCCCCGTCGGTTTCCGTTCAAAACCACCTCAGCCAAGCCTCAGCCTAGTTTCCTCTCGTATTTAAGACATTTTAGTGTACAAATAATTATTCTTTCTTTACTGGAATGTTTTTAGACATGTGCAAGTGAGTAATGAAGTCGCTATTGAATTCTATAAGAAATTCGACTTTGAAATTATTGATACAAAGAAACAGTATTATAAAAGAATAGATCCAGCTGATGCCTACGTATTACAGAAAACTCTACGAACGAAAAAGAGCTGAATCATAAACACTCAAAATGTATGGAGCATAATTCCTGGAAAATATCTACGGAAACGGCTTCTGCCTCCTAGACCACAGTGATAAACAATAGAAAGAAGAACACGCTCTTAGTGATACTGCATCGTTAGTAATTCTTATAGTAAAAGAAATCATCTGTAAAATAATTACATTTCTATATATTTCACTATAAATAAATCAAGTAAATTTGAGATACAAATACCCTTAAGCCCCCAACTGAAACGGTGCATGAATTCGTTTCGGGCAGATATATGTCATAAATACCATCAAGCCATGTGAACGAAAAAAAACCTTAACTGAAATGTGAGCATATATGTAGTGACTAACGTAATTACAGCCCCAAATATTTTAAGTTTTTCGTGCTGATCAGAATGCCAAATCGTGGACGGTAAACTATTAAACAAAGAAAATCAAAAGCCACGGATATAGAAATTAAAATTACTAGGAAAATGCTCTGAACTATTGCCATGTATACTAATCATGCAGTACAACTAGCTAAAAGGCTGAATATGACATCGACTAAGCCTCTATATCTTGCGTTAGTATTCTTCACCTATGTTCAGATTCCAGCCGTTGGGGTTCTAGGGATGGTTCTTTATGTAGCCCTACACGAATTATATCTGATTATTTATAGGGTTAGGGTTAAATTATAAATTTCGTGTAGGGCTAAAGAACCTACCGGTTCTCGGTGCTCACCCCCTATCTAGGGTGCGAGGATCACGCGGGCGCCGACAATCCCAACGACTGGGATCTCAGCCTATTCTTGACCATGCATCAGAGCGGAATTTGTAACTAGCCTATATTGGTCATGCCGCTCCTGTGTGTAAATATTAGTCCGCGCGGTTAAAAAATACATCTCTTGAAAACGATCTTGCCCCTATCCCTGCAACCTCAACCGTTATTGTTAACACAAAAATATGCCTGCCAACCATGTTATTTGTGCTGGTGATCCAATCATATTTAGGGAGGTCGATGCCAACAAACAAGCACTTTCTGATAGTCCTGTCATTTGCATGCAGAAAAACAATATATCGATTAAACTCTCAGATTAATAGCCTACAATCAGACGAAAATACACTTCCATTCTATGAATGTGATTTATAATATTTGCATACTGTTTATATTACTTTCGATTTACTACTCTCCCCCAATTGATTTTATCAAAAATTCTTTGAGTCTCTGAACTTGTTTTTGTGCATTTGGAATCATGAATCTCGCCCTGCGTTTCGAGTCTTCTCCTTCCCCTGATGATATCGTAAATGTTATAACTTCAGGACGTTTTTTCTTTGATGTTATTTTAATAATATCTTTAAGATGATCACGTGAACGTATGGTCGCCCAGCCTTCCTTGGAAGTCATCTCGCGCAGAACGAACATGAACGAGTCGGTTATTAGAATATGGCTAAAAAATTAAATGTGTCAGTTTATTGCAATGTTTATTGGTGAGTTTCGGTTGTCCCAAGCTAAGCAGAGGAAAACTGCCATGTCAGGGCGTTTCAAACTCTCAGTCCATGTACAAAATGTGCTGGACACGAGAATTATCGATGCAAATTATCGCCTCTTCATAAGGGGGCGAAAAGTACAAAGTATATAGGTCTTGGTTAGCACTTTTGCGAAGCCAAGTTGTCAGGGCGTCTATCTCTTGGGAATTCTCTTTCACTGAGTTTTCGATGTTTACAAATATCGTGATTCGCGTCTGTCAGAGCGTTATGACCATGTATATCATGTATATCTGAGGGTTGGTAGCACAGTTGATTATAGTGCAAGTCCATTTCTGCGACTGCGGTTGAATTCTTCCAATAGGCAGGTTATAATTTCTGATTATGAGTTCGCCTCAGTCGCATGTGAGAAGAGTGCTTCCAGTTCCGCCTCCGGTTTCCTCTTGTACTACTTGGTCATCCACATGGACATATGACAAGGAGGAAGAATTTAAAACAAATCGGTATTAAAACATGGTATTAAAACTAACCTTTCGTGTACACGACCCGTTTTCATTGATATCTCCTTCGACGAAATGACCTGAATAACATCTTTTCTTTTTAACCATGTTTTAATATTTACAGTTTCATGTTTCATTTCATCTTCCGAGCTTGACCCATTGAAATCATCTATTGACAAAATATACAATTAATGCGTGAACCAAGTCAATGATATGTTACGGTACATTCATGCAATGCTGTTAGCAATGTTTATAGATGTTAGTAATTGTAGTGCCAACTATATGTCTAAGAAGATTGATTGAGGGAAAGATGGTCAGCCGATCTGTTAAAATGGAACCTGGGACGAGTTGTCATGCAGCATGAATCTATCTTCAGAATAATATTACTCAAAATTTCATAAAGTCTAATTTTACTTTGTTCTCAAATTTATCACGGAATTGCCCTTTCCATATTTAGAAAGTTTCAAATGGTTAAACGTTAACTTTCCCATAGTTTGTTCTGACTTTTTTCAATGCATAGTCATAGACGGTTCTCAACCTGAATGAACTATATTTACAGTGTGTATATCCTAAACTACGATCAACTTCAGATAAATGAAGCATACAAATGCAATCATACCTGGTTCATCGTCGTCATCTTCGATACTAAATACAGGTTTAGTGTCTCGATATCTTTTACCCATTTTATCATCACTGCTTACATGCCTAGAAGAATTATATATCTATCTTAAAATGAGAAGGACACAGAGTATTATATAGAAATATACATCGCGGTTGAAATTTCAAGGTGTCAATCATCAACGGAAAACCTCGCATGTCAGGCTTTTTGTCGGTGAGGTTTTCCTCTCCCTGCATGTGAGGGTGAAATAGCACATAAATTATGGTGAATACGGACTATCCTCTGACGGACTATACGGTAAGGATATGATAAGATCGAAATAGATAGAACAATAGTGAGTTTAAGCTTCACGTTTGAGGGCAACGGCAAAGTCGAATTATCTTGCCAGAATTTTCGTTTAACTTCTTCGCTCCATATTTTGATTCTTATCTCAAAATAATCATCATACATTACAGTTTTAAAATAGCAAGTTCATTTTCCCTTTATTGCCTTAGAGCGAAAATTTTTCTTCGCCTGCCGTTTGTCGTTTGACGTATGAACGCGAAGCTTACTCTCTAATAAAACCAATTTTCAACGTGAATAGAATCAGGCTTTACACGGAAATTTCCATGCACTATCTAAATATACTATAGTTCGTCTCGCCGTATTTAATATGGAAATAGAGAAAAATTTCCTTTAGCAGTTTAGGGGCTAGCGGTTGCAAAACAACAAAATGCCCTATTAAAACGTTATAGATTGCACATAAATCTTTAGTGTCTGTAATTAAATTATATTTCTCTAAATGATAAACGATACGCGCCTTTTGACAATGCATGGTAATTATATTTATATAATACGTAAGAATTGGAATTACGCTTCGTGGACGAGCTCCAATCTATTTTTGGAAATTATTTAAGAATACATGAAGTATTTGAAAAGCTTACTTGACTTCATCTCGAGGCTCAGACATCCAGGTAGAGAACTTCTGACTCACATTTGTTTTACTTGTACGTATAGCTGAAGATAACATGCCCACTAAACCCGCCTAAAAGAACACAATAATCTTGCTTCAATATATATGCAGGGCTCCGCACTAATTAACATTCAGGAGCAAATCACCAACAAAATCAATTTTATATTTCTGTTACTATGACAAAAATATTTACAAAGCTATAAGAGTAAAGCAACTGCAGGTGTATATATAACATGTTTGACTTACGCCAGGACTCTGTTCTCCTTTTCTGCTCATGTCTGTCCGAGTCTAGAAGTGAAGTAAATAAATAAATGGATGGTAAAACCATGAACGTTAAGCATAGCCTGTGTCGGAGGCCTATTGTGACTCAACACACGTGTCTGTGACACAGGCTACGTTAAACAGCGATAATACAAGGAACAAAGAGATCGAGGACGCTGTACTATAAACATGCAAACGTGTTGAAAACACATTACCAGGTTTTACGCCAATAATTGAATAAGATCATACGAAACGTAAATTGCAGGGTATTTCGTCTTATCACCCGCACGCCTCGCCTCCGCCCGATTTTCGCTTCTAAGGCTGTTTTTAGTGTTGTTTTGGTCAACTAGAACTAAAACTAAAACCCTATTTTAGTCATGCCTAAATAAATTAGTCAACTAAAACTAAACTAGAACTAACGCAATTTTAGAGATAAATGCTAAAACAAAACTTGAACTAAAGCAAAATCAACATCAACAACTAAAACTAAACAAGACTAAAATTGTTCAGCTGAGAACTAAAACTAAACAGAAACTAAATATTTATAACTGGGACTAAAACTCGAATTTATTCAACATATTATTTCTTATGTATGAATTAGTTTTGAAATTTTCGAGATGACGTACTTCAGAAATATCCGTGCACGATCATAAACTGTCGCCGTCGCTTCCCGCCATTAATTGCAAGTTCCAATTTAGGAATTTTGAATCTCAAATATAAAATTTCTGATGCCTTTCCCTCACACGAGCATTTGTGTACAATACATACTGAATTTGAACCATAGAAAACTACTGTAAGTTGTTGGCTTAAACTAGAACTTAACCAAAACAAAAAAAAAACAGTTCACTGGAACTAAAATTAAAATGAAATTTCTCTTTCAAACTAGAACTAAACTAGAACTAAAATGAAATTCCTGTTGCAAACTAAAACTAAACTAAAACTAAATTCAAATCACCATACTAAAACAACACTAGCTGTTTTCCACTTCAATGTGTCGAAGTCATTAGTTCGACCCGAGTGCTCAGGAAACAAAGAAATACGCTACATTTCGGTACGATACGGATGAAGTGGAAAACAGCCTTTAGAATAAATAAACGTAACGTAGCGTAGCGTACCGTAGCATTTTCTTTTGTGTCCACTGGAAGTCATTAGTTCTACTCGAGTGTTCAGGAAACAAAGAAATACGCTACGTCTCGGTACGATAAGGGTGTAGTGGAAACAGGCAGGAAACTATAGCCCTGACATAATATTGAGGTTAGGGTTTTCGTCATTTTAATTTGAAAAGAATTTCTAATCAGATTTTATGTGGACGTTATAGCGTATAGATAATTAATTCTTCGCAAAGAGTTTGAAGGTACGCCCTTCATCAGTGCAAATTATTTGCAAATAGTATTATAAAATAACATGTATATAACGCGTGCTCTGATTGGTCGAAACCCGTGTTTTGATCAGGCCATCCAAACACGGAAGACTATCGTGTTGTTGTTATTTTATAAAACAATTACTTTATGGTTTCCGTGTTTGAATGGCCTGATCCAAACACTTGGGAATGTTGCTCGAGTTAAGAAAAGCTCGCAAAATCACTCGCCTTCGGCTCGAGATTTCGCGCGCTTTTCTTAACTCTCGCAACATTCCCGCGTGTTTGGATCAGGCCATCCAAACACGGAAACCATAAAGTAATAGTGTATATTACTATTAAATCATAAATTCTCGTGGTATAAAAAATGCATATCAATTGAAACAATTCTATTTTTCTCGACCAGTCAAAAGGACAAATTGCAATTATTATTGCATGCATGCATGGAGGGAAAAATGGGGGGAGGTGGCTCGATTTGTCGGCATGGTGGTATTGAAAATTGTATTGTGTGAAAGAGGGGTCAGTTTTAAACCAGCAACAGCGAGAGATGTCATCCTCTCTCTCTTATTATTAATCAGTCGAAATATTGAGTTTGCATGAATTTGCATTACTTTCGTGAACGTCCTATCGTTTGGGTAATGGGTACCTGAATAATGGCAACGTCAGTCTACAAAAAATTGCGTAAACGATAAAATAATGTATAGCTACTGTATTAAACTATTAACTTAAACAAACAAAGCAGTTACACTGTATGTCTTTCCCTGATTGAGGGAGGTTCTCTAAATTCCACAGAAAATTGCAGCTAACAGAGATTCTTGCAGCACTATTATTGAATATGATAAAAAATCATATTATCATTAACAATTATAAAAGTCAAAAAGGTCGTAATAATGCAGCCTCGTCCCCAGGCGCTTGGTTTACTTAATACTACGCGGCTACGTGGGGCGCGCGCGGGAAGCTGCGCCGCGCCACGTACCCACGCAATATCCACGCGTCCGATTTTCACCATTGGAGCCTGGGGACGAGGCTGGTAATAATGCAGCTATGTACCTCGAATGTAGATGCCGAATTAATTATTTATACACAATTTGTCAACTGCTTCAATACTCATGAATACACTTCCACGGTCACCCAAGTCACCCCCACAAAACGCATGCAATTTTCTTGTGTGCATCTTAGAATACTTGCGCATTTTGAGTTACGTACTTGTGTTTTAACCAGATCAATAACGCATCAAGGGAATGATACGATAAATGCAAGTGCAATACGAACGAGAAACGTACAAATCATGCTTATATTCGTCACACACTATGTAACATATTCGACATACTTCAGTCTGCCTTCAAGACTTGACGATCGTAAAGCGCATCGCTCTAAAACATCTATACTCTACAATAGTTTGAGCGAACGTACCATGCATACGTGGGTATTTGTTTGTATTTAGGGTAGCACGGGTGGCGGAAGCGGTTAGCGCGCTGCCTCTTACCACTGAGGTGAGCCTGTTTCACAACAGGTCGAGGTCACTGTTGGTACTCGCATGAGATCGGCAGTGTGCTCAAATAACTCATGTAAGTTGAGATTCTCTCCTGTGCTTCGAGGGTTTTCCCCGGGTACTCCGGTTTCCTCCCTCTAATACTAACCCTTAGGAACTAACAATGGGGCCACAGTAATTGGCTGACGCTGTTGTGGACTCCCTGCCATTGAGGCGAAGTTGAATAAATAAATAAAAAAAAGAAACTAAAGAGAAACTAGATATCAGTGTTGAATATAATTGAACACTAATTCATCCGGTTTGCAGTGTACGCAGCAGTAAGAATAAAATGAGGTCAAATGCATGGTTGTGGGCATGCGCTAGTTGCCATATACTTCTATCGTCAACTCTTACTTTGCTATTCTTTATTTATTCAGTTTACGCTACTCTTCTTCAGCAAATTGGATTTGAAGTATAGTCAATAAACACAGCATATTTACATTTATTATACCAGATAATGTACGCACAATTGTGTACACGACATTAATCAGAAATTCAGTACATTCCGTTCTCGGCTAGACCGGCAGTATATGCTCGGCTATACAAACTATATAGCCTGAAGCTGATTACTATTTAAAACGACAATTTATCAACTAAACAAACCTCATTCCCTGGTGTTGAGGCGTGAGGAGAACACGTAATGCACGAAGAGAGCACGTGATCAGCCAGACCATTCGTAAGATCATCAATTAACATATCATGAAGAGCTAAATTGAAAAATTAATATAACCAATAATTAACACTGATCATTAACACTGATCATTAACACTGATCATTAACACTGATCATTAACACTGATCATTAACACTGATCATTAACACTGATCATTAACACTGATCATTAACACTGATCATTAACACTGATCATTAACACTGATCATTAACACTGATCATTAACACTGATCATTAACACTGATCATTAACACTGATCATTAACACTGATCATTAACACTGATCATTAACACTGATCATTAACACTGATCATTAACACTGATCATTAACACTGATCATTAACACTGATCATTAACACTGATCATTAACACTGATCATTAACACTGATCATTAACACTGATCATTAACACTGATCATTAACACTGATCATTAACACTGATCATTAACACTGATCATTAACACTGATCATTAACACTGATCATTAACACTGATCATTAACACTGATCATTAACGACAGTACTAACCATCATAAAGAGCTATAATTAATATAATTTATCAATGCCGACAGTGGTAACCAAAAAGCAAAATGTTCTGTTGCCAAGAAAGTGGTCATTAGTTTCGCCAAAACTAACCAGCTATTATGTACAAAATCAAGTATATATATAGGTTTGAATGATGTAATCTCTGTCTCTGGTTTCTGTAGTGCTAACAGACGGGATAATCACTGCCCTAGCTGGGAAACCATGCAGCAAAGTTATTATATTTATTTATTTATATATTTTCGGTAAACAATAATTAAACATGAACAAAAAGGTACAGGAACACCAACATAGTGTGAGGCAATCACGTTGATGATCTGATTTTAGACACGGTATACACAATGTACGACTAACATAAACAACACAAACTAAGTATATATACAAAATTGAAAAGCTTGAGGCGAGAAGCGACAGTTTCTCTGGGTGTTCAATGGTCTTGCTCTGATGTTCTGTTTCAGCAGTAAATAATATTGGAAAAGGAGTTTCTTGAATTTCTGGTAAGAAATATCTGGTATAGGCTATATAGCCGTAATTCATCTGGATGTCGTGGATGAATGTTATATATATTCTTGAAACTTTCACCACATAACTGTTCTGTTGGGTTGAGTGGCAATTGATATTGAATGTTAAGTTCTGGAATATTGGTGCTTTCCACAAAAAGGAAATGGTAAAGTGGAAGTTGCCGAAGTTTGCCACGTTTGCCTCGATTAAAAGACTAAAACTGAGTCGACCATTCCATGACGAGACTATGATGTTGATGAAATGAGTATCGATAGTCATTATCATACTTAAGAGGTGGGGAACGATGTTTTAAACAGCTTTTATAGCAAGAGTTTTAGTAATATACCATACCTTTGTATCCACCTTTGGCCAGACTTATATATTTAGTCTTTTTCTAAAAAACAAATTTTAAATAGGTAATAAAGACAGTTGATTAATATACCCTTTCGATATTTACATCACAAATACTTCCTTGGCCTGGAAGCCTCGCTTTCATGAATCAAGAAATGCAATTCGCTCACGATTCATGAGAATGAGGCTCCCGGGCCAAGGAGAGATTTGTGACGTAATTATCGAAAGGGTGTATCAGTACTTCACCTGTTTGATGAAACACAATAACACGAAATATTATTGTGAAGATCGATTATACTGCATGGTTAAGTTGAATCGGCGTGGTTTTAGCAGCATATACACAATAAGAAGTCACGGATTTATTTCTAAATTTAACTTTGACTTGGTTAAGAGGTTTCAATTATTTTAATGGTGATCAATAATGAGGTAAGTTTTCCTTCGCTTTCTATGAAAAAGGTTTGGGTAATCACTAATCAGTACTAGTCAAGTACAATGCAAGTCAAACAGTGTAATTTTTTCTAAACCTGGCGGTCCAGTGTACACCTATAGTCATTTCTAAATTTGGGGTGGGGGAGCCTGCAGTCAGCCTGCAGTATGTAGTCTGGCAGAACATAGTTTATTCACAGATACGGTTTTTTACATGGATGGATCCAGCTCTTACGGCAAAAAAACTTGGATTTGATAAGGAAATTCCATCCTCATTGGTCAAGGCTCACTCACCCCCCCCCCCCGCACCTAGTATACGTAATCCATCCGTGGGTTTTTACCTGTAAAAAATTAGCCACAACCATATTGACATATTGATCCTCTTCTTCTCTGCCTGATCCCATGAAACATAGATGTTCTCCCCCAGCTGCTGATTCTGCGGCAACTGACTGTCTTTGTGTGGAAAATAACGCTTGTACAGTTGTTGAGAAGTCTGATGGTGCTTGTAGCATCTAATGAGACATTAGTAAATTTTCGAACAGTTCAAATGTGTAAGCTCGTTATTTAAAGCAAGGCTGTGGAGAAAGGAGGGTGTGATGGAGGGGGTAAGCTGACTTCCAATATTGTGGCGCCCGAATACAACCTTTTAAGGCACGTTGTCAATAACAAAGGTCCAACATCCACATACACATTTATTGCAAACGCACTCTGACAATTAAGTTTGTGTCAGCTGACAGGTATTGCAACAGAAGAAGTAACATAAGAATTGAGAGTGGTACTGTTAACATGAAATGCGAGATCACAAGAAATGGCAATAATAGTGTAATCCCGACGTTTGCACAGAAAAATATCTCTGTAAAACCTCCTGACGGTCCTTCCTCTAATAGAAATGGCCAACTCTAAAGGCCCGATCAAACGAGAACGCAAGTCATCGCAAGTAAACTTGTTTTGACTTGCGTTGACTTGCGATGCGACCGATCAAACGATACGCAAGAAATTTAGGGCGATTTAGCCCGTGTGCTTTTCTTTCATGTTCTCACTCTTATTGGAAACATTTTCGTCGACTTTTTCCAGTTTTTCGGTGTTTTTTGAAGCATTTGGAACGAACGGTATTCGACTGCGACGTTTCCCGCTTTTTTTAACAACCACAGAGATAAATAGAGCACGAGCACAGAGGACTAGCGACTAGCCTAGCTTTATGTTACCATGGCAACTGGTCACGAAAAACTTGCTTGAACTTGCGCTTGGTGTTCAAACGTGTCGCAAGTGCTCGCAAGTTTTCAAAAACTTGGGATGAAGTTTGAACCAGTTCAAATGATTCGTAAGCTAACGCAAGTCATCGCAAGTTGGTGGTCAAACGAGGCACAAGCAAGCGCAAGTAAAAACTTGCGATGACTTGCGTTCTCGTTTGATCGGGCCTTAAGGCTATTAAGTTGTTACAGTAATAATACACCCACTAGATTAGCATCGAGATGAAAAGCTGTTGGTAGATGTCCACTGTTATATTGTTCTGAAGGTCGACAATCCACGACAAAATATCGAATTTCATCACTCTGAATGGATAACAAATTGCATGTAAACAATCGTAGTCAGTATCATGTCATACAAGGCTTGGACACTCGATGAAAGTACAGTGTAAGATCGTACTAACAGTTCAAGTGATATCTTAGAACAGGTTTCTGCGTCGTCACGTGCGCAATGATCACCAAATAGTGAGGTTTAAATTAATTATTGTTCAAGTGACAGATGGATAATAACGTCAACCTTGTATTGGTTAATTCGACCAATATACAGGTACACGCACGTGACGATGACCACAGGCGTAGACCAAGACAAACATATACATATAATGACTTCATTCTACTTCCATCGAGTTCAGTTCAAACCTTTGTATTCTATTAACTATGGGAAAACATTCTAATTTGGTTATAACTGCGGTACTTCAATAGTAATATTGTACGTCTCATGTTCCCCACCACAAACCAAACTCCATGCATCGACAGACCAATATACAGACTAACCCCCTAACAGAATAACAAGCCAAACCACAACAAGAGTAAAGTATAAATACCGGATTCTTGTGAGATTGCAATAGTTCATCAATTGATACTGGTAGACATAACGCTTGAGAAACGTTGTGAGCATTCAAAGTTTTAACACCAAACAATTGACCATAATACTGCTGTTGGAAAGATAAAAACAAACTATTTTCATTTGTATTATAATCTCTTGTAGTTAATTCACCATAACATATATAGGCAGGAAGACAATTGACATTGCACTGTATATAAGTCACAAAATATCTTACTGTATGTGCTCAGACCTGCATTCACGAGAAAGACAGCGTATAAACTCAGAGATCCTAAGGATAGTGCAAAGTTTCAAGACTACATTGCGTTTGTTTTGCATGAGCTATGATTTTCCGCTTGTCTATAAATAGCGTTGTCTATTTCAGCCTGGCTATGGCTATGTTATATTAATAAATATACAGTATACAAACAACTGTAATTATTATACATTGTAGTCACTACGTGTCTACCTACAACACTTTCTACATCAAAATCCATTTATATACATTGCCAGTAAACTGGTTTTGACTTTACAATTATTAAATGTAGTTACGTTTCGATCTCACCTCTCAACATCAATATACAAAAGTATATATACAACAAGTATATAATTATAGACATAATCAATAAAAATGTTGTACGCAAACTTGTACCTTTCTAAATGACTGCGGTGTTTTAGATGAATAATATTGGGCTAAAGAACAGAAATCTTCAATATCATCTGCTGCTAGTTGCGAAGGAAATTCCGAAATTATGTCTAAACATAAATAGGAGAAAAGCATGAATGAATGGCAGTAATTTCCACAAAACGTAAAAGCTCGCTGGCACACAATCATGTTAGTTAGCAATATAATGTACAGCAGAATTCAATAGCCTACGTTGTCACAGTTGCAATCAATCGGCGGAATTATGGAAAGAACTTAACAATCTTAAAGTTGCAATGGGCGAACAATAACAGTATTTCAGTCGCGAAAGAACAGTATTTCAGACTTGCCTAAAATATCAGACTTTTCCTGTCCAGGTGTCGTAATGTCTTCCCTAAAAAGAGGAACCAATAATGATGTTAATAAGATTGTACATACTCTATATTATCCAATATTTAGAATGTGTTATGCATGTATGTAAATTGTAATGTTTTATTACACATTTTAAACTGTGTACACAATAACCAAAATGCAACAATACTATAGTTTTGTACTTTGTACTAGTTTTGTGCGTATATATAATATATTCCAATGATACCCTGGACGTCTCTAGAAATTTGAAGTGAATAACTCATATGGAACAACCAAACTATAGGCTCAAACTAAGGAAGAATATATGTCTTTCGGCGCTCTCGAGCTTTTTCACACACCCTTTTTTTGTTTTTGATAAAAACAAAATACATACGATGCTTCATGTACAGTATATGAAAAAATAAAACCACACTGAACCTTGCATTAACAAGCATTACAAGTGCGAGGAAAAATACTAAGAATGGGTCTTCTTCCAACAAGTAAACATCCCACATTGTGTCCACAACACTTGCTTCACATGGAGCGGCAAACAGACTTCGAAACTATGAAGATAAATGAACAAAAAATATATGCAGGTTTCACTAAGCAATATCGTGTAACAAATGGTGGTAAACAAGCAGTAATTACGGCGAAGGCGAGGTGAATATCGGTGAATAAAAACCGAGACGAAGTCGAGGTTTTTATTCACCGATATTCACCAAGCCTGAGGCGAATAATTGTTTTAGTAAAATTATATAGGTGATTATTTGGAAAAAAATAAAAAATGCACATTTCAAAAATATTTTAATTGAATATTTACGATAAAAGCGGCTTAAAAACGCTTTAGGTGATTATCGCGTATTAATCCGAGGTAGCGCAACCAATCAGCGTTGAGAATTTTCAATAATCACCTATGTAATTTTACTAAATGTAGTTGATGTGTATTAAGAGACCAATAAATGGAATTGAGAGATGTAGTCTAATTTTCTCCTATGAAGTTCACCCCAAACTGAATTACCACGTGTAAATACATACTAAAACTCACAAGTAGTAGTATGGTTGCTTTTCTGATTAGTATAGTACACAAGTAAAATTTCACATCTTGTCAACAAGGTGTGTTCGCACAGACGTTTAGCAAGATTGTCACCAAGTTGTAACAATGTTGTCATTTAATCAAGTTGCTACAAGGTTGACACACAACGTTTTAACAATTTGTTGAATTGCAGGACGATAACAAGTTGTTGGAACAATTTTTAACAAGTCCGTTGAGTCAACAAGCCGTTGACAACTTGTCAACAAGCTGGGAACAAGCAGTGTGAACAAATCCTGATAACAAGTTGTTGAAACAGCATTGGTACAAGTCTGCTTCAGGTTTGTTACAAGTTGTGCGTTTTGACGTGTGTATATTAGGTACAGTAGTAACTTAGCAGTAGCAAAGAGAAAATAAAAATGTCAGTTACAGTGCAAAGAGTAACAGAAATTAAAGTAAAATTTACGCATACAGCAGTTACAATAAGATCAACGTTATAACATCGCAGTAGTTATTCCTTTATATAATTGAAAGGGACACAACACAACACAGCACAACACAACACAGCACAACACAGCACAGCACAGCACAGAACAGAACAGCACAGCACAGCACAGCACAGCACAGCACAACACAAAATATAGTAAAGTAGACTAACCCATTTTTGAGCATAATGATCTGGAAATAATTTCATTGAGTCCAAAAATGAACATAACTCAGGATCATGGTATTGCAATAATAAACGAAATAGATGAAATGGCTTTCCTTCATCATGACATTCCCTAATAAATACAGCAGAATATATTTCCATTAAAAAAGTCTAATTAAGCAGCAAAGGTGCATCAGAAAATTGAATCGGACACGTTTCTGTTACTCTACTAAAAAGATGCACTGTTCTAATAAATTGCATTCACGACCCATGTAACGTTTAAACACTACAGTCTAGTGTCTTAATCAGGGGTTATCTTAAGTCAAATCTTACTCCTTAAGGTACGTTCACACGTTGCGATTTGTCGGGCCGATTTCAGATGCACGTTAATAATATTTGAAAATACGTGGCAAACGTCATCTGGTGACATCATCAACTCAAAATATTCGTCATTAACATTCGGCAAAACCTAAAATCGGCCCGACAAATCGCTGTGTGTGAACGTACCTTTAGCATATACTTGTGGGATGACGTCATCGACCAGCAAGATGAAGATGCTCTTGCGGTACAGTAGATATAGCAACCGTCATTCCTATTTCAAACATGATGATTCATAACTGTGTGCCACGTAAGTTAACACACTAATCCATTCATTTACTTAAACCGATATTATTGCATCTGGTTGCAAAGAAAAGATAAACTATAAGCCGGGCGCACACGCTACGATTTAAGTCGGCCGTTTTATGATTCATGTGCATGGTATTCAACGAAATGGTATTGAACGAAGCCAATGCACAGGAGCGAGAAAAATGAGCTCGCAGATCACTGGTTGTTTCTTTGAATTGGTTTAATTAGTCCGGATTAAATAAGCTGCAAGTCATGAGTGAAAACAATAAAACATACAACAAGCGCTGACTGATCACTACGTATGAAACGAAGGTCCTACCTTGGAATATATTTTGAATGCATTGCATAAAATAAATTAAAGACGTCTCCAATAGGGAGACTTAGAGAAACAAATGGCAGCAGCATCTCTACATATCCATTTTGTGATTTGTATCTTTCATTTCTTGTCTTACAGTAGAAAGTTATTATTTTTTCCATGTCCTCAGCTACACTTTCAACTTCACGATCATCCAGAATCACGTTGCCTGTTAATGAAATTATACACATATATTATATTCATATATAGTATACAGAAAAACGGAACATAGTAGAAAATAGGATTATATGAAATCAAATAATCTCTATTTCAATCGTTACTTACTTAATCCACACTAAATTAATGTTAAACTTATCGCATATTTCGTTTTCCGTGCGAGCGTAAGTCACCATAACTCCCCCTGCCTCCTATTTCAATGTTGTTGTTTGTCCCACCACTTTGTATGGGGGAAATGGAGGGTTACAGGTAACCCATGCATTTGCCCGTGAAGTTATATGTTAATATACAGACACATGTGATGTGCACATCGCTAACTAACTGAGAGAAGTAATGTTCAAATTTGCAAATGTTCCAAGTATTTTTGACCAAGATTGTAGACCCATCTCTCATGCATAGTGGGAAATATGATACAGGGTGACAGAATATTATAGCTCAATGAATATTTTTAGGGTGGATTCAGCCATGTATTCAAATCTGCATGGAGTGAAAATCTATTTCCTGGGCCACTAGTTTTAATATAAACATTCCCTTACATCATGCAGTTAATATTGACCCATTAATGTTCAATGTCTTGATCCTCGACTGGTAAAAATCCAGGCGTAAAATAGAAAATAAGGTGCATTCGGCGATACGACTACAGAATTGACGTCAGCAGATAGTCGTGTTATAACCCATTGATGTATAAATTCGTAATCATGGGGTGATAATGGGGTAAGCAGCAAAATCGTATCAGACTATTCCCCTGTGACAGGAGACAGAGTGAAGTGCATCTTTACCCTTCATATAGTTCAATTTACCTGCATATGTCTGACAATCATTCTTTATAATTTGCTGATCTGGAGTGTCTAGCTTTTCATCCCATTGCTGAAGTGGATTTGGTTTATCACTCACATTTAAACACAACTAGAAATTGAAATGGTTGATTCTCAAAGTAAATACAGTACGAACTAGCTGCCTTGATATATATGTCCCTTGTGGTAAACTCACACTATCCTGAAGAAGGGTTGGTCACATGGGTGGACCACGAAAACTTAGCAAGACTACGTGGCTGGCTGATTTATCAGACAACCGAGCAAGTACTGGTCATTAATTCCGGTGTACGTTACTGGAAAACGGCCAAGTGGTGCAATTTTTTGTTCTGCCTCTGGGATATTTTGTGTCTCAATTGATTACAACTTATTTCCCTGCCAATTGGTGGTTTTCATGTGACGTCAAAGCGGCCATGCTGGTGTTAAACTTCAAAGGTGGCCAACTTCAAAGTTCCGATGTTTATCAGAGCAAATAATTTATGAATATTTCTTTGTTTTAAGGTATTTTTCCACCAGCAAGGGCAGACGTGAAAACCACCAATATGCGTTACACCCAGGCCAGCATTCATAATTTTTTATATCGAACGTAAAGCCTTGCATAGTTGCTGAGAGTCGACCATCATTACATGCTTCACTCAACCAAAACTTCCCAGACCGTCGCCTGTCTAATATCCAAACAAGAGGTTACAAGCAAACAAGCATAACCAGTGCAACCACCCTGAAACGATTTCGCCCCTCTGTTTGTTTCGGTTCAGAAATGGTATTATATAGATCTCCTAATAGGCCAATCAGATGGTTCTATTCTAGTTACAGACGACCTAAAAAGTTGTTGTTTCAGACCGACAACCTATACGCCTAAAAGCTGCCAATTATCAGTTTCTGTCGATAAATAACCAACAATAATTAAGGTCTGTAACACAGGCTACAATATAGGCAGATGTGGAATTGCATAGCAAACTATGTGAAATGTTGAAAATGAAGAGAAGTGTCGACATCCTTGACAGAAAGTCGCTGTTACCATGCTAAGCGGTATTGTGACAGAAGAATGGAATAGGAATGACGAAGTAGAAAGCGAAGATGAAAGGCAATCCCAGTGCCACAAAAACGTTTCAATATGAGCTCGGTTGAGTTCAATCCCCTTTTCATTGGTCGAGAACTGTGATCTATTACAGGAGAGACGCACGGCTGACACAATTTCACTGACGTAATATCTCCAATCAAAGCTCGCTCACAAGCATCACGAACCAATGACATGCGTATCAAGTCAAATGGTAGGTAAAGCTCTTCCTATGTGTGCTTCAAAGCCCAAAAACTTTTCATAAGAATTGCAAGAAATTGCCGGGCGATAGTGGGGCCAGATAGAAGTTTTATTTATATTCTACCTACACACTCTAAAACATTTTGCCCCTAGTCTGGTGGCCTTGCATCTTAAATGTGAGAGGATGTTCAACATTTATGAACTATGTTATGAGATATGAAGTACTGTAAACCCAAGCGCGCACGAGTGCAAGATTGAGGGAGTGAGGGGGGCCCGCGTTCAGCAATCTGCCCTGGGCCCGTGACTGGGTCTCACTGGCCTTGGTTCATGGCGCAAACCCAAGCGCGCACGAGTGCAAGATTGAGGGAGTGAGGGGGGCCCGCGTTCAGCAATCTGCCCTGGGCCCGTGACTGGGTCTCACTGGCCTTGGTTCAGTTATAGATACATAACACAGTATGACTTCATAATTTGGTAAGAGCAAAAAAAGTGGCCCACGAACCGCCAGATGGCTGATGTTCTTATTACGTTATGACGTCATATGTGTATCTATTGGACAGACAATTGGCAAAATGTTACGTATTTGTTTTATATAATAAGAAAGTTAAAAAATTAGCTAGACTTAGCTTGTACTGCATATAATTTGGGCACATGTTATCGTAGGACAAATATGTTAGAATATGTATACATTTATTCATTATATTTGCCTGACATGTTATGGTTCTATTATGCCATGAATTATTTCAGAAATGTATAATATATTCAATAAATAGACGCTATAAACGCTTGACAAGAGACATGATCACCATTACCCAACTTTTCCGGGCCCCTCAAACACCCCGGGCCCCGGGTAGCTCCTCTTGAACCGAACAGACAAAGGCAAACCATCATCTATTTGTTAAATAGACAAGACGAAATAGGAATGAGAAAATACGAGTGAGAAAATAGTTGAGAAAAGGCTAAACAGCTCTCAGCAATGTAAAAGTTTTCAATTGAAGTGAAGGTGATAGACAGCGCGATCTTAAAAATGCACTATGTGCCAGTGTATATAAATACCTGATCAATGACAAGACATGTAAATCAGGTTCAAAAGTTGTAAGTAGAATTAAGAAGAAATCTATCAAGTTTCTATTTCTTCTATAATGGATCCTGTAAATAAATCTACATTCTGTTTGCTTCAAACTGAAATACTGAGAAACTGGGCATGTCATATGAGACAACCAATCGATGTTATATTTGCATATTACATATTTCTAGCAGAATTGATGTGACAGTTGTGAGAGTATTGGAAACTAGTTCTTTATTCCCTCACATGACTGCTGACTGTGCATGTAATGCATGTAATCCAAGCAAACATTAGCAGTGCTGAAAAGGTCTCCTCTGCATGTTTTGTAAACTTTCCATCCTGGGGAACAGAAAAGATGATGATAGAAGAAAATCTCAAGATATGAAAGACCATAAAAAATTACTGTACAATCAAATACCTACAACAGGTATTCTTACAAATCTGACAAATATTGAGAGTTTTTTATTCGAAAACAAAGTTCGGGTCAAAGTGGTGCCGTGACCAGGATTTACGGGGATTTTCAGCGTATTTAAACACAAGTAAATATAGATTTAAACGAGGATATGGCCGACGAAACAGAAGAACCTGCAATTACACCAGAAGTTTGAGAAGGAAATTGCGATAGAAATCAACAAACTACCTTCAAGATATTGATGAATTAATGGCAGCCAAGATCTAAGAGAGATAAAGGCAACATCTAAACGTACTGATGAAATTTTAGATCGTTTAAATGACCTTGTATTGAAAACTCCAGAACTTAAAATCGAAAAGGCTCACACACAAAGATCAGTGAGGCAGTGGAAGAAAGATGTGAAGTCGAACAGAAAGGGAGATTAGTCAAAATTTTGGAAGGAAGCAAAAAGCGATTGGAAAACAAAAAAATGGAGCTAAAACATGCAAAAGAAGAGCAATTTCGACATGAAATACAACAACAAGAGAGACAACTCTGGGAAGAAAGATTACAAGCAGAGTTAAATATGACAGAAAAGAAGTTAGAGTTGGAAAGGGCTGATCAAAAAAACCAAAGCCAAGTTACCAGAGTTAAAGATCACTCCATTTGACGGAACTTTTACTGATTGGATTAGATTTGAGAACATGTTCCTATCTCAAGTCGACCGACAACCAATATCTGATGAAGAAACGTTTGGCTATCTCTCGGAAATGGTTTCCTACAAGGTAAGAGACAAGATATCCAATCTTAAACCTCAATCTTAAAGTACTGAAGGGTATAAAACAGCTTGGGAGCGACTTAAATGTGAATATGGGCAAACGAAGGTAGTTATCAACTCTCATATGGAGGACATAATAAGCCTGTCAACAGTTAAAGGGGATAACTATGAGAGAGTACAAACATTTTACGAACAGCTTAGCAAAAACTTTGACGCCTTACAGACCCTCGGGGAGAGTGAAATGTTGAAGGGGTTTGTTTTGACAACATTGAACAAACTCCCGCAAGTGAAACCCGATATAGTGAGAACCGATGATAATTGGGAGGACTGGGGGGTGGAAGATTTACTTAGAGCCTTACAAAAGTGGTTGAAAAGAAATAAGAGTGAGGAACCCCCCAAAAGCAAGATGACAAGAGTCAAGAGAGATCGGAAGGATAGAAGTTGGTACACACGAAGGAGAATGGACGGAGAGCAGAATGGGAAAGAAAGAGCTAAACCCCATTGTCTTTACTGTCAACAAGATCACTGGGGAGAATCTTGCGAGGTAGTTAGTACACTTGCCAAGCGGCGAGAGTTCTTCATGATGAAGAAGTTATGCTTCAACTGTGGTCGCCCAGGCCATATAGGGAGAAAGAGTGCCGTAGTCGAGGCTGCTTCAAGTGTAAAGCTAGACACCACACAAGCCTGTGTGATCAACGCAACGCAGTTTTACCGGATACATCCCGACAAGTGAAGAAAGCCAGCTATCATTCCACTGAAAATACAAGGTGCCATCTTCTGGGCATACATTTTACATGCGTACCTTTTACATGCCGCACATGCCAGTAGTCAGTGAGAAGGCAACCACTACCAAAGTTAGGATGATTTTCGACGCAAGTGCAAAGTCACACCCACTAGCGAACAGTATAAACGAATGCATGTACACAGGACCATCACTTCAACCTCTTTTGTGGGACATTATGATAAGAGCTCGTATGTCAACACACATTCTACTAGCGGATATTCAGAAAGCATTCCTGTAGATTGGCATAAGAGAGGATAGAGATGCTTTTCGTTTCTTATTCAATATTAACGGTGAAGAACAGCACCTTTGATTGGCTAGTACCTGTTAGGAACCACCCTACAATAGCACTATGACCAAGAGCCGGTAGAGTTACATGAGACTGTCGAAGCGTTGAGGGAGAACACTTACGTAGATAATTTGATGAAGGACGGCAGCACCGTGGAGGAGTTAGAAAAGTTCAAAGTGGAAGCTAAAGGCATGTACTGGAAAACGCAACGTTTCCCGTCCATAAATGGGAATCAAACATTGAGACATTTGACACAGAAATGCCAAACCCTTCCAAGATTTTGGGGCTGACGTGGGACAAAAGACAAGACGAACGGACAATTGAAGTGCCAGAGTATCCAGAAGAAACACCAGTCACTAAGAAGTCCATTATAAGTCATCTTGGGAAGTCTGTGATGAGAAGAAAAGCTGGAATTCTGAAGTATTTGGGCCTTGAAGTATTTGGGCCTTGGACGAGACAACTTCGGAATGTGAGAGTGCCAAGAGGTGTAGCGAAGAACCAGCAGAAAGTCAAGGCTGATCATCTTCACATCTTTGCAGACGCCAGTAACTTGGCATGCTCGTGCGTAACGATAGCGGTAATTGAGCAGGCAACGGGGACGGTGAAAGGCCTGCTTGCTTCGAAATCGAGAATCTCCAAGAGGAATACTTCAATTCCGAGATTGGAGTTAGTCATCGGGCAAATGGCGGCGAACATGGCGAGAAACATATGCTTAGCACTAAAAAGGATGCCTAATTGCCTACGTCTCAGTAACTGCTTGGAATTTTGGATGGACAGTTTGGTAGCGCTCTTTTGGATATCAAATCCTGCCAAGTACTGAAAAGTGTTTGTTGCGAATCGGGTGAGGAAAATTGCATCGATCACTGCGGAAATCGGGATTCAGTGGAAGTATTGCCCCACTAAAGAGAATATTGCGGATCTAGAAAGTAGAGGTGCGACAATTGTCAGAATGGAGCGCGGAGGATGGTTCACATGTCCAGAGTGGTTATTAAATGAAGAACAGTGGCCTGATCAACAACTTGTGATCAGTGGCCTGATCACATTTACGATCCAAAGTAAAGAAAACCATAAAGAAATGTAACACCTGTAAGGTCTACTCAGCTAAACCGTATGGAGCACCGACGACAGCGCCACTACCTGAATTCAGAACCAATGAGGGAAGACCATTCGAAGTGACTGGAGTAGATTTTGATGGGCCCCTAATGTGCAAAGTCAAGAAGAACGAAACGGAGAATGTTATGTGGTTATATTCACATGCGCGACATCTAGCGCAACAGTATTCAAGGCAACAGCGACATGGATAAAGAAAATAAGGAGAAGTGAAAAATTGCACAACTATTTGGCAAACCAAGAGATTCACTGGACATTTAATTTGGCGAAATCCCCATGGTGGGGCGAAATCCCCATGGTGGGGCGAAATTCCCATGGTGGGGCGAAATCCCCATGGTGGGGCGAAATCCCCATGGTGGGGCGAAATCCCCATGGTGGGGCGAAATCCCCACGGTGGGGCAAAATCCCCATGGTGGGGCGAAATCCCCATGGTGGGGCGAAATCCCCATGGTGGGGCGAAATCCCCATGGTGGGGAGGAATCTGGGAGTAAGACTCTGGGTAAGACACACCTAACATTTTGGCAACTTCAAAACGTAATCATGGATATCGAGCAAAACCAAACAATCATCCATTGACGTATATTGAGAGCAACCATAGTGAAGAGCAGATTCTGACACCAAATATGATCCTCTGGGGACAGAATGCATAGACAATCAAACCGGACAAGGTCGATGAAGAAGAAACAAGTCAGGTACAGAAATGACTTGGCCTTGCAAGACAACATGCATGGAACAGATGGTGGAAAGAGTATGTGCATGGATTGATACTAGAATAAACAAGGGTCGTGATGAAGTACCTCAGATTGGTGAAGTCATTCTTATTGTTAGAGAGGAAATGAATCGAGGAAAATGGATGAAAGGTAAAGTCATTCGACACTTCAAAGGAAAAGATGGCGTAGTTCGAGGAGCAATACTATTACACAAAGGGAACCATATAGAACATCCAATCCAGCTGCTGTGTCCTTTAGAGATCAGAAGTTCCCTACGTGAGACCGAAGTACACAACGCAAGTACCGAAGGAGGCACCGGTGAAACACTAGAAAATAGAAAGAAAAGACAAGCTGCGTAAAACGCGGAACAGAAGATAAGGCAATGTCTAGAACAAGAAAATGAGTATGATTAAACTTATTGAGACTATAAACATTCGAACAGTTAGTTAAAGTTCCAAGGGTAAAAATATAAAAAATTATACATATTTTTAGGGGAGTGTGGCACACCCCTGACACATATAGTTTAGGCAACCCCCCAGGTTGGGGGGTCATGTGACTTTGATATTCGTTAGGAAAAACAATGTGAGTTTAACTGTACAAATTTATTGCATTTATGTAAAAATAAAAGATATTATCTGACAAATATTTGGTTTCTTTATTCGAAAACAAAGTTTGGGTCAACTGTGTTAATAGTATGCTACATGCTTGACACTAATTGGGCTTTTAGTTAATATATGTAAAAACACTTTAACCAGAGATGTAATTTGCTTGTCTTCAGAGCAATCCAGGGCACTGGGATGTTACACTTACAGCCTATTTGTGCTACATGTGAACCACAGACAGTGTATGTAAGTAGTTAATATAACATGGTTAAGTTAGGAAACTCAGCTTTCAATTTTGTTTTATGTTTTTATTTGCAATTGTGCACGGTCACAGTTAGTGAATATATTGTAGTTTTATGAATCGACCAATAGAAATGTTTGGGCTTAATCTCCAAACCGTGTTTCTGACATATTAATGAATGTAAAACAAAAGATTTGTGCACGGTCAGGTACCGTTCCACATAAATGCTTTGTAATTAGCCGAGTTTCCTAACCATGTTATATCTATATTAACTATGGCCTTGATTTATATACTTCCTTGTTATATTGATTTCTCTATAATGCAATTTATCAATTTCGTTATGTTTGCTACTTTTTTCCTATTTTTGCAACCATCCATTTTGATATCTCCCAATTTTTGAATTCTTGGGGTTTGGTACTGTAGGTCTGATTAAAGAAGTTTTACATGGCTGCTTAATTGCTATTGTCGCAGTGATTGAGTTATTTGAATAGCCTTTAAAAAACTCATTTGTGCTAGTTTTCCAAATACTAAGCTACTATCTATACTTTTCACAACATTTTATACAATGACCTTTATACTTTTAATAATAAATATAAAACTTCAAAAACTCGATCATGTACACAGTACACTACTATATGTACATTTATAACTGTACTGTCTGTACAGCGTACATGAACTATTAATGCTGTGATAAAGTATCGACAAACCTGCCAAACGTTTGCTCTACATTCGCCTGGAATCTCATGTCCACGGCATATCTCTCGTAGTCGTACGATATCTGTTTGTTTTGAAAGTGCACTTACTAAATCTGAACGCCTAGAAAAACAACAAAATATATAAAAATAAGGCCTGAATATTACACTAATACAATATTATTATCTGAGAAATTTTTTATACAACGGAAATTTCTTGTAATTTTTAATTCTGAAAAGGTTCTTACCATCCTAATTCGCTGGTATCTGTACTATCCTCCTTATCACTGGTTTCCTCCATCTTGAATTGTAGTGTGACGTCATAACAGACACGTTGACGAAATTCGATCATTTGTCGCGAATAATTATACGGATGATTTGCGACCATAGGCTGCTCAGCTCCAGTTTCAGATTCGCAGCTCTATATTCAAATTGAATCTAGAGCCAGAGGCATGGCGTTCATGTTCAAATATTCTAACAATATTTGTTTTCATTCTTTGTCAAGAAAAGAAGTATGATATAACACAATCGCCGAGTCTCTACTGTTTCTAGATTTCTGCCAAAATCGCTGTATAGTCGTAACGAATAAATGTTATGCTATAATATTTTTTCATTCTTCACTGATAATTTCTATATTCAAATTGAATCTAGAGCCAGAGGCATGGCGTTCATGTTCATATTCTAACAATATTTGTTTTCATTCTTTGTCAAGAAAAGAAGTATGATATAACACAATCGCCGAGTCTCTACTGCTTCTAGATTTCTCTAAACAAGTCAATTAAATCTGGAGCCAGGTCCGGTTAGTTCAAAATCGCTGTATAGTCGTAACGAATAAATGTTATGCTATAATATTTTTTTTCATTCTTCACTGATAATTTGCACATTATGTAAAACAATCGGCTTGTCTGCTCGCATAAGTTAGGTCTTCAAACAGCGACATGTCGCTCTATCTCAGCCAAAAGTTACTTTATCGCAGAAAGATTTTTTTCATTCTTCGTCATTAAAGCTCACATCATTTGAAGCTATTTTAAACTTTGCCAGGACAACGTGCATAAGGTGAGTCCTCGAACAGCCACATACTGACACTGTACACAAGTCAGTCAACAAGTCAGTCTACTAAGCGCTCTATCTCAGCGAAAAATGAACATATCCGTAAAATATTTTTTTTCATTCTTCACTGATAATTTGCACATTATTTAAAACAATCGGCTTGTCTGTAGCGCTTTTAGTTTCCTCAGAAGGGCTCGCACAAGTTAGGTCATCAAACAGCGACATGTTAAAACGCTCTGTCTCAGCCAAAAGTTACTTTATCGCGGAAAGATTATTTTCATTCTTCGTCATTAAAGCTCGCATCATTTGAAGCTATTTTTAAGCTTATATCGCTTTAAACTTTGCCTGGACAACGTGCACAAGGTGAGTCCTCGAACAGCCACATATTGACACTGTCCACAAGTCAGTCAACAAGTCAGTCTACTAAGCGCTCTATCTCAGCGAAAAATGAACATATCCGTAAATGATAATTTGCACGTTATTTAAAACAATCGACTGGTCTGTAGCGCTTTTAGTTTCCTCAGGAGAGCTCGCATAAGTTAGGTCATGCTCGTTCATATGCTGGACTCAGGACTGTAATTGATACAGATAAATTTATTTACTAGTAATATTAATTAATTACAGATTAATTTATTTAATATAGTATGTTTGGGCATTTGGTTTGTGTTTCAATTCGGCTTATTTTTTATATCGAAAGCTCAGCAGTCATTGTTATGATGTTTCGTCACGTATTCCAGCTGCTTGAAGTTTATATTCTTCTTAAGAGTGTGTACTAAAACTTGATATGAGGATATGGCATGGGACGAGGCAGTTTTAATTTGGCATGCACCTGAATGCACCTGCACTCTAATTGAGTGGGAAACCGATATCAGTCATATTATATATATATAGATATCACATATGAATTATAGCCAACATCAAATCATCAATACTAAAACCCACAAGAGTGCTAAATTTTATCAGTGCTGGGACAACTCAACGTAATTTTAATATTTTAGTAACTAAAGTAATATATACTTGTAAACATGTAATTTAATCTTATAGCATATATGATCCTGCTTGTAGTTTCTTAAAAAATAATATATACTTGTAAATATATAATTTAATCTACATTTATCATACAATCGTTCTTGTAATTATTTCCGAAAATTCATTTTGGAGATAAAACTATTTTTAAGCGCCGCATCCGAATAAGCGCAAACTAAAAACAACTACATTAGGGACATAATTAGGTGTAATTAAAGATTTCTAGGACTGAAACTGGGTAACCCTGCCTTGTCGAGAGCATGAAAACAGACCAGTCGATTATTTTAAATAACGTGCAAATTATCAGGAAGAATGAAAATAAATATTTTACGGATATGTTCATTTCAAAGTTTAAAGCGATATCAACATGTCGCTGTTTGAGATTGTTTTACATAATGTGCAAATTATCAGTGAAGAATGAAAAATATTATAGCATAACACTTATTCGTTACGACTATACAGCGATTTTGGCGGGAACTAACCGGACCTGGCTCCAGATTTAATTGACCGCACGCCGTTTGGCGACTTGACTTATGCAAGTTGTTTAGAGAAATCTAGAAGCAGTAGAGACTCGGCGATTGTGTTATATCATACTTCTTTTCTTGACAAAGAATGAAAAAAAATATTGTTGGAATAGGTGAAGCCTTTGTGGAGTTACAGCCATTTGAACATGAACGCCATGCCCCTGGCTCTAGATTCAATTTGAATATAGAGCTGCGAATCTGAAACTGGAGCTGAGCAGCCTATGGTTGATTTGCGATCTCATAGTTTTGTCAGTTCTGCTCAGATCAGTGGTTCTGCTTCTGCTGTGGTACATTTCTATTTTTTACTTGAGATATAGACCGATTAAGGCACATTTCCCTGCCACGAGATTAACTAAAGTGCGAGCTGCGAGTTGCGAGTTGCGAGCTGCGAGTTGCGAGTTGCGAGCTGCGAGTTGCGAGTTGCGAGCTGTTAGGATTTTAGGGAAATAGAATTTTTAAGGAATTTTAAAGAAATTTATTGATTATATGGCCATATATTTGCCTATTAAAATAAAGATATTTTATAATAAAGTATTTTATTATATAGAGATGAAGTAATGCACTGATAAAACAACAAAAAGTGCTGGCGTAACTCATAAGTGAGATGTCAGTTTTGAAAAATTGAAAAATTGAATATATAATTAAAGCAATGATTATTTTCAACTGATCGGGAGCACTGTTTACAAACAAAAGTGCACGTGATTCCATTACGGTTTAGAGGAAATTTGAACAAATCTAAGGAAATTTTACTCTAGAATCTAAGGAAGTGCTCGCCAATGGAAGTGAGCGCACTGCACTGCACATGGCATAGACAGTGTGACCAGATTTGGTAATTTTAATTACTTTTGGTAATTTTTGGCAATTTTTAGGACTTTTTTAGTAACTAAATATTTTTAGTAATTTTTTGGTAATTTTTTGGGAAATTTAGTAATCTGTTAGTAATTAGATAAAAATGGATTTTCCCAAATTTTACCAATTGTTTGGTATGAACACTGTCACATTTTGAGAGAAAATAGTGTCCTCGTCGATGCTACTTAGGCACAGGCGGGACTCGGGAGGCCTGTGCCTGGACAGGGAAAACGACGTTTTTGCAACAAGCATCACACATGCGAAACGTGAAATTTGGCAAACAGAAATTCTAAAATGTTTCTGCAACAATGCTTTCTGTTTTGTCCAAAGCAGGGGCAGTGGAGCGGTTTGGGTATTGGGGGGAGCAAAGATCTCTCGAAAAATTATGGACAACTGAAGGCGACAGCCCTTTTACCCTCCCCCCAGCTCTGCAGCCTCCGCCACCCCTGGCCCAAAGTCTGAAATCTTGGGTTAATAAATTATAGGAGCAATATGAATAATTATATTTATACTCATTATACTCGCTAAGCATTATGGTAGTAATGCAAAACCGATTTATGAGCTGTTTTGGGAAGTGTGCAACTTTTAGTAATTTTTTTCTGGATTTAGTAATTTTTCGCAGGCATTTTTAGTAATTTGTCCTGAAAAAATCTGGTCACACTGGGCATAGAACACTTCTAACAATGGCTTCTTGCCAGAAAGCGGCGGATGAGATCTCTAATTTTTACATTAATCTCAAATAATAATCGATCGAGGCTAGCGTCACGTCCGCATATATTCCTGGAAGGAAGTTCGCGTTTCAATGTACTTATTTATTTGCTAGATGCGTCAACAAGGACTACGTCCAGTAGAGATGAACTAGATGTAATTAAAGTACTTTATATTAAGAGCTAGAGCTCTTTAATATTGTCGAGCCAGTTTCAATCTTGTCATTAATTATCCAGGACATTTTGTCCGTCTTGTGTTTTGAAAATCAACCAAGTCTGCGCTTACCGAAAGTAATTATAATACCGTGAAGCAATTATTTGATATATTCAATAAATTTTGCAAGGCGAAACTTTCGTTTTTACCAAATTTAGTATTTTTGTGAAACTTTAACTTCTGACGTCTTTGAATTGTGATATTTTCTTTGCAAAGAATTATGGTTCAATATAGTCTAGAAGTCGCCACCTTTTCAGCACCGTGGATTGCCTTTTTACATTTTATGTTACTGTTGTCCGAATAAAAAAGAACTAAGAATTAAATTCTTTTGCGTTATTTTTTTTGCCATAAGCGATGCAAGGAGCGGTTGTGTTCGTAGCTCATTTTGACAGAAATTTCGTTAAAGTTTTATTTCATAGTGTTGTTTTTATTTCCTTCGATTTGTCAAATTTTCCTTTCAAAAGGACATTTCCTTCAAAATAATTAAACTCGCAGGCCGCAGGCAGCAGCTCGCAACTCGCAGCTCGCAACTCGCAGCTCGCAACTCGCAGCTCGCAACTCGCAGCTCGCAGCTCGCAACTCGCAGCTCGCAACTCGCAGCTCGCAACTCGCAGCTCGCAACTCGCAACTCGCAGCTCGCAACTCGCAACTCGCAACTCGCAAAATAGCCAACCCCCCCTGCCACCATGCAGTGAGATGTCCGACGCGTACGGTGCAACATTTTTTGTGATATGCACTGCAATTACATTTATCAATTACATTTATCAGTACGTTTTTAATTAAGTATGTTTTAAAAAAACTAATAATTTTGAATCCTGATCGTTTTTATGGTTATGAGAAGCACGATGTTCACCGTAGATGTGGTTTAATGTACAAGACGCTATTATTCCATGCATATGTTTCTAGACTTGATACTGGATCGATGGTGGGTCCGCATACCGGTTTCCTCACTCCGACGAATGTATGTAGACTGTTTCAGGGACAGCGGACCCTTTTTGTTGGGGGCGGGGGCTAAAAATCTCAGAGGGTGCAGTGGCACTAGTATCGAATGCCGAAGGCGCTAGATTCTACTAGAAATCACAATATGTATGACAAATTATTGGGCGGGAGTGGCGGGGTAAAGTCTCCAGCCCCACTGCTCCACTGTTTCTGTGTTTCGTAGACTACAGTCTTGGATACTACAGTCATGCTGCGCTTCTTAAGTCCCCACTTCCCCAACTCAAAATATTCACCTTGCGTTATGGTAAATAACCAAAGGTTGTTTGGGGGTTGTTCACAACATTGAACTGGGGAGAGGGGGTCACGAAGTTTGTTTTGACAATTAATGTACATTAACTTTGCGTATTTCGAGGAAGAGTGGTCTCAAGCGTTATGTCCAAGATTGTAGGTCCGCATCTTTAGTGTTTACCGTAGATTTTTCTTATCCTGCGACTTTCAGCCTCGTTCCCAGGCTATTTCGTAGAGCTTGGAAACGAGGTTGCGCTCCTTCTCGAGTTCCCGGTTTTTTTTACTAGCTTTCATCACGTTTCACATGATTAAAATAAACGTTATTCCGTGTTCGCAAAACCAAATACGGACACTCCATCGTCTGCCGTTCCGTGGATCCATTGTATTTAGGCAAAATGAAACGTTTACCAACTTCTTTCTTCTTTAAGCGAACAGGGAGGGTTGGCATCTGTACGGGTCTTTACTCCTATGGAGGCGTTCGCTACAACCGCGCAAGCCACGCTCGTTTCCTCCTCCTTCCAAATAAAAAACACAAAGATATTCTTTGTCTATGAGCATTAGAAAAAGACTATTGTTATAGTAATATGTACGAAAAATATCCTCCAAGAACAGAAAATTGCCATTAGAAAACAAACTCGGAGTAGTGATTAGAAATATCTTGTAAACTCAAGATATGAGTTGTTAAAAAACAATATCTTGAGGTTATAAGTACTATTTGGAATATCATTTCCTGTGATTGTCCGCTGGTAAATGCCTAGTGAGCAGTGGAAAGACTGGCCCGCCCATCCTTCTTAGCGTGGTAAAAAGACTATTTATATGTGATCAACATCATATTGGTCCGCGCAGGTAATTCCTACTTTTACTATATTGCGAACAAAGAACTGAAGATTTAACTATTCGAAATACTTCCGGACGTATACTCTCGGATCCTTGAATTATAAGTCACAAAAGACGCTTATACGTACATTCTTTACCTATTAGGTGCCCTCTACCACCCCGTCAGTCCAATATAGACGTTTCCTGATAGTTTGCTGACTAAAAATGAACAAAGACGTTCCTATGATAACTTTGGTAATAAAAGGTATTTCACAATGTCAATAAGCAAACATACGTAATAAAACACAAACATCGTGAAATTTTACAAAAGATGTTCTTTCATGAACTAAAAGTTGTTGGGTAAAAAGTTGTTGGTCTTAAAGTTGATAGCCAGTTTGATTCAGAATCATTACATACAAAAATTATTTGTTTGGGGAAACTCTGGAACAATCGAGTCGAACCTAACTGTGTATTGTCGAATTATACACAAAATAAACCACAAGAAGCTGAATTCGAATAATTAGGGTCTGGTCCAATGAGAATGTCTGATTCCATGACAAAGCCATTCGTCACATAAAAGACTTTGAATAACCTGTGTATACATAATCACTCATTCAGTATTGACTGTACATGCCGAGGATAGAACTTCACGCTAGCAACCATGACTTTAATATCTTCGTTATCGATTGTGGTTATATTTAATTTAATTCTTCATGTATATAGCAAGGTATGTGCTCTACTTAATAATTTACCCAGTAGATATTGCCATATTGGTTGACATGGCGGGAATTTGCGGGGATTATTGGCTTATTAAAACTTCTAACTTGGATTGACTATCCCTAAATATTCTCGGGATAGTACCTTACATGGTATTTGACATTTGTTGGTAAAACATGTAAATGATTGAGTTATGTATGGTTACATAATGTAACTCTTACTTTCGCGATATTGCATTTTGAGTAAGAGTTTTGAAAGCATTGGTATAGTCGGAGAAAAAATGTTTTGAATATACAAACACAGTGTGATTCTGTTAACTTCATGGGGCTCCAGAAGCGTATATATAGGCGAACATTTGTCGACAACTTATTATACACTTGTGCTCTTCTTGTAATGTAGACGTTGGACAAATTGTATGTCTGCATGCCCATGCATGGCGCTGCTAGCGATCTCCGAAGCAATATATCGTAATCTTTGAACACGCATGATTTGTTCAACCATATGCATTCTACTGTCTTGATGACCATCGTATTGGTGTGAAGATTTTGTAGCCAGGTGCAAGGGATAAATTATAGACTTATAAGTTTGATGGCAAATCTTATAAAACTCAGTATATCTTCGAAATTGGTTAATAAGTTTTTAATCATATTGTTTTAGTAGTTCCGACTTCCAACTGTTTTGTGACAGCGAGACAGAGTTTATAAATCAGCAATGCAAATCTATCTATATACTACAGAGACATATCGTCAAGGGCAGACTCTGCCCTTATTTAGGCTTAGAGAAAAATGCATGTCTTTAAATGCAGTAATATATAGATAGAACAATCAGTCTGGATCCGCATAATTATATAACCTTATCATTATGTTATCTGCATTTTGAAGCCAATTTTAATATCATTTCCTGGCCAACTGTACAGTATAGCATATTATTTTCTACAACACACATTCTTTTTAATTTTCATTAGGAGATTGACCAAAAATTGGTTGGCTCAGAATCGTTGAGACAAGAAGCTAATGTAAGTTTCAGTGTTTATATATACACCTTTATTTCGTCCACATATTTTTATCCGCCTACGATTGCTTAATGCTTGTCAATTATGGTAGAAGTGTTTAGAATTTGGTGAGCGGAACTCCACGCATTTTCATACCAAGAATTCCACGCCCAAATAACAAATCTCTTTAGGGAAAGGTCATTATGTTCTTATGGCACTAATTTCGAATTTTCGCAACTGCTCCCGGTTAGGTCTAAAATATGTATAGTTCTCGCTCTAAATTCCCTTCTACAAAAACCTTTCAACATTTTGTTCTTATGATAATGATTTACTTAATGTCGGTAACCGGCGGAAGTGTAATCCATTCTTCCGAAACGAAAGTCGAAATTATGGCTCATATACGTTAACGGCAACATTCCTTAGGATTACTATGGGTAAAAGTTCCCAACCTAACAATACAGCCAGCTTCTTTATAAAATATTTAACTATTTTACTCTGGGTCTGGTGCATACCGGCCAATAATTAAACTGTTGTATTCCTGGTGGATGCATCTATGGAGGAGATGAAGCAATAACGTAATGTCTTATATAAGTGTTATATAGAGTTTTATGCCACTGAGAAAAAGCGTATTTAAACACACGTAAAAAATACGATATTTTTATGTGTGAAAATATCATTTTTGCAAGCCAATCAAAAACCTATTAGCTACTATTTGTATACTATTTACATATTTGTTTTGAGTTTCCATATGAATTGTCGTTTGTTTATAATTTGTTTATAAAATAAACAGAATAGTTTAGAATAGTATAGAATAGAATAGTTTAGAAATAAACAGAATAGAATAGTACATGGTTGCTCGGAAATATGGAATTTATTTCTCGTGTTGAAGAGAATGTAATATTCTCTATATATTCAACAACAAAGGAAAATATAAATTTCACCAAAAACCCAGATAGATGTTTTTTCAAGAATTTTGTCTCTTAAGTGAATGAAAAATCTGCTTCATGCATGTACATGCGCTTTAAAATAATATGGAAGTGGGCGAAAATATTTTAACATTATATTATATGGGGCAATTTCCGGGTTGCCAAACTTGGGCAATATCTCAATTGCTCGTGTTTTTACACTGCATACCAAACAATTCTTGAATCTTGTCCAGGTTTATATTTAGGGACCGTTCATTATTTATACCCTAGGGTGGGGTGGGACATTCTTGATCATATATAAAAATCTCATGGAGCCCCCCTTTTTGACGGTCTAAAAAATGAAGACCCCCTAAGAAAAACATTTAAAATTAAACAACCCCCCCAGACATACATACATGATGCAACTTTTTATTAATATTCTTTGTTTATGTGAATGACTGACTATGGAGAAAAACTGACATTTTACAGCATGCATAAGCTTAATGATTATTACGACAACCACTTGCTAATGTATTATCACAAATTCTTATTTATAGTCAGGGACCACGGAGCATTTTTTTGCATTGGGGGGAGGGGGGTGGGAGGCTAAAAATCTCAGAGGGTACAGTGGCACTAGAACCGAATGTTGAAGGCATGAGACCCAGAAAATTTTGCAATCTCTAAAATCCCATTTTATGTGGGTTATGTGTTAAAGTAAAGTATAACAAACAGAATGCACTAAGTTCGCCGCTGCCTAGTATACAATATAGTTATTCCAGGATTTCCCGGTGGCACGTTTCCCAGCACGAGTGCGGATTTGGCCTTGTTGACCCAAAATTTCGGAATCGAATGTATCACTGTTTGGACGTATTGAATGAACTTTTGTTTCATTAAATGTAGTTCCTTTAAATTTTACACGTATACAATCTAAAATTTCATTTTGCCCAAAATTTCCCATTCAGCAGAGATGTAGTATCTACGAACAATTATCACAAATTTTATAACCCCCCCCCAACAACTGAGCAAGATTATCTTGTATAGCCCCTCATCTTTTTCCACCCCACCCTATGGTATAAATAATGAACGGTCCCTTAAGCTATCGAAACCGGCATCTTGAGACTTAACCAGCTAAAGAAAAGAAATGTTTCACCCTTCCTTTCAGTCTTTCATATTAAGAATTAACAATGGTACAATAACGTCAACCCACATAGACGTAGTTGTTGGAGCATTCGTGCCAAACATGGTCAAGGACTATCTTTCAAACGTGACAAACATGGTCAAGGACTATCTTTCAAAAATAGCACGTTTAATCGCGCTTCAAGTCGCTAGCACGTTCAAGTCGCTTCAATTAAGTCGCGTATTTCATGTTTTAGCATATAATATTCTCTGGGCACGTTAAATAACTTGAATTTAGCCAAATGAGTTATGGAAAGTTCACTGCAACCTACATAGGTTGCTTGCAGTCCCATATTTTCCGTTAAAACATATATATATATATATATATAGTCAAATCTGCAGACATGCATGTTTCGCCGTTCAACGGCTCGTCAGTGCAGCTTGTAACGCAGTCTAGATGCGAGTGACTTCGTATTTATACACCATACTCTTGCCCTCATCAAGCGCATGTGGTACAATACTCAGACACATGCGCATCCAGACATGCGTGAAGTGTCATGGGGCCAGAGTGCTCAAACGACCACAAGGGAAGTGAGCTTTTGCATTATAGCTTATAGCCACCAATTAACCTCACAGAGTGCTCAACAACACAAAGTGAAGGAGCATATATAGTCAAATCTGCAGACATGCATGTTTCGCCGTTCAACGGCTCGTCAGTGCAGCTTGTAACGCAGTCTAGATGCGAGTGACTTCGTATTTATACACCATACTCTTGCCCTCATCAAGCGCATGTGGTACAATACTCAGACACATGCGCATCCAGACATGCGTGAAGTGTCATGGGGCCAGAGTGCTCAAACGACCACAAGGGAAGTGAGCTTTTGCATTATATGATGCACTCATATATATGATGCACTCATATATATACTGGGGCGTCTGTATGAATGTGCTCGCTGAGCGGTCCACGGTTTTGCGGTACTGTGCAAATGTTATGATCTATGTCATTACATGTCTATGTCGATACATGTCTACCCCTCCCTACATGGATTATAGTGCGGCTGAAACCCAATTTAAATAAGTGGCAGTTGCTGGTTGAATCGTGGTCGTGAATAGTCGTGATTGTACGTGTTGATCTAAAAACGAATTAATTACAATCTTTCATTGACACAAAATTATAATATGCATTGCATGCAGCCCATCCGCAAAATGCCAACAGTACTGACAGATGGACAGCTCGCAGAAGAAAACTTATTCTTTTTCCACTTTCAGTGTCGATATATAAAAGTACGAATACGTTAACATGTCAGTCATTTCCTTCGTGCCTTAAAACGTTTTTTACATGTTTAAGACGTTCTTGGCTTTCTTAATTTGTCCAATAAAAGATTACAGAAAATTTCCAGGCCGCCATTATGAGCCTGGTTTTCATATGTCGCCGATGGTCGGCGATGCACTCATGATTAGTGATCATTGAAGCAGAAAATGATTTCAGGTAGACAAAGGATTTTACTCATCAATGATCAAAGACAATGGCACTGCGAAAGCATCGGCGACATATGAAAACCAGGCTAATTTAGTTTGCATAGGAATTGTTTCTAAATGTTCAAAGGTTATAAACAACTTTATAAAACCTTGCTTTATAGGAGCTGAATTCGTCTTATTGTTTTTAGTCATACAATAGATAGCTTATTGACTGAGCTTGTTTGGTCCAGACAGAAGGATATTGTAATATTGGTCTCTTTCTATTTTCGCTGGTACAATAATGAACCTCGCCTGCGGCTCGACCAATACCATTCTGTGCGGATCTCTCGCTCAGTAATTACTTTATATGATCTGGATTGGCTTAAACTCTGACTTATAATCATGTGTCGTTGAAAAAAATAATATGCTGCTTGTTCTATGTTTTGTAACTTTAGTTTTACAAACTATTCGAAATGTCCCAACATGACAACGAACATGCCAAATATCTTATGAACGTCAAGAAATCGCTGGACTCGAATGAAAAGGTAGGTTACGTCAGTACCTTTGCGCAAAATATGAGAGGAGGGGGGGGGGTGGGGGCGACGACGACGACGAATACGTCGCCTGCGAGAAGGTCGACCAATGAATATTGCGTACTCGCGTATATAGGAACTCCGAACAATTCCACCTCTATTTTTAATATCCAAAAATAAGTCAATCTCCACCACAGCTTTCTATATTTTTTCTAAATCTATTTCTCTTCTTTTCCTCACTATTATATTTTCCATCAAGTATTTCTGTTCCCATCCATGCATGTTTTTCTTCTGCTAACTGATAAAAACGTTTGCACTTTAAAAAAGTACTTCGTTCCCATTTAAATCTGAAATATTACAAGCCAAACTAAGATTTCACAAAAATGTTGTACAGCGAGAAACACCACATTTAAATATTTGCTGATGTTTTTAGTCACTTTCGCCTGTGGTCTACAAGAGAATGAAAATGAAAGTCTTGAAATCTTTGGAGGCAGACTATCTTCGTCGTCGTACATTATATGATGGTAAGTAGAAACATATGTAATTATCAATTGTAATTATCAATATGTAATTATCCCCCCCCCCCCCACTTTTTTCCACATTTGTTTATACGACATGTTCTGATCATCAGAGTTCTGTAAAGTTTCAAAATTTTCTGGGCGAGTATTCCCGCATACCCCCTAGTGCCCTCGTGCTAGCGGCATGGAGCCAATAGACAATTTTCGTTTTGGCCGGTCCCTTTACCACGCCCTTTCGTCTGGCAAAACGAACTCACACCCCCAATGCTTAGACCCAAGTTACGCTCCTGTCGGGAAGTTTCTATAAATGATGCGGAAATGCCCTGAAAACGTTAAACGTGTTACATGCCTCCATAACTATTAGCAGGTCCCATCCCCACCACTGTTTGAGATGGATTTTCACCCTTTAGAGTACGTGACTGCATATAGATGCATGATTGGTGTAGTTATAGCAGCACAGATCGATTGCATTGATGTAGTTACAGTATACGCATATACGCTAATACTTTTGAAATTTTAATCTGTTATACATCTATTTAACTTTAAATACATTTAAATATTTTCATTTTATCCATAACTTGAGCTTGCTTTACAATCAGTCTCCGCATGAGGCTCGCAGTACACATAACATTATAAAGTGTTTTGTGGATTTTCCGATTTTGTACCCATACCTTCATGCATGCAGAGACTGCGCGCAGATTAAATGATTTCACCGCCGTATCCTTCGACTTTACCCTCAATTTTCGACTGCTATCTTCATTCAGGCACTCACTAATGCACTTTAGTAGAATCATACTAGTATACTATTGCAAATGCTGTAATTTTATTGGCTACGCTACTCGCTATCTAATTGTCGATAGATAGCGAGTAGCGAAACAGCCATCTCCTCGGCGCGATTTTTAACGAATTTATTTCAATAAATTATGAAAAACGTTTTGAAATACTGTTTTCTTGCTGGTTTCTACTAAAACAATTATTCGCTCTCGATTTCTATGAGAAGATAGTTCATTCGGGCTTCGCCCTCATCAACTATCACCTCATAGAAATCTTGAGCTCATAATCTAATTGTTAAATATAGTATATATAGTCATTTCCTATATCTTTTTTAAAGCAAGTTTATTTTTCAGAGCAAGCTAAAGATTATGCTCATGTGCACTGTGGCCTGATGGAAATTCCTGTCGAGGTACCCCATCCAACGACTGGATTTTCATACCCAGCTTTCATTCGATTACATCGATGTGTTGGTGGCTGTGCTTACCGTTCACCAAGTATCATTCACTGTGCAGTGGAAACCACATCTTCTGTCCTTGTTCGAACTCTCGAATTTGACACAACTAACGGACAATATAAAATAACAGCGAATAAAATGCTCAATCATACGCAATGTGGATGTCATTGTGTTGTACAAAAACATCATTGTAATAATGCAACTGAAACTTATGATGCTGATCAATGTAAATGCGTGTGTAAAGATCTAACGCATACGTGTAATCAAACGATAAAGGTAATGCTTCCATATTATAGTAAAATTAATTCCGAAAAAAGGTCATAGTACAGTCGTTACCTCAACCAAGAAGTACCAAGAGCTCTCGTTTGCAGCAGGTTTTAGTTATAGTCCAGGAGCTGTGTCTGTCTTCCCTTCTCCAGTATACATGTGTATGTATAGATTGCAAGTTACTCAAAATCTTCCAAAATTAGAGCGTTTTTCATATAAATTATACATGTATCTACATGTAGCCACAGAGGCGTCTTCAAATTTTGTCTCGAAAAGGCTGTAGTACTAAAATTTTGTTTGAAACTTTACTGGCGCTGCACTTGCGATACACCCTTCGATAATTACGTCATGAATAGTTTCTTGGCATGGGAGCCTCGCTCTCCTGAACGAAGACGAAAGGCAATTCGCTCACGATTCACCGTTCACGAGAATGAGACTCCCAGGCTAAGGAGGGATTTGTGAAGTAATTATCGAAAGGGTGTATTGCAATTTCTACTAAGTTGTATATATTATTTTAACATAAAATATGATTTAATGTAGTTTTCAGGTTGTCTTTATTCTGCATGTATAGTCTTTATTTTAATTTGGGTTGTTTCTCCTATTTTTTAGGAATGGAACATGGAACAGTGTGGTTGCTCATGCAAAAGTCATCCCTACCCATGTAACAACAACAACAAATTATGGAGTCCAGATACTTGTAATTGCCAATGTGTTTCCAGTATAAAGAAAAGATGTCTAAGAAAAAACAAGTTGCTTAACAACGATACGTGTGAATGTTATTGTTCACCAGATATTGTGTGCCCACCTGGAATTGAATTAAACAATTATGATTGTTCATGCCCAATAACAGCCTGAATTTTCACTTTGACCTATATTTTCAGCAATATAATACCCTTTTTCAGTCAATGCACTTTCTACTGTCTATTACAGTAACTGTAAACAATATAGTAACTGTAAACATTATCTTACATGTATATAGTTATATCAACGCGATCAACCAGTTTTCTATACTATATCTTCAGGGTGAGGGGGGTTCCGTTTCCATCTTTTAGGTTTACATTAAAAATTTGAGTGTTTTTACTGACACGACTACCTAAAGTATGGAGATCTTTTATAGATAAAACGACGAACAACCTGTATTAATATTAAGGCTCGTTTACACTTGCAATTTTTGCTGCGATTTGAGGATTTTAGTTGCGATAAATTTCGAGCATGATCGAAATGTTTGCGACTTCTTCCACTGAAAATTGCACTTAAATCGCAGGCTGTTTACATTTGCAATTTCATGTCGCAATTACGTCAGCAGAAAAAAATCGCACCTGAAATCGCAGCGAAAATTGCAAGTGTAAACGGGCCTTTGGGTTTAGGAAATTTTATTTTGTATTTAATAAAATGTTTTTTTAATATATGAAAGTGCAAACATATTTCCATTTTTCATTTTCTAACATTAAACCGTGTTTATTCAATTGTAGAACAGCGTTCAGAAAACAACAAAACCCGTTAGAAGAAGCTTGCGACAAAGTTCTACTCTGAGTTCAACCATTTCAATTATGGTTGTTAGTAATGATCTATTAGTAATGATCTTTTCCCATTTGCAATATGAATCTTTGTCTAATTCGTGTCTGATCGCTGATTTCAGCTTTACTCTTTAGATATCTTGTATCAGGCCCTCTTCATTTTTGGAGGGCCTGATCGCAGGTTATACAGGGTGTCCCAAAAAAATCCCCCCATCATACTTTGTGGTATTACTTCGTTAATGTTAACCAAAGATTCAAATTTTCGCACTGGATTAAAAAACAAACATATCATGCCAATCAATATTTGACTGATCAAAATAACTAATCATTTGCCTTCTAGAACCAGTTAAGGTGGCAACACCAACATTGCGACTTATGGAAATTAGCCTCAACATGTTTCGAGACTTTTAAAAAGGATTTTCAAAGCAAACGGCTCGCTATCTGCTCTAAAACTCATGATTTGTTGTCGTTAGCATAGACATTTCGTTTACTATGAAAATTATTAACAATGAGGCAGGAGCCTGAGCAGGAAAAGGAAAATGCATTGAATTTGCTGTTTTGGGACAAAATTGATGGGAAAAGGCACACAAAAGGCTTGTGCCTCCTATTTACTAAATTTTACATGAAACGGAATCTTGATTAATATAGGGAACCACCATTATTCAATTTTAGAGAATGATAAGTAGTATTTCTCTTAAAATTATTGTGAAAGTATTGAAGTACTTTTAACCCAATTTCCATAACTTGGACGGGTTGCAAAATTGGTGTCGCCACCTTAAGTAACTCCAGAACGCAAACCATTGGCTATTTTGATCAGTCAAATAGCAATGTAATGGCATGATATGATAGTTATTCCATCCGATATAAGAGCCTGAAACCTCCCTTCAAGCTAACATAGCAATACTACAAAATATAGTGGGGGACAATTTTTTGGGACACCCTGTATACGCATCAGTTTTCATTGTTTGAAATGGTTTGAAAATTCATTATTTATTCAAGACACTTTCCTTTGAAAATTCATTGTCCATTTCAAGACACATCCAAGGACAGCACATCCAAGGACAGCACATCCAAGGACATCACATCCAAGGACAGCACATCCAAGGACAGCACATCCAACAACAGTCCGGGTAAAACTTGGTTTTAAACTAGTACAAGGTTGCATTAAATCGTTTTGTTCACGAAAGATTCGAGTTATTTTGGGCGTTCGTTAATACAATAGATAATCGACAATCGTTATTGTGGATTTTCAGGCTGACAAGTATATCAATGGCAACGGTTTACTAAATAAACACCGACGGCCAACGCTTAACGACGAATTTTAAAGATTTTCGTTGACACAATATTTTAACACAATTATATGTACAGTTAACATTAAATATGTACTATTTAGACAGACTAGACAGTACCTTATAATTATATAAAATATATATAAGTCTCCATTTAAAATTACATGTACGGCACCAAATATAGCTGGCTACTTGTTTGACTTTTCTGAAGATTTTCGCTTATTTACCAAATTTGCCAGGAAGAATTCACCTAAATAACAAAACCAACAAACCAACCTCAGGGAATTCGAAGGACAAAGAGAATTTCGCAAAGTTGGATGAAATTTGAATTGGAAACGAGGAAAATCCTTTTGCAAATTTATGCATCATGGCGGCGATGACGTGAGGCGAGAAGCTCCTTAGGCTATAGGCTAGATAAGAATATACCTAACTAAAAATTTGGAGTCCGAGAGTTTCAATTGCTGAAATTACTCCCAATTCTTCACAATAGAGCAAGAGCAAGGTTTTCTGCGAAGTTGTAATATTTTAATATCTGAAATTGCAACAGGGAGCCTCGACCTGGCGTTATTGTTCTTTAGTTGGAAAATGGCCAATTAACAGTCGTCATAAAATGACGATTGGTATGTACATATCATGGATATCATAGATACATTGTAACTCTATTTTTTCAAAACGCAATGGATAGCGCAGCCCATTGTTCACTGTTGCAGAAGTGAAGTCCGTTAAATAGCAATCCGCTCTTAATAAGGTACCAAACGTACAAGAAAATGTCTTTTTTCTTAAAATGTTTTCAAACTGGCATATGACTTGATTATTTTAACATACAAAGCAGGCCTTAAAATATCGGTCAGCAGTGCCGTCGGTCAAAATGTCCGGTGTCTTTCAGAATGGGTCGGACATTTTTATAATTATGTCCGATGGCCTTATGTTTAGTTTGGCGCGAAAATGTATTCTTTTAAATGTTGGGCAGTTATGCATTGATACTTTAAGGCCCGAACAAACGTCCGAGAACGCAAGTCGTCGCAAGTAAACGTGCGTTGACTTACGATGCGACTGGTCAAACGAATACCCGGCTCCGCTGTCACGCTTAGCGGACCACATAACAGCTCTGATAAACATTTACGGGGTAAATTTACGTCGGACAAAGTTAAAGTTTGGTCGGACATCAACAGTTGTAGGACACAACGGTAAAATAATTTTTTTTTTTTCGGGTCGGACAGAGTGGTGCGTTTCTTTCTTTCTTGGTCGGACAATTTCACGAATGGGTCGGACAATGTCCGTGACCGACCGATATTTTAAGGCCTGATATAAAGCATCCAAAGCAATAAATGTCGATTATAATTCGTTACAAATGTTATGAGTTGGTCCCTTAGTAATGGCTAAGTTCCGGCTTCATATTTAACACAGTCGCAGTAGATACTCAATCCAGTTATAATTTACAGACCAGTTGGTACATGCCTCATATAAGATCAACTTAAAACAAATAACTCACCAGCCTTGTACGAAGACCTAACCAATGGGCCACTAGCAGTATATGCGAAACCTAAGTCTTGACCAACTTTCTCCCAATATTCAAATTTCTGCGGCGTTATGTATTCAACTACCTAGTAAATAATAAATGGTGAAAGTGACTTCACTGGGGTTAGCCTTATTAATATACATGCAATAATAGTGTACGAAAGAAGAAACGAAAGAAGAAACGAAACTACATTTAATAACGGTGACACAACTAGGTTACTTAGGTTATAAACTTGGGGAAGAATCTACCTTCAAGTGTAATCTTGTAGGTTGCATATACTGTCCAAGTGTTAAACAATCCACGTCAGCTTCTCTGAGATCTACAGGTTTAAATAGAATGTGAGAACTGTCTATTACACGCGCGCATACAATGAACGGGCCAGGATTTCACCGAAATACAAATACGAATATCTCTAATTCAAATCTGGGAAACGTGGCCATTTTCATGAAATCCCTGCTGGTGAACACTCGAAAAGAACCACCAGTTCACGAAGTAAAGTTATGGTAAAGCATCTCCACAGATCAGACTGAATTTTGTCATCCAATAATGAAGAGCTAAATAATATATTCAATTTGAAGAATTTCTTAACAAAGTTAAATAAATAAAATAAAAAAAAAAAAGGAAGAAATCAATCAGGTATCATTAATATAAATCAAAAAAATGTTAATAAAATATAAACTTTAGGTTGACTGGTTTGGCTTAGGCAATTTTTTTTTTTTATTTTAAAAATTTTTAATTGTGAACTCATAAGATGGGTCGTTTTTTTTTAAAAAAAAACCGCAGTTCGTGCTTTATTCAGATATAACATAATTCTGGCTCGTGTTCGTTTTATATCTGATAAAGCACTCCTGCTCGTGTTTTAAATAGTACTTAGAGATTCAACGGTTCAGTACCTTTCATAGTTTGCAAAATCTCGTCATCAGTTTCTCCAACACCCAACATGATTGAGCATTTCGTCACCAAATCTGTTCGGACGTCTTTTGCATGACGTAACACATTCAAAGATTGTTTGTACCCGGCCCTTGGGTCACGTAAAAGCCTAGAGAAGGAAACATTAACGAAATTGTATTACTTCGTAACAAGAAGAGTGCATAATGATACAGGTATAAACTATTTTGTTAACAATCAAATTCAAAAGTAAAGTTCATACACGCATGTCCGTCACTGTAACTGGTTATGCTATGCAAATAAACAGGCATTGAGACAGGTTAAAGACAATACTTTTATAAAAGTTTGAATAATTATAGAATTAAGAATTTGCACAGCATGACCAGTTATATGTCTGGCTTCGCGACAGCATACACGAGAAGGTGTTTAGTGAATGGACTATCACGAAATATGCTGAAACGAGGTATTAGTCAAGTGTTTAAACACCTTCGAGTGCACGCTAAACATCTGGAACGAATTGGTACGAAAAAATAAATTCAACACCAAATCTGCTTTCAAATACGGTGATGCATATCTTGGTATATTCACGTTTGTGAATTGTAGCTAACATGTGGTCGATAAATATAATACACCTGCACACTTACAGCTGAAGTCGATCCACAGTTTCTACATTATGTGCGTAAACATCTAATCCTGAGTCCACGATTATCTTTACATGGTCTAAATTTCCACGAAAATCTGGTGTGAGACATTCAACCAACAGTGACGGGTTTCTAGGAATAGTTATAGAAATAAATGAACGCACTTTTGACCGAGTTAACATGCGGTTTGCCAATTTCGTTGTTAAATATGACAACCACATAGGGATTTCTAAATAGTTGGGGGCTTGGGAAGAAAACTGATGAAGGGGAACAAAATCTTATATTGAATGTCCAATGTCCAACTATATGAATAACACCACACTGCACAGTGGCTCACACTAGGGGTTAACATTTTCAGCAACAACTGCCCCCCCCAATATTTTGCGAAGTGTCGGCAACTGAAATGCCGCTTTGACGAAAATGTTAGGTCAAGTTCCTTTCTACCTGAGTGCTGGAGAGTGTTAGATATAGTTAAATAAAATGCAAATAATCTTACTTTTCTTTAATTTTGATAACTGTCTCCGAAAAATGTGAAGCACCGCCATCTGGTAAATCTGCCATTATTATTACAGAAAAATAATCATTAATTATACCTATTTATAGTTTTGATAATACGTAATTGTTCAAAGGTTGGCTAAATACATGTAGATACTAACCATCCCTGTCAACAGAAGTTAAAACAACATAACCAAGTTCCCATTTTGAAATCGCTGTAGCTGTATTTTCTGGTTCCATTGGATCTGGTGGTGGTGGCTTCTTGTTTGTTTTCACTGAACAGAAACGACATCCCCTGGTGCATTGATCACCTAGTAACTGCATGGAAAACAAAATTAGGTTTACTTATATAAACGTTTTAATGATTAATCAATTTTCTTGACTATTAATTAAATTACCATTTAATAATTTTCGTGTTTTGAATGACAATATTACAGCATAAAATTTGACTATAAACTGTGATAAACAACTGCAAGTCTCTAGCTAATTTTCGTTCTTAATTCTGTGACTATGATCTCAAATGTGAAAGGACTGCAAATTGCGTGTGATACAAGGAAGAGCAGGTAATATCTCAATATAGACAAGGTACGTCTAAGATTTGTTATAACGCTATCAATATATCAATGTTTGGCTTTTGAACATATGCAGCATGTAAGTAGTATTATTATACATTCAAACTCTATTCTCGTTTCTGATTGGTCAAAAAACCCCGAATAATTATCAATATTCGGCGGTTCTCACAATCGTACCCAGGGCCTTTTGCTTGGTGACGTCATCAGCGTGGAATAATAGTTTTTTTGGATCGAACTTCGATCCAAAAAAACTATTATTGGACGCTGTCGAGCCCAAGCCCCCAGCGGGGTCGGCAGGTTGTATAAAGCGCGCGAAATTTTGAAAGCCAAAACAAAATGGCTTCGTGTAAATTGCCTTTACAAACGAAGAGAAAAGGTACAAATTATTGTCAGAAAAAGACTGTGACTACACCAAAAAGGAAACAATACAAAACCATCTTCAACAAGTATTTATTGTTTTATTAAATCTTAACTTATGTGTTTTTGCATCTTTCCCACAAGTCGCAAGTTTGGCTTACTTGTCTGGTTTTTGTCTTTTTAATGTATTATTTAACAATTATTCGCCGAAGGCGAGGTGAATATCGGTGAATAAAAACCGAGACGAAGTCGAGGTTTTTATTCACCGATATTTACCGAGCCTGAGGCGAATAATTGTTTTATTATTTATTGAAAATAATTCAAGAGTTTTGATTGGCTAAGAGCTGTCGGTGAAATCGTCATATCCGCTCGGTAGCTGCCCAAATTTGGAGTTATGACATCACCGTGGAATATTGAAAACAAATATACCACGCTATGACGTCACGCTAATTTACGCGGCTTATGCGAAAAGCGGGAAAATCAAATGGCTTCCTCAAAGGAAAGGTTCGCCGACCTTGGGGAAGGTGAAATTAAAAAATGTCATGATCATTTGTATTTTTATATAAATATTCTGTATATTTGTAGTGTAAAAGGGGTTAACCTGTAAATCTGTAATAATTTAAAGCTTGTGTGGAAATTTCGTAGCGTAATTTCAAACGCTTATTTATGTGAATTTAAAATAAATTTGTTTGATTTAATTTTTATTCGGCAGATAACATTGACCTCGCTCAGAATAATTCTTGTTATTATATACACAAGCTTTGGATATGAGGTATTCTGCAATCTGATTGGTTCTCTACTAGCAGGATATTAGCTCTTATAATATAGCCAACCACAATGCTGCAATCTGATTGGTTGTCTACTAGCAGGATATTTTGTGATATCCTACTAGTAGAGCAATATCCTACTAGTAGGGAAAAAAACAAAATGGCTTCCAGATTTGTAAGCATGAATGATGAAGAAATTGGAGTTTTGCTTCAAAATAGCACGCCTAAGAACACAAAAAAGGCAACAAAAGGTTTTTGACGGTAAGCCAAATGTAAATGTATATAAAATTTATACTTAAAAAGAAATTACGAAAAGTAAACATGTATCGCAAAATAATCGCTTTTTAATTAGCATTTGCCTGATTTGGCCATAAAAACAAAACAAAACATGAAAACATATTTTATTTTTCGTTTAATTTTATAGAATGGTTTACCAGCTCAAGGCTATATTATAAGTGAAATATTATATTCGCTCTCGTCGGATATTGGCTGATAGCCAACTCGGCGAAGCGCCTCGTTGGCTATCAGCCAATATCCGACTCGAGCTCATATAATATTTCTTACATATCCTGCTAGTAGAGAAAAGTAGAATAATGGCTGGCAGATTTGGACAATTAAATGAAGAGGAAATTCAAGTTTTACTTGAAAAAAGTAAATATTCAGATCCAGAGCTTGTGTATATAATAAAACAGTTATTATACTCACTCTCGTCGTATATGACTAACAGCGGACTCGGCGCTATCGCGCCTCGTCGGCTATCAGCTCATATACGACTCCAGCTCGTAGAATAACTGTTAAATATCATGCACAGCCTCATCCGATAATTGCTTGTTAAAGGGACCGACCGACCCTGATTTTTGCTGAGAGGATTTTTGAGGTGGTGGAAGATGGAGTGACGTGGTGTGAAGATGGTGAGGTGGAGTGACGTGGTGTGATGATGGTGAGGTGGACTAACGTGGTGTGAATATGGTGAGGTGGAGTGACGTGGTGTGAAGATGGTGAGGTGGACTAACGTGGTGTGAATATGGTGAGGTGGAGTGACGTGGTGTGAAGTTGGTGAGGTGGAGTGAGGTGGTGTGAGGATGGTGAGGTGGAGTGACGTGGTGTGAAGATGGTGAGGTGGAGTGACGTGGTGTGAATATGGTGAGGTGGAGTGACGTGATGTGAAGATGGTGAGGGGGAGTGACGTGGTGTGAAGTTGGTGAGGTAGAGTGACGTGGTGTGAGGATGGTGAGGTAGAGTGACGTGGTGTGAAGATGTTGAGGTGGGGTGACGTGGTGTGAAGATGGTGAGGTGGAGTGACGTGGTGTGAGGATGGCGAGGTGGACTAACGTGGTGTGAATATGGTTAGGTGGAGTGACATGGTGTGAAGATGGTGAGGTGGAGTGACGTGGTGTGAAGATGGTGAGGTGGAGTGACATGGTGTGAAGATGGTGAGGTGGAGTGACATGGTGTGAGGATGGTGAGGTGGAGTGACGTGGTGTGAAGATGGTGAGGTGGAGTGACGTGGTGTGAAGATGGTGAGGTGGAGGACATGGTGTGAGGATGGTGAGGTGGAGTGACGTGGTGTGAAGATGGTGAGGTGGAGTGACGTGGTGTGAAGATGGTGAGGTGGAGTGACATGGTGTGAGGATGGTGAGGTGGAGTGACGTGGTGTGAAGATGGTGAGGTGGAGTGACATGGTGTGAGGATGGTGAGGTGGAGTGACGTGGTGTGAAGATGGTGAGGTGGAGTGACGTGGTGTGAAGATGGTGAGGTGGAGTGACATGGTGTGAGGATGGTGAGGTGGAGTGACGTGGTGTGAAGATGGTGAGGTGGAGTGACGTGGTGTGAAGATGGTGAGGTGGAGTGACATGGTGTGAGGATGGTGAGGTGGAGGACGTGGTGTGAAGATGGTGAGGATGGTGAGGTGGAGGACATGGTGTGAGGATGGTGAGGTGGAGAGGATGGTGAGGTGGAGGACATGGTGTGAAGATGGTGAGGTGGAGTGACGTGGTGTGAATATGGTGAGGTGGAGGACGTGATGTGAAGATGGTTAGGTGGAGTGACATGGTGTGAGGATGGTGAGGTGGAGTGACGTGGTGTGAAGATGGTGAGGTGGAGTGACGTGGTGTGAAGATGGTGAGGTGGAGTGACGTGGTGTGAAGTTGGTGAGGTGGAGTGACGTGGTGTGAGGATGGTGAGGTGGAGTGACGTGGTGTGAAGATGGTGAGGTGGAGTGACGTGGTGTGAATATGGTGAGGTGGAGTGACGTGATGTGAAGATGGTGAGGGGGAGTGACGTGGTGTGAAGTTGGTGAGGTAGAGTGACGTGGTGTGAGGATGGTGAGCTAGAGTGACGTGGTGTGAAGATGTTGAGGTGGGGTGACGTGGTGTGAAGATGGTGAGGTGGAGTGACGTGGTGTGAGGATGGCGAGGTGGACTAACGTGGTGTGAATATGGTTAGGTGGAGTGACGTGGTGTGAAGATGGTGAGGTGGAGTGACGTGATGTGAATATGGTGAGGTGGAGTGACGTGGTGTGAATATGGTGAGGTGGAGTGACGTGGTGTGAGGATGGTGAGGTGGAGTGACGTGGTGTGAAGATGGTGAGGTGGAGTGACGTGGTGTGAAGATGGTGAGGTGGAGTGACGTGATGTGAATATGGTGAGGTGGAGTGACGTGGTGTGAATATGGCGAGGTGGAGTGACGTGATGTGAAGATGGTGAGGTGGAGTGACGTGATGTGAATATGGTGAGGTGGAGTGACGTGGTGTGAGGATGGTGAGGTGGACTAACGTGGTGTGAATATGGTGGAGTGACGTGGTGTGAATATGGTGAGGTGGAGTGACGTGATGTGAAGATGGTGAGGTGGAGTGACGTGGTGTGAGGATGGTGAGGTGGAGTGACGTGATGTGAATATGGTGAGGTGGAGTGACGTGGTGTGAATATGGTGAGGTGGAGTGACGTGATGTGAAGATGGTGAGGTGGAGTGACATGGTGTGAGGATGGTGAGGTGGAGTGACGTGGTGTGAAGATGGTGAGGTGGAGTGACGTGGTGTGAAGATGGTGAGGTGGAGTGACATGGTGTGAGGATGGTGAGGTGGAGTGACATGGTGTGAGGATGGTGAGGTGGAGTGACATGGTGTGAGGATGGTGAGGTGGAGTGACATGGTGTGAAGATGGTGAGGTGGAGTGACGTGGTGTGAATATGGTGAGGTGGAGTGACGTGATGTGAAGATGGTTAGGTGGAGTGACATGGTATGAGGATGGTGAGGTGGAGTGACGTGGTGTGAAGATGGTGAGGTGGAGTGACGTGGTGTGAAGATGGTGAGGTGGAGTGACGTGGTGTGAAGTTGGTGAGGTGGAGTGAGGTGGTGTGAGGATGGTGAGGTGGAGTGACGTGGTGTGAAGATGGTGAGGTGGAGTGACGTGGTGTGAATATGGTGAGGTGGAGTGACGTGATGTGAAGATGGTGAGGGGGAGTGACGTGGTGTGAAGTTGGTGAGGTAGAGTGACGTGGTGTGAGGATGGTGAGGTAGAGTGACGTGGTGTGAAGATGTTGAGGTGGGGTGACGTGGTGTGAAGATGGTGAGGTGGAGTGACGTGGTGTGAGGATGGCGAGGTGGACTAACGTGGTGTGAATATGGTTAGGTGGAGTGACATGGTGTGAATATGGTGAGGTGGAGTGACGTGGTGTGAGGATGGTGAGGTGGAGTGACGTGGTGTGAAGATGGTGAGGTGGAGTGACGTGGTGTGAAGATGGTGAGGTGGAGTGACGTGATGTGAATATGGTGAGGTGGAGTGACGTGGTGTGAATATGGTGAGGTGGAGTGACGTGATGTGAAGATGGTGAGGTGGAGTGACGTGATGTGAATATGGTGAGGTGGAGTGACGTGGTGTGAGGATGGTGAGGTGGACTAACGTGGTGTGAATATGGTGAGGTGGACTAACGTGGTGTGAATATGGTGAGGTGGAGTGACGTGGTGTGAATATGGTGAGGTGGAGTGACGTGATGTGAATATGGTGAGGTGGAGTGACGTGGTGTGAGGATGGTGAGGTGGAGTGACGTGATGTGAATATGGTGAGGTGGAGTGACGTGGTGTGAATATGGCGAGGTGGAGTGACGTGATGTGAAGATGGTGAGGTGGAGTGACGTGGTGTGAGGATGGTGAGGTGGAGTGATGTGAATATGGTGAGGTGGAGTGACGTGGTGTGAATATGGTGAGGTGGAGTGACGTGATGTGAAGATGGTGAGGTGGAGTGACGTGATGTGAAGATGGTGAGGTGGAGTGACGTGATGTGAAGATGGTGAGGTGGAGTGACGTGATGTGAAGATGGTGAGGTGGAGTGACGTGATGTGAAGATGGTGAGGTGGAGTGACGTGGTGTGAGGATGGTGAGGTGGAGTGACGTGATGTGAATATGGTGAGGTGGAGTGACGTGGTGTGAATATGGTGAGGTGGAGTGACGTGATGTGAAGATGGTGAGGTGGAGTGACGTGGTGTGAGGATGGTGAGGTGGAGTGACGTGATGTGAATATGGTGAGGTGGAGTGACGTGGTGTGAATATGGTGAGGTGGAGTGACGTGATGTGAAGATGGTGAGGTGGAGTGACGTGGTGTGAGGATGGTGAGGTGGAGTGACGTGATGTGAAGATGGTGAAGTGGAGTGACGTGGTGTGAGGATGGTGAGGTGGAGTGACGTGGTGTGAAGATGGTGAGGTGGAGTGAGCTGGTGTGAAGATGGTGAGTTGGAGTGACGTGGTGTGAAGATGGTGAGTTGGAGTGACGTGGTGTGAATATGGTGAGGTAGAGTGACGAGGTGTGAAGATGGTGAAGTGGAGTGACATGGTGTGAAGATGGTGAGGTGGAGTGACGAGGTGTGAAGATGGTGAAGTGGAGTGACGTGGTGTGAAGATGGTGAGGTAGAGTGACGAGGTGTGAAGATGGTGAAGTGGAGTGACATGGTGTGAATATGGTGAGGTGGAGTGACGTGGTGTGAATATGGTGAGGTGGAGTTTGGTAGTTTGAGGATGTGTGAGGTGGTTTGAAGATGTGCGAGGTGAAATGAGTTGGGGTGAGGATGTGTGAGGTGATTGAGATGGTGTGACATGGTGTGAGGTTGAGTGACGCATCCTCACACCACCTCACTTTACCTCACACTACGTCACTACGTCACTACCTCACTCCACTTCTGACATCTTCACTCCACCTGGCACATCCATCTCACCCCACCCCACTCGACCTCACACCACATCACACCACCTCCTACATCTTCACTCCAGCTCACCCTCTCAAACCACCTCAAACCCCTTCACACCACCTTTCACATTCTCACACCAACTCACTCAAACTTAACTTCCACCTCACACCATCCAACACAACCTAACTACACCACAGGCCACCTCACACTACCTCGGTCTTCATTAAGTATAATATGTGATATGAGTAGTGAGAAATTTAAATTTAATTGTTGGAATTGTTGATTATAAAGCACCATATTAGCAGGAAGTATATACTTTATGATGATGATAATACAATTTTTGGAGGATGAGCAGAAAAAAAAAATTAAGCCGGCCTAAAAAATTTGTTCTTTTTCATTTTCCTCATTAAACTCCTATACACCGGCAGGAAAAATATAAATAATAGTCTTGTTTGTGAGACATGTACAAGTGGGACAATCTGCGCACAAAAAGTCCCATAATACCGTTTTCGGATTTCCTTCCCCATACTCCTTGCGGCAATTACCTAGTGATCCTTTGCGGTCTTAAGGCTGGACAAACTAAGTTTTTTCCACTACATACACGACCTGATCTATGCAGGGACTTCTATAATATATGCCTGCTCCGTATGCTCGCCAATCATTTTATATTGTTTTTAATTAAACAATTAAATTACCATGATCGTCGCAGTTGCTGTTTGACCATCTGTTCCACCCCAACATTCACCAATATTCGGACACTTCGCTTCTTCACATACCTAGAATGAAAGCGACAAATACGTGAATAGATATAGGAATAATATAACTAATATGAATATTTGAATAGGTGCGTGCCAGGAACAGGCATACCATGGGTACGTGTTTGGAATAGACCTGATCAGTTAGCAATGTATTAGTAACAATTGTCACATTTTAGGCTAACTCACTTGTGTTGTTACCACTGGTATGCTAATGTAAACAAACAATCGAACAAAGGTAACAAAGTATATTATTGTATATCAGTGTATATATGAGCTATTTGGGTGGCAGTGGGTATAACACCAGTTAGCTGATTAAGTCTGAAAAAAAGTATTACAACGCCAGTTCAACAGCCGGGGGAAACTAAAACATGTATGGTCAATGGCGGACAGTAGGGAGACCCGGAAGCAAAGGGGGGCGTAAAAACGTTTAGGGACGGAAATTTGCAGCAACAAAGCGTCAAAGGGGTGGAAATTTGTTGGCAATCTAAATACAACCACCCCTCCCCCCCCCCCCCCCGAATGTACGCCACTGAACATGGTGAAGCTTACCGTGGACAGGTTAAGATCTCTCAAAGATTCCTTCAGTTTGTAATAATTCTTTCCGATTGGAATTTCTGTTTTAAGCCAAGGTGGCAACCGTAACCTGCAAAACACATTTCATGGCTTCAGATCAATGAAGACATTCTGATACTTTGGTGAAGTCAACATTTTTATAAAATATTTGAAATAGTCAAATCTCATGATTTATTGATGATATAAGTGCATGTATAAATATTTATACACAACTCCACATTTGGGGCTCAAACCTTAAGCTTTAAGGCTCAAACTCCAAACTTTAGCTGTACGCCACATAATCTCCGGGCTCAACTTGAACATATTTATCTGGCATTACCTAGGGGGAAATGTGCAAGGGAAAACGCGCTCAATAATTTCTTTTAGAATTTCTATCATGCCGTATAATGGTTTTCTACATATTGGGGAACGGTGCCAAACTACAGATCACTCTTTTAAGACATCAGTCAAAAGCTGAAAGACACTTACTTCATGACTGCCCCCTTAATTATCTGCCATTGCTATTAGAACGCAACACAGAAGCAAGCCCCCAGTCAATTTACCATAAAACATCACAAGTCAAAATTTATCCACTAAATCTCATGATAGCCACGTTATCGATAACTAAAGTGTATGTTTTATGTTTGAACCTTCGATACATGTTAATACATCCTTCTGAGAAGTACGTCGCGTTGGCTATAGAACCTCGCTTTCATAATTAAGACCTATTCACAGGCTTTTATATTGTTACTGACTGAACATAGTTTTATAAAGGTCTTTTACATTACATGTACCTATTATAATCGTATGATTTCGTAAATATGTCACCAATAAAAGATAAAACTAAACGGTTCTAAAGCCAATCGTCTGAAAACGAGGTTCTATAGCCAGGATGTTGTACTTTGTGGAAGGGTGTATTGGAATGATTATTAATCATTTCAAAACTAACCTTTTCCCTTTAATTCTCTTATATGGATTAAAATCTCTGTCAACATCCTCAGAGAGAAAATCTGTCAGATCTGGTCCTTTTGCTAAACTATCCTTTTGTTCTTTAGAAAGTGATGCAAGTGTCCGCCTTTTACAACACAGGTGCTTTGCAATACTCTGTATTATCAAATAAATTGGGTCATACATATTAAAGTGTAATCTGAACTATTTCTGAAACCATTATAGTGTTAGCAGGGTTTAGCCCAGATAATGTCCCCAATAAGAATATTGAAACTAATCATCAATAAATTTACGTAAATGTGTCTGTAGAAGCATCTCTTTAATTGCTGTACCAGTAAGGCAGTACCACTCATGGTTAGCTACACATGTGCATTATGTTTGTTTTCCTTAAGTCTGATCATTCTTAGTAAGTTTCACCCAATAAAGTAAAATAAGGAACTTTCGCATTGGTTTTCTCTTCAAATAGTAATTCGTTTGAGATGATAGCTCGAACGTGTGGTGCCACACGTGGTGTTTTAATACCTTCAGAAGGTCGCCATAAATTATGCGAAATTCGAAATTTGATCTGTGTGTTACCATGACTACACTCAATGCATATTACGTAAGCACATATTATCACGCATCACGCATCACAATGAGGCCGCCCTGTTAGGGGGGTGTGAATAATCCATAATCCAAGTTAAATCCGTATCCCATTTTTCTAAACAAAAATATCCCTAAAATATATTCAACAAACATGAACAGCACAAATATCAAAAGTAAACATATTCAATGCGACCGATGTACATGTTGATGCGGTCGCCATTTTGATGCGAGCGTTCCGGCTCGAAATTTTAAACAGATTTTAATGTCTTTAATCTGTGTCTCCGGCACGTCGGTGATGTTATTTATGTTGACTGGATCTCAACCTTTAAATTTCACCTTTTGTTTTCATTCTCAATAGCAAAAATTGATTTAGGATATTGACTTAACAATAATCCGTAATCCTAAATTCCTATCCAAATAATCCATAATCTCGTTTTTCATGCCCCAATAATCCGTAATCCTACTCAAAAAAGCCAAATAATCCATAATCCTAAAATCCTAACAGGGCCTCCACAATGTCTGCCTACCTGGGGCCGGCTGTACGAAGGCCGTTTAGCTTAAACGGTGGATAAGCCAAAATTAAAAAACACTTTCACACATTTTGTGAATGACTGAACTTAAATCTTATGCCCTAAATATGTAGTTGCCAACATAATTGTTCTATTCAAGTTGAAATATTTTAGCTTGGTTGTTTGATGAATGTATAGACTTGATCGATATTTTCGAGTTATCCACCGGATAGGCTAAACGGGCTTCGTACAACCGGCCCCAGGGCGCTTATATATTATACTATAGTATATAAGCGCCCTGTTGCCTACTGATCGATAGGAAGTGACGTGAGTTCGCCAACCCGGGTTTTGCGCACCCCTCCAATCTTTTCATATCTTTAATCTTTCACTTGCCCAACCCTCAAAGTCGAGAGAGTCTGAGCTACAAACCGTATGTTCATGCAAGCTGATAACGAATTCACAAAATTTACAAACTTCCTTATTTTTTGAAATCCCTACACACACCACACCACCCCACCAACCCCTTTCCCCGCTCCTCCCATACACACCCTCGCTTACAACAACACCTTGCAGTGACCTGCATTCTACGACTTGGACACCTCTTGGATTTATTCTATAAAATGACACAATCATTTGTTTGCTAGGTACCACCTCGCATGGGAGTAATGTACGGTGGCTCAGAAAGGCCATTGCTCTCTCTTCTTTTTTCCGGCCGCGCTCTGAGTTATTACGCGACTTATCAGCCATACTTCCAGTTTCGAGCCGCGCACTTCCAGTTATGCCACCACTTAAGCCCGTTCTCCACTAGGCGAATTTGTTCGCGCGACGCGAAGCGAAAATTTCGGCAACCTGATTGGCATCACGCACAAAATGTGCATCGCTATCATATAACAGCCATATGGATGCTATGGTTAATTTACCCTCATTAAAAAATGTGCATGACACAAAGGCGGTTAGACAGTTCTATGACAAGGTAGAATCAAATGTGCGAGGTCTGAAGGCATTAGACAACCCTCATCTTCATATGGCAATCTAATGGCCTCTATCTTAGTGAATAAATTGCCCCATGACCTACGACTAGTTGTTACACGAAAGTTGAAAGGAGATGCATGGGACATGGGTGCCTTACTTACCATCTTTCAGGAAGAGGTACAAGCATGGGAACGGGCTTCTGCACACAAACCGGTAGATCAAGCAACCCCAAGATACCCAACAGCAGGGAAACACTCAACACAATCAGCATTAGTTACTGGAAATAGCCCAACTTGTACTTGCTGCAGACAAGCACATTCGTCAGCTAGTTGCACCATAGTGACAAGTGTAGGCTCAAGGAAGGAATTGCTTAGGAAGTCAGGGAGATGTTATGTGTGTCTGCGGAAAAATCACATCAGTCGAGATTGTCAAGCAAATAAAAGGTGCTACAAGTGTGGCAAGAGGCACCACCCGAGTATTTGCCAGTCCGAACAGTCGAAACGTCAACAACTCCCAATACCACCTGACAACTTCATCCCACCACAAGAGAAGACAAACGAAAAGCAACCTGGTCCCTCATCAAAGATTCCACCTGAGAAACCCTCACCCAATAAACCGACAACTATGTATATTAATGGCACCACATCAATTTTGTTACAGACAGCGAAGGCGAAGGGATGGTCCACAGTGAACCCTAACAGTAGATTGAATGTACGTATCCTTCTTGATAGCGGCAGTCAGAGATCTTATGTTACCTCGAGAGTCAAGAACAAAAGAACAAGCTCAACCTACCAGTGATTGGATCAGAGTCGTTTATGATTAAAACCTTTGGCTCCACGTCTGAAACCACTCAAAATTGTGATATTGTTTCATTGTCTGTTGGAAATGATTAGAATGATGATGGCATGAATCTGAAGGCTTACGTGGTTCCAACTATCTGTGCACCGATCAGTAATCAAGCAACACATGCTGTCCAAGCAACGTATGCTTCGTGAACTAAACCTTGCAAACTGTGATGACACAAATAATGAATTCGAAGTAGATGTGTTGATTGGTTCGGACCTGTATTGGAACATTGGAACAGTCAAGGTTGTTCAAGGGTCAAGCGGTCCCACAGCAATAGGAACGAAACTTGGGTTTGTGTTATCTGGTCAAGTAGAGAAGCAAGGTGAAACCACAAGCAATTTAGCATGTACGCATGTGTTGAAGTGTTCCAGTCTACCAATTACCAGAGAACCTCCGACTGCAGAACAGCAACTCAAGAGCTTCTGGGAACTTGAAGGTTTGGGCATATCCCCAAATGAATCCTCTGTGCACGAGACATTTTCCGATACCATATCAGTTAAGAATGGGCGATACGAAGTTAGTCTACCCTGGAAACAGCCTCGAGAACTGCTTCCATGCAGATAACTACAAGTTGAGCTTGGAAAGGTTTATGTCCCTATTTCAACGACTCAAGATCCAAATCTCCTTCGTGAATATGATGCTGTGATTAAGGAGCAAGTGCGGAACGGAATTGTTGAGCAAGTTGAAGATTCAGTAATCACTTAAATTCTGTTTGTTATATCAAATATAAACACAGCAGCTTTTTGCCTGACCAAAACAAATCTTTCGTCAATAATTATATTTTTAGCTGTATAATACGCACAAAAAAATAAAAAAAAAAGCGCGCGATTTAGTAGTGGTCATCCATTAAAAAACCAACACCGTGAACATACCACTGGTGAGGTCGGGAGAGTGCATTATCTACCACACCATGCCGTTGTGAGGAGAGATAAAGAAACTACAAAAACTTAGAGTAGTTTATGATGCCTCAGCGAAGTCAACCGGTCCTTCGTTGAACAGTTACCTTAATACCGGTTCGTCACTGGCCCAAAATATCCTCGATATATTGTTGAGATTCAGAAGCCGTAAAGTCGCATTAGTCGGGGACATTGAGAAAGTCTTTCTCATGGTATCCATTGCACCGGAGGATAGAGATTCACTAAGATTCTTTTGGGTAGATGATATTTTAAGCGAAAGGCCTAAAATCATTGTGCTCAGATTCACCCGTGTTGTCTTCGGTGTGTCTTCCAGTCCATTTCTTCTCAATGCCACGATTAACCACCACATCGAGAATTACCGATCGATTGATCCAAAGTTTGTAAAAGAATTCTTACAGTCCATATACGTAGATGATGTGACGGGTGGAGAAGAAAATGATGAGGATGCCTACACGTTCTACCTCACGAGCTTTGGGGAGGTGCCCATTATGGCAAGTATATAAACCAGATCGATAAATTTATCAGACGTGCCTATCGAAACGGATACATATCAGAAAAGCTGAATTTTATGGAAATTATTCCCAAAAGGGACATAAAGTTATGGAACAAAATAACGAAAAATAAGGACAATGCTTTACAAGAATTGTTGAGACAGAGAGGACACGAGTTCGAGTTGCCAATGGTAAGAACTGAGCGTTTTAAATGCTCTTTCTTAAATAGATGTCTTTTCAAGTTTATTTGACATTCTTTCGTAATCTTTAATATCTAATTACAATTTGTAATAGTCTTTCATATTTTAGCTAATAGGTGGCTTTCAATTTGTAAATAGCGGATAATTTTCTTACATAGCATAACCTGTATATAATTCAAACCTGTAAACTCAGACGTGTGTTTTGAGTATAGTATTTATAGTGACAATAAAGATTTATATCTATCTATAAATCCAAGATTCGGTTAGCAGAGGGAGGATTCAACCTTCGGAAGTTTGTCTCAAATTCGGAATCACTGATGCAAAGAATTGATGAAAATGAATTAAAGTTACTGAACGATGCTAAACTGCAGTCAAGTGATCATTCGCGATCAACTCCAGACGACATTGCACCTACCAATCATTCGATCAGCAGAGAAGATTTTTCCTTCGCTAAGAGCACAGTCGGAGACATAGGTGAGAAGACCAATGTCCATGAGGGATTTTGTGATGCTTCAATCCGCGCTTATGCAGCAGTAGTCTATTTAAAAACAACAACATCAACTGGAACTTATGCAACCATCATTGCATCGAAGGCACGCGTATCACCTATTGACGAACGGCAAACTATACCAAGATTAGAGCTATTATCAGCGCTCGTCCTCGCTAGATTGACGACGACAGTACAACAAGCGTTGGAACCCATAATTCAACTTGGTAACCCGACATATTGGACAGACTCGAAGGTTGCGCTGTGTTGGATATAAAATACCGAAAGAGATTGGAAGCAATTTGTCCAAAATCAGGTAAATGAAATTAGATCGCTTATTCCACCTGAGTTCTGGAAGCACTGTCCTGGTAAGGAAAATCCTGCCGACATACCATCACGAGTCTATAATCGAACTGTCAAGATTCAGCCGCTATGAAAAGCTAATGAGATAGTGTGATGAGCTTTACGAGATAGTGTGGTTAATAACAATGCAAAGGAATCTGCAACTCGAGCCAAGGTTCAAATCATTGGAAAACCATTTCGGATTGTATAAGGATGAAAGAAAAATACTCAGATGTAAGGGAAGAATTGAGAAAGCAGATATTCCAGAAGATACGAGCCATCCAGTTTTATTGAGCGTCAAACACCCGTTGACAGAGTTGATTATAAGAGAATGCCACGAGCGAGTGCATCATGAAGGGGTGAAGGAGACCTTAATTGAGCTAAGAGCGACGTTTTGGCTAATCAGAGGACGGCAGAATGTGAGAAAGCTCTTAAGGAAATGTGTCCGTTGTCGAAAGATCGACGGAAGGCCATATCAAGCCCCAATACCTCCGCCTCTTCCCAAGTTTAGAGTGCAAAGAAACCAACCATTCTCCTTTGTAGGAGTTGACTTTGCAGGACCCTTATACATCAAACCATAAGGCGGAAACGAGGAAGGAGTGATGAAGACATGGTTATCATTGTATATATGTTGTTCAACCAGAGCAGTCTACCTCGACCTTGTACCAAATATGACTAGCGAAGCACTCATCCGTAATTTTAGACGATTCGCAGCCAGAAGAGGAACACCATGCAAGGTAATCTCTGATAACGTCAAGACATTTGTTTCGTCTGCGAAGAAACTCTCCGCGCTATCCGAGAAGTGACCGATCACCTTGCAACGAAGGGAATAGAGTGGTCATTTAACCTGCAGAAGGCACCATGGTGGGGCGGGGTTTTTGAACGGCTAATTGGGTCAACGAAGCGATGCTTAAAGAAGGTGTTAGGAAACGCAAGATTGACTTATGAGGAACTCTTGACATTAGTCGTCAAGGTTGGAGCCATCCTAAATTCAAGACCTTTAACATACGTCTCCACCGAGGAACTGGATGAACCTCTCACACTCTCACACCTCATATTTGGTCGGCGAATGTTATCCCTACCCAATTCAACGATCCAAGCGATAGACCCTGACTGGAGTTTAACCAAGCAAGACGCGGCGAAACGCACGAATCACCTGAATAAACTCTTGGATAATTTTTGGAAGCGATGGAGGGATGAATATCTCATTGGATTAAGGGAGTCTCATAGACAAGGTACGAAGAACCCAACGTTGAGACGAATAGCGGAAGGAGATATTGTTCTCGTACACGATGACAATCAACGGAGAAGTAAATCAAGTAATTGGAAACTAGGCAAGGTGGACAGTCTTATACCAGGCAAGGACGGAGAAATACGAGGAGCGGTAACGGATCAAGTAATGGATTGAGACCGACAACAATAAGACGTCCAGTTCAAAAATTATACCCCCTCGAAGTAAACGGTTTAGATAAGGATGAAGGAACGAAAGAGAAGGGGGATGAAATGTTGACATATTAATATTAGTCACGTGATATACTGTAGTCACGTGTCAGAGAGACATGTGCTCGAGGACACGGTTTGAGAGGTTAAAAAAGTACAAACGGTACAATATTGTTAAGAGTTAAAGTCAGTTAATAAAAGCATTTATATATTCTATAGACAGACATTACATTGGCGACGAGGTAAAAGAAAATAGCTATCGTTTATACATATCAAAACGATTTTGCAACTGCTAGTTCTACGAGTATAAAATTCATCGTTTATAGTATGGCGAGTGGCAGAATTGATTTAACTCCAATGGCGCCATTTGATCCTCTGGCAGATCCAAGTTCGATCAGTCAGCGATGGAAAACATGGAAACGACGTTTTCAAACATATCTGGTTGCTTTAAACATAACGGAAAAGAAACAACAGCGAGCTCTCTTATTGTATCAAGCTGGCCAGGAAACTCAAGATATTTTTGACACCCTTGCTGAAACTGGCGAAGATGACGACTATGATTCCGCTGTCGCTGCCCTCGATACGTATTTCTCACCACAAAAACACGTCGATTTTGAAATTTTTAAGTTTCGTGAAGCCAAACAACAATCACATGAAACAATCGATCAATTTTCAACTCGTCTAAGGAAGCTGGCTGCAACTTGTGACTTCGCGAATATCGACAAGGAAGTAAAATCGGCAATAATTCAGAACTGTTTATCGAAACGTCTACGACGCTATGCCCTTCTTGACTCGGAAGTTACGTTGGCAAAAATTCTCGCAAAAGGCAGAGCTTTTGAACTCAGTGAATCGCAGGCCATCTCGGACGAAGTAGCTGAAGCTGTTCAACTCACAGGTACCACAGCTAACAATAACCGTCCTTATCATCGAGATCAACAACAACATACATCGTTTTCCCGTCAAGATTCTTACACCCCATCACAGTGTCGAAATTGTGGGGGGACCTGGCCCCATAACAACAATATTTGTCCTGCAAAAGGAAAATCGTGTCTGAATTGTGGAAAATCAAATCATTTTGCAAAAGTCTGTCGCAGTGCTCGCAGGGCTGACATTGGTCAACAAGACACTCGAAGGTCTTCAAAGAAATACCCGAAAGGCAGAGTTCACAAGATTTCTGGAAAACCCTCCCGCAGTGAAAGCAGTAGCGAGGACGAATTCATTTTTACTCTGAAACCGACATGTAGAGACAAAACAACTCCACAAGTTCAAATCTCGATCAACAACACCCCAATCAACATGGTTATTGACACTGGTGCTTCCATCGACATCATCGACATCATCGATGAACTGGCTTTCAATACTTTGCAAAAACAGAGGCCCATAGCCCTCCAACGTTCCACTACACGTATCTTTGCCTATGGAGCAACTAACCAGCTACCTGTTCTAGGACGATTTCATGGAACTCTAGAATGTTCTACCGGTGCAACAACAACACATATCCATATTATTAAAGGAAATTTTGGCTGTTTGTTAAGCTATCAAACCGCCTCTGCTTTGGGTCTAATCATGTTGAAAGTTAACAATGTGAAACCTGCACATTTCAGTCATGAATCACTGCTGAATGAATATGCCCACCTGTTCAAAGGAATCGGTACTCATAAAAATTTCGAAGTTAAATTGCATATCGAGGATAATGTCCATCCAGTGGCACAAACCCCCCGTCGTATCCCTTTCCACTTGCGGAAAAAGGTCTCAGATGCCCTCGACAAGTTAGAAAGTGACGGAATTATTGAAGACGTATCCGGTGCCACTCCTTGGGTCAGTCCCCTAGTGGTTATACCAAAGAAAGATGGTGATATCAGGCTGTGCATCGATATGCGCATGGCTAATCAGGCAATTCAACGCGAAAGACATCCGACCCCAACAGTGGATGATTTAATTCACAAATTAAATGGTGCCACAGTGTTTACAAAGCTCGATCTTCGCTCAGGATACCATCAGCTATCTCTTGCTGAGGAAAGTCGACACATAACCACATTTGCAACGCACAAAGGACTTTACCGCTATAAGAAGTTGAATTTCGGCACCAATTCTGCAAGTGAAATCTTTCAACATGTAATTAGCGAACAAATCCGTGACATTCCGAATGCCATCAACATTAGTGATGACATAATCATCTTTGGCACAACACAAGCTGACCACGACAAAGCACTTGAAGCAATTTTTGAACGGTTTTCACTCATTGGATTAACCTTCAACAAAGAGAAATGCGAGTTCAGTCAACCACAGCTTACATTTTTTGGTTTTGTCTTCTCGGGTGATGGAATTTCTCCAGATCCAGCGAAAGTCGCAGCAATTCACAACTGTTCACCTCCAACTTCCGTTAAAGCTGTTCGGAGTTTTCTTGGGATGGCGACAAATTGTGCAAAATTCATCCCTAATTTCAGTGATCTTACAGAGCCTTTGCGTGAGCTAACTAGAAAGAATGTGCCCTTTTGCTGGACATCTCGACATGTTAAATCCTTCAACGCGGTAAAAGCGGCCCTCACAAGTGCAACAGTTATGGCATATTTCGATCAAACCAAGGACACAGAACTTATTACGGATGCCTCACCTTCGGGTCTATCTGCTATTCTTACACAGAAAGTCCCAGGATCAGGACAAAGAAACGTGGTTGCGTATATCAGTCGCTCACTGTCGGATGTGGAGAGACGATACAGTCAAACAGAGCGAGAAGCTCTCGCTATTGTGTGGGCGATTGAACGTTTACACATCTATCTATATGGAGGACATTTTACACTGATAACTGATTGCAAACCAGTCGAGTTGATCTTAAGTAATCCACAATCACGACCTCCAGCCAGGATTGAGAGATGGAATTTACGCTTGCAAGATTATGATTTTGATGTAAGTTTTACAAAGGACTTGACAACCCATCAGATTTTCTCTCTCGACATTTACCAGTTAACAACACCACTGACGACAGACAATTCCAAACAATGGCTGACAACTATGTTTGTTTCCTAACCCAACATGCTGTTCCAAGAGCAATGACCTTGCCTGAAATACAACAAGCAACCATGGCTGATCCAACATTGCAGTTCCTTAGCAACCTTATCACAACAGGCAAATGGCATTTGATAGATACTATAGACGAACAGTCCAATCCTAACCTCAAGGTTTTGGACCTGAAAGCATTTCAGAAAGTTAATACAGAACTCACACTTAATGAGCATGATGGAATTATATTACGAGGTTCTCGAATTGTGTTACCAGAAAGCCTTCGACTAAAGGCTATTCAAATTGCTCATGAGGGCCACCAAGGGCTTGTAAAAACTAAACAATTATTGCGTGAGAAAGTATGGTATCCAGGTATAGACAAGCATGCTAAGCACACAGTGGATACTTGCATTTTATGTCAGGCAAATGGACCAAATCAGCACCCAGAACCATTGCGTATGACGACTTTGCCTCCTGAACCATAGCACACAGTTAATAGGTGGTTCGTATCTCTTAGTGGTGATTGACGCATATTCGCGATTTCCAGAAGTCGAAATTGTAAGCTGCTCGACATCGGCTAAATCAACAATACTGAAGCTTGAGCGAATTTTTGCCACACATGGAATCCCCAAAGTGCTAAAGAGCGATAACGGCCCCCCGTTTCAGAGCCATGAGTTTAGCGTGTACTTAAAAGAACTGGGAATTAAGCATAAACCAAGCTCGCCATTATGGCCCCAAGGAAACGGACAAGCTGACTTTATGAAACCACTTGTAAAAGCTGTGAAGTCGGCCCACCATGAAAACAAGGACTGGAAACGTGAAATGTTCAAATTTTTGCTCAACTACAGAGCTACCCCACATGTGACCACTGGCAAGTCACCGGCTGAGTTGCTATACAACCGCAAGATTCAAACAAAATTACCTCAAGTTACAGTTGAAAGCAAGTCCCATGTTCATCAGGAGGTGAAGGAAAGGGACGAAAGGTTGAAAAAGAACCAAAAGGACTATGCTGATGTGAAAAGAAGAGTTCAGAGTGCGGACATTCAGAAAAGGGACTTAGTTTTAGTACGTCAACCCAAGTCAAATAAAATGTCCACAAAATATGATCCAATACCATATGAAGTCACCCATCGCCGTGGAAACAGGATCACAGCAATCAGGAAGGGGAAATATATAACTCGCAACATTTCGTTCTTTAAAAAGTTTCACTCCAAACGAGGCAGATCTTTGGATTTAAATGATATAATGGATGAAGATGATTATTCCTCGGATTCAGATGTTAGTGAAGAGAATGATGGTCTGAGAAGGCATGAGCCTGATGAGGGTCCAAGATATCCAGCACGGGATAGACCGCGGATCAACAGATATAGGAATAACATTTATGATTGACCTGGACTAAGACAGATAAGATACACTTTAAACATTATATTAATATTGTTTGTTCTAGTTTAGTAGAGTTTATATTTAAAGCATGGGAGGGGTGAAATGTTGACATATTAATATTAGTCACGTGATATACTGTAGTCACGTGTCAGAGAGACATGTGCTCGAGGACACGGTTTGAGACAGTGTTGCCACTCGGATTTTTCACATTTCACTATATCGGTGACTAAATTTCACTATTTTGCCGCACATTTCACTACATGGCAGGTTTTTGTTGGATATCGACCTGATACCGATCGCTAAATGATAACAAGCCAGTAAGAGTGTCTTTTTATTAACAGAATAACAGATAATGTAACAGAGCAACAAAAAATAAACAATTTTACAATTTTGTTTTTGACCTGGAGGCTGGGCCGGTTGTATAAAACTCACTTAACTCCCAATTATGTGAATTCACTCACTATTGCTACTTCAGGGAATTTCAAATGCTTTTAATGTTGTAAACAATCATGTGTAGAAATCGAGATATGCGTTTTGTTTACATATATTCGCAGGCTACTATAAGGCGTGTCTGTATTAATTTGTCACATTGTATTTTACATTTGATTGACAACACTAAAAATAGTGATGGGCACAGACGTATTTTTATTGACTAAACCGGCAGGCTATAATTCAATTCAAGAGCCTGTTCGCAGGCTAACCAATTTAATATTTTCCTTAAACTTTTCAGCAAGGTTTTTTAAAATTTTCATCAGCAATTCAACATTTCACTACATTTCGGCAATTTCAAATTTCCTTCACTACATCACTACGCTCGGACCGATTTCACTACAAATAGTGAAATTTCACTACGAGTGGCAACGCTGGTTTGAGAGGTTAAAAAAGTACAAACGGTACAATATTGTTAAGAGTTAATTAAAGTCAGTTAATAAAAGCATTTATATAGTCTATAGACAGACATTACAGGGGAGATACTGGTAAACCGACAAAGGAGAACGGCAGCTGTCAAGGCAGACGAAAGAAGAGAGTGGATCGAAGACGGGTCTATGGAGTAACTTACAATACAGTCATATATTTATGTAAATATTGAGTTTTGTTAATCGAACATGTTCTACATCTATGTCAATGTACAGTTATCACGCCAACATAAAATATAAAGATAATAAGTTAGGAATAATTTCCAATTATAAAAAATTTAAAAAGATAAAAACCAATTTACAAATAATTTAAAAGTTTAACGGGAACGGCTAGTTAAGAAATCTCTAATCCAGCAGTTTAGTGAGCCTTCGATGCCATAAGAATTCAGCTTCAGTAATAATCTCTCGTGTGGAACTTTGTCGAACGCCTTAGAGAAGTCCAGGATTGCCAAGTGCGTACTTTTACCATCATTTAGAGCATTTAGAATATCTTGAGCAGTAGTTAGTAATTGTGTTTCAGTGGAACGTTTCTGACGAAAACCATGTTGTATACAGTATCAACTAAAATATTGTTGGTTTCTAGGTATTTCATCATGTGACTGTGGACAATATGTTCCAACCCTTTACATACTACAGAAGTCAACGAAATTGGTCGGTAGTTTTCACATTCCTCTTTTTCCCCACTTTTGAAGACTCCATGTATGTTTGCATTCTTCCATTCTGTAGGCAAAATGGCTTGGTCAAGGGAGGACTGAAACAGATCTGTCAACAATAGGGCTAACTTATTGGATAGCACTTTGAGAATCCAGGGGGGGATGTTGTCAGGTCCCGGCGCTTTATCACATTTAAGTTGTAATAATTGCTTCACCACACCTTGGGGACAGATCTTGATGGAACTAATTGGGCTAGCCGAGCTAGGAATTTTCTTTGCAAGGGTAGGTAAGGAAGACACATCTTCATTTGTAAAAACATTACAGAACTGTTGATTTAGCACATTGGCCTTAGCAGTAGGGTCGCCAGTTAGTTTCCCACCGATTTTAAGATCAGGGGTTCCAACAGCACCATCACTTCTAGATTTCTTTATAAATGACCAGAAAGATTTAGGATTTTCTTGGATATTTTCTGTTAAGTATCCAGACACATAATCATTTCTAGCAACTGCTAAGTCTTTCCTTAATTTCTTTTTAAGAGAGTTGTATCTAGCCCAGTCTGACTCCTTGCTTTATGGCCTTTTTGTTTTTGTTTTTCCCTCCTTCCTCGTCATCTATCAGAAAGGTTGAATAAACTTGACTGTACTTGAATTGGCTTCTGGCTTGTGTTAACTATGGCAACATTTCTTACTGCTTTTCCCTTTCAACTTCGATTTTCCTCAACTGTCGTGATTCAAGTAATCATATCAAAATGATCTTCATACTTCTTTTATCATCTCCTTAGAAGCACTTTATCTTTCACGGAATTACTTTTTTACGCCTCTTAGATCGTGAAAGTCACATTTCACCATTTCTTAAATCACACCATCACCATTTCTCTTATGCCAGGGATTCCATTTCATTTTTAGTGAATTTGTTCATTGTTAGTGAAGATCCAAACATTTTTTTTATTTTTGACATGGACTCTGGGTTTGCAGAATTCCATCTGCGATTGAATATTATGTTGGAATCTCTAAAGTATATTTCTGCTGACTTGGGTTGACTACCTTTCATAACTGAATCGTTATCCCAATCAATAATGGGGAAATTGAAATTAACAAAACAATAAACATTTGTTTTGTTTTTTTTTTCACCAATCTTTGAAAGAGATACTTCAAGTTCATGAATGGCTTGCACTCACCATCAGGATAAATAAGTTCCTCTAATTTAATGATCTTCTACTTTTATTTGGCATTCTGTCCATATACACTCACAGTTTGAATCAAACTCTTGTTTATGGGTAACCAGCAAGTCAGACTTTATGGCTTGAAACACACCACCACCCCATGTACCGGTTGATCTATCTTTCCTAAACACTGTGTAGTGAGAAGGGAAGATCTCCCCATTCTTTATATCTGGTGTAAGCCAAGACTCAGTTCCCAAGACCACATCCGGGTTATACTTGTCAATCGCATGTTCAAAATCTGCTTGTTTGGACTTGAGACAATAATCATCGTTAATCGAACAGGCCGATCAACGGGGGAGTGTACGGGATTTACATGCGGGACTCACGCGCAAACCCTGAAGAAATACTACTGTATGTGCGCCCCTAATATTGAGATTATTACTTTAGTTTTGTATTTTGCATGTGTTTTATGTTTTGTTATGTAGATTTATGGAAATATATGTTTTAAATTGTGTGTTTTTGAATGAGATGAGTCTAACCAACAAGAGAATAGTTTACAATGACTGTCTAATTTCCAATTTAAACAAATACCAATGTACTCTAAGCAATTCGTTTTATTTGGCATATGATTATTGTCTCAACTATAGGCATACTTAATAATAGTCACACAACCACATCAGCTTTGCTGTAATTATTACCATCGCAGTGTGACCCGGTTTTTTTGAGAGGTGATTACCAAACCAAGGGGCAAAGATTACTAAATCTGATTAAAAATTACTAAATTACAATAATTGCAATCATAAATCCCCCCCCCTAAAAAGATACCAAATTCCCATGTTAGTCTCATATGGGCCACAGGACGGGTGGTTTGGGCATCATAGGTTTCAAAATATCACTATTTTCACAAATTGTGCACGATTGAAAATGCGGAAATTTACAATTTTGTATCAAATAAAGTAAAATATGTCCATAAATTATAAGAAAACATGGGTAAATATTCCCAACCAAATTTTCAAAAAAATTACTATAAAGTAATTACCAAAAATTTCTAATTACTAAGAAGTGCTTCTAATTTATACTAAGAAGATAAATACTATGTAATTTGGATGTTTAACGGTCTACAAAGTTACAAACCTCATTTTGTTTTGACATGAGAATACATCTTTGGATCCTTGAGAACGCCATTTTAAATGTATGTTGGTGGATATTTTTGGGCAAATGGGGATATTTTTGAAGCTCAAGAACAACAAATGTCCCATTCCAGAGGTCCCATTCTATCCCTTAAATTGTAAATTTGTAATATACTGTAATTTTGGAAATTCAGTGATGCTGCTGTTAAGCTGTATTAAGATTCAATAACTCCATGGCTGCAACAGCAAATGAATCCCCAGCAACATTGGATTTGATTATTACTCATGGTAAGTATTTAATATCATGCAAGGTCTGATATTGGTTTTCAGTTCCGACCTGTTGAAAATGCAGATAGAATCTCAGATTGTATATGTCCCGGCATGTGCAATCGATGAAATCGATAAAATCGATATCAATTAATATCAATCGATATCAATTAATCGATTGATATTGAAAATCGATGAACAATCGATGGTGAAGGTTTTTGTGACCTTATTGATTGGTATCGATAGCAATCAATAGACTAATTGCGTTAGATTGGTATTGATTATCAATAACAATTGATTAACTAACTGTTCGATTGGTATTCTCGACCATGCCAAAAAACTTGCGGTCAACATACAAGAGTTATCTTGATCTTCCGTTTCGGCTTGCTGAATTCGAAAGGCCACTACAATCTTGAAGACTTTGTGCCAAAACACTCTCATAAAAGTCAATATTTAATGTTAATTTAGTGAGAAATGAATTGGCAATCAAACCGCTTCTAATCACAAGAAATTCGGCTGCTCAATTCATTGTATGATCAAGACTTAATTGAACCGTGTAGAGAACGAAGGAATCAAAATGCAACAAACTGTGTGATATTGACCGCGATAAATATAACAGGATATTAGCTGTCACCACTATTGTCTTGTCGTCTTTGGCCGTACTCACTTTCCGGTGAAGCTTATATATAAACCTTTATCTTTTTGTTGTCAGTTCTTCTCTAAATTCTTAAGTTCTCTAAGTTGTTGTTAATTTGATGTTGGTTTTTCCTTTTCCAATTGACATAAAGATAGATTTTAATACGGAACATTTTAATAGTGCACACTGTTTGCGTGGGTGAGATTGACATTACCAAATTCGCCTTATTAGCCACAGCCGCACAGGCAGATTTGTCATTTACGCCCAATGAATAAGAGCCCAGCAAATTACTTTTATAAGCCACACATAATATATAATAAAATTTTATTAGCTAACGTTTCGTTGTTTACAGTACAACATTTTCAGAGCATTTAAACAAACTTACATGGTATGTTATAAGTTATATATATTTACAAAAGACACAAATCAGCTAGACCGGGAATTTAAAAAATCGATGAAATTGTTACCAATCGATGAATATCGATTGACAAACGGACTGAATTTTGTGACTATCGATTAGTCATCGCCGGGTATATGTATGTATCAGATATGTAATCAGTCATCTGAAGATTGCTTAGTGCATGAAACACTGTGTAACGGCAAATTGTGAATTGCTTTGGAAATGCTTGAGTGCTCGATATCATATAGATAGAGCAAATATATAGTTTTTGCTTACCTCAAGGTATCCACTACAGCCTGTTTCTTCAGGTGGAACTGAGGAATTTCAAAATAACTTCATCGAACTTATATAGTTTTAGTTGAAATTTGGGCGTGTGTTCGATCATGGTTTTCGAAATTCCTTGCAGTTCCACCTGAAGGTTGCCTCGTTGCATGAAACAGGCTGTAGTGGATACCTTGAGGTATGGGGAACTGGGGAGTTGGGGCACCATTGTTTTTGGCTAGGCAATGTTTTGCCCAATATCAGAGCTCATCAGCATGCCTAGGAAACACAAATTGCCATTATATCACACAAACTATAGGCTTCAATAGGTTTGTAGATATTGTATTACAACACAGCATAACACCAAACCATGCGTTCAAGACTCAAAATTTCAACAAAACAATTTGTGTTAATACTATTAGTGTAGTATTAATATTTGGTTCAGTCAATAAAAATACATCAGAAATACCTTGGCCGATACAAATAATACAACAAATGCCAATATAAACGATTATATAAGAAATAATATAAATGACCTTTTGACTGCGCAAATATATGCTAATTCAGCCAAGCTGCTTTTAATACTTTTTTTTATTACTGTACATTCAAGCATGTTCCCAAAAAATTAATTAACAAATAAATTAATTAAAATAAAACTACTAAAAATATAAAACTATAATAAAAATCTATATTTCTTTAGTTTTAAAAAGAAAAATTTTTTATAGTTTTTCTTAAAACCTTTAAGTCGTCTAGTTCGTTTTAGATCATTAACATCGTTCGTATTTTAACTGCACTGTAATAAAAAGTTCTCTCCATCCAGTAATAAATTAAATTTATTTCCTAGTTTGACAGTTATATTTATAAGTCTAGTTTTTATATGTTTCTTTCGTTTTATGAATTTCTTTTTTGTGAGAGGCGCAAGATTGTTAAGCCAGGCATTTGTATACCGCGTCTTTATAAATGAGTAAATTATCGATAGTTAACCATTGAGTCATCTTGAAAAGTTGGTGTCCTGGTTTCAAATTTTTTAAATATTAATAATATTAGCAATTCAGTTTGCAAAGTTTTTTTTCAATTTCACTTCGAATTTCTGATTGATATTGCATTAAAACAATATAACAAATATAACATTTATTAGTGCTTCAATAGTAATTAATAATGTTTGTTATCAAAACTCTCCCTTCCTTTTGATTTTGCATAATCTATCTATGCATGCAGATGGATGATTTAGTAGAGATATGTTCATCATAAGAAAGATGTAAGTCTAGATGATGCATACCCCTTTATTTTAGCAACTGGTACTGGCCTAAAGTTCACTGAGAAATTTCAGACTAATTTTGTGGTAAATTTATAACCCATTGATCGTCGTTCCTGGCAGGAGGAAAGTCTTGTTGGGATTTTTTTTAACAATTGATGTTCCAGGCACCATTTTGCGGTGTGTTATGCAAATTTTTTCTAATAAGGATTGCCTGTTGTATGTCTTCGACTAGAAATGCAAGGTGGAGTTTTGAATCATCAACGTAAGAGTCTAGATCACTTGAGATCGTTATAGCAGGTAGATCGTTGACATAAATTCCAAACAATGCAATTTATCACTGCATGTACAGTAGAGCTGCTCCCATCGGCATATTTTCGTGATCGATAAATTGCTGTCAACAATCGATTAATATAGATTAATTGTATTGAATAAATTAAATCATGTGACATGTGACGTAATCAGAGAGAAATGTAACGTTTCGAAACGTAAACATCGTCAAAAATTTTGTAAGCTCAACGCCTGCTTGCAAATGGTAGTATATAGATGATGCCAAATTGACAACGCAGCATTAGTGATACCAGCAGGCCTTAAAATATCGGTCGGTCACGGACATTGTCCGACCAATTCGTGAAATTGTCCGACCAAGAAAGAAACGCACCGGACATTCTGTCCGACCGAAGGAAAATTGAGGTTTACCGTTTGTCCGACCCAACTGTATTGATGTCCGACCAAACTTTAACTTTGTCCGACGTAAATTTACCCCGTAAATGTTTATCAGAGCTGTTATGTGGTCCGCTAAGCGTGACAGCGGAGCCGGGTAATTGTTTGACCAGTCGCATCGTAAGTCAACGCACGTTTACTTGCGATGACTTGCGTTCTCGGACGTTTGATCGGGCCTTAAAGTATCAATGCATAACTGCCCAACATTTAGCGTCAGTATACGATTTTAAAAGAATACATTTTCGCGCCAAACTAAACATAAGGCCATCGGACATAATTATAAAAATGTCCGACCCATTCTGAAAGACACCGGACATTTTGACCGACGGCACTGCTGACCGATATTTTAAGGCCTGGATACCAGATATCATCGGTTCACGAGAACATTCTATTTCATCAGCAAATGACAGTGCGCTTTTTCACAGGTTTACTACATCCCGGGCATTTTTTGACTGCAATGAGAGCGCCAGAATAGAAAGTTTAGGTAAATATCATGCTGTGCATTTTATAAATTACAGCATTTGCAATAGTATACTAGTATGATTCTACTAAATATATATATTTATCCCATTCGCTTGCAATGCGCCCAGATGCGCCCTACTTTAGTATTTTACTCTGTCTAACGCCAGACGATTTTACTCGTCAGTGGTAGGGTACTGCCAGTTAATGGGATATATATTAAAGCTATTCTTATTTTTTCTTACTTACAGTAAGATAATTTTGTTTATCGATTTGTATTAGATTTGCCAAGGCACCTATCAGCCTGATGATATTGCAAAGCACAAAACAAACGTCTGCTGAACCGAGCCCAGAACGAGTTCTGCTATTTTTCCCTCGACCAATCAGAATTTACCTGCCAAATTCTGGAAAGTGACGTTTGCGGTATATTCAGCATAATTAGCATGATTTTAAATTCAATATGGAGTTCAACGAAGCTGTGAGCAAATTGTTATAATTAATTGATGCATTTTCACAAGAATCATGCTTTTATATCAGAGATTCTGACTGGACGATCAAAATAGACGTTGTGAAATAGCAGAACTCATTCTGGCGCTCAGTTCAGCCGACGTTTGTTTTTCGTCGCTTGGTGTGAGAAAAACAACGTCTGCGAGCAGGCTAGCAATTAATCAGATACTGTAGACCTAGAATTTCAAAGAATCTATTAAAATTAATAGCAATCAGTAAATATTGATTGACAAACAAACTGAATTTCATGAATATATTGATTGTGATCGATGGGTAACTATCAATCGATATCAATTAGTGAATTGCAATTGATTGATTTAGAATGATCGATTTATGATAATCAATTTTCATTGATTGCATTGGCCATTATGTGAAGAATCACACATAATGTCGAATCACGTTATGAAGGGGGGAGAGTGTTATGTCATCCAATTGATATTGTCATGTGGCAATATTATCCTAATGTTACTGAATTGCTAAATTGCTTAAAGTCTTTGCTAGCAATATCAGCAAAATATTTCTAAATCTGCACACATAAGCTAAGCTAGCAAGCTCAAGTAGGTACAACGGGTAACATCAATTTGACATTTCAACATTATGTGTGCATGGCAACATGATTATGGACATGGCTCCTTGCATGGAGCTGACAGCAAATACGTAAGTCATTCTTTGTTCAGGCCAGGAATCAGGGCCATAGATATCAATTTTGGCTGGGGCGGTGAAGTCTCGAAATGACACCGACCCATGAATCCAGACCAACTTTTAACCCGACCTAATTATAATCCGAAAAGTGCTGCTGCAATAAGTTGAGTAGAAACACAATTCAATGAACAAATGTTCACTTACGTACGTTACGTTTTACGTAAGCTACACAGGGGCAGATCCAGCCGAATAGGACGACTGATGCAGTAGGGCACCCATTTGCAGGGGGGGTCTGGGAATCCTCACCTGGGACATTTTGAAAATGCCAAGATAGGTAAAAATTTAAAACTATATCGTAAAAACAACATAATTTTTCCGAATAAAAATAAGTTTAGCTTCCTGTACAACAAATTTTCCCATAAAGTAGTTAGTTAATATGTAGATTATGGTAGTTGTGGCAATATAGACTTTTTATAGTAAGTTCCATTTCAAAGGCAAGGCAAATACAATCATACAGTGCAACTCGTCAGACTACCAAATTGAAACTTGTATTTCTCACAAGCGGCTGCAACAAAATGTGATCACGATCGAGGTACACGAACATGTGTAGAAATGAAAATTGATTTGATTTTGACAAAACTACCACTGACAAATCGCTCATTAAAAAAGTTGTTTCGCTGTTTACCGGAACAATAAGATTTACGCACCACCTGAGTTTCTTCTGTCTTTTCACGTCATTAGCATTGACAGTGCTTCTGCAAATATTCAACATACGCACGCCACATATAATGATATGACATTCTAGAAGAACGCTTTAAAACAAACATCGAAACAGGATTTTCGGCAAACTTTATGTGAACATATTCAAGTAACTTGAATTGAAATAACTCATGTTGGGAATTGTAAATAATGCAATTATTGAAGTCAGTCTCTGAAAATATTTAGCCGGTCTCGCATAGCATTGCGTGCAATTTAGCAATGCAAAATTTTGAGACCAATTGCACCACCCCCACACCAACCAAACCCCCCCCCCCATTTACGCCCTGCCAGTCATAATGGTTCTATGTCATATACTGTCTCTTAAAAGCTAAGGACTAAGGTCAATTCAGATATTTAAGTTTTGCTCTGCGGAGAGTAATTGATCTTTTTCTGACATGTAGTTGTGATCTATGTGAGCCACACAATATCAGTCAGACTCATGTTTTAATCAGCAATATTAAATTTTACCTCTGAGTATCAATAGGCAGAGCATCAGGCTGATAAGTTATTTCCTCTCTACGACAAGATCCTTATCGCCGGTGACTTCAGCCTCCCGAATATTGTTTGGTCAGCTACTAACTATACCGCATTAGGATCATTGAATCAGAATTTCTGTGATGTATTAGACGACTACTTCATGTCTCAACTTTGTTTGGTCCCCACTAGAGAGTCGAACATTCTGGATTTACTAATTACCAACCAACCAGAACACATAACATTAACGGACGTCCACCCTCCGGCTGAGTTAGGAATTAATTCTGATCATAATATCATACACTTCCAAATCTCCACCTCATCAAATACTGTCCTCCCAAACAAACGTTTGATCTACGATTACAGACGAGCAAACTTTGACGGTTTACGAAAACATCTTACCGATTTGGACCTTTGCACTCTGTTAACAAACAATGGGACGGAATGCAGTATTGATGACGACTGGTCATCCTGGAAGAATGCTATGTTGTCAGCTATGAATGAATTCATCCCTACCAAACACGTAGACCCCCATCGCACACCACCTTGGATAACATCAACCATCCTACATCAAATTCGTAAAAAGGTAACTGCCCGAAAGAGATTTCTAAGCCGAGGGACTGAATATCTCAAGACGAAATTCAACCAGCTAAGAACTGACGTTAAAAAATTAATTAAAGAAAGTAGAAAGTTGTTTTTCTCATCTTTAGGAAACACCCTACGAATTAATCCAAAACGTTTCTGGTCTGTCTTTAAAATCAACTCGAACACGGAACTATCCCTAAGTCAGTCTCAAGGACAATTACCAACATTCCGGAGACTAGATTACATGCAAACACGCCACGCGATATTGCAACAATGTTCAATGAATATTTCCATTCTGTCTACACCAACTTCTCGGGACAATCTTCATCACCTCTGCCTGATTCCTCACCTCCACTATCCAGTATATCATCCATTGACCTCTCTCTAGAAGAAGTATTCCTAGCCTTACAGAACTTAGATCCCTTCAAGGCTCATGGTCCTGATGGTTTTCCTTCCCGTGTTTTAAAGGAATGTGCGTTTCAACTTGCACCTTCTCTACACTACCTGTTCACAAAATCGCTCCGTTTATCACAGATTCCTGCCGAATGGAAGTTAGCCAACATCATCCCTCTACACAAGAAAGGCGTAAAAGAACACGTGGAAAATTACCGTCCCATTTCTTTGTTAAGCATTGTCAGCAAGATTCTTGAACGCTGTGTTCTAAACCACCTTTCTCTACGCATACAGGAAAGCGTTCACTCAGCACAATATGGATTCATTAGCGGAAGGTCTAGCACATCTCAATTACTATCGACATTATTACACAGTATAGGGACGGACTTAGATAAAGGACTACAAACCGACGTTGTCTTCATGGACATTTCCAAGGCTTTCGATACCGTTGACCACTCCAAACTGTTACAAAAACTTCGCGATTTCGGTCTTTCTGGCTCTCTCTTGTTGTGGTTTGGAAACTATCTGTCAGGTCGCTGTCAACGGGTAACTGTTCACGGTGCGACATCTACTCCCTTACCAATCACATCCGGAGTCCCACAAGGTTCATTGCTGGCTCCCTTCCTCTTCTCGGTGTACATTAACGATTTGCCCGATAACATATCCATTTCTACTGGGGTCGGTTTGTATGCTGATGATACCAAACTGCATAGATGTGTGCAAAATCGTAGTGATGCATTGGCATTGCAATCGGATATTCAAAGCCTCCATTGTTGGTCAAATGAGAACCTGTTGAGCTTTAACAAATCGAAGTGTAAAGTGTTGTCTATCACGGGAAGGAAGTCTCCCTTAATTTACCCACATGCTCTTGGCGATCACCAACTATCGTCTTCTGATGTTCAGTCTGATCTGGGCATCACCATCAGTTCTAAGCTATTATGGAATGTTCAGATCAACAAAGTTCGGTCAAAAGCCAACAAAACGCTCGGGTTAATTCGACGTTCCACCTTGGAGATAACGGACACCAACGCGAGAAGGCTTCTGTATCTACAACTTGTGCGAAGTAACTTCTCCTATGCCACCCAAGCCTGGTGTCCACAGTCTGTGAAACTTATCGAGGACGTCGAGAAAGTGCAGAGACGAGCAACCAAATACATACTGAATCTTGGGTTTATCACAGACATCTCATACAAGACAAGACTCCTTCAGCTTGACATACTAGCTGTCTCATATTGGCACGAGTACTTGGATTTGGTTTTCCTCTACAAGATCATTAACAATCTTACATACATTGACGAACGTGCTCTACCGATCATGGCTGGATCAGGAATTACAAGAAGTGAATCAAACGCAAACCTGATTAGATTTGTAATACCTTATGCGAAAACCGTAACATTCCGTAACATTCATTTATAAGAACTTGCAAAACGTGGAACATATTAAATAGTAACTTACGTACTAGAGATATAGGTTTGCTGTCTTTTAAATCAGGTCTTAAACTGTATTACAAACATGCACTATCCAAAACTTTCAATTGTGACGATCCGCGCACCTGGAAATCAGTGTGTGTAAAGTGCAAAAGGGCCAGACCGCTTAACAATGTTATAAGTTGTTGTTAGTCCTATATGATAGATGTCATAGATCTTCGTTATTAGTTTAGCTTGTTAAGTTGCCTTGAAAATTTGTTAGTACAGTAATTTAATTAATGTTTATTTGGGATCGCCGTAATTGGGGAACTGTGGCGAATTATGTTGTATTTAAATAGTAGCCGAATCTCATTAAATCATTAAATCATTATTTCTCGTTCTCCCAAACTCCCACGAAACACGGAAAATGTTTTCTATTTCTTAATTATAATACTACTTTTTCTTATGTTGCTTTATAAAAAGGACCTCGGAAACATGCAGTCACTTTACACGCCAAAAATTCAAGTGACATGTTCACTGTCCAATCGCTGGCAGAATGTGTTGAAGAACAACTTGGAGTACCACGTAAAGCCCAAAAGTTGATCCATAAAGGTAGGTGAGCACTGGACTTCATGATGGCGCAAAATAACAGGAAAAGGAATAGAATGGAATGGAATAGATTATTATAATACAATTGAAAAAATGAAAAAGACTAGAACTGAACAGAATATACAATGGATATAAACAATGAAATGGAAGTAGAATCGGAACCATTATAATTAACCGTTAAATTTTTAGGCAAGTCATTAAAAGATTTGTCAGCCAGGCTATCGTCGTATGGTATAAAATCAGGCAGCAAAATCATGTTAATTGGAAGTAAGGTACAGAGTACAGTAATAGTAAATGTAAGCGTGACATCAGTCAGAAATTTCGATATTTTTAAGTGATGTTACACGGGACGATTCGCAGGGACGATTTTTTGCGCAGAATGTTGTGACGTGTAACATGACGATGCGACGTCCTGTGTCACTTTACGACGATTACTGCAAAGTGTTAAGTGTATCTGCTTTCTAAACGTATTTTAGCATGAAAATTGTGATTGATTGTCACTGTTGGTTTAGTGCCTAGGAACTGGTTTGTTGGCAGAATTAAAACATCCAACAAATGTGTCTTTCAAACGTCCTTCGTGTTTCTAGTAAAACTAGGCCATACAAACGAACTCAAACCCCAAATGTCTTTGTATTTTCTCACTTAATGTTTACAGTATAGCCTTGAAAAAGATCCAAACTATAAACAACTTTCGAAAATAGATGACTCTGTGGATGAACTACAAAAAAAACTTGGAATTCTGTTGAGGGAATTTGATGGTATCAAACAGGTAAGTTTTTAGTGCGGAAGATTATTTTAGCGCACTTGCTGCCATCTTTGACAATGTGACAGACTTTCAGATGAACAATAATTTTGTTGAAATTTTCCATTTAAAGTTAAAACTCACATGGTCCTTCGAGCCGGATCTACTGTTTGGAGAGCAGTTCATCTTTACGCCTCTAACCAGTGCCGTAGGAAGCTCTTTTGGATTGGGGAAGGTGGGGGAGGTGGGAGGGCTGAAATTCATCTAAAAGTATTTGGAATTTAGCCTAGAGACCTATTATTACTTTTCCAAGAGTTACTGAAGTGTTTCTGTTAAATAATTGTAAGTGAAATGTTAACTGAAATGTATTTGAAATTTATTTCACAAATTATTTGGGGGGGGGCTGCCCCCCGGTGGCTACGGTCCTGCTAACATACAGTAAATGTGCTGAATGTACTTAATAATATGTACTTCTAAATCTGTGTTAGGCTATACTATTAGCGTTTTGTGCGTACATATAGGGTTACTTGGAAGAAAAACTTGCTTTGGAAAGCATCAAGAAGTTGATTATGAAAACCAAAGGCATTATTGAAGAAAATATGAAAAAGATAGAATTCGTTGACAGCCTTGTATGTGAATTTCTTAATGTTAGATTGTGTGTTGTAAAAAAACACGACGATTAAATGACTTACAGTAAGGTTTAGGTGGGTTTCACTAAGCGCTATCATGCAGCGCATGGTGGTCAACCAACAGTTAACAGTACGCGGGGAGACATGCACCCTAAGTAAGACATGCATGCAACAAACGCAAAAACACATAACATGTAAAGAAGTGCAGTATATATGCAAGAAATATACTATTGTCTGATTAAAATTCGATGATATATAATGGTTGTAAAAGGGTATATTACAATCTATTTAATGTTTTCCCTTTATAAGGCGGCAAAGTTTAAATACATTTTCGTCATATTGCATCTGAATTTAAATCTAATTTTCATAGGAAGTCGATGTTCTGCTCAAGACAAGAAGAAAAAACCTCGTCATAAAGATAGAGGTAACTCGACTAGAAATTTCGTAATACTTAATCAAACCAGTATAATATAGCATAAGATTAGTTTGCTAATGCCAATGCCAAGTTTACCATGATCCTTCGTGAGCCCAAATTGTCATGGTAAAAATCTTGAATGTGTGGTTCCAGTGGTCGTAGTACAATAGTGCGATCAAACTACCTGAATTGAAGGCACTCGCTCGAAACGTCGAAGTTCTTGCTAATGTATATTTTTCTGATAGTTTGATCCTCCAAACCCTCAAGCATATCATGCATGATAAAACAAGTACGATCGTACTACTGGACCAGAAACTGGCCGAGTTTGCATCTTGTGCAAATCATGAACTTCTGGTTAAAGGTTAGATATCTTCGAAATTGCGAATTAACAAATAATCGAATAATTTAAGTTGCTGCTAACGTTTCGTAGTATGATATTCTCATTTCTAATTATTAAATATTATCACTTAAATATTATTTATTATACTTATTATTAACTACCAATATGTATAATTAAAAGTGTGTCTTTTGTACTTTCATGTATTTAATATATATTTAACTATAGAAAGTTTAAATTCAATTAAAGTATTTAAATTTAGTCAAAAGTTAATGCTTAGTCGTTGGTCCATGACTGCACGATTGTGTTAACAACAATACAACTGACGTGTCTTTATTTTTGTTTCCGTTTGTCTGTGAATATTAATGATATATATATTTTTCTTCTACGCGTACAGTCAAGAATTGCTTGTACGTACCACAACCACCACCACAACGACAACGACCACCACCACCACCACCAATCGGTATCATTAGTTGATTGGCTTGAAACTTGTTTTCGCCAAAATTATGGTTTGTTGTATTTTTTCGAGAGATGAACTTTCCTATGAAATCAGCAGTCAACCATATTTTGTATTACAGTGAATTGTACAAATTACATTAAATTGCGCAACTCCGTAAATGTACAGATTTTGAGATAATGAGTTGTCCACTCTGCTGCAGCTTTAAATACACGTTCTTCGTGATAAATTGTCACTAGCTTAAACATACAAGAGAAGATATATTCTCACGCGCAGCTATTATTAGGATCCAAGACTCTAAAGTTGCGATGTGCTTGATGCTCGAGATAGGTGGTTTGAAAGTCGGATACCGCTATCCAGTGAGTAGTTAGCGATTTTTTCACTAACCTTCGTAAAATTGGTCATTAATTGGAATAACCTGAGAGTGGGATTTGTTATTTAAAAATTAAGGCTTTTAGGACCTGTTGTGGGGCCCTGGTGACCAGCTTTTCGGGCCCCATTTTTACGAAGGTTGAGAAAACTATATTCAGTGGATACCGACCATTGTGTAACCGTTCCCTGATCACCGGAATGTTATTTTTTGTTTTTTTCTAGTCGAACATCGGCAAAGCAGACAAGTTTATAGAAACGCTAAATAAATATTCAGTGAATGATAGATGTGATTGACGATACGTGCATTTGTGAATATTTTGTATTAATAGTAAAAGGTGGAGGATGCGACAGTTCCATATCAGTGTACAGAAAGGGGATATTGGGCTATTGCTATATGACTATTAAAATAACTATATTTATATTTATGGAGTTAGAAACCTGGTACATGTATACGTCTTGAGACGAATCACAAGCTATATATAGCATTCACGTCCGCGTTGTATAATATGTTGTAAGATATAACAACACGGCCGTTCATGCGGTATATATAACATAAACTGCAGGATTTTATGTCAGATACACAAGCTCCTTTACTGTCATGATTTTCTCACTTTTCTTTGTGTTTCTTCCATGAATTATTAAGTCAAAATTACAATAACATTGTTCAATAAACTAGAAAAAGTAGTTCATTAATATAACATACATTACCTATAAAATGTATATTGCATTAAAAATACTTCTGTTACAGAAGACTTAAGCCCGTTTTCCACTTCAACCGTATCGTAGCGAAACGTACCGGTGAGCATGCGTACATTGAAAATAGGTTAAAAAATTCACGTACTTTCCGGGTGTATTCGCATATCAAAATAAAAAGTTCGTCGCAAGTCAACTTTTTGGCGTACTACGGAAGTATTCCCCAACGAATATTCCCTAAATTTTGAAATTTAAAATTTGTTTTGATACGTTACGGTACGGTACGGGCGTAGTGGAAAACGGCCTTTAGGCCTTAGCAATTCCGTCGGTCTTCGTGTCATGTTTTGTGGTATTAAATAAATATGAAATATATTTTGAACTTTTTACGCTGTACATACACATTAAAATAATATTAAATGAAGGTTTGAAATCCTTAATAATAACAACTGATGTTTAGAATGACTTATTTCTGCGAAATATGTCAACACACAACGGTCCTGCTGTATGCGAACCTGATGCTAGCCTACTTCAAAATTAGGTCTCGACTCTCGAGACACGTTATTAGGGTTACATGAAGTATAGACTTTAGACCTACCCAGACAGAATAATACAGAAAGGCATTGTTTTTAAAAAATTGTTTTGCAGAACGACAGTGCTAGCTGAATTATAGCCTGCGTAGCAGACGGTTTTTTGGGGGAGGACGCGGGCGGCAGAATTTAAGGCGGGCCGGCGGGTGAGGCGAGCTGAATTAAGACAAACCACATTTCTCCTGCAAAAATTTCTGGTACGTTTGTTCACATTTTTAGACTACGTTCACACGAGGGATCAAGTGTAGTTAACGACCCCCCCAATATAGCTTACTGATTTTTAATCCATTTACAGTAACTGGCAGTACCCTACCACTCACCACTGACGAGTAAAATCGTCTGTTGTTGCTTCAACAGAAAACATCCTTTTAGATACTCCACCACAGTTTATTATTGAACAAGAAGACGTTTATCGTAAACTGTCCACCATACCAACTACTAAGTCACCTGGACCAGATGGAATACCAATTGGGTCCTCAAATCCTATGCATTCAATCTTGCTTCCCCGTGGCATCAATCTTCAACGCCCCATTCAAGAGGCACTCCATGTGGAAAAGGGCTGACGTTATCCCTGTTCCCAAAAACTCAGTTCCTACTGATATTAATAAAGATTTACTCCCCATTTCCCTAACTCCCACTTTATCTAAAATCTGTGAGCGATTTGTTACTGACTGACTATTTGAGTCAATAAGCGCAAAGATTGATACCCGACAATTTGGCTCTATAAAAAACTCGTCGACGATTCATGCCTTAGGTCTTGTTCACCACCTTCTGAGTGGTACTGATGCTTCAAATAACGCTGTAAGAGTATTCCCGCTTGATCAAAAGCCTTTGATTCACCTAAAGGAGTTTTCTCTCCGATCGCAAACGTGTCAAGTTGACTAATTGTTCATCAAACTGGCAAACATTAAATGGAGGAGTACTTCAAAGTTCAGTTTTGGGACCGGTTCTTTTTCTCGTTATGATAAATGACCACTCTCCTCCGCAGAGGCTTATTAAAATTTTTCGTTATTATGGATAATAATGGTGACATATATATAATAGTGGTAATGTAGGGATAGTAGAGGACATTCAATGGCCCGTGACGAGGAGGAAGCCGAGGGGAGAAAAAACGAAGGAAGCCTCGGGGATTATTGTCGTTTCGCGGGTATGGCTGAATGTTATGGAAGCCCAGAAGTGTAATTGCTATTTCCCATTTCCGTGTTCAAAAAATCGATCCAAAAGCCACTTTTGCACTATTTCCAAGTTTCCTATTTCCAAGTTTCCTATTTCCAAGTTTCCTATTTCCAAGTTTCCTATTTCCAAGTTTCCTATTTCCAAGTTTCCTATTTCCAAGTTTCCTATTTCCAAGTTTTCTATTTCCAAGTTTCCTATTTCCAAGTTTCCTATTTCCAAGTTTCCTATTTCCAAGTTTCCTATTTCCAAGTTTCCTATTTCCAAGTTTCCTATTTCCAAGTTTCCTATTTCCAAGTTTTCTATTTCCAAGTTTCCTATTTCCAAGTTTCCTATTTCCAAGTTTCCTATTTCTGAGTTTCCTATTTCCAAGTTTCCTATTTCCAAGTTTCCTATTTCCAAGTTTCCTATTTCCAAGTTTCCTATTTCCAAGTTTCCTATTTCTGAGTTTCCTAATTCCAAGTTTCCTATTTCCAAGTTTCCTATTTCTGAGTTTCCTATTTTCAAGTTTCCTATTTCCAAGTTTCCTATTTCTGAGTTTTCTATTTCCAAGTTTCCTATTTTCAAGTTTCCTGTTTCCAAGTTTTCTATTTCCAAGTTTCCTATTTCCAAGTTTCCTATTTCCAAGTTTTCTATTTCCAAGTTTCCTATTTCTGAGTTTCCTATTTCCAAGTTTCCTATTTCTGAGTTTCCTATTTCCAAGTTTCCTATTTCCAAGTTTCCTATTTCCAAGTTTCCTATTTCCAAGTTTCCTATTTCCAAGTTTCCTATTTCCAAGTTTCCTATTTCCAAGTTTCCTATTTCCAAGTTTTCTATTTCCAAGTTTCCTATTTCCAAGTTTCCTATTTCCGAGTTTCCTATTTCCAAGTTTCCTATTTCTGAGTTTCCTAATTCCAAGTTTCCTATTTCCAAGTTTCCTATTTCTGAGTTTCCTATTTTCAAGTTTCCTATTTCCAAGTTTCCTATTTCTGAGTTTTCTATTTCCAAGTTTCCTATTTCTGAGTTTTCTATTTCCGAGTTTCCTATTTCTAAGTTTCCTATTTCCGAGTTTCCTATTTCCAAGTTTCCTATTTCTGAGTTTCCTAATTCCAAGTTTCCTATTTCCAAGTTTCCTATTTCTGAGTTTCCTATTTTCAAGTTTCCTATTTCCAAGTTTCCTAATTCCAAGTTTTCTTTTCCAAGTTTCCTATTTCCAAGTTTCCTATTTTCAAGTTTCCTATTTCCAAGTTTCCTATTTCTGAGTTTCCTATTTCCAAGTTTCCTATTTCCAAGTTTCCTATTGCCAAGTTTTCTATTTCCGAGTTTCCTATTTCCGAGTTTCCTATTTCTGAGTTTCCTATTTCCAAGTTTCCTATTTCCAAGTTTCCTATTTCCAAGTTTCCTATTTCCAAGTTTCCTATTTCCAAGTTTCCTATTTACGTATTTCCTATTTCCAAGTTTCCTATTTGAATTACGTTGTCCGCCTGGTATCTAGCCTACCTAGTATGGCTTCGCTACAATTTTGAAAAAAAAACATTTCTACTTAACAATTAGATTATGAGCTCAAGATTTTCAAATGAGATTAAAAAAGATGAGATTCAAAACGTTTTTCATAATTTATTGAAATAAATTCGTTAAAAATCGCGCCGAGGAGATGGCTGTTTCGCTACTCGCTATCTATCGACAATTAGATAGCGAATAGCGTAGCCAATCAAATTACAGCATTTACAATAGTATACTAGTATGATTCTACTAATTTGAAATAGATGCGAAAACTTGTAAGTCGCTTTGGATCGATCGTAAACAACGTGTCAAGTTGACTAATTGTGCATCTGAAACTGGCAAACATTAAATGGAGGAATACCTCCAAGTTCAGTTTTGGGACCGGTTCTTTTTCTCGTTATGATAAATGACCACTCTCCTCCGCAGAGGCTTATTAAAATTTTTCGTTATTATGGATAATAATGATGACATATATATAATAGTGGTAATGTGGGGATAGTAGAGGACATTCAATGGCTATCGATAAGAGATAGGAAACTCGGAAATAGGAAACTTGGAAATAGGAAACTTGGAATATAAGAAACTTGGAAATAGGAAACTCGGAAATAGGAAACTCGGAAATAGGAAATACGGAAATTAGGAAACTTGGAAATAGGAAATACAATACGGAAATAGGAACCTTGGAAAGAGGAAACTTGGAAATACGGAAATAAGAAACTTGGAAGTAGAAAATACGGAAATAAGAAACTTGGAAATAGGAAACTTGGAAATAGGAAACTCGAAAATAGGAAACTTGGAAATAGGAAACTTGGAAATACGGAAATAAGAAACTTGGAAATAGGAAATAGGGGGGAAATGTCTTTTGGATAGATTTTTTGAACACGAAAATGGGAAATAGCAATTACACTTCTGGGCTTCCATAAACCGGTGACCAATTCCACTATCGGTAGATGGGTCAAAAGCATTCTTCATGATTCAGGTATCGACAACATGTTTTCAGCACACAGTAGTCGAACAGCATCATCTTCTTACGGGGTTTCGTCGGGCCTGCCATTGAAAGACATCCTTAAAACTGGCGGATGGTCAAATGCAGAAACATTTGCCAAATACTATAACAAACCTATTGAATCCAATTTTGGGAACAGTATACTTAACCATTTTATTAACACAGACATAGGCGTAGGAAGTAACTTCAAGTTGGTGGGGGCACGTTGTCTTGAGGGCACCTCTTCTATTAGAAAATGGCACTTTTTCCATTGTTTTAGCTGGAGAAAAGGACACTTTGAAGAAAACTTGGGGGGCCACGTGCCCCCTGTGTCCCCACCCCCGGTTCCTACGCCACTGAACACAGACACCGATAGTTAATGAAACTAAATAAATAGCGAACTGCATTGTTAAGCTTTAAAGCATATTTTTAACCTAATATATTCTCTTACACCAAATCCCAGCTGCTATCCGATACTTAGGCAACTTACTGTCACTCACAGCTTTAAAGTCACTCCGTAGTGACGTAGACTGATGACGTATAGAATTCGGAAATTAAACGAGAATTACCTTAAAGTTGGAGTTTGATTTGAATTCTATTACGTCATCAGTCACATGCCCTCCCGTCATGGAGATTTATCCCTCCCTATACTCCTTCGTTCCTGTGTGAGTGTCAGTAAGTTTTGGACTTTAAAATATGGCTAGAAAAGCAAGCGCGCGTGCTTCTCCGAATTCAAGGAAAATATTGATATTTTGAAATAGATGGTACATTTAGCTAATTGTAAACAATTTTTAGTGCAGCTTGCTGATATCTTATTCTGCAAACTATGCTAGGGTACCTGCTCGCAGCGCGCAAGCCAGTCCGCAACCTGATATCTTCTGGCATACACACTGGGTCAATGCAACTATAATTACAATCTACTGAATATAATTTGTGTTGCATAAACGTTCATGTTTGTTTCAAGAAACTATAGAATAATAAAAGTCCCCGCAGCATTCCCTACCTTGCAGGTACCCTAGTATATAATTTATATATCCTAAACCATCTTTGGGTCTTGGCACCCTGTTAGGGGCCCTGTTATAAATATTCCCTGTAGGAATACCCAGAAAAAGCAATTTTCGGCAGAGCGCTGGTTAACTCTTAATTCTTGTATGTCTTGAGTCCGGAAACAATAATCGAACCCATGGTCAAGATCTCAGAGGTGTACTATGGATGCTCTGATATGTACCCCACCACTGAAGCACCATAACTCAGTGGCGTCAAGAGCAACATAGGTGCAATTTGTCTGCGCATGCGCGAGATTTACGAAAACAAGATGGCGGCAGTAAAATCGACTAGATTAAAAAGTCTCTTTGCAAGTGTTTAAAACACTAGTTTTCCAAATTTTCACAACCGCTAAAACATTACAAAAGTATTGAATACTAAGGAAGCTTATATATAATTCTGGCGAGGTTTCTCTGAACAGTTTTTTTGAAGCATGGAGTAAATTAACGAAAAAAATCTATTTTATTAAAATTCCACCATAGAAACCTCAGCAAAATTATATATAAGCTTCCTTATTAAGTATTCAATACTTCTGTAATGTTTTAGTGGTTGTAAAATTTTGGAAAACTGCCAAATTTAGACACGTGCCATGATAGATTTACAATATTAGTAATTTTTTTGACATCGTTGTACATCATGCTTTCATGTTTCGCGTAATTCGCAAAATTTTAAGAAATTAGAATATCCATTTCATTCATTTTACTATTTTTAGAGAAAACACTTGCAAAGAGAATTTTTAATCTAGTCGATTTTACTGCCGCCATCTTGTTTTCGTAATTCTCGCGCATGCGCAGACAAATTGCACCTATGTTGTCAAGAGCGACATCCATTTTGTCAGTATTTGGAGTGTTTATAGTAAACTACTCAGTTGCATAATATGACAGTTGAGTTCATTGAAGCGTTCATGAATATATTTCACCTTACATTTTAGGTTAGAAAGGTATCACTTATTATGAGCATTTTATGATGCTTTTACAATTTTGTGAGCAATCGGCTATTTACCAAACAAAAACACTGAAGGGCCGATCAACCATATTCATGCACAGAGCCACACATGCTTAAGTAATATCAGTCTGTGGTCAGTGCCCGCCTTGAATCTTTTACGAAATAAACAAATACATTAATTTACATGTATTGCGGAGTTTTGAAAGAATACTATTCAGTTAAGAGAGATCAAATAGTCTGTTATTACGTTCGTTAATTGGAATTTGCGAATTGGAGTGTTATTATGTCCACTAATTGGAATTAGATGAGGTTATGCAATAACCAAGGTTAACAGCTAGGTAACCATGCATTGATACGTCAGCACATCACGTGACTGAGGGGGGTATGTAACATGAGAGTGGTCTAGCGTTTGGCATCAGTTATCGTTGTGCGTTAAGCAAACGTTTTAGGTTGTTCGGACTGTTTCTTGGAGGGGTGATGTTTGTCATCACCCTTGGTGGTCAGCTCAAGATACCACTAGCATGGATCTTAACCTGAGTCCAAGTAACCGTCCCGGGCCACCCCTTGGTCATCTGGGCTAACACCTCACCACCCAAACGGGTAAGTATGGTGGACAAAGGTGTTACCACAAGCTATAGTGCAAGACATCCGGACATCATTCCAGACAGACATCCAAACCGACGCAAACTGAGATTTCAAACGTATATAGATCGCGCAAAAGACTGGGCACAAGTAAACTATGTAGAATCGCAACTGGTGTCAAGAATAGTGTGCTACCTCAAAAATAAACAATTAGTAAAGTTGTAAAAGTATCATAAAATGCTTATGAGTGATCAATAAGTACTTTGCATACCCAACAGCTCACTCTCAATTTTCATTAGAGTATACAGTCAGTGTGTGAAAACGAATCAACAAGCTGTGTGCCGTGGAATCTCCGAGAAGCCAAGAATAAAAAATATAATGAACAATGTTTTCCTATGGTCTGCACCACGATGTTTAACTACTGCATTTGAACGTGCAATTATGAATCTCATTTTGATGAGCCATACTCAGGTGTATACTATTTTGGACCTAAGAGGGAAAGCAGTCGTTAATCTAATGATCCTGTTCAACTCAAGGCTACTGTTAAAGAAGTAAGTAAAGATCTTGCGGCAGAACAAGACGGTAAGAATTTTATTTTCTGCAAAGATGTGGCTTATTATTTGGATGGTAATTTTGATGTTCTACGCCAAAAAGGTCTTAGGGAATATAAACATACATTCTTGATCCGAAATCCTAATAAATCTGTCCCTTCTCTCTATTGTTTAACTCCAAGAAGACAGGTTGGGACTATGGTTTTCGTCAATTGCTCGAGTTATATGAGTTTGTTGTCAAAGCTCTCCAGTTATTGTTGATGCTGATGATCTCCTGGAATCTCCTGAAGAAATGATGAAGAAATATTGTGAAGCAACTGGCTTATAGTTTATGAAGAGAATATGACAACATGGGACTGATGGGAGCCAGGTTCTGTACCGTACTGCAGCATGCTACCAATTTTGACGATACTCGACCTGTGGATATTGATGATCCAGATGATCTTCTGAACATGTAATATGTTAGATAATGATTGCATTTAGCACGAGGTTGCACGAGGTAGGATAACTTTTACAAAAACGTATACTTATATTCTAGAAAAAACTTAAACTTTTACTTATATAAAAAATAGGTACGCAACGCGTACATGTGTCTACTGAATTGGAAAATGATCTCGAGCGCAATATAGATCTTGGTCGCCATCGCCCATCATAGCTTACATTGTGCACATCGCAAGGAATCTTGTTCTTATGCTTGTTCGCAATTTAATTTGGCATCCTTGGAATATATAATGTGTATGTTCACAAATGTGAACACTGGCGCTGTACTAAAAGTTCTAAAGGAGAAAATAAGGAGTTTTTCAGTTTGTGTACGGATCACTTTGCAGCGATTTACGGCCATGAGATGGCGTCGCAGTTTTGCAAAAAGACGAAGTATTTTTGAGGACGATTTCCCCAGAGTCATGCCAAGCATTTAACTTGCGAACAGGTATAACTTACTCTGCATGGGTACGAGATTGTGCATAAACTCCAATAAACATTAATACTTCAGATTGTTGAACTATAAATTAGGTGCAGTAGTCTCATATTTTCCAAGTCTACGTGGCCTGGCGCTATGGGGTTTAAAAGACTTGTTTAGACTAGGTTTCGATGCGAGTAACGTGGCTAGTCTTTGCCTGCGTCTATACGCCTAATATTGTCAGGCTACGCTGGCTAATATTTCCTGAGGTTACAAGATTTGCACCTTTAGGTTCACGCGCTTTTTATGGTTCGCGACGTCATCTTGCAAAGTGGGGCAAACACGATGGAGATAACAAATATTCTTGTCCCAATATGGACAAACTTGTCACAAGAGTCGTGCCATTGTCTTCTAAGGAATATTCACTGTGTTTGCCCCACTTGGCAAGATGGTGTCACGAATCCCGAAAAGGCGTGTATACGGCCTGTTCGTATCAGCTAGCTTGGCTGCCAAGCGAGGCGAAATACACCTCGCTTTCATACTATGCAGTTTTCTATCCTACCCATCACGATGGTCGATGAAAATGAATAATTTTATTTGATTGTTGTCAGACTGTCAGTATACTATAATTAGCGTACACGTACAACTTTCGTTTTCTCGACTTTTATATAATATCTCCAGCTGGCGTGTATATTAATATTTCATATTTACTTATCATATTATATGTGAGCATTTTTATCCCGCGATGCCGTATGGTCTCGGCAAAATATGACGAGTATATCATGCACAGATGCACTAAGCGGCAACCCGATGTGATTTTGTTATAATAGGAAAACATTTATTAGAGGCGAGATCATATGAACAGGTGATTCTCTAGCTAGTGGGGAGAAACCTCGACACAAAGAGCGGCTGCGAAGGAGACTAATGAACAGGCTCATACAGTAATATTGTTTATTATTAGCATGACAAAATTACTGGATGCTGATTGGTTGAGAGGAGTACAATTATTTCATTAATTGTACTGCAGTACAATTAATGATTTTCCCAAAACAAACAAAATGGCGGAAATTTTGTCATGCTAATAATAAACAAGTACGGCGGCTCGTCCAATTTTGGCAAAATTTCCAAACATCACTCGTACTATTAATCCCTAATTGTACTCGCCATCGCATGATAACCTATACAAATGAAAGGTTTTGACTGAGATTTTAATTATAAATACGAAATAACGACGATTTCAATACTGTAAATTTACAGTACTATGCTTGCTTTCTTGCTTTGTATTTTGATTTCAATATAAAATTTACAGTATTAAATAGCTTGCTTTCTTGCTTTGTAATTGAACTACAAATTGCTGTCGTGTGTCGTTGACTTGTCGTGAAATTCAGAAAAAGACTTGTCGTGAAGAGGTTTGTAAACAAAGCCTCTGATTGGTTTACATGCAAACCGGTTTGGGCAGGTAGTCACGTTAGCAAATCAAACGCCCAAACCACAGAGTAATCACATACAGAGGTGCATCTTCGCGGAAAACCCGTAAGGTGTTTTTAACTGGCCGCCATGTTCTTAGCCAGTACCTGCACATGCGCAGTTTACGTATGCTGACGGCCTCTCTTCACTGGACTGGCTAAGAACATGGCGGATTTTGCCGAAAAAGCCCTTACGCCGACATCAAAGGTCGGCACATGAAGATAAACCTCTGTATGTGATTACTCTGTGCCCAAACTAAACTTTCAAACTGCTTTCAAACAATCAAACTCCTAAACTCTCCCGACAACATAGTGGCTACTGGATACATCCAGTAGACACAAAAATATAGTACAAAAATAGTTATTTTAATGTTCAGTACAATACAAAGACAACACAAAGACAATACAAAGACAATACAAAGACAATACCAAGACAATACAAAGACAATACAAAGACAACACAAAGACAACACAAAGACAACACAAAGACAATACAAAGACAACACAAAGACAACACAAAGACAACACAAAGACAACACAAAGACAACACAAAGACAACACAAAGACAACACAAAGACAACACAAAGACAACACAAAGACAACACAAAGACAACACAAAGACAACACAAAGACAACACAAAGACAACACAAAGAAAAGACAACGACAACACAAAGACAACACAAAGACAACACAAAGACAATACAAAGACAACACAAAGACAACACAAAGACAACACAAAGACAACACAAAGACAACACAAAGACAACACAAAGACAACACAAAGACAACACAAAGACAACACAAAGACAACAAAGACAACACAAAGACAACACAAAGACAACACAAAGACAACACAAAGACAACACAAAGACAACACAAAGACAACACAAAGACAATACAAAGACAACACAAAGACAACACAAAGACAACACAAAGACAACACAAAGACAACACAAAGACAACACAAAGACAATACAAAGACAACACAAAGACAACACAAAGACAACACAAAGACAACACAAAGACAACACAAAGACAACACAAAGACAACACAAAGACAACACAAAGACAACACAAAGACAACACAAAGACAACACAAAGACAATACAAAGACAATACAAAGACAATACAAAGACAATACAAAGACAATACAAAGACAACACAAAGACAATACAAAGACAACACAAAGACAACACAAAGACAACACAAAGACAACACAAAGACAACACAAAGACAACACAAAGACAACACAAAGACAACACAAAGACAATACAAAGACAATACAAAGACAACACAAAGACAATACAAAGACAATACAAAGACAATACAAAGACAATACAAAGACAATACAAAGACAATACAAAGACAATACAAAGACAATACAAAGACAACACAAAGACAACACAAAGACAACACAAAGACAATACAAAGACAACACAAAGACAACACAAAGACAACACAAAGACAACACAAAGACAACACAAAGACAATACAAAGACAGCACAAAGACAACACAAAGACAACACAAAGACAATACAAAGACAACACAAAGACAACACAAAGACAGCACAAAGACAACACAAAGACAATACAAAGACAACACAAAGACAACACAAAGACAACACAAAGACAACACAAAGACAACACAAAGACAACACAAAGACAATACAAAGACAATACAAAGACAACACAAAGACAATACAAAGACAATACAAAGACAATACAAAGACAACACAAAGACAACACAAAGACAACACAAAGACAACACAAAGACAACACAAAGACAGCACAAAGACAACACAAAGACAACACAAAGACAACACAAAGACAACACAAAGACAACACAAAGACAACACAAAGACAATACAAAGACAATAGAGTTTCTTTCGCTTTTTCTAAGTTCTTGCCTTCTAACTCTCAAACTGACCCAAAGCAGCTCAGTCTTGGTTGTTGGTTACTTCCGTCATACTTCCGTCACATGTCTTGACGTAAATGATTGATTTGTCGTACTGTTGTAGTGCTCAATCAGTGTCGAGTGAATGACGTATTCCCTGTGTGAATTTCTCTCATGGCGTTCTCATGTTACGTTCGTTCGGTTTTTTCACGCTCAGATTTAAGACTAAGTTATGAAATCTAGTTATTTCTATTTAAAATTTGTAAGTGTTCATTTGAAAAAGTATAAAATGTTGTTTTGGGGAACTAACCCTAAAGAAAAACTCCACCAAACCATGCCCCAGCACACAAATCAGTTACAATATACGTAGAAGTCCAGGGGCGGCGCTAGAGGGGGTGTGGGGGTGTGTGAGGGGGGGACACCCCCACTTGTCAGTGACTCGGCAAATTGTTTTCCCGGTCGGCAAAATGTGAATTGGATAGGAAGAGACGAGAAACCAAAATAAATATTTGAATTCTAACCATAGTTACCGAACATCACGGACGAAACATCTGTGCGCTTTTGGCATGTAGAAGAATGTCAGAATGTGGAGTAAATCCCGATATTGAACAGATCATAGGCAAATGTTTTAATGAAGAATGAATAAGATAATGAAAATTTATCGTAAAAGACATATTTACATCCGCCATTTTGTTGGCATTTAAAAATGCCATCCTCCTCATTCTGAAATTAGGATTAAAAAGGCTACGAACACGATACTATTAGGAATTTGACGGATGGAATTTAATAAAAACGATAGCGTGGCAATAGTTCTTTTAATTTCAACGTCACGTGATCATATATATGTCAGAGTCGGCAAAACTACAAAATGACTCGGCAAAATTTCATTTACACCCCCCAATAAAACAGGGCTAGCGCCGCCCCTGCGTAGAACGATATAAAGACGAGAAAAGCAAATATACGAGCAAAAGTTAAACTGATCTCGAGATTGTGAATATAGTTCATAAACGGCTACACACCTCTACACACTACAATTTCAAAAAGTACAAGTAAACCAAGAAAAACTCCACCAAACACAACAAAATATATACCAATTCCCAAAAATCAGTTGTAATAAACGTAGAACGATATAAAGACATTGCTCCCGAGAACCGCACATTTTCTGACAGAGGCGTCGCAGTCTCAGATTTTTTCCTGTCTTCCTTTGATCCCTACAGTGCATTTACCGATTACCCGCATGCCTTACATTTTACGGGAATGTAGCCCGCGTGTTAAACTGAAACACCTCTGCGGAAATGCGGATGTGAGAAATTTCACATCGTCGAACATGACTTGGTTACGATAGTTTTACGACAAAGTGGAAACCAAGTCTATCCGCGGCAATTCTGCATCTGGTATCCGCTATCATGTATCCGGTTCCTACTATCCGCTATCATATATCCGGTGCCTAGAATCCGCTATCATGTATCCTGTGCCTAGTATCCGCTATACGGTACCGCTATCCGTTATCCTTTTCACACATACGTGCTCGATGTAAAATGACTAGTAAAACAGCTGTAGTTTTCAGATTAGAATTAAATATTTATTTGTTCAAAACGATACTTTGACGGCGTTTAAAAAGCTATACAGTGTCCAGCAGGCGTTGTTGTTAACTCGTTATAGACGAAACCCTCCGTCAATTTTGCCCAAATTTAGAAATGCGGCTAAATAAGTGAACCACAGGAGCTATATATATATGTATGTGGTAAAACACAAGTTTTTTGAAACTAAGATTAGTTAGCTTGTACATGCATGCCAACTTAGCCATTTAGGTTTGTGGTTTCATTTAAATTGGATGGATGCCTTCCTAATGTATATAGAACAAAACGAAAATTCAGACTGTCTTCCAAATGCAAAAGTTATGGGTATGCCAAATCGTTGCATATACATACATTATTTAAAGTAGACCTATGCTATGAGTATGAACATTGTAGTAGTGTAGGCATTTTATATACTAACTTACTGTTAGGAATAGTATAGGATCGCTACCTGCAGGTGGTAACTGAGTCTATACTGTAGTGTATAACTCGGTGTGTTGCGCCGAATTTGTACACCAACATACGGTTAAGGTTGGATTAGACATCACTTCTTGACCTTAACCAAGGATTTTTAGTGTATTAACAGCCCTTGAAAGTAATGCTGACGTCAGCAAAAATATTATTAAAAATGAGAAATAATTGTATCCACTAAAATGTTTGGTCAAACGATCTAGGAAACATGCAAGACACTCAGCTTTGTTGGTCCTGAATTTTACAAGCTAGTACATAACCTTGGTATTATTTCCCACTGTAAATAATATACAATTTCCCATTGTAAAGTGTAAGATAATACAATCAACACCAGCAATTAAGGATAATTTCAACGCAATCATTCAATAATTTTATTTTTGTTGGCGATGCAGAGATCGGTATCTCCACATATACCGATGTAAATACCACAGTCTGCACAGTCTGACTGTAGGGCCACTGATAAGAACCTCCCCCGCAAATAACGCCTTCAGACTCATATTGATACACGTGATAACCAGTCATGTGAATAATTTATAAGAATGATTTCTTCCTGCGCGATTCTTATCACAGCATTCGATGAAATGTTGTCTACGAATTAATGCTCATTTCTCGTATATTTCTCATATATTTGATATAGTCAACTACGACACCGAGTGGGCAAGTTCTGGCTGACTGTTTACAGTAATATATATCTGATTGACTGATAAAGTGGGTAAAAATTCAATGGATGACAGTTACTGTAATCCTGCTATATATCCCAGTATCATTCTGGCTTTTGAGAGTTTTTGTGATATGGCATTCATTCTTTATGTAATATATGAACAACGAGAGCGAGTGTTTCACCGGGATATCCAAACACGAGAAAACAATGAATGAAAACACGAGCGCGTAGCGCGAGTGTTTTTGTTGGAACACGAGCTCGAGTTGTAACAGAATGTTTTCGCTTGCTGATTTGAATAGAATTCCTAACCAAGCATAACGTAGTTAGGAATTATATTCAAGTAAACAAGTGATTTGAAAACGATGCATAAGTGAAGTGGGCATAAGTTAAAGAATAAAGTTTATTATACTGTATAAACGTAAGTGTTATACAGGGTGTATCAAAAAAAACGCAACCTCGGAATTTCCCAAGAAATCCACTTTGTTCTTAAGAACAAAAGATTTTAGGCCCCTGGGAATTTAAAATAGCTTCTAATCGTATTCCAGGAGCATAACGTACTGTCGAATTACTAATAGGTCGTATTACTATTTTAAATTCCCCAGGGGCCTAAAATCTTTTGTGCTTAAGAACAAAGTGGATTTCTTGGGAAATTCCGAGGTTGCGTTTTTTTTGATACACCCTGTACAGGGTGTCTCAAAAAACCGCTACCCTTAGAAATTAGAGGCTTTAGAAAAAGCCTCGATTTTGTACACTTGGGAATTCAAAATTGCTTATTTGCTTCTAATTGCATGCAAATATGCCAGTATTTTGTACACTCGTGTGGAAGAGAATATTGCTCACTCGTTCGCTACGCTCACTCGTGAGCAATATTCTCTTCAACACTCGCAATAAATTCCATATTTCCGCGCAACCATGTAATATTCTCTCTATAAGCCGCGAATTGTCCGACACATCTGTCACGAGGAAGGAAAGGTTCACGAATCGCGCTGTCTTAGAGACAAGCTTTACATTAGTTTGGCTAAGGGAATAACAACGCATCGGCATTTTACTTTGGGCCGAATAGTATATATATAGTCTATAGATTTAGCTTTTGATAAGAGTCCTGTTGGTGTAAACACTCCATCAAAAATTTTGCCAAGTATGTGTAAATCTTTAGGTTTTCCTATGAAAACATCACATAGTTTACGGGTGACATGTGCTACTACCTTATTTCAGCGTGGAGTTGACGAAAAACTAATTCGTGAAAGAACGGGTCACCGTTCGAATGCGTTACTAGCTTATGAAAACAACAGAAGGTGTCTGATGCTCTAACATGATAGTATTCGGTTAGCTCTCAGTGCTTAGTAGATGACAACGGAGATAGTAAAAAAAGTGTGTTTAATCTCGAGAAGCGTGTTTTTAGTGGATGTAATATTACATGTTGTAGACGAGAAAAAGTGAATGATTAAATTAAAGCAATTTTGAGTGTGAATTTGTTTGTTGACTTGATTTTGCATACGTAATTAAGAAACTTGATGAAAGTCACTATTGACTTTCATGAAATATCTTAATTACGTATGCCAGAAAACTCTATTGTAGTCGTTTGTATATAGTTGAGTGTGTTTCACAATTGATATCCAAATAGCATCTCGTGATCGAATTCTTATTTGTTATTGGTTAATTTGCTCATGAATTATTAATGAATTTGAGAACTGCATATAATATATTACGAGTGTTGTTTTAATGACATGCAGAATGGCAGAACAAGTGGTACCGGTTGTGGCGAGCAGGATAGTGGCAGAGGATATATATATATATACATATAGTGAATGGCGACATGGCGTGCAGGTACCTTGACCGGCTATGTATAGTAATCTATATATATATTATAGAATATATTGTTTCGTTGTATAATAAAGTCAAGACACAATTATATAAAAACAGGCTGTATACGCGCAAGCTCTAATTTTTTGTGAGGTTATACACAAAATTTTGTGTATATATATTGTATTATACAAATATGATATAGTTTGTAAAACCGATTATTTTTTTCCAGCTCATTTTAGACAAAATCTTTTCGACTTTATTTTACGCAAAAACAGACACCATATTATTATTAATTGGCACATGATACTTGATCAGTTGAACCTTAAGAGCGTCGGGGAATTTCTTTCTTATAATAACTGCTATATATCATTATCATATATCATTTTTTTGCTGGGACTGTTCCTGTAGGCTTACTGTAGGCTGTGGTCTGTAGGTCTAAACAAGACTCGATCGAATGTACAAACAAATTCCTTGTATTAAACATGTATATACTACAATCTACATTCTACACCATGCCGTAAACGGGTACTTAAAATTGGAACACCTTGTCATGCATGCAGCCATTATTCCAGTCATTTTATGTTTTTAAAATTAAGCTATACTATAAACGATCTATGTCTTAAGTTAAAATTATATTTGTCATACTCGTGGAGTCATGATTCGGATAAAGTTCAGCAAACCGAGATAAAACTGATAAAATCTTGGAATTTCCCTCATCTAAACCAGGCTATACGTCAGCTCCGCATGTGGGACTGCCTTGGGCGACGTTAATCATTCATTCTTTTGGTTAACGTCCACGCAAACTTACTCATTATTGGTTTTCTTTTGAATAAATGTTTTATAAGGAGTGCATGCATGGCAACATTTTAAAATTGCTTGTTAACTAGCGCAGTTCAGTGACGGTTTTCCTGCAATTTGTGCGAAAATATGTTTTATCACTACCAGTGGTAAGTGCAAAAATATATCTATAACAGTAAATAAGTTTCTGTACGTGTTTTACTGTACTCCTTTACATTCTGCATAGTAAGCCTAATTGAGTTTTGAAATTGCCGGCGTTGCCACTCAGACTTATAGCTGTAGTATTGTAATATCCTGTGGATATTTAGTATCTCCTTTAATACCGCTTATACTTTATGGTTTCATTGACATTGACATTATTTAAATCAATTATCTACAGCAACTGTAGCCAAAGCCGAGCTTCTTCGACATCAGCACACATTCAACTATTGGCTATTGCATGACAAACGAGATATCAGTAGTGAGTCAGTATTATAACTCTACGACTACGGTAACAAAGCTACCGATATTTTATTAATATAATTTTACTCATAAAACAACAAGATATCCTGACAAGATAGTTTACATTTAATTTGAATACCAATATTCAACTATGACCATGCGACTATATAAGTACTACAATTAAGGTGTATAAGAAAAAACGGAGTCCATCTTTTATACTTAATAATTTTCGGAATACTGTTTTAAAGTGATTTAGGTCGTGTTTTAAAGCCTGTTCTTTTCTCTTTCGAACAAGGCATCATTGGTGTCCTTAGTGCAAGTAATAACTGAACAAGAAACAATTTTGTAGACATATAGTCGCGTGTCAAATTCTTGATAATATTGTCCTTGCCACACGAGAAAAAGGTTAAGAATAATTTAATAACTTTTTATATATTGATACTCCTAAATCCAATCCACAAATTACCGTAAAACATTTTTACGTCCATCATGGACACAAACGCCGTCGATCGCACGGCAATGTAAATAGAAATTGGCAAGTTGGTTCATGGCTTAAACCACCTTTAAACCACCTAAAAGCATGTACTAGAGTTTGTAAATGACAGTCCAATCACAGTCACGTAACATATTATCGCAAACCAATCGTTCAAATTTGAAACGAAACCTACCGTTAGAAAGCTGAATGGCTACGCTTTAAAATGAATATAAACATGAACATTTTACTCTAGTAGTCTTTTCAAAATTTACATTTGAAGCGAGGACTCCGTTTTTTTATACACCCTGTATATTTCTATAATAATATAAAATAACGTTATAATTATATAAATTTTGTTTTACCGCCACTTAAATATATTTATGTTATAAGACATATGTGACGAACGGAAAATATTATGACAGAAGTTAAAAACAAATAAAAAGCTTAATTAAACTATACAGGTGGGTATCTCTTCTGTAACAGATGTTTTCATGTTCCCGTTGTTGTTGACATTCATGTGGTCGCCATGTTTACTCCGCCATGACAATCAACGTGTTAAACGCCGCTATATTCTCTCTAAGGGACGGACCATTAGAAAAGTGATGGGGGAGCCCTCATTTTCGGAGACGCAATAATTTTTTTGTTGTACACCTATAAAAGTAAAAAAAAATTTCACTCGATGGCTGGAATATATATTTTTTAAAGTGAAATTTACAGGCCTGGTTTTACGTCTCATGTACATGGGATGAAAAAGATAAGTTTGTATTCACAATATAAAATTATGAATAACAAAAGATGAACCGAGGATTTTTGTAGGGGGGGAGGCGGGGGCGGTCAACCCTAGCAATTTACACTGATCTCCTTTGTGGAAAGCACAAAGCTTCACAACTTATAAAGAGGTTTGTGAATATTTATTAATACACAATTCATCAATCTTTGTTCCAAAAAGTTATTTAAGAGTTGTTTGGTTGCATGGTTGGTTGGTAGCCCTGGAACCCACCCCTGGGTTATGCCCATGTCTGCTAAGCAAATTGTAACTTTGTAATTGGATAGTAAAGATTGGTCAATAATATAATGTTGATTTTAAGTGTTGTGCCTATAAATCAAGTTAGTCATTGCCAATATTTACTCAGGAGTCCAGCTTTTATTTCCAGTCTGAACTTGTGTTATTCACTTCACAGTTGGTCTGTATTATTTTTACCTGCACCATCTTCCTTGGGCAGGTTCTTTTTTGCACTATAATGCCTTGGCAGATTTTGTTTTTGCTTTTGCCCCACCCCCCCCCTCCCATCACTTTTCTAATAGTCCGTCCCTAAATTAAATATATATAGCTTTATAAGCTTTTACTCCGTAGATGCCTTAAGAGATAACAAAACGGTCTTAAAAATTGAGCATTCTCTCAACTGCCATCTGTCAAGTGTCGTTTATATGAATTGAGTAAAAAACAGTTTGCAAAGGTGTTTGATAGTCACTCCTCGAATCATAATCCAAAAATTTTTAAACCCATCTTTAAAATACTTGACCAGGGCAGTATCTAAGGAGGGTATTGGGGGTGGGGGAGGGGGAGGGGTGCCGCACGTGTCTCTTTGTATATAGTACTCGCGAACTATGAGATTCGTGTTCAGAAAATTGAATCCTATTCAGAAGTACGAAGTTTCAGTCCAAAGTTACAAAAGCGACTGAAATTGTTTGTTTATTGAGATCATTGGAATGTGTGCAAATACGGACTTCATTTTCCAAAATAAAATTACTATAAATTCGGAAAACCTGTCATTGATATTCATTCGGAAATACTGAAAGTGCGGTCCAAAGCAATAATAGCGATATAAACTGAAAATTGAAAACTGTTTGAACTGAACTAAAATTCCTTTTCAACCGTTCTGTCGCCATGTATCTAGTTGAAGAACTGTCTAGTTGAAGAAACGCGGCCATTCGGTCATTCTAATTTTATTGCAAAGTTTGATATTTTTGTCAAAGATGACAAAATAATGTAACATAAAAATCTTAATAGACGCTGCAGTAGAGTCAGAGACGAAATTATAAAAATCACATTTTCGCGACAAAATTAAATCGTGCATATACACTGAGGCCATGAACGTTCCTACGACTGTCGCCAAAATGAAAAAGAAGCATTGGTTGAAAACAATCAAAGAAGCTCCAATATTTTATATAGACTTTATAGTGCTGAAATGTGCAGTCTAAATTGTGTATTTTACGATGGTTATAACTTTTTGAATGCTATAAAACGTTTACCCTGAATGCAGCTGGAAACACCACTTCAGGGACCCGAAATTTTACAATTTTTGGAGCACGATCATCTAAGTTATAGATGTCTGTGATGCGTATTGCCTTATTGTGAAACTAACATTTTTATACGTAAGCTGGGTTAACTGAGGGTTCAGTAATCACCTGTTAACAATGGAATAATGTTATTCGGAAATTTAGAGATCCATTTGGAAAATTTTCATCTGCACCACCTCCCCCCCCCCCCAACCATCAGGGTTGGCTACGGCCCTGACTTGATCGCACGGCATGCAAGTGTTGCGATACTGCACATATCTCACCATGATAATTGCGATTATATATAGAATTCTGTCGGGTAATTCCGTTCCTGTCGGGCAAAGTAGTGTCCGCCCCCTAAATATTTTTGGCCTGTACGCATATGATTCTGTTTGCTATATTCTGGTCGATCGTTAAAGCTTTGTAAACCAAGGACTTTCTCAAGAGAGTAAGGTCGCATTGAGACTGAAGGGTTAAATACTGCATACAGTGCATGAAATTAGCATGACGTATATACACGTCTGCGGCGCAGGCTGTAGGTACAATGAGTATTCAGTAAATCACGCCTTTAATGTATCAAAAACGATAGCTTTAATCTTGTTTGATTTTCCTATACGTTTGGTAATCTATTCATATAACTTATTTTGTACTATATTGTCTATATATAGTATTTTGTACTACTTAATTTCACTTTCTTTTCTAGTTTATTCCTTATTTATATCTTGTTAACCCACTTTATTCCTATTAACGGCTACAAGATGAAGAAAAGTGCTCCAAATGGTAAGATATATGTGCATCATGCCATTAGTTTTATCTTATTTGACGTAGTATTCGTATAAATTATGTATCAATATACCCTTAAATTATCACAGATCTAGGAAGTTTTATTGACTGTAAAATGGTGGACTGATCTTTTAATCTGTTCTACATGAACATTTCATTAATAACTGATGAGAATTGAATTGTTAGCCAATTTTTGGTTCCAAACGCTTTCTAACGTTCTTTTGGTGACGTTCTTTCGAAAAGGGTATAAATTACATTCTAAATTCCGCGTTTTTAGTATGTTCGCGGAGTGATATTCCTTCAGTATCTATCATATAGGATTCTCATTTCGTTCCTCTCGAATAGCCTTTTCCCTGCAGCTCCCTCAGTGCCCACAGTTCAACTCCATACAGCGTGACTGGCCTATTAATATAGAGCTTAAGCTAGCGACGTTTTTTGTGATTCACGAACGCTAACTGGAAGTAAATTAAGCCGTTATAGCTGGCGACAGCCGTTCTTGTTTGAAATCACGAACATGAAATTACATTGACTGCCGTTCTTGACGCTATAATTAACGGCTAAGTTATGTTGTGTGCACTGATATGTAGTGGTTGTGTGCAGTTCACTGGTTGTGTGCCGTCCGTGTCGTCAAAAATGTCGCTTGCTTAAGCTCTTTAATGAAATTTCGGTGTATTTTCAATTCTAATCTCGATCTATTTCTGTCACATATATAACACTGCTTACTTCCATTTCAACCATGCCATTTCAACCATGTCATTCTTTTTTGTTATTCTTATCTGACAACAATACATCCTTAGCATTTAAAATTATCGACTTGCTTAAGCCGTATTCCATGTCTGTCTACTATTAAGAGTTTCTCCTTCTTAATTAGTTGTTATCATTACTTTGTTTTCCTTGCATTGAACTTCAGTACACCAAATTCCATCGCTTCTTGCTACGCAAATTTAAAAGCTTTTTAATTTAAACAATGTTTGTTCTTATATGTACATGTTCGTATGACATTATGAATTCATAAAAATATTATTATATAATTTATGTTCTTTTGTTACATATCAAGGATATGGAATCGTGCGTTATCATTACAGAAACATTCAGGTAAATACAAAATGTTTAGGGCATTTATTGTAGAGGGAGGCGGGGGAGGGGGGGGTGACTTAGCCAAATATTCTCTATCAGTGATAATCTAATAAGTGAAGCACGGTATGAATGCAGGATCTAAATAATACGGATGTAGTGATATTTAAATCAAATGTTTATTTGAGCAATTAAGCATGATTTACCGTTGTTGTGATGTTCACGTTTGTTCTCTGTTGTGAAGGGGAAGAGTGGGCTTAAAATAGAGCTAGGGGCGTTATAGATTTCTTCCTCTAAAAGCGGGGCTTTTTTATCAGGAGGGAACTTTTTTAGTGGGGGGGGGGGCGTAAAAGAAGATAAAAAAAAGGTCTGCATTTTAGTGTTAACATAGTAATGAATTATTTTCTCTTATATTTTTCTTTTTTATTATCTGTTTCAGCAGACGCCGTTGGAGCGTTGCCCAACAGGTAAATAAATAGTTTGTTTAATATCTATAAGGAATTCTTGACCTCGATATATCTTTAAGAGGGCTTACGCTGTTCAGGGATGATGTGATTTGAATCAGAGGAACCATGTTTTTTCGATCACATTAAATATTGGTGGGTCAAGCGGGCATCCACATATATATCCTTGACCTTGAAAACGAAACGGTAAAAAATAGAGGGTTACGATTATGGATAAAGAAGAGAGTGTGTAATTAATCATATTTAATCTGATTTTTTCTATTTTTCGTTTGATATAGTACTATCAAATTTGAAGCCAAAACCATGTGTTTACAGTTGTAACAGAATTGTGTGGATTGAGAAAAATATGACTCAAGAATTACGAGAATGGAGAGACTTACCAAGTAATGAAAAAGTTAGATCTGATCAAGAGATTATGCTTGTACCAACATGCTCCTGTAACCCTTGCTCTGAGAAATATGTAAAACGACCATCATACGAATTTACTATTGTTAGTACTAAGACAGACCGACTTATCCGTAAAATTAAACATATAATAAAGTTTTGTACTACATGTTAACAAATGGTCACACTGGTTAAAAGTTATAGTAACTGCTCCTATGCTCCAATATTTAACTACAGATCACATTTCACAAATTTAAGATTTCAAATTTCTCTTGTATATGATCTCCATATATCTTTCAATCTTTCATTTATCTTCTCCAATGCCGTTGGAATTGTGTCCATTTCTGTCTTTGCCCACGAAACTATTTTCTATGTTCACCGCGATGATCACATGTATCAGTTCTCCTTTCGGCTATGCTCATACCAGTTGTAGTGACGTGCTACCAGGTGATACTAATAATAGATATGACTTTACTAATTATTAACTAACATACTAATCCACAATCTCGTTCCCCGAGCCCGCGATTCTTCGGGGTTCCCAAAGGATTGCAGGCTCGGGGGACGAGATTGCTGATCTCAATACAACGAGTGGGGACAAATTGTCCCCACTTTTGCAAACTTTGAACATTTTGTTCTAGGCCTCTAAACAGCTGCCCGCATATTAATGAGAACGCTTAGAGGCCTAGGAACTAGGCTGTAGGCTGCCCAATGTCAAAAAGGGAAATACCCTGGGAACGAGGTTGACAATACCGCCGTCCGCGACCGCCTTTTATCCACACCCCACGATATCCTGTGACTGTGTAGAAACTTTCAATGCGTTTCACGGCAATAGAAATTAGTTCCTAGAATTTCCTTTCATATTTATCGTACATATTTACTGTTTTCCTGGTAAGGTAGTACCTGGAACGTGTTATATAAGGCTTGCTTGCTCTGGCAAAGACGTATAGATATTTGAATTAGATAAGTTCTCCGGTATGACGATAATGAAATATAAATGGGCAATAATGCCAATATTTAATCCTTCCGTTCAGTTGATTTAGCTAGATATTAGTAGCTTCATTCAATCTCTTTGTTGTTTTCAATATTGCTGAGTCACCATTTATATAATTTTTTATCTCTATTTTGTGGCTGAGTTAGGTATTTGTTTGCAATTTCCTGTTTTCCTGGTAAAACCGCAGGGAGTCAGCATAAATAATCCGGTTCAATGATTTAAGCTTGAAATTGTATCAGAATTATTCAAGGTATTTTTAAAAATACGATGATAAAATTCGTTATTTCAAAATGTCAATGTCGAGAAATGTTGTGTTTACAGCTCAATTAAAGAAAGCGGATTTTCATTCAGTCACAAGCTGGCATCGTGAGCTAGAAATCGCGAAAGCATTGAAGATAGCCCATGATGATGAGAATAAAGACGACGAAGCAATCGCATTAGAAAAACTTGGCGGTGTTTACAACGCTCGTGCATGTCTCGAAGACGAATCGCATACACTGTTTGCTCGTTTGGACCAGTTTATTCTTGCTACTGCTCTTTACAACTCCAGCTTGATTCGGAACAACGATTCCACAAAGAAAAACGAGCTGGAAACAAAGCTACGACGAATTGAGGAAGACATCATTTCACACTGCGGTCAGACGATAAACACAAGCGAATTTCAACACGATATCGATAGAAACCACAAGAGTAAACTGGATGAATTCAGACAGCAATGTAGTGAGAAATTGAAGTCTATTCAGAGTAATTATAACGTTTTTACTTCTCCATTACACGATATAGATGCTGAGAGCGAAGCCAGACGAGCAAAAGCAATAAGAGAGCTTTTCACTGAAATCCGAGAGTTTATGAAAGACGCCGTCACCCTGTTATTAGACGAATGTATAGAAGTACTCGGACAACCTCCTGAAGGCGTCAACTATGCTTTTATTGGTTTTGGATCTTTTGCAAGAGGAGAGGCAACACCGTTTAGTGATTTGGAATCTGCTTTATTGATCGAAGAAGGCAAGAATGACGCTTCTGTTAAAGAGTACTTTGTCAAAATAATGGAATATTTCAATTACAAGGTGTTGAATTTACAAGAAACAATTTTGCCCTCGATGTGTATTCCTTCCTTGAACGATGAAAATAATTTAATAAATTCTCTGGAAAGATACAAGTGTTCAAGCGGTTCCTGTACAAGTCAGAAATGTAGAGATGACGCAACAGAATGGCCATTTCTTGGAAAAGGAAAGGAATTTTACGATAATGAAATGCGCGGTTTTTCTGTCGATGGTCGAATGAGCAAAGCTTGCAAGACTCCTCTTGGTCGTCTGGTACAAGGAAGAGGACAAAATAGAGACCTTATAAAAACACCAACTGAACTAGCGGAACTATATATTTCAGCATTGAAATGTGATCATTCTCCAGTAGAAGATAATTATGATTTATCCACAGTTCTGAGTAACGTCTCCTTTCTCTATGGCAACGATCCAGAATTAGTTGATACCTACGATGCCCTTGTTCTCTCGCGCGATGATACAGAATCTAACCCTCGTCAATCATCAGCCATCTTGTGTCTTCAAAATGCTCTCGATCAATTCCAGTTCTCCTTAACGTCCAGAGATATCGGTCTGATTTCGTCTATCAAGAAGAAACTTTACCGTGCTGTTGGTATGTTGATAACTAACATTGGTAAATTTCAATATTCCAGTGTGATCGATAATTCTTCATGGAATATCTTAGATCGCCTGCGTGAAGATGGTATCATTTCTGCCGACGCTCATCGCAATTTGTCCGTGGTTGTTAGTATTGTGAACGAAGTTCGGTTAATGGCTTACTTACGATGCGGCAGACAAGACGAGATCTTTTCCTTCTTTGATCAATCCATTGACATTAATTTGGAACTGGTTAGAGACTTGTGTATTCGTTTTTTCTACACAGTATTTCCATTTCAGAAAACTGTAAAGAAAATTCTGTCCAAGTTTGAAGTGCAGGATAGCGCCACCATTCAGTTCCCATCAAGTGAGAAGTTTTACGAGTATTCCCACTTCAATTCTGCTATTGCTCTCTCCTTCACATCCTATCGATATTTCAACTTTATGATAGAGAAGTTTGCGCAAGCTTATGAAAGTGTCACGAATGAAGATTTTAAGCGACTTTGCCTGGCGTATTTATCCTGTCTTCACCCCGATTACAGTTCACAATATTGTGAGAAAATTCTGGCGTCCATTGGAGATGGAAACAACTGCGAGTGGAGGATCTTTACTTATTTGATTGCTGCAATGGCGTCTTTCCATAAGGATAATATCCCAAACATTGAAACATTTTTGAATGCTGCTGTCGAAGCTAGCGAATCGGACATTTTCGCTCCCGATTCTATAACAGAGGTGAATGTGTGTGCGTACAATATGCTAATCTCAGGCCTTCTGAAATTTCGTCAGAGAAGTTACAATGAAGCTTTGGTTGACTTTGATTCTGCTCGAATGTTGTATGAAACAATCATGCAGTCAAAAGGAAGTGTATTAAGTCTCTTTGAAACCACAACCTTGTTTATGTCAGGAAGCTGTCATATAATGCTTGAGAGGCATAATGATCCCAGTGTTGAAAACGCCATGCGCAACGCGAGGCATTACACTGGAAATGGTGATTACATGCGCATACTTTATCATACATACATGGTATATTCCCAAGGTGCTGAGAACGACCAAGAACTGATCAAACATGTTGAGAAGATTTTGGAACTTTTTACCCGCTTTCGATGTCCTAAAGGACAGGAACTTTGGGCTTCTATTCTCGCTCAAGGTATTATTCTGGCTGCGTTGTTCCTTGGTCTTCTCTATCGTAATATGGGGCGCGTGGACGATGCTCTTCGTATATTTCGCCTGGCATCTGCTCGTTTGATATCAAAAGCATTGGAACTATGCGGTGATAAATGCCACGTTGGAAAGATTAAAGCAGAGAAAGCTCGAATGTTTATTGATGCCTTTAAAGCAATCTTCAAGTTCTCTGAAGCAGAGTGTTTGCACTTTAAAGATTGCAAAGACGAAATGTGGATATGTATCGCTGATGCTCTTGCTAAATTGGCCAATTATCGTGGAAAAATTCAGCAAATAGAGCAACGGGATGTATTTGCAGATGCTGTTTCTCTTAGTAGATTTCATCTTCGCGGGAGTGGTAGTTTTCCAGTATGGCGTACAAATGACAACCGCCAACACGCAGCTCCACGTTTTCTTGATACCCTGAGCATGGCGCCTCTTCTAGAGAGCTGGTGTGATGCACTTACCAGAGAAATGCAGTTCATTTTATACACGACAGAACGAGATGTTAACGAGCAACTACTCCAACAAGGTACACCAATTGTATCTCTGATATCCCCGAATCTTCTCGCCCAGTTTCAAGTGAATCCGTGTAATGTGTTGCGATCTTGGATTCCAGTCATTCGCCCTTTTGCAGACGGATTAATAAGCGAGATTTTCTCTGGCGTCAATTTCCAAAGAACGGCTGTATTGGAACTAATCAAGACCAATCTTGGTGAGTGTCAGCAGTATGCTGTAGAATTTATTGACTACTGGAAGGAACTATTTTTCCTCTTTCTTCGATTTTCATTGTGCAATGACTTGCTGAATTCTTTTGGCTTTTTGAAAGAATAGACGTTCCTCCACTGAACGAAGTCAAAAACATGTTTGCAGTTCATAGCCTATTAGTTTTTTATCAAACTTGCACCGCGTAAAATTTACTGACCCAACAATGCATGGGCCAGTGATGTAGTGAGCATTCTTAATCAATCAATTCGCGTTACAACTCCGTTACAACTTGATTGTTTGTTTGTTTTTGAAATGGAAAGCAATTGTCAAATTATCCGAGTCGGGAGAATTACCATTTTTTCTTGCAAAACGAAATTAAAATTTCTTCCTTTCATCGCATATATAAGTTTCCGTAAAAACAAACGCTATCGCATAGAGACAACAATTAGAATGCCCTCTATTAAGCGATTTTGAATGTTATAAACAACCATCTACGAAACAAATAAACAGTGGAGAAGGTAGGCGGAGTTTTAAAATAGATGCTTTGGTGTTTATATTTCATGTTCTACATGAAATATGATTTTTCAAGCTCAAGAATGTTATAAACAAAAATTTCGATATATTAAACTAAGATATTTTGGAGCACATATCATTTTAAAACTATGTGTTTTTTGCAAAAAAATGTGACCAATCGGTTAATTTGAAGTAAGGGACCGGTCATAAAGTATGTGTACTGGTGGGGGGTGGAGGGTATTCCAAAATACTACCATAAAATTTGGCACTCCCCGAGAAGCATCGGAAAATATTTAATACCCCTCTCAAAGGTGATGAAATGTTTCTATTAGACATAGTATTAGACTAATTTTGTGTTTCGTACCCCCACAAATGTCGTAATTCGTCTCACACCCCCCGCCCCCCCCCAAAGTTAGATAATTTGTTTCGTACCCCTCCAACTTACCCTCCACCCCCCCAGTACACATACTTTATGACCGGTCCCTAATGATCGGCCGTTGGTAATTTAATGGGCTTTCTAACACACATTATATAAGCCGATGGGCGATAGGTAAAACAATCTTGACTTCATTTTGACACGGCTGAAGTCGAAAGTTTGCCATAAATCATATGAATTCTATTTTGTAAATGTCGTGTTTCTCAGAATATTTCTTGGACCTGGTCCTAAGGAAAAAAGCTTTAGTTAAAATATTTAGGTATTACTATTATCCAGGTATAAAGGCATAAAGCTAGTTCAGTAAACCACAACATTCAACAATGTTTTATAAAACTTTTCGACTTCTTTTTACCCGACATTATATATAAAGCTAATGGCACTGATGCCTATTTGCTTAGATAATAGATAGCCAATCTGAATATATATTACCATAAAGAACCTTCTTTCGAAAAAGAAGTACAACATTAAAACTGCTGTCCTCATAATATTTTTGGCTAGCCCGTTCGCTGGCTATATACACTATCATATACACAAAAGGGGTGTAATGAATGTAATAAATGTAATGTGGGATGATCACTAAATAGAATTCCAGTTACATATAGAGATCTAATGCACCAATCAAGTATTTTACCTCAAATACCTCAATTCTGAGTGGGAGTTTTCTGAAACTATTTCTGAAATTTGTTTCGCTTAAAATTAAAGATAAGAAAAAATTTCCTTGCTTATTAATTGTTATTTTAATTCAATTAACTTTAAAGAAGCCACTATTTCGGTAAACATGATGTAGATCAGGCGCGTAACGTGAAAGGCCACGTATTGGCATCAAATATATATCAAACAAAACAAAAGAAAAGAAGGCGTTGTGATCGCATTTTCAATTCATTTATCAGACCCTTTTTGTGTGAAAGATTACGTACCCAATTGCCACGTATACAAAACAGATAAATTGTGCCACATTTTATTCATCTATCGTTTTTTCTCACCACACCCTGGAGGGCGGCCAGACCCACAGGCATTTGATATTTCAAATTTTTTCCAATTGTCCTATCTGTGGGCAAGAGAAGACATCTGAATATATGAAAAAGTTGTCCTGACTACCTCATAGCTTATCAATTTCAATGTGGCCATTTTGCGTAGCCACACAGGGACGTCGCTACTGGGGGGTGAGGGGGGGTGGGGGGTGTTACACCCCCCAATAATTTTAAGCGGGAAAAGTTGGTCAAACTGGAAATGTTTTGGTCAAAATAATTGGTCACTTATAAGCTGAAAGTGCGAAAGTATATAGTCAAAAACCAAAATACTTATTGACCAACAGGGAGCGAATTAGCAGCGAATTGACATCCGGTTTAACAGTCAACATTTTCTGTTTTGTTGTGCGCATAAATACGAAAATCTAGCTAAACCAGTAAACCTCACCTTGATTATTCTCAATCCACTATATCCTTGCAAGATGAAGTGCTTATCAGTCAATATAAGCTAAGTTGCTTTTCTAAGCTGAGTTCAAATAATTTGTAACAACTGTGCAGTAATTTAGTTTGGAGTAAAGATGTTAAAGTCATTGAAATATTATTTTCTTAAAAATTGCTGTTTACAATTTTACGGGAACTTAAATTACCTAGCACAACCCCCCCCCCCCCAAACAAGCATTCAAAACTTGAAAGTTGGTCAAAATGTTCCCCAAAACTTGGTCAAAATTTCAGGACATCCCTCCAATGCGACGTCCCTGAACCACATGTACGAACTGCGAACCTTTTATTATAAATATCATGTCCTTTTTGTCCCTCATGGACTGCATATCTCGGAGCTTCACGAAAAAATACTTCGTTCTTTTCTCTCCCATGTTATCAAGATCGGCTGTTAAGTGGCTAACATTCTTCATGTAAACCGCGGCGATCACGTCGGAGAAATACGTTCACTTCTTCACGCTTCAAAAGGACGTCATTCATTCCATCATTCTTATCATCAACTTAAAAAATGTAATTTTTGGGTTAACGGAGCTTGCAACTTGCTAACGGAGTGGTTCGGCTCTTCAAAAGGGACCGGGAAATGGCATTTCAGGAGACCATAAATGACGTAATTCTAAAATATTATGAAGGCCGCTTAATAGGGACAATTCTTTATTCAATAACTAACCCTTGGCCTCTGATAGCCAATATGCTAGATGAGTTAATTACAATGTATATGATTACTGAGACAAATATGAATTATTATGTTTCGTCCTTACCTTCAACTGCCTTCCAGATAAAAACACCATTGTTTCGAGAGCAAATGAAGAATTTGTGGTCGCCACTTTCAACAATTTGCGTTTGCCATAGTTATCTTCACTGCAACATCCAAAACCATACCTGGTTCTTGCATCCACCTGTCCCTGCATGTGCCGATTTTTTAAACACAAAACCATACAAGCACCATAATGCATATCATATACTTCATTGCAATATTTTACAATTGTTGGAGGAGGTCAAGTTTATTATTTAGTCCTAAACGGTTATTTTTGGTAGCTGTACCCAATGAATGTTATTGTTTAGAGATACAGTAATGGTCTATAAGTGCGTTAACAACCTAGCCCCCAATTATTTATGCAACAAGTTTAGTAAACGTGCCGAGTTACACGATCATCCAATGCGCTATCAAGATCTGCTCCACATTCCATTTTACAGAACGGCAGCAGGACAGAGGAACGAAAATCTGGAACGATTTAGAAGACAAATTTAAAAACATTCCTACAGTAAGAAGTTTTAAGAACAAACTTAAATCACATATTCTAGATACGTTTTATTCGAATCCATAATTTTTATCCTTTTATTACGGTGGCCCATATGTGCAAAACACCCCCAATAAGTAAATTCACCCCGGAGTTCATAAAACACCCCAATACACCAAATCGAAATGCAACAGTTGATCTGAAACACCCCCAAAAGATTCAAATCACCCCCAAAAGATTCGAAACACGCCAACAGATACGAAACACACCAAAAGATTCGAAACACCCCCAAGAGATTCGAAACACGCCAAAAGATTCGAAACACCCCCAAGAGATTCGAAACACGCCAAAAGATTCGAAACACCCCCAAGAGATTCGAAACACCCCCAAGAGATTCGAAACACCCCCAAGAGATTCGAAACACGCCAACAGATTCGAAACACCCCCAAGAGATTCGAAACACGCCAACAGATTCAATCCTCGTGATGCAATTGTTTGTTTCTTGTTGTCATGATTTAAAGCATTCGTTATGGCAGAAGTCCACTCAACTGGGATAGCACCTTTTATTCCAACTCATTTGAACGAAGAACAGGCGATACGACATTATTTTAATTCCGGTTTTGAGCACAATGTAATCCTTCAGTTTTTGTCGAGGTATCATGGTATAACAATGTCCTCAAGAACTCTCTGTTATCGTCTAAAGCAATTTGGACTGAGTAGAAGACATGCGCCTGGGGAAATTGACGAAGAAAGGGTTGCCCACTTGATCCAACAAGAATTAAATGGCGATGGGTGTCTATTAGGGTACCGTGCAATGTGGCGGCTTGTTAGAAGAAAATATCAAGTCAAAGTGTCACGAAGAGTAGTACAAAGACTGCTTCGTGAAATTGACCCCGAAGGATCTAATGAGCGTAGATCACACCGTCTTAGGCGAAGAGAGTATAATAACCCTGGTCCAAACTTCTGCTGGCACGTGGATGGGTACGACAAACTGAAACCCCATGGATTCCCAATTCATGGGTGTATAGATGGTTTCAGTCGTCGTGTTTTATGGCTGGTAGTTTGCAAGAGCAACAATAATCCGAAAATTATTTCTAAATATTTCCTCCAATGCGTAGAACAGAACCAGGGTTATCCAAGTATGGTAAGGACAGACAGAGGAACTGAAAACACGTTAATGGCAGCAATGCAGTGCTTTTTTCGTAGGTCTCATGGTGATGATCATGCAAGCTTAAAAGCCCATCTATATGGGCCATCCACATCAAATCAAAGAGTAGAAGCATGGTGGAGCCAGTTACGTAAATCGTGGACAACATGGTGGATGAACTTTTTTTCACATATGGTAGAAAGGGGCGAGTTGGATACAAGTGATGATTTACAGAAAAACTGTTTGTGGTTCTGTTTCAACAAAATTTTACAGCAAGGTCTAGATCAGGTACGTACAAGCTGGAATACTCATTACATAAGAAGATCTCGCTACAATACGCAGGCAGGTGTTCCAGACCAGATGTATTTTTTACCTGAATCAGTTGGAGCACACAATTGCAAGTTTGCTATTGATAATGCGGATATCATCGCCATGCAAGCACATGTTGATAACCAATCACAAGATGATTATGACATATATTTTGAAGAAATCTGTCTGCAATTGGGTCTACCAGATAGAGCTCAATGGACTGCAGATGAGGCAAAACACTACTTTCACCGTCTAATGGATATTGCACTTTAATTAATAAGCAACAATTGGATTAGGTTTTTGTGATATCCGGAATTGTCAAGGTCAATGTAAATGTTATCAGACAAAGCCGGATAATTTCGGATATAACAAAAACCTAATTCAATAATTGTTTTATTAAACGTTGCTTTTTATGCATGAGTCAATATTAACCCCCACCCCGGGCCAAGGTGGGGATACTAGGGGGTACAACAGGGGATTCGAAAATAAATGTGCCCAAGGTTTGGAGGCATTTGCAATAGTTGGATCGTTGGGGATCCCGAGGGGTAGGGGCATTTGTATATTATCTGCAGTCTTTCTGGTCAGCAGCCATACACATGAAACGGTGTAGGTACTTCATATTGCAAGGATATAATGGATCCAAACCATAACACTATTAATTAACAATTATTCGCCGAAGGCGAGGTGAATATCGGTGAATAAAAACCGAGACGAAGTCGAGGTTTTTATTCACTGATATTCACCGAACCTGAGGCAAATAATTGTTTTAGTAAAATTACATAGGTAATTATTTGGAAAAAAATATAAAATGCACATTTCAGAAATATTTTAATTGAATATTTACGATAAAAGCGGCTTAAAAACGCTTTAGGTGATTATCGCGTATTAATCCGAGGTAGCGCAACCAATCAGCGTTGAGAATTTTCAATAATCACCTATGTAATTTTACTAATTAACAATTAGACAACGAGGCCGAGTTGGCTATGAGCGAATAGTCAACGAGGCGAAGCCGAGTTGACTATTCGCTCATAGCCAACGAGGCCGAGTTGTCTAATTGTTTTAGTATAAACTATAGCATTTATTGAGAACTAGGGAACACAATACAAAAGTAAACAAAAGTATTAATATTAATTTTAAACGTGAATTTTCCGCCATTGTTTTGAATTTTGCTACTAGTAGACTATCACTAATAGTCTACGAGTAGCGTAGCCAATCAGAACGCAGGAAAAGTGATAGTCTATTACTAAGTTTATACTAACAACTATTAACCCTAACCAACCCTAAATTTCCTATCTTACCCTGGAAGTACTTACATGAAACATGCGCTTTTTGATTTTTGAAGCTGGAAGTGCGAAACACGTTAAATTAATTACATTTAAAAAATTTTTTTTTTCTGTTTTGGTAATGAGAATGGCCCCAGGTAATGGGGTATTTGTTGGATTTTGTTGTCAAAATCATTCCCCATGTATGGGGGATTTGTTGTGTATTTCCATTGGCCATAAAACAAATCCCCACCTTGGCCCAGGGTGGGGGTGGAGGTTAATATTGACTCGTGCATTACCTCCTCCAAGGTTCGTGATCATGTGAAGACATTTGAGAATGTGAATACCTTACACGCATTGTCACCGAAATAGACGTGAAGTAGGTAGTATTTTCAAAACAAGGAAACACTATTCTAAACACCAGAATAAATCGTAAATTGTTCATAAATAGACTAAAGAACTGTAATAGAATGTTAACATTTGTCGTTGAAGTCAGTTTTCATCACTCAGTAGTCGGTGATTTGTTACGACTAGCAATGAATAGAAACAAAAAAATGTTTACTCTAAATATTTGCCGAGAATTGAAAACGATCCGACACAGTTTATTTTTTTCTTTTAAATTTGAGTTCTTTAAAAGTTTATCGTAGAACATTAATTCGCTTATCATCACCGTAACTAACTAAGTAATGAAAACCAAAAGTCAAGACGCAAACTGAACATGAACTGTGTTAAAACCGAATATGAAAACAGACCAATTTACAGTTTGTGTACTTGTACAACCGTTTAAGCTAAGTCCTATGTGACGTATAGAAGACCATTGCCCTTTTATGATGTATCTGTAAGACTGTTAAGTCGGCCCAAACAAAACAGTTAACGAGATGTTATTTGAAAACAGTCATTTGTGAAATTTCACACATTGCCAAATCCAGGAGAGTTAAGGGCTATCTTTAAAAGCAGGAACGGGGAATCTGGGAACGGAACGGGGAACGGAACGGGGAACTTTAAAAACAGGAACGCGAAAAGCCGGAATCTTTAAAAACAGGAACGCGAAAAGCCGGAATCTTTAAAAACAGGAACGCGAAAAGCCGGAATCTTTAAAAACAGGAACGCGAAAAGCCGGAATCTTTAGGAATCGGGCAACGCGAAAAGCCGGAATCTTTAGGAATCGGGCAACGGGGAATCGGGCAGTGGGAAAATCGGGCGACGGGGGGAGTGAGGGAAACGGGGAGCGGGAGAATACCGTATTCCCCCTTTTAAAGATCTTTAAAACCCGTATAAATACTAAAATCGGTAGGCTCTAGCCATTGCCGAATGCCGCCGAAAATTGCCGTTGGAAAACGGGAATATATCTGGTTTCATGCGCGCATATATTGGCAGAAAGCGTACGACATTATCTACATTTCGGTGGTATTTATATTTTTTCTAGCTACAATATTGAGCGAGAAATCATTGCCTAAACGAGGGTGTCGAATTGCCGTCGATATAGTGAATATTATATTCTAGTCTTATATGTCAAAGTAGTGTCAAAATGGCTGTTACGACTAAGTTGCCTATTCTCGAACGAGGTAGTTCGCAAATATTAGACGCGTATATTGAAGATTTACCGCTTTTTGAATGGGCAGGAATTAAAGATAAAGTCCGCCTGGGCGAAGGGAGCTTCGGGGATGTTTTTACCGCAGAATTCGAAGGGAAAACGGTCGTGTTAAAAAAGCTAAAGCGGCAACAGAAAGAGCGTGAAAAAGCTATGTTTCTCAAAGAGATATCAAAAGATCTAAAGTGCAAACATATCGTGCGCGTCGAAGGTTATAGCAAAAGCCCAGTAGCGGTGATGCTTGAGTACGTCTATTTCGACTTCCAGCCACTTGGGATTGAAGGCGATCGCGTAACGACTCTCACAGAATTACTCGATTTTATCTGTAGTGGTAATTTTGTGAAGGAATTATCATCCCTCAACCTAAAAATAGCGCAGGATGTTAGCTCGGCGGTAAGTTACCTTCATGATAATGACATCGTTCATAGAGATATTAAACCCGCGAATATTTTGGTGTCAAATACACACTATTGTAATCTCAAGTCCCGAGCTGAAATTGAAAAGGAATGGCAGAAAGAAGCAATAGTGTGCAAGCTTGCCGATTTTGGCGAAAGCCGATCCAGCCTTAACCAAACCGCGGTCGCAAGCCATACAAGAACGACCAACTTTGAAAGAGGGACTCTTGTGTACAATTCGCCTGAGATGCTAACAGCAGAACAAGGTCAATCGTTCTCATTGACGGACTTAAAATGCTGCGACGTTTGGTCTCTCGGAATGGTCATGTTCATTCTTCTTAATCCTGATTTAGAATTTCCGTACTGTATAGAAATGGAAGGAGAGAGCGTGAACAGTGTTTGGAAAGCGCGGGAAGTTCTTATTCGCCTAATGCGTGAGGAAACGAAGCCCTCATTTTCTGACAAGTATCATCGCATCAGAACGGTCGACTGGTTAGCAATCGACAGAGCTTTTAAGGCTTGCACATCATTTCCGCCAAGTGAGCGATTGTCAGCCAAAGCTGTATTAGAAATGGTGACAACAGAGTGTGAAAACTTCGCGGAGTCTGATGCTATAAAATCCCAAGATAAATGCCTCTCGTGCCCTGATTCTGAGAATATGCCATTTGAAAACGAAAACGCCCAGGATTCAACAAGCAACCAGTACATCCATTCTGTTGATTCAAACAAGGTAAGCCTTCTCCAATATTCTACCAAAAGTTTGATAGTTTTTCAGTTGCTTAGGTGTTGTGGTGTTCCTTTCAGTGATACACATTTTGTCTCATAATAAAAAAATTGAATTATTTTTAGGAGTACCATATTCACAAACATTCCAAGGTGGATGTAGCAAAACTAGTGAACTGTAAGTCTTGTGTAAGAATTTCAATTAAAGTACATTTTATTTTGAACAAGGCGTTAACTCACGCATCCATCAATAGCGACGGCATCTTGAATTTCGTGTTTAGCGCAACGCATTGTGGGTTATTCGGGGTTTGTTGGGAGGAGTACAATTATTTCATTAATTGTTATTGGAAATGAAATGGGGTTTATTTAATGGGATATCCTGTCCTAATTTTCCAGCTGTTTATATCACTTTTTGAACTCTATGTTTCATGCAAACTGCAAACATTGTGTTGTACATAACACTATATAAGTTTAGTACTTAACTTTTCTGTGTTGGAACCATGGTATGTTACAAAATAACCCATAAGATGGGTGAATTTTGCAAGTTGCAACAATTATAACATCAGTTTTTGCTTCTAGACCTTTTGCCAAGAGGGTTGTTGAATCCACTGATCTGGCAGAATTAGGTGTATCTGGTCCTGTTATTTTTCTATGCTCTTCAAGCTCTAATGAATGTAAGAGATATGTACTGCTTTGTTATGTATGTTCAATTTATGCTATATGAAGTGCTTATTTATACACATGTATACGAAAATGTTAAAATCCCTTAAATTATCTTTCAAAAGACAGGCATATATGATCTTCTTGGTTTTACACAGTACTAGATATACTGAAGAAAATAGAGACCTATTGTAGCTCTGTTATCAGGATTTTCTCAACTGCCACTGCCAAAAACCAAATTGGACCAGCAAACCGGCAATTAATTACCATGTGATTTGTGTCATTATTCAGCAATAATTGGCCAAGAGAGTTCACAAATAGTTGATGATGATGCAGTTAGACTTAGAAGTGAGGACGCAGCCTTAGCAAGAAGTGGCAAAAGCAATGAAGATGTACAACATGATGGTGAAATGGAAACTAGAGCAGTAATTAACGTTTTGAATAATAAACAAAATTTTGATCTAGACAAATCTAGACAAAACTTTTATCACATCTTGAAAGAGCATCACAAAATTAATGGTACTCTGAAGTTTCGTTGCGAAATGTTGTAAAATGCATCTAATATAGCCGTTTTTCAGTCTTTTTTATTGCGCCATATGCACGCGAAATTGACAGCCGGAAACGCCTTGGGGCTGTCAATTTCCCATTTGTAATGGAAATACAAAATGACTGAAAAATGGCGAACTTGCGGGCTATGTTATATGCATTTTACGACGAAATTTCGGAATACCACTAATTTTGTGATGTTCTTTCAACTTTCAAGCTGTGATGAAATTTTTGTCTAAACTTGTTCAGATCAAAATTTTGTTTATTATGCAAAAGGTCTACTTGAGAACGCTCGAAAAATATGTACCGTAGTTTTAAGTGCTTTAGCACTTACAGGACCTCGTCTTTTTTAAACAGGATGATATCATGGACAAAGAGGACGGGACAAGTGATATTTCATCAGATCACGATTTCGTGAAGTAAGTTATCAAACATTAAACCTGCTATGCTTAGCTGCTTGCATGAAGTTACAACGTGAAGTTAACATTGTCGCTTTTGTTTATTTATTACAGTGACAATGATATTACAATGGAAGCGTTTAAACCTTCTGGTGAACCTTACAAGGATGACGCGATGACTCCTGTCTTCTCAAGGAGTAAGGAAGCCTATAACGGGGAACAAATCGTTCGCATCTTAATGGGAAAGTACGAACTTGAGCACACATGCATATCGCAACCCTTAAACGTTTCACATAACGTTTCCTTCCTTGTTGACATCAGTTCCTACAACATCGAGATGATTTGAAATGCGATGATATGGGGCGTGGAAGTACAATGGCTCACCTAAACGCCTTTTCGCGCTGAAAGGGATTCAAAAGGGATCATGAAGATTCGTTCGCTAGATAAGTCGTCTTCTACATCTGAAACAGACGTTTACGAGTTGAAAAGAACTTATTACAGGAACGTCTCTGACCCAGATGTTCGCAAAATTGTTTCAAAATTAAATGGTAAGTGTTGAATAACGGTTATTAACAAATCCACAAAATTTGGCGAAAAATTATTATTGTATATATACATTCAAACTGCGATCACGTTTCTTGCTGGGACGCGTTGGGTTAGGACGTTCGGGTTTCCGTGTGGCGTTAGTTGCCGTGGCAGGGGGATTTTGATTTACAAAATACATGTGCTTTTGGCCTGTTGAGTATTTCTTTGTTTCCTTATAAAGCACTTGGCTCAGAGAACTAAAGACTTTAAAACAAAGAACTATAGGCTACGTTTCGCATTATTTTAATCAACAGTTTATATACGGGCAATGAAATGTTGAATGTTTTCGTATACAGAGTTTCACGTCTTTTCTCCACATTCGATGTTTCTGGATACGGCTAAACATTGAAAGAATCTTTTATTTTTCTCCAGATAACTGTGGTAATGAACTTCCTTATGCGCTTGTACAGTACCTGTTCAGTGGCACAGAACATGATGTTAAATGTATCAAGCCTCATGGGAATTCCAAATTCAAATCTTCTTACATGCGGCTTCTACCCAGCACAAGAGACAAGATGAAAAGTCTGTACTTGATAAAGAAAAGACGGTTAAAGAAGCTCTTGATGAGGTATATCGCTCATCAGGCGATGTTACAATGGCCAGGTCTGTTGGTGAATTACCGAGAGGGCCAAGTGATATGTATAACGCCAGACACTCAGCAAAGCAATCTTCTGAGTCTCGTTCTGCGCCCTATGATGAAAGTGAAAAGGCGAAACTAGTCAAAATATTAGTGTAAGTAGCGTGTGGACACTCCTAGAACGCGCAAAGAGAGACGAAGAACGCTCTAAGGACGCAGTATTCATACGTAAATGTGCAATACATCCGGATTTCTTTGTTGTTATTGCAAACGACCAGCAACTAAGAGAGCTTGTTCAATTCTGCACACACCCAACGGAATACAGTGTTCTTGGAATTGATCCAACGTTTAACGTATTTGATCGCAACATCAGCCTCACCGTTACAACCTACAGAAATCTCAAGCTAGTAAACCCGAAAACCGGAAAAGCACCTGTGTTTGTGGGACCGTTACTTATGCACCAAAGGAAGGATTGGCAGACGTACTCAACGTTTGCGCATGCTTTGAAAACTCTCAAACCAGAACTGGAGGGTATTCTTGCTGTTGGAACCGATGGCGAAAAAGCCCTTATTGATGGATTTAAACGAAACATGCGTTTTGCTGTTTTCCTACGATGTTTTCTGCATTTTAAAGACAATATCGAAAGAGAACTCGCGAGTAGAGGAATAACGGGTGATGCCAAAAGCTTTTCGTGTCAGAAGTATTCGGCAAGCAGGAAGGCTCTGTGAAATATTTTGGACTCGTCGACTGTGAGACTGAAGAAGAATGCGACGCAAAGCTTCAAGACCTCAAACTAAGCTGGGAGGAAAGAGAGAAAGAGCATGGGAATGGTGGCAACAAACGTACGTTCTATGAGTGGTTTCAGGATGAAAAGGTATTAGAACCAGTTGTATATTTCACACATTAAATACCCGAATACTTCCTATGTATATGTGTCTCCCTTTGAAGCAGTGCTGTAAGAGGGGGGCGAAATTACCATGACGACATGACCTCTTCCTCTATACAAGAGGTCATGCTTAATTATTCGTGTTAATAAAGGGATTGACATGTAAAAATTTAGGAGGTCCAGTACAAAGATATACATTACAAATAGTTTAATCTTTACATTTAAAAACAATGACCTTGCTGTATGATTAACGAACCGTTGCCGTTGATAGAGAATATTGGAAATTGCATTTCCCATGCCCTATTTTTCAAACTTTTCCGTACACCATTTACCCTACGAACGTCCCTCCACGGCACTGTTCCGTGAACCATCTTTTCACGGTTATAGAGGTCTGACAAACATCGAACTCGCATACAAGAACTGTTGAAATTATATATAAATCTCTTTTAACAGTTCTTCATATCTTGCTTAGTTTTCGAAATACCATCTCATTGACGGTGGTTTTAGTGAGGTCACAAGCGAGATTAACCGTGTAAAACTACTCTTGGGTAACCAAATAACAATTACTAGATGTTTTATAGACCCCTTTCATAATTCAGACTAATTTAAATGATTGTGATGTGCATCATAATAAGCCTTCTTATCCTCTTTAGATTCAGAATTTCTTTGCAATTTCAGTCATAGAAACGAGTCCAAGATGGTGGCCAGCTCACTCATTTCGGTCTCGATATTTCTATATTAATAATTTTACTAGTTCTTTTAAATTAAACAAACTATGGACAAACTAAATTTCCATTGCCAATACCATTTAATTTCAACTAAGGGTCCGATTATGTGGAGGCGAGTTACCCGGCTAATCGGACTGAACATAGAGTGAACAATACATACAGTGAACAATTAACTCACTCCGATTACTGTGTCTCGATTTAGAGTTGACCTCCACTGAAATGTATGACGTCATATGAAATCCAAAAATTGAGAAGTTAAAAGAAAAGTTCCGCGTAGACGTTTCGCGGGTTACCTGCACCGCAGCACAAGAGCGAAAAACTACCCTCACTAATTCATTTAATCTTTAATTTAACAGTATTATTTTTAACACATATTTTTATCAGGCAGCCGATATGAAGGATTCGATGTTAAAACCTGTCCGAACGGAAGCTGGACTTGGAAATCCTCCATCAGCCTATACCAATAACGACCCTGAGTCCGCAAACTTTATCATTAAGCACGGCCTTAATTTCAACGCGAAAAAGCCGCACGAGTTTATTGACAAGATCAAGGACATTATTGAAACCCAACAACGCAATGAAGACCGCGCTGTGTTTGGCAAAGGAATGTATCGAGTGCGACCAGGTTTCACGCATCTTACGATAGACGAGGTGGAGAGAAGCCATTTGAGCCATGCTCAAATGACAAAAAAGTTGATGGAATTCAAAAATGCAGGAATGAATGACAAGAATGATGTCATAAATTCTGATCGAACCAACTCGGAAGAAGAAGAACAAGCATCGTCATTGGGTATTAGCGCGAAGGAGAGTGGAATCACAACAGTGCCAGCACCAATACTCGAAGCCATGTTTGAGAAAGCCTCCAACTTGCTTATATCCAAGGGAAATGTTATCCGAAAGCCTGGAGCTGACGATGGATCCTTTGTAGTTGCTGGGACGTCGAACAAAGTCCACATCGTTACTCCCGGAAAAGGTGGCTGTTTAGTGTGCGATCGTACATGCATTAACCATGCTACGAAAATCTGCGAACACGTTCTCGCCGTTGCGCAGCTGAGAGGAACACTTCACGAATTTATTGCGTGGTTTAAGAGAAAGAAGAAGCAACCGGTTATGATGGATATGGTTGATGAAAGAGGACCCAAGAATGCCGGGAAAAAACCGTCGAAGAGAAAGCGGTCGAATTCAAAAGCACAAGCGGTGGAAGAATACGTCGACTTGTTTGGTGATAACAATGAGACTAGTACGTCTTCCCGTAGCACGCAACCAACTACAACTGCAGCAAATAATAGTCAGCAGCATCGTGCGGCATTTCCACCACAACAATTCCACACTTCCACTGCATACTACAGCGCGACACCTGTAAATGTCTTGCAACACCACAGATCCAGTTTTTCCGAATCCTCTCTTAGTAGAAGATGCAGCATACCACCAGTTAGTTCCTCGAGTCATTACCCTTCAATGGCGAGCGAGTTCCACCATACCAGCCATATTCCACCTACGTTCAGCGGCTGTGGTTTACCTCCAATGAATCATTGCCAATCTACAAATTCGTCCATGCCATCAGTCGCTGGAGTTTCCAGGTCAACTCCCCCAACGCAGAATACGACAAATCTTATGGCCCAACCAACTACAATCCTGCCCAATGGTTTTTTCTTTTTAAAGTGGGTACAAGGGACAACCGTTAAAAAGTGTTATGGGTGTAATGGACGTATTCAGAACCCGCCTGTGCAGCGTCCGCATGATTTGATTGTTTTCTGTCGTGATGTACGCGAATACAGGGATAGGCTGTCTGGGCAACTACAAAGAAGTGCATCACCACAGAACGTTCACTTCCATCTTCGCAAGGAATGTATTTTGATGAAATATCCTGACTTCTCTGTAAATGTTCTGAACATTGGCCATGAGTTTTGCCCCATCTCCATCAAGAACATTTCCAGCAATTAGCAGTAAATTTTGGTTTGACCTTAAATTAAACGGCTAAGGTCAATGCTAAAACACTAATTTGTAGTAAGGCGAACAATTGTGACTCATAGGGTATTTTTGGTACAAAATGTAAGTTTGTACCAAGTTCCCAGACTATAATATAAAGAATATAAACTTCAAATTCATGTTATGTTATATATCGGTCTATCGGGTTAAAATTTTCAACATATGTTGAGTTTCTTATAAACTGATTAGCAACGTGCATAATGCCGCGTGGTCAGATACATTTTATGAAGACGTTGTTTGCACAGTACCATAGATTAGATTTCTTACTGTATTTCATGATCATTCGTTTTATATCAGCTTATATGCGCATATGAATGTACTTTTGAATGTTTTTGAATGTACTTTTGTACTTATGAATGTTTTATATCATCGATATGCACATATGAATGACACAATGCTCTTGTGACTGGCCAGACAGTGAACGTCACATCCCGCTTTCGAATAGCACTGTTGACGCAATATTAGTGCCCAAGAGCTACTATATTACTGTATATATAATGGCCATAGTCCAGATCTTATAATTTTAAAATAATTGAAGCTATTCATGAACACGTGTACCTTAGATATATCATTAAAATTGTGGTTTTCTAAACTCTTCAATCTTCTATAATAATATATACCGCAATACACTAATAATATATACATTGCTAACTTGCGCCAAATGCCGCCAATGTGACATGGGCGTAAACATGTCAATCAAACCATCTCAAATGCGCATTGCTTGAACGAGGCAATGATTTTTCGCTCACTGTCGTAGCTACGAGAATATAAATGGCACCAAAGTGTAGATATTTTCATAAGCTTTCTGTCAATATGCGAGTTAATATAAGCGGTTGAAACGCGCGCATGAAACCAGACAAATAAATTCCAACTAGAATATAATATTCACTATATCGACGGCAATTCGACACCCTCGTTTAGGCAATGATTTCTCGCTCAATATTGTAGCTAGAAAAAATATAAATACCACCGAAATGTAGATAATGTCGTACGCTTTCTGCCAATATATGCGCGCATGAAACCAGATATATTCCCGTTTTCCAACGGCAATTTTCGGCGGCATTCGGCAATGGCTAGAGCCTACCGATTTTAGTATTTATACGGGTTTTAAAGATCTTTAAAAGGGGGAATACGGTATTCTCCCGCTCCCCGTTTCCCTCACTCCCCCCGTCGCCCGATTTTCCCACTGCCCGATTCCCCGTTGCCCGATTCCTAAAGATTCCGGCTTTTCGCGTTCCTGTTTTTAAAGATTCCGGCTTTTCGCGTTCCTGTTTTTAAAGATTCCGGCTTTTCGCGTTCCTGTTTTTAAAGATTCCGGCTTTTCGCGTTCCTGTTTTTAAAGATTCCGGCTTTTCGCGTTCCTGTTTTTAAAGATTCCGGCTTTTCGCGTTCCTGTTTTTAAAGATTCCGGCTTTTCGCGTTCCTGTTTTTAAAGTTCCCCGTTCCGTTCCCCGTTCCGTTCCCAGATTCCCCGTTCCTGCTTTTAAAGATAGCCGAGAGTTAAGCATGCAAAACATGAACTCCTTCTGAAAGCTATCCAGGGAAACCATTTTCTCAGAAACTGGTAAAGTCAATATATTAGCACATGTACTGACAGACAGCTTCCGTTCCTCACTTGTGTTGTGATCAAACCGAATTGATGGACGTGGTATCAGCCCAATCGCGGGCATTTCAGAAGCACCTGTTGCGAACATTAATATATGCGACAAAGAAATAGTTACTTCAGTTTCATTGAATTCCTCTACAACCTTTCCCTTTTCGACATTTTCTAGCATCTGATTAAAGTTGAACACAAGGCGTTCTTCTTTAACGCGTTTGTTGCTTCCTTCGGGGCTGAACAATGGATGGAAAATGTCGTCAAGCAAATCGGCCGTTAAAATTGATTTGCCGTACTGAAAGACTACTCTGAACTGCTCTGGATTGCCTCTTACTAGGTCAAGGATACCACACGTTTTTAGTCCGTCAATAAACTGATCCAGTTCAGAAAGAGACGTGTAAATAATTGCGTGCAATGCAATAGCCTTCATAAATTCATCTTTGTCCTCTATGGTTACAAACGGCTTTGTGTAGCCATGGCTGAATCGGAATTCACTATTGAACGACGCTTCCGTTTTAAATTCTTCGGCGTCTTCGATGATTTGAAGCCTTTCCAGGGAACTCTTTAATTCGCCAGGAGGTACTTCCTCCAACGTCGGATTCAGACATTTAACATCACCATAAAGGATATAATCAGTGACAGTCTTTCCAAAACATTTTGGACCAGCAGATCCTTGGAGCAGACCTTTTGCTGAGAGCTGACCACACTTCTTAAACTCCTCTTTTTGTAGCGATACAATATTGTGACGAAATGTTGAGCCACATAGCATTGATAAGTGCATGTGTTGGTTAATAAGTGAAAAAAACTCTCTTGATGGTCCACCATGATCCACAGCTGGCTCACCGACAAACTGCACTTTAAATGGTTTACTCATATCATCCTCATCCATGTTGTCCAACTTGACACAAGCATCGCCCCAAATATTATTTCTAATAATAGAATTATTACACACATGATTGTTTCACATATGGATAGATGATATTGCTCATTCAAGTGGGGCTTTTGTGGCTTATTGGAGAGGGGGTTCTAAAAGCGAGAAGGCTCATTGCATATTGAATGGCCCTTTTCTATGTATATAATAAATTAAAACTTTATTGTTCAATAGAATCATAAATAGAAAGAAAATAATTTTTTTTGGACCACTTTAAAGATATTTTATAGAAACGAAATTTTCAAGCAATTTCTAAAGAAGTTTACAATATAACATTTATAGTACGCGCGTGCTGATTGGTCGAGAAGCGTGTCTCTATAACTGTATAGAAACACGGAAATTTTCCCGCCAAAATTTAAAATCATAAAGAAACCCAAATTTAATGCGAATTATAAAACTTTGAATACTATATTTAAAAACAATTTTAATGCTTTTACACATTTTTGACTGTTAATTTTCAAACAGAGTTGTTTTCTTGCAGCGAAATTGACGAGCAAAGGTCAGCATGCGTACGTAATGAGAATTTGTAAATTAATCGAGTTTAAAAAATGTCTTTTGAGTTATATTATAAAAGAAATAGAAAACATTTTTTCCTGTGTTTCTATACACTTATAAATAGAAACACTTGTGGGAGTTTGGGAGAACTCGAAATAACGTGGAAAAACTCGCCCTACGGGCTCGTTTTCCCCATAGGCGGATTTTCAGATTTTTCTCTGGGGGGGTGCCGAAAATTTAGGGGGGGTGCCAAAAATTTAGGGGGGGAGGTGAGCGACAGGGTGCGTAGCGCCGCCAAGCAAGCTGCAGCAGGGGTCTGGAGGCACAGTTGCCAATGGTGGTAAGGGGGCGAAGCTCCCAGAAAATTTTGAGATTTTTGGTCAAAATCCTTATTTAGTTCAAAATCCTTGTTTTTAGTCTTACTTAGTTCAAAATCTTTATTTCGATCACACTACTGTCATTTACCCAATGAGCATTGGGGGGGTGCAAATGTTTTGGGGGGGTGCAAATTTCTCTAGGGGGGGTGCGAAAACGTTTTGGGGGGGTGCAAAATATTTTTGGGGGGTGCGCACCCCCCCAGAAAATCCGCCTATGGTTTTCCCACTGATTATTTCTCGTTCTCCCAAACTCCCACGCGTGTTTCTATAAGTGTATAGAAACACGGAAAATGTTTTCCATTTCTTAATTAAGATTTGGTCCAACATTTGAAATATATTTAAAAATTCAGTCAATTTACAGTAGGTGTTATTTATGCAAAAAATGGAGAAAAAGCAGTCCAAAGACTGGTCATAAAGTATAGGTGGAGGTGGGCTATGACAATTGGGGGGTAGGTCATCAAATTTTGAAGAATTCTGCTGCCCAAGTTCTTTCAAATTTTCCTTGGACCCTTCTAGGTCTCATCCACTAACTTTAAATATCTTCCTATACCACTAAAATGTACTGGGTTTGGTGGATAATTCAAGTGAGTAGATATATACACAAATTTAAAATGTACGTTTTATTTGTTTTCCAAATACAGATAAGTCACTGGACCTTGACTCTGTAGAACATCACTTCAGTTTCATTTATATTTAGTGGAAGATAATCGATTGAAGCATGGGTGTTAAATTATACTAAGGGTGGTCATTATTTTTTCAGTTGTCAAATGGGGGTGGGTTATGTGTATTTCTAGACAAATCAGAGGGTGGGTCACCTAAAACTATTCTTCGTAAAATTCAATTTTCATAGCCACCCCCTGTACTTTATGACCAGTTTCTAAGGCAATCAATATCTCCAAAAATTTTCTAGGGGAAATGATCCATTTAATGATATTATGGCTCAAATTCCCAGCTCCTAAATGAGACAAAATCAGTGTTGTAGAACTAAATTAATAACTAGGGGGGCTCTCAAGACGAGCATGCTACCAAGGATGAAAATATTTCTAGAATGGATGATGTCATAGCCTCATAGGTAATCCCCCAATCCCATGATCACATCTTTATATGACATTCATGCCTGAAATGGTATTATAGTCATGCTTGGAGAATGCAAACTATGGAAAAATGATATATTTTCAAGCATTCTTGCAAAAAGAAGGGGGGCACCACCCCACATAGTTTGAGGAAGGGGGCTCCACCCCAAAGTGCCCCCCCCCCCCTTTTTCTATACCACTGGACAAAATTTCAGAGTAACTAGGGCATTAATTACTAAAAAGGCAGGCTCTGCCCTACGTTCTGATAAAAGTAAAAGTACTAAAACATCAGAAGGGGGAGGGAGTTAACTTCCAATTTCCTCCATGGGAGAACTAGGTGTGGATTTTTTCTGGAATGGGCCATTGTGTGCTTACAAATTACCTTGTCACTTTCATCCTTGTGTACTCCTCATCACCAACAAATTTCTTTGAATGATTATTCAGCAGCATATGTAGAACTTTGTCAGTGCAATAGACAGTTTCATCAGCTGCAAAGTAGCACTCAGGAGACATAATCAAATCATCGTTATCAACATCCTCAGTACACAAGTTCGCATATGAACTATGGAGAGAACCTCCACTATCTTCAGCAATTAATTGTATAGCTTCTTCGAGACTTGAAGTGGATGCAATAGCCACTCTCAGTGACTCTTCACCTCTTCCAGGAAATATCTCCATCAATGTATGTAAGTGCGAGTCCACATTTATTTTCATTAAATTATCCACTTGCGGACTGTCATGGATGTGATTGCTTGATGACGGTTGACTTTCTTGTCTTGTTACACTTTCATTTGCATCAAGGTAGGATTCGCCATTTTCTAAACTTATTTGTATGTCCTCTACATCATCAGACTCGGACTGATTACTAGATGCTTCAAACGCTGATACATCCTTAGGGTTGGCCAGATATAGCGTGATTCTGTTATACGCTTTGCACATTTCCTTTCTATATGCTTCTAAAGTAAACAACACATCGCCTTTTCCAGGAACTGAAAAAACTTCTGTCCCATCAGGATAAACCAAAGTCCATTCATTAGATAATGAAGTAAAAGATCTATCATGATTTGTGTGCTTGTTTATCGCTTCACTGAGAAGTTGCCATTTGTTGTATTCTGGCCATGCTTTCACCATCAGACTCTTCGACCTCATAGGTTTAAACTCCCCCTTCTTGTCGAACGTCATTATGCCAATGTTCACAGTGACTTCCGTATTGCGTTTACGCTTTTGTTTGAAACGACTGGACTCGGCCGATCTGCTTCCATTGGTTCGTTCACTTCCTTTCTCAGCTTGAAAATCAGCAAAAGACCGTAGTCTTTTTTGTCCCGATGCAGACGAAGTTGGGGTGTTTGAACTCGAAGAACATCCCGCGTCATTAGGATTACTATCTTTCGCTTGTTTTGGTGTCTCGATACGAGTGTATTTCCCACAAGATGGACAATAAGAGAACGTACTCAATATTTCTGTATTGCAATAATTGCACTTCATTCGAATACTTTATTAAAAAAATATTATATCGATTACATTGTTGCCATTTTCAACAAGTTGTAAATATTTCAGATTTTTGAAAGCACCATTTACATTTTACAGTGCTTCCAGTATCTATGCTTCCAGTCAACTGAATTTACATATCCATTTCCAAATTTCATTTTCAATATAATGGTGCTTCGATGCATCAGCGGGGTGTTTCGAATCTGTTGGCGTGTTTCGAATCTCTTGGGGGTATTTCGAATCTGTTGGCGTGTTTCGAATCTCTTGGGGGTGTTTCGAATCTTTTGGCGTGTTTCGAATCTCTTGGGGGTGTTTCGAATCTTTTGGCGTGTTTCGAATCTCTTGGGGGTGTTTCGAATCTTTTGGCGTGTTTCGAATCTCTTGGGGGTGTTTCGAATCTTTTGGTGTGTTTCGTATCTGTTGGCGTGTTTCGAATCTTTTGGGGGTGATTTGAATCTTTTGGGGGTGTTTCAGATCAACTGTTGCATTTCGATTTGGTGTATTGGGGTGTTTTATGAACTCCGGGGTGAATTTACTTATTGGGGGGTGTTTTGCACATATGGGCCACCGTATTTTATCATAAATTGACAATATAGAAAGTTCTATAGATTATATTATAGTATAAATTATCTTAATGGTGATGTAAAGTTCCGATGTAAACAAACCGGCAACGTCCGTTTGTTTACATTTTAAACACGCTATATTTAAAAAATTATGATGTGTTCTGGTTCGCTATGCTTTAAATAAATACAGATTCGAGTTTCTGATTTAGAAGATGTCGAATTTTAGTAGTCGAAACAACGCGAAATTTGGGCATTGTTTACATCGCGGGACCCCCCATAGCACATGCATGCGCAGAATGGACTTTACACGGTCTCATAACATTTTAAATTAGCTGTTATATTAATACTTAAATTGTTGTAATTTTATGCCGAAAAGCCCATTTGGAGCATATCATTAAAGTATCATATCATATCATATCAATGAATTATTGACCAAACTGAGACTAAGCGGGCAAACTGGATGATGCAGCCTAGCATCCTTTAACAAGCTGAAAAGGATGGTGCAGTCAACCATCCTTTCACGAGAATCAGCATATGCATGTGAAAGGATTATAGGTCAAGGTATTGGCAACCATGCATATAGTATCATGTCCAAATTAAGGAATTGATGACATTTGTAATTGACTAATTGTATCCTTGACAACTTCGTTTAAATATTAATAACTTAATTTGAAGAATTAATAAATATCTACAAATTATTGTCGTCACACGTGACCAGTCATATTATAAGAGTTATAAACTGAAATCGATAGATAGGTAGATCAGGGATAGATAGATAGATAGGTAGATCAGTAGTTTTTATCAGGGGAACCAACTCTCCTGCACACTGCACACACCTGAGGTTTTCGCTACCCGTGGCCAGTGTGAACACCTGAGCAGGCGTCTTGTTTTATGGTAAAATGCAAGTGCATGCAGTGACCTCGCCAGTGACTAAACAGCTCATATCATCATTAGAGCGAAAAGGGTGAAGAGCTCTCTTGAAGGTAAAAACAAATATAGTTTATATATTTTTGTTGGGTTTATATATTTTTGTTGTAAGACGATTCATGTCTGCTTCCATATCGTAGTTTTAATTAGTGTGTAATGGTGTATTAATTTGTCCTCGCCTCTAGTGGGCAAAACTGTTTTACAACATTTTAATGTAAAATCTACACCATGTGTATTCTATTTTGAAAGTTAAGAATTGATAAAGCGGCTGGGAAAATCATTACCTGCGGCCTGATTAACCCAAGAACGTGTTCAATTCTTTGATCTGTTTTCATTGCCATCAAACCGAGCTCAGGAAATGAAACAAACAAACAAACAAAAAACATTGTATTGTCCCTTGCCCGTTGTATAGTCCCTTTGCTTAACCCTATACTTTCCACATGGTCATGGAAAATGTTTTCGCCGAAACGATTCGTGGTAAACAATATGATTGGTTAGCGGTCGATTTTCAGCGGCGAATTTCGTCGCCGACCAATCACACTGCTTTTCGAATCGTTCGTGCACAAAATGCTCCCATTGGGGAATAGGCTTTAATAATTCTAAATTCATTAATTAGTGTAAAACACTTGTTAGCTATTTAGTGTGTGCTAGTACATAAGAATAAAATGAAAACCTGTTTCCCTTTAAGAAAAACAAGAATAAAATATATATATATACATATGAAAACTATCCACGGTAAATATCCCATGGCGCTGTACATTTAACTAAATAAAATTATGGGTGAATTATTGTACAAATACTGTTCGTAATACAGTATATGTCATGCATGGTACAGCGTCTTGAAACGTGCTTGTGTCAACATTCATGACTATTAGCATTATTCTAATGTTATTTCCCATGCAGATTGTCTGCATTGTTGATTACACCATGGCTGTTTCGGCCATAGCATAAGTTTTGCCAAACTTTTCAATGTTACATTTACATGCAACAACACCAGCTCCAGCACGACCAACTTCCATAGAGGCAACAAACTGCCAAGTATCCGTCTGTATGTCATAATACTCGACGGTATTCAAGTAACTTCCACCATCATGACCACCAACAGCCCATACCATCCTTCCCATGATACAAACACCAACTCCCCCACGAGAACAATTCATGTTGGAAATAACACTCCATGTGTTTGTCTGTGGATTATATCTCTCTGCTGATTGTAAGGGAAGAGAGTCGTCAAATCCACCAACTGCATACAGATAGCCTCCCAACACAGCTATTCCAAGACCTTAATTAATAGCATAATTCTTAGTGATTGTCTGCAATGTCAATGTTTACTTGTTTACTTAGGTAGGTCACATTGCAATTTAGTATGGTAACAACAGACCTGGGGAGATAATATATAAATAATTTATAGATAATAATTTAGATAATAAATTAGAGCAGGCATTAGGGCACATTGCAGCTCAACAAGAATTGGAAATTGTTTTTCCTGAAATAAAAAAAGAATCAACAAAAGAAATGCAGGCCAGGGGTAATTTTTGACACATCAAAATGTTGCTCTGTGTTCACACATACAGTATCAGTATTTATATTGTGTGCATACTATTATCCCAATGGAGTCAAGGTGATTATACTGTACCTGCTCTCTCTTGATTCATTGAAGCAACATCAACCCAGACATTTCTGTGTGGATCATATTTCTCAACTGAAGATAGTGAACATCCGCCATTGTTTCCACCAACAGCATAAAGAAAGCCATCAAAACCAACAGCTGCAACGCCACCTCTCTGTACTGTCATGGATGCTACCTCTGTCCATACATCATCTTTAGGATCATACCTACAACAAAGATAACATCATTCTATTACACAGATTGTTATCTGCAAGGTTTAAGGTACCATTCATTATTAACACAGAGGGGAGGTAGTTGGAAGTAAGGGTGAGGGGGTCATATTTAGAGATGAGCCGATATTTAAGAGCTGATTTCCGATACCGATTGATCAAGAGCCAACACATTCACCATCGGCCGATAAATTGGGGAAACCGATGACCGGGGAAACCGATGACTTGAACTAAGTAAGACTAAAAACAAGGATTTTGAACTAAGTAAGACCAAATATCTCAAAATTTTCTGGGGGCTTCGTCCCCTTACCCCCATTGCCAACTGTGCACCCAGACCCCTGCTGCAGGTTGCTCGGCAGCGCTACGCACCGTCGATCTCCTCCCCCCTAAATTTTTGGCAGCCCCCCGTAATTTTCGGAACCCCCCCCCCAGAGCAAAATGTGAAAATCTGTCTATGATTCTCGCTCGACTGCCAATCTTATAGTAAATAAAATTATACAGTTAATGCATGGTTTTTATAGTTCCACAGGCATTACCACTAACCATGCCATTTTTAATTGTCCTACTTTTGTATTTTACTCTGTCTAGCACCAGACGATTTTACTCAGTGGTACAGTAGGGTACTGCCAGTCAGTGGGTTAATAATGAACAGTCCCTAAGGTTTTTCCAAGGCCAACAGAGACATTATAGCCAAAAAGATCAACAATGTTATTCACCGTCCATGGTTGGTAGCAATATTAATAAACACCCAATATCCTGGCCTCCTAGACAATGTTTGATGATAAAAAGAAAAAATAATAAAACGGCTTCAGTGATTATACGGCCTTCTTCAGCTTACAACAAGAAAAAATAATTAGGTCTACTTCACACTGGTAACATAATAAAATGCAGCTAGTAAGAACAATCAAGTCTTAATTAACAATTTTAAACAAACCTTTCAACACGGTTAAAACATGTTGATTCATCAAGACCTCCAATAGCATACAGCATACCATTCAAAATACCAACAGACATCCCTCGACGACATATTATCATAGGCTTGCAGAGCTGCCACGAACCACTTGTAGGATCAAAACTTTCAACTGTATTCAAGTGCTCACTTCCATTATGACCACCAACAGCATAGATAACTCCATCAATCTCAGCAGCCGCAACATGTCGTCTCGGCATTAATAGTCGAGGTCCAGGTGTCCAGCAGTTTTCAAGCCAGTTGTAAATCTCAATCTTGCTAAATGGATCACCACCCTTGCCTCGACCACCAATGGAAAATAACATACCAGAATAGGACTTTCTTGGAAATATTCGTGCTGATAATGGAACCTTCTCAGGGCAAAGATGAAAATTCTTTGCTTCATCAATGAGATCTCGGCAGACCAAATTCTTGGAAACAAACGTTTCTTTTTCAACCATTGTTATCAAATATGAAACCGGCAACATTGGCAGACGGACGTATGGCATTAGTAGACCAATATGGTGCTGTCGTTTCGAGCTAGAATGATGAATCCATTTCATCACACTTTCAAAGACATCCTCTTCTCTAGGAACATTCAAATTAGATCCTGATAATAATTGCTTTAAATGATCAACACTTATGTCAAGAAATTCTTGAGATTTTGTCACTTCTAAATAATGTAACTTAATGAATGCATCCACTTTGCGAACCAGTTTTACACAACCGTGGGACTCAACAAAATTTCTGACACTGAGACAGTTTGAGATGCTCAAATGACTATAGATAAAGTCACAACATGCATTCACCACGGAGTCAAGTTGCAGGATATTGGCACACTGCAGTAAGCTTTGTACGTTATCAACACGAATCAATACGCGATGGGAATAAATAAATCGAATTAATAAGAGAAAAATGTCTTCTTCAACATCTTTAATTGTGATAACATCTTGGCCTGATTCAGACATTCTATTTGTAAACATTGCTTTAAAGTACGGGCTTACTGATGCCAACACTATACGATGAGCATGAATCTTTCTTTCGCCTACGATAAGTGTGACATCACAAAGTTCTCCAGAAGAAAAAAATTCTTCCATTTTCTCAAAAGCATCTGTACATATATCTGAAGCAATAAATTCATAGCTATCTTGTGTACAATTCTCCGCCATTACTATTTTGCTGCTTTGTTTTTAAAATTCGCCATAATAAAAACGCCGCGCGTTGGGTTATGGGTAGATCGAATGAATCCGAAAGAAATCCGAATATACACGAAGACATTCCGAATAACGGGCAAAGAATCGCGGATGTAAATAGCGAAATTTTTTGACAAACAAACTAACAAAGTATTTATTCAATGGTGTGAACTACTTCGAAAGTATTTCTGTCCAAAAAACATCTTGAAAGTATAGTAAAACTATTGTTCTTTCTTTGTGTTGAGTTTTTCTGTGTAATTCGCAAATGCTTTCACTGTTTTATAAAGCGAACGTTTTAACATGTCAAAACATAGCAAAGCTAGTGTTCTTTGTTTCTGTTACGTTTTTTTGTGCAATTCATAATAGTTTTCATGTTTTAAGCAAAAGTGTTTATAATGTTGTGTGTTATTTTTTATGTTTTAGTTAGAAAACTTTGGCTATTTTTAGTTGTTTTTAAACATTATAGCAGACAATAAGTTGTCAGAAGACAGCTAAGATATCGTGCCTTCATCATTTATCGTTAGTTTTGCTTTCGGTGTGTTTTTATCAAAGTATTTTGTGAAAACTTAGCTCACTTGTTAAATCACAGAAATGACAGAATATCTTAAACATGTCGATCTACCCAGAATTCAACGCGCGGCGCCATCTTTTTTTTACGGGGAATTAATTTGGGTTATAATTCCATGACACGCAATCACGAATATTTCTCTTTGATCTTGACCCTAATCCCTAACCCTAACTCTATTGTGCGCGAAACATAGTATGTGTAGGAGACTAGGAGCAGACTATTGACATATCTGTAACCCACCCTTATTCTCTTCTCTGTCTTCTTCCCCTCTGCTGCTAAAAAAGATCCGTTACGGAAAACATATATACCAGTCACGATTTAGGAAGAGGGTATTTGCGTTGGGTTTTCTGTTGGCCCAACAAAACCCAACGCCTAATTAATTATTCTAGAATTAATCTATATACCTAAAAGCTGTACTTCATGTAAGCTTGTCCGAAATGCTAAAGTTACTCAGTCGACGTCAGTAAAAAATAACACATATAAATGAAGTTGGCTCAAAACCATGAAAAAAAGATCATGGAAAAAAGTAATGGAGGAAAAATAAAACCCAACACCCAACAAAACCCAACATCCAACAAGACCCAACAAAATCCAACACCCAACAGCCCAACAAAACCCAACATCCAACAAGACCCAACAGCCCAACAAGACCCAACAGAACCCAACAGCCAACAAGACCCAACAAAACCCAACATCCAACAAGACCCAACAGCCCAACAAAATCCAACAGCCCAACAAAACCCAACATCCAACAAGACCCAACAGCCAACAAGACCCAACAACCCAACATCCAACAGCCCAACAAAATCCAACAGCCCAACAAAACCCAACATCCAACAACACCCAACAGCCCAACAAAATCCAACACCCAACAAGACCCAACAACCAACAAGACCCAACAGAACCCAACAGCCAACAAGACCCAACACCCAACAGCTCAACATCCAACAAGACCCAACATCCAACAAGACCCAACAGCCCAACATCCAACAAGACCCAACAGCCCAACAAGACCCAACAACCAACAAGACCCAACAGCCCAACAAAACTCAACACCCCAACAAAACCCAACACCCAACAAGACCCAACATCCAACAAGACCCAACAGCCCAACATCCAACAAGACCAAACAACCCAACAAGACCCAACATCCAACAAGACCCAACAGCCCAACAAAATCCAACAGCCCAACAAACCCAACATCCAACAAGACCCAACAGCCCAACAAAACAGTGGCGTGCTGGCAGGGGGGGCCGGGGGGCCATGGCCCCCCCAGCGAAGATTTTTTAGGGGGCGCCAAAACATAAATGGGACGCCGAAATTGCACAAATCACACAAAAGCACACACAAAAGCGCTAGTCCGAATTGGAATTTTGTCAGATCCGAGAGAAAAAGAGTTTTGAGTTTGTTAATGATTGATACATTGTCGTTTATCTGATAAAACTTATCCGATAAATATTAGTGATTTCCGATATGCCAGGTTTTCTTATGTTGGCTATCGCAATTCGCATTACTTACTACCGCACTGCCGCAAGCACTGTTCAAAGTGCTAATACACGCACTTAATTTGAGTCCTGTTAGTCAGAATACGACTTATACGAGGATTAAAAATTCACCAGCCTACCTACAACTACAAGCATTACTGTCCAGTCTGTAATCTCTCAAAGGATGTAAATTGTTAATTGTGAAATGTGATTATGTGAAGTGATTTGGCTTACGACTGATCACTGGTAAGTTCACCGTCTACTTCATGAATGTTCGCCGTCTACTTTTCTTTGTTTAAGAAAAAAACTAAGTCCTCTATGAATTATATATTTACTCAAACTCCTGAATGTGTTGTTTCTTGCGCATTTTTTTTTTATACGATGTATTATAATTCTCAGAATTCTGTCAAATCGCCACCCAAAACGCAAGAAATAGCATTCCAGGGACTTCATGCCCCCGGAACCCCCTAGAGGACTCCCGTCTACGACGCTCAACCATACCCATATTACAAGGGGGCGCCAAATTTCCAGCTGGCCTCCCTTGGCGAACACAAGCCAGCACGCCACTGCAACAAAATCCAACACCCAACAAGACCCAACAACCCAACATCCAACAAGACCCAACAGCCCAACAGAACCCAACAGCCAACAAGACCCAACACCCAACAGCTCAACATCCAACAAGACCCAACAAGACCCAACATCCAACAAGACCCAACAGCCCAACAAAACCCCACACCCAACAGCCCAACAAAACCCAACACCCAACATCCAACAAGACCCAACAGCCCAACATCCAACAAGACCCAACAACCAACAAGACCCAACAAAACCCAACACCCCAACAAGACCCAACAGAACCCAACAGCCAACAAGACCCAACAAAATCCAACAGCCCAACAAAACCCAACACCCAACAAGACCCAACAGAACCCAACAGCCAACAACACCCAACAGCCCAACAAAACCCAACAGCCCAACAACATACGTACGTCTCTTTGCCGTTCCTGATGCTTTGATTGACGTCGGCAAACCGTGGAACTGCGGAGAAAAGCCAGATTAGAAAGTCGCAGTGTCACACTCTGGCAGCCGTTGTTTGTGTGCAAAGAACATGGGGTGTACCACTACGTAATGTAATAATATAATATCAATATAATAATATCAAGTCAACTTTGGCATTTGTTGCACTATCTTTGTCGCCACGCAACATACTGGTTATTTTGCTTATATTCATACACCTATCAAGTTTTACCCGCCTGAGTTTTACCCGAGACTTGTCCCAATCCACACCCGCTGATCTCAACTGAAACTTTGTACGTGTCACAATTGTTGTCTAATCCAAATATTAATGAATATTCTCATTGTCATATCTCCCGTCGCTCAACCTCCGCCAAGCCTCTCTCCTCAGTCCTCAGATAGGAAATTAATTTGTGGACTTCATATTGCCATGAACTTCTCCATTTCAATTTTTCACCCCTCCATACATCACCAAGGACTTACTCCACGCCATAAAAATGAAAGAGTCACTAAGGAGAAAGGCTACGGCTAAGAACTCACCTCAACTTTAGGAGAAATTCCGCAGAACTCGGCAGCACGTCAAGTGTTGGATTAATTCCAAGAAGAGAGAATATCTCTCTGGACTGTCCGAAAATGTTTTCAATGATCCTAAATCATTTTGGAGATTCTTTAAGAGTAAATCCTCAAAATCCTCTATCCCTGACGTGATTAAATTGAATGGTCAGAAACTTTTTTCTGCGGAGGAAAAAGCGGATGGCTTTAACCAATATTTTGCGTTAGTCTTTATCTCCGACTCCGACACTAGTTCTTCACCTCTCATCTCTCCTAATTCAACATCTAACTCTCTTGACTCATTGACTATATCTGAATCCGACGTTCAGTCTTGACTATAAGCTATAGGCCTACTTAAGCTGTAACTGTAAGGTTAACTGCTTCACTAGTTACATTATTTTCTTGTGGCAAGAAAACATAATTAAACAGGCTGTTTAAAAAACAGGACTCTAACAGGATACTAGCTTAAGTTTTGTTGACTGTGACGGACAGGGTCGCATGTGGACATTGCAGGAGATTTCGAGTATCCTTATTTATTATGTGGCCAGCACATAATGCGATTCCTTAACCGATTCCGTGTTTTTGTCATGAACTGAATGCCGAAAGCATTCAGTTAAATCTAGTGAGATTTAAGGAGCTATTTCTTCACCAAAACACAACGATACATGGCACTGGCGAAACTGAAGGACCAGGCATATTCGGGGTAACGCATAACATGCATGCATCCTTCGCTTCGAGCACGAATGACACTAGTCACTACGCACTAGTTGCAGCAAGTCTGACGCTAGTTCAAGAAATTTTCTGGTTTCGTTCAGAAATGTAGTTGTATGCGTTTCATAGTTGATATTTGTAAATGTTTTCGTTCCGTTTGCTATGTATCGTTGTATATATACTTGTATACACTTGTATTTTGGTCAGAACTCGAAAACTCCAATAATTCTTGATCGACAAGCTCTTCGAGACACTAGCTTCATCCTTGCATGCACACTCAAGATATTATTTTGGTAGAATATCACTATATGTACTCACTATAGATTTCTAAAGTTTAAGAATTTATACTAATGCTCAATGACTATAGTCGCGCTATCAGTGGTCGCTATACTAAGCGTGTCCAGTATAGAAAAGTGTTACAATAATAGGAGTGTAATCAATTATTCAGGTTAAGTTGGACTCGAACATTTTTAAACTTTCTTTATTATGTTTAGAAAATGAATGATTTAAAAGAACAAAGAGACCAACTGTTGCGTTGCTATTTTGCAGACATAATTTTCGTTTTGTTGTTGATATGTTGTGTTAATTTATTACAATAACATCATACAATTTTAAGCCAGAAAAGATGGTTTTCTATATTTGTCATTATTACATTTATTTGGTGGTATAATCTATTTACCAATTGGATTTATTACTACTGTATTATTAAAGAGTACTCTTCGACCAGATATATTTATCTGCTTACCAACCCATTAGGGGAATTCCCGTAGGTGCACAATTAATCTGCCAACGTAATCAGTTTGGCAATTAATTTGGTTACCATTTCATTAAATTGACGACAGAAATCTAGTAAGCCGCGCCGAAAGGAACGAACACCCAACACAAACATATAATTGGTTTAAGAGTGCAACATGTACACTCCGATGATTCTCTATCAGCTGGTTCATATCGTTGCATGGATTACAGCAGAAGAATACGAGTCAGAAGAATACGACTTATTTCTAGCAGGTAATCGAACAATACTAACAAAAATATTTAAATCAAGTGGAAAAAACAACAAAATCTTTCTTCCAAATCAAACAAGCAAGCGTAATTTTCCAACTGAAACTCTCAACGAATCCGACGTCTCTTTTCTGCTACAAAGCGATCAAAATCGAGATCAAAATGAAATTGGCTCTCTAATGATTACTTTTGCCTCAAATGAAACAAGTAAGATAATTCGTCCGCTACTGCAATCGCAAAATAAGACTCTAAACAATAGATCTGCTTCAAATCGAACAACCGAAAAAAGTCTTCTAACTCTCAACGAATCCGATGCATACCCTCCTCTAAAGCAAGCGAAAAATAGAACTCTAATGAATGTATTTGCTACTAATCAAACAAACAGGAAATGTATCTTAACTGTCAACGAATCCGATGTCTCTCTTTTGCTGCAACTAGCTCAAAATAAAACTTTACATATTGTAGAGTTTAACCTTCAATTCAAGTCGATATATTACAAGTGACAAATTGATTAAAAAATGGCGTTGGATTTGGACGAATAACGTTGGCCATGAGATCTTGTCTGTGCTCGAAATGAGAAACATGCATGTTACTTGGACTCTCGAAGTTGGTAGACACACCACAAAAGTAAGTGTTGTTGATGATCCTCCAGGATGTATCACATCTGAGGAAAATGCAGGAGATTTCATTGCTGGAGTTATATTAACACATCTTTCAAATCTTGATTTTAAGAAAGAAATGTGTTTTGTTAAATATTCTAACGAATCCTCGCACACCAGATGCTGCAAGATTTATGGTAAAAATCTATCGAATCATCATTGTTATGGAAGCTTAGCTGTGTCTCAATTTGTGAGCATACTTAAATCCATGCTGTCAGTGTGTAATTACGTTCTTGTTGTTGTTGGTTTTCCGTTTGCAGTCTATTTTGCCTTATTCTTAGAATGGAAAAGCCCAAATTATACCAATGATTATTACAAACTAACAGAAAGTCCCATGTCAATATCATCCATTCTCTATATGTTGTTTTGGAATGGATATGGAAGATTCAAATCATTCGTTCGGAGGTTTCTGTTGGCGCTCGTGTATCTATTTCTTTTTTGGCACACTGAGTCCTTTGATACCATAATTTCATTTGCTGTTTATTTTTCACTCTGGTCCCTGTTCTATCCCTTCCCGAACCTGGATGAATCTGATGATTTTTCTGCTATCTATGAAATTTTCTTTTGTGGATCTCGCTATGTTGCAAAATTGCTTTGTTATTATCTTGGATATGACGTTCAGGATGTTTACATTTCGGCCAGGAAAAATGTTCCTGGAGCATTCAGTTTAATTACATTGCCTTTTAACATCAAACGCTGGAAAAAATCCTTGGTTAAACTCTGCAGTCACCATATACGTAGAATAAGATCTTCTTTAGAAATACAGGATAAACTACCTCACTATAGTAAAGTTGGCGTTTTTGGTTTTTGTTACATTTTACTTGTGTTTCCACTGCAAGTTATCTTTATATTTTTAATTGCTGCAGAATCGTATTTTACATTGACGTTCAAAATAGTTTTTGTGATTTTGTTTAGAAGGGTCTTTTCATCGCACAAATACCTGTACAGTTTCTATATCGTAGCCATCGTGTGCTACGAAGGTTTAAGTCTGTATTATACCACTTATTTTATTGTACAGTCGTTGAAAATGATACCTTTTGTTGCGATTTCGTTGCTGTCGGGAATAATCCTCAACATCATGTTCTTTATTCCATACATAACGTTCATATCGACTCTTACATTTTACTCCTGGACTTTTTGGAAATCTTTTGAAGAGCAATACGTCATCTTAAAGAAGGTAATCTACGAAAAAAACAAAGGCGACGACGATGACAATGATGACCACGAAGATATTGAAGGCAAAATAGTTTGCGTAGTATCAAAAGAACTCTATGATAAAATAAGAGAAGATCTTTTACCATACCATGTGAATCTTGTTTACTTGGTGGGGAAGATCTTATTTATCGCTGTTTTCTCTTATATTATGCTTACGTTAGTCCGAATTCTTCAAGCAAGTGATGTTTCCCCAACGGTTCAAATGCTTACAACGTTCAGTGTTAGTGCTTTACCACATATAATGAATATTGTTGCTGCGAAAAAAGGAGAGGAGGAGAGAGACTCATGGAAAGAAAATCTAACTTGTCGTGTGAAAGGATTGGAGGATAAACACATCGCTAGGAAGCCAGAATTACGTCGGACACGATGGATAATACCACACCATGATGTCGCCGATTCAAATAGACAAGGGATCATCAACGAAAGTATTGTGTAAACAGTTCCAGGATTTTTATATCTTTAATGACTTATTTCAGTTCATTATAGTTGTTGCTAAACAGTGAGTAGATCTGAAACAGATTTAATTATATTTATCAGTATTTAGCTTATTGTAAAGGGTGTATTATATAAAACAGAATCCTCGTTTTAATTATAAATTTTGAATGGAATAAAAAGGGTAACGGCACATGCATGTCTGCGCATTTGAAAGCGTATTTTTACGTATAGTCAGACCGGACGAAGGAATCGTACGAACGAATTCGCAAATTCGTCCGGTTCCACTAGTTCACACAGTTCATTCGTACAGTTAGATGTGTATATGTGTCAGCTTTCATGCGTCAAATGTGGCAACAGGCGAAATCGGCCAAATTTGAGTCCGGTTTCGAATTCATCATCAGCCTATTAGCCTAACCTTGCAAATTCACGTATGAACAAGTGGACTTGGACATATTTGCATTTATTTGCATATATATGGTTCCAATCGTGTAAACGCTTTGACAGATTACACCAGACGGGTAGAATTCGGAATAGTACGAAAATTCGATCGTCCGGTTCATGCACGTCCCGTGTGAACACAAAAGGCGCGGAATGACGGAATCGTGCAATTTTCTAATTCGTTTGGTGGCGTGTGAACGGGTCCTCAGATAACGTTTAAATCTGAATCTCATCATCATGTCCAAGGCATTTCAAACGTTTGGGCCGCTAAATGGTATTTTGAATTGGCCATGGGTGGGAGTTAATATAAGAATTGAGGCTCTTGTTAACACTTCTGAAACGGCTTTAAATCATTAGCCCATTTTTAGTGCTTTCATAGTTTTAAAATTCCATTATACCTTTAAAGACAGTCATATTCATGTACCAATTTCATCAAGGTTTGTTACCTCGGTAGTGTTCTCAATTTTTTTCCACTTCATTTCATTCATAATTCATAATTACAATACTCATCTTTCATCCAAATCTTATAGACTCCGTTCACACGAGACTAATTCGGAACCATCGTCGGGTTTCATGTAGGAATTCGTACAGTATATAGCACGGTTATCTGTGCTCGAATTCGTCCAGTTTCAATGTGTCCGGTGTGAACGCAATTAGCTAGATCATACAAATTTGAGCACTGTTCGGAATCAGGGGCGTAAATGTGGGGGGAGGGTGGTTCACCCCCCCCCCCCCAATGAAATGATCCAGTCGGTCTCAAGATAAGTGCAGTTGGTCTCAAAATTTTGCATTGCTAAATTGCACGCAATGCTATGCGAGACCGGCTAAATATTTTCAAAGACCGACTTCAATCATTGCATTATTTACAATTCCCAACACGAGTTATTTCAGTTCCAGTTACTTTAATTACTTGAATTACTTGAATACAATGTCCACATAAAGTTTGCCGAAAATCTTGTTTCGGTGTTTGTTGTAAAGCTTTCTTCTAGAATATCATATCATTATATGTGGCGTGCGTATGTTGAATATTTGCAGAAGCACTGTAAATGCTAATGACGTGGAAAGAAAGCAGAAACTCAGGTGGTGCGTAAATCTTATTGTAAATCTTTTTTAATGAGCGATTTGTCAGTGACAGTTTTGCTAAAAGCGAATCAATTTTCATATCTGCACATGTTCGTATACCTCGATCGTGGTCACATTTTGTTGCAGCCGCTTGTGAAAAACTACAGGTTTCAATTTGGTAGTCTTACGAGTTGCACTGTATGAGTGTATTTGCCTTGCCTTCAACTATTGCAATGATTTTTTATCTGAGACAGGAGGCCAAAACTGACTATTTTGAAATGGAACCATATTGCCACAACTATTATAATCTATACATATTAACTATTTTATGGGAAAACTTTAGCGTAGTTCAGGGCCTTTTTAAATAAATCGTTAGTGGGGGGCCCATCATCGAAAGGGGACGTAACAAGTAGGTGGTGTATTACAGGTGTGGGAAGGTGAAGGGGGTCTGGGGGTCCTCCCCAGAAAATGTTGATTTAGTTAAAAAAGGCCCTGGTGTAGTTCCTGGCCTTTCACTTCCGCAATGCTTGGCTTCGGTGGAGTGGCTGGAAGCGAGAAAGCCTGGTGGCACAATTCGCGATTTTTCCCTTCTAGAAACCATTTTTGCCCTTTTATGAATAAGACATAAACAGGTCAAATACACTTAAATTGTAACTTACGACACAATATAGATGAATCTGCTTTCATTGATCAGTTAAGTTTTCGAATGCCATGTTGGAATAGCATGAAATCAGGCGCCGTTAAAGATTTGCGTGCTAGACCTTAAATTTCAAGCTCGCGTCTGGAAGGCCAGAAACTGGGCTAGGAATCGACAACTTATTGTACACGAAGCTAAACTTGTTCTTATCCTGATTTCCACGTACAAATTCGGGAATAAAATGTTTGTTCAGAAGGCAGGAAATCGCCGGTTTCCGAGGCCTAGATATCAAAATTTCCAGGGGGAGGATTCTCCCGGACTTTTGATACTTGATACACAATGTGAAAGTAATGACAAACTATTACAGATGTCCTGGATGAGGAATTACTGCATGCCGACGGGTCTGTCACGTCTGTGTTTTGGAAATTTTAAAATTTACCGACCAAATTACTTTCAAATTCTACGTTTGAACCGACGAAGGTCAATTTACCGGCAGTTTTTTTAAAAATTGGGGGTGTTACACCCCCTACACCCTCCGCTCAGTACGCTACTGATTAGTGGTGCTCAGCAAATTTGCTCAGAAGAACTCTTCTGAATCAGGGCGCTTATATACTGGGCGGTGCAACGGAGATAGGAAAACTGATCGACGTGTGATGCGGGGCCTGGTGACGAAAAACGTTTTTTTACCGGCCAGCAGTTGACTTTAAGAATAACATTAGTCTATTCCTTGACAACCGTTGCTAGGTACAAACAAACATGGAGGCGGCCAGGCGAGGCGTTAAAGATGAGCTTTTACAGGCGTTTTTGCAGCATGTTTAACATTCGGTTGAAGTTTATTTGTGGTGGCAGAAATTGAGAAAGATCCGCGGAAGGAGGTAATTGGTTTCGAAAGGGAATCCCCTGTAGTGTCTGACCACTATATCTTTATAAACAGTCGTGGGAGAAACTGATTTTTCAGTTTCATGATGGCATGATGCCAGTAAAAGTGAGATATATCGAAGTTTTAATAAGATCAATTATGGCAACAGGTTTTTCAGCACTTTTGGTCTTCAAAGATATTCTCTTCATTTGCAAGTAATTTCCAATTTGTGCCTTCAACAAAAAATTGAACCAGTTTGCCAGAATTTTACATACTGTACATTTGTAAAAGCTCATCTTTGAATGCCTAACAAAATTATCATATTTGTTGGTGATTTATGGTCAAGAAGTGTTTGCAAAAAGGTACTAGAGAAGTCAACATGGAACTATTGTGGACATTAATTTTGCACTAACCTTAAAACTTTCCCAAAAAATACAAGCCTATGCCAACTTGTTAAATAATTTTATATTCCTATTCTGGAATAAGTGTAGCACACACACACACACTTGATATAATAGACTTCAATACAACTACAGTACACAACAACAGTACACAACAAGAAACATAATTTCTAAGGTTGGACTTTTTATTGAACAAAACTACATAATTACATCTGGAAAACCCATATAGATTCCATGTAATGTTCCTAAAAATTATGTATCAGTATTTCAAATCCAAGCATGCTTTGATTCAAATCAAATCTCCATTTTCTAAGATGGAGAACAAAAGGGAGGGAGAATTATCCATTGTCATGGACAGTAGCCGACATGGATGAGCAAGGAGGTAGTGGTTTCCTATTAAGTCTCTGAAAGAAAGCAAATTAATTCAGTTGCCACGTTTTTTTCCTGGTATGAAAGCTTGATATCATATTAAATTAAGCAAAGTGGCATTAACTTTCAGCCAACAAAAGTAGGGTTGGATATGTTGCAACCAAATATTTTTAATGTGTCCACCACTGTATGGGGACAACTTGACCTTAATCTAATTTCTAGCACTTTTCATTACTGTTACAGTAGCTGTATGTATTTTGAATGATCTACTCCTGGGGAATGGATAATATACAAATGACTGTGCACAGTCCAGTGGGACTTAAATTTGACATACACAAAATTATCTTTACATACTGTATAGTAACATGCTGTAGGCCAGTGTAGGGTCATAGTAGCCCAGCAAATACACTGTTTAGCTCACAAAAATAGCTGTAAAACAATTGAAAAGATGCTTGTCAACAGAGGTGGAAAGTCTGGACTATTGCTTATACTCTAGTTTTGTTATTGCTCATCAGTTAATTATTAACTTTACAAATTTCTGTGAAAAGTTTTCTGCAAAAGTTCAGATCCAAAAATATTTCTGGGAACTAGATTCCCAGGATCCCATACTTTTTCCACCCCTTCTTGTCAAGAAATAATCTCAACAAACATGAATGTGGCATTATTTAAAACTGAATCAGAATGCTTGTCATTCACAAATGTCAACAAATGCATAGTCGACAATCATTGAACAAAATGCTCACTATCTACATTGTACAATGGGCATGGTATGTCATGGGTATGGCATGTCATGTTTTTAATTTGTGGGTTTTTAAATTAACAACTGGAATATTAACCACTCCACAGTATAGTAAGGCATGACATAATGCTGACTTCCATGGATTGGTTTACGTGCAGACAGGGGGGGCTATCGGTGTATTAACTAACCAACTTTTTAAATCCATTTATCGAAACCTAGAAAAAAAATTATAAGAGAAACAGGTTGAAGCATTTTGTTTTGTTGAAGTAAATATGCTGCAGGAAAAATTTCACTAGCTGAACATGTTTCATTACTTTAACACGTTTACAACCCGAAGAGGACAAGTCTAACAAGGGTATTTTACCATTGACAACGTACATTAAAAACAAAAAACATACAAAAACAACAGATGATCGCACAATCGCTTACTAGTAGTACGCAAATTTTGTAGACGCCATCATTTGTATTTCCATAGCAATCATGCCCAGATCAATGGCAATCAATGTTCGAATGAAAATAATGCATTCTTTGATAGGTAGGCTATCTTCAAAGGTTAAAATCGATAAAATTATCCACTCCGAATCACGTTGTTTTGACAAATTATAAGAAGTATATACATTGGCAGTTTCACAACAAAATTTCAAGGTGTAGAAAGTTTTTAACATAACAAGCGCTCGGTATATCTTCAATATGTCGTACTTTGCTAAGCAGGTCTAAGTAGGAATAGTGTGCCACAAATTGCATTCATTTCTTTCCAACATCCGTAGGATTTAGGGTAAATAACGAGGCAACAACAGGGAAGGACAAGACGCTATATTTGGGTCACTTGTTTACTTGAGATACAAAATTTTAAACAATAACCTAGCGGGAATTCTGTCTTAAAAAGGGCTAACTTCAATCATAAGAAAACCCCAAATTATCCACTCCGATTTTTTCGAAATTTTTAAGGCATAAACATATCATAGATATCTTCAACTTACCAGAAATTTTATGCCGTAGTCTTGTCGATAACACACCAGGCGCTCGTAGTGAAAAATATACTCCATTGAAGTAATCAAAACATCATGTCTCTTTCCGTAAATATATGCGGCATATTTTACCATATTCTGGATGTAAAACCACATGTATATGATAAAGAAGTACCATTTGATCTTCTATTAAAAAATAGCCGTCTCACAATAAAAGGTTTCAGAAAAAATAACGACAATATATAGGCACACAAAATTGTCTATTTTCTTCAAATTTGCAAAAAGCACGCTCGTGCCAGTCCTCTTCCGCATCACACGTCGATCAGCGCGACATTAGCGCGTTGCGCCGCCCAGTATATAAGCGCCCTGTTCTGAATCATAATTATAAAGCTCTATCTTGAGCTTCTCAACTTCCAACTCCTTAAAACCGCCAGCTACGCAGGTTAACTGTTGTAAACTTACATGCATCGATATTACACAACAATTACAATCATTTGTTTTAAGCACTTTGCTTTGGCCGTCTTCGTTGCATTGTCGTCCAATATACGAAGGTCCCTAATATACTCCAGGGATGACGTCATCGGCTAACACCATCATCTTAATTCAAAGCAACGTCTCGGAGGCTCTGTCCATAACGATTGTTGGTAATTATCTCAGTGTCTTCCGAACATAATAAGCGGTCGTAACGGCCGTTATTAAAACTGAGCGTCTGTATGGAGAGCGCAGGCTTTTCGGTGGCTGATCCATATTACGAACTAATTATTAGCCTACGCTATTTGACACTTTATTTTACAAGAATTGTGTTATTTCCCGCTTTTTGTATCCAAGTGTGTAAAAATAGAATAGCCTAACCCACTGATTTCGTGGAAAACCGGAGTACTTGGAGAAAAAGTATAAGTTGTTTTAATTTTAGACAAAGTCAAATAATTGACTGACTTATTTTACAGAGCCTTGGTCTAGAAACCTGAGCACGGAACGAAAATCAAATCCATGGGCAATGCCTTACTGGCGTAAGTCATGTCGTAGTCATGACTTTAAGAGTTTCTGCCAGACTGACTCAGCCTCAGAATCTTGCAGAAACGTGTGGCAATTAATAATTTAAAGGATCATTATTATATTTTATTCTGCTACTCATTACCGAGACAGTATTTGCACTATTTCTTCTATATGCGAAAAAACATAGTATGATTTCCTCCTTAAACTAAACAAACGTTACAGTTCGTGAGTGCGATATTACCTGCGAAATTAAAACTGTCACTTGATGTAAATTCAGCTGGTTTTCTGCAAGTAATTATAGTATGGTCTATAATTACACAACGTTTTGTTTGACAATCAAGAAGTAGCAATGGTTGATTCAGTTGGTCAGCTGCAGTACAATTTACATGACAAAAAAGTTATTTTTACAATTGACAAAGAATATACAGACTACAGTAGAAAATGTTGCCAGGAAGTCGAAGTTAAGTGCTAGCTGACCTAAAAATAACTTCGAACTGCAGCCAACATAGGCCGATAGTGAATTTTCGTTGCAAAAGGGCGCTTAAGGAGTTAAGAGGTTTGTATATATAAAGCGACGATTTGCATGCATGGAATAACATTATATTGTAACATGTCACATGGGTATATACTCATTCTTAAATGAGGAGTTAGTAATGATTAGCCAACTAACATGACCTACATGTATGATGTATAAATGACATGGGCCTAAATACACATTATCTGTATAATAGCGGTTATATTCCTACTATATTCCATCTTATTTTTTCCAATGTCATATTTTATTTAGACATATACTATAGTCAAAGACGAACTAATAACGCTTTTGTGTAATTAACGTATATTTTCATAAAAAATTTAAAGTTCTAATTACGAAATTCTTCCTACTAAAATCGTCTATCATGTTTGCTCAGCCAAGATCTCGCGTGTGCGGCAGGCTTTACACAATCATGTCATATGACTGTGCATGTATATGCTCGATATCATGCAGTTATAGCGATATTTAATTTTTCCTATTGAAATTCTGTTATAAGGACGAATATTTGAACAGTTTTCTTTTCCATAGACTGGACATGTGTGACATCAAGAACAACACGTTACAAGTGGCGGAGTCCAACGTAAAATCACTTGAAATACAAGATATATGTCTCATTATAATTTCAATAATTGGTGTCCTCTTGAATGGTTTTCTGCTGTGTGGAATACGTATTCCTAAAACTTGTTCAGTTTTTGTTCGAAATTTAGCTATTGTTGATCTAAGTACAGCATTGATTTCATTTTTCTGGGTGTTTCGTGAAATGATTTCCTCCAAACGTTTATTTGTGATTATCTTGGAAACATTATCTTGGATGTTCGTGTTTATTTCATTTCTAACAATTTTGGCAATTGCTGTACAGCGTTATATCGCCATAGCCCACGCTCTATGGACACACTCAGTTATGAAAAACAATTTCAAGTTATTAAGGATGTTATCAGTTTGTACATGGTTAATATCTATCATCTTCTGTTCTGCAAGACTCTATCTTCATTGGGATATTGTCTCGTTTACCCTTACTATCATTTTCGAAGTGATTATCCTATCTACAATCGTAATATATTTCATGATATTCACGTCATTTCGTCGATACAGATTTAACGATCGCCTAGGTCATTTTTCAGATAAAAATCGCTTGAAACTTCAGTTGGAAAAGGAAACAAAACTGACAAAAACCGTGTTTTGGGTTTCAGGAGTTCTCATTGTTGGAGTTCTGCCCTATATTATTCTCCTACAATTAAATATAACCAAAAGACTTTTTAATACACTTCATATTTTGAAATGCAACAAAACATTCGCAGATTTGGGATATAACTGGATTGTGCTGGAGATGTTGGCATTCAGTTTAAATCCTGTTATTTATCTTTCACGTTATCAAGTGAACCGCGGTAAACTAAATCGCATTCGACAGAGATTACGGACGCTTCTCCCTAAACGAAATTTCAGAATTTCTGCCGAGAGAAATGAAAATACGACTGAACAGACAACGTAGAAACCTTTACAGTTTTAGTCAAGACAAATGCATAGCTTGTGCTAGTGAAATAGACATAGTTAGCGGCGTGACCAATGTACAATGATGTTTGCCGTTTGTTAGTGACAACTTGTCAAGAACTTTGGCAAGAACTTCTTTCCTCTTACGAACAATATTGGTATATCAATATTATATATAATCAGAAATACTGTATTCTAATTATCTATACTTTTTTAGTCAACTGTCCATGCATTATGATAATTTGTAATCGATTGCCATGTTATAACAATATATAGCCAGAATGACATTTCTATATTCAGTGCATATATATAGCTTAATTATCTACAACTCATTTTCAGAATTTGGTATCAACTTTTTAAATGAAATTCAGATCTTTGGAAAATATATTTATTGTTCTACAGTCGAACCTCTCCTTGCGGACACCTATCGTAAGCGGACACCATTCTTCGGTCCCGGTCATACGCCTATTATATCACTACATTGGGACACCTCCCGGCAATCTCCCATAAGCAGATCGACGCGCGCGCACACAAAAATATAATATCAAATAGCATTATAACTTTCTGTAATCGGAAAGTTTGCAATCTACTCCCGTTAAAATGGTCTTTACTAGATGTTGTGTTGAATTATCTTGAGGGAATAAGTAGGTTACAATAGAAGGCAAAAATATATCGCTATTTGGTGACAAATTTAAAGCGATATGGCAATAAAAATTTAGTTTAATTGTCTCATTTGAAAGAACTTTTTAAATTATATATAAATCTCCCTTACCGATTTTCCGTATCTTTCTTAGCTCTTGAGATATTTTGACGGAAAAAATCATAAATCAGCGAGCTGTCCGCCATCTTGGATTTTTGTGGATATGACTGGATATGCATGGTACACTGCGTACGTCACAAGCAGAGTCCACTATTATTTAGGTCAGTGACAGGGTCACGCAAGTATTTTACGCAGAAAGCCAATGGTTGTTATGAGCCCAAAACTATACTTCGGTCACTATTTCAAATAACAAATTGACTGACAACTTTTAAATATTTGGCCACCTAGGAGTAGTTTTATAATTATATGGCTAAGCCCGCTTGTGACGTCACAAAAAATTAATGAGATCAAAAAATAATCCAAGATGGTGGACAGCTCATTGTTTAAGTCAAAATATTTGAAGAATAAGCAAAATACGAAAAATTGGTAAAGGGGATTTATATATAATTTTAAAAGTTATTTCACATGAGATAAACTAAATTTGTATTACCATATCCCTTTAATTAAGTTATGTTAATGATAACACAACCAGTGATAACAAAATATTTTATCTACAATTACTAAATATGATATACTTGCGGGAAGTTATATATGTTCTACGTTTTGTAGTGTCTTGTGTTTACGGGTATGCACGGCAAAATATAGAGTTAATCAGTTAATAATTCAGTTAATAATCATATATAGAACATATAATACAATTTAGCGTTGTTATGTTACCAGCAAGTTTCATTTCATCGATAAGTATGTGACACTGGTAAAAAATTTTGGTTAAAAAACATTAAAAGTTTTATTCAAAATCTAGCTTTCGGACTAAACGCCCATCATCAGGATTATTATGGTTTAAAACAGCTACTCACTTAAATACTGTACATTATGCAAATTACTTAAAATAATACAATAAATCCATTACTAACAAAAACAATTGCCATGTCCCCATCTGATCCTCAGATGTTGGTAATCCACATTCGGGGGTGCGATTGTACTGATTGATTTGAAGTTTTGACAAACCACGACGTCGATGAATTTTACGACTTCTGTCCAAATGTAAAATTGGCGAATGGAATAGGAAATGTACAGTAAGGAACTACAAACTATGGGAGGTTGGAGCCCTATCATAGTGACTATAGTATAATTGAAATATTTACCTGACCCAGGTTTGCTTGTTTGTGTGCTTGTTTGTCAGTGCTTGTTTGTGTTCATGTGTTTGTTTGTGTTCAACTGTTCATGTGCTTGTTTGTGTTCATGTGTTTGTTTGTGTTCATGTGTTTGTTTGTGTTCATGTGCTTGTTTGTGTTCATGTGTTTGTTTGTGTTCATGTGTTTGTTTGTGTTCATGTGTTTGTTTGTGTTCATGTGTTTGTTTGTGTTCATGTTGTTTGTTTGTTTGTTTGTTTGTTTGTTTGTTTGTTTGTTTGTTTGTTTGTTTGTTTGTTTGTTTGTTTGTTTGTTTGTTTGTTTGTTTGTTTGTTTGTTTGTTTGTTTGTTTGTTTGTTTGTTTGTTTGTTTGTTTGTTTGTTTGTTTGTTTGTTTGTTTGTTTGTTTGTTTGTTTGTTTGTTTGTTTGTTTGTTTGTTTGTTTGTTTGTTTGTTTGTTTGTTTGTCAGCAAAATAACACAAAAATATCGAACAGAATACGAAAGTTTAGAGCTCGCCGTAGGCCAAGAACAAGATCTCTTTCCGAGATATAGCGGATGAAGATGAGCTTTGTAGAGCTCATTTTAACACTCTATACGCTAGCATCACAGGCCTTCCATTGCAGGCTTTAATTCCTTATTTAATTGTCCTGAACCTAAATTCTATATTTAAATCTGTATATTAAAACTTGCCTTGCCGCTTGATATATATGCATGCACGATTGCTTTCCCGGATATAGTACATGATCAATGTAGACTATTGGACTGTTCCATTTTCCTCAATTTAAATACAACCTAATCTCAATCCTAACACTTATCCTAATCCTTGCGACGTCACTTCGGAAAGGTAATATGGAAAATTACCTGTTCATGCCTATATGGTAATCAACAGGATGACTCTATATGTGCATGATGTAATTAATTTCCGCACAAAATTTGCATGTTAAAGTATTTTGTTCCGCGCTGTGAATAAAATATATTAGTAACTCAGTTGCTACATGACAGCTGCAATAAGTCTTCAATTGAGTCACCGTTCCAAAGCCTTCTCAACTGCTCGGATAAACGAGATATTTGGCAGGTAGGCAAAATATGATTGAAACTCATCATTAATTCATCGGAAATGCATTTTACGACTAGTCTAATTTTACGTATTTCTTTTTGTCTTTTACTTGAAGTATTAAAATCATGATGTGCGGTAATGCAGGAAATAACACGACGCAGATTATTCCAGCCAGAGAACATTCACTACAAGTTCCAGATATATTTCTCATCTTTGTTGCTTTACTTGGAGTGCTTCTCAATGGACTTCTACTCATTTTTGGCAGAAAAAATCTTCCTAAGTCATGTTCAATATTTATCTGTAACTTAGCCGCAGCAGATTTGGCCACAGCGGTTGTAGCTCTCATGCTTGGCTTCCGAAGATTGATTACCTGCAAAATGTTCCGTCGAGTTATCGGGATTATGTCCTGGTCTACCGTATTAGCTTCGTTCCTAACTCTCTTGGGAATCGCTCTGCAGCGATATATTGCTGTCGTTCATTCTATATGGTCTCACTCCAGGATGAAAAATCATCAATGGTTTTATAAACTGATAATAATTGGAATCTGGTTGGTGGCTCTTATTTTTGCACTATTCCTGCATTATTACAGTCGAATTACCATGTTGATTATGACATGTTTGTCAGAAATTATGATCATCGTGATAATCGCTCTTTATTTGAAAATCTACCTGTCATTCCGCAGTTACAGAATAAAAGATAAGGAAGGAATTTTTGCCGGGAATGAACGTCGTTTGAGCTTTAATTTAAAGAAAGAAGCGAAACTGTCAATGGTTGTATGTTGTGTTACGGCGATGCTTGTTATTGGTGTTCTTCCGAACGTTATTATTTTACAGACCATGCAAGTAATGGCTCTCTCTGGGAATGTTAAAAAAATGAAATGTATGAAAATTTTACATGATTTTAACTCTTACTGGGTCGTTATAGAAGTTTTAGGGTTTAGTCTCAACCCACTTATCTATTTCTGGCATCTACAGATCACAAATAAAATTTGTAGTGATAGCAGTATTGAGAGATTTCGTCATGCAATTGGTGTCTCAAAGAGAAGAATCGTTCCTGAAATAACTGTTATTCAAAGTCGACCTACAGAAATGGCAAACTCTGTGTATTTAGCTGAGAGCGAAACAACCCAAGTGAGTAATACAATGACAAGCAGCTGCTAGCTGGATAAATAGTTGGAGGAAGCTAGTACAAATCGAAGTAAACACAGATGTACTTTATCAAATAAAGTCGCCATCGTGTAATTAAAACGGCCATCCATACTATTTCCGTTGTTTTTATACAAATTGTTTGGTACGATGTTTTCTGATTTTGCACTTTAATTATATGCCCAGTGGCGCCATGGTGGGGAAAGTAGGATGGACAAACGAGCACCAAAGCGTTCAGACTGAAGCGTTGAAAATCTAGGGGGACTGGGGGACTGGGGAGGTCTAGGCTCATGCTCTACAGCAAACATCTTAGTCGTGTAGATAGACGGAGAACTTAATATGTTCGTGGATACGGCTTGGCAAATTACGTACAATAGTAGTTTGAAAATCATGTTTCCATATTACGTAATGGATTGATAAAGTCTAGAAGAATTTTAATTAATACATAATATATACAAAAAGAAATATACGCTGCATCTAACTGTTGGGTTTGTGTAAAATAGAATTCAGTTGATACTGTTGTACATATACATTCATTTATGATTCATATACAATATATATATATAAGAATGGAAAATCTTTTCGAAATCCCTCGCCACTTGATGATCGCTTATTGCGTGAAACAGGCTGTAGTGGTTACCTTGAGGTAAGCGAAAACTAATTAAAATATATTTGCCGTCTATCTATATGATATCGAGCACTCTTTGACATTTCGTGAACCAAAACACGCTCATATTTAACAATTAGATTATGAGCTCAAGATTTCTATGAGGTGATAGTTGATGAGGGGGAAGCCCGAATGAACTATCATCTCATAGAAATCGAGAGCGAATAATCTAATTGTTTCAGTAGAAACCAGCAAGAAAACAGTATTTCAAAACGTTTTTCATAATTTATTGAAATAAATTCGTTAAAAATCGCGCCGAGGAGATGGCTGTTTCGCTACTTGCTATCTATCGACAATTAGATAGCGAGTAGCGTAGCCAATCAAATTACAGCATTTGCAATAGTATACGTTGTGCGCATGAGTATATATGCATGAACGTGTTTTGATTCATGAAATGCCAATTAAGAGTGCTCGATATCATATAGATAGAGAAAATATAGTTTTCGCTTACCTCAAGGTGTCCACTACAGCCTGTTTCACGCAATAAGCGATCATCAACAGCTTCCAGTGTCAGTAAGCAAGCGAATATCCACCCTTTCATCCGACCAATCCTCTTTCGATTCCTCAGCACCCTTTTACGATAATGCCCTCAAGCGCAGTCATTACAACTCCAAGATGAAATATTCAGATGATCTCACCAATAACACCACGTCCTCTAAGAGAAAGCGCCAAAGAAATGTTATCTGGTTTAACCCTCCGTACAGCAAGAACGTTGCGCGGAACTTCCTGCTGTTGATTGACAAGCATTTCCCCCGATCAAGCCCGTTACACAAGATCTTCAACAGAAACTCTGTAAAAGTGAGCTATTTGTGTATGGGAATGATGTCAAAAGCGTGATTTCAACACACAACCACCAACTGCTGGAAAGTTCAACACCCACGGAGGAGACAACCACGGAAGATAAGAACAATTGTAACTGCCAAACCAAGTCCGAATGCCCCCACAAATTAAAGTAACTGCGGTTTGACAACAAATATCCGTAAAATATCGTGTACAAGGTAGAAGTCACAACGGCCAACAGCGAGATGCATATCTAAAATTGAATATGTTGCATGGAATACTTTTGAAATTAGTTATATCTATAGTTTAACTTACTGAAGCCACCATGGTCTACCAGATTTTTGTAAACTACCAGTGGAGCCCAGTGTTTGAAATAATGTTACACTTACAAAAAGAATGCCTACATTTTGTAGGTATACTTTATAGTCAAAACCTAACACTTTTTGACAAATCCATATTTTTTCAATGCCCAATTGACTTATCTAAATATATATTATAACTATTCAGTCACCTTGCACTATCAGTTGGAATGAAGTTTGCTGTAGCAATTACAGTACCAAGAGGCTGATGGACTCCTCGTGATATGCTTGTACTCTTGGCTCCTCCGAATAGGTCAATAAGCAGCTCACTGACACTTTTACTAGCACCTGTTGTGCAGTGGGGCAATTGAGGAGTGTGGATACAGGTTTGAAAGCCAAACGTAATTCGTATCTTCCGGTTTCATTTGCTTACCATCTTCTTTGATGAAACATTGCCCATTCATTATCCAGATGTTGTCTTCTGGTTGTTTTCCAAGAATTGTTGCAATGCTTTTTGTCGGCACCTTGTCGTTTCTCTTACGATATTGAATATACTCGTTCATTTCTCTGTCGTTTAACGAACAGACGTAGTTTCCTCCACCAGAGTTTAGGTCTTTTAAGAAGTCTTTATCGCTTCCTTTCCTTAACAGTAGGTCTGCAAGATATCTTGTAACGATTAGCTCTGTTTTCTGTGCGCGGACATTGCGCAATCGACCAAGTCAGACAGCAACTGGAATAATTATGGCAATGTGCGTCTTGCGCAACGAACATGCCGATTTATTAATTTTTGAAAACAATGAGATAATTATTAACATAACAAAGTATTAACCGAAGTTAATTATTAAAAGTTCGCACAGAAAAGGTGGGTTCATAAATACGCCACAAGTCTCCTTGGGTAAAGGAGGCATACCCCATCTAATCGTTACAAGGGATCAGCAGATGTAGTGAAGTTAAAACCTATAAAAAACAACTACAAAGCAAATCAGTGCGTGGATTATTACTGTCATTAGACAGCTTTAGCAAACACAACGCGACGTCAAAGAGGACGTGAAAATGGCGTAAAAATAGCGTGATATGCCCATCTATGGATGTGCCCACGCCATTTTTACGCCATTCTCACGTCCTCTTTGACGTCGCGTTGTGTTTGCTAAAGCTGTCTATTTAATATAAAGGCAAAAACATGGTGAGCGACCTGACAGTTCGTGTCCATGCGTTAAACTGTCAGGGGACCGCCAACTAGCTGCTAAATGCGAACATTTGTGTGAGCCTTGCCCATGCGTTAGCCTCACAGAGAACGTCAATTAGTGATTAAGTGACACGTACATTCCTAGTATCTTAACACGCACATTCCTATATAATATCAGGTCTTGCCCTTGCGTCGACCTGACAAATTGTACTAAGTCCAGAATGTTTATCAACGGGCAGCTATAATCAATCCCTCCAAAAAGTCCAGCCTGTATAGGCGCAGTGTCTGATGTAAGTCACAGGCTAGGAGCACGAATATACCTGCGGAAAGCGTCGGATTTCCAACGACTCATTTGTCGTATTTGGGCATCGGAAAAACCGCATTCGGCATTTCGGCAGCAAAAGTAAACCGGCCGATGCGAAAACTATGGCCTTTGTACTTGTTTGCGTCGAGACCGCACGTGCGAAATATAATAGCAATGGTCTGTGAAAATTTTGCGTGAAATAGAGGGCCATCAGCCAAACCACGATGTGCAAAATAGTATAGTAAGCTCTGCACTGGGCATACGTCTGAACGTCGTTGAAATGTGAGCGAGACATTAGATTGGTTGTAAGAATGCTTAAATTCAAAAATGTTATTTTTAAACCGCTGTTATTGCCCGCATTATCAACGAGTTGAACGACCTGATTCAATAGTGGCAGTACGTCCGATTTAAGACATTTGGAACACGATATCCTACTTTGATTTCTTCTTAGTGCTTTTTCGCATAAACCACACCTTGTAGTTGCAGCAGGCCCCGGACAAACTTCCACATCACCACAAAGTAAAAGAAGCAGCTGACAGATTGAAGGATTAGTTGCTCGAACACCAGTGCCGTTTATCTGACGATATGACCACAGCGACGAGTAAATAAAAGTCTCTTGTAAATCCTGCGTTACTTCGGATACTTCCTCTTGATAGATTATGTTTGAAGTACAAAACGCTTGTTTCTTTACATACAAAATTGCAAAAACAAACAGAGCGACGTAGTACACGACTGACCCGACCATCACGACTGACCCACGTGACTCAATGCCATTAAGTTTGTCCGGGGCCTGCTGCAACTACAAGGTGTGGTTTATGCGAAAAAAGCACTAAGAAGAAATCAAAGTAGGATATCGTGTTCCAAATGTCTTAAATCTTTTCATTTACGATGTTTTGTAAACTCGACTGAAGGTGAGTCTGCTTGTCAATTCTGTGAAGCTGTTAATAATACACCTGGGAACGTTATACAAGATCAAGGACAAGGTCAAGGTAATAACACTGACTCTCAGCGTTACAATATTCCTGAATTAAGTGAACTTCTTTCAACGAGAGGTTTAAAACTGCTGCATCAAAATATCAGAGGTTTACTGACAAACAAGGACGCCGTTACCCAAATTCTACTTGATTTTAAGAATATTCACCTATTTACCCTCAGTGAAACTCATTTACATGCTAATGACGAAGCTGAAGTAAAAATTGACGGTTTTACATACATCGGAAAACAAAGAGAATCTGGTCAAGGAGGAGGGGTAGGGACTTACATTTCTTCTTCCGTGCCTTACCACAGAAGATATGATCTCGAACAGGATGATATTGAATGTTTATGGATTGAAATTTTGTTCCCTAAAACAAAACGTTTCCTGATTGGGACTATTTATCGTCCTCCTGATAGTTCTAAATATCTGCCGGCAGATTTTAATTGCAAATTTGAGTCGATGCTTTCAACCATATCATCCGAGAATAAAGAATGCTTGCTAATTGGTGATATAAATTGTAATTACTTGGTGGATTCTGATCACAAAGAACTAAAATCCATTTTGGTGTCTTTTGGGTTGAATCAGCTTGTGAAAACTCCCACAAGAATTACAAAAGAATCTAAAACACTAATTGACGTGATTTGCAGCACCGAACCATCTAATTTAAATTCTATAAAGGTAATCCCTGCAGGTTTAAGCGATCGCGAGTTGATTGGCTGTACCCGAAAACTAAACAATGCTAAATTTCAACCAAGAGTCATATCGTGCAGAAACTATGCAAATTATAACCCACTGTTGTTTTGTAATGACCTTATGTCTAGTGGCTTGGAGACAATTTACACCTCAACCTGTGTTAATAAGGCCTGCACTTTTCTTACGAAAGTTCTTGAGGAATATATTGATAAACATGCTCCTTGTATTGTCAAGAAAATAAAAGGAAGACTGTGCCCATGGTTATCTCAGGTAGTTAAAAAAGAGATGAATTTGAGGGATAAATTACTCCGGAAAGCACGACGTACAAACCATGAAATTGACTGGTCTTCATACAAGCGTCAACGAAATAAAGTGACAGGTCTAGTAAAGAAGTCTAAAAATAACTATCATCGTGATCTCTTAAATGACAGTGCTGGTTCTGCCGATAAGTTTTGGTCTACCATTAAAAAACTGTATCCAACCAAGGCGACGTCTGAGATTGGTTCGGCTTTTCAAATTAATGAATCAATAATAACTGACGAAAGCTTAATCGCAAACAAGTTTTGCAATTATTTTAGTAATATTGCAACTACACTGAAGATGAAATCTATTAAACTTCGTGACTTTATCTGGGGTAGACCTGGAGCAGAAGATAATGCAAAAGATAATTTCGGTTTTAGAGCTGTAAATGAAGCTGAAGTTCTGAAGGAGCTGAAGAGACTAAAGAGGAAAAAGGCAACTGGTTTAGACAACCTTCCTCCAGGTCTCCTAAAGGATGCTGCTCCAGTTATATCTAAGCCTTTAACTTTCATCATAAACTTATCTCTTAATGCTGGCATTTTTCTTACCGAGTGGAAAGTGGCTAAAGTTCTACCGCTTTTCAAATCTGGCTCTACTTCCGAGATTGATAACTATAGACCCATTTCGATACTCCCAACATTATCCAAAATTCTAGAAAAGATGGTATACAAGCAGTTTGTATCACATCTCGAAAATCAAAATTTGTTATTTGATTATCAGTTTGGCTTTCGAGCTAACCGATCTACGGAACTAGCAGTAACATACTTTTTAGATCAAATCAGGAAAGAAGCGGACAGTGGCAAGCTAACAGGAGCAGTATTTATCGATTTGTCAAAAGCATTTGACACCGTCAGTCATTCTAGTCTATTGAGTAAATTGCCCCTGTACGGAGTGCACCACACGGAACTAGATTGGTTTACAGATTATTTGTTTCTTCGAAAGCAAATTGTGCAGTACAAAGGTACACTTTCTGAACCCCATCCTGTATTTGTTGGTGTCCCACAAGGTAGTATAATTGGTCCACTACTATTCCTCCTTCATTTTAACGATGTCCACAAAGCTTTAACAACATGCAAGATTATTACTTATGCAGATGATACGGTGGTGTTTACATCATCAAATGATTTCGATGTTATCCAAAATAAACTAAATGAGGATATGGACAGTTTATCCAGCTGGTTCTGCGATAACGAGATGATTATCAATTCTAAGAAAGGCAAAACTGAGGTGATGCTTTTTGGAACTGCCAAAAGACTAAATCTCCTCAACGGTTCTCAGCTTGACATTACTGTAAATGGAACTGCAATAAACGCAACGACAAGCTACAAGTATTTAGGAGTTCATTTGGATCCTACACTGAATCTTGCTACTCACTTTGATAAACTTTACAAGAAAGCTGCTGGAAGAGTCAATTTGCTACGGAGAATTCGTCCTTCCGTTGACATGGATAGTGCTGAAAGGATATACAGGACTATGATTTTACCTGTTTTTACATATTGTGGATCAGTAAGTCTTGGTTGGTCTGAAAACCGGAAACGAGTGATCAAAAATATAGAACGTCGAAGTTCCAAAATAATAGCCTCGGGACAGTCATCACAAAATATAGACCTCCGCATTCCATCAGTGGATAGTCTGATTAAACGAAAAACATGTTCATTTGTTTTTGATTGCTTAAACGATCAAGTGTGTACCCCTTTTAAAAATTACTTTTTACGATGTAACCATGGGGTGAACACAAGGAATAACAATTCAGCTGTCCAACTTCCAAAAGTTAAATTGGAGTTTGGTCGCCGAAGCTTCAGCTTCTTGGGCGCTACAGTTTTTAATAGTCTACCAACTGAAACTAGAAACTTGAAATCCAAGATTTTGTTTAAAAAATCTCTCGAAGGACAATTTTTATAGTTGCCTATTTTAACACTTGTACTTTTATATATTTATATAATGTATCTTTTAAGTAAGGATAGTTCATGTAATATACGTATTTTATATAGTTTTTAGTTTTACAGGACCTCATTGATAACAGTGCATCTAGCACTGACGAGTTTAATCCTGTGTAAATATTCGTAATTATTATTTACCTGATTCAATGGCAGTACGTCCGGTGACCGGGGACAACAAGTGATTTCCCCACGGGTTTCCCCCTAGGGTTAAAATACAAAAGAATACAAAATTACAATAGTCTAAAAATAGTAACTCTTCCTAAAACGTGACAGGTATAAAATTCAACAGTACCAATGAAATCAATTTTTCGACCTCGACTTTCGACCCTCGACCTCGACATTCGACCCTACCTCGACTTACGACCCTCGACCTCGACTTTCGACCCTCGACCTTCCACCCTCGACCTCGACCTTCCACCTGGCGGGCGATATAGGCAGTGGGACTAAAGCTGAGTGAAAAACTGCACTTGAAAATTGGCTATATAGTTTCCAGGCCCGGCGATAAGTAGGGACCGACGATGGCTGCAAACTAGATTGAACTAATTTAGTTGTTATAGAGGCCAGTTGTATGGGAGTAGTTGAGTTGGTATGACCGTTGGTGACGATTGTACACCTACCGGCAGGAGCGCACATTATGGTGTGTGTGTGTGTGTGTGTGTGTTGTGAATTTTTCAAAAAAGTCGGTCCCAAATTGTAAAATTACACTACTTAATTCGGTCCGAGTTGGTCCGAAACATCCTGTCTAAAAAACGTATAATAAACGATAAAAAAATTGTCAATAAAAGAAATCAACATTGCAAAACCCAGAGATGTATTTTCCTCTTAAAGCAATATACTCAAATGTAAGATGACATAGCCATACGCGACTGTGCAAAGCCTCCTAACTTTTGCTCTGCCGCATTGTGCGTTCTATTTCCACGTCTGTATTCTCGAGCAAAATTATGTCAATAATTGGGTCTTTATGATGTTGAAGATTATGTTTTGGGGGCGTTTTCTTTAAATAACTGCATTTAAAGAAAATTGCAGCGAAATATTTGAATTCGAAACTAGAGTGTTTGAAATCTTATATATATTAATGAAAGGGCCTACAACGAAAGAGTTAGAGAAGACTCTGAAAATGCCATTTCCGACGATCTACAGACTCAAGATTTCAACTGTGGGCATCTGAAAGCAATAAATTGAACTATCCCACTTAGACATGCATTTTTCCAAACACAGGATCAGCCAGTCATATATACCTAACATTAAATATCAGCACGGCACGAAGCAAGTACGAGGACATACGTGTACGTTAGCCTAACAAAAGACGAGACAGACTACTAGGGGAAACACGTTATATAAACGTATAACCAGCACGATAATCGTGAATATGCCCTGTGCAGGAAAAACCCAATGTTGAAATCTCAACGTGGGCATCTGAAAACAGCCATGTCGCTCTGGACAATAGACGCCCTCATAAAATTAGGGCGTTGTCAATAAAAACGCAAAATTGAACAGAAACAACAGTACAAAACGGAGTTCACGGGTTACAAAAGGTTGAGAGTTTTCAAGATAGCCCCACGGTAACTCCGATACAAACAGCTAGTACTGTCGTTGGGCATTACAATGCACGCCATCGGAGGACAGCAATGCACGATCGGTTCGAAAAAATTCCCGATGGTACAAATATTGCCGCAAAATAGCGGTTTTAGACCCCACAACCTCAGGGGCGTGGGTCGACAAATCGTTAGTCCCAAGCTCCAAGATTACAATTCGGGCTTATACTTATGCACCGAATACAAATCATATTTAAGGACCTTTTCGACGGTTCGGCCACCCGTGCCTAACAAAGAAATATAGCCCGATTCGGGGAGATGAAAATTAGAAGCAGCACGTGTATCAAAGTGCGCATCTAAATCATCTCGCAAACGACGGACAAAAGAATGACCGAGAATTAAAATACTTGGGACACAACTTGACATGATAAAGAATATCAGAGAAAGATGAATACCTTATAAATTGACTTCAGCCAGAGAGTTGACCTTGCGCTACGTATACCAGGTTGAAGAGCAGAATGAACTGATGCATCCGCTTCCTGCGCATTACATTCATGTGACTACGATTTACGGGGAAAATACCCACGTGTATGTTTATTGGTATGCCAATAATTTCTTTTTTCGTGTTATGGACTCCATGTTGAAAAATGCACTGCAAAACACAAGTAGTTAATTGGGTACAAATAAATAGAAAATATAGATTTAGAAAATGCCCTATCGGTATCGGAACAGACATATAGGCATAAAACAAAGGCAATAATTTTTGTGATTTGTAATCCGTGGTGGGTGATTTGTCTGAGTAGAGATTAAAGATATACATTAAGTCTGTCTTAACCATTGTCTTAACAAATTAAGATAAATTGTTCTTCAAGTATACTTATATTACATACAGACTTAGTATATGAAAGCAAACACATACACGCTAAAAGGTTAAAATGACTATATACACAAAAAAACCGGCACTACAAATCTGTTTCGAGAGTGCTCTTGTGAGCCCTCTCTCGTCAGGTGTATGAATATGCGGTCCAACCTAGCCTTGACTCCCTTGAGTCTTAAAAACACTAATGTCAGTCATGTCACTTGTCTAATTCACTAATTGTTTCTAAGCAAATATTTGCTTGCATGGCGACATGTGCTGGTTAGTTCGTCCTACTGTTCAACGTGCACGTATGCGACTTGCATATGATAAAAGTACTTCTCTGTTATGCATAAGTTGCATCTTTTGTTCACATTAGTGTATGGCTTTGCTTTAGCAAGTATTTTTCATTTTAGATTATACAGTCGAACCTCTATTAAGCGGCCCTCTATTAAGCGGCCACCCTCTATTAAACGGCCGCATATCAAAGTCCCAAAATATTTGTAATACAATTACTATAAAATATCCCTCTATTAAACGGCCACCTCCATTAAACGGCCGCGGCCACCTATGAGCGGTCCCAAATGATGTTTTATATAAGTTATTACCTCTATTAAACGGCCAGCTTGCACACTAAAAGTTGAGCTAATGTTTAATAATTTGCTTTATTTACTTAATAACACTTAAAACTAATGTTCAACACATGCCACTTGACACCTCGCTCAACTTTACAGGTCATTAAATTCAAAGCATTGTCAGCAACAAAAGTGTCGGTGTTTGCGTTGCATAGAAACGCTCTATTACTTCGCCTCAAATCCCTCCTTTTTTAACTTTTCCTTTAGCCAACTGATTGAAAAGGCATCTCCTGTGAAATGAAATTCACAGGAATTTCCAAACCATAGCCGCCACCTCTATTCACACGCGTTCCTTTGACCACTGCTTTACCGGAGTTCGCCGCTCGTTTAAGAAACTTTGTGAGCCAGATTGCCATTAATTTTGGAACATGTCCAATGATTTCAAAGTCCTCCTTCATTTCATTCGGATGCGAGTATCGTTTTTCGGTAGATATATCATGACGACGTCGCATTGCACGTTGAACTGATCTAAGACTAAGATTTTCGTCCATTTCGTGCAAGCTTTCGCGAACAACTGCCACAGCATTAGAGTCCTCTTTGTTACTTGGTTCTCGCTTAAGATCATGTTCTTCTTCAACGTTTGGCACCCAGATGTCCATATATGCATGATAGCCTCTGATAAACGAAATTACTTTAAATGTTTCCGTGGAGGACATTTCTATGCTATGTATTTCTGATCTTTTGGCTGGCAAAATTAAGACGTATACAGGTGTGAACGGAAATGAGTGTAGCATTACAGTTGGGAGGTAAAGCGCCATAACAATGTAAGGTATTCAATTGGAAATGTCTGAGTTGACGAGTACCGCATTTTGTCAAACGTGTGGTAGTGAAACAAATTACGAATGTTTGAGTTGCAGAAAAGCTGTATGTAACAGGTCAGCTACCTGTTCCACTGCCGCTCCTGAAGAGACACCTGGTTGGAAAGCTGGCTCAAGTGTGTCCTTTTGTCATTCTTGCAAAGATGCAACCGAGAACATAAAAGAACAGGCAACATGTAAAGCTGGTGTTAAAACAAAGCTGAAGACCGGCCACAGTAACAGCCGTCCAACCGATCGCTGCTCAACCTTCACGAACAAGCGCAAATGTCTTGACCTGTCTGAAAAAGTTGCCGTAATCAGATTTGCTAAAGATCACCCTGATCTCGGAGCCAGAAAAATAGCAGAACACTTTCAAACTGGAAGAACACAGATCCAAACCATCATAAAAAACAAGGCATCTATACTTGCTTTGCACGAAAGCACTGATGAACGAAGTCAGCAAAAGCGACAGCGCACAGCCAAATATTCGGATGTGAACAAACCCGTGTGGGAGTGGTACACCATGTGTAGAAACTCTAACATACCAGTTTCCGGACCAATGCTTCAAGAAGAGGCCCTAGTAATAGCAGAAAGGCTAGAAATGATAGGTTTTACAGCATCAAATGGTTGGCTGGAAAAATTCAAGAAACAACATAACATATGCAATATGACCGTGGCAGGCGAAGAGGAGGCGTGAGACCGGAAACAGTTGAAAGCTGGAGTGAAAGGGCAGGAGAAATCACCAGAGGATGGAAGGAAGAAGATGTGTGGAACATGGATGAAACTGGAAGTTTTTGGCGTGGTCTTCCTGAGAAGACTCTCAGCGAAAGAGGAAAAAGATGCAGTGGCGGCAAAAACGCAAAGATGCGCATCACGTGGGCATTTTTTGTTAATGCCGCAGGGGATAAGGAAGATCCCATTGTTATCGGGAAGTCTGCAAAACCGCGATGCTTCAAGCATTTAAAGGACAACAAGCGTCCGTCCAAATGCAACTATTTTTCAAATGCCAAAGCCTGGATGAACACGGGTATTATGACTGAAGTTTTGTCAAAACTTAATCGTCAATTGAAGCGAAAGAACAGACGTATTTTGCTGTTTATGGATAATGCCCCTTGTCATCCACAAAGCTTGAAGGACAGCTTTTCGAACATAAACATTGTGTTTTGCCAAAGAATACCACATCCAAGACTCAACCACTGGACGCTGGTATCATTGCCAACTGGAAAGTTAAGTACAAAAGCGATTGCTACGCTATGTATGTGGTCAAGTCGACGGGTCCAAGAGTGCGAGCGACATTGTGAAATCTGTGAATCTTCTTATGTCCATCGAATGGGGAAGACAGGCTTGGGACGAAGTGTCCTCTGATACAATCCAAAGATGCTTCAAGAAGACGGGATTGTCTCCGCAAGAAATCGCTATCGAAGACGATCCCTTTGAAGGAGAGGAACTGCAAGATCTTCAGGAACTTCTGAGCAGATTCGAAGTGCCTTGTACTGCAGAAGAGTACATATCGACCGAAGACGATCTTGAAGTTTGTCCTGGCTACATCGACAATTCTGACCCGAACTGGAGGGAAGTTGTTCGCGAGGAATTGCTGGGAGACAATCTTAATGATTTATCCGCTTCGTCAGATACAGCGAACTCAGTAAGCGATGACGAATATGACAGAGATTTACAAGAACCTGAACTGGAGTCGTTGACGGAGGCAATTGGGCATGCTGAGGATCTGCCAAATTTTGCAATTTATAACGGATATGAGGAGCTAGCTCAATCAATATCTAAGACAAATGATTTGCTCTGTGCTTTGAAACTCAATGCACCGCGGCGACAAATGCAGATTAAGGACTATTTTAAGCCAACATAGACTGCTAATAGTAAACGTATATGGTCGAACATATTGCACTTTTCCAAATTTAAGTTGTTAGTCTTTTGCTACCGCTTTGTGTAGTTCTTGGACCAAGTTTGAAAACTCTTTTGTTAACAATTACTTCTTGATCTTTCTAAAATCTACTTATTACTGTCATCGGTGATTTATGATTGAATAAATAGACATTTGACCACGCCCAAGGCCTAATTATTGCGTACCTCTATTTAGCGGCCACCTCTATTAAGCGGCCACAAAGCCGATCCCCGAGGGTGGCCGCTTAATAGAGGTTCGACTGTATAACATTTATAGTACGCGCGTGCTTGGTCGAGAAGCGTGTTTCTATTTAACAATGAAGTCTTACTATTATGTTTGTATATGTGACCAAATCTTCCTATAAAATCTTCCTATAAACTCGAGACTGTGTTTTAATTGCTCTATTTAATTTGCTCTTTCAATCATATTCCGAGCCAATAGTAATGCTCATGTCACTGCCAATGATGTTAGTTTGATGAAACCATCTGTTTGTGTCCAGAACAAGACAAAAAGTATGAAGGTTCTGCTCTAATACATACAGCATGAGCGGCCATGTTGTATAAGATATACAAAGTCAAAGAAGAGCCGAAGGCAATGTCTTATTAATACTGTTCTTGGCTAATGCCAAACAAATCGCTAAACACATTGTATGACATTGTTTTACATGCAGATCTCCGTGAGTTTAAAGATGATGTAAAGTCCGTTCTGCGCATGTATTCTGAACGATTTTAACCAAGCCTCTTGCGAGGCACGGGAAAATATCTAAGGAAAACGTACGGGATCGAGGGAATGAGTAAGAAAATTTGAGCACTAGGTTCGGGCCGGATTTTAAAACAGTCTTATGGACGCTCTAGTTTGGCACAGCAATATGAAGTTTCTTGACGTAGACCAACATTGTCATTGACAATGTCATGTTTTTTCGTACACAAAGGCTTCAAAACGTCTTTGATCATATTTTTCTGACTACGATAACAAAATATACTAATTGAGCTTAAGATGCACCAAATCTACGACGCGGACGCGACTAAAAACTGCTGCTATTCTCACAGTTTCACTTCACGGGTAAAAATTATGGATTGTAATTGTTGGTAAAGAAAGTCAGAGACACGAGAAAAACTGATTTCCGATTATTAGCGACTGTTTTTTTCCCTCGTTTTCCCACTTTTCTCCTCTCCCTAACTTCTCACGCGTGTTTAAACAAAACTACAAGTTTCCCGACATCAGTTATATTAATATTAATACTTTTTTCTATCTACCTTGTATTGGGCGATAGAAGTTTTGTTTATAAAGTCTTGAAATAAACAAACATGTGGAAGTATAAAAAACAATTAGTGAATTAGACAAGTGACTTGATTGACATTAGTGTTTTTAAGACTCAAGGCTAGGTTGGACCGCATATTCATACACCTGACGAGAGAGGGCTCACAACTCACAAGAGCGCTCTCGAAACAGATTTGTAGTGGTTTTTTTATGTGTATATAGTTATTGTAACCTTTTAACGTTTGTAAATAAAGCTCCTATATTGTATATATATTTTGCGTGTTGTGTTGGCTCGATAAGTGTTCTGTATATGTTGTCATTGAAATGCATGATCTTGAGGAAGATGAACAAATGTCTCTAAATTCAATATACTTATTATTTTTTGGCAACATTTAATTTTATAATTAGTTGCTAATGTAGCAATGTTACTAATGTTATTCATGTAGCAATTTTGCAGTGAATGTAGTGATGGCTTTTAGGCAAGGTTTCCATCTGTTACCCATGCAGTATTTCCAAGTGCTAACTGTTATAACCATGCAAGTGTTCACTATGATCCAACATTTTAACATGATTGATAGTCAAGTTTTCAGTGGGATGAAAACGTCGAAACGTCGAAGTTCTTGTTAAATTTTTCAGGTAGATTGATCCTAAAAACCCGGATAGTGCACAGACGCTACCTATACACTGGTCAACCTTATCAAAATATCTTGGAAGTCAGTGAAAATATCACATCAGAACATCTTGTAAGTATCCATAATATATATAGTTTTAGAATTGCATACATTATAATTATTTCGTGAATTTCGTTATAGGATGGCGAATCGTAGCGTATCTCTTTGTTTCTTGAGCACAAAAGAAAGCCCCTTGACTTCGACACAAAAGAAAAAGGATGTTGCAATTACCAAGGAGGATGTTGCAACTTGCAACCATGAAAAATTTTAAAAAGTAGGCCGAATTTAATAACAACTTAATTAATGTTAAATATCGAAATAACCATTCATTCAATCTTACAGCTTGTGTATCTATACTAGACATATGGCATACTTCTTCTCCATTTCACTAACGCATTCCGTCACATAAAGCTTTTAATAAATGTTTGTTATTCTGGACCATGTATTTTCTCAGCCTTAACCACCCAGTTACCATGATTATAATATTGGGTTAAAACTTTCAGTCTACGAACACTTTGCACGAGTTCTGATAGTTCATCCTTTATAAAGACATGATAAAACCTTTTAAAACGTTCTACTGGTGAACTGGAACTACCATCATTTCCATTACACCTTTTTGAATCATTCGCCGTTTCACCATTGCACGTTAGAATAGCTTTATCACACAGATAACTCCATTTATGTTGTTCTGTTCTATCCAGTTTTTGCTTAGAATTCGCTGATAAAACTGCACTACGTTTTACTGCAAGGCCATTACTATTGCAATTTGTTTGGGAATTGTAATAAAGATTGGAATTTGATTCATCAAACTTTCTTCCATCATCTGACGGTGATTTTTTTCCTTTTGAAAACGAAACACGTTGCAGTTTTTCTTTCAAATCTGCAGTGAAATTATTGATAGAATTTATGAGCGATGAATTGCCTTGTTGCTCTTCATTATCAGATAACTGATCGCAGTCATCAACATCAATGGAACAATCTTTTGTACTTGATTGCAGATCAAAGCAAACTCTCCCATTGCTATTTTTCTCTTTGAAGTTCGGGACATTGTTAGCATTATTAGTCACACTTAGATGCTCTAAGCATCCATTTCCCAAGAAATGTGTTCTTCTCATGTTTATATCATGACTGACACAACCATTAATACCTTCTCTTTTCGCGTTTTCCGCCGTCCATGGAATTAGCACATCCTGAGAACTAAACTAAAATTAATAGATTATTCAATACTGAGGCAACGTTGTTACCAAAGGAAGTTAAGATTTTAGAGATCTTGGTTCGAACTACGCCCGATTTTTCCAACGACCACACCTAATATCAATTTTCCATATTTCAAAAATTGTAGGGAGCCACCTCAAACTACCATGAGAGTTAAATTTGACGTAACTTTCTCACGTAAATATTGATACGAAAGTTTTTGTAACTCGGTGTTGTTTTCGTTGGAAAGCCACGTTCGAAGATTTAACGTCGCTTTCCAACCAAAGTTTAACAGCAGTAATATTTTACTTTTATGCTGCGTAGTCCATACCCAAGAAATCTCGCATTGTTTTTAGAGTTTATATTATAAAAGAGGGTTATTATAAAAATCGAGAGAGAAAGCGAAGCAAAACAATCCAACCAACTAACCGCAACATTTAAAATGATGTAATATATAGTAATAAATATTTATTAGGATATACCTACACACCTTTCTTTGTTTTTGTTCCCATGCCCAGACATAAATGAGGATTTGACCTCCAGGTTTAAGAATACGTGCAAGTTCTTTGACACTTTGTAACCTTCGTTCAAACGAAGCAAAATGATGAAGAACACCCACTGATATAACTGCATCCATAGTTGAAGAACGATATGGTAAACTCAAGTTGTTCGCAATGATTATATTTTTATGTCGTTCATAAGCTAGTTCAGATAACTCTTGACAGATATCCACACCGTGAACAACAATGTCGCTTCTCACCTGAAGGTACTTGCCATTTCCACAACCTAGCAAATGTTATAAACAGTAAACAAACAAGTTAGTATTATTATTAGTAGATGCAGGCTCTACCAGTTCTTTCGTGGAAGCACACTCTCACACACCGGGTTTCGGGGGTAGCGGAGGTGAAGATATTTAGACACTTCAAGAGCATGGAATTAGTCTTTGTCAGCCGGAATGGCTTCAATGACTTGACATGACGTCGTATCGGTCGTGAGCAAACTATCAATCCGAACAATCAAACATGCATGTAACAACAACACGTCAATTTTACCAGAATCCTTTGCATTCAAGGTGAACATATACATATAGACCTTGGCAAGATTTCTTGTAACATTTTAAAAATATTTTCGGTGCGCCAAGGATGATGGTAAAAACGCCATTGTTTCTATTACGGTGAGAGATTCCAGTGTTACAGTTTCCAGTATCGGGTTTACGCAAGGAAGTGAACGAGGACTGAGCAGAATAAAAATATCGAGAAGAGAGCAACAACGGAAGTACCCGGCTGCAAGATTTGCTACGCTTTTAGTATATTTAGTGTCAGAAATTGCGTTGAAAATTGAAGCAAAAGTTGCATAATGTACAACGGTTTGAGAACGGACTAAAACTAAAAGAATGCTCCATCTTATATAAAACTATGTAAACTTACCAACATCTGCGACAAAACTTCCTGTTCGTAAACTAAACAAGAAATTCTTTATTTCTGGCCAAGGTCCATCACACAAATCATCATAACTTAATGCTTGACTTGAGTAAACATCGTGAACATATTTATATTCGAGTTTTTTCGCTCTTTCCTCCTGATATCTCTTATTACCACTCATATCAAAGCAGATGAATACAATCAAGCTTTCTATATAATTATCACCTCTGTCTCTGATCTATCTTTTCATCTAGGAAAATAGAAAAGAATAAATTCTGACGTATATTATTGGCACGGACTCAATAGATTTATTTTATTATTATACTAAACGTTTACGTCAACGCACATGAGCACAGGAATACCGTCGACGTCAGCATCTGGCGTTGGATGCAAATTCCCCTCGCTATCGGCCGTATACGCCATTACAAGTGACACTCATGCAAAGACGAAATTTATACATATATATTTATTATACATTCATAAAAAGCTATATGCTATAGAGATCTGGATTACTGTATAGTACTATATCCCATATTTATATACGATCGAAAAATGCGAGCTCTGTTGCCGGATTTAATAACATAAATCCTATATCTTCACATTACCTTTTGAGTGAATCTTGAGCACTTTAATAAGCAGGTAAGTATGAATTATAATCAAATCACAAATGTTATTTTCCTGGCTTTGTATACTCTTTCATTTAGATCACCACAGTATATTTACGAGTACTGTAACATACACAAATGACAAACGTATATTTCATGATATAACGGAAAAAACCCATGGGCCATGGCCATATCACATATGTCATATGGCTCAAAATCGATCATCTACATATTAAGCTTCATAATTTTCAGTCTTTAACCCTAAATCTTTTGTCAGCGTGCAGATGTTTTGCTTATCGCCGCTTCAAACACACAACAGGACGCTATGCATAATTTCCACGCAGTTATATGGAAAACCTTTTGTTAATGTTTCAATGATATAAGTTATATAACACATATGCAAACCACGTGGCAAGTTAGTTCAAAACAAAATCGTAAAAACCGTGAAATTGACAAACATCAACGACTAAAAGACGGACCACTAACAACAAATATAGCAAGTGATGTCTATTTAACGATACCGAGAAATATAGCAAGTGTATCTATTTAACGATGTCGAGAAATATATAATAATCAATTAGTTTCGATCAACAACAAGTTGCTGCCAACCTTCAATATTTTGTTCGGCATACTATAATTATAATTCTCAAACTCATTAATAATTCGTGAACCAAAAACAAAGGGAACATAACAGACATAAGCGTGGAAGATGGTTTGAAATCAGAGGAAAAAATTACATAAATGTGAACTTTCACGTCGGTTTTCTCGCAAAATACACGTTCGTTTGAGAAGTTCAAACACTCGTAAGCAGGACTTCCTCCGATTTAGAGAAACACCTCGAAATTTGTTAAAATATATTCGGCTTCGCCTCGTATATTCAACTCTTCTCGGTGTTTAGAAATCGAAGGAAGTCCTCCTACTCGTGTTTGAACTATTACATCTTAATTCTTTCTTCGCTATGGAAAAATATTGCTCCTGTTGTTTCAATTAGGCCGTTCCAACAAGTCGATAATTCAATAGATACAGCATTTTCTATCTGTAAACCGCTTAGACTTATTAGTACTGTTTCGGTTATCCATTTTAGATAAAAAACCAATTAGATTCTAATTTTTTCGAACATCAATTCATTATTTATAGCAATTTCATAGTGAATGCAAGTAGAGACATTTAGAACTTTTCAAACTCTTTCCTGTTACTTCATGCATCACAGACGCAGGACAACATGCACAACAATGCCAATGCATTTGCCTTATGACATATATATATAATGTAAAGTAAGAAAATTTATTATTAAGTTCTACAAATATGTACAAAATCCTGCATTATCACTTAACTCATATCAGTCTATAACTATATGTTTACATGCCTGGACTACATGCTTATATAGGATAAGAGGATTCAAAACGGACTTTCACTACTACGGTCTACTACATTTATAACTAATTTATCGTGTAGGTATTAGTATCACTTCTAGTAGTACCTCACAAACTTGAACATGTGATGACCATGGCCCTTGACCACATTTGGTCGCCATGCAAATACATAACCGCGTATGAACATTATAAACGCATTGCATGCATAGAAGACTGAAGAGGCAGTAGAAATTCAATTTTGAAGTCCTCCCATGCAACTTGTCTTATATACAGTGTGTCCCAAAAAACGAAACAATTGAATAACAAATTATATATTCATTTCAAATCATATGCTGTAATTTAAAAGAATACATAATTAATTTTGTTATATACGAAGTGTCAAAGTCCGTTTTTCGTGGCTTTTCATTGGACGAGAGAACCACGCGCGGCGGTCCAAAAATAACGATGTCTCCACGTAACCAATGGCAACGGGCAACAATGCATTTACTTTTCCCTAGGGAAAAATAACAAAACCGGAAGTAAATGGCGAAGGCCCATTTTTTACTGTTTTTCTATATTTTAATCGAAATTTTAAGATTTAAATCGACAATTTTTTTGTCATTTGACACTTGGTATATAACAAATCACTTATTTACTGAAACCTCGGGAAAACAGTGTGTTTTGTAGCCCCTCGACCGGCAGTCTCGGGTCCACAAAACACACTATTTCCCCAGGCGTCAGTAAATAAGTGTTAAATATCTCAAGAATTGGTTTTGTTTTCTTTGACGACTTTGTGACACGCTTGAACGCTGTTTGGTTAGAAATTTCTTAAGCATTAACATCGTTAAATACTGTTCTAACTAACTTAAATATATAGATAACATATCCATATATATATATATATAAAATGGTATATACATAAAGTTAACACTATAATACTTTAATATGCATATATTCTCTTAATTTCTGCACCTGCCGACGACAACTGTCTTTTGAGTTTTGTAAGAAAGGCAATTAATTTTGAAAATATTGTATATATACTCATGCACAGAACGTTTATAGGCGAACTAATTCTATTTTTACTTACACGTCCATGCACCTATATTTGGGGTCTGATTATTAATAAAGTATGAAACGCATCAAAATGTGAGACCGAACTTCCATTATCATTACATAATATTAAACTACTTAAAAGGATGGAAGTTAAGTATAAGAGTCTAACAGTAACATTATGCGATAAATTGACCTAAGGCTAAGCACAAGTTAGGTTTCAATAGGACTCAATACCTCGAGAAAATATATTTTATAAAGTAGGGACTCTCTTTTGACTTGCACAAAATAAAGTGAATTATAAAAATATTGAACTCTCGCAAAAATGATTTGCTCAAGGCAAACTATCTCATTTTCTCGTTTGATAATTGCTATTTTGCGCTTATATATATATATATGTATCTCGAGTGATTTATCTTGTTTATATCTTCTGCGTGTTTATCACAAAATTCAGTATCATAGTTTCTTTTATACAACTGATTCAATTTTTTTAGGCTCTTCATGGAGACCATTCTCGTGGTTTCTATTATTCAGATCTTCTAAACCAATACCACTCTCATTATCCAAAGGTACCTTCTGTTCTCCCGGTGTGTCGGCTCGTAAAAGCTCATATGAACCAGCTGACTTCATTTTTGATGCTGAAGGTTTCGTATCACCTTCGGGCAGAGGTGCTGCTGTTGCTCCACTGTAGGAATATTTTGGAGGTGTTGGAAGTGGTGCATTTGAATCATAACTAGAGAGAAAAAATATTAAAATTGTCACGATGCACAAGGTACCTCTTTTGTGATTTCAAAAGTGTGATATGCGAACTATTTGTATTCACAACGATGGGTATAACTATCGAGCTTGCAGCGATCCTTTGCGATAATTACCGTAAATCCTCTAGTAAACCCCCAGGGGTATATTTATTTCAGGCACCTTTGAGGGCAAGGCGCTTATTGGAATTTGGTGGCTAAATAGAGGAGGGGCTTATTGATTTAGCCCAAACTCAGTGAGTAAGAAACTAACCTGAACTTCCAGGAAAATTAGTGTTTCTTAGTCGTGGGGGGGGGGGAGGGTTAATAGAGATGAGAGGGAGATGGTGCTTAGGGTGGGAGGCATATTGCAGAGGGGGCTTAATAAAGGCTTCGTGGTACTACAAGCGACTGAAACGAACAAATGTAAGTCTATATAATTTATTATGCGTATATATATGTCTAAATATGTAGTAAATGGACAGGGCGCTAAAGAATTGCGCTAACAAGATTTCACGCCCACTTGCCGATATCTGAGATCTTTATCTCACTAACCGGGACAAAAAACAATCCTTTTTTAACTGTCGGGATGAAATATAAAAAAATGAATTCATCGCGCTTATACCACACGCTCGCTTAGCGGGTCAGTATATAAACATTCCTTACGTCAAAAAATATAATTCTTATTCATCAGCTGAGAAAGTCTTCGATGTTAAATAGTTATCGTTTGCATACGCAAATTAATTACTAAATAATGACATATATTACTATAATTATCCATACTAATTATACATATGAATGAGTCTTACCCAAGTAGTTTATTAGACATCAGTAATGGTTGCAAATAATAGTCTGATTTTGGTTTAATAAGGAGTTCATCTCTTTCCTTTGCAGCTTCAATTTCTTCTGGACTGGCTTCAACGTGTAGATAAGGATTTGCCTAGATGATAAAATAATTATCATACAATGAGACGCATGGAAAGGTGATGTTACTGACGGAACAAAGTCAAAGTCAAAATACTTTATTTACCGAGGATAAAAACATCATTACTGGTTACCCATGCAGTAAAAACATGATGGCCCTCACTAAACTATACAATGGATAATAAATAAATCTACTAAATTTGTACAAATTCTAGATATTCTAATAAGTCTTTTTCATGCAAAAGTGCTCAATTGAACGATATTGTTCCTGAAAGCTTGAAGTATTACTTTTCTAAAATTGCCATAAGAAGTAATGTTCCTCATTGACAGGTCTGTCTTGTTCCAATGACGACACACACTCGAGTGGAAAGTTCTAAGGCCAGAATTATTCTTACATTTTGGTGTAATAATATTTTTGTTGTTTTTTGCTGATCTAGTACTATATTTATGAACTGTATTTACATAAGTGAAATAGGATTCAAAGTATCGTGGACAAATGCCGCGACTTATCTTATAAAGCATAAAAAGTTTGTTAGTTTTAATTATATCATCAATTGGTAGCCATTCTAAACTCCCATCATTTGTAAACATCGTGCAACAACATTATTTGCATTGCGATAAACATTTGTACGATGCTGTATTTTTAATTTCATAAAGGATGATACCTACAAGTATCACTGTAGAAGTAGTAAGGCGCACTAGTACGTCCCCCACACACTTAAAACAAACAACCACATTTATTTATATATAGAATTTCTTCATGGCTTAGCGTGCTCAATCGAGTTATTGAGCACGCGGGAAGTCGGGAGAGCACGGAAAAGCGTAAGAGTTGGTATAGAGGCGCTAGCCGAGACCAACTCTAGCGCTTGAGTGCTCTCCCGACCTCCCAAGTTTAAATGTGAAAACAAATTATAAAAATTCCCGCGCTTTTTTAGCGTGCTCAATCGAGTTATTGAGCACGCGGGAAGTCGGGAGAGCACGGAAAAGCGTAAGAGTTGGTAGAGGCGCTAGCCGAGACCAACTCTAGCGCTTGAGTGCTCTCCCGACCTCCCAAGTTTAAATGTGAAAACAAATTATAAAAATTCCCGCGCTTTTTTAGCGTGCTCAATCGAGTTATTGAGCACGCTTTTCAGCCAATCAAAAACGTTCTTATATTAGATATTATAATTATCGTTTGTGCAAACTATATTAGCAAGTTTCATCACACGATATCATCATTTCCTGCACGTACACAGACATCTACCACTGCTTGTTGAATAATCTGTATCTAGTTCTTTATATAGCGCCTGGGCACGAGGCAGCATATACCGTTCTACTGGCAATACAGCCAATATAGTCTCTATTTTCATACACCTGTGACTTAATTCTCATTGTGCATAGCGTCTTGTTATAGTATATAGACACAACCAACCTTTTCCAGGTGTCTTTCCAATATCCTTCCAAGATGTTCGACAAGATTTGAAAACGTCGGTCTCTCTTCAGGCTGTTCTTGCCAACAATCTCTCATTATTGTATAAACTTCCAGAGGACATTTATTAGGTTGTGGCATACGTTTGCCTTCATTTAAGAAATCTAGCAGTTGTTCAGCAGGGAGATTTGGATATGGCGTACCTCCAAGTGTCATCATTTCCCATAATAAAACACCAAATGACCAACTACGCAAATGATAAGAAAGAAAAGTAGTTGACATGTTGAGGTGGGCCTATGTGGTTGTCGGGCGACTATCTCACTCTACGCGTTCGTATTTATTATTCAATGCTTTCGCGTGGAATTTCTAAATTGAAGTCTACACCCAGCAAGTGGTTGAAAAAGTGAAAGAGTTTACATTGCTAAAATAAGATGCATGTTGATTTTTCTTGTCTCATGTACAGAATTCTTAATTACACACCAAATTTGCAACGCAGAGAAATTTTAAACGTTTTTGCAGCGCTCTCAGCCAGAGTTAAGAATATTTATGTATATTATTATATTATTAAGTAATGAATTATAATGCAATGTAAAGTAAAGTAATGCAATGTAAAGTAATGTAATGCAATGTAATACTAGAAGTTACTATCGCAAGGAAGTGCTGCCGAATCCTGGCATCAACATTATTCATTAACATATTTCAAACGCGCTGCTGTGCGTCACACGTTTACGCTCTTTTATAGCTGTATAAACCATCATAGTAGCAAAATATTGAAGATACCTCGCAAGATTATTTATGCGTGTTTACAATATGCCAAACTATAGAATTTTAACGTATAGTCATAAAACATTTGCGCAATATCAATTCAGAAATCCTTGGATTACTTAGAAACTCGGCTATGTAGTACAGATATTTCTGTTCGCTTTAGCGATATAAAGCATATAGGTAGCAACACAAGCCTAGAAAACGTGATATTTATGATATATTCAAGGTACAATTTTGCGTCTGTTCGACATCACTTCATCTTGTCAGACTATAATTACACCGCCGCTTTAGGGTTTTGTATTCATGAAACAATTTGCGCAAAACCTAGTTATACGATTGCTAAGCTACAAATTAAACTACTTTGTACAGATTTTACGCTCTTTTAGCTGTATAAAGAGGTTTTAGCTACTGTACGCGTCTAGTAAATTAATATCAACGAATATACAGTTATGCTAATCTATATGCTAATATACACAACGCTTAAAAATCGTCTTCATACTTCAATTACTTCTTCCCTTTAAATTTGCGAAATAAGCTATTTGTAATAGATAATTCATAAAAATAAGTAGTAATAGACAATTTAGTTTATTATATCATTCCTGGGATTGCTATTCCGGTGCTTCATGCTCTATGCTCCGGCTTTTACTCATCCGAAGCTCACCATATAGACGCTATAGCACCACAGAAACCACACGTTCAAGGCACTGTCCTTATGTCGTTCGCAAATCGCCGAACGTAGTATTCGGTTAATCGGAATGCCATCGCGTAAACTCCTGGGGTATGTTAATCGCATTATGTAAATTCCTTACTGCCACATCATAATTTGACGTCACAAATGTGGACAGATTGCACGACACAAAATCGAGATACGCTTCAGTATAAAAGTGATGGTGGGAAATTCAAACGTGTTACAACATGCGTCAAGAATAGTGTGCTGACGCTCGGCAGCAACAATGTAATGTAAAGTTATTTGATATAATGTGATGTAATGCGATATAAAATAATGTAATATAATGCGATGTAATGTAATGTAATGCGATGTAATGTAATGTAATGCGATGTAATGTAATGTAATGCGATGTAATGTAATGTAATGCGATGTAAATGAGATGTAATGTAATGCGATGCGATATAAATGTAATGTAATGTAATGTGATGTAATGTGATGAGATGTGATGCAAATGTAATGTGATGTGATGCGATGTAAATGTGATGCGATGTAATGTAATGCGATGTAATGTAATGTGATGTGATGCGATGTAAATGTCATGTGATGTAAATGCAATGTAATGTGATGTAATATAGTGTGATGTAATGTACTATAAGTAATGTGATCTTTATTAATCATGGGTACTTACACATCACTTTGATGAGTATAGACACGATCAAACAGAGATTCCATAGCCATCCATTTCACTGGTAGCATACCACTTGATGTCTTGACATATACATCATTTTGATAAATATCCCTTGCGAGACCAAAATCTGATATTTTCATCACATATTCGTTAGCAACAAGGATGTTTCGGGCGGCGAGATCACGGTGAATTAACTTATAAACAAAATATGCATCAATTCAAAAATATAGAAAAGTTTGAAAATTTAATAGTTCAGCCACTGAAAGGTTTATCATTGTAAATTATCAGCAGGAAACAAGAATTTTAACGACGAGACAAAATTAACCTCGGGGAAATTTTCATAAAAACAGATTATACACTGCACACGCACTATAGGCCATCCGCCACTCCCAGAATTCTTACTTTTCGTTACACCCACTCGGAGACCACAAAATTTGTTCATTATATGCTAATGATAACCACTGCCATCATAAAACACAAATGTTGTCAGTCGGTTAACCCGCAGGTCTCGAGAGAATTGCTATTACGTAAGTATGACGTCATCTATAGGTGAGAAAATTAAATATTTTGGAAATTCAAAAATTCGACAACATCATCAGATAGAGCTGCAGAAGTGCACTAAAAAACTCTATTACGCCAGTTACTCCCGGTCACTCTTTACTGAGATATCGCTTATTGAGTTTTGAAAAATGTGCTGAGTAAGCATTTTCTATCCATTTTCCAAATTCGAATATAGTTCACTGTAACGGTTTTGTTTTCCTGTCTGCAAGGTTTTGTCACGAGATTGACTGCAGTAGAAAGGCTTAAATGTTTCTGTCGCGATATTAGCTTGAATTTAGCGCTCCAATGTTACTAATAAAAAGGTAGATTTCTATGACTATGTATGAATAGAATCTGTGAAAAGAATCTTGTAAACTGTGAAAGCGAGAAATGCGGAAAATAATTTTCCTCACTAACATATTAAAATCAGTATCAGGAAAACGAGAACTTAGCTATACTTGGATCTATATTTCGCGCAAACGTTTGCTGAAAATTTAGAGGTATGACCGCGTTTTACAAATCTAATTGTCGCTTGATGTCCACAGTTTTCTGGTTCAACTCAGAGTAATCTACCTTCTTTGATGCACGTACTGAGACGTCCAATTCAAGATACTTTTCCGTTGAAAACATTTCACCCCTTCTCCTGGAGTAGATATTTCGACACAAGCTGAATTGACATGAAAATATACCAGTTTCAGTAAGCCTATTTAGAGTTTGAAAATGAACAAAAATGCTTCCTTATTTCTTCTGACAGTCAGTTTCATGTGTTTATGGCTGCTTGTTTAGTTCTGCTAAATGCAAAGGCGGCTTACCTTCCGTGAAGCTAAAAACTCCATTCCCTTCACAATTTGAAATGCAGCACCGACAATATCAATCAACGTGAACTCTTTCTCAGGATCATATATTTCTTTTACCCACGTACTGTTGTAGATATCACGTTTGGATCTAAGAAACTTTAGCAGGTCTCCATGTGGACAAAACTCTAGGATTACATACAACTTACGTCCAGTGGTACACGCACCAAGTAGATTAACTATATTCTTATGTTCACCAATGTGGATCATTAGTTTTAATTCAGCTGCTAAATCACGAATTTCACTTTCTATCGCTTGGGCTAGAACAAAACATTCATTGAATCAAAACCTGCCTTCTTAGAGGGTATAGCAATCGAACGATTATTGGTTGGGATATTCAAAAATTACTTTTTCAGCAAGTGATATTTTGACTTCAATTGAACATTCCATAAATTTACTATACTACAATTCTTACCTTTTACGGTTTTCACAGCAACGGCAGCGTTAGATAGATCAGGTGCAATGGTTTTCTTTTTAGGTCTTTGACTTGCTCTCAAAGAACGCCTTATCTTGGATCTTCTCTTATTAGCAGTACCGCTCTTATCACGAGGATTTAAAGCCAGAATACCCATTGCCTCTGCTTTATAGACCTCGCCAAATGCCCCAGCACCAAGTCGTTCACCAAGCACAAGTCTTTCAAACGGGAATTCCCAATCTGAGTCGTACGGTAAATTCATGCTTTGTTCGTTTAATGTCAGGCTCGGGTCAACCTGAAAATATTAAATGATAACTATGAAGTAACACACTCAAATGCCCATATACTACACTATCAGGAAAGTGATAAGAAATGAATGTAAGAAACAGAGCTTTGTATAAATATAGGAAGAAATACAGAATCATAGAAACAAGGAAAGACATGTAAAGAAATGGATGCCAGTGAAGAATAAAATAAGTGCGCCATCACCTTTTAAATAGCAATTAAAGTTTAGGTCTTTCCATCCCGTACTTATGATACGGTATATAAAAAACTATGCGGATGTATTTTATTCTGTCTAACAACAAACGATTTTACTTGTCAATGGGGAATCACCGGACGGGAAAGAATAAATAATAAAAAAACAATAAGATTGCAAATTATACTCACTGAATATTCTCCAGTTCGTAGAAAATATTGGTGTTTGTAAAAGAGCAATTTCTTTTGTTGTCTTCGATACCACAGGAAGATAATAAGAAAAATTACAATAAGCAATACTGTAACTCCGATGACAATTCCAACAATGGCTCCTGTTGTCATTCCACCACCTGAAGGTAAAGCCTCGGGGATTTTTTCTAAATACACAAAGATACAGTAGTGAATATGCGTGTTTAATAAGCTGATCGGAAAAGACTGTCTAAGGACCTGTTCATATGAACCGGGCTATAGCTCGCTTTGCCGGGCCAGTTTGTCATTTGCTTCACATCAGGCGGGCTAGCCCGCCAAAGCGTTAGCAAGACATTTCCGCGTGATTTTAGCGGGAAAGCGAAATTTATGTTTATTTCGAAAAACCCCACTATTTCTTGTCGGCAACTGCTTCAAGAGGCTTAATTTCGTTAATTCCTTACTTGTTTTGACTTTTTAGACCGTTTTTAGGGCGAGTATTAAAGCATGCGCTGTGGCACTATTCCCAGCCCGCTAAGTGCATTCATGTGATCCCGGGAAGGCGGGATCTCGCATCGCTCAAGCGGGAGCCCGGCAAACCGGACTGGCCCGGTTGCCATGTGAATCAAATCTCAAAAATATATACTTAGAAACAATATACAAGGCGGGATCTTGCCTCTTGCAAGTCAGCCCGGTAAAACGGGCCAGCCCGGCTCATATGAACAGGCCCTAATGAATTCATGATTTTTCAATTATACTATAATTATTGCATCCATCTACAGTGTTTACAGGAACGTGCATGTTGAATGGCATTAAAACCATTTTATGGCAAGCATTAATATATTTTTGTACAATCTTTCAACTGTCTTGGGGTTACAATCTGAACTACCCTCCTCGTGATGTTACCTACAGAGACAGATTAATATCTTTAAATATTCTCCCACTTGAACACAGGCGTGAACTTTATGACCTAACACTATTACACAAAATCAGAAACAACCTTCTTAATGTCACCTTTAACCAATATCTTACACCTGCAACTAACCCCTCAATTCCACACGCAACTTCGACCCTAACAACTATAACAGAATCGTCTCAAATAATCAAGAGTTTTTCCGACACTCCTATTTCCCACGCACTGTCATCCTCTGGAACAATCTGCCACCGAACATCAAAGCCACCCATTCCCTACAGATCTTCAAGCACCATCTACACTCTTATTACAAAGTCAAACTATCTACCTACATACCACCATAGATAATTATACTCTAAAATTGTTGTACAGTATCCTATATGTTAAATTGTACTCTGTGTTATGTTCGTGCACGTTTGTCTTCTTAGTTCTCGTATATCCATTAATTGTTAAGGGGTCGAATATCAATTGGAATTTAGTTTCTGTTTTCTTCTCCTGTCACAACGTTTCTAGTTATTGTTATTGTTATAATTCTATGTAAATGTATATCTCTTATGTGTGTGACAAATGAATAAATAAATAAATCACTATCTCTAGATGGTTCAGGGAAGATTTCGAATAATAAACATGAAAAATTCTAATCTTCAGTATTTAGACCAACATTTTGTGACTGTTAACAAATAATTTCATGCACCTTTAATGCGTGTAAAACCTAACTTGAATATCGCTTAAAGGTACCTAGATTTGCCAATTCAATTTTATGTTCTACGTACAAAAATCTGGAATCTACTGTAATTCTAATTTTGTGATATTAATGTACTATAAGAAAATGTAGGACTAACCAGGCGGCTCAAGTTCTAGTTCCAGGAAATGTTTCTCAATAATTCCAAGAGAATTCTGTGCTCTACATGTATAGTTTCCAATGTAAGATTGATCCATTTCATTTATTTTCAATATTGAAAATCCTTGAGATTCATTCGTCATTGGTCTATTCTCATTCTTCAATATCCATTGTACCCAGGGAGTTGGATTTCCATTCGCCTCGCAGGAAAGTTCGAAAGGTTTACCAGCGACTAGTACTTTAGTTATTCGCGACTTGGGCTTTATAATTTCTGGCTTAGCTATAGAAGGACGGACATTTAGGTTAAACATAGAATACAGAGCAATACAATAGAATACAATGGACCATTCCCCTATTCAACTAATTTTTGAACTAGGAAATTGTATCAGTACAGCTGGAAAGAGCATCCTAAGTTTAGTAAAATTGCAAAGTTTGGTTGCGAAATGTTGTAAAATGTGGAAAATATAGCCCTGTGAAGTTGGTAAATTTTGTATATTTTTGTATTACGCACGCAAAACGGTTACCACTTTTTTAAAAGTGGTAACCGTTTTCCGCGCGTAATACAAAAATATACAAAATTTACCAACTTCACAGCGCTATATTTTCCACATTTTACGACATTTCGCAACCTGCAAACCTTGCAATTTTGCTAAACTTAGGATGCTCTTTCCAGCTGTACTGATACAATTTCCTAGTTCAAAAGTTAGTCTAATAGGGGAATGGTCCATTGACAAAACTCAATGTAATGCAATGCAATACAATTCAATAGAATACAACGCAACGCAATACAATAGTCAATACAATACAATACAAAACAACACAATACAGTCTAGAACTTACCGGTAACATTAAGATACACATCCCTACTGTCATTTCCCAACTGGTTTTCAATGACACATGTGTAGAAACCTGTGTGTGACATACGAGGCTTACATATTGTCAAGTTTGTGTGTTCTTTATTCTTGTAATAATAACCAGATATTTGACTTGAACAACTTCGTATCTCCAACTTAGCACCAGTTGGATTACCATTCTTTAACCATCTTACTTTGGGATAAGGATTGCCTTCTACATCGCAAAACAAAACCACCTCACTGTCTTTCTTCTTACTCTGTAGAACTGTTTGGTTTTGTAACCCCAATATCACTGCAGGACGAAGTGCTGAAAAAAAATATCACAACTTTATATCAATATATATTTACAGTTTACAAAATTAAAAAATGGGTATAAACAGTAATTATAGACACTGAAGTGCATCTTTTAAAGCTTAATGATATTTTAGAATACAACACCTTATAACATGATTCTAGTCTTATTTTAAAGCCTGTTCTTTCCTCTTTCGAACAAGGGGTTAATGCAAGTAATAACTGGACAAGAGAAAATTTAGTAGGACCGAACAATTTTTGGATGTCGTTTAATTATGCAAGCAATCTTACACTATGTTATTTCATAGTCGCGTGTGAAATTCTTGAAGTTTATTATTCTTTTCAAAATTTACATTTGAATCAAGTACTCCGTTTCTTTAGACACTTTTTTTTATAAACCACCGTTTTTATACAGAAATTACCTCATCAAGCAATATACAATATATAATCATATTTTGCCATAAAATTTAAGCTTACAAGTACAATAATATATTGCATAACAGGGGACAGAATGACTACTAAAATATAGGGACCTTGTTATAACTATAGTTTCTACTGCAACGTTCGAATCACAACACAATGATTGTTAACTACTGAATCACCAATAAAGGACTTCAACTGGTTAGTATGACGCTTCGTTTCTAGTAGTTCAGGACTCAAGATATTCGTATGCAAAGAGTTCCTACATGAATATTGTCAAGATGGATAAAGATTACTGGATTAATAATGGTTATTGAACTGAGTGGAGTGCAATTTGGTCTGAAATCAAACGCGTGATTTGTAATCACAGGTTTGATTTCAGACCAAAATTGCACGACACGAAGTTCAATTTCCACTTTCACCCACGATACTCTCTGAAATGCCGTAACATAGCAACAACATGAATTGTAATTTGACAAATTGACAAAAGCAAAATGTGATACGCAAAATGTGAGTGGATTTTTAGAAATAAATACCGCAAAAGTAAGTTATTGTCCGGACAACTACCGTTTTTGTCAGAACTGTGGAAATGGAGTTACTAGCAAGTGAGAGATATCGTAGACTTTACATGTAAACTGATAAACGTTTCTTGTGATTTAGTGCATTCAAACATCGACAGTAGTCAGTACGATCGATCATTCCATATTTTAATACCTTGTGGCTTTGTGTTCAGTTTTGGCTAATTGGCTGTTGCTCAAATGAAAAAAACGAAACTTGTTTCATTTAAAATTTTGTTGATAATTTGTGAAAAATTATTTGATATTCTTTTAAGTTTGACTCGCCTTTATGTTGATTTTTATGAAAAAAACTGCAGTAATGCAGTCTAGAGTATTGACAATTTATGGTGAACAGATTTGGTCATTTGCCAGATCACATTTTTCTTTAAATTGATTGGCTAGTTGAATTCTATCATTCAATCTGATTGGTTGTTGTGGTGCAGAGCTTCAATCTGATTAGTTTAAAAATGATGCGATCAATACTCAAGATGATTGATTTTTCATTTTTCGTGCCATGCGTAAAACAAATTTCTGCTTGAAAGGAAACGGCATTCGCCTGAATGACCTTCTAACTACACGCATGTCTTGACATCCTACATTTCGCTTCAAAGTTCTTTGGGAAAAGCTTTCTGGAAATAAAGGGTTAAAAGTGTCTGTATGACATGCAGGGTCTAACGGATGCAAGTCATCTCACCTTTTACAGTCAAAGTTACAGCAGCATAGTCATTGGTTAGAACGTCTTTTTCACTACATCGGTAAGTCCCGCTATCATTCACTGTGAGATTACTTATCACCATTGTTATGTTACGAAACTTATTATCTTGTGTAACTGTAATATTTGTTCGATTATCATTCTTCATTACTGTCAGAGTATCTTCTCTATAAAACACAATATCTCCTCCAAACACTATTGTAACTCGACATTTTGCAGTGAATACCTTTCCTTCATTTAAAACGTCTGACTCTGGAATCACTATAAATGGTTCTTGGCCTTTTCCTACAAAAGCAAATTGTTTTAATATTTGGATTGTTAGTTTATACTAACTCTACGAAGTTGTTTCTGCTAGTTAACAGGCGTGGTAGGTTCAGGTTTAGGGTCATTGTGTGAACCATGTATCATCCGAGGGGCAAATCACTGATTTTTATCTCGTACACCTTCAGAAAAATTACAAAAAAATCACGAAAAAATCAGAAAAAATAGACAAATCAAAAAAATATAGAAAATCACAAAAATATACAAATCACAAAATCTCGTACACTTTTTACGAGTGATTTGCCCCTCGGTATCATCACTATCATGTTACCCTGTATAGGCGCTTGTTGTTAGTGTAGCTGTCTAGTGATTTCAGATACAATGAGCTTACATGAGACGGTTCAAAACACCTAGTACGCAATACACCTCGCGCTGAGATGTTGCTGGTCCAGTCGCCTCAGTGCTGCACCCCTGCGAGGTTCGATTATTACGACACGAGAATTGTTCCCACCAAAGGAAACGATTCTGAAGAGTTTTAACAAGTACGAGGTAGATAAGTTTGATCTTTCGAAAAATGGCGTCGTATACCAAAGTGTATCGACAGCACCTGCGCACACGGCACACAAGATGCGCGCGTTGACTGACCATACAAAACATCTACATAGATATATATTGATGTATTAAATACAGAAACTTGTACAGCCGGTTATTCAAGAGGGCCTAGAAATCAATTTTCATTGTAAACGGATCAGCAATATTTCTATAGATATTAAGCATTCTTACCATATCGTATAAACTTGAACACTCTACTGTCGTTTCCATAATCATTTTCAGCAAAACATCTATAGAACGATTGTCCTTTATTCCATGGTATTGTTAGAGTACTTTCATACCTTCGTTTACGTTGTTTAACTTCAGTACTTAACTCTGAGGGATATTGAGAAACAGTCCATTTATCTTCCTCTGGTTTTGCCTCTACATTTGGTAAATCTTGCTGGGACCACGTGACTGTAGGTCTCGGATTAGACTCTTTTATTATACATTTGACAAATCCTTCTTCGTTTTCTCGTTGTGGAAAAAATTGGCTATTTGTATGACTGACTGTTGGACTAGTTGGAGGGACTAAAAATACGTTTGTATACAAGTTGAGTATGGCGAAATTAAAGGTTTTATCTTTTGGCATAAAACGCGGACATGGTTTGAAAAACGCAGATTGTGCCTTTAAGAGTCATAGCCGTGTTTTATTCTTTAGCATAAGAACGACGAGTGTATTTTGACGACGAGTGTATTTTAAACCATTTCCTCGGTTTACACCAACGGATAAAACGCGGATGTGTATACGAGGTTGTACTGTACAATCTACTTTGGTCAATCGCCAAATTCAAAGGGTCCATGTTTACGTAATTTCATCCCACTCAGGCAGGATATTTACACACAAATATTTCATCCCCCTTGGCTTAGGTGAGCTTTCCTGGTCAACATATGAACAGGCCCATATTGCGAGTTAACCCAACTTCTCGTTTTTAAAACATTGACAACTCCAAAGGGATACGTGCATACGTCAATAATATGTCTATATATAAATATATGTTTCTACTACAAATGTAGGATTTTTTGTGGAATTTGACGTTTTTCCAACTTGATTTCGATATCAAAACTAAATCATAATATCATTCGGTCGGCCGGTCAAAAAAGTGATGACACTACAGTTCTACAGTGTCGTGCATCTATACAAAAGTACTCACTAAGCAGTTATACTATAGAAAATACAGACATAGTTAAGGTTACAAAAGGACAATCGTACCTGTAACATTAACACGGAAATGGATAGTATCAGTTCCAACAACATTGCTTGCTTCACATTTGTACATGCCATCGTTTCGGGGAAAATCGGCAGACTTTATTATTAAGTAATAAAATCCTGTTAAATCATAATTATCCATTGAGCATGCAGGTGTATTATGATCTGAAACATTAGTAGTTCCGATTGTCTTTCCAGAGCAGAATATGCTAAGACGGTTATTATGATAACAACTGATATTTGGTGACGGTGTTCCTCTCGGCTCGAGTGGAATTTCTATGTCTTCATCTTCGTTGCCAATGAAAACAGATTTCATCTTTTCAAAACGAGGTGCTTTTTTCTCTGTAAAAAATGAATCAAAACACCATTTCTCAAAAGACCACAAAGAGTAAGGTGATATTACACCGGGCAATTTTCAATGACGATTCGTAACGCAATCAAATTTCGTGTATAGCATCATGCACTTGCATTACCAATGGTATTTAAAATCATTGGTGTAACATCGCCTCTATATACATACTACTACAGTGTGCACAGATATTATGTGAATACTAGACCTTATAAAACGATTTAGGTCTTATTTTGAAGCTTGTTCTTTCTCGTTCGAACAAGTGGTCATTTGTGTCCACGGCCTTAGCGAAGCATCTGGAGTTGCATGGGGGGTGCCAAAGGATTTTACCTGAAATTTGAACTTCAGTTTTAATATTTACCTGAAGTATAATAATTGTAATAGCACAAAATTTCAGTTTTGTGAAGGTGTTTCAAGTAATGTAACATTTTATTTTAGTTATCACATTACAAAATCTAGCGACTTTTACCACGCAAATTTTACCTGAAAACGTCAATATTTTACCTGATTTTTTTCCTTTTAGAGTTGGGACACCCCCTCGGTCCCTGTTTTTTTCTTTAGCGCAAGTAACAACAGAGAAAATTTAGCAGAACCCATAATTTAAAAACAGTAGATATCTTGCGTAGTTTCATGCTTGTAACAAAAAATGCCATCGACAGTGTTTTCTAGACAATTTTTTCAAGCGTGACCGGCAGTCTAACAACGAAACACACAACTCGAGGCTTATTATTACAGCCAAACACTTCTCGGATTGATATAAAACCTGCATGTAGACTGGTCGCGTAATTCTGAAAACGGGTGTAAATATTTGACAGGTTTCTAAATTTTAGTACACTGTTATTTACATGTGTATAGTACAAATTTACAATCTAAAGAAACATCTTTAGTCCTCTTTCTTTTGTTATATTTCATCAGCATTTCCACTTGCTGTTTAGTAGTATAACTTTATTTATACACGCTAACCCCGTCAACCGTAGCTGATTTCCATAGTTTGTCCTATCAGTTTGCTCTTTCCGCTTTACTTTAGCTATATTTTCGCATGCAAGAATATATTTCATCGCAATTTCATCGCATGTAAATTGTCAATTTCCCAAGAAAACGAGACGAAAACCGGTGGGATGTATTCACTATTGACAGAAGTTCCGGGACGTTTGTTTATTGAAAACTATAAACTGCATAATAAGACGACCTGCAAAATGCCGCTGGGATTTTAATAACTATGATAAAAGTTCCGAGACCGACGTACGCACCATAATGCACTGCACTAGAACTCGGTTAGCCACCAAACTATGGGGCTCGCCCCAATAACGTCAGCATTTTCACGGACACCGAACTCCCGTAAAAATAGTGCTCGATGCTAAAAATATCGAGTTCACTGTGGCAGGCACACTTGCCTAGCATGACACTAAAACTTTTCGTTTGAATGTTCAAACATTTTGACAAGGTTTGATTATTTCAATAGTCTCTTTTAATAGTTTTAATTTTAAATAATTCGTCTATCTATATTCATGAAAAAAAACATATTGGCATGGTTGAACCCCTGTCTGAGGCTATTTTGGATTATGGCATATATGCAGGCAGCGAAATACATAGGTGATTTTCCTAAATGGTATACTTACCTTTCACCTGCAGAACCCGTGCATGCGTGTATCGTGAAGTGCCCTTTTCTGTGACTTTACACCTGTAAGTACCAGCATCATTTAAAGTGACTTTTTTAATGAAATACACTTCAACACTTGTTTTTGAATCAGTTGGAACAGTTATAACATCTCTTGGAAGATAGTCTGCCACAATAGTACCATTTACAACACGTCGCCATTCCCATTTTAACTCGGTCGCTCCCTTCTCATACTCACAACGAAATTCAAAGCTTGTGTCCTCATCAACAATACTTGACTGTATATCTGGTAGAATTTTGAAGTAATATTTTTTCACTGTAAAAATAGAAATATAGTTAGTGAATGGATCTTGAGAAATTTAAGAAGCATGATTTAATTGATTTTTCTAAATACAAAATTTGGCTCTATAGAATTTGTTTAAACTCGTTCAAATAAAATTTTACAATAAGAAAACAGTTCATGATTGGGGACATTAAGCACGTTAAAACCATAATTGTGGTCACAAACATGCATGTAATTCCATTTATTTTTTAACAAGAAACAGTTTTTATATACATCTAATCTATAAATTTCCTGCATATTGCAAAAAACGTAGGTACCCACCTTTTGGTAACCTGTCCAGGAGAGTGTCCCAACACAAAAATAACCCAAGGCTTATCCGTTAAGTCAAATCATTATTCAGGCTAATGTAAACTACAGCTATAATATCATTCTCATTCACTTTCTTGAGTTACTCATATCTACTCTGTATGTAATAATTTGTCTTCTTAACAGCAAAAAATAATTTCTTTCATAAGTAACACTGTTTATATAAAAATAATTGGTTTGGGTCGTGACCAAAACAAATATCCCTGTGTTGAATATGAAATACAAACCTGCCAAAATTGGGGGGTTTGTCTTTGAAAAAAGAAAGTGCTTTTACCAGTCATTAAAATCTAGCTCGAAAGTCTATTTACAAAGAAGTGACAGTGAAATGCCAGTTCAATGAGATTATACATATCATTTATCATCAGGTTGCAAGGATTATTGAAAATGTATTGATGTTATATACAGCTTTAGAAACATGTGTGAGGAGGCACAAGAAATTAATCGGTGGGAATACAGAAGAGTGAGTGTTTCCACATATAAATACCTCGTGTAAGAGTGAGTATAGCAAGCATATGTTCACTTTTCTTGTTGCCATTTGAATCATAAACAGAACAAGAATATTGTCCAGAATCGCTCCACTCCAGATCTAACATCACCAATATATGTCCAAATTGTTTAGTATTTGCATCAACTTCTACCAATTCCTTCTTTCCAAATAAATTTCCTTTATAAAATTTGTATGTGTAGTTCTTGGTCAAATCAGCAGGACATGTGAAGTTATAGGGTGAACCAACCTCGCGAACCTTAAAGTCGAATCCTAAGAAGAGTAAAGAATTAATAATTAATTTTACTCGTGATCCAATGCCCTTTCCTCCCGTTGTTATCGACGGAAAAGAAATAGAGATAGTCACCAATCATAAAGTTTTAGGCACCTACATTCAAAATGATCTAAAATGGGATACACACGTCGATAAGTTTGTTAAGAAAGCCTCAAAACGCCTGTATATTATTCGTGTTTTAAAAAGAAATGGAATGCCGTCGGAAGATTTAGTATCTATTTATATTGCGTTGGTGCGTTCAATTTTGGAATATGGATGTATCGTATGGCATACAAGTCTTCCTAACTTTCTGTCTGAAAAAATTGAGAGAGTGCAAAAACGGTGTTTCACGATTATTTATCCCGATCTACATTACCATGAAGCTTTGCGAATAACCAAATGTGGAAAACTAAATGAAAATCGTCAGAAACTGCATGTGTATGAAATTTTTTAATGACGCAAAAACTAACCCTAAATTCATTGACATTGTTCCTCCATCACGCTTTAATGATGCGGGCACATGTCTCCGAAATAAAGATGACTTCACTGTATTTAAATGCAACACAGAACGTTTTAAGAACAGCTTTTTTCCGGCTATGACTAAAATAAATAATCAATTTTAATCTAATCCTTTTATATATTTATCCTTGTCGTAGTTTTAGTTTAAGAGTAGTACAAACATAAATAATATGTAGGATTAGTGTCAAGTTTTACATTTATATCATGTAATTTTTTAAATTCTTACCTTAGCTGTAAAAATGGAGTAATTCACCTTTTGGTGCGATCCCATTATTTTTAATAATAATAATAACTCGCCACGTCAGGTTATTTTGGTTAATATTCGCGTGCACAGGAATGATCACGCGGGTTTCTTCTGTTTTGTGTGCGCGACTATTGCATAAGGGTTTTATGAGGATTATAGTATATCGAGCCACCTTAAAAGAATCGCAGTTCGAACAGATTTCGACAAAATGCCAACATCGACGATTCCAGAGTTGAAGAAAGCCAAGAGATTAACGAAGGCGAATATGACAAAGGTTTTAACGGAGTTATCTAGAGTGATGTCGGAGGCGAAAATCGACAAAGCGAAGGTGAAACTTGTTTTGGAACGAGTCGAACAACTACGGCAAGAAGTACTTTCTATTCTAGAAAAATTAGAGGCTCGTTGTGAAGAGGAAAAGGATTCAAAAACGGCGAAACAATATGGTGATGAATAGGAGGATTTTAACGACAAAATCGACTGGGAAATTAGTAATATTAGAACATATTTGAACAAAACGGCATTGACACAAGTAAAGGAAGTAGCGACACGGGAAGTAAGTGTGGGTACTAGTAATACCTTGAACGAGGGGTCTAGTCCCAAGGGTGAAACACATAGACAGTTAGAACGAATTCGAATTCCTGTATTTAATGGTGACAAATTCAAGTTTAAACAGTGGTTTGCAGCATTTACAAGCTGTGTTGATAATACCTCGATGAGTCCACAATTTAAAATGCTACGACTGGAAAGTTGCTTAGAAGGGGAAGCGGCAGAGACGGTGAAAGGTTTGGGATATTCGGAAGCAGCATATGAAGCAGCGAAGAAACGATTGATTAGAAAATATGGCGGGGATAGACGGAATGTCCAAGCGCATTTAGATGAGTTACGACGAATGAGGCAGATTTCAGACGGAAATCCGAAAGAGCTAGAGAGGATGGCAGATATTTTAGAGCGTATTGTTGTTACCTTGAAGGAGAACAATCGTGAGTCAGATTTAAGAGCAGGTACCTTGTATAGTATTGTATTAGAGAAGGTCCCGGAGACGCTTCTCAGCCAGTATTATCGATGGCTCAAGGAACAGAAGAAGGAAGAATCATTAGAAACGTTGAATTGTTGGATAAGCGAGGAAGCTGAATATCAAACGCATACAGCTGAGAGCAAACGAGGAGTTAATCGTGGAAGGGAGGAGAGAAAAAGTGATGGGAGATGGGGTCGTAAAGAAGACCAGGGTCGATTTGGCAAATCGTTCGGCACAAGTGGATAGATAGTCGTGACAAGAGGGAAAGATCTTGTTTCGTTTGTAGCGAGAAACATCCTATTTGGAAATGCCTAATCTTTAAAGCGTGGTCTGGTGACAAAAAGTTGGAAATGGCTAAACGTGCTGGATTGTGTTATCGATGCCTTGGAGATGATCACCTTGGAAAAGATTGCAAGCGAAGTCGAGTTTGCCCAATGCCAGGATGCAACAAAAATCACCATCAGTTGTTACATGAAGTACCAAATCCGAAGCCACCGATCAAGGATCCACTGCTCATCACGGAGGGGGATGCTAACGCCAAAACAACCATCGAAACTATCGACAAACACGAAAGGAAGTCTGTAGCTCTTCGGACAGTACCAGTAATTTTGAACTCAGAGATCCTAAGGATAGTGCAAAGTTTCAAGACTGCATTGCGTTTGTTTTGCATGAGCTATGATTTTTCGCTTGTCTATAAATAGCTTTGTCTATTTCAGCCGGGCTATGGCTATGTTATATAACTTATATTAATAAATATGGTACTCCATAGAACTGGTACTCCTGACTCTGAAGTATATGTTTCAGTATGCATGCATGCGAATATACTAATAATAAATATTATTGTAACTTATTGTATTAACAGAGCTTATTCTTGGTTTATAGAATTAAATCAACTGTCTCCTGCGATCGAGAGCGGCTAAACTACACGGAAAATAATTAATATATTTTATATCGGAAAGAGTATATCTACACTTTTATAGCGGATTAATTTTAAACTTTTTCGAAATTTTCCATTAAACTGACAGAAAAATAACATTAAATAAACAACTGTAGCTATTAAAATAATGTTTCAAAAATATTAAGCTGCTATTGTCCGTTTTGTGCCCAGTATGTTTGGCAAATGCATGCCGAAACTCACAAAGATGAATTTCCGTTGGCAGCCAATACAGTTCAGAATCATTGTTACATGGACGAGTTGATGCCGTCTCTGTCAACGATAGAAGAAGCAAAGCAGACACGGCAACAGTTATCTCGGCTTGGTGATAAAGCGGGATTCCATATTCGAAAGTGGTTATCGAACCGGGTCGAAGCTTTAGAGGACATTCCAGCGGCAGATCAAGCGTTAGATCTCGATTTAAACAAGTGCATTTTTCCGGTGACGAAGACGTTAGGAGTGCTGTGGACAGCAAAAGAAGATTTGCTTTTCTTTCAATGCTCATCGCCGCCCGAGAATTTTGAATACACCAAGCGCAGGGTATTGAAGAAGACGGCGATGATATACGATCCACTTGGCTTAATATCGCCGTACATTATTCGAGCGAAAGTGCTGATTCAGCAAGCGCGGTTAGAATCGATCGAATGGGATGATCCATGACCGACTCATATCGAAATGCAATGGAAACAGTGGTTCAACGAAGCTCGCGAAATTGAGCAGATCAAAATCCCTAGATGTTTGAAATTATCAGAACACGGAGAAGGCTTATGCAGCTGCGGTTTATAGTCGGCGTGAATCTCCTGATGGAAGAGTGACGGTGAGGCTTATAGCATCGAAAACGCGATTGTCCCCTCTAAAGGCAATCAGCATTCCGCGACTTGAACTCATGGGAGCCATAATCGGATTAAGATTGTCAAAGCAAGTGTGTAAAGTCATGAATGTGTTACCGAACACCGTTACATTCTGGGTTGACAGTCTGAACGTCATATGTTGGATTCAAGGACAGAGTCGAGACTACAAACCGTTTGTAGTGAATCGAGTTGGGGAGATACACGAGTATTCGAGCCCCGATCAATGGAGATACGTACCGACGAAAGAAAACCCTGCACAACGCGGTACCCGAGGAACATCAGTATCAGAATTAGCCAGCGACGAGCTGTGGTGGCACGGTCCGCACTTCTTCCAGGACACGGAGGATAAATGGCCGAAACGAAGAGTTTAAAACGTACCAGATTCAAGTCAAGAGTTGAAGACGCAGGTGAATAGACTTGACCAAGGCAATTCTCGATCTGAAGAGTCGGTGACCGAATCTCAGTCCAATACTTTTATGACTAACGTGATAGACCCACAATGGAGACTCGAGCCGTCGAGATACTCGAAATGGTACAAATGTAATCGACCAGGGAAGTGTAACGTTGGACTGTCCATCGTGCGAATACGTAGTTGGGTTAATCGATTCATTCGGAATGGTATGAGATCTCTAAGCCTCGATCTATGCCGTTTTTGGTAGGTACTTGGTATAGACCACCCAATTCCCCCAGGGAATTATTAAATCTATTTGAAGATACAATTGACAGAATCGATGCAGAAAATTCTGAGTTGTATCTTCTGGGAGACTTAAATTGTAACTTACTTGCGCAAAGTCCTGATGCAAATACCTCCGATCTGTTAAACATTCTAGACATTTATGATTTGACGCAATTAATCTCTGACTCAACTAGAATAACACCAATTTCACAAACCTTAATTGATTTATGCATTACTAATTACCCAGAAAAAGTGACCTTTTCTGGTGTCCTCTCACTTGGCATAAGTGACCATTCACTTGTTTACATAATTCGCAAATCTGCATACCCAAAGACAGCGGGAAGGATGATTAAAAGGAGAGATTTTAAACATTTTAATGAGGCAAACTTCCTTGATGATCTTTCCCGGCTAAACTGGGATGTTATTCAAAACTATGATGATCCAAATGACATGTGGAGTGTTTGAGCTGACATGTTGATGGGTGTAGTAAACAAACATGCCCCCATAAGGGAGACAAGAATTGGTAAAAAAAGATCTCCTTGGATCACCCCTAATATACTACAAAAAATGCGTACACGTGATTATTTTAAAAAGAAGTTTGAAACTACTAAGGATGTTTCAACTTGGAATCTCTACAAAAAAGCTAGGAATGAATTGAATAATACTTTGAAACAATCAAAACGTGACTATTTTAGGACCAATCTCGACTCGGCAAAAAATGACCCAAAGAAAACCTGGGAATCTCATAAATCAACTTTACTTAGTTCTCGTAATATCAACAAATGCTCTAATGTTAATAGAGTTGATTTTAATGGTGTGGAAGTAACTGATATACATGAAGTCGTTGAGGCCTTTAACACACATTTTACAGAGATAGGTGAAAACCTGGCTAACAATATCCCTAAAACTGATGTGAATCCTATATCTTATATTAATTGAACAAGCAGTCTGTTTTCCTTTAGGACGATTGATGTACATTACGTTAAAGATTTACTTAGAGGAATTAACACAAAAAATCTAGTGGTCCTGACAATATTCCAAGCAAATTATTAAAATTAGCTATGGATGTTGTATCTCCTTCCCTGACATATATATTTAACAAATCACTTTGCACCAGTATTTACCCAAAAGATTGGAAAATGGCCAATGTTACACCTATCCACAAAAATGGTGCTAAACGCGACCTAAACAATTATCGTCCAATCTCAATTATTTCAGTTGTTGCAAAAGTCTTTGAAAGAGTTATTCATGATCAATTTTATTATTACTTAATAAGCAATGAGCTACTCACTAATTGTCAATCTGGGTTTCGAGCGATGCACAGTACGGTCACCTCGCTGCTTTAAACCACGAATAAATGGTCGATAAACATCGATAATGGTCTACTCAATGGTGTAGTCTTTGTTGACTTGAAAAAAGCTTTCGATATTACTGATCATGCGATTCTTCTAGACAAACTTAATCATTATGGAGTTGATGAAAACACATTAAAATGGTTCCATTCTTATCTATCAAGTCGTAAATGGACATCTACCTAGTAGTCGACCAATTAATTATGGGATCCCTCAAGATTCTATAATAGGTCCCCTTTTATTCTTGGTCTATATCAATGACTTGCCAAACTATTTGAACAACGGCTTATCGACTATGTACGCGGATGATACAAATATTAGCTTCCAAAGCTCTAATCTTATTGATCTCGAAGATATTATGAACACTGAGCTGAGTAGCTTAAACACTCATAGCAAATAGATTGAGCTTAAATATAGCTAAGACAGAATTCATGGTCATTGGCTCTCGGTAGATGCTTATGAGGCATGATGTGAGTAATCTCAACATATGCGTATAGATAATATTCAAATCAAAAGAGTTAGCACACGAAATCCTTAGGCTTAACCATTGATGAAAACTTAACCTGGAAGAACCATGTTAATGTTATTTGTAAAAATATATCATCAGGAATTGGAGCTCTTAAACGAGTGAGGCGATTTTATATATGTAGGGAAACTGCGGAGAAAGCCTACAGAGGCTTAATTGAACCTTACTTTAATTATACTGCTGTCCAGTTTGGGACGGTATCGGCAGCCAGTTGAGCAGTAAACTACAAAAACTATAAAATCGTGCCGCTCGTATGATTGCAGAATGCACATACGAAACCTCCTCCAGCTCTCTATTAGAGAAGTTAAATTGGCACAAGTTATCTATTAATCGCAAAAAACACAAAGCAATCCTTATGTACAAATCTATTAATAAGTCTTGTCCTTATAGCTTGAGAGACAATGAGAATAAACTGTTTGTCCCCAAGCCGCGCACAGATGATCTAAAACGCTCCTTCAGCTATGACGGAGCAGTTGTATGGAATAGTTTACCAACTGAACTTCGATCGGCACAATCTCTCAGTGTCTTTAAAAGAGGTTTAGAAATTTGGTTAGCCTCTACAGACTCACACACGGCAACCATGTAAATCAGTATATATTTTTTTGTTCTTATATATATATATATATAATGTAAAATTTTTACTGATGCCTAAATAAAGTTTCAATACAATACAATACAATACAATGGTAAAAGATCGCGAGAGAACAGAGAAACCGGTGAATTAAAGCCAATGGAACTGATTATTAGCGAGGAACAAATCATGAAGGAGACGCAAGAAAGAGCCTTCGCCAAAGAGATTGCTGCCTTTAAGAAAGGGAAACCGAAACTTTAAATCCTATGCTCGAGAACGGAACAGTGCGGTCGAATACCAGGTTACGAAATTCGAAGGAACTTTCGGACGAAGTGAAATTTCCAATACTACTGCCGAAGAAAAACTATGTAACGAGTCTTATTGTCAAGTATCACCATGAGACGGAACATGGGAGTGAATTTTACGATCAACCATCTAAGAGTGAAATACCGTGCACGCGCGGCAAGAGGTCAAACGTTGTGTGAGTAGTTGTGTTGAGTGTTCGAGACGTTATCGATTGCGACCTAGAACACAGCAAATGGCACCATTGCCAGAAATTCCGCTGGAAGTGACTGGTAGGCTGTTCGAAAACTGCGCGACCGATTACGGAGGCCCTTATCAAGGTCGGGGGAAAGTTCGAGCTAAACGATATCTGTGTCTATTTGTATGTCTTCAGACTCACTGTTGTCACCTAGAAATGGCTTCATCACTTGACGTTAATGGATTTATGAACGCATTAGTACGGATGACTGCCCGACGCGGATGGCCAAAGAAGATGCTAAGTGACAATGGAACGAACTTCGTTGCACACATTGCCGGTTCTCGAAAGAAATGGTTTTTACCAACAAAGAACTAAACGTAGGAGATGTTGTTGTGGTAATCGATCCAGATGCGGCGAGACGAGATGTAACGTTGTTGTACATTTTTTGGACTGTGAAAATACAACAGTTTTTGTGTGTTTAAACGGTTATAGTGTTCGTTTATTGTCGTTTGGAAACCTAGGGAAATATCGAAAGAATCGAAAGAATGCCTACATGTCACATTTAGAATTGCCAATATAATATGCAACATTACAAATGCAACTTGTGTGAGCATACAGTAGATATACTGTAATTGTTGAAGTGTGTGATGTCATTTGGCAAAAAATTCTCAAATGTGCATATTGTCCTACACTACAGTATGGACCTGATGAAGTAGATGATGTATTATAAGACATTACAAAATGTTAATGCTATTAATAACTTCATCTGATCAGGAAATATTTAAAAAATCATGTCATGATTATCATCCACAAAATTATCACAATAAATCCAATGAAACAATGACCAAACATTTTCAATTTAAATTAATATGAAAACCATATTATCCCATTAACTGGCAGTACACTACCATTAAACAGATTAAAGTAACTATCCAACTTGAAAAAGAAGTAATATAAACCTTAAAAAAAAAACGTCACTTCATTTCATAAACCTCTGCAAATTAATGCATAAATACTAGCTTTTGTATTGTAATCTAGCGTGCGCGCCTCACCTTGTTTATGAAAAAATATATGACACAACTAACTAACTAAGTCAACAAAGCACATACTAACAGCAACATTTTAAAATTTGATTTTATTTTTCTATTCTTACTATCTTTTGGATAAGTTTTTTAATATTTCTGATAGTTTTTTAAATGAAAAATTGTCTAGACTTCTATGTATATTTTGGCACAAAAGACGGAGAGGTGTGTATCATAAGATACAGACCTCATGTAATCAGCCAATCAGATGGCTCCATTTTAGTTACAGACTTGGAGTTACGGCGTTATAAACAGTATTACCCTATTCCCCTACACTTCTGTCACAGGTATATTTTAACTTCTTTTTGCTCAGCAGCTACGACATCAAACATTGTCTTCCAGTATAAAAATACCACTGCCATATACGTTATTGTTTGTTTATATTCTTTTATTGCTTGATTTATTATGGATATTATTATTTTTCTATTAAAACTATGATTAGTGACCTACATTGGGGGAGAACAATGGTGCACATTCGAAAAAGCTTTAAGGATCGTTCATAATTTATTGGTAAGGGGGCTATGGGGATTTTGCATTTTGAAAGACTAGTTTTTGCACAGCCGGCCCCAGGCTTCTCCTTATCAGGCAGTAACCTGTAAAATTTACTGTTTCCACAACTACTGATTACCGCCTGGCGCCTGGAGAATCCTAGAGTTTGTTGCAGGAAATGGCATTTCAGAGACATCAGATTTCAAAATTTTTGGGGGTATCATGGCCCGGACCACCATAGAGGTTTGTCACACATCCGGTGCTATGGGACGTTTACCTATTCAGACACCTCTTTTACCTGCCCCGCTCACAACTGTGGAGAACCATGAAGCCTCCCTCTCACCAAGATATTTTTTCAGTGATCCCCAATAATACTGATTTTGAATACATACTTATTTTCATGACCCTCCCCCCCAACTATAACACATTGAAAAATATTTGCTTTTAATTGTTTTCATTCTGTGCTTGTGAAAAGTCCAAAAACTGTATATAAAAAGATCAAAATATGCTTTTTGTTTGTATTATAGACAGTATTTAAATGTAAAATAGCATAATACAGTTTATAATGTCATATTAAAGGTCAAAAGTTGTAAATAGTAAATAACAGTACTTCATACATCATCAATCCCCACCCTTTACTGAAATGTGCTGTTCCAGCACAGAACATTTTTAACCCTTTCATTACGGGAGCTATTCTTTGACAAGTAAATTGATTTGGCATTAGCCAGAGTAAACTACTTAAGTTGCCACTGCTGTACTTAGGGTTAATGGATAGTTTTTAATGTAAAACAAATACATGTGGAAGTAACAAATAAACTCAGACCACATACCATTCCATCAGCCCTTCCTAGATTAATTTTGGTTGTTTTTAAATGCCCCCCCCTTCTTGGCCTCAAAACATTTTTCAATGGCCCCCCAAAATTTTGGCGGACAAAATGTCTGGTCCGCCCACCATATAAATTATGAACACTCCCTTATATGCAGGGGAATAGGATACTAATAATTAATAATTTGTAAAATTAATTAATATTAATTAGAAATTGTTCATGTGTGGTGACCTGGACATGAACTGGTTGGCCATGCCAGGGCAAGGGAAGCATATGCCCAGCATTGAAGAACAAAATCAGTTTGTTGAATGATAGTCCATAGTAAATGTCTTTCAGTATAGTATGAATGGGTATTCTGCAAACGCCCAATGTGTTTGCCATACCCACTATTTTTTCAATCCCTCTAATACAATAAAATTTTACTCATGAACGGAAGACTCATTGTGTTTAAAATGTTTACTACCCATTTGTCTTGTTATTAACCATTAGCCCACAATGTGCCATAAATCCTAATGGGTTAAATCTAAACATGTATCATTGAAGCTGCCCATTTCAACATTTTTTACATAATTAAGATCGAATGCATTTTGTCAAAGGAAATGATTTTGTGATACTATAAAATTATACAAACATATATAAACTTACCTGGAATTTGACACGAAACATGAGTAAATAGCACCAGAGCTAGAATAAATAACACTACGTAACCAGTTATTCTTGAGCAAATGAAAACCATGTTTTACAAACAATTCGACACGGATGACACTCACTATGAAACAGCGCCCACAAAGAGCAGTCGCTTTCAAATTCAAATTGAACCGATTTTAACTTCGATATTATTATCACCTTGGTCACTTTCTTTCCAATATTTATTTCTATCAGATATTTTGAAAAAATAAACTTAACAGAATGCAATATCCACATAAATATTGAGCATCATTTCGACTCAACTACGTTGTTCGTTTGTATATTTGACATTTTGACTAAATTACTAAAATTAAAGCGAACGAAAAGGGAAATGAGCACGACCGTCGACCAATGAGATCCTGAATGAGATGGACCAATAATGCACGATCACTTCCAATTCAAACCTCACTTCCGGTTTCGTCGTAACCGCACTACCGCAGGCAATATTTGGCAAACGTTGCGAATAGAGATGTTGCATACGGTCATTACGGTGGCACAGAAGGCATGAACGATAAATAAAAAGGAATGACACTTAAAAACACTAAATACACGAATAAAGAAAGTTACAAGTTACAACGTAAACAAAAACACTACCACGCAATAAATAAGCTCGCAACACAAACACAAAATATCACAACACAAACAAAAAATATCACAACACAAACAAAAAACATCACAACACAAACAAAAATTATCACAACACAAACCGGCAAAAATATCACAACGCAAACAAAAAATATCACAACGGAAGTAAATGCCCAAGGTAAATGTCTTATAAGTTATAACGGAAGTAAGCTTCCAATTCAGCGGTTGACTCACAGAATAGACATTGGTTGACTGTTGTGTAAAACTACCTGAAAAATACAATGAGAATTTTTCAGGTAGTTTTACCACAGGCGGCCCAATCTTGGGTAGAGTTGTATTTATAGTATACTATATAAAGATTGTATTATGGTAAAAATATGTGATGAAAATATATATTTTAAATAAAATTTACTTGCCTAACTTGTTGTTTGTGTTCTCCTTTTATCCCTACTTTGTTGAGCTATGAATTCATCGAAAGTTTTTGCTTGATGCCTGCGGTCGACGCCAAATACTTAATAGGAGTTAAAGGCTAATTATTCGCAGCCCCGGATCCGTCGAGACAAACATGCCAATACGAATATTCTCCCTCTTAAATTGCTTTATTCTCCAAGAAAATTCGCCAGCATGTAGCACAAACACCGATCTTTTCATATATAACGATACTTTAACATCTCGGGCAATTTTTAAACCAATTTTTGATCAATAGAAATCAAAATCCCGACTCTGTTGAACTGACAACGACCGAAAATGGACACATCGTCAGCTTGGCCACCTGGCCTCCTCTACCGTTGAGAATTGCAGGGGGTGCGATGCCAATCAGCACACAGCATGAAAATACCAAACATATATTTCCGGTTACAGCCAGCCAATCACGACCGCACTTGCGATTGTTTACATTTTTCAAAATCTGATATTCAAAAAGACTATATCAAGATGTTGTCGTCGCACCCCCCTGCAAATCTCAACGGTAGAGGAGGCCAGGTGGCCAAGCTGACGATGTGTCCATTTTCGGTCGTTGTCAGTTCAACAGAGTGGATATTTTGATTTCTATTGATCAAAAATTGGTTTAAAAATTGCCCGAGATGTTAAAGTATCGTTATATATGAAAAGATCGGTGTTTGTGCTACATGCTGGCGAATTTTCTTGGAGAATAAAGCAATTTAAGAGGGAGAATATTCGTATTGGCATGTTTGTCTCGATGGATCCGGGGCCTTTAACTCCTATTAAGTATTTGGCGTCGACCGCAGGCATCAAGCAAAAACTTTCGATGAATTCATAGCTCAACAAAGTAGGGATAAAAGGAGAACACAAACAACAAGTTAGGCAAGTAAATTTTATTTAAAATATATATTTTCATCACATATTTTTACCATAATACAATCTTTATATAGTATACTATAAATACAACTCTACCCAAGATTGGGCCGCCTGTGGTTTTACACAATAACTTCCAGGCAAAGGGCCTTCGCTCGAAACGTCGAAGTTCTCATTGTATTTTTCAGGTAGTTTTACACAACAGTCAACCGCCGTATTTGCTATACTCTACCCACACTGGCACCTGAAATACTTCAACAATTACTCATTTATTGCTTAACATAAATACAGAATTTAACACAATATGGCCGCCATGTTTTCTCTCTCTCTCGTCCCCGAAGTCCTGGACACTACATCCCTCCCAAACTTTCAGTAGTTAATGGCTATAAAACTTTAACCCACAACACTAAACCGATAGCAAGTCTCTCGCTCCTCTGGTGTCAACTGTAACAACACAACACAACACAACACAAACTACTTCAAACTCCAAAGTTCGAGTTTGGTTACTCTACTGTCTTTATGATAGAACTACAATAACGTATTTAATTAATAGTCATCTCCCATTTCATATTGTTCATATCTTCTTGGTGCTCTTCGCTGTCGTTGAGGTCGACCAACTACCGCCTGACCCGCTTCGCCGATATCCAATTCTTCCTGCTGCACATCCTCCTCTGCCTCTTGTCGTCTCTCCTCCCGATCATTGTTCTGTTCAACTACATCTTCTGCATTACCCAGCTCATCATTCCAGTTTTCCTCGTTTTGCTCAGCCTCGTTATTCACATCGTCCCTTCCGATTTGGTCATTGCTCTCTAACACATCGTATTCACTGTCCATTTCATCCACTTCAGCAGTGCCTATATCAGCTGAAGACTCGTTGTTAGGGACTTTTAGTCGTTTAAAGAATGATGCGTTTCGCGTAATAACATGTCTCGGGTTGGTTCTTGAAGCTGTTACCATCGTTCCTTTCTTTTCAGTCACCGTATATGGTTGAGGGTCATATACTGGCTCTAGTTTTCCTTTCTTTTCATTTCGAACTAGAACTAAGTCGCCGACTTTAATTTTTGATGTTTTCACATAGGACTTTTGATCCGCGTATTGCTTAGCTTGTAAAGGCATCTGGGCATCGTCAGTCTGAAACGTCAATAGTTCTGGCAACCGTACTCTATATGTCCGAGTTTGGAACAGCATATCCGCAGGACATTTACCTGTAGTAATGTGAGGTGTCGCCCGATAATTTCGAAGGAACTTGAATAATTCTTGTTTCCAGCATTTCCGCTCAATGGACGATGTACGAACTACCTTGTTTATCATTCTGTTAAAATTTTCGACTAATCTATGCTTTCAGCTCCTCTTTTGAACATCGAGATAAAGGCAACGGATGCCGTGATGCATAATCAGCTGGGTTCTGTTTACCAGGCCGATAGATAACTGTAAAATAAAATCCCTGCAACTTCAGGCGCATTCTCTCGACCCGAAATGGACCTGGTCGACGTGGATTATTGTAGAGACTAACCAGTGGTTTGTGGTCAGTAACTACATCGAAATCTTGACCAAGCAAATAAAGTTCATTCCTAAGACAACCATATTGTATGGCCAAGGACTCACGCTCGATCTGTCCGTATCGTCGTTCCACATCAGTCAGGGACCTGCTATTATATGTAATAACCCGACGTTCCTGCGTTGTGGAATCATATTGAACAAGCATAGCGCCTATGCCAACGGGTGAACCGTCACAAACAACCTCTGTTCTCAGAGTAGGATCATAATAATTCAGTAGAGCTGTCTTACACAAGTTCTCATTTATCGCATTGAAAGACTTCTCATGTTTAGCCGTCCATGTCCAACGAACGTTCTTTCTGGTTAATTCGCGCAAAGGGGCAGCTACAGTTGCATAATTGTAGATAAACTGAGCTGAATAATTGGCCACGCCCAAAAAGGATCTCAACTCTGCTTGATTACTCGGTGGGGAAAGGTGTTGAAGGGCTTCCACCTTCTCAGGGTCAGGACTGATTCCTTGATGGGAAAAAACAAGCCCAAAAAACTTAATGGACGTTTTTCCAAACTCACACTTGCTTCGTTTCAGCGTCAAGCCCGAGTCACGAAGTCGTTGGAAAGTCTCTTGTAGAGCCCGATAATGATCTTCTTCGTCGGATCCAAACACAATACGTCATCGTGGATGTTCTTGACACCAGATATTCCTTCTAAAGTCTTTCTCAACACCTCATGAAAGAGTTCTGGTGCCGAATTAGTTCCGAAATTGAGCCTACAATAGCGTCTTAGACCAACGTGGGTTGAAAATGTTGTAATGCTTCTACTTTCTTCATCCAACTCCAATTGATGAAAACCATTAGTCAAATCTAACTTCGAAAACATCTTAGCCCCATTAAGATCATGTCGTAACTCCTCCACTGTTGGAATAACATGTCTGGTTCTTTTGATGGCACGATTAGGTTCCACCATATCGACACACATTCTGATTTCGTTCGAATCTTTCTTGGGAGATATCACTATCGGTGAAATCCAGTCTGTTGCAGAATCAACTTTTTCAATGACACCTGCCTCTTCTAGGCGCATGACTTCAGCTTCAACTTTATCTCTTAAGTGAAAAGGAACCCGTCTATGCCTTTGTGCCACGGGCTTCACACTTTCATCAATGTGCAGTTTCACCTTCACCCCCTTCAATTTTCCAATGCCATGGAAAAGATCGTCATTGTCATGAACAAGTTTGCTCAATATCCCCTGCAAACGTATTGTAGGCGTTTGTTCTGCTACTTTGTCAGCTACTGGTGTTAACTTTGTTTTCGACGAAGATGCATGTTTGGATTTCACACAGTTGATTATATGTAAAATACCAAGATTCCTGGCTGATGCAGAACCCAACAAGCATCCAGATGACTGTGAACCCTTGACAACATAAAAGTCTGCTGCATCATACCGCTTCTTTGTAGCAATTGTTGCTGTAAATTTGCCCAATAGAGGAAGAGGGACAGTAGAATTATATTCAAACAGTTTGGCTCTGGTATGTTTTAAAGTAACATGTCCTTTCAACTTGCTAAAACTGCCCTCGTCAATTATGTTAACGTCAGCTCCTGAGTCAATCTGAAACTGTAGCGGGATTTCATCAATTTTAGCTGTAACCCTATTATAACTCTCTTTGGTCTTTGCCTTCACAGCAGATACCAGATACTCATCCTCCTCTTCACTCTCACTTACATTGTCAATTTTCCTCACTGTTTTCATGGCTTTGCACTTCCTAGCATAATGATTCTTCTTGCCACATTTCCGACAGTCAGCTCCCCATGCCGGGCATGACTTTCTACCAGTAGGATGTGGCCACATACCACCACAGTTAAAGCATTCTTTCTTTCGACTATCACTCTGTTCGTTTTGTACTTCAACAATTACTTCAACAAGTACTTCAACAATTACTCATTTATTGCTTAACATAAATACAGAATTTAACACAATATGGCCGCCATGTTTTCTCTCTCTCTCGTCCCCGAAGTCCTGGACACTACAGCACCGCACGTTTGAGAAACTTCCAATTCAGCATAAGTTCAAAATGGCAGACGAGAAAGAGTTGTTAGTTGTAGAGCAATATTTCCATTAAGGTCGGTCCCAAATTGTAAAATTACACTACTTGATTCGGTCCGAGTTGGTCCGAAACATCCTGTCTAAAAAACATATAATAAACGATAAAAAAATGTCAATAAAAGAAATTGCAGCGAAATATTTGAATTCGAACCTAGAGTGTTTGAAATCTTATATATATTAATGAACGAGGTAGAGAAGATTCTGAAAATGCCATTTCCGACGATCTACAGACTCAAGTTTTTCAAAATTTTCCCCGTCGCCGCCAACCACGATGGCGCCTGGTGGGAGTCGGCCCCCTACTTTTTAACAATCCTTCTACACCCCTGTCACTACACATATTTTTACATTAACTCGTAATACATGTTTTGATGTGGTCAAACAAATATAAAAAGTCGGTCCCTGAACAATGGACACCCCCCCCAAACGTTTTTGGAATGTGCGCCCCTGACTTGCACACCTAAAATTTTGACTTGCACACCCGAAATATGCCATCACTTAATCACTTGGCCACTGGACGAAAACGTAGCCATTTCACCAATATTTACGGAGTGCGGGTAAATATCTTATTTGTTCTATATTTATGGGGTGAAAACCGTGTATATACTCTCTTCAGCAAATATAAGTAAATGTGATATTTGCTTCAAATTTACACTGCACTGATAAAAGTTAGTCGTGCCTAATTTTTCGTCTAACGGGGAGCGGGTATTTGAAAAGTGACCTCACAAAGGTTTTAGATATTAGGAAGAACAATTACAGAATAACAAGGAAATTGAAGTCCCATTTATTAGGAAAGGAAAAAAGTATTACGCATGTGAGCCAATCAGATCACGACATATTAATTTATTAATGCTTGCCCGGCCCATAATCACTTTAAAACGTATTCAATTATATTAAAATTAGTTTGACTACGCTATTAAGATAATTCACCATGCAAATTACAGTTTCCTTTGTCGTATACTTAAACTTCGTTCAGTTCTTTGCTAACCTGTCTAAAAAAGGCAAAGAAGGAGGATATCAACCCTAATGTTTTGCTAAACATATATACAGGATCTCTGCTATGTCCAAGGCTTATTGTTTACTTAAATCTAACAGGGAATCGTCGGACTTTTGATGCTGCTTTTCAGATTTTATAAAAATTATGAATGTTTTAGGTATTAAATTAGGCACTTATTTCCTCTTCTTCAGTCTTGGCAGCAAATACTGATTCGTTATGCACCTATCAATGTTAAGCCGGAGGAGGGGGAGGGCGGGCATGGGTAGGGGATTTGAATTTCAGAGACGATTTTTTGTCAAATATCCCGTACTTCAGCAGTGGTACTGCTTCAAATTGAATCTAACTGCCCTTATTCGGGCACGGTTTTTAATTCAAATACCCCAAAGACTCAGTGAAATCATTTTGTGTGTTTAAAGATATTTATTTAATATTCTTTAATATAAAAAATATGAATAATAACCAACAAAATGGTAAACAATATGTACATTTTCAATGCTAGCAGAAGTGATTTTGGTCTATTAAAACGATTTGTCATTTGTATGTGCCAAGATCTGACAATAGAACATAGACGGATTGGTGGGGGGTGCGCACCCAAATGCACCCCAAAAAGTTTCAAAAAGTTTCTAGAGAATAGAAAAAAAAAAAAAAAAAAAATTTAAATGCTCATTGGGAGTGTGATTGATAGTGTAAGATTTTTTGAAATAAAGAAACAAAAAAAAACTAAAAACAAGGATTTTGAAAGGATTAAAAAAAAAAATCAAAATTCTTTGGGGGCTTCCCCTTCATCCTACCTGGCTGTGCCCCAGACACTCTGCTGTGCACAGCTTGCTCGGCGGCGCGGCACCACCCTGTCGCTCACTCCCTAAATTTCTTGGCACCCCCCCTTTTTTTTGCTCCCCCAGAAAAAAATCTGAAAATCCGCCTATGCAATAGAATAGAACATTTTGCACTCAAACCTTTATATATGTCCATATAGATTGCCGGCATGACCTCACGTCTAAGTAAAAATAACTTTCAAACTTTAACGTGATATTGAGGTCAAGATGTCCAATTTATACGCACACAAATGATGTTTGATCAACAGCCATGGTAATTTTCGCACATGCGCGACCAAAAAGGTTTCAGATCTTGGCAGAGATCTCTGTTAGCAGGACAGTTCAGTAGTTCTAAATATTCACCAAATTTCTCTACAGTTAACACAAAGCCATGTATCTGGTATTTGCTCTAAATTCGCCCAACTTATGTGTTTTATCTGCCATTTCCGATATATTGTACCGCGTGGAAAAGCTAGTGGGTACCAGGCCTCTGGTCAAAACAACCCATCAAAATTTGGAAATTATATATGATCAAATATCCTGACACTCTGATCCCGACCCAGTGTCCCGATCCCAAGAATGCGATAGTCAAATGACCCCGTGGTCGGTCTACTTCATGTAAGCAAATTCCCCACTCTTGATAGGACTCCTATCAAATCCCCTACCCATGCCCGCCCTCCCCCCCCTCCGGCTTAACATTGATAGGTGCATTACACAGGTACGATCGGTAGGTTTGGTGGTCAGCAGTGTTGTTCTGTGAGAAACAGTATATATTTATTACACTTTACAATACTCTCAAACCATAACTAAATACTCTCTTTCCCCGTAAGCTCTCTTCCACGAATCCATCTACCAAGTTCACTTCCGGTTACAACGCATTTCCGCTAACACAACATCCTCCTTTTACTTTAGAATATGAACTATACTTATACAAACGATCATGCGCCTAAATTATGACCAAAATGTAATAGTTCTGGTTTAAATGTCAACATAAACGATAGTCCCGATATTTTAACAGTTAAGTTTCTTCACGCAAGAACTGGGGTCTTCTTCGTACTCTCGCAGGATACCTTCGTGGAACATCTTGTGGCTGTTCGTTATTATCTTCATCGTCCGTTTCATCGCTAGCACTGTCGTCGCATTCCTGTTCATCATTACTTTCGTCTTTCGAGTAGAATCTCTTGAAATGCGATACGTTTCTGGTGGTAGTAAGATCACGTCTCGCTGCGGTTATCTTTGTGCCATTAACTTTCGTTACAATCAAAGGTATTGGATCAAAAACAGTACTAAATTTGTTTTTGCGTTCTTGTTTCACCAAAACTTTCATTCCTACTTCGATGTTTGCTTTCCGAGCTCGTCGTCTGCGCTTTCGACTGTTTCTTTGACGTATTTATCTTAGCCTGTTCGTGTAAAATCTTGTAATCGATATCTCCCTCTTTTACAAAAGTTGGAATGTTCGTACGAACTTCGCGATTGAACAACAGTTGACTTGGTGCTACCCCGGTGGTACAGTGTGGTGTAGTTCTGTAAGCTAACAGGAAACCATGTAACTCCTCTTTCCAATCCTTTCCTTCCATTTTCGCTGCTTTTACAGCCTTGCCGAGGGGCTTCATGAACGATTCGGCTTCCCCGTTGGCCTGTGGCCAATAAGGAGTTACAAAACGGTGATTTATTCCGCGATCTCGCATGAATTTCTTCATTGCATCACTAGCAAACGGTGGACCATTGTCCGAGTAGATTTCAGAGGGAATGCCATGGACTGCAAAAATTCTGTCTAGGCGATTCGTGACGGCGCTGGCAATAGTGGATTTCATTATTTCCACTTCTGGAAACTTCGAGTATGAATCAATAACAACAAAGAGTGTTTCCCCCGTGGGAAATGGACCGCAAAAATCCATGTGAAGTCTATCCCATGGTTTGGATGGCAATTGGTGTTGTTGAAGAGGCGGTGGTGGATCACCATGTCCAAGAGACTGGCATGCGTGACAATGTTTAACAAACTCTTCCGCGTCTTTATCAATTCGCGGCCACCACACTTTCGTCCTCAGAGCTTGTTTTGTTTTAACGATCCCCTGATGACCTTTGTGAGCATGTGTAATGGTTTCATTCCTAAGCTTTGTTGGTATGATCAACTTAGTTGTCCGGAGCAAAAGACTGTTTGGTGTGACAGCGAGTTCTTCTCTCACTGAGTAAAGGGGATGATGCTTTGCCCAGACACCCGATTGGATACTTTCAATCGCCGATTGCATTTCTGGATCAACCGCAGTTGCTGTAATAATAGACTCGATGCTCATTGCCTTGGGGATGGTGTTCTTCTCTATAAAATTAATATACTGTTCAGCAATGTCACAATGTTCATTGTATACTACAGGTAGTGGTTGTCTAGAAAGTAGATCTGCAGGGTTGCCTTCGCCTTTTCGATATATTATGTTAAATTTGTATTGTTGTAAGCGAAGAGCCCACCGTTGAATTCGAGCAGGTGGATTGGATTTCGGTGAATAAATTACTTCAAGGGCTTTGTGATCGGTGCAGATTGTGAATTCTGCACCAATTAGGTACATGTGAAACCGTTCGCAACCCCAGACGACTGCTAAAGCCTCTCGTTCGGTTTGTGAATACCGTTGTTCAGTTGGAGTGAGTGACCTACTGGCATATGCTACATTATGCAAATTACCTGCCCTGTCAATGTTCGACAATATTGCTCCAAGACCTGTGGGGCTTGCATCCACTGTGAGACATGTTTTCTGATTTGGGTCATAAAAATGCATGATACAGTCTTTCTGTATAGCTTCTTTAATAGCTTCAAATGCTGCGGTGTGTCTAGGTGTCCATTCATAGGGTGTATTGGCTACCGTAAGTTTTCGCAAAGGGGATGTAAGGGTTGAAAAATTCTCGATGAATCTGGAACAATAGTTTGCTAAGAAACTACGGAGTTCTTTCGTGTCCCTAGGTTCCTTAGCATGTTTAATTGCATCAACTTTCCTTGGATCAGCTTTTATGCCTGAATCCGTCAGGAGAAAGCCATAGAACCAAAGTTCTCTCTGATCAAATAGACATTTATCATTATTTACGGTTAAGCCGGACTCGTCTAAGCGTGCAAATAACTGTTCTAACCGTAAATCATGTTCCTGTTGTGTTGACCCCCAAACAATTATATCATCCGCGATGTTACGAACGCCTTCTATCCCTCGAATTACATTCTCGATAGCATGCTGAAATACCTCGCTTGCTGAGTTGATACCGAAAGGTAATCGTTTATAGCGAAATAACCCTCGATGGGTAATAAATGTAGTAATGGACCTGGAACTCTTCTCAAGGGGAATTTGGTGATACCCAGCTTTCAAATCAATCTTACTGTACTTAATTGCACCATTCATACTTTCCAGAAATGTCCAGTTTTCGAGCAAGTATGACAGGTTTTGCCTGTAGCAGGGCAGGGCCTGCCTTGGTGGGGGTACGTCCCTCCACAATTATAACAAGATTGTGATTGTTTACCTTTATCCCTTGGTGGCAAATCTCGTCTGGTATTTTGATACACAGTCTCCTGACGGTGTTGCTTTTCCATTTCTTCAGCATGGTGATCAGAAATTTCCAGTGCTCTCGCGTATTTAATCAAATCATCTAGCTTGGGGTCATCCCGAAATGCTTTCCTTCTGAGTCGATTAGACCTGCAGTTTTCGACAATTTGCGTTTTGATCTCGTCCTCTACATTATCGAATTCGCATGTCGAGGCACGATGTCTCAGTCGTGTACAGAATTGATCGATTGTTTCGTCAGATCGTTGGCTGGCTTTGCGAAAAATATGTCGCTCGTATAGAATGTTTTTCTTTGGCGCGAAATACTCTGTCAACTTCTCTTCGGCTGTATCGAAGTCGTTTTCTTCACCCGTGTCAGGGAGCGTGGCAAATATTGTTTCTACCTTTGGACCGGCCAGGTATAACAACAGAGCTCGTTTCCTTGCTTTATCTTTGATGTCAAAGGCAACTATACATCGTTTAAATCGTTGCAGCCATTAAATCGAATTACACCGTGGCTGCATCACTTTTTTTCGACTCTCTGGATTTTTAACATTTTCTCGCCTTTAAATTATAAGTTTCGGATAAACTACATTCCAAATTGTTCCTAATTTCTCGCTGATCCTACTGATACAAAGTTGGAGTTGTCTCGCAACGTACTTCTCGAGATATTTCGCGCGAAATTTCAGACCACAGCCTAATGGCGGCTAGTCAGGAAATTTTGAACTCCGCATGTTCGATAAATTCGAACTCAAATTCTCTTCATCGAAGCGATCAAGTTGATAGTTCGACTTTCAAAAATAATCTGCTTGTACTTCGTGGCTCGCAGCTTTTATGGCAAGGGAATACAAGCGAATTAAAGCACTTCGCCAACACAGTTTTGCATTTGACGAAGGTTAAATCACCCGGTGGCGACGTGAAAATTCATTCCAATTTCAACGAGGAATTGGTTTTCAAGTGGCATGGACCAAAGACAAAGAAAATATCGATAATGAAAGACAAAAAAGACGAACTAAGTAATCTCTTCTTGAAATATGCCCACAACGAAACCGAGACAAGCGACAACAACACGAAGCACGTGGACGCTGCCTTATTATTGCCCCTTCCTTCGCCAACATTTGATGAGCTAGAAATCGACCAAACCACGATTCAAGACAAGTTTGAGATGGTTGTAACTCGTCTTCATCGACTAGAGGAAAGACTAAAACACGACGAGGAAAACTCATTGAATAGAGCTTCTGAATTCGATGCTACCATTGAGTCATTAAAACTTAAAAATAACAAAATGGTCGATGAACTTGTGAAGCAACAAAACACTATTCACCAGTTAACTGAGGACAATCATCTTATGAAGCAACTCCTTGAAATCAAGCAGCACGAGTGGGTTACTGTCGAGACGAAGAGTACCTCCAACATGCCAGTTTCTGACTCTCCAGTACAGGGACCCTCCATTTCTAATCGTTTTGATGCGTTGACTGTTGAAGATGACAACATACCTGACAATACTTCAGACAGTGGCTCAGACAGTGGCTTTCAAGGGCAGATTAACGAATACCGTAGTACGCAGACATCCAAATTTGTCAAAAAATCGCGAAAAACAAAGCAAAATATGTCAAGTGTTGCTAATCATAGTGAAGGTCCCACAAATAAACAGTCACCATCAGAGCAGAAAAAAGTACTCATCATTGGTGACTCCATGGTCAAGAACATTTACAATTTAAAAATATCCAGAGCGGCCAAAACTGAATCGACCCGGTGTCACTCTTATAGTGGAGCAAGAATACAGCATCTTGAAGAAAAGATCAAGGAACATTGGTCAGAAGATCGTCAACATTATGAAGCAGTAATTATCCATGCGGGGACCAATAACTTAGTAAACGAAAGTCCACAACAAGTTGCTCAACGTATGGAAAGTCTCATACAAGTGGTAAAAGTCCATTCAAGTGATGTCGCGGTGTCAAGTGTGGTAAAAAGGTATGATAGTAAAGTATCCCACCAAAAAGTTCAAGAAACAAACAACCTATTACTCAGCTTGTGTCAGAGGTATGAAGTAGCATTTTTAGACAACAGTGAGATAGATCAATCCCATCTCAATAGATCCAACCTCCATTTGAACAGAAATGGAGACAAATTGTTGGGCAAGCAATTTTGCTCTTACTTAAAGTTAGTTAAAATTAGTCGCAATGCTGTTGATCATTCATCAAAGCTGCATGGCAAAAATAAGCCTTTTTTTCGGCTTGCACTGGGCCATCGAATGAAGGAATGGTCAGATCACCTGAAGCTAGTAACCGATATAATGAAGAAATAAATACTATTAATAGTTGCTCTCCTGCCCAAAACATGAGCAGCAATTTTTTCAATGAAATTAATTCAATTCCTAATGAAAGAGGCTTTAAAATGGCCTTTTTAAATATTGTTAGCTTGCCAAAACGATATGATGAAATTTGCTTTTCCTTGTCAAACAAATTCATCGATTTAATCGCATTTAATGAAACAAGGCTTGATTCATCAATATCAGATAATCAAATGTATATTGATGGATATGATATTATTCGAAAAGATAGATCAAGAAATGGAGGTGGTGTTTGTATGTATTTGCGTAGCTCCATTAATTATCGTATTAGGCATGATCTAGTGCCTAATAATCTTGAGGCTGTTTGTATTGAAATCATTAAGCCTCAAAGTCAGCCATTTGTCGTAGTAACAGCTTATAGACCTCCAAATTCGTCATCCGAATTTTTTGTTGATTTAGAAAATCTTGTGAAAAAAATAGATGATGAAAACAAAGAAATTCACATTCTTGGTGATTTAAACTGTGATTTACTTAAAACAAATCCAGACCAATTAACTAAAAAACTCAAATCCATATATGAACTATATCAATTGTCACAAATGATTGACGAAGCTACGCGCATAACATCAACAACATCCACCCTTATTGATCATTTTATTACAAATAGACCAGAGAAAATTTCTGACTCTGGGGTGATACATACTGGAATTAGTGATCATAGTATGATTTTCGCAATAAGAAAAATCAATTTTTCAGTAAAACGTCATGAAAATATTGTTGAAATTAGAAACATGAAGAAATTCAATGATCAAAAATTTCTTAAGGATTTGCAGAATCAGCCCTGGGATCATATCTATTATTTTCCTGATAATCCAAATAGTATGTGGGAGATGTGGAAAAAAATCTTTTTAGAGGTCCTGGATAAGCATGCACCACTTCAAAACAAAAAGGTAAAATCAAAAAATGTCCCTTGGATTACAAGCAAAATTAAAATGCTCATAACCGAAAGAGATAAATTGAAAAGAAAAGCAATTATTACAAAACAAGAATCTGATTGGCTCAATTATAAAAAAGCCAGAAATCAAACAAATACCGAAATAAGAAAAGCCAAAACAGACTATTATTCTAAAAAGATTGCTAACCAAAAGTGCAACCCAAAACAGGCTTGGAAAACTATAAATAGTTTGATTGGAAAGGGAAAGAAACCCACAATTTTAAATGAACTAATTATCAATGAATCTAAATTAACAAATCCTACAGACATTGCAGAAGGATTAAATGAATTCTTTGCAAATGTTGGACCAAACTTGGCAAGCAATTTGGATGAACCCAGCTGTGATTTTCAGAATTATACTAAAAGTTCTGAATCCGAGTTCACTGCATTTACACCAATTGCGGTCAACAAAATTTCTGATCTTTTAAGAGGGCTGTCTTGTAACAAAGCATGTGGTGTTGACAAAATTTCCAGTAAAATTCTTAAATTAGCATCACCAGCTATTTCTACTACACTTACATATATTTTTAATCAAAGTATTACTCTTTGCAGTTTTCCAGATGAATGGAAAGTAGCTAGAGTTTTACCTCTTTATAAAAGTGGTCATCGTAATATTCCTGGTAATTACAGGCCAATATCGATACTACCAGTCATAAGCAAAATCATGGAAAGAATACTGTACGACCAGCTTTATGAATATTTAACTAAAAACGAAATTCTTTCTGATAACCAGTTTGGCTTTCGTAAGTTTCACTCCACCGCTACGTCCCTATTAGATTCAACAAATAGTTGGTACGTTAACATGGATAGAAAAATGTTTAACTTAGTAGTTTTTATAGATCTGAAAAAAGCATTTGACACCGTAGATCATCAAATTCTACTTGAGAAGATGAGAATTTATGGTATTAAGGATAAGGCACATTCGTTGTTGAGATCATATCTTATTGATCGCACACAAAATGCCAAGTAAATGGTGTCGTCTCGTATGAATACAAAGTTAAATGTGGTGTTCCTCAAGGCTCCATTTTAGGTCTTTTATTTTTCTTAATATACATAAATGATTTATCTGAATGCCTAAATAGGACAAAGCCAATACTTGTTGCAGATGACACAAACCTAACTGCTTCTGGTGGATCAATAAATGATGTTGAAAATGCAATGAACTCTGATTTGGAAAACCTCAGAATGTGGCTAAACGCAAACAAACTGAGCCTAAACATTGCTAAAACTGAATTTATGCTTATTGGAACAAGATCTCTAGTGCATACTGTTTCAGATTCACATTTAAACATAATGATTGAAAACAAACCAATTAAACAAGTGCAGGAATATAAGACACTAGGAGTAATAGTTGATCAGCATCTATCTTGGAAAAGCAACACTGAGAGTATCTGTAAGAAAATCACATCAGGCATTTCTGTTATTAGAAAACTAAAAGAATTTGTTGACCGTGATACACTTGTTTCTATTTTTAATGCAATTGTACAACCATACTTTACTTATTGTTGTGAAGTGTGGGACATTTTTGGTGAAACTCAATCACAACGATTACAAAAGCTCCAAAATAGATGCGCTCGAATTATTATGGACATGGGAAATGAGGTTAATGCTCAAATTGCATTAAATTCGTTAGGTTGGGAGACACTAAAAGTACAGAGAACTAAAGCCAAGGCAAAATTAATGTTCAAAATTTTAAATAAGTCTGGGCCAAAAAGCCTAACAGACCTTTTTAGCTACAAGAATGAGAATACACATTACTGTCTACGTGACAATGAAACAACACTCGTTTTGCCACAGCCTCGCACAAATAGCATGAAAAAGAGTTTCCAGTTTGATGGGGCAAAAATATGGAACTCAGTCCATAAAGAAATCAGAGGGATTGGGTCCCAGTCTCTATTTGAAAGAAAAATTGCTGCTCATGTTGCTAAATAATATATTTATATAATTATATACAAGTTGTTAGCGTTTGCGTTTCGCGTTTGTTGTAGGCGTTACAATTTGACATTTCTAGGCTGATTGATAGGCGTTTCTAGGCGGGGGCGTTCTTTAAAATAATTATTTAGTTGAAAAATTTAAAAAAAATTTGAAATGAAAATAAAAAAATTACAAAAAGATGCCAAAAAGCCAAAAAAAATGTAAAAATGTAGATAAACCCACGTCGATTACTAGCCCGTCGACAAAAATAAAAAAATATATAAGTTATATACGCAATATGGGCAAAAAGAATGGTAAATTCCACGCGCCGATAATATATAAAAACATATATAAACAAACGGTGATAAAAAATAAAAAAGTAAATTTCAAACGAAATACTACGATATCAAAATCAAAAGTTACATCAAATTGTAGATAAAACCAAAACAAATATTAATCCATCGACCAAAATCAAAATTTCTAAAAGTTTACCAGTGTGGAGCAATTAAAATGTTTCCACGGGGAAGTTTGGAAACCGTTAACTTAGTTGCCGCCTAGAAACCTATCAATCAAATCAGCCTAGAAACGTCAAATTGTAACGCCTACAACAAACGCGATAAACACTTCCGCAAAACACTCAACCTGAATCGGCTGTAAATCCTTTATTGTAAATAGTTAACTATATGTTTTGTTAGTTGTCTATATTGTCAATTTTGTCAATTGGAACAGTTACATTATTTCTATAATAACTTTAGAACACACGCCCTTCGTGGAAATCAATATTCTTAATTGACGTAGTTAGCGTGTCAAAATAAAATTTTCTATCTATCTTCTATCTATCTTTCCACTGCGAAGCCAGCGAACTTGGCTCTGAATGAGAGTCAAATTGTTTAATTCCCGAGAAATCTAATCCAGCCATAGTAATAGAATAGTGAGGTTATCCTCGTCGCCAATGTTGTTCTGTGAGAAACAGTATATTAATATATTTATTACACTTTACAATACTCTCAAACCATAACTAAAATACTCTCTTTCCCCGTAAGCTCTCTTCCACGAATCCATCTACCAAGTTCACTTCCGGTTACAACGCATTTCCGCTAACACAACAAGCAGCTTTTCGTTCGATCAAATATTTGGAAATAATTCTTGTCACATGCACTGCTCTTAAATCAGCATTTCAGAGACTGGGATGCATGCCCCCATATACCCCCTAATGCACTGCAGACCACAGGATTTCAAGTAGTTTATTCCAGTCATGCAGGTCTGGTACCTGCGGCATCTTAGATACCTAAGATATGTCCGCCAAACAATAGGGTAGTGACCATCGCCGGACATCTATGTACACCTAACCCAATACCTACCGTAGGAGACGTTGTGACGACCATGACTATCCCTACAAGAATTACTGCACGCAAATCCTTACCATTTACTAAAACTTTTGGACGTAATTGTATTTTAAAGCATAATGCCTCAAACTGTATTATAGTATCAAGAACGAAACCATCGTGCGGGGCAGGATCCCCAACCTTATTTGTACCTTCAATTATGTTATCAAATGTCATGTCCCTCGCCCCCAAGATAGACGAGCTGCGCGAATCAATTACCCTTAGTAATATAGACCTCATTTGCATCACAGAATCATGGTTACAAAACCATATCCACGATAACATTGTTTCTATCTCTGGATATAACATTGAACGCCGCGATAGACCTGTCGCGAATTACGCGTAATTCGCTAGGGTTACCTAACCGGAAGTAAAACGAACAGTTTAGTTCGAGGAATTTGAGAAGCGCGAGAGACAATAAAAACAGCGAGGGACAAGGTTTTGAGATTTTATTATTATATATTTTCGATTTGGTTTGTGAGTTTTTATTCTGTGACTTTTGTGAGCGTGGGGGGACATCAAACACACCATTCCCCAAACAGTGGCACCTCCGTTCGGGACTGTTTCGACAAGAATAGCGTAAATATTCGGCGAAAACGGGGTGAATTATCAACATGGAGAAACTAGAAGGCACATTGACGGCGAAATTGAAAGCTTTACGGTTTACCCTAAGCAAAACTGATGATACAGTGACAAAGGAAAATAAAACAGCACTAGAACGACATCGACAAGCACTGAATTCGATGGTAGAAACGATCCAAACGTTAAAGCGAGAGGTCGAAGAAGCGAAATTTGCGAGTGACGAAGGCGAAGAAAATGTCAAACTTTGGGGCAAACCTATCGAAGAGCAAATCGAAGAAGTCGACGCGAGAGTGACTATGTTAACGAAGAGAATAGACAACATGGATCTGGAGAAGAAAGCTGAACAACATGAGAAGGAAAATGTGCTTAAAAATCAGGTGAGACAAGAACAATTAGCATTTGAACGTGAACAATTGAAATTAAAACTGGAATTTGAAACAAAAATGAGCGAGTTAAAGAAACCGGAAATTACGTCATCGTCAGGAAAAACCGGAAGTTCCAGTTCAGTAAAGCTACCCAAGCTAGTAATCACAAAATTCAATGGCACGCACCAGGATTGGCTTCGATTTTGGAACCAATTCGAAGCAGAAATCGATAAATCCGAAGTGGCACCTGTAACAAAGTTTTCCTATCTAAAAGAATTGGTAGAACCAAAGGTGAGAAGTAGCATAGATGGCCTTCCATTTTCAACTGAAGGATACGAACGTGCAAAACCATTTTAAAATCTAAATACGGAAAATCTAGTGAAATAGTAAATGCTTACGTCCAAAATGTTATGGGGCTACCCACCATCACTGGTACCCAACCCAAGAAAGTGCATGAATTCTATGAAACTCTCCTTTACAATGTACAATCGCTTGAGACACTAGGAAATTGAGAGAGATTACTGGGTATGTTCGAAACACTCTTGATAAATTAGAGGAATCCGGGGGGACCTGGTTCGGGATGACAGCAACTGGCAAGAGTGGGACTTCCCAAAACTAGTAGAGGCATTGAGACAGTGGACTGAGAGAAATCCTGTGTCACATAAGGACACTGAGAGCAAACATGACAGTAGACCAAATCAACGGTATCCGAGACCATCTGGGTCACGTGACCGAGCATATCAAGCTAAGCAAAACGAGGTAAGAAAGGGGTGTGTGTACTGTGAAACCCCTAACCATAGATCCAAGGATTGTGACAAAGTAGTTTCGACAACCGACAGGAGGAAACTCCTTCAAGAAAAACATCTGTGTTTTAATTGTACTGGCTCCAAACATCGAGCGGCGGAGTGTAGAAGCAAGTCGACCTGCACAAACTGTGACAGAAAACACCACACATCTATCTGTGATAAGGTGTCTAGCCCATTGTTGACCACACCTGTGTCAAATAACTCTGTTGTTTATCCTGTTGTGATCGTTGAAATTCAAGGAGTGAAATGCCGTGCGCTAGTGGATACAGGGGCCGGAAGCTCTTATGCCTCTGCCGGGTTACTTGACCACATCAAAGCAATTCCAACAAAGTCGGATGTTCGAAGCATAGAAATGTTACTGGGGACAACAACACGGAAAATGGACATTTTCCACATCAATGTCAAATCTGTCGATGGTGACTTTGAGTTAGAATCAGACGTGACCAAGATCAATAAGCATCAGCTACTCTCATTGCCAAACCCACACTATGACGAGCTTCTAGGAGAATATCAACATTTGAATGGTGTTGTTATAGAAGATAAGGATGTTAAGGAACAGCTACCAATCCACCTTATTCTGGGAGTTGGTGAGTATGCTAAGATCAAGACAAGCTGTGGGCAGAGAGTTGGTGTACCTGGAGAGCCGGTGCCCGAGTTTACAAGGTTCGGATGGATCTTGGTGTCACCGGGACAAGGGCTTGATTTATCACAAATGTTTATGACCCAAACATCAGCTGTAGAATATGAGGAGCTTTGTCGATTGGATGTCCTGGGACTAGCAGATTCCCCAGTCGGAGATCAAGAGACGGTGTACGACGAGTTTAAGGAGCAGCTATGCCGAAGCCCGGATGGTTGGTATGAATCTGGCCTCCCCTGGAAGGGAAACCACTCTCCTTCGGGACAAACGGCCAACAGCCTGCGACGACTGCGGACCTTGGTGACGAAGCTTAAGAACACTGGTAAACTTGAAGATTATGACAAGGTGATTCGGGAGCAATTGGAAGAAGGAGTGGTGGAACCAGTGCCAGAAACTCCGGAAGGTAAAGAGTTTTACATTCCACACAAGGGAGTTTTTCGTGAGACCGCAGAGAGTACCAAACTACGCGTTGTTTACGATGCGTCAGCACGTCCATGCAAAGAATCCCCGTCACTGAATGAATGTCTGGAGATCGGACCTCCATTGCAGAACAAACTGTGGTCAGTCCTAGTTCGTGGTAGATTCCACCCGGTTTGTCTTAGTGGAGACCTACGTAAAGCCTTTTTGCAGGTGAGAGTTCGTAACACCGATAGAGATGTGCTCCGGTTCCATTGGCTGAAAGACATGAACTCGGACGAGATTCAAACCTTACGATTTACCAGGGCACTCTTCGGATTGACGTCCTCCCCATTTCTGTTAGGGGGAGTCATTCAGCAACATCTGGAGAGCTGGCGACCTGTGAAACCTGCTGCAGTCGAAGAGATCGGTAAGAGTCTCTACGTCGATGATCTCGTCAGCGGAGCAACGACAACCGAGAAAGCATCTCAAGTGAAAAGTGAAGCTAAAGAAATCTTCCAGGATGCCACCTTTGAACTACACAAGTGGCACTCAAATGCGAAGGAGCTGGAAACCCCATCCACATTAGAGAGAGAAGATGAAACATATGCGAAACAACAACTGGGAGTCCCAACCGAAGAAAAGGGAAAGCTTCTTGGCCTCGACTGGGACAAGGAGAAAGATAGGATAAGCGTGACTTTTCCTTCAGAGAAAGCTGAATTATCAAAGAGAGGCATCTTATCGAAAGTTGCAAGAGTCTTTGATCCATTGGGGCTAGTGTCACCAACTACATTAGCTGGAAAGTTGTTGTACCGAGAGGCATGTGATCGTAAGCTTGGCTGGGATGCACCACTCGATGAATCTTTGGCCAAACGCTGGAAAAACGATCTACCGGACAGTGTAACTTTTCCCAGGAGTCTCGTAGGAAATCGAGAAGATATCCAGGAAATCAATCTGCATGCATTTGGAGATGCGAGTATCAAAGGAGTTGCGGCTGCGGTATACGCGGTGGTGAGGCAACCTTCGGGAGATTCCCAGGGATTGGTTGCAGCGAAGTCTCGACTAACAAAACAAGGGTTAACCATACCAAGATTGGAGTTAGTCTCGGGTCACATGGCGGCGAACTTAGTCGACAACGTGAAAGAAGCCTTGCAGGGATTTCCTGTCACCGATGTGACAGGTTGGTTAGATAGTACCGTTGCGCTTTGTTGGATCGAAGGACAGGGGCAATACAAGCAGTTTGTCCAGAATCGCGTCCGGAAAATCCAAGAAAAGAGTTACATCAAGTGGAGGCATGTACCCACCGATCAAAACCCAGCTGATATAGGAAGTCGGGCTGGTATGGCGCTCAGAAGTAATCAATTGTGGCAGAACGGACCGGACTGGCTCGGAAAGAGAGAGAGTTGGCCTCCGGAACCATTGATCGCGGAAAATGATACATCGAGAGCTGAAAATAAATTAACGCGCGAGGTCTTCTCGGCGGCGGTGACAACAGAGGATGTTTTCGATGGGCTACTCGGAAAGTTTGATCTTAGGAAAGTGCTACGAATCGGGGCGTGGATTGCAAGGTTCATGTCCAACGCGAAAGCCCGGGCAACAGAGAGAACGAAGGGTCCTATTACAACAAATGAAATACAAAAGCAGCTCATCTTTTGGATAAGAAGAGTGCAAACAAGGAACGAAGCGACAGATATATTTCAAGATGATCAGCAACGCCTAAACCTACAAAAGAACGGTGTCGGTATCTACGAGTGTCGAGGAAGATTACAAGGACACTACCCAACGTACCTACCAGATCAGGATATCTTTACTGAGAAGCTCGTGACTGATACTCACATTCGTACTTTGCATGGGGGAGTGAGTCTTACCATGACTAATCTGCGAGAAAGCTATTGGATCCCACGCCTACGTCGGTTGGTGAAACGGGTGAGAAAGAATTGTAACGGCTGCAAACGTTTCCATGCAACCGCATTTGCACAACCTCCTGCCGGAAATCTTCCTACAGATCGGACAATTGGTTCGTCTGCCTTTCAAGTGGTCGGTGTGGATTATGCGGGACCCATTGTTTATCGTAAAGGGAAGAATCGCGAAAGTAAATCGTATATCCTACTGTACTCGTGCAGTCTGTCGAGAGCTATTCACTTGGAGCTGTTACCAGATCTTACCACGACGGAGTTCATACATAGTTTGAAACGCTTCATCGCTCGAAGGGGACGTCCCAAAAAGATCTATTCTGACAACGGAAAGACCTTCGTCGCAGCAGCGAAATGGTTGAGGAAAGTTATGAAAGAGGAACGATTTCACAACTGGCTAGCTGAACAAAGAATTGTTTGGCAATTCAATCTTTCGCGTGCACCGTGGTGGGGCGGTCAATTCGAACGTATGGTGGGATTGGTCAAACAAGCGCTGTACAAGACCGTGGGAAAGGCTTACCTCAAGTGGAAAGAACTCCAAGAAGTACTGATGAACATTGAGATCGTTCTGAACAATGGTCCGTTAAGCTATGTGGAAGAAGACATACAAATGCCAATATTAACCCCAAACAACCTGATGTTTGGTCAACCTGGTATCATTCCGGAAGAAGATATGGAAACCATCGATGATGCGAGTCTAAGAAAGAGAGCAAGATACGTTGAGAAATGTAAGAAAGCAGTATGGTCAAGATGGTCGTCAGAATATCTCAAAGGCTTACGAGAACGCCATAACTTGACACATCAAACGAAAGAACATAGCCTAAAACCAGGAGACGTGGTCCTTATTAAGGGAGATCAAAAGAATCGAGGAAAATGGAAAATCGGCGTTGTAAATCAGATGTTCAAGGGAAGAGACGGGGTGATTAGAGCAGTGAGACTGAGAGCTGGAAAGGGATTCATGGAACGTCCAATCCAATTTCTGTATCCGTTAGAACTGTCTTGTGACATTGAGATCAATTCTGGATTGAATGCGAAAGCCCTCGGGAGAACATTCAGAAAATAGCGGATGAAGAAGAACAAAGCGATTAATGACTTTATCGAAGACATTAAGTACATTCAAACATAGTTAATATTTGCTTCCTATCGCAACCAAATAGGGGGAGAGTGTCGCGAATTACGCGTAATTCGCTAGGGTTACCTAACCGGAAGTAAAACGAACAGTTTAGTTCGAGGAATTTGAGAAGCGCGAGAGACAATAAAAACAGCGAGGGACAAGGTTTTGAGATTTTATTATTATATATTTTCGATTTGGTTTGTGAGTTTTTATTCTGTGACTTTTGTGAGCGTGGGGGGACATCAAACACACCATTCCCCAAAGACCCAATGGCCAACATGGTGGTGTGTGTGTCTATATAAGAAATTCGATAAGATACGAAGTCTTACATGACATGATGAACATAGGCATTGAAGCTCTTTGGGTAAAACTAAGACCTTCACGCCTTCCTAGGGGAATTCCCTGTATTATATTGTGCAATTTGTACCATCCTCCCAGTGGAAACGATCAGGAAGTAATCAATTATCTATATGAGTCATTAACAACAATTGAAGCCAAATTTCCTAATAGCGGAATAATTCTACTTGGTGATTTTAATAGACTAATCACCTCTCGAATAACTAATGGTTTTAATCTCCGTCAGATCGTAAAATTTCCAACACGGGGTCCGAATCGGCTAGATTTAATTTTTACCAATATGAAGGATTTTTATAAAGATCCAATCAAACGACCGGCATTTGGCCTCTCTGATCATGACACAGTAGAAGTCCAACCTTTAGAAAGACTACAAATTCAAAAACCAAAATTACGTGTGAAATCGAGGGACCTGAGACCATCTAAACGTCTTGCGATGAGTACGTTTTTAAAAGAAGTCGATGTCAAATCTTTGATCGCTACGGAGAATACCTGTGATGGAAAAATACAGATGTTAGGGTCAATAATTAACTTTGGATTAGATTCGTTACTTCCCATCACGACTAAAACAAGATATTGTAACGAACCGCCTTGGATGTCTCGATCCTTAAAACAAGCAATTTACCGTCGCCAAAAGCCCTAGCTCAGGGAAACATAAGTTTATTCAAAACTCTAAGAAATCGAGTAAACCGTGAGCGAAAATCGTGTCGATCGAAGTTTTACAAGTCTAGAGTTGAACACTTAAAAGAATGCTCGCCCTCTATTTGGTGGAAAGAAGTTAAAAAACTGGGTGGTTTGGCTTCACAGGTCACCTACCGCGAAGATTCGATGTCTCTACTGCAAAACCTAGAAAGTGGGACTGGCCAAATACCTACCACTCCGTATGACCTTGCCAACCTAATAAATCAAACTTTTCTTGAGCCAATGAAAGTTTTTGATCCATTGCCATCCAGCATTACCAACCGAGACACTTTTGAGAATCCCCAACTAACCAACCAATTATTCTGTACGTCCGAGTTTTCTGTCTTTAAACACCTTGCAAGCTTAAATCCAAACAAAGCTAGCGGCCCAGACCACTGATCTGAATATAGGCTGGATAACGCATCTATTGTCAAAAGTGAAGCCGGAAGTCAAGCGGCCGATCAGTGCCGCCACCCGATTCTGAGGCCCTACTTTATTATAGATAGTATTACAGAATCCTAGTTTTTTTGCTTTTTTTGCCTTTTAAACGTTTCTGGCCGGGCCAGTTTTACTATCACAAAGATAGAAGCACACGAGAAGAAATTTGAGCAAAAAATTTGGAGTATTATGGCTTTATAACGCCGTGAAACTGGATTTACAAGTTCGAAGGAGTGAACAGCCGCATGTTAGCGATGTTTTGTTTATGATATTTCAATTCAAAATCCACTCAAAATATAGAATTACTGCTACTGGACGGGAATTTGATGAAATGAACCAGCTCAGCTGCAGTATGAACAAAAGCGTGAATGTGGTAAGATTTTAAAACAGGAATTAAATAGGTTATTAACTTAATATGTGTTCATTTCAGTACGTGAATATTGAACCAGTGTAGCACTGTTCCTAACCTTTTAAAAGCTTACCACATTCACGCTTTGTTCATACTGCAGCTGAGCTGGTTATTTCATCAAATTCTAGAGTCTTCGTCCAGTAGCAGTAATTCTAATATTTTGAGTGGATTTTGAATTGAAATATCATAAACAAAACATCGCTTGTAAATTTCACGGCGTTATAAAGCCATAATACTCCATATTTTGCTTATCTTTGTGATAGTAAACTGGCCGGCCAGAAACTAGGATTCTGCAATACAATCTATCCTCAGAATCGGTGGCACTGATCCGCTTGACTTCCGGCTTCACTTTTTCCATCAAATTATTAAGAGATGCGTTATCCAGCCTATATTCAGATCAGTGGCCCAGAGATATTAAAGGAAAATGCCGAAATGAGGAATGCTCCGTATTTTGTGAATTTATATTCTTATATATTAAGAAAGGTCTTATGGATAGATGCACTTATTTCAATATTCCATTCACGAAACGAAAAAAAGGCCGTTCGGAAGTAAATAAGGTAAATAAACATCTACTTAACACATCCTTAACCCATCATATCCAAAATTTGTTTTTTGAAAATTTCAAAAAACCTGTACTGCAAAAGATCTGACTCTCTAACCAATATACTATCCCCAAAATCAAGTCCGACTTACGCCCCCTTTAAAAGCATGTTAACTCTGGAATGGTTTCTTCGATGGAAAAACGGCAACGGGTTAGAGTCATCCTATTTGACTTTAAAAAGGCTTTTGACTTAATAGATCATGGCTTATTGGTTGCTAAACTCCATACATATAACCTACCGCACTGGGTTATTAACTGGATTATAGATTTTCTCACATGTAGAAAACAAAGAGTAAAGCTAAATCAAGAGGATTATTCGGATTGGGCTGAAATTCCCGCCGGAGTTCCACAGGGCACGAAATTGGGCCCATGGCTGTGTTTAATAATGATCAACGAATTAACAATCTCTAGTGGTGACATGTGGAAGTTCGTAGACGACACCACCGTAGACGAATTAATCAGCAAATACAGCGAAAGCAGAATCCAGACCTCAGTTAATGATCTATCAACCCAAATTTCTGAATTAAAATTTCAGCTGAACGAGAAGAAATGCAAAGAATTACGTATTGGCTTTGGTAAACCAAGTGCTGTTTTTGATCCAGTTATTGTGAGCGATATCCCTTTGGACGTAGTTCCTTGTGCAAAAATTATTGGACTAACCGTTTCCAGCAATTTGAAATGGAATGATCACATTTACCAAATTATTGCGAAAGCAAGAAAGCGATTGTACTTTCTGACACAACTTAAACGAGCCAAGGTTGGGATTGATGAATTAGTTCTATTTTACAGCACATGTATTAGGCCAATGTTGGAATACGCATGTCCTGTTTTTCATAACAGCCTGTCTAACTACCTATCCAACGATCTGGAAATGATTCAGAAGAGGGCGTTGAGAATAATCCACCCCTGGTCCCCATAGACTGACGCGCGGACACTCACCGGTCTCCAACAGCGGCGTCCCCGAAGAGAGAAGATAACCAATAAACTTTTCCTGGACATTATGATGGACGAAAATCATAAACTTCATAAATTTCTCCCACCCCGAAACACGTGTGTCACAGACCTTAGGACCAAACATAAGTTTAACGTTAACTTCCGAACAGACCGTTTTAAAAATAGTTTTTTTATTGCCAGTTCACTAAAATTTTAACCAATGTAAATATATTAGTATAAATAACACTAAATATTAGAACTGATTTCCAAACGGAAATTCACCTCGCATCATGGAGTCTGCAAGGTTCTGTAAGAAAGCTTCAAGAACAAACAAGCTAGGTAGGTCAACTGAAACAAACATTCAGATTATAGGTCTAGGAACATTACATTTTTAAAATTAAGTTTAATAGATATATTTGTTTTGTTGTATTTATTTTATTTATTATTATTGTGTGATTGTAATGTACATGTTGTCTGTACTGTACTGTCTGCAATAAAATAATGTTCTAATGTAATTTTAGGAGGACCAGATTGGAAACAAGCGATAGCTTTATCTGTAAATCCTCGTTAAATAAAGTGTTATTCTATTCTATTCTATTCTGATCATCTTAATATGGTCTTCTAGAGTAGCCTCTTATCTGTTGTTCACCAAACTTTGGGTAGTTTCAAGTAATTTGTAAAATTGGTGTAATATAGCTATAGTGATTGGACCTTATGTAATGTAAGCATAATTCAGCTTATGGCTGCAAGTTTTACCAATTAAAAACATCTATCTATCTATCTATTGTTATAGTGAGGCTGTTAACTTGTTTCATGACATCTCAAATATGTTGCTTTAACCAGGGCATTGTAATACACGAGGAAACGCGCTTGTAAAAAACCGTGCAACGTGTGATCACGCCCTGGTGTGATGCATCATTACTATACACACAAAATTTTCGGTAACCACTCAGTATTTTAATAAAATACAAAATAATGGAAACTCCGAATAATTTCATTTTAATATCAAAATGAAATTATATTAAAATGAAATTATTCGAAGTTCCATTATTTTGTATTTTATAACTGGATACACTGCTCGTGTTTTACACCGTCCTGCTACAAAGATATTACATCTTTACAGTACTTTCTATTTTTAGGCTTTTTTCTGTTAGCAAAGTCTAAACACCATTGCAAAATAGAAAAAATGCTGCAAATAAATATACATTAAAGTATAAGTAGAAGTATATATACATGCAGTTCTACATACTCCAAGTTTCCGCAACCGCTTCCTCATTGTGCAACCGCTTCCTCATTCAAATTCATTATTTCTTAAATTTTAAAAAGTAATTATTGTAATACAGCTGTATGTTTCTTACGTGGAAAAACGCTGAGTATTCCAATCATGGAATGTTTCTTTACCATTTCATCATTTTGATCAGAAACAGAACAAAAATACAATCCAGAATCGATGTATCTCAGATTTGACTTCATCAATACATGTCCAAACTGTTTAGTATTTGCATCAGGTGTTATCAATGTGCGCGGCCCCAAATGACCTCTTGTATAAAATTTATATGTGTAGTTCTCGTTCAAATCAGCGGGACACGTGAAGTTATAGGATGAGCCAAGTTCAGCAATTGAAAATGCTGGACGATAAGACCCAGGAATAAGAAATATTCAGTGTTTATATATTCATGTTTCACTTTGATTGTTCAAGATCAAACCACTGGAATAGATTATGGAATATGGAATATGGATATAAAATATAATCTAGAATAGAATCTAGAATAGAATAAAGAATATAATATAGACTCTATGGCTATGCTATTATTGTAAATTGTAATATAGCATAGGCATAGAGTAAAAAGATCGGAATAGAAAGCGAATCGGAGCAGTATGCATATAGTTGAAAAATATAAACATAACAAAATAATTTCCTCAATGTCCAAAGAAAGTATAAAAATGTAATTACCTTGATATATGCACTACTATACTGTATATTATTCTATTTATTCATCGCACGATTGACGTCATAGCGTGTGATATGAAAAAATAGCACACGCCATGATGTCATGCCAAACACGAACAAAATCAAAATGGCGCCGCCTTCGACCGTTAGAAGAATTTAAGAAAATTAAAAAATAAAGACTAAATGAAAACCAAAACAGCGACGAAAGAAAGAGTTTGGGTTTTTGTCGAGGGTCAGAGGTCGAGGGTCGAATGTCGAGGTCGAGGGTCGAATTTCGAGGTCGAGGGTCGAGGTCGAGGGTCGAAAGTCGAGATCGAGGGTCGAAAGTCGAGGTCGAAAAATTGATTTATTAATTGGTACTGTTGAATTTGAGTAGAATGCTGAATGGTTAAAAACTTTCAAAAACTAACTTCTTTTCGTAAATATTAACACGAAATATTGATTAGTAAGTTAAATTAACGATATTAAATTTAGATTTCATAATTGTTGTTAAATTGACAAGGCCGCGGTCATAACTATTTTTCAACTATTTTCATAACTATTTTTATTATGAAAATAGTTCAAAAATAGTTATGACCGCGGCCTTGTCACTCTGGCCTTGTCAATTTAACAACAATTATAAAATCTAAATTTAGTATCATTAATTTAACTTACTAATCAATATTTCGTGTTAATATTTACGAAAAGAAGTTCTGTAAATTGACAAAAGTATAGTTTTCAAACGTTTTTACACCAATTAATAAATCAATTTTTCGACCTCGACTTTCGACCCTCGACCTCGACTTTCGACCCTCGACCTCGACATTCGACCTCGACATTCCACCCTCGACCCTCGACCTCTGACCCTCGACAAAAACCCAAACTCCGAAAGAAACGATGAAATATTTTTTACGTATTGATTTGAAAGAAAAGAGCGCACACATTTCCTGCAAATGGCAAGAAGAACTCGTCATTATTTTGAAGAGTTTAACCCACAGGTGCGGATGTCTTTATATCTTTTTAAAAAAATATTGAAAGGGAAAGCGCATTGTATCAGGGTCGATAACGTGATCATAATCACACGATGATTGAAGCAGAACTGGCGTGTATTCATTAGAAAAAGAACGTATGGTTGTTCTCGACTAGAGTAATAGAGTACCTTGATGGGTTAAATCTCTGTCTGACGCTCAGGGTTATTTACCGCGCTCTCGAAAAAGACGAAAACCGACAAATAGAATGGAATGGAGTGGAATAGAATTGAATATTATAGTTACTGGGCATTTCTCTCGATCTTGGAAGGCCAATAGTTTTTGGGCAGGGCAGTAGAGTACCCTCAAGGATAAGGGATTTCTCCCGAGCAAAACAAATATAGCTTATAATTAGCCTAAATTTGATACGTACTTTTGACCTGCAGAATCCGTGCCTGCGTTGCCCTTTTCTGTGACTTTACATCTGTAAGTACCAGCGTCATTGAAAGTAACTTTTTTAATGGAATACACTTCAACACTTTTTCTGAAATCAGTTAGAACAGTTATAGCATCTCTTGGAAGATAGCTTTTCACCATACTACCATTTACATCGCGCCGCCATTCCCATTTCAACTCGGTCGCTCCCTTCTCATACTCACAACGAAATTGAAAGCTTGTGTCCTCGTCTACAATGCTTGACTGTATATCTGGTAGAATTTTGAAGTAATACGGGTTCACTGTAAGAAATATAAATAATATTATATAGATTGTAGTTACAATATTGGGCAATCGTGTAAAATTCTGTAGAGCCAGTTTGTGGCGGAGATATTTAATAAGCATGGTTTTTCCAAATATAAAAAAAAATTAAACTTTTTTTTTTTCTTATCAATTTTACACATCAACAAGAATAAAATAAGATAAAGAAATCCAGTAATATAAAACCATAAACCATAAATAATAAATCATTGTTGTAACATAATTACTTTTTTCTAACAAGTAACATGTTTTTCGAAAATATTTATATAAACCAGAAGACGTCAGTCCTAACACAAAAATAACTTAAGGGATTAGCCAAACAAATAAGTCAACTCATTATTCAGGTTAACGCAAACTATCTAGTAAATGCTTTTACACATAGCAATGGTGACTTTAGTTAGAGAAGTTTATAATTTATATGCATGCATATATATACTTCTAATTCAATTAGTTTTGATTGCATGTCCTCTGAAGGTCAAAACTCACAACCATGCGCAAAACCTCCTCAGTAAGACCACCTCTAAGCGTGAAAAGCACAATTGACGGGGAGTTTTGACTTTGAAAGGACAATATTATATTTGATTTTCAGCTGTATGCTAATATTGATAATTTGTCTTCTTAACAACAAAAATATTTCTTTCCGAGAGTATAACACTGTTTATAGAAAAATAATGTAAACGCAAGCATGCACTATATATAGTCTATATAACTGGCTAGACTCTAGAGCCGTGTTTACTGCGTTAATAGTCTTAAAATATAGGAAGTTTCGTCGTAAAAAGCTATATTGACAGTCTTTCGCAGGGAAGTGAAGGTGAAATGCCAGTTGAATTGCAACCGGAATATTTGGGGAGCATTAGAATATACATATCGATAATCAGGTTGCAAGGATTATTGAAAATTTATAGATGTTACAGCTATAGAAACCAGGGCCTCTTTTAAGAAATCGTTAGTGGGGGGGGGCATCATCGAAAGGGGACGTAACAAGTAGGTGGTGTATTACAGGTGTGGGATGCTGAAGGGGGGTCTGGGGGTCCTCCCTCAGAAAATTTTTGTATTCTTGAATCTCTGTGGCTTGATTTCCTGCATTTTCAGAGACAATTTTTGATATATCCTATCTAAATGGAGCCAGGTTTTGTTGTGAGAATACCATAACTTTCCTCTAAACTCAGTTTTCCCCCCTTTTGCTTATATTTTGGACAAAAGGGACCTTCACTGGGGGGGCCAAAATAGCTTACTGGGGGGCCAACATGGGGGGGGTCTTTGGCCCCTCCAGTACATTAGTTAAAAGAGGCCCCTCCAGTACATTAGTTTGAATAATAAACAGAACAAGAATATTGTCCAGAGTCGCTCCACTCCAGATCTAACATCACCAAATTGTTTAGTATTTGCATCAAGTTTTACCAATTCCTTCTTCCCACCGAAATTTCCTTTATAAAATTTGTATGTGTAGTTCTTGGTCAAATCAGCAGGACATGTGAAGTTATATAGGGTGAACCAACCTAGCTTCACGAACTATAAACTCTAAAACAAAAAGTAGACATCATGTTGTATACTTAAAAACTAGATATACATGCATGCAGCAACCCCTTGCATTTTCAAACCGAAAAATTAAAACAAAAATCCAAATATCCCAAACTGAATTTGAAGGGGTATTTTCGAAAGATCTTCGGCGCCAACAAATTTGGTGCATGCATGTTTTTGGCGCAGAATGATTTTAAATATCAATCTGACGAGGATCTGACACAGTAATTTGGCGCAGATTGATCCTGAATATCGATTTGGTGCAGCAATTTGGCAACAACGAAAAGAACTAACGAAAGCAGCAACCGTTTTTATTGTTGTGATATGTAATCACGAATGCATGACTGAACATTTGAATACTTTAATACGCATATCTTAAATCATCCAGTCACAGCTACATGTTTTTCTTTAACTGTGATTTTTGCCCGAATTTTGCCCGAATTTCGCGATTCGTGTATGAAACCTCGGTCATAGTGTAGTCTCTATAATCGCTGTTTACATAAGATCGGATTAATGAAACATAGCCACGCGCCCACGATACTTGATGAACTTCAGACTCGCTTCGCTGTGCCTTCCTTTCCCCGGGCGTAAATAGTCGAGCAGAATTAGTACCCGCCGACACGGGCTTCGCATTCCGCGCTCCGCGCGTGGCTCGGGACAACATGATTATGGGGCTTCGGTGGCGTAGTCGTCAGAGCAAGCGCCTTTCACCTCTCTGAGCAAGCGCCTTCCACCTCACCAATCTGGTACTGCATGCATTAATAGACTCTTAGCTTCGGTATTGTAATATTTTGACAGTTTGGTCAGCGACATTATTGCGACAATGAGCAACGTGGCATAACTAAAACGTTAAAATCATGTTTTTGTTAAATTATAAATTTATATTTATACATTATACTAGGGTACCTGCAAGGTAGGGAATGCTGCGGGGACTGTTTAGCTTCTTGAAACAAACATGCAAACAAATATGCAACACAAATTATATTCAGTAGACCGTGATTATTGGCATTGACCCAGTGGCTTGCGCGCTGTCAGTAGATGCATACCCTAGCATAGTTTGCAGGATGAGACAAGCTAAATATATCACGAAACATGAAAGACATCAAATTTTGTAACATCTATTTCAAAATATCAATATTTTCCATGTATTGTTCTTCCACATGGAATTCCCACATGAAACCCATGTTTACTGCGATGAGTAATTTGACACTGCCACGCAAGGAAATTTGCATATTTTTGTAGTGCATAAAAGCGTTAAAAATATATACATGTGCGCAAAATAGTTTTGCATTTGGAAAGCTATAAAACGAAATCGTTGTTCCATCATTCTGTTCTTACTTTGCTGGATATGTGAGTCACCTACATGTAAAGCAGAACTCATTTCAACTCATTGCCATTCGAATATTGGTCTTAGCGCGCGCAGAACTGAGACCCTGTCTGTTCTGACAATAATATGACAGTGAACGCCACTAGACAAAAATATTAAGCCCATTGTAAAATAGGAATAAAAACATATTTCTATGCCTACAGTAGCCTATTTAATAGGTCAAACCTTGCACAAATCAGAATTATTCAGTCAGGCAATTTAGACGATCAATTGCATATCTGTGACTTTGTGTCAAGTTCACGCGGAGTCACAATCGTCAAGCGGCATACATGAAACATCACTTGATGCAAAATATGGAAATCAGCAAGAGAAAGCAAACGCGAATGGATAGAAAAACCTTTTAAAGACATCTCTATGTAAGACTTCCATGCTTTACAGCACTAACAGCTCAAGCAAAGTCGATAGCACATTAGCAGAATATATAGTTTATATATAAACAGACACTGAATCTAGCAGTGATCGATTGTGTGCTTTCAGCGTTTCATAGATATATAAATTGAGATTGCCAACTTTCCAAAAAGGAGTAAACAAATGTAAACGTAACTTATAAACAAAAGACAAAATATCCTACCTTGAAGACTCCGTCCGTCAAAATCGAAGACTCCGTCCGTCAAAATCGAGAAGCACGTGGAACTGAGCGAGTTTAAAATTTGTGTTGTGCGCATAGCAAGCGCGCACGACCACAATTCCATGCGCTAAATAAAATTTACTTCAAAACCCCCTCTCTGCACATATTAGGTTGCTGCTACGCTCGCTCGCTTCAGGCTCGCTCGCTCCGCAGCAATTAATAGCAAAGAAGCCCAAAAATAAACCAGCAGGCTTATATACATTTGGGCTCCTTTAAAACTTGCAATCACGTGTGTGTAAGTGTAATTTCGACAGACAATCAGACAATTAGGCCTACGATAAATAACTACAACAAATTAAAACAGCAATTAGTAAATGATGCTAGCGAAATGATGCTTTTTCTTAAATGATGCTAGCGAAACTAAGTTAATTAATTCCATAGGAAGAGTGTTAAAAAATTTTGGTCCTTGGAATCTTATAGAAAACTGACCAATATTCGTTCTGTATAAGGGAATCCGAAAAGCCGTTGAATTCCTGGTGTTATAGGCATGAATTTGGTTATTCAATTCATACATATTATCAAATCTTTTAGGCAAAAAAATATTTTTGTAAGAATACATAAATTGACCCGTTTGCAACAAACAAATATCTTGCAATTTCAATAAACTCAACTTCTTAAATAAAGGATTAGTATGAGCATTAAGATTCTAACAACTCGTTTTTGCAGTAATTCGATACGACGAAGATTGGTTGGATATGTCGAAACCCAAACTAAATTACAATATTCAAGATATGGATAAATCATAGAATAGTATAAAGTACATAAAGACTTTTCAAATAAATAAAAACTCGACTTAAAAATTATTCCTACTGATTTGGATATTTTGTTTGCTACACAAGAGATGTGTGATTTCCAGGATAATGTATATTATCTAATATTACCCCCCAAAACACTGTCTCATTTACGTGCTCAATATTCTGATTGCCGATTACTAACTGGATGTCAGGACAGTATCTTTTTTGTCTAGGTTTAAATACCATAAATTTTGTCTTCTTTAAATTAAGAGAGAGTTTATTCACACTATAAACCAATCAGATAATTTACATATTTCGGTATTCAGAGTATCGACAGATAATTTGGGTCTTTATGCGAGAAAAATATATTTGTATCGTCGGCAAATAGAATAAAATCTACCAGTCCCGATACGTTAGTAATATCATTAATATATATTAAAAAGAATAAAGGACCAAGTATCGAACCTTGAGGTACTCCGCAAGACACGTTTTTGGAATTGGAGTTACAATCATTAAATTGCACAAATTGAAGTCTATTCGAAAAGTAGCTTTTGACCCAGTCTAAGGCCAAACCACGAATCCCGTAATGTTCTAATTTATCAAAAAGAATGCTGTGGTTAACTGTATCAAATGCTTTAGATAAATCCAAAAATGTTCAAACTGCAAACTCTTTCCGATCGATTGCAGTTGAAATCTTGTCATATAGATCTATCAATGCTAGAGAAGTTGAGTGATTTTTCCGAAAACCATACTGGTTATCAGACAAGATATTATGTTTATTAAAGTAGTCTAGTAAGCGGTTATAAATAACCCTTTCTAGAAATTTAGAGAAGCTGGGAAGAATTGAAACAGGTCTATAATTTGTGAACACTGCTCGATCATCAGCCTTAAATAAAGGGACGACTAGAGCAATCTTCATCTCATCGGGGACAACGCCACTAGATATAGACAAATTAATAACGTGAGTTAGGGGGTTCGGAAATCATATTTATTGACTCTTTAACAATCGCCATTGGGATTTTATCAAAACCAACTGCTTTTCCCGATTGAAAACCACGAGCTACCTCTATTATCTCCTTTTCAGTCACTAAATTCAGAAAGACTGAATTTGGAAAATTACCAGAAAGAAAACTACGATGAGAATTAGACGAGGATTCTATTTTCTTAGCCAGGTTTGGACCAATATTCGTAAAATAATTACAAAACCTGTTGGCAATTTCGACTGGGTCAGATATTTATATGTTATCACCAACTTTTAATGATGAAGAAATTTTAGATTTAGATATTTTTTTGTTGATGACCTCATTAAGAATACGCCAAGTGGCTTTCGTGTCAGACTTTACACTTTCCAATTTATTTGTGTAATATAGGGACTTAGCGATTCTCAATGAATGGTTCAGTTTATTTTTATATCTTTTGTAAAACATTTCTTGTTCAGGGTTTGGATTAGACAAATATTTTTTGTATAACCTATTTTTCTTTTTTATAGATTTTAAGAGACCATTTGACAGCCATGGTTTTCTAGCCGAGTTTTAGAACAATATTACTGAAAACCTGAGAAGTTTTATATGTATCTAAAGCGGTTGTTTTAAAACAAGTGTTTTTTTCTTATCATGTTTTTATCGCTGCCTTTCGGTATTAATTCTTCAAAAAACTTGTATATAAAATAAATATGTCAATATATGTATATTATAGAGTATAGTTTTCGATGGAAATTTTCCATCTACAAAACCTTTAATATTCTGTTCTATCGAGCGAGGTGCCCAAACATCTACTAGTATTCTAGAATATTACATTATAGCATACACAGGCATCACCCTTCTGCCGCGGGTAGACCGTCGTCCTATAGTATATATATTAATATATACATGTCATGAACTTGCGGTTTGCAACTATTGAATTCGCCATAAAATTCCGCTTCTTTTTCATACCAAAAACTCTTATTCATTTTAAAATGCAAAAATTTGAAATCGCTCCTTGTTTAATTGAATTTAAATTATTATCGCACGATTTCGCTCGAAGACTAACCAATCAGGTTACAGAACTGACCAGCCGAAGCCAGGGCTATTTTCACTGACCATCCAACCGCGGAAGCAAAAAGCCCTGGGTACGAGATTGGGTTCAGGTCTAAATATCAACCTTACGCTTGCAGAAGCCCTGGGTATGAGGTTGGTCTAAATATATATATATATATTCACGCATGTCTGGATGCGCATGTGTCTGAGTATTGTACCACATGCGCTTGGTGAGGGCAAGAGTATGGTGTATAAATACGAAGTCACTCGCATCTAGACTGCGTTACAAGCTGCACTGACGAGCCGTTGAACGGCGAAACATGCATGTCTGCAGATTTGACTATATATATATATATATATATATATAGTTTTCGCTCGAAATTCCCATCTACCAAGTTCTTCATCATGCGGAGATGTTGACATGCCATTGACGGATTCCTAGTTATAGCGCTTTCTTTTAAATTCCGATCCTACCGGAACCGTGATCTGTGTCAGATCAGACCATAGACTATCCAGAAGGATCAGACCCATCTAATACAATGATATTCAATTTTCATGCCTTAGATTAATGAAGATTGAATCCCCATGCAATGCAATTGTTTTCCGCCATATCTACAGGCTACAGCTCATTTTGCTAGCACTGAAAGAACAAAAATGACTCACGTACAGAGTACCATATTGAATTTAATGTACTTTACTGATAAATGAGTATCTCAAAAATGCGCTCAACGTTATACATCCTTGACCCAAGGACTGCCATGTTTCTTCAAACAAAACTTTGAGGACGAACCCAAGAAACTAAAAAATATTCAACAAAATTGTACACTTACTTTTAGAGCTACGCGATTTTTAATATCTTGTATGTATGTATGTGATTTTTCGGGCCTGTAGGCCGGCCTCAACAGGTATAAATTATCCTAATGTCCAATGGGCACAGTTTTGCAAAGCGATCATCAAAGAACATAAATTCATCCTATTCTGACCTCTAGTCTATAGGTATAGAGATTTCCGTGCAGGAGATAGGTGAAAAAAATACGTTTACCCACGACAGACGATATTTTTCACCTTTGAAAATTGTCGTCTCAGCGTTTTGAGTGAATAGGGAGCTTTAGCAGTGACTACGAGTACGACTACGAGTACGAGATTTGACCGCGCGAGTACTGGCGCGAGGAACTCGTAGTCGTAGTCGTTTCCGGTGAAATGTACTTTAGCATATGTAAACAACAACAAGATTGTGTCAATTTTGATCAACTACATCTGATTAGATTTTGATTAGATTGCTATGGCTGCGAAAAGTGCAATACTTGACGCAGCTACAGCATTATACGCGAACGATGTAATTGACGAGCAGGATTTCTTTTCGATCTATGACAATACTCGAAGAAAGAGCCCGGAATTTCAGTACTGGGAGTATGAAAAAATTGAAGATCAGTTGGGAGAAATGACGACTGACGAAAGCACTGCGGAGTTCAGGTTTGAATTAGCCGATCTTCCTTTGCTCGCTGATGCTCTCAGAATTCCGGAGAAGGTTGTCTGTCCCAATCGTACGGTTGCTAGCGGCATGGAGGCTTTATGCATTACGTTAAAGCGTTTCGCCTACCCGTGTCGCTACAACGATATGATTCCGCGATGTGGTCGATCTGTTTCTGAGCTTTGCCTCATCACATCAGAAGTTACTGACTATATTTTTAACAACCATGGACACCTTTTACGAGACCTCGATCAACCCTGGCTTCAGCCCGATCGTTTAGAAGAGTTTGCGAACGCCATTCACAGCCGTGGTGCGGCACTTCAAAACTGTTGGGGCTTTGTGGATGGTACAGTGAGGCCGATTTGCCGTCCAGGCCAACACCAACGGATGGTTTATAATGGCCATAAACGGGTGCATGCAATAAAATTCCAGTCTGTGGTCGCCCCAAACGGATTAGTTGCTAATCTTTATGGACCAACAGGTAAATTTATGTTATTATTATCACTGTCCCATTTATATTAGTGTTTTAAAAAAAAAGTTAATTCATATAAACGTCATATATAAATCCACAAGAAATAATTACAATTTAACTTAATTTTTGTAGAGGAAAGAGGCATGATGCAGGGATTTTGAGGATGTCTGGCCTGTTAGATGCCTTAGAGCAACATTGCAACAAACCAAATGGTGATGCACTCTGCATATATGGAGACCCTGCCTATCCATTAAGGAGGCATCTACAGGCACCATACCAAAATCAACACCTTACGCCAGAACAAGTGGAGTTCAATAGGTCTATGAGTGCTGTTCGGGTGGCTGTGGAGTGGGTTTTTGGTGACATCATTACCTACTACAAATTTCTCGACTTCAAGAAGAATTTAAAGCTTGGTCTAAGTGCAGTTGGCAAAATATACTCGGTTTGCACCATCCTTAGAAATGCTCGAACATGCCTTTATGGTTCAAATACTGGGAGTTATTTTGGAATTGAACCACCTACCTTACATGAATATTTTCAAGTTTAACCTTTAACATGCAAGACTCTTCCCTTGATAAGATGGTCTGGGGTTAGACAGAGTAAAATGCTTAAGTAGGGTGCATGGGGGCACATTTCACATTAAAAGGTTAACAGGAGCATTGGCATGTATGTTAGTTAACCCATCGATATGCATTGCATGCCCAGTACAAGTAAAATCATGCCCAGTACAAGTAAAAGCCTTATGTGTTAAAGGGTTATTTGAAATTCAATGATGTACTTATTGATATTGAATGTTGAAACCATAAGTGGTTACCGAATCGAGCCAAATGTTCATACAAGAACTTAAAAATGAGAGCCAACCATTTTTAGTGAAGAACCAGAGTACCTGGAGTAAACCCTGAAATATCAAAGTACACATGAAGTCTAACCAGACTTCTCCTATATGTGGCGTAGCCAGCCTGATGATTTAGTCCGCTATGCAAATTTTGCCATGTTCACAGACTTTAAAAACAATCAATTTCTAAAGAAATGAATAATGAAAATGAGTTTATATTTGCATAGCGGGACTAAAACGCCGGGCTGGCTACATTACTGCCTATGTGTTATAACAGGCTCACTGTAACTCTATGGTAAGATGCATTAAAAATTAATCACACATTAATACTCACTACTGTAGGGAGCAGAAATTAAATTTTAATTGTCATACTAATTGCAATTTTAATAATAAACAAAGTAATGTGAAATTACCTTATATGCACCTTAAATAATCTGCCATAATAAAAATGGCAATGGAATTTATAAATATATCATTTGTGATAAGTGCATAAATAATAATTGTTGTTTCACATTTAGAATATTGAACATTTTAACAATATTGAACATTTTAACAATATTGAACATTTTAACAATACCTGTAATAAAATTGAACATATAATATTTGCACATATTATAATGAAAATTTTCAAACTATGAAAAATTTCACTTTCTAATGTTTTTCACAAGTTCCGATAGTGCAGTGACCATTGCAAATGTAACACTTTGTTGTTGTTGCTGGAATTGCTGTTGCTGTTCAAGTACAGACCTTTGAAATTGCTGCTGGTTCAACACTTGACTTTCCATCAGGGCAATTTCACGCTCCCGCAATCGAGCTGATTCCTCGTGCTCATTCCTCTTCGCAGCCAATGATTGCTCAAGGACCTTCATGACGTCCCCATTGCTTCTTCTTCGTCGCTTCTCAGGTGTGACCAAAACACCTTCATCCAAATCTTGCTCGTCATCCAAGACTGCATCGGCCATAGCATGTCGCCGCCTCGTCTCTCCAAGTCGCTCTGTTGCTCTCTTCCTCATTTCCTCTGCTGATTCCCGATCTTTCTTTTCTTTACCCTTCACCTTCTCCATAGCTTCCTCACATTCTTTCATCCTCTCCATGACATCTGTCAACATTTTGTCATATTCAGTGTATTCGACATCCAACCCACTACCTCGTGCTTCTTTTGCTTCTTTCGCCTTAAACTCTTTCAAAATCTTTTCAAATCGTTCTCTCACTGATCGCTGGCTGACCTTCATATCAAATGCTTTTAAGTTCTCAGCAATTGTTGTCCAGGCAGCACCTCTCTCTTTTGAACCAGACCGAAATTGGTAGGGTTCAACCACAACAATTTCTCGAAGCAGGAAGTCTTCGTGTCGTTGCTTCAAACAAAGATTTCTCGCTTGCCTTTTCCTGTATCACTTGCCATCTACAATAGAATATAAAACCAAATTGTTAAAAGGCACATACTCAAAAATAGCACAATTTCAAGTTCGTCCATAACCATTTTAAAAACAGCACAATAAAATTTAAAATAAAAGCATATTTGTAAAAATTATTAAATATTCTTTGAAAAAGGTGAACACATTTCAAAATCTGGCAATTGTTTCGTTTGTACGAAATAAACCACGAGTGATAAAGTACAGTAAATATAGTACTGCTGTTCAGACGATGTGTATAAAAATTTGCCGTCCATGTTTGCTTTATATTTTATTTAATTATTCACGCACGTTTCCGATTTTTTAATTACTCCGCTATTATAATTATTTTGCGGTATGCGTGTTTGACACAGGCAAATAAATTTATTTTAAAAAGCATAAAAACACAAAAAAATAAACTAACCATAACTCGTTGTGAGGACTACGAGATTTACCAAAAACTTCGTACTAAACTGGGCGACGGCGACGACTTTTTGTTGCGACTGCGAGATGGCGTATGCAATATGACGCGTTTTGGCGCGAAAATGACTAAACTCGTACTCGTAGTCGTACTCGTAGTCATTGCTAAAGCTCCCTAATGACGTCACATTCCGCGCAATGTTGTTTTATTGCGCTCTCATGATTAATTATATACATGGCACCCTGTTTAGCGAAGTTGCCAATTGGAATTTTATGTTGAATTTCATATTAATAGACCGAGTATTGTTGTCAAGAAAACACACGAGATTACAAATACTAAAGAAGAACTTCTTTGTTTGGAATTATAGCAAGAAAATGAAGAAATAAATGGTATAAGGAATCTGTTTTGAGGATAGATGTACTTCGCTTTCGGATATACAGCTTTACGGAATGACGATTTTTTTCAAAACGTGATGGGGAACACGGAATTCTCGGTTTTAACAATTTAATGCCGAATTTCATGTATTTTCCAACGCCAATTTTTACTTGATTATACGGTTTATCATGTTTTTAAAAATTTACCCTCCGATTCCAGTGATTTGCTTCCGTGTTGTTCCGTGTGCGTGTGCCTGCGAGTCTGTCAGTGTCAGTGTAAAATATGAAATATCTATATACTCATAATTCGTTTGTACGATTTTTATTATTTACTTGTTATAAAGAAACACTAAACTCAATCGTTCGCTGCGCCTATACTCGTTCGTTTAAAGCGGTCCTCCACAACTCGTCATAAAAAGGAAATCATATACGCACTCGCCAACCGTGTACTTCCTGGTTGGGAACGATCTCCTGATATCGAGCTCGCCAAGTGTCTGTATGACTGTATCTCTGTGTCTGTGAACAATCGTCTTTAATTGATAAATGTTGTTTCCCATTTCCCAATACTTCGCTACGAGAGTAGTAACTTACGGCATGACGCACTTCCTTTGCGAAAAAAAAGGTGTTTCTCAATACCTCGCTACGTGAGTAGATAACTTAGAGCATGACGCACTTCCTTTGCGAAGGAAAAATGGTGTTTCCCAATGGTTTTTCCAATGGTGTTGGCTCTTTAGCTGCATCGTTCCCGAACCAATTTGGGAGATTGGGCTGACGCGGGTCGGGTCGCTAGTTCAGCATAAAACTGTTCGGTACCCCTTTATTCTTCCTCATGCATATAGATGTTTGGCATCTTCTCTTTTCTCGTCTTGTGGTTAATAACAATCTAACAGACAGGATCCAAAACGTCTTGGGTACCTGGAACAGTATTTATTATGAGTTCTTGTTCGGAGCCATCGGCTGTTTGCTCTTCTTCGAAGGTTTTGTGTTTGTCCTCTTCATTAATATGTCACTAATACTACGCTTGAGGGTTTATAGGATCAAGCTACCTGAAAATATATAACAAGAACTTCGACGTTTCGTGCGAAGGCCCTACGTCTGCTACTAACGTCCAGATGAAGGACCTTCGCTTGAAACGTCGAAGTTCTTCTTATATTTTTCAGGTAGTTTGATCCCTCTCTCCTCGCCCGCTTTCCGAACTTCAGCGTTTAACTTCATACCGCGCACCTTAGTAGCGCAATGAGTTTTGCGCAACAATTGAACATTAAACTGATCTTCATTGCGGCACTGTTCAACATACTTTATATACTGTTTACCGAGTATTTTTGATTTTCTAATCATTTATTTTATTTATTTATTACCTTTGTAAATTAACATTGTAAATTCCTCCTGCCCGCATTCGCGCGCGCCCTTTATAACTGCCAAAAAAAGCATTTACCACTGCAACAGCGGGTAGATTTGAACTAAATATAAGATTTGAACTTGTGCTCGACCCAGTCGACTCGATAGCTCAATTGGTAGAGTGTCAGTCCGGCGCTTGATTTACTTTTACAGCTTTAGTGATATAAATTTAGGGCAAGTACAAGGAATACCAACAGAGCAAAACATGATCGTATATAATCGGAGCTTGAAATTTGGAGCAAATTATACCTTGAAACAAATTAAACTCAGCATTGAAATCGATGCGCAATTAAATAGGCGATCAGAGATGGTTTTATTCGTTTTTATGAATATAATGAATTATCGTTGGAGCAGTTCTGTCTAAAATCACTTTATATTTTAAATTAGTACGTATGCAATCACTTAACACAGGGCAAGACATCAAACAGCTGAGGTACAACCGCTATCATATCAACGATAGACGCTGGTCATAGTTTGTATTAAATGTAAACGAGATCCTTTCATTCTGTTTTTAGAGAGAGTAAATAGAGGCACGTTTGTCATAGCCTATATGGCAGACACTACAGTGGTCATTTGAGGCTTCTGCGGCAGCACTTCCTTGTGATAGCGTAACTCCTAGTTAACAAATAATACTTCGCTACGTGAGTAGAAACATGTAACTTACGGCATGACGCACGTTATTTTTAACTTTCTACGGCAGAGCTGTATTTTTCTACCGCGCAGTGATGATTTTCTACCGCGCAGTGATGATTTTCTACGGAAAAGTATCCCATTTCTACGGAAATGCAAACACGTTCTACGGAAAATAAACAAATTTCTACGGAAAAACACTGCGTTTCTACAGAAAAATACTACATTTCTACGGAATTATACTACACTTCCACGGAACAACACTGCATTTGTACGGAAAACATGCTATGTTCTATGGGCCACCGTACTTATCACTAGCTTGCGGTATCTAGACTTGCTACAAGTCGACTCGCATTATTTACAGATGCGCGGTTAAAATTAGTTCGATGCATGCGTGGTTAAACTAAGCGCTCACATATTTTGAATTAATTAAAGTTTGAGTGCATCTAACTTGTTTTAACCGCGCATCTAAATAATGTAAGTCGACTTGTAGGAAGTCTATAGCAGTATCCTGTTTACCCAATCAATTGAAAAGCCAGGAAACACGTAATTAACAACTGTATTTTCTATTTTAACCAAAATGTGTCAAGGTCGAGTGTCTTTACGATAATAGTTGACCGCAAATTGATGAGTTACAACACTAAGGTCTCCGATTATATTCGTAGGAGGGAGGGGAAGCTTTATTGGATAAGGGGCTCTCTCCTCCGCAGAGGCTTTGGAATCCAAAGTTTAATACGTGCGCTAGATGGCCAGCGCTCCGAATTTTAGCGGTTTCTTCATTATATTACCATTTAGCGCATTTTCTCGCATTTTATTTATTACCATCTAGCGCACGTATTAAACTTTGGATTCCAAAGCCTCTGCGGAGGAGAGAGGATAAGGGGCGTATGTTAGAGAGGGGCGTTTATTCTTACATGCAGTGTACTATGATGTGATGTCATGTACTCATGTGACGTCACTTCACACTTGTATAATTATAGTTTGCATTCCATGTATATTATATTCAGTTTTGATATAACTAAACCACATAGTCGACCATTTGTGGTTGTTACAGTTTATAGACCCCCAGATGCATCACCTGATTTTTTTATCCATCTTGAAAACTTATTTAAAAAGATTGATAATGAAAATAAGGAGATCTATATTCTGGGTGATCTTAACTGTGATCTCATTAAGCCAAATCCTGAACATCCAACAAAGAAACTTAAATCCTTACTCGAAATTTATCAATTATCCCAATTAATAGACTGAAGCAACAAGGATAACTATCTCTTCCTCTACTCTTATTGACCATTTTATTACCAATGAACCAGGGAAAATTTCCAAATATGGTGTAATTCACACTGGGATCAGTGATCACAGTCTTATTTATGGCATAAGAAAGATTAATATAAGCCATAAAGATAATGAAAATATTATTGAAATTAGGAACATGAAAAAATTCAGTGAAGAAAATTTTTTGCATGATTTAGGAACTCAATCGTGGGAGCATGTCTACTTTTTTGCAGACAATCCTAGCACTATGTGGGAAATTTGGAAAGATCTATTCTTACAAGTCCTAGATAAACATGCCCCTCTTCAAAGCAAAAAAATCAAATCTAAAATATCTCCTTGGAATCTTGGATTAGTAGTCATATAAGACATTTAATGCCGGATTGCAAGAGATAACTTGAAAAGAAAAGCAATCATTACTAAACTTGAAACAGATTGGGAAAACTATAAAAAACTCAGAAATGAAACAAATATTCTACTAAGACAAGCAAAAAGAGACTATTACTCCAAAAAAATCTCTGCAGAAAAGCAAAATCCCAAAGCTGCTTGGAAGACAATTAATACTTTGCTTGGCAAACATAACCAACCAACTAGAGTAAATTAATTAAACGTAAATGATATGAAATTGACCAGCCCCAATGATATTGCTGAGGGTTTCAATACCTTCTTTTCAAATATTGGACCAAATTTAGCTGAAGAAATTGGTACAACAGAATGCCATTTCAAAGACTACCTTGACAAAACTAATTCTGAATTTACTGCATTCAAATCAGTTACTGTAAACCATGTTTGTCTTTTACTACGTGAACTATCTGGTAGCAAAGCTACTGGCCTAGATAAAATATCAAGCAAGATAATTAAAATTGCAGCACCATTGATTTCTGATTCATTGACTTACATTTTTAATCAAGCAATTACCCTATGTACTTTTCCACATGAGTGGAAGATTGCAAGAGTAATTCCCCTTTTTAAGAATGGCAAACGCAACTTGCCAGGAAATTATCGACCAATTTCTGTCTTGCCTGCCATTAGTAAAGTTATGGAACGGATCTATATACTCAACTTTATGAATATTTGTCCGTAAACAACATACTTTCTGAGCATCAATTTGGTTTCAGAAAATTTCATTCAACTGCTTCAGCTTTACTTGATTGTATACGAATGATTGGTACATAAACATGGACAGGAAATTGTTCAATTTGGTTGTATTTATAGACTTAAAAAAAGCCTTTGATACTGTTAACCATGAAATCTTATTGCAAAAACTAATGCAAGTTGGAATCACAGGAAATGCATTTCTACTGCTTAAATCTTATTTAACTGGCCGTACCCAAAGATGTGAAGTCAATGGCTCTATTTCAAGTGAAAATGGTGTAAAATGTGGTGTGCCCCAAGGGTCTATATTAGGACCACTGTTCTTTTTACTGTATATTAATGATTTACTTGCATGCCTGAATAAAACAAAAGCCCGGCTGTTTGCTGATGACACAAATATCACAGCAGCTGGTGGGTGGTTAAGTGATATTGAAGATGCAGTAAATTTGGATTTAGAAAACCTTCGGAAATGGCTCATGGCAAACAAACTGAGCTTGAACGTAGCGAAAACTGAATATCAAATTATACCAATAAAGCAAGTTTTTCAATGCAAAACGCTAGGTGTGACTCTTGATGAAAATATGTGTTGGAAAAGTAATACAGACACTATTTGTAAAAAGATTTCATCTGGAATTTATGCTCTCAAACGCATTAAAGAGTATGTTGATAAAAAAACACTCATTTCTGTGTACAATGCTATAATTCAACCCTATTTCAGTTACTGTTGTGAAGTTTGGAATGTATTTGGTGAAACTCAATCAACACGTCTGCAAAAACTTCACAACAGAGCTGCTCGTATTATAGCACATGTGCCAAATGAGGTAGGTCAACAAACTGTACTGAATATATTAGGATGGGAACCACTCAAAGAACAAAGAGTGAAAGCCAAGGCAAAAATAATGTTTAAAATGCTCAATAACATGGGGCCAAACTCACTAAATGAATTATTTACTTTCAAAAAGGAAATATTAGATCACAGTCTTCGTGACAGCTCAAGTTCAATACGCTTGCCAAAGCCAAATACGAACAACATGAAGAAAAGTTTCATGTACGATGGAGCTTCCATATGGAACTCCCTACCAGAAAATATAAGAGAAATTAAATCAATCTCAAGTTTTAAAAGAAAAATCGCTACTCTTAGCTTATAAAATCACATGATTCTTAATGTAAATAGATACTTAATATTTGTATATTTGTAACTGCATGATACTTTTTTATTTTTTATTTACTTGTAACTATTTGTTAATATTTTACACGCCCATTGTGGAAACCAGCTTTAGCTGACAATGTTAGCGTGGTTAAATAAAGTTATCATCATCATCATCATGATGTGATGTCATGTACTCATGTGACGTCACTTCACACTTGTATAATTATAGTTTGCATTCCATGTATATTAAATTCAGTTTTGATATAACCACTCAAAGAGCGAGTCTCGTATGATAGTATAAGAATATTACACTGGCGACGAGCAATGAGGGGAATCCGATCGATGAGAGAGCAAGAAATATATTTGACAGTTTTGACTACTGTCTCAAAAGTCAAAATCAGAGTACCTTTACAGCTAAACTGAAATAAATAAAACACACCCAAGTGACAAAAACGAAAAAAAATTGGAAAAGCTTTTGTTTAGTTGTTTATACGACAGAAATAGCACGAAAACCGTTTTCTCACGTGCAGTCACTGATATCATTAGCTATAAAACAAATTTACACAGGGACGTAGCGAGCGAGCGAGCGGGTGGGAGAGGTGGGGCGGAGGTGTAAAATCAACCCCAACGTCTAAAAGTTAAAAATATCGGTAAAATTAAAGGTAAAATTTTGACATTTTCAAGTAAAAGTTGGGTGATAAAGTCGTTATATTTTGTAAAGTGATAACTTAGATAAAATGTGAAATTTATATTGAAAGAACCTGATCTCTTAAAACAACTTCCAGATGGCTGAAATTTTGTGCAAAATACGGTCAATTCGGACGTAATTCGTTCGCGAATTCGCTCCAGAAAACGCCAAAAATATAAAGATCTTCTGGAGAAATTACAATGATAATCAATCAGAAAAGGTCTATTACAATCATCACACGGCTTAAAGTAAATTTTACATTGAAATTCACATTGAGATAAAATCCTTTGTCAACTCCCCCCCCCCCCACCACCCCAAACTCCATGAAACGCTCGACAATTTGCCACTCGTCTACGCCAACTTGCTTCGACTTACGATTTTACATCTGAAAACAAAGAAATCAAATCGCAGATAATTCTCAGCTGCTCCGCGCACTTCGTGAATCGCCCCTAACCCTCAAAGGCCTTTCCGAACAACAAGAGAACTAAAGAAGCTTGCACGGCTTTCATGGTCCCCAAATATATATGGACAAGCATTTGATAGTCATCTGGAGAATCATCAATGCTGTCGCGCCACCACAGGAACCTCAAGGCGTCGGTATCTTTGGCAATAACTCTGGGCTGATGAAACATGGCTTCGATGTCGGCGGCATATGCTATTCTATCTTGGCGAAAACGCATCAGAACCCCGACCAAATCGTTCGTAAGATCTGGACCTTGTAAGAGTTGATCATTTAGTGACGTGTCTTGAAACTTCGCTGCTGCATCAAACACCACTCTCACTTTTCCAGGTTTATTCGGATTAAACACGGGATGATGTGGGAGATACCACAACAAACTCCATTTGATAATGACTGTCAACTTTAGAAATGGCATTTTCGATAACTCTTTGGGCATATTGATCTTCGACCGACATTGGTTTGGATTCCAGTTTCTTGAGACAATGAGACTCGGTCCTTCAGAAATGTTCCAGGTGCTAATTATCAAGGGAAACTTCTTCTTGAATAACACGATTCAGCTGAGCCCGTAATTTGGAACCGCTGTTGCTGCTGACGTTACAGTTGCCAAGAACACTCCATCCAAGACAAGACTTAGCTTTATTGTCAAAGGCTCGCATGGCATTCCTTTCTTTCTACATCAGGAAAAGATAGATCTGTGAGGCCATTGGCCAACGATGATGAAGGACCCATGAATACACCAGACCGGAGTGTCGAAACGTTGAGTTGTGAGTGCAATTCGACCACGGGCTCTTTGTTTTCATTTTCTTAAACCTAGCGAAAACATATTGCCGTGAACGAACAAACTTTGAAACATTTAAAACAATTATGTAACAACTCCCCTTGGAAATACTGAAACAAAATATATATAAATTGAATAAAATTTTCATTAAGTGTTTGTTTAATGTCTGTTCCGCTTTCGCCACTTCTTTTAATCCCGAATTCAACCATCTTTCATCTTTGCATACCGCGTCCCCCAGAAATTATTTTAAGGTGCAGTGATAACTAATTTATGCAGTGATAAATGAGATTTTGTGCAGTAATAAATTTTAATTTTCTTTAATATATAAGAATAGGTGTTATATTATAAGTAAAGAAGAGTACAGATTCTCATAACCAAGCATAGTTGTTTTTGTACCTAATATTCAGTCTCTTATGAAATATATAAAAAATTGAGCTACATAAAAATTGAGCTACAAAAATACAGAAAATCAAGCTTCAGAGGCCCTCAGACCCTAAGGGAGGACCCCCAGACCCCCCATTTAAGTTCGATCTTCTCCAGTAGGTTCCTTGGTTCCATGCTGTTTAACATGACGCTACATTCAAATGCCATCCCTTTTTTTGCTCTTTGCAGTGCTTAAAATAATCCCTGGCTTCCCCTTACCAAAATAAACGTACTCCTACGTCCCGCACCACCTATTGTGGATCGCAATTGCATACCCCCTTAATGTGATTATGGGAAAGATTCCAAACTCTGGAAATGGATATTATATCCAATATTGTATAGGTAAAGGTAGACTGGTAGAGCGTGCTAATCCGTGCGCTGATAATCATGTAAAATTTCCTTGCAGTTGAGAGTTGAACGGAGCTTGGTTAGGAAGGAAAACGAGAGGACTCGGAGAAAAACCATGGAAGCAACAGGAGATCGAGAACCGTGAGTACATAATAATACATGAGTTTTCAACCACATCAAGTCAGAGCAGAGTAGTGACTGGAGTTTATTCATCAAGTAATATATAATACCTTGTCCCTGCCCTCCAATAGTCCAATCTCGTACCCCAAGACTGCGATCCTTTGGGAAGAACGAGATTGCCTGGATAGCCGGCACTACAGGAATTATATAACTATCAGTTATACAGTGTATAACTATCGTCAAGGTGATTTTGATGGCTTACGAACTACTCTTGAATTTCTAAATCTTGATTCCTTGATAACAACTGACGAAGATATTAACCACGACTGGCAAAATTGGAAGAAGGCGTTCCTCGAAGCAGTATCTCAACACATACCATCAATGAAGGTAAAGAGTCGAAAGTATGTTCCTTGGATGAATGCTATAATACTCCACAACATTAAGAAGAAAAACTCTATCCGACTCAGAATTAAGAAATCTCGTACGCCAACAGAATATCTCGTGGAAAAGTTTAAAAGCCTTCGTAGTTCCATCAAGCGTATGTTACGTGACAGTCGCTCCAAATACTTTGACTCTATTTGTGCCAAGCGTGGTCATAATCCCAAACGTTTCTGGTCCATATTTAAGCTCAATTCTAAGACACGCAACATTCCTGAAAAGCTCTCAATGAAAGTAACTGAAACCAAAAGAACGTACGCAGAAAATCCAGCAGATATTGCTTCTCTCTTCAACAACTACTTTACCTCTATATTCACCACTGATCCAAATATTGAAGACTGCAGTTCTGACTCTCTTCCAGGTCAATCTGACAATACTATCGTTGAGGACATTACTCTTACAGAAGCGGACGTTTTCTCCGTCTTATATAATCTAGACATTAATAAAGCTCAAGGGCCGGATGAGATTCCCGCACGTTTATTAAAAGAAACCGCTCGTCAAATTGCTCCGTCACTAAATATTCTATTCAACAAATCTCTAAGCACCGGTGTGTTACCACGTGACTGGAAACTCGCAAATGTCGTTCCCGTGTATAAAAAGGACAACAAGGAACACGTAGAGAACTATAGGCCGATTTCGCTCCTTTCACTAATCTCGAAAGTACTGGAAAGATGCGTCTTTAACAAAATTAAAGACCACGTTTTCGAAAGAATTAACACCTGTCAACATGGCTTTGTTCCTCGAAAGTCCTGTGTTACACAGCTCATTGAGGTCTTTGACTACATTGGTCGTCAGCTTGATCTTGGAAAACAAGTGGATATGATCTACTTAGATATGTCCAAGGCATTTGATCGAGTTAGCCACATGAAACTACTGAATCGACTTCGTGATTTTGGATTCGGATGTAATATTCTTAATTGGTTCAGCTCTTACCTCGAAGACCGTCGCCAGCAGACAACAGTACTTGGTGCAACATCATTACCACTACCAGTGACATCTGGAGTTCCGCAAGGTTCCATCCTTGGTCCGTTGCTGTTCCTACTATATCAGAACAATCTCTCCAATTCCATCAACCATTCAAAGATCGCGACGTTTGCTGATGATACAAAGATTTACAAGGTGATAAACTCGGATTCTGATGCATCTGCTATGGAGAATGATCTTACGAACTACCAAATTTGCTCTGCCAGTGCTAATCTTCTCCTCAACACAGATAAATGTAAGACGCTTCTGAATTACTAGAAAACGCAACAAAATCGACTATATTTACAAGCTGCAAAATTCCCCTTTGAAGACCACAGATTGCGAACGTGACCTCGGCGTCTGGACCTCTTCCACCCTTACCTGGTCCAAACAAGTCCTCCACCAGTGCGCCCAAGCCAACAAATCACTCGGATATATACGGCGGTCCACGATGAAAATCAAGAACATCTCTGTTCGTCGAACTCTTTATCTAACACTCGTTCGTTCCCATCTCGCTTACGCGTCCCAAGTCTGGGCTCCACAATCTGTCGATCTCATTAAGCGTACAGAACGCGTCCAAAGACGTGCATCGAAGTATATATTGGGTCTACCCTTCTTCTGCGAAATCAACTATCACCATCGTCTCTCAACATTAAATCTACTACCTCTCTCCTACTGGCACGAGTATCTGGACATATTGTTCCTTTTCAAATCACACCACGACATTATTAACTTAAGCAGCGACACACTACCACAACCTCAAGATTCAAAGCGAAGAACCCGGTCAGCAAACCCCAACTGCCTACAATTTAAGACTTCAAAATGTAAAACATCTACCTATCAGAAATCATACTTAATAAGAACAACAAGAGTCTGGAACGCACTACCAAGGGATTTAACGAATAATACCATGATAACTTTAAAGGAGTTCAGAAAGAAACTATATGACTACTATAAAGTAGCATTAGATATATATGATATTGACGATCCGCGAACATGGAAATCGGTTTGCATCAAATGCAACCAAGCTCGAGACCTGACTAGACCGATAACTTGTTGTTTTTAGTTTTAGAGTCTTAAAGTTCAGTAGTGCTTAATTTTGCACATTGCTATTTGTAGGGCCGATTTCGGTTTTGCTGAAGGCACAGGTTTGAGAGGATTCATCTAAATTTAGTCAGCCTCTGGGAATCTGGAAGCGGTCCTGTGGGTCGCAATGTGTAAAAGTAACTTTTATAGTTTAATATGTGTTTTTATATTTGTCTAAATTAAGGGATCGCAGTAATTGGCGTAAGCTGTTGCGATTGCCCTGCCAGATGTTTCTGTCAATTGTTTGTGCTAACGTTGTTTGTATATGGCAAAGCTAATATAATATAATATATCTGTAATTATATATAGGGTTAGGGTTGGTTTTCACTTGTTTCCATCCACCAAACTGACTTTGCGCATCTTTCTGACTTTGCGCATTCTTCATCAATTTGGTTAGGGTTAGGTTTAGGGTTAGCTTTAGGGTTGGGGTTAGGGTAGGTTTTAGGGTTAGGGTCGTCAGTTACAACTTACAAGGCTATTACATTATTTCTTCAAACTTGAAAAAATGACGTCACGTCATTACGTCATGTTTCTTACCAAAACGTCGCCATGGAAACGTTGTAAACCCTTGCCCAAGCCTCTTCCACACGCTGACATTCAAAATGGCGGTCGATTTACAAGAATAATTTTGAAATTTTTGATTCTGTGGCGCAGACGCGCAGTGGCGCTCATATTAAACAAGACATTATGAAGGTAGGAAGATTACAATAAACTATTTTCAATGCACCCTTTAAGTAATAATCTTAAAGTAAGGACGGGCCATATTTTAAAGTAAAAGAAAACAAAATATGATCGTAGCAAGAGGGCATTAATAATTTATATTTGCAGGTACTGTATCTATATTATACATAAATATCTCATGTTTTTCGCTGTGTAAATGTAATTGGCTGCAGTGAAATATGTATTTTGCCATGTTGTAACTGTTAGTGCAGTCCTGTGAATTTGAAGTATGAAGAAAGTAATGAGGAAAACAGTTTGTTTCATACAAACAGTTTGTTTCATACAAACCGTACCTTGACAACCAAGACATCAATCTATTAACAAACTATTAACTTCTTTTGAAACGATTCGTTAGAAGTCACGCGAGCTACAAACACGGCATGGAGGTACTGTTACTGATGTTTCATTTTTAGGATATAAAGTAACTTAGTATTTTTATGAAATATGTTTATATATCACTCTAGGCTTTAACAGTACCTAGGCTATGCAGCCATGTTTGGCCTACACTTGGTGAACGTTATTGATGTGTTTGTTATATTATTATGTTTATTGAAAGTGTATACACTCTCAAAATAGACGAGTAACTATTGTGATGAGTAACTATTGTGATGAGTAACTATTGTGATGAGTAACTATTGTGATGAGTAACTATTGTGATGAGTGACTATTGTGAGATGTTTCATCTAGGTTTTCTTATCTCTGGGAACACAATATGCTTTACTGCATGATATTTTTGTGTCTACTGTACTGTGTGCACACGCATAACTTCCATAACTTGATAACTACATTTAACAGCATAACTTCCGTAACTTTACTATTGTTAACTCTGGAAGTTGCCAACATTTACAGCATAACTCCAGAGGTTGTAAACATTTACAGCCGTAATTCCAAAGTTGTCAACATTTACAACCATAACTCCGAAGTTGTGAACATTTACAGCCCTAACTCAGAAGTTGTGAACACCATTTATTTTTATTTTTTTATTTGTTAGACTTTATTGAGTGCAATTTAACATACCTATCTATATATATATATACATATACACTAATACACATATACACACATGCATTTACAGGTATTTACATTCATAAAAACATGCAATTTAAAGCAGCATACTCAAAAGGATAAGGCACGAACTGGACGTTAAGACCATTGCAAGGCGCCCCTCCTCTTTAAAACATTATCCTAATTTATAGTTATATAATGTACACTAAGTTGTCTAAAAGTTTCTAATTTATTAATTTATATAATTAGTTTATTGTTTGTGACAACCACAATCACGGCTAAGTGACCAGGTACATGTCATGATCGAAAACTGTTTCAAGAATATGGTGGTACTTCTTCTTGAGGTATATTCTGAACGATGATGGGGTTGAGAAACTACTAGGTTCAGTCAAGTTACAAAGAGTGTTCCACAAATTATCAACACGATTAAAATACGACGAACTGTAGGTAGTAGATTTACAAAGTGGATTTTCCAAATACTTGGTACTCCATGATCTACGTGTCCGGCCATGATGAACTTAATGTTAAAATCCAGATATCCGTTCGTCGCCTTGAAAATAAAGACCAAATCCTTAACCTCACGATCGTAAGCAAGAGGAAGCATAACTGTTAACATACTGTAGTGGCTGTTAACAGTGCTATGTTTACACGGTTTATATATAAGCATGTTATTCATGTTTATTAGCAGTCGAAGATCGGTAAAACAGGACTGCAATACTATTAATATTATGTATGTATTATCGCAGTATTATACTATTATATATTGTAGCTCTTAACCCATACAATAACGCCTGGTAACATCACGAGTAACATAACATGTTTAACAAAATGTTTTTCAATGTAATCTGGCTTAGAAAATTTTGACTATAACAAAGTTTTAGTTCATAACCAGATGCTTGGGGGGACAGCGATTTTTTGTTAAAAACGATTTTATAGCGTTAACAATTCTTTTACATCAGAGGTTAACACATTTAAATGAATTACTGTAGAAGCTGTGGCAGTTAGCAAACCTTAACATCTTGGAATTGGCTGTTAAATCTTTATGTCAGTTGCACATATTAGCACTGAAAGCTGTTCTTATTGACAATAATGATAGCGATATCAACATTGTGCCTAATAGTATGAACGTTACTGGTATATTATTATTATTAGTTATTTTTATGTTATTAATACCTAGAATAGTACAGTTAACATGCAAACAAAGGTTGTTCACTCTCAACGTAATCATGGTTTTAAACATAATTAACGTGTTCTGATCAAACAGTATTTAAAGCTCTGTTCAGACGTTTGAGGTATTAAGCATAAGCACTAGATTGGTACCAAAACAAAGGGATGATTTTCCTCCTGGACTTCCCAAGGCAAAAAATAACAATAAAGAATCAGTTCCTTTGTGCCGTCTTTTGTTCAGCTTATTTGTCTCAACGGGTGAAAATTTTGTTGCAAGGATTTTTTGTCAATTCTGAACTTTTACATTTTGTTTTAATTTTATAAAAATATTAATTTGACTTTAATGTAAAATAATAATGCAATATTTTGGTTGCTAATCCGTCTAAAGAGTAAAGGTTAAATCATTTAAGTTTCTGAACAGGATCTTTTCTTTTTAGCGAGTATTTAGTGTGCCAGAAAGAGTCCATGGTGGTGGTTTCATAAAATATGAATGGCAAAACAAGCAAGGGAATTATCTTGCTACTGCCGGGTAAGAAACTTGCGTATATTTCCTTAGGCGTAGTTAGTTGTAGTTGAACAGACAGTATAGTCATGAATTTTTGTGTGCATGGGAAATGTATAAAGATTGTGAAGAATTGGTGATAAAATTTGTCTTGCCATCTAAATTGTCTTTATCTGAGTATATAGTCTTTTTAGATATGCAGTCATCATTCTACAACCAAGCTGCCTTGGCTTAAAGTAAAAAAATTTGAGATGACGGAATTTAGGTCTTGCAACCACATGAGAATTAACACACAAAATTTTGTTGTAACATTATTTTAACACATTAATTTATTTAAGTTTTACAAAATTATTAAGGTCTGCCCTAAGAGTGTATAGAGTTCTCGTACTCTTCTCTGTCGTCGGTTGTCAATCTTGCAATGACGTGAGCTTTCATTATGGATCTTTACATTAGCACGACATAATTTTGAAAGAATTCTGGAACTTCTATGTATTTTTCATCCAGTTCAACAGCAAGGCTGAGCAAGCTCTTCTTAATTAATATGCATCAGCTGCTGACTCGTACCCAGACGCCAATTAAATTAATTAATACAGGTACATATATAGACCAGTGAGTTGAAATGTGTGATGCATAACCTTCGTCGTTCCCATAATGCACTATTATTTATTTCGAAATGCTCCATTTTCCCCCGAACATCATTCAGGGACTGGGTACGAGTCAGCATCAACTGAGCAAATTCTATATTTGTGTAATTGAATGGAGAGTTTCATGGGTGTGAATTTCACATCTCCTAAAGGCTAAAGAAACAATCGGCAAACTCAGACCTTTTAAACACGATATTGACGTATTGCCGATCTAGCCAACAAAGATAGAAGTTTTAAAACGAAAAGGCAGATACTTGATAATAATAATAATGATTTTATTGGTAATACTTCCTTCCACGTTGTGGCTCTTCGCCTACTAATTACAAAAAGATAAACTATGTATACAATTAATTAAACTATAACAGATAAAATATACACTACAGATATATGTTATGACTATATCTACAAAAAAACGAATATTTACAATTACTGGTGTGATGCCTCAATGAGAGAACTTTTAACATTTCTAGAAAATTGTAAATAATCTCTACAGTTCCTTATTTCGGCGGGTAGGTTGTTAAATATATTTGCCGCTTGGTCTTGGTACGTTCCTGTTTCATAACTATTTCCTAGTTCTAGTTTTGGAGCAGTAAGTGATCTAAATCATATGAACTTACAATGTGTTGTTTCAGTTTTATTGGAAAATCCTCATTATATATGGATTGATGAGCTAATTTTGCTATATTCCACTGCAGACTTTCCTTAATAGGCAGCCACCCTAGTCCCTTGAGGTCTGGGGTAACTGGCGTATTTCGAGAGTACATTCTGTACCCTCTGTAAGCGCTTTAACTGATAATCAGGGAGAGGACTAAACACTACATTACAATAGTCCAACTTGGACAGTACTAAGCTAACCTTTCAGCTAGACGCTTGCGAACGTGATAATCACGGAAATGATTTTCTAGGTGTATACGTAGTCCTATTTTAGAACGATTCATCTTCTCATTTCAATCATGAGCGGCGGCCAAGGACCATCTCCTGAACAGTGGCGACTTTAAAACATTCTTAAATACCTCTTATGGGTTGAAGATATTTGCTAAAGGTCTTAGACAGCATTTGAGAGTGGCAGCGGAAGAGTGGTTTAGTTGGGGAGGGGGTAGACAAACTCTAGGGGGGTCGGGGGCATACTTTCCCGGCACAATCCCTCGCTATGCTTTTGAATGGGGAGAGTATGTCCGTTCGCAAGTTAGGTGGTGAACGAGGTTTCCCATCATTCAACGCGAGTTGAGCGACTGAGGATGAGTCAGGTCCAACCTGGGACAATTGACATAGTAAAGCTATTGGAACAAATATTATAAAGTTTGTAAATCTTAAAGAAACACTGTGAAACGCTGTGTGAAACTTGGACAATTGACATGGTGAAAACTATTGGAACAGACGTTATATAGTTTGTAAATATATGACATGTGTTTTAAAACAAATTAATGTGTGTTGGTTCATGCACATAATGCCGCGCTCATTTCCGAGTTTTAGTAAGGCTCAATAAGATATTCCTTTCTATCCATGTCGATCCTAACACTAGCAATTGCAAATTCGTAGCTGTCCCAAATTTTTAGTTACCTTTAATCAGTTCAAACCTTGCAACGTAAAAAATGCCGACCTAAATCTGACTCAGGTCGGCACCTCTCGGCATTTTTGAGGCCACTTTCAGTTTCTACCTCCAGAATTGCGATTTCGGAGCAGCTGCAAGCACTAGTAATTACAAAGTCTGACAAAGTCATGCAGCCGTCTGGTGGTGTCACAGTTATAAGACCTGGCACAGAAACACGAACGAATGCCACGGCTTTTTGAGCTGCTATCCGTAGCTAAAAGAATTAGTATTCTTCTACTGAGAAGAACTGGATTGAGGTCAGCAATGATTTGCCGACCTGGGAGGTTGACAGGTCGGCATCTAGGTCGGCATTGCCGAATGCCGACCTCGTTTTCGAGGGCTGAGGAATTCCCACAGACCCCTATTTCACTCCTCTACTTCTGCCCCGCATCTGACATGCATGAGTAAATTATCACTTAGTTTACTCTAAAGTTGCCTATTAAACAATTTACCTTGTAGGGCAAATCGATCTGTCATTATATTTGATCGCCATGGAGAATTAGTTGATGAAATAAATTTGCCTGGGTAAGGATTGATCTTATAATTTTTTTGTTTTAATATTTAGTATCATATTCTATTATTTGCGTTTTCTTGCCTGTTATATGACTTTATTGGTACAATTTCATTCACCTTTTTGTAACTTCTACCATATTAAACCTTCTGAACTTATCATTTCTCATTCTAAATGCAGCTCCATTAGGTTCATAAATGTTGTTTCTCTTGCATATCTATATTCATACTATCTTCTCGCACTTTTGATCCTTAATTTGTCTTGCAATGATAGTTCAGTTATTTAATACTAATCAATTTCTAAGTCAAGATGGTTATAAGTAATCGTGTAAGTACTTTGATTAAAAACAATTGTCAGTAAGTATGAGTTAAATACTTACACATGCATGTACCTTTCTTCTAGGTTATGTACTGGTTTAGCATGGGATAAAGATGGAGATACATTGGGGATAATACATGATAATAAATCTGGTATCAATCACATTACTATCACTGTAACATTAAATATAATTTATTAGATTAGATACATAACTAGGGGATGAAAAACTTGAAAGTTTCTATCCTTCCTTCCTCCCACGCGTGCATGCATTCTTCTTTCATTGGCGTATCCAACGGTATTATTCAATTGCACAAACCATGATTACTATATTTATGATTTGTTGTTGTAGGTATAATCTATTTATGGGATGCAAACTCAAGAAAAATTAGCCAACTTGAAAGTGGTCTAAGGTAGAATTACAATTATACAAAGACGGTTATTATATATATTGCAGGTAGTGATGGAAAACGTCTGAGATCACTAGTACTGATAGTGTAACTCCGTTATCATATAGTACATCACGCGCAAGAATAACATTTGGCAATAGCAATACTGGTAAATCTGTGATCCTATATCTATGTTTCTCTACGTGGTCCAGGTTCTTGGTTTGAATTTGTTTCATTTTACAAACTTTTAGGGACACTTTAACATTTTTGGCGTGGTCTATAGTTGGAGGTCAGCTTGGTATCGGTAAGAAAACCCTGTATTATAACTATTATATTGTTTAACATTTGTCTGGATGTTATGTTATGCTGAATACATGATTTTGTATACTGAGATGAACTTGAGAATATGTTCTTTTTGTTTACAATATTTAACTCCTTGAACTATTATAGGATCACTCAAAGGCAACCTCTTAATATATAACCATCAGACATCAAGGTAACTAGATTTGTTTCTTAGTATAATTAGTGTACGTAATATAGTACATCTCGAAAAAGTACTGTAATGTCTGTTGATCAATTTTATGTTTAGAATGGTTTTATATGCAATGAATTATCATGAGTTTCGCCAGAGTTTCACCTCTTAAAATATTTAGGAAAGTTCCCATTCTTGGAAAACATACAAAGAAAATCATTGCAGGAGCTTGGAATTCTGAGGTACTTTATGATAGTGTTCTACACCTGGGGCCGGTTGTATAAAAGTCTTAACTACATTTTAACTACTCGTTTTGTAGTTAAATAGTAGTTAACTCTAAAATTCGCGATTCTGATTGGTTTACTTTCGCACTAACTATAGTTAACTTTAACTACTTTTTTATACAACCAGCCCCAGGTCGTCTGTGTTGTTGTAAATTACTGACTATATACGGAGTCAAATTTGGGCTATAGCACAAATAGAACTAAACATATTGTATATTTTGTTGCTTGCATTATTTTGGGCACTACAACAAGTTGTCGCCAAATTTGAATGTGACTACAAAATGCAATAATTACTATAGAGGTCACTCTATATTAAGTCTGAAGTCAAATATTCGAGGTTAAAATATCAAACAACGGCCATTGGCCAAGGACAAACCGATTAAAGTTTAGTTCAATTTGTATAACAATTAGATGAGAAATTAACAAAGGTTTGTCTTGGTTTTCCTGGCTGAAAAGAATTAATAGAATGCGTAAATTAGTGCATGTATAATTTATGCATGATTACTTGACATAATTTATGCATGATCACTTGACATAATTTGCTTGCGGAGGTATATGCAGTCTCTGAGTCCCCCCTAGTATGAAAATGCGAAGCTGCAAGCAATTCCATGAATATTACAAAACTTATGTCGTGTAATGGAATTTGAATTCCACCATGCATAAAGTTTAAGGGGGTCCTATACCAAATTTTTTACGGTTTTCAAAATATTTATGAAATTTTAGAAAACCAATAATTATATACTTTAAAGCCTTCTCAATAACCTCCATGGGTTTTTAGTTCATGAAAATTGCTTTAAATCGGAGAAAAAGAGCACATTCCTAAGTGATTATCTTGTAAATAAACTAAATATTTGACTTTAAAGCTGTTTTTCTCAAATTACCGAAAACGTGTAATTAACAATATTGCGCGCAGGATATCTTAAGAAGAATTAAAGCTATCTTGCTGAAATTTTCAGGGCTTACTCTATATAACCTGCTCTAGGAGACATAGTAAAATAATTACCCTATCTTCAATAATTTTGAAATTGTAATATCTTAAGTGAGGATAGTGATGTTCATTTTTAGTATTCATGGCGTAAAACATTTATTATAACACATATGCTAACAATTTTACTTCATCTCCTAGATAATGTCGTTAGTTAATAAATAAAAGTTATTCTATGTCTTTAACATTAATACTTTTTTAGTTATCATGCTTATAAAAGACCCCATATTTCACCATATGGGGTCTTTTATCTTGGTAACCATGGCAACCACTTCTTCCAACTATACCTTTTTTTGGTCAGGGTATCTAGCCCAACAACATACTAAAAGAAGTGTTTCATATCATTAGATTAACAGTAAAAAAAAATTTGGTAGAGGACCCCCTTAAGTTATATCTTAATATATAGAATTTGCTGGCGTTGGGTTCAGAAGACAAATCCTTGACAATCTCTAATACTGATGGTGATACTATTCGACAGGTGAGGATGAAACAGTTTACTAAAGGATTCGTATATATACATGTACAGTCGGGTTATTGTGTATGTTTCTATTATTGAGTGAAGCACGCGTTATTGGGTCATTAAAACATGATACAGTTCACATGAGCTATAAAACGCAATGGAGTTTTGCGAAAACTTTAGATATAGATTATTTGCAAAAGTTTTGACACAGAGAATATTCTTGAAAATAGAAAATTATCGACATTCCAGTTACATTACTGGCTTTTTGCGGAAAGGAACTCGCATTGAATATAAACCCCGCGCTAATTTTCACGCGCGTTTTGTTGAATTGAGGGCTATTCTCTCAATTTTCTAGACATCTTTGAGATCAGATCCCTCTTCAATACAGTTCTCAGAAATGAAGACAGATGAAAGAATGTCGAATGGTGAAAACACGGTATTTAATATAACATAGGCTAAGACATGGTGATAAATACTTAACGAGTGTAGGTATTATTAAACTTTTATCATCATGTCTTACCTATATTCTTATATTGCTCTATACACCATGCGCTGTTTCTATTGAGCACTCTACTGATACTTAATGTACGTGTCAGCACCGAAAACACGGTATTTAATATAACATATGTGAACGTATATACCCTGATAAAAACCTGAGTAGAATCCAAAACAGGATCCTGCTCATTGTGCTCAAGATCCTGAACTAAATAAGGCTTTCTGCAGGATCTTATAAAACCCCCTCTTCGCGATCTTTACAGCTAGGGCATAAGTGAACTTCCCTTCTTGATCTATCAACTCAAGTTTCCCATGAAGCTAGTAACACTGTACGTTCGTTTCGAATTCAACTTGAGATGCATATCAACATGGTAAATAGAAGACTGAAAGTGATCGTTTCATAGCCGTTCCAAAACGTTAAATAATTGACACTTATTTACTGACGCCGAGGGAAACAGTGTGTTTTGTGGACCCGAGACCGCCGTTGCTGCCCGAGGCGAAGCCGAGGGCAACAACGAGCAGTCGAGGGGCCACAAAACACACTTTTTTCCCGAGGTTTCAGTAAATAAGTGATTTGTTATAGGCCAAGTGTCAAATGACAAAATATTTGTCGCTTTAAATCTTAAAATTTCGATTAAAATATAGAAAAACAGTAAAAAATGGGCCTTGGCCATTTACTTCCGGTTTTGTTATTTTTCCCTAGGGAAAAATAAATGTTCTGTTGCCCGTTGCCATTGGTTACGCGGAAACATCTTGATTTTTGGACCGCCACGCGTGGATCTCTTGTCCAATGAAAAGCCACGAAAAACGGACTTTGACACTTGGTATATAACAATTATATATATACATGCTTGATAATATGGGTGATAAGGTATGAGATATCTGTCAAATAAGGTATGAGACATATTTTCTTTTATATAGGTGAGCGCCGTTGTTGGCAAGAAAACATTGTTTCTTTTCAATATTCATGATCCAGACAATCCCATTGAGCTCGCTTTTCAGGTATAGACATTTATTACTTAATTTCTTGTATCTAATTTACTTTCTTGTACTTTGGTGTCTAGGCACGTGATCAAATGAACACAAGCTTGTTGTTCTAGGCATGTTTAGCTCGTCCGGTGAATGTGCCGAAAAGCTATTTCTTCAGTTGCGTTCGGTTAGGATAAAATGCGGATACAGACGACGGATGAGGGGATAAAATGAGGATGAGGGGATAAAATGCGGATGAGGGGATAAAATGCGGATGAGGGGATAAAATGCGAATGAGGGGAATAAAATGCGGATGGGATTGCGAAAATACTCAATAGATTAAAAAAGAATAGATTATTATCTTTATTTTCTTATTATCATTTATATTACTATTACCAAAGTATTGACAGAACTGAACGAAATATTTCTTAACGAGCTCATAGCTGTTTAGTGATGGTATCAGAGCATATATATACCATATATAATATAGTTCTTTAAATGTTTCATCAATAGGAATGAATATAAACAAACTCTGTAACCACGATCTCTTATTAACGATTCAGAGTTAGTTCGCGTGTTGTATACTCAGAAATTCCGCCGCGGGTAGACCGTCTGCCATGCAGGCTACATTCGTTAATGGCACGCGATACCGCCCTAGCGACACCGCCCTAGCGACTCCGCCTACAAAATGCATTTTCACCACTCAAACCAAAAATGGAATTGTAGAAAACACGAAGTGAGGAGTGCGTAGCATGGAATACGGAGTATATCAAAAATTGAAGTATTTCTACGCTAGGCAATCGATACCTGGGGCATGACGGAAAACGCGGAGTCTGTCAAAAAGTGTTTCTGTAAAGCTTAACATTCGTTTTTTACTACACTCCGTATTTTCCACCATTCCCCCTGTCATTCCTGTCAAAATTCAAAACCATATTTGCAAAATTCTAGCAAAATTCAAATTGAGTTGCATTAATCAGCCCATCCCTACTCTGCGCTTTACTCTCTTTAGACTAAATAAGACAAACCAAAGCCCGAAATTTTTGAAAAACCCAACAGGTGAAGTAATTAAACTAGGCGAACTACTATTGCCTATAGATTTGTTTTAATCCATATCTTGAACTGGTGTTTACTTTTGGACTATGCAGTTTATATAGTCTATGTTCGTAGTTTTTTAAAATTGTTTTGTTGTTTTATATATTTTTAAAACTGTCGTTTGGTACTTTTGTTTAAACTACATGGCGTCATTTTTTGAAGAAGGCGAAATTGTAAAAAATTGAATCAGAAACATGGACTACCCCATATTACCACATTAAACTATATTATAACTAATACATGTATTAAGTTTCAAGAGAATTGATAAAAATTATTCCCGTATCCGCAATTTTATTCCCCCACCGCATTTTATCCCCCCATCCGCATTTTATCCCCTCATCTGCATTTTATCCCCTCATCTGCATTTTATCCCCTCCGCATTTTATCCCCTCATCCGTCCGTATCCGCATTTTATCCTAACCCGTTGCGTTCAGTATAATAGTTGGATAATTTAGGTTCATTGTTAATCAAATATGATGTTTGTTTTGTACTTCTAGGCAAAGTATGGAAACATTGCGGCATACAAATGGTGAGTATATGTACATCTATATATGGGTCGCCACCTCCTATATTAACAGGTTTTATAATTGGTTGATTATAACAATGAAACACAATAAAGGGCATTATGATATACAATGTATATATAAGCAGATAAAACTATAGGGTCACGCAACCACTAGGTATTAAATGTACTAAGATATGTTACATTTACCATTATATTATTCATAAATACTATGATTAATGAGACATAACAAAGATCAATAAATCATACATAACCTCACACGTTCACTGTATACGAACTCGGTGAACTTTAAATACGAGACGATCGATGTTAACTCTATCGCATAGTTGTTATATCGGATACAGGCTGGGATTGGATAACTTGAGATTGTGTTTTGTATCGAAGCACATGCCGTTACCAATCCAATTCGTTTATATGTATGATAATATTGAGCATCGCAAATGATCTACTAAACGCCCACTCTCTATTAAACGCTCCATATCTAATAGACGCCCAGGCCAAATCAACAATTTATCAAGCGTTTACACTAATAAATGTTTAATTGAATCTAATAAACGCCCCTGTAAAGAGGCATGAAAATAAATTATTACTGCTATATTTATGTTGGATTCTTCTGAGCCCAATATGGAAATATTGGGCGTGACCGACATCGTAAAATATCGGTCAGGCATGTGACCGAGGGGTGTATCACTCCAAAAATCTCGTACACCTTGAAACAAAATCCCTGAAAATCCCTAAAAAGTATCTATGAAATCCCTAAAAATTCCTGAAAATCCTAGAAAATCTCTATGAAATCCCTAAAAATCTCTAAAACTCCCTACAAATCCTTCCAAAATCCCCCCAAAAATCCCTCCAAAATCCCCCCAAAAATCCCTCAAAAATCCCACTGGATTTTCAAATCCCAAAAATCTCGTACGCGTTTTTGGAGTACACTCCTCGCATGTGACCCTATTAAGGACTTTATATGATTGGTCAATTGTGTGTGAGGGTATAATAAAATGTTAATGTAGACAACTTATTTAATAGGTTTGGTGATGGTTATATCATGATTGGTTTCAACAGTGGTTACTTTGTTGTTATTTCAACACATATGAAGGAAATTGGACAGGTATAATGTTTAAAACTATACAAACAAGCGTAAATATATAGTAGACTATTTACTTGATTTTGAAACAAACTGGTCCTTTAAACAAACCGGTAAGTGTGTCTTACCGTAAATGATCTAAAAAGCCCCCCCCCCCCAATTTCAAGCCCACTGAATGGAGGGCGTATTAAAGTGTGGGGCTTATTAAAAACTCACTGATGCATGGCCACGTGCAGATGCGACTCCTTTTTCTTCTGAACGACAAGTATACTTAAAATAAGCTTCGGGTCTTTAGGATGGATCTACCTGAAAAATACAACAAGAACTTCGACGTTTCGAGCGAAGGCCCTTCGTCTGGTTGTATTTTTCAGGTAAATTGATCCTAACGACCCGAAGCTTATTGTATAGACGCTTCCTACACTGGCGCAACGCGTTTGTATATAATACTTAAAATACCCCAACAAGGTATGTAAAAGTGAATGAATTTGTCTTTTTACAGGAATTATTTCAGACTCGAGATCACAAAGATATTCTTACAGATATAGCAATTTCACTGGAACTAAATAAAGCTGCATCATGTGGCGATAACAGGTTAGGTGCATATAAATATGTTTTACTTGAGATTTCATAAGTGACCATGGATATACATACAGTACAGGGTGTCTCAAAAAAAAGGAGACCTTTAGAAATTATCCTATTGTTATAATTTGAATGCCTGAGCACTATGCTGAACCCACGGATGCGTACAATATTGACAGGGTGCATGCATATATTAAAAAAGGAGACCTTTAGAAATTAAAATATCCTTTGTTTGATGCGCGTATTTTCTTGGCTCAAGCGCTGCGTTAAATCAATCAGGACATAATCATATGTTGAACGAAACCAAAAACTTTTAAATAACTTTCGATTCAATTGCGTTTACGCACCCATGGCTTCAGTATACAGGGTGTACCAAAAAACCGCAAACTATTGAAAATAATCTATTGTTAGAATTTCAATGGCCGAGCACTAAGCTGAATGTAAAGAGTGCAAAATATTGACAGGGTGCATATAAATTATTAAGTATTGACTTATTAAGAAATTAAAATATCTTTGTAATTTTCTGCCCTTGGGAATTTAAAGCAGCTTCGTAAATTCTAAAAGAGAATAATTTTGCAAAAATGATAAAATTACAAATTAATTCTATGATCAGTTCGGGAGAAAATGGTCAATTGACCACAGAACAAAGAGTTTTTATTGTGATAAATTATACGCAAACACAAAGTTCAACTGCAGTGCAAAACGCTTTTCAAGCAAGGTTTCCAGGTCGCAATCCACCTGCGCCAAGCACGATTTTGAGAAACGTTAACAAGTATTTAAATGCAGGAACGAGTCTAAACCTTAATAAAGGCAATTCTGGCAGAAGAAGATCCATTCGAACTGCAGAAAATATTGAAGCTGTCAGAGATCTACTCCAGCAAAATCCTCATGTGAGTGCTCCTCGTAACCCCGTTCCAATTTCCAGTACAAGCTTTAACCGAATAACAAGGCTAGAAATTAAATGGCATCCATACCGAATGCATGTGCGACACGAGTTGTTGGCAGGCGACTTTGCACGTCGATTGCGCTTCTCCGGATGGTTTAACGAACGCTGTCGTCGCGAAAACTTTTTGAATAGCTTGCTTATTGGAGACGAAGCATCGTTTACGATGAATGGCGAAGTCAACACGCAAAATGTACGCCAATATGCACCTAAAGGACACCCGCCTGCATTTAATTTTGAAAGGAGCAATTCTCGTGTACACCTGACAGTCTGGGCAGCACTATACGGCAACGGTTTGATTATTGGGCCTTACTTTTTCGAAGGGAATGTAAGCGGAATTGCCTATCTTCGAATGCTCAATGAATTTGTCTTCCCACAACTCGCTGACCATTTTAACAATCAGTATTGGGAGGGAAGGTTTCGGGGTCTTTGGTGGGCTCAAGACGGCGCACCTGCACATCGCCTTATCGCAGTTAGAGATCGCCTCATCGATGTGTTTGGGAATAACCGCGTCATTGGGTTAGGTCATGATGTTGAATGGCCACCTCGCTCACCGGACTTGACGCCATGTGACTTTTTTTTGTGGGGATACATGAAAGATAAAATTTTTTCAACTCCACCGCGCGATATTGATGAGTTACGCGAGAAAATTATCCGAGAATTCAATGCCTTACGAGAACAGCCTGCCTTCATTCAACGGGCAGTGCGCGATATGCACAGACGAACAATGCTTTGTGTTGAAAGAGAAGGGGGACACGTCGAAGGTCAAGGCGCTTGATTATTGTTTCAATAATTGGACATGTAAATAAATAAAAACTGTTTTGTGTGATGCACGTAATTTTCCTGGCTGAAACAGCACATAAGCACATGTTGGACGAATTCAAATAAAATAATTGCCATGCATAAAATTTGATTCCATTGCGTTTACGAACCCATGGGTTTAGTTCGTTTTGTCTAACATAAACCGCTTCGTTATGCATAATATTTACTTATGTCAATAATTTATGCACTCGTGGGTTTAACTTAGTGCTAGGCCATTGAAATTCTAACAATAGATTATTTTCAATAGTTTGCGTTTTTTTTGGTACACCCTGTAGTACTCAGGCATGCATTCAAATTATAACAATAAGGTGAATTTCTAAAGGTCTCCTTTTTTTTGAGACACCCTGTACAGGGTGTCCCCCAAAAAAGTCCCCCTATAGAAATCACTCTTTTGTTGTTAAACGTGCGTTGTTATACCTCTGGGAATTTAAAATAGCTTCTAAAACGAACAGCAACACAAAAATGTCAAATTACAAATTCGTCTTACCGTCAGTTCGAGTAAGAATGGTTCAACTGACTACAGAGCAACGAGTATTTGTCGTAACAACTTATACGTCGCGTTAAATTATTTGGACGAAGGGAAGTTGTAAATACTTTCGCCGTTCATGTACAATTCAATTAAATTCCCAAAGGTATAATAACGCACAATTTTTGGGGACATTTTTGGGACACCCTGTATATCAGAGTTTGTACAAAACTTGAAAGTCCTTGAAAGTGCTTGAATTTGAAAACAAAAATTCAAGGCCTTGAAAGTGCTTGAATTTATTAATGGTTGCTTGAAAGTCCTTGAATCCTTCTTCTTTAAGTTGTTGGATACTGTATTGTCTGCAATGTGTCGGCAGTTTGTACGATTGTACAATCTTGCACCCTGTTGACTCTTTGAAATTCATTAAAGTTACAATTTGAACAGTTTAACAGCACTTTTTACCGACTCCTAACGCCTTCTTTTCAGCCCTAAATTGTCCTTGAATTTCCTGATACATGGCCTGGAAGGTCCTTAAAAAGTCCTTGAATTTTATTCTTCATAACCTGTACGAACCCTGATATATGGTCTTGAGCACCATGTGCATGCTGGTTATATACCAAGCTTGGACAGGAGGTCCTGTGTCAATTTTTCTACAAAACTACTGTAACTCGTCATACCGCAAGCTTTTTGAAAATGCAAATGTTTGAGATTTGTTGCAATTTAACCAACTAAGATATGACGGTGTTTCCTGCATGCACATGATAACAGTCTGTCATCACACAGTGGTGGACACTTCGCGTAATATTGGGGGCGGGGGGCGAATTTAGTTTTTTACCATATTGTCACCCTTTTGTTGCTGCAAATCTCAGTTCTGCCACTGTCTGTCATGAATATGGACATTAACGATTTTCTTTATTCTACTTAATATTTGGGCTGGTATATGCAATATTACATTTTTAGACTGCAGGTAAAGTTCTATTTGTAAAGTGATAAACTGAAGTTACCTAATAAATCAACTTGTGTTGTTTTATTACAGTGTTAAAATCCATGACCTTACAGAAATGAAAGAAATATACTCAATAATTACCATTGAAGATGCTGGAGGTAAGTGACCTCTACGAATCTAAAATAACAATAGATTTAGGAGCACATGCATTGTTCGATACGAGTCATACAAATTTAACTATCCACTAACCAACAATAAAACTAATAAAACGTAGCAACTAAATGTACGAAAATGGGGTATCATATAGGGGTATTGTATGTTTATGAGATTCCTATTTTGGTGGTCGCTTTTCTGCTGGCTGTGATGATTCTTAATTCATAATATAGCATTACACTTTTGATTAATAACATTTGTAGATTTTATTTCATCGTAAAATGTTCTCATTTTAGGACCACTTGATAAGATTACATGGACAGCTGATGGACAACTTCTTGCAGTTAGTACAGTTAAAGGTGAGGGTGTGCTTCTTTAATTTGCTCATTCTTTAAACAGCACAAGATCGATGAGGTTAATTAAGATATCAAACCATGGATGGATTTACTGGGGGGGGGGAGTGTAGGGAGATCGATGAGGTTAATTAAGATATCAAACCATGGATGGATTTACTGCGGGGGGGTGTAGGGAGGTGCGCATCCCTCCTAGCCTTGGCCAAGAGCCAAACAAAAATGTAATACTGTATTGGGCCATTGGGGGCTTCGTTGACCATCTAGGCTCAGCCGCTTGATCCTACGGGACCCTCAGTGATGATGCACCCTGCCTCGGTAGACAGTCACACCCTGTTTCATGACCAGCACCCGCTCAGCGCCCCCCCCCCCCTACCAGATCAAGCTGGATCCATCCCAGTATCAAACGTTTCAGACCTCTCAAAGAATCAAATTCATTTTATATGCACATCAGAGAAATTGTATTATTATTATTGTATTATTAATTGTATTATAAGAATTCCTGATTGGCTAACAGCCATCGGTGAAATCGTCATATCAACCCAATGACTGCTAAATATGGAGTTGTAACATCATATCACACGATTTGACGTCAAAGGTGTGATATGATAAAGCAATATCGCACGTTTGACATCATAATAAACACGAACAAAAACAATATGGCAAAACAGCTACGAAAGGCTCTGAAATATTTTTAAAGTATATTTGAAAGAAAAGAGCACACATTTTGTGGAAATGGCAAGAAGAACTCGTCATTACTTTGATAACATGATGAATTATCAAGGCCTCTGTCTGTGTTTTCCGCCCAACTTTCAGCTTCGGCAGATAACACAAACGTCGGCCTTGGTAATTCTTCATATCATACGAAAACCAAATTCACTAATTGTTAAATATCTCTAAATTGAAATTATATCTCGTAGTTTAGACAGTCCAGTTGTGATTTCGTTGTCCGCATCGTTTAGACTACTCGAAGTTCAATGTTCGGAACTGTATCAGCTAAACCCAGTTTTAATGTTTTCCAGGTGCTATTCATGTTTATTTGACCAAACTGCCAGTCCTTGGAGACTCGTATCTCACTCGACTAGCGTATTTAACATCACTACGAGAGGTACTGAATGAACTCTGTGGAATATGAATCTATTTTGTATGTTAAGTGACATAATGGTTTTCATTAAACACTACAGCGCTAGTGCAGCATCTATTGCGGCCAACCGGCAGTTGTATACTGCACATTCTGTACATACACTATGTATACTATACATACACTATGTATACTGTACATACACTATGTATACTGTACATACACTATGTATACTGTACATACACTATGTATACTGTACATACACTATGTATACTGTACATACACTATGTATACTGAAAATACACTATGTATACTGTACATACACTATGTATACTGAAAATACACTATGTATCTGTACATACACTATGTATACTGTACATACACTATGTATACTGTACATACACTATGTATACTGTACATACACTATGTATACTGTACATGCACTATGTATACTGTACATACACTATGTATACTGTACATACACTATGTATACTGTACATACACTATGTATACTGTACATACACTATGTATACTGTACATACACTATGTATACTGTACATACACTATGTATACTGTACATACACTATGTATACTGTACATACACTATGTATACTGTACATACACTCTTTATACTACACACACTATGTATACTGTACATACACTATGTATACTGTACATACACTATGTATACTGTACATACACTATGTATACTGTACATACACTATGTATACTGTACATACACTATGTATACTGTACATACACTATGTATACTGTACATACACTATGTATACTGTACATACACTATGTATACTGTACATACACTATGTATACTGTACATACACTATGTATACTGTACATACACTATGTATACTGTACATACTATGTATACTGTACATACACTATGTATACTGTACATACACTATGTATACTGTACATACACTATGTATACTGTACATACACTATGTATACTGTACATACACTATGTATACTGTACATACACTATGTATACTGTACATACACTATGTATACTGTACATACACTATGTAGTCTTGTATTTGCTGCAAATATATAAATTTTCTTGCTCCTATCAGTGTCAACACTTCTGAAGTTGACCCCCACCATCTGCCATAACGCTTATATTGAAACCTACCAATACCATTACTAATGAAGTGTGCCTTATACAGTCAGTATACAGTATATTATAACAAATTTGTCAAATATTACAACGTTCTAATGTAGCAATTGCTTTCATTCATTCCAATTTTCTTGACAAGCAAGGCTCATCGAGTATTGATTAACATTGCCGATTGCTTTTTGCTTATTCTACATTCAGTCTGTATGACCATATATTTCGATGACTTCATATGTTAAACCAAGTTCTTATTGCGTTTCAGGTCACCATCATCGACAGTGTAAACCAGGTTGGTTATACTGTATGTTGTTTTACGTAGGATGAAAATTTGACTGACAATCGATTATTCCCAATTTCTAGGAGAGACCTGTTTTGGTTGATTTATCTATAGAGCCAACATTTCTAGCACTCGGACCATATCATATGGGTGTGGGAATGAATAATCGTGCATGGTTTTACGTCTTCAACGAAACAGGTGCGTGATATAGTGTCTATCAATTACTCGTGAACAACATTAAATATCCCTTCCATAAAACCAATAAGAAATATATTCCTTCTTCTCCACATTTTAAAATGTACCACACCAGACTATAACTAAAATTACTGTAGCCTATAGAATTTATAGAAGTTGTGGTTTGGTCTAACAAAGTCAGGTCACTGTTGGAAAATTTCTGAACATCACAAATAGGAATTATTAAACCCAGGCAGAGATTTGTGGTTGATTCCCAGTTGCGAGATCATAAATTGTTCAGAAATGTTTTGATTTTATTTGAACAAACTCAACAGACAAAAACTTATTTATTGCCACACTGCTGCGGTCACCAGCTCAGCAGCTTTCAAACAGTAATTTCAACTTTTACATAACTTTGCCCTAGCCGTTGCTGTCATGGTTACATAAAAAATTTCAACTTCTCGCATAATATTTTAAATACATTCTAATTTCTCGTACCTTCTAACAAATAAAAAATATCATGTAATTTAGTTGAGCCACAGAAAGATAAGGAATATCTTGGCACTGTTAAAAAGATGTGTTTGAACGCAGATTATGCTGCAGTGATGTTTGATAATCGCATTCAACTTCATTTGGTAAGTCAATAATACTAACATGGTTATTATAATGTGTCTTGAAACTAATTCTTTATGTCTGTTATGCCAACGGAACAAGTTGGACAATAAGAGACAGTAACTCACAAACTTGATTGGTATGTAACACGTCAAACCAAAAATTTTGAATGTATGCCTCTCTTGTAAATTATCACTTTTCTAAATTATGATTGGAAATTTGGAATACGGTATACCAAGTATTATACGTTAAAGTGCACATACATGTGATATTCAGAACATTCTAAAAAGAAGTGCAATACTATTTTTACCTCAACATTTGCACGACACTCGCGTCTGTTTACTTTTCCGAATGTTAGTTTTATTAATTTTTGTAGTTTTGGAACCTGCGTATTAGCTTCATTAAATATGTAAGAGCACATATGATATACATGGAAATAGCTGTATCCTGCGGAGTCTTTAATAAGTATGATCTAAGTTTCCCTCCATATATAGGTCCAGTGAGAGCCCCCCCCCTCCCCCTCTTACCACAGGAGAAAACGGAAGTACCCAGAAAAAACTCGTGGTCTTTGGTAGAATCTTGTGCGACTGCATCAAGCGAAGTTATTAATCAGACAAGCTCCCTTTGCAAGTAACGAAACCCGGTTGCAATTGTGATGAAAGGCACAATGTCATGTATATACTCACAATACAGCATCAACATCCCGTGGTTTGTTTGGTGTTGTGAGTCATGATGATTTGATATTTTTTAGATCGAGAGTGATGGCATGGATGGAAGTGATGGAAGAGAAACTCGATTATTCCCTGAGAAGAAAACTGATGGAAATATCACTTGTTTCGGTTTAACTGCGGATTTCTTAATTTATGCAACAGATGTAAGTAATTATTTGCAATTATGCTGTACTCACACTTTATGGTTCTCCTTTTATTTATTATTTATATACCACTATCATTCTATCTTCATGTTCTCACGGTCTTGAAACGGCCAGTTCCTATTTTCTTTTTGTTATCATTATTCCGTGGTCAAGAACTTGTTTTTTCACCATTGACTCGCATGAATTTTCCTTTTGTTATTCCAGACCGGTTCCTTGTTTTACTTTTTTGTCGAAGATTGGAAATTTGTTAACGAGTTTCGACATGTTGTTGGTAAGTATTTTTCACAAGTGTTCGTCCCAACATCATGTATTGAAAAATCTTAAAAGCTGTTAAATCTTCCTTATTGTTTTCCTGCAGGTATTCGTAAGTTGTTCGTGGATCAAAGTGGTACCAAACTTGTTTTCTTGGATGACAAAAGTGACGGTTATATTTACTGTCCGGTAAGTTAAAAGTATTGAATGTTTTCTCTATCTGCATGTTGGCAGGTTCCATCATTACTTTTACTAAATACAACTACCATGCACTTTTCGAATGTGCGGTCAGGGATGAATCCAGCTTGATCGGGTAGGGGGTGACCCCATTGGTCACGAAACAAGACGTGACCGTCGACATGAGGCATCATCACTTGAGGATCCACGGCAGCGACAAGAGGCCTGGCTTGTCAGAATTTTTTTGAAAAATAAGGTTGCCTATGTGCAGTTACCGTACATATTGGAGAAACTGCCCAAAATACCTAAGTTGCAGTTTTATTAAATATACGTATTGACGGGAATCGTATATTGTCATACTCCATGTAGCAATCATTTAAATCAGCCCATTTCCGACGGTAAATTTTTAACATGTTAAATCTTAGTTATTTGAAGTTGTCGCCATTTCTGTTACAGTAGTACAGTATATGTATAAAGATCCCTCCGTGTATGAGCTTATCAAAATTGCTTGGGAAAGAAAATAAGCAAAGAGCTCATATATCCGTTGATAAAACACAAAACTATAGACACTCCGTAAATTTACATCTTCGTGCATGCAGGAAAAGACATTATACTTTTGGTACGGTCAGATTTATCATGTTATATCCTAAAAACAAATCAACTTATTTTAGGCTAATGATACTACTTTTGAAGTTCCTGATTTTTCACCCAACGTAAACGGAGTTGTTTGGGAAAGTCATTCGTTTGATAAGGTGAGAAACATACTCGATCAAGGAAAATGGACCTTAATGTGTCTTACACGCATAGAATATCAGAGACTAAGCTTTATGTCAAAAACGATTTTGTGTTACTGTGCTTCAGGACATGCCGAATTTGGTGTGATTATTTTCTTTTCTATGTTAAGGATGTGTTCTGTGCATTTGATGAAGAAAATATCTATACTTATATATTTTATCGTGAGACAGTTCAAGGTAAACGTCATTAAAATCACTTGAGTCGCGTTATTTCAATCAATGCTTTAGGCTGTGCGTCATTGCGCAGATCAGTATCTTTTTAGAAGATTTTGTTTGATCTAGCAAATGTTTTCTGAAGTACATTGAACACGATATGGAACCAATGAATGGAAATCACTTTGCAAAAACAGTGGGATAGTACTATAACCATTAATTGGTACTAATTCTCCTGACGGCGCTCAGAATTTGAGAAGTGTTTTTCTCTTTTGGAGACTGACGAGAAATATTACTCAAACTGTGTGTTATTTATATCTATATACTTATATCATTTTTCCAGGTCCTCGATGTACAATGACAGGAACTACAAAACTTCCATTTGCTCACTTTCCTCTTATTCTTCACAACGGAGAACTCACTTGTCAGACTCAAAGTGGAAAGGTAGTACAAATACCTTCTTAAATCTTATTTTTCTTGCCAGTTTTTATTGTAGTTGCATGGTTGCTTTTACTTCTTTAACACAATATCGGATCCCTTTAAACAATATCCTGCATGGGTAATGGTGGATAATGTGGGGAGGTGTTCATTTTGTTAATAGTTTCTTCCACCATCGTCCAATGTATTTGAGAGATATGCAATATTTGATCGTGACAAAGTTAGATATTTAATATGCATTTTGTAGTAACACTTTACATTCTTATATCCTGCATGGGTAATGGTGGATAATGTGGGGAGGTGTTCAATTTTGTTAATAGTTTTCTTCCACCATCGTCCAATGTATCTGAGAGATATGCAACATTTGATCGTGACAAAGTTAAATATTTAATATGCATTTTGTAGTAACACTTTACATTCTTATTTATTCAAAGACAGCAGATCTACGCTTAACCAGTCACTCATTTCTTCAGAAACCTCAAGATGTTGCCGTTTCTGAGGTAAAGATAGAGAATAACATGCTATATTAAAAAAACACTCTGGCTCTCTCCTCTGCACAGGCTCTCTGGATTGCCTCGTTATCATCTAGCGCCATTCCGAAAATCCTGAAAACCTCTATGGAGGAGAGAAATTAAGACCTTATTTATAGAGTATTTTTATACACAATTATTTAGTGTAATATTGATGTGTGAACGTCTGAGTTTAATGCATTTTTCTACAATTTTTCAGCTTGTGGCTTCCTTTAAACAGTGTTTAGCTCTGAAAAGGTAAGAACAATATGTTTTCTTAATGATATGTGGCTGTCAGAAATTACATGAAATTCGTGGTGACTGGGTTGTAAGTTTTGCCTGTGACTTGTAGGTTTAACGAGGCGTGGGCGATATGTAGAGTGGTGGATAAGAAAGATACCTGGATGGAACTTGCTAGAAGTGCTTTAGAACACCTGGAAATTGATTTAGGTGTGTATTTTTATGTGGTTTATAAATACATGGTGCTCTCAGATGGATTGTGTAATGTTTCCAACACCGTCATGCACCAACTCTGCAACTCAATAAGATTCGTTCGAACACAATTTGCGAATGTGACGTGTGTTCAAGAAACGTTTGTCTAACAAACCTTTTCTTTCACCCTTTGCGACCAATACTGTTTAGTATTCAGTAGAACACATCCTCACAATTCGTGGAGTACGTGAAATTGCTTTTTAAGTGATTATGACCACAACATGCTTTCAGTATAGCTGAGACCTTTGTGAATTGTTAATATTTTCCCATCTTTTTCGATGAGTTTAAACAATTGAATCCACTTTCTAAATGTTAACAATCTTTAAGGTGATATACTTGATAGTTTTGATTTTATTTACAGCTATTAAAGTTTTTCGAAAAATGGAGGACGTTGCGATGGTTTTTTCACTGGACGAAATCAAGGTAATATTTGTGTGCATGGCTTTATGTATATATTTGTGTCTTATTTTGCATTTTACAGTCTTTTTCTGTACTTCCTATGTTATTGCTATATTCATCTTGACTTTCGTATTGTTCTATATTTCTGAATATAGGATGTGGAAGATAAAAATCTTCTGTCAGGTTACATTGCCATGTTTATTGAAAATTACAATCTCGCTCAGGTACGTATACAGCGTTGATGTTTAGATTACAGTAGTGGCTGATTGTGTGGTACAAGTGCGTCTCATGGTTCTTAAATGTGTCGTTTATTTTCACTAGGAATTATTTATGGCTTCAACGAATCCTTCAGCTGCATTAGAGGTAAAGATGCATGTAGTTCATTATCTCTATCTATTATTATTGCATGTAAAAAACGATGTTGCCATCCAACTTGGCGGCCAAAAAAAAAATACTCAAGGAAAGATGTGTTTTATTGCACATTGTAGAAACTTTAATCAAGCATACCAATTGCATAAATGAAGTACATACAATCTATACAAACAACACGATGCACTGGACAAGATAAGCTTGATGCGGGGCCAGCGAACGGACACTAGGTCCCAGCGAGGCTGACCCTTCGTATATATTCTGTCTAATATGATACTATATATTGCTTTTAAAAACTAACCTAAGTTTCTCGCGTTAGGTTTGGAAAACACGTAGCTTTTGACGGCATTAGAAAATAATGCTGACGTCAGCAATAAGAATTATTCAAACCTTAACTCACGACGGAATAATTGTATGAATACTTGTTATAATAACATACAAAAGGTTCCACGTTAAATATTTAATTTTGTCACGTGATGGTGCAAAACTTCTATTGTTCTTGCACGAAACATTCTTTAAAATGTTTCGAAAAGGACCAATTTAGATTCGTGATAAAGTATCAGTGATTTACAATAGCCATTTGAGGCCGTGGATGTACTTAAAAATGCTTCATAAGCAGGCAAATATAGCAAGTTAAGACATTTGAATTTCATTTTTAAATCCAAAATGGCGAACCGCACGTAATAAAATTATTCGAAAGCATGGAATTTGACGAGTTCTTTTGAAATGAACAAATTTACCCTGTGTACTCTCTATGACCTTAAATGCTTTTCTTTACCACAGAATCACTCAAAATGCAATACTTTTATACCAGGATATTGACATATTAACAGCACATGACCGATGGTCTTTCGAACCGGATCTGTGTCAAGACTGTGCTGGAGACCTTAGAGATCCTAGAAGCAGAATTGCAGACAAAGTAATACCGAATAAATAAGAGTTCAAAATAGCAGGGCTTATTGCCAATCGCAAGACAAGCAAAAGCAAATTTACGAACATCCGATTCGAAGGACCATTTGTTAGGAGGCACAGAATCACTCAAAATGCTATACTTCTATTCAAACATATTTACATGATTGATTCATATCTAAATACCGATTGTGGGATGTCTCTGAGAGAGCGCATGCAACATTTCTTAAAAATAAATTAGTGACGTGAACTTGCATTACAGATGCGTCGAGACTTATTGAACTGGGACCAAGCCCTGGAACTGGCCAAGAGTCTTGCTCCTGATCAAATACCATTCATCTCTCGAGAATATGCACAACAACTGGAATTCACGTATGTTACTAGCCTGCATGGCAGATGGTCTCTCTGCGGCCGAACACCCGTGATGCGGGCGAATGCATGGTAGACCAGGCTAGCGTGTTACTTGTGTCTTCTGTTTACCACAGCTGGCGTATACTATTTTTAGGATATAACTATCAGTTTCTTTGCATCTTGTTTTTTGTTGTTTTCAAAACAATGACGGTTCGTTATTAAGCTCTCTTTGGTCGATTTTGTGTAAATTTCAAATTGCACTTTATTCTCTGATTATTGTTCTAATCTCTTAAAGCTTAACAACGTCTAACTACAGCTGCAGCATTTTTCAGAATGAAGCTCAAATTATGCAGAGTGTTTTTTTTCTTCATAAGTTAGAATTGGTTCTTTGCATGTGGCGAAAACAGTCGAAAACATTTAAAAATTGCAACAATTAATGTTTGATTTGAATTCATAGAAAACAGTTGGACAAACCAAATTTGTTTGCCCTCCAGGCTATGGTTACTAGTTTTCACTGCAATTCGTTCGTTCATTCACGTTTCTCAAGTTACTTTGGGTTAAAGTTTGTTGAGGTTCTAATATGAGGATGTTTTCTCTTTCATATTTTGGTCATTTTAGAGGTGATTATGCCAATGCTTTATTACATTATGAAAAAGGGATAACAAAACTTCCAGAGGTATGTTTAATCTGAATGAATGCCAAAATTTTATTGCTTTTATGCACGCACCCGGTTTGTTTTACGGTAGATAAAGTGATATGCACTGTAATAGTATGCGCATTATTAAAATATAGAATGCAGTGCATCATAAAACTGCATGCAGTTTGCGCTCTTTCCAGGCGCTTTCATACTGACTATATCAACTGCTTGCTTTTGGAGGTGTGCACCCTCCCATTAAACCTTTGTGTGCTAAGTGTGTACTGATGCCTAGTTGATTATAAACTATTATGATAATCGAAGGGACACTCTTGCTTTCTCTTCAGGAACAAGACCATGATGACGCATGTTTGGGAGGAGTTGCAAGAATGTCAATAAGAATGGGAGATATTCGACGGTAGTAGTGATAATAAATATATACAGACTAATTGTCTGGAACTAAAGATTATTGATTGCTTACAAATTATGCCATGTTGGTTGATTGTCAGTTACATTAATTCTTCAGTTACATTTTCAGTTACAATTAATGCTTCTTGAAAGAAAAATCAACCAACTGACTACTTGATCATGCCATGTAAAATTGAACGTCAGCACAATACTCAATAGACTTCCATATATATATGCATATCCGATTCTTAATTCTCAACTTCATCCAGATTTCCTCATCCATACTCGATAAAATGTTTACGTTTGTGGTGTATTGAGTTTTACGTTTTGTCATTCAGAAGGCAACCGTCATTGAATTAGCTGCATGTGTATTACTTTAGGTGTGTGCTTCTATGGAATTGTTTGTTATCTATATTAATATTCCCCTTTAGAGGTGTTGGTCTGGCCACAAATAGCTCGAGTCGTCAATTAAAGAAAGAATGCGCCAGTATTTTAGAAAATATTAAGGTATCGTGTGTTTTATCGTCTCCCATACATATGATTACTTAAGCCCTGGTCAAATGAGGATGAGAGTTGCCAAGCGAGAAGTTGTATGATAGTTTTATCAACTCTCATGACCCGGTTACACGAGAACAAGAGTTGCATGGGTGTTGACTGGATATTACCGCGCGTACCGGTCAAACGAGAGAAAATTCAGCTCAAAGTTGATGAGAGTTGATGAGAACTAGTGCATAAGAGTTGATGAGAGTTGATGAGAGTTGATGAGAGTTGATGAGAGTTGATGAGAACTGATGAGAGTTGATGAGAGTTGATGAGAACTGATGAGAGTTGATGAGAGTTGATGAGAGTTGATGAGAGTTGATGAGAACTAGTGCATAAGAGTTGATGAGAGTTGATGAGAGTTGATGAGAGTTGATGAGAGTTGATGAGAGTTGATGAGAGTTGATGAGAGTTGATGAGAGTTGATGAGAGTTGATGAGAGTTGATGAGAGTTGATGAGAGTTGATGAGAGTTGATGAGAGTTGATGAGAGTTGATGAGAGTTGATGAAAGTTGATGAGAACTAGTGCATAAGAGTTGATGAGAGTTGATGAGAGTTGATGAGAGTTGATGAGAGTTGATGAGAGTTGATGAGAGTTGATGAGAGTTGATGAGAGTTGATGAGAGTTGATGAGAGTTGATGAGAACTAGTGCATATAAGAGTTGATGAGAGTTGATGAGAGTTGATGAGAGTTGATGAGAGTTGGCGATCAAACGCGAGCGAGAGTTGCAACGCTCATTGACTCTCATCAATTCTCATCCTCGTTTGACCAGGGATTTATACTGCACGAGATGTTTGCAGAAAAAATGATGTTGGTTATTTACCATGCATATGCAGATACAAAAGTAGACCAATTTATTCCATCATGTGCTTATATTCTGTTTAGCAATATGGAGAATCTGCAGTTTTGTATGAAAAAGCTGAATACTGGGATAAGGCAGCATCAGTTTATATAAAGACGAAAAACTGGTAAGATAATTGATCATTCAATTTGACGTTAAGTTTTTTACCGCCGTGGTGCCCATATAGAGATTCTTATAAAGATCTTTATCAAAATACGTAAAGTTTCCTGCTACGTCATGTTCAGACTTTAAATGCTTTCAATTTCATTTGTAATGGTAGTTATTTGAATATTTTTAGTACATTTTACTTAAGTGCTTAGTTCTAAACCGTCTATGTCTAGGAAAACCTCAGTAAATAGTCAAGTTAATAACTTGTTTGATTTTCAGGAACAAAGTGGGTTCATTACTATCACATATTTCATCTCCTAAACTTCATATTCAATATGCGAAAGCGAAAGAAGCTGATGGACGATATAAAGAAGCAGCTAAAGCTTACGAAGCTGCAAAAGATTATGATAACGTTATAAGGTACAGTCGACAAAACACGTTGTTTAAGGGTATTACGTGATGCTAACCGCGAGCACTTTTGAATAGGTCCAGAAATCGAGCCTGTAAAGTACGGGGCTCCAACGGCAAGAGCTACATTACCTAAACATATGTTGACAGGCATGCATGCAGTTAATTTCGGGTACCTCTAATGCAAAATTGTTTGGTGGTAAAAAACACCGTAACATGTCAGTTACTCTGTTAATCTACTATCATTTAAAGAATGGATTAACCCCCCTGCTAGTGTCCGTCACTGCATTCGATTCCTGCCAACGAACGTAGGATACCCGCGAACCACGTCGATTTCTCCAGCTATAAAGTTGGATTATTTATTGGAACTATACCTAGTATTAAGATTTTTTTCTCAGCATCTCGTTCGATAGGACTAATAGTAGAAGGTGTTGGTAGTTACATACGTTTTTTAGACCTAGCCAGCAGTAGCCAGGAGCAGTACTTTAGGCCAGGCTCTGGCAGGAATCGAACCTGCGGCCCTGCGATTCCGGCGCAGCGCTCTAACCAACTGAGCTACAGAGTCTACTAAAAATGTATATAAATTTTCGTTCGAATATTCCATCTACCAACACCTTCTACTATACCTAGTATTGTATTTCTTCATTTAATGTAGAATTTATTTGGATTATTTGCGAAATCCTGAGGAAGCTGTGAGAGTGGTAAAAGAAACGCAGTCTGTTGAAGGAGCTAAGATGGTTGCCAAGTAAGACACTTTGTGCCAATGGGACGTTCCATTTAATATCCGAACACCCCCCCCCCCCCTATGGATGACCTTTACAAAAATATTTACCTGTAGCAATCGGACACCTTGTACTCATCCTGTAGGAATCGGTTTAAAAAATTTGCCTTTGGGAATGAGAAGTTTTAAAAGAATCCCATAGGATGTATTTACGCCTCCGGGTATGATCTTTTCCACAAATGTAGGAATCGACTTTATATCAATATTGACCTATAGGAAATCGGTGTAATGTCAAAAAGTTAAATAATCTTTAGATAATTTTTAGAAATAAATGATAACCTATTGGATTCACCTTTTTAACATGTCATACCTAGGGTTTGAATCGGCTTTAAACCAAGTGTCCTGTAGGAATCGGATCATCCATAGGGGGGAGGGGGTCGGATATTAAATGGAACGTCTCATTACGTAGATTTATACGGTCAAATTATTATCGTTTTACTTAACGTTGTTTTTATCTTGTATATTAAGGTTAATTCCATATTTTATTTAATGTGGCACAATTGATTCTTAGATTTTTTCAAAATCTTGGAGATTTTTCCTCTGCTATTCAGTTTCTTGTATTATCAAAATGCAACGACGAAGCATTTCAAATGGCTCAGGTATTCATGTATCGCTCTTTTTAATTCTATGCCATTATTAACGTTTACACTTAACACGTTAACCACGTTTAAACACAGACCATCATTGATGGTAGAGGAATTCTGGGCTGTATTCATTGCAGTTATATAGTTCCTTTAAACACATTTAGCTATAAACCGCAAGGCTTGCATTTGGCTGTTTTTGGCCTTTTTCGTCTATTTTACGTAATAGTGAGGGGGGGGGGACGGGGATGGCAGTCGCCTGTTAGGTTATTAATAGGTATAGATAGTATATCAATCGCTAAACCTCATCAGCGTGGGCAGATATAGTGTAAACTATTACTAGTTATTATTAGTAATAGCAATATTTTATACCTGTAGGCTCACAATCAAATGGAACAGTATGCTGAGATTATTGGTGCGTAAATAAAATATTATATATATGATAACATTTAAAAATAAATAATAACAAATGAAAGAACAGGAAAGGAATACAGCTTTTCAAAGTAATGGTTTGTTGTTTGTATTATACCATCTTCATATTTTAGAAAATAAATTTTAACTATAAATTTAAGAAATTTTTAAATCAGTCAAAATCTTCTATATTTGGTTGTATAGGCGATGACTGTACACCAGATGATTACTCCAGTATGGCGTTACATTTTGAACAGAAGAAACAACATTTCCTAGCTGGAAAGTTCTTTTCTAAAGCTGGACAATATAGCAAGGTGTGCCATGACGTTTTCATAGCAATGTGATTGGGACCGATCCTGCTTTTCACGGCGAAATTTTTCGCAAACCAATCACATTGCCGAAATTTGTTTTCGCTTTGCGCGAACAAATTCGCCTAGTGGGAAGCATGCAGGCTTATAGAAAAAATATTTGAATATGTCATATATTCTATAATTCTATTCCCTAAATAGGCATTGAAACATCTGCTAAAATGTCCATCGAGCGAAGACAGTCGAGCAATCGAATTGGCTATCGAAACGGTAAATTTTAGTTTGTTTTGCTGCTAGTTGTCCCTGGCCTCCTCCGCAGGCATCTCTATAGGGGTTACCTGTGGTAATTCCCCCTAATGTAATGCGTTATGCAGTTACACGTATAAGCATGTAAGACACTTTGCAGTGTCAAACGTATCTTACATTTTTAAAACATTTATTCCACAACATGCACCGTGACCGTGTTTGAAATACCTGGTGGCACATTAGAAATGTATTCAAATAAGCTGTGCATTACACCTTGAGTCACCCTAAACAAGTTATTTTGTATGACGGAATTTTGCTCAAATTAAAAAGGTTTAAAGACCCCGTTATTACAAATTCATTTTCAAATGTATTACACTGTAAGTCGCTTTATGACACGTGGATTACGGGATTTTCTATTCAAAAAACTTAAAGACTATGTCGATGCGTATTCTAATCTAAACATAGCCTGCGTAGCTGGCGGTTTTCTAACCTTTTCCCCGTGCCTCAACTTCTTAATTTTTGCTGCCCGCGCCTCAACTCCCAACCCCTTAAACCTGGCGGCTATGCAGGCTAATCTAACCACTTTTATAGTTGCCTTTTCAAAATCTGTTTTACCCATGAGACTATATTTAGTTCATCACTTGGACTTTCAGGTTGGTCTGGCCAAGGATGACGCTTTGACTCATCAATTGATTGATTATCTAATGGGTGAAGTTGATGGTATTCCAAAGGTAAGATAATCTAAACACGTACTCTATTACATTCCTAAGGGCATTCATCTAAAATGTCAAGTAGAAAAACTGCGAGTTTATATATTTCACTTGAAATTATAGGCAGGATACAGTGTACAATACATAATAAGAAACACACTAAAATTTTTATACAATCATCAAAATTGATTGATCCTAAATCCCGCATGCACATAAATGTTTTTCCTTAACTCAAACAGTGGTGTGAAAAGTATCACAGATTCCTAGCGATCATTTCCGTCCGATCCTTCCGCTAGTCACTTATATAGAGGTTACTAGCCTACTCGCAAACGCATATATTTAACTGGGACGGTGAACAGGAAAAAGGCCCGTTCAAACCAGTCTAATAACAATAATGTTGCCTTTAAATAAAACGGGCCTTTTAAGGTTAACAAAAGAATATTCAAGGTGGTGTATGGCAACCGGTCTTCACTGTTGTTCACCTCATTCGAGTAATACATCGATTTTTTTGTCTAGGATGCCAAATACGTGTTTCGTATTTACATGGCATTACAGCAATATCGTGAAGCTGCAAAAACTGCTATCATTATTGCTCGAGAAGATCAATCAGCGGGAAACTACAGGAATGCTCATGATGTCTTATTTGGAATGTATCAAGGTTTGTCCATGCAGCAAAATATTTAATAAAAACTACAGGATGTTCTCATGTATAACCTTGCGATCAACTTCTTGAGAATTAAAATACAGATATACAAATGTGCCAAATTCAATGAAAGCTAATGAGATTCTTTTGTAAAGTTTCTCGAACATGCATGGCTGCCGTGACATCATGTGAAAACAAAGTGTTCTGTATATATTTAGTTGTTAGTGCTCTACAGTATATGCATTGGGAAAAGACTCGCCAAAGAATATTTTCCTAATAAATATATGTTGCATGGAAAGATATTGATATTCCATAATATGATTATGTATTGTTTAGAACTTCTTCAACATAAGATCAAAATTCCAACAGAAATGAAGCAAAATTTAATGATTCTTCATAGTTACATTTTGGTCAAGGTATGTCCTATACATGCAGATTCAATGATGAATATAACTTAACTTATGACAATCTGGCTTATTAACAACAATAGTATCATTTATCTAACTACGATATGTATTTAAATGCAGCTGCCGTTGATGCACGGGGTCGTGAATCTAATGCTATCTAACCCCATATCAACTGACTTAATATACCACTGACTCTTTCCATATTTTGATTGGTATGGTTGAGTGAGGATTAACCCGCGACACAGACCCACGATCTCAGAGGTCTGAAGCCCCTAAAGATTTAATTTTATCGAGTTTCAGTGTTTTAATTAACTGACTATCTGCATTCAGGTTCACGTCAAGCGTGGAGATCATTTAAAAGGTGCCCGTATGTTGATACGTGTTTCTAACAACATCAGCAAGTTTCCAGCCCGTAAGTAAATAGTACTCACTGGTTTGATAAACATTTTCTGATTATATTTTGCCTGTATTGTGGCCGTTTCCCCTTAGCACTGAGTTAAGACTGTTACGGTAGGCCGAGGGTAGGGAGTTGAATTAGGTTGCGTCACTTCCCTGTGCTTGAAACCTTATGGAAATGGGACGTTGATTGGTTCTTCTACCCTGTCCTTTGAGGGTTTTTTTCCGGGTTCCCCCCCCTAACGAAAAACTAACCTAGGCCATAGTTGTCAAGCACTTGTATTATGAGCTTTTGTAGTTTTGACTCAGGTGAGCCACGATGAGCCCACGCCCTGTATAATTGACATTAAACATCTCATTACATTTAAAATTCTTTAACGAGGTTACTTAAGAGTTCGTTATTGCACGTAGGCAAAAGTAAAAGTGGACTTAAATTTTCTATTGGTTATTCGAAATACTTTAGATTACAGAACTTTTCTGTACACAATAAATTCATATTATATTCTACATTAACAGATATTGTACCAATCTTGACTTCAACTGTGATCGAGTGTCATCGTGCATCACTTCGCAACTCATCATTCAGTTATGCCGCCATGTTGATGAGACCAGAATATAGAAAAGACGTCGACTTAAAGTACAAAAAGAAGATTGAACAAATTGTCAGGTACACACAAGTATCCCATCATACATATATAACGTTTTTTACTAAAACTTGTGATGTGTGTCATGGCTCGAAATAACAATCAATGATCTCGTTAAAAGGTAGAGAACATCCCCACAAATTTCACGACATTAGTAAAGTACAAATATTCCTGAATGTTTTAATTCTTCGATTCGAACGAAATTATCTAGCCCTAAGAAAATATAAATCTTCAATAAAAATTAATAACAAATTTATTATAGAAATTCGTATTACCAGAATAATTGTCTTTCACCAGAACTGCTAATACTTTATTTTCCACCATTCTCTCTATTTGATTCTACTTCTTTCTTCATTTAAGACCAAATTAACTTATACTATATACATGTTAACTTACCATTGCTGCTTACCTGCTATGTTATTTTTATATATTGTTGTTGTTGCATTATATAGGATGGCATGGACATATGTCCTGTATCCAACTCCTGCCAGTTACTTGTTTTTGTACCTTTGTAATTTGTAGTATATATATGTTTGTAATTTACTGGCAAATTTAATAAATTCAATTCAAAATTTAATACGTCAACGTCATATTATTGGAAACATTACGATTACTCGGACGTCTAATTACTGGAACGAGCACGCGGTTGACGTTGCCATCTCCCGCTATAATTCAACCTTACGATTATACTTATGACGACCATTTTCATTTGGCAATTACCTAGCATTTAAACTTCGCTGAATTTAACTAATCCCTCCGTTTGTTATTTTATAGTATGATAAACTAAAACTATTTTATAAAATATGTGTAATTATATGTCACTGGGTATATATACCCTGTTTGCCTTAATAATTGTGTATTATAAAACAACGCCATTTCGAAATATGCAACTTCAGTTGGACTCAGCCAGGGTGATCTTTAACTTGAACTGGAAACCAATAATCCAAAATGGCTGCCTTGTTTGTTTAGGAAGCCAGACAAAACAGAAGAAGAGGAAGCAAGTGATGCGTGTCCTTATTGTGAATATCTTCTTCCCCAAACTAAACTGGATTGTCCTGAATGTAAAAATAACATCCCATACTGTATCATCACTGTAAGTATATGCAAAATGTTGATGTAAATGTATCGGTGCAGCCAGGGCATGCTGGGTATGAACTGAAGACAAGCTAAGAGAAATTTCTATGCTGATATAGGAAAATATGCAAAGTCGTCCGGTTTCACCCATCCCGTGTGAACACGAGGTGAAATCGTGCAAATTTGAGTACGGAGCCTTAGGAAAGGAGCCTTAGGAAAGGAGCCTTAGGAAAGGAGCCTTAGGAAAGGAGCCTTAGGAAAGGAGCCTTAGGAAAGGAGCCTTAGGAAAGGAGCCTTAGGAAAGGAGCCTTAGGAAAGGAGCCTTAGGAAAGGAGCCTTAGGAAAGGAGCCTTAGGAAAGGAGCCTTAGGAAAGGAGCCTTAGGAGCTCTAGTTACATGTCAAGAACAATAATGACCGATGGAGCTGCCTTGAGTGAAATTGAAGATAACACACAATAACTTCACCCGTAGCCTCGTTCTCATGAATATCTTGATACGTTCCATTCTTCTACCATTCTCCTCAGGCGTTTTATTCATTCCGAGCAGGCGGAGAAAATTAGGGAACGAACGCGCGGGCAGCAAAGGCGAAACTTGTCCTGAGCTTATATTTCGCGCGCTTCCCTGAGGGAGGGACTGGGAAATAAACAAAAATATAAGCAAGGGACGCCTGTGGGTGAGGTAGTTCCATTCTGTAGACTGCAGTCACTGCACTGGTGTCCGTAATTCACCATGTTTGAATTTATACTATAGAGATTTGTCAGAGACTACGACTGCAATCTCATCCTGAATGTATTACTTAAGTCTTATTTCCACATCTGATTGTTTCACATGAACATATACCGGACTTATAAAACTCCTTCCACAATAGGGACGACACATGCTTAAAGACGATTGGTCTGCTTGTCCAAGTTGTAATTTTCCTGCCTTGTATTCCGAGCTGAAAAGGTTGGTATAATATTACGAATGAAACTTGAACAACTGGAGGGAAACTTGGTCTTCGGAGCTTGTTCAATATATATAAAAATAGCAGCAGAAATAACAACCCAGTTTCATTGTGAGACGACATTCTTCTAATTTCTTATAATATATGTCATTCTTTTACATTGTTCTACCATTGAATCATATTGAAAACCATTGTTCATTGAAAGAATCGGGTTTCTCTAATTCGTATTTCGTCCAGCATCATGAAACTCGTGGTATGTAAAACCAAACGTTGCTATTGAAAGCTGAATGCTCATTCCTCCCGACGACACAAAGAGCGGTTGCAAGGAAATCTAATGTCTCTAATCACACGATACACGATTATTCATTTTAGAGAAAATACAATGGATCACATGATGGCACATAAACAATGGGGTTACTGAGTACGTGCACGTACGTGCACGAATATATATATTTTTATATTGACCTCACTCACAACCCTATCCCTAACCCTCTTGTGACCGTAACATAACGATATCACCCTCATGCCCCAATTACGTGAGACCGGGACGATGTTGTTTTAACAGTCTTATAGATTTGTCTCTAGTCACTGTTTTCATGCGACCGGCTTGAAAAAGCAAGACCGAGAAACTTCTCACTTAACCTTAAAATATTATATTTTTTGAAGTTTTTTAGATGGAGGTGAAGGTATTTGTCCAATGTGCTCAGAGAAAATCAACTTCAGTGATACAAAGTTTATCAAAGATCCTGTTCAATATCTCAAAAACGATGACTCAGAAGCTTAACCTACATATATTTCTTAGATTTCATCTTTATTTATTTATCGTTCTTAAGTAATATATAAGACAAACACTGTTGGTTGTAAATAAATGTAAATAGTACATGTAACCTTAAAGACCATGTAAAGTCCATTCTGCGCATGTGCTATGGGGGGTCCCGCGATGTAAACAATGCCCAAATTTCGCGTTGTTTCGACTAAAATTCGACATCTAAATCAGAAACTCGAATCTGTATTTATTTAAAGCATAGCGAACCTTTAGCGAACCAGAACACATCATAATTTTTTAAATATAGCGTGTTTAAAATATAAACAAACGGACGTTGCCGGTTTGTTTACATCGGGACTTTAGGGTCATCACCTTTAAAAAAACTCGTTTTTGCGAGCAAAAAGCTTTGTACTCATTGGCTGACTTTTAATACTGTTAATATATTTTCAGGTTATACCTATAAACAGATAGAACAAGTTGTAACTTGCAATTATCTTGCTCAAGATGTGTCAGGATTTATATAGGCTGAGCCCAATTGCGCGTATAGTCATTATATTGGGTCTTGTGTACGTAGGGGGGGTTGGGGCATTCTCCCTCGGAAAATTTTGAATTTTAGTCGCCCAGAATGGCCATTTCGTGCGCTTTCAGGGTGACATTCTTGCAAACAGTGCAACGAAACATTGTATCGATTTTTGCGTGTTCCCCCCCCTTTTGTCAATATTTTTTCGCACGGCCCACCCTTTTATGGCTACCTTTTTTTGGAATGCTCACCCCCTAATTCTACCAGCCCCCCTCCCAGATAAGACATGAACGGTCCCTTATGTCCCGAAATATCATGGTCACGCTCTACACACATGAACAACAATGAACAGGATTTGTAATTGCTTGATTATGAAACTATAGAAATCTTTCTAAAAAACGTATCTCGTGTACGAACACTGATTACTGTGAATAAATCGAGTTTTATTTTAAAATTTATCGTATATCATTTGTTTTGTTCTTTTAAAAGAATAACAATTAAAAGTTACTGTGCCATAGCAATAACATTTTAATAACAATTAAAAGTTACTTTGCCATATAACAAGAGTTATAGTAATACAAATACTATAATTGTAGACAAATACTGTGTATGTTCTTTTTATACATTTGTATACGCCATATACTGTACTGACTCGCAGATTGTTCACTTTTGAAACTGGTGTCTGTGCATGGCTGTATACTTGAATGCCAGATCTGTACGTGGTTTGGCAAAAAAAGGATGGTGGCATATATTAGATAAAAAGCAGAATACCTCGTATAATATAATTGATCTGCAGAAATCTTTGCAATCAAAATTTGAGTCAGTATTTTGGCAAAAGAGATTCAGGGTGTATCACAGAATTGTCCAAATCAAAACTTTAGTGGAATACTCGGCCAAAACACAGGATGTCTCATATCTACATTCATATTAAAGTGTAACTGTAGTGAAGTTTCTAAGCTCTCGATATCGTGAGATGATCCACCATACAATGTTTTCATTTCTTGAGTTCGTAAAACACCTTGTTGTTGGGTTGGCGCCACGGTCGTTGCTTCAAGTGCGATTTCATTTGCTGAAAAATAGGTTTTTTAACAACTCAAGAGAATATATCTTTTAAGCACTAGGATATTATACAGTATCAAGCAATAATTGAAGAAAGACAATGAAATGGTTTTCTGTACATGTTCACACTTCACAATCTCTGGTGGAAAATCACTCGTACCCAGGAGTCTTATGGAAGGGTGCACTGCGCGCCTTGGTACGACGCTGTTGCATGAAAATGATAGACTAGAAAAATTCAGATTTTATCCTCATTCGCGATGCATGAAGAGCCCTTACATTGAGCAGTACAGTTGCTAAGATATACCATAACCATATAGAATAGAATTTCTAATATTTATTTACCTTCAATGTAATTATCTGTTTGTGCCTTTGCAAGGTCTGCTTCTTTTTGCATTTCTAAAAAAATATTAAATCAAATTATACACATTATGTCCCGACAACTTCGTTCTAGACTTTTCGTTCCAAAACAGTCTAACCTCTTTGATTCGGAACAGAGAACATGAATGAAGGAACAGAGAACATGTCCGTATTAGAAAGGTTTTCGTTTTACAATAGGGAACTTTAGATTTCACGACAGCTACGAGAACGACTACGAGATTTTTCCGTTAAATATCTGCTAATACAAACTTGTTATCATCCTCTCTTTGGCACAGCACATCTTTATAACAACAGTTGAGCCAAAGCGAGTACAACTTTGTAGTCGCGCGTTCTCGTAGCCGTCGTCAAATCTAAAGTTCCCTAATATGGTCACCACGATGACGTCACTGGTCATTTTTTCTTCTACAATGAAAGTTTTAAGTGTTCAGTAACTAAAACATGTCCACACTTTGGAGCTTGTTTAATAACGTATTACAACATTGTACACCTCAGTTATATACTGCTTACGAACAACAATGCTACCTACACAAACTATCAAATGACCACCTGTGTGTTTGTAATAAAGAGGTCAAATTCATATATTTGCACTCTGGAAACGAGAATTAGTTCCGTTATCCGTATTAGGGAGGGTCTGAATTAGAGGTAATTTTTAAAGGAAATATGTGAAATTTTGTTGGGACATAGTTAATTTGTCTAATATGTTAGAGAGACGACTAAAATGTCTCAATACTACCAATATTGTGTAACACACTGAGTAAGATAACCTCTATATAACAGACACCTTTCTAAAAAAATGTAGACACTTTACTCTGGCCCTTTGGTCTCTGTATTAGAGAACTTCAACTGTGTTAAATACACAATTATATTCTCTAATATTCTCTTGCATTGACCAAGTATACCCAAATTTAACATATCCACTGAATTTGGTATTTCAATACTTTTCTGCGCATAATGAAACCTTGTTTGTCAATTCTTTGTTTAAGAATGTTTTTCTCATTATATATGTTATAATGCACCATATCATTTTACACTGTCTAATTCAAGCCAGATGATTTTACTCATCAAAGAGAGATTCTTGCACATTAATGAAAGCTGAACATTTCTTTGCTAGTGCCATACAATCTTTTGATGGAATTATAGACAAAAAGAACTTGCAGGAAATAGTCCTTTAACAAAATATACTACTTTAATTAATAATTATATGTTAACAGTGGCAAGGCAAAAGAATCATGATTGTCTAGTATGGCGACGAAGGTCACGAAGCTGACGAGACTGGCGAGTTCGCGCGGGGTGAGAAATATGAGGATATTATATAAAGCGCCCACTCATCGCTAAGGAATGTGCACGCTGCTTTCACTGAGTGTCATGTTCATAAACATAAATAGTTTTTACGCGCTGTTTCTTAGATCTTCAAGTAATTTTAGCTTGCTACAGCCATAAACAACTTCGTCCTTTTCTGTTTAAAATAATCAAATATATTTCCGATTATTATACAATAATCGGCCGATTACCGATTATTTAAAAATTGGCAGATTAATCGGCTTTTCCGATTAATCGGCTTTTCCGATTAATCGGCGCATCTCTAGTCAAAAACTGCCCAACTCTGCAGTCTGGACAGAATGGACTGTACCACATTTTTAATCCTTACTTGAATATTTACTATGCTTTCTATATTTTTTCTACATTTCTATATTTTGGACAATTTCCAAACTTTTCAGTAAGGTCAACGGCCCCTTAGGGGCTGTCGACAAATAGATTTTGTCACGCTTCGCAGACTTTTTCCATGATTGCTTTGACCCCCTACCCTACTGTGGACCATTAATGTCTAGTTTGCACAGAAAAGTCTGTTTGGCAACAGTCCCTTACTTACTTACTTCTTTGTTCTTTATGTCTTGCTGATTGCTCAAGAAATTCTTTAAAATCATTGTTTAATTCCATTTCAAACTCATCATCGTTGTCATCATCTTCATATTGCAAAATTCTGTCAATATCTTGCGACCTATCATTACCAACGAATGCTATTTCATCACTTCTACCATTAATCTCCTGAGAATTATATGGTGATAAAGAATTACTAATGAAATTATTGGTATTAGAATGAGTAGTGTCTGTCTGCCTGTTTGTCAACTTATTCACACGCTCTTCTCTCAGTCTCTGCTCATCAACACAAGTCATGCACCATGTTGCACTAATACTCTCTAAATTATTTCTTCCACCCTGATAAACACCATGTTGATAGTTCCACCACCAATTATACCACATGTTTTGAAAGTAGCTTTCTTCTGCAGGATTGTGTTGATTTGAATGGCTATTATTGCATTCACATCTCTTATTAGCTGACATTTCAAGAATGTTTTTATTAGCTGACATTTCAAGAATCTACTTTAATACATTTCAAAAACTTCAAAAAATAAAAATGTAAATAAAGAATAAGCAATAAGACGTTTCATGAAGCTTATATGACGTATTGTCCGTACATTATTATCGCGTAATACGGGCTCAATCCCATCTTTCAAAAAATAAAAAATAGACGATCAAGCTGACATTTTAATAAATAGAGTGTTTTTATTTTCATTCGTCATATAAAACTACAATTGTGCTGCACCAAAAGGCACAAATTCAAAAACGAAAATAGTAAGTTCCTTTTAGCACGCTTATATGACGTGTACACTTGCACGTAATCTGAACACGTGAAAACTGAAAACACGTGTGGTAATCAGTGAGCTCTATATATATATATCTGGAGTGAGAACTTATGTACAAAAAGTGAAGCCAAAGATGGCGGAAATTGACGTCCAGTGCCAATCCCTTTCTATTGTTTTCGACCGCGCGGTTTGCACAAGCAGGCAAGGAGTGTGCCGAAATTTCGTGTTTTTACTCCGATTTAAACAATAATATCATGATTTTATGAACTAATAACTTGATTAGCGATGCGATCTGTTAGGAAAAACTGGAATTAGCTGGACAAAATGGTATTAAAACTGTTTATGACCTTCATGAGTTTGGACGTCAATTGCCGCCATCTTGGCTTCACTTGGCCTATTATATTGGCCGAACATTAGAAGTTCTTACTCCAGATATATATAGAGCTCACTGGTGGTAATTGCGTAATGCGGGCTCAATTTCACCTCCTGACGAAAACTCGAAAGGAAATAGTAGGCTTTATAGTACACGAGAAATTCCATCGTTTTGAGTAAAAATTTATTATATAGTTTTAAAGTTTACTTCTGCTTATCCTGGCATGGTTCCTTTATCGTTAACGTGTGCTACATGTGGCAGAGAATGCAAGAACCATTATCTACTTCAGATGCATGTGCGATCTCACACAGAAGAGGTAGGCAGTCTCAAGCTGTGTTCTCAAAGGGCAACTTGTCATGATTTGAAGTCGCTTATTTAACGAGTAATTTCCCATAATTTCGCTTATTTAACGAGTTAAAACGTCTTCCTTTTATTGTTTTTAGTTTTTACAAAGGTCCTAAATTTTGCGCGCTGACATGACGTCGAAAAACGTCCATGTGATGTCTAGTCAGTCCTTGTTTGTGTTTATCTGGGATGAACCGATTAATCGGAAAATAATCGATAATCGGCCGATTATTGTTTGATAATCGGCAAAATAATCAGCCATAAGACTTTTTTGCTCAGTTGTCAAGCACATGCTAAAATACTAAATACAAGTGAATTAGATAGGTTTTTTCACAGGGTTTTTTATGAAGATATTGCAAAAGAACTCACAAAATTAAAAAGCTTCCACTCAATGCATTTCTGCTATGTCCATCAAAGTTTCTGTGACCAAAGTCTTTGGTCAAAGAACTTCAAAGCAACCACCATTTTTAAAAGGTTTTTACACTGAGCTGTCTTGCTACCTACAATAATTGGCAGATACCGATTAATTGGCCAATATGTTGAGATAATCCACAGTCTGAATTAGCGCTTCGCAAATTACGAAGAGATTTTAAATATTGCGAAAAATCACGAAGCAATTTTTCTAAACGTTGTGAAGCTCATTTAGCGATGCTTGATATCCAGTATCTCTCACTTTCTATGCCCGCTGCGTGTTTCTCAGACATTGGAATGTCTCAGTCACTCAGACATTGGAGTCCTGCGTGTTAGGTTGACTTTCAACTCGCGAGATGGCTTCGATAATCACTTCTCACGCATCGCCCATATGTTTATACAAAGGTGAGAGCATGCATATTTTTAGAATTTTAACACTGAAAATTGAAAACTGAAGCTTAATTTTAGAACTCATGTTTAGAACAGACCTGGAAGAAGAGGACGAAAGTGAAGAATGCAATGAATTGTAAAATAAAATAGTACAAAGGCTTAAAAAATTATAAAACATTACCGTTAGATATCAAATTACCTTTAGATATTAATTATTAAACATTACCTTTCGTTTTCGTCTTTATCCAGCGCGAAATGACTACAAGCACGTTCTAAAGGCCGTAGCAAAATTACCACATGCGTGCACATCCGTTTTGTTGATGTTCTAAAAATTTGTGGGGGGGTGTCCTAAATCGGCCTACAAATAATCTGCCTCAGTAATCAGCAATTATCGTTATTGGCTCATCCCTAGTTTTATCAACCATCCTGTGTCGGATCTCTAACCGTAGAACTAAAAGGGCTGGTGTCGGACCTGTAACCACAGCGTACATTTTTGGTATTTTTGATGCTGTGCTTATGTGAGGGTGGCGCTCTTTAAAAATTATTATATTTATATCTGCCTTCACAACGGAACTGTGTATTTTCAAAATTTTGGGGAGAGAAAACAACAGATCCTCGCTATTGTTCGGTCTATACGGCAAGACCTCAGTTTAATATTTTACCGTAAAGACCTCACTTTCAGTTAATATTGAATTATAAAATTGAAAATTGCTCACCCACAAAAATTGTAGGAAAAATTCATTTTGGTTCATGTTTGTAACAGCAGCACAACAGCAGTTGAGGTAGACTTGGATCAAGTCCGTCTCTCTAGGGATCGAGCACGCCGAGAAGCGGCGCGCGAGGTGCAATAACACGTGAAAGTTTGAGGGAGAGACGGACTTGACTCACCTGCAAGCGCGCCAAATTTACCGACCCGTTTTTCCGTCGGTAACGCGTCATAACTAGATTGCAAATCGATAACTAGATTGCGGAAATAACAAAATATCTTGTTTCAAAATGTATAGCGTGCTGTCTCTCTTCGTGTCTGGTTTAGTTTATACTGAAAATGAATTCGTTTCAAGATGGTATTAATTATGGCTTGCGTAAACTTGGATACAATAAAATTATGGACAATTTTGTATAGTTATATAAAAGGCGTATTTTTATTAACATTAAAAGATTTGATCCCATTTGTTAAAATCACAATGACAAATCTGTTAGACTGAGGTTTTAGCATCTCAGAATCCGTCACAATGTCAATGATAACAAATAAATGTTGATATACTGCCTTAAGTTAACTTTATTTTGCAGTGATCTTTATATTTTCAATATTTTCAATGCTTGACTATTTTGTTTCGATCGCGACGGGTATTTTAATAATTTTGCCCTGGGCCCCTGACACTTGCGGTCTTCCGTATTTGTAACAAAACCGCTGAGAATAACACCTGTCTATTCATATAATTTCCCGCCAAAATAATAAATCTGATTCGAAAAAATTGCAGGCGAGCCAAGTCTGTCTCTCCCTCCATTCTTGCACCTCGCGCGCCGCGTCGCGGCGCGCTCGATCTCGTAGCGTCGCGACTCGGACTCTAGAGAGACGGACTTGATCCAAGTCTACAGTTGGGGTTGTAAGTAATTTGTTTAATCATATTTAAAATGCTGCCTTTTAAATTTTCTCCAAAAAGACTTCGGTTGCCAACAGACAGATTATGCAGCTTTCATATTGTATGTTTGATGGGAATTTCTTACTTACTTGACAACATTTACAATAAAGAATTTCCGGCTTTAACTTATCGTTCATTTATGGTGATATTTCTAGTTTGCCGACAAATCCGTCATTTTTGAGGGGGTGTCCCACCCCCCTAGGTAGGTACTACACATATCACATGTTTTTGCATTGGTCTTGGCTAGCTTGGGTCATTTGTTAGCATATTTCTCTCACAGTACATTTTACAGTTTCAGAGAACATACACAGCTCTGATGACGATGTAAATTGTTTATCATCACATTGTTTTGTTTATGTTATGTTCTATATTTGGTATACACTCTATTCTCCCCCTTCCCCCTGTGTTTTTTAGTTTAAGAATCTGTTAATAAGAACACCTTAGCTGACTTTTTCACAAAAACTCTGAAAAAAAATGTGGGCAATAATTAATGGGAATGCTCTATTAACAAAACAATACAATGCAAAAGCTTATTGGGTTGCTGTAAAGAAGACTTTCCAATGTGGTGCGAGTGACTGGGTGTGAGTCAAACACCGTGGTTTGATTTCCACTGAACACTCCTATCACACCTTTTTACAGCGCATCACAATTACATGATGCGACTTACTTCACATTCATACATATTTTTATATTCCAGCGACCTTACAAGTGTTTTCACTGTGATAAAGCATTTAAGATCAAATATCAAGCAAACAGGCACATGATTTCCCATTCCAAAAACAATATTGCAGAATTCAGGTAAGTAAACAATAGTGAAAAATGTCCTGTTATATGTTCACTGAGAAATGCAATGTACAGCTGCAAACTGTAAATCAAACTATGGCTTACTTGAAGACTGTTTACCTCAGCCAGCAGGCTGTTTAATCGCACACGGATGTGTAAGCATGGCAAACGATTATAGATTCTCATCGGATTTTCATCCACATTCAATTAAATCTGATCAATATGTCTTCTAAAGCTCAACTAATTATAACCGTTCCATACGTTTTGATATCTCATGTTGACAGACAAACAAACAGAGTTGAAAATATGACCACTTGATAAGCTAGGTTTAGCTAACTAGTGTAACTGATGCCCCTTTTAAGGCTTGCCAACGTTCAGAATTCAGTGTACTATTCAGTCTCTATAATAACAAAATATCACGGTAAACATGTTTAACGTCATGGTTATATATTTTTAGTTGTAGTGTTGAAGGATGTCCAAAAAAGTTCAAACTGGAGAGGACAATGAAACGACATATTGGAAGTGCTCACATTTTACACAAGGTAGAGTAACACGTATTTAATCTCATGTAGAAGTATGCAAAGAAATTGTTCACTCAGATTGATCCAATTATTATACTTTAGGTATTCATGTTTCTCAGGAGTATACTTACTTTTTCTAACAGCATTTGTTAAAATTTGTACTTGCCAATCGCTATTGTTTGCCAATGGGTTGGTATATAAACATAAAAGTATTTATTATTTATTTAAACTTATTTAAAGATGGTAAAAACCCTTCAGTGCATAGGTGACTGATTTACAATGGGCCATTTGCATGCAATACATTACAAAACTATATAATTACATTACAGACATAAATCTAAATTATCCTAATAGTAATAGTCCTATTTACCTATTTTTGTTAATTATTGAATATCTAATTGCAAAAGTGGCTATCGAGAATGGTCTTAAACTGCCCTTATGAAATGCCCCTTTCGCGCATCTTGGTAAATCATTCCATAGCATTGCACCTGAATATATGCTTTTTTTAACAAAATTTGTACTTGGTTTTGGGAGATCGAAAGTTCGAAACCTATTTCATTACTTCGGAGGTTATAATTTATGTTGTTACTTGAGCTAAACATGCTGTTTATAGACTCAGTAAAGTTATTATTTCTTACTTTATACATAAATATTGCCGTATTTTGTTTCCTGCGATTCACCAAAAGTTGCCAACCAAGCTCTTTTAATATATCACTTGAACTGATTTCATATGGTTTGCCAGTTATAACTAACTCTTGCAGCCCTGTTCTGCATTTTTTGCAGTTTATCTAAAAGATAATTACTGCAATTGTCCCAAACTAGGCTACAGTAATCAAATAGTGGCAAAATTATAGCGTTGTAAACATGAATTAGTGTGGATTTGGGTACGAAGGCTTTCATGCGCCTCATCATACCAATACCCTTTGAAACTTTAGTAACAATGTTACTTATTTGATTTTTCCACAAAAGCTGTTCATCAACAATAATACCTAATGTTTTTGTCTCTCTTACTCTTTTTATATTTGTTTCGCCTAGCCTTATTGTAGGATCAGCGTTTATGTTTGCTAATCGCTGCCGAGAGCCAATTATCATATATTCAGTTTTCTCTTTATTAAGAGTCAATTTAACAACCAACGATGAATCTTTTCTAAATCTGTATTTAAATGACTTTGTACATCTTCTACAGACTTTCCATTTGTAGTTATGCTTGTATCGTCTGCAAACATACTGGCTGTTGAAGATGATAGACAGTTTGGGGGGGTAATTTATGTACGTTAGGTCATTAAATACTATGTCAGGATCAATATTTTAGCGTGTCCCTTTGGTCTCAGCAATGAGACTCTATATCAATTTATCGAAATATTAATGAGATTGAGACTCTGTATCAACATTGCGATGTACACTAGTTACAGTGGGATCATTCTATGTAACATCGCTGATTACTAGGTTGAATTTTCGCTCTATTTGGTGCAAACGTTGATCGAAACTAAATAACTGATTCCACGGACGCCATTTCTTCACGAAATATGAGAACTTTTGCAGTGAATTAGGACATGTGCAGTAAAATTAAATTGGACAGTGCCAGAGAAAATTTGACGATTCATAGAATTGCGTCAATTAGCCTTTCTCGCGCCATGCGACCTGGCCTTATCCGTCATTTCTTTTGTGGCTAAAGCGCGCAGCAACAAAGGATGATAATAAGTTAAGGAGTGATTTCGTAAAGAAAATAGTACTTACAATATAAACAAAAGTGTTGTGAATTGATCACACAACAACCTCTTCACACACTCACAATAATAGTTTTGTCTAAGTTTAATAATAAAAAGTCTCGGTCGGTCACATATTCTGTTCGTCATACGCTCGGAAAATCCCGAAGATTTTCCGATCACATCCTTTCTGTTCGGTAATTACCGACACTCTCCCCCTATTTGCAAAGTAAATTTGCAAATATTACAACAATAACAACAATTAGAATTCTATAAGTTCATCTGTTCAACAGTTAATTAGAATGTTCGTTTAAAAGTATTCTTCATCTTGTTCTTCCGCTGCAATGTTAGCAATTAGTTCTCGTGCAGCTTCTGCGGCTTTGCGCTTTGGACGGAATGCAGGGGCATTTGCATCCAATGCAGTACTCTCGTTTGGCGGCGGCATGTCGCACGACAATTCCAACGGAAATAGCAGTTGTACCGGTCTTTCCAGATAGGACTTTCCCGTTCGTAACCGCGCCCCTCGCACTACTTTATCGCGACCTTGGATCAGTTTCTCCACGATACCAATTCTCCATTTGCATCTGTTTCGTTCTTCACCTCTGATCAACACGACATCTCCAGGTTTCAGCGCCATCTCTTTTCGGTTATACTTCAAGTTGTGACGTTCTCTCAGCAATTTGACGTATTCAGTAGACCACCTCGACCAAAGGGCATCTTTACACTTGCGCAGGTATTTAGCCCGTTTCCTTAGGTCTCGATCTTCAATCGCGTTGGGATCTCGTTGAGGAATTAAGTTGGGTTGGCCAAATAACATCGAGTTTGGCGTTAACAAGGGAAGTTGAACGTCATCTTCAGCGTAACATAACGGCCGGGAATTCAATGTGGTTTCAACATCGATAATTATCTCTTCTAGCTCGTTCCACTTAAGATTTCCGTTTCCAATCGTCTTGTAAAAGGCTTGTTTAACAAGACCGACCATCCGCTCAAATTGCCCGCCCCATCACGGGGCGCGGCTTAAGTTGAACTGCCACTTGATTTCGTTTTGGGCGAGCCAGTTTTGCAATTTCTCATCCTCCCTCACATTCTTAACCCACTTTGAAGCTGCCACGAATGTTTTACCGTTATCTGAGTATATCTTCCTCGGTCTTCCTCTTCTGGCTACTAGTCGTTTAAAACTTCGAATGAACTCTTCTGTGGTAAGATTAGGCACTAAGTCCAAATATACAGCTCTGGTCAAACTGCAGGAATAGAGTAAGATGTAAGCTTTCCTTTCGGACTTCTTCTGTCGATATTTGATCGGACCAGCATAGTCCACACCAATTGTCTGGAACGGTACTTCTCCTTTGGTTCTGTCTTTCGGCAGGTTTCCGACAGGTGGATCGGGAAATGGTTTGGCTTGAAATCGTTTGCATCCGTTACATTTATGGATCACTTTCTTCACAAGCCTTCGCAAACGTGGTATCCAATATATATTCCGTATCTTTGCCATCGTGTAACCGACTCCCCCATGCAACGTTTTCTTGTGAGCGTCTGCTACGAGTTTCTCGCTGAAGAGACTTGTATCGGGCAAATATATAGGGAACTCGCCTTGAATTCTGCCGCGACATTCAAAGACGCCTTCTTCGTTCTGTTGTAAGTTAAGTCTTGCACGTTCCTCTTCGAATTTTGGACTGTTCTGCCCTTCGTTTTGAGTTTTCCGGATCCAGAAATTCAATATTGTTTCTGTTTCGTCGGTAGTGATTGGACCAGATATCTTCTTTTCTCTATTACAACGCTTGGTATTGTAGATGAATCGCCGTATCCAAGCCATTATTCTGATTGTTTTCCACAGTTTTTCCAAAAGCTCGTCTAAGTGATTTTTCTCTTCTACCGCAACTGCTAGGATTTGTTTTATAGGCTTTAACTCAGCGCGTGATCGGTCTGTTGACGTAGTGGTGATGTCATTAGGCCAGCTTTCGTGTATGGACAGCCACTCTGGACCGTTTAACTACAACTGCGACGATTCGTTTACATTGCCTCCTCGACTACCCAGGTCCGCTGGGTTTTCTTTGGTATTCACGTATCGCCATTGGATGTACGCCTTCTCCAATATCTTTTGAACTCGATTTCGAACGAATTGTTTGTATTCATCGCCTCCTTTCAACCAATGTAAGGCTACCGTGCTGTCGAGCCAACCATACACATCACTCACTGGGAATCCTTCTAACGCTTGCTTTACGTTGTGCACTAAGTTACATGCCATATGGGCAGATACCAACTCTTGTCTAGGAATTGTTAATTGTTCTTTTGCCAGACGGGATTTCGCAGCCACCTGGCCTTGGCTAACACCGGAAGATTGTTTAACAACTGCGAAAACTACTGCAGAGACACCTTTGCCACTGGCATCCCCGAATGCGTGTACCTGAATATCACTAATTTCTTCTCGATGGTTAACCAAACTTCTCGGCAACTCTACTTTGTTAGGTAACTCATTCTGCCACGCAACCCATTTTGCAACTAGATCTGGAGGAAGTTCCTTGTCCCATGGAATTTTCTGGTCACATATTTCTCTGTAAAGCAGCTTACCAGTCAAGGACGTCGGAGATACCACACCGAGCGGATCGTAAATTTTCGCAATGTTACTTAGCACTTCACGCTTGGTTGGTGTTGGGATTTCGCTCTTTTGAAATTGAATAGCAATCTTGTCATCAACTTTGTTCCAGGGCAAACCAAGCAACTTCGTTTCTCCTTCTTTTACCCCAAGTTGTGTTTTAGCATAGCTCTGCTCTTCTCTACTTGGCTCGTTTTCCGTTTCAAGCGAAGCTTCGTTGGAATGCCACTTGTGCAGCTGGAACTTTGCTTCCTGAAATATGGTTGTCGCTTTTCTTTCAAATTCTGTGCTTCGGCCGTTGTTGTTCCTCCACCGATCAGGTCGTCAACATATAAGCTCTTTAGTATCTCTTCTGTCTCCTCTGGGTATCTCGCACGCCAACTTTCAAGGTGTCGTTTAATTACTCCTCCTAAGAGGAACGGCGACGGAGCTAGTCCGAAAAGGGCGCGAGTAAATCTGAGCACCTCGACCACTCTCGTCTGGAGATCTTTATACCAATGAAAACGCATGACGTCTCGCTCGCTTTCTTCAATTCGGACTTGAAGGAATGCTTTCATAAGGTCGCCTGTAATTGCCACGGGATAGAATCGGTTCCGTACCAACACATTCCACAAGAGGTTTTGTAATGGTGGACCAGTTTCAAGACATTCGTTAAGTGATGGTGATCTCTCGTTTTCTCTGGCACTTGCATCAAATACGATTCGGACTTTCGTGCTTTCGGCTGACTCACGAACAACGGGTTTGTGTGGTAAATAAAACTCTTTCTCTTGTGTGCTTTCTGTTACTCTTTCTACAACGCCGTCCTCTAACTGTTCCTTAATAATGTTATCGTACCTCGCTAGCAACTCGGGATCTTTCTCTAATCGTTTGGTAAGACTGTTCAGTCGTTTCAAACTTCCAACTTCATTGCTTGGCAGGGGAGGATGGCTGGCTTTCCAAGGAAGTCCGGTCTCGTACCATCCCTCTGGACTTCTCGTGAGTTGTTCTTGGAATTCCTCATAGACATTTTCTTGACTTCCTGGTGGTGTATCTCTAAGACCCAAAACATCTAGTCGGCAAAGATTTTCATAGTCTACGCTTGAGGTCTGGGTAAGAAGGACGTTTCCAAGATCAATTTCATTCCCGGGGGACATCATTGTCCAACCAAACCTTGTTCGTTCCGCAACTGGTTCTCATGGATGACCAACTCTTGGCTTGGTTTCGGTCTTGATCTGTGCGTATTCACTTGCTCCTAAAATGATATGGACAGGAAGCTCTGGCTTTTTGTCATCATCATGCATCGAAACTCCTTGTAAATGAGCATATTGACCGATCTTTTCTTGGTATTGCGGGTTTTGCAATGCTAACAGTTTGTCTCGGTCGACTTTTGTTACTTCAGTGTTAATCTTGAAATCATTTTCCAAACTACAGATGGTTACTTTGTGGACTTCAATTCGTTTGTTGCAGGAGTCCATCATCATTTCGATTCTCTTGTTCTCTCTTCTAGCAGGTCGACTGTTGATCTTTTGCAGCAGTACAGATGAGGCGTAAGAGCTGCCAGCGCCTGTGTCAAGTAACGCCCGACACTTGATACCATTAACTCGAACTACTACTACTACTACTGGGTATACAACTTTCCCCGTCCCTGTAGCTACGAGAATCGGTTCCCCTCCATTCTTTCCTGCTCCTGGTAACTTACTACTGGAATCACATATTGAAGTGTGATGACGTCGTCCACATTTCTGACACGAATTCTGGCTACGACATGCCGACGCTTTGTGCTTTGACCCAGTGCAGTTGAAACACAATGCTTTGGTTACTAAGATTCTCTTTCGATCAGCTACTTGGGTCACTTTGGTGCATTCAGATGATTTGTGGTTGGTTGCTTCACAATAGGTACAAGCTTTCGGTTTCACCTCGTATCCTTGGGCACCAAAGAAGTTGTCTCGCTTGCCATGTCGGTTATTTCGGTTTGTGTCTTGATCACCTTTGGTTTCCACTGGGTTTCTCTCTGTCCACTTCCTCAATTGTTCCAGTAACTGGGTGAACCCCCAATCTTGCCAATCATCATCCATTCTTACTAGGTCTGCTCGAATTCCCTCAAGTTTGTCTAAAGTTAGTCGTGCATAGCCAGTAACTGTTTTAAGTTTTCCTAGAGCCTCCAACGCTTGCACACTTGAAGCCAACTTTGTATAAAAATCATGAATTTTGTTTACATTGGTACCACGAACATGGGGAAGGGACATTATGTTCTGTACATAGGCATTCACAACCTCACTTGGCTTGCCATATTTTGATTTTAGGATTTGTTTCGCTCTTTCATAGCCTTCACTTGTTAGGGGCAAGGCATCAATTGTTGTACATACTGAGGGTATCACTAATTCTTTCAAGTAAGAGAATTTAGAAACACGACTTACGTCAGAATTGTCAATTTCAGCTTCATATTGGTTCCAAAATCGCAACCAGTCAGTAAAGGTTCCATTAAACTTTGTTATAACAAGTTTTGGCAACTTTACCTTTGATGCCCCTTGGGTTGAAACGACAGGGGTCTTGGAATGCAGATCTTCTAACTTTTTCTCATAGTTAAATTTCTCTTCAAACTTGACTTTCTCGATCTCTTTTTCCAAATTGATCCTTTGTTCTTGTTTAATTCTGTCCTCTTTCTCAGCTTCTTTCTGTTTTATGTCTTTCACGATTTCCTTCAACTCGGTACCAATCCCCTTGAATTGTTTTATATTATCCTCAACCTCAGCACTCCAGTTACGTATTTCGGTCTCATTTCCGCCTTCCTCGAATTTCAACTCTTGAATACTAACTTTAAGGCCTTGTACTTCGCCTAATTTCTTTTGAATTGTGTTTAAATGCCTCTCGATAGTCTCTAGATCACGTTGTTCCAAAATAGTTTTAGTCTCTTCGTTTAATAACTTCAATAATTTTAGTTTACCTTGTAATTTCTTGTTCGCTGTCGCTAAATCCATGTTTACTTCCGTGTTGATATTTCGCTGTTTTTCGCTTGTTTCTCACCAATAACTCAGTTTAGGATAGCTTTTAAGGCAATCCTGCCGGGGTCGCCACTGTTGTTGTGAATTGATCACACAACAACCTCTTCACACACTCACAATAATAGTTTTGTCTAAGTTTAATAATATAAAGTCGTTCTCACAAAATCTCGCTCGCATATTCTGTTCGTCATACGCTCGGAAAATCCCGAAGATTTTCCGACCACGTCCTTTCTGTTCGGTAATTACCAACAAATAGTACTGTGTTTTACTTAACTAAATTCACTGCTTCGCTTGTTGCCGTCTACTTTCCCGGTGTAGTTTGCCACCTATGGGTTGTGTGTTTCCTCTCATTTCACCGTTTACATTTTCCTGCGTGGCCATGCAACAAATCAGTTAGGCTAACTATAAATCCGATAGCAAAATATGACCTTTAACTACAGGTAGCCTAAGCTCTGTGCGTGGTTTAGATATCGAGAAATAGTCGAACATGTCAACACAGATCGGCTCAAGACCTCGGAGAAAGGAACTTACAATCGCTTATTTCTTCATGGAAGAAGGAGGAAAATGATCTTACATGCGCATGACCATCGAGTTTGAGGACGACGGAATCGTTTGGCAAGATCTTATTGGCCAGTTATGTGGAAAATTAGCTCTTGCATAGCTTTGCCCGCCGCCATATTTTCCCACCTTTGTGTCCTATGTAATACTGCGGAAGATATATCAACTTCATTTTTGGACATTATTTATTTGACTATTTATTGATATCTAAACCACACGCAAAGCTTGGGCTACTGTGCTTCAACTTTGCAAATATTAGAAAGTCATAAGTATATCTTCTGTGAAATACTGTGGCAGATATTTACAATTTAGGAAGCGTCAAAAGACGGATTTCCCCGACTTTCCTGATTGATGCAATTATTAAATAAGCTATTTAACGTTTAAAAGTACTGTGAGATTTTCACAAATTTAAGCAAAATAGTGAATTATTAATAGAATTAGCCTTTCTCACGCCATATGACCATGCTTTGTCCGCCCATGTTTTGTAATATAGATTGTAATAGAACACCATGAAAAATATTAAGCGAGAGCAAATTTATTTTGTCACGTTTTAATGTCGTTGTTTTTGTGAAATATATCTTCTATAATCAGCGAGAGACTTGTGCGGATTTTCCATGCTATTACACAACACAGTTGTCCTTCGAGCCGGATAAGAAAAAGGTGATGTCATGCCACATGCAAAATAATGAATGCGAGGGGGACGTCGATCGTAGGTAACGAGGATATTAGATAAATTACGTTCGAGGAGAAAATCAACAGTTTCAGAGCAAAAATGTCGCAATGCTGTCGAATATTAAAAATTACAATTATCAATGACTCTGTAGTCTCGCCAGCAATACCTGCAAACCTTGATGGGCTTTGCTAGATATATTATCTAGATAATGATTGATTTACTTTCTTATTTGTCAGTGTACATTTGATGGATGTGAATTGGCATTCAACAAGAAAAACAAGATGAGAAGGCACAGAGAAACTCATAATGATGGCAAATTCCTTAAGTATGATAATTGTTGTTCAAAACGTTCAGACGTTTTCCTAAATTTAATTCACACTACTTGTATTTGTTATGAAGTTAAACGCGTGTTATATTATTGAAGGTGTACTTTTGAAGGATGCACATTAATGTTCGCGAGAAGAAGGAATTTATTGCGTCATTTGGGTAATCATGAAAATGGTTAGTTTTCCCATTCCCTGTCATAGCAATAATGTCAATGTTTTCAATCTTTTCATGAATAGTTTCAACCTGCTACCGTATGTTCATCTCCTTACAGTCCATTTAAGCTGCTTTTTCTTTCTTTTTGGATGTGTGGTTGAGTGGTTCTAGTGTAGGTAGCGATTAATGACAGGAAAGTGAAAAGTATAACAAGAACTTCGTCGTATCGAGCGAAGTTTGTAACTAACAGAGTTCTTGTTATATTTCTCAGGTGGTTTGATCCTGTAATCTCTCAAGTATATATTTTTGTTCTTTTATCTAATGTATTTGCTTTTCTCAAATTATCCCATCAATCCTAATTGTATATTTGCGCAATGAAGATTAATTCCAAAGCTCTGCACAATAGTCAATAAATACACGTGATGTTTTGAAAAAAACAATACAATACAAAGCAAAACAAAGCAAAACAAATTATACAATTAATAATAAATCCCATGCAAAAAGAACTCATGATATTGTGTTTTGTTTCTAGTGTTCAAGTGTAGGGTTTTGGGCTGTGACATGGTTGTCAAATCATGGTCTGAATATAAGAAACATATTCAAACACATAAAAGTAAGTTTAACGAAAAACTGACTAATTCTATATGTACTCTCTTAGACTTTAAAAATAATTGCGTTTACGTGATGTGTTAGAGTTGTTTTTAAAACCTATATTGCTGCAGACTAAACCAGCAGTTTAGCCTGCAGTAGTTGCATTTGTCCTCATTACAGTTTCTTGTCAATGCTTTGGTTAAACTAAACCAGCAGTTTAGCCTGCAGTAGTTACATTTGTCCTCATTACAGTTTCTTGTCAATGCTTTGGTTCGGTTTACACAAATGTCCTATTGTTATAATGGTAGTACAATTGATCAACTCTATTGTTATATATTTTACTCAGTAACAGCAAAAAATTGATATTTTATGTATAACATTTGATTTTTTGGTGTTTTACTTTGAATAAGAATTTCTGAAATGTAGGGCGTGTGTTACAACAGTGAACACACATTGGTCTTCAGTTTCATATTTTTTCACATGGGCTGAATTCCTCCGATACTCCACTCCGTCTTTAGACTCTACCGTAACCTCGTTTCCATCTTTATTCTTCACTTTATACAGAGTATCTTCAAATGATGGTGACAACTTGTTCTTTGGCTTGACGTTCTTTACAAGAACAGTATCTCCTGTCTCGATTTGCCTGTATGATGCTTGTCTTTCCGATCAGCGTAAATTTTCACTTTCTCTTTCATCAATGCATCTTTCTCCAACAAGGCACTTTAGTTCGAATATCTCTTCCAAATAATAACTTAGCCGGGATTACTCCAGTAGTTATATGTGGAGTACTACGATACGCCATCAAGAACTTATTCATTTCTTTCTTCCACTCTTTCCCACTTGAATAAGCAATTCTCATTAACTTCAGCAAGGTACGGTTTTGTCTTTCTACTTCACCATTCCCTTGGGGCCATAAAGGAGTGGAAGTAACATGTTTGACACCGTTAATCGTCATGTAATCCTTTAATTCTGATGAAGTAAACTGTGGTCCGTTTTCTGTCTTCATAGATTCTGGAATACCATGCGTTGTAAAAATACGATCTAGCCTGTCTATGATATTCCTAGATAAAATAGACTTCAAAGTATCTACTATAATAGTCAACGACAACAAGCAAATATTCTCCCCCTGGCAATGGACCCTACAAATCTGCAGCAACGTCTTGCTAAGGCACTTTCGGCAACACCGTCCTTTTCATAGGCTCAGGATATGGCTTTTGCGAGACTAACTGACATCCATGACACACCTTACATCTCCTTTCAACTTCGCGATCAACACCGGGCCACCAAACTTTTGAACGTATCCTCTGTTTCGTCTTCATGACCCCCTGGTGCCCTTCATGTGCTAAATCTAAGACGCGAGTTCGTAGAGCTTTAGGAATAACTAACCTGGGTCGTCTAAGAACCAATTTCCCCAAAACCGTTAGTTCATTTCCTACATTACGATACTCCTTTGGTAGTTCCTTCGACTTTCCACTTTGAACAGCATTTCTTACCAAAGACAATTCCACATCACAAGCAGAGTCTTTCTCGATTTATTGAATTCGTAAAGCATTAGGTGCCGCATTCTCTGCAATAAATCTAATATACTGGTCAGCTACATTTATACTAGGATCACGTTTAACTGGAATCAAACGAGATAACGTGTCCGCAATATTTTCTGGGTCTGGGAGAAACTCAACTGTAAAATCATAGTTCTGTAATCTTAATACCCATCTCTCGATTCTAGCTGAGGGCTTATGTGTTTTGGAATAAATTACCTCCAGTGGCTTATGATCAGTAAGAACCTTAAAACGGATCCCATACAAATAAACGTGGAATCGCTCACACGCCCATACAATACTTAATACTTCTTTCTCCGTCTGAGAATACCGTCTTTCGACATATGCAACAACTTTCGTGACACCTTGTTGCTTTTGTAAGAGCACTGCACCTAAACCAACTGGACTAGCATTCGAAATAATCACTGTTTCGGCTTCCTTATCGAAATAGGCTGACGATTCGGCACTGGACATTTTATCTTTCAGATCTTGAAATGATTTATTTTGTTCCTTCCCCCAAACGAAAGGTGTTGTCGTGCGAGTAAGCTTTCGTAAAGGCTCAGCAGTAGTAGCCAGATCTGGTATAAATCGACTACAAAAATTTACCAAACCAAGGAAACTCCGGACTTCAGACGCTGTCTTGGGTTACCTGGCATTAACCACATCTTTTACTTTCTCTTCAGTGGGCCAAATTCCCTTCTCAGACACTAGATGACCCATGAAGGTAATTGTGGCTATACGGAACTCACATTTCTCTGGATTGAGAGTAAGTCCCTTCCCTTTGTAATCTTCCCAGCACTTGGGTTAACCTCTGATCATGCAATTCCATAGTGGGGTGGGGCCATGCAGAATTATATCATCTGCAATATTTTGAACGCCCTCACATCTCTGTAAAGTCGGCTGAATAATATGTTGATAAACCTCTGGGGCAGACGTTATACCAAACATGAGCCGTTTATATCGATACAAGCCACAATGGGTTGCAAAAGTGGTTATCCCTCTAGATTCTTCTGCCAACTCAATTTGGTGGAAACCCCATTTCAAATCTAATTTAGAAAACCCTTTGTATAGCTTCATTAGCTCATGTCCGCACATAGCCTTATTTCACCTGAAGGTTTAGGAACAATACAAACTGGACTTACCCATGGTGTTGGTCCTTCTGCTTTCTCAATAATATACGCATCCAACAACTCAGTCAACTTATCTTCAACTTTATTCCTCAATCCAAAAGGTATTCTTCGTGGACTTTGTGCCACTGGTCTAACCGAAGGGTCGATATGGATCTTCAATTGAAAGTCTTTCAATTTTCCTACACGAAAACATTCTAGAAATTTCTCCTTTATATTCGATTCAGTTAAGGTATTCACTTCGGGTCCCATCTTCAGCACGCCTAACTGCGTTGCACTTGAACAGCCTAGCAATGATCGTCCTGTTCCGTCTAAAACTACAAACTCAGCTTCGGTCATAGTGTTACGGTATACAATAGTAGTCTGGAATTTACCAAGAGTTTTAAGTGGTGTTGTTGACCCATATGCATAAATATTTCCTGCTGTTTTCTGGGAATTACATCTCACCCCATTCCTCTTTAGAATTTCCCAAGTACCCTTATCTATAATATTACAACTAGATCCAGAGTCAATCATAACGTTTTGAATGTCAACTCCCCCCACATTAATATCTATTAATCCAATTGAATTTGACCGTCCATTTTCATAGACAGTAAAAGCATATACTCATCGTCATAGTCTACAGATTTAACTCCTCTACTTACTTTTCCAGAGTTTCTACCTTTTAGGCTTCCTCCTTCCATACCGGTCTGTGTATTCACCTTTGACTTGCACACTGCTGCAAAATGACCAACGTTCTGACATTTCCTGCAAGTAGCTGATCTGGCAGGGCAACTTTTATCACAGGCGTATTATAAAGCTTGGATTTACGACTGGGACCATCTTTACCGCCATATCTCTGCATTGGTTTACTTGCTCCGAAGAAGGCAGCTCCATCTTTTTAGCCTGAATTTCAACCGCTCCATAGCTCGAACAATTTGTTGCAGGTCTTCTAACTTTAAATCTTGATCCCTTTCCAACAGCTTTTTCTTCAGCCCTGACGATCTGCACTTGTCAATTACTTGGTCTCGAATCTGCTCGGTAAGGTCATCGCCAAAACTACAATTTTCAGCTTGATGTCTTAGCTTAATCACAAATTGGTCAATAGTTTCACCGTCCTCTTGCTTCATTTGACGAAAAACATGTCTCTCATAAGGAACGTTAGCTTTCGGTGAGAAATATTCGTCTAACATTTTTAAAGCAATTTCGTATTCGTCACTCATACTGCTAACCTCGGCACCAGAGTCTGACGCTTCAAATATTTCTTGCACATCCACACCAGCACAATGGAGGAGGAGAGCTTTCTTTTGCTTTGCATTTTCGATTCCCTTTGCTTCCACGAAGAACTGAAATTACTTTCGCCATCTTTTCCATCTCGGAGACACACTAGTGATTTCTCCCTTACAATCGAAAGTCTGTGTACCGCTAAGTTCAACATTCACGGCCATTTAAAACGGCTTGTTAAACATACTAAAACAAAATATAATTCTATACACTTGGAATCCCATCCTCGTAGCCAATTGTAATGTCTACGCGTTTATATAACCAGGATTCAAACGGATTACTTTGATAACACAGTCCAGAGAGAAACTACCTCACAGCAAGCATACAAGAAGACAACTACGTTTATTAATTATGCATGCACTTTTATATGTTATGACTAATTAAATATACAATTAAATATACTATAGCTTTTGCTGGATACAATGAACATTTGTTTTAGTGTAATATATAACTGTTCTAGTTTTAAGTTAGACTGAATCACACAACGCGTTACCTTTTTGAGACACCAGTTAAAAATGAGCACTGGAATTACTCACTTAACTGTATGTCTTACGTATATGTCTTATTTTCTCGCTTTTAGAAATACATTGTACAAAGTGTGACGTCGTCTGCCCTCACAAAACTGCGGTAAAAGTCAATATTCTGTTTAAAAAAAATAATATATTGATCGCTATAGAATTTTATCCGTGCAGTCAGCCGAGGTCAGCATGACAACCCGCGATGTGTAAACGAGTCCTGAGGATTTCATTACCCACTCATGATTCATGAGAAATGGCCGTGAAAGAGCTTGTATATCTAATACAAAATCTTGTTGATTTATACGTAAGTTCATTATTCTCACAAAATATCATTCCTGTCTTGACGAATACGAACGTTTTAATCTAGACGAATCACAACACCGCCACGAATACTGTACATATTTGTAAACACTTTAGTCCTGAATTAATTCGTTCTACTAAACTATATAATATTATTGTGACTTTTATGATTATAGTTCAAAAAACATTGCAAAGAGGCACATCCTGAACCAAAACAAGCGTTTGATTGTCCTTATGAAGGGTGTTTTAAAACATATAGCAGGGTAAGTATTGAACTACAAAATAAGAACGCTAGGCGTACTGTAGAATGTGTTGTCGCAGTTGTTGTTGTTGTTACAGTTGCGGGTGTTGGTAGTGGTGGTGGAGTAAAAAAATATTTAGCCAGAGGCTTTCCAAGCAAGGTATTATGGAGGTGGTGAAGTCCCCCCCCCCCCTCCCGTGTTCGCCAATTAATGACACACACACAAACTCACGATAGCACTGGACAGGTTTGGACCATTCATAAACCAATGACGACAAGAGCACTCTTTCCTTCGCAGAGGCTTATTTGTATTTTTAGTGGCTCGCAGACTTCTATTTTTAGCTCACGGGCGGAATGCCCCCCACGCCTCTTCTTCTAGCCTGCTAGCCATTAAAAAACAAATCTGCTTTGTCATATCACATTTTTCTAGTTGAATTATATACCTGAATTTGATACAATAACATTTACAGCAAAATACTTTCCGGAAGTGAATTGTGATGATGACATAATAGTCAATGTCAGAATAATAATCGTATAATTATGTGGATCAGCCTTAAGTTTCCTTAGTGAAAGGGGATTGTGACGAAGGTGGGGATCAAGTCGTTTCTCGACATTCTTTGCCCTTGCACTCCCTGTACAACTTCATGTAAACCTTTCTGACAGTATACAAGCTCCGCTCTTAACTCGACAATAGCCAATACGAATAGTATAAACTTGTAAATTTTGTTCATTTTTAGGGGTCAAATCTCAACCAACATATTCGTGTTCAGCACGACGGGCAGAGATATCATTGTCATATAGAAGGATGTGGTAAAAAGTTTCGTCACAATGTAAAGTATTTCCTTACATTCATTCTTAAACTTTAGCATTTTAACTCTAGCACTTTACTTTTTAATATTAATATCGTGTATATATTTTACAGCTAAATTTGAAGCATCACATATCTTCACACGAGGTAACACATATTCTTTCTTTGTACTTCACATGACAAATACTTTTCCATCAAGTTTTGGTTGCCTTCAAATTACTATCAACTTTTTGTTACCTAACACTAGTTCTGTTTGGACATTGACTCCGAAAATACGAATTATATGAGTCGCTGAGTTAGCTTGAATCATGTTTATATTAAATGCAACCATGTCTTGATTATATACTTTGAAACTGTTGGGTCACGGGTGGTTGGCTGTAGTCAGAATAGCCTGCGTAGCTGGCGGTTTTAAGGTGTTTGGGGAATGTTGAGGCGCGGGCAGCGAAAAATTAGGGAGGCGAGAAAATATTTTAAGTACTTGTCAATCAAGGCTTGATTAAAGCGGGTCAGCTGCACGTGCTCACATTATTGGAGATGGGGGGAGCGTAAATTAATTCCTATTCCCCGGCCATACGGAGATTAAGCCTGCATCCTCCAGAGTACTAGTCAGAGTTATGTAAAATTCGATTTGGAATACTTACTCACTTACAAATGCATATGACTTGATGAAGAGTACTTGCACTATACATGCTGATGCTACAAATGATGTGCTTGTTCATTTTAAACTCTATTTCAATTGATATGTTTTAAACGCAGCGAAAGAACAAAAAGCGGCTTCGCGCTACCTACACGACCATGGACAAAGTACCGGTTAATCCATCCTCCGAGGAGACAGAAACTGGTTCTTGTACAGAACTTACAGAAGTCAAGTCATACACGTATCTTTTGATATACATGTTTCATTGTTTATTATAGTCGTTATACTCGTATTTTATATCACACATAGCTTTGGCCATAGAAATTTTCAACATTTAAACTAGTCTTCTGTACTGAAACAAAATGTCGCAGATAATTTTGTGTGCTCTCCTGTAAAATAAAGTTGAATCAGATGTAGAGATGAAAATACGAATGTGTATTATTTCCTTAGTTGCCATCCTTCTTTGTGTAGACTCCGTCCAAGAAGAAGAAGAAAAAACGTAAAAGAAAATCTTTAGCTGCAAAACTTGCGAGATATAATGGTGAGCTTTGTGAACTTCCTGTAACCTATGTGGACCCGAACGATGATCAATCCTCGGCTACGCTGTCCAAAGTGTCTTTTCGTGGAGAAACACACAGTCAAGAATGCAGTGATATTTCCACGGATTCTTCATCACATAAAGAAGACAAAAAGGAAGGGAAATCTCCTGCGCTTGGTTCTGTTGAAGATACCTCATTATCGTTATGTTCAGAAAGTATACCAAATACTTTAATAGAACGACTACAAAGCGTTATAAAGGATAGTCAATACCATGTTAACGAGTTATGTTCTACTGAAAGTAATTCGGAGAACAATTTATCAAAAGAACATACACAGGTTTTAGAATGTGCAGCTTCATCTTGAATTGTAGCCGAGGTTGCGAAAATATTGTTGTATTACGTTGTGTTATGTTACAAAAATATATGTTATACCATGGGATTTTGTGTAGTGAACTATCAGCCTAAATTGCACAGATATGCCCACGAAGCGTCATGCTATTGTGGAACTGTCTTCCTTGGATTTTGGTGAAAATGACAGGGGAGGTGCAAAAATTTTAGGGGAGGTGCAAATTGCATGAAGGAAACTATATATAGGAAGAGGAGCCACGGTAACCTCGTTGAAAAGGAGAGGTTCCCGCTGAAGAGAGATAATTACGTTGAAATGCTAATTAAATAATATTGGCAATCTCCCTACATAGCACCACTGTCTGGAAATAAGGCAAACTTCCAGATTGCTGATCATGCATGTCCATGCAATGTTGATCCATTACTTCATTTTGCACTGGGCCTAGTAAGCGTAAGTGCATGAATTTTCAAGGCATTTTGCAAAAAATCCCAAGGTTGGTGCAAGAATATCTCAGGGGAGTTGCACACCTCCCCTTAAAATCCGCTCTTGCATTGATCGAACTTTCTGTTTCATGCCAGCTCGTGGATGCACTCGGTTTCATTGTATATATAGCTATTATATTTAATATTCAAGTGCAATAGTAGGGTCATTTTACTGTAATTAGTAGGGTCATTTTACTGTAATTAATAAACTGTATAGTTTTACAAAGGTAAATCTATTATTGTACAGCGTTAACGATGGTGTTTCCAATTTAGTATGCATAGGTTAATTTTGATACAGTGCTCAAGAATGTGCTCAAGGTCTTTTCTTATTCATGATAGACTTGGATCGTGTTGATGGCACTGAAGTTGTAAGATTCTTGGATGTCTTCTGAGCTCCTTTTCCTTGACGTGTCTGAGCGTTGTGTTTGGCAGACTTTACACTTCGGTTCGCTGCAACACGATTCTGTGATGCTATTCTTGCTGAAATAAATATGCAAATTCAGCACTTTAACTTGTGTTACCAAGGGCTGGATTTATAAAAAGATAGTTAAAGTTAACTATAGTTAGTACGAAAGTTAACCAACGGAATCGCCAATTGAGACGTTAATGAAAACGAGGCTTAAATGTGAATTTGATACATGCCTGTATAAATACTGTAACTTGAAGGCCCGGAATTCTTAATTGGTTCGATTGTTAAAGACGTTACAGATTTTGAGATCACGCCTCTATCGGGTATTGGAGCTTCAGTGGTTCATTATTAACTGCATATATTACCATTATCATATTGCCATATAGACCGTGTTGCAGCCCAATTACCTTTCTACGACGCATACTATCAACAAGAAGCTTACCTATGAAATCTGGGTTAGTTTCGTCCAGTCCGTTTAAAAGAGGCGTATAGCTCTTGAACACATGACCAGTCGGGACGTCAAGATGTCCTTTAAAAATAAAATGAGTGTAATAATATATGCCTCGTACAAACAGCAGGATCGCCTTGAAAATTTACTATCGTCCACTTAAGTGGTTTGTAAAAATGAGAAGCAGGGATTTCTCTAAATCCTGGGCGTGACATCTCCCGCACTTTTTGGACACTCGCGTTTAATTTTGGTCACTCTGCCAAATATAAATATAACCCCAGACAATTATATTTGTGAAGACTGAAAGGTGAACAAATTTGGGCGTGGTTACATGTGCTTTAATAACTGATATGAAAGGTCTTTTTAGTTTTTTTTACCTGTGCAAATGTTTCGTATCATACGTTTTTGAGCTGTTACGTATTACATTACGTCATTAGATCCTGAATATAATTCACCACGTGCTCATACGTTGATTTCGTGTAGGAACGATTTCAGAACTGGGCCTGGTAAGACTTCAATAATTTTGGTTTTTAAAAGCCACAAGGCACTCACGTTTAACATCGACCAGAATATATGTTCGTCGATACTCCAAATATTCACTAGCAAACTGCTCAGTTGGCCTTTCATTCATGTTTTTCACGACACCACTTTCTTCCGCTAAATCTATTGTGTCTATAGTATATCAAGAAACCAAATTGGTAAGTAGCTCGAAAGTAGGATCGAGCGGGCAATACGGGCATGCTGTTGTGCTTGGTGACAGTGGTAGCTTTCATTAATATATATAAGACCGGTTTACACGACAAGCGTTTTCGGCACGGCACCCCTAAAAGTCGGTACCCGTGCCCAAAAATTTGGGCACGGCACCTCTAACTTTTGTCGTGTAAACGCGATAAAAATCGGCACCGGTGGCCAAAAAATTGAAGGTGTCTTGGCCCGTCTAGCGAGCGACACCGTGCCCAAAATGCGAAAATATTCCGGAAATAATCTAGTTTGAGCATGCGCAAAACAATTCGTTAATTTTCCAACATGGCATGGCGTCTTGCGAACAAGCTAAGTAGCGAAAAACGAAGAAAAACAGAAAGAACAAACTAATTTGAATAATAAATATAACACCTAAAAAGTTATTGAATAATTATCGAATAATTATTTTCAATAATTATCGCAATAGCAGGCCTGCTGGCTGCTGCATTTTCTAATATAGGCGTCTGTGCTCAAGATTTCCAGATGAAAAGCAAACATAGATTTTGCCAATAAACAAAGAAATAAGAGGCTGTGAAAGGCCTCATAGGCAGCAGTAAACCGCCGCGGTAACCACCTTCTATTAAAAACACTTTCAACAAATGGGATCCCAAGTCAAACTGGACGTTAGCTCTTCTGTGCATCCATACCTCCTGGATTCGTGGCCGATGGCGATGAATCAATATACTATTATTTTTCGTTTCAATCCGCAAAACAACAGTAGTACTTATGTCGGCTATCTTAATTTACATACAAGTCTTAAGGCCCGATCAAACGAGAACGCAAGTCATCGCAAGTAAACTTGTTTTGACTTGCGTTGAGTTGCGACGCGACCGATCAAACGATACGCAAGAAATTTAGGGCGATTTAGCCCGTGTGCTTTTCTTTCATGTTCTCACTCTTATAGTCTTATTGGAAACATTTTCGTCGACTTTTTCCAGTTTTTCGGTGTTTTTTGAAGCCATTTGGAACGAACGGTATTCGACTTCGGCGTTTCCCGCTTTTTTAACAATCACAGAGATAACTAGAGCGCGAGCACAGAGGACTAGGGACTAGCCTAGCTTTATGTTACCATGGCAACTGGTCACGAAAAACTTGCTTGAACTTGCGCTTGGTGTTCAAACGTGTCGCAAGTTTACAAAAACTTGCGATGAAGTTTGAACCAGTTCAAATCATTCGCAAGTTTTTCGTGACCAGTTGCCATGGTAACATAAAGCTAGGCTAGTCCCTAGTCCTCTGTGCTCGTGCTCTATTTATCTCTGTGATTGTTAAAAAAAGCGGGGAACGGCGCAGTCGAATACCGTTCGTTCCAAATGGCTTCAAAAAACACCGAAAAACTGGAAAAAGTCGACGAAAATGTTTCCAATAAGAGTGAGAACATGAAAGAAAAGCACACGGGCTAAATCGCCCTAAATTTCTTGCGTATCGTTTGATCGGTCGCGTCGCAAGTCAACGCAAGTCAAAACAAGTTTACTTGCGATGACTTGCGTTCTCGTTTGATCGGACCTTTACATGAAGATTGACTCAAACCACTTCAAACGCTAACAAACACCGTAATCACTAGAAATCGGGAATGCCTTTCCCCAATGGGCACGGTGTCCATTAAAAAAGTATCCCTTGTAAAAATTGTCGTGTAAACGGGTGCATAGCGAACTGAATGTTTGGGCACGGGTGCCAACCAGTGGTGCCAACTTTTAGGCGTGCCGTGCCCAAAACGCTTGTCGTGTAAATCGGCCTTATATCTAATATAAGAACGTTTTTTATTGGCTGAAAAGCGTGCTCAATAGAGACCTTTAGCATCTCGTCACTTCCACGGCACCGCAAACCTCAAACTGCAGTTGGCGTCAGACGTTTTCCGTCAAGCTTTCGACATTTAGCATGGCGCTTTTTTTCAAACCGTACGTATACGTAAAGAGCGGAATTCTAGGGAATAAACATGGCGACTGCAAGAAGGTATTGTTCATATTTGTCTCATTTTGTTTTTATTTACAGCGCTTTTACTTAAATTGAAGTAGAACATTTTAGCTTAGCAATTTCATTCATGCTGAGTGTTGGTCAATGTTTGCGATAAGTTTAAACCAAAGAGCAATGTTTACAAGAGCAAATTACACATAAGTGAAAGAACAAACTTTCTTCTGTACACCAATGACAGGTATACGTGAGATAAAACAATATTCAGGCAAACAAAAGCTAAGGTAAATGACTTACCTGAGAACCTTCTTCCTGCCGTCGAAAACGCCAAAAAAATACGTCAAACGCGACGCCAAGGACTGGTCACGTGATTTCTTGAGGTTTGCGGTTCGCGGGAAACGCAATGCTAAAGGTCTCTATTAACTCGATTGAGCACGCTAAAAAAGCGCGGGAATTTAACAGCAGAAATTAGACTTGTTTTCACACTATTTTTGTGTTGTTTTAATACTATATATATTATAAAAAGAAGCGCTAGAGTTATTGAGCTCGGCTAGCGCCTCGACCAACTCTTACGCTTTTTCGTGCTCTCCCAACTTCTCGCGTGCTCAATAACTCGATTGAGCACGCAAACCATGAAAAAACTCTTAATTTGTTCTGACTCCTTTTTAGTGCATTTTTTGGCATATTTTAATTTTTAACTTTCTGATTTTTTGGTTTTAATAGTCTTCATTGAAATGTTTGTACCAATAATTTAATTATCTATTAACTATAGTATAACTAAAAAATTATACTATTTAATATAACTTTTCTTCAAACAACAGAATTATTGTGTTTTGTATAATTTATCATGCAGTCGTGCTGTAAAAAACATTTTTCTGTTAATTTACCTTTTTCTTTGCAGTTGCATCGCTTCTTTATGTTCTCTATCAGCATAACATTTTTACAGTTTGGGTTGAAGAGTTCCTGTTGGGAATCTCGTAGCATGAATAGAAATAAAAACCAATTTAAAGTCATATTAACTCGTGTCGGCGCACAAAAAACCCAGCAAAACTCGATCAATTTTAGAAATTTTTAATATAATAGTACACCTACCTCCAAAAAGAACAACTATAAACATTGGTTTTGGTTTTGTTTGAAGTAAATTACAAACTGTTAATGGTACAAAACACTTATACAGAAATGGTAGCTTTTTAAAAATGAAAAACGTACGTTGAAACTTGAAAGTAAAAAACTAAAAATCTAATACTATTTTACCCAGTATCCTTTGCGACAATTCTCATGCAATATATGCAAATTTATGTTAATTTATGTTTTTGACGTTGTCGCCAGTGTCGGCATACACGTATTTGTGTACGTCGATATGAGTGAAAGTTGAAAGGTTGAAAGGTTTCATTATTCTTAATTTTTGAAATTTTGTCGACGTGGGACCGGTTGTACGAAGCTCACTTATCCGCTTACGATGGGTTAGACTATCTATATGTTTAGTCAATAGTCATGCAAATTAACGCGGTATGTGTGAGACCCAACATATTCCCAAAACTGCATGGCTCGATCAAAAATGCTGAAAATAATGGTAACGCTGCACGTCGATAATCAGTTTGTTCTTGCGCTTTACATTGAGAGCGGACGATATGTAAAATTTTCCATTGCTAAAGGTATTTGAACAAGCTGCAGTACCTTTCCTCGAAAATAGATTAAAAAGATTTCGACGCTATTAGCTGCGACGGTTCTTCGTCAGGAAGATATTAGCCAACATAGAAAATCGAAAGTGTCAATTTTGTTACTCAAAACACTCACCAGTAAATATCTTACTACCTAGTGTGATCATTTTTGTGATTGGCTTCCTACAACAAAAGTGATCAGTGTTTCAGTGTTTATGATTCGTTCTTTGGAAAGACGATTTATATACTTCTCTTTTAATATAAACAAAGGATGAAAAGGGTGAGAAAATCGGGCATTTGCATGATGGTGAGGTGTTTTTAAACCAGACATTGACAACCGACATATATTCAAACGCAATTTGCGGTGATAAAACCAAAAGCTGTTTATTTCTCTATTTTATAAAGCACTAAAAGTAACCCATAAAGTGAAAAATATCTTAACGCGCGCTTTTCTTAACTCTCGCAACATTCCCGCGTGTTTGGATCAGGCCATCCAAACACGGAAACCATAAAGTAATTGTATAATCAACAATCTTTCTACGCCACTGAAGTATTCAACTGTTCAATCAGCATATTGCTCGAAGAACAATTTATTACTTTCCTCACGGTTGACTCGCTTTAAGTTAGAAAATGTATTCCTTTAGGGGGGAGGGGCTTTCTTTAATTTGCTTGCACAGAAAACAGTTCTATTGTCAGGCTATATGTGAAACACAAATGAATGATTGAACAGTTGAATACTTTGATATGCATATTATATTTTTTCAAGTCTTGCTACATGTTATGATTCAATTGCAATTTTATCCCGACGCAGAACGCGTCATTTGGATGCGCAGTCGAAACTCCGAATTGGCTTTAATATGGTCGGTTGGGTATAGCAACGTTGTCTGTTACTACAGTACATCTGTCATTCTCTGTGTACGCCTATGCACATGCCTAGCATCCTCCGCAGACTGATCTCTTTTGATATTGTTAATATTGAGTTAGGTATTGGGTTACTGTGTCAGGCAGAGAGAAAAAATATTAAAGGGGTGGAAATGTTGCAACAGTTCTGCCAGTTATGAGTTAGTAAATCTATATTGCCAAATTCACAATAAAATTTCAAGTTCACACACAGCAAAAGTGATTAGAAAGAATACAAAAAGTTATATATAGGACATTTAAGTGGTTACCATGCTAGTAACCAGGCTATTCGCGAGATTTTGTGGCATTTTTTCCATCTTGGAACAGCAATAACTCGAAATGGGCTGGTAAAATGAAGGTAATCACCTAAATAACCCATATCTAGTTTTGTGTAAGCTTTCCAATGATCTAAGTCATTATTGCTTTACATTAGTTAATTTAGTTTAATTGGAAAATGTCAATCCCACCACCTAACCTGCGAACGGGCATACTCTGGGAACGAGATTGGGAAAATGTAAGAAAGTCTAAATTTTACGCCGTGAACATAAATTTTTGAAACGCTTCCATATCAAATATTCATTGTCATGTTAAAATTTACACTTCCTATTAAAATGTTGCTTTTATCACAAAATGCACAATTCTTTCACCTAACCGCCTAACTAACATGTGTTTCTTTTTTGTGAAGGGAGCGGCGGGAGAGCTTAATAGAGAGGGGAGCTCAATCAACTTCTTCACCAAACAGGGGGGGTTAGAAAGAGAGGGGCTAATTTGAGAGAGGATGAACGTTAGCATAGAGTAACATCGTATAGGTTTCATCCTATGTTATCTGCAACGGATATCTCCAGACACATTCAGATATAGTAATATTAATAAATAATAAATAACAAAGACACGAGTCGTTATTTTAATTGTTCGTCATTTTTACGTAAAAATTACATCAGCTGAACTTTATACTGTACAAGACACATCTGATTGTTTCATGTGCATACTGATGAATAGATATATCATTGCATGATACATTACATTTCCACTACATAATAGAATAATTGCAACACATTCAAACTACAAATCATGTAGAAAACAAAGAATAGTTTGGAGAAAATAACATGACATCTCCAAACATGAAATACAAAATCACATGCAATGAAATGAAGGTGATTATTTAACGGTTATATATGAATAATCACATCAAACTATTTTTCCCTTGAAAATTGAAATCCATTACGAATGAACGAGACGGAGTTTGTATTGTGAACTCTCTTAGCAATGAAAAGCCTGATTGTTTGCTTTACCGCCTTTTACTACAACAATGGCTATTTGCATGGGTGTTGGAAACTCAAAATACTTAAAAACTTTATACCAAAATGCTATAGGCTCTTCATCATATACCACACAAGAACACAAAGTCATTGACTGCTTATCCGCCTAACTGCTCGGATCTTTCCATCATTCCAGTCCTCAAAATCTCAAATCTTATTGATTGGTATGTCCACTACACATGGACGCACGCTGCTTTCTCATAGAATTTAATGGTTCGTGGGCCCTTCATCATCCTGGATCGAGGAATCCGGGAATCGAGGTGTTTATAGCGAACATATGTAAGCACATACAAATGACTTTGCGTTGACTTATCAAGAAGTTCAAGAAGTTAAAATCCATGGACAAAACAGGGAACGGGCAATATGAGATACAGAGATTCATACATGGAATTTGACCTATCTAACTTCTTAAGCAACGCACAACGGCACAAACAGAATTCGCCATTTATATGTGTTCATATGTTTTCGCTATAGATTCCCCGAATCCCCCGCGCTCTGTCCTTCCTTAAACCTGTGTCAAATTGGCGTTTTAACCGACCCACACCCAGATACTCGTTCTTACACTCACCGAAGAACAAACACGAAATGCGGATCGAGGTGTTCATAGCGAAAATATGTAAGCACATATAAATGACTTTGCGTTGACTTATAAAGAAGTTCAATAAGTTAAAATTCATGGATAAAACGGGGGAACGGCCAATATGAGATACAGAGATTTATACATGGAATTTAACTTATCATTCTAACTTCTTAAGCAACGCACAACGGCACAAACAGAATTCGCCACTTATATGTCTTTATATCTTTTCGCTATAGATCCATTCATTCCTTTCCTGTTTTAAAGATTGCTATAGGTAATCTTTAAAACGGTGATTGCTATCGGTAATCTTTAAAATGCTTACGGGAAAGAAATAGTAACCTGACCATTGATAGTTTTAGACCGGGTGATTAATCGTTCAAGATGTTGTATAGATCAGGTTTACTATCTAAATTATTTTTCTCCGTTGAAAGATCGTATAATTCAAACGGGGGTCGAGAATAAAGAATGCTTACGGGAAAGAAATTGAAGAAAATGAAATATTTTAAGAAAAATAGAGTAAATTGATAAAAATAGTAACCTGACCATTGATAGTTTTAGACCGGGTGATTGTTATATAGGCCAGGTTTACTGTCTAAATCATATATCTCCGCTGAAAGATCGTATAATTCAAACGGAGAACGAGAACAAAGAATGCTTACAGGAAAGAAATTGAAGAAAATGAAATATTTTAAGATGAAAAAGAAAATTGGTAAAAATAGTAACCTGACCATTGATAGTTTTAGACCGGGTGATTGTTCAAGATGTTGTATAGGCCAAGTTTACTATCTAAATAATTTTTCTCCTTTGAAAGATCGTATAATTCAAACGGAGGTCGAGAATAAAGAACGCTTACGGGAAAGAAATTTAAGAAAATGAAAGATTTTATAAGTTAAAAAAGAAAATTGGTAAAAATAGAAACCTGACTATTGATAGTTTTAGATCGGGTGATTGTTCAAGATGTTGTATATAGGTCAGGTTTACTATCTGAATTATTTTTCTCCGTTGAAAGATCGTATAATTCAAACGGAGGTGGAGAATAAAGAATGCTTACGGGAAAGAAATTGAAGAAAATGAAAGATTTTAAGATGAAAAAAGTAAATTGGTCAAGATAGTAACTTGACTATTGATAGTTTTAAACCGGGTGATTGTTCAAGATGTTGTATAGGTCAAGTTTACTATCTAAATCATTTTTCTCCGTTGAAAGGTCGTATAATTCAAACGGAGTTCGAGAATAAAGAATGCTTACTGGAAAGAAATTAAAGAAAATGAAAGATTTTATGATACAAGAAAGTAAATTGGTCAAGATAGTAACCTGACTATTGACAGTTTTAGACCGGGTGATTGTTCAAGATATTTCATAGGTCAAGTTTACTATCTAAATTATTTTTCTCCGTTGAAAGATCGTATAATTCAAACGGAGCTCGAGAATAAAGAACGCTTACGGGAAAGAAATTGAAGAAAATGAAAGATTTTAAGATAAAAGAAAGTAAATTGGTAAAAATAGTAAACTGACCATTGATAGTTTTAGACCGGGTGATTGTTCAAGATGTTGTATAGGCCAGGTTTACTGTCTAAATCATAAATCTCCGTTGAAAGATCATATAATTCAAACGGAGATCGAGAATAAAGAATGCTTACGGGAAAGAAATTGAAGAGAATGAAAGATTTTAAGATGAAAAAAGTAAATTGATAAAAATAGTAACCTGACTATTGATAGTTTTAGACCGGGTGATTGTTCAAGATGTTGTATATAGGCCAGATTTACTATCTAAATCATATATCTCCGTTGAAAGATCGTATAATTCAAACGAAGCTCGAGAATAAAGAACGCTTACGGGAAAGAAATTGAAGAAAATGAAAGATTTTAAGATGAAAAAAGAAAATTGGTAAAAATAGTAACCTGACCATTGATAGTTTTAGACCGGGTGATTGTTCAAGATGTTGTATAGGCCAGGTTTACTATCTAAATCATATATCTCCGTTGAAAGATCGTATAATTCAAACGGAGATCGAGAACAAAGAACGCTTACAGGAAAGAAATTGAAGAAAATGAAAGATTTTAAGATGAAAAAGAAAATTGGTAAAAATAGTAACCTGACCATTGATAGTTTTAGACCGGGTGATTGTTCAAGATGTTGTATAGGCCAGGTTTACTATCTAAATCATATATCTCCGTTGAAAGATCGTATAATTCAAACGGAGGTGGAGAATAAAGAATGCTTACGGGAAAGAAATTGAAGAAAATGAAAGATTTTAAGATGAAAAAAGTAAATTGATAAAAATAGTAACCTGACCATTGATAGTTTTAGACCGGGCGATCGTTCAAGATGTTGTATAGGCCAGGTTTACTGTCTAAATCATAAATCTCCGTTGAAAGATCATATAATTCAAACGGAGATCGAGAATAAAGAATGCTTACGGGAAAGAAATTGAAGAGAATGAAAGATTTTAAGATGAAAAAAGTAAATTGATAAAAATAGTAACCTGACCATTGATAGTTTTAGACCGGGTGATTGTTCAAGATGTTGTATAGGCCAAGTTTACTATCTAAATAATTTTTCTCCGTTGAAAGATCGTATAATTTAAACGGAGATCGAGAATAAAGAATGCTTACGGGAAAGCAATTGAAGAAAATGAAAGATTTTAAGATAAAAGAAAGTAAATTGGTAAAAATAGTAAACTGACCATTGATAGTTTTAGACCGGGTGATTGTTCAAGATGTTGTATAGGCCAGGTTTACTGTCTAAATCATAAATCTCCGTTGAAAGATCATATAATTCAAACGGAGATCGAGAATAAAGAATGCTTACGGGAAAGAAATTGAAGAGAATGAAAGATTTTAAGATGAAAAAAGTAAATTGATAAAAATAGTAACCTGACCATTGATAGTTTTAGACCGGGTGATTGTTCAAGATGTTGTATATAGCCCAGGTTTACTGTCTAAATCATTTATCTCCGTTGAAAGATCGTATAATTCAAACGGAGAACGAGAATAAAGAATGCTTACAGGCAAGAAATTGAAGAAAATGAAAGATTTTAAGATAAAAGAAAGTAAACTGGTCAAGATAGTAACCTGACTATTGATAGTTTTAAACCGGGTGATTGTTCAAGATGTTGTATAGGTCAAGTTTACTATCTAGATTATTTTTCTCCGTTGAAAGATCGTATAATTCAAACGGAGGTGGAGAATAAAGAATGCTTACGGGAAGAAATTAAAGAAAATGAAAGATGAAGAAAGAAAATTAGTAAAAATAGTAACCTGACCATTGATAGTTTTAGACCGGGTGATTGTTCAAGATGTTGCATAGATCAGGTTTACTATCTAAATCATTTTTCTCCGTTGAAAGGTCGTATAATTCAAACGAAGCTCGAGAATAAAGAACGCTTACGGGAAAGAAATTGAAGAAAATGAAAGATTTTAAGATGAAAAAAGAAAATTGGTCAAGATAGTAACCTGACTATTGACAGTTTTAGACCGGGTGATTGTTCAAGATGTTTCATAGGTCAAGTTTACTATCTAAATTATTTTTCTCCGTTGAAAGGTCGTATAATTCAAACGGAGCTCGAGAATAAAGAACGCTTACGGGAAAGAAATTGAAGAAAATGAAAGATTTTAAGACAAAAGAAAGTAAATTGGTAAAAATAGTAAACTGACCATTGATAGTTTTAGACCGGGTGATTGTTCAAGATGTTGTATAGGCCAGGTTTACTGTCTAAATCATAAATCTCCGTTGAAAGATCATATAATTCAAACGGAGATCGAGAATAAAGAATGCTTACGGGAAAGAAATTGAAGAGAATGAAAGATTTTAAGATGAAAAAAGTAAATTGATAAAAATAGTAACCTGACTATTGATAGTTTTAGACCGGGTGATTGTTCAAGATGTTGTATATAGGCCAGATTTACTATCTAAATCATATATCTCCGTTGAAAGATCGTATAATTCAAACGAAGCTCGAGAATAAAGAACGCTTACGGGAAAGAAATTGAAGAAAATGAAAGATTTTAAGATGAAAAAAGAAAATTGGTAAAAATAGTAACCTGACCATTGATAGTTTTAGACCGGGTGATTGTTCAAGATGTTGTATAGGCCAGGTTTACTATCTAAATCATATATCTCCGTTGAAAGATCGTATAATTCAAACGGAGATCGAGAACAAAGAACGCTTACAGGAAAGAAATTGAAGAAAATGAAAGATTTTAAGATGAAAAAGAAAATTGGTAAAAATAGTAACCTGACCATTGATAGTTTTAGACCGGGTGATTGTTCAAGATGTTGTATAGGCCAGGTTTACTATCTAAATCATATATCTCCGTTGAAAGATCGTATAATTCAAACGGAGGTGGAGAATAAAGAATGCTTACGGGAAAGAAATTGAAGAAAATGAAAGATTTTAAGATGAAAAAAGTAAATTGATAAAAATAGTAACCTGACCATTGATAGTTTTAGACCGGGCGATCGTTCAAGATGTTGTATAGGCCAGGTTTACTGTCTAAATCATAAATCTCCGTTGAAAGATCATATAATTCAAACGGAGATCGAGAATAAAGAATGCTTACGGGAAAGAAATTGAAGAGAATGAAAGATTTTAAGATGAAAAAAGTAAATTGATAAAAATAGTAACCTGACTATTGATAATTGTTCAAGATGTAGTATATAGGCCAGATTTACTATCTAAATCATATATCTCCGTTGAAAGATCGTATAATTCAAACGAAGCTCGAGAACAAAGAATGCTTACAGGAAAGAAATTGAAGAGAATGAAAGATTTTAAGATGAAAAAAGTAAATTGATAAAAATAGTAACCTGACCATTGATAGTTTTAGACCGGGTGATTGTTCAAGATGTTGTATAGGCCAAGTTTACTATCTAAATAATTTTTCTCCGTTGAAAGATCCTATAATTTAAACGGAGATCGAGAATAAAGAATGCTTACGGGAAAGAAATTGAAGAAAATGAAAGATTTTAAGATGAAAAAAGAAAATTGGTCAAGATAGTAACCTGACTATTGACAGTTTTAGACCGGGTGATTGTTCAAGATGTTTCATAGGTCAAGTTTACTATCTAAATTATTTTTCTCCGTTGAAAGGTCGTATAATTCAAACGGAGCTCGAGAATAAAGAACGCTTACGGGAAAGAAATTGAAGAAAATGAAAGATTTTAAGACAAAAGAAAGTAAATTGGTAAAAATAGTAAACTGACCATTGATAGTTTTAGACCGGGTGATTGTTCAAGATGTTGTATAGGCCAGGTTTACTGTCTAAATCATAAATCTCCGTTGAAAGGTCATATAATTCAAACGGAGATCGAGAATAAAGAATGCTTACGGGAAAGAAATTGAAGAGAATGAAAGATTTTAAGATGAAAAAAGTAAATTGATAAAAATAGTAACCTGACTATTGATAGTTTTAGACCGGGTGATTGTTCAAGATGTTGTATAGGCCAGGTTTACTGTCTAAATCATAAATCTCCGTTGAAAGATCGTATAATTCAAACGGAGATCGAGAACAAAGAACGCTTACAGGAAAGAAATTGAAGAAAATGAAAGATTTTAAGATGAAAAAGAAAATTGGTAAAAATAGTAACCTGACCATTGATAGTTTTAGACCGGGTGATTGTTCAAGATGTTGTATATAGGCCAGGTTTACTATCTAAATAATTTTTCTCCTTTGAAAGATCGTATAATTCAAACGGAGGTCGAGAATAAAGAATGCTTACGGGAAAGAAATTGAAGAAAATGAAAGATTTTAAGATGAAAAAAGTAAATTGATAAAAATAGTAACCTGACCATTGATAGTTTTAGACCGGGCGATCGTTCAAGATGTTGTATAGGCCAGGTTTACTGTCTAAATCATAAATCTCCGTTGAAAGATCATATAATTCAAACGGAGATCGAGAATAAAGAATGCTTACGGGAAAGAAATTGAAGAGAATGAAAGATTTTAAGATGAAAAAAGTAAATTGATAAAAATAGTAAGCTGACCATTGGTAGTTTTAGACCGGGTGATTGTTCAAGATGTTGTATAGGTCAGGTTTACTATCTAAATTATTTTTCTCCGTTGAAAGATCGTATCATTCAAACGGAGAATAAAGAATGCTTACTGGAAATAAATTGAAGAAAATGAAATATTTTAGAATAAAAGAAAATAAATTGGTAAAGACAGTAACCTGACCAATGATAATTTTAGACCGGGTGAATGTTCAAGATGTTACATAAGGGAGAATAAAGAATGATCACAAAAAGAAGTAAAGGAGGAAAAATAGAAGTTACCCAAATGAGGAAAATAGTGGAGGAATATAGAAGTTTTGAAAGTAAATTTAAAAATTGCTTTAATTGTCTTGAAATGTAAATAATCAGGATGCTATATAGATTATGGCACCATTAGAAAAAGCCTGAGTAGTGTTGGTCTAGGCCTGAGTGGACTCTGGTGGGCGGGAACGTCCAACTTCCCGATGTAGGATGTACCATCAATATTTCCTACACCATGCCCTTCTAGTGAAAGTGTAATACCATTTTATATGTGCTATATGTTTCATTTGTTAGTGATCTTATCCGCTGTTTGTATCTCATACGAATGCCGAGTATTAGCATATTTTGGACGGATAGATTATTTATATATTTCAATAGGAGATATATCATTGATTTCAGAAACAGAGCTGAATATTATACTTTGCGATCCTGAATATTCTAGTTTGAAAAAGTATATTGATTAATAAAGAAACATTATTATTAAATAAATTAGAAATCCTGAATGGTTCTCATGTTTTGGTACGTTATAGAGGAAGTATGCAAGTGAAGAAACGAAAGTCGCCATCACCATCACCATCACCATCACCATCACCATCACCATCACCATCACCATCACCATCACCATCACCATAACCATCACCACCGCCATCACCTGACTCGTCCCATCACCATCACCATTACCATCACATTACCAACATGGCAAAGTAAGCTGACAAGAAAATGTATGCTATACTGTAGATTGTCCGATGCGACGAGTGGTTGTCATTGTTTAATTCTCCCAATTGATTTCTGTCCAGGTAGCCTCGTTTTGGTTCATTTTTCATATTTCAAATAACGGTGATAATTTCCATTGCACGCGAATTCGTATCATCCTACTAACTTCCAGACGAAGAGCCTTCGCTCAAAACGTCGAAATTTTTATTGTATTTTTCAGGTAGCTTTACACAACAGTCAACCGCCGTATATTTGTTACACTCTACCCACACTAGCACCGCACGTTCGGGATATATTAACTATGCATGATGCTTAAACTTCGCTTGCATATGATGCTTAAACTTGCGCTTTAATAAACAGTCTTGCTAGAACATGTGTTGATTTGATTTTAAGATGTACACTTGATGAAATAATGCAAAGTATTGTTGCCCAGCCTTTGATCGAATTGGTCAACTGAGCTTGTGTTCCATCACTTAACATAATGAAGAGCCTACATTATCAAGCCTACATTCTTTAGGCCTATAACATATTGAATGACACAAAGACTCAACCAGGTATTTATCACCAAGAAAACACAATACATAAGCAGCTCATTATCCACAGATTTCATCAGATTATGTTTTGATCACAAACTCACTTTGAAAATATTCCGCCTAGAATTTACAACTTTTGAAAAAACCCATTTAACCTCGTTTGTGAAGGGAAAATCCGGTTTATCATTTTGGCAAGTTTTTTATTTGCTTTCCGTTTGATGTGTTTTGACTGTGCTGCTTACAAGAAAATTTGATTTATAATATATATTGTAATGTTGTCATAACGTTATTGTTCATTTTCCCAATTGTTCAATGTTCATCAAGACTTTAATATTTAGGTGGGTTTCACTAAGTACTATGTACCATACAGCAGATGATGGTTAGGTAAATTTTTCACACATTTCTGGAGAAAAATTTAGGAAGAGAGAGATTTAGTCAAATTTACTTTCTGCTTAAAATTCTCTTTTTAATAAGCTTTAAAAATTCCGTGAAGTCGTCCATCATCTGCTGTTCCCATTGCTTAACTAAAACCCACCTACGCGGTATAATCCTTAGCTGCTCATGCAGCAGTTCACGTTGATGTGGTTTTTGCAAACTCAGACATTTTAGTTGTCTGAATCTTCACATGATTATAACAGTATCTTCGTTTCATTTCATGCAGGTAACCGCATTTGTTTGTTTCATTTTGCAGTTGATTTGTCTGCGAGTAAGCACGGTTATTTTTTCTTATGGCAATGTTAAATTTAGATTTAGTTTGTCCATCTTGCCATTTTTAAGGTCCATGTAAGTTAGTCCTATGTTTGAATAAAGATACAAAGTTTCAGTCAAAGCAATACAAAAAGAAGCATATTCCGAAGAAAAAGAAGCATATTCTTATAAAGAAGAATATATACTTCTGTAAAGCGTAACCAAATTTGTGGATTTAATGTAGGATTATTTTGCGGCGCATGCAGAACGGCCATTCAACAATTTAATTAACCAACTTTCCTATACGCAGAGGCATTTTTGTTTTCTTTAGTGGCTATTTTCAGTGGCAGGCTGGATTGTGAGTCTAATCATTCTTCATTATTTCCATGCACGTTTCCCAGAACAGCCTCTTTTTACCCTTGCAGCGCTTATCTTTCGACCGAGCATGCTCGATTTCTGGCCCTGTCCCGAGAGCCTGCTTCCCCGATCGATACCAGCAAAAATACCATTGGCACTGAAAAATGCCAGTGAAAAAAGCCAAAGGCCTTTGCGACGGAGGGGAAATGAACCTTGTACTTAACTGCTATCTATGACTGCCACAGCGGGCTCGAAATAGCGCTGGAAAGTTCAGTGAGGGGTCAGTATCTACATGACTGATCAAGATATACAGACTTGGTGGTTAAACAGTAAAAATGGATGGTCTCTCGATATTTCGAGCACTGTCAGTATTATATTTATATTAAACATTGTAGTTTTCTGCCATACCTCATTGTTGTTTGCTGCTACTACTCTTATTGCTCAAAATATTGATTGATTTCCGTTTTCTCAGTTTCAAACTTGGTTTTTGTTAAGTTTCTTCAGAGTTCTGACTAAACAAAAAGAAAATGTTGATGTACCTTAACCTGCCGTTCAACTACTCTTCTTAGGTTAACCCCCCCCCCTCTTGTGTTCACACGACTGCATGTACTGTATATCTGTATGGCCGGAAAAGAAAACGAGATAAAAACATGCAGAACAAATAAGTGAAACTTACAATTTGGTCTTCCCAGGGAGTTACTGGTAACGCTTAGTCCTGCCGACTGATCGACGGCTGAATACGACATTTGAGTCCAAACAATCCCGTTTGAATCAAGTTAATGTTATTTTGAAGAATTCGTATGGATATTCCATGATGTAACACTCGGTGAACAAATAACTGACTTTGTTGTTCACTATCCCAAAGAACTGCAAGGATCTGCTACAATCATCCACAATTAGCAACAACAGAACTCCAATCTTAAGCTTATAGTTCAAATTAATGAGAAATCTAAAAAATAAAACGAAATAAATATTTATTGTTGCGTTATTGTCCTAATCAAGTGGTCAATACAGAGTCAATAATTTAATAAAAACACATATTAAATACATATTATACATAACTCTGTCATACAATTAGATTTATCTAATCACCTTATCGACATAGGTATTAATATTCGGTGAAATTCCATTGTGTTTTTGTTGTAGATTGTGAGTTTTCTTGTTTAACAGCCATCATATTTTCTGTGATAATACCGACACAGTCTGCGATATCAGTAATTCCGCACTTCTGGTAGTTCTGTCAGTGGACGACAAACCTAAAAAGTATTTAAATGAAATGTTGATTAATTGTCTTCTTATTCCGTGCCATTGGGTTTGTTCGCGCAATGGTAAAACTTACTTCGTAAAATGAAATATGCGCGATCAATATTTATCATGTCAAAGTGTTTTTTTAACAACCATGAACTGTATATTTAGCAGTTCAGACTCTCATGACGACGTTTATGTGAGAGATGAGCTGAATTGGTGGAATTTTTAATCATTTCAAGCGACATAAGTTGTCACTACCACAGTCATCAGCCAACTAATTATCTTCACTTGCGCACGCATTTTTATACCCTTGCACTGTCCAATTAACTTAATTAACTAATTAAGATTATGACATCAACTAATTTTCTACCAAATTTGGTAATCCATATTATGACATCAAATAATTACTGCAAAAACCTTTTAACATACCAGCGCTACCTTAACAGACTTAAAAATACAATAAATAAAAAGCCCTTTAATTCAAACAACCAAAACCATTCACTAAGAGGAACATTGCAATTTTGCTTAATTGCCATGCATTAAATACAAAAGCACTAACTACAACTTCAAAGGCACTGCTAAAAACCTACTTTCATAAGATTATTGTATGATATAGTTTGCTAGGCACTTTTATATTACTCAATACATGAAATTAGAGCATTCTACACCAATTTTTGGGCTGCCTATGATCTCTATCGAGATGAAGCCGCCATGTTTCGCTGCCTAGCAACAAGTCCCATTCTCTTTTTGCTTCTTTTCCACTCAAAAACACATTCAAAAGTGTGATACACATAAAAAACTTTTGCTCAGTCATGCCTGCAGTGACGCGGCACAAACGATTACAACCAAATAAGTGAATAAAAAGTGGTAAATTGTAGGAGAAACTGTTTGTATTTATAAATGCTTAAAACTTACCATATAAACACCATTATATTTACGAGGGTTTGCAGATTTTCGTCAGTGACTTCTGTATAATTCATGTCTGCGCTACTTTTTTCTGCTCTAAATTTCACTAATGCTGAAGCCAAAACGTTCACATATCACATATATAATAATCATTTCAGTTATTAAAAGTTCATTATATATCAAAGTTTTAATTACAATTTTAATTTAAAATATTCAAAAAAGGGTTATTAACAATTTTTCGCTTCAGTTCTTCACCTTCTTACACCCATATTTTATGCCAGAGTCATGGCTCCCATGAAGGGATGAAATAAGAAAATAGGAAGAAATACTGCAGTTGATAATTATATTGGCTATTCACGGTTGTTGTAGCTTTCGCAACTTTGTAAAAGAATCGCGACTCAACAATCAATCATTATCAATGTACTGAGCCAGTTTTCGATGACTGGACAGTTTAGTGAACACTCTGATATTGGTTTATATCGCGGAGTCGGGATAATCGTAGTTGCTGAGTAATGTTGAATGATGAATAATGGCCATTATCCCGACTCGGCGACTCCGATCACAATGCGTCATTTGCAAACGGCTTTATATAGCAATTGATTTTGATAGGCATTTGACGCGTTTCAATATGGACCTGACGCAAGCAGGATGGCAACGTGACCACGACGATTATTAATACAGTAAAATTCATATTATTGAAAAGAAATGAATAATATAAGGTCCCTCGGGAGTTTTAGGGAGGTCCCTGTGAACAACGGTTGCATTTCAAGCTGCGGCGATGTGGTACTCCAAATTGGATCAGTAAAACTCTTCTCAAACATAAAGCGCGCCCTTGCCCCCCTCTTTTTACCTTCTAAAATTGTATTATATAATTTACACGAAGAATAATACACGATCTTTTTACAATTATATATTTCAATGAATTTGCTTTGTCCGTCGTCGTCGTGTTGCCGTCCTACATCCTTTAGGTCCCCATTGTTCAGCTCGGTAGCGCTAAACGAAACATGTCCGATCAGTCCGCCCGAAACCTTCGTCCTGCCCCAACTCATACATGATGTCCAGACTAAGAACCCTAACCTAATTTGAAAGAGAACTTGCGAAGGCAGTAAAGAAGAAAAAGACCATGTGGAGACGTGCGAAGCGTTCATCTAACCCGCAGCTCATGAATACGTTTCGCAAGATTAGACAGCATGTAAAAAACTGGATTCGTGCAGAGTGGAAAAATTACCTGGTTGACGTTGCTAGTGAAGTTCATTCAAATCCTAAACGATTTTGGACTTTCTTTTCTTGTAAAAACAAAAGGAAACCAATTCCCGATACGGTTGTTTATAATGACGTGACTTTGTCAGATGATCGGGCTCGAGCAGAGGCATTTAATAATTACTTCCAGTCGGTATACAGGGTGTATCATAAAAAAGTGAACTCTTTGAAATTTAATACAATAGTGAACCTTTTGAAATTGAACTTCATATTTGCATTTTCTTTCAAATAATCTATTGTACCCTATTGTATTTAATTTCAAAGGGTTCACTTTTTTTTGAGACACCCTGTACAGGGTGTCCCAAAAAAGTCCCCCTTTAGAAATCACTCTTGTGCGTTATTATACCTTTGGGAATTTAATTGAATTGTACATGAACGGCGGAAGTATTTACAACTTCCCTTCGTCCAAATAATTTAACGCGACGTATAAGTTGTTGCGACAAATACTCGTTGCTCTGTAGTCAGTTGAACCATTCTTACTCGAACTCGGATGGTAAGACGAATTTGTAATTTGACATTTTTGTGTTGCTGTTCATTTTAGAAGCTATTTTAAATTCCCAGGGGTATAACAAGGCACGTTTGTTTAACAACAAAAGAGTGATTTCTATAGGGGGACTTTTTTGGGGACACCCTGTATAGGGGGACTTTTTTGGGACACCCTGTATAAGGATCATTCAAATTGCGTGATATCTCAAGAGTGTATTATTCAATCTAGAACTGGATGTTGTCTTGAATTAGTCCAGGTCACTGTCGAGGAAGTTTTTAAGTTACTTAGCTCTTGGATATTAGCGAGTTTACGATTGACGACGCGGTGTGCGAAGACGCCGCAAGAGGACTGAAGAGTAGTGTGTTTGGGGTGTCTTCACTTTTTCCCGCGGCGTCTTATTGCACTACGAAACGCAATTTTTCCAATTCTACGTTTTGTTGACAACGTAGTATGTTTTAAGCTGAGTTTTCATATTTTTCTTTTTGGTTCTACGGTGTCTTCGCACACTGCGTCGTCAATCGTAAACTCGCTATTAACAAAGCTATTGGACCGGATGAATTTCCAACTATTGTTTTAAAGAAGTGTGCTGTCTTACTATCGCCATCATTAACAGCTGTGTTTAATTGTGGCTTAAGAAATGGTCTTCGATTAACTCAATGGAATTGAAGTGTGCAAACATTCCACCAATTTTTAAGAAAGGTAAGCGAGATGAATATAGTGTCTAAAGTCCAAGAACAGTGCGTGGCTTTGCATTTAGTTCCTCATGTCTCGACGGTGATTCACGACTCTCAACATGGTTTTAAAAAAGGGCGGTCTTGCGTTACACAATTGTTGGAAGTCTTTCACGTAATTGGAAGTGCTCTTGTCTCTTGATAAAGGTTTTGAGTCTGATGTTATATACTTGGATTTTTGTAAGGCTTTCGATTCTGTTTGTCATGCAAAACTTTGATCTAAATTACGATGGTATGGAATAGAAGGTCCCTTGCTAAAGTGGTTTCATTCCAGGGCCTTTTTTAAGAATTTTCTCGTGGGGGGCATTTTCCTATAAGGGACCTTCCTGGACAAAATCTTTTTACCTTGCTTGTTTCTTTGTATTTAATTTAAGAAAAAGGGACTTTTCCTGGGGGGGGGCAAAACATCGATTCGTGGGGGGGGGGACACAAGGGGGGACTGGGGGGCATTTCCTCCCACAGCCTATCTGTTAAAAAAGGCCCTGTTTCTAACTGGAAGAAAGCAAAGAGTAGTAATAAACGGTAAACATTCTGCATGGGCGGAAGTAAGATCTGGGGTTCCACAAGGATCCATATTGGGTCCCATATTATTTTTAATATATGTCCATGATATGCCTGACGTGGTACAAAACTGTAGAATAGCTATGTTTGCTGATGACACTAAGTGCTTTAATGTCATAAAATCGGTAACTGACTCTAGCAATTTACAACTGGATTTAGACTGTTTATGCCTTTGGTCTAATAAAAACGAGCTTTATTTCCAACCATCTAAATGCAATAATTTGCGTATCGCAAAGGTTTTGATTCACATTCTGCATACTTGGCAAAGAACACGGAGGTTACCTCAAAATTTATCTTAGTCAGCCCTGGTAATTTAAACTCAACACCTTCCTAACTTCTGCGTTAGGACTGGTTCAATGGCAGGTTTTCAATAATACCATGCTAAAACTCAAATATCTCCGCGTATATCATCGCAGAGCGATCAAATTTGCATCAGTATATTGCAAAAAGATTGCTCTTTCCACATTTCCAAATATTTTTGCTGAGAACAAATGAATTCATGCACATACTCAAACTTCCAATCTCACGGCATGCGTGGTTATAGTTCTCGTGGATACGCGACCTCCACGCAACGCTTTATCCCCAAGAACACGAAAGCTGCAAGGGGGGACCTGTCAAAAAATTGTTAATTAATCTCTGATTAATCGCATAATTACACAGGAAAAAGCCTGGGAACGAGATTGATAATTATATGGGGAGTTTGTTGACGTTCTCCCCCCTCCTTGCAGCTTCTCTGTATCAGCCTTCAAATGCAGTTAAGACACTGAACTGTGGGCCTGTTTTAGTTGCTATAAACACCAACACTTTGTACTCACCCTTTAGGGTTCGGATGAAGAGGTTCGACTGTATATGCAAAATAATCAGATTGTACCGATTAATCTGCAGATTAGACATTGTGTTTGGCCACAGATGAACTAATTGGTTCATCTCAACTAAACTGCAATGGAAAAAAGACCCTTGCCCTTATTTTAATAAAGCCTACAAAACATATATTATGGAATAGTTAATATATATAAAGCAATAAAGCAATCTAAAGTGTAAGTCAATTTACAGACATGAATGCAGTTTTTAAATATGACTTCGATTTTTAAAATATCCATAAAGTGTCACTATATTTCCAGCCAACATGAAAAACAAATTTCATCCATAAAAAACAAAAACAACATATTATATTTCAATCATATTATAGTTAGTTTATGTTCATCGCTTTTACTCGTCGTTTTCGAATTCTTTGGGATCTTTTCTGCTCAGCCGATGGTTTTCATTCTTTGCCCAGTTAATAACCAAGAAACCAGAGATAAAGCCAGGCAAAATATAACCAACTGAAGTCATAAAACGACGTACAACATTTGGACCACTCTTTGTAATAAATCCAGCAAAAGCACGCTGTTCAAATGGCGACAACGAGTACGTGATAATGTTCTTAGCTTTAATAAGATTTCCAAATTCTTTTCCACCCATCTTAGACAAGATTTAACGAAAGTTTATGCACAATTTAACTGCTATTAAATTTTCAGCCAATATGGAGGATCAAAGAGAAACAGGATTGAAGGGACAAGCAAGGATAAAAATTATGTTTGGTCATTATTGTCCTGGATGATCCGTGTGATCCCCTCAATGCCAAAATTCGAAATTGTCATGCAAAATAAACATAATTACGAATTATGTTGTTTTTATATAGTGATTGCTACGCTGGAATGCAGTTATTTTGCATACAAAAAATCTTTATGAGGCTAATGGGACGGGATGTAAATTAAAGTAAATAAAGGTGACGTTGCCAAAAACGAAGGATTTATGCCGTTTGCGTGGAAGTTGTTTCATAACTCGGACAGTATGGAAGAAGAAACACAACCTTCTGGCATTCCTAGATATGGCTCTATTCATTCCGATACAACAAGCCATAGACTTGTCATACCAGCTCGAGTACTAACCAAACAACTTGATATTAAACATGAGAAGAGTCTTAAACGTAACTTATCAAACGTTGTTAAAACAACTAAATACACAATATGGAATTTTCTACCAAAAAATTTGTTTGAACAGTTCCATCGTTTTGCTAACATCTACTTTCTGGCAATAGCGATTTTAAACTGGGTGCCGGCAATTAAAGCATTTTCGAAAGAAATAACTATGATCCCATTGTTGTTTGTGCTCTGTGTGACATTGGTGAAAGATTTATTTGAAGATCGGAGGCGAAGGAGATCAGATAATGAGGTCAACAACAGGCAATGCCTGGTCTATGATATGTAAGTGATATGTAATAATGTAATTACTATTCCATTGAACTTGTGAATAGGTCATCTTCATAACAATGTCAAATATTTCTAGTACTGTTTCTGGTTACTTGGTCGGGTTTTCTGTAGTTTCTAATTAATACGACATCAAATGAATAAATGCCAGAGTAAAATAATGAACGAAGCCACATCATGGCTATTCATAGCCTGTGCCAAAGCCATTATATCATGGCTTTTATTGGGTTAAAACTTAATTAGTGTATAGCCAAAATTTGGAAATCTTGCCTGCAATAAGGCTCTGTTCACATGTAGACAGATGAATTTGAAACCATACTAAAAGTTGCATGATTTCATCTTGTGCTTACACAGTCCTGACACATGAAACTGCATGGACAAATAATAATGCATACGGTTCCGAATTTGTCCAGTCTTGTAGGAACATAGTTTAACGTTATGTTTATATGAGTTTATCTTGAAGCCTCAACTGGCATTATAGTTTTATAAATTTGCCTAATTTCTCCTTTCAAGCTAGTTCACACAGGATGCATGAGAAGGAATTTGATTGCAGCTATAAAATTCATGCAGCTAACAAATTCCTCCTATTCTTATTAATAGAAATTTCTAGCGAGCTAATTGAAATGTGACAGTATGTTATATTAAAAATAATTATGATGGTCTTCGCTTTTCTCAGAATAGAATAATTTCAATTAAAAAACAAGCACTGTTAACCCATTGGGCTGCAATGTGCCCAAATGCGCCCTACTTTGTTATTTTATGCGTCAAGGGAAGGGTCTTGCACATTAATGGTTAAACTGCCCAAGATTATTTTGAGACACATGATCACTCTTGCACAATTCACTGAGTGCTGTGCACTGGAGTACCGGAGGGCGGAGCTCTGACGTTTTTTGTCTGCCGGAGCCGAAGTTTACTGCACTCTCTCTCAGCTCCGGCTGGAGAGTCAGAATGACTTTGATTCTTTGAATTTGTTGAAAGTGCATTAAATCTGAAGTCGTATCTGTTGTCTCAAACGGCAACATTGCAACAAGTCATTATTGCGTCTGTGATCTTATCACAGGAAAGTTGTAATACAATCGCAAGCGTCATGCATCACCCATAAGTGGGTTATTTACGCAAAGGTGCCAGTGATGTATTGAAGACTGTTTTGTAGGAAGTTTAAATCAATAGAGAACATTGTTGTAATTGTGTATTTTAAATTTTGTATTATAGAAGATAAGAAACAATGGACACTCTGAAAACGATTAACATTTTTATTATATGTTTTGACTATATTGCAGTCATCAACAGGAATAATGAACGCACCCCCCCAGAGCAAAATCTGAAAATCCGCCTATGATTATAGCTTTTTAGATCTGACCGGTAAAGCCATGCCTTACAAAAGTTAATTAGTACACTGTTGCACACTTGATAAAAGCTGCATGTACTAATTTATAAAAGACACTTTGATTGTGTAAGCCAGACTTTATAATAACTTGGTTATGTTCTGCCAAGTTATAGCACATTTTATAGAGTTGTACTGTAAGATGTACATTCTGCAATCTTTTTTTTATTATTATTTATATGCCCACATATCATAACATACTATATTTACATTCTTGTTAATACCTAATTATATAATATGGCCAGGGGGCAGGGGCCTAGCATAAACCTTAACAGGTTTTTATTTAAGACCCTAGTTATAACAATATAAGTAACAGTTTGTAATAACAGTCAACCAAATTTAAAGTGACATATATAGACTAATTATAATAATTATGATCTTAAAAATGTCTAAAATATTTAAATCTTTAACAATCGGTTCGCTATGTGCCAAATAAGAGTTGAATATCATAAGACGCACAATCTTTTTTGAATATTCATTAATTTTTAAATCCTATTTTTGTATGTATTCCCCCTAATTATATTGCCATAGATTAAATTTGGATAGACTAAAGTCTAAAGCGTAGTAAATAAGTGTACGAGCATTTAAATTTGTAAAATGTCGTATTTTGGCGATTATTCCGGCAGATTTAACAATTTTTTTCGATATCAAATCCACATGGTCATTCCATGTCAAGCATTCATCTATATATAACGATACCAAGAAATGTGATACTTTTGACTTGCTTATTAATTGTATTATTGTTTATTGAAATTGTTATGTTAAAATCTGCTTTTTGTTATAAGATCTAAATAGAATAAACTTTGTTTTTGAAGTATTTATGGATAATATATTGATATTTAATATTTATTTATATTTAATTAGTAAGGACCTCTAATATGCGATTCCTCCTCGCTTAATTGGTTAAAAGTTTTACTGTGAAGGCTAAAAGGTTTTACATTGTTTAATGACTATAGCTGCAGCATCTACGCAGAGTACCTGATTCTCCAGAAAGTTATTTTACTGAATTTGAGAAAGTGGTTGAGTCACTTGACACAGAAAATCTAGAATAATTCCTCTTGGGTGACCTAAATGTTGATTTTAAGCAATCAGTTAACTTCTCATATAGAGATAAGCTAAACGAAATATTTGATATTTATGGCTTACATCAATTGATCAATGAGCCAACTCGAATTACTGAAATATCCAGTACTTTGATAGACCTTTGCCTAACTAACTCCACATTGACAATAGTAGATTCCGGTGTAACACACCTTTCAATTAGTGACCACTCATTGGTCTATATGGTACGTAAGGCCATTACATACGGGCAGGAGCCAAAACAATAAATGTTAGAACATTAAAAAATTTTAATAGAGAAAATTATGGGAAAATGTCTATCACTTTGGAGACCCTTTATTAATGAGAGTTATTGAAAAACATGCACCATTTAGATCCAGGCGGATTAGTAGTAAGAAATCTCCCTGGATTACAAACGAACTTAGGCGTTTAATAATATTTAAACGAGACTATTTAAAAAAGAGAGTTATTTCATCTGAGGACCCTAACACTTGGTAAGTTGGTATCAATATAGGCAAGCACGAAATCAGACAAATAATCAAATCAAAAAAGCCAAACGACTTTACTTTACAAAAAATCTTGATATGCATAAACATGACATGAAAAAGAGAGACTGATAAACGAACTAAATTCGTGAACTTTTAGAAAAACTAAACACATTACTGAAATTAAAATAGGAGAGCAAGTAGTAACATCACCTGTTGAAATGGCTGAAACTTTCAATAGTAATCTATTCCAACTGCACTCCTGCTCCCATTGGCTCACAGGCAGGGCGTTTTGGGAAATGCGAGCCCGTGAGCCGAGGAGCGAGGCAGTGAACGGTCTATTTTGGGAGAGGAGGTGGGGAAAAACGACGAATACCGTCAACCGAACCTGTCATACACAAAATTATTACAATATACTATTCCTCATCAACTGCGTAGGAAAGTGTACTATTTAGGCTTTCGGCCCAAATATATACAATCACACAGGGATATAAGTTATTTCATATACCAGCCCCCAATGGCCAAATGGTTAGGCTTTCCTACCTACACGCCCGGGCGCCTCGTTTAACAAACTGATCCCGACTTAATGAGATATCATTGTTTTATAGCCAATGTTACGCATGACTGCACTTGGGATAGTAATCTATTCCAACTGCCCTCCTGCTCCCATTGGCTCACAGGCAGGGAGTTTTGGGAAATGCGATCCCTGTCGCCGGGAAACACCTCCTTCATATCTAACCAGGTAATCTCCGTGTAATAGGGCACCGCCTATACCCTAACCCAACATTACCCGTAACTCAATCCCTATCCCAACATTACCCGCAACTCAAACCCAATCCCAAAACTCTTCTCTTACCCCGAAACTTACTCCCCTTCCCAAAACTATACATCTCAACTAGGTGATGCAGAAGGGGGAAAATCAAGCTGATGCTGGAATTTTCCACAGTACGGGCTATTCGGGTATTGTCATGCAGGGGAAAGGGTTGAATAATGGTCCTGTCACGCAACTGAGCTTTTAAAGGCCTAAAGGAACAACGTTTAGTTTCCTGACAATGGTTATCGAGTTCCGCGGAGAAAAATGATAATGGATCGCGGGCGATTGCATCCCGATCGCGGGCGATTGCATCCCTGGCCACTTGACACCATACACTGAGACGGCCTAGAGCCGACAAAAGTAGTGGGCGAGCTAGCCCTGTTAATCACACCATTGATCACTCTGTTTGGGTGTTTTAATGTCAAAAGGGATAAGATGGGAATGAAAATTATACAGTAGTGAAATAATCATCCGAGTGAAATAATCGGATCGCCCACTCCATTGTCGGTTCTAGGCAGCCCCAAGGGGCATAAAAGGCATTAGACGCCCGCACCTAGTTCCAACAATGGTTGGGCAGAGCATTCTTATCAATATACTATAAAGTATTCCAACAATAACATCAATAAAATTAAACGGTGTGAGTTAATTAATGTTTAAACACAATTGTAAATTGGCCCTAGCAAATACATAAATTAATAGCTGTGAATTGACTATTCAAACAACGTGTAAAGTGACCCTAACAAATACATAAATTAATAGTTGTGAATTGACTATTCAAAGAACGTGTAAATTGGCCCCAACCAATGCATAAACCGTGACGTTTTTAGTTTAGCTGTTCGAAGTACTTTTAAATTGGCCCCGACCAATACATGCATTAGTAGCTGTGAATTGACTGTTCAAACAACTTGTAAATTGGCCCCAACCAATCAATACATAAACCGTGACGTTTTTAGTTTAACCGTTCAAAGTACTTGTAAATTGGCCCCAACCAATACATACATTAATTTTGAAACCAACCAGGTTTTGAAACCGCCATGTGAAGGTACACCTCCCCACGTACAAAATAAAAGGCCTAATTCATGAAAGCTAAACCGATGCAAAGCCTAAATTTAAAGCGTCTATGACTATGAGTTGAACCGGGCTAGACGTTACGCCTGGCTATCGCAAGTATGTGTATATGTGGCCTGTGCCATGGGAAATGAAGCGACACGTCCGATGAGTCTTATTTACCACCGCTTGCTACACTCGCCTAGCCTACAGAATGCTTTACACGCTCAGGCTTAGCTGACCATTTCCTGAAAGGGCCGCGACCCACTTCATCTTTACACTCATTACGATCGTTCATAAAATCTCACAAAGCTGGTGCGAAAACAACCAACTCGTTCGGCCCCAACCGAGGAACAAAGAGATTACAATTTTTGCGTAAAACAAAGTACAGACCTCAACATGCGGGGTCAATGCCAATGGTCTTCAGCTGGCGCTTGGACTTGGTTGTGTGCCACTTGTTCGATGATTTGATTTTCAACTTCGGTTGGGCAGGCTGGAAAGACTTGAACACCATTTGGTACTTGAGCTTCTTCTGTCTTGACTGAACTACCTTCCGGGCAGAGCGTTTAACAAACTGATCCCGACTTAATGGGATATCATTGTTTTATAGCCAATGTTACGCATGACTGCACTTGGGATAGTTACTTTTCGAATGTTGGTGGTAGTAACCTTGCAGCTGAAATACCTTCCTCTGAGTTTAACCCAGAATTTTGTCTTAATCCCACAGATAAAACATTTTCATTGCAAATCCCAACAATTGACACAGTCCATAGATTGTTAAAAACAATTGATGTAAAGAAATCTATTGGTCTGAATAATATACCAAATAAATTATTTAAAATGGCAGCGGATGTGGTTGCACCTTCCTTAACAGAAATATTTATTCTCCAATGAGCGGAAAGAAGCCAGGGTATCGCCATTGTGTAAAAGTGGTGCTAAGAATGATCCAAGTAACTATCGGCCTATATCTGTTCCTGCTGTTTCGAAAATCTATGAAAAAATTATCTTTGACCAACTTTACGGCTATCTTAACGACAACAATCTATTGACTTACTGTCAATCTGGATTTCGATCCTGATAGCACATTAACGGCGCTGCTGGAGGCTACAAATGACGGCATGGTCTGTTAATACAGATAATGGCTTGGTGAATGGGGTAGTTGTCATCGATCTGAAGAAAGCTTTCGATACAATTGACCATGCACGAAATTATCTTGCAAAAATTAGAGAATTATGGGATTGATACAGCCGGCCTATAAAGATGGTTTAAATCATATCTTACTGGTAGAACTAAAAATGTACTGTCAATGGTCAACTCTCAAATTCGATTCCAGTTACTTGTGGTGTTCCACAATGGAGTAGTGTGAGACCGTTGTTATTCCTTATCTATATATTAACGACTTGCCACATTGCCTCAATAACGCTACGCCTAATTATAGGATGTTTGCAGATGACACAAGTATAAGCTATGCGGCTGATTCTCTAGAGGAGCTCCAAAATGTCATTGACTCTGAGCTAGAAAATCTTTACAGCTGGCTTGTTACCAATAAGCTCAGCCTAAATATCGCCCAAACGGAGTTTATGATAATTGGATCGCGACAGAGAATTAATGCTACTCAGGGTGATATAGCTATTGGGATCCATGGTCGTGAAATAAATAGGGTTCATGCAGTTAAATCGTTAGGGCTACATATTGATAGTCACCTCTCATGGTCAGTGCACATTGAAAAAATATCGAAGAAAATTACTTCGGCTATTGGCGCTTTAAAGCGCTTTAGACCATTTATAACGACAAAAACAGCAGTTCAAGTGTATTTTGCTCTGATACAGCCTCATTTTGACTACTGCTGCTCGGTCTGGGATGATTTAGGAGAAACTCTTAGTACGAAAATACAGAAATTACAGAACCGAGCCGTCAGAGTCGTTACAAGGTCGAGTTATGATACCAGTGCTAGCGTTCTTTTGGATAGCTTGCAGTTCGATAATATCTCTTTACGACGTGAAAAACTTAAGGCTAGTTTGATGTTTAAGATACTGAAAGGGCATATGCCCTCGTATTTACAAAATCTTTTCTCTGTTCGTGACGCGGGTATAATTTCAGGAATTCTGAAGTCAAGTTAAACTTACCCAGTTACCCAAGCCACGTACCAATACCTAAATCGATTACACTTGGTGGAATTAATTGTCCGTTGGTTTAATTACCTTATTTTTCGTACACTAGGGTCGTAGAGGTCATCGTCATCGTGGTAACCTTTATATAATGAACACCTAGCTCTCTAATACTTTCTCTGTTCCTTCGGTGTCCGTATCAGGGAGGTTTGACTGTAGATTTGTTCCTCTCGGAAGTTTATCTCTCAAGGAGGTTTCAGACGTACAGTCGAGCGGCTCATGCACAGGCTTTAAAATTATACTGAGTGACTGTATTGTTTCTTTATTTCAGCACAACATACCAATATGTTAAAACAAAATGGAAAGACATTGTTCCTGGCAATGTTGTAAAGTTATCAAATGATGAAATTATCCCTGCTGATGTATTGTTATTGAAGTCAAGTGATCCTAATGATATATGCCATATAGAAACTGCTAATCTTGATGGTGAAACTAATTTAAAACAAAGAGAAATTGTTAGAAATTTTAACCAGGTATGGTTATCGATTTGCAACCAGGTAGGTCCAATTTCAATTCTGGGCCAAGTCATCCAACCGTTTTTATGGTTATCAATTCAGACTAACTAATTGCTGAACAGAACTTTTGATTGTTAACATTAGACCATGATATTACTGTTAAATTTTAATTTTATTAAAATTATGAACCATGATATATTACTGTTATCTGCGAGTACCATACGGTCCTTTTATGAAAAAATAAGTAATATTCATACATCTTTGTTATATTGTAGGATTCAGACTATAATGGAGCTGTGGATTTTTCTTCATTTATTCATTGTGAAGAACCGAATAGTAAAATCTATCAATTTCGTGGATATATGTAAGTGAGGAATTCTTATTTCAAGTTTTAGTTTACCATCGTTGTGATGGGTTAATTAAGTTTGATAAAATATTTTGAGTGATTTATGAGTGATTCATGTCCTTATTCGTATCAAATGACTTGGGTAAATTTGTTGAAAAATTGGTCAACATCCTCTTTACTTCACATGTGCCCCTAATTGCTCAATTGTTCAATGAAACGAAAAACCAACATTTATAGCGTAAAATACTCGATCCAATATCTTTGTAAATCACCTGCCAGTTTTCATGTGCAATATTATTTAGCCATATTCGACAACAGAATTGTGACTTGTCACGACTTGAGAGTGAAGCTGCATGGGTACAAGGTTGTTCACTTGACGCACGTGAACGATTCAGTACTTTGTATAATATTCGTTTGTTGTGTTTAGAGAAGCAGATGGCAACCAGATCCCAATTGGGACAAATAATCTTCTTTTGAGAGGATGCGTTATTCGCAATACAGAGAATGTGGAAGGAATTGTAATATATGCAGGTAAACCGTCGCAGAAGATGGTTTGTATTTTATAGGATACCCAAAAGAAATATAAGACATTGAAGATTTTGTGGTCTTTCAGCCATCGTAAAAACAACCACTTCTTATTTCGAGAAGGAAATTAGAAATTTACTGAGTTGATTATTAGTTATACAGAAGAAAATTTTGACCAAATAGATTTCAAGTACTATACTGTACAGTAGATGGAAACATATTCTGAATAATCATGTATAATTAACGTTGTGGTAATAAGTCCCCATCTTACTTCCATAAAAATAACCTATCCGCCTAATAATTGAGAAGGCAAAATAGAAACGTTTGAGATATTTAGGACAGGGTTAAAGCTCCAGTAAAGAAGGGAACGGAACTTCCAATAGGGGGGGGGAGGGGGGGTTGTGAAAAGTAACATGGAAAGCTTAGTTGCATGTATTAGTTACACTGAATTTTTCGTAACGGCCGATCCTGCCATATATAGTAGATTGAGCCTGCAACCAGGCAACAAGCTCATATTTTAATGGTCAATCTTTCAATCTAATAGCATACAAATATGGGTAAAATTCCTTATTTCGCTAGGTCACGACACAAAAGCAATGAGAAATAACAGTGGTCCACGTAGCAAGCGCAGCAAGTTGGAGAGAGATATTAACTGGGATGTAATATCTTGTGTATTTATCTTGATATTACTGTGTTTAATCTGTGCTATAGGTATGTATATGGGTGTCTACTATTGCCTGCTACTCAGCAAATAAAACAATGTTAGTAATTTGTATTGTGTTGTATACATTGACCCCTGAATTCACCGATTAATTGTTAAATACTGTAGTAAGGGCATTGATAATGAAAAGTGTTCAATAATAATACATTCAAGTATCTTGTGTTAGACCATGTTAGACACGTCACTTGTGTATAGTGACGTGTATAATGACGTGTATAGTGACGTGTATAGTTACGTGTATAATGACGTGTATAGTGACGTCTATAGTGACGTGTATAATGACGTGTATAGTGACGTGTATAGTGACGTGTATAGTGACGTGTATAGTGACGTGTATAGTGACGTGTATAGTGACGTGTATAGTGACGTGTATAATGACGTGTATAGTGACGTCTTGCAAACATCACGTACTCGTCTCATTCAGTTGTACCAGTACACAACTTAAATCAACATCGTACAGGGATGGACCCAGCTTGATCTGGTGAGGGGGTGCTGGGTGAGGGGGTGCTGAGCGGACGCTGGTCATGAAGCAGGGTGCTACCGTCGACCGAGGCAGCGTGCATCATCACTGAGGACCCCAGGCAGGATCAAGGGGCAGAGCTAGGCCCCCAAAGGCCCGGTATTTTTGTTTGCTAATTGTCCTGCCAAATCCAAAATTATGATTTGATATGAAAATTGGCCAAGGAAGGTGGTGCGCACCCTCTGCACCCCCAGTAAATCTATCCCTGACCTCGTATCCGGACAAAAGATGTTCTTTATTTTTCTTCAGGCTGTGGATTTTGGACTCATAATAAGGAGGTGTTTGACCACCAGTATACCCCAGAGTTGGACCTTAATAATGAAGATGTGATACAGAGAGAACCTGCTTTAGAGGGTTTTGTAAGATTTTGGACGTATATCATTATTTTTCAGGTATGAATACCTGTGGTTGGTACTTTGTTTGCTCTGATATAATTTGCAAACTATAACCATTGTGCGCATGCTCTGATCATTGGTATTGTGCCACCAACCAAATTATTCACCCTGACGTACATATTTTCGTGATCATATTGTTTTGCATCCTAGATGAAATAGTTTAAAATAATATACTATAATATACTGTTTTTCCAAGAGGTCCAGATAAGGTCCATGCTTTATTGGTCCAATAACTACAGGGAAAACTGGAGCGCCCGGTCTTCTCTCATGAGGCGAAATTATAGTGGGCGTAAAACTGTAAACTGCAGAAATCGACCTCCGATTACAGAGATGAAAGGCACATACATTAGCCACCAACACCCCTATGTTAGCCACCAACACCCCTACATTAGCCACCAACACCCCTACATTAGCCACCAACACCCCTAAAATATTGTAAGAATCAACATGTTTCGATAATACTGTATTCCCAATTATTTTCATCAGGTGTTAATTCCGATATCTTTGTACGTGTCTGTGGAAATTGTGAAATCGTGTCAATGTTATTTTATCACGAATGATGTGGAAATGTATTATGAAGAGAAAGATCAACCCGCATCATGCCGGGCGCTAAATATTAATGAAGATCTAGGACAAATTAAATATGTATTTTCTGATAAGACTGGAACTTTAACGGAAAATAAAATGGTGTTCAGACGTTGTACGATTGATGGAAAAGACTTTGCTCATACAACCAGACGTTCTCAAGGTAACTATATACGTATTTATATACAGGGTTTAAAAAAACCGGTGTCGTACTTTTAAGCTTAATTATGTGAAGAAAACTTGTTCTTATAAATTGATTTTTTTTTATAAACAGATGACCTAACGGGTGACGCATCACCACAAGGAAGCCGCGGCAAGGATGAAACGGTAAATGTAAAGTTAAATGGCTGCTATAATAATATAATATAATTATTTCATGTACAGTTAACGTTACGAGGTCGTGACGTACCTACAGTATGTTGTAACGACAATTTGTCATGTCATGTCGTGTTGAAGATCAAGATTCTGTACGATAACTTCTATGCAGGGGGTGGCGCCAGGAATTCCCCGATGAGGGGGCTAGGGTCCCCGACGAGGGGCTAAGTTCTTAGAGGCAGTCAAGCCTTTTATCTGATGTTCAACCTGGGGGAAGTTCGGGAGCATGCTCCCCCAAGAAAATTTTTGAATTTTGAATCTCTGAAACGGTATTTCCTGCGTTTTGAGGGTACTTTGCGGTAAAATAGAATTGTTACGCTCGTTACAAGACATAGATTCTTCCCCGACGAAAGAGCGCCACCCCTGCTTCTATGTCTATAATGACGTGGTTATTATCATATATTACTATCAATTTGATTATGTATCATCTTTGAGACACTCCATTACAGGGGTGGCGCTCTTTCGTCGGGGAAGAATCTATGTCTTGTAACGAGCGTAACAATTCTATTTTACCGCAAAGTACCTCAAAACGCAGGAAATACCGTTTCAGAGATTCAAAATTCAAAAATTTTCTTAGGTTGAACATCAGATAAATCGCATCATGGCGTCTGGTCACGGGCTTCTTAGCTCTCCTGTATTTTTTATATATTTTGTATTCTTAACCGTTTGGTTACTTGAATTTACAAACAACAGCCTTAATAGAACAGAAATAGCTGAAACCTTTTCTAAGAACCGAATAAGCAAGCTTATATCTGGAAGAAAATACGGCGTTCTTGGTTTTGCTTCGTCGCGAAGGAAGAAATATTTCGCTGCAAGGATAAATTACTACCCTAATTCATCGTCTGGCTTCCAACAGTCTCGTCTTATACTTCTTTCCGGCGATGTAGAAGAAAATCCTGGCATGGTGAACGAAACAAGAGCCAACATAACGCACGTTAACGTCAAGGTAGGACATTTAAACATTCGTTCGCTCAAGAACAGAGAACACTATATTCTCATTAGGGAATTAGTTATCGAAAAGGACTTCGATATCTTTACCATATCAGAGACCTGGTTGAATAAAACAGTAACTGATGTTGAAGTAGGAATTCCCGGTTATACGATTTACCGACTTGATCGAGAGAAAAAATTGGGAGGCGGCGTATGTGCTTTTGTTAAGGAAGGCTACAAAATTGACCGGCTAAATGAATTATCATCGATTTCGGAGTCTGGCCTGCATCAAATGTGGCTTAAAATACAAACTGGAAATCGCAAATCATTTATTGTGTGCACGGTATATAGACCGCCGGATACCACTCTAAACTGCTTTGAAGATGATTTCAGTGAAACAGTCATTTCAGCTCTAGCACTAAATAAGGATATATATATTCTTGGAGATTTAAATTGCAACGTACTTAATACCGGTGACCTGGGAGGCCAGACGTTTCTAAATTTTTGCACCGCATACAACCTGACACACGTGATTAATGAGCCAACAAGGATTACCGAGTCATCAAAATCCTTAATTGACATAATTTTAGTTTCGAACAAAAACGTAATAAAAGAATCGAAAGTGCTGCCCGTCTCGATAAGCGATCATGATCTAGTATACGTAACACTCAACGTGAAAAGACCCGTCCCAAGCCAATTTATATAACCACTCGTAGCTTCAAACATTACAACCGTGATGCCTTTAATCGCGATATATCCATGGCCCCTTGGTCAGTTAGCGACAACGACGATGTTGAAGATAAATTAAACGCTTTTCACTTGTTATTCAACCCGATACTAGATAATCATGCACCTGTTAAGCGTATTAAAATAAGAGGCCGTCCAAATCCCTGCGTAACTGATGAGATTCGTGCGCTTATGAAAACTAGAGATAAGTGGCGAAAATTGGCTAGGAAAACCAACGATCCGCTGGCATGGTCAGGTTATAAAAATTTTAAACGAGAAGTAAGGCGTGAACTGAGGCTCGCAGAACAAGAATACGTTGCAAGCGAGATACAAAACAATCCTAACAACATTGGTAGTCTCTGGAAAATTATTCGTCGTTGTATTCCGACGAAATCGCTTAGTAAAAAGATTTATACCAAGGACGAAAAATTGGTGGCAAATGAATTCAACCAATTCTTTAGTTCAGTTGGTGAAAAAACAGTCGACAAAATAAAAACGCTTGCTCAAGAATGTAATTACGTTTTAGCGCAACATTCATTTGCCCCAAGGAGTTTCCCCCCAGCACAACAATTTTCCTTTAGACCAATGGAACAATTCGAAATTGAAAAGATCATTCTATCCATGCCAACCGGAAAAGCTCCGGGGGCCGATAAAATCCCTCTGCGCGTGATTAAAGACTGTCTCCCCATTGTTTTACCGTCATTGACTGCCATTATTAATACATGTTTCACGACCGAAACATTTCCAACTTTATGGAAGATGGCAGAAGTAACACCAATTTTAAAGAATGGAGACCACGAGGAGGCTAATAATAACCGGCCAATATCGTTGTTGCCGATATTGTCAAAGATTTGCGAGAAAGCCGCTTTGAATCAATTTTTGCCCTATCTTGTGTCTAATGATCGTCTAACAACAAAGCAAAGTGGTAACAAAAGATTTCACTCAACCGAGACAGCATTAATTCATACAACTGATTTTATATTAAACGCCATGGACAAAAAGAAAACAACAGCTATTGTTCTGTTAGATATGAGCAAAGCTTTTGACAGCATAAATCACGGTATTTTACTTAACAAACTACAAGATGTAGGCGTTTCGAACTCAGCTTTACAATGGTTCGACAGCTATTTGTCTAATCGTAGTCAAACTGTACGTATTCACTCAGCCCTCTCTGACCCGCTACCAATGGTAAACGGAGTCCCGCAAGGAAGTATTTTGGGACCAATACTCTTCAGTATATACATAAATGATTTGCCTAAAATCCCACGAAGCTGCTCCACGGATTGCTATGTTGACGACACCAAACTTTATATGTGTTTTCCTGTGCAGGACTATCAAAGCGCAATCACCGAAATCAATAATGATCTTATCAAGATACGGAATTGGTGCTGTGACAACTTGCTTTTGTTAAACCCCGATAAAACCGAACTGATTTTATACGGAAGCAGACAAATGATTTCCAAACTCCCAGATTTTCAGCTTACTTTATTGGGAAAGGAACTTATTCCAGCGCAAACTGTAAAAGACCTGGGTGTTACGTTTGACAAGAACTTGAACTTTAATGAACATATCCTAAAAACCGTTTCATCTTGCATGTCTAGTTTAGGTCAAATAAGTCGAGTTAAACATGTTTTAAAGAAAGAGCTACTTGTTACTGTGATTAATTCACTAGTCTTTAGCAAGTTATATTATTGTTCAGCGGTCTGGTCAAATACTACAGATCGGAATGTACGAAAACTTCAAGGAATACAGAACTTTGCGGCCCGTATTATCAGTGGAACCAGAAAATACGACCATATTACTCCTGTATTAAAGGAACTACGATGGATACCTGTAAAACTACAACTTTACTATCGCGAAGCCATCATGGCCTTTAAATGCATGACAGGAACGGCGCCTACGTATCTAAGTTCGCAATTTGTAAGTCGAGGTAGTGTAAGTGGAAGGTCAACTAGACAATCTACACAATTGAACATTCCACTTCTAAAAACGGCATCAGGACATAGGACCTTTTATTTTAGAACTGTTAAATTGTGGAATGACTTATGCCCAGAACTTAAGTTGAGTATGACAATTCGAGATTTTAAACGTAAATTAAAGAGGATTTTATTCGAACAATTTTTATTAGAATGCATGTAGGAACATTGTATATTTTAGCTCTAGGTTTTACTATATTATACATATATTATTGTTAATTAGGTAATTGTCACTGAAAAGCCCCAATGGGGAGTTGTCAATAAAATATTGTATTGTATTGTATTGTATTCTACTTTGACGCATTTGACAGTTTAATTGTTTTGATAATTTATTCATTATTTAATGCTATTACTAAAAAATTTCTCTAGGACTTTCCTGTTGCTTCGTGGGATCATGAACTAGCTGAAGAGATAAAAAGCAGTTCAAATAACGATGTTACATCACCGATTAAGGAATTCTTTACTTTGCTCGCAATTTGTAACACCGTTGTTGTATCGTCGCATGTCAACCATCAGAATGACGTCATTACCACTTTAGGCAATGAGGAAGAACCCTCTGATCAAAGTGAAACAATTGTGGATGGTCAAACAAATGAAATGTATTTAAATGGAAGGATAGAAACAAAACAAGATTTATCAGTAGATGACAATCATGAAAAGACTTTAACTTACGAAGCTGAATCACCAGATGAAGCAGCTTTGGTCAAATCTGCCACCATGTATGGATATAAATTGATATCTCGTGGTCCGGATAGTATAACTATTGAAGTACCTGGAGAAGGCGTTGTGAAATATTATCTTCTTCATGTCTTAGTATTTGACTCAATCCGCAAAAGAATGTCAGTGATAGTTCGTCGTGAGAATGATGATAGGATAATAATGTATTGTAAAGGTGCAGATAGTGCAGTTATACCTCAGTTATCTAAACATAGTAAAGCAAAGACATTGAAACATCTTGATACTGTGGATGCACTGGATGGAAAGGCGAGTAGAGAAACAGAAGATGTGTCTTTGGTTGAAATGACGGAAACACATCTTAATGTTTACGCAAGGGAAGGTCTGAGAACGCTCTGTATGGCGAGAAAGGTAACCTTCAAACATTTCAGTCATAATTGAAGTAGTTTATTTATAGCTAAGCTAACTTTCCTTGGAGTGGTCACAATTCAATTCTTGGTGACCCTCTTAACTCTTGACGATGGGCTTTCACTCGAAACTTCTAAGTGGTTTTAATATTTTTTCAGGTATTTCATACACCAACTACGACAACGAATTGTACAATACTACCAATAATGGGGCCCCACGTTTGATATATCCTCTAAGGAGACATTGAAATCTACTTGCATGAGTTTTGCACAACATCGGTTCACTTTAGGATAACCCACATTTAAGAATATTTACAACTCCCTGAATGATCCAACCATGTTTAACTCTGATTTTGATTAACGTTATCAGTTAGAGACTGATATCTTGTACCCTACAATATTTTTTCTTTGTTTAATACCTGTACCATTAAGTTGTTCTTTTCATATGATTACACTTCTCGCTACCATTAATATTTAAAGGTAGCCATTGTTATCATTATTATCAGCTTAATTCATCCTCATCATTGTCAACCCTAAAAATAGTCAATTTTTGAAAGATAAGTTTCTCGCAACTGTCTAGGAATTAACTGATGAGGATTATCGTGATTGGTTATCAGAACACGAGAAAGCAGAAATATCTCTATACAATCGTGAAGAGTTATTACAAGATTCGTATTGTCGGATAGAATATGATATGGAGTTACTTGGAGCGACCGGTATTGAAGATAGATTACAGGAAGGTGTTCCTGAGGCTATTGCAACATTACGTGCAGCAGGACTGAAAGTGTGGGTTCTCACTGGCGATAAACAGGTAGAAGATCGTTTAAGTATTTAATGAAAAGTTGTATTGGAATGGCAAATTGTAGGTAATGAGATCTTTTGGTTGTAGATTTCAATAAATGCTAATGTTAGAAAAGTGCTTAGTCAGAAATTTTGCTTTAATCAGTGCTTAGTCGGACTTTGTTCTATATTTTCAAGGAAGCGTCTCAACCTCACAGAAACGAAATTTATAATTTGTGAGAACGTTTGTTAGTTATCATTATGTTTGTGTCTGCCTAATAGCGTGTGTTTGTTTGTCTTTGATCAGGATAGCTTGTGACTTGAAAAAATGTAATAAAGATTAATGTGCTATACGAACTTTCATTTTAGGAAACGGCAGTAAACATTGCGCACTCCAGTCAGCTTCTGGATCAAGAAATGGATAAAATAACGCTAAATGCTTCATCAAAAGTAGGTTCATCTTCAATTTCCAGTCGGGTTACTTTTCCCCCACTCCCAATGTGGAATGGCGAGTTTCTTCCCTAATTTATGGAGGGGGAGAGAAAACAAGTAATAATTATAGAGGGAGTATAGTTTCAAAGTTAATGATCGAACTCAGCTTTCGAAGTCTTTTTTCTTTTGGCTTCCTATTTTTATAGTCACTTTTCCTCTAACTCCTCACAACCCCCCCCCCCCTCTCCTTTTGTATGCACTCCTATTTATCCTTACTGCGTGCCATGGCAGACTTATTCGTTTCATTTAGATTCTGATGTATTTTTATGTGCTTATTATTTGCGCCCTCCCGACTTATTCCTGGAGAACTATTTTTCATAGCTGTCAGTATTCGACGCACAATTTTCCGATACAGTACGTAAGAAGGTCTTGTGTTATTTATTTTTCAAGGAATCGTGTGCCGAACAAATCAGAGCTTGGTTAGAAAGAATGAATGATAAATCAACTCATGCAAGTGGTCAATTACAACAAATCAAACAGACCAAATATGGATTAATCATAGATGGACAGACATTACAATATGCTTTGGAATATCCACTTGCTTTGGAATTTCTTCACTTAGCTAAATCATGCCAAGTTGTTGTTTGTTGCCGGGCTGCTCCTGTTCAAAAGGTTAGTACTGCAGTACGATTGTACTCAGAATTAAAGCCTGGAAATTTGTAGTTTACACTATACGGTGGTACTTATAGAATTATAGCCCTGATAATCCTACCCTATATAGTTCTGCCTAAGTTCAAAAAAATAAAGAAACAATTATGATATCGTTAACTGTGCAGATATTAATGCATGTAAAACATTGAAAACTAAACTAACTTTATTTATACTGGATAGCTCTGTCAGTTCTAAACTGTTCTTCCTAAAGGCCCTGTACAAGGGCCATGCATCCCTACATTCCAGTGTTACTACAAGAGCTAGGAAATCGGAATACCCGGAGAAATCCCGCGGACGTTTGGTGCAACTGAGGCGAAAGTACAGGAATCAAACCCTGGTCGCAGAGGTGAAAGCTACGTGAATTAACTAACCACTGCATTTGCCAGTAACATGCAACAAATGAACTAATTAGGGAGGTTGAAGAAACAATCGACTGGAACAGCGTGTTAATAACAAGGACGTATAGTATTTTCTGACACAAAAACCTTCGGTCGTGATCAAGCGCGGCTGAGAGATTTCGCGAGGCCTGTGCAGAATATTCGTCGGGGGCCCTATGACGTCATAATTGTGAAACAACAGAAACAGTGCTATATCTGTATGAGAACTGCCCTCTACAGGCCCTGAACTCGAGGGGCGCCAAACTGAGGGATGGCCTCAACATGTGTCCAGACCTGCTTAATTTTTGGGATCCTCTAAAATTGGAGGCCCCAATGAGGTTCGTGGCAAGAGGAAAGTCTCTTGGCGGACCTGGTCGTGATTCATTCCATCCTTGTAGTTTATATGCATTAAATACTAGCACCATGTGTATTATTACCAATTTCCAGGCCTCCGTCGTGCGTCTTGTTCGCGAGGAACTTGGTGTCATGACGTTAGCTATTGGTGATGGTGCTAATGACGTGAGTATGATTCAAGTGGCTGATATTGGAGTTGGAATTAGTGGTCAAGAAGGAATGCAAGCGGTTCAAGCTAGTGATTTTGCTATTGGAAGATTTCGTTTCCTAGTTCGGTTATTACTCGTACATGGACATTGGTCTTATGATCGTATTTCCAAGTTGATACTCTATTTCTTTTATAAAAATATGGTAAGTTTTTTGGGTGGAGGTTACTAACATTTTCATAAACTGCTTGAAGTGCGATAAGAGAAAGTTCCATAACTATCTCATACGCATATTGTAGAGGTCTACGCATTACAAGTAAAATCACCTGGAGGTTGTGGGGGTTTGACAGAGTAAATAATATAGCAAAGCTGTAGCCAACAGTTTTTCCCCCTTACCTGCTATTTCTAATTTAAACGTACCAAATCAACTTTAAGGTTTTAGTTATACTGCCCAAGTTGAAAATAGCTATCACTGTCCGTCGGAAGTCAATGCAACTGTACTAGTTGAAACTGAAAATACAATATATGTTACAAAGGCATGCATATCAGATAAACTGTTATATGACGAAAACCTACACCAGCCGTAACTTCCAAATCATAATAAAAATAGAACATAATTCAAAGATATATAATCCAACACATAGCAATGAGTTGCCATATTTCCATTATTAATCGTATTTGATTTTACTTCTTTGCTTTAGATGTTCGTCATGGTGTTGTTTTGGTTCCAATTATATAACGGTTTTTCAGGTTCAAACGCAATCAATGATTTAAACTTAATCTTCTTTAATCTGATTTTTACTGCTTTACCTCCAATAATATGCGGAATATGGGATCAAGATGTCTCCAGTGAAACTCTTCTTAAGAAGCCATATCTTTACAGACAGGGACAAGAAAATGAGGTATGTGTAACGCATAATATAAAACAAAATGTGCTTGTGCATTGAAGATAATGTGAGTAAGAAACAAAACAACAATATATGTACGGTATGTCTTGTTTTCTTTATTCGTTTTATATTTCAATTTTTGACTGAAATATATTGTAAATTCACCTTTATATGTTTTTATATACATAAATTAACTGCCAGAACAAACAGTCGTGTTGCGTAGAAAGATTTAGATTTTATAATGGAAATGATATACGAAGACGATCATTCGTGTCAATAGATAACGTCATTATTTGGTCTTGTCTGCAGTCACTGACGAGTCGATTGCATGCATTTAAAATGATATTTCAAAAAGCAGGCATCATCTGGTGCGGAGTCACCAACTGGGTATATCCATCATTAACATGCAGCAAAACCCAAGATCACTAGATCAGTCCGACAATATTCGACTAACTTCAATTATTAGACTTATGTTAATTTTGTTCTGAGTATAGTGTCTTACATTCCATTTGTAGCTCTATTCTAGAAAGTTGTTTTGGATAACGATGGCAGATGCAATGTTCCAAAGTATTGTAATCTTCTTCTCAGCTTTTCTGGTATGTTATAAGAAAAATAATTAACAATTATACCATTCGCTCTCGTCGTATATTAAACAATTATTGAATGAGGTCGAGTAGGATATGAGGAATTATTAAGGCCGAGGTTTGTGTTATCCGAGACCTTAATAATTCCTCATATCCTGCGAGAACCGAATTCAATAATTGTTTTATTATTTATTGGTAAATATTTCGGACTCGGTTTAAACGCTTGCATTGTAGACAAGAAGACGCCGCCAAGTTGCTGAAAATGGAACAACAATAATATAGTGTTTGGAAGCATGAATAAGCCAATCAGACTAGGAAAGAATATTTCTTAAAACTGTTGTCAGATTACAAGGTCGCAGTCAGAACAACTCAACATAAACAAATTAAATCAAACAAATTTATTTTAATTCACATAAATAAGCGTTTGAAATTACGCTACGAAATTTCCACACAAGCTTTAAATTATTACAGATTTACAGGTTAACCCCATTTACACTTCAAATATACAGAATATTTACATAAAAATACAAATGATCATGAAATTTTTTAATTTCACCTTCCCCAAGGTCGGCGAACCTTTCCTTTGAGGAAGCCATTTGATTTTCCCGCTTTTGGCATAAGCCGCGTAAACTTGCGTGACGTCATAGCGTGTTACATTGTTTTTCCACCACGAAATTACGTCAAACGTGGTATATTTGTTTTCAATATTCCACGGTGATCAATATGCTTGCAAAATGAACATTTTTTCTATTAAACCTGCAAATTTGGTGACAGTTTAGCATTAAAAGCATAAAAAATCACTATTATTTATACACTTTAGTAAAAAATACTCGCCCATTTCTCCAAAAACGCGCCTCCTTATTAACTCTTAAGAAAAAAAAGAAGGGCGAAAAAAAAGCCGCGTCGCCGCGTCAATTCTGCACAAACCCACTGACCACAAACAGAAGATTTTTTGGGGCCTAACGCTTTCTATTCTTAATTATCTTATCGCAATAAACATTCCAATTGCAACTGAATTTATAGTATAAAGTATTTACAGAAGCGGCCAAATATATTCATTCATTTTGTATGTTTTTTTCTTTTTATTCCGCTGCTCATCCAAATGACGCGTTCTGCGTCGGGATAAAATTTCAGTTGAATCATAACATGTAGCTGAAACTGGGAGAATTAAAATTTAAAATCTGCATATCGATGTATTTAACTGTTCAACCATCATTTGAATATGCAAAATGCTCGAAGAACAATTAGTTTCCGCACGGTTGACTCGCTTTAACTTTATTAAAATTATTCCCTTATAAAGTGCGTCTTTCTATATTTTGCTTTACACAGAAGACATGTACATGTACTGTATATGCAGTTCTATTGTGGCTATATGTGAAACACAAATGAATAATTGAACAGTTGAATACTTCGATATGCATATCTTAATTCTTCCAGTCTCAGCTACATGTTATGATTCAACTTCAATTTTATCCCGACGCAGAACGCGTCATTTGGATGCGCAGTCGAAACTCCGAACTGGCTTATAATCTTATAACGTACAATTGCATACTTTTTACTGACTTAACTTCGCTATGCTCGGATGTAAATAGCCGGTCGGAGTCAGTATATACCTTCGCCACCGAAGCAGGCAGCACTTCTTTGCGATAATAACTTTCAGTTTGCAACAATAGTTATATATTCTAATTTACCTTTGTTCTTCAACTTCTTTTGAGGTGGCATTTCTCTTCGCTTTTACTTTCAATACTTTTGTATTCTTTTCTCAAATTGTTTTAATTTAATACAGATCATTAAAATATGAACAACCATAAAAGATAAAATTTGTAATGTGAAAAATAGGAAGAAATCACAAAATGTCTAGCGACAAAACTGATCAATCTTATGATTCCAAACATATTGTAAAGTGATATATGTTCGTAACTCTAAGTTTTTTGTTGACAGGTTTACCACGGAACCCAGGCTAGTTTATTTACAGTTGGAATAACCCTTCATCAATGTGCAGTTATTGTCGCCTCTCTTCAGATTGCAATTGAGACAAATTATTGGGTATGAGTATTTTTTAGTATATTAACAATTTTTATACGCTTGCCATCATAGGCGTACGAGCGCAACTTCATTTGGGGGGGCAAACAAAATTTTGCTCGAATTTTAAAACTTACCCAAAATGCCCGAATTTGGAAAAACATATTGATAACAATAATAATTGTATTAATTGTATTTTACAAATCAATATGCTGAATTTTCACTTGTGCATTGCTTCTGTGAACTCAAAATGAATGTTTACAAATCTATGAGTATAGGAGGTTATACATAACTTAGAAAAAATACCTATATCGTCCATGTCGTTGACCAAGTGTCAATTATTTTCAGGTTAATCATGTCGTTCTTAATAGTTTTGTTGACATGTGCTCGTCAGGGCCGTAGCCACGATGTTAACATTGGTTCAACTAATTTTTTCGAGGCCAAAAGTCCGATAATCTGTAGAAAAGCTTGAAAATATGAGGGTTCTAAAAGGGTGTTTCGTGCATTCTGAGACCACTCTAATTCAATATATAATAATAATAATGGTTCAGATTATCAGTTACTAAATAATCATTCAGTCTAATTCTTAAAGAAAAAAATATATTCTGTGAAATAATTGGTGCGACAAATGTCACCCCGCTTGTCAATGTTAATGAGAGCGATAGAATTCAAGCGTTCTTAGTCTATATTGTTGTGCGAAGATAGGTTTTCATGCACCGTTCTCGTTAAAGCCGTTCTCGTTAGAGCTAGAGCCAATTCTTCTTCGGTCAGGCAAAGGTATGCAACTGAATTACAGAAATGTTCAAATTATACTATAATTGTTTTTCAACAACACACAAACCAGTTAAATATACAGTACTTTAGTACGTGAACCATTTGCCCGAATGACTTGAATCTCCAAATTTTTGAGGGGGCATGAGGTGCCCCCACGGCCCGTACGCCTATGCTTGCCATGTTTTAATGCAATCTTTAATTATAACACAATGTTTTATATTTATTTAGACAATTATTCATGGTGTAATTCTTGGACTCAGCGTATTGGTATCGTTCTTGTGGTGTATTGTCTATAATGTCTTCTCATCTACCCTGCCAGATTATTATGTTGCTATAGTAACAATGGGTACAGGAGATTTTTGGATGTTGTGTATTCTCACAGCATTCGTGTCAACGTTGCCAAGGTCAGTGGTTCAGCTTTTAGACAGTTTAATATTAGTTGACTATTGACATGCAGGCTGCATGCCCGTTTCTGTACGGCTAAGCAAATGAGAGTCGACGACCTTTCCTGGATGGATGAAGCAGTAGTCCATCGCAGCATTTGTTAGCTAAGTCAACTAGAAGAGAGCGCGTGCAGAAGACGGAGGCTTAATATATATCCCAATTTATTATTCTTAACTCGTTTGTAGTGGTATGAAAGGACCACACTAGCACTTGAGCTAGCTGTGACTTCAATACAATACAATCTTTATTTAACTCTCCCCAAAGAGGCTTTTCAGAGTCAATTACAAACATACAGTATATACATTACATTACTTTATAATATCCTTACCCCTACCCCTATGTATAACTTTTACAAACGTTGCTAAGATATTATTATTTTTTTATTTTTTTTTATTTAAATTCGACGGGTGTATCACTTGAGAGACATAAATTAAAGAAACGAAAGAGGAGAAATTTAAACCGAAAATACTAGAGACTAAGGATCTGGTTGAAACTGTAAATTGACCAAAGATTTAGAAAGTAATACTTTGGTTTTAACTGACGCACTAAAGTGAAGTGATATGCCTGTCGAAGTAATTAGTAATTAGTAATTAAAAATTCAACAGATTATAAAGTTCCAAAATATTTTTTGTTTGTTAGATTACTGGTGAGAACCATACAGCAGTCATTATGGCCAACTGAAATTCAGAAAGCCCGCGTTTCCACAGATCCTGCAGTATCACTTATTTCTTATGCACCAAGGACTAGAAAGTTTTCACTCGAAAATAACATACATCCTCAAACATCTGGAATTAAAGTATAGGTATGCTTGAAATAGATTAGACAGATTCATCTACAACGTCCTGATAAACAGACTAGTCATAGGCTACAATATACAATCTTATAACTTACTGGATTATCATAATCTTAAGTTATAAACTATAAATATTTTAAAGATATAGAGAATATTACATGGTTGCGCGGAAATATGGAAATATTGCTCACGAGTGAGCGTAGCGAACGAGTGAGCAATATTCTCTTCAACACGAGAAATAAATTCCATATTTCCAAGCAACCATGTACTATTCTGTTTATTTTATAAACAAATTATAAACAAACGACATGCAATTCATATAGAAACTCAAAACAAATATGTAAATAGTATACAAATAGTAATAGGTTTTTGATTGGCTTGCAAAAATGATATTTTCACACGTAAAAATATCGTATTTTTTACGTGTGTTTAAATACGATTTTTCTCAGTGGCATAAAACTCTATATATAAACACTTATGTTTATATAATAAATAGTATTATTGATCCTATTTAACTGATATCCAATTATTTGAATGTCAATTAAAGACTTTATTTTTGTTACCAATACTTTGAGGATCTCAGAAGCTAAAGCATGCACATTATACATATATAGATATTTTTACTTTTTGTCTTCAATACGTATGTTTTACGTAATTGTGAAATTCATGAATGATAATAGCTGCACCCTAGAGATTATGACTATAATATATAGTTTAGGTTTATATGATTCTAGACTATAGTTATTGTAATATTCATGTACTATCATACGAGACTAGCATACGAGACTTTTAATATACATGAATGCAAACTATATACATGTGACGTCACATGAGTACATAACATCACATCATTACGTCCCTCCCTTATTTTAGATAGGAGTTCGTCAGGCATTAAACTATACGAGGCAAATTAAAACTAACGAAAATGGCTAATCAGAACTACAGTTAGTGATAAAAACATAGTAAGTTTGGTGAAATGTTAATGTTCATATTGAATATTCAAACGTTCTGGAGTTCGCATGTTTGCCCTAGTAGGATATCTCCTTCTTTCTGCCGGAAGTTCTGGTACTGGATCATTGATCTCCTCATCGTCAAGAGATATCACGTTGGTGGATGGTTACGTTGACTCGTTTGAACTGAGAGCTATTTCTTGTGGTGATATGACTGGTCGCGTTTCGTGCCGTAATCATACTGCCTTTGACCTGAATTATAGTATAGGATCCCATCGTTGACCGGTTGCAGTGGGTCGTCAACATTGAACGGAGGAAATGGTTGTAAAGAAGAGGCCATAACGCATACAAAAAAGTAATTAATCCTCGTCGCCAATGTGATATTCATATACACTATCATACGAGACTCACTCTTTGAGTGGTTTTATAATACTTCAATATACATGGAATGCAAACTATATATTTAGCAGTGACGTCACATAAGTACATGACATCACATCATTACATGCAGTCCAGATTATACCATTAGTTTGTATGACTATAATTATCGACTATATTATGACTATAGTCTTCGTCCTTATGACTATAATCGTGCACTATTTGGACTATATATTCTCCCCAATCAAAAGAGTGGTTACGTAACCACTAACCACACAATTAAACTTATTTCAAGTGAAGTAATATATCATACACGAGAAGGAGTTTATTATAGTGATTTGAAACATCGAAAAGTGTGTTGAAAAACAAGGCGCTAGCCGAGTTTTTTAACATACTTTGAGGTGTTCTTAAATCACTATAATAAACGACTTCGAGTGTATGATATATATAGCTTCTCAAACAAACCAGTATTTAAAGATAAATTCAACGCGAAAGTTGAGTTAACTTGTGGGTGTTTATTACCGTGGTATCAAGACAACGATACGGTGGTGATTTCCTTTGTGCTTTGCTCATGAATTATTAATAAGTTTGAGAATGTATTTTATTTAACTTAGTATATATTCCTGCGTTCTATTAAATACAACACACACTACTACATTTGAGTTAATAAAGTACCGATTTTAATAATCTTGAAATTTTCCAACGCCATGAATCATGATATCTAATTCTTGAGCTCCAGAACACTTAGACTGTTTGGACAAACCACATTTCACTTCGTCCCGGTTGAGCAGAAGATTTCTTCTTTAGCGTTTTCACTTTACCGTTGCTTCGAATACTAAGATAATTTCCAATTGACACAGATGAAAATATTGAGAACATTTGTTTTGTTTTCTGTTCTGCCCAGGATAGAGTTGCATTGCTATTTGTTTTCTGAAAGAAAAAGGAATTATTATGACAATGCATGGTTCTGAAAATGATCAACTAAAAATCAAACTGATTATTGTCTGATTATTGGCTTTGCGTGTGTGCATTTCTTCCCATTGTTATATACCGGGTGGGTATAGCTTGATTTAGTATAACTTAAAAACTAAAAGAGCTAAAACACTTAAACAAGTTGCTTTGCATTCAGCGATGTCTAACGTAAATTTGATATGTACTACCATGTGCATTTTCATGCAATATTGACCGAGATAGCTGCGTTTAAATGGCCTATTAAATAATTTGATAACCATTAGCATTTTACGCAAGTATTCGTTTCAATGAAGTGAAGTTGAAGTTAGAAGGCCAAATGTTAGAATAAAAGAGCATATCTATTCAAGAAACATTTCTAACTTCAACTTCACTTCATTTAAATAATACTTACAATAAAATGGTAACGGTTATCAGATTAGTTTAATAGGCCGTTTTTAGCTAATTCTCGACAGTTCCAAAAGTGTTTAGTCACGTTTAAACGCAGCTATCTCAGTCAATATTGCATGAAAATGCACATGGCATATTTCAAAATTTAAGTTAGACATCGCTGAATGCAAAGAAACTTGTTTAAGTGTAATATATATATATACAGAACTTACGGTTACAGCTCAGCAACTGGCCTCTGTAGCGCAGTTGGTTAGAGCGCTGCACCGGAATCGCAGGGCCGTGGGTTCAATTCCTGCCAGAGGACCTAGCGTTGCATTTTTCGCAACCGTTCCTGGTTAGGTCTTAAATTGTGTATATATCTACTCACTTGGATTATCCACCAAACCCAGTATTCTTGTTTAAGTGTAATAGCTCTTTTAGTTTTTAAGTTATACTAAATCAAACAGTCGTACTTTTTTTTGCCCCACCCGGTATAAGTGACTGTTTTTCTAGAGTTTAGAGTTTATTATGTTTACCGCTCTAAGGTGGGCGGGAAGCCTTAACAGATTTTGCAACCCAATTGACAAAGGTTCCGAGGGTTAGTTAGTTAAGGTTGATGCATGCCTACGGGTTAGTTTTTCGTCAGGGAGGAAAACCGAAGTACCCGGAGAAAAACCCTCGAAGCACAGGAGAGAACTTACATGAGTTAGTCAAGCACTACCCGACCGAAATAAATTCCTGCCCTCGACCTGCCGTATAGCCGGCTTAACTCAGAGGTAAGGGCAGCTCCCTAACCGCATCTGCCACCCGTGCTTTCCATCTTGTTATAAGCAAATCCATGATGGTTGGCTGGGAACAAGGTGCCTTTTCGTTAAAATCAATGTTACAAAAAATGAAAATGCATGGGGTTATTTCATTGCCTGCTTTCCCAGGCAGATCCTTGGATGCTCTCGGAAAGACGAGATAACGGTTAGTGTTAATATACATTGGTTGGAACGGTTTTAGTTAACTCAAGTCTTAAATAAATATTGGATTCTTCAACACCCTGGATAGTTGCGATTCGTGCATTAAACAGTGTAAACTTCAAAAGAGCGTTTTTGTATTAAAATGGAAAGTCGCAAGACACTAGTTATATTAAGTATATAAATGCTGGTCAGGGTAAGTCTTTGAATACTTACTGCTGTTCCAAGTGTTCCGTCAGACTTGACGTAAATATACAGATCAGTTTCCTTTCCCTTGATTGTCATCTTTCCAAAGTCTATAGTTTCAAACTCCAGAATACCTACAAGAGGAATTGTAAAATTTGGAAATCAGGTGATGGCGAATTATAGTGAATTTGTTGTCAGCCCAACAAAGGAAAACTTTAAGATGAAAAGTTTGTAAATGTGACTGTTGGAAATATTTCGTAGTCATGATTCCAGAGGTGCATGTCATGTAGATTAAAAATTCAGTCGCAAAAGTGCGGAACTTTTGCCACTGGAAACCCTGCTATAATTGTTTTCCAATGATATATAGAAAATCATATTTATAAAATGGAACGTATCATATAGATGCCTTTGTGTGTATTTGTTACAGCGGCGTAAATACAAAATTGAGAAGAGTTTTTCGTGCGTAGAAACACGCATACACTGCATGGAAGGCAGCCCTAAAAATGTCCTTACCATTTAAACTGTCTCCTTTTACATTAGAAGTGATTGTTCCATCATTTTGAACTTCCAGGTAGTAGCCATGACGGTTGAGCAAACGTGCTTTAAGTATACTCATGGTTTTTCTAACTGCCGCGCTATACTCAATTTTTCAACCTGTGTTCTCCAACTGCAGTAAACTAAAACGTTTTGCATCTGCACATGCACGCTACAACCTGTTGACTTTTATTAAGGAATAGAGTGCATGTAAACAATGCTCACAGCATGAATACAATGCAAATGCCACGTTCAACTCCATGTTTAGCCTCTCTATATATAGAAGCTTTAAATAAATTACATGCACTCGCAATAAAAATAGTTTAGTAATGCTAAAGATGGAACTTTTATTCGGAGTTTGTTTCCTTCTTTATTTCATGAAGTTATTATCGGCAGGCAACGGATATTGTTGTGATAATGTTTAGAAAAACTCTGTTCCGCCCACATTCTAAATACGACTGATATTTTCATTCATGCTCAAAGTATGTGGTAAAATGTTTTTATTTTGTGCAGAAATTGAAACTAAAGTTACAAGTTTATGGATAAATTGCGTGATATATTTTCAAAATGCTAATTAATATTTTGGCCGTTTTGGCATTTTGTGGTATGTTTAAGTTCACCGCAATAACGATTGCATGCATGCATGTGTTCTGATATTGTAGACTTTCAACTGATTTTCAAGCGCTTTTTCAACAACTCATTTTCGAGCGCTTAATAGTTGCAGTCGTTTTACAAAAACAAAGTTTGAATACTTGAGAAACTGCATTTACCACGCATTCAGGTTTGGGTCATTTGAGCTAGTCGTCGTGCAGATGATGTTTCGAAAGTAGGTCAAAACGGTATCAAATTGTGACTTAGGAAATCTATAATACGTGCACATGCATGGGGAAATTTTAGGCACTGTTCATTATTTATGGTTCGGGGGGTGGTACTGAAAAGCCATGATAGGGTGGGTAACTGATTTTTCACCCATTTAAAGGGCAGGTAAAAAGAAGTTGGGATGCCTCAAGAAGTACCACCCAAAGTCATTGATCTTTAAACACCCAAAAATGCTTCACATATATAATATCATATGTAAACCAATTACACATTGTAAAAACATGCTTACTTCTGAATTTGAAAGTGTAACATGCAGATTGTATGTTACTTAGCAGGTATATGCATGTGGTGACGTGCATGCATGTGGTCATGTATGTATAGTAATCAGAGATAAAAGCATGGGAAAACCACAATCGCATTCTCCAGCGTGTGTCGTATGCCATTCAGCCACAAACATCAGTAAAATACTTTACAACTATTAATTTCTCAACAATTTTTATCTTTGAATTATTAGTCGTACAGAAGCACTTAATACTAGTCACTCTCTTTGCCATGCCGCAGTTGTGTGAATATAATTTACGCCTACCTTATCTCTCAGCACAAACAAATGAGAATGTCATTTCTTTTATTTAATTTCTTTCTATATATATATATAAGACTGGTCAATTGAAAATTGAAATTTCCGAATATCTCGTTTAGTGAAGAGGTGTAAGGTTTTCCGTCACGCGAGCATTGGAAAAGGCTTCAAAATTTTGACGAAGTACAACACTCACAATCGTATTTCTTAGTTGAATATATACATTGTAAATTTTAATATGTATATGTTATACTAGCAAAAAGAATGGCCTTTAACAATATCTATATTCTCGACCATTCTGTTGACCGTTGACCGGCTTTTGTCCTTTTTCCTTTCTTTGTTTGTCCTCTCTTTGTTACTCCTAGGAACCATTTTGGATAAACGTTTGAGGAGTAGTGAAAAAATCCCGGTCTGAGAAAGCTCATTTCCTCTTTCCAAACACATTCATCACATTCGCCAGATGATAATGTCTATATTGGAGAGCAAAACGAAATATTTACGTATATAATGCTTCAATATGTATTAAGTAAGGCTTAGAGGCCTTAGAGCCATTTATAGGGACAAAATTCTAGTTCTTGGTGACTTGGATAAGAACATGGATTTTAGCTGTTCTTATTTTGGTCGCGTCTTACTAGTAAATAAACCACAAAAACCCTCGTATAAATGGCTTTTCGCGTATTACATAAGCAAATTAATGTAGAAAAATTCCAGCTACGCATGCGTGAAACTCGGGATACCGACAAAACCTCCACATGACAAAACCCCCACCGACAAATCCCCCGATGACATTAACCACGGCGACAAAAAAAACAAATTACTGAATGTCGACAAAACCCCCACATTTCTGTTTATCAATTATTAAAATTTATTTATCAGAACAAACTTAACACGATATAATTCAGAGTGCGAGATTGTTATGTAAATTATATTATTTTTTCATTATTAAACTATATAAAAACCATTACAAAACTACACAGGGTTCGATGCCGACACAGGTTCGGTACACGCGGTTTGGAATTCGTCCAGTCGCGTATGAAAAGTACATTCCATTTTGTCATCGGTATCTGTATTTAGTTTAGGTAACAGTAACAAAATCACAAGCTTCAGTTGCTCCACTTCACATGCGATTTATACTTTCGAGCGATATAGATATAACCAGAAAAAAATGAGCTTACTCGGGCCCGTAGCTGGCTCTCAATTTTTTGGGGGGCACTCGTGGATGTCAGTCCTCCTTTATCAGTCTTATCAACTAATTTTTCCATTTCCCAAGAAATTCTTTCTTTTCTTGTCGACGAGGGGGGGGGTTGTTTAAACAATTTTTCCCGGACAATAGTGCCTAGTACATTTCTATTTTATTGCTTAAAACTTACTTAAAACAGATATAACATACTTTCTGCCAATAAATGAAGTTTTCCAAAACAAAAATTACGTTTCGGTTATCGTGGTTGGGGGACACAATTTCAATTTTATTTCCGATTGGGGGGCATTGCCCCCCCCCAGGCCCCCCCTCAGCTACGGGCCTGGCTTACTCCCGTTCAACCGTGCTACTTCAACCGTATCGTACCGAAAGGTAGCATATTTCTTTGTTTCCCACTTTCCTGAGCATTAGGGTGGAACTAATACTTACACAAAAAAGTAGGATTGAAGTGGAAAACAGGCTTAGGGTTCAGAAGTTCAAGTAAGACCAATGGCATTATTAAAATTCAATTATCTTTCAAATTGCAAATAAAGAAAAAACATTTTAAAGGCTCGTTCACACCATTATATCTATGGTTCACACGGTCCGATCTAATCGGTGTTAAGCCCGCGATCAGGCCCTAGCGGTGTCCTGTTTAGTTAGGTCTGGGTATAGTCGGCTCCTTTTCATCTTGTCGGATGGAAGCAAGTTCTATTTCGATCCGATTTTTCAGACTGACGGACCCGAATGTCGGAAGGTCATTTTAATGTTGTTCACACGTTCCGATTTCTAGGATTTGGTACAATCGGATTGTGTAAACGAGCCTTAATGGTAGAATTAACATGTCGACGAAACTTGTGTGCTGGCAAAGAATACGGGGCGGCTCAGTTACATGCATGGCTCCTGTACATGTAGCCAGTTGTACGACAATAAATACTTATACTGTATTTCCATCCTAGACTTACCGTTGTGCTTAAATCGCCATTGGCTTTCATATATAGAAATAATCCTGATTTTTTGCCTTGAAGTGTAACTTTACCAAAGTCCACTGTTCGTATCGTCATATCGGCTAGAAATTTAAGAAGTAATAGATTGGTGGTCAGCATAATGTTATAGTCAATAATATAGACGCTTTAATAAGTCCAAGTTGCCGCTAAACGTCATACCCAGACTTTTGTTTTCTTTAAATTTCACTTCTTATGTTTATAGTTATTTCTATATTTTTTTATATTTCAAAGAGCTCAGTTCGAATTTGATAGAAAATTTGCAAAAGATGAAAATAGTCAACAAAAATTGAAGTACTAAAATGCTAAGTATGACGTCTAGCGGAAACGACTTATTATAAACGCGTCTATAAAGTTAAGTAATGATTGCCGCAGCAGCTGCAACAAGAACAACGACGACAACAGAAACAATGTTGACTACAATGAAGACGACAATAAGAGCGACGATTACGACGACGACAACAACAACGACTGCGAACCAACAAGAGCAAAAATGACAACAGTAGCGACAACGAAAACGACGACAGAAATACGACGATGAAAACAACGAGGACGACGACAACAAAAACAATTACACCAACAACTACGACGACGACGGCAACAACAGTAACTATTACAACGACAACAACGAAGACAATAACAGCAACAATTACAACGTTAACAACGACGGCAACAATTACAACGACAACAACGATGACGAAAACAGCAACGACGACGATGACAACAAGGATGACAAAGATATATACCAACAGAAACGTTTACGATGACAACAAAAACACCGACGACCACGACGACAAGAATAATGACTGGATTTGAGAGGACTACAACATTGATATCTTGGTTGCAGCTATTTTAAATTTGACCAGATAAGATCTACGACTACGTTACAAATAATGACAACGGCGTATCGTTTTAGAAAACTTATATTTAAACTAAAAGAAATAATTGAATTCTAGTCAAAAAATTTCATTTAGTTCTTTTCAAATTTTTGTATGCTATACGATCTTGCAATATTTATCTGTGTCATGAAAAATGTACTCTCGTTTCTCGATCTGGGTTAACAATTAGGGTTATTATACTATTTTCTGTAAATTCCGTGGTCGTTTTCATTTCTGAATGGTGATTGTTTAATAAAGATCGACGATAAGTAAAAATACAGCCGCCGACTTTTTCGGCACATTATCATGTCAATATGATACGTTTTAGGATATGACGAACATTTCAAATTTCATGCTTTGATCTCGGTCATTAGTGATTTAGATAATTGAATGCTGGGTATTTTGATTCAGGGACATAATTGAATTTCTGATTCTCTGAAATTGATACTCTCTTCAGTGCATGAGGAAAACATTTTTGGTTGAAACTAAATAAATAGTAAACTTTTGTGTTCATGCATGTTAAACAGTAGCGCATATGATTTTACTGGTCAGTGAAATAGTCCTGTTGCTTTGTCGGATAGGCAAAAATGTAAAAATAATTAACGAATAACGTGTGCGAATTTTGAATTTTAAAAATGTTTATATTCACAATCTTGATATTTTCTATATTGGCATAAATGTATTAATATTAAGTCCAAGACTATAAGTTAAGTTATAAGTATGCTGCCTGGACATGGAGTTTAAGGCATTGCATGAGTACTATACACATTGTCATTGTACTACACACGTAAAAACTCACAACTTGTAACCCAGCCTGCAGAGTTGGGCAGTTTTCGACGAGATCTCGGGTGCGGAAAAGTACAAAATCTAAGTGCGGGTACGCAAAACAGTTCCCAAATGCGCATCAACAAGCAGTCATGGGCACAAAAGTTGCCAAATACATGTTAAAAATAATGAAAATTAGAGATTTGGGAGCTGATTACAGTGCAAAAGTTGCTGTAAGTACACCCTAGCCCTAGGTGCACTAAAATTTCTGTCTCAAAAAATCTCGGGTGTCGACGTTGACCTACTCATCAGTCCGGCTTGTAACAAACCTGCAGCGTGCAGACTTGTACCAATGCTGTTTCAACAACTTGCTTTCATGATGTGTTCGCACTGCTTGTTCCCAGCTTGTTGACAAGTGGTCATCGCCATCAGCTTGTTGACAACTTGCTACAAGGTTTTGACTTAAGTTGACAGACTTGTTACAAATTGTTCCAACAACTTGTTATCGTCCTGCAATTCAACAACTGGTAAACAAGTTGTGAGTGACAACCTTGTAGCAACTTGATAAAGTGACAACATTGTCGTTGTTACAACTTGTTGGCAAGCTTAAATAAAAGCCTGTTGTGAACACATCTTGTTGACAATACATATATATATATATATGTAGCATATAGCACATAATAATTGATTATTATTTAAATTCTTGTGCAATATGCCCTGCTGGTATATTTGAAAATCATGTTATTGACTTATATACCTATTTGTACGATAGGCGGTGTTCACATTGTCATTGGTTGATTTTGAAAAGCACGTAAAATAGTAAATTACCAAATGAAAACCTAAGGCTTTGGTACGTTTTAGTCCAGTTGGCAGTTATCTGCAGATTTCCGTCATTAACTATTACTATGGTCTATGGTCTATGGTCTATGGTCTATATGTGTGTGAAATAATACTGTATACTAATGTATATATTAAGAACGTTTCTTATAGTTTTAATTAGTCACAGCTTGAACAGCGATCTACTCCATATTTTCAGCATGACAGCAATATCATGCAATATCAAAACACAATTCACATATATTAGATCTCTGTTGCTAAAAACAAGTGCGCAACCTTTTCTTGACCCCACAAAAATCTTCTTTTACTTTGCTATAATGTTAGCACTTTTCTAATGCCAGTTATTGATCGACATAGGCGTACGGGCCGTGGGGATTGCGCCAATGTTAACTCATAGACAGCTCAATTTGAGTTCACAGAAGCAATGCACAAATGAAAATTCAGCATATTTATTTGTAAAATACGATTAAAAGTGGTTATTATTGTTATCAATATGTTATTATCCAAATTCGGGCATTTTGGGTAAGCTTTAAAATTCGGGCAAAATTTTGTTGCCCCCCCAAACGAAGTTGCGCCCGTACGCCTATGTTGATCGACAACTAGAGTTTTAGCGTTCAGTTGTTCAGTTGTTCAGTACATGCTGTTCTGTTAAAAACCAATTATTTAACATTGCCTGCATTGCCATTGGCATTGGGCATAAATTTGAACTGTGATTTAGCCTACGCGTCTGGCCACAAGAGTTTTAATGGCGAAATATTGGCCTTCTAATGATTTGTTGTTTGCTTTGAACGATCCTCATAATTAAAGCATATTAAATTCATGTTATATATTTCATTTGAACAAAATTTACCATATCATCATTCTCAAGATTTGTTACATTGTGATCAGTATATGTATAGTTGTAAACAGAATTCACTCATCTGCACGTGTCAAAATGTCAGCTACACGAGAAAAATATTTCCGGTTTGAGACAAAAAGATAGATAAATAACATGAATCGAACGACGTGAGTTAAACTTTCAGACCATCAGATAACGGTTGTTGGGAAATATAGAGCATAGACATAGTGCATGGAATACTCCAGTTACTTTTCTTTCAAGGCGAAAGGTTGTAAAATTAGAGAACTAGAAAACAGATTAACATTGGCGGAGTTTAAAATATGAATAAGGCAAACTTACTGTACATATTATCTTGTGCTTTAGTACCAACTACCTCTCCAGTTTTTCTTATCTCCAGGTAATAGCCATGTCGATTGAGGAGACGTACAGTTCGCGAAGACATTGAATCAAACTTCAACAATGCTTCAGAAACGTAGATGACACATATAAACGGTGGCAGATGGCGGAAAGATACAAAATTATAAAAGTTATGCATAATTTAAAATGGTCCGTCGTAGGTCTATGAATAATCCAGTAGATAAATCAATGATTTTGAAGAAACAGCATCAAATCTCCTCTTGCATGTTCTATTCATCACATGTGAATATGATTGCCGGGCTCATACAGACCACATAAATCATGAAATCCGTTTGTTTCATTTTGTACTTTACGTTGTAGGGAATTCTAACGGCGAACAATGAAATCTTATGATGTGGCAATAATTTAAAACCAGAAGAATGGTGTTAATTGTTTAGTCTATTCATTGTAAAGACATGTTTTGACACTCTCGCCATGTGTTACAAATCCTTGTTCATAGTTTGTAGTAAGCTGCGGTATATAGAAATGGAGATCAATACTAATCTTGAATGTGCACCATTGTTTTGGGTGGCCGACGTTTTGTTATCACGGTGGGTGGAGTAGGGAAGTATTATGTATCAAGACAGTAGCACAGCATGAACACTCAGACTTTGTAAGTACCGCAGTGATTTGAGGAATGTTATCTGGTATTACAAGCTTGCAAACTCTACCACAAGCTGATATGTTGATTTTACAAGTTGATTGTTTCCCTGCCAGATCTTCATAGACCAATAAAAGTTGATCGACAACATGCTGGTTTACAATGAATTGGCGTTAGCAACAACATGACGGATGTCGAACCAGTAGTTTTATACAATTAAAATTTATTGTGTGGAAAATCATTTGTACCACAAGATAAACTTTGTTAAAGTAATACATGTTCTTGAAGTTATTCGACAAAGGTTTTTTGTGATCTTGTGTCCGGTTGTAGAAAACTCGTTTAAGGTTTAAATTAAGTGTGGGTAAGCCAAAAACAAATAGCACCCGCTTTAAATATCTTTGGAATATTATGTCGGAAGTAAGTTTGATTGTTTCATTGTAAGACTTGTTCTGAATGAAGCGCAATACAAATAACATTCCATCAGAACGGCTGATTAATTGGAAATATGGAATATTTGATCACATGCAGAATAGAGACTTTTCATTTCAACCTTTGAACTATTTATTGCGCCGTGTATTTAAGCTTATTTTGCTGTAAATAGAGATACGATTGTTGCCAAAAAGCGGGTCTTGCAAACAGTAAAATACCTCGTTTCCTTCTGTATAGGACTGAAAACAGTTTCCTGCTAAGAGCAGAAAGTTACATGTACATTGTGTTTTTCATGTTGTATATGATATAACCGTCAGTCCACACTCATCCATTGCTTACTTTTAACCGTGGCATGGGGTTCAACAATTACCACTGACACGGCGACACGCACAGTACCACCTATCAGCCAAGTGTGACCATGTTATACTGACCAATGGAGGGTTTGCGTAGTTTTGCGTTGTGATGTGAGAAAATTTTCAAATCCTTAATGTGAGCCTACAAAGTTGGGCTATTTATACGTTTTGTATATCAATCATTACAAGCTAGTATTACTGGGACGAAGCTAGTATTCTGACAGTTTGATTAGTTTCAAATGCCTTTACAAGCTAAATTTGTAGTTCAACGTAAATCACTTTGATATGAAACTGGGGGGACGTCTTAGGACGTTCATCAGTCCCAATTTGCTGGACGTACTGCCAAAAAACTCGAACTTTCCTGTTCAGTCTACTCGTGTTATTAACCTTGCTATATATCATACAAACGCAAGGGTAATGGCCAAACACACTATGGCCCAGTATGAAACGTTCGCGAGGTGTGCAAGTGACGTGAAAATACCCATGCAGAATATGGACGACGTCTAAAACTCTCTTAAGACTTAAAATTATTCCTTTAAATTATTCCTACTCGTCGTCTTCGCGTTGCCTTCCTCTGTACTTTGATAAGATCCCTCACAATATAACTTTGTTAGGATTGGCGTGTTAGGATCAGGCTGAAGGTTAGGATTAGGATCAGGGTTAAGCCTGTTTTCCATTTCGCAACTGGCGTGACCAAGTCATGTTCGCCCTCTGAGATAATCCAATCCAATCCAAAAAAATGCTCCGCGGTCCCTGTGATTCACAATATCAATGTAACTATATGTTACTATAGAATAGACATAGGTAATAGAATAGATCATTGAATCTGTAGATATGTCACGACAAATCTAAACATCCGTTAAAGATGCAGTAAATAATAATAATAGAATACATTTTTAAAGCGCAAATTCTCATAAAATGTTCAGATGCGCTATAATTACAAAATTAATATTAAAAACTATATATAATATATATTATGATTATATGGAGTCCATAAAATTCTATGTCTAAAAACATTAAAATAGTAAAGTTTACGAAATACTAAGAAGTAATGTCGTATGCTATGCGAAATAGGAGTGTTTTTAATTGTGTTTTTTAAACTATTAATAGATCGTATATGTCTAATTTCCCTTGGCAAACGATTCCACAATTTGGGGGCTGCAAATTTGAACGCTCTGTCGCCAAGTGTAAGTAGAGACTTGAATGACGGCACAGCTAGCAGAAGTTCATTATTTGATCGAAGATGATAGTCTGAGTTTTCCCTAATGCGAATTTGCTCACATAAATATTGCGGAGCCGAACCATGTATCGCTTGAAAGGTTAAAATGAGAATCTTAAAGTCGATCCTAGATTTAACCGGTAGCCAATGAAGTTCAATTTAGTTAATAGGGGCTGATGTTTGCAAATTTGGGAACCAAACTCGCAGTCACATATTTTGTTAAATATTTTCTAATCTTACGAATATTGTATCAAAAGTAGAAGGATGTTTTACACAGGTTGCTAATTTGATCGTGAAAGGACAGCCTAGAGTCAAATTGGGTTACAAGGTTTTTGACAGTCCATGAAGGGACAATAGTCAATACTGTTTTCTCCAACTGAAATAGATTTCAAGGGTAGTTTGCCCAATTGTTGCCGTGTTCCGATTAACATACATTCAGTTTTACCATCATTCATTTTTAATTTACTACCAGTCGTCCTATAACGTATGTCTGAAATACAGTTTTCCATTCCTTGAACAGCTATTTCTTGGTCATTTACACTATTAGGATTTAATGAACAATAAAGTTGTGTATCGTCAGCGTATCGTCAGCGTATCCATGAGAATCAGGCAGATTGTTGTCAATGATAGAGAACATATCACTTGCATAAATTATAAAAAATAAAGGACCAAGACAAGAGCCCTGGGAACACCATATTTCAAGGTAAATTCATCCGATATTGAACCGTTTACATGAATACGTTGTTTTCTATTAGTGAGATATGAGTCGAACCATGACAGAGCGGTCCCCCCAACACCCAGGTTATACTTCAAACGATTTAACAATATAGAGTGGTCAATATAGTGTCAAATGCGGAACTCAGATCCAAAAGAACCAGTAATGAAACACGCTGATTATTAATATTCATGTTCAAAGTTCATGTTCAAATTAGTGTAACTTGTACGTAAGGAGCTTCCGCTCAATCGGTGACTCGATCTGTCTGCATGCTCAGTTAATATGGGAAAAGCATAATTTCTTGCACAGATCTCTCTTTGTAAAATAACGAGAGTAAAATCCTGGACGTCCAGCCTGGACGAGAAAATTATTGTGGGGCCCTAGGATTATGGTTAGAATAAAGGTTAAAATTAGGGATCTCAGCTGTGGGTTCGGGGTTGGCGTTAGAATTGGCTTTAGTCAGTTTAGTGTTAGGATAAGGGTTAGAATTAAGGTTAAGATTGGGATTAGGATTAGTGTTAGGATATTAGGAAAAGGATTGGGAAGGCCGGAAGGGTTAGGAATAGTTAAAGGTCTTAAAGGGTAAGCTATCGTTATGTTTAAACAGTCACTTTGGCGGTTTTGTCGTAGGGGATAAAGGTAACACGTGCTCACTAAGTAGTAAGTGCAAAACATTAAACTCGAAGAAACATTGCGCGAGCCTTATATAGTAGAATAGGCCAAATTAAACGGCTTTTTTCGAACTATAACTCGCATTTATCTCCACTGTTTTGTTTCGTGACATGAGAAAGATATATATTACAACGAATATTAGGAATATATTTTTAAATTAGGCATACATGAAGTACTTACCTGTTCTTGTTTACAGCAGTGGTTTACCGTGACGTCATCATAGATATAATAAACCATATTGTTTTGGACAAATTTGGACATGAAGGCAAAACTTCGGACATGTGTGAAAGCTTGTGGCTTTCAATGAATTTTCATTCACTTTTTCAATTATTTTAAATGAATAATAAAAGTGAAATATATCGTCATCTAGAAAATGTGTTCAAATACAAGGAGTTTAAATCTAAGGTTCAGAAGGATGCCGTGAATGCTGTTATTAATGGTAAAATTATTTGAATGAGTTACATGTGTTTAATATATAAATGTGTCAGTTGTGTCTATTATAAAAGTTGAATCTTTATGAATTTCCTTATTCAGCAAATAATGTTATAAGCTGTTCGATACAAGTTTTTGCATACCATCTCTCAATAAAATACAATACGCCAATGGAATACTTGTCCCTAGAGTCATGCTATTGTTTCTCTATTGTGTTTGCCCCACTTGGCAAGATAGTGTCGCAAACCTCGAAAAGGCGTATTTGCTCATTGGTCTATTTTATGTAATTTATTAGGATTATTACAATTAGTTAAGATTCTCTTGATTGTCTCTGTAACACCTCGAATGTATGGAACTACTGAATAACTCTTGCCCAGAAATGTGGTATATAAACATGAATCATCCCTCGAGTATATGAGCCATAAGGAGCTAAGATGCGACACTAGACCGGAGTGTCAAAACGTTGGGTCGTGAATGCAATCCGACCAGGCTTTGTATTCATTTTCTTAAACCAGAGTAGCTAGCGAAAACATGAATGAAGTTAAAACTTAAAAGCTGCTAAAATTTGGCAGATGCAAAAAATAACCATCTTCTTACATTTTTCTTGAGGTTTGCATATAAAAATTTGCCTTGAAGAAGATTTAGTCATGTGACCAGCTACAATGATGTAAGCTTTGAACACCAAAACTCTCAAGTTTTAGTTAAAATGTCAACCTGTAAGCTATATATTCCATACCTGCTGTTTTAAGCTCTATGTGCAGACCTCTTAGTGCAAGTCGCCTGTTTCAGAACGAGATGCAACAGATTGACAACGCCGTTGATACAAGCTCCTTCCTGCTATTGTTTGTTCTGAGATGACCGGAAATTACTTTCATTGTCACATGATTGGGTGATTTGTGCCATAGATCATTTGCCCAGGCCTGACAAGTAATGTCTTCCACCAAAATAACATGACAATAAGTCAGTCCTCCAAATACGCCATTAAATATCAAACGTTTGAGAACAAACTTAAGATAGATAACACTGCTCAACAAGTAAAGATCAAACATGACAGCAAAACATATTCGAACAATTACGACCATGCCCAATTGAAAGGATCATCAATCTGGCTAACAGCACTTCTACTTGCTGATGAAGGGTATGTCGTTAACAAGCAGGAGTTCTATGATGCGATTTATCTATGTAATCTGTGGCAGTTGAAATACCTTCCAACTCACTGTGCCTATGGAAAGTTGTTCACAGTGGATCATGAGTTATCATACTTGAAAGGCGGTTTTATCATGACGTGATCCATGATCTGCTTTCAGGTGCCATTGACGTAGTTGTGTATACGTGTCCACAGAACCAACGCTAGCTCCTTTGACCGGTTAAGTGCTTCCACCAAGCACAAATGTGAAAAGGCATTCTTTGATGTCCACATTTTTAACCCTTACGCCTCAACACATTGATTTCAGAGCCTCGCCAATTCCTTCAACGCCAAAAAAGAGAAAAGAAGCGGCTGTACAAACAAGGATAGTTGAGGTAGAACATGGTTCCTACACACTGATCGTCTTCAATGCCTATGGTGGATGTGGGAGAAAAACACATCATTTCCTTTCGTCTTTGGCAGAAAAATCACCACCACATTGCGTTTGGCCTGCGGCAATCTTTGTGTGTGAGGCAGTCGCATGTGGAAGAAACCTCCTTCACCATCAACCAGAGATATTGAACTTAACATTGTCAGAGTGGAACTGTAACATTGTTTAAGTTGTTATTAATTGATTTGAAATTATACATTTTTATTTAAACAGTTGTTTGTAATAGATATATTTTACTATTACATGTACCCTCTGACTTCTAGCTCCCTGTGGGTGAAGCAAATGGTGACACTACAAAATACTACCATAATTATAAGCCTACTGTCCGGCAGCCATATTACCCCAAAAATACATTTGGTTTGGCCCAGTATGAACATCATTCAAATCAATGACATCAATAAACTGCTGGAACACTCCTGCATGCAGATAACATGCCGTCATCCTAACCAATCTGAGAAATCAAGATCTTCCACAGAAAAGATCAAAATCTTGTGGTCATGACAACATTTCCCTGTGCTACGTACCTTCTAGCGCAATGGCGAAGCTAATTTCATTTAAAAGCTTTTGCAGAGGAGAGAGACCGCGGAGGATAAGCAATGGACCAGATTATTCATCATTATATGTGATGATCTTTGTTCCAGATATCTTGCCGTGGCAAACATCGTCACCTTTGTTGATATTTAATAAAGGAGAATAAAACGTTTGTTGCAGCTAATGCGATATACCTCAATTTAATGCTTTCAATTTAAAGAAGCCTTTTTAAATCGTTTATAAATCGTTGCAGGGAGTGTTTCTCCCAAAAATCACTGCGGCGTTCCATAATGATTGACGTAAATTGACATAAGGCCAAATTAAAAAATATCCCGGTTTCTCATCAGAACTTATTCAAAAAGTAAATGAGGCATGCGCTTTTTTATTTTATTTTTTTATTTCTCCTTATTAATTATTCCCAACTTAAAAACGGATATAAAATGTAAAACGGAACTAAATATAATATAAACCAGTTCGATATAAAACAGAGTTTTTGGCTTGAAATGTTTTGGTCCGTCGACTGACAAGACCCTTTTTAGCTACCGTACAGCCCTGGCAAATGGGATAGTATCCCTGTTGTTCCAATAAATCCTCCAGCGTACCGCAATACACAGAAATGTGTTACCGTAGTAAGTCACCTCGATGTCTTCTCTGCATGTCAGATTTCTTCTGACAAACACAACACTCAGAAAAGTGTCTTCGTATCCGTCAATTTCCTGAAACACTGAACCACAAGAATACATCAGCTGCTCAACCTCCTTGATCACATTGTTTTTATCTGCTGGTTTAAGCTTCTGTTTGGAATGCACCACACGCCATTTCAAACACTCTACACTGAATGACTAAATCGGCATTCCTGGCTGTTTGCGTGCTAGGACTAAAGGGCATGCCATGCCCCTTCATCTTCTGGGTGTGGAGTGAGGGCCTATGGTTTTGTGTCTCGACGCCATAAAGCGAATCAAAGTCATCATAATGATCCCCACGAGGCACAGGGTCTGGCAAGTGATGGAGTCCTTTAAAAATCTCCAATGGTAATCTTGGTGGCCCACACACATGCATGACAGTTCTCAGATGAGCATTTTTTTACCGAGAACATGTAATGACGTTGTAGGCAATGACGCTTCATGAAAGTATGAGGGCTTCCCTGTAATGCTTTGCTGTATGGATTGCCCTGTTATTTGATTCAGCGTCTGCAGTATGTGCTCAACGCGGCTGCTAGGATTATATTCTTGTCGCGAAAAATCGACCACATTGCGCCTTTGCTTGTTGACCTGCACTGGCTTCCAGTGGAGCAGCGCATTAATTTTAAAATTTTAATGTTTACGTACAAGATAGTCAATGGTTTGGCACCATCTTATCTCTGTGATTTGCTGACACCTTATGTTCCAAAAAGAGCTCTTAGATCTGGAGACAAGCTGCTTCTCTGTCAGCCATCATACCGCCTCAAGTCCTATGGATTCAGAGCATTTTCGGTTTGTGCACCAGCTCTATGGAACAATCTTCCAATTGAAATTAGGCGTAGTTGTACCGTGGCTATTTTTAAACAGAAACTGAAGACGCATCTTTTTAGACTTGCGTACTATTAATTTTATAACATTTCATAGTATTAGTATTAGGTTTTTAGATTGTATATAATTGTATATAATTAATTTAACTATATATGTAAAGCGCATTTGGGCATTTTTGGAGAGTGCGCTATATAAAATTGGAAATATTATTATTATTATTACTTGTCCTTCAGCTTTGCCTCGGTGGTGTCATTGCGGCCAACACTGCTGTCAATGACACAATTAGACATTATTCGTTCGGCAGGATCTTTCCAACTATTATAGGGTGGTGTTCGCACTGCAACCACCATGTCCTTGTCCCCTTTAAGAAAGAGACAGATTAACGCCAGCTTTACTGAGTAATAGTTACAGCGATGATCAGGGCCACCGTCTGTGTAGAGACATAAGATTTCCTTATTTCTACCTTCTCTTTCAAGAAGCTTCGACAGTTCTGTGATGTGCCTTAATGGCGATGAGGTCTCGAAACAGTGTTCCTTCAGTCCGACGAATACCTTCCCACGATAGAATGAGCCCTCTATGGTTTCAGGTAAATCGAGACGTAAGGCCACACTTGGTATGATTGATATCTTTGTGAAACCGTGATCTGCCACTTCCATTACTTGGTTTAAACCAACTATCACTCGTTTTTCTCTTTCAACGGCAGCAACAGGGCATCCTGGCTCGCCAACTTTACATGTATGCTTATCGTCCATACAAACGACATACTGGCCATATTTCAGGGCAAATGTTCTTTCATAGAGGAAAAGAGTAGATCCATAGTGACAATCCTCATGTGTATGGCGAAATTGTCGAGCTTGTACCATGAACTTGAGTTTCAAACGCCCAGTAAAGTACCTGACAGAAAAGAAACAGGAGGTTCTTTCACACAATCAGAACCTGTTTTAATAGAATCAATAATGCCAGACCTATGGCTATAGGGCAGTAATTTATCAGTCGGTTTGTCTTGGTCTATAGTATCATGCATAAAACAACAAAACATAGAACAACTTGTGCAACATTGACAGCTAAACAATGTGTCTATCATGGCCGAACAACATTGTTGATGTGTGTTGCATTTTGTTTGTGGGCATCTGCCATCAGACATACAAATAGCAAAGATTTTAAATATCATGAGTGACATATTAAAATGTGAATTTGGTTGAAGGCATCTACACTTGAAAAAATCAGTTTTTCTACGTGGCCAGAACTGTAGTCGTAGCCATTGTTTAGATGGAATCGGTGTTCCCTCTGGGAGTCGTTTAAAAATAAAAAAATGGAAATGCGACGCGATTTTCAGACGCGGGCGCTGATGAGAAACCGGGATATTTTTTTATTTGGCCTAAATAACAAAGATGGATAAGAACAACAGACATGGTTTGTACAAGTGAAAACAAGAGAGTCCTTTAATCCTTTCTTTCATTTACTTATATTCTTGGCGATATTTTTATAATCCTTGAAAGTGCTTAAAAAGTTTTTTAGTCATTCTCACATGTATGAACTAAAAACAGAAACCTCTATATGGATCGCGTCTGACAGTATAATTATATACATGGTGCTTCCACGCTGGTTCTGACATGCGTTCTAATGTTCGAGTCTAATAAGGAATGTCATAGTGTCCGTTGAACTTTGACGTAGATAAAATTCTATATCTATATTGTAATTCTAAATAAAAGTGAAGGAATAGCGGGTCATTAACTAGTTTTGTTGGATAATTTATGCGTTCACGGACATCACGGCAACCAACTCATAATAACTCGTAATACAAAAGCGTTAACTCGCGAGTCATTACTACCAATATATTCATTATTGTCAAAGGCGTTGTCTGAAAGCATGGCACATAAATATTGATCATCGTGCTTTCAATAGGAATAACGGTAGCTCTCTTTTACGAGAGTATCTTCACTTTGTTGGGCGATGGCGCCGGCGTCATCTCTCGAATATATAAGGAGTCACAATACGACTTTACATAACCCATGATGAAGACCCCATAGTATAGATTAGAGTATCGAAACATTGGGTCGTGGATGTAATTTGTCCGGGGATTGCACTTACTTAAGGTGGCTCCCTACAGTTATAGTACAGTTTGAAACACGATCTATATAGATCAGACGTCTCCTCGCGTTCCACGCGTGGAATCTTCGTGACCCGGCAGAAATTTTGAAACACAGAAACAAAGCCGCGGGAAGTTATTTTCGGAGACTTTATAGCAAAGAAACCACAAGTTTTTCATTATAATCGTAAATCTTTGAAATTTAAACAGTACGTATGTTTTTAACAGTTTCTAAGCTTTCTTTTAGTGTGTTTTTACCTATATATGTTCAGTATTATCCTTTATAATGTTCAAAAACTTGCATTGACTTAAAAAATCTGAAATTATATTTTAATTATATTCTCTTCAAGGCAGTCTAGGACTGTCAAAGTAATATAATAGTCTTCAAAGCAATTGAAAGTTTGAAACTTATGTTATTCCTGTAGTGTTTGACATATTAAAAACTACAATACAGACAGTTTAATAATACGAGTTGTCTTATGAAAAATACATGTTGTTTGAATGTTCGAAAAGTTGTCACACCGATATCGATTTTAACAACCAAAACAAATTGAAGAGACGTTGGATTAATAGTATTTCTATTTCCATGGTAATTAATCATGCATTTTCATCTCAAACAAGTAAAGAATATTTGGCACAAGCCAAGAAATAGGAATAAAAATACACAACAAAGAACCAAGCACAAAACTATACACTCGTTTGATTTTGTTTCAATTCGTGTTGTTCACGCAATCACGCATTATAATTCAGACGCATGCGCAAAATGCGATCATGTCGAGTCGATTTTTTTTGACGTCAGCAACTTCAACTGGAATTTCGAGCTGTTTTAAAACTTTGCACAATTGTTAAACAAGGCAAGAAGAAAAATATATCCAAATTTCAAAAAATTATACAGATAAGTTTCTCTGTAATCGAAATTCCAAAATATCTCGAAAACTTATTTGTAAACTACCCTTCAAATTTTGATATGTTATTCCTTTGTGGACCATAAATCTTCCAAAAAAAGTTCAGAAAAATTGACCGAAGGAAAAAAAAGATATTTTCGATTCAATCTGAAATTAGACAATATAAGCGCAAAAGATAAGACACTATGGTTGCCATAGCAACACCAACACTATTCCTGTTTGTCCATAAATGGACAGCCCAAGACCTCTTTACATTCGTGGAAATATTCATTTTGCCCTGTCATAAGTGTATCTAATAAAAATTTGGTTGAAAGTGAAAGTTACTGAAAAGTACACATAGTTTTACAGAACTGTAGGGAGCTATAGTCAAAAGCATGTCTTAAACATAGTTTTGCTTTTTTATCATGGTGTAGGTAAACAAGATATTTTGGTATCAATGCCTACAGGTGCGGGCAAATCCTTGGTATACCAACTACCAGCAGTGATTTCCCATGGCGTCACAATTGTTGTGTCACCATTACTTGCCTTAATACAAGATCAAGTAGAGTCTCTTAAAGCACTTGGAATATGTGTGGCGACATATAACTCCAGTATACGACTGAATGAACGTTTAGAAATAAAATGTAATCTTCTGATGAATACACCATCAATAAAACTTCTTTATGTTACACCAGAACTTCTTCAAACTTGGGAATTTAATAGAATCCTGCAACAAATGAACGAAAATGGCAATTTAGCATACTTTGCTGTAGATGAGGCTCACTGTGTCTCACAATGGGGTCACGATTTTAGACCTGCCTATGTGAAACTTGGTGTACTGAAAGACAAGTATCCAGATATTCGATGGATAGCTCTAACGGCTACGGCAACGCCACAGGTCCAGCAAGATATACTAGAGATGCTGCATTTCAAGGAACCAGTGGCCATTTTTAAAATAGAGTGTTACCGACAAAATTTATTTTATGATGTTAGGTAAGTTAAAGCATTCATTGTTTGAAAATATATCATTAATGTATACGATCACTATGTTCTTTCAAAGTAGTTTTCTAGTCAGGTCATTTGTGATCACGTGATGCCCAGATTTTAGGTGGTAAAATAATTTATTGTGAGGAAGGGGTGATAATGACCAATTGTGCATCCTGCAAATTTGGAATGTAGTAATATTTGTCTGAACTGTATATAATAGTATTTATCGCGCTTGTAAAATGAATTATGTTTTATTTTATTATGAATTATTGATCATGATCAGTACCATCATCAGAAGTAAACGAAGACTATAACGGCATTCTTATATACATGCTATAACACATCCAAACATTCTTTTGATATAGACCATTTGCAGTATTACTGGAGCGTAGCATTGTGCACGACTCGGGCCTTCTTTGCTAAAGTCTTTGGTTTCTTTCGCTCCAGTAATTATGCAAATGTATGTAGATAGCGAGCAATATTTTTCTCTACAGATTCAAAGAACTTCTAGATTGCCCTCATGAAGATTTAGTGGATTACGTGAAATCAGTTCTGAAGAAAGATGAACGTAATAAACCAAGTATCTCAAACGTAATGTACTCATTTTATCTATATTTTAGAAGTTATGTAAACCTTTGACACTACCAGCATATTAATTGTAAAGGCAGTCGATATTTCTTAGTTTGTCTATTATTCCAATAATTTTCAATTAGGCTTTTCTATTTTCAAGTGGTTGACATCCAATTGGTTTCTAGAAAGTGTCTATAACCTTTACGAAAAACTGTAGTTTAGGTTCTAGTCCAAATTGATATGCCGTGTTTTCTAGTGACTCGTTTGGTATATATGACAAATCTTATGCCGTGACTTTCAAAATGATAAACCTATCATAGCTAAAGAGTAAAAGAGATCAGTAATAACCCCCTCTAACGACGGAAAAATTAGTATGCTAAGGTAATGACTTCAACCTTACTTTACTATGCAAGTCACTCATAATCCTTTGGGACTTCTAACCCTATGACGTTACTACACCTCAATAGAGAGCTTAAATATAATGAGCGTTAAGGCTAATACTTCTCATCTCTTCACTTTGGCGAAATATATTTAGACAATCCAGATGACCGACAAATTTCTGTGATGACTACCTTTTTTTGAAGAGATCTGTAATACGTTTATCTTTACCAGATTGTGCCATAAGATCGTCCAGCACGATTAAATAATGCCGCTGCGATATATCTACTACATAGCTTTAGTTATATCCTCGAGGTATGTTCCACTCCTGGCATCGTCCTCATCATCAATCAAAGCATCATATAAACGTCCTCATCGTATCAAAGCATCATATAAATGAGATAATAATATGCTGAAGAGCTGGACTTATACTTTCTGATGGACATTCTCTTAAGAGAGTTTTTACACATACAGTCTTACTACTTTGCGTAAAGGGGTGTTGCCTCATGATTGTAGATCAGTCAAGTGCAAAACCTTGTTGCAAAATCTTCCACAAATCGCCTTGTTGCTTGACGAGTGATTTCTTCGGTTAGTTTAAGGTTAAGAAGTCGTTTAGTTTATACAGAAAGGTTAAACGTGCGATTATTCTACCAATGTTATAAGCGTCTTTATCACAATAGAGTTGTTCAAGGTCTACATCGTAAAGCCGAGCGTTGTATATTTCTTCGTATGTTGGTTTGGTTTAGAATTGTATTTATATTAAAATTAAGGGTTATCGTTATCAATATTTACGCCTTTCTGTCTTAAATTATTATATACTATCTATAGGACGAGATTGTCCCACAAGTCTAGTATTTGACTACTTAAGATGTACTAGGTAGAAACCAGTATATACGAACATTGATACTTTATATTACTGTGAAATAACGTATTAATGAGGTTTTGCCAATGACGTCATCGGATCATAGTTGGGGAATGTCGGAAAGGTTCTTAAACCTATAAATATTTATCAGAAAATAGTGACGTAATTAGATTAGTAGGGCCGAGTTGAATAAATAATAAGGTGTAATTACGTGATAGGATAGAGATCCAAAGGAGTAGAACCGAACGAGTTGCATAAGTAAGTAGGCTTGACGTCATTGCTTTTGCATACTGATTATTTCCGTCGCCAGAGTGTGGGTATACTATAACGAGTTAGTTTTCTACGATCATTCAGAGGTCACCATTAACTAAGTGGGGAATATAATTAACGGGACGTCGCATACAATTATCTTTCCGACTACCAAGTGGAACATGATATACTATCAAACTTCTTACAATACCACAGAATGTTGCTTATTTTTTCTGACAAGTATAACCGTCTGGTGTTAGGGCGGGGAAGAGCTTCTGACTTATGATTGATGTCGTGTAACCTTTTCCAAACATTCTGCTCTAACTGGCAATGATGGATATATAATTAACAGTATTGTTTTGCATGTAGGATTGTGGTATTATTTATTGTCATACAAAAGAAAATTGCGAAAACATGGCAAATAAATTATCAGATAGCGGTATAAAGACAAAGGCTTATCATGCAGGTACGTGCAATCTCATATTCAGGAATATTTCTTTCTGATAAAATATACCAAACATGTAAATGATTGAGAATCGTCCTTACTTTATTTTACAATGTATGTAAATCAGGATCGTCCTGAAAACATATTCATGTGATGTAAACTATCATGAATAAAGATTAGTTTTGATTGATTGTGACTAAAAATACATATAAGTGAAAAATCTTATTATTGCTTCGAGATTACTGTACATATAGTGCGATAGTGTATAACTCGTTTATACCTTCATTTTTCCTTAACCACTCTTTGTCTAATCTATGTTTGTTTCCCCTATATCATCGTATGTCTCCCATGTTAGGGCTGAACTCAAAGCTACGTAATGATATCCAACAAGAATGGATGGATGGAGCCATATCAGTTATAGCAGCAACAGTTAGTTTTGGTATGGGTGTGGATAAATCTTCCGTTAGGTAAGAAAGTGTAGTATAAATGGTATTTCTATAAAGTTTCATAATAATTATGGATTTAGAAGTTTCCTGATCGTTTCTTGATTAAAAAGCTTAGGGAAACGTTGTTGCGGAAACATTCCGATGTTTCCATAGAAAAATTATTGCAGAAACAAATTGCTTCCCATAAAAACAAAAATGTTTACTTACAAATTCAGAAATATATTCAGTTTCCTATAAAATATGTATTTTTTGCGGAAATGATGTTTCAGAAAATGAAACATGACTAGGTAACAATGTTTCCACAAGAATGTTTCCTAGTTTGCCCATTCGACTACCTGATTTCAGCGATATAAAAATAAGTATATTATCTGAGGATGGTTTTGTAGTTATTCGTTTGAATCATTGTAGGTTTGTTGTTCATTGGAAAATCCCGCAGTCAGTTGAAAGATATTATCAAGAAAGTGGTCGCGCTGGACGTGATGGAAAGATATCATATTGTCGACTCTATTATTCAAGGTCTCTACACACTGCTTTTTTCTATTTTTTGCCACTTACGGACATTATCCAGACCAATCTATTCTGCTCCTTAAAACTATATGCATGTACATGGACAGGAAATAATTCTTTTGTCCATTTGCCTCGTTAGTGTTCGTTGTTCACAATATTGGTTCACACCTGGCGTCATATTATTGTCAATATTTCTGTAAGCCAATCAAAACTCTCGCTGTGGTATCACGAACAAATGCCTTGCTTTGTTTTGTGTAAATCGTAAATGACGTAAAGTATATCAAGCACATATTTGCTGTACTTTTGCAATATTTTTTCCTTCTTAATAAAAAAAACGCCTGTATATTATTTATACATGGTATGTCCAGTTCAAGTACAAAAGCTCATCTTTGGCAACATCAGCAAAATATGTGCGTAAGGCCTAAATGTTTATATGGTAGATGCTTATATATAGTTATATCTACGAAATAGAGGTTTTGTTAGACAGATAAACATGGAATGGGTGTGTTGGATAAATATGTGTATGCAGTTTCTCCTTCGGTTCTTCCATTTCCCAATTGAGCTTTACATCATTTTTCACGTGGAATTTCAATGTATTTCTCTATAGTTATGAAAGAGAGCAGATATTATTTCTGTTACGGAAAGATCTCAATAAGAAACTAAAGAAAGTATGGATATGGAATTCTATAAGTATATTGTACAGTGTGAATTTACAAATTATCTGTATGTTGTTGAGTGTAAAAATAATTTTCTGAGTTATATAGAAAAAGGGAGACAAGTCAATGAAAGAAAAAGTATCAACGAAAAGCTTTAAAGCTTTGGTGAAATATTGTGAAGAAGCAAGGTATGCATGTAAATGCATAAATCTTTTGATGTGTGTATGAACAGTCATCTCTTTCTTTAATATTTCAAGTGAAACCCAGTTGGTGGCCATAGGAGGAGCAGTGAGGAGGAGGGACCCAGGTTAGGGTCGGGGTTGGATGCGGGCTAGGTCACCTAGGTGCAAGGTTTTATTGCCTAAAACAATGTGAAAATTTCCATCTTGCATTGTTATTGCATCAACTTGGATTAACTTGTAGCAACCTGCAGGTTAGCGTGGGGGGGGCGCTTGTGGGAAGCCAAGTTAAAATTTCCGCCCAATCAGTACACCTGTATTTCCTTGTGAATTGGGGGGGATTATAGAGAGGGGGCTTGATAAATTTCTTTCTTTAAAAGAAGAGGGGGGTTATTAGAGGGAGGTTATTTGAGATGGGGCCTAAATGGAGGATTTGAAGTGGAGTATCAATGTAAGTTATCTTTCACTTTGTCGATATCTGTGTTTGTTTTCAAAATATTTAAAGTGGCTCGATACAGTTTTCAAAAATTCAAGCGTACAACATTTTAAAAAAACTCCGTATTTTTAGGTCTTATTCACCAGATATAGTGGTGTTCATATATTTTCGTGCGTCATTTTACTTGGAAGACAGACTAGCAATCAGCAAAATATATGAAAAAATTCTGTAATACCATTTTTTTTAAAAAGGCAAAAATATCGTTTTTGCCATCACATAATTTTCTTATTTTTGGTATAATGAAATATTTTTGCGGTGCAATACAGCGTGCAATATAGCGCGTTGTGCAATTGTGACAAAACCGCTATAGACCAGATTGCATGGGCCCATCGCTGACGTCGCGAGTCAGTTTGGACGTCAGGTCGTTGTTATTATTCCACCCACAAATTGTCTACAATTGTCATTCACGTTTATTCATAATAATATATTCATAAGTTCTATTTACAAGGATTTCGTGATTACTATATCACTATATCAGACATGTAATAAATATACAAGTTTTACATGTAATAAACAACAACTTTAAGTTTAAAATTTTTTTCGCAACCGCCTAGCTAGGTCTAAAAATGTATATAAATTTCCGTTCGAGTATTCCATCTACTGACACCTTCTACTATTAATCCTATCGAACGAGATGCCGAGAAAAATCTTGATATTTACCCATACACCATATACTGGCATCACTCCCATCGTATATACCGAACTTGTGGTTAATGCTCAGCAACTGGACTCTGTAGCTCAGTTGGTTAGAGCGCTGCACCGGAATAGCAGGGCCGCAGATTCAATTCCTGCCAGAGGGCCTAAGTTGCATTTTCGCAACTGCTCTTGGCTAAGTCTAAAAAATGTATATAAATTTCCGTTCGAATATTCCATCTACTAACACCGAGAAAAATCTTGATATTATTATTACGTCATAGGAAGAGTATAAACTTTGAAGTACTGAGAAAATCAAACCTATAGCAACTTTCAGATCAAATGCCTACATGTAATCCTGAGTATTTAAACAGAAAAATGATCAAGAATAAATTTAGAATGAACGACCCCTTACATATAAAGAGTACTTAACATGCTTTTTGTAGATGTCGACATGCATTCATGTCTGAATACTTTGGAGATAAAAAACCTGAGGTAAATATATCGCTTTGTTACTTCTAATTATACGCAATATTTGCAAGTAATGCATGGTGCCGCAAGTTATCGGCGGATTGTCTCTTATCACTGAGTGAAGCACATAATAATAATAATAATAATAATAATAATAATAATTAGGAGTGTTTTACTACTTCAACTTCAAATCAGAATTCAAAGAATTTTAAAATTTTATTTCCATTTTTCTTAGTGTAACAAGGGATGCGATTTCTGTCGTAAGCCCAAGGAGGTAGAAGTAATGATTGAACAATTCCGTGGAGGAGTGTTTGCTAATAAAGGACATTCCAAGACATACATGTGTTCAGACTTTGGTCGAGCTAATGGTAATCTTTATGGCGGAGGAAAACATGGTTATAATACGAAGTAAGTCATATTTTATAGTTCACCATATTGATCAAGAATTCTCAAACCTAAATCAAGGTTTGAATTAATTAGCCGCTCGAAGCCTGTTTTCCACCAGGCGAATTTGTTCCCGCGAAGCATAGACGGAAAAAATACATTCGACAATGTGATTGGTTAGCAAAAAAATGCGCTTTGAAAAAGTAGGATCGGCTTTGATAGTGTCGTTTTAATTTCATCAGCAATGAAAGAACGTGACATATTTTCACATGAGTCGTCGATGTCAATATAGGATGAACTGAACGTAAATTCGTTTGGTAGTGTATTGCACTTGAAGCGGTAGTGGAATATTAAAAATGACGTCATCGTGGAGACCTCTATAAAACAGATACCTCTCTAATACGAACATTTTGCTGTGTCCCTTCGGTATCCGTAGTAGAGGAGTTCGACTGTACTATTTCTATATTCGTTGTATATGCTATTATACTGTTTGTATTCGTTTCCATATCATAGTATTTCTATTAATCGTTTGTATATCAGATTATACATTGATCGTTTCTCCAGATATGCAGACGATGAGGGTGAAGAACAAAATTATGAAGAAAAATGTAAAAGCTATCGCAATAAGCTCATTCAAGATGAACTTCAGAAAAGAAGAGGGGTAAGCCAGATGTTAGATTTCACAATTAGCAAAGCAATATAAGAACATGTATAAGCAAATAAGTATAGATATTAATATATTATGTCCGCGATTTGTGGCCATCATGATGCAACTGACTTCGTCGTTCTGATCGTTCTGAATAAATAGAATTTACTTGGCTTCTATATAAGCGAACGGTCAAAAGGAGAACTGTATAATGTAGATATATTGTTACCTTCGTGAAATTATAGTTTGTTTAACGTTAATTACATAATATATGATAACAAATAATAAATGTTTAGTTTGAATTTTTTACAGAATGGATTAAAGAGAGTTGATAAAAATGATCTTGAAAACATCCCAGGTAACGCCCTACCTTCGCATTTGTTTAGTCTATGATTACTTAACGCACGGGGCTAAAATCACGGCGCGGTATTTATGAATAATAATAATATTTATAACAGCTTTAAATATAATAAAATATTCAAAAGCGCTTTTTACCAATAAAGTAATTCTAATATCTAGCTTATACAAGCAGCTTTAATATTAAGAATTAAGGTATATATCTATGTTAGAATCGAAAGCTTTCTTTAAAAAAAAAAGTCTTTAATTGAATATTAAATAAACAGTCAATTGTTTTACTATTTCTAATACCATAAGGCGCATCCATCCAAATTGACGAGCTGCATGCACAAATGCTCGATCACACCAAGAGTTTGGCTAGTTTTTTTTGGGAAAAAGTAGTCCCTGGGATCATCAGATCAGTTGGTAACAGCAGTTCGGTTTTTCTAAAAACATCCATAATGTAGCCTGGCGCCATCCCATGGAGAGCTTTATATATATACCAGGAGTGCAATTTTAAAATCAACACGAAACTTAACAGGCAGCCAGTGAAGGTGCATCAGGACAGGGGTCAATGAATTTCAATTAAGAAGCTCGGGCCGATTGTACGAAGACCGGTTAGCGCTATCCAGCGGATATAAACCTCACAATGAATAAAAATTACCTTCAATTTTATAAATACTAAACTTTAATCTGGGTTACAACAATCAACGAACAATTGAAGAAAGCTTGAAAAATCATTATCCGGTGGATAGCGGTATCCGGCCGTCGTACAACCGGCCCCAGAACTATAATTATAGCCTCCTCCTCCACTAGCCTGCGTAGCGACGCAATATGGAGGAGGGTTAAGGCTGATTTTCATTCATTCAGTCGCGCGAGCGACCTTTTGCGATCGTTTTCTTTTGAATTATGAGCCCTCGACCGGATCCGTTCTAGTCGAGGGCTCCTAATTCAAAAGAAAACGATCGTAAAAGGTCGATCGCGCGACATTTTGCACTGAATGGAAATAAGCCTTTAGTGTTGGGGTTAGGGGAGCGCGAGATATAGAGAGAGCGGAGGGAAAAGGGGAGGGGCGAAACAGTATTAAATATTGATATTATTTTAGGGCTTTCATGTAAGATAAAACATGCATCCAACGTAACCCATATTCCAAAATTGACTGTCAAGGTACGACCTATATCTGCATATACATATTATGTAAACTTGTGGGAGTTTGCTTTATTTTTTAGTGCCTTGTACCCAGGCTCTTTTCTCGTACACACCCAAGAGCCTAAAACGTTCCATATTTTAGGTTCGTGAGTTTTGCTTGGAACGACTTGAGAATACCTTGACAGCGAACTATGAAAGAAATAACAGGTAACTTTGTGAGTAGTATTTTTAAAATAATGCGATCGACATTTAAGATACTATTCTAGTCTAGACTCGTTTCTTGATTAGGGTCAATAATACTCTAAGAGACAGAGTTGTTTCAATTATAGGCTTAGAACTGCCTCTCTGACAGGTAGAATGAATTCCTAAAGCATGCATGGAAAAATAATCTTCAAGTGTTGCCTATATTCATTCAATTGGTACATGGCTATATATGGGCATATTTAGTTTCTTTATCTTTCTTCTTCTCTTCTCCTTTATGATGTTAAATCCAGTCTCTGTTCAATATTCCATGTTCTGAATTCTGACTCTTTCAACCGGTTGAGTATACTAGAAAATGGGAGGAAAACCTACCTCGGCATCATGTGTCTGCCATTTTGTGTGATCCTCTAATTCATACACCGTGCTACTGCTTACTGTATCCCGACAGGCCCGTAGCTGGGGGGTCCCCAGGGGGGGCAAGGCCCCCCCTAGCGGAAAATTGCATAATAAAGAATCGTCTTACTGTCACATTTGAACATTCATGGACACTGAATAAAGGCTCTTTTCCACTCATCGCAAAACCAACTCGCAAACTCGCTGCGAGTTCTTGCATTTAATTAAAATAAACTGTTGAGCATTGTGATTGGATGAAAGTACTCGCAGCGAGCTTGCGAGTTGGTTTTTGCGACGATGAAGTGAAAATAGCCAACGTGGCCGCAACTTAGTGAAGTAAATGACAAAAATTGTTTGCTTTGTTAAGAAGTCCCACATTTTGTGGAACGCTGAGTTTAATTTACTTGCAATTATTTGTGCATGTAAATGAACCTCTCTTGCATGCATATAGAACGTCTCATGCGTTGTAAAAGAACACAATTGTACAGTATACCGGGGCTCAAAATAACGTTTCATCATACGCCGGTCTTGGTGACCGGTCAGTTCAATTAGTGACCGGTCAAACGCGATTTCTGACCAGTCAACTCCCTCGAGCCCTTCCAAAAGCAATGAAAACGCAACACAACAAAAAACGCATAAATCATATTCTGCGCTATTATGCTGGTACCGATGCGTTACCACTTGATCTTCGAAGAAGCATTCTCAACGAGATCGTTTTGGCTGTCAGCGATGCAATTTTCCCTTTCGTAAACGGTCAGCCCGTCCCGAACGGTCAGCTCGTCCCGAACGGTCTGCTTATCCCGAACGGTCTGCTTGTCCCACGTCTCATAGCATGTTGGGAAAGTTAAACATCAACGCGTGAATCACATACGCATTGACAAATTGACATAATATTTAACGGGTCCACAACATCTCAAAAATCAATCTCGTTCCCAGAGCCAAAATCTGACCGGTCACTATGACCGGCGTCATACAAATTTGACCGGTCATATTAAAAATTTGGATAATGAGTTCTACTGTATTTCCATTGAGCTTCCTAACCTTGTATTCTATTGACTATATGTGTGCACTGAGTTGAAGTTTAGAGCCCTGGTATATTGAACAAGAAGCTTTGCATACGATTCCAGAATAGCGCTTGTTATAAAGTGAATTGAATTACATGTGATACCAGTCTATATTGTAAGTCAACCGGCCGGGTCAGCTTGAAACTATTGCTCGCGATCATTACTAAACTTCAACTCAGTGCACACATAGTCAATAGAATACAAGGGTAGGAAGCTCAATGGCAATACAGTAGAACTCATTATCCAAGTTTTTAATATGACCGGTCAAATTTGTATGACGCCGGTCATAGTGACCGGTCAGATTTTGGCTCTGGGAACGAGATTGATTTTTGAGATGTTGTGGACCCGTTAAATATTATGTCAATTTGTCAATGCGTATGTGATTCACGCGTTGATGTTTAACTTTCCCAACATGCTATGAGACGTGGGACAAGCAGACCGTTCGGGATAAGCAGACCGTTCGGGACGAGCTGACCGTTTACGAAAGGGAAAATTGCATCGCTGACAGCCAAAATGATCTCGTTTGGTTGGTTAAGCGACAATACAATACAAACGTGACGATGAAACGACCATTTTTTGCATAAAGCTAAACAAAAACATAGATAATGAGTTCTATTGTATTTCCAACGAGTTTCCGAACCTTGTATTCTAATGACCATGGTGCACATGAAAGTCAATATAAAATATAATAATTTATTAGAATATCATTAATATTTAATAAGCTGTCTTTGTTTTAACGACTCGTGGGAATGACCACATACAGGGTGTCCCCCAAAAAAGTCCACTCTTTTGTTGTTAAACGTGCGTTGTTATACCTCTGGGAATTTAGAATAGCTTCTAAAACGAAAAGCAACACAAAAATGTCGAATTACAAATTCGTCTTACCGTCAGTTCGAGTAAAGCCGGTTTTCCACTAGGCGGAATTTTGCGCGCGGAGCGCATGCGTAGAAGCAAGACATATTGGCGGAATTTTTCCGCTGTGGTTCAAGACTGTGCACTGATCGCTCCGCCAAGAAGTTGAAGGCAGTTCAACTTTTTCGATTTTCCGCGCGTACTATGGACAAAATCAACCAATCACAGTGCGTTGTATATATTACCAAGTGGCAAGTATACATAGTCATAGTCGATCGCACTTGTATAACAGCAAAGATCACAAGTTATTTTCGCTCGAGTGTGATTTTCATTGTGAAGGCCACGAAACGACCAAATTCGTACGTATCTTTTGAAAGTACATTTATCGTCAGTCTGTCTTTATATTCTGATTTGCTGACGTGCAGTGCTGAGCATCCTTTAGTTCATTACAGTTTCAAATTTCATCTTCCTCATGAAGCAGTAATAACAACTCTTGCAAATATTATTGCAGTGCGATCCGCTCGCAAATATTATTGCAGTGGAAATCATTCGCTTTTTTCCGCCCGGAAAAATTATATCAAAAATTCCGCTCCGCGCGCAAAATTCCGCCTAGTGGAAAACCGGCTTAAGAATGGTTCAACTGACTACAGAGCAACGAGTATTTGTCGTAACAACTTATACGTCGCGTTAAATTATTTGGACGAAGGGAAGTTGTAAATACTTCCGCCGTTCATGTACAATCCAATTAAATTCCCAAAGGTACAATAACGCACAAGAGTGATTTCTAAACGGGGGACTTTTTTGGGGGACACCCTGGGACACCCTGTATATTAACTATGCACTCGTATTTAAATTCTTACGTATTTAAATTCTTACGTATTACGTTACCATGCTTATATATGCGTCCTGGCAATCAGAGTAAGAATGCAAAAGAAGCTAGCAGTGTAGTCTGTACAGGGTGAGTCAGAAAAAAGTGATGCCTTTGAAATTAAATACAATAGGGTACAATAGATTCTTTGAAAGAAAATGCAAATATGAAGTTCAATTTCAAAAGGTTCACTATTGTATTAAATTTCAAAGGCATCACTTTTTTCTGACTCACCCTGTAGAAGATTATACTGCTACCTACTATATACGATGTATGGTTTTTGTCCTGTTCGTTCAGTATACAGTATATAACAAATTTTACGGTAAATATATATTGTAAGTATACCACATAGATATGACGATGTTAAAACCTTAAACTGTAGACTATTTGGTCCTCGTGGTTGGAGCTTGCAATGATTTATATGGTATATCCAGAACTTCGTATATTGATTGTTGTTAATTTTAGGTCAACAATTTGTGTTGAACAGTTGGTTGTAAACTTGGAGTATGATATTTTCCTCGCGAACAGAAGTTCTCAAATGTACAAACTGAACATTCAACAAAAGGTACTGTATAGAAATAAACAAGAATAACACGAGTTCTGTATATTAATGTTATACCGAACTAAAACATACTTGTAGATAGTTTACAAAAAATTATCCGATCACACCAGACATCTCTATATTTGCTGTGTAACATTGCATGTCTATTACTGCAGACGTCCAGTAAATATGTATATCATACTCAGCCATAGAATGCTATACTGTCTATATGGTATATTCTTGGTGTGGAAGTGACGTCTCCGGCGCCATATTGGATGAATTTAGCAAAGGATTTTGCTTGCTCGAAATTCAAATTCCATTCAACATGGTGAAGATCTCTTTATCGTTTGAATCTCTTGAGATTATAGTCCCATTGTATGTGCACCTATTATAAGTTGATCCAATTCTCATTCGCATGAGTGACTAATTATCCATATATTCAAGCGTTATAAAATAGTACAGGAATCTACAGGGTGTCCCAAAAAAAAGTCCCCCTTTAGAAATCACTCTTGTGCGTTATTATACATTTGGGAATTTAATTTAATTGAATTGTACATGAACGGCGGAAGTATTTACAACTTCCCTTCGTCCAAATAATTTAACGCGACGATCGAAGTAAGCAAAACGATTTCACAAACAAATGGTTTTACGACAAATACTCGTTGCTCTGTAGTCAGTTGAACCATTCTTACTCGAACTGACGGTAAGACGAATTTGTAATTTGTCATTTTTGTGTTGCTGTTCGTTTTAAAGCTATTTTAAATTCCCAGAGGTATAACAACGCACGTTTAACAACAAAAGAGTGATTTCTATAGGGGGACATTTTTTGGGACACCTGTATATATTTAAGTCACAGAAAAAATGTTTGCTATAGCTATAACACAAAAATGCGATTCACCCAAATGATTCGATTTGATGAAATGATTTTTAGTATGGCGTAAAGTACAGTAAGGAATAGAGTGAGGAGTTCATTTTTGAAACGTTCTAGATTGCAAAGCTTTATCTTGTTTTCGTCCACGATTTGTTCAGGTAAAGGAAATCAGCCAGTCAACAGAACGTGACGAAATATTTTCTGATACAAAGGATAACTCCAGGAGCCAAGTACAGGTATATACATTGTACAGCGTCAACACAAGTCAACGTATATTTGTATTCTTAACCTCTGACTTTGTACACGGCCTCGAGTATCTTGAAACTGGTGTGGCAGTGAAAGTGGTTCACTGGAAAGGGGAATTGTTTGCCTTGACGTTTGATGCGTTTTACATGTAATAATTGTTGGTCATGCCAGCTACCTTGCATTGCTTGTCATGTCAGCTACCTTGACGTTCTTGTTTATGTTACTTAGTTGTTGACATGCTACTAACAATTGCTTAACCTTGCATGTTCACTATTCACATATTCTTCGAAATTCTCCAAATGTAGAGTAACCACGAAAGTGATATCGAAACGAAGTTCAAACGAACTGTTAGAGCATCAGAGCTCCTGGTAAGACGTGTTCTGTTGTTGTTTGTAAAGTTGTATACAAATAGCAAATATAATATTACATTCAACATGCTAGCATTCAGCATATAATATATGAGAATGTTTCAGGCATGTGCAGGTATGGTATATACATGTGATTTATTTAGAAACTCCTGAACAAAGGGCCTTTTTAACATACCCCAAGGCAACCCCCCCCCAGTGAAGGTCCCTTTTGTCTAAACTATAAGAAAAAAGGAAGAATGACGTAATTCAGAAGAGTGTTTCAATATTCCTATAACCAAATCTTGCTTTTTATACTGAAAGTTTAATGTGTCTAGATGGGATATAGTTCCAAAGTTGTCTCTGAAAATGCAGGAAATCAAGCCCCAGAGGCTCAAAATACGAAATCAAGCCCCAGACCCCCCTTGACGAATTTTTAAAAAGGCATTGCCTGTTCTTGCGATTTCCACACGAATTTTGCACATGTTTATATTTACATGTTACTAACAATTAATTAATAAACTTGTTCACTTCATTATATTGTTGGTACAAAAAGTTTATTTTTATTCTCCGTAATTCTCAAATGTATAGAGCAACGACGAAAGTGATATTGAAACAAAATTCAAACGTGGTCAATTTGTTAAAGCATCAGAGTTACTTCAGGTAATAGGATGTGGACTGTTGTTCGTAAGAATTGCGGTAACGATAACGGTAACGGTAACATGCTGTTACAGTAACGGCAACAGCAATAATAACAGTAACAGTAATTGCAGGTATAGGTAATAGCATGCATGGTTTTAGAGTGCAATTTGGATATAACATGCACGAGTGAGTTTTTCAAAGATTGCCGAAGGACGAGTGCTATTTGAAATATTTGAAAACCTCACGAGTGCATGTTATATCCAAATTTCACCAGAAAGCGTGCTATTGCTTATTAATAATATACATAAAAATGTTCGAGACAAATACTTTCAACTTACCAGCTTCAGCGAACCGTGCACTGTTAAAGTTTTAGCTCCTTTTATATATCATTTGTATGCATTGCCAAACATTTGAAAGTAAACTGAATCATGTGGATTTCATATATATGTCATGCAAACTAAATTTTCCACCATAACTTTTAAGCAGTCCTTTTATGTCCCCAAAACCCCAAAAGTTTCAGTTTAGGCAAGTGGGTGCCATGTTGTTTTGTTTTGTTTTGTTTCGAGCAATCTGCCCAGAACTTAGCTCAAATTTGATTGGTTCATAGTCATTACAGATTTTTGCACTGTGATTACAAAAAATTGCACTTTAATTACAGAAAATTGCACTGTAATTACAGAAAATTGCACTGTGATAACAAATTTTTGCACTGCTGTTTGGGATTAACTGCACTGGAGTCAGCCAATCAAATTCGAGAAACATTTTTAGTATAGGTAATAGCATAGTTTCGAGTGCAATTTGGATATAACATGCACGAGTGAGTTTTTCAAAGACCTCAAAATAGCACGAGTCCGAGAAATTTAACGAGAAACCATGCTGTTACTTATTAATAATATGCATAAAAATGTTCGAGACAATTATACTTTCAACTTACTAGCTTCGGGCCTTCGGCGAACCGTCCACTGATATAAAGTTTTTGCTCCATTTATTATTATCTGTATGAATTACCAAGCATTTGAAAGTGAACTGAACCATGTGGATTTCTTATAAATTTCATGTAAACTAAATTTTCCACGTTTTAAATAACTTTGAAGTCGTCATTTTCGTCCCGAGGATATAACATGCACGAGTGAGTTTTTCAAAGACCTCAAAATAGCACGAGTCCGAAGCACGAGTGCATGTTATATCCAAATTTCACGAGAAATCATGCTATTTCTTAATAATATAGAGGTGTTGCACCTCTCTCCTCCGCAGAGGTTATTTATTATATCGTATTTATTATCTTGAAATCTTATATTAAGTTTCTTGTGAGGGTGCTGTACAAAAATAACGAAGGCGCGGAAAACGGAAGCGAAGGGAGAATATAACCTCTGCCATATTTCTCATCCAAAATGGTGGCATCAGGGGGGTTAGAATTTTCTGTCAATTCTTATATGGAAAAACTATATAGCTTATTTTGTATTTTCATATGTAATTTACATTGTACTTTGTACAGTAACCAAGGTAACCTAGTGTAAGCGCGGGAAAATATCAAATATTATATTCTACTTACATAAAGTAGTTCAACCACTATGTACAAGAAAACGACACTTTGTACAAGAAACCGACAGAAATATGGCAGAGGTTATATTCTCCCTTCGCTTCCGTTTTCCGCGCCTTCGTTATTTTTGTACAGCACCCCTCACAAGAAACTTAATATAAGATTTCAAGATAATAAATACGATATAATAAATAACCTCTGCGGAGGAGAGAGGTGTTGCACCATCACGTGACTAAATTCTAAAATCTCTAACGTGCAACCTATAAAACTGGCTGTTTAACATGTTTTGTATGTCATTATAACAAGTATTCATAACAAATTTCAAGTCGATACAATACGTCAGCATTATTTTCAAACGTTTTTCCAAACCTAGATATGTTAATATATGACAAAAAAATCTTTGATAAGATACATTATTTACTAGCCGATTATATTCGAAACCATGCTATAATACTTTAATACTTAACCATGTACCATAGCTTGCATTGCCAAATCTATTTTTTGAATATCCGAACCAACTACCGAAGCCCTGTCTTATTGTATCTTGTGTAATCTGTGAGTACGTCAAAATGTGATTCATTTTGAACAGATTAAAGAAGAAAAGTTTGAACCAGAAGAAGCTCCGAGGGTCAAGGTAGGATTCTCCATCGAATTAATCACGTTTCTTATTGTTATAAAAGCAGAGAGCGAATGAGCAATTTACAAAATTTACAAATCTGCGGATTGTTGCGCAAGGCGGAATGTGACAAAAATAATTGATAAAAGTTGAATAGAACTATCAGACACTCCGACACTTTAGTTTTATTATGTTTACTACTATGAGGTGGTACAAAGTTGACAAAGACTCCCGAGGGTTAGTTAGTTTAATGAGGGAGGAAACCGGAGTACCCGTAGAAAAACCCTCGAAACACAGAAGAGAACCAACCAATCTCTACTTAATAAACGAGTTCATCAAGCACAGGGACGTTACCCAGCCTAAGTAAATCCCTGCTCTCTACCTGAAGTATAGCAGGCATAACTCAGAGATAAAGGACAGCGCGCTAACGGCATCTGCCACCCATGCTTCCCTAGCTATATGCTTCCCTATATGCTTCCACCCATGCTTCCCTATATGCTTCCACCTATGCTTCCCTAAATGCTTTGCTTGTTTTTCTAATGCAGGTTAAGCAGGAAAAGATTTCTATTGACTTAACTTCGGAAAAAGAGGTACTATATTGTACACCAATGAACCTTTCGTGTTGCTTTACTGTTATTCACTTTACTTCTTACATGTTTCCTTTCGTTTGCTTTAGTTTACTTTTCCTTTACTTTAATTTACGTTTCTTATAAGTTTTGCTTTGCTTTACTATTAAACGAAATGTTGTTTTCAAAAACAGGATATACCAGAAAGCATTGATCCTAAAGAATTTGCAGAGATCACGGTAAGATTATTAGACATCAAAGCACCATAGTCCAATAACTTTATACCGTGATTTCTTGGTGTTCTAATTCTGTACTATTTAATGGAGTGCTTGATGAAACATTAAGGTTAAAGAAGAAAAATTTGATCCTGAAGAACTTGCATGGATCACGGTAAGATTATGAATTAGTAAATATATCTACTTTACATGCAAGCACCATATAATTCTATAACTATACAACGTGTTTGTGCCTCGTGTTTTCACCTCAGTATGTGTGTGTGTGTGTTTGTCTGTCAGCAGAATAACTCAAATCAAACAGTTCAATGCGAAAATGTTTGAGCTAATGACCGTAGACCAAGGTAAAATCGAGTAAATTTTTGTTCAATTTAGATGAAATTTGGATGAGTGCGTAATTAGTGCATGCATAATCTACATGAATAATGTATGCATGTATAATGTATGCATGTATAATGTATGCATGTATAATGTATGCATGTATAATGTATGCATGTATAATGTATGCATGTATAATGTATGCATGTATAATGTATGCATGAATAATGTATGCATGAATAATGTATGCATGAATAATGTATGCATGAATAATGTATGCATGAATAATGTGTATGCATGTATAATGTATGCATGTATAATGTATGCATGTATGCATGTATGCATGTATGCATGTATAATGTATGCATGTATGCATGTATGCATGTATAATGTATGCATGTATAATGTATGCATGTATAATGTATGCATGTATAATGTATGCATGTATAATGTATGCATGTATAATGTATGCATGTATAATGTATGCATGTATAATGTATGCATGTATAATGTATGCATGTATAATGTATGCATGAATAATGTATGCATGAATAATGTATGCATGAATGTGTATGCATGAATAATGTGTATGCATGAATAATGTATAATGTATGCATGTATAATGTATGCATGTATAATGTATGCATGTATAATGTATGCATGTATAATGTATGCATGTATAATGTATGCATGTATAATGTATGCATGTATAATGTATGCATGTATAATGTATGCATGTATAATGTATGCATGTATAATGTATGCATGTATAATGTATGCATGTATAATGATGCATGTATAATGTATGCATGAAACTTGACATATTTTGCTGGCGAATGTATGCAGTCTCTGAGTCCCATCTACTTTATATTATATTTAATGGGGTGGTTTATGAAACATTTAGGTTAAACAAGAAACGACTGATCTTGACGAACCAGCTGGAATCACGGTAAGATTTGTAATTAAACATATTTAATATATTTCCAAGCGCTATATTCCTAATTCTATAATCTGTTTATGACCATGCTAGTTCTGTATTACATTTAATAAAGTGTTTTTGAACCATTCAGGTTAAACAAGCAAAGCCCATTATTTTTGAAGAACCAACTGGGATTAAGGTAAGGAAACATTCAATACACCCATGCATAACCTCAGGATGTAACGATGACAAAGTGAAAGAGTTCTAAGGGCCTGTTTATATGATCCCGGCTAGGCGGGACGGAACAGTTGCCGAGATCTCGCTTGTAATATAAACTCTATTGAGTGTTTATATGATCCCGCTTCTATCCCGCCTAGACGGGATCCCGGCGTCTGTTGCCGTAAAATTCCCATCTAATCACTCTATCCCGCCTAGCCGGGATGAACTTTTCTTCTGAGCACGCGTAAATCCCTTTCTGCAAGAAAATATGACGTCAAGCACTTAACTGACTTCATTCCGGCAATGTATTTTGTCCATATAAACACGCCATCCCGCCTAGGCGAGTTTCCCGGCTAGACGGGATGAAAACGTCCCGTCCCGCCTAGACGGGATCATATAAACAGGCCCCAAGGGCGTATTCCTACACAACATGCACGACATTTCTCCTGTAAAATTTACTTTAATGAATACCACTCTTTGCCGAGGAAAATTCTTTCCAGGCTCTCTTCTCGTGGAAGGCAGCACGGAGGAAAGAGTCTACGTATGTGTCAGAGTGCATGCGTGAATGAAAATACAATCTTCTTTGACTTGTTTTGAACAGATCAAAGAAGAAAAGTTTGAGCCGGAAGAAGCGTATCGCGTTCACGTAATGCACCAAAATAAAATATTTGCGTATTTGCCATAGTGTACATAATTATAATTGGGGGGAAATTTCAAATATTCTTTAATTACATATACACTGTAAAAAGAAATTACTGCTCAATTTAGAAATCCACACATATGCAGTAAATCATTCGGAAATATCCCACAATCTTTGCAAACATTTTCGACCTAGTTAAGTGTCATATTGAAAGTCGTGACATATTCCAATTCCTAAAGAGGGATATTCGTTGGTCAACGAGAATCTAAAGAAATATGTGAAATCATAGATCCAAATAGCAATTATCTGACCGGAATGTTGAGGAATGGTGCGTTGTCCCAGATCGCTATTCGCACCAGGAGCAAAGTTGCAGGTGGAGTTGGCTGCAGCCAAAGAAATGTCCATGCCATGTCATTCTCAAAAAGAAGAGACTCGGACGCGTGGCAGATCTCAAGATCCCTGTTAGAAAAGGGAGGTGAACAGAAATAGAAAACAGCGTCGTGGACTCGTGGTCAGAAAAAGCAAAGCTGGTCGCTTCAAGGCCGCTCCAAGAATAGAGGCAGAGATGCCAAATTTAATGGGCATGGTGTTACCTTCTTCGTTTCAACCACGAATGAAGGTTTACAGAGATCTCAAGGATCAAGATCAGAGGTCTCAAGGGCTGAAAACCAAGATCTTAGAGAGCAAAACAGTGATCCCAAAACAGTGACGAGTCAAGATTTCTCATGGGAATATTCGAGTCTATTTAAGAAGGGTTGCTAAGGGGGATCTTGAAAATATTGGATCCAAGCAATAAATAGTATTGAAACTAAAGGAGGGCCTACCAAATATTAAACGATCGAAATATTGTACAAATAATAAAGTTTGAGCAGTTCTTTTGACCGCCTTTTGATACAGTGTATCATTTATAGAGATATGTTCGTTAACTTAAATTTCTTCAAATTCTTCCCAAAAGTGCTCGCTTTGACGAAATATTATCAACCCTGCAATATCCCACGGTGCACGTACATGTCCTTCACTCCTTCCTAATATTTGAGATCAAAATAAACATGGTATAAGAACGGCAATGTCAATGGTACAATATGTGGTTTTCTAAAAGCCATACTTTTTTGGGGAAAGTTGGATATGCCAAACACTTTAAATGCTTTTTACAAGACTGAGTGTACAAGACAAATTTACGACCAACACAATTGAATCTTGAAAGTGTCAGACAAGCGTAATAGATGTCAGACAAGTGTAATAGATGTCTCTTTCGTGCGTTTCATATCGTACGCAAGACCTGTACGCGCAGACCATCGTCTAGGGTACGATTGCGACTTCCCACTTTATAAGTTAATCGTTGAATTTTCACTCAAAAGGCGAGTGAGTGACAGATTGAGTGCTCTAAATACTGTAGTAAGTTACTCGTTGTGCATCGCGGAGAAAAATCCTAAAAACGAGAACTTTCATAATTGAATTTGAGAAAATGGTATTTGAATTATTATTTAGGTGGAACAGATTGAACTAGAAGCAGAAGACATGGATATAGATTGTAAGGTAGGTAATTCATGTTGCTCAATAGAAAGAGTATAAATGGGCCGTGATGGGCGGTATTGCAATTATAACAACAGTATTCGTGCTGAAAATACCGTCATAGAATTATCGTCATAGAATATGAAAAATATCTGGCGTAATAATTCTGACAAGACGCCTGCTCAGGCGTACACTCGTGGTCTAATGGTTAGCATTACCTGAGGGACACAATTATGCTTGTTGTTGGAAGCCTGGACCTAAGGCTATATGTGCACACGTTTTTATCATCACCATACTGGTTTTAAACTCTCTAAGATCTGAACCAGGACGCTTGCCTGAACGGATGATACTATAAACACTTGCAAAGGACGACACTGTGTGCAATAGTGCACACCGCCAGATGGAATTCGCCTTTACTTACTAAATATTTAAACTTAGGCTTAGCGTAGATGCAATTTCTACAGATGGGTATGAATAATTTGTGAAAAGAAATAATTTGTCTAACTAATGCAAATGAGAAATTAGACTTGGGACATGAAAAGCTCCAAGTTTATGCTAATGCTATTCAAATCGACGTGTATAATATCTAGCATGTATAATAGAGTGGTTATAAATAATTATATGAATCAATGGTAGCAGAAACAATTAAGGATTTAGTAGTTTATCAGTTTATCGATCGAAGCAAGACCAATGATGGAGCAAAATCAATATACCTTACCTGAAAGTTACTGAACTGGGCTGTACTCCTAGTACTCTTCTGAAAATGAATATTTCGTCGTATGAACGTGTAATTCTTAACAATTTCATGTTGTTTCTGGTATGGTTAGGAGAGAACGCGATTTTTATACCCATAAAACATGGAAACTTGTCGACAGAATATTAAATTCTATCTTAGTTTTCAGTCCATTTACACACCCAAGTCTCTGTAGTATTTTTGTATCAGTGTTGCTCGTATATTGTTATTAATTAGCAAAACATGAGAGACGATCTTTGTAGCTGCTCAATTTTGTACAAAGCCCGTCCTTTCCATTTAACAGGCTAACGAAGCAGGACAATCGAACGGTACAGAGCTTGGAAGGACGGGAGCTGATGCTGTAAGTCCTGATTGTTGCGCATGAGTAGTTATGTTCTTGATATAAGGGAGATAAGATAGAGGTCGTGATTTTATGTTATGTTCAGTGGTATCATGTCTCGTCAGTTTTAATAATTGACCACTCTAACTTAAGAATCCTAGTGATGTTCAAGGGCGTCAATCCTGGGGGAGATGGGAGGAAGAATCCCCCCACTTTTTGGGCAGAGGGGGATCAGAGGAGGAAGAACCCCCCCCCCCACTTTTGCTTATAAGACATGTTCTCATCATCAGAATTCTGTAAAGTCTTCCCCAAAAGTGCATGAAATGTCGTTTCAGAGACTCTAGATTTCAAAATTGGGGGAGCACGCCCCTATACCCCCTAGAGCCTTCGATACCTGCGCATTCCTGCTAGCAGCATGGGGCCTCAATAGACAATTTTGGGTTTGGCCGGCCCCTTTACGCCATTACATACCTACACCCCTAACGCTTAGAGGTGGGAGATGTCTATAAATGATGCGGAAATGCCCTGAAAACATTAAATGTGTTGCATGCCTCCAGAACTATCAGCAGGCTCCACCCCCCACTTTTTGAGATGGATTTTCGCCCTTGGTGATGGTTGTTGAACATTTGAAGCACCGACTGACACCCTTCCTCCAATGTCCTTTGAGTCGTGCATGGATTCATATTATACTAATTAAATTTTTTCTTTCTTTCATAGACCGAAAGTTCTGTATCCGTTGTTACAATAAGTTGTTCAGCCATAAAGCCTTTACAGGGGTAGGTATATTCTATATTTGCCATGATATTATGTTGTGAATCTCGTAGAAAAGTTCAGAACCGTTACATGGCGTCTGTACCATCAAGGACCTCGAATCCATGACAAAAGGATAAATCCCCGATAAATTCCCGCCGACAAAACCCACAAACTACTGAGTTCAGACAACCCCCCGCATTTTAAAACTGAATGTTTAAAACTATAGAAAACTGAGAATTTTCTTAATATCACGATATGATCGCAGTTTGTGCTCAAAACGTGACATTTCAATGAGTGGTGATTCATAAAGCATTCCGTATAGAATTCAGTGATGGACGCAAAACTTTGCAAGAGATGCTGCATGGCGTCGATCACAACATTCGACTTTGTTAGTGACTAAACAAAACATTTCAAAATACTTTTCTCTCTTAATTGGGGGTTTTGTCGTTATACCAAGGATCTTACATATCATCCCTCCTCATAACGTTGTGTATATTTGTTTTCTTACTCCTAAAGATCGCCAAATGGAGATAGCCCAAAGGCATCAGTACTACAAACTTTAAAACGGCCATCGATTAGTGAAGATGTTCAGAAGGTAATCTTAATATATGCTTTAAATATTTAGTCTATATCAATAACGTGAGTATTTTTGTAGAGTCTGCATGTTTAAATCGCGAGACCGCCAGGGTTAACTCAACTTTGGATTGGCTAAAACAACGATAGAAATTAATGTAGTATACGGCCAATGCTTGCTTATTGTAAGCACACAAAACCCACGAGTTTCTTTGCAATGTATAGAACACTCCATTGAAGGCAAGCTTACAGCAAAAGTTCGTAGCCCTTCATAGTAAAAGCATAGGAGAGACTGTTTATTTATTGTTTTCATCCAGATTATTGCTAAAAGAGAGAAACATCCGCCAAAATCAGAATATGACATACCATCTCTTCCTCCGTTACCTCCTCTCACGGGTTCCTACAACAAAACTACGGCAAAGAAACCTGAACCTTGTCACGAACATAAAGAGCATGGTGAATCATCAATTCCATCTCCAAGATTGCATGCTAAGAATGAACAATATGTTTCTGCTATTAAACAGGAATTGTCCAAAAGTATATCCCAAGTATCTTCGTCCAATGTTCAACCAACATTTCTTTCTTCTGTTCAATTGGCAAGTTCTTCTAGTTTTCAATCGCATGGTACTTTACCACAAACTGTTCCATTAATAAGTTCTGCACCACGGACATATTCTACAATTCAATCAAGACAACCCTACAGTATTAATTCACTAAATAATAGTGGTATGCAACCTGGTAACGTTCAAGATTTTTCTCCAGTGTTTTCACTAGGCACTTCATCGCGTGATGGTGTGTCAACCACAGCCTTCCAAGGGGCTTCACATGCGAATACATTAAATATTCAATCTAATTATTCATCAAGTATACCATCAACATACCCCAACCCAGGGTTACCTGCTGTGCAAACTGCGCATGCTCAAGTAATATCACCACAATTTTCTTTTCCATATCCTGCATCATACCCTCAAGGTGTTCAACCAACGCAGGGGATTCCATCGACACCTATGGATCCAAGGGTATATCACGGGATAAGTCAACCTACCAATGGACCTATAGTTACTCCATCTTCAGCTTACTTCCAGCATAACTATAGACTATCTGTTCCAATGAATATTAATGGTAACATAACTCCTGGAATGCAAGTTCAGTTACCAATATCTTCACAGGGTGGAATACCTAGGCCTAATGCACAGTCTAATGCACATTCAACTGCTAACACTTCAAAAACCTCTTCAAAACCTCAAAGGGTAACACGTCATCCGCAATCCACGGGGTGTAAAGTAGCGGAGAAATCGAAAACTAATAAAAAGGACTGCGCGGATATTATTGTAAGATATCTAACTCCGTATTATAAATCTGGAGAAGTTGAATCAAAGGTAAAAATCACGAGTGTTTGTGTAACAGGGTAATATATGTAGAGAGGAGTAGGTTGAAATTAGGAAGGACATTGAGCTAGCTGTAAGATAATGTTGAAGAGCGAGGACAATGGAGAAATAGGAGGGTAATCGTCTCACGTTGCAAGCAAATGCTTTTGTTTATCTACAAAGAATGGCCTTGACTTGGAACATTGGATACTTCCTCGTTTACATTGATAAGTCTGAAGATTATGTTACACGAGAGGGTTTTGGGGACAATTCGCAAATTCGACAAGGTTTTTCTTTACGATTTACTGCATGTGGGGGATTCGGACAGGGGAGGGGTTAATTCGTGCATGTTTGTAACTAACAGATGATTCATTGTCGTTTAGTCATTGTTCAAGTCTCTTGCAAAAGAGATGACCGAGAGATTGGTACAAAATGTGGGAGGAGTTTCTGACGACAAATGTAAGTCTAAGGTTCAGGTAAAAACGTCTGAGAGAAAACTTACTGTTCCCTAGGCCTAGTGTGTTTGGAAACTTAATTAAGATTTCGATCCGAATTTGAGGAAACAAGCTACTTGTTGGAAACGATGAGTATACATATCTTCATTAAAATAATATATAAGAATTTTTACATATGCTACGTAACTGCCGCTGATGTACAGCAACGACGTTGGCGCATATTTTGGCCTTTCTTTTAGTATATTGAATTTTTTTGACAATTCTTAAGCGCCTTTCCAAGGATTCCATGTTTCATTAAAGGAATACCGTATTGATTTCCGTGCATGATTCTCTGTTTCTTACACGCGGGTTGTTGCGAGACTTTCGAAAAGCGTAAAAAAAAACGAGCCGATAGGCGAGTTTTTTTTAGCTTTACGAAAGTCGAGCAACATCCCAAGTGTAAGAAACAGAGAATCATGCACGGAAATCAATGCGGTATTTGTTTTATAAAATAACCACACAGAAATATAAAAAAGGTTTATTAATATATTTGATGTACATTGCAATTCTCCCAAAAAACGTCAACAAAAGCGTATACTGTTTTATGCTTTGTGCTTTCTGCTTGTACGCTAACCACCAACTCGTCAACTTGTTTATCCGACTTTAAGACGAACCTCTGTTTACTTTTTTCGTCATTATTTTCTTTGTCAAAGTCAAAAGTTGAACTATTATCGCCCGACATTTTTAAAATTTCAGGCGCGGGAAAATTTCCCGTGCATGATTCTCTCATCCTGCATGGGTATTGACCAATCAGCGCGCTCTATTTACTTCAGTTATTTTATAATAATTTCATGATTATACCCAACACTGGCACGGTACAGACAGAACATCGCATTGTAACGCAGTATATTGCAGCCAGGGCGTTTAGTTCAGTATACTGTACAATGACCACAAATGCATATTTATTTTTAAGTGAGGAATACAGCAAGATCTCTGGTAAAGATGTATTTTGATGAAAAGCGTCGAAAATCATCGAAAGTCAAGTGATGATGGTGTTAACTTGTGTGACCAGTGAAAAACACGAGGAAGAGGTCAAAAGATTCGTTACTAAGTGTGCTTCAATTTCACGAGGCTGGGTTAAAGAGTCTTGAAGTCTGAGTAAAGAAGACTACAACTCGATATCATAGAAAAGAATGTCTGAAAAATAAGCCACAAAAATCTAAATTGCGTTCAGTTTCTTTAAATATTGTTTGAAGCTGGTGTGTTAAGGAAAGAATGAACTTATGCCGGCCGTTATTTAAAATATATGTACAACTGGTGTATATGGAGATATATTGGGGTGAATCTTGTGTAATGTTGATCATATGTTGATATATAACAGCTAAAACCGTTGACAATATTTCAATTGTTTGGTTTCTAATTTGGTTTATGGCTAAAAGAGTGGCTAAAATCCTTAATTAAATGTCATGTTATGTTAATAATTAATATTGCCCTAAAGTTTTACGTGTTTGGAATAAAGCTAAGTGTACCAATTCTATCTTTCAGGGCTCCTACAATTCAACTCTTACAATTGACCACGCAGGTTCTATTTATTGATATTTCGGATCCAGCTATATAATGAACTCCAGTTCCATCCTGGAATATGTGCAGATTTTTGCTATGGGAACGAAGGTGCAATGGGTATATTCCACTCCTAAGGCTACTTTCAATTATATGTATTTTATTCGTAGGCAGTGGCGTAGCCAGCCCGCCGATTTGGTCCCGCTATGCAAATTTCAAATCATCATTCATTTCTTTAGAAATTCATTGTTTTCACCGCCAATGAACACGAACAAATTTGCATAGCGGGACTAAATCGGCGGGCTGGCTACGCTACTGTTCGTAGGTATACGCATGCATGCACGATAAACTTTAAATCCTTTATTGTGTATGTGTAATACTTACATCAACAAATACATACCAAATCATAAGGAACACTAAATTCTGTACATCTATTGGTGTGGTTGCTGCACAAGTATCAATTAAATGGTTTAAGCTTTTCTGGCCGTGCATGTGTATACGTTACTTACATGCACAATAAAAACGTGCGACTGGAAAGCAGCCTTTGCCCTAAAAGGTGGGGTAACTAAGCATTATTGATTGTGCCTCGCATGGTGGTAAACTTCAAATGCATGTACTCGCCGTTATGTGCGCAATCAAATGATAACATATCTAGCCATTTTATGTATACATCTGCCAGCAAACACAAGCCAAAGGGCGCTTTCCATTTAATGCAGGGCTTTCAAAATAAGCCGCCGGAGTTCCGCCGGCAACTTTTCATCTGGTAAGAGCAAAACTGATAAAAGCAAATCGATGTTCCACACGGAATTTAGCCAAACACGGTCTGTTCACCCTTAAATTTGGAAGATTAATTCAAATTTAAGAATTAAATTTGAATCAGAATCGGCGGAATAATTAGAGGAATCGGCTTTTCAGCTACCTTAATTTCGTTTGTTTGCTGTCGAAAAAGCGGCAATATAAAATTTGCTGTAGAGTTCTAGATTTATTACTTTTTTGACTCTCGATCACTATTAGTCACAGACGGCTACTTTTTTGGGACAGCCTCCTACTTTATTGGGACAACCTCCTACTTTATTGGGACAACCTCCTACTTTATTGGGACAACCTCCTACTTTATTGGGACAACCTCCTACTTTATTGGGACAACCTCCTACTTTATTGGGACAACCTCCTACTTTATTGGGACAACCTCCTACTTTATTGGGACAACCTCCTACTTTATTGGGACAACCTCCTACTTTATTGGGACAACCTCCTACTTTATTGGGACAGCCTCCTACTTTATTGGGACAACCTCCTACTTTATTGGGACAACCTCCTACTTTATTGGGACAGCCTCCTACTTTATTGGGACAACCTCCTACTTTATTGGGACAACCTCCTACTTTATTGGGACAACCTCCTACTTTATTGGGACAGCCTCCTACTTTATTGGGACAACCTCCTACTTTATTGGGACAACCTCCTACTTTATTGGGACAACCTCCTACTTTATTGGGACAACCTCCTACTTTATTGGGACAGCCTCCTACTTTATTGGGACAACCTCCTACTTTATTGGGACAACCTCCTACTTTATTGGGACAACCTCCTACTTTATTGGGACAACCTCCTACTTTATTGGGACAACCTCCTACTTTATTGGGACAACCTCCTACTTTATTGGGACAACCTCCTACTTTATTGGGACAACCTCCTACTTTATTGGGACAGCCTCCTACTTTATTGGGACAGCCTCCTACTTTATTGGGACAACCTCCTACTTTATTGGGACAACCTCCTACTTTATTGGGACAACCTCCTACTTTATTGGGACAACCTCCTACTTTATTGGGACAACCTCCTACTTCAAATCATTCTGAAAGCCCTGTTAATGGCCAGACTGGTCAGACCAGAATTTCTGTCTCTGTATCGATGGAAAGATCTGGTCCAGATTTTTTGAAAATCTGGCTAATGGACCTCCTTTTGATTTGATCCAAATTTTCCGGTCAGACCGATCCTAAGCCCAAACGTTATTGTGTAACCTCCACTTTATTGGGACAATTAGATCGATCTAACCGTGTTAATTGGACAGCCTCCTACTTTATTGGGACAACCTACTTTTGGGACAACCTCACTACTTTATTGACAGTCTTACTTTATTGGGACAACCTCCTACTTTATTGGGACAACCTCCTACTTTATTGGGACGAGGATCTTTACATTTTCACGATATAATATTATTGGGACGATATACCTCCTACTTTATTGGGACAACCTCCTACTTCAAATCATTCTGAAATATATTCAGACCAATTTCTGTCTCTGTATCTGAAAGACCAGATGAATCAAACTCTAATGGACCTCCTTTTGATTTGATCCAAATTTTCCGGTCAGACCGATCCTAAGCCCAAACGTTTTGTGTTCCATTTAACAATTAGATCGATCTAACCGTGTTAATGGAAGCGCCCAAAATACATTTTGTGAAAGATTCACTCACGATGACGAGTCTTTACTAATAGAATTGCACATCAAGCAAAAGCTAAGGTCACGAGGATCTTTACATTTTCACGATATAATATTATTGCTATATATATTGACGATTGAAAGAAATAAAAATAAATTTCATTTTACGTGTAACCACAACCAATGAATCAAACTAATAACATATTAAATGTGGACGCGGTCAGTAGAAGATTCGAAAAAAATGGAAGATCCCCATATGTGCATTGCGAGCTTACTAATCTGATATATTTGATTCTTCGTCATCCATAGCTATTTCTTGTTCCCTAAAATCTTTAACTGCTGTCTGAGAAAAAGAAAACAAAAGTATAAAAACATGCGATATCTGCAACTGAAAAGAACAGAAACTGGGAAGAAATTACACGCAGTACATGTCGAGCTTTCCAAGGTAGGTAGTTAGTACAAGAGTAGTTCACGCCCGTAGCCTGTAGGGGCTTTAGTACAAGGACAACAGCAAAGAAATTACATGCAGTACATGTCGAGCTTTCCAAGTTAGGTAGTTAGTACAAGAGTAGTTCACGCCCGTAGCCTGTGTTGGGGCTTTAGTACAGGGACAACAGCAAATAAATTACATGCAGTACATGTCGAGCTTTCCAAGGTAGGTAGTTAGTACAAGAGTAGTTCACGAGCCTGTAGGGGCTTTTTTAGTACAAGGACAACAGCAATTAGTTAGACCGGGGACACATTTTTTGATAAATTACTTAATGCAGTACATGTCGAGCTTTCCAAGGTAGGTAGTTAGTACAAGAGTAGTTCACGAGCCTGTAGGGGCTTTTTTAGTACAAGGACAACAGCAATGTTTTCGGGTGGCGAACATTTTTTGAAATAAATTGCTTTCGAATAAAGCGAAACAATTAGACCATACGGACAAATCCTTTGATTTATTTTCTTAATCACTGCTTGTCTTTAAATATGAAACCCGGTGAAGATGCCAGGAAATCTCGAGTTAGTAACTTAACGAGCTAAGATTAACGATACCTCGAACTTTTCTTGCACATGATCACAAAGATCAGACAAATCCGAAATACCCTTTCTTAACGCATCAACAGCAAGAATACCTATAAGAAATAATCTTATGATGTCCATGTTTCTATCAAGTTTCAATATAAATCTAGTTTTAGGTGAAAAGTGAGGTAGGATAAATTCTAACGGGACGATTGGCCGTATAGATAACTATATGGCATGTTCAGATGGAATGGATAGGTAACACGCCTATTGGGACGGTTATCAATGATAACTGTCTAAGGTTGGTGACAGATTATGCACGGGAGGATCTGCATGGTGCATCTTCCTGGGGATGTAGATTTTGAAGGAGAGTCCCTCGCTACTTTATCACCGCAGTCGACACGGCAGTCAAAAGGACAAAAGACCCATATACCCTCATGATGTAGTCTCCTGCGCAGGCAACTCTGTGGCTTCCAAGACGGATAAATTCGTATAATAAAGTAATACACAACGCATGAACGAAATATTTCTTTATTATATTCCGGTCGAAAATTCAAACCAAACGTTTGGCCGAGCAGGGCTCTTTCAAACTGTATCCTAACCAAATCCCCCATAATCCCCTCACCAACTCCAAATCCCTTTACTATCCCCTGTTATCTTACAATTCTCTGCTAAATGATAATATAAAGAAATATTGCGTTCATGCGTTGTTTATTATACGAATTTCGCCGTCTTGGAAGCCACAGAGTTGCCTGCGCAGGAGGCTAATCATGATGGTAATCATGATGGGCGCATCCCGTGCACTTCACCCAACCATCATGCTGTTTTGTATAGGAAATAAAATCATGTAACTCCCAATGTACATGTAATTTAGGTAGTAGAATGATAGCAACGTCACGATTTATAAACTTTAAAATGATCCGTCAGAAACTTACCATTAGTCTGTATCCTCATATTAATTTTATGTTCTGATGGGTGAGGTATGGTATATCCACAAAAACTAACGTCAGGACTAAAAAAATAGATAATATTCTAATCATTGGTGAGAAATATTACCTGCTCTCACGAGCAGATTTGACGTCACATTGCGCACAAGATATTTGAACCATTCAGTTTATCATCAGCGTGCGTATCAATTTATATCAATTTGATTTTTATCAGAAATTACTTCCAGACAGCTTTGTGATGCTTCTATTTCCAGGTTTATAGCTGCTAATTTACATCACCTTATCTAGATTGTATGGATTTGAGAGAAAACCTTGTTCCATACATGGTCTGATTTTGAAACATTAACTAACATATTTGTAAATATACTTTGTATGTTGTCTCCAGTAAATACGTCCATCGAAAACGCAAGCTCTTGAAAAACTTTGAAAACGCAAGGTTAGCCTGTTTTCCACTTTAGGCGTGTCGTACCGAAACGTCGCGTATTTCTTTGTTTCCTGAACACTAGCCACCCTAGTGATAACTCACTAATAACTTAAGACGACGACGTTACGATGTGAATCCACACATAATTATTGGCAGGCATAGGATTAGACAGGTTACAAAGAAGAAAGTACTAGGAATTCTTATAGATGAAGAATTAAAATGGAAAGAACATAATGATACTCAGTGTAAAAAGCTTTCTAAATCTATCGCTCTATTGAAACGGGCGAAAAGTTTCGTAACTCAGGAGGCACTGATTAGTATGTATAACTAATTAGCTTTACCTTATTTCACATACTGCTCAAATGTGTGGAATGATGGTAGTTCTACACATACTAAAAAGCTATACAAAATGCAAGAAAGAGCTGCGCGTGTAATCACAGGATCAAACTACGAAGAAAGATCTAAGGAAATATTTGAACGCTTAAGCTGGGAACCAATTGAAATAATTCTTAAGAAACGTGAAATTATGATGACTTTTAAGGCACTTCAAGGTGAATTACCAGAATACATATCTGAGATGTTGAAATTTAAACACAATGACATCTATCAACTAAGAGACAATGACCGTAAACTTTACTTAGGAAAACCTAGCACTGACTTTATGAAGAAATCCTTTTCCTACAGGGGAGCTTCGGCATGGAACAAACTGCCAAATGATGTTGTCAATAGATACAAACAACTCTCCACAAAAGACTTTAAAACATTAATTAGTAATTATTTTAATGATTTAGAGAGAGATAGTTGACAACATTTATGTGGTGGATTGTTCTCACTGTAGGGTTGTAAATAATAACCAGTGGGCCTGTGAGTAACCAATGGGCCTGTAACTGTGAGAGTACTGTATATATTCAATATTTGTAATTAATATTTTTAGTATTTTTTTAAATAATTAGTAAACAAACGGCATCTTGAAAAACAGCATTTACGCTGAAGGGCTACCGTTTTTAGATAAATTGTATAAATAAATAAATAAAGATAAGGTCACCGCGCAAAAATCTCTTGTTCTCTATATTCTTTTTGCATAGTCAAATCATTATACATTAAATCATCCTTAATAGCCACATGTTTTTAAGACATTTTATCCCGACTCAGTTGATACACAGTTCCGAACTAACCATGTATCGCGTCATTTCTTAGCATGCAGTGCAGACACACAATCCCGCGATGTTCTGTGCACCGGAGGCTAAACATTTAAAAGGCGGATTAAAAGTTAGTGAATGGACACCTCAAATATAGATGCGTTAGAGTGATCAAAATTTGAGTTAGACAAATATTGCATCCACATACAAATTATTTTATTATCCTAAACGACTGAAAATTGTTTGCCAATAAACAATTGTAGTGTCATAGTTGTACGAACGGCGACAATGTTCGTCTTGCGCTTGTGTGTTAGGATAGATATATTCTAACTATTAATAAATCAATCCTAATCCAACCAGTCATACTGCCATATTAAAACTAATTTTAACAGTCTAGTTTCACATACTTCTTTGCAATCATATAACGTAGTGCATTTCCTAAAGTATGATCTTCTTCATGTAACACAAATGTCAGACATGTTTCATCATCTTCAGCTCCAGAGGTAGGAATCTTTCAAATCACCATGTTATATGAAAATAATAAAGCATAATGAAAACACAAGATCAAATATAGCATACAACTACATAACAGTGGTTGTCAAATTGGTCAGATGAAAATTTACAGTTAATTAATAACCAAATAGTATATATTCAAGTGATGAAGTTAGGCCAATTAAAAATTTTTTTTAGGTTTTCATCGCCGCCCGCCCCTGAAAAATTGGCTGCCTGAAACTTTTTTTTTATTATTATTAAATCGGAAGTAGTCGGAAACAGAACGTTGGCGGCCATTGTGTTTCAACATGCCTTTCGTTGTAGTGCAACTACGAACTACGAAGAGGCACACAAGTCTCGAAGCCCTGGATAGGCGTACGAGTTCCGTTTAGGCATCGAAGTTAAAATGGCTCTTAACTGTGACTATTTCTTGCGCAGACAAAATGTGTGAAATGGAAAACAACCTTTTAACCCGTTTTTAAAAGGAGAAATATACTACTTACGCTATTAAAAAATAAATAATAAAAAAAATAAAAATCTGCCCGCCCACCCCATGTTTTTCAAAAAATCTGATGAAAAACTAAAAAAGTTTTTTAATTGGCCTTATATGGAGTGGTAGAGATTTCTATAAAAAACTATGATGAATTCAATGTTAAGAGGTCTTCAACGCAGGTTTTATAAACCAATCTGAGTCCGGCAGATTCCATGCAGCCAACTGTTTGGTCAAGATGCTCATCTTCACATTTTGACCAATCTGGGTCATGGGATTTTTGACTGGTTTGGGCACAAGGGCCAGCTAGGGGCTTGCATAATAAGTTATCTGATTGGCTAATGGGTATGTTGCCGTTTCCCAGTTCCCGCGCGGTTTCACAATGCATTTTGGGATCGCTAGGGAGCAAACAAACATTCTCGAATACTGCAAAATAAATAAATATTCATATATTAATGATATGGCTTGTATGGCATAAATATTAATGAAATGGCTTGTACTCTGACTAATAGACATGAAATTAAGCTCTCCAGGAATGGAGATTGTTTTTATCGAACTATGGCTCTCGTTGTTAATGGTAATACTGACAAATTTATTAATTGTTTGAAACTTTATATCTGTTCAAATCCAAATCTCTCTGTTCAACTGTAATAGAGTATCTTAAGAAAAGGTACATTTTTAAGGATGGTACGTGGGCAGAAGCGATCGATATTTTTAGTTGTGCGACTGTACTTCAGCGCGCTATAAACTATACTATATAACTTATTCGATCAAGAGCCAGAAGTGGGTGAAATTCGAGCCATCTGTTATTCTCGAAGTACAATATTTCAGCTGAGGTTGCTTGGTTGCTTTAGATTTGCATTTCGTCCGTTTAGTTTTGGCAAGTTAACATCACAGGCGATTGAAGATGCGATGTCATGGCTCGAGTTCATCCACTTCTGGCTCGTGATCAAATAAATCATACTGTATAAGCTATTATAGTGTACTGAACTACAGTAGCACAACCAAAAATATCGATCACTTCAGCTCGGTAAAACATTTTCATCCCGCGGACCTTTATTTCACGTCTCCCCCCTGGCGATCCCAAAATGCATTGTGAAACTGCACGGGAACTGGGAAACGGCAACATACCCATTGAAAAATATTTGTATTCAGCCTATTTATGCTGAGTTATGTTATGGTTATGTATAATATTATATATGTGCCATGCAATACAATTTGGCTAGTCTACCTTCCATTATAATACGCAAGACATGGTGCTTTCTAATCTCACCCAAAGCTCACATACTGTATTAAACTTTACTGACTACAGAAAATTTACTACGAATATCTCACTATCATATGACTAGACGTCTAGACCACTTCTGAGTTCTGCCCTCTGCATCCTGCCCTATTAAAGTGTGGTGCCCTATGGATGTAAGCTAGACCAAGCGGAGGCAGCTCAAATATAACAACACAAACTGAAACACAAGTATTGAAGTAGAAAAAATAAAGAAAGTCATATTTCAGAATTAATTACCACTTCCAATCTTCTTTCCAAATTTTCAGCCTCCACGTCCGCCATCTTGGAAAACCTCCAGAAATCTTCGTTATCCCTATATTATCCCCCATTCTAAATCATATCACTCCTATCTACCCCAATCTACCCCCAATCTACCCCCTGTAATATACAAAACAAGACTTGCCATGCATAGTTGCATAATATCATGCCAAAACACATCCATAATTTGTTGCTTGAACGACCTTTATGAAATTTCCTTATAATTATTTGTGTGTGGCGTAGTTAAACATTTCTCCTTCGAAGTTCTAGAGTGGTAAATCCGCAGTATGGCTGTATGAGAATTCCTCGCTGATTTAAAATAACATAGTCACCTGACTCACCTCTGGCTCTAGGTATGATTTTGAAACTTCACATTCAGTATTACTTGGAATTTATATATAGTTCATCTATCAGTGTTGGATAGTTTATATCGTATTGTATTATGTAAACACGAAATGCTTTAATAATATTTGGTGTATTTCTTGTTTGTGCTCTTTGTTTACCTTGAGACCTATTTTGAAGGTATGAAAATGTAGATATATTTTAGTCAGAAATCCTTAGATTCAGGGTAAAGATTGACTAAAATTTATCATCAGTCATATAGACAATATAAACAAGTGTAAAACAACTGTCAACACTAGTCAGACTCATATTAATAACAACAATTTTTATTTGTTGTCACATTTTGTTCAATTTTCATGATTTTTGTTAATAAAAGTAAATATTTCAGATAAAATTCAGAATTGAAATTCCTTAAAAATATAATTCCTCAAACAAGAATTTTAGTGGTCTTATTAAAATCATCGTCATGTGACCTATGCCCTTGGTACAATGGTAATCACGAAAACACATGTGATTTCTTTATCATTTAATACCTTTGAAGAAAGGGAAATAAAGGGCAAATTCTTACTGCGCTTCCCGGTTGAGTTTGGAATGCAAAAGTTTCGCCGATCAGTTTTGTCGTTTGAAAACAATGTTTGTGACGTCATCTTATGATGTTGTCAAGCTGCTGTCAGAGCGTTGTCAAGGTCAATACCTGAATATATTTCGAGTTTTCGACCTGTTCGAAGTTTTCGACCTGTTCGTACAGTTTTCATGATATTGTTTTGATCGGAATTTGTGTTGGTTGTAATAATGGAGTCAATCATTCAAGTTAAAGTTGCAGAAACGGCCCAGAAAAATGGATAAACGTTTTTGTTCTTCGGAGCAAAATATCAAGCGGCGGATATAAATTTGCAGATTTAGTAGACAATATTGTCAATCGATGCCCTGCGCTAAGTCATCTAAACGTGGACATCATTCCAATGTCTGAACTTTGTTTCGAACTTCGGAAATTCGTTGCAAAGTTCATAATGATTCACAAGCCAGTTTGTAAACAAACCCTCTGATTGGTTATTAGAGAAAAAGCAGCCAATCATGCAAATGTTCAGTTTACAAACCGGTTCTGAATTCATTATGAACTTCGCAACAAATTTCCAAAGTTCAAAATCGACTGTAATGTATGATCCTTCATCGTCTTGATAACGAATTCTAATGTTGCCCACGTTTAGATGGCTTAGCGCAGGGCATCGATTGACAATATTGTCTACTACATCTGCAAATTTATATCCGCCGCTTGATATTTTGCTCAGAAGAACGAAAAAGTTTACACATTTTTCTGGGCCGTATTCAACTTTAACTTGAATGCTTGACTCCATTATTACAGCCAACACCAATTCCGATAAAAACATGAAAACTACAACAAGTCGAATACACTGTCGAACAGGTCGAAAACTCAAAATGTATTCGGGTATTGACCTTGACAACATCATAAGATGACGTCACAAACATTGTTTTCAAACGACAAAACTTATCGGCATTCCAAACTCAACCGGGAAGCGCAGTACTATGTTTAGTACTCCAGTCAAGGCTGGATTTTGGTGTGCACACCGGACGTGATTCAGCAATGCAACATGATTTTTCAGTTTTTAAAAGTAAATACAACCGTCTATGGATGGAAATTTTAAAAGATGTGCAGACGAAATAACTCAAACTGTTATAGCACTTTTGAATATTTGAAAAACATAAGCATTGTAGAATCGCATTCAGTCTGTCTGGGCCTTTAAACAAAGGCGTCAATTAAGTGCCCTGAAGTGCATTGTCTTGTCGCTTCATACACAAATTTATCTGTGCATAGACCGCACTTACTCATTAATTCTCTAAAATATTTTATAACCCTATCAATCTTCTTATAGAAGATCTTATCAATCTTCTTATAATAGTCCATTTAAATCATTTGTTAATAATATAACTGATGCAATTTAATTCCGCATTTGTTCGCCCGCGCAACTAGTTCAACTTCAAGTTATATTTCAACTCTGGAGTATACATTGAAAAGATGAACTTTGTGAAAATTAATCCACTATAAAAGCATATAGATATTTTTTCCGATATAAAGAAAATAATTTGTGTGCAGTATAGCCTGTGTCTTTGAACATACATTGCTGTCGATCACACAAGAGACAGTTGATTTATGGCCAACATATTGAAATAAACTATTGAGGAAATATATTTATGTCGCTTTCAAATAAGCCTGTAAATAAAATAATAAATAGTAAAGCGCTCATGTACTGAAAAATAGATTCAGAAATCAGAAGGCGAATCACGCAAATACTTCTGTTCTGAATCAAGCAAAAGACTCATGCAAATACTTCCGCTAAGGAAATCTCCTTTCGAATTAAATTTTGAGTTTTTAGTTAGTTAGTCACATTGAACAATAGATTACTAGCACGAATATTTAAGAGTTGCAAGAAATTTCAACTCTGTTAGCTCTAATCTCTATAACTATGTTATATGCATTTGAATTTGAAAAAATAGTTTCTAAAGTGTGAAAATAGCACTGACCACAGTGACCAGATCTTCTGTGCTAAATGTGCATATTGCCAAATCCATACCAAATTACCCCATGAACTTTGCACCATCCTTGCGATCTCTGAGTTTGTAACTGCTGCCTCCTTTCTGCAACTTGCTTCCTTGTTATACCTTTCCTTGTTTTAGAACATCCATGTGATTTAGCTCCTTCTTCAGTCTTCCAAAATATTTTCATAATATCTCTCATACTAGATTAAGAAGATGGTAAATGTACTCTTTCTTCCCTCTCCTACGGCTTTTTTCATCACCATAAAAACTAAAAGACAAGTTAATTATTGGGAAACATAGCAGTAAAAGTAGTAAAAAGTTTATTTTCCTTCTGATGTTCTTAAAAGATATTAATAATACAATTTTGAAAAGCTTTGGCTGATGAAATAGACCTAATGTTCAATGGTAAACTATTCCAGAGTTTATCTTTTACCACCGTTTGGTGATAAAACTTTGGCGTTCTAAAGGACAGCCCTGTACCACGTGTGGGGCGAGAATGCACTTCACTATTCAACACCAACAAATATTTCAGATATTCAAGTCCTTATACACCATTGATACGTTTATATAAACACTTCCTTAAATCTGATTCAACATAAAAAGGAATCCAGTCGAGGTGGTTGAATGCATCAATTGCTGGATGCTGTGGTTCCAAGTTTAAAATTATTCTGTTATCATTTCTACAACTGGACCAAACAACACTACAATACAGAAACAATGGCTTAATCATTGCATTATACAATTATTTCTTTTTTATAGTGTGTTATCATCATGCCACTGTTCTATTCTGTGGTAGCTCGGGGGACAACAGTGCTAGCAAAACATGCTTCTTGTGCTGGAAATTTTGCCGAAGTCTCACACCAGATCCTGGGAAGAATTCCTCCTGAAAATGCCAAACTTACGTACACACAATCAAGGTTAGACATTTTAATTTTAAGATTTGAAAAAATATCTGTTGAGTATATCATTGAAGGGAAATGTGCAACGGGAATATGCCCTACGTTTTTCTGAAAGGACAAGCGTTGCCATTTCTAATATAGAAATTTGCCTACTGTAGAAGAAGGTTGTCTTTTCCAACTTGAATTTGCTTTCTACACCCAGAACAATCATATTTTGACTACATTAAATATCTATTTTGTTTTTCCACCATGTAGCTATCTCTTTCACTATATTTGTGAGGACAGAATAATCTATTTATGTATAACAGATGATGTAAGTAGAATACAAGATTATATTGAATAGAATATGTCTACTAGACTATTGCATAGTTTGTGACCATTACTCATTAGCATTTTACGTAAGTATTCGTTTCAGTGAAGTGAAGTTCAAGATAGAAGGCCAAATGTTTAATGTTAGAATAAAAGAGCATAATTATCTCGGTCCTACTAAATACCGACAAAAACCGACAAAAACCGACAACAAACAGACAAAGACCGACAAAAAGGTTCTAAGCCCATGTTACGCACACAATAGGGTTAGGGATTGGGTCGGGATTAGGGTCAAGATCACAATTACGTGCCTTTTAAGTTTTTTGTCGGTGTTTGTCTGTTTTTTGTCTGTTTTTTGTCGGTATTTGTCTGTTTCTTGTCGTTTTTGTCGGTGTTTGTCGGTTTTTGTCGGTAATTAGTATGACCTTAATTATCTATTCAAGAAACATTTCTAACTTCACTTCATTGAAATAATACTTACGATAAAATGGTAACGGTTATCAAATTAGTTTAATAGGCCGTTTTTAGCTAATTTCGACAGTTCCAAAAATGTTTACTCAAGTTTAAACGCCTCTATCTCAGTCAGTATTGTATGAAAATGCACATGTAATATATCCAAATTTAAGTTAGACATCGCTGAATGCGAAGAAACTTGTTTAAGTGTAATAGCTCTTTTAGTTTTTAAGTTGTACTACATCAAACAGTCGTACTTTTTTGCGCCATCCAGCAGTATCTTTATCTAGAACACTTATTATTTTGGCGTTTTAACATTCTGCAAAGGGCATACATTCTGCAAATATACTTTAAGGATTATTAGAAACTAAGGTTTATTAATAACCCATAAGGTATAATTGTTGTATTTGTTTGTAATTTTAGAATTTTGAACGGTCGAAAGCATTCCTATTTTTGACGGAAATAAAAAAAAGGTAAAAGTCAGCCAGGTTTAATCTTAGCTTTCAAATTGTCAACAAAACGAGTTATACGGAACCTATGAACTTGAACTGAACATGTGATAACATGTGTCTGTAAAAAACTATTTTATTTTAAGGTTTCAGAGAACATATCAAGGACGTGTTGATACTGCTCTACCGTATGCAATGAACAGCGAATTTTCACGAGTTCTAGCTGCAGAAATGGTATCGTTATTTCTTTGCTCTTTCAGATTTCCTGGTATATTTTTACATGTTGAAAGTAGTAATGCTTTATTTGGGAATGCTCTAAAAAGTATAGCGAACGCCGGAAACATTTCGTCTTTGACCTAGCACTTTTACTTTGAGAAAATCTCTGAATGCACTATTCTCACATGCGCAAATGAGACGAAATTGTAATTTGAAACTGCGCCGTATTGTAGGAATCGAACCCAAAGTACATTCACTAACTGCACTCTCCTACCAGCACTCCTAGTGGTTTGCAACCCAAAACACATTAACTAACCGCACTCTCCTACCAACACTCCTAGTGATTTGCAACCCAAAACACAGTCAGTAACCGCACTCTCCTACCAACACTTCTAGTGGTTTGCAACCCAAAACACAGTCACTAACCGCACTCTCCTACCAGCACTTCTAGTGATTTGCAACCCAAAACACAGTCACTAACCGCACTCTCCTACCAACACTCCTAGTGGTTTGCAACCCAAAACACATTCACTAACCGCGCTCTCCTACCAACACTCCTAGTGGTTTGCAACCCAAAACACAGTCACTAACCGCACTCTCCTACCAACACTCCTAGTGATTTGCAACCCAAAACACAGTCACTAACCGCACTCTCCTACCAACACTCCTAGTGATTTGCAACCCAAAACACATTCACTAACCGCACTCTCCTACCAACACTCCTAGTGGTTTGCAACCCAAAACACAGTCACTAACCGCACTCTCCTACCAACACTCCTAGTGATTTGCAACCCAAAACACAGTCACTAACCACACTCTCCTACCAACACTCCTAGTGGTTTGCAACCCAAAACACAGTCACTAACCGCACTCTCCTACCAACACTCCTAGTGATTTGCAACCCAAAACACAGTCACTAACCGCACTCTCCTACCAACACTCCTAGTGGTTTGCAACCCAAAACACAGTCACTAACCGCATTCTCCTACCAACACTCCTAGTGATTTGCAACCCAAAACACAGTCACTAACCGCACTCTCCTACCAACACTCCTAGTGATTTGCAACCCAAAGCACATTCACTAACCGCACTCTCCTACCAGCACTCCTAGTGATTTGCAACCCAAAATACAGTCACTAACTGCACTCTCCTACCAGCACTCCTAGTGGTTTGCAACCCAAAACACAGTCACTAACCGCACTCTCCTACCAACACTCCTAGTGGTTTGCAACCCAAAGCACATTCACTAACCGCACTCTCCCACCAACACTCCTAGTGGTTTGCAACCCAAAACACATTCACTAACCGCACTCTCCTACCAACACTCCTAGTGGTTTGCAACCCAAAACACAGTCACTAACCACACTCTCCTACCAGCACTCCTAGTGGTTTGCAACCCAAAACACATTCACTAACCGCACTCTCCTACCAACACTCCTAGTGGTTTGCAACCCAAAGCACATTCACTAACCGCGCTCTCCTACCAACACTCCTAGTGATTTGCAACCCAAAACACAGTCACTAACCGCACTCTCCTACCAACACTCCTAGTGGTTTGCAACCCAAAACACAGTCACTAACCGCACTCTCCTACCAACACTCCTAGTGGTTTGCAACCCAAAACACATTCACTAACCGCACTCTCCTACCAACACTCCTAGTGATTTGCAACCCAAAACACAGTCAGTAACCGCACTCTCCTACCAACACTCCTAGTGGTTTTCAACCCAAAACACAGTCACTAACCGCACTCTCCTACCAACACTCCTAGTGATTTGCAACCCAAAACACAGTCACTAACCGCACTCTCCTACCAACACTCCTAGTGATTTGCAACCCAAAACACAGTCACTAACCGCACTCTCCTACCAACACTCCTAGTGGTTTGCAACCCAAAACACAATCACTAACCGCATTCTCCTACCAACACTCCTAGTGATTTGCAACCCAAAACACAGTCACTAACCGCACTCTCCTACCAACACTCCTAGTGATTTGCAACCCAAAACACAGTCACTAACCGCACTCTCCTACCAACACTCCTAGTGGTTTGCAACCCAAAACACATTCACTAACCGCACTCTCCTACCAACAGGCAACACTCCTAGTGATTTGCAACCAAAACACTGGTTTAATATTAAGTAATCGTATCTTTAGCGTTGGGATATCTAAATATACCTGAAAAATATAAATAGAACATCGTTAAAAGTTATTTTCATATATTTTAAGATCCTTGATCCTTCAACCAAGCTTGTTAATCGTAGTTCGTATTTATCATAGAAACGATATTCTGAATCTGGAGAAAAGGATGACAACATTGCAAGGGTGCAAGGTGAAATAGATGAACTTAAAGACATTATGGTGAAAAATATAGGTACATGTATGCTATATTAATTGTTGTCGTATTTTATTTCTCAGTGACTACGGCCAGATTTGGTTCGATAACTACTGTCAGTTTTAGGAAAATACATCCATACTTCTACCGACTACTAATGCAAAATGTCTACTTTCATAATTAATTCCAATACCTGTAGTGCTTTAAGATGAGGTGGCTACTGACACTGGTTTTGTCTGAAACATCTACCCGAGAATAATATGGCTCTCTCCTCCGCAACACCTCCGTAAGCTTTTAGATAGAACTTACATGTGTAGGAGAATATGGCGTTCTGTGACTAACACGTAAAGTAGTTTTAGTTTTGCATAATCGAGATACGATTTTCCAAGTATATTATTAAGTTCGCCGACCTACTTGGAACATCTATTGATCAGGGTAGGAGGATGACGCAGTCGCGCCTCCGTAATGGCAACGTCCATTTTTGGAGGATATACAGTATATATATATATATTCCTTGTGGATCGTTTCTAAACTTTATTGATGCGTATTGAATGGTTCAGACAAAGCATCTAGTATATCGATTTCAACTTTCTCTTCACTCGCATGCATGTATTTACATGAATATTTGCTTCCAGACACAATATCCCAGCGAGGTGAACGGCTTGAACTACTAATTGACCGTTCGAGGGACCTGAACACTGCCGTAAGTATTTACAAACATTGATTTGTCAGACAAGTTTCATTTAATTCAATGTTGCATGATAATTAACAATTATTCGCCGAAGGCGAGGTGAATATCGGTGAATAAAAACCAAGACGAAGTCGAGGTATATTATGTTTTAGTAAAATTACATAGGTGATTGTTTGGAAAAATATTTAAAATGCACATTTCAAAAATATTTTAGTTGAATTTTACGATAAAAGCGGCTTAGGTGATTATCGCATATTAATCGGAGGTAGCGCAACCAATCAGCATTGAGAATTTTCAATAATCACCTATGTAATTTTGCTAAAACATCATATTTACTAAGCGCGAATCTTAATAGAATACTCTAGTTTATTTTATTATAAAAGGATAGTGTAAATTACTTCTTCTCAAAGATTAGACTTTGCTGCAACACTGTTAATTTCAGGGAGTAATTTTAACTCCAGCATAGGAGTTAATATAACTCCCTTTGGGGGAGTAAAAATATTGGAGTAAATTTAACTCCAAAACTAGAGTTAGAACTACTCCACTTTGGTTCATTTTAAAAATTCTACTCCACTGAGAGTCAATTTTACTCCACCGAAGGGATAAAATTTACTCTAGCAAAGGAGTAAAAATATCGGAGTAATTTTTACTCCTTTATTTCTACTCCAGGAGTCATCTTAACTCCAATCTTAATCCTCTGCGAGTCAATTTGACTCCACTGAAGGAGTAAAAATTATCCCAAGAAAGTAGTAGAAATAACGGAGTAATTATTGTATTTTTACTCCTTAATTTTTACTCCAGGAGTACAAACACCTGCCTCCGCCTCGTATTTTCAACCTGCTTGTCTGTATTTAGAAATCAGAGGAAGAACACTTACAGTATACTCGTGTTTGATATATTTCTTAAAATATACCAGAATAGGATTGCATGACAAAGGCAGCAAGATGAGACGCATTGAGATGCCAAGAAATGCGTCTCATTTCCCAACTTGGCACCATTCATCCTTTCGGCATTAATGAGCGCCTCTCTTACATTTAACTCCTATCTGTTTATGCCTGCCATCAGCAGATACTCTACATCTCACCTCCTCTCACTTATAGTTTCTTAATTTCTGTCTTTCTTGCTTTGTTCGCTTCTCCTGATATGCTAATATAGTTTGTGATGTGATTTCCATACTTTGTTTATAGTTTGTTTTGATTAAATCCATCAGATTGGTTTATTTTATCACGTGATCACTTTTGTATTCACTATAGAAGCACATGTTTTCCCACGACCCATTCTACTAACTTCCAGACGAAGGGCCTTTGCTCGAAACGTCGAAGTTCTTATTGTATTTTCCAGGTAGTTTTACAAAACAGTCAACCGCCGTCTTTGATTTTTATACAAATAATAGTTGTAGGAAATTTCGGATCGAAGACGGAAATCGTCCCTCTTTTGAAAAAGCAGGGGACCACCTTAATATATATGTTAATAACCTTATACCAGAAATCCACATGTATGCCATAATATTTCTACGAAAATATTGAAATATATCGGGCAATATATCGGTATGCTCAAGTTCGAAGGGCATTTCAGCGACTATCTATCTATTTCAGAACTCTATATGTAACACATAATCTTAAACATTTACTGGTGATTGAAGTTTTGTCACTCTATCAAAGAATGAACGAAAATGAATAAATTCCGCAATGCGCGCTGACTGACAGACTGGTGTCTAGTCTTCTTACTACACGCGCAAAGGTTCTCGGATAGAGGCATCACACCTCCATATTTTAAAATTTTTATTTTTGTTATGTTAATTGAATCGAGCTCGAAATTTTATATTTTGACCCAAAATAAACTGGATTTTCAGAAGCAATACATCGGCGACTACTGAATAATATTCAGGTAAGGTTATTGTTATGTTTTATATGTAATAGAGCAATTTTGTTAGGAAATATTTGCAATCTTCGTTCGTGAATGTTAAGCATGTTGTCCCTGTTTAAAATTTGAATTTGTCGCGACAATATATGAATTAAAACGCTGAAAATAATACAGTTCCAATTTAAAATTACTTCAGCAAATGCTATTATACAAAATCTTCAATTTACTTGGGCTTTCAAGCCTTTCAATGTTTATATTTACCAACTGTGTTTGACAGATTGGCAGTTAAATACTCAGAGCCCATCTTGTCCTAGTATATAGCTTTATAAGATTTAAGTCATTTAACCACTTCAAAAATCAGGTACAAATTTCATATAAGATTTTAATATAATTATGTTGATACATATGCAGTGAAAATGGAGAAAAAACAAAGTATTGCCTATTTTAAATATATTATTTGAGTTCAAGAGATTGCATCCTTATCATCACTAACTGGTATACTGTCAATCAGAGTCATGTATCTAAATTCTGCTGTATTTTGTAAGCTGAAATGTTTCATCGATACTAATAGGTCAGATTCGTATGACTTTTATATATTTTCACATGTCCGAAACCTGTCCAAGAATGTAAAATCACTGAGCCCATTGTCCAACTATTTAATACTATCTCATGTAAATGTTCAAATGCCTGGTTGATATATTTTGATTGTGAGAAGTTTATGCACCAGTCAATGTAAATCCATGATGCTATCATGCTGCCGATAAGTGGATATTTGGTAGTACCAGGAATATACTTTTACACAAAAATAGCTTGCTTCAAAAGTTAATCATAGATGTTAAATTATATCATGCCTATGTTCCAAGAGTAGAGAGGACTAACACTATGCCCTACACACGTAAACGCACATCTTGTCAACAAGTTGTTATTTAACAAGCTTGTTACAACTTGTTGAACAAGTTGTAACAAGCTTGTTAATGTAGCAAGTTGATGTCAACAACTTTCTACAGCATTGTCACGACAGCCTTGCTACAAGTCTGTCACAACAAGCTGTTATCGGCAGTGCGAAGACATCCTGTTGACAAGTTGTTGGAACAGCATTGGTACAAGTCTGCTGCAGGTTTGTTACAACTTGTGCGTTTTTACATGTGTACTTATCCATGTATCAGCGGCTTCCCCCTGGGGACCCAGAGGCATTTGCCAAGTGTTTGCATCCCATGGGGTGGGGAAAAGTCAAATTTGGTTCTCAAGCCGAAACCCACAGGAAAGTACCCAGGAGATTTTGATTTAGAAACTCCCGAATGTGACTTTGACACATTGAATTTATTATGAATTTATAGGATTGGTCTAGGGCCATTCATATTATACATTTCCTATCTTTTGCTACAAGTCATTGTTGATGTTTTTAGTGTTGATAAGTCAGTCAATAAACGAGCTAATACCACTTGCAACTGGCTGTGTAACTTGATATAGGATTGAAAAAAAAGATACTGCCCTTGAGGGTGGGGGTTGTATTTAATACCTCTATCTTGTACCCAGGGGAATTTGCTAAGGTTTGACTGGGTGAAAAGACTAATCCCCCTGCATCCCCGGGGTCGACCCAGGGGGAAGCCACTGATACATGCATTTCCTAAGGGCAATAATGGCTGTGGTACAACATATCCATTTCTCACTCTACACTATGTGGTATCGACTAGTACTTCCTTCCCACATTCTAATGGGGCCAGACAGAAGCAATGTGTGGATATGGATATGGAACTTATTGCCAGTGCCGACACTTCGCGAAATATTGGGGGTGCGAACTTAGGTCGCCAACATATAACCATCCTTTTGTTGCTGCAAATCTCCATTCTTAAAACCTTTTTCACTTAAATTTCATGCAAATTTACTTAAATTATAGCCTATCAAGGCTTTCGTGGTTGTAAAATCATTGATACAGCTTTGTTACACAGTTAACCAGCTATCATTCAAAGGCTTTGAGAAATTATTCTGGGGGGCGACTGTCCCCCTTGGCCCCCTCTATTGTCCGCCACTGCTTATTGCAAAATACTTTATTATTATATACTCTGTCTCAGTGATGAAGCTAGACATAGCAACTGGTTGTGCTATGCAAATTGTTGATTCTTTAATTATTAAAACCTTCAGAAATGCATTGTCTTTAGGCTATTTTAATGCGTGTTTATTTGAATAGTAAGAGCAGTTTCCATGGCTTGCTTTGCCAATGCTCTTTCTAACTCCAGACAATTTGAGTAATCAAAGGGAGAGTAGGAGACTGCTAGACATTATGTACAGGTAATGCCATTTTATAAGCTATCTCTCTTTGATGAGAAAAACCTCTGGTCGCAATAGGGACTTACAAAAATGACAATTAGAATTTTTGTATTTTTATGCAAAGTAAAATTTGATACAGTATGTAGTTAACTAATTAGGTTATGGCGGTTGATTGTTATAAAACTACCTGAAAAATACAATAAGAAGTTCGACGCTTTGGGGCGAAGGCACTTTGTCTGGAAGTTAGTAGAAGCCCAGACGAAGGGCCTTCGCTCAAAACATCTAACTTCTTATTGTATTTTTCAGGTAGTTTTACACAACAGTGAACCCAGATTTGCTATACTCTACCCACACTGGCACTGCACGATCAAAATAATTCAAGGTTAACCGATTAATGTCCAATGCATTTTAAAATAGTGTATTAATTTTTATTCTCCTAAGATTCTATTATGCCAGATGTTTTGCTTAATCCAAGAGAGCTAGCTTATAGCACTACATAATGTCCAGGCAGTCTCCCAAATTTTAGGTAGTTTTACACAACAGTCGACTGCTGAGTATCCCACTCTCCTTATAATAACTCAAATAAAGGTTTCAATAATTTAAAAAATATATTTGCATAGCATGGCTAGTTGCTACAAAGACAAAGTATATGATCTAGCTTGCTTTCTGCAGGACATTTGATGTTTGGCAAGTGCTATTTACTGGGACATTTAATGTTGTGCAAGTGCTCTGACCTCAGACCTCATATTCTATGTTGGATGTGTAATTGTATTCTAGTTGAGTAGTTGTGTTTTACACCAATATCTACATTGACGCTCACAATATTTTTTCCATAGCCCTCGCCAACAATGGAGAGTATGGTCCGGACAAAATGGTCCAGTTTCGGTACTGTGCACTGGGTGCCCGGAGGATGTAGACCAGTTAATGGTTATTGGGGAGAACCAAGTGTTTGTTGAATGCCCTGGTACTGATGTGATCAACACTCTGATAGATGTCATATCCGCGTACTACCGTACGTTTTCAACGTTTCCTACCCAGATGGCATGGTTGCGGCCTTATTCTTTCTTCAGGAAATTGTGTTGCGATCAAGCGATAATGCATACAAAGGTACAAAGTACTCAGCATTAATGACTGAACTAAAGAGTAGCATGTCAACAGCTGAAAACGAACCGTAGAACTATTCTGTTATACACACAAAATACCTACAAAATAGTCTGTACATTATTTAATAGTCTTAACATTATTTTTTGTGTTAATAAATTGTTTAACAATTATTATAGTATTATGCTTTCTTATATAATGGTAAAACTAGATTCAAAAATCATGGTTGCCACAGAGTAACTTGGAAAATACAAAGCACTGCACAATCTGGGAATGGGTATAACATTTAAATTCTGTGTTTCAATCTTGCAATCATTGAAACATAGAATTAAGATGTCAACCGTTTTCGACGTGTCCATTGTTTTGTATGTTCTTAAGCCCGATTCAATTTGTGTGTTCTAAGTTGTGTTTTAGGAAAGGTGTGTAATAGAGCACAGGGTCAATGCATGTGTTGTCTAGCACAGCTTTAGCTGTGTAATAAAACACACCTTGGTGTGTTAGAAAACACACCTTTCTCCAAAACACACGTTTTTCCAAAACATGTGTTGGCGGTACTAGTAGTTTGCTATTATGTATTTAATATTGAATACCCCACATCAACCAGAAATGCATTCCTTTTTCTGGAAGCGGCAATGCTGGCGAAAACGAGCGAGATGAAAAAACGGGTTGTCATCAACAAGTTTTTGCAAGAACTTGAATGACATTGATATATATATATTAAATATATATCTTCTTGTAATTATCTAAACATTCCATTTATTAAAAATTCCTTCCTTTATTTGTTGCAATTATTTTTATGATGCTTTAATACTTTCCAGGAACATTTTGTTGCAAGTAATGTTGTTGTCCACTTCAACCATTTCGTGACGTATACCGTAGCGCTTATCCAGGTCATTCGCACTGTTCAAGTTTGCGGTTCAAAGAAATACGCTACCTACCGTGTGATATGGTTGAAATGGAAAACATGCCTAAATGAGGTTACTTTATATTTAGGCAGAGTAGTTTTTGCTCTAGATTTGGAGTGGAAATATTACTATTCTTACTCCAATTGTAGAGTGATCTTTACTCCTATTGGAGTAAAGTTTACTCTAGTTTTGGCATATTATTTCCTCCGAAATGAGAGTAATTTTTAGAACTAGAGTAATTTTCACTCCCGTTAGAGTAAATATTACTCTAATTTTGGCATATTATTTCCTCCAAAATGAGAGTAAAATTTAAAACTAGAGTAATTTTCACTCCCGTTAGAGTAAATATTACTCCATTATAGAGGTATTAATTACTCTAAAAATAGAGTTAAAATTTGGGAGTAAAAATTACTCCCAAAATAGAGTCAACTGGTACCTTTTTTTTTTACTCCATTTTTGGAGTAAAATTAACTCCTTGAAATTAACAGTGAAGTCTCTCTTCCTCTGATCCACTGTAGTGCGAAAAATATGACGTCGCGTTCGCTTACGCACTACATCATGTTATTCACACTCTAGTGGATCAAAAAAGCGAGACTTGGAGGAAGTCTACTCAAAGATCAGAGTGCATGACTACAAACTATAAGCGTGATATTTTGATACCGTATAGTCAATGACGTTTAAGAAATCCAGCAAAACCTTGGCACGTGTTATGTGGTGGAAAAATGTGAAAATGGTTATCATTATCACGATTGTAGTTATAGTAAGTATAACTTTTATTATCGTCCAAACTTTTGGTAAATTGACGCAATTATGATATGACGAGTAATCTTATTATTGCACGAACCCCAGTCAGTGAGAACATGCGTACGAGATGTGTATCACTTCAAAAATCCTCGTAAACTTCCTCAGAAATCCTTTCAAAATTTGTCGAAAAATTCCTATAAAATCCATAAATTTGCCATAAAATCCCAAAATCTTTTCCAAATCCCTCTCAAAATCTTATAAAAATCCAAAAATCCCTGTATATATTGCGGGGATTTTAAAATCCCAATAATCCTCGTACGCTTTTTTCAGAGTAATACACCCTCACATGCGTAGAGGTGCTCTTATTTCATAAAGATCGATAGAAGTATAACTGTCTTAAATGTCATAAAGTTATAAACTATCAGAATTGTATAGCAACCATTTAGTGCCTCTGTCGCAGCAGATGTTTTCCCCCCGCGGATAGTGCCCCCCCCCCGGATAGTGTCCCCCTCCGGATAGTGTCCCCCAGCGGATTGTGTCCCCTTTAATTAGATTCCCGCGGAAAGTGCCCCCCACGTGAAAGTCAAAATTCTGCTAAATAATAACACACAATTTATATTAAATACACCAAATATGCAAGAACTAAAACTTATCTCAGTATTTCTTTGGGGGGACAAAATCCGCGAGGGGGACACTATCCGCGTCGCGTATAGTGTCCGAGGAGACAGTATCTGCAAGCAGATATTGTCGGGGGGGACACTATCTGCGGGGGACACTACCGCTGTGACACCTGCATGTATACTCGTATTCGTTCACATATTCTGAGATTCCATAACGATATAAACGATAAGGTATTGTTTTTCATTGTTTTAGCTTATCCTGTACTTCATTATCTCAGCAGCATGTGGCGGACTGAACTGGAAGAATTGTACTTAAACGATGGATTATCAATCCATGCTTAAACATATTATAAAGAATCTGAATGTAGCTGTTGGTGACCTCCTCAGCCAGCGTAATACTGGAACAAGTAGTTATTTTTGGGACCAGCTTGTGGCATTGATCTCTAACAAATAATTCAATCACTAAAAATTCACAATTTCGTACATGACATCCGCGATCTTCGCCATTCTGTTACTGGATAAACTCTTTGATAGTTTTCAACTTGAAAGGACAATCGACAACGATTCTTCTCTTATGTACTACGTCTAGGATGACGATTTGTGAAAATCACACCGAATGTTCAAGAATGAAGTTTTACCATCAACAAATGATGGGAATTAGTAGAATAAATTGTTGCTTTAGGTCTCATCATATGCCAGAATGACAATTGTATATGACAATGTCTATATGACAATCATATTATGGCATAGGATAGGGTGTTTTCATCACGTCTGTGTAAAGATATCGCAGTCATATTAGTGCTTGTGATAAAGAAATCTATAGTAGTAGTAGTAGTAGTCAAAATCACAGTAAACCTATGAAAATGCTCTATATACAATAGACCATTTGCAGAATTACTGCATCGTACCATTATACACGCACGCATGCATTATTCTGTTAGCGAGGGTTTGGTTACGAGCAATCGTATCGTTACAAATATATAAAAGCTAAATATTTCAGTTTCTGTTCAGTTTATGTTTTTCTTCTTTCTCCTTCTTGGTCTTCTCTCTCCCTCCTCTTTCGAGCTGGGTTCGCCCTTTTTATACGATCGGTTTAGCTGATCAACGGATACGTGATCTGGCGAGTTGTGTGATTCCAAACCAGCCAATCAGCGTAAAGATGTAAAGGTGGTGGTTGGCGTTGAGACCTCGTACCAACTCTCTATCTCAGCTTACTTCAGGCGTTTTCGCACTTGTAGAGTCGGTTTTATGCTTAATCGATCAATATTTAAAAATGTTCATAACTTAACATAATCTTATAGCAAAACTTTCAAACTACGTATTTGAACTTTGCTTTACGACTTAACCTAACCTAACTTTAACTATAATTTAGCTTTGTATGACGTAATATTATAATTACCTGACCGCGCGAAGTATACCCAAGAATGATTGACGGCAAAGCCCTAAGCATGCACACGTGCAAGGTCAATGTACAGTTTAGTATTGAACTTTGAGTTGTGCAAACACAGTTTGAAGTATTATTTAGTATCATGCCTAATGAGTAATGGAAAGGTAATTGACACTTTTGCGAAAGTTCGAAATGCGGATAAACTTCTTCAACTCTAGCTATCTTCCACTTTCCTCTTGGTATCTCGTAATCCACCATCAGGAAAAAATCTTCAACCTTCATCTGCCGTTCTTTCATTCGCGATTTTCCATTCTCGTATAAATATTTGCCAAAACTGCTGAACTAGGCTCTGGATAAACTCGAATCTTCGACTTAGAATTTCACATCTCTCAAATGACCCGTGAGGAACACTGTTCGATGCTCTACCGATAAGGAAATGGTTAGGTATAAGAGGTTGTAAGTCGTTGGGATCGTCCGAGGGGTATCCTAAAGTTCTTCCGTTTATCAGCGACTTAACTTCAGCAAACACCGTGCTCATTTCATTCCATGACAAATGTTTATTTCCAACCACTATTCGAATTGCACGTTAACTTGCTTTATCAGGCTCTCGTATATCCACCTTGATGAGGGCTTTTCGGCGTCATGAATATCCAGCGAAGTTGAATGGCTCGGACTGTAGCACAGGTAAAGATTGCTCCCCAGGCTTTAACACTTTCGTTTCGCGTAACTTTAAGGTTAAACGGACCGAACAAGTCCACACCAGTTACGGTAAATGGTGGAGAAACGGTTGCACTCTTTCTTGCGGAAGATCTGCCATCAACGTGGTATGAGGTCGTTGACGAAACTTTCGACATATCAAACAATTCTTGACAATCTTCTTAACTATACGTCGTCCAATCATGATCCAATACTCACGTCTACTCTCAGAAAGAGTTCTCTCGCAGCCAGCATGGCATACTTTCTCGTGAAATTCTTCCATGATCAATGTCGATATGTGGTGGTTTCCGAGTAATAAAATGGGATGTGCTTGATCATAGGGTAGTGAAGCTCTCTTCAGTCTTCGCCGACTCAGATTATATCATCCTCGACAAAGGGCGCAAGATCCTTGTAACGGTTCTCCCAATCAACCATGGTACTTTGTGCTTCACGAATCCATAATTCCTTGGCATCATTTCGCTAGGTTGCAGAGGACCCGGCTTTAACCACGTAACTTATCTTGTGCACTGACTCGAGCATTATGACCATAACCTAGGCAGTAGGCTGTAATTCTGACCAATCGTTGTCAATTGGAAAACTTCGTTGGATCTATACATGGGATATCTGGATTGAAACTCCCCAATATGTTGGGCTTTTTTCTGTCGGGATCATTCTGAATTAACGGTCTCTGCACTTTCGCTTGGCCACTCGCTCTCTGGCTTTTAGATAGATAGATAAATAGTTCAATAAATTCACTCTGTTTACAGTATAATACTGAATTATAAAGTGATTACAATCCATATATAAGAAATAAATTATAATTGATTTATAAAATCCAACTATCTACTACTAAGAACATACTGCTAAAAATTAGTTAATTACATAATAACGCTAATAGTTTAAGATTTAATTATTCATTAAGACAACAAGCAATGATAAAGGAGTTTTTAAAACGGTCTGTGGAAAACCTCGGAATAAATATGTTTTTCTCCTTACGTAAATTGTAACTGAGAGACGAATTTGTTTTAAGAACTAACTCGTTAAGTTTATGGTTTGGATCATCTAAGATCTTGTTGAAAGGTTTCACACACGCAGCATGCCTTAGCTTCTAGCGTGTAATGTCTCCAGTCCACTTTCGATCAGGGCGTCCTTATAATGCAAGAACGGATATACGATTCGAAGAGCTCGCTTTTGTACCGTTCAATTTCGTCGCTGAGGTATTTTGGCAGTGAGTAATGAAAATTGGGGAATGCAGATAGTGTAAAACTGTAGAATATCCTTATTAGATACTTTAGCACGCTTTAATTGTACTAAGAGATATATCCGTTTGGAACTCTTACTTCTCTTAGAGATAATGTTATTAACGTGCTTGTTCCACGTATTTCTAGAATTTTACAACTTCTACAATTTCTAGAGACTTTCCATTTACTTGAATTGGGGGGAATGTGTTCCGACTTTTTGTAAAATCAATTCGCAGTTCCTTACATTTCTTTTCGTGGAGCTGAAAACGGTTGGACTCAGACCATTCCTGAATTTCTGTAACAGCATCCTGGATGTTACTTGGACCAAATTTCGGCACAGATTCTGATATTGTAAGATCATCTACGAATTTAACTTCATCTACACTGGTAGATTTAAGGTCGTTAATCATTAAGGCGAAAAGCCAAGGCCCAAGTTTGGTTCCCTGTGGAACGCCAGCGGGAACATTTCCCCACTCAGAAAAGCAGTCATTTCCAAGTTTAATATGTTGTTGTCTATTACTCAGAAAATCTGTGATCCAGTTGATAGTAGAATTTGAGTTATCGAGGGATTTTAATTTGGAAAGAATGATAGAGTGATCAACATAATCGAACGCTTTTTGATAATCAAACAGCACCACCCTGACCGAGGCCCCCGTTCCATCCGTTGCTTCCGTCCATCTGTGAATCATTTTTATGAGGGCTTAGTTTGTCGAAGAGCCGGAGATGACACCAAATTGATTTGGGTCTAAAATTTTGCAGGTCTCAACTCCATGCTTACAACGAAATCTTCCGCTACTTTCGAGAGGACAGGCGTAAGGGAGATGGGGCGAAGGTGTTGATTTATATGTTGGACCGGCGTCGCTTTTGGGACTGGAACAGTGTTTGCCATCTTCCAGATCCTGGGTAGTTTATTTTCTTTAAAAGAACAGTTCAGGAGTTTCATAACAGGTGACGAGAGAAGAACGGCATATTCTTTGAGAATCCAAGATGGGATGTTATCAGGGCCACTTGCCTTTGAGGGATTAAGCGATCTTAGGCATTTATATACATCTAGTTCAGAGACTGAGAGTACATTTGAGGTTATATCGCTAGTTTGATCAGTTACTTGCAATGGTTGGAATTCATGAAGAGGCTCAAGGAAACTATTAAGTTGTTCGCAATCTGGGTATCGCTCAGATGTTGGAGATCATCCACTTGTAATGTGGAACAAAAATCGGGTTTAGTCACGGGGTCCATACCACTGATCTTTTTAATTGCACTCCACCAATCTTTGGGTTTAACATGTTTAAGGTTGTTAATCTTACTGTTGTAGTAGGAGGACCTACATTTCTTCCGTTCACAGTTTACTAGGTTGCTGTAATATTTAAATGTTTTAATGCTATTTCCATCTTTAAGGACTCTTTGACGATTCTTAATTGCACTTTTGAGGGAGCATCATTATTATGAATAGTTCTAACCTTAACTGTCATGATTATGTGGAGAGTGTTAGATATCATTGTGTTAAAGAATTCTACTTTTTCTTCACAATAATTGATTCTGTCTTGACACGACCAGTCCACTTTTGAGAGAACTCTTCCCAGAGCTCTTTTGTTACTAGGCCTCGTGTCACGTGTTTGAATTACTCTCGACTTTTTCTCGGTAAACGGATATTATGAAGTGATCTCTCCAACTCAGGTAGGTTACAACATTTCATTTGGTTTTGAATGTAGATACAAACTCCACCACGTATTCGGTCAAGTCTATCTTTTCGAAATATTTTATATGCGGGAATGTCGACAATAGAGTCTGGGATAGTATTTTTGAGCCATGTTTCAGTAAAGACAGCGATTTGGCACCGGCATTAATCACAAACGGGCGTATTTCATCTATTTTAGGGACTAACGACATGACATTAGACAAGATGAGTCCCGGTACAAACATTAATTGATTTGTTATTTTTATTTGTCGTAGGTTTGGTGAGGGGAACAATTACTAAGTTACTATGACTGCTAGAAGCACTTTGTCTATATTCTTAAAGGCGGGAAATTGAGAGCCAGCTACGGGCCTGCGTATAAGGTTACACGAACTGGAATGTTTTGACTGGGACCCATATAGACCACTTATATACTAAAAGTATACACCCCGATAGGGATAGAGCATCGTTATAATGTACATCTGGGTACATAATTTTGAAAGCTCGTCTTTGTACTTTCTGAAGATTATTACTCAGAAACGATGGAATAAGGTTATGCCACATAGGAACACAGTATTCTACCACACAGGAGCGCAGTTTGTTACGCCTGCTGCACTTGCTACACTTTGCTACACTTGTTACGCCTGCTTCACTTGCTACACTTGCTGCGCTTGATACACTTGCTTCGCCTGCTACACTTGTTACGCCTGCTACACTTGTTACGCCTGCTACACTTGTTACGCCTGCTACACTTGTTACGCCTGCTGCACTTGCTACGTTTGCTACACTTGTTACGCCTGCTACACTTGTTACGCCTGCTACACTTGTTACGCCTGCTGCACTTGTTACGCCTGCTACACTTGTTACGCCTGCTACACTTGTTACGCCTGCTACACTTGCTATACGTTTGCTACACTTGTTACGCCTGCTGCACTTGCTACACTTGTTACGCCTGCTTCACTTGCTACACTTGCTGCGCTTGATACACTTGCTTCGCCTGTTACACTTGTTACGCCTGCTACACTTGTTCGCCTGCTACACTTGTTACGCCTGCTTCACTTGCTACACTTGCTGCGCTTGATACACTTGCTTCGCCTGCTACACTTGTTACGCCTGCTACACTTGTTACGCCTGCTACACTTACTACGTTTGCTACACTTGCTATGTTTGATACACTTGTTACACTTGCTATGTTTGCTACGCTTTGCTACACTTGTTACGCCTGCTGCACTTGCTACACTTATTACGCCTGCTGCACTTGCTACACTGCTACACTTGTTACGCCTGCTACACTTTGCTACACTTGTTACGCCTGCTACACTTGCTACACTTGTTACGCCTGCTGCACTTGCTACACTTGTTACGCCTGCTGCACTTTTTACACTGCTACACTTTGCTGCACTTTTTACCCCTGCTACACTTGTTACGCCTGCTACACTTGCTACACTTGTTACGTTTGCTACACTTGCTACGTTTGCTACACTTGCTACGTTTGCTACACTTTGCTACACTTGTTACGTTTGCCACACTTGCTGCGTTTGATACACTTGCTACCCTTGCTACACCTGTTACGTTTGCTACACTTGTTACGTTTGCTACACTTGTTACGCTTGCTTCATTTGCTACACTTGTTACGCCTGCTACACTTGCTATGTTTGGAACACTTGCTACGCTTTGCTACACTTGCTACACTTGCTGCGCTTGATACACTTGCTACGCCTGCTACACTTGTTACGCCTGCTACACTTGTTACGCCTGCTACACTTGTTACGCCTGCTACATTTGTTACGCCTGCTACACTTGCTACGCTTTGCTACACCGCTTGCTATACACTTGTTACGCTTGCTACACCTGTTACGCCTGCTACACTTGCTACGCCTGCTATACACTTGCTACGCCTGCTATACACTTGCTATGTTTATTATTTATTTATTTTATTATTGGTGTTTTATTAAATATCGTAAGCAAAAAAATAGCGAATTGTGATATTTTTACATAGAATGATAAAATATATCAATAAGCTATATTACAAATTAGGTAAATATAAGAAATTTATACAAATATATAGAATTTGATATATAAATACATATTATATATACAATTACAAATTTTAAGAATATTTATAACACATAGAATGAATAAAACTACGTTTAAAACGTTCGGTTCTATACATTTTGGTAATGTGTAACACTCATTGTTCCCGTAGAAGATAATCGTGTACGTCGTTAGACGTAATGGTGGAGTCGAGATTCAGTATTACAGATTTTATTGAAAGTTTTGCTTACACAAATGGTCACGTCTTTCACTTAAAAGTATACACCCCGATAGGGATAGAGCATCGTTGTAATGTACATCTGGGTGCATAATTTTGAAAGCTCGTCTTTGTACTTTCTGACGATTATCACTCAGAAACGATGGAATAAGGTTATGCCACATAGGAACACAGTATTCTACCACACAGGAGCGCAGTTTGTTACGCCTGCTGCACTTGCTACGTTTGCTACACTTGTTACGCCTGCTTCACTTGCTACACTTGCTGCGCTTGATACACTTGCTTCGCCTGCTACACTTGTTACGCTTTGATACACTTGTTACGCCTGCTACACTTGTTACGCCTGCTACACTTGTTACGCCTGCTACACTTGTTACGCCTGCTACACTTGTTACGCCTGCTACACTTGTTACGCCTGCTGTACCTGCTACACTTACTACGTTTGCTACGCCTGCTACACTTGCTATGTTTGCTACACTTGCTACGCTTTGCTACTTGTTACGCCTGCTACACTATCTACGCTTTGCTACACTGCTACACTTGTTACGCCTGCTACACTATCTACGCTTTGCTACACTTGTTACGCCTGCTTCACTTGCTGCGCTTGATACACTTGCTACATCTGCTACACGTTACGCCTGCTACACTTGTTACGCGTTTGCTACACTTTGCTACACTTGTTACGCTTGCTTCACTTGCTACACTTTGCTACACTTGTTACGCCTGCTACACTTGCTATGTTTGGAACACTTGCTACGCTTTGCTACACTTTGCTACACTTGTTACGCCTGCTACACTTGCTATGTTTGGAACACTTGCTACGCATTGCTACACTTGCTACGTTTGCTACACTTGTTACGCCTGATACACTTGTTACGCCTGCTACACTTGTTACGCCTGCTACACTTGCTACGCCTGCTACACTTGTTACGCCTGCTACACTTGCTACACTTGTTACGCCTGCTACACTTGCGGTGACTATAAAAGGCGGAATGACTCTGTGGAATGGCATGCGGAATGAGTTGCGGAATGAAAAATTACATCAAGTACAGTGTAAATAAACCGCTTTTTCTAATAACGCGGGCTCAATTTCATTTGTTTTGTTATAAATTATAATTGTAATTTGTATCAATTGTATGTTCAAATGAGACATATTGAAATCGTTTGAATGTGATATTAAAATCGTATAAAGTACTTTAGTATATTAATCTTATAAAGGTGAATTTTAAACAATACTAAAATAGGCCTCTGGCTCTGGTGTACTGTTTTAGAAATTAGAACTATATTTTGTTGTTTAATTTAAAAGAAACATAACATCATACATAATAATATATACTTTGTTTTGCGTCACATTTTTTATAGAGATAAGGATATGAATAGTCTGTTTAAGACAGTTAGTTAACACGGTACATACATCAAATTCAAGTAGGTTGTCGTTCCAAAAACGTAAATCTTTAAATTATTGGTAATTTGGACCCTTACACTTGGAGAATTTGCCTTTGTAGCAGGTACGTTTTCTATCGAAGTCTTCTATATATGCACTAGCTATTGTTACAAGGCAAATTCAAATTACAATTCAAAAATGTGATGCAAAACAAAGTATATATTATTATGATATGATGTTATGTTTCTTTTAAACAACAAAATATAGTTCTAAAACAGCACATCAGAGGCCTATTTTAGTATTGTTTAAAATTCACCTTTATAAGATTAATATACTATAAGGGCCTGTTCATATGATCTCACTTTATAGTTTATACTGAGACGTCTCGCCTAGCGGAACGAATATTTCCGTGTGTTCATAAAGGACTCATTAACAATTCACAAAGAGGTACAAAGGAAATCACTGGCATGATGGTGGTTTTATATGTGATAAAATTTCATCTTAATTTACATGAAACTAAACTACCACCAAGTGTAGAGCGTATATAAGGCTTGGATGGTTCCCATTTCAAAGTCGATGATATAACAATAATTGCTGAAAAGAGATATTTTTGAAATATCGACATATATGTATATATCGATATATCGCATCTGCCTATGGGTAGTACCATTTTTCCGTGTCAGTCATTTTTCCCAATCACCACTGTCGCATTTTAAGATATTCGAAAGAGTCTCTAAATGATCAATGTCAGACAAACACAACTGAATGAAGAGAAATTTATTTACGTTTCGTTGCTTGCGTGCAACATCTCCAGAATGGAAGAATAACAATTACAACAAGAGTATATATAAAGTCATTAATGATATAAAGTGTATTAATAAAAATAATGATTAACGAAAAACCGACAGTGTCAGTGACATGTACGCAGAGATGCATGACATTTCGTGAGGTAGAAACCCTTGATGCTAAATATTATCTAGCTTACACTAACTCCGCTCTAAGAGAATTACCTAAACTATCACATAATTATAGTTATAATTATAGTTCGTTATATATAGTTCGTTATAATATAAGTAAAAGGGAAGAGTTCACTAATAGTCTTGGGCCCTAGTGGCAGAGTTGTTTTAATTATTGTTAGACGGATCCCACAGTTTATATCTTCAAAACAGGAGGAATATATTTCAAGTCATCATCAGGATGCTGAACCCTATAGGTCGGAAGGTAGATTCGGTAGTTTAACCGGAAAAGCTGGCCTTTCCCCTCGGGGCAGGGGAGCCAGTTGGCGTATTTTTTGGGCTCCTTTTTCTTGTCTGGTGCTTCCGACTGAAAATAGAAATCCAGTGAGCCATCAGGGTTCTTCATAACCCCACCAGTACGATCGCTGATCGCATAACGTTTTATGACATTATGCACCAACTGAAAGTCGGGCCCATACATGGTGAGAGACCAGAATCCATACGTTTTACTGTCTGGCATCTGGTCTTTATCAAAATGAATGGTATACTTGTAGCTGCTGCTGAAGAACTCTCCCGTTCCGGGTTGCCCCTTGACAGCAGAAGGAACGTAGGACTCGTAGGTACTGTAATACACGGCTTCTACATAATCGTGTACAAACAATCCTTCGTCTGCTCCAGCAGCTCGGTCAAGATATTTGAAGTTGTAGGTGCCTTGTTGTAATTTGTTCCAGCGAGTTTCATAAGGCGTACCCCTGTACTTCACCTTCCAGCTAAGGATTCCCGGACCGATTTTGGCGGCGCGTGCCAAACCAACTTTAGTAGGATTCGAGAGCTGGTCGGGTAAAAATGGTTTACCAGCAACGAGACCGATGTATTTGAACGGATCGAACTGTGCAGCATGCTTCTCTGTGGGAGGATTATCTATCATCAGTCCAGCAATCAACTGGAAGTATCCAAGAGGGTTGGTGTACTCGGGCTGAGCCTTGATACTTTTTGGAACAGCAGCACCTTTAAGAATAATAATCTTTATTTAGACTGTTGAATCATTTCAGCTAAAGCTGGTATTAATAGGATGAACAGAAAAGGAACTATAAACTATGTATAAAATTTGAAAGCTAATCTAAATGATAAGAAAGTCTAGCTGTCTTATGAATAATGTCTTATCGTGTAATGTCTTATCATATAATGTCTTATCGAGATTACCTTCCTTTCCTTTGATCCAGTTACTGAGGGACGTCAGTTTAAACTGCTTTTGGTACACTCGAACTTTCGCGGTATCCTTCTTCTCAATATTCTCATCAATTCGAAGAGCAAACATCACGCTGTTGTAAGGAAGCTTATGAGGCACCACATCATCTGGGAGATCACCGAGGAAATTAGGCCCCAGGAATGCGAAGTTGCCCCCATAACCATCAGTGGTTCTGGAACCGATATAGAAACGGTTTTCCAGGAATGTATCGGCGACTTCTACGGACCAATAGCGATCCAGAATATCTGGTGCTGTTAAAATGATAGGCTCGTCCACCAGTTCCAGCAAGGCACCACTGTACACAGTGTCTCTATTGGGTGTGTAAGGAAGAATGTCGTCAGGTGTTGCCAGACCAGGCATATTACCAATATCATTGATCGGGGCCACGGGTGCTATTCCTTCCTGAGCGGCCATAAGCTCTGGGTCCAGACGAACCCTTCTTTCGCGTTCAAAAATAGTAAGGGGGAAGCCATAGACATAGGCTTGCATGCCCATGGAATAGGCAAATTCTTCTTCCATAACATCATATTCAATATCCAACTTCGACATTTTTACGCCTTCAAATGACTTCGAATTTACTGTAGAGCCAACGCCTGTCAGTGCTCACTGTTCAAGAATCAAGATTCCGCGGATCTATTTATAAGTAAGTTTTTCTTAATTATACCCATGTGTGAATTGAATACAATAGGTTGTTTGACAGCAATGCTAATTTCAATTTCAAAGGGTTTACTTAGAAATCTACATATTGCTACGGGAATCAACCAATCAGACAAAAGTCACATTAATTTGTTGCGCGTGCGCATCAGCGTGTGTTAAGAAAGGATTCAGAAGCTTTTGCTTTTTGTCTTCGTTTGAGGCCTGTTTTAGATGACGAATTGCCGTCCACAAAGATATTTAATATTAAACTTGACGAGTTAAATTCAACGGAAATTCGACATGTAAAACAAGCCTCAAACGAAGACAAAAAACTTCTGAATCCTTTCTTAACACACAGTTCAAGTTTTCCTTAATTATACCCATGTGTGAGCTGAATACAACAGGTTGTTTGACAGCAATGCTAATGAAAAATTAAGCAAACAAATTCTCGACGTTTCGAGAATTTTTAATCTTTCAGGTCGTCGAGGTCATGTTTTCGTGTGCATAGACTGTGAAATCAATTAATTTTTAAAGAAATGAATGATGACCAAATTGCATAGCATGACGAAATTGTCGGGTTTGCTTCGCTACTAGATACCTCCTGTTCGTGTTTTGAAAATTTGCGCAAAGTACTTACGATTTTAATATCACATTCAAACGATTTTAATATCACATTCAAGTGATTTTAATATTAATATCATTATTAACAATTTTCCTCGTTTCTGATTGGCTAAGAACATCAAAATTTTCTCTTAATTCTTTTTACTATGGGTATTTGGGAGAAAATACCACATGTGGTATTTTCTCCCAAATACCCCTAGTAAAAATTTTATTAGTATAATTTTATTTTTATAGTATTTTTCTTGTTAATAATAATATTAATACGAAATAGCACTTGTTCTCGAAGTATTAATGAAAAATTGCACTTGTGTTTGGCGAAATATTCGTAATACCGCTCGTGCTTCGCACTCGCGGTATTACGAATATTTCGCCAAACACGCGTGCAATTTTTCATTAATACTTCTCGAACCGTGCTATTTCCTATACTAATATTTGAACATACAATAACCAAACTTTTAGCCCGCGTTATTAGAAAAAGCGGTTTATTTACACTACGTACTTGATGTAATTTTTCAATCCGCAACTCATTCCGCATGCCATACCGCAGAGTCATTCCGCCTTTTATAGTCACCGCTACACTTGCTACACACTTGCTGCACTTGTTACGCTTGCTACACTTGTACACTTGTTACGCCTGCTACACTTGCTACGCCTGCTATACACTTGCTACGCCTGCTATACACTTGCTACGCCTGCTATACACTTGCTACGCCTGCTATACACTTGCTATGTTTATTATTTATTTATTTTATTATTGGTCATATTAAATATCGTAAGCACAAAATAGCGAATTGTGATATTTTTACATAGAATGATAAAATATATCAATAAGCTATATTACAAATTAGGTAAATATAAGAAATTTATACAAATATATAGAATTTGATATATAAATACATATTATATATACAATTACAAATTTTAAGAATATTTATAACACATAGAATGAATAAAACTACGTTTAAAACGTTCGGTTCTATACATTTTGGTAATGTGTAACACTCATTGTTTCCGTAGAAGATAATCGTGTACGTCGTTAGACCTAATGGTGGAGTCGAGATTCAGTATTACAGATTTTATTGAAAGTTTTGCTTACACAAATGGTCACGTCTTTCACTTAAAAGTATACACCCCGATAGGGGTAGAGCATCGTTGTAATGTACATCTGGGTACATAATTTTGAAAGCTCGTCTTTGTACTTTCTGAAGATTATCACTCAGAAACGATGGAATAAGGTTATGCCACATAGGAACACAGTATTCTACCACACAGGAGCGCAGTTTGTTACGCCTGTTGCACTTGCTACACTTTGCTACACTTGTTACGCCTGCTTCACTTGCTACACTTGCTGCGCTTGATACACTTGCTTCGCCTGCTACACTTGTTACGCCTGCTACACTTGCTACACTTGTTACGCCTGCTTCACTTGCTACACTTGCTGCGCTTGATACACTTGCTTCGCCTGCTACACTTGTTACGCCTGCTTCACTTGCTACACTCGTTACGCCTGCTTCACTTGCTACACTTGCTGCGCTTGATACACTCCATTACAGCCCTGCCTTTCATTGATATTTTAAAATTTTCTCCTTACCTCAGTGTGGCAATATTTACCAATTAAAATTGGCACTCAGCTAAAATTAGTTGATGGCTTCCTTCCCTGCATGTTTAGCGTTGCGTAAAACTGAAGGAATTTGGCACTCAGCTAAATATAGTTAATGTTTAGCGTGAAATCGTCGGAATTTACACTCATTACTTCCATCAATCTTGCCATTATAACACTGTCTTTGTTTGAAAAAATTCCACCCCTTTCTTTCGTCAGCATGGCTATATAAAGACCTCAAAAACAGTTCTCAAGTTATATCTATCTAACACTGGCAAAGTATTGCTATTAACATCAACATATATCATTGGCTTGGAGTTGGATTGCAATTAAGGGTAAGTTACACAACAAAGTACTAACATTTTTACAGCTATATATCAAGCTACCTAGGAAGAACGCCCATGTGTTGGTTACACGTTTAGTGATATGTTTACATTGTATCGGATATAAGGTATCATCGCATCTCGGAAACTGCGCCGTGCGGATAGAACTTTTGTTTACATATGGAACGATGTGATGTTTCCATACCAACTTTTGTGTCGAAGCAGTGGTGGGAGTGTGCGCTTCCAAAGTCGACAACGATCGATGAGACAGAGCACGTACCATATCAATCCAAAATGGCGCCACGCAAACACAACTCACAAGTGCACAACTTGTTATACGATTGCCAATTGACGGTGCCAAAAATTAAGTTAGGATGGCTTCTGGTCGTCTTTTCTACAGTCCTGTGGCTGTGCACGAAATGAATAAAATGGCGCTAAAACGAGTATACAAAAACACCAAAAGCGTGGCAAATCGTAGAATTAGCCAATTTAAAACTGATTTTGGTTTGTCTTTATTAATCGACTATGAGCAGCCGCCATCTTTCGATGTCAATTCGTCCAACTGATACAAGTGAACGTAATTTTAGATACCAGGGACCGGTTGTACGAAGGCCGGTTAGCGCTATCCAGCTGATAGTGATTTTTTCAACCTTTGTAGGGATATAAACCTCACAATGAATAAAAATTAACTTCAATTTTATAAATACTAAACTTTAATCTGGGTTATAACAATCAACGAACAATTGAAGAAAGCTTGAAAATCACTATCCGGTGGATAGCGGTATCCGCCCGTCGTATAACCGACCCCAGGACTAGAACATCTTAATATACAGTACAACTTAAGAACTTTACTGCAGCAGACTATATAGCTCGTTAAAATGTCTGTCCTTGGGAGGTTCTGCACTTCAGCGTCGGTCGCGATGTAGATATAGGAGCCGGTGGGTTTAGTTCTCGTGAGCCTGGAAAAGATTAAACACAAATCTTGACGTTTCGAACAAAGGTCCTTCGTCAGGGGTGTTAGTAGGAAGTACTCAGGGCCGCACAGAGACATTTGGGGGCCCGGGGCAAAAATAGCTTTGGGGCCCTCGCTATTCTCAATCCTCAAAGATATTTGACGGCATGTGCTTGTTTAGAAAACTGATTTCCATACCTTTGAACTTCTGCATGGATTACATTCGTTTCAAATAACATTCTTAATCTTCATCCAGTGCTAAAATGGCATTCTCCTCCGGGAAATTTTTGAAATCTAGGATCTCAGAATGGCAAATTCCTGCATTCTGAGAGACTATTTACAGTAATATATATCCATATTTTACTTCATTTCTATTTGGGGGCCCCCTTTAGTTGGGGGCCCGGGGCAAATTGCCCCCTTTGCCCCCCCTCTGGGCGGCCCTGGAAGTACTATTTGCTCGAAACGTCGAGATTTGTTTTTAATCTTTTTTCACGACAACTAAACCACTGGCTCCTATATAACTCGTTAATTAATTCTTCTTCTTTTTAAAGATTGCACAATGAAGACTTTGGTATTTATAGTGCTCAGCATTGTGGTGGTTATTTCACGAGAAGCTGACGGGCAATCCACATATTGCTCCCCTCGTTCAAATTGTTAGTATATGATATTTATCTAGATTTCGTTGGCATCTCACTCGATTGAATAATAATTGAAGGGTTTTGTAGATGGAAAATTATTGAGTGTAAATTATATATATTTATTAGACCTAACCAGGAACAGCTGCGAAAAATGCAAGTATAGGTCCCTGGCAGGAATCGAATCTGTGCGATTCAATCAATCGCAGGGCCGCAGATTCGATTCCTGCCAGGGACCTATAGTTGCATTTTTCGCAGCTGTTCCTGGTTAGGTCTGATAAATATATATAATTTACACTCAATAATTTTCCATCTACAAAACCCTTATATGATATTTAGTATATTCTCATGGTCAGGGCCACCCAGTGTGGGGGGGGGGGGGACAAAGGGGGCAATTTGCACCTTGCCCACAACGAAAGGTATTACTGTAAATTGTCTTTCAGAATGCAGGAATTTGCCATTCCTGAGACCCTTTTCCGGGGGAGAATACCCCCAGACCCCTTTAAACTATTCTAATACTGAATGTAGATTGAGAATGTTATTTAAAGCGTTAAAGACTACAGAACGTAATCCAGAAGTTCAAGTTTATGAAATTCAATTTTCTAAACAAACACATGATGCGAAAAGATCTTTAAGGATGGAAAATAGCTAGGGCCCCAAAGTTATTTTTTTAACCAGGCACACAAATGTCTCTGTGCGGCCCTGCTCGTGGTATATGATATTACCACGAATGCATCCATGGCAGCCCAAGCAGATAACCCAGTTTTTACGATGTTTGTAATGTTCATTTCTTTCTATAGTGGTGGCATGTGTTCCACTGCGTATGCCATGCCCACCATGTGGAGGATTCAGTTATTGCCCACGGGACATGTGCCCACATCTTTGCAAAAGAAAAGAGAAGTTCTGTTGTATTTTACTCAATTGAACATTCTTGCTTGAACAAGCGGGCTAATCAACTCGGTTAAATATCGTACACCTTGTTTTTTCTTCTTGTTTATCTTAATTTTGTACTGTGCAATGGTAGAAAGATTGTAAAACTAAAAATGAAATAAACTGGTTGTATTTTGTCTTGAAATATCTCTGCAGTTCATTCTACCCGTTTAGGGCTTGTTTATATGAGCCGGGAAACTCACTTGAGTGAGATCCGTATGTCCCCATTAATTTATATATGTAAAAATCATTGTGTATTTGTGTATTTATATGGGATCGAGACGAGCCTCGCGCTAGGTGGGATCTCAGTCAAATTTGCCGGATAAAAAATTTCATATATCATCCTCCCACCTGACCGAGATGGAAATGTTTTGCTGATTGGACCTATTTGGACGAGTTGAAACTTTAAGTTATGACTTTAAAATTACTTTATGGTTTCCGTGTTTGGATGGCCTGATCCAAACACGCGGGAATGTTGTGAGAGTTAAGAAAAGCGCGCGAAATCTCGAGCCGAAGGCGAGTGATTTTGCGAGCTTTTCTTAACTCGAGCAACATTCCCAAGTGTTTGGATCAGGCCATCCAAACACGGAAACCATAAAGTAATTGTTTTATAAAATAACAACAACACGATAGTCTTCCGTGTTTGGATGGCCTGATCCAAACACGGGTTTCGACCAATCAGAGCACGCGTTATATACATGTTATTTTATAAAAGTTATTGCAATACAGATGCCATTACAGCCGTAATGTCACTACATAATATCATGAACAACAAGAAAATATCGTTTCGACAGCGCCATGTTTGCTTGTTATTATGTAATTTTCTCCTAATGAGGCGGGAGAAAAACATCCATAATATATATATGAACGCAGAAAAAAATAATCTACCCCCCCCCCCTAATATGGCAGTGGGTAGCACGGCTAGCCGCGCTCATATGAACAGGTCTGTTTCCAACAGGCAAAATCATGTTCAAACGCCGTAGAGATTTTTCGTAATATATTTTATAAATACATTCTAAAAGTGATTGGGTTTCATTAGTGTGACACCCCCCCCCCAATCGGTCCCAAATTGTAAAATAACACTACTTAATTCGGTCCGAGTTGGTCCGAAACATCCTGTCTAAAAAAGTATAATAAACGATACAGCATTTGTCAATAAAAGAAATCAACGTATACATTGCAAAAACCAAAGATATATTCTTCTCTTAAAGCAATATACTCAAATGTAAGATGACATAGCCATACACGACTGCGCAAAACCTCCTAACTTTTGCTCTGCCGCATTGTGCGTTCTATTTCCACTTCAGTATTCTCGAGTAAAATTAAGTCAACTCTGTTGTAAAAATGCAGTTTCTACAATTGGGTCTTTATGATGTTGAAGGTTACCTTTTGGGGGCGTTTTCTTTAAATAACTGCATTTAAAGAAAATTGCAACGAGATACTTGAATTCGAAACTAGTAGAGTGTTTGAAATCTTATATACAGGGTGTATAAAAAAAAACTGAACAAAATTGAAATTGCTCTCAACTTCGCGAAGTGGCTCCAGGTACGAAGTTTTTTAGTAATATATATTGTTTGGGTATTTATAATGTAGAATAAACTAAAAAATTCTGAAAGTTACATTTTTCAAAACCCAGGGGGGGTGTCTTGTCCAACAGATCAAAAATGGCTTGCGCACGAAATTTGAATGCTTAAAGTTTCCACTGGGTGGAAAATGTGTTGGGTGTTGCATTGCTGTTCAAAATTTCAGAAAATTTGCTTAAGTGTAAGCCCTTCAAAACGTCGCGCAAACTTTCATTTTTAAGAAAAAATCAGCTTTTGTATGCTTAATTTACGCCTTTAACTAATTCGCATATTGTCTAGACAATCTCTCCACGTTGTGGAGCATCAGCCGTTGCACGACCAAGGATGAAGTGGTTTGGGGTCAAGGGTTGAAAGTAATTCGCGTCGTTGGAAGGGTATCCGAGGGGGCGACTGTTTACAAGGCATTCCACTTCATCAAAAACAGTTGACGTTTAATTTCGTTCCAGGATAGGACTCGTTGACCGACTATCACTCGCAAATTAAAGCAGTCTTCGTTTGCTTCACCATACTTTCGAAGATTCCTCCCTGGTTAGGACTCAGCCGTGTGTTAAATTTCCATTACAACTTGTGGTTGACAGCGAAATCTTCAATCTCTCGTTTTCCTTCCTTTAAAAGCATCGTCAGCTCACTTTCGGCCAGGGTTTTTTTTAGAAACATTTAGAACTGCACATTCTGTCATACTGTCACAACATGTCATGGTTAATGGGGGGGGGCATCAACGAAAAGGGACCTAACAAGAATGTGGTATATTGAAGGTGTGTGGATCTTGTGAGGGGTCTGTGCGTCCTCCCCCAGAATTTTTTTGTATTTTTGAGTTTCCGTGTGGCTTGATTTCCTGCATTTTCAGAGACAATTTTTGAAATATCCCATCTAAACAGAGTGAGCTTTTGGTACAAAAGCAAAGGTTCTCTTCTGAACTAAGTCATTTTCCCCTCTTTTGCTTATACTTTGGACAAAAGGGACCTTCGCTGGAGGGGAGTAGTTTACTGGGGGGCTAACATGGGGGCTGGAGGGGGGGGGGGGGCTTTGGCTCCCAGTATATTAGTTAAAAAGACCCTGCGAGTTGCACAAATCAGTTGATTTAGAACTGCACATTTTGTGTAGAACTGCACGTTAAAAAAAACCCTGCTTTGTTCAGAATCTACCGTATTGAAATCTTTCGTTGGTGTCATACGAGTTGCAGAAATCCAAGCGTCCTGAGAACCACCATTCGGCGATATGTTCCAACAAACCTCAACCCAGCCGACGACCTTAGTCGTGTTCACGAAATGAATGGACGATGGATGAATGGTCCTTCGTTCCTGAGAAAAAATCCCGAGGAATGGCCTACAGAAGTCGCGAAAGAATTACATGAAATACCCGAAGTGAAATCCAACAAACCCCTATTTGCTCTACACCCAGCTGTAACAAGTACCATCATCGACCCATCGAGGTTTTCAAGACTTACCCGCTCCCCCTTGTCCTACGGCGAAAACCAAGCCAAAGTTGTTGCAAGCGGACCACGTTATCTCGAAGTTAGTCGCCAAAGACTCCCACAACCGCGTATTCCATGCAGGTCGCGAACGTACGCTTTGTGAAACCCGAAGGAAATTATGGATTGTTCGTGGCATAAACTTAGTGAAGAAGATGGTGAGGGATTGCGTTACCTGTCGAAAACTCCGGCAATATCCTTATACTACACTGATTGCCGACCTACCTCCAGAGAGGCTAAAGCTGTTTTTGCCACCATTCTCGGTAAGTTCCGGTAACTGGAGTAGATCTGTTTGGTCCATTCCACCTCAAGTATGGCAGAAACAAGAAGATTAAGAGCTGTGAGCTGTGTTCACATGCGCGACAGTTCGTGCTGTACCGACTTAGAAATCGTTCAGGATTTGTCCACCGAAGCTTTTCTCCATGCTTTGCGACGTTTCGCAGCTCATCACGGATGGCATACAACCATTATTTCGGACAATAGAACGTCGTTTGTTGGAGCCGAAAGCAGGTTTTTTTAACGTGCAGTTCTACACAAAATGTGCAGTTCTAAATCAATTTGTGCAACCCTAAGAAAAATTTTGTGCAGTTGAAGAAAATACGAACTTTCAGGATATGGATATTCATTGTAGAAAACTAAAGTAATCGAAGGAAGAAATGGAATTCAATAACAAAAGCAGTACCAGAATATTTATTTTCTCATAACATGACAAACTTAACAATATAGTTTTTGTTGACAATTTTCAGCATCGTTTCTATTTGTAGGGATGAGAATCAGTTAGTGGGGCAAAGTATAAGCAAAAGAGGGGAAAATGACTTAGTTCAGAAGAGAGTTATGGTATTCTCATAACAAAACATTGCTTTTATACCAAAAGCTCAGTCTGTTTAGATGGGATATTTCTCTGAAAATGCAGGAAATCAAGCCACAGAAACTCAAAAATACAACAATTTTCTGGGGGAGGACCCCAGTCTCCCCACCAGATCCACACACCTTCAATATACCACATTCTTGTTAGGTCCCTTTTCGTTGATGACCCCCACCCCCCCACACACTAACCATTTACTAAAAAAGGCCCTGACATGTTGTGACAGTATGACAGAATGTGCAGTTCTAAATTTTTCTTAAAAAAAACCTGCAGTTAGTGTTCGGTTCATGCTACACTCGTCGCATTTTTCTACGATAAATGTTTAAATATGTACTTTTAAAACTTATATAAGGAAGGATACAGGTATTGCATGGTCTCACTGAGATCGGGGAACATTTAAATATGCGTATATATCGCAATATTCAACTGTTAATTATGTATTAATGTTCTACAAATAGCTACAATAAATAGAACTATCCTTTGAAGAATTCTCAATACTAGCAGAGCAATTTTGTCATTTGTGTAAAGCTACATAAAGAAATGTGCATCGAAAGAAATATATATTTTCGTAATGTTAACGAGTCAAGAACTGCCCTGCAAAAAGTTGCATATTTAAAGTGCATGCGCAAATGTTAATACACGCGACAATTTCCAACTAGGAACGCGTTGCCAAACCAATCAAATTTCGTGCAGTTGAAAAGCGTATAACATCGCCTTAACCTGTGCCTAAGTGCCAAAACTGTCTTTCACTCTTTCGTGCCTATTCCTACCCAGTTGGACGCATAATTGCAATTCAGAACTCGCGTATTTCGGAGTAGTGAACCTTCGGACAAGTGAACCTTCGGCTTGTGAACCTTCGGACAAGTGAACCTTCGGACTTGTGAACCTTCGGAGTAGTGAACCTTCGGAGTTGTGAACCTTCGGACTTGTGAACCTTCGGAGTAGTGAACCTTCGGACAAGTGAACCTTCGGACTTGTGAACCTTCGGACTTGTGAACCTTCGGACTGTGGGAAGTCACCATATACACGCTACTGTAACATAATAGTCCTACATGAAGTACTATTATTCTGTGATGTTTTAGAAATAGAACGACAAAAAATGAAGAAAATCGATAAATGTTGACAATGTTGTGCGACCGAAGTTAGCAGCCACGCTGAGTGGAATACCGAATACGAGGGAAATGCATGATACAAATGCGTCAAGGAGACAGGATTGCTTAGGTGGTAATTAATCTTGTAAACTAGCTGTCAATCAATAAACATTGTAGCTTTGATACTACAGCCATATAGCAGAAATTCGCTGTATTCGCTTGCATTCGCATGCAATCAATTGTAACTTTATATTTAACTTTAATATATAATAATCGTGGAAAGATACAGTCTTATCTTGATGTACAATTTATAATTCACAACGAGGTCGCGAATTATGCAAATAAGCAACTTAGGTAATACGCTAATTAAAACTATGAGGATGGATGGTGCGTTGGTGGCAAGTTGGAAAATCAGAAAATGATGTTTGAAACTTTGCACTGTCCTTGGGATTTGAGAGTTATTATTATTATTATTTTATTAGATAATTACATGGATAAAAATAACATAAACAAGTAAATGTACTCATTGTGCATACTAACTCTTATGTCTTATACAAGTGGACAAAGGCCCGTTTAACTAAATATTAAGTTTAAAAAGTATTCAAGCGTACAAACTCTATATTACACAAATAATCAGAATTATATATTTATAAAATAATTGCAAGACCTCCCACAGATCCACAAAACGTCACCTCAAATTGGGTTTGGTAAATTTCGGAAGTAGCTATTAAGTAAATGTTTAAAGCTATTCCTGGACAGTTGTGCCTGCCTGCCAGTAATATCATTTGGCAAGTTGTTCCATGCGGAGGCTCCTCGATATGAAAAGCTCTTTTTCATGAATTCAGTAATTGGCTTATCCAAGTGAAGTTTGAATAATGAGCTTATCAAATATACAGGTAGGCAAGCATTTAGAGTAAGCAAGAAGCAATGATTGTAATTTATAGTTATTGCTAACAAAACAATATAATTATATGCATTATTTGTAACAATAGGGCCATTTATACGGGAGAAAATAAGTCGCGACTTTATACATAAGATGCGTCTTATATAGGACGCGAACACACCAGTGAGCTCCATATATATATATCGAGCTCACTGGAACACACTCGTATAAATGGTCAAATTCTAATAAGTCGCGACTTATTGTGGAATTACAGCCTGAACCCCTGTTCTTATTTAAGTCGCGACTTACTAGAATTTGACCATTTATACGAGTGTGTTCGAGTATTATATAAGACGCGTCTTAGGTAAGGGCGTATATAACTTTAAAAAAAAGGGGGAAAAAAAGGCCCTAATATCTCTTAATCTACCCGGCCTATGCAATTGATGAAATCAATGGTAATACAATCTATGTCAATTATGAACAACCAATATAAATTAATCGATTGATATAGCAGATCAATATAAATTATTCGATTGATTAGAAGATTAATGAACAATTGATGGGTGATGTTTTTGTGACCTTATTGATTGGTTTCAATTATTGATAACAATCAATATACTAATCGTTTTGGATAGATTATAAATAACAACTAATGAACTAACCACATTCTGCAATGATGTTGCCAGTGCCTGCCAGGTGCAAATATACTAAGATCATAAGTCAATGACAAAAAATCAATGACAATCAACAGCAATCGACTGAAACAACAGACTGAATGCTGCAACTATTGGTTGGTAATCAATATCAATAAGTTAATTGCTATTGATTAATTTAGATTTGATCAATTGGCTTTCCAACCATAGATTTTAATCGATTGCATCAGTCCGGTTTAATCTAGCAGATCAATGACAATGTTTAATTTTCTTAATATCCTTATATCTTACTCATCTAATCCTAATCTTACATTCCCATGTTTACAACAGAAGGTTTTCTAGCAGCTGAAGCAGTTCCTATTTTCCAACAAATCCAAGCCCTCCTTGTTCCTCCTATTAAAGAGTGTACCACTGTAATTAGGCTATATGTGTAGGTGGGTCATGGTAATAATAATTTCTGACAGTATTTCTCACAGGGTGCCTGTAATTGCATTCAGAAGTTTAACATTGACCAATCAGAGTGCAACAACATAATTTAATTGTGCGGTATAGTGGGCATATAGTGTTCAGTAATCATGATCAGGGAAAGTGCCTCGGTACTTTTCTTCCAAAAATTCTCCAAATACTACTGGCAATTCAATATTACTGTTCAGTTCCCTGTCTTTGAATGGAATCAATGGATTTTTTATCTCAAGAGGGCTCACAACACTTTCTAACTGTGGACCAAAGAAGTATGCGACAGAAATACGATCTCTTCCACTTTGTGATTTCCTGACTTGATGCATTGTGGCTTTGTATGAACCATTGGTCCATACTTCCAGCATATCTCCAAGATTAATGACAAATGTCCCTGGGATAGGTGGAGCCGGGATCCATTTACCATCTTCACCTCTTATCTCCAGACCTCCAACGTCATCTTGCATAAGAATTGTTAGCGTACCATAATCTGTATGTTCTCCACAGCAGATTTCATTTTGTTGGTTAGTGCTTGGAAGGTAATGGTACATGCCGATGGTCGTTGAGGAATATGGATGAAATTTTTTAATGAAAAAATCTTCCTTTACCCCTATAAAGAGTGATACAAAATGAATAGCATGCACCATTGTTGTTTAATAGAATGAGTGAATTGTCTGAGGAAACTTTGTCTGCAGTTGGAGGTAAATGCATTAGGGTACATTATGACTTAATGGGTACAAAGTGACATGAGATAGTCTTTTTCCTTGATGGGGAAAGTTGCCTGGCATTAGAACTAGTACAATAACAATGTAGGGTGCATGAGGGAACATTGCCACTTAATAGGTTAAATTAATCATCTGGTACAAACATTCCACTTGATTACACATACAGTTACAGAGTTACTATATATTACCTACCCATGCCTTGTGCTAAAGCATTCATTATTTTGAAACCCAGTACTTTCAGTTCTTCATGATAAGCATCAAGAACTTCCTTGAAATCTTCAGGCAATAAATTTCTCTGTGTAACAAGTGGAAATTTCTCTTTACTTGGGTGTGAGTCTGGAAGTTCATCACCGAAAGCATACAGCCCTTCTCGCCAGTCAGGGGCATCATTTACCAAGTATGCTGTTGTTTCACTTTGAAATTTAAAGTAACCCACCATACCTGGTGTTCCTTGTGATTTGATTTTTTCTTTCTCACCCAGAGGCAATGCAAAGAATTTCTTTAAAGCGTTAAATAAATTAATCTGTACATCTTCACTCACACCATGATTTTTGATATAGAAGAAACCGTAATCTCTGCATGCTTCAGCGATAGATTTTGTTGTCTTCATACATTCATTCTGATTGTTAGCATCTTGTAATAAACCTGATAAATCAATTACCGGTATTCCCACTTCAAAGGTATCATTCGACATTCTGTACAAACACAGTTCCCGACTTCCCGTACGTTTAATACGCTTTCTTAGAAAATATGGAATCTCTGCTAACTTCCTAGATTTTTCTTTGATCTCAAGACGTATCCAAAGTCCGAAGTTTTGGATGAACAAACTGGTTGTTGCTTGTTGTATTAAAATTGTTAGTAGTTGTTATATAATCTTATATAGGTCGCCACTTGTTTCCATCTACCAAACTGACGTTACGTCATTTTTTCAACTTTGAAGTAAAGTTAAAAACTTTGTAGCTGACCCTAACCCTAAAACCTACCCTAACCCCTAACCCAAAACTTAACCCTAAATCTAACCCTAATCAAATTGATGAAGAAAAATCAAGAAAAACGAATATGAAATCTTTGAAAATCGGGAAAATTGCGTAACGTCAGTTTGATAGATGGAAACAAGTGAAAACCTCTTAATATATAATCGGCTTTTTAACCGACGCATGCGCTGCGTTTGCATTAATTTATACGTGCCCGCGTTCTAAGAGTTATTTCAAGAAAGCCGTGATTTCTGGCAAACAGAAACCCAATGTTGAAGAAATCAGGGACGGCGTGGTAGGGGGGATTTAGGACCCCCCCCCCCAAAGTAGAAGTGGTAATACGAAGATGTCAGATCCTTCGCTGCCTGAAATGCAAAATGCACAAAATAACCTGGTTTCTGCTGTTCTGCATGCCAAATCTTCCACAGAACGCAGGAAATCCCATTTCAGAGACTCCACAATTCAAAATATTCCGAGGAAGCATGCCCCCGGACCCCCCTACAGTTTGCTTAGCGACCTGCTGTATAGTCGGCTTCACTCAGAGGTAAGGGGCAGCACGCTAACCGCACCTGACACCCGTGCTTCCCTCAATTATGTTCTGTGGTTTATGATTCTATTGTTCGGTGTTTATATATGGTTATATTTCTGTAGTTTCTGGTTCCATATAACAAGGTCAATGGTTTATGGTTAAGGTTTCGTGGTTTGTGGTTGTATTATTAGGTGGTTCTATGGTTTCTGGTTTTCTGGTTTTGAGGTTCCATGATCCTTTGGTTTTATAGTCCTATGATTTATGGTTCTATGGTTTATGGGTATAGGGTTCTATGCATGGTTTTGTTATTTTGTGGTAAATGGTTCTGTGGTTCTATATTTGATAGTTCCATGGTTTATGGTACTAGTACTACAGTTTATGGTTTTGTGGTCTTTGGTTATATGGTTTTAAATTTCCGCCACTGGGTTGGACTGGGTTCATGGTTTTATTGGTTATCGACGTCGACAAGTATTTCGTGAATTTCAAACAACAGTTTAAATAGTTACCTAATAGGTCTGGACAGAAACGAAACATGGTTCGAAGTGTCAGATGCAAATCTTCAAAGGCAAATGGTAATTAGCCTACTTCGCACATGTCACAACTACCAGCTGCAAGGGAGATTGATGAACAAATAGTGTAGTTAATAACCGTCAACTATAAATACCCATATCTTACATTTAGCGATGCCTGCATGCATTTATTTGCATGCAGTTGCCAGAATTCTGTGTATTAACAAGCTGTGTATACAAGCTGTGTATAAACAATAACCGTGGGCCTGGGGGGGCAGTGCCACCCCATCCGGAAATAAAATTGAAATCATGCCCCCCCAAAAAACGAGCACTATCACGTTATTTTTGTTTTGGTTAAGTTCATTTATAGCTAGAAAGTTGATTTTCTATGTTTACTTTAAAGTTTTAAGAAATAAAGGACAAATCTAATATTCTTCACGATCTAGAAGAACGTATTTTTACCTATTTTTCCAGGGCTGCGACCGGAAACTAGCACAAAAACATCCCCTCTGCTAAATTTTTCAGCAGTGCCCCCCTAGAAATTGAGAGCCAGCTACGGGCTTGCGACCTCGACGAAGCTGTATTGGAGATGGAGAACACACTACAAATCTACAATCCCTTGCTACTTGGTCTGATTCAAACCTCGCTTTAAACCCTTAGAAAACCGCCGAAACACTTGTCATATCCACAGCACAAATGTCTCGAGTTCATTCCCTTCATAGTAAGGAAATTCATCTTAACATGGGGAACCAAATAATTGAACGTCTTAGAAAGACCAAACTCTTGGGAATACATTTTACTGAATTTCTGGATTGGGGCGAACATATCCAACATTTGCTATCATCGTGTTACGCAACACTATCCACTTTGCGCAAGATTAAGAACCTTACGCCTTAGTTGTTTCAAAAATGGATTATTGTGACATAGTGTACGATCCCCTTCCAGAATACCAATTAAAACGACTTCAGCGTGTCCAAAATGCTTGCGCCTCATTCGTAATTCGAAAATTCTCAACAGTTGACGATGTTATCAATCTTGGATGGCTACCAATGCGATAACGACGCGACTGGCACTTTTTGGAGCCGTCCACAAGGCTCTATATCAGGCCACGTGGCCTACTTATTTAAAACTGGAGAAAATTAGTAATACACGGTTAACTCGTTCAAGTAGAGGAGTATATTTGTATATACCAATGGAGAAGAACACCTTTCAGGACAGAGCTTCGAAATTATTCAACTCACTTCCTCTTGACATTCGAAACGAGACTGTTTCCCAATGACACATTATCTCTCTCAATACATACTAATCCTATTCATCTTTTTACGTGTATAATATCTGTAATATTAATAATTGTTATCCATAGAACTAATCATCTAATATCTAATTAATATGCATGTATTTCCAAATGTAGAGCTACTATGTAGAGATGTTGGAATAAAGTCATTATTATTATTATTATTATTATTATTATTATTATTATTATCTCAGTCCAGAAACACTATTACACGTGGTTGCTGGATGTCAATCCTATCTTGACCGTTTTACGCGGAGGCACAATTCAATCCTGAACTTTCTTGCCAATACACTACAAACTGTAGATGGTTCTAATCTCTTCGCTGATATACCTGGATTCTGATCAAAAGTCCATCAATACTTACTGGTGACACATATCGTCCAGATTTATTGTTGGCATGTTCAAATGGTACACTGTATGTTGTCGAGCTTACTGCCGGTTATGAAACAAACCTCGAAAACAACGCCAAACGTAAAGAAAATAAATATAAAGAATTAGTAAGACAGCAACGTCAATATTTTAACCATGTTAAATTTATAAATCTCTCTATGAGCTCCCTAGGTGTGTTTGCAAAAGAGTGCTCTACTTTTTTAAGTATGTTAGATACTGTTGGTCTCGATAGAAACCACCAAACGTATTGCATTAGAAAAATGATGACCATTGCCATTAGAACTACTTATTATATCTTCTGCTGTCGAAACAAAGAATGGGGAAATCCCGAATTATTAGCTATTTGAAATATTTGGTTGATTTGTATAAAAATATATATATATGCATGTTACATTATTTAGAGTTAAATTGTGATTCAAGTAGCCAATTGTAAGTTATCTTAATAAGCGAGATTTACAATTGTATGTATGTAGAAAGAAAAACATTTAATAAAGTTTCCATTATTATTATTATTATTATTATTATTATTAGTTCTCCTAGCCTTCATGCAGCCTTGTAGACTTGATAAAATTTACCGCGCATCTAAATAATGCAAGTCGACTTGTAGCAAGCCCATCCGTGTGAAATATGGTCCGCACGAAGGTGACCCAAAGGCTACTATATCAGTCCCCCTGGTCCAGATTTTCTCTTTCCTCCACATCCCGTTTCTTGTTTTCAACTTCCTGGTTCCCGCATGTTTCTCATTTCTCGGATTTCCAAGTATCATTCTCCTATTTTCCTAATGATTTCCCATGAAGCCCATGCATGCAGTTCCACCCGCTTCCATGAACCCCACCCGATTTCACTATTTCCCAGATGACTCATTCCGGTTTATATCTTTTTTGTCCCAAATTCCCCATTTCGTTAGGCCTAAGCCCGTCTAAGGTGCAATACAGAAAGCGACACAGGAAGAGGGACTTGGAAGAAGTAAGGAGAAAGTCGACGCGACGTACCATTTCAAAGTCTCAATTACAGCGTCCTGCCTCGAGCAATCCCGCTTCGCCTACGGTGCCGTTGAAGTTTGTGACCTCACTTTTAGGGCAACATCAGAAATAGTTTCGAAAAACTGTACTAGCAATGCTCAAGACATAGCAGACGACGTGATTTTCTGGTCAAATGAAATAGAGTTCAACTAAATCCAGATAAATGTAAAGAACTTAGAATCTCATTTACACACAGCCAGCTGCTTTTGATCCAATAGTTGTTGATGGAAAAGAAATAGAAGTCGTTGCGAGTTTCAGACTTTTGGGACTTACTATCAATAATAAATCAACCTGAAACGATCATATAGACGAAGTGGTTAAGAAAGGTAGCAAGAGATTGCATTTTTTTACACAATTAAAACGCGCAAAGGTACCACGCAATGACTGAACTACGTTTTATATATCATGTGTCAGTCACTGATTATGCAAAACCAGTATTTTACCATTCCCTGCCACAATACCTGAAAAATGCGAGCTGACCTAGATTACTTTGACGCATTCAAAAGTCTAGGTATCAAACCTATGGAAGAACACCATGAACGTTTGTGCGATAAACTGTTCCACTCCACTCCACTCTTCGTGACGTAATTATCGAAAGGTGTATTACTTCGACTTCTCTGAGACGTGGATACATATTGAGGTGTATTCATATCAGACTGGCCTGGCTTTTATTTGATTACAATTCCTTTGCCGTCAAGTGTAGTGTCACTTCGTACTGGATATCAAATTGACTTTTTTCAAAGGGGGCATCAAGTCGCATTATGGACTACCAGTATCTAAGGGAAGCCTCACATATCGATTTGTTTCTCTGGAGACAACCCCCCCCCCCTAGCAACGCCACACATAGATTTCGACATTTTATTCTATACATATACAATGCAAAACTACTGACTTGTACTGTTAGTAAAACCCTAACGTTTTCAAAGAATATGTTCTACGATTTCGATTTGGTTTGAAAGGTCTTCGAGTCGTTCGAGAAAGTTTAATTAAAATGACTTCTTTGGTAATGACCATAAAACCATAATTTAAAAATTAGCATTTGTGATTTGGTCTTTTAAATGATCACTGGTAGTTTACCCTAACGGAATATTGAAGAAACTGCAAACAGCAACAAAATAAGGAAAACCACAGGCTTTCTGGAATTGTAAAATATGTGGATTAGCAGCTGTGCCTGTGGCAAAAATAATTTTACAAGAAGAAAAAGTTCAACAAAACTGAATGAGCTTGCGTGATTTTTTGGTGCACATGCAGTAATGACTTGACATTTGTTCTCGTTCAAGATAGTCTACAATGATTCCTTTCCACACTTCGTTACGCCTATTTTTTGCTTTGTAGCGGCCACTTCGACCTTTTGAAGATTTTGAAATATATATTAATAATAACATGATAACTGGTTTTTGTATCAAGTTGTTTTATATTTTTAAATACTCTGCCAAGATGATCCCGAAATTAGAAAAACTATCGGTTTAACCCTCACCCCCTATGTGAGGCTTCCCTAAGTAAGGTAACTGAAAAATTTTTAGACCAGTAACTAACGAGACAAAAAGTGGATTAATAAATAAAACCGAATGAAATTCTTAATTATCCTGGGCTGTACGTGCGAAATAATACGTTTTGGTCCTGAAATTGATGTATATAGTGTATACTGCGTCGTGATTATGAAGAAACAGAAGAAATTGTTCATGACAAGACATGGTCGCCACTTGTTTCCACGTTACGTCATTTTTTCAACTTTGAAGTAAAGTTAAAAACTTTGTAACTGACCCAACCCTAAAACCTACCCTAACCCAAAACCTAACCCTAACCAAATTGATGAAGAAAAATCAAGAAAAACGAATATGAAAATCTTTGAAAATCGGGAAAATTGCGTAACGTCAGTTTGATAGATGGAAACAAGTGAAAACCTACATTTACCAAATGTGAATGTTATCCGTACACGACACAATCAGTGGACACAAACAGCTTTTGACTTTATACCCTGGCTAGACCATAATGCATCACGATTCAAGATGGCGTCTCTATTGACGAGTTGTAACATCCTCATGTTTCGCGCACGAATATATTTCTAGCTCTTTGATCTTCACAACCATATCCCTATTATGCGCGAAACATGAGGATATAACCAAAATAGACAACACCAAAATGTGTTTCAATACGATTTTAAGGTGCTGATAACAGACATTCTATCTATGTATCCAGAGCAAAAGGAAACGACACAACCTCTTGTAGATCCTCGTGTGGATCAATACAACAGCTTTGTTATTCGATTCCACAAGCCTTTCGTATTAGCCAATGGAATGACCACGTATACATTGACAGCACCAACACCGGAAGTAGTCCGTACGACTGTCTAACTGTTTCATCTTCCTGGCAATACGTCAACAAATCTTTATCATTTTGGGCTATCCACTAACGGCCTACCTAGCTTGCAAAGCTGGATTCTATTTCGTGGGACAAAACAACACAAAGCCAAAGGTGTCAAAGATACAAATAGAATTTACAAAACTTAGTTTCAAATCTACTAGGTTTATGTTCTCCTCAGTGAAAATATCGAACTGTTTTATCCAGTGGTTTTATCACGTATACTGATGGCGAAGGCCCTTCTGTGGAATTCTTTCAAGATCAATGCTTACAAAATCTTATAGTGAAAAACACTAATTTTAAAAACAATACCCAATGCATTAAAATCTATAGCTCCAAATACGAGTCAACGTTTAGTCTCAAAATGATTTTAATCATTAATAGTACGATTCTCAATTCAAACGGCTCACCAACGGATTCATCTCCCAACGGCATTATTTCAATATATAACACACATGGATCAAGTTATCTGAATAGCTATACGATTGTTACCAGTTTTACCAATCTGACCTTCTCAGGAAACGCAGGTCCTTTGCTTCTATTTAACAATTCCAAAGGAAAATTTGAAGGCTACTACTCTAATATTCGTGTTATGAAGAATGCCGCATTGCCATCGGATGACCGTGCACAATGGCGAGCCTGGTGGTGGAGGAATTTTAATAAATGTCATAAACTTGTCTTTAAGCTTGCTTTATACGATATGGAAGGCATGTAACAGTTTATATGGAGACGCGCTTTATGTATCTACTGGAAACTGTGTTATTAGTATACAAAATTCGCAGTTTGACGATGCCCAATCGCATCCCAACTACCTATCGATGGGTGCGTTGTCAATCTTTTCCAATAATATATCGGTCTACGTTGATGATTGTGTTTTCCAAAATAGCACGGGTGGAATTAGTTTATTTTCAGGAGGTACTAAAATTATTAACGTGACGGTAAAGATGGGTATGGTTGTCAATATTAAGCGTCTGCGATTCAGGCTAGGTTGTCAAGCGATAAATACCTGGGTGAATACATTTGAAATCAATTCGTCTATATCATCGTTCATTCTGTTTGAAAACCTGTTGTTGAGGAGAATAGTTTTAGAACACCTTTCTCAGATGCGGTTAAAGTAATTAAATCGAAGTTCGTAAAGAATCAAAATCTCGAAACCTCTTCAGCATTGGATAAAAAAGCAGATGCGTTGCTTGTTCTGATGCCTGCAGACAATATGATTTCTCCAGGATGCGTGAAGGACGTTAAACCAGAAGTTCACCGAAAGTGGTACTATAAAAACAAAGTCTTGATTGTAAATACGAGTTTTGAAAATAATATGGTGTCACAGGGGCTTTGTATATACTTCCAATGGTGACACAAGATGCATTAACTGTTTCTTTAAAGATAACATTCCATTTAGCAGGAGTGGACAAGTTCACATTGGTGAAAACACTGGAAGATTTAAGTTGATAGACTCAACCTTCCTGGAAACACGTGAAGGATCTGACTTTCATTCCCTAAATTTTGAGGAGAAACAAATACCAACAATCGACGTTCATTTTCTCTTATAGCGCAGGCCCACTTACTATTACAGGAACAGTATTTAGATCTGAAGTTAGTAAACAGAGAAGTCCCGCAATTGTCATCTCAAAAAGAGGAGTCCTCAACATGACGAATCAGAGTTTGCTTCTCTGTCCAACTGGTAGTAAACTTGTGAGGGAAGATTTCTCGCACTTTGTAACTACTGAATATCATAAACAGCCATGTACGATCAGCCTCACGGTTGTCACTCTATCATGTCCAGGTGGAACATACAGTTCACAGAGAGGTAACAGCACAAATATTTCAACCACAACACAAGGACTTTACTGTTTTCCATGCCCTTGTGGTGGCAACTGCAATGATAATGTTGTAGCCAAGACAAATTTTTGGGGACATGAGATTTCTCACAATCCACCACAGCTACAGTTTACGTGGCCGGCTGGTTATTGTATAACGCCAAATACTCTTGATACCGCAATTTACAATGGTTGCTACGAAAACAGGGAAGGTGTTTAATAGGATGTCCCTTCGTTCGCATGACACCAATAACAAAAGTTATATTTACAAATATAAATATCGGTGTTGTTACCATACTCCTTTGTATATTTATCATTTTTATTGCCCACACGATATTCTGCAAATCAAAGGGAACTTCCATTGATGAAATACCTTATCTTGCCGCTATTTTAGAACTTCTACTGCTTGGATACGCAAATATTGCTAAGGCTACCTTAAAGTTGCTGACACGTGTTACAGTTGGCAGTGAGTCGATACTATTTCTTGACGGAAATACGTCATGTTGGCAAGCTATTCTTGGAATTGCAGTTGCTTTCTTCATGATTCCTTTCATTTCAGTCTTGTACTGGGGATTTAGAAAATATTATAAGCAAAAAGTTTCTCCTAAGGAAATTCTCCTAGCCCTGGTACTGCCAGTTCCCTATATCATTCACAGAACGTATAAATTTATCAAAAGTCAATGTTGGAATCAGTCAAGGATGACAGAAATCCAAGAAGAGGAAAGGTTAGATTGCTCCCAGTTCAGACGTTCTCTATGGTCCTTTTCGATTCGATCACCCACAGACGAGATTAAGAGTACCTTGTATTGGGAAAGTGTGCTTGTTGGAAGACGTCTCATTCTACTTTCCACCCATGCTCTTGTTGTTGATCCATTGTTTCGAATGTTTTTGTTGACTCTGACTTGTGTAGCTATCTCCTATCACCATCTTCTTGTGTTCCCGTTTAAAGAAAACAAAGCAAATTATTTAGAAGCCATTTCACTACTTGCATTGGTCTTCATTGAAAATATAAACCTGTGTAAAGTGGTTTTATGGTCAGCTGGAGTGACTCCTATTGGTCCAAACTTGACGCACATAAAGATACTCGAATGGATTGAAGTGGTTTTGCTTGCTCTTGTTCCGTTTATTTTTGCCGTTCCCCTTGCTTGTTTTGTTGTCTCACTTCTTCTACGTTTACTTTTCATTCTAGTACAGAGTGTTACAACTCTTTTCTCATCCTTGAAGATTTTTATTTTCGTTGAAGAAGATCGTCCCCTTATAGCGAACTGAGGCAGCATTAAAGTTTTGGAATAATTGGTTCAAATTGTCATTCCTCGTCATCCTATACATTCCCCATCACGTAACGTGATGACTTGAAGTATTCAGAGGACAAACAACGTTTATCTGTTGCATACGTTTCATACGTGGAAGGATGAAGAAAGACAACTTCTCCTAAGAAGAGTGTCGCCTAGTCTGTGCACAGGCTAAGTATCGCCTAGATCTTTCTGAATCTAATTTGAAAGAAAATTTTGGAACAAAAATTGACAGTGCGTGGGTCGGCAGTCGTTGTAACTAGACCTTTTCCGATCTAAGAAGAAACTCACAACAATAGTAACTATGTTAACTATTGTTCTAAAACATTTGGCGAGTGAAGTTAAGAAAAGGTGACGTCAGTTGAAAGGACTTTGCGAAAGCCAACATTTTAATCTAAATTACATTAACTTCTACCTTAACTATAATTATTAGATATCTTTCATTCTTAAAATATGTACAATAACTAAAATATATATAAAGTAGAATATGTAGACTTACTGTAGCTATCTAAAATATTATCTAAATAAATTACTTTATCATTTTGGTAAGAGTCGTGACAAAACCTACAATTCCTGCAATTATACCAAATAAGATAAGTAAAATATCCTTGACTACAATATAACTAGGTAATATATCACGTTTAATCACCAAGTGAAATATACAAGGTAGAATAAAAGCCAATAAAGAACTGCCAATACAACCAGATAAAGCAGTGATATAAGCGTAATAGTTACGACCCACGTACGCTACGCCAAACGTAAGAGAAACCAGAATAGAACGTAGGATGTTTCGCTTCAATGTTGACCAACCCTGAAATAGAAAAACAATATTTCAAAGTTGTTAGTTTACTAGTACGACTTATGAGAACCAAAAATAAAGGAGGATGGTTGTTGGTGGAGTTGAACAGTTACAATTTTCGTGTTAAATATATTATAAGATCTTAACTACTGACACTTATTCAAACTCTTAAAAACGTCGCGGAAATTTCAGTTAACGGGTCTTTTTGAACTTGTCTATACACTTCTTGACACACTCTGAATAGACCCAAAAGCTCATTGGGTAATTTCAAATATTTCTTAAATGCAAACATCCCCTAATAATTATTATTTTGTTGCTCGTTCACATGAGAAAATGTCTTACAGGGGTGCAGTTAACACGACCCAACTTCACCCAGTGGTGGACACTACGGGCTATTATTTAAGGAAATTCTCATTGAACGTAAGCCACAACAATTTTATGGACTGCCAACAAGAGAGCGGTAATATGTTGGCAACCTAAATTCTCCCCCTTATATTTTGCGCCAGTGACTTCATCGTCTCCCTTTGAATGTCCCAGGCCTTGGGTATTTTGCCTTCTGAGCCTTATTACAATTTAATGGCAGTCAAATTATATAAACCTTTATCTTGTTTGATAAGTAATATTATTATACATTTAAGTTTATTATCGTTCCGGATTGGTCAAAAAGCCCCGGATAATTCTCAATATCCGGTAGTTCTCACGTTATTTCCGCTACTGACGTCATCAGCGTGCAATAATAGTTTTTTGGATCGAACTAAAAAAACTGTTATTGCACGCTGTAGAGCACGCTGTAGAGCACGCTGTAGAGCACGCTGTAGAGCACGCTGTAGAGCACGCTGTAGAGCACGCTGTAGAGCGCGGTCGGTATAAAAAGCCCGCGAAATTTTGAAAATCTGCTTTTTGTTAATTTGCCTTTTTAAACGAAGAGAAATTAAATGTCCAAATTATTTCATACTTTCATACATTATTCAGCTCACTCCCCGTTGGGGCTTTTCAGTGACCGATTACATCAAGTATCTTGCTTACCTATATTATGTACGTAGCCTACATTATCTATTTTTACAACAATTGTAATGCTACTTTCCTAATCTGTATATCCTAACCCACCCAGTCAACTTTCCCTGTGGGAGGAAACCGGAGTGCCCGGAGAAAACCCACGACTTTCGGCAGAGCGTTGACTTACTCTTTTCACATGAGTGTGATGAGTATAGTCCTCAGCGGGAATCGAACTCAAGACTCAGAGGTGAAAGGCGCTTGTCCTGACGACTGCGCCACCGAAGCCCCCATTATTGTCAGAAAAAGACAGTGACTGCACCAAAAAGGCCACGAAACAATACAAAACCATCTTCAACAAGTATTTATTGTTTAACTTATGTGTTTTTGCATCTTTCCCACCGGCCGCAAGTCTTGGCTTACTTCTCTGGTTTTTGTCTTTTGAATGTATAATAAAACAATTATTGGATTTGGCTTACGCATAATATCAAGAATTATTCGGACCTCGGTCAATGCTATTCGCCTCAGCTTCGCTTCGGCAGATAACATTGACCTCGGTCTGAATAATTCAGTCTTGATATCATACTCAGCCTCATCCAATAATTGTTTATTATTCAGACGAAGCGAAGCTGAGGCGGATAACATTGACCGAGGTCTGAATAATTAACAATTATTGGATGAGGTTTTCGCATGATATTGAGAATTATCGAGCCGAAGTTTGCGTTATCTGCCGAAGCGAAGCTGAGGCGGATAACGCAAACTGAGGCTCGCTAATTCTCGATATCATGCGAAAACCGAATTCAATAATTGTTTTATTATGCATTTGTAAATGCAGAGGCCTTTAGAGAGTTTTGTAGGGAAAAAATAGCGGCAAAAAATTACGTCACCTACAGATAATTTTCAATGTCGTGCAGGTGGCAAGACATTGAGAATTATCTGTAGGTTTTTAGCCAATCACAATCGAGATTGCATCAGTAATGCATAATAATTAACAGTTATTCTACTCACTCTCGTCGTATATGACAGCTCATATACGACTCGAGTTCGTAGAATAACTGTTAAATATCATGCCAATAATTGTGTAATATCATGAATATTCTTTACCATATCACATCTACATAAGCGTCCAGGCCTCCGAACGGCTACATCATCATCTCTCTGCAACGTAGAACCCTCGGCACTACCATTGACATGCGCAGAACTGTCTCCTTCGCCACAATCCGGTTCCTCCAGTGATTCCTCCTCGGAACTTTCATCCCCTGATACTAAACCTCCATATTGTACACCTGACCTATCACGTTGAAGACTTGTATTCCCATTGCTAAAACTTGCGGTGAGAGTGCTTCTCTGTTTTGTCTCTCTAAATAGAATGTTTTCTGCAATTTCTACAATCGGGTACATTTGTAACGGGTAGGTAAAGAGAACAGCAATACATAGAGTGGCCTGAAGTGCCACAGATAATGTCCCATATGGTAGATTATCACTGACTAACTGATCAACATCGTCTGTAAAATGAATATAACCAAAGATACCAGAACTGCCAAATATGACTGACATTAGAAATATTATTCCATGGAGATATTTCTTATAGTTTCCACGATTTTCGCTCATGCTTGCTTCGATTGGAAGAATCTAAATCAGACAAGAGTAAAGTTAGCCATCTATAAATGCTTCAAATTTTGCCTCGATCACATACCGTATTTACTCGTTTAAGCGCCGCCATGGAATAAACGCCGTACTTATTCACAACAACGCGCCGCTTTATAGACGCACCGTTAGATGGAATTGTTCGAGCATTTATTATCCTGTATCACCCTCGAACATTTATTATCCTGGGACCGGTTGTTCAAAAGCCAGTTAGCCTAACCCTGGGTTAACGAAAATCTTCAAATCAAACTTCCCAACAGCTTGTTTATAATGTTGTATGTTTTTCCAGAAATCTTTTTTGGATCAATAGAAGTTTTGTTTTCTAAAGTTTTGAAATGAACAGCCATGCAGAAATACATATCCCAAAACAGTGGGTTAAAATTTAACCCAGGGTTAGCGCTAATCGAGCTTTGAACAACCGGCCCCTGTATTACAACAGGTTAAGTTCAAAGTGAGTATATTTCAATCCTCTGTCGTTTAACTAGTCTCTCTCTCCAGAACTTTGGAGATGCGCTTTTCCGTTGGGATTTCAAAGAGCGCCGCCCTTGAATAAGCGCCGCCCTCAAATAAGCGCCGCATCAAAAACACTAAAAATTTAAAGAGCGCAACGAGTAAATACGGTACACATTTTATATGTACTATTTGACTGGGAGCGTTTCATCAGTGGAGGTGTTTTGAACAGCTACAAACACGATTAACAAAAGATTGTGTTAGCTGTGTCATTAAATTTAAAATGCAATAAACCTACTTGCTCAACCAATCAAAGGATTATATACATTGAGTTCACTGTGTTCAACAAGCAAATTTAAAATCGCCTTGTGCATTCAGTAATTTCCATGCAGTTTACAGCTTTATGCTGAAGCACGTTTACCAGACCATGACTGTTGGAATTGTTATAGAATTTGACAGTGCCTAAGCATTTTATCACCTAGTTCCACAGAATCAAGCCTTCAAATTATTGGTACTTACTTTTGGAATTGCTTGTGTGCAACTAATGATTAGCTCACATTATGTCCCCCACCTAAATGGGGAAGGTTTCATTTATTACAAGAAAGCAGGCACTCAACTGTTCCAATTCCTTCATAAGCTCCTATTAGTTGACCAAAGAATATTGGAAAGGTTGAAAAATTCCAGAAGCTAATTTTATGGATATTTCCAAAATCTATACCTTCAAAGGAAAGAAATATTTGTGTCAGAGGGGTCACATAAGTTATCTACAGGCCATCGCGTCAGTGCCAGAACCGAAGTTCTATATTTTTCAAATGTCATTTATCACCATGTTCATCAATATCCAGTCAAATTAATAAAACAATGAGAATAGCCGAAAAACATTCATAAACTGAACTGGATACCCTGCCCTTGTTATAGGTGATAATAAATATAGTATGACGTATTAATTTTTTATTTCAAAACAACACAGGACTTATATGATTCAAATTAAAATTCTTTAGAACAAAGCTGCCAAGATTATCTTAGGGACTTAGATAAAACGTTACACTCCTCGTCATCATAAACTGCACTGAACTGCATGGATAACAATAGGAAAGAAGATGTTTGTATATATATAAAAGCGTCAATGGTTATACAGATCATTCGATGGAACTTTTAACACAAGGTGAAACGTGTAATTACAATCTACGGAATACAGATAATTTAAGGTTGCCTCACGTGGTACAAAACTGGGGGGAAATATAGAATGTGCTATCATGCGATCAAAAACTGGAACTCTTTATAACCGCTGATACTAGGAACTCAGCAACGTATTAATCTCCAAAGATTTTCACTAGAATAATTTTGTAATTTGTAAATAATTAACTTGTGTTTGTATTTTCTTATTGTATTAGTCTAAATGTTGTTTAATTTCTTTTAGTTCAGGCCCTCTTTGAAAACCATTGTAAAATAAAAAAGTTTTCCTGATTAGATATTATTACTACTACTACTCGTTCGTAAACTATTTTGGTAAAATCGACAGGATACCATCCTTTTTCTATGTACCTATTGAGGCATATGAATATGGATATGAGAATTGAACAGACATTGTAATGTTGGCGAAGCGCTTTTCTTGAAGCCTGGAATGACGTTGAATATATAATATATGGTATATATAGTATATAGCAGTATGGATCGAAATATGGTACCTTTGAAAATAAATCCAAGAATTGAAAAGAATCCGATAATTATACAAGCATTTGCAATTGCACTAAGTGGTCCAAGACTTCTGATATTGCGGACATAAGTTTGTAACAAAACTATTGGGAATGGAATTAACATAAGAAATATAACGTCTGGTGTGCCTTCATGATTTTTCCTTATTGATGATGATAGCAACGCATTTGAAGTTTCTGTGGAGTGGGTTTGATTGAAGTTGGAAACTGGAAACATCCTGGAAATTGTATTTCCCATGAAGATAAAAATATCAACACAAAAACTGAATTGAGTTATAATGAGAGCTGTATTTATAATACGAGAACCCCATCGGCCTAACGCAATCTGACCCAGGTCACCGTACGTCATTGCCAGTTCAAGATTTCGTCTTTGTTTTAGTTTTCGTTTTTGGAGTATCCTAGATTCCTCATTTTCGTCGTAGGCTGAGTTGATGATTTGATCAATAGCAGCTTGCTTACATTTCACGATCAGGATGCAACAGTGGTCTGTAATGTATGCAATAATAATGAGTCCTATGATGCCAAGCTAAAACAAGAAAAAATGATTTCATTGGTTGTCAGTCGTGATCGAATCAACTGTGATCTTATGGTGAACCTATATGCACAAACGTTATTCTCTTCTAGAAATATATAAGGTTTTGCATACACCAAGTTTTCTTCAAAACCTGCCAAAATGGTGGCCATGCGTGAGCCAAGTACATTCATCCTATATTCATGGCACCATTTGACAGTGTCTAATTCCACAATTCGTATTACATTGATCCAGGATGCGATAAACTGGGAATGACAGAAATTTACTAGTCTGTTACTAATGCTGAAAACCACATCTGTTTACAGTCAAAACGGGTGTTCTGTTCCGAGGAATATTGCAATATTGTCACTGATATTGCAATTATGATTTGGAGATTGCTCTGAGCAATTTGCAACGGACGCGATAAAATGGCAAATTGAAATTCACAACCAGGTTTGCGATTGGTTACTAGCAAAAAGGAAGCTCCAATCCAATTGCTCGGAGCATTTGATTGGCTTCTTTGTTTTCTAGTAGCCAACCAGAGGCTTTGTTTACAAACCTGCTTGTGAATTTCAATTTGCAATTTGTTCGCATCGGTTGCAAATTGCTCACAGCAATCTCCACATCAAAATTGCAATATTGCATGACAATATTGCAATATTCCTCGGAACAGAACACCCGTTTTACTGTAATAGACTAATTAGCAAAACTGGCTGTGAAAATGACATTGCTTTTAATCATTTAAACGAAAACCTTCTTGGTATTTCATAATGGATTCTGAATATTTTTCATTTTTTCCTCAGATAAGGGATTTAAGTAAATCCACAGTGACAAAAGGCTGTACCCTCTCCTTTCCCCTCCCCACATAGAAATTTACTAGCCAGGTATAGCCATAGCTAGTATACTTACAATTAATCCACTCTGTTTGAATGCAAAAGGTAATACTAGATAGCCACATCCCATAAATGCTTTAAACACATTTGCAAAATCAGAAAGCTTGTTCAAGGCAGGAGATCTATAAGTTGATTTTGAATATGGACATTAATTTGCAGTACCCTACCACTGACGAGTAAAATTGTCTGGTGTTAGACAAAGTAAAATACTAAAGTAGGGTGCATCTGGGCGCATTGCAAGCTATTGGGTTAACAAGAGACACTGGCAGATAGTTTTGTTAACCCATTAACTACATGGCAGCACCCTACCACTGACGAGTAAAATCGTCTTGCATTAGACAGAGTAAAATACTAAAGTAGGGCGCATCTGGCCCACACTGCAAGCTAATGGGTTAATTTTCTCACAAAAAGGCCATACGAAAATGCAGTGAAAGGCTGATCTTAATGACAAATTAACCCATTCTAGATTTTCAGTAGTGGTTCATAGTCAGAATTTTATACAGAACACTTACTTGAAGCATGATTCATGAACATATTTAAAATGCACAATGATCATAAACAAAGATGTGAGATTTGTGAAGTCTCAATCGTGAAAGTGAGATTGATGTAGTTGAGTAATACCTGACACATGGAATCGAGACAATAAAGCCACAATCTTTCTCTGACAGAACGTGAAGGTTGATGGCTTTCTGGAAGGGTGTATTATTGTCCTATTACTCTTTAACTCTTATAAACAATTTCTATAGTCAGAAATTTGATATATTTAAAATAGATGCCCTCAAACAAGACATCTCTAATATCATTCGAGAACGAGAAATAGGATTATAATATTATAATTTAACAAATATTATATTCGAAAATATACATGCTAACAAACCTTGAACTACGTTGGGATGTAGACATTGTACTTCAAGAGAAAAGTTGAGAATCACAAATATAAAAACATGCTTTCCAGGCATAGACGTCACGAATCTGTTTTATTCGAAGATATGGAAGTAAAAAGATAAAAATTGGAAAAGGTTGTCCTTTTAAAAACTATTTCTGGTTCGATCATAAGCTTTATTGCTGCCGTAGGCAGCTCCTATTCTTGACGCCAGAGTTCACTCGACCCAGTCTTTCGCGCGATATATATATGTTTGCATGTCAAATCCAGTGAACTCAATTTGGTAAAAATTTGGTTACCTGGAACGATAACAGGCGGTGAAAAGTGAAGCCAAAATAACAGTGCCTACGCCATCAAACGCGATTGATTTCACAACGGCCAAAGTTCAAAATAAGTTACGAAAATAGAAAAAAAACTTGAAAAGCTGTTAAAACCTGCACGATAACTTATTTTATCCCATATTTTTATGGCTTTCATAAACTTTTTGCACAAACTAGCTTATACGGCTTATACGACTGACAAAAAACAAAATATTTTCGCTGTTTGAACAAAAACACTGAGAAAACTAACTTACTTCAGTCACTCAGTGACAAAGATATGTTTTCCTCCTAGTTTTCCCTCTGTAATCTTTTTTAGCCAGTTACAAAGTAGAAACTACTTCGATTTGCAAAAAAACTGTTTTTTTTTCTTCCAAAAAATAACACAAAAATAGAGTTTACGTACGGACCGCGCAGTAAATAAGTTGTGGGGGACTGAAACTGACGTACGGACCGCGTGAAATTGACTTTTGAGGGACTGAAACTGACGTACGGACCGCGTAAAAGGACTGGGATTTAGGCTTCACTTTTTTCCGCCTGAATGATTGAATGTTATCGTTCCAGATATTAGAAATTTATGGAGTTCACTGGTCAAATCTCGATATATTTGGGTTTAGAGGTTTGTCTGTCCACAATTTCCGGGCAGAAAGTCGAGCTCAAGGAGAATTTTTAAAATGGGGGGAGAGGGCGAGAAAATATTGTATAGCGCGCTGCAAAATATACAAACATTTCCCGAAGAAACACAGGTAAGTATTATGAAATTTTCATGGTCATTCTTTCATGGTTTGTGAAGAATCTCATGGTATACAAGATTATTTACAAATAAGCATTCTAATGTGAATTGATTGTTTGTAAATAATCATTTTCACAAAATTGCTTATTTATAAATAAGCATTTTCACACAATGTTTATTTATAAATAAACATTTCCACAGAATTGCTTATTTATAAATAAACATTTTCACAAAATTGCTTATTTATAAAGAAGCATTTTCACACAATTGCTTATTTATAAATAAACATTTTCACAAAATTGCTTATTTACAAAGAAGCATTTTCACACAATTGCTTATTTATAAATATCATTTTCACAAAATTGCTTATTTACAAAGAAGCATTTTCACAAAATTGCTTATTTGTATATGATCAATCTATCAAAAAACATTGTTCCTTTACATATCTATTCTCATTCACTCAAGGTAAAAATGATTATATACAAATAATCCTTTTATGCGGTAAATAATCCTTTTATGCGGTAAATAATCCTTTTATGCGTTAAATAATCCTTATTTGCAAATAAACATTTTCTGAATTTGATTATATGCGCAGCTGGTATGCGCAGTATCGTACCGTAGAGCCTTGCGCATTTTGTTCAGCGACAGCAATCTTCGCGCTTTTATGCAAATATTTTCATCCACGAGGGAAGTTTGGAATTATTTCGTTGATAAATTTGCATTGTAGCCGTTCTTTTCCCCAAAAAATGAACAGTTTTAACGCAGACGAGTTAGGAACAGTGAACTCCATAAATTTTTAATATCTGGAACGATATTAAACATTCAATCATTCAGGCGGAAAAAAGTGAAGCCTAAATCCCAGTCCTTTTACGCGGTCCGTACGTCAGTTTCAGCATAGAGATTATAAAAGAATAGAGGGGGCATCCGAGGTTAAATTTAGGGAAAAATTGAAGCTTCCTAATGGGGGCCCCTTGTATAAGTCCCGTATGTAAATCCCGTATGTGAAATCGCGCGCCCATTGGCTACATTTGAAATCTCCTTAGCAACGCTGCCTTAGCAACAAAAAAAATATTTTTTGAAAAAGTTTACGGCCCGTCTAAATTAAGCAAAATGTTAAAAAACCCGCCCAAATTCAGCGAAAAACTATTCCTATGTGAGCAAATTTGTCTTTAATTTGATGTTTAAAGATGTGGAGTTGGTGTGAAGCAATGAAACTGCTTAGTGGAACTGGCATTTAACTTAAAAGGCGGGTGTTTTCACTCTGCAGTCTGGGTGTTTCTCACTTGGTTGGTCAACTTTAAATAGACAAAAAAGGGAAACAAATCAATTATATCAGTTTTTAGCAGGTTTATTTTCAATATATATTAAATATTAACACATATTTAAAATTTTAAGACACAGGAGTGTTTTTTACTGAATTTTTGGGAGTTTTTTCGTGTATTTCCCCCAGATTTTTCCCGTCCAAAAAACAATTTTTTTGTTGCTAAGGCAGTGTTGCTAAGGAGATTTCAAATGTAGCCAATGGACGCTCGATTTCACATACGGGACTTACATCCGGGACTCTTAAGGGGCCCCCATTAGGAGCTTCAATTTTTCCCTTTTGTTGCCTAACATTTGTCAATTGGATGCCCCCTCTATTCTTTTATAATCTCTATGAGTTTCAGTCCCTCAAAAGTCAATTTCACGATTTCACGCGGTCCGTACGTCAGTTTCAGTCCCCCACAACTTATTTACTGCGCGGTCCGTATGTAAACTCTATTTTTGTGTTATTTTTTTGAAAAAAAACAACAGTTTTTTTGCAAATCGAAGTAGTTTCTACTTTGTAACTGGCTAAAAAAGATTACAGAAGGAAAACTAGGAGGAAAACATATCTTTGTCACTGAGTGATTGAAGTAAGTTAGTTTTCTCAGTGTTTTTGTTCAAACAGCGAAAATATTTTGTTTTTTGTCAGTCGTATAAGGCGTATAAGCTAGTTTGTGCAAAAAGTTTACGAAAGCCATAAAAATATGGGATAAAATAAGTTATCGTGCAGGTTTTAACAGCTTTTCAAGTTTTTTTTCTATTTTCGTAACTTATTTTGAACTTTGGCCGTTGTGAAATCAATCACGTTTGATGGCGTAGGCACTGTTATTTTGGCTTCACTTTTCACCGCCAGTTATCGTTCCAGGTAACCAAATTGAGTTCACTGGTTAGGAAGGGTTGTGGCGAATGCTGTGTCGAGTTTCTTGCGTCCATCAGGCCCGCAACGAAGTGAGACAACGCCATTGTCATCCGTTTCAACAGCTACCACAACCGGCACAACGGCAGCACGAAGCACACCTCGAAGCACCACGTCCCATGGCAGTACTCAGGTAATGTAAATATTTAATTTCACAGGCGAATAGCACATTAAAAAGTGCTGTTGTTCATTTGCCGTCTTTGCTGCACTGAAAGGGTCGATTGTGAATGTATCACTATGCCATTTTTATAACGTCCTCCCCTGAAAATTCCAGCCAAAACTGCTGAATGCAGATTTTCTAGTGTTCAACTTTATATGAAGCATGGTGAAGAGGGGGGGGGGTGCCACTTTTCGAAACAATCTGTTAATCACATTTAATTGTTTTGATTAAAGAAAGGGCATTTTCTGTTGTAAAAGTGGGCACTTTCTGTTGTAAAAGAGGGTGCATACTCCTTTGTGCCCTAGTTCTTATTCTTGTGGTATTGTATGTATTAGAAGAATTTGCCATTACAGTACATATTCAATTCCACATAGATTTCTGGTACAACTCGTGCAAGATCCCAGACACAGACAACATTAGCACTACCAGTTGCATTGCCTTCTCGCTACCAGTCCCCTACTACATACACCACTTCATCAAGAAGGCGTACTTCTGGAGCAGTAGGTAGGACCAAAACGTGGAGCAAAGATGTTGTGTGTATTCCTGAAAAGGACCATGTTGGTACACATACAACCACATTCCCAATTCCACGAGGTGAAACACGTGGGGCATTGGCAATGAAAGGCCTTGTAGGCAAAATTCGAATAGTGTCAACATGGTCACCTCATCAGGTGAGGATTTAATCTGTAACAACTAACTTAACTTGTCTTGCTGCTGCCCAGTTACAAATTTGTGTATTATTTATATAATAGACACATAATGTAATTGCAGTAATATATTAATAATAGTAATATATCCCTCCCCCACATAATGTGCCAAGAATTACAATGGGGTAGAGGGATGTTTGGGATAGGAATTTCCAAAATTTTTGGAGGACAGCATTTTTTATAGTTTTGGTGATTTTACATCATATTCTTTAACAAATGAAATAATTTGTTGATTATTCAAGGTTGTCGTGTTTTATGTTTGTAAAGTATTGTAAATCATTATTTTATTCAATTATGGAGCCTGACTCTCTTCTTGGTAAATATAAATACCAAGTACATAGTACATGTAAGCAGTCGCACAACAAGAAAAAATTCACATTTAAATCTCACAGGTAATAGGACAAGCATAATTATACATATTAGGTTTGCACAATCAGTGGGTTGGAGGGAGACAGTAATTTATAACATGATTGTGTTTCTTCTACATTGCAAATATAGCTAATTGCCAAAATATTAACCTTATTTACCTCATGCCTTGTTCCATTACAAATTGGTGTACGATGATGTGGTTTAAACTGAAATTTCTACAAATTGACGTTTATAAAAACTGTCTTGTTGAAGAACAGGTTAATTGTTTAGTCAACTGTTGTAGATTTGTATGTCAAGATTTTCCATGATGATAAGTAGATAGATCACTTTGTTTGTGACGAGGTAGCTGACCTCGGCATGAGTCTTCCCACCTTGTCTTTGTCCCTTACCATCAAATATTTCCAGGCGTAATTCAATTCTCACAAAAATTGTGTCTGGGTTAAGGTTAGCCGACTTATAAACCCAACTCGTTCCCTTGTATGAGGTCTATACAGAGGCTAAGTCTGGGTTAAGGGCTGTTTTTAAACTTTATCCTTTTAATATTTAAATATTTCTTTCTGTACGTTATATACTTTCTTTCGATCTGTTATATTTTCCATCACCTTACACATATTATGATAAGGTGAAAGTGTCATATATAAGCATAATTTATATACTACAACCATGCTGTATATTGAATGGGTTTGCAGTAACATATGTTTTGCTAACTTTCATTTTTGTGTATACAATTTTACAGGTCAAGGTCGAAATTAGTTCCATTTTTGGAAAGTTGTTTCTTTTGGGTGAAGATGAACTGTTAGACTTTGACTATTTAATGGTGGTTAAAGGAACAAGGCGACTTAAGATACCAAGTGTATCTTCCTCATTTGTATGGAGTGGGCAGGGGTGCTTGTACATTCTAGCCAAAACGGAATTGATTGAAGAGGAAATTGAACAGGAGGAAGAGTTTGGTGAGGCAAATGTGCAGGTAATGCATTATTGTGTGCTATGATTATTAACCATTTACGAACAAGACTTTCACCTTAACGAGTAAAATAGTCTGGCTTGAGACAGAGTGGAAATGTGGAATAGTCAAGCGGGGTGCATTACATCTCAAACAATACCATGTTGAAACTGCATGCACACACACACACACACACACACACACACACACACACACACATACATACATACAGTGATACATTATTCAGACATACAGTGATACATTATTCAGCTCACTCCCTGTTGGGGCTTTTCAGTGACCGATTACATCAAGTTAGTATTCGCTCACCTATATTCTGTACTTAGCCTACATTATCTATTTTTACAACAATTGTGATATTACTTTCCTAATCTGTATATCCTAACGCACCCAGTGCCCGGAAAAAACCCAAGACTTTCGGCAGAGCGTTGACTTACTCTTTTCACATGAATGTGATGAGTGATGTCCTCCGCGAGAATCGGACTCAAGACTCATAGGTGAAAGGCGCTTGCTATGACAACTGCGCCACCGAAGCCCCTCTGTTATATTTCTTGTAATACCTGTACTATAATATTTCTCTATGACTGTAGAATGAAGATGAAAGGTTGGCTGCTGGTGGTAGCACAGAAATATATGTTCCATGTCCACAATGACAATGATATTGAAATCATAGAAAGTATTTCTACCCCTCAATACAGGTAAGTTGTAACAGCTATATAGTATTAGCTCTTGCAGCCAGTTCCATATCAGATTGACAAGAAACTGACAATGCATATGCATGTTAGTTAGGTATTTAATTTCAGTAAATATAATATGGAACCAGAGTAAAAAGGCAAACCCCATGATACTACAGTATGTCGTTTGATTTTAGATCCTACTTATCTCTTTTGGAAGACGAACAGCTGAGTGATGATGATGATACTGATGATATTTTCTTGCAAATTGCATTGCAAGAGAGTGCCAGGTACAGTGGTGCACAACTGCACATAAACACAATTTCAATCAACATTTTAATGGTTTTTAATGATTACAGTTACAGTTTTTTGCTTATATATATCCCGAAGTTCGTTCCGAACTATAAATTCATTGCTCCTGCAGTCTAAATCTTTGTTTTTATATTCTGAAGTTCGTTTCCTCTGTCTTGTTTGGTTATGAAGTTCAAAAGTTCATAATGAATTCACAAGTAGGTTCGTAAACAAACCCTCTGATTGGCTACTAAAAAAAGGTAGCCAATCAAATGCTCAGTTTACAAACTGTTTGTGAATTCATTATATGAACTTTTGAACTTCGCAACGAATTTGCGAAGTTCGGAACGAACTTCGGAATATTTTGGCAAACGTTTGATGAAATCGACTGTAACTATAACATCAGAATGAAAAATAAAATAATTACAAATTTCCGTTGCTTAAAAATACTATCAACTACAAGCACTTGCTTACTCAACTCTTGGCGTATGGAATCGTGTGCAAAGTCAATAATATATGGAAAGGGTCCAGAGAAATAATGGTTTAAATATTGAATGTCGTAGTAAACATTATTATACTGTTTATATTAATTCAGCATCGAACCATAGAATAGGAAATGACTAGAAGGGCCACTTGAGGCGGAATCTTTGACGTTTTTGACGCTGCGCATGTCGCATTACGCATGTTCATTACCATTATTCTAGCCAGTCAATTGCATTTTCTGGCCAATAAACACGCTGAACTAGCTGGTCCGCCATTATTCTGGCCAGAAAACTGCATAAAAATAGGAGGTCACGTTGCACTGCTGAGTGGCCCTTCTGGTCATTTCCTATTGTGTGATCGAACTATACTCAGTTCTTGCAATCTCAAACCATATAACAATGTTCAGTAAACACTTTAGAACACTTTTTCCTATAGGCTATAATATTACGGACACATTATATAGCATTTTATAGGTCAGTTACATTAAACAAACGTCAGGCGCACTCTTTCGCTTTTTTCAGAAATGTTGATCAGCCTGCTAGGCCTGCCCTGCAAGATATTCAAGGCATTCTAAAAGCACATTGTTCGACAGTAATGGGGTCCATTGAAGATCTTGGTCGTAACTACGTAAATGTTCGACGTGGGCATGTTCTCAATGATGGAATACACAAAATCAACAGAATTACTTTCAAACCCAATTTTCCCATTTCGATAAAATTTGCTGATGACGCGGGAAATAGTGAAGGCGCTGTTGACACAGGTGGACCTACTCGAGAATTCTTTCGTCTTGGCGTCAATGAGTTGTTTAAAAAGGCTAGTGTTTTCCAGGGACCTGACCGAAATAAAGTTTTAGTCCATAACATTCAAGGTTTGTTTTCTGGGATTTTTCTGTTTGAACATTTACTATATTTAATTCCAATCGAACCTGTAAAGAGCGAGCGAACGTACGTTGGCTCATGTCTGTAATGTCTAAAATGCTTTAACATGTTGTTGACTACAGAAAAAGTTATTAAAAGACTGAATTGTTGTTCTTACCTATAGCTCTAGCGCAAGGTATGTACAAGAGCTATGGCATGTTCCTGGCTTTGTCTTTGACGAATGGCGGCAAAGCTTGTCACTGTTTATGTAAAAGTACTTATCAGTTTATTGTTGATGGAGATGCCAAACCAACTATCGATGACATTCCGTATCAGCAAACAAGAGATATTTTATCAAAGGTACAGTGCAATGACTGTATGTAGATTACTTTTTGCATTTTCTAAAGTACTGTACAATCCTAATCTGGGAAAAACTCAATCTTTTTTCGCACGCCCGCGCACTCAAAATACTTGATTTTACGTACCTCTGTAAGCCTCTATATAAAAGTTCCATGTTATGGGGTTTTTTTTGCGAAATCCAAGACATAGGCAATAGGCCAAAACAAGACGACTATCATCTCGTTATATTCTTACTGTATTATCGCCTAAAGATTTTGAAATAAAAGTTTGACCATATGGTACCTTGTTTTGAGCTATATCCTAAATTTCTCAGGATGCATCCTTTTGCGATTTATATTCTATTTTTTTTTACTTTTCAAATACCCGCCTGACTTAGCATGACTTTGAGAGTTATGTATTTCTTATATTTTATATTTATAACTGTAAAATGAGTAGTTGAAGCATACTGTATACCTGTATAAAATACCTTCTTTCAGGTTAAGAATTCCCAAACTGAAAAGGAATTCAGTGATCATATGAAGAATGATGCTGTGTTGGATCTCCTCAGTGCTTGTGGGTACACTTCGAGCCCAAAGTTTGCTGAGAAAGACCATCTCTTGAGAATGATTGCCAGGTACGAGGTCATTGACAAACCAAGAAGTGCTTTGGAGCAGTTCAAGGAAGGCTTGAGCACACTTGGCATCCTCGATCTCATGAAGCGATATCCAGCAGAATTGGAAACTGTGTTTTGCTACCAAGGCAATGTTCTCACATCAAATGACCTTGACCAAATCTTTACTCCAATATTGGTCCCCGTCGGAAACAACAGGCGTGACAGACAGGAACTTATCCTGATGCACTGGAGGGACTACTTACAAGAGACAGAAGGTGAGCATTACACGCTTATACCGCCTTTCAGGTGATATTCCCTGCAACGCTGCTGTTTTAGTTGTCATGTTTCATGTTCTCTTGCTATATGCAGGGACGGATCCAACTTGATCTGGTAGGGGGGTGCTGTGTTCGCGCTCATCATGAAGCAGTAAATATTTGATTTTAATGTTAATTAACATCCGATCTTTTAGCTGGTAACACAGGTGTGTCATTAGAAGACATATTGATTTTTGCTACGGGAGCTGACGAGGTCCCTCCGTGTGGTTTTACTCCGAATCCAGTCGTAGACTTCTGGGAAGATAGAAGACCAAGAGGAGATAGCTGCGCCAATACCATATGTCTTCCAACTTGGCCAAACAAAGATGACGTATCATTTGACGAATTCAGAGAATTAATGGATGATGGAATCCTCAACTCGCCAGGTTTTGGCCGCCCTTGATTCCTGAAGACATGTACAGGGCGTTATTTAATAGTTAGTATTTAATATTTGTGCTTTGTTTCTCATCAACTTTACAAATCTGAACCATGGATTTAGTATTGCAACTACACACAACCGTAATTAGCACTTGGTGACATGTTTGCGAATCACACATGCACGTGCACTTCGTTGCAAGTCAAGAATAAGGAGATGATAGGATACTAAGGATAGTGTTCTTTAATTGCTTTTACAGTCGTGTCCATAGGAAAAAAAAGAGTTTCAATATCTTTGGTTTCATAACCATATTTGAAATGCCCCTTAATTTGGCTTAAGGCTTTATTTCCATAGTTGCGTCATGCCAGTTTTTAACATAAAACTTATTCGACATGTTCGTTGGTACGGTCGGCAAGCAAAACCTGCTTGTCTATAATGCCCAGTGCCTACTGGGCATTTTTTTTGTCGCACACAAGCATAAGCAAATAAAAATTGTCAAGAAAACATGTTCGCAAAAACTTATTCGCCGTACATTTGAGCAAGTGAACTCGTCAAGGAAAACGTGCTCGTCTGTGCGATGCTTTTAAGGTCGCACAAGAAACTTCTAGAGGATTTTCATGATTTATTAAAGTGGCAATTTGTCTATGACTAGACACGAAAATGTTTTTTTTTGTATATCTTTGATGCTATCGTACTTGGTACAACAGAAAAAATTTAGATGTAACATAGATGTAAATTTTAATCTTTAATACTCCAATTAAGGTAATTAATGATGCAAACTTTGACGTTAAAGCTATGTCAAATTTGCATATCAAACAAACTGATATATCTAAAAAACGAAGCAAGGAAATGAAAGAAAACTGTCAAAAATGTTCCTTTCATGTTGTTTTTTCTTTCAAATATGACAAAAATAATTTTAATGTCATAGTCATAGGCACTTTAAAGATGATGCGGCATGCACGTCACTCCAACAAAGACTGGGCTATAAATTCCACAGTTCTGTCGAATAAATCTTTTCGAAGGCACAATGACGGACTTAGTGGATCAACTAATCTTCGCAACTCATCAAATTTCCTTGGCGAAAGTGGGCATAGTCTATCCTGTACTTCAACGTAAGGAAGTTCACCAGGGTTACTTAGTAGATGTTGTACATCTAATACTGGGTAAGGAACGCTGTGAACAGATGAGCCGTGAAGCTCACTCAAATGCCCATATGCATGGAATAATTGCATCGGCGTTGCAGATCCTTCACTAGAGATAGCATGGTGGTTGTGAGCAGATATAAATTGATCCAACACTCGATTTATCCGTGGACTATAGACATATTGCAAACAGAATAAGTCGGTTTCATTTGAAGCATTTAAACGGCCTTCAAACTCCAGGTCTCTAAAGATTGCAGAAAACTGCCTGGTAACGTTCGTGTTGATGTCCAGATTGAACCGTTCAACACGTTGGTTACGGACAGAGCTACCGACAATGACACTTTCGGGACCATTTTCGTTGACCATATTTTGCCATACCAAAACATTTTCTCCTCCATGGTCTGAACGTACTCGAATAGGTCGACCAAACTGTGTAACAGCTCGTTGAAATTGGGCAAAAACTGTGGTTGAGAGATTGTTGTTGGAAGCTTTGGCAAAAGTGACTAGTCTGGTAAATCCATCTATCGCTACATGAATAACCATTCCCCAACGAATCAATTTGTGGTTACCGTCTATGTGCCAGACATAGTTTGGGCATGGATTATCATACACTCGATGGCGAAGACGACTTCGTCTACGTTCTGCAACGCCTTCTGGATCTACTCTCAGTAGTGATGATCTTAAAGCAGATCGTTTAACTTTAATCCCTTGCGCCCTGAGGTGGCCTGCAGCCATAACTTCTCCAATGTTAGGATGGTCAGCCTTTATATTGGAAAGTCTCTGATCTAACGCAGTGTCAGATAGATTTGCATACCGATTGGCTGGGTTAATGTTAAAATCATGCATCATCCGGTATACAGTTGGTCTTGAAACTGCAAGGAGGTGTGCAATTTGCGTTGTTTCGTAACCAAGTGCAATCATTTCTTTTAGCTGTTCTTCACTTACACATTTCTTGGGTCTTCCAACAACCCTATTTTAAATAATGTTTAGAAAATCTTACGGATCTTTGACACTATGAAATCTCATTGGCTCTGTTGCATGTGAATTTAGCAGGAACTTAAAGCGCCTATGAAACGAAAATTTTTATTCCCTCAAACGAAAGAACTACTAATTAAAACTGTATTGTAACTTCTTTTGAAGAGTTTGTTACCATGCTAACATGCTTAGCTGTTGAGATATCAGTGAATGCTGCATATCCTTTCTATTTCTGACCGAAATTAATTAAAAATTAGTAAGCTTGAAGATGCAGTTTAAATGAACACATGCTACTTATTTAAAGCAATTTTGATTGAAAATAGCAAAGATATGCAACATTCACGGATATCTCATTATACATGTATGAAGTCACATGGTTTGAAAAGCTTGATTGAACAAAATGAAATATCTCAACAACTAATTGTGGAAACAAAAATCTTAAAAATAAGTTACATTACAGTTTTAAGAGTTTTAAGTGACTGTGTTGCATAACTTTCACGTCCACTGAACTATGCTCTCATCTATTAAGGTTCAACATATAATAATTTGAAGGTTCAACATCTAACTTTATAATCCCTATATAATTATTAAAAGTCACACCAAATTGAATGAAAATAATTTATGTTTTGGGTTCTCAGCATTAGGTCTGACCAAAAATATTTCTTAATATTAGTGATTAATGTCCTTGGTCACATTTAAGATCTTCAAATTTTTCTCCAAGTGCATCCAAAATGCAGGATATGTAGTTTCAAAGACTCAAAATTTTTCAGGGGAAGTCTTATAGATATGTTGTCAAAAATAATATCCCCCACCTAGCCCGATCCTGGTATTTCAACCGTTTTATTGTCTCTTAATTCTCAATGGATTGGTTGAAGTCAAGAATTGAAAATCAATAGAAAAGGTTAGGAAACTCTGTGGAATAATAGAACTCACTATCTATGTTTTTGTCCAGGTTTATGCAAAAACTGGTCTGTTCATTGTCACATATTGAATTATTTCCCAACCAACCAATAGCAATGTTTTCGTTTAATTACTCGTCCACGATATTACACAGTGGTTGATTTAAAACATTGGTATTGGTTGATGTGACGATGAAACAACCATATTTTTGCATAAACATAAACTAATATAAATAACAAGTTCCATTGAGTATTGTATGTTCATAGAGTTTCCTAACCTTCTTTTCTATTGAATATACTCTACTCTATAAAAATAAAGAGCTGCCTATTTAACATGTTGCATACTTTCAGTACCTAGTTATATTCTCCATTATTTCAGGTGGGTAATATTCTTCACCAGATTCTGGAGCCAAAGTGTTTGTTTCTGACAGTTGTGTTTCTGACGGTCGTGAAGGATCTTCTGTTAGTAATGGTCTTTCCCTAGATGTGTCACTGTCATCAGCCTGTTTATAACATATGGGATGTAAAGTGCTTTTCTCAATGTAGCTATAAGAAATGACCATCAGTACCATAGGCGTACCAGCGGGTGCAGCTGCCAACCCCCCCCCCCCCAATGTAAATTTGAAGTTGGGCAAATTATTAACCAAAGTTGGGCAAATTTTATAACAAAAATTAAAAAGCACTGATATATGGATAGAATTGGAGAAAATAAACCATTTCCAAGGGGTAAAAATGTTGGGGAGGGGGGATTGGATGAGGAGAGGCCAAAAATAAGTCGGGCAGACAATGTACTGCCCCCCCAAATGTTTGCGCCGGTACACCTATGACCTGTACCACAGTTGTACATAAATGAACATATTTACATTACCACTATATATATAAAGTGAAGTTGGACAACACTAGAAAATCTGCATTCAGCATTTTTGGCTGGAATTTTCAGGGGAGGACGTTATAAAATGGCATAGTGATACATTCACAATCGATCCTTTCAGTGCAGCAAAGACGGCAAATGAACAACAGCACTTTTTAATGTGCTATTCGCCTGTGAAATTAAATATTTACATTACCTGAGTACTGCCATGGGACGTGGTGCTTCGAGGTGTGCTTCGTGCTGCCGTTGTGCCGGTTGTGGTAGCTGTTGAAACGGATGACAATGGCGTTGTCTCACTTCGTTGCGGGCCTGATGGACGCAAGAAACTCGACACAGCATTCGCCACAACCCTTCCTAACTCGTCTGCGTTAAAACTGTTCATTTTTTGGGGAAAAGAACGGCTACAATGCAAATTTATCAACGAAATAATTCCAAACTTCCCTCGTGGATGAAAATATTTGCATAAAAGCGCGAAGATTGCTGTCGCTGAACAAAAATGCGCGAAGGCTCTACGGTACGATACTGCGCATACCAGCTGCGCATATAATCAAATTCAGAAAATGTTTATTTGCAAATAAGGATTATTTAACGCATAAAAGGATTATTTACCGCATAAAAGGATTATTTACCGCATAAAAGGATTATTTGTATGTAATCATTTTTACCTCGAGTGAATGAGAATAGATATGTAAAGGACAATGTTTTTTGATAGATTGATCATATACAAATAAGCAATTTTGTGAAAATGCTTATTTGTAAATAAGCAATTTTGTGAAAATGCTTATTTGTAAATAAGCAATTTTGTGAAAATGCTTCTTTGTAAATAAGCAATTTTGTGAAAATGATTATTTATAAATAAGCAATTGTGTGAAAATGCTTCTTTGTAAATAAACATTGTGTGAAAATGCTTATTTATAAATAAGCAATTCTGTGGAAATGATTATTTACAAACAATCAATTCACATTAGAATGCTTATTTGTAAATAATCTTGTATACCATGAGATTCTTCACAAACCATGAAAGAATGACCATGAAAATTTCATAAATAATTTTTTTACACCTGGCGCCTCATATTAGTATGGCTTTATTTCTTTCTACCGAATTCATCAAGGCGATGAACTGTTTAGTGTTCATTCTAGAGGAAAGCAATATGCTTTTATGAGTTTATCGGCGCTTCTTTCAGCAGGAAATATTCCATTGTCCGCGTGGTCTAAAACAACATTTAATGTCTTAATACAAGGAGACAAAATGTATTTAAAAGCTCTGAGTAATGGCTTATTAGTCCTAGATCCTGGTGTAGAATATTTGTCTATAGATAACTTACCAACCATAGTTAGTGTTTATAATTCATGTACGATGACAAATAATATTAAATATCTACCCGTGGAGGTTAATTAATTCATGTACGATGATAATTCCATCTCATTAGGCCCTTATAAGATGATGTAATATATCCATATTTTTTGTAAGTTTGTCACAACCATAACAAGTAAATATACCATAATTTATCAACCAAATTTGGTTTTCATTTTCTGCCTCAACAGGCAGATGAATGTTACTTTGTCCACAACAAAGTGGCCCTGCCACAATGGGCAGATCAATAATATTTTGTGCCTCAACGGGCTCAAACATGCTTTCTTACAAGATATGTCATATGTCGGTCCAGAGGAGGAATCGTGAGTATACCACAATGCATTGCGCTGGAGTTTTTTTCGAAATCAAGATTTTTGGCAGGAGCGGCGAGAAAATTGCTGATTTCTACTTAGTATTTTCTCTTTGAAAATCAGATATTTTTAAAGGTACGTGTTGAAATTGTTGTAGTATGTGCATCATATTTCACGGTTTTGATTTTGTTTTCTTTCTACGATGTGCTTTAGTTATATTAATTTACATATGTATTGACCTAATTTTCGGGTTACTACTCAAGTCGTAAAAATAGCTTTGAAATATGCTGGAGTTTTTTTTACTTTTTGACTGGGAAGGTTAATAAAAATAACATCACTGTATTCATGAAGAGTTTCTCTTTCAATTGATACCAAGAAATCAAAAAAGACTCCACAAACCAACGAGAGATCGCATTTTGAAAATGGGGTATTTTGTGATATTCATGCTGCTAATTAAATATGCAATTAGAGCGCTCTGCTTGGAAAGTGATTTGTTCAAAAACCCTAAGGACACAAACTTTTTGTTTCTAAGCCCAAATTTATATGAATTACCCATTAATAGTGTAGAGAAAATCATTTAGAAATTTTATAATGTCTTTATTAGGGTCTATACACAGTATGCACAATGTCAATGGTATTACATACTATGTAAACAACTCTTTGAGTTTGAAGTAGTTTAAAAGATTAGTAATTTTAACCTAAGGGTATCAACTGAGATGTTTTTCTCTTTTCTTTATATTGTAGACAAAGCACTACTGGAGTGGTAAAAGTCAAGTTTATGGGATAGAACATTCCTTGTCTGAAAATTATTATAATACTAACCTAGCATTACCTAATTTAGCTAACCTTGAATTATATAAAGTTTTGAAGCTTTGTTATCATTTTACAGTGCCATAGACAGTTTGCATTTTAGGCCTGGTTTCCATTTGGTTGTAACTGTCATGACTAAGTCATGTTCGACAATGAGAAATAGTGTGGATCTGTCTTGTCTTTTGTGTGCTCTATGTAAATCAGTTTTTACTCTACCTAGTAGAGATATATCCACACTCTGTTACACAGGTCATCTTGATAGTTTCACAGTTACGACTAAACAGAAACCAGCCATTATGTAACTTTGAGTATGAAAGCTGAAAAAATGAGATATATCTGTGTAAGAAAATCGGCATATCAAACTTCACCGAGCAGTTCACAAAGACAGGGGCGAACTGGCTACCTCAGATGGGCCTGGGCGACCTGGGCTAGAGGGGGCCCCTGTACTTTTTGAGTTGTATGTAAAAGCCCATTTCAAGGGGCCCAAAGGAGCCTTACAAGCAGGGTTCCACTGGGCTTTTCCCTACAAGTGGGCCCACTGGGCTTTTCCCAGGTGAGCCCGACTTGCCTGTCCGCCCCTGCACATAGAATGCACTCTGGTGCTATATGGATGTTTACATGAAAATTGGCCCTCTAGCAACAAATTTGTTTTGCTTTAAGGTAAAAACATTAATATCCCCAACTCCTTAGATTATTGTCCAATACCCTCAACCTTATATATTAGTTAAAAATAAACTATTAGTTTAAAAATTATGTATTTGTGTCCATATAATTTTAAGATTTTAATTACAACATGTTGTGCTTTGATTTCTAACCTAATCGATGAATAATTAAATACACTGCAGTAGCCTTAATATTGTTGATGGTTGTCTTTATAGGTGTGTTCATTAAGTGTAACAGTGCAGCATATGGTGGCTAACTCAGATACTTTGGCCATCTGTTTGGTAGCAATTAGTTAAAACCCACCTGTTTTATTGTATATTTAAAAGTTTATGTTGTATAATTATGAGGGATGAGATTTCATCTTTAAAAATAATTTATGTCCATTTTGGCTTGGGGTGAGTCTGTCAAGTTCAGTAACTTTAGATGTTCATTCATCTGCATAGCAGTAATTATCGTAAACCAATCTCAGGTGGCTTGGCTGGCTTGCAATAGTCCATGCATGTTGTCAGGAAATCTTCATGTAGTTAAACTTCAAAGATTTTCTTGCACTTCAATTGGTTGAACTAGAATACTGGGTTTGGTGGATAATCCAAGTGAGTAGATATATACACAATTTCTCCTTTGTCACATGAAGCATTACATGTCAGGTGGTAGTGTGCTAGTCCAGGGATTTTTCATTGAATTAATTGTATTGTAAGCATCTGTCCGGCTGTCCATTTAGATTCATACAATATACATGATGTACACATTTCTTTGACATTTCTTTCTAAAATTAAAGATCATAATAATTTAAATACTTGTTAGAATGTTTTATCATGAATGCAACTACCTCATGAAAATCAATCTCAAATTTGAATATTTTTTAAAAACAATAGTGTAGTACACAGACATAAAATAGTTCATATATTGTATTACATATGCTTTATTTACTGTCAGTAAACCAGTCCAAATAGAAAATATCCTTTGTCTGATGGTTGTAAGGCAATTATATTAATGCAATTATATGCAACAGAGTACAAATATAATATTCACACAACATTGACAACGGTTTTAATATTAATATAAATGTTGTCTGTTGAAATATCAGATGGGGAACTTTCATGTCTATATGTGGGTGGGTTGATTTTGTAAAAAATATTGTATGTAATCCACTAACCTGGGCTAAAAATATTATAATTGGATGGCATTCATGTTAAATTTTTACATATCAAATAATTTAATTGGTATTGAAAATAATATGCGTTGTTACTAGTAAAATTTTAACTACCTTACCTTGGGAATAATACTGGAAATGTATTCGATATGGACTGAACAATCAAAAGCAAAAATGCCTGTACGTTTATAATCGTTTATAACTTTATATATCGTCGAATGAATCGCAAGTACTCCTCGACAGCTTGCAGCATTAATTCTACGCAAGATGCAGGCCGAAAATGAACACCAAACGTTCTTTCAAAGTGGACTTGAGCAACGAAGAAATGAATATATCGTGAAATCAAAGTTTTCTTGCGACAAAAGTTTGAAATTTCATCATAATTCGGACATAATTCACTTCTGTGTTGACGTTGTCACTGCGACAGCCAACCGAAGAATGAACGACTCGCTCCACATAACCACAGAGTAGACACTATACAGAGGTGTCACTTCAGGCAAAATGCGTAACCGGTCGCTATTCTGTCTGATGATGACTTTAAAATAGAGTGGAAAATTTACAGTCTCTCAAACTCGTCTTGTTTTATTCCTATTTTGAATTTCCAAATGACATTATTCTCCGGAATTTGTTTTTTTTCTTTATTTTCTTAAATTATCGGCCGGCCGCCATGTTCCTAGCCAGTGCGGTAACGAGAGGCATTCACCCCCCCGAACAAGATGGCGGCCGATATTTTCGGAAAATAACCGGCATAAGAGACCCTTGTTATTTTCTTTATAACGGTTTACCTTGACTGAAGTTGTGATTAACAACATCAAATAGTTAACTCGAATTTTTGCGGTATTTTTACGTCTAAAAATGCCCGCCATTTTGAATGTTTTCGGGGGGGGTGAGCCTCTCCTTTGCGCACTGGCTAAGCATCGGTTACGCTCAAAACATTAGGATTTGATACACAGTGAGGCCTCTTTATAGTGTCTACTCTGTGACATAACCATTAAACCATTATGTATTAATATGTGCGAAACCGCAATGCATCACGGTATATTGACGATACCTCCTCTGATGTCGGTCTGTGATCGACACAGTTAATATATCGCCTGTGCTGTGATCGACACAGTTAATATATCGCCTGTGCCCCATCTATGACGGTGACAAATAGTGATCTAGCTGTAGTCATAGAGCCTGTACCTGTGATCATAGCACAAAATATCAATCTACCTGTTGTGGTAGAGCCCATTGAGGCACAAAATATCGATCTGCCCATTGTGGCAGAAAGAAACATTGATCTACCCATTGGGCTATTCCATTTAATACCGTACCTATGGAGGACCCTGGAATTCTTCAGGGGTAGGGGGCCATTTTGCCTTGGAATTCTTCAGGGGTGTGACTATTTAAGCTTGGAATTCTTCAGGGGTTGAGTAAAAAAATTGCATTCTTCAGGGGGTTGCAGTCAAATTCTTCAGGGGTAATAGCTGTAAGACAGGAATTCTTCAGGGGTAGGTGTTGTAAATACAAAATTCCTCAGGTGGGCTGTTGAAAGTCAGGAATTCTTCAGAGTTATAGAAAAACCCCTGTCCTCGATAAGGCACAAAATATTATTGATCTGCCCATTGTGGCAGAGCCAGTTGTGGCACAAAGTAACATTGACTGCCTGTTGAGGCAGAAAATGAAAACCAAATTTGGTTGATAAATTATGTTATATTTACTTGAAAAAAATGGTTGTTACAAACTTACAAAATAATATGGATATATTACATCATCTGTAATGGGATGGAATCTGCGATATAAATAATTAAATATTTCCAACATATGTCATGTGGATCCCTGCTCACAGTTGTTTTGGAGAGATATACTATTATGTTGGTTTGCTGTATAATCATGTATTTTGACAATTCACTGGACAGTACAGATGAACACTGATGGAAGCTAAATGCTAAATAAATATGAAATGAAATATCTACAGATTGGGAACAAAGACTGTTGTGACATGTTTGTTTAGCATGTGTACTTCTTATATATTATTATTTACAATAATCACAGTGTTGTAATCGCACTGTTGTAATCTCATCGTTTGGACAAGAAAATAAATCTATACATACAGTGTGCCATTAGCAATATAAATACGTTCAATATTACTATTTGGTCGAGGAATTTTGCATGCAGTTTGGGCGTCAAGGCAGCACTTTCCTTGCGATAGTAACTACTAGTATTATTAAATCCAAGTCATAGTCCAAGTCTCTCTCAAGTCTCAAGAGTCTCTCTTTCATGGTCGCGTGGTAACCAAACCCTAACCAAATTGATGAAAGAAAAATCAAGAAAAACGAATATGAAAATCTTTGAAAATCGCGAAACGTCAGTTTGATAGATGGAAACAAGTGAAAACCCTCTTTCATTGTCTTTCTGTATCGATCCACTATTGTGTACATAACATGACGTAGCTAGGGGTAGCGGCGCAAGAAACTTGAGGTTCATCCCTTCCCTGGTTGTATGCAGGTATGGATTCTATGGTTCTATGGTGCTAAATGGTGCTATGATTAAAAATATTTCTATGGTCCTATTCATTCTCCTCCGCAGAGACTGTGAGCTATTAAAATTTAAAAATAATTAGTCGTTTTTAAAAGTGAGGTCTCGAGCATTTTCATTAGTCTTACACGAAGTCCCCACCCTTCTTAAAACTTCGTCTAAGACTAATGAAAATGCTCGAGACCTCACTTTTAAAAACGACTAATTATTTTTAATAGCTCACAGCCTCTGTGGAGGAGAGTGGGTTCTATTGCAGAGACGGCGCCACGGGGAGTACTGGGGAGGACACGCCCCCAATTCTCTCCAGAGGCCTTTTTCTAATTCGTCCAAATCCAATGAGAAAAGTGGGGAGGGGTACTTTAACAGTCCAGCTATTTAGATAAACTGAATAGGGGGTATGAAGAGAGACGCAGAGTCGCAGACATCGTCTTGTGATCTTGACAGTCTCATTTGTGCGGTATTTACAATTTGCAAATTGCATTCGCTGGTTACGAACGCCGTAAAAAACCGATTGTACCTCGGATTTTCCTTCGGGCGTTTTTATATTAACATGCTGTTGTGAGGTTATATGTCAAAGTTAATGGGGATTACTCAACGCGTGATTTAAGCGTATGCCCTGCAGGCTATGCGTGATTTGGATGTTTGGTATCTGCTGACTGCTGCCCAGGTAAGCGCCCTGGGTGGGCCTTGCGTGATTCGCGGCTCGCGCATTATATGGTAATTAGCTGCAGCTTAATACTCGTGAAAAATACTCATGTACTTTATAATCTTCCGAATTCTGTATAATCTTACTCCCAAAATGCTGGAAATCGCATTTCAGCGGGGACTCTAGATTTCAAAATTGCCGGAGCCCCCTAACGTCATGCCGGAACCCCCTAGCGGTCCATCGAGCCTTCGGCTCTCGAAAAGTCCTCCCCACTTCTACAAGCCTGGCGCCGCCACTGAATTGTTCTATGGTTCTATGGTTCTATGCATGATACCAGTTCTGATTCTGTTGTTCTATGGTTCTATGATTCTATGATTCTATGGTTCTATGATTCTACGGTTCTATGATTCTATGTTCTTTGGTTCTATGGTTCTACCGTTCTATCATTTCTATGATTCTATGATTCTATAGTTGTATGGTTCTATGGATTCATACTGGTAGATATTTAATATATCTTAATTTTATTTCAGATTTTCTAAGTTTCTTTCACTTGTAGTACGTAGAGCCAAAAGTAGATATTGCGAAATATTATTTGCAATTTTATATAAATCAATATCTAACATTCAACAAACGCGAGTTATTTCACTAAATATATGATAGAAGTGTGATGCTACAGATTTATGAATATTTATAAATCTTCGTTCTTAGAAACCTTGGGTATCAAGATGGCTTCTGATTGAAATGAGAGAAAATTAGAGTATACCCAAAAATACAAAAGTCGTTGAATCAAAATGTTGAGAAAAGCAAAATGTCATTGCAACGAACCGATGAAAAGGCAAACATAGGCGTACGGGCACAACTTTATTTGGGGGGGGGGCAGCGAAAATTTTGCCCGAATTTTAAAGCTTACCCAAAATGCCCGAATTTGGATAATAACATATTGATAACAATTAAATAACCACTTTTAATTGTATTTTACAAATCAATATGCTGTGAACTCAAAATGAACGTTTATAAATCTATGAGTAGGAGGTTACATGGTGGCGCAGTCATCCAATGGTGGCGCAGTCGTCAGGACAAGCGCCTTTCACCTCGGAGTCTTGAGTTCGATTCTCGCTGAGGACTATGCTCATCACACTCATGTGAAAAGAGTAAGTCAACGCTCTGCCGAAAGTCGTGGGTTTTCTCCGGGCACTCCGGTTTCCTCCCACAGAGAAAGTTGACTGGGTGGGTTAGGATATACAGATTAGGAAAGTAATATCACAATTGTTGTAAAAATAGATAATGTAGGCTACATACATAATATAGGTAAGATACTTGATGTAATCGGTCACTGAAAAGCCCCAACGGGGAGTGAGCTGAATAATGTATGAATGTATGAATGTTACATATCGTCCATGTCGTTGACCAAAAGTGTCAATTATTTTCAGGTTAACCATGTCGTTCTTAATAGTTTTGTTGGCATGTGCTCGTCAGGGCCGTAACCACGATGTTAACATTGGCGCAACTAATTTTTTCTTGGCGGAAAGGCCTATTGTTGTGCGAAGATAGGTTTTCATGCGCCGTTCTCGTTATAGCATTTCTCGTTAGAGCTAGAGCCAGTTCTTATTCGGTCGGGCAAAGGCATGCAATTGAATTACAGAAATGTTCAAATTATACTATTGTTTTTCAACAACACGCAAACCAGATAAATATACAGTACTGTAAATTATAAAATTCTGTTTTTGTTTAAGTTCAGACTAAATAATTCTATTTTGCCCGAATATTCGTGAACCATTTGCCCGAATGACTTGAATCTCCAAATTTTTGGGGGGGCAGGTGCCCCCCCTGCCCCCACGTCCCGTACGCCTATGAAGGCAAATATATAAGGAAAATGTTAATCTTCTTTTTTCTCTTTTACATGTGGTTCTGTGATTTTATGATCATCCACATTCTATGTTCTCACCCGCACTTTCTTTTAGTCCGCTAACTTGTTCAACAGCAGTCACAGATTCTTCGGTAACTCTCGTCTATTTCTGGTAAAAGTCAGGTGTAACTGGGACGCGTAATCCATATTATATGGCTTAGTTGTTCAGTCCCCAAGCTCTTGCGGACGCCCAACCACAATGATCGTTTGTGTACCCAGTACCTATATTTTTTGCCAGTAAGGCATAAACTGCAAGGTCATTGCCTGATTGGGCGAAAAGGTGCCAAACCTTTCGACGATTTGACATATAAAGCGATGGCAATAAACAATAAAGGCAATAAAGAAAGGCAGCACTGCCAATGCAAATTCTAAATTTGGTAATAAATAGAGAAAAGCAATCTCGTAATTTGCGTGATATTTTTGAGAGCAAATAAAAATATCAATGTTTGGTAACATTCAAGCAATGTAATTCAGATAAGTTAAAATGTTCAGGTGCTCTGAAAGGTTAACATGAGGGTAACAGGAACCAGGGGCGCACATACCAAAAAAGTTTGGGGTGTCCATTGTTCAGGGACCGACTTTTTATATTTGTTTGACCACATCAAAACATGTATTACGAGTTAATGTAAAAATATGTGTAGTGCCAGGGGTGTAGAAGGATTGTTAAAAAATAGGGGACCGACTCTGTAGATTGTCGGAAATGGCATTTTCAGAGTCTACCTCTTTCGTTATAGGCCCTTAATTTCATTAATATATATAAGATTTCAAACATTCGAATTAAAATATTTCGCTGCAATTTTCTTTAAATGCAGTTATTTAAAGAAAACGCCCCCCAAAACGTAACCTTCAACATCATAAAGACCCAGTTAGAAACTGCATTTTTGCAACAGATCGAGTTGACTTAATTTTACTCGAGAATACTGACGTGGAAATAGAACGCACAATGCGGCAGAGCAAAAGTTAGGAGGTTTTCACGACGCAGTCGTGTATGGCTATGTCATCTTACATTTGAGTATATTGCTTTAAGAGGAAAATATATCTCTGGGTTTTGCAATGTTGATTTCTTTTATTGACAATTTTTGTATCGTTTATTATACGTTTTTAGACAGGATGTTTCGGACCAACTCGGACCGAATTAAGTAGTGTAATTTTACAATTTGGGACCGACTTTTTTGAAAAATTCACAAATGATGGGGGGTGTCACACCCGTGCGCCCCTGACAGGAACAAGTACATTTGCTTGTAGTTCGCATAAAAAACATATTTGCATGCGTTAACGAGAAAGCATTAATTGTACCACCACCTTGAACTGCTTGCATTAACGTCAGATTAGATGTCATTAATGTGACGTTTATGCGGTATAGTCGTAATAAACCGGTTAGGATTACAATCTTATAATCGCGAATCACGATTAAGTGAGGTGAAGACAACAAAGGCAAAGCCGATTGAAGCTATAACTCAGAGAAGTTTCAAGACGATAAACCATAATTTGTCTTTTTATTATTTTAACACATTTGTTCTTCAAAAAAGAAAGGAATATCCATGGTGCAACGGCAGTACGCCTTAATTGCGACCAATTTTAAGAGTAAATTATGTCACCATTAATTTTCAATCCTTACTTGAAATGAGACAGTTTCTTTCTTTTCTTTAATGTCAGAATTTACTCTTAAAATTGATCAAAGGCAAAGCGTACTCCTTGCATCAATTTAGTTTTAAGCCAAGGCACTGTTTACTTCATTTCCGTTTATTATATTTGGCACAAAGGATTTGTCATCTATATATGTGTACTGAGTCACTATGTGAGTTTTTGCCCTGTAATCAATTTAGTTGCAAATTGAAACTATAATTAAAGTGCATATCAGTGTTTAAAGTGATTATGTCGTTGTGGTAGCAGTACATTTTGCAAAACCAGTAAGACCGTTCGCGACACTTCGCGTAACCTACATTCTATTTAGCATATCACACTTCAATATTAGAAACAGACGGTTTCGTTTTGCGATGTGCGTGTGTGGCATTTTACCCATCTTGGCAGAGCTTTTGCCTCCTTTTTACTAATTTTTACATGAAACGAAATCCTGATGATGAGGACCACAAATAATCAATTTTACAGATGGTAGGTTGGTATTTTTTTTTAAAAATCCTTCTAAAATGTATTGAAATACTTTTAACCAAATTTCCGTAATTTGAACGGGTTGCAAAATTGGTGTAGCCACCTTAAGTGATTTTAGATATTGATCAGTCAAATATATCAATGTATTAGCATTATATGATAGTTCGCGGTCAACCAATACAAAAACCTGAAACTTCCATTAAAGTAAAAATACAAAATATGATGGGGGCATTTTTTGGAACACCCTGTAGTATACCAAGGCAGAACAATGTGCCTCAGTGCTGTACTGAATAAATTCATAAGCAGGGAGGGGGGGGGCTCTCTAGACGAGAATGTTACAAAGGGTGAAACATCCGTGTATGGAGGGCGTCATAAGCAAGTAAAGCAACCCCCAGTCTCATGACCGCATTTTTATACGATATCCATTCCTGAAATATGGCAAATTAAATATGTGCAAGTGTTCTCAAGAAAAACCTCTTCTACACCACTGATGTGCCTGCAGAACGCCAGATTTCACTTCCGTGAAAATCCTTTCGACTGGCGTAGAGGCGTTGCAAATACAAGCATCCATACTCGTTCTTTCCTCTAAACGTTGAAATTTCAAACAAACATTTCATTTCGACAAATTTATATCATATTTCCGCCATATTCGTCTTTGAAAAATTCAACTTCGGCGTATTGATTTGAAAAATGAGAGGGGCGACACAAACTTTTCTCTTACCAGTCTTAATAGTCTTACCATCTACTGACACTGTTCTAGAACAGTCGTGAAATTTGATATAGAATTGAAGGTGGAGTAATACCGTGTGCTCGTAGTACTTTGCCTTAAATTAATTTTGAAACAAATAGCAGCGAATATAATAACTTTTTACTTTAGTATATAGAACGACGTTTACCTACAATTTACAAATATCTAAGATTAGTCTGTGGTATAATCCCCTCTCTGTGGTATAGTGTGTTATCTTGATTGTAAAAATAAACCCAGTAGCTCATCAGCAGCCAATCCCGGCGTAATATTTCCTTTTATAACTTGTTCTTCATAATACGCAACATTCCCGTTCACGACTGGATGTTTCTTAAATAATTCCAGTACTTCATATTTGATATAATTCCACATCCACAATCCATGCTGTTCTTCTCGTCTCATTTTAAGTTCTCCTGATTCAGTCATAATTTTGAAAAATTCCTCTACTTCATTCCACGCCTCGACAATACCTTCTCGTTTCGTCGACGACGCCGTGAGAATCTAAATTACCAGAAAACAATAGCTAATACATGCCAATGAACCTATCCCATGTGGTCTCCAAGAATCCGAACCACTGACCTATATACTAAATGGACTGAGTGCTCGAGGTCAAAAAGTGTCCTCGCCGTTGCTGACGTCATATAGGTCCTCGCGTCGATGAAAAATACCGCATGCCGTCATTTTCCTAATGTTGTCTGTACTCGCGGGCGAATTGCGTTTTTGAAAATAACAAAGTTTATTTTTAAATTTTTTTGGTCAATTCTGGTGCTTTTTTTTGCAATCTGTGTTGTTTTTCGTAAATATTTATTACTTTCGAGGTGAGAACATCCTTTTCAAAGATAGAAGTATATTTTCCTGTTGCAGTTTGAAAAAAAACCCACCTTTTAATGTTAATAAAATGATCGCTTCGGTATGTTTTTATACGCGACCAGAACAAGGTCTTCGGGCCATCGATGATTGCTGGTATTTATGCTATAAAATTTGTCGTGTTATGTCTGCTGTTGACAAGTTTCTAATATAAATTGGTAGAGAATTAAAACGTTTTGAGGCGTTGTCCTGAAAAGTTTTGTTTTCTAACGCCTTTAACGGTACTTTTAGGCGAATGCTACCTTGTGACCGGAGGTTTCTGTCGTTTGCAGACTGTTCTAAACCTAAGTATTGAGGCCAGTTTGCAAAATGGATTGCCTTAAAAGTTTGTTGTAGGAGATGTAAGTCTCTTCTATCCTTCATGGAAAGCCACCCGATCTTTTCAAGGTCTACTTGGTCTTTAACATATTTCCCTAGGACAAAGCTTGCTGCGGTATTTTGGCATTTCTGGAGCCGCTTAAATCATCACTCCTCTGCCTTTAAAGAGTTTGACCGCGCGTGCAGGGGACTGAAACTGACAATACAATACAATACAATAAATTTTATTTAAACACGATACAAATTGAAGCAAAGCTTGTGGGGTCGTGTGTTTACCTATTACATACAAAGACAAAAGAGACTATTATGCACTATTATATACTATTATATACACATATCAATAATATCTGAAACAGTCATCTCGCCTACGTGCGGTTTGCACAGATTGCGTTTCAAAATTTATAAATTTAGTCATCTTAATAAAGGTGGTAATATTTGTTTCAGGATCATTAAATTCTATGGATATCGCATTCCATATGACAGAGCTCCTATAGGAAATTGAGTTCTTCATATAGTATGTGTTAAATCGCGGGACATTAACCTTGTGTGCGTTACGCAAACTATACTTATTTGTTGTTTTTGTAATTATGTGAGTCATGCTAGCAGGAGTAATATTGTTATATATCTTATAGGCTAGTTGTGCCAATTTTATCTTATATATTTGAGTAAGTGAATCCCATTTCACCTTCTCCATGACCTCAATGGTAGGCATATCACGTGTTAGTATACACCCAACCATTGTCCATTACAAATCCTACATTCTGATTGGCTACTCAACCGTTGACCATTCGTGATGGACAACGTTTGGGAAAAATGAAAACAAACCTGAAAAAATATGGCAGTAAACTCTCGTTTTGCAGACGTTTCGGAGGAATTTTTGGAGAGTTTGATAGAAAATTCTACCCCTGAGAAAACTAAAAAGGCCACAAAATATGGCATGAAGATTTTTAATGGCAAGGAACGAAATAGAAACCGTATTTTATTAATAAATCTGCTTTTACTTGCCGCTCACGAGTGGTTAAATAACACAACTGAATTAAATTATTTTAAAAATTACACGGTGTATGGATTATTTTCTCGAAATTAATATATCTATACAAGGTGTATACTAAAACAATTAGACAACTCGTCCTCGTTGTCTATGAGCGAATAGTCGACTCAGGCTTCGCCTTCGTTGACTATTCGCTCATAGACAACTCGGACTCGTTGTCTAATTGTTAAATAGTCGAAATATGGTTCTTGCAGCTCTACAATGTAGGGATTCCAAGGAAAGAAACCCCTCTTTATTGGCACACCCACCCCAAACTGTCATCGCATATGTTATAGACGGTAGGATAATCTTAAAGTACAAATCTAGGAACATTTGCTTTGGTAAAAATAGGCTGCATTTTATCATATTCATCTTGTTTGCAAATCCTTTTTTTGTTTCCAGTATGTGTAATTTCCATGTTAATTTATCGTCGATCGTAACTCCCAGCAACCTTGAGTGAGTCACCCACTTTATTTCATGTGCTCCAAGCGTGAGTGTATTTAATGGGCCTATCACGTTTCCCCTGGTCATTATCATAGCTTCACACTTCCTTGGATGGGGTGTTAAGGAATTTAGTTGGCACCAGTTCATCAGTTGACTGAGGGATTTATTGAGCATTGAAGTTACTTCATCAATCGTCTGTGCGATGCAGTACAATGTTGTATCGTCTGCATACATAAAAACGGTACCAGGGTCCACAGCATCAGGTAAATCGTTCGTATACAGAGTAAATAGGGTCGGTCCAAGGACTGATCCCTGAGGAATACCATAAGTTACTTCTGCATAGTCTGATTTGTTTCTATTAACAGTGGTAAATTGTTTTCTCTCAGTGAGGTAGTCTTTTAACCAGGCCAAGAGTTTCCCTTTAATACCAAAATTATGTTCCAATTTATGTATCAAAATCTTATGTGATATGCTGTCGAATGCTTTCTGAAAGTCAATGAACACGACTCCTACTACTAGCTTGGAATCAATTGCTTGTCTCCATGTTTCAGTTAAGTGGGCAAGCAATAGTTCCGTAGAATGTCCTTTGCGATAGGCCCATTGTTTGTCTGTGACAAGCTGATTATCTATGAAGGCATGTTTAACTAGAGTGTCAGCAACGCATGATTCTAATATTTTACTAGGTACACTTAATATAGACAGCGGTCGGTAATTTTCTCTTTCGGTTTCGTCATCTTTCTTATAAACAGCATTTAATCTAGCTATTTTCCAGTGGTTGTAAACTGTACCTGTATTTACACTTCGCGTGTATAGGTTGGTCAGAGGTGTTTCCACAGCTGTTCCTGCCAGCTTTAAGAGCTTAGGGGAGATATCATCTGGTCCAGTTGCTTTTGCAGGGTTCAGCATAGCAATCTTTCTACCAACCTCGCTTCTCGTTATCTGAACTTCTGATATGCACACCGTTGATGTCATTTGTGTGCTGGGTAATGGGTGTAATTCGATGTTCCTCGCTAACTTCTCACCAATCGAGGAGAAGAAGCAATTCATCATATTAGCTTTTTCGTTGTCATCTACAGCAAGACTACCATCGTCTCGTTTTAAAGGGCCGATAGCTTTCCTTTCTTTAGGTTTGGTGGCTTTTGCGAGCAGATTCCAATAAGCTTTAGTGGTAGTGACTTCGTTTAGTTTCTTTTGGAAATATGCGGCTTTGGCTTCTCTGATATCAGATGTCACTTCATTCCTCAATTTCTTATAATTTGCCCATATCTCACTATCCTTTGTTTCTATCGCGATTTTGAACATTTTGTACCTGCGATTCATCTTCTGTTTAATCTGGTTGTTTACCCATGGAGATGATACAGACCGCACTTTTACATCTTTATATGGTGCATGAGTGTCACAGACATCGTTGAACAATTTTTCCCATGCCCAGAGGACATCGTCATTGTTATCGAATATGGTTGAGATATTTCGGAGGCGGCCTTTTTCTTTTTAGTTTTAGTGTGGCATAAACTAGGTTATGATCCGATAAGCCCAGTTGTAAGACCCCAGATCTCCTCACGAGATCCGGTTGTGTTGTGACAATTAAGTCAATTAATGTTTTTGTTGTTATTGTCACGCGAGTTGGTTCACTGATAATGTTTTGCATATTAAATGAGTCAAATATGTTCAACAGATTTCTAGTTTTCGCTGGGATATCAGTTCTTTCTTCATTTAAGTCAAGCAAATTACAGTTAAAGTCTCCAATGAGAAAGATATTACTAGTCTTCAACCAAGCTTTTTCGATTACCTCATGCAAGTTCGCGTTCTTGACGCGCAAGAATGCCTTCAATTTCCGCCATGTTTGGCTTCACTTCTCTGGCTTCACTTTTTGAGCTGGAGTAAGCCTTCAATGATATATATAGTTCACTGGTATAGGTCAGTGATCCGAACATTCCGATTGGTGTTCATTCTCGTACCTGAGCACGCGAACTTTATGCAGGCTTGCGAGGCTTTGGGTATAAACGCCGGATGGAAATCAGGTTCTAATTGGTTGATTGTATATTCGAAATGTACTTATTTCCATGCAAAATTCACCCCGTACTTCCCAGAGCCTCGCAAGACTCACGGAGCTCGAGGGCCACGGGCTGCATGGGGTACGAGATTGGTGTATAGATTGGTATCGTGTTGTGACGCACGATGATGCTACAGGCCTATTTACCTAATCAAGTCAGTCGAAAAGAAGTCTGCCCAAACAAGTAAAACAACATTACAAATCCGTTTCTGGACAACAATATCACTGATCATTCACAAAAAAAAACACGTACCTTAGGCTTCCATAATGAAGACTTTTTGCTCCGTAAAAATTTACTCGCACTTATATATTCCGTCTTCATTTTTCTAGCAGCTGCTTTCAAGTCTCCATCATCTTTAGTAATAATAACTAGATCTGCAACCTCCATAATTCCACGTTTAATTCCCTGCAGTTCATCTCCTGATGCAGGACTTACTAACAAAACAAACATATCCACCATTTCTGAGACAGCTAGTTCTGACTGACCTACACCTACTGTTTCAACTAAGATTGTATCATAACCAGCTCCTTCACAGAGAACTACAGCATCATTCGTACATCGAGTTACACCACCTATATGGAAGAAACATGTAACGGTAAAATATTACAAATCTAGCTGGGAACACAAGGTTTTAGATTTGACTAAGCACAAGGCTTGTCCACCCGAGCGATTCAGAACACATGCAGTCGCGTTACATTTTGCTGCAGTTAACCCGTTACTGCAGTGAGCTCTGTGTAATGAAGTTATTTTCTAATGAAAAGTAAGCCAAAATTTGATTCCTCTGCACAATCACCGCCATTATCTCTAGTGCGGTAAAACTGTGCAAGAGATTTGCAAGGAGCATATTCAGGCAATTGATTAGCTTATAAAGATAGCTGAAGGTAGAGAGCGCTTTAAGAAAGGAGGAGATTCTGGAAAGAAGACAGTATATCACCTCAGTAAAGTTACCCCGCGCAATTATTGAAAGTTACATAGAAACCCAAGAAAATCTGCGGTGTTTGGTAGAGTCAAACTGGTTGCGCTTTCTCAAATGCGGCGAAATTAAAATCAGAGAACTGGACATTACACCGTATTTCTGAGTATACTTTACCTGCAATGCTGCATGTGCCATATTTCGGTATGCTTGACCGATGTATACTGTATTTTAGTATAATATACCATATGTAAAGTATTTGGGTATACTTGAAACATGCACTCCGGTTCGTTCTCTTGTAAAAATGCTAAATAGTCCGCGAAGTCCAGGTCACACAGCTGTAGATCTCTAAACGTCCGACCAAAACTCCCCTCCTCATCGCTAGTTCAGTACTAGCAAAAAGCAAAATGCGTGAAGTACTTCACTGAAGGAAGGATTGACCGAGGCTCTTTGACAAGACAGACCCTGTCAAAAACCTCCATCACTGCCTCTTTCAATCTGATACAGCAATACTACAGCACTTGGTATTCTTATAGAAGGTTTTCATTTTCCTGATAATCTTTTCTGGTATTCCGTACCCTTCCACTTTTCCACATCACCTCCCTACTCACGCTGCGAAAGGGTTTTTAAAAGTACAATATGTTGATGCTCATATCCTCTTTGAATTTCCTGCTGCAAACGCGCAGACTCTCAACTTCACTATCATCCTTTCCTAGCCTCCTCTGCAGATATATCTAAACAAACGTCGAAAATTTCTATAATATTACGATATTTTGATATTAATACAAAGAAAAGTTATATTCCAACGAACAAAAGTTTTCTATGTATTCATTATCTACAAATGCAGGTACTTCCTCCGCCTTCTATATCACATCCTCTGTCTCGTATTACATACACAACGGAGTTCATCTAACGTATATTCGTCGGAATTCTTTGGCATTTCTGCCTGTATGCTATCCATTCCAGGAATCTTGTTGTTCTTCAGCTGCTTCACCGCCTCATTGACTTCTTTCAATATATAAATATCTTCGGTCTTCCACAACTTATCTTGGTCTTCCACAACTTATCTTGGTCTTCCACAACATCCAAATTAACCTTACCGAGTTCTGGCTTGTTCAATACCTCCTTAAAGCGTTCTATCCATGTGCTTGCCTGTTCTTAATAAGATTTTGCTATTTAACCATATTTTCCTCGCCCTTGTTCCTTGATTTCATCTTTACTGATAACTTCACTAACTTATAAAACACCCACATTTCAATACTGAGTGAAATATAAAAAACTGAGAAAAGTTTCTTGATAGCACGATTTGCACGCAGTTTCTGCTCAAAACGTGACTCGCTAAAGCATTTCAAATAAGAAACCTATGCGTAGACTTCGATGCACGAAAAACTTTGGAAGAGATGCTGCGAGCCGTCGGTCACAACATTCTACTTTGTTAGTCACATAAACAATAACTCTTCAAAATACTTATCTTCATTCTTAATTTAAACAGTATCTCCACTTTTCTATACCAATATTACATTGAATTTATTAAAGAATTTGTTCTGATAATTAGAAAAATCTATAAACAGGAATATGGGTCTTTGTCTGAATTCAGTTACTTGGGGTTTTTGTTGCCGGGGATATCGTTCGTCGGGGTTTTTGTCATATGGACTTCTGTCGGTATCCCTCTGAGGGCGATGTCAAAATTTCCTCTTTGCTTCCTTCTTTTTATATCAACTTTTCCATGTCTGGTCACCTATCCATTGTTCATTTGCTTTCATCTCCCTCTTTCCTAAATTTAGACCACCGATCATATTTCCTCCATGATATCCTCTAGCTGGAAAAAACGGCGTCTTTCTCGCTGTCCTCAGTAACATTTGTGGGGGCATACACCTGGATTATGGTGCATTTTGCACTAAAATTTACCCAAACAATCCTGCCAGACAATGTCTGTCAGTTTATACGAGAGCCTCTTGCCTTTGCACCTATAAATTATGATACCAACTTCTTTACCATGTCTATCTCCTCATGAAACTTGGCTCTCATCTGAAATAATTTCTTCTTCTTCTTTCCATCTCTTGTTGCTGATACCCAAGATATCAGATATCTAAATTTTATCACTTCATTTCTCGTGCCACTTGACCTAATTTTCCAGTCTCATTCAGAGTTCTAACGTTCCGAGTTCCCTAGATTATTCATTGACTTGAGTCATTTGACTGTCAAAGGGTCCATCGTGGATATAGAGTTTTGCCTACCACCACTGGTTTTGCCCACCACCCACTGGTTTTGTCTACCACCATTCATAAATGTTGGCAGGCTGGGGCCGGTTGTACGAAGGCCGTTTAGCTTAAACGGTGGATAAGCCAAAATTAAAAAACACTTTCACACATTTGGTGAATGACTGAACTTAAATCTTATGCCCTTAATATGTAGTTGCAAATATAATTGTTCTATTCAAGTTGAAATATTTTAGCTTGGTTGTTCGATGAATGGATAGACTTGATCTATATTTTCGAGTTATCCACCGTTTAAGCTAAACGGGCTTCGTACAACCGGCCCCTACATTGTTTGTTACGTTCTGGCCCAGTTCCAGGGGCGTAGGAAGCTCATAATTTTTGGTAGGGCCGACCAACACAAAATTTACCAAATTTTCAAATCTAGACCTTCAAAGGGCATTTTCTGCCATTTTGAAGTGTTATTTTGGAAAACATTTGACAATTAGTCAACTAAAGGATAACAATGGATTACATCATTAATTTTACAATTTTCTAACATTCTTTACTCCGAAATGCAAACTAAAACGTAATTATATTTGTATTGAATAAATAAATATGAATGTATAATAAAATGACTATAGATGACTGTAGCTGTGGAAAAGACTATGCAAACGCAATTTCATAAAGTTACTAGCTTTAATGATAAATTCAATAATGGTATATTCCAAGATTTTTGCAGGGGCCAAAAGCTTGTTTAACTTTGGGGGGGGGGGGCTTCACTCACACAGCGGTAGACAATGGTATTATGGTAATTAGGCTGGTGGGAAAAAAGACCCAGTGGGTTGAAGTTACACTCCTTTTTATTGAAATAAAGATATTCTTTTTTGTTTATTGGCTTTTGGCCTAAAACTTATTTGATTTATTTGGCTCAATCAAACATTGCTTTTGTTTATCAAAACTCACTTAGTTTGCTGACATTTCTGTAGGTTTATTTTCAAAGTATGTTGGTAGCAGTTATAAAAATGTATGAAAATTATACACACATATATTCGCTTGAAATTTCCATCTACAAGATCCTTCAACATTCAGTTATATTTTTACACATTTTATTTACTTTAGGGTAGACAAATATAAAACAGTTAAATGAAATCTTAGAGGCCATGGAGGGTGACCTGCTCGCAGACGCTCACGCCAAGCGACGAAAAACAAACTTCTGCTGAACCGAGCGCCAGAACGAATTCTGCTATTTCACAACGTCTATTTTGATCGTCCAATCAGAATCTCTGATATAAAAGCGTGATTCTTGTGAAAATGCATAAATTAATTATAACAATTTGCTCACAGCTTCGTTGAACTCCATATTGAATTTAAAATGCTAATTATGCTGAATATACCGCAAAACGTCACTTTCCAGAATTTGGAAGGTAAATTCTGATTGGTTGAGGGGAAAACATAACTCGTTCTGGCGCTCGGTTCAGCAGACGTTTGTTTTTAACACACGCAGAAATTAGGCCAAAACACTTGAGAATGGAGCATAAATACATGGATTTTTTAGCATTTTCTTGAAAATGTGCGGACAGAAATTCAGCTTTGAACTTCTGCGCGGGGAACGCGTTTACGTGTGAGAACTGGCTTCCCACCATGGGTCAAAGGCATAACCATTACTTAACACTATTTCCTTTGCCTTACCTAGGGCACCTCTTGATGGAGACGGTCGGATATAAGCATTAGGGTGTCTACTCAGTTCTGTCATTCGTGTTTTATCTCCCAGTAATGACCCACCAGTCGTGACAGATGATGGATCAACAGCCAGTACAGCCACCCTATAATCTCTGTCAGTCAACATTGTACCTAGAGCTTCAATAAATGTAGATTTCCCTGCCCCAGGCGAGCCTGATATACCAATACGATATGAATGAGGCTGAAATAAATTCTGTCGACATACATTTAAAACTTCTTTTAACAGTTGTTGAGCTAAAATCTTTTTCTTTGGATGAGAAGACTCTATAAGAGTAATAGCTTCAGCTAGTCTAGCACGGTCTCTGCCTAGAACTCCCTCAATAAGATATTGAATGCTTTTGTTTGATGTCCCTGAAAGATGTCTGGGATATGAGGAAAGTCTTGGAAAGCTATAAATTTTATTCAATAATCTATACATGATTTAAAACGATTGTCCATTTCATTATAAATTTGTGCTCTGAAATTTGTGCAGTCCTTTTCGGCTTTTCGTGACAATCACGCGTGAAAGTCTCGCACTATATCTCGTTCCCAGGACACGATGTTCAATTTATAATAGAGAAAAATATATTTCGACAAAAATTTGGACAAGAAATTATAAAAACGTTCAGTTTTCGTCTCAAAATATTGTTTTTTCTATGAATGGGATCGAAGGTATCTGGTCTATACCGCAGAATATGGGATTGGGGAGATTATGAGGAAGAAAGCAGCGCTCTGAATGAGACTGAGAACAGGATAAATAACCTCTTAAACAACTATAGAGGATCAATTTTTGTATTGAAACGAGTTAGGTAGGTATATTCCGAGTGAGTGAGGACGGTAAAAGAATAAAGATTTATAATATGCAATGCAAAAATTAGATATGGTCAGTGTGGTAATAGTTACATGATTGTATAAACTAGTTTATACAGTTACATCATCAAAAAAGTATAAACTAGATACTGATACAAATTATACAAATATGAAAGTAATGTATGAGTCAATTCCAACTGCGATCATCCCCCCCCGGGCGAACCCCCGGGAATTTGACTTTTCGAAAAAAAAGGTCAAATTCCCCACCGTGTGGGTGAAAACCATCGTCAAATTCCCCACGGTGCGGGTAAAAAAACATAGTCAAATACCCATCTGCCTCGTAAGATTCCCATATATAAATTCTTAATGTGTATGTGAAGAGGACCAGGACTTTAAATGTATTTTGTTTGAATGAAATAGTGTATTACTTTTACCATTTTTAACAACTAGAACATAAAGTTCTCCAACAAAACAAACCAAACATTTTGTTCATATACATGCATGTGTTTTCACTGAAGGGGTCACCCTGTATAAATAAAATTGTGTTATGTTATGTTATGTTAGGGTTCTGATCTTTTTAATAGAGAGCTTAAGCAAGCGACGGTTTTGATTCACAGACACCAACCCAGAAGTAAATTGAGTCGTTATAGATGGTGACAGCTGTTCTTGTTTGACATCACAAACGTGAAATTAGATTGACTACCGTTCTTGATTTCAAGCAACAACTGCTGACACCATAATTAACGGCTAAGTTATGTACGCATATTACAGCTGTTCTATAAACATCCCTGGTGCGGTTCCAAACTTTATACAAAAGCATTTTTAAGGCAGGACTTTACGCAATAAAATTAGTCAATTATGAAGTTCTAAGCGCGACCACTGACCAATTTCGCACAACCGGGAAACGAGTCAAATGCCCGACGGGGTGGGAACGGTTTCGCGTCAAATTCCCGCCTGTGCGGAATTGACTCATGCATAAGTAGTTCATACAGTTACAAAAGCCCGGTTTACACGACAAGTGTAAAGGATTTTGGTACGGTACGCTTAAATCCTGGTCTGTGTACCTAAAGTATTTAGGAACGGTACGCTTTATTTTTGTCATGTAAATACAATCGCGGACCCATAATCTTAAGAGGACCAAGACCACCGTACCAGTATAAAACAAATTTGAAACTACGTTCTTACAGTCAGCACTATTTTCAAGAAAATCTTTACCATCTAACGCATCACCGATATTTTGGCGGCCAAAACTGCCAAATTTAAATTTGTAAACATGGCTGCTCCGCCTGCTCGAAATCGAAGATATGTAAGGAGACTTTCGTGTATTTTGCTATATTTTAAAAAGAATTAAAACTATTTCCTGAATTAAATACAAATTCAATACAATACAAAAGCTAATATTTATGTATTAATCCGCTGAACAATGAAATTGCAGACTTTCCTTGCGCTGCAGCAGAGACATTTGAACAGTAGACACTGCATAGACAGTTCAGGTTTATGAACAGTAAATATTAGACTAGAAAAAGCCTTCATATTACTTGAATTTGTTGTTTTACTTGTTTTTAATAAGATTATATATAAGCTTATTATGTTTTGATATTAATTTAAATTGAAAAATGTGGTCATTGTTTTTATTGCATTTATTGCGATATTATCGAATATCGTGATAATTTCCTTGACATTAATCGTGAGATGATTTTTTAATATCTCCCAAGCCTAGTCGTTGGGTGGCCAGGTAGCGTTCACAACGCCAGAGTGTTGTCCAATTCTACAATATTTAGAAAGGGTGTTGAAAATACCCTTTTTATTGGAATCGATTCACGGTCCATACAAGGAAAGGACATACCATCACTTATCATGGGGGACCCTGCTTACCCTTTCTACCATGGCTGATGAAGAGATATACAGAAAACGATGACACCCCAAGAGTACAAGGTGCATTTAATTATCGGCTTAGCCGAGCAAGGATTACAGTGGAGAACACCTTTGGAAGGTTCAAAGGCAGATTCAAAAGATTTTCAAAACGTGTGGACATGGAAGTATCAAGTCTAGTTAATCTTGTGCTATCATCGTGTATCTTGCATAATGTTTGTGAAGCCCAGAACAATGACTTTCTCCCTCACACGTCACAAGCAACTACCAGAAGGCAGACTAGTTGATGTTGATCTTGATGTTGTGGACCCAGAAGATATTCGTGAAGCTTTAGCAGCATATTTTGTTTCACCTGAGGGTTCTTTGCCACAACAGGATTGAATATCGCATATGTACCAGTTAAAATACCTGGACCTGACTACGTCTTTAACTTTATTTTAACAAACATAATAAACATATGTTTAATAAACATAACATTAACTATTTACACCAATGCAGATACGTGTAAGAGCATACAAGTAGGACATTGGTATGTGCTACCAAGGACATGGTATGTTTCTAACGATTAAATTATATCAGAACGCAACTCTGTGATAATATACTTTCTAACAGTTCATAAATACATCTCAACAAATTTGTTTTACCCTTAATTAATATGAACGAAACGAAACTTTGTTCCGGCTTATAGTTTGAAGTATGTGAACGACTGGTCAGTCACTATACTTTCTGTGTTAGTGTATGTTGGGGCATCCTGCATATTTAGTCCAGGAGAAGTTAACATTCATATAAATAATATAATGTTAAGTTCGTGCTCCCTCTCTCTTCGTCTTTCGTTTTCCAACGCAAATTATTCCAGATGGAATTGTTGCTCTCTCTTTTGCCTTTCATCGTCCAACTTTTGATATCTGAAGTGTAAAATCTTTCATGATTCTGAAAAACTGTAAATTGTTGTGTTTGCATCATATAAAACAAATGATAAAGTCAATAAACAAATAGAATTCACCACTATAGCAAATTAATCATAGAGAAAAATCTTACATCAAAATGTATAGAAGCCAAACTAACTCAAAAGACGATGACTAACGTCTGGAATTTGAGATGTACTCAATTTATTGTAAATGCAAATGTGCAATTATTAGCAATCGCTGACAAAGCGAACTTTCAGAAATTTCACTTATCTTACAAATACCATAACAAGATCTAAAGAATAAGACTGGATAGTTACATTACATCACCTTTTAAAGTCTTCATTTGAAGATTCTTGAAATTTTTGCATTACAACTTCTAATGATTTCTCAACATTTGATTTTCGTTTTTTCCTTTCCGCAGGCAGTTTTTTATCTTCCGATGTTTTTGTCATCGGAATTTTCTGAGCTGTCTCCAAAGATGCATCTTCTTCCCAACTAGGCCCGTCTCTACTGTTGGACTGTTGTGTAGATTCCTCTTCACCTTTATCTAAACACAAATAACCATTCAAGGAATAACAAATATGCCACGAGGCAGAAAAGGGGTAGTTGATGTGGTTTTCTATTTCCAATATACCATTTGCTGCTAATGAACTCAACTCCTTGGTTTCAACTCCTGTTAAGCAGATACAGATACAGTGTGATGAGGCCAATTAAAGATTTGCCAATGGCATGGGTCACCTGTATTCAGTTGAAACGTGGGCCCTTCAGTCAGGCTGTAGAACTACAGAAAATTGTTGGAATCTGAAATGCACTTTGAATTCTTCTCTTATATAACATAGGACTTTCTGATAGAATTAAAATATAAATGTTGCTTACCAAAAAAACGGACATGGTTAAAAATAAGCTGATTGTATTGATTAAAGACATTGTAGTACATTGGGCCCAAAAAATGTCTGGGGGAATACTCCCCCGTTATATTACTGATCCTACAACTGCAGTACCTACATTTTCCCCAACAAATTTCCTCATACAGTACAATCATTTAAATGTAGCAACTACAAAATGCTATTGGAGGATAAAGGACAGGGATGGTTAAAACCAGTAAAGCCACTATACCTTTTTCAATTTCATTTGACACTCCAAACGGATTATGTTCATCACAGTTGGGGCAATAAAAAGTGTCTTCATCAGCATAAACTTTTACAGTTCCATTTTCACTCACATGCACACCATAGCTATGAATAACCTGCTCATACGAGCAGGATTTACATTTTTTGGTGTCTGTGTTTCCGATCCCATATTTTTCAACAAGATTATCAACTAGAATAAGATACATATGATTCTATATCCGACAAATGGGCATCTTTGCTTGTATTAAATGTTTCATTGTAATAAATTACGAATTCTGTAATTTTGGCATTCTGCGTTGCTTCCACTGAAAAAATATTTTAGCTTTTTATCGCAAATAAAATGACGACTTAGAAAAATAAGGTTATATATCCTGATAACTCTGTTTTAACGAGAAAAAATAGAAAGGCAAAATCCTAGAAGTTCACCTACGTTACACCGATTGCGCTATGCGTGCCACGATGCAAGCAGGTGATAATAATCAGTGTTTTTACAGTATTTACACTCCGTGAACAACGTCCATCTCTTCCATAGAAATAATAGATATCTATTATTTCTATGATCTCTTCCCTTTTCGTTCTTCTTTAAATTTTAAACACATTGTTTTACAGAATAATGTAAAATGTAATATAACAATCTGCGCATGAGATCTGAATACGCTGAAAGTTATATTCAAGTTTTCAGTTTTGCGATTGCAGTGATCGGTATTCTAAAATCCATTTTGATATGGAAGTTATACATTGATACGCAGCAGTAATATTGTAGTCTATATTTCCAATTTGTCAGGTGACTTACATGCATATGTATATTAACAACCCAAAGTCACATCCACAATGTTATTAAGGTTAGGGTTGGAGATAGGTTTTGGATTGCAAGGATTAATGGGGTAATGGTTAACCCAATTTTTCAATCTATTTATCACGTTTAGTTCAATGTTCTTCAATGAAGATGGTGACTTAGCTCATGAATTTTATGAAGAAGTGAAGTCTAAAAAGAAGAAGCGATCAAAGATGAAGAAAGTTGATTGCAGTCTATTACGACCACAGGTAAGGAAATTTACCCTTGTCTCTTCTTTTTGTCCAAGTATTATCAAATGTATATTGAAAGCATCCACAACTATAAAAACATTTATTCTGACTTGTACAGTGATTTATTTACAGGGACAAGTTGATTTGCAGTTTCCAAAGATCCACCCAGATCTGCCAATCATCATGTGTGAAGTTTGAAAAGGAGGTTTGCTGCTGTCTGCAGAAGCACATGCCAAATAGATGCCTCATTAAATGCCTCATTAAATGCCTGGTGTTCAAGTTTTCATATAGACGGCCGGCCAACTCTTAAAAATGTGCCCCAAAAAAGTGTTTGATGGCATTGTTTGTTACAAGCTGCCAACAGGCATTTTCTTAAAGCTCAGGCATTGACGAACAAGACTATATATGTTGCCATCTCTGATTTTGAATTTACAGCCAAAAATTTGAGAATTAAAAATTTTTTCCTATTGAATTACTATAACAGCAAAAAATTCAAAATTTCATATTGACGTTTTACAAAAATAAACTATATCATTAGAAAGTTCACAAAAAAGTATATATAAGACATTTAAACGAGTTGTACGTTTTTCATACCGTATTTTGAGTTGCTGACGCTCAAAAATGCAGAAAATGCACTAATTAATGCTATTCAGTTACTATTTGCCAACTTTAACCTTCTTTAACTCAAAACGGGCTTGAAAAATCGCATTAGCCATTTAATTGTCTTATGTATACTTTTTGGTGAACGTTCTATTGGCATAGTTTATTTTTGTTAAAAGTGAACTTGAAATTCTGCATTTTTTGCTATTATAGTAATTCAATAGGCAAAACTCTAAAATTCTCTAATTTTTGGCGGTAAATTCAAAATCAGAGGTGGCAACATATATAGTCTTGTTCGCCAATGCATAAGCTTTAAGAAAATGCCTGTTGGCAACTTGTAACAAAAAATGCCATCGGAGTCTAACTTTTATAACTTTGGCCGGCCGTCTAATAGATTCAAGAACGAAAACTATATAATTTATTTGCAACTGCTGTATTGATCAACAGTGTTTTCTATCTCTACGAAAGCCACCGAAGGTTACCATTTGGCATGACGTGTGAGGTCTATATTAACTGCAGATGACTAATTAAATAGTATTTATTAATAGTAAATTTAAAAATGAAAGTAAAATCACTGATCTTTAAATACATGAAACTAAACTGATTGGAAGATCGTGCGTTTGAATTTCGACAGTACTAAAAATCGTAAAATAGTTGAGGGAGAAGTAGCCTGCATCTACCCGCGGCAGAACACAGACCGGCAGCCACGCAGGCCAAGGGCTGCTGCGGTTCCTTCGCAAAGCCAGTAATATCCCACCGTGTACATACACAAATACATGACCAGTCTTGTAAAGAACATGCAAGTGACATCGAAGGTCAACGTTGCAAGATTTGTTCAGCTTCAAGGTGAGCAACATCGGTACGTGTAATCTTTTGATCTCACGTCAAACCAGGGCGCTTATATATAATCATTAATTATTCATAAGCAAAATACAAAGGAAACTCATGACCCGTAGCGGATCTATATATTTGATATAGACTTGCTCAAATTTTCTCCTTCAATTTTTACAGCGTAGATAACATCAATCTTCAAAATTCCAACGCCAGTGAGAGTACAAAACGAGTCATTTTAGAAGTCATATACAAACCGTGCGAGAGGTCTTTATCAGATCTAAAACACTCGGCTGCGCCTCGATGTTTTAAATCAGATAAAGACCTCTCGCACGGTTTGTATATATTACATATAAAAGCGCCCTGCTTTGTATGTATTTCCTCAACAGCGTATCTTTACCTTCCTTCAAACACCATGGCAAACTCTGATTAAAATAAAAGCACGTCGTGCACGCATATTCTTTTAGTCTCAATCAAAAGGTGACTGACTGATCGACTAAATACGTTACCCAGGTGAACGTGTTAGACCGTAGCCGAAACGTTTGTCAACGGGTTGTAAGAACATGTTACAAGGCTTTCCGCCACTTTAGGTAAAAAATTCAAATTCATGAGTCTCGTATGTATCTATCAGTGACAGTGTTTTCATGTATTCCTTTGTTGGATCGAGAGTATGAAAAAAGTATTGCTATCAACAACCATGCACAACTGAAACTTTGAGATAAACGTCATCTGACGATATCATCAACTAAAACTCTTCGTCATCAACATTCAGCAAAACCTGAAATTGGCCCGACAAATCACAAGTGTAAACGTAACTCAATATTATGTTTAATAGGAGTAAAACAGCACAGGGAGCAGCTTCATCTGTGGTATTAAATACGGTATGCATGCTCGCTGCATGTGCTTAAATATTGAAAGAATACTCCGTTCCGTATCAAATTCTCTATTAACCGAAGCGACATTGCCACAAATATAGAGAAATTATAAAAATGTTGTGACTTTGAAGACTAGTTTAAGGATTAAGTGCGTGGCACAAAAATTATGCAACCAAATAACTGCCTGAAACTTTACTTGTGGCAAAACAAGATATTCATCGTGGTACAATCAAAACAGTCATATACAGCAAATACGTATTTGAAAGAAAACGAAATATTATTAGCTAATATAAAACTTAGATAATGAAAATGAAGAAACTAAGATTAAATTACAGAAGTGCATGCAATTCTAGCGCCGTATACACTTCGGAGATCATGTTATATAGTTGTGAGGCATCTTGAAGATTCTTTTTATGAGCACTTTGACGTCTACATATTTCATATTTAGCGGAACCTATATCGGACATAAGGGACTTCAACATCTTCACCATCAGCATCATTACAGCATAATTCAAAGACTAAAGCTTTAACATGAGGCTTGATCTTTTTCCTTGATACTTTAGCAACAAGTTCTGTCATCCTGAGATATGAAAAATAACATATAAAATTTACTTCAATGACGAACTTTCACCAATCACGGAGCACACAAAAATTACCGAAAGGTGGGGTCGAAGTAAAACAAAGCAGGGCCAGGACATTTTTTACCTGCCAGAAAGGCAGGGCAACGAGTTTTTTTCAAACCAATATAGTAGGGCATCTACTTTTTTGTATCACAGATAACCCATAAGTTATAGCATAAATTAACACAAAATAACATGGTGATGAACAGGCACCTGTTTGAAAAACTCAAACGTCTATAATATCATACAGTAGTAAAGTTGTTCCTGCACAATATGAGAAAACGATCTTAACTAATAAGAGATTGACCTGCATAAAATTGACTGTCTGCAGTGATCGCACGGCTATAGTTATTCACTTCATTCCGTGCACCTGTCTTGCTTCGGGGCAGGATTACTGACAATCATAATTGTAGTTTTCATTTCTGAGCATAAAACTGTCCTTTCTCTGCAGATGAGAGACAATGTTTCCTGTACCTTTGATCAATGGGATATGTGTTTTCGTAAAATTTGTACAAGTACAACAATTCCTAGGGATAATACTGCTCCTCGGTTTTGTCGACCATGATCAAAGTATCGCGATTTTAGTACTTAAATAGAACGGCACACAGCTGTATTATATAAACATGTGGACACAAAAGGCAGGGCTACTACTTTTTCATTAAAGGATGTATCATCCGCAGTATTCCGCGACTGAGGCCTTACAACGACTGAAATGGACAACATTGGGAACGAGGAGACATAAGCACCGATGCACTTTCATTTATAAATGCATAAACGGTCTAATTGACTTTGATTTGACGAAGAACGAAAACATCCACGACCACCACACAAGAAAACGCAGCGACTTACATCTAACAAAATCAAAGACAAACAAGGGGAAACAAAGACCTACCTATCAAGCATCTATGGACTTCAACAATCTAGAATCAGAACTAAAAGACGCGTATTCACTATCAAACTTTAAAACATTATTAAAAAGTCGTTGCGTTTGTAACTTGTAAAGTTCTCATCCTCATCTTTTCTTCACCTTTCTCTTTCCTTTTCTTAATTTCGCTCTATTTCTCAATTTCTCTCTTATCTCACTTAAGGTGGTCGTATCCCTTTTAACCTTTTTTTTAATTTTAAAGATAATAAATTGAAAATATCATTTAAACATCATATCTCATGAACCAATTACCCAAATCTAATGAACGATATATTTTAATTGTTGCATTATTTGTACTTTTATTGAGATATTTATGATGCAATTTGTGAATAATTCATCAATAATGAAAAATATTGAAAGCCTAGAAAATTACAAACCACCTTAATTAGATTAATTATTGTATCATGTCTATATGTATATTTATTGTATACAGTGTATGTTATAAGTATTTAAATATTGTTAAGTATTGATGTAATTTGTAGTGGAAGGACTCCACTGAAAAACACTACGGTGATGTGGGTATCCTCGTTAAATATAAAGATAATAAAAGGATAGCAGCAGGGCCACAGGGCAAAGACCTTTCTTTTAGACGAAGCAGGGCAAAGACCTTTCTCTCCGGCCCTACCTTTTTTCGTAATTTTTGTGTGCTCCCTTATATACAGACATTCCTCTACATTTAAAAAGAAAACATCAATACCACAAACAAGATTAAGCTATTCATTTATACTATTATAGATAAAAAATGTCAAATAATTATTTTGTAGAATTCTGAAGAAAATTATTTTGCAGTCAAATGCAATTCATCCATTCAAAATCTGGCCATCCATCGACTAGAACGTTATTCATATTGCAACGTTTGTTACAGTGGATACCTTCATTTTGAATATAGCGCGACAGCTCATACAAACTAAGAATCTTAAGATATTTACTTACTTTAACGGTAGACGTTCCTTGAGTTTAGATTGAGGCATAAAGAACGAGTAGAGCATACACACTCCTTGCGACAACATGGATACTTCCAGCTTATGCTCATTCTGAAATTTACATAGAAAATTGAACACAATCTCAAAATTTAGAGTATACAGGTTTTGGGCGTTAGCATATAGCAATCGTCACAAAGCGTCAGTAAAATAAAGCAAAACCACATATCAATCAGTTAAGACGGGCGAATAACTCAATTTAAATACAATCCTATCCCAATCCTCGAGACATCATTTCGGGATAGTAATATGTAAAGTCACCCGTAAAGATGGTTCACGCCACTGACCTATATATACTACTGATCTGAGTGATAGCAGAGTGATCTGGGAAAGATAGTGCGTAGCATGGCGGGAGCTGACGCCACTTTGAGGGGCAAAACCAAATTTGGTCCGTTTTCCCACGGTGATGATCACTATGTATCATATGAAAGCCAAGGTGCTGTCATTAAATTCTCTGAAATATTAAATTCCCGCACAAATATTTTCAAGTGCTTATAAGAGCTTTTTCACGATTCAACTTATTTGTTGTTGTTTACGTTAAATGATTTTGTTGAGGATTTGAACCTTTTCGTCTATCATGAAAGACAAAAATGAGCAACACAATTAAAACATCTATATTTTGACATCACAGCCGACCGTGCGACTTCATCGTCTAACAATGGGGAAGTTCCCTTCTTACACTGTCAACTACTTCTCAAAACTTTAGGACAGGCGTTCGTCGTTTTTAAATTTCTACTTACTTGAAAATAGTCCATGAATCCTTGAAGGGTAAGTTCTTCTCCCTTTTCGTTGAGAGTCAATTCAAACCTATCCCAGAGACTAAACTCCGTCTCGTTATACTAAAGTGAAACAGATTTCATACGCAAAGGGGGAAATCTTAAAATATATTTAATAAATTAAGAAATTGGTAAGATGTGCATATTTATAATATACAAAACAAACATATTCTGTATAAACAACAATTGTCGTTTGTGAATATTATTGAAATTATCATATAAATTATATAGATAACTGTACTTACTTTGTTTTTAGGTGCAGAGATTGGTTCAGAAAATGCGAAGAAAGGCAAAGATAAGTTAATAAATCCATTTTTGAACGTCTCTAATTTCCTACTTCCTTGAATAACCTGCCAACAGACAGACCAAAAATCATACTTCAGATGTATACATAAATAAAGTACCATGGATACAGGTCCAACACCGGATGTGTTTCCGCTATTCGTCCGAAAAAATATTACGTAATAATGCGTACATACCTTTAGACAATAAATTAACCTGAACCTTGCCGGCACCCAACCCCCACCCTACAACTGGCCCGCATCCTAACTTTCGATCAGACATTACATCTTACATGCGAACGATTATAAGGCGGACGCCTCAAGGGAATGCTTGGAAACTAATGAAATTTACGTGGTATCATTTTAGCATGTTTAAAGAGCGAGAAAAATACTTGTGTCGGACGAACAACGTTTACATATTGGGATCCAGTGTCGGACCTGTAAATAAAGTAAATATAGCATCCGAAAAAGAGCAAAAGGCAATAAAAAGAAGAGAGAGCTATGGGTTGTGCGATCAGTTGATAACCAAACGAGTAGACCAAGCAAGCAGCAATGCAAAGATTGCACAGATGTACAGATTAAATGCAAACAAATATATGGCATATATACAAACAATCAACAAATTAAGTCTTAGATTCTTTACCTTGTATAGCTCCAAGCAGACTAGTCCTGATACAACAGCAGTTGTTGTCGCTATGGCAGGAATAATTTTACCTGCGATTAATTTGCTCTAAACAAACAAATGATCGATACATGACGCAAAATTTGCCCGGCAACTTAACAAATATTACGCAGGACATCAATTATGCAATATGCTCATGAATTCTAGACTTGAGCTTCTTATTGATGCGCCGCGTTAGCAGTTGGTCAGTGACGCCAAACTTGGCGCATTAATTGCTTGTTAATTAGTAGAAGATAAGGTAGCAATAAAAGTTCATTGATAAAATTATGTTATTGCAAAACCTATCTGTATGTGTTAAGATAACACAAAAATGCAACGTAAAACGTTTCTACACATTATATTGCATTAGAACTACACAAAGAAGTAAAAATATGTTTATGTCCAGTACCTTGTGTCTATCAGCAGGAGCTATAGCATAGTTTTCAGCACGGAGGTTAGAACATGCCACAATGAAGTCCATATGGAAGTTGCTATCATCATCCTAAGTAAAAAATATATTTAGAGTTCATCAAAACTGTCATCGCGCATGTGCCGCTTCTAGACACAATAAATGTGGCAGCACCCATCTCTGTTGTGTTCATATATTATATGTAATAGGTTCGAAAATTTGGTTGTCAGTGATTTGGATTTTCAGCCTCGATCTTTCCCATCGTAGTATTTATTCCAAAGAATGAAGTCAAGATTTTCTTAATTTATCATAGAAAATCATCTCACAGAAACAAATTGCAATTACCTTTTCAAACTCAACATTAGAAACTTTTATTCCACTTAATACTTCAGAGGAAGGCAGTTTGGAAATTAGTTTGTCCACTTCAGTTTGTTCTAAATGGAATTAAAAAGAACACACAGTATAGGTGGTGTACCAATCCCTAGAGGTTCATTTCAAAGAACACAGAGATTTTAGCCCTGTTGGATGAAAATAGATGTAAATGAGGAAAATCTTTGTCAAATTCACTCAACATGACAGCGATGACGTAAGGTGAGGACTGAGGACAATATATATAGGATGTCAATGACCATATATGCTTCAACTTAAACACACATTGCTTTCGCGGGCATTTTTGTTTGGCCAGTAAATAGCGCTAATGTATGGGCTGATGGGTAGTCCAAGAATTCGAGAATAACACGCAAAATACGTCATTTTACGGCGACGTCCTAATCGGCGTTACGTCGCTAAATCATTCTATTCTCTTACCTACAGACGTTTGTGTCGCAGCCTCCGCTTCCTGGTCGCTCACGTGGATTTTCACACCTGGAAAAATCATAGCACCAAGTTAGAAGTTTTAACGATATTTCACAAGAAACGCAGGTTAGAAGCACTTGACTAACATACCTGATCTGGGTTTAAATGTTGGAACGTTGATTTGTTCTAAGATCTCCAGAATAAACTTTTTGTCTACTGACCCTGGCAAAGGCAATTATCAACATTTGATAGAATTAGCCGCGATGACAATAGAATTTATTAAATTAAGTTTAAATATTCTAAATTTGGGGCATCTCGCTCGATAGGACTGAGATGCCCAAATTTAGAATATTTACCCTTATACCACCATACACTGGCATCACCCTAGTATACACTGGCAGAACCACCATACACTGGCATCACCCTAGTATACACTGGCAGAACCACCATACACTGGCATCACCCTAGTATACACTGGCAGAACCACCATACACCGGCATCACCCTAGTATACACTGGCAGAACCACCATACACTGACATCACCCTAGTATACACTGGCAGAACCACCATACACTGGCATCACCATAGTATACACTGGCAGAACCACCATACACCGGCATCACCCTAGTATATATATATACATGAACTTGTGGTGAGTTCTTGGCAACCGCACTCTGTAGCCCAGTGGTCAGAGCGCTGCACTGGAATCGCAGGGCCGCAGTTCAATTCTTGCCAGAAGGCCTACAGTTGCATTTTCCGCAACTGTTCCTGGTTAGGTCTAAAATATGAATATAATTTTCGCTTCGAATTTCCATCTACAAAACCAACGTTAAGTTAAGTTTAGACTGCCTTTTCCTAAAATAACATGTCTAGGACTTGGGAACACGTGATTTTATACCGTCAGTGTTCAGAATAGTTCTTTGATATGTACTTACCTTTAAGATTGTAAACGAAAGCACGCAGATTGGCAGCAGATATAATGAAATTCAAGTGGGTTTCCTGCAAGTATACAAAATTATTCAATTTCTAGCCTGCACAGCAGGTGCCAGCCCGGGAAATCCTGCTTTGCAGACTAATCAATTTCAATACAAGCAACAACTCAAAAGAGAACGGAAAATGATATAAATTCCCTCATAAAATGTCAAATGAAATATAACGTACGTTGCAAGGATCAAATATTAATGGATGCGGACATCGTTTTGGACCTGACCAAAATGGCTGACCAGAGCTGGTTGTCTAAATAGAAAATATCAGCAACGTTAGTTCACATGCACTGTATAATGCGATATTGCGCTGTATGCAATTTGAAGTTTCACTTAGCACCTGGTTGAAGGGTGCTTTCTTTATTACAATAACTACCACAACAATGATTAATGCATACATAAGTTTGTTTCTGTTCTAAGAATATTTATGATTTGGTACGATATGGTATGATATGGTATAAAATGGTATGGTATGGTGTGACATAATACGGTGATATGGTATGGTTTTGTATGGTACGATATATGGTCATATGGTGTGGTTTCACGAACACTGTGGCAATATGTAAGTAATTCTTCTGTTGTCACTGAATACCAAACAGACTATAATACTTGACCTTAAAAAATATCGTTAGGTTCTTCCTAGTCTAAACATACCTACAACGTCTATTCTTGTATTAAGCCAACATTTGATGTTTAAGGTGTTTAACTGTAGATGACTGGTTGTAATTTTCATGATGCATGGTAACTATTCTAATCGTGAGATTTCAAACAAACCTGATTAGGAGGGAAGTTATGAAGAAGTTGTGCAATTTGATTGTGGTAATTTTCTTGGAATAGAAGTCTCGCCCACTTCACACAATCAGCAAAATTCTTTGGTAGTTCATCCACGAGACTTTTATGAATATTTTCTAAAGTTTCAACCTTCATAAAGAAACAGTTATAAAATCAGTTTCAAAACGTTTTAGGACAACTGTCATAACTGCGCATAATTCTAACAGAATTGGACCCCCCATGCAAATAATGACTGCCCGATCTAGTCATACTCTGAGATTAATTGATTGAAAATAATCTTTAATGAGGTAAGCCAGATCACTTATCCAGTGATTTTCATCTGGGACCTTACACTATATTAAAGTAGTTTACATAAACATTGCACTACCTAGACTACCTAATATTTAAAACAAATAACTAATTAACAAAGACAGATATGCATGCAAACTAACCTATGTTACAGAAAAATATTACAATTCTTTCTTAAAAACATGGAGTTCCTTAATAGCTCTTTTTGAGAGTTCAACTTTGTTCCAGTCATTCGATGCATGAGACATTACAGTCCATTGACCCCAGCGTCGTCTAGACATGGGTTTCCTAATATTCTCTTTGTTCCTATAGTGTTATATCAATCTCCGCTGTTCCAATGGAATCCAACCCAGTTCTAGTAACGCATTACTAGCCGAAGAACAATATGGCAAATCTAAGATTTCCTGAGCTGACTTATTGTGCAACACTTGTAACGATTGCATCAAAGTACTATTGTCCCTATCTCCCCACACTATACATCGCAATAATCAAAAAGAGGCAGAATAAAAGAATTAAAAAAGAGTACCCTAGTACTCACGGGGAGATAAGCCTTAATTCTTCTAAAAAGACTCAGTTTCTTCATTATTTGCTTACTTATATCATTTACGTGATCATCCCAGGTAAGGTGATGATTTATGGTGATGCCTAAATATTTGAAAGAGTTACACGCTTCAAGACATTATCCGGATATATCCACGCTAACATGAGGTATGTAGGTTATTGTCTCTAGAATAGGCCTCCAGATAATTTTTTCTTTAGCTTACAAGCAAACAAGTGCAATTTTCAAACCTGTTGAACACCAGGTAGTTTCGCAAAACGCTCCATAAATTTAGGATCACTACAAAAAAAAAGCACCGTCACAATAAAACGCTATTGTATAGTTACGCATTAATACAATTATTAGAAATATATTATAGTTGTACTGTAAATGAAGAAAAGTAGTTACGTTAGGTACTGTATAGCATTCTCCGCTACTTGCGTGAATAATCCTTCAAACGCATCTCTAGCCCACTAAAGAAAAGAGGAAAACGATTAATATGTGTTTGCTAATGCCTCACGTAAGCACAGGTGTAAGAATCATTCAATAATACTTTCTATACACGTATCTAATAAATTTAGTAGCTATATAATGTAAGCTGGTACTGCAGTACTCCAATAGCCATGTATATCTAGATAATAGTAATGTATATTAATATAGTATATGTAAGATGGGATACCTGTAGCGTATGTTCTATGGCATTAGGGAAATTCTTTAATGTACAGATTGGTATAGATTTCTCTGGCGGATCTTGACTCGAGCTATACGACTCAGTTAAGAATGGATAAACAACCTAAATAAACATGTACATTTCAGCGGGTATACAGATACTTACTCGAAGACTTGAACCTCTGCTTGGAAGGACAAATGTCAGGTCGAGATAAAAAATGGCCGAAAATTTTATCCGTTCTTGTCGGACATGCATGTCGGACAAAGTAACGTTTTGCGTATTATGGCCATTCGCCAGGATTCGTAGGAAAACAGATCTTCATACCTTATCTTACTACTAACAATTCTGACGAAAGGCCGTTGTTCAAAACATCGAGGCGTTCTTAAACGTTTGAAATGATGAATTTTTGTTGTGAAACGTGAAACGGCTGTTTTAGCTCATGTGTAACGTAATCCGCACTCCCCCCCCCCACACTCCCCCTTTACCACCCTCTTTCAAATATTTCGTTATCTTTCTTAGGATATGATGATGTTTTACCTGTACGTTGCCTTTAGTACCCAATGTCCCAGATTCTAATAAAGGTTTTCTATAATAAACACATCTTCTATCCATGTACATTCCTACAAACAAATAATCAAATGTCAGTCAAAGGGAACTCCTTGACGCTGTTGGGTTATCACTTATTGACTTATTTGCAAGATTACGCATATATTCGGAGAAGACATCTAGCGCGTTATATTCTATTACATGTGAAAGAATTATGATGAACTTACTTGCATCAATATTATCCAAAGCATTCGCCACTCCATCTAGATTCTCAAAGAAATCGTCATCATATACTTTTAAGAACAGTTAAGAAATATTTAAATTATTCGGAATTACAAGGATTTCGGAAATTAGAAGAAGATGTGGAAACATTCCAGAGAAGTGAGAGAAGAAAGACTGATATGGTGTATTGGATATGTAGTAAGACGAGATGAAGGAGAGCCGGTCAGAGAGATTATGAAGCTGGAGATAAAGAGAAACCAAAGACGAGATGAAGGAGAGCCGGTCAGAGAGATTATGAAGCTGGAGATAAAGAGAAACCGAAGAAGAGATGGATGGGTTGTGAAAAAGAAGATCTAATTATTGAATTACTGGCGGTGGATATTACAAAGGATAGAGAAGGATAGAGAAAGATGGAGGACAAGAATCAGAGAAGCTGACCTGGATCAGTCTAGGGATAGACATGGGTAAAAGAGGATGCACAATTATTAACATGAAATTTCAGCCACTATTGTAAATATAAAAATAAAGTAAGGAGGAACTGTCTTGAATATTGAGATATATATATATTAGGTAACACGGTGTTCATACAGTAAGTTGTTGTAAAGGATATTTTCAGTATCAGGTCCCACTCTGTTCTGATGCGAGATAATATTAACATCAGGGTTCATCGTCTTCACAGCTCGAGCTGCCACATCAGATTTGAGTTTTTGAACATCAGCAGGTCGAAATAAGAACTGACGATTGAGATTTGATCTTTCTATACTATCCATATCTGTGACGAATATTTTGCCTCGAGGATCTGATGCAAGACCCATCATAGAGAAGTTCTTTAATAGTTCACAACCAATTGCTCCAGAACCGACCTACAAAATAAAGATATTGGTTTAGTATTCGCCTATTATACAGAATATATGTATTCACATGCACAGTTTAAAGAGGTTTTCAAAGGATCTAGAAGAAAAAATGCACTAAACCGATATACTGATTTTTAACTTAACGTTAGAACTATTTTTATGCGGCTACATACTGTATATAAGAGTATATGGCGAACTTATAATAAAATATATTCTCACTTACGACAAAATATTTTTGTGTGCTTATTTTTTCTTGAAACTCTTTTCCAAAGACACATATTTGACTATCGTACCTAGAACCAACCTAAAAATAAACAATAATAAGATTTATTATACACAGCCAAGTACTAAGAATAGACGCAAACATATAAGGAAACGATCTTTTGAACGATACCTAAAGCTTTACTAAAGCTTTACTAAATACTTTTGCGCAAGCACCGCGTGAGTACGTATATAAATATCTTATTTTCAAAAGTAATCGTAAGTAAAACCTATGAAGTCAAGAATCATAACCTTAATAAACCGTGGTCATATGGTTGTCAAATTGAAACGAAGTGGAAGTACATAAATTAGGAGACACAAGAGAATTCTACGTACTGCCTTGCAAGAATCTTCTGCAATTTCTTGCTCTTCAGGAAGACATTCCAATGCATCGAAATAAAACCACTGTACAATAGGATGAAATTTTCCACTGCAAGCCTGCAAGATAAATACAAACTTTCCATAAGAAAAACACGAAGCTACGTACAGAAGGGCAATATTACATTGCTCTTTTTTTGCTAGTTGCTCGTGTGTACGGTAATACGTTTTCCTTTAAAACGAGACTTTCCTTCAAAATTCAATTACAGTACACTGAGACATAAATACGGCCATTAACATAGAATTTACTTGCATGTCAGAGATTTTATGTCGTCAGGCGGGTCTCGTACATCACAAACTACATACTTTCATGTGGTTATAAATAATAAAATACATAGTTATAATCATCCTAAAAAATAGCATTTAAGCTTTGGAGTGGATCGTAAAGCAATTCCATGAAACGAGCAGTAGTTCTCCTAACATCAAGCCCTTGTCTCTCAGCATTCGACACTATTAACAGTATTGAGTATTGATAATAACATACAATACCTTCATGACTTCTTGGGCAGTAATACCACCAATAACGCCTTGCATAGGACATAAATCTCCTCTGGCTTGGTAAGATAGTTCTCGTAATAATTTCTCGTCAATCTCATCAACCTGGAAGAAAATTCATTCCAGGAACTTGCAACGTGGTAACATGCATGCGAAATAATGTACATTCGAATTTATTGGCAAATAACTATAATACTTAATTAAGGCGAGGTATTTGACGCGTATTATCATTTATATTACCCGTGTTAATATTACACAAAACTTGCGGTTTCGCAGGCATTATTTTGGTTATAGATTCATGTCTCGCTGTTTATGAGTTCCTAACTCTAACCGCTGACCATAACCCCGTAACCAGCGAGACAAGATTAATCTATATTCTCATTTTTACAGTACAACCATTATACTGGTTTGCATCACCATATTACCACATTTTAGCTTTTAATAACCAAGGTATATCTTTCGGCGCTTTTAATGAAGTAATATGAACAGGAAATCTTGAGAATATAACTAGACGATTGCAATATTTGTTCCCGTATCGAATATGACAAACTCGTACCGGCTTGAGGCGACATCGTATATTTTATGAAACGTACATTAGCTATTATATTGTGCATAAATTGTACAGCACAACGTATAAAAGTAAAAGATGTCTAATACATAACAATGTTCAAACCAAAGCTCCCGGGTTCGATTCTCAGCACGGAGTAGCAAACCAAAGCTCCCGGATTCGATTCCCAGCACGGAGTAGCAAACCAAAGCTCCCGGATTCGATTCCCAGCACGGAGAAGCAAACCAAAGCTCCCGGATTCGATTCCCAGCACGGAGAAGCAAACCAAAGCTCCCGGATTCGATTCCCAGCACGGAGAAGCAAACCAAAGCTCCCGGGTTCGATTCTCAGCGCGGAGTAGCAAACCAAAGCTCCCGGGTTCGATTCTCAGCGCGGAGTAGCAGACCAAAGCTTCCGGATTCGATTCTCAGCACGGAGAAGCAAATCAAAGCTCCCAGTTTCGATTCCCAGTGCGGAGTAGCAAACCAAAGCTCCCGGATTCGATTCCCAGCGCGGAGTAGCAAACTAAAGCTCCCGGATTCGATTCCCAGCGCGGAGTAGCAAACCAAAGCTCCCGGATTCGATTCCCAGCGCGGAGTAGCAAACTAAAGCTCCCGGAATCGATTCCCAGCGCGGAGTAGCAAACCAAAGCTCCCGGAATCGATTCTCAGCGTAGTCAAGCAATTTTTCAGCTTGCTTGGTGTGGAGCCACTCGGAGAGTTATTATTAATCATCTGCATAGTTATGATATCTAATATAATTATAAGATTATTAACTGATATATCATTACCTTGCTACAAGCTTTTCCGTTTATTTCTTTTGCTATCTCAACTAGTTTATTGCCATCCTCCTAAAATAACATATTAATGTACTACTGTAGTTAAAAATGGATTCTACAAAAATCCCGAAAATTACATCTTAATATTCTCTTGAAGAAATTTTGTATTTTACGCCTGTTTATAGATAGATATTTTTCTTGTGATCGACACGGTTGTTACTGCAGGGCATTCAACATTTTGTAGTGTGTGTACATTACGGAAAAGGTACACTGCAATTATACAGTATAGCCAATCACGTTGCGTAAATCTACAGCTCCTGCCATATGATAAATACCTGCACACATGTACACGTGTATACACACTAAGTATGAACTCGTTATATCTACCTGGTTTCTTGAGCGTGGAAGTGACGAATTCCTTTTGTTATATTCATGTAAAGCCTAAATGAAATGTCATTTGTTTTAACAACAGGAGAAGTGTTAAAATCCAGGTATGTACTGTTGTAATAGTCATTAGGACTTTATTATCATGTTAATTAGTTAAGTACCTTATATAATGGCATGTATAATTTGTTTACGAGTTGGTTGAAATACATGTGCTGATTAAGCTAAGACTATGCTGTTATAACATGTACAAAGAGATCAAACCACTCAATTACCTGAAAACCTAGATGAAGTTGTGCTGGACGATCAAACTTGGCAAAGTCAGTTATAAGAAATTCAGGATCGTGAAGTGCTTTCTTTATTGATTTCTAAAATGTAATAATACAGAAATAACGTTACCATAGCACAACTTTCAGGGTCTATGTTTGGATGGAATCCTTGTTTTGAAAATACATGAAAATTCTTATCCTGATTTCTATCATACAATAACATTTACAATAACCTTGAATTTTGCATGAAGCAGGAGAGTGACATATCGCTCTTCTGGCTTCACTAAGAAGAGTGATAGGGAGTGATAGGGAGTGATAGGGAGTGATAGGGAGTGATAGGGAGTGATAGGGAGTGATAGATATATCCTGAAAACCACAGCATCAGAGTGAAAAGAGCGGTTCAGAAAGATAATTTGAAAGTCCCTTGCAGAAAAACAAACTCCAAGAAGAAGTATCTGTTATGAATTTCAACTGAACTGGCTAAGGTGCGCTGTAAATCGCTCTCTCTGGAGCGAAATAAGGGGAGCTGAAACGCGAGAGCGATCATGCCTCTCAAAATTCAAGGTCTGCATGTAATACTGTATTACTTACAAAGTTCAGCGTCTTTGGCATCTTGCATTGTACAGCATAACCACCAGAAATATAATCTGAGAGTCCGGATGTGTCTCCAACACTGAATGTGTAAGGACCTAGAATGAGACAAATTTAATTTTTCAAGTTTAATTTGGCCCTAATTTGTATTTATGATTTTAACACTTTATAAGTAAAGAGGGTGTTGTAAATTGTGTTCTACAGACTTCACGAGACCACCCGAGCACGTAATTAATTGCATGAAATGACGCCGCCGCATTAACTTGACTTTTAATCAATCATTCTATGCCTGGCAGCTAATCCTCTTCTAAATCTACAAAGGGCAGGTGTATTTGTCAAGCAAAGAGCTTTCGTCAGTATTTGTTATCTTAAATTTTCTATTATCACAATCATTTACAGGAACTACAATTAACTTAATTTGCTGGCGTTACATGTACTGTATAAGGAAGTTACACCTAAAGGCAACACATCACAACATTAAAACAGATATAAAAGGAATTACCTAAAACTTTAATTTTTCTTGGGTCGCAGTTATTTAACTCTGTCATACCCTAAGAATATTAAAGAAAGTAAGAGATGAATAAATTATACATTTTTCATTTCAGAAGGTTTCAACTGCTTTTATATAGTTCTAAAGGTGGTTATAAGATACTATTTGATAGTATTTTTCTACTCTAACATCTACATCTTTCCTACAGCACTTGTCTTTGTCTGTGATTAAAGGATTACCGAATGGTTTTCCGTGCAGGATTGCGTGATCCTAACACGAGCCGATAGGCGAGTATTTTTTAGCTTTCAGAGAGTCGAGCAACATCCCAAGTGTTAGGATCACACATGAGTCCTGCACGGAAAACCATTTGGTTGTTATTTTATAAAATAACAACAAAGAAACAATGGACATTTTAAAAACCCCGCGAAGCGCCTAAAAATTTTCCGTGCATGATTGTCTCATGGGTATTGACCAATCACAGCTCGCGTAGTAAACATGTTATTTTATAATATCCTTTGCTAATTCGTTGTTTCGACACTTTATTCTGAACAAAATTTATCTGTCTGGATTATTTCTGTCACCTGCATGATCGTTTCTGTTCTGTTGTTTTACTACAGTATACACGCTGAACGAGTTCACATTGCCTTTTATAACTAATTTGCTCTAACAGCCAACTTTGCTCTAAATTTTTCTCAGGTATATATAGTTGATAATGAAGGATACAGTATATGTATCCAAGACAACAATACTCCACAAATTGTGATTTACCTGGACTTCTTTGAACGTAACGTAATCTCCACTTTCAAATCCATGCCTTTGTTCATCCAAGCAGGTTACAACGCTTTCTTCACCCTAAAATATTGAACAGATGATTACACCATATACTTAACTTACCAGGAGAATAAAATGCTTTCTACATCTGCTTAGTAAGCAGATGGCCAATATTTAAACCATACTGAGAAGAAACGTTTTAACAATAAATATATGATTAAACATTCTAAACCGATGCAAAAAGTGATCCTAACCTTTGTTATAGCAGAAACCATTATTGTAATGGCTTGCTCGCCATTTGTATCTGTGACAACAAAAGTTTCTCCAAAATCACAAAAGATTTGACTGAAAATAAAAAAGACAGGTTATGATAAAAAAAGCTATAGTATATTATATTTATAAAGTCGTTTTTACTTAATAGTAATTCGATAAACAAGTTTGAGCAAACGTTTGTTACACAAGTTTGTTACAGTTAGTTTTACTGTACCTAAAAAGACCTCTTGTGTCTGCTACAATAAATTTGATGCCTTCACTGTGACAAAATTCCCCAACCCATTCTTGTTCATCTGGGGATGACGCCGTCAGAACAACAACCTTGGAGAAACACAGACAATGTTTTAAAATTCTTCTGTCACAACAACTTTCTTTTCCAACTGTCTAAATATAATTACAGCAGCCGGTTCTATTCGTCTTTTGCCACATATAAGTATGACACCAACAGATTTTGCAAGTTTGCTTGATTATATTGTACATCAAGCGTTATATATTTCTCCCTCTCCTGTCCCTTCCCAAGGGGGACCAAATATGTATGGTACAATTTTTCGCATTTAGGGCAATTTTCGCAAGACTTTTGAAACTGATTCATTCATATATTGCACGTTGAGCGAAAAGCTTCCATGTTAAGCCTTGAAGAAAACACAAGATGTATAAAACGGCAACCTAAATGTTTACATTTACTGTAAAAACTGTACAAATGCCTTTAGTTTAGTACATTCCCAATATCTATACAATACCTGGAAGTTTACGAGTAATTCGTTTGTAATTTGCTTGGTACATGTTGATATAGGAACATAACTATTCAGTTCAGACACACGAGGTTGGGTGACTAATGCACGGTTTTTGCCAGCATCTTCAGGTCGGAGAAAATACTAGAAACCACATTGAGAAACTAAAAATTACAGATTGTCGACCTGCATAACGCAAAATTAATGTTTATAAGCAATAACTACATCTAGGTTGTGATGTACAGTAAGAGGTATAATGAATAGTTAAATATCGAAAATCCTGCTATATCCCAGGGTGGCTGTCTTCATGCATCATGACATGTGGATGACATTGAAGGTCAATGTTTCAAGATACATGTACAACGTATTAAACCTTCGTACAAAGGCTATATTCTTTGTAAAGTTTGACAGGGAAAATAAATAAATAATCTCACCGCACGAGCTCATGTGTCACGCATGTCTTCCGTGCGTTTAACACTGGACGACCTGTATGCATTCCTTAGTGTTCTTTTGGCAAACACCATTATAATATATATCTCACTTTCTATCCAAAGTTCTTCCTAGTTTCAGTCAAATGGTGCTTAAAGTCCTGGGGCCGGTTGTATAAAAAGGTAGTTAAAGTTAACTATAGTTGCGAAAGTTAACCAATCAGAATAGCGAATTTTACAGTTAACTACTATTTAACTACAAAACGGGTAGTTAAAAAGTAGTTAAGAGTTTTATACAACTGACCGTCCGACCCCTTATCAATCATCTGCATAGTTGTCTAATAAATCAGCTGCGAGTTTTACCTGAGATGAAAGATCTTCTATATTGACATTCCCAGTATCATGGAGCGTCACAGATTTGACTCCACCGAGGACAATATTTTTAGCTATAAACAAAGATAAATAACTGTACATTAATACATACGCATGAAATGTGTTCAATACAGAGTAATACAAAGATTTTAGTTTGCCATTGTCTGTTTACTTATATTTTACTTTCAAAACAACGTTATAACGCTGTAAGAAATAACAGTAGATAGCGAATCACAGAGTCTCGTACTTGTTACAGGTCATCTTTTTTGCATCTTTTCAAAGTTGTAGCGATAGTCGATACAGGCGGAAAACGTATTTCAAATACGAATATGTATGTCTGACCTAGAAATACCTAGATTCAGATTGCTAACAAATCGACCAATCAGATTGCTAAATTAGCTTTTCGCTTCGCTTCGCGCGAAAAATTTCACATAGTGGAAAACGGGAATTAGGAAGTCGTTTGTTCGCGATTTTTGGAAGAGCTGAAGGGCTGTCAAATTTTGCCACAGCTATGTTGTAATTTATGTCATTTGCTTATCATGCGCGTGGACGTTTTATGTTCGTAGGCTTGATTGGACGTTTACGCTAAGACTATAATGACAGTATCTTGAAAACCAGATATCAAAAGAGCCCGCGGTATTTCAACTGACTAAAATTGCAACATGTTACCCTGTACGCATGCAGAAGTATGTAGTCAACCGATTTCACTTACCTATTTCAACACCAAGCCCTCTCATTCCAGATATGAAAACATTAGATTTAGCCATCTTTTGCATAGCTTCATGGCCCAACACATACCTAGTGAATAAGCGAGGGGCAAATCACTGATTTAAATCTCGTACACATTCAGAAAAATTACCAAAAAAATCAGAAAAAATCACAAAAAATAGACAAATCACAAAAATATAGAATGTCAAAAAAAGATCACATGATTTTTTAATCTCGTACACTTTTTAGGAGTGATTTTCCCCTCGATTAAAAGAGTATGAAAAACATTCAAATATATGGCAAGACATTGGTGTGGAGGGTTAAAGAACTTAATAGTCACAATGCTTTGAACATCCTTGCCAAACGTAGGATACTCAAGTGTGAATATCAGTCGGCAATTGGCTATTTGCAAAACAAAAACACAATTTTCTCTGAAAGCATAATAAAATCTACGTTACTCAAAATACGGAAAGAATCATTAAAACTTAAAAGTAGAAAAGGATTGTACTTTTTGTAAGTAGCTTCTTTGTAAGTATATTAATCATGTTTCACACATGTATATATCAAGAACAACGTCAATTCAAACGTTTAAGCTTACATAAGAAGCTGAAACCAATAAATGTTACAGGTATCACCTTCAGGTTGGTGTAAAGACTACAGTAAAAGAAGGCATATGGGCAATGGTTAGATATTGCCTGGGGACGATCTAGAATGGAAGAGAATCCCACGGTCACTATGTGCGGTCAGGCAACTCGTTGTCACCAATACATTCTGCAACACCAGCTACAAGACAAGGGGAGAATACAATCGCTCAGGCAATTGCCATTGGATAGATTTTGTCATCACGTGTCAGCGAGACAGAGATGAGGTCAAAGTCACATGAGCCGCAACAACACACCTTTCTGATCACGTCATTACCGATTGCGCAGTAAGGCTTCCTTTACTTTTAAACAAAAGATTAAGCACCAGTATTCAAGTACAAAAGTTAAATATTCCCAAATTTCCGCGGATCGTGCTGAACTAAAGGATACTTTAACAGCTCGCTGCTGACGTCTAGGCTATTCAGAATAAACATAGGGACTGGTTTGATGAAAAGCCCCTTTGCCCGACAGACTTCACAAGGCACATGTGGAATATGACAATGACAAGGGTTCCTAAGCAAAGGAGGACAATTAGCTTTCTCAAGCCATCTTGTCTGCCATTTTTGGGTGGCAAGACAAGGCCTGGTCGCATGGCGTGAGAAAGACTAATTACAAACAAGCCAAGCAGGAAGCACAAACAAAGCCGAGACGTATGAAAAACCACAAACAAAGCCGAGACGTATGAAAAACCAATGGAGCGTAGACAGATCAGAGGAACTCCAGACCAATTTGTGCAGTGATAAATCAGATTTGTACAGTGATAACTGAGATTTGTACAGTGATAACTGAGATTTGTACAGTGATAACTGAGATTTGTGCAGTGATAAATCAGATTTGTACAGTGATAACTGAGATTTGTACAGTGATAACTGAGATTTGTACAGTGATAAATCAGATTTGTACAGTGATAACTGAGATTTGTACAGTGATAATTGAGATTTGTACAGTGATAACTGAGATTTGTACAGTGATAAATCAGATTTGTACAGTGATAACTGAGATTTGTACAGTGATAACTGAGATTTGTACAGTGATAAATCAGATTTGTACAGTGATAAATCAGATTTGTACAGTGATAAATCAGATTTGTGCAGTGATAAATCAGATTTGTGCAGTGATAACTGAGATTTTGTGGAGTAATAAAATATTCCTCGATATTTAAAAATAGGTGTTATTCGCGAAAGGATTGCATCACTTTTATGATCGTTTATCACCCCCCCAGTATACCCCTCCCCTTCAGTGTGAGGGTCCCTTTTTCTCTAAAATATAACAAAGAAGAGTACAGATTCCCATTACCACATATAGCTTTTATACTTAATATTCAGTCTCTCAAAATGGAATTTATCAAAAATTGTGTCTGAAAATGCAGGAAATCAAGCTCCAGAAGCTCAAGAATACGAAAATCTTTGGGGGAGGACCCCCATATTCCCGAGACTCACGGTGTTTTCCCGTTAACCACCTCCTAGTTTAGTGCCTTGACATAGGTTCCTTGGGTTCTTTGATGTCTCCTCACTTACGTATTAGATTAATTTAGTTCAAGATTTGACAAGAAGCCAATTTTCAGGTAGTTCTGTGTTTAACTTAACAACTGATAAAGAGCTACTCAGTCGCCTCATAGCTGTTTAACATGCTGCTAAATTTAGATGTTACCAATTTTTTTCTCTTTGTGCAGTGATAAAATTTCCTTAAAATAATCGCTGTTCTACCAACAACTGAAGATTGCATAATTGGGCTGCAGGTCACCTGGCAAAGACAGCATGCAAGCCGAGGCGTACCGTAAATAATCTATTTAGCCCCCTTTTTTAAATACGCCCTCTCTTTTTAATGTCCCCCTCCCCTTCCACAACAACGAAACACATGTGTACTGCTTGAATTTATCATTTGGGCTGTAATTTCATGTTAGTTTACTGTGTTGCGTATTGTTCCTAGACACCATATCATTTACGCTGTATGAAACCTTTGTAGGCTACAGTACTAAAATAAGCTTCAAACATGGTATTGTTGAGCTGGTCGCATGACTCGCATCATAAACATTGTAAATTCCATAAGTATCAGTAAGGGGATTTTTTAAGAAACATATTTTCCTGATCTATTTATGGCAAGGGACATAAAGAACAAAGAACTGTTGAAAGAATAGAGGAAGAGAAAGCCTTATTTCTTCAATTCTTCTTTAGTACACAAATTGGAAGACTTGGTGTGAAAAGGGTGAACTCATTCGAAAACCAATACCAGCATAGCCTGGTAGCCAGTGATGGCAACAATTGATATTTTGATATTATTCTATTCCGGAATTCAGTCCTCAAATTTTTATTAATTTTAACCTAATCCATTTGACAACTGGTTGACATTTCAAAACAGTAATGAAGAGGGGTTTACGTTAATACAGGATGCATCATTATAACAATCCCTATAATTTAATAGGGAAATGGATTACTTCAGTGTTGTGCACATGGTACTTTCATCTGTGTTGGGAACAGGGCTCAAAATACAAACAATATATGACCTGACATTCTTCTTCTTTTTGGCAGGTCAAACAAAACATTTATAGTAGAAGGTGCTTGTAGATGGAATATTCGAACAATGGAATATTCGAGACCTAGCCAGGAGCAGTTGCGAAAAATGCAACTTAGGCTCTCGGGCAGGAATTGAACCTGCGGCCCTGCGATTCCAGTGTGGGTTCCACCATTGATTTTAAACCACAATTGGCTAATTATAAGTCACATATTAAGCATAAGCATAGGATGTGTAGCATAGCTAATCACTTCATTGATGCTCATGGTGGTGATTGTCAAGGCTTAAAATTTATGCTAATTGACCAATACCATAGTGAACTCAGGAAGTGTGAGTTTGGATAGGCAATTACTCACTACCCAGAAGGGTTTGAATAGTAACCATGATTTTGTGCAGCAATAGATTTATTTAAGTTAGTACTTATTCAAATTTTCTACATAATAATTAATTTGAAATGTACAGGTATTTGAGGATCCTATTATGAACGTTTTCATAGTTGTTTTGATAAAGATTGTGACATGCTATCGACAATTTAAGTTAAATAATAAACGAAAACTATATTTGCTCTGACTATCTATATGATATCGAGCACTCTGGCATTTTGTGAACCAAAACACGCTCATATATATATATATGTAATATATACAAACCGCGTGAGAGGTCTTTATCTGATTTAAAACATCGAGGCGCAGCCGAGTGTTTTAGATCTGATAAAGGCCGAACTGCAAGGTTTGTATATGACTTCTAAAATGACTCGTTTTGTACTCTCACTGGCGTTGGAATTTTGAAGATTGATGTTATCTACGCTGTAAAAATTGAAGGAGAAAATTTGAGCAAGTCTATATCAAATATATAGATCCGCTACGGGTCATGAGTTTCCTTTGTATTTTGCTTATGAATAATTAATGAATTTTAGAAATATATATATTGCAGATTTAACCTTGTGGTCGTTTGAGCATTCTGGCCCCAAGACACTTCACGCATGTCTGGATGCACATGTGTCTGAGTATTGTACCACATGCACTTGGTGAGAGCAAGCGTATGGTGTATAAATACGAAGTCACTCGCATCTAGACTGTGTCTGTGTTACAAGCTGCACTGATGAGCCGTTGAACGGTTAAACATGCATGTCTGCAGATTTGACTATATATATATATATATAAATTACAAGATGTTTTTTTCTGTATCTCACTCGGTTGAAATTGATGTAGAAGGTTTAGGTGGATGGATATTCCAAGTGAAATATTATATACAATATTTTAGATATCCGCATCTATATATATACATGAACTTGTGGTTAACGCTTGGCAACTGGTCACTCTGTAGCTCAGTGGTCAGAGCGCTGCACCGGAATTGCAGGGCCGCAGATTCAATTCCTGTCGGAGGACTTAGAGTTGCATTTTTCGCAACTGTTTCCGTTCAGGTCTAAAATATTGTATATAATATTTCACTCGGAATATCCATCCACCTAAACCTTCTACATATATATATACCGGGTGGGGCAAAAAAAAGTACGACAGTTTGATTTAGTATAACTTAATAACTAAAAGAGCTATTACACTTAAGCAAGTTTCTTTGCATTCAGCGCTGTCTAACTTAAATTTTGATATATGCCATGTGCATTTTCATGCAATATTGAGCGAGATAGCTGCGTTTAAACTTGAGTAAACATTTTTGGAAGTGTAGAGAATTAGCTAAAAATGGCCTATTAAATAATTTGATAACCATTAGCATTTTACGCATGCAAGTATTCGTTTCAATGAAGTGAAGTTGAAGTTAGAGGGCCAAATGTTAGAATAAAAGAGCATATCTATTCAAGAAACATTTCTAACATCAACTTCACTTCATTTAAATAATACTTACGATAAAATGGTAACGGTTATCAAATTAGTTTAATAGGCCGGTTTTTAGCTAATTCTCGACAGTTCCAAAAGTGTTTACTCAAGTTAAACGCAGCCATCTCAGTCAATATTGCATGAAAATGCACATGGCATATATCGAAATTTAAGTTAGACATCGCTGAATGCAAAGAATCTTGTTTAAGTGTAATAGCCAGTGCTTTCCAACTCAGAAAATTGCGCGCGCGGACAATCACGGGCGCAAATCATGCTGGGCGCGCGATTATTAGTCTGGTTATTTAAGAGGCGTTAATGTAGACCAAACAATAACAATGATGTGTCAAATCAGCTTTATAGCTATTTTAGTTTAATTTTTAAGTTAATAGTCTGGCTATTTAAGACACAAACGTATACAAAACAATAACAAATCAAGCAGAATATGTCAAATCAGCTTTACAAATTATACAGCTATTTTAGCAAGCAAATGCTAATGTAAACATTAGAGTTCTTTCATGTTCCTCATCCTGTGTATTTCGCACGCGCCATCAAATTTTGTGCGCGCGATAAATCGCGCGCGCAAATTCACTTGCGTGCGCGCGGGCGCGCCCCCAGAGCCAAGCCCTGAATAGCTCTTTTAGTTTTTAAGTTATACTAAATCAAAAAGTCGTACTTTTTTTTGCCCCACCCGGTATATAGTTACAAGCTGCACTGACGAGCCATTGAACAGCGAAACATGCATGTCTGCAGGTTTAACTAAACTTGATTCCAGAACAGCCTAATTGATCCTAGCATCTTTTCCCAGTTAACTTTGTGCAAACAGCAAAATTATACCATAGTTGGCTGCTTGGCTAAATCTACTATTTGTCCTCTGACTGCTCTGGGTTGCAACTAGGATAGTATAAACAGTTGAAACAATGAGATTCTGAGACTTCGAGCATGTAGCGCAAGTAAGCTAAGCTTGATAAGTGAAACTTGCATTTAATCATTGATATTGTAATGAGTGTGGAGTTATTTCTTGTTTTTTTCCGTGGTAATTCTCAAAGTGTGTTTGATCATTTGGTATATCGAGAAAGATACCATATGCTCCTAGCCTTATAGATAATAGACTAACTACTAAGGCAAGTCAATATGCCATTACTATTGGAAAAAGAAAGCAACTTGTACATTCTTTATACTTAAACATATTATTTTGTGAATAATGACATCAGAGTAGCTGATATTCATAGCTGATACAATAATGCTATATTAGGTATTTGTATATACGAATACAAACTTACAGCTGTCTAGAATACAGACTTTCATCAATTTGTGAGTGGTTCTTTGACGTATCCATGTCACTGTCCTACATAAACGTTAATTATAGATATTATGCCATTTTACAATTGAAATCCTAGTAATAGTGACTCTATACAGTACAAGTAAAACATAAACCCACCGTATGATTATTAAAATTGTTATTATTCAATTTTATTGAGTTTTCTTCACTACTTTCGTTGTCTGTTCTGGCTTTCTTTGCAGGAGGAGAAGACGTTAATTCCTCAGAATTTGCAGACATCTACCATAAATATATTAAATAAACTACGAGAAGAGTACATTTATTTCACTACTTTGATGATAAAACTTTCTTCTGGTACTTTAACAAGGAATAAAATGATTTTTATTAAGCCAGAAACAGCCGGTACTTTGAGGATAACGTGTTTGGAGCTTTACTCTGTCGGTCGCCACTTGTTTCCATCTACCAAACTGACGTTACGTCATTTTTTCAACTTTGAAGTAAAGTTAAAAACTTTGTAACTGACGACCCTAACCCTAAAACCTACCCTAACCCCTAACACAAAACCTAACCCTAAATCTAACCCTAACCTAACCCTAACCAAATTGATGAAGAACAATCAAGAAAAACGAATATGAAAATCTTTGAAAATCGGGAAAAATGCGTAACGTCAGTTTGATAGATGGAAACAAGTGAAGACCTACTCCTGCTCTGCCAGATTTGGGTTCTATGTCCATGTTACGCACACAATAGGGTTAGGGTTAGGGATTGGGTCGGGATTAGGGTCAAGATCAAAGAGAAATATTCGTGACTCGTAACATGGCGTTATAACCCAGATTTGCATGAAATGTGACCATGACGTAATCACAGAAATACCAACACGCGCGGAACGCGGGATACACGCAGGCGAAACGCGCAGCATTTTTATTGGAATTGAAATCGAAAGTTCAAGAAATAGATTTTGTTTTAAACTTTGTAAAATTTTTATTTCAAAAGAACGTTTGTTTTGTTGTAAGATGAATCGAATTGCATGTTGTTTATAATTCGTGATCTTCGTTCAGCAAGGAATGCAAAAAATATGGCTGAAAATACATCCCAGCAAGATCAGACAAATATCTCCAAGAAATCGAATACTGAAGAAACTCAGTGTGCAGAAAAAGACAAAGAAGTCTCAGGGTATACACGCCATTACAATTGTGTATTCAGGTGGTTGTAATGACAAGTATTATACGAATATAAATCATCCATCAAACTGCCTCCGGGCTCATGCATCAAACTGCCTCACAAGGTTGTTTATACCTCAGCCAAGAACTCTTGTGTGCAGCAGGCTTAAGAGGGATAGGGGGCAGCCCCTCCTGAAAATTGAGATTATTGTAGAATTATTGAGATTTGCAGTACTATAGTTAACACTATAGTGCAGGAATATATTGGCATTAGCAACCAAATTAGCACTCCCAAATCCCAGTGAAATGTTTTTGACAGCCCATGCACTTTCCAGTGGATGGATGACTCATCCTGACTAATTCCTTTATTCAAAGCTTTACTTATTAGTGTAGAGTGGTAAATTGGCAGGATTTGCCAATCAGGCCGAATTATGTTCAGAAGCAGCCACTCAAGCAGGGGCGAGATGATCAGAAAAGGGAACAGTCTTGAAGTCTCACTCACCCATGTCTGAACGTGCAGTGTTTGTCTATTGACAAAAAATTGATGTCTTGCCATTCTGTTGAATTTATGTGTAAAGCTAGAGACAAAACAATTGCCCATGTATTATGAGAATGTTGTGTCATGTAGAGACAACCATTTAATTGGTCTCATAAAAAGTTCATCGTCTCTAAAAATCATCTGTGTATATCATCACCTTTAGTGTGTTATTGTCCATGATTTGATACCAGAGTTTATGATATGTTTGTGAAAATATGAAGCTCATTAAAAGATAATTATTATATAATAAGCTAACCACATATTTGTGTAACAGATTATTTGGGCAAGCAGATATAGTTATATAGTTATGCAATGCTACAGGTGGTAGATACATTGGGCATGAGTACATCATTATAATCCTCCTAGCCCTCCCCCCTCCCAAAAGACTTCTGCAGACTCCCACAAATGTCCCCCAAATACCTTCATTGTATTGTACTGTACAAGACAATTATTAAATCCTAAGATTAACATGCTACCATGGTGATTATATAGGTGTGATGTGTTGCTCACACAGATTCACACACATTGCGGCAAAAACAATACAAAGCTGTGCTTTTCATGAATAATACTTTGGTACTTGCTATGAGTAATAAAGAGTGATAAACTGCCATGATAATGTATGGTTGAAGCTCTAACCGGTATGTACACTGTACAGTAGCTTTAAAAAAAAGTAAGGCAAAAATAAGATATGCATTGACAGTACTGCATCGCAGTCTGCATGTAAACGAAATGTTAAAAATAAGTTTGGTAGTTGTTCTATTCAAAATATGCTACGTTTAGTTATAAAATTTTAACTTAATTTATAGACTTTTTTTGGCTTAGTTGGATTCTCTCCAGATTAGAAAACATACAGGGCTTTAGCCAAGGCATTGGGATAAAACTAGGATGGAAAAGTGTCTATAAGTATCAATGGCAATGCAAATAACATCTTCAATATTTTTGGCGCTTCACGTGGCGCGTGTGGTAGCGTTGCCTTAACATGTGAAGTGGCGGGCAACCTCGGGTGGACCTTATAACCATCTATGCTTATAACCGTAGGTACAGTAGCTCATAGAAACAAGATGGAAAACACCATAATGTGTGATATTTCAGTCACAATACAGCAGCTGTTACAGCTTCTCTACGGCTGAGGACAGAGAGGAAGTACCAGTGAGCATCACTGAGCAGAACCTTAATATCGAGTCTATTTGAACACATCAACAGGGAAAGAACAAGGATGAGGATTTATGGCGCGAATGAGGAATAGATGGAAACAGAAAAGAAGTGGCAGCACAGAACTTATGTTAAACGCAAAATCGATGTAAAAATGAGCTGACAAAACCGAGAAGTTATGAAATATGGGAAGGAACAAGAATGGAGAAATACTGTATGTGGGCCAATTGAGAATACCGAAATTCTGTTAAGGTAGACATGCAACTATGATGGATGTGTGGTTAGTTGAGACTGACACAGAGAAGAAGGAGAATGTAAGGGGCTTTATGCGTAGGGTTTAGAATATATGGAAAGCTGAATTCATGAAATAATGAAGTACAAGCGAGCGTAATCTACGGGATAATTAAGCATTTGTCAAAAGAAGACAAAAAGTGAACCCAGTACTAGGCTAGTACAATCGAAAGAAGCAGAAGTGGATGAAGGCAATGAATGGGTAGAAACTGAGACGTTGGTGATACATATACTTGAAAACAATGACATCATCAAAATTACAGATACTGTATACGGAAAAATACGGAAGGCAATTGGAAAAGTTATAGCAGTTAAAAAGAGCAAAGGTAGGCAAAATGGTACCAGGTGGAAATAGAGGGGAAGAAATTTAGGACAGATAAAGCAACTAACTCAAGACAACTACACGAAAAGCATAAATGAATTACATCGATTAAGGAAGATTAGACGTAAACCAACTAAGAAAGAAAAAAAGAAAGAAGAATGTTGAAAGAAATTGGGGCAAGGATAGTGGGAAATGCGAAAGATAGGTGGATTAATGAACTGAGACATAAGCTTAAGGTTCAATAAATTGGACAAAATAATTGTGAGAACTAGAATAAAGAAGAATTCTATAAAATAGATGTGACGTAAAGGTCACGAAATTTTACGGGGAAATTTGAGTTTTTGCGAGGAATATGGGAAGATAAGAAGAAGCCGCCGGAGCTTCCGTGGGTGGAATTAGTGGAACGAAAGTTAAAGATCATAATATAACTACAGAAGATGTGGCGAAAGTGGTGAGGGCTATTATCGCCCAATCACATGCTTAAAGATATGGTTTTTCAATTTCCTTGGCCTACAGCTGAGTTACCCTGCTAATAGACAAACAAACACACACAAACGCGCAAGCCAAACAGAGGTGAAAACATGACGTATTATTAAGACAATATAAAATTTAGATGCTAACATAATATTTTTCTAATTTAATAAATTTATCTAATCTCTTATAGAAACGAATTATACCAAGATCTAAATTCAACCCAGTGGCCAATAGTGTACAGTCCTAATTACAACATCAGCTTTTTTGGCCTACAAAAACTTCACCCATTTGATTCAGGAAAATGGGGTAGAACTGTTGCATTTTTAATAGGTACACAACATTTTTATTCATATAATGATATGTCTTGATTTTGGGCAAACGAATTTACTGCTATGCAATGTTCAAACAATGTTTCAGTTCTAGTTTTGTCAAGCCTTGTGTTTAAATAAAGTTATCTCCTTTAAAATTGCGTTATCAGACAGTGGTGTTCTGAAGAATGAAAATTTCATTGCCCCAGTTGAAGCAAGTGAAGAACATTTGCTGGAAATTCACACAAAGGAATACCTGGATAGTTTAAAGGTACTCAGTTATCGTTAATAGTCTGAGTCTTAGTTCTTTCTGTTCGTTGCATGTGGATATTGAACTACAACTTTGCACCATTCTGCTCTATCTTGAGCCATCACCTTTGCATCATTCCATGTAGGCCCATTGTCTTTCAGATCTTTCGCCACCTTTCTTCATCGTCCATTCTGAAAACATGTCCATACGAACAAAGTCTTCTTTTCCTTACCTTATCGGTAAGCAAAATTTTGGTCAGAGCGCTCACACACCTCTTCATTCGTGACACGGTCTACCTATGCTATCCTTATTATCTTCATTAATAGTTGTTGACTTTAATTTTAACCCAATTATGCACCGTGTATTTTTGTATCTGTGTTATTGATGTGTTCTAGTGTGATAAGCTTACCGTTGTAATGTTTAAACTTTCTGTTTTTATAGTGGTCGTGGAAAGTTGCCGTCGTTACTGAAGTACCTCCAGTTGCACTACTACCAAACTTTATTGTCCAAAGAGTGTTGTTAAAGCCATTGAGATTGCAAACGGGAGGAACTATTTTAGTATGTATAAGTATATGTACTATAAAATTGTGAATTGTTTTTGCTTCATCAATTCACAAGTTATAGTTTTGTCTTGCAGGCTGGAAAACTGGCTATTGATAGAGGATGGGCAATAAATGTTGGTATGCTTTCTTACACAAACCTAGTGTTGTCGGATATTTTATGTTAATTGCTGGTGTCAGGAACAATGTACATAAGGACAGAAATACAGAATGTCTGTGTGTAAAATAATGTTAGAGTGCGTTGCTTATGTTTTGCATTTTCTAGGAGGAGGTTTTCATCATTGTCGAAGTGATGACGGAGGAGGATTCTGTGCTTATGCTGACATCACCTTATCAATTCATGTAGGTTGTAACCTACTGCAACAAGGAACATCTCTTGAGTGAATAGTCTTTTCTATAAAGTGATTATGTTAGCCTAGCAATATTATCATGGACAGATCCAAGCTCATCAGTTAGAGGGAGGGCATATTTTTCAGAGGGGAGTGCACACATCCACATATAGCTGCTGCACTACCATCAGCGTAGGCGTATTTTCAGTAGTGCAGAAGAGTGTCCCCCCCCCCAGACGAGCGTCCGCACCCATCCCCTCAAAAAGTCTGCAGTGTCCAACTGAAAATCTTCATCAGCACTGAAATCAACTTGTACACACTGCAATTTTCATGATTTTTGGCATTTTTAACAAAATTTACGGTGGTGTAATTTTCATCCTCTCTAAAGTGATGCCAGCAACAAATTGTTACAACTTGCAATATAAGTTGATTTAGACTCATGTTCATTAAAAATGTTCATGATCGGACGTAAGTAACAAAGCACGTGAACATTTCCTAATTACTAAATATATATTTTCATGTTGAAATTGTTCGTATTGCAAGTCGCAGCAATTTTGTTGCTCGTAATCAACTTTATTTGCCTTAACCACTGAGTGGTTATGTTATTTGCTCAGTAACGTTATTGGAGTATAGTTATTTATATAACATAGTCATAATTTTTTTCTGTCATAATATTAATTACCTACCTATCAAACCTTTGCGAGTGGCTTTGTACTACTGGTTCTTGCAATCATTTCATTTCTTGCATGTAAAAGTTGGGACCAAGGCCAGATTTCACCACGCAGTCAATTTCTCTGCATAGTCTTGTTGAGATCTTGCGCCATAAACATATTAATTTTCTTGTGAATGCGTTCACATTTAATGCCATTTAATCCCTTCTTTGCAATGAGAATCATTTTTTTCATAATGCTTTTATTTCATATTTAGTTTTTATTCAAGAATGTTCAATCGATTTCAAAAGCGATGATAATAGATCTCGATGCCCATCAGGTATATTAGAATGTTTTGTATCTTGATGAAATGTATTAAAGAACTCCAGTCAGATTATAATTACCCACATTTCATACTGTTGCATGCATTGGAGAAAGAGATGGCAATTTGGGCACATAAATTACACTGCAGCTGAACTAGATAGTATTGTACAACAATAACGTGGATAACTTGTTACCACCAGCGATCTACTGTAAGTGTCTGAGATCCTGAAATACGCTATACGTACATGTACTGTAGCAGTGTGTAAAGGATATACCAGCATATTGTAACTATTATTTTGTCATGTGCACATAAAACAATCTGTGTAGTAAATACATTAAGTTTATTAAATGTTTGACAGCTAGTCATCGACAGATTAAAAACACATGTAGGATTCAATGTATTACTGGAATAATATCTTGGACTCTGAAATGTTGGCATAGAACTTCAACCTCAGTCCTCTGCACCATTGTTTCTGGGAAACCGCGCGAGGGATTGAAAGGATTGGGTTTCAGTTAGCATAATGGAGCAGCAGACAGTGGTCAACTTGAGAAATGTTAGCCATTACTGCATGAGAAAACAAATTAAACAAAATCTCTGTATTAAAAACCCGACTTTTACTTGTAATGAAAATCATTTTCTCGTTGTGATAATTTCTTGCACAATAAGGGTTATAGTTTAATCTGTTGTGAAACCCATCGAAATTTGCCATTTTAGGTTTTTATTTCTATTATTGACAGAAATTCTTAGTCCAATCACGTTATGGAGCTTAATAATGGTAGACAATAAAAATCAGTGATGATAGTTTAATATATTTTGGATAGGGCAATGGTCACGAGCGTGATTTTATAGACAATCCTGATGTTTATATCATGGACGTCTATAACTCTGGAATATATCCTCGTGACATTTATGCAAAAAGTAAGTACAGTAAATACATTAACATCATGTTTGTAAAAAGAGCTAGATTTTCATTAATAACGATATTTATAGTCCACTTAATTTCATGTAGGAGCAATTCAGAAGAAAGTTGAGTTAAGACATGGAACTGATGATGCCACGTATCTTTCTCTCGTTGAAAGGTAAATACAGTTGAACCTACTATCCTAAGCAAACGTCACAGGCACAGCATCTGCTTGCATTATAATAGTTTTTTATACAAAAAAGTTATAATCTGTAAGGCTCAAATATTTATGAAGAAGTAATGAGTTTTGAACTGTGTTCAGCTCTCTGTAAACATACAAGTAAGTAAGCCAAAGTCAAAATGTCCACGTTCAGACCTCAATCCCCCATTCCGGAAAGTACACCTTGGCTATATAGCCTCGCTTTCATGATTGATACCTTGCTTTAGAGCCTTTTATCTTGTTAGTGCATGGCGACGTTATTATATAAGGGTCTTTAACATTATATATATCATACCGTATCATTTCGTAAAAAATATCTTTATCATCAACAGCAAGATGAAAGGCTCTAAAACGAAGGTCTCGATCACGAGATCCAGGCTCTATAGCCAAGACGATGCACTATCCAGAAGGATATGTTTGGATGAATGCAGAAAGGTAGAAGTTCTGTTTAATAGAAAGATTAATGCTACATTAATCTCTTATATAGTAACATAAAAGAAGCGCTGAGTGAATTTCATCCTGATATCATTATCTATAATGCAGGTACTTTAAAGTGTTTATGAAGTGAAATTTTCGAATCATACAGTCTTTATTGCAAATATATCATAGTTCCTTGGCAGGTAATTGACATTGTGTAATTTTATTACGAATATTTAATTATTAATATTTGTCCTATATATAATATATACATATATTGTTCTGCAGGAACTGATGTTCTTGAAGGTGATCCTCTTGGGAACTTGGCTATAACTGAGCAGGTATAATGATCATGTCCGTAATAGAACCTATTCTAAAGTTAAAAACTCACAATATTTGGTTTATATCGGCTCTTTACACTGGCGATGTAAAGTTTATTTAGTTGTGCCTTGTGGAAGTTGTGCACAGTACACAACCATCTGAGTTCTCGTCATCCTGGTGTGTGTTTTAGAAATTTTCTGGCGGCTTAAGTGTTTATTAAAGTGTAGCACATGCATGTCTGACGATTATTTATTTTGTTTTGTGTAAAAGTTTTGTGTTCTATGTATTCAACCATTCAGGGCATTATACAGAGGGATGAAATCGTGTTCAAATCAGCCAGAGAAAGAAATATACCAATTTTTATGGTCACGTCAGGAGGGTATCAGGTACAGTATATATTTGGGAATGAAGATTATAACCTTGCTCATTACAGCCATAGGTAATATTGACGGCAGAGGTATAAGCTTCTATACCATTGTTTTCGAGGAACTCTTTGATTGCTTTGAACGTTGGTGCGTTCCTTAAATAAATTGTGTTAAGCCAAATCACGAAAAAAGCTCATGACTGGATGTTAAAAATAACTATTTGTGTCTTTTCTCCAGAAACGAACTGCAAAAGTGATAGCAGATTCAATTTTAAATCTCTACAAGAAAGGCTTGATTACTTCCAGTTATCCAGAGCTTCGTAAGTATATACATTATGTACATCTTGATAAGACATAACTGCATGAGCAATTTTCTGCTTAACTAAAATTATAATATATAATTATAGAATCTGGTCTTTAACTGGACGTAAATGGGTGATATTCAAAACGGTGTAAAGTATGTACCAAGGGTATGTAATAGTACTGTAAGTTGATGTTACAACTCATCATCGACTAATGAAGTATAAAGGAAAACGTTTATTTTGGTATATATTGGTGTATATTTGACTATAAATTTAATTAAGTAATTCAATAATAACCAATTCAGGAAGAATTCAGTGACATTACACATTAGAGATCTAACCGATCCTATTGATTATGTGCCAAAAGTATTGGTATGGAGATACGGTAGCAAGTCGGTAGCAAATTTGGAGAAATATGAAGTTATATATCACGAATACTTGATTGTGAAAGTCTGGTGTTAAGTCAGTGAAGTTTTGCAAGCGGCTTCAGTATATTCGCATTCAAACGAGAGCGGCCCATTGCTCAGAACCCCCCCCCCCCCCCCCGGCAACATTAGACTCACTGCATGAAATCAGCCAAATTACGCGCCAATTACGTCATATATTGCTGTGGCATCACCATGTACCAAATTCAACAGGCAGTGACAAAAGCAAAATGTGACACGAGTGGCACGCAAGTGAGGAATTCCTACTGGAGTAGTACAACAGCGAAGGCTACTGCAGTGGGCTACTGCCATGCCCTTCCATGCAAACAAAGATAAATTGTACTTTTGTTCAGTACTGAATAACTTTAAACTGCAGTTTAAATATAGTAAATATCGTGAAATCACCGGTAATATGATATATACTACACTGAACTACCTACCACTATGCATTGCCACTCCTCGCAAGAGTGAAAGACGTGATATTGTCAAATGTAAAAGATTAATAATGATAATATATTTTATAGGCGACAAAAATTAAGAATTAATATCATTCAGTAAAATATTCTTGATACATAGGAAGTCGTCATAAGTTTTCTCAGGTGTTCATAATACGAACAATGAACAAGTATGATATACAATACAACATTGAATATGAATAACGTTCATCTGCTGCTTGTGTTAAATTGCATGAAGAAATCAGCTGTTGGAGGATTTGTATATACTTCTTTGTTGAGATGATTTTGGCTAAAAATACGAACACAAAATTTAATGTATCAAGTATACTTCAACTTGAGATAATGCTAGTACTTTCCACATTAATTCTGATTAACATCTACTGTACTCCTTAAATATCCTAGTGAAAATAACTATTTCAATTACGAGGTCTTAATAAATGTAAAATTAATGGAGTGTCTAATAGAACCCGAGTGTTCTTATAGGGATTTCTCTTTGACATTTTTAAGTGTCTGGTGTTAGCAAGAGTTCAATAGAGCACATACAGGTATACTAGAGATTGCCACGGCATTGGCACTGATAAAAAGGAGATCAAACAGGCCAGTAAAATAAAATATGTACTCACTAGATTTTTTGTTCTGAAGCCAGTCGTGAATTTTCATCGATAAGTTGCTTGTTTAATCGTTTCTTCACACGCTCTTGTTCTCGTTCAGCCAGAATTCCAGCTTTAGCTTGAGCAAGTTGTAATCTTTCCCATTCTTCTTGTTTTCGTCTTTCTTCTTCTTCAAGACGCTGCAAGGAACAACTCGGGGAAATAAATCATGAAGCTAGAGCATGAATTCTTCAAAGCCCAATTCAAGAGAATGGACAATTTTTGGAACAAAACTATTTTAACAAAATGGACAACCAACTAACTAGAAACGTTTCTACTAAAATGGACAGCTGAAAGTTTGGGAAAAACCACAAAAGGAATTCGTTATATTTTGATGAAGTACAATTGCGGGTTATCTTCAATGTTCGATCATGATCGACTAATTATAGAAAAAAGTTAACGCAATTCGTCTTTATTGGCAAATTACTAGGGCCTTTGCTTGTACAGCCGTACTTTTCACTATACTTTAAATTGTTTCATATTTTAAAGAGATGTCGAATCATCATTTTCTACTTGTTTCCCTGGGCTCAGTCCATTAGCGTGTGGCGGAAATATATTACAAATTGTCACGTGGCGTTTATATCAATACTATATAACAGTGATGTTACAAACCTGTTTCTCTAACATCTGATCATGCTGTGTTTTTCTTATCTCATTCACTTGAGCAGGACTCATTCCTTTCCATCTGTCAGGAATCACTCGATGTGAACCAAAAGCACTCTGAGCAACATCGGGATTCTCCGTAAGAATATCTCCAAAGATGTGATTTGACATCTCTGTGAAATCATCATCTTGTTCTTGAGTTTTGCCCAGCTCATTCTTTGCCTTGGTTTCTCTGGCTAATGCCGCATTATATTTTGCTGTAGCAAGGTTGATTGCTTCTCTACACTGTCGTTCTGATTCCGCAAGTTCCACAGCTCTATGATCCAACTCTCTTGCTTTCAAATCATAAAGTCTGTTAGCTTGCGAAATGTTTGCTTCTTCTTGACTTCGTTCATTCATCTGTTGCTTGCACCATTCTCTGGTAATAAAAGATGTTCAGTTGCAAAATTTTGTATTATGATTCTTCCCGAAGACATCAATTTAACATTTCAAAGCGCATTTAAAACATATAATTGCTGCCAAGCGCAGCCAGGTAGCACCCTATTCTTGACACTGCTTGCGATTCTCCTGATTTCTCTCGTGCCCAGTCTTTTGCGCGATCTACATATTCTTACGAATCTCGGCTTACGTAAGTTGCGTCGATTTGTAGGGAAAAATAAACGGAAACTATACGGGGCGTGTTATGCTTCCATTCGGTCGCCGGGTCGCGTTATCTGACTATCTGATTTGTAGTATTTCAAAATAATCAATTGATATTCATGTAAAGTTTATTTAAAGTTTCATCAAGGCGTTTTAGCCTTTTAGCGTTCATTCCAGAGCAAAGCAGTGCAAGACTTCGGGTGTTTATTTGCATCGCATGTGGATTCAAGTAATCGTAACCCCTAGGGTCAAGGAGTCTTGCGAAATAAGAACTTTCACTCTTAAGCACGTGTAATAGAGGCACTTACTAACTGCGTGAATAGCTGAAACATCATCGCATGTATTTCTGCATAATAAGGAAATATTCTCACCTCACTTGTTCTTGCTGTAACTGCTTTCTTCCCTTACTGTTGAGATCTTCTCCTGAGAATTTCTGTAAACTAGAAATGCCCAGTCTGGGATCATCATCTGATATACGAGCTGGTTTGTCATTTTTCAATAAATCTGGATCATTTAAATCAAATTCACGTGTATCCTCTTTTCTTTGAAATGTTTTTCTGTAATCATTTAATGACTTATTCAACTCTCGTATGTCACTTTCTTGTCTCTTCTCTAATAACACACATATCTTGTCGTGTCGTTTTGCTTGATTAGCTGTGAATAAAACAGGTGAATTCTTAATATTTATTGCATACTGTGTGGATGTGAAGGTGAAGTATTAATGAACAACACAGAGTTTCAACTTACTAACAAATCTGATTTCAATGTAATGTATGTTGTACATGTTTGCACATGTTCTCTCGCGTTATGTAAATTATGCGTGATTTTACTTGACATGCGTTGAAATCGTAATTTTAGAACTGCACATTAGCGAATGACTGGGGACACTGGAGCGATGGTAGGGGGGGGGGGGGGGGGGGGTTTGGGTCCGGTCAATGCGAACGTAGGGGCAGTCGAAAGAATTTCCGCAGCCACGCCTTTTCGATGGGAATTCGATGATTCTCGAATTTCAACTCGTTTAATCGTTATTTCTATGTAACAATAGATATAACGAAGTCCAAAACGAAAGCAATAGCAAATTGGCCATCCCAATATGAACTGATCGTCTAGTTTACAGTTGTATTCTCTTCTCATTGGTAGTTTTGTTACTGTTCTATTTATATTAATCATGCACTTTTGCCCCCCTTAGGAAAGGAGGAGGGGTGTTTGCCCTCAATGCCCCCCTCAGCATCCCTGGGCTCTATAAAAAAATAACCAAACAACTGAGCAAAAGATTGCGTTGTTTGTCTGTCCAAGAAATTGTTGTAACTAGAAATCTAAGGTGAAGTAATACACGCAACAAAATCTTTGCAGCAGCATGCACTAGCAAAGCTGTACTCTTTTCTTTGCAAATACAGCGGGGGTACATACCAAATGCTTCTTCACGTTGCTTCTCCGTCTCTTCTCTGTCCTTTCGATCAGCAGCTTGATTTTTTAAGGCATCCAAATCAACCTATATGACCCAGATAAAAGACAATCAATGCTCTGCATTTTTTAAGTTTCATGCCAGTGCTGGATATAAATGTACAGCTGCACCAGAATTAAGCACTGCTGCCAGGAATTTTGTAATAAAGTATCTTCGTAAGAGATTTTCTTGCAGGAAATTTTTGTCATCTTATACTGTATATTGGATGATATGACACTCCAAATGTCATATAATTTGCTTGTTTCAAAAAACTGGAAAAGCATTCGCCGATAGAAATTGAAATGTGTCGAAATCGAAGTTTCCTTTCCCACAATGTGGGGTACCACATTGCATGTTCTCTCAAATGCAGGATTTCAGTACTGGGAATTTTTGTATTTTACTGCCAGGAAGAAAATATTTTATCAAGGACTGTTTGATGTACATGTTGCTTGAAATCTTTTGCAGCTGTAACTTTACACTATGTCAAATAAAGCCTAAGACCCTACTCTTCAAATTGATTTTTATGTTTATATTGATTATTGTATGAGCTAGTGAACCACGATCACTAACATGCACTTCAAAAGAGGAAATTAAAGCAATACACCTCGTGGTTCATACTGGTGGCTACTGTATTACTGGATACTCTACTTTCCTTCGTCAAAATGCCTTTCCACTGCCACTGGTTAATGCACTCACATACATGTTGGTGTACTGTATTTCAGCACACTTAACCTGAATATACTGTATTTCCATAAACTTGACATAGCTGTATTACCATATTTTAATTGGTATACTCAACTCATATATTTACTGTATATGTTTCAATATACTTGACTAGAAATACATGCACATGCATATACCATAGTTTAGTATATATTTCACTTTCATTAAACTTTCACAAAGTATGTCCTTCATCTTTATTGAAACAACAAAAACAAAGGACTGCGAACATATACCAAAAATTATATTCTTTATTGTGAGATAGACCAAACCACAGTTAACTGTGACCAAACTAAAAGGTTGACTTGAAGAAGTCCAGACCTATAATACCTGTATCAAGATGACCAGTATATATTGTATTTCAGTATAATTGACAGAAGTTGTAATGCCCCAAATAGTCCATCAATTGAAAACATTCCTGTGGCTTATTTAAAATTGTGCTGCTTGCATGCTTGTCTATTTTATTCACGCTTGATTAAACTCAGTATTGCTATGTAAGTGCAATTAGTGAATGAGGTTGAGCATGATATGAATAATTATCAAGGCCCGTTAAGCTTGTGTGCCAAAGCTGAAAGCTGAAGCAGATAACACAAACTGATCAGGCCTTGATAATTCTTCATATCATGTGAAAGCCAAATTGTCAAATTGTGTGATATGTTACAACTCCATATTTGGCAGCCATTGGGATAATATATCAATTTCACCAATGGTTGTTGGCCAATCAGAAATTGTGAATTATTTTTAATAAATAATAGGTAATGTATTAGTACATCAACTATTATTGATGATAACACTGGTCAATTTGAGACATTTGTTTTAAAACTTTTAAACTAGGCAGTTCTAAGTGCACTTTCAGGGACAAATTAAGCAGAGCGAAAGCACATGAGGCAGACACATGCCACAAAATGCAAGGTCTGCAGAATTCATTTAATTTGTAGTCACTATGTGTCTTCTGATTGGCTAATTGCTTACAGTTAAATATGGCAATCACGCAACCTACAGCTAGATAACTGACTCAGTTATCTGTAGGTTGAACCAACAGTACGTACTTTTTTAGGGAGCAGCAGATTTACATACAATAAAAACAAAGATAAACTATGTTTTTTTGAAAGTTTTTGCATAAAAAATACACTCTTTTGAAACTTTTATCAGAACTATAGTACGTAAATTAGGTTTCTAATATTTTGTCGTTCTGGTTTTAATTTTATAATTGGTTTTTACCCCAATATGTTAGAACTAAACTTTCAATTGAAGTTTCTGGCACTCTAATATTAACCGCACCTGCTAACCGCACAAACTGCACACGCTAACCGCACAAACCGCAATGTTATTAAGTTACTTCTAGGCAGTACTGTATGGATGAATAAGATCCTGTAAATAAACTGGTGCAGTTTTGTTCATACATTTAAGACACAGTTAGAAAGAAAAATACTTCAACCAGTTTATATTCCAACAGTAGTGTCATACAGCCTCACATTACAGGACACAAAACATATGTTAAAATAATATATTTTGATACTGAAAGAAGCTTTCGTTCATTCTTACAATCTTACCCCAATTGTGCGAACTCGGCCATTAAATATTCGGCTTTGTCGTTGTAACTCTGCATTTCGCCTTCTTTGAATAGCAGCGTTTTCTTTCATATCCACAGGTAAGTCAAGTTTATACATTTTGAAGGTTTTAAACTTAAAACTTGAACGATAAACAATCCTTCGTGTTCAAACCTTTGGAGAAATGAGTTGCTACGAAATGTTGTATAGTGTTTGTTGTCATGGTTACTTGGGTTCTTGAATGAATCAGTCCCAGTCTCTGGCATTGAGAAAGGTGCTCAGAGAGCTCTGGAATAAAACCACTAGGGACAACCAGGGACTTAACCGACCCGTTTATCAACCTCGTACCCAGGCTTTTCCGTTCATGTTTTGTTATAACTTGCCCTCAAACATGTTGAGATAATCTTACGATTTATATACTGGTGACGCAATGAAAAACTTAGCTTTTCACAGACCATAAGTACTCTGTGCTCACAGCGACGTCATCATTCATCAATTTTTTTATTCAAAAACTTTTCAATTTAAATTGTGTCTATAAAAGTGGTTTCCACCCACTTTGATCAACATTGTTCTATTCTATTTTTGTCAGTAGACAGTACATACCAATCGGGCTGCAGGTTGCAAATATATTTAATTGTCAACTATATTACGTTGATTCCTTTAAATAGCTGTGTTTCTTTTCTATTGGCGTGGCGCCATCAGTGCATGGCGCCCACTGGCACTGCCACTGATATTCGATCGTACTTCTCTTTAGGGGGTCATCTCTCTTTTCCGGGTTTGTGTACAGCTTGTTAGCCTGCTCTACAGCAATGGCGCTACAGACGCTCGTGGGCGCAACGCGCGCTTGGCAAGGTCTGCGTAGGCTAACAGCTTATCGGCTTCAAGGCAGGGCCGGATTAACCACGTGGCAGATGCGGCATATGCCGCGGGCCTCGCGCTTATGGGGGCCTCGCGCTTTACTGTGCCACGCCCATTTTTACGAGAACACGCCCATTTTCTATTGGGACACGCCCATTTTAGGTGCCTCGCGAATTTAGATGCCTCGCGAATTTAGGGGCCTCACGAATTTAGGGACCTCGCGCATTTAGGGTCCCTAGCTAGGGTTGGCAGTTGGCCCCAGAAAAATATGCAATACCCGTATGCATGTAATCTCCAGTTGCGCTGAGAAAACAATTATTTAACAATTTTGTGTGTCTTTGAATTCAAAGGTTTTCATAATGAGGGAATTTAGGGACCTCGCGCATTTAGGGTCCCTAGCTAGGGTTGGCAGTTGGCCCAAGAAAAATATGCAATACCCGTATGCATGTAATCTCCAGTTGCGCTGAGAAAACAATTATTTAACAATTTTGTGTGTCTTTGAATTCAAAGGTTTTCATAATGAGGGGGGGTGGGTTGGGGTCCTCGCGCTGAAAATCTGCCACGGGCCTCGCGCGATGTTAATCCGGCCCTGCTTCAAGGTATGGAAGCCTTGGAAGGTTATCGATTATTCTACAACGTTATACAGCTACATGCAACAAACAATAAACAAGGACAAGTTTAAAGATATAGAAAGTTATCGATTTGCTTCGATTAGTCTACGTTACACAGCTATACAACAAACAAATAATAGAGAAGGTACAAGTTCCCAAAAATGAAAAATCCATGGCCACAGAATAGGCTAGAACGATATGACCTTTGATCCTTTCTTCCGTCTAATTTATTCTACTGTTTTCTCTATAACAAGACTATATATAGTAAGTATAAAGTGGGATGTTTTCGATATCTATTTCAAATTTATTTAAAATTGTTTTGGGTTTGACCAAGGTAGGACCTCCATTGGCATTGGCCATTGCCCCATTGGCATTGCTGGCGTTCTTTTAATACGACTAGAATATTCTATTTGATTCGTAATTTTTTTAGACAACAATTAGATATTACCAAATAATGTGTGAGTATAGACTATAGGCTACAGCCTACAGACTATAATATTTTGTATGTATATTTTTTCATCAATTTTTAATATGGGAAGATCTTCTTTAGACATACCGCTTTTCTGTTTCATGAGCTCTCAAAAAAACTATAGATAATTCCTGAGGATGACTAAAGATTAGATTGACATGAATTAAATTTTTCGTTGCTTCCGACCCATTGGCATTGTATTGTATTTCATCAAAATACTAAGTCTCTGTATTGTCTCTAATTCTAACTTGTGAGTTGTGGAAGCTAATTAGAATTTTCCGTGACAAACGAATTTAGTAGACCTTGGCTCTCTCCTCCGCAGAGGTCTGCTTCCCGTGGAGACGAAGTGTTTATGAGAGACCTTAAGTACACTTCATTTTTAGTGTAAATGGGGGGTTTGTCGGAAATTTAAAAAAGTGAATTTCCTCTACTACATGGTCCAATGAGAAGAAGTTGAAGAACCAAATTGGGACAATTCAATTGAACCATCCTTGTGCAACCGCCTATGTTAAAATTATCCATGCAGAAATTGTTTCTAAGCCACAATTACCCACGAAATATTTCGCCGTTGTAAGCAGGCTGGAATAAGAATCAGGCTTCAATGGCCTGAAAATATAGAGCAGAAGCGCGTGCCGAAGTTTAACAAGGGCATCGCATGATAAGGCGTAAGGAATAACTATAATTTATGAGTATTGCAAATTTCCACGTAAAAGTCAAAATAATATAGTCATAGTGCCATTCAGGAAATTATAGGGATTAGTAAAATGTACTTAGGATTTTCATTCATTGTATGCGAATTACCATCGCGGTACCTTTTCATTTATATTCCGGTTGTTCGTTTGATCATTCTAGAATTCAGTTCATTTATGAATATTCCATAAGAAGTTTCTCTCAAGAAAAGACAAGAATAATTTTCGACTGCCCACTCTTTCTTTTAATCCATTTATAGTATTAACGATATGCACATTAGGGCCATTTTACGGGAGAAAATAAGTCGCTACATATATATATAAGACGCGTCTTATATAAGACGCGAACACACTCGTATAAATGGTTAAATTCTAATAAGTCACGACTTATTGTGAAACAGCCTGAACCCCTGTTCTTATGTAAGTCGCGACTTATTTTCTCCCGTGTAAATGGCCCTATTGATATACTACGTCTCTATATTTTACAGAGATGCAGCATTAAACTTTCGCCCAATGTAGATCCAGATCCTAACTATTGTTTATAATTTCCTGCATGAGCCTTTGCAAACATCGTTTTATATTTCAACAGCTGAATCAAACAACTTCCCTTTGGAAATTTCTAGAATTTCGGTTTGAAATTGCCACAAGAAGTTGGCTTTTCCCTGCAGTCTGACAATGTTCCGGCATCTTCCATATATGGCGCGTGATACCTTATATAGACGGTTTCTCGATGTTTCTATTGACACCAGCGATTGAGACAGATAAAGAAACTTATGTAAAGTTTTAACTTTACTTCGAGAAAGGCAGTCAAATTGAGAGCAACAGCGTGAATAGAGTAGTTTACAATATATACTTGAAAATTATGGCTATGGACTACTATAAAGTGCTAAATATTTCTCGACAAGCATCTGTCGAAGAAATCAAGAAAATGTATCGTAAATTGGCGTTGAAATATCATCCCGATAGAAACAGTCATCCTGGAGCATCAAATAAATTCAATGAAATAACCGAAGCGTACCTTGTGCTAAGCAATAAAAACAGAAGAGAAGAATTTGATCGTAATGGGATAAATTATACTTCAAGCGCGACTTTCTCCTTTTCAGCGAATATTATAGACAAAGATATGGCCAAAAATATCTTTACTGAAGTTTTTGCAAGTACATGTCATAGAAAGACTGATCTTATTGATGATATCGTAGATTTGAGAATGAAGGTTGGGAAGAGAAGAGCAAGCACTAGGGATACGGCTTTTAAGCCATCATTGTCGCTCAAGCGTCAAATAATACAAGATCCTCCGATCTATAAAGACTTGCACGTCACTTTGGAAGAAATCAAATCAGGGTGTACGAAAAAAATGAAAATCACTAAAGTAGTGCTAAATCCTGATCAAATTACATCAAGAAAAGTAGAAAAAATTTTGAAAATTGATGTCAAGCCTGGCTCGAAAGAAGGAACGACGATTACGTTTCCAAAAGAAGGAGACGAGAAACGTGAAATAATACCAGCTGATATTGTGTTTGTTTTGAAAGATCACCCACACGAGTTGTACCAGCGGGATTTAGACAATAATCTTATTTATACAATCAAGATAAATCTACGCCAGGCGTTAATTGGAGATACAACATATGAAATACCAACATTATCAGCAGACAGGAAGCTTCATTTCAATTCAGGAGGACGGGTTATCACACCTAAATTTACTAAAACGTTTCGTGGGGAGGGTTTACCACATCCTGAACAAGATGGAACATTTGGCAATCTTCTTTTAACATTTGATATTATCTTTCCAGATCGATTTAATTCTGAACAGAAAGATGTTTTAAAAACAGTTCTATCCTAATACTTAGATGTTACTTTACTCCAAAACAGTAAAATGTGTATAGTAGCTGAAATTGAAAAGATACCCTGTAATTATATATAACCGGTGGAAACGAATGATGATTATATATCACCGTCCCATTGCAAAACTTATATTAGATAAGATCTAGATTCGATATTTAATTATATATTCATGATCATTGACATTGTATATAGTTTATTGCCCAAAGAATTACATGCTGCACAGAAAAGACTTGTATAGAATATTCTGGTTGAGAATTTATTCATCTAATATTGAACCTATATCTAACATGCAGTCATGAATTTGATTAGTGCTTTTTGTAAGTATTAAAGGTTTTGAACACAGGCACGCGTAAATTGGAGTAATTGTGGTTCCAGCGCTTCTGTTGTGCATCTTAACAAAATTTGTTCCCATTATTAACGCTTTTAATTACGGCAACCACTGATGCTTTTACGAAAACAAAACAACGGTTACTCCGAGTATATAAACAGTTTGTCATACATTCTGCATCATTCGACTATGCTTCACCTATCACCAGGAATCCGATTAAATTAATCATCTGATAATCATATCAATCATCATGCATTCGGCTGATGATAACTGAAGACTTGGTCGAAATATAGAATGTATAATAAAATGTTCTTATTCGGATTTACCGTTGATCTGAGCTTTGTAACGCTTGACTGGCTATAACTGATTTACGAATTCGTGCATAGATTTGTTATGTAATTTTGACGGACCCGATTTTAAGTCTCTTTAATTTTTACTAATCTCCTAAGTTTGTCGAGTGGTTCGCTACGTTTTTTTCGTGATTTAATGGGATCCGAAACTTCTAGAAAATTCCATAACATCTGCAAGCTGTAGTTGCCAACACAACCCACGGCCACGATATTAAATAAAGCATGACATTTTTCGTACGAATTTTCCAGCCGAAATCACTCCCCCGTTTGACTGTAGAGATGTGGTCTGCAGATACACCATATATAGGCGTAGCTTCCTACGTGTGCCGACCTATGCCACACAAAGTTGCCTGCGGAGGAGGCCCGATACAACGTTTACTTGTTGAAGGTTGCATGTCATTTATATTATATACATATCTATGACAATATAGCTCAAATTGCTTTGTATAATCCCGCGGTTTACCGTTTACAGCACGAGTTTAGCTGGATGGCTTCTGTCGATACAGGGGTATAGGTGAAATCAATTTTGTGTAAAATTGGTTATGAATCGACTTGAGTTTGCCCTGATTTTGGTCGTTGGAAACTATACTTATAGACACGATTTACACGACAAGCGTTTTGGGCACGGCACCATTAGAAGTTGGCACGCGTGCCCAAACGTTCAGCTCACTGTGACAAGGGGTACTTGTGACAAGGGGTACCAGTTACAAGGGATACTTTTTGTATCTGCGAATGCAGATAATGCTATCACCTTGTAAAGGCTGTTTTCCACTTCAACCGTAGCCTGCGTGGCAGGCGTTCTATTGTGGGGGAGGGAGTTTTGTTTGGAGCGCGCGCTTTTTTTTTGAGAGCGCGCGCTAGGTGAGAAGTTAGGGGGAGAGGAAAAAAAGCGAAGGGAGAGGCGAAATGAACGCCTGCCCAAATCCTATTCATAAACGAGACAAGGCTAAAACAAATACGACTGCAAATTATAGTAACACCTCTTCAAATAACCAATGAAAAAACGCTGTGGAAATTAGTGATGATTGAGCGCTAACGCTCCGGAAATTGTGTTAATTGATGTGCCTGAACATCGCTATAGAAGTTGTGGTGGATTCTGAGATACGTCGGCTAATTTCGTATCCAAGAGACAGCAATCTGGTCTTTCGTAATGCTCTCCAAAGGACATACCACAATACTACACGATTGAGTACCGCCATCTAAAATCACTAGCTTCGATTTGGGATCCATTTGCCCGGCATTTGGCTATTGTAAACACTTGAAAGATTAAGCTTTTCCCAAAGCCCGTTGTCAGAACAGCAAGCACATCCAGACCAAAAAGCAGCTCGGTAACGGATTCTTACTGTTCCGGCTTATTTCATAACCTAAACGCTCAGATAATTCAGACACAGTCTGGCAGTCTGCTCCACTGTCTGACGAAATACAATCCGATTTGTTGACAGATCTCACTGAGTGTTGACGCGAAAGCGCATATTAGCCAATGGGAATTTAACCGAAGGTTTTGGACACAAAAGTCTCGTTTATGAATAGGATTTGGCCAGGCGTTCATTTCGCCTCTCTCTTCGCTTTTTCTCCTCCTCCCCTAACTTCTCACCTAGCGCGCGCTCTCAAAAAAAAAGCGCGCGCTCTAAACAAAACTCCCTCCCCACAATAGAACGCCTGCCACGCAGGCTACTTCAACCGTATCGTAGCGAAACGTAGCGTATTTCTTTGTTCCGTGCTTGTAGCCAATCAGCGACAGCCTATGGCGACAGCCTAGATTAAAATGACGTATTATAATGCTAATGGGCAATTCCAGCTATCGCAATGCATGCCGGTAGAAGTGGTTATTTTTCCATTTCGCGCCAAATGGCGGACGGAAAATGTGTATTTTAAACGAAGCTATATTTTTACATTTTTATGCTTTATCTTTCGCTCCAAACACTGGTTTAAAAGTTGTATTTTTAGCAGAGGTGATCAGGACTCATAAACGTAAGTTTCGACGAAATCCATTCGATAATTCGCGAGGAAATTGCTTTCGAGTTGACACAGGAGTGAAGCAAATTTGGCAAAAAGCTGGCTTCGAAAACTACTCTGTCGCACGTTTTGAAGTAAATAAAGTGATCGGTAAGAGCACTGTGGACAATTTACCCCTTCAAATGGAGCTCTGTAACCAAGGAATCTAGATTTATTGTTTTTATGTATTTCTGACTGCTTGATTTCTACGTACAGGCAGTTAAAAATCAAAATGTTTTAGCCGACATTTTGTCAACATGTCCCAGAGGCATGGCTTCACTTTGACATGGTTTGTCGCGAAAACAAACCCGGTTTACTAGCAACTTTCTCGTTATTTCCGAACAGTATTGACTGTAAAATACATCTGCTTTGCTGTTGACTTTATCTTGGCTATATTTTTGGTTGTGGCCACATGTGTTTATAGAATAGTTGCAAAAATTAGTGTTTTGGTTGCTGTGTGTATGCAAAAGGTTGTATTTTTAAGAAGCCCTTCATTAAAATAACTGAAAATATATTATATGCAAAGTCCTTTGTCTGCCACTACTCCAGACAGTAAGTAGTGACTACCAGTGATTGCTGAAAGTTGTTAACAAATAGCCCTTTGTCCCATGATATACTGTAGTTCAACTATAATTGTTTAGGGGCTGTCCATAAGAACAATGCTTGCTATGCCCATACCAAGATTGCTTCATATATTGTTTTATATATATCTGTAACCTTGGGGTCCCACAACATACGGAAGGCTTGTGGTTGCAGCCCATGACTGCCCGCTTGCTAGGACCAAGGCCAGATTTTGGTGTACATGCTGGGGGAGGTGAAATAAATTTTAGGGGAGGTGCAGTGTCTGTGCCCCAGGAAGAGTGGGTTCTTGAATTTTAGGGTTTGTAAAGTTGTTAATAACCTGCCCCCTATTCTATCAATTTATTCTTTCCAACACAACTAAAACCAATATGTAATAACTGTTGAATATGCATTCATGCAGATATGCTTACTTTAATGTAAATGCTGTGGAAGTTGAACACCTTGGGGAAAATTAAAGGTGCATGTTGCTGACTAGGTGCATGTTGTTGCTGATCACAGTTGGTACATTCATGACAATTGTAGATAAAGGGGTTAGGGTGGTTTTAGTGTGCCCAATAGTAAGAATTGGCATTTTTAAAGATTTTGTCTTTATTATTATAACGACCAACTCAATTACCTTTGTTTACTTTTGAAGTCCAAGGTTTTATTTATTTAATTCCCACCTAAATGTCCACATGAGTGATGAGTTATAATTGTAGGCTGATGATGCATGGCCTTGGCAAATCATGCTAGCTCAGCTTGCAAGCTTGTCATGTGCCTAATATGTGTTGACTATCCAAGCCAACAGAAAGAAATGATATAATCATATTTCCTGGAAAATGAAATTAGTGTATATTTTGCAAAATAGGTAATTACAGAAAATGTTCACACTCCCTCCTAAGGGAAATGGGAAGTTTGCTCACTATCTCCACTCCCCTCTTAGGAAGATATCTCCCCCTCTTAGTAAGATATCTTAAACAGGGACCTAAGGTGCCCCTTAGGAAGTGCCAATCTGAACCAGATTTCACCCACACCCTGTGAACTTGATAAATTTTTTAATTGATTTACTTGAGTGACATACAGTTGCAGACCCTTCATGAAGCAGGAAGAGAAGCAGAAACTGACCTGATGGTCCACAACAGTTTGGTTTGTTCACTGCCAACCCCCCTCCCTCCCTCCCAATAACGATTCACAATCTAGAATGTTTGGTGTGGATTGAAAAACTTTTGAATGTTGATGAGCACTCTTGGAACATTTGTAATTAAGCTCCTTCCCCTGTAGATTTGGAAGGATGACAATAGAAGTCTTGGAGGGGAGTCCAGACCTTTCAAGGCCTAGCCCTACCAGTTTGACCCACTTGAAAGTTTCATGTGAACCCAGTAATGTGGAGATGTTGCCTTAGTCCAACGGCCACTTAGTCACTAGCATGGCCGGATTTTGAGGGGAGGTGAGCACATCTCCTGGGATAATTTTGCACCTCCCCTAAGAATTTTTGTGCCACCCCTGGTAATTTATACACCTCCCCTTGTTAACAGTTAAATGATGGATCAAATTTAATATTGAATAATAACAGAACCATTACAACCAACTTGCCAAGTTTTGGTCAAACACAATTTCAATTGGATGAGTCACACAATCATAATGCATAAATACATACATTACATACATAAAGTAACATTTTTTACTTTACACTGCACCTCCCCTAAAATTTATTTCACCTCCCCCAGCATGTACACCAAAATCTGGCCTTGGTCCTAGCAAGCGGGCAGTCATGGGCTGCAACCACAAGCCTTCCGAATGTTGTGGGACTAGCAGTGTCGTATTTTTTGGCTGCAGCCGACACTGGACCCCAAGGTTACAGATATATATAAAACAATATATGAAGCAATCTTGGTATGGGCATAGCAAGCATTGTTCTTATGGACAGCCCCTAAACAATTATAGTTGAACTACAGTATATCATGGGACAAAGGGCTGTTTGTTAACAACTTTCAGCAATCACTGGTAGTCACTACTTACTGTCTGGAGTAGTGGCAGACAAAGGACTTTGCATATAATATATTTTCAGTTATTTTAATGGAAGGGCTTCTTAAAAATACAACCTTTTGCATACACACAGCAACCAAAACACTAATTTTTGCAACTATTCTATAAACACATGTGGCCACAACCAAAAATATAGCCAAGATAAAGTCAACAGCAAAGCAGATGTATTTTACAGTCAATACTGTTCGAAAATAACGAGAAAGTTGCTAGTAAACCGGGTTTGTTTTCGCGACAAACCATGTCAAAGTGAAGCCATGCCTCTGGGACATGTTGACAAAATGCCGGCTAAAACATTTGATTTATAACTGCCTGTACGTAGAAATCAAGCAGTCAGAAATACATAAAAACAATAAATCTAGATTCCTTGGTTACAGAGCTCCATTTGAAGGGGTAAATTGTCTACAGTGCTCTTACCGATCACTTTATTTACTTCAAAACGTGCGGCAGAGTAGTTTTCGAAGCCAGCTTTTTGCCAAATTTGCTTCACTCCTGTGTCAACTCGAAAGCAATTTCCTCGCGAATTATCTAATGGATTTCGTCGAAACTTACGTTTAAGAGTCCTGATCACCTCTGCTAAAAATACAACTTTTAAACCAGTGTTTGGAGCGAAAGATAAAGCATAAAAATGTAAAAATATAGCTTCGTTTAAAATACACATTTTCCGTCCGCCATTTGGCGCGAAATGGAAAAATAACCACTTCTACCGGCATGCATTGCGATAGCTGGAATTGCCCATTGTTATTTCAAGATGGCGGACTACCGAAGGGCGAGAATTGTAAATATGAATACAAATTTTAATTTTACGGTGAAAATTATCCATGAAACCAACGATATTTTTAATTTTCTGTACTATTTTGAACATGGCAAGAGTCGAGGGAGTATTTTTAGTAAGTATTGGAAGTGGTTTGATAACATTTTACGCTGTGGAAATGATTCCACAATTTACACAAAGTCTTGACTTGACCTGCTAATATATATCAATATAATTTGAATCACGAAACAAGGTAAGCCTTTTTAAATATTGTACGAATATCCTGCATTATTCGAGCTTCTATTTCGACAAAGTTCACTCATAAAAGTGTTAAATCAACATCATCTTATACTTTTGATATTTGATTTGTATAAATATATAAGCACATAAATATATAAGCACATAAATAAGCACATAAATATAGCACATAAATATAGTATCCTGGGTCCAATGCTGTTCGTTATTTTTATCAACGATGCTCCTGAAGTCATCAACAACGAAGCAGTTCCAGCGCTATTTGCAGACGACATTAAGCTTTACAAGAACATAACATCAGTGAGTGACTGCAACCAGTTGCAACAAACCATAACAAACCTTGATGCTTGGAGTCAGGATAACAACATTAAATTCAACGCGTCAAAGTGTAAAGTATTGTCGGTGACGCGCAAGAAGACCCCATTTTCTTTTCCCTACCACCTCGGGTCGAAAGAGCTGTTGAGAGTTGATGACGAGAAAGACCTTGGCGTAATCTTCTCCAGCAAACTGCAGTGGAACTTGCATATCAACGAAATGGTGTCGAAAGCAAACAGGCAGCTTGGTGTGCTTAAGAGGACTTGCTACTCACTAACAGACATCAACATCAGACGTACATTATATCTTTCACTGGTGAAGTCGAAGCTCAGCTATGCAACACAAGTTTGGTCGCCAACTCACAACAGACAACTCAGTGAAAGGATTGAAAGAGTTCAACGAAGAGCCACGAAATGGATTCTAAGAACCAGGACTTGCGAAATGCCATACAAGCAACGACTGTTAAAGTTGGAACTCTTACCACTCTCCTACGACAGAGAGATGAAAGATCTCGTATTTTTCTTCAAGGCGTTATATGGTTACGTCGATCTTAACATTAACAATCACATCTCTTTTATTCAACATGGACGTACTCGACTCAGCCAAGCCACTGGTGTAATACTTCAAACTCCCATGTGCAGAACTGCTACGTTTCAATCTTCCTATTTCAACCGTATTGTCAAACCGTGGAACAGTGTATGTCAAGATGTCAATCCAGATACATTTTCTAGCCCTATCTCTTTCAAAAACTTTCTTAAACGCAGATATTTAGAACTTCTACGCTCAGTATATGATGTTGAACTATCCTGTACTTGGTCCTTGGTGCGTGACTGTCCTTGTCACAAAGAATAGCAAAGATAAATGTGTTTTAATAGTCTATCTTTAAGCGTTTGTGTGTAACCTGTCTGTGTGTATTTTGTGTGTGAGCGTGCGTATGTTTACTCTATGTATATATAATTGTACATATACTGATATAATGGGACGGCAGGTGCCTTGCATGGGAACTTTTTGAAGAGTCCCGTTCGTACCTTGCCTTTTTGGATCCAACTTTAAAATGTCTGCGTTGTACTATGTAAATATTCGCTTTTTTTTTGCATGTTTGTATATAGATTGATCCAAATAAAAAAATTTGTTAAAAAAAACACAAAAAAACTGCTGTGACTAGGGGGACTAAATGAGTTGATGGTATATTGGTATGTAATATTTATATGTGGTGTGTAAATAGTGCTGTTCAGTTATATACTTATATACAACCTTTATTCTCAAGTATAAAAGACTAAAATCTGAAGGTTTCACAATTTACTACCTCTCTCCTACTGGCACGAGTATCTGGACATATTGTTCCTTTTCAAATCACACCACGACATTATTAACTTAAGCAGCGACACACTACCACAACCTCAGGATTCAAAGCGAAGAACCCGGTCAGCAAACCCCAACTGCCTACAATTTAAGACTTCAAAATGTAAAACATCTACCTATCAGAAATCATACTTAATAAGAACAACAAGAGTCTGGAACGCACTACCAAGGGATTTAACGAATAATACCATGATAACTTTAAAGGAGTTTAGAAAGAAACTATATGACTACTATAAAGTAGCATTAGATAAATATGATATTGACGATCCGCGAACATGGAAATCGGTTTGCATCAAATGCAACCAAGCTCGAGACCTGACTAGACCGATAACTTGTTGTTTTTAGTTTTAGAGTCTTAAAGTTCAGTAGTGCTTAATTTTGCACATTGCTATTTGTAGGGCCGATTTCGGTTTTGCTGAAGGCACAGGTTTGAGAGGATTCATCTAAATTTAGTCAGCCTCTGGGAATCTGGAAGCGGTCCTGTGGGTCGCAATGTGTAAAAGTAACTTTTATAGTTTAATATGTGTTTTTATATTTGTCTAAATTAAGGGATCGCAGTAATTGGCGTAAGCTGTTGCGATTGCCCTGCCAGATGTTTCTGTCAATTGTTTGTGCTAACGTTGTTTGTATATGGCAAAGTTAATATAATAATAATAATAATTGTTTTAAACATTGCTCCCATGGGCTATAGGCCCACATCCCCTTTATGCACAGTTTTTAGTTTATTGTATTTACCACTCTGAGGTGGACGGAAAGCCTTAACAGGTTTTGGCGTTTTGCAACCCAATTGACAAAAGTTTCCAGGGTTAGTTAGTAGTTAGTGCCTAAGGGTTAGTTTTTAGCGAGGGAGGAAAACCGGAGTACCTGGAGAAAAACCTTCGAAGCACAGGAGAGAACCAACCAATCTCAACTTACATGAGTTTATCAAGCACACTGACGTTACCCAACCTGAGTAAATCCGTGCACGCGACCTGTTGTGTAGTCGGCTTAACTCAGAGCAGGGCGCTGTAAAGCTCAGAGGTAAGGGGCAGCGCGCTAACCGCATCTGCCAGTCCTGCCACCCGTGCTTCCCCAAAAAGCAATATAAACGTTCATACACTCATTGAGTGACAGTGACCTCATGCATTGACATCATTAATTACGCTATTTAATTATGGCAGCGCGCTAACCGCATCTGCCAGTCCTGCCACCCGTGCTTCCCCAAAAAGCAATATAAACGTTCATACACTCATTGAGTGACAGTGACCTCATGCATTGACATCATTAATTACGCTATTTAATTATACAATTATGCAAACACGCATGAGCAGATACATGTACGCTTTGCGTACCTATTTTTTAATGGGCACCGTGCCCATTGGGGAAAGGCACCCCCACATTCTAGTGATTACGGTGTGATTTGTTTGCGTTTGAAGTGCTTTGAGTAAGACTTGTATGTAAACTAAGATGGCCGACAGGAATACTATACTGTTCTTTTGATTGAAACGAAAAAAATAATAGATAGTATATCGATTCATCCTCGGATTCATCGGTCACGAATCCGGGAGTTTTGGATATCGATACACAGAATTAGAGCTAACACTCAGGCCCCGTTTACACTATACCGGATACGCATGGTCACGACATCAAATTTAGCCATATCAAAGCGAGTTTAGCCCCCAAAATTATAATAGTATGATCGATTCAACAAAATCAGCTCACTGGAAAAAGCCTAGGGTCAGGGATGCCGTAAAACGGCTTAAATTGATGTCGTGACGATGCGTATCCGGTATAGTGTAAACGGGGCCTCAGATTGACTTGGGATCCCATCTATTCAATCAATTTTTAGGTGTTATTAATTTATCATTCAAATTAGTTTGTTCTTTCTTTTTTCTTCGTTTTTCGCTACTTGTTCGCAAGACGCCACGTTGGAAAATCAACGAATTGTTTGGCGCATGCTCAAACTAGATTACTTCCGGAATATTTTCGCATTTTGGGCATGGTGCCGCTCGCTAGACGGGACGAGACTACCTCGTCAGGAAGTCTCGGCACCTTCAATTTTTTGGGGACCGGTGTCGATTTTTGTCGCGTTTGTACGACAAATTTGGGTGCTAATTTTTAGGGGTGCCGTGCCAAAAACGCTTGTCGTGTAAACCGGCCTGATGGTATACAAGCTTCTTTCAGGGACGTCGCGAAGTCATTGATATTGTTTGACCAACTTTTGGAAACATTTTGACCAACTATCTAAACAACTATCTATAATCTATATTAATTCGTAATGCAAGATACCTGTTAAGGCTGTCTTCCACTTCACCCGTATCGTAACGAAACGTAGTGTATGTCTTTGTTTCCTGAGCACTCAGGTAGAATTAACGACTTCGACACGAAAGAAAATGCTACGGTACGTTACGATACGTTTGAAGTGGAAAACTGCCTTTATCAATAGTATTGGCACTACGTTTGTTGTACTTTCGATTCGGTATCACAGTAACTAATTTAAGGTTGGTGGCTGAAAACTAGGGCGTCCGGGGGCATGCTCCCCCAGGAAAATGTTTGAAAAATTAAGGCTTGGAAATGCACGAATGAAGAACTTGGGCAACAGAAATTATGGAAAAAATTGCTCCTGATAATCAGCTTTAGTGGTTTGAATGAGTATGTGAAAGCTATAATTATTACCAAAATATGAACAACACCCATATCTATACATATTATGTAGGAAATATATATACCACTTAATCTATGAATGATAAACTTTAAACATTTATCAAAAATTGATGTTTCAAAATCAGTTTTCAGGTTTGAGATCTGGCTGTTTTTTTTCTTTCTTTATTTCCTTAGCACTCGAAAGACCATACAATATATGTGTCAGACATTCGTCGCACACTGCTCCTTTATTATGTTTGTGACTGTATGTAAAGTACAAATCCCTTAGTCTTACAATTACTCGCAAAGAATACTACGATTTTTGTATAAAAAAAACTACGCGTACGGAAACATTCTGATGTAGAGCTGGCATGTCTGACCAAATTCTTGTTGTTTTGAAACGATCAAAATAAGAGGGTGTTTATGGGGGGTGCCTTGTCACAGTTAATTAACAGTTAAAAATTTCGTAAAATCACAATATCAGTTAAAATTTTTGGTAGAACAGTTATAACCCTCTTAGGGGTGGGGGGAGGTATTAATGCGTAATATGTCCACCATGCATATTGCAATGATGTCAATTTTGTCAAGTGATGATCCATAATTGATAACAAACATATATGACTTCACTCCGATGAACGAGACGTTTGAAACATTGTTGATAGGGGGTCAGATTTTTTATGCTCCAGGATAGCATTTTCGGTGTTTTCTGAAAGCGCATTTGCACAATAATTGCATGGAAATCGACTTATTCTTAGGCTTTATAAGAAAAAAATAATTTACCTATTTCCTTCCAAATTTCGTTCCAAAGGCAAAAATATCCATCCGGAAGGAAACTTCCTTGTTTCGACATCGACTGATCCACAGTTAATAAAAACTGCAGTTTATAATATAAGTAAATATTTTAATAAAAATCTAGACTATATTGTAGTGTAAAGGTCCAAAATCAAGTAAATCACAGAGTAAATGAAGGAAAACTCAGCATTTACTGGAACATTTTTGCAAGTCACAGTTAAGTATATAAGACAAGTAAAATTCACGGTTAACAGTAAATATGTTGATAGAATCACAGTAACAGTTAAGGATTTTGGATCATCGTCTAGATAAAAAGCGTTAATTGTCAATATACTCATTCACAATAGATAATGTCTATTTATATCTATGTTTAGGGACCTGTAATGGAGCAATGATTCCTGTGTTGGGATCAATGCACCTGTTTGCCAAACTTTGTAAATAGAATAAATGGCATGTATATTGAGAATAGATGACTAACCTTACAAGGGAAAAATTAATGAAGAGGCGAACTTATTTGCTGATGAAAAGTCACTTTTGTCTTAAGACCTTTTAAGGACTGCAGAGGATGGTTTGAATATAACAGTGATATAGTAGAAATATAAATATAATTGAAATACCAGAGTAATGAATATAACAAGAAGAGAAGGACTGGTGTGCAAATGAATATACTTCTGGAAAGTAAGACGGTAAAGAAAATACAGATATATAATTCAAATACCTTATTGGTAACATATTACGAGAAGTGGGGACTGCAGCATGCGGTAAATGAGAACACGAGTCTATAGGCATGGGAAAATCATAGTTATATTAGCCTGCGAGCAGTCCCATGACATCGCCAGGGAACGATGCAAGAGACTGCCCTTGGCGATATCATAGATAGATAGATAGATGAATCGTTTAATAACTCAATTTAAAAGTAAAAATTTACAACGTATGTAGTACTTAATGTTCAGTTAAAAAATTTGCTATATATACAAGATTTGACTAAATTAGATAACTAAATATTTAAAATAAATTCGTATTTAGATTTCCTTCCGTGACGCATACTCAGGAATAAAAGAGTCTTTAAATCTATTAGTTCTAATCATTGGGAGATTGTATTTCCTAATTGTTCTGAAGTTATGAACAACCTTGTTCATTTCTGGTAAAAGTACATGAAGTTTATGATCTTCGTTTTCTTCAATTTCACGAAACATATTTACGCATAACCTCTCTCTATATACGGTCCTTTAATGTAATCCACAATTATAGGGATAGATAATTCGTTAGGGATAGATAGTTCTTTTCTGAATTCGTTCGATGTCTTCCGATAGGTAACTAGGAAGGCTTCAATGGAAAGTCTGACATGCATATTCGAGGACAGACCTAATACAGGCACAGTAAAATTTGATCAAGGAAATAATATCAACGTCCGCAGGTTTTAACTGTTTCAGAAGATAAAGTCGCGTTGAAGCTTTTAATAGAATATTTTCTACATGGACATTCCAATTTAGGTCATCAGTAATAGTCACTCCTAAGATTTTTGCAGATGTTACTATTTCGAAGTGCTGGTCATTTACTTTAACTGGTTCATCTTTGCAGGGATCTTTGGTAAACTTTATGCTAAGTTCTTTGCATTTTGTAGAATTTAGCTGAAATTTATTATTATTCGACCAATCAACCACTTGACCAACTATGTCTTGTAAATTGCGATGGCGAGGATCGATGATGAAGATATGGTATGGTAAAACTTTATTTAACTACGCTACCCCTACAGCAAAAGCTGATTTCAAAATTATGTGAATATTCAAAATTACATTAAAAATTACAATTACAATAGTTACACTAATTACAAAAGTAAGGCATACATAAATGAGAGATACAATTAAAGGATTTGAATAAATAAACAATCAGGAAAATTATTTAATTAATTGACTTAACCGGCCAGGTATCACATTACTTGCATTAAAGGCAATAAGAGATTAAGAATTCCTTAATTCGTCTGGAAGGCTGTTCCACATCTTTTTAAGATATTCAGTCTTAGGATTGGGCAAGAAAGTTTAGTGGAAGAGCCTCGCAAGCTATAATATCGAGAGGAAGACGTCTGTTGAAAAAGATCAGTTAGCATTTTTGGCGCTAGATTATGGGTTATTTTATACATTAAACTTGCTACAAACTGAGTTCTGCGTTCACTCAAGGGTTTCCATCCTAGTTCATTTGGAGCAAGTTAAGATTGACCATGTTCATTTTTACGACCCATGATAACTCTAGCAGCCCTATTTTGTAATCTTTGGAGACGATCAGAAAGTGTAATACCAATAGTGTCCCAAACGTCGCAGCAATAATCAGTTACGCGATATATTTCTGGAGATTTTGTATGCTTTCCAATAGTTTTCCGAATTAGATTTTATAGCAAGGAGTTTGAGACGATCGCGATCACGGATTTTTAGTTTAATTGCTTTAGTAAGCCAAGGAATATTAGTGACTTACTTTTAACTCTCTTTTCTCTAATTGGAGGATGCTTATCAAGAACTCCCAAGGAAAGAGTTTTCCATGTCTCCCACATTTTATCGACGCAGGAATTATTGTCCAGCAATTGTTGCAAGTCTGCTTGAAACTTTTCAGTATTAAAGTATTTAAAATTTCGAATTTCAACTCTCTTGTAGCGATTTTGTTTGGGATAGATATTTATTTTATGATGACCACTCTAGATAGGATTAATTTATCTGGAGTAAGAGTAAGACAAACATCTAATAATGAAGATGAGGTCATGGACATGGTCACACGAGTGGGTGTACTAATTGTTTGCGATAATTGATATAATTCAATAATCGAATTCAAATTCTTTGTGGCATTGATCAGCTAATATGACTCTAATTTGTTCGATATGTCTAGGTAAACTAGCTATATTTAACATACCCATTTTAAAACCCTTAACTGCATCAGGGAAATCTGGGTTAATTGGTATACCTTTTTACAACCTGACCGGGCCGTAAGTTTATATATAGAAAGACAAAAAAGCTGGTCATTTTACTCGGAAAAGTTGGTCATAATGACATGACACCCCCCCCCCCCCCAATCGTGATTCGTTGGCCACGCCCCTGACTCATTAGACAATTCCCACCCATGAACATGTAGCACAATAGAATCACCAGCTATAAACACAAGCTTTCTATCTCCATTCTTATATCCCATTTGAGATTTATCGACTCCATTTCTAGTATGATTTGTATTATTGAACCTTGACTTGCTTTTACTATTTTCGACATTATCGGAATATCGGTTGATTGTTTTTTCCCCTTTGTTTGTACTTTGTCATGTTTGCCCAAGTCTACATTATATTTTGTCTAGGTTCTGACGAAATGATGCACTCATTTTCATCATTCATGTCAATTCCATTGTCAGACTCGCTTCCAGTGGACAATAAATCGAACCTGTTTGGTGTTGTTATCCCCGCTGGATGATTATAGAGCACTTTCATAATTCAGATGAGTAGTCTTTTATGTGCATCTTAATAAGCCTTATCAGCCTCGTTTCTGTGACTGAAATTGAATATAATTTATTAACCTGAACGAGATCAATGAGGCGGCTTATTAAGATGCACATAAAATAATATTTAAACTCATCTGAATTATGAAAGTTCATGGTCTATTCACATCAATATAGAGCGCAGGGCCTTTTTTAAGAAATCGTTAGTGGGAGGGCCATCATCGAAAGGGGACGTAACAAGTAGGTGGTGTATTACAGGTGTGGGAAGGTGAAGGGGGTCTGGGGGAGGGGATTTTGTATTCTTGTCCCCCCGAAAATTTTTGTATTCTTGAGTCGCTGTGGCTTGATTTCCTGCATTTTCAGAGACAATTTTTGATATATCCCATCTAAACGGAGCCAGGTTTTGTTGTGAGAATACCATAACTTTCCTTTAAACTCAGTTTTTTCCCCTTTTTTGCTTATACTTTGGACAAAAGGGACCTTCACTGGGGGGGCCAAAATAGTTTACTGGGGGGGCCAACATGGGGGCTGGGGGGGCTTTGGCCCCTCCAGTACATTAGTTAAAAGGCCCTGATAGAGCGTGTTGTTTTATTTTGTGCTTGATTGGCTGAGATACCATGTGATTTAATTTGTGATTTAGACTTTGAGATTTGCCGCGTATGCAGGCTATGGCGCGTTTTTACGGTCAAAATTCAATAGTTACAAGTCGAGCGTCAATGGTTTAAATCGATCAACACTTGCTCGAAACGAACAGAGCGATATACAAATCGAACAGTCAAATCGCCATCAATGGTTTAAATCGATCAACACTTGTTCGAAACGAACAGACCGATATACAAATCAAATCGAATCGATCAATGCATATTCAAATCGAGCATACGTTACTCGAATCGATCGCCAAACTCCAAATGAAATTTTCGTCTAAAAATTTCCTTGAATTTCGAATTTACTTCCTTTTTTCCTTGTCAATATGGCTCGGTCCTTTCCACAATAATGGCTCGGTCCTTTCCACAATTCTCACACGCACGCGCTAGACTTGCTCCAATTATTTATATTTTTTAACTTATTCTATATTCTAACAAATATAATTATCTTGATGAAAAGTATAAAATAGTGCGAATAAATGTAAAGAGATCTTGAACACCCAAAATGTTTATATATCAACGCAAAAGGTAGACGATTATATTTTGACTTTTAATGTAAATTACTTTATAATGCGCTGTAGTCGAAATGTAAAGAAAGGGCGGGGAATAGCGGGACAATGAAATGATCCCCGGTTTGCTTTTTTAATGTGTTTGCTTTCATTGCCTCGCCAGACAGGTCGGAGAAACTGAGCAAATCACATTTGTTATTGACAGGTGCCAGATAATATAACCAGGCACATGCGGTGACATTGGAACACCATTATTGTCCCTGGGGTGAGATGACGGCTCATTCGGTAAGGCTGCAAAGTCCAAGTCTCCGCCTTTCCCGGGGTAGGCGGGTTACATCGGCTGGTGCATAATATAGACCATTGCTTGGAATGTCTGTATAATTATGGATCATGTTGTATTTCCGTAGCCCCCCAAATCTAATACCTAGTATATTAACCATTAAGCCACGATGCGCTCTGGTGCTCTCTTCTTTGTTATTTTATAAATGTTCATTTCCTTGTCAGGAGTGAGACAAAGCAAAATAATAAATGCATGCCCCTTTAATATATGGGTGTTAATAAATTACATATCATTAATAAAACTCAATGCTGTTGCCGTTTGGCGTTGGCTGTATTCTTGCCCAATGGCACTGTTTCGAACAAATGCCTTTTTTGTCTGGTCCTCCTGGAAACGCTCATTCCGCGAACCAGAGGCGATGTTCGAAGACCCGTTTTTATAGAAATTCACGTGAAAATTTTGGACTTATTTCAACAGCAAAGTTTAGAGGCACAACAATATCAATCAAGATTATGTTTGTTAGAATATAGAATAACTTTGTACTTTGTATATATATACGCCCGTACGTGTGAGAATTGTGGAAAGGACTGACGATCGATTCGAGTAACGTATGCTCGATTTGAATATGCATTGATCGATTCGATTTGATTTGATTTGTATATCGGTCTGTTCGTTTCGAACAAGTGTTGATCGATTTAAACCATTGATGCGCGCCATAGCAGGCATGTCGAATTGTTGTTATTAAGTGGTGTAAAATTGTCTTCTTGGAGCAGCTTTATGGCTGTAACAAGGCTTAATTTTTCATTCTCAATATGATTGATTTTAGTGTTCAAATCTGACACGATATATGAGACATTATTTAGCATTTCCTTAAGCGTGTCAATGGTGTCATTATCTTGTTTAAGCTGCGTATTTTCTTGTTTAAGTTTTGAATTTTCGTTCTCTAAGGATGACAGGCAATATTTGGCAAGTTGATTTGTCCTCTCAGGCATACAATATAGTTCCTTAAGCTGAGCAAGTTGCTCCGCTTATGTGTTGAAGCTCGGCTTTCGTTTCATCAACGTGTTGATTTAGGTTGAATTTCGCTTACCTCTTGTTGAAAAGCATCATAGCCAGGGGAATAATTAAAAATTACCTGCGGGAACGTGTCACATTGAACTTCTCGGTCGGCCATCTTATCTCTTTGAGTTGAAACGACGCCATCGCTGCTACAAATCAACTCATCATCCTGTGAATCCAGTACGCTTTCATCCAATCGTTTAGCGATCACTTTTAGTTCGTTCTGTAACAGTTCGCCCTTCGATCCTTTAATTATTAGTGATTTATTTGATGTATACCATCTAATAGGCTGCCTGAAGGCTGCCTGAAGAGAGCATATTGATGAAAAATTATTACGATTTACGTATACTAGAGCAAAAACCCTGCCCCTGGGAACAAGGATACAACGATAAAAGAGTGTATTTGATGAAAACAATGGTTATGGGATGTGTTTTGAGAGGTAGGTGTGTTAAAAGAAGTTGTCAGAAGTCACAAAAGGGACTGAACTATAGTGAACTGAAGGAAAACGAGCAGGCGAGTTAGAGTATAGCCGCATTATGAGAAGATGAATTTCAGATGACATCAAGACTGGAAGAAGGCAGCAGAAAGTGAAGCTGAAGAAGAAAGTTAGTTGGCGTGGTAGATTAAATGCATGGAACGATCTTCCTAACGAAGATAACTGAAATGATTTATATATTTCATGATGTAGTATTCATTGCGTAAACATATGTCTATCCTGCTTGGCTGCTTCTGTTACACCGGGTCAGCCTCGTCGCCCTGCATGAATTTTAATTTTGCCGAGTATTATTATTATGGAAGACCTGATATATAGTAATATCAATTCATGCGTAATGGGATGTGTCATTGCTCGTTAAAAAGCACCGTAGTCATGTGACGTTTTAACTGACGTCAGTATAGACAGTGTATACAGTAAACGTTGATTAAATGACGTTGTTAATAAAAGTTATTGCCTAGCTTCTACAATTTTATGCTTATTTACAGTTTATATTTTGTGATATTAATACTGCCTTTAATAGTTTAAGACCAGAACTTAATTCTATCAATATCTCATCTATAATATATATACATGCACTCATTTAATATTTTAGAGCAGAGAGCATGGTTCTTAAAATATTTTATAACATTTTCAATTTTTTGTTGAAATGCTTTAAAAGTCAAATTATAATTGCAGTTTTTAAAACACCTTGTAAGTAATAATAATAATATATTAATTTATCCACAATACACTAGATGAATTTGTTCACGCGAAGCGATGATGCGAAAAACAATGTGATTGTTTAGTGAAAAAATTCGCCGTGAAAAAGTTGGATCGGTTCCATCCGTTTTTTCGCGGCGAATTTTTTCGCTAACCATGATCACATTGCCAAATTGATTAAATTTGCTTTTCGCATCGCTTCGCGTGAACAAAATCGCCTAGTGGAAAACGGGCTTAAGTCTACTTAAAACCTGTTTTAAGTTCGAGGGAAGTCGATTAACTCTTTACAATATAGACCAATTCAGGTATTAATGCTACCACTTAGTATAAGTCCCTTACAAATATAGTGGTCTTAATCATTCTGTGGTCTGAGCGTGAAATGCGTATATACATATTCATTTATTCTTATCATGCACACATTATTAGTTTTCTCTTGACGGCGTGAGCCATTAAAAACCTGCCATTTTAATACTGCTACTGCATGTTGACACTGAATTATTAATCACAATTTTTGACCAATCATATGATTGGTGCTGCTCAATTTATGCGTTATATAATTACAGCAGGTGGAAAATGTTCTATTTCAATCATCTTTTACTTTACATGCAGGAGCAATACGTCCTGAGCTGGTCGACGATTACAACTTTTTGAATTTATCTGCCTTGTGGCATCCTGTTTCTGCCATGGCGTGTCAAATTGGGTTTTTGCTGATCTCACTCGTTCTTCTTTCTAAGGGAGTAGACTTAACTTGTAAGTTAAATACGATTTTTCTGAGTAGGGCGCCAATAAAGTTTTAGTCGGTTGCCATGGCGCATTTTGTGTAGACGTTTTTAATCTTTTGCTTTCCATTTATATTTTACTCTATTTCTTTGTAGGAATTTTCCTAAACATCAATAAAATTTGTACAAAATTTGTACACCCTAAAATGCCTTATCATGCAGTTAGAAAGCGAAAGCGATTTTAATTGCGATATATAGCTGGCGCGAAAAAATGATGAACTATAATATATTTTGATAATCGGGAAGCTAAGATAAATTAAAACAATTTTACAAAAGTCCGCTTGGGTAAATGCAGTGCATGACCTCTGGAAATTCTGCTTCTAAAAACTATAAATATCCCACAAAAGTTATGAACGCATGTACAAAGTCAAAGTCACAAAGATTGAAGTACATGCATTATCGCAACTATTTATCAATGTCAAAATTTGTGTTATTTAACTGGGCTATATTAGTGATCGTTCTTATTTTATTAACAAATTTAAGCATCTGGAAATAGTGAATATATACAAAAACTTAGATCTGATGAATTGATATATCTACAATTAATCATGTGAACTGTTAAAACCGTGAAACTGAAAAGTATGCATGTTAATCGGAAAGCTATATAAATGCATGTTCCGCGGCACGGTTTTGATATGATTATGCCGGTGATTGAACCTCAATATCCTCACATATACTGATATAGTCACAGATATCGTATTATTATCGAATATCGTAATTCGTATTTAACCTTTTAAGTATAATTCCTGTCGTGCCACTGTGGTATAAGATGCATGCAGCCCATGCATGTACACTGAATATCTTCAGTGCGGTAAAAACAACGATTAAACAGCTTGCGGACGCCTAGTTTAAACGTTTTACCGTTGCTTAGTATAGTTGTTCATTATCATGTTCGACAGAACTGAGAACAGTTGAGAACAGATGGTTGAAAAACATCATGTCGAAATTTCCCACTGTTGATACTGATTAATGATATGATATTACATTGCGTTGCCATTGGGAAATAGTTCCTATTTCATATTCCGTGGAGATTTAGATTGTAGAGTAGTAGTAGAATAGCATTGCAATTTTTTTGTTGTTGTTCTAAACCGATCTAAAATCGCCATTTTTGACAGTTTTGTGTCAGATATTGTTTTGTCACAGAACCTGCAACTGCTTCGTAACATGCTGTATAAGCTACCAAGGCCGGTCCCATGTTTCCCCACAGCAAACGTTTTGCCCTTCCCCCGTGAAGGTTCCTTTATACTAAAATATATATGCAAAAAAGGAAGAATATTTAATTCAGAGGAGTGTTTTAATATTCCTATAAACGACTGACCTCGCTATACCGAAAGTTTAGGTATCAAAAGTTGTCACTAAAAATGAAGGAAATCAAGTCCCGAATGATTCGAATTGACAAATTCTTAAAATAAAAGGCCCTAAAAGGCCCTGTTGTAGAATATTGCTCTAAAATCCCCTCAAAGATGGCGGTACACGGTTGGCCATGCACGCAAGACCGCAATTTCAGAAACTGTTAAATTCACGGAAAGCCGTCCTATACAGCTCGCGACTTTAGTGTCGGTGATTCTGTATGATCACCTGTTTTCTCATAGGCGGCGGAAGATTGGTTTGGTTGCGGGCGCTACACAAACTCTAGGGGGAGACAAACTCTAAAATTTTGAAATATAGAGTTTCTGAGATTGCATTTCATTTTACGTGCAGAAACCGGGTCACTTTGTTCATTTTGCATTTCAGGCAGCGAAGAATCTGATAAATTTAGATTAAGTTCTCCCAGTCTGATCTATTTTTGGGGGGCTTAGCCCTTCACTTCTACTTTTTGGGGGCTATAGCCCCCCTAGCCCCCCCACGGTTCCGCCGCCTATGTGTTTCCTTGTCAATAAACTGACACTGACAGTGTCTGCACACCAGCTTTACACAGTAGTAGTTAAAGTGAAGTGCGGTCATGAAATGACAATATCGAAAACCGACGAAACAAAAAAAATGCAAATATTATAAAAAGCCGTTAAAGCAGAGGTGTATTGGAGGGGGGGGGGGTTAAAGCAGGGGTGTATTGGAGGGGGGGCTTAGCCCCCCTTGTTAAAATTCTATGTCAAGTTGGGGGGGGGGTCAGGCCCCCTTTATAATTCTTAGAGATTGCATAATGTCAATGTTTGTAACTGTTCATTTTAAATGATTTAATCCGGCATGCACTTCTAACAAGTATATCTGATTTGATATAGCCGGCTTTTTTCGATTATTCCTATACCCGTTAATGCAAGCCATTAGGTGTCTATAACATGAAGTAGTTCCATAACTTGTCTCGTTATCTAGTTTAAATTCTGTCCAGACAATTTTTACTTAATTAACGTTTTGTATTTAAGTTTTATATCATAGACTTGAAGTGTTTAATGTTACAGTTTATTAAAGTTTTGTATTAGAGTTTTAAAAATCGGCCGTTCTGACAAAGTTCGACTTTCTTTTAACTTTAACATTTTCGCCCTGCTCGTAATGTATATCAGAGAGCCCCCCTTGTTAAAATTTTAGCAATACACCCCTGCGTTAAAGTAGCTTCTTTTAAAATATTTATGACTATTTTTCTGAATTGCTTGCATCAAATGTCTACATGGGACTCATGAGTGAATAAGCGCCACAGCCTTACGAGTCTCGCGCTTGTGAGGGCCCCGCGCTCTCTTATTGTGTAGTATTTGTTCTTTTATAGAGAACATTTGGTTTCAGAAAGAGCACGCTTCAAAAAGTACAAGCCGCGGGGCCCCAAAAGCACGAGCGAAAAACGCATGCCAAGAACTTAAAAGATGATTTTTGTGATCTTAAAATGTAAATCTTCGTTTAATAGATCTTTTGCAGAATTACTGGAGCCGTACCATTACACACCCATATCCTCTAATTCATTATTTTGAAAACAGACGGAAACTTTCAGCATAACGTAAGACTGGCTAAAATTGAAAATAAACTCAAAGAATGACGTGCCTGCATGAGTATACTTGGCTCGGACTAGCTTCAAGACCCCCATAGGAACGGTTATTATCCCGGACAAATAATATTAGAAACAATAGAAAAATCTTCCCAAAACATGTATTGCATATGCATGTATTGTGTCTTTTTTGAAAATATCTGGTTTGGATAACTGGATACGTTATACATTATTCAGCTCACTTGTCACTCCTTTTATGGAGTCAACTTGTCGGTGCTTGAAATTTTCAATAACAGCCACCAAATATTTCAGAATCTGCAGTTACGTATATTACTTTGCTTGGAGAAAGAATTGCGATATTACTTTCCCTATTTATTTGTTCCAAACTTCCTATCTCATCTTGTCAACTCTCTTTGGGAGGAAACCGGAGTGTCCGGGAGAAATAAAATGAGACCTAGATCATTTTTTGAACTCAGACGATTGCGCCACAAACGCCACTAACGCAAAGTTACAAGCAAGTCACTGAACGCAAAAACACCTGTTTCAACCTGCTGCTTACTAGTTTTTCGTTCGAATTGTATGTTATAGAATAAAAACATAACAAAGTGTAAGGGCCTTCTCTCGAAACGTCGAAGTTCTTGTTATATTTTCAGGTGGTTTCATCCTACAAATCCTCATCATGTTTTAGTCATGTATTTATAGTGGGCAAAGACGACAAAATTGTTTTGGATTCCTACAAGTACAACCCAATACAGATATCTATATTAACTATGGCAATACTATATAATTTTATACTCATGTTTTAAACGCATTTTCATATATAAATATGTTAATTAATTTTCTCATCCGCAATGCACGGAAACATTTACGCTTGAAAATAATGATGCTGTACACACAACACAAAAAGCCTGCTGTGTTAATTTCTAAATGATGAAAAAAGTTTGCTTTTCCATTTTGATGAGCCTTGTTAGCGAAACATAGCAGTTTTCAGCCTGCATGTAGTCTCCCACGCATATAATAATACCTACTTAGGCTACTTAGCGCGGTCCCCTAGTCTGCATGTTGATTAATTTTTAATCAGTCAATAACTAATCCGCAATGCTTCGGCCATTAAGTTTTCAATTTTGTGTAATTACTTGAAGTTAGTCACGCATATTGTCTTCGCAGAAGCTTCTAGTGCTTTTTAACTAAACTGACATAAGCTAGGTTAATTAAGGCTTTTGGTTTTGAATGCCACCCGGCCGTAATACTCTTAGCCCGCGTCACACCACATATGGTATGTACTTTAGCTAGGGCTCAGCAGCGGTCCTCCACCGTTCTGCATGCTTGTTCATGGCCAGCCTGCGTACAGGCATGCTCCCATATGGATGGTTCTGGTACAGTATAGCCTGCGTAGCTGGCGGTTTTAAGAGGTTGGGGGTTGAGGCGAATGCAGTTTAGGCGAGCGCAGTTGAGGTGCAGGCAGAGAAAAATTAGGGAGGCGAGGCGTGGGAAAGGAGGAAATTTTTCTCTGCCCGCGCCTCAACTCCCCTTGCCTAAACTGCCTTCTCCTCAACCCCAACCCCTTAAAACCGCCAGCTACGCAGGCTAGGTACAGAGCAGTTTCCATCCTTTTCTTTTTCTTCCGCATAATGTCAAGTAGAGGGCCAAACATAAAAACATAGTCCAGTCATTCTTTAAAGTCAGTAGCCATATATTGACTGCTTGTAATTAAAGGTCAAATGAAACTTATAATAGCTGCTTATATTCATTAACTGGGACAACTTTTCGGCAAAGCACACAATTACTTTAAGACGCCTTTGACAACTCGAAAATTCAGTTCAACATTGAATGAGACTATCATGTTATTTGTACCAAGTATGAAGTGCTGAGCTGAGCTGAGCTGAGCTGAGCTGAGCTGAGCTGAGCTGAGCTGAGCTGAGCTGAGCTGAGATTTCGCATGCAGTTTTTCATGGCTTCGCGACCGAAATTATGATAGTTGCAACAAAAATAGCTCCTTCGTATTCAAAGTCATACTGCCTTTCCGTTTTCTCAAATTTGCTGTAAATTTTGAATAGTTTTATCGCATCATTACATTGCAATATAGGTTTTCGGTCTTTTCTCTAAGTTTTTGGTGTTTTAAGATCTGTGTCGAATAAAAAAAATTTGTCCTATTTCTTACAGCTGGCAGAGAATGTAAATTTGAACATAAGTACAAATGTGGCATACAAGATTGCAACTGTCGTTATGTGAATGAAAATGGCGTCAGGGCAAGTCTTTATAGACGGTTTTTGGCTATGTTTTCACAACTAGATAATGAGGAAGATCAAGTTTGTGATAAGTGCGAAGTATTTTGCAGCAAGTAAGTACACTGAAGTTAATATACATTTTCTGCCTTTTAACTACATAGTCTCTATGTAAATTTTGGTATAGAAAGCGTATATATACCTGTTACACTTAGGTATCATGCATGTCCGACAAATACATTATGCGTCTGATAAGTATATATCTCCTACTTTAAGGCCATGTGGTTACCGATGCACGATTATGTAGAAAAGTATTCACATAAGATCTATGAGCATGCCCCGATCTATGAGCATGCCCCAATCCAATATTTTTCTCATTCATTCTTTGTTGCCTCTTGGGTATGCTATTTGAAGAAAACGTCAGCAAATGCTGCTAATGCTAACAATTTTTCTGCAAAAAATTTCTACATAACATCGCTCTGTGTCAGAAATCGCGTTGCAGGTTGCTGAGTAGGAATTGCCTCGTGTAACATGGCCTTTAAAGGTTTATAATTATTTATCAACCTCATGAAAGGACAAAGATTTATGAGCCAATATCCAAATCATTTTAAGTTCGGGTAAACTGTTGACTGATGAATTTCTAAATAACGACTTGTGTATACTTCTAGAGAAAAACACATCAATTGTCAACATGGTGCTTGTAATAAACAAAAGGGTTGTATTTGTCGTGATTGTTGGAGTGGTGAAACATGCTCAAAATACCGTAAGTTAACTTTATTAATGTCTATCATTTTCTTGGTAGTCACAACAGATATAGACAATTGTACATCATGTATTAGAGAATAGCAATGAAGAATGCTTTCAATAATCTTTAGTACAGTAAATGATCTAATAACGCCTACTTTCTAATAAACGCCCCATGCAGTTTAATAGACGCCCATGTCAGAATTTTGTAATGGACGCCCCTCTCTATTAAACGCCCTTTATCTCTGACCGCTTGTTAAATTATTAGGGTTGGAGCATAAATGTAATGTAGTGGAAGCATGCACTATGAAAGTTGAAGAATTTCGGTTTTGTCCATTCTGCTGGAAAGTGTTGTTTAAGACTATATTTTCAGATCAGTGTTTAAGAAGCGTAAAACTGCTGTATGTAAGAATAAACGCCTCTCTGATAGACGCCCCCCCTTATCTAAAAATTGCCCCCACCCTTGAAATACGAAAATTTAATAAACGCCCAGAACGTTTATTATATCCGATTTACGGTATTGTATCTGTGTTTTAATTTACTACAATATGGAAACCAAAGAGCGTAAAGTGCATGTTCCAAATCATAAAAAGCTAGTTTGCTGGTAGTAATCACTGACAGTAATATGTTTTTGGCTGATGTGTTAATAATTTCTGCCTACGTTGCCTGACAAATCAGTACACTATGACATACCATCAATTCTAATTTGTTATAGATAATACCCAGCCAAAATTCAAAGAATCGCTTTATGTTGCTGAAATAAAGGAAGATACAAATGTTCGTGATGAAATCCTCAAAGTTTCTGCATCTGATCCTGATTTGGAGACATGTGTCGATAAATATAACTGTCCTTGTGGTCGAGTCAAGTATTCTATCAGCAAGGGAAATGAAGATGGATTGTTCAATATTAACCCAGACAGCGGAGTTATAAGTCTGGCCAAGAGGCCGTCTGATCAATATGATCCAATTTCTCTCACCATCCTGGCAGAAAATGAAGGAGATCTTAACACGGTTGAAGGCAATCAAAGTGATAAACCCTTGGCTACTGTTTATATAACTGTTAAAAGTGATGATGATGGCGGGAGAGAGCGTCGATCACTTCACCACCGCGCACGTAGAAGTGTAACTGTAAGTTAAACTATATGCATGCATGGTCACTAGTGTTTCCAGGGCCGTCCTCAGAAAATGGGCCTTTTCCAGGGCCGTCCTTCAGGGGGGTGTAAGGTCCTTTCAACCGACTACCAAACGAACTTGTACCGATTACTGCCTGTCGTTTTCGCTCATTTCTTGTTCAGTACTCATCATTTCTTATTAGTTCTTTACTTCCATAAAATTAAGGTTAAAATTACCTTTTTAAAACCGAAAATTTCCTTTTTCTATTCCTCGTTTTGCAGGCACAATTTCCGTTTTATGTTTTAGTCATCAAAAATATTTTTTTTGTGCCGACTAATATCGCACTTCTGCCGACTGAATCTCCAAATACAAACCCCCCCCCGTAGGGACGGCCCTGAGTGTTTCTAACCCTGTTTTACGTACGAAATAGTCCATCATCGATATATAATACCCGACATTTAAATTAAAGAATACCAAAGGGAAATTTATCATGAACAATGGAGTTAAATCGTTTTCCAAAAGACAAATCCCACAATAGCGGAATAATTTTTTAAAACGAACATTTTAGGAATGATTCGGCGGTTGACTGTTGTGTAAAACTACCTGTAAAATACAATAAGAACTTCGACGTTTCGAGCGAGGTAGTTTTACACAACAGTCAACCGCCGAATCTTTCCACCACTCTGCCCGCACTGGCACCGCACGTTCGAGACATTTTAGGAATGACGTTTGGAGCACATTATACTCGCTGGTTACTGAGTCGTTGACCTATTTAGGAGGACCTATTTGACTTTGTATAACCCAGTTTAGTTACCGACCTACTTAGTAGAGAACTCTAGAACAATCGTGCACGTAAAAAGATAAATATGTTTACTCATTAAAATTGCTGCCTTTCCTTTTAGACATACGACTCTTTGAAAATAACTTTTGAAGCTGTAACAAACGAAACGTTCTTTGCTGCTGGATGTACAATCAACTACCGCCTGTATTTGGTTCAAAATCAGAGTGCTTCTCCACAGCAGCTGACCTCAATAAGCGTACAACTAAGTTCTGATAATCTTGATCTCTCTGATGAATATTCAGTGAATATTTCTAATGTCGTTAAAACTGTTGGATCTATCGACCGCCTCGATGCTGGTACAGTACAGTTCGACATTTCAGATTCTTTGATATCTAATGGTTATATGGAAATAAAATTCAATGGAAGTGTTCGAGCAGCATCAGACCCATTGGCTCTACTTCAAGTCTCTTTCACTATGAATGCGACTGGGTCAGGACAAGTAACATATGGTCCCAAGTATTCCTCCGAACTTTATACAACCTATCCTGAAATGAAGTTTGCCCGTACCACTGAAGGAGGTAAGATATATCATAAATACTGTGATACAGGTCTACTGAAAGACAAGATTTTAGTCATATATAGACACTTACAATAACTTAGTGCTTGTTTGTACTATTACCATTACTAATGACTAATGATAAGCATGATTCTATAAAACATATATTTTACTGAAACTTTTTCAGATGTACAAGTTGAATCAACTTTGGATTACAATGTAAACATAACTTTGCCATACTTCAACTTTACGTTTGTCTTTGAAATTACAACAATCGTGAACGACTTTCGTTTTCTGAGTATTGAGAATGTTCAACAAGGTGAAATCAGCAGCTCTGTGCAGGCTCAAAATCCAAATCCATCTCCGATGAAATACACTGGAGCAGACGATAACATCACAAGTCGAGTGGTTTTGGATTTTGGAAATATCAAGGTAAACATCCATATGCCATTATGATGGTTTTACGTATTCACCTCACTCCCCGTTGGGGCTTTTCAGTGACCGATTACATCAAGTATCTCGCTTACCTATATTATGTACTTAGCCTACATTATCTATTTTTACAACAATTGTGATATTACTTTCCTAATCTGTATATCCTAACCCACCCAGTCAACTTTCCCTATATGGGAGGAAACCGGAGTGCCCATAGAAAACCCACGACTTTTGGCAGAGCGTCGATGGTTCACACTTACTCTCAGTTCACATGAGTGTGATGAGTAATGTCCTGAGCGAGAATCGAACTCAAGACTCACAGGTGAAAGGCGCTCGCTCTGACAACTGCGCCACCGAAGCCCCATACATATAAGACTTGTACATATAAGGCCTGTTCTGGGACGGTAACTCGCCGTAACTCGCGAGGTAATGCGAGTTAAGGCGATTTAAGGAAAAATTGGGACTTTTAAGCGATGCGATTTAAGGCGATTTAAGGCGAGTTGAGGTCCCAGAGCAGGCCTCAGATATCATTGAAGAATCAGGCAGTTTATCGTCGTAGTGATTTGTCTCAATGCTCTCCCCCCTGAATAGAAAAATGAAGTGAATCAGGATAGGTCAGTACAAGCTGATACAGGAAAGACGTATAACTATATGCTCAAAACTATGTACCCCATTTAAAAATAGCCATGTACTTGCTTATTTACTTGCGGTAAGATGTATATACCTACATAACGTACTGAAACAGTGCCATCTCTGCTTCGCTAAGAAAAGGAATCTGATCATCTGATAAATTCAATTAAGAATTTATGAGGAAAGTAACCCGACGTCTTAAAAAATGATCATATATATCTGTACATCCTTTCCTCTTTTGCACGTGATGCTGCATTCTTTCGGAAATGCTAACTTGCATGCACGTTTGAGGTTGGCCTAATTCAAGATTTACTGGAGGGTCTTTGTGGCTTAGATGCGGAAAAGATCCGTTCCGGTATAACTTTATGCCTATACCTAGTTCCCAGTGATTTTTGCTGTAAATTTAGATTTATATACACGTACACATTTCCTATGATTTAAATATCATTTAGGTCTGTGAAGGTTATAAGGTTTTAAAAACACAATGAGTAAATGTTATGAATCTAACTTCTTATGTATTATATTATCATCTTGCAGGTATTGGATACAAATCAAAATGCCAACAGAATAAAACTTTCATTCTCAGTCAAAGTGAACGATCATCATTTACTTGAAAATGCTTCAATACATTGGGTTGGTGTAGGCGCACATTCAGGTGAAGAAATGCTCTGGGTAGGACAAGAAGCCATCACATTCTCTAAGGTAACGACTAGTTAAAGTATATTTGAATGGAATGTAGTTTTTAATGGAGTAATGGTTCTAAAATCATGCTTAATTAATGACCACTTTAAGCCAATCACCACCAAATATATTTTGGTCACATCATGCAAGAAGATCTCTAGGATACCGGGTGCAATTGTGTTTGAACATTAACATATAAATTGTGTGCATGTTATTGCCGTGTTATTGATGACCATGATGTCTTCTTCATACTCAATGAAATAATTTAAGTATTGATGGTCAACTTGAAATATGTATTTCATATCTTTAGGCCCGAAATGGGCAATTGGAAGACCATGCAATATTGCAATAGATCGCATGTATATAAAATTATGTGTATTATATTATCTTTAATTTCCAACCATTTAGGACGAACCATACTTATACGCCGAAATCAAAGCTTTGAACAACACAAATCCTACTCGTTATTATATAAACGACCTGCTTAAATTTTCTTGGAGTGTCAAGCATGCGGAAAATGGTTCATATGAAGATGCAAGAAACGTGAAAGTTGTTTTTTATTTCTCCCAATCGCTTGACCGGGTGGCTGAAAGTGGTCTGACAGGAGGTGCTACACAGACCTCTACCGAACCAGGGACTGGTAGAACACTTCTGACGTACACACACAATGGTGGCACATTTTCAAAAAGTTAGTATATGTTTCTTGGCAGTAAATCAGTTTCAACTTGTAAATCAGTTTCAACAATGTGAGTAATTCCAGCACCTGGAGTGCGATTCCGACATTATGCAATTTTCTGATTTCAATTTCGCCTCTGCGCGCTTTTCTTAACTCTCGCAACATTCCCGCGTGTTTGGATCAGGCCATCCAAACACGGAAACCATAAAGTAATTGTATATTGAATGAGTGCGCATCGTTGCATAAGTAATTTGTATATATATGCTCAAATTCGAGGTGAAAAGCCCGAAACGTATGAGAGTGAAATGATTTAATTTTACTGTGGCCAGCACCATACAGGTCTGCGTTAAAAACACAGGAGTTAATAATATCAGCTAATATCAATGTCTCCACAAAACAAAACAATGAAGCTAAATTTGAATTTTCTATTTCTTGCTTCTGCAGCGGATAGTTTAAACGGTACAATTGAAGCGAGAGTCAAAGACACTGTTACACCATTGGCTGATTTGAATGTTGAGATTCAGATCAAGTACCAGACAAGCAAAGGTACAGATCGTCCAATCAGAACATACAAACCCAATCCAGGCTACCTTGCAGGAGTGCCATCGTTTAATTTATCATCAAACGCACCTGACAGACTCGTGAACATTGGACAGCTTGTTGATATAACCGTCAAGATCTTGGTCAGTAAAATGACTTTGGAAGGAAAATTTTATGTGAGTATAGAATACATCACATTTGATAATACTTAATATATATATACACCTAGATAATTATACAGCCGAAACAGGAAGAGGGATATACTATTTTAGACAAACCGCTCATTCATGCAGATATCTATATATACTTTTCGGTTGCAAAAACCAAATTTACAAGAATTTCTATGTAGGACTGGCAAACAACCATATGACTACCATGATAACTTGTGTTAATTGTTTCTTTATTTTTTATTTATATTTCTCGAAACGAATATTTTATATATTATAGTTACTGTGGTGTCTCCATGCACCTGTCCTGGTCATTGTTTCTATACTTTTCTCTATTTGCAATTTACAAATTATTACTTTCGCCTCAATTGCAGGAGTAGCCAATCACTCATTGGTGGAGTAGCCAATCACTCAAGTTTGAGCCTTATACAACTACTAAGCGAGGAATAATAAATAAATATATGAGCAAAATAAGCAAGTAAATAGGTACATAAATTAATAAACTAAAAGTGGATTGTAATCATACTATGTGGGGTAATGATCTTTTTTTAATTTTTAGGTTATCCTTCCCGTCGTAAATAGTTCAGCCATCATGCGTTTTGTATCTCATGAATCGTTTAAAACTAAATTTCATGGTTCAAACATTGCAGTCACCCAGGGTTCTTTTTATTCCGAACCAACTTTCAATTCAACCACCAGAAATACAACATACTATGATAGAGCTGAGATTGATCTTGGACAGATTAAAAACAAGCTTGTTACTGAGGGTGCACTTTCTTCTATTGAGAATAATACAGTGACGTTAACATTCAAAGTTGTTTTGGAGGACAATGATTACGTGGTAAATCATTCGAATTATAAGATTGGTGTTGGAGTGAAAGGAAGTGAGCAAATGATTTGGATCAGTCAAATGACATTCATTGCAAATGTAGCTCTTACTCGTCGACCAAGATTACTCATTGAATCATACTCAAATGCTAGTGGCAACCTAGTTCAAGGGTAATGTATTATGATTTGGTCTACATTTTAACCACAGCAAATAGTTGACATTTCGAGTAAAAGCTCTGTGCTGAAAGAGTGTGAAGACGTGAATTGATCCAGTTCCAATTAAAAGCCAGAAGCACCTTGTATAAAGCACTATTGCAGGAGTTATTTTAAACAGAATTTGTCAGTATCTTATGAAGAAAATATATCTTTAAGCAAGCCATAACACATATGCAACATTTTAAATGTCTTGGTAAAATCCTATTGGTAGAAAATACAATCAGTTAGACCATATTTAAGCTAATTATTCATGTGGTATTTGAAAAGTTCAAAATTGGCTGTTTTTAGCCTTTTTAATAGGTCAATATTTCCGACAAATCGTCCATTAATTTAAATAAAGGTGGGGGAACCGAAATTTCCACCACAGCACGTATTAATGTACATATGCTCATGAATGAATTTAATATGCTTTCTTCCAAATTACTGTAATAGTGATTTTAAATCTATATTTCTTTACTACCAGCTCTGTTGTGGAATACAATTTCACAATTTCTTATAAAGACAACTCTGATGCTCATGCTCTGGCTGTAGAAGTGGTATGGATGTTGCCAGTTTACACCAAGTTTCTAAACATCAACCAAAGGTCACATGACCAGATATCCTTCACGTCAGGAAACAATCTAGCATTTAAGGTAATTAACATTTCCGTCAATTTCGATATTAACAACCATAATTTTAATACAGCAATTTCTTACCCTTAAATTATTCTTAATCCTTATAATCCTGACCCGCTAATCTAATCTTAACCCTAATTCTTACTCTAATCTTAACGTCAACTTTCATTTTAATCCTATATCCCTAATCTCATTGCGTACTGGCTTTCCGATCAGATTTTCAGACGCTGATACTTTCAAGACTGATAAGCAATCGTTATAAATATTATTAATTGTAGTTTATGTGTTGTAATATTTCAGTTAAGCAAGTTAGATTTTGGAGAACGTCCAACTGTATCCTTTTCCGTTGCATTGGATCCTGATAAAACAATGACAAAGAGTGGAACGAATTATGCAGTGACACCAGTTGCTCTCACTTACAAAAGCAAGCAGGGGAACATTTACTATGAACCCTTGACACCAATGTCTGTTCATTTCAAAGTTCCAGGTAAGATCTTTGATGTCAAAGATGACGGCTTAGAAAAGTCTCATAAATAGAAAAAATAGAAAAAGTATTTTTGAGAAGTAAATGAATTAAGAGTATATATATATTTTTCATGTCCTTTTTTATCCTTTGATCATGGGTTTATTTTTCTACCATCTATCAACTATAATAGTCTAAGTCTTGTGTTTCTATTGCTTTACAGAGCAACCTATTCCAATTCCTGCGAATGCAGTTAGTGGTAAGAGCTCTTATTGTCTCTCAAATGTTTGATTTTCCAATCTCAATCACATGTAATAATATTATTCGTCAAACAATAGTTCAAGTTAAAAAAGAATAACGCTTTGTTGGAAACCTAAATAGCTAATCTTTCAAATGAGTATAGTTATGAAAAAGTTTTTTTGTTCTATATTCTACTCAAAATTTATATTTGAAACAAGGACTAGGTGGATTTGTCATTGTCTTCTGATTTATAGATAATGAAATAACGAGCTATGATAGTATGATTGGCTTGTTAAAATTTGTTATAATGCAAATGTGTTGTGATTGGTTGGTTGGTTAAATTTTGGTCCTCTTTTTAAACATTTAAAATAGCACATGAATAATTAGCTTAAAATGTGGTCTAACTGGTTAACTTTTTCTACCAATAGAGTTTTACCGACGAGGTTTTTTGATTGACAACTCAAGCTCAGCTATTTACATTTGTTCTGTCTCATCAAAAAGGTATACGTTTATTACAAAATACTGGAAATAGAAATGGTAGTATGTATTTATTGTCTATGATTTCTGTTTTATATATATATATATGCATGCTTACGTATACTTGACGTCTGCATACAATTTTTACATTTTTTTCTATTGTTTATTCAGAAACAAACCAAGTTGCTTTTGGACAAACACCAAGGGAGCAACCTGGCGAGGTACAGTGTTTCCATCATCAGTACAACAATATTCACTGTAATGACAAGAAGTGGAATTTTATCCTAAACATTTGCCGTGAATCAGTGCTGACAAGAAAAGCGACATTTCGAGTGATTTTCACTCCTTCAAATTAAATTGTTCCAACTCGTTAATATGTAAAGTTGGTTAATGCAGACAGCCCTGATTTCCGACATTCAAAATACTAAATTCAAAGTTACTGTATTGGAAGTTGGAACTGCTATAACAAAACTAAATTTCAATCCACCATAATATATTCGTCTTGTTCTTCTTCTTCACCTTAACCCCTGATGGATGTCAATATGCTACCTCCTCTGCATCATTCTCTACTCTTCTGCCCAAATCATTGCATTCTAGTTTCTCCTATCGCAACAACGCCAGCTTCCGCTCTTATGTCGTCATTTCTTCGTATATGTCTCTCAAGATTTTTCAGCATTCGTATTTCTGTTCTCATCCATCTGCAGTTCTTCTCTTTTTCGTAAAGCCAAAATCTCTGAATCAATAAGAATCATACATAGCTAATATCACTACTGTGACGTATATCTTCAATTTGAGTCTCCTTGGCATCTTCCTATCCAACAGCACACAGCTAACCTCATCCCACTTCTCCCAACCGATCTTTATCCTGTCTCGGATTTCTTCAATTCCTTCCTCTTTGGTCATGACCCTCCTAGATATTTGAACCTTTCATTTCAGGCTGTTGCGATGTACGTATTCATCCTGCTGTGCACGCAAGTGGTTAACTACAAAATAGATATAATCAAGATCAGAAGTGTCAATAAATTTGTGCACTTTATTGTGCACCTTGCAGTATTTATACAATATACATCTCTAGTACTGTAATATATAATTTTTGTTTGTTTAATTAAGATATTTTAAACTCATTGTGTTCTTTTTAGCCGTCGACGTGATGGTCATCAGTATAATTGGTATTGACAACGCCAATAAAATGGTGTATGGTGTTGGTAACAACAAGATGAGTTACATGAAGTATATACCAAACAAGGGTAAATGGTATTCTATATCACGTGACCAATGGCAGCAAGCTAAACCCACACTGTCTGACCATGAAGTTGTTAAGATTGAAGATGGTGATAATGATAAAAATGAACCTGGAAATGATAAACAGAAGAACATCGAGAATGGCGAGAAGTGGGGAGGTGAGTAAAATATTTTACCAACTGTTTTTCTGTAATTTTCAGCCGGTAGTCCCGTCCTTCAACCTACTTCTTGAAGTGCGCTGAAGTCCCGTCCTTCAACCTACTTATTGAAGTGATAGTGTGCGCTGCCTAAACTGGAATACCACAGTCGAGACACTAACAGAGAATTGTTATTTAAACTGCACATCTCGATTCTATTTGAATAATCTTGATTTAAGTTAATGATGGAGATGGAATCAATACATACATACATACATACATACATAGCCTACATACATACATACATAATTATACTGTTTCTGGGATGATTTTTTATCAATGGTCATGAAGTCATTTCTAACCTTGCATGCGTAGTTGAGAAACGCTTCAATAAAACATTCAGTATCTACGACTACATCAATGAAAATGATAATTTTATTTTATATTATTTTCAGCAACCAAAATTGGCGTCTTCCATTATTCGTCTCAAAATCCTGGGTGGAAACGTAAAGCATTGTGGAATTGCTGCCACTAAAACAACGTTCACTCGCCAATTTCAACTTATTTTATTTCGTAGTTTTATTTATTGTAGATGTATGTATAACTGTTGAGAACTGCCACTAGGGCAATAATACATAAAATTAACTAGGATAGTCATTGAGCATTGCCTTTTAATGTATTATATATATTTACTGAATTTCTAGTTTTCACATCTTCAAATCTGAGAGTAGGAATTGTATCATTATCATGTACTAATTGTAATTTAAACGGTTTTAGAATGCAAAACGGGTTAGATTTCCTAGTCGGTTATCTCTGCCCCTGGCCTTGGCATATAGGGGATGAGGCGGAATTTTGGCGTGGGAAATTCTGTTACGTTTTATTTGGGGATATGGAATTTTTTGTACTGCTTAGCGGAATGAACGATTTGATGTGCAACAAGATGTGGAAAACGGAATTCCTAGCTTTCAATACGGAATACAATTTAATAAATAATTTCATGTATTTTTGCCCTCGGAATGTGGAATTTTTAAGCTCCAACATTCTTGCCTCATCCTCGCCGCTGAATAGGCTCTACCACATGCAGTTGCATGTAACATTGGAACCAGGTACTAAACTTGTCATTTATCTACAATGGGATGAAATCATTTGGTCTGTATTTTTACTGTGCATTAAAGCTTGTTGTTTTCACTTTTCCTTTGGATTTTGGCATATTTCATTGTTTTTGGCGTGCAAGAATTTAGTATTACCACGCTGATTTGACCTGCTCGTTCCTTGTGGCTGTGTGGGATCTTTACCCCTCGACTTAACTATGTATAGCTAAATATTCGCTATTTTCAGAAACGTTTTCCACGTTTCTGCATCAATCTGCACGTTCATGTTCATTTTCAGTATAGCCGTATGATGATAATTGTTCAAAGAACTGATATCGTACCTTAATGTGTCTTTAACGACTATTTCAGTAACAAAACTAGTAAAAAGTAGGAAAGTACTGTGGGCCTGTAAAGTGCGTGGGTATACTTATATTTAGGGGGGAGGATCCAAGGGCAAGGCCCTGCGGATGTGGTACTATAATTAAATAAGGGACTGTTCATTATTTATTGTACAGGGGGTCCTGGGGAGAAACATCTAAAAAAAATATATTTTCTACTGCCTCCCTTTAAGACAATTAAAATGTTGAAGGCCCCCTCCCAACCCTAAGACAGGAAAATAGATTTTGGACCCCCCCCCCTTCCCCCCATCATCCAGGTCTCTAATTTTTTATGCAGAACACAAAAATCGTAGGCTAAATAATTGTGTATTTTTACATTTTAACCGGTACTAGTATTTTATGAAACAAAATCTACGTCAGTTTATGCAAACTAAACTAAATATGAAGATATTTGAGTTCTTTTTGTCAAACCTTGAGAGCCCCCCCCTTTTCTTTTTAAAGGCCCCCCAGTTCCTTCCTCAGGCCCCCCCTGTACAATAAATAATGAGCGGTCCCTAATTCAGTCAAAATGTCGGGAGAGAAAAACATCAAAAGACGGATATGTCAATAAGTCCAACAATGTTATTGACAGCTTCTCTAGCTGTTTCTACTCTCAAAGTCGTAGTAAATTACCATATGCGTTAATGCTAAATGCATGGCCATTGGTTATCCACTTCATATTTATTAAATATTGTACAATTTGTAGAATTAGTCGTTGTGCATGTATTACTTCAATAAAGCCGGAATTGGCTTCCAAAAAATCGATCAGACGAGTAAAGGTATTATACGGAGGGCCGCGAAACCCGTATAGAGGAAGACAGGTACCTGCTTGACTGGGCATTAAATACTCTTAGATCGCATGTACAGGAAACTATTTATAGACTGAAACAATCATCATTTCATGGAGCAGTGCAGTTAAGTTTGTTAAACAACTTTCGAATTTATGGAATGCACTGACTATAAGTCTAAGAGTAAAGTAAAGGTGAGTGAGTATACATCACGATCTCATATATATAATATATATAGGTCCTGGCGTCCTGCTAGATCATTGACTAATTGATCTTGGAAAGACTGAGGCTGAGCGAGAACACTGAGAACAAACTTATTAAGATGGATCTTGCTTACTCTAATTCAAAGTTAAAATTCTGCATAATGACTTATACATAACTTAATTGTGTAATCTGCTTTTGTTGTCTCGCCGGTTAGTCGATTTCATCCTGATCTCAAACTCTCTCGGCTCTGCGAACATACAAGAAGATAACTATATATTTGGTCTATAACTTAGCTGACTATATAATAGCTTTCCAAACCGAACAATATGCCCGACATCTCTTTTGAACATAGTGGACTTCAAAACCACCTGTCAAATTTGAAAGAAATAACATATTCTTGCGAATATCTTTAATTATTTAAACTATTCTGAAAGCGGATTCCTGCTTGTTTAAACGAACAAACAGACGATCTAGATCGGCTTTGAGTTTTTCCTTTACTGCTTTCCGTCACTATAGTATTGAAGTATTTCGAAAAATTATTAGCTGCGCGGAATGATTATTTTATATATATATAGTTCTAGCTGCGCGTAAAACATATGCTCCATGTAAACATAATCTTATCTAAAATACATAATTTTTTATTATAAAAATGTCAACTTATAAAGCTCTAAATTTCACAGTTCGGGAAAAACCATAGATAGTTTTAACGGTGATACGGGCATTGATAATTGAACAACAATCGGGAGTGGAAGCGAAATATTGAATATTGAATACTGGGTTTATAACGTGTTTGAATATGAATATTTCTGGTAGAAATATGAATATTTCTGATAAGAATATGAATATTTGAAAGAAAAATGAATATTTGAGTCAGTGATAAACAATATATTTCTTAAAGAGCAATGCAAATAGTTTTATATTTATGATTATGTTTTGTTTCTCTTGCTCGATCACCGATCTATATACAGATCAGTGGGCACAGAATACCCATGTCTATTCTGTGTCAGTGGGCTCGATTGGTAAAAGTTGCGTAAATAGAACTAGCCTGCGGGCAGGATCACTTTAGGCCAGGCAGCGTTACCCGCAGGTATAAGAAATTGTTGTTTTGTTTCCATTTGTGTCCACTCGTATTCGGTTGCGTTTTAACCACTGACCAGTTGTGCTACTGCAGTTTGTGCGTGTTAACGGTGGTAAGTTAACACCGAAAGCGCAGCACGTTTCAGGCAAGGTCGTGTGGAGTTTTCAATCTCCAACTAGTCGTTCCTCGAAGATGGCAAAATGCAGGAACAGATCGAAGTAGAAAATTTCCAAGGACTGGACGGCAAAGCCAAAGGCATATACATGCAAGTCCATATTTCTTTTACCATTAAAGACGTCTTGTTAATATTAGATAGAGTGGTTGCATTCTTTATGATGTGGGGTGAGCAAACGAGACAGAGAACTGGCAGCGTTTCCACCCTAGGTCAACCCTAGGTCAACCCTAGGTCCTGATCAGATAATTCCCTATTGTACGCGGAGATCTTTTACGATGATGCATGAGAGCCTCGTGCATGGGCGCAGCTGATCTCCCTCACGTTAATTTTTTTTGGTTACCTTAAGGTAGAAAACGTTTTTTTCTTATGAGAAAAACTAAATTACTCGATGCCTACTCAGGTAAAGTGAGAAACTTGGCGTGCGTCAATCGTAAGGGGAAGTCATACGAAAATGTATCGAGGCCACTCCAACTACAATACCTGTCCTAAAAGTTACTATTCCAACAAAATAATAGAATCCTGTCCTCCATGGAAGAGCAAGGAAGACACTGGGTGTTTACCTTTAATGTACAGCCACAATAATCCAGGACAAACAGTGGAAACTTCTTTATTGTTCAATGATGAACAAGCAGCCTCAAATGCGACGTTATATTTCCTGCCCGTGAGGTCGTGGTTGAGAGACGCAATTGACACAGAGAAAGACTGGGGATTTTTCTGGCTGTATTTTTAAAGCGATCTTTTGGTAAAGAAAAGAAGATGCGAAGGAGCTTGAATTTTCTGAAGATACTGTCGACCTAGTCTGGCTTGATAATGGAAACGACGTCTTTGCGTTAAATGAATTCTTTTGGGACAACAAACACTCCCAACTGTATGTCACCATTGATCGTGTCGTCACCGATATTGTAGCGAATGAGGCTGGAGATAGTCTGTACACTACAGTCTGCCTCAACATGAAGTCATTAGGATCGAACGTATTCTCAACAGGGGGGAGGGGCGACTGAAATATTGACTCTGAAGAAGAGTGTTCTGGTTATTCAGACGATGATGATGAAGGCCTTCCAGAACGCATGCGCCATAATACAAGATCAAGATCACAATGTGAAGCCAGGGCCGTATCTACGGGGGGGTTTGGGGGAACAAACTTATTTATTGGTTAAATAGTAATATAACAACGTTAGTAGTCCGGGAAAAATGTTTTAAACCCCCCCCGCCCCCCGGAAAATATAGGGCTGTCAGTCCAGTCCTAAACTGAAGCAAAAAGATCTATAACTCGGTGCGCTGATGAATTATGAGCTATGGCGTATAATTATGTTTAAAAGGCTGTCGAATACAATAATTATAGTGCATACACATTAAGCAATGTTAGGAAGTTAATAATGTTTTAGTCATAATTATCTTTATAGACAACATCTGGTGTCGGCCATATATATATATAAAAATATATACCAAGTCACGGATAAGTATTTTAGCTGATGATTTTTGTCATCAGCTCTTTATTACGGCACGTGGTCAAAAATAGTCTGTCAGAAAGAGTTTGAAGTCAAAATTTTGCTTATTAACTTTTTACTCATCTCATCACGAATCATAACTTTAGTTTCCCGCCTCAAGTGTGTTATCGTTGCTTAGCAACAAATAAGCAAAGAAAATTTACCGAAAATATTATTAACCATAGTTTATGAACTGCGTTTAGAACCATTTTCTATTTCCTTAAGCATGAACCTTGCATTTATTATTAAGGGTTCATACTTTTATAAATTAGTCAGAACCGAACATGCACATCTTAGTACAGCCATATGTCAAAACAATTTGAAAATTCATTTACTTAATATGTATTCATAGTGACATAATGATCACTGCCTCTTGAGAAGCGACTCAATTCTTTAATAATTGATGTCTTTATTTCATATGATCAACAGAACTCTTAAAATTAAATTATTGTGTCGTGAACGCATTCACTGGCGTTTCTGCAACATCGCATGACGAGCCATTAAAAGACGATGGCGAAGCAAATTGGTTTGCTGGTGATCTCGTTCATACTTTTCTCAAGGGGAATACATCTTATTGGTAAGTTTATTAATTTTATAAAGTAAAACCGAAAAAGTAGATGATTAGACAAGCGAACTAGGTAATATTTCTGAACTCACGAGTCACGTCTTATACAATTGATTCTTATTTCTTTCTTAAAATATTATATACTTGCACCTGAGGCTTATAGGTGAGGTGAGGTGAAGTGAGTTAAATTTTAAAATTGACCAAAGGCAAAGGATAGTCAAGACATACTACTTCTATAATACCTGTAAACCCACAATTAGAACTGCGTATAACGTTAAGGAAAGGCTTATCCATCACATATGGCGAAAAAATTGTTATTTTGACTTGTAGTTGCATGGATGTTCAGTAAGTATAAATGAAATTTATTTCATAGTAGTATCAAAATATGTGGCAACTGGTGAACTGCCAAATGCAAAGATATAGATCATGGTTGAAGTGGAAACAGGAGAATAATTGAGCGTTCCAACTTCCAACATTCGTCATCTATTGTCTAATATTGACTTTTTGCGTTCGAATTTAGCTTGAAATTTAAGAGTTCGTATCAATTGTTGCAGACTGATGTTTTTCCCGATCTGCATGACGGTCTGACCACATTTGGTCATATACAACTTGCTAGGAAGATGTAGATCCAGTGCGGCAGTAAATTAACAGAGCATGAAAATGACGTGTTATTCTAACATTTATGTATAAGAAAATTGACCGAGCTATAAGGGAAAATCTTTGGCGCCATCTTTATACTAATATATATATACTGCCTGACAATTGTTTGTTCAAAAAATATAGATGTCACAATTCTATAAGCAGTCCAATTTAAGGACGTTTTCAGTAGTAATCTAGGTCTAGGAGGTATTAAACTAGTATTTAGCTTCTCTTTTTTCCAACTTGTCTGTGGATAGACCTAACTCCAACTTGAACTGAAAAAGACGCTATTTCTTAACCGAAACTGCACTTGCTACTTGGTCTTTGAAGCAAAACTGTTTGACATGCATCATGGGTATATATAGTTGTAGAAAAACGCTACTGGCCTACAGCTGTTTTGAACTGCAACTGAGATAATACGCAAACGAGTTTTGACTTTGTTTCTTTCTCGAAGGAAACTTAGTTTTGAAAGACTTTTTAAAGAAACCGGTTGTGACCAGTCACAATTTGTAAATCTATAATATTTGGCAAAATTTGAGCTGGACATCAGAAACACGGGCCACTCTTCTCGAAGCTTCCTATAATCTATCAGAAATTGCTCTTTCTAATGCCGAGTAATGGAAAAGGTCCCAGAGAACAATTAGGCCGCATTACTTCCCTCCCCCCTTCACCCCCCCAAAAATGGAAAAAATTCAATATTCTTCCAATGCAACCTTATGCAGTGAAGGCGATGTACATTATTTACCTATGTGTATATCTGCCTATATACATGTCTATACATAAGAGTAATAGTTAAAGCGGCACAGCTTACCACAGTCGGCAAACGTTTGTAGTTAAAAAGCAAAGGCAACCAAGGTTAATATAAAATAAAAGTTATTCCGAGTGCATCACTATAATAATACACAATTTTGATTCATCTTCAGCAGTAAATTACAAGATATGACCTGCAACAAAGGCAAAGGCAGACGGAAATTTAGATGTCCTTATGCATGTCAAAATGCATGTCTCACAGACTCATTATTAACAGTGATATTGTAATTACAAGAAAAAAAGGAAGTATATATACTTTACAGTATCATTGCATTGGTACAACACAAAACAATCCTATTTCTTACAGCTGGCGAAGAATGTAAATTTGAACATAAGTACAAATGTGGCATACAAGATTGTAACTGTCGTTATGTCAATCAAAATGGCGTCAGGGCAAGTCTTTATAGACGATTTTTGGCCATGTTTTTAATACAAGACAATGAAGGGCAAGTTTGCGATAAATGCGACGTATTTTGCAGCGAGTAAGTATATGGAATTTATTTCTCTTACCTTCTTACTATTTTAACTTTTTTCACATTTGCACCTTTTACACGCCAGCTGCAGAAAGCCACTCTAACGTTTTCTAATGGGAGGCCGGCTCAAAAGGGTCCTTAAGCCTCGTTTACACTAAAGACCTATAAACCTGACCTTTAGACGCGCTAGGACTGACCTTAGACTGAATTCATATAGGACCGACCTAATTAAAGACCGTGGTTTCAAGCATAAGAGGTGGCCTGATCTTAGGTCAGTTCCTTTTAATCCTAGATAAGTCTCAGCTCAGGCCTATAGTGTAAGCGCGTTAATTGGACTGCCCAAGACAATTTGCATAAAGTTCAGTGCAGTTTGGTATTGGTCAGTATTTTTTTCAATGACCGGCTGAGGTTCCAACCCGTTCCGACTTACTTCATGCTTTTGAGTTCTCCTAACCTTCTTCTCAGTTTGCATAAACCTGTGCATGCAAATATGGGAAAAAAACGTCTTTTACTTCATAAATAGAAATATTCGACATATTGAAATAACAACCTTTATACTTCCAGGGAAAAACACATCAACTGTCAACATGGTGCTTGTGATAAACAAAATGGATGTATTTGTCGTGATTGTTGGAATGGCGAAACATGCTCAAAATACCGTGAGTATATAAACTTTATTATCATATGAAATATGGAACTACACATTAAATTTATTTAGGAATAAACCTTTCCAGAGAAATGTGGGCGAATTTAAAATAGTTTAAAACGTAACAAGCTGCCAAGGGCGTGCACGAGTAGTCATTTCATGTATGGATATCACATGCAATACTTGCAAAGATAAGAACCTAGCAAGTGTTCCCAATGCAGAGACCGGAAGCGCGTATATATATATAGCCGGATATAGTATTACTGACAACCTGCTGCATGAGCATGTCCTTATTTTCTCCCTCTTTAGTGCCAATATCAAAAGTGCCATGGTTTTTGGGAAGCAAAAACATGAATATGTGTTCTGTAAATGTGTCAGAGGCTGCAGGCACCCAGTTAATTGGTGCGGATTTCCCGCCATATTTGATGGGATAAATTGTCTGGCACTAGATTGTGTGAATTAGTAAGGCACAAAGAATCCATTGTAATGGGTTAACCAGAAACAAGAGCTCACATAATCTGGTCAACCATTGACATGAAATTGCCTTGGGACAATTTGTCTTTGTTGTTTTCAATCTTGAAAGATCTCTGTATAATCATTTCTGTGATATTACAATTACTGTTTTAACTTATCTTTAAAACTTATTTTGATGTTAAAGGTTGTATTTAGTGCCAACTATTTATAAGATTTATAAACAATTGCCAAAATACATTACTTGAGATCAATTCAAATTGATGTTTTAATCTTTCATCACTGCCGATATTTTGCAATTAAAAACGTAATGCCAACCATAAAATATTTCAGATGAAAGACAACAATTTCAATTTATGTTATTTCAATCATTAATATACTACAGTATTATATTCGAATTTACAGTGTAGTCTCTGCAACTTTATTATTGCTCATTTCACTGAAAGAAACATAGTAGTAAATTCACTAAATGAAGTATATTTAAGTGCCTACAGTAGATTTTTCTGTACAGTCAACAACGTCTACGTGGATTTGAACTTCACTACATTGACCATCTCATTAAATTTCATTGGTTGAGTTGTAAATAACGTTGCACAGACTACGGCCAAAAATCTAATAACTTAGTTTACCAAAATCCCCCCCCCCCCAATAGGTTAAGTTTCTTTTTAAGGGGGGAGCAAAAACATGGTAAACGTTTTATTTTTTCGGCCGTAGTCTGTGCAAAATTGTTTAGTACTCAGTTTACTGAAGAATATTTAACTTTTACAGTAAATATGATATATTTAAGTGTCTATACAGTAGATTTGTCTGTACAGTTAGCAACTTCTGCTTGTATTTGAACTTCATTACAATTGCATGTCGTTGATGTAATTCTCTGTAGAAAACCGCCAGCCAGAATTCAAAGAATCGCTTTATGTTGCTGAAATAAAGGAAGATACAAATGTTCGTGATGAAATCCTCAAAGTTTCTGCATCTGATCCTGATTTGGAGACATGTGTCGATAAATATAACTGTCCTTGTGGTCGAGTCAAGTATTCTATCAGTAAGGGAAATGAAGATGGATTGTTCAATATTAACCCAGACAGCGGAGTTATAAGTCTGGCCAAGAGGCCGTCTGATCAATATGATCCAATTTCTCTCACCATCCTGGCAGAAAATGAAGGAGATCTTAACACGGTTGAAGACAGTCAAAGTGATAAACCCTTGGCTACTGTTGTTATAACTGTTAAAAGTGATGATGATGGCGGGAGAGAGCGTCGATCACTTCACCACCGCGCACGTAGGACTGGTAGGAGTGTAACGGTGAGTTAAACTTATCATAGCTAATAGCATGATAACAAAGGTTATGTAAAAACTATTCTAGAGTTATTTTGAGGTTAACAAAAGCCGTGTGGTAAGATAATGTCATAAATGATTCTCATGCAGTGATAGTTTAAAAAATATTTTGTCGTGGTATATGATGAAGGTATCCGGATTGGCGGATTATCTTTTCCTGCATAATGTATATTCCTTTCTTCAATCTAGGATATTGAAAATATTGTTTGTTAACGTACGTACGCCGCAAGATAAAAAGGAGCCCAGGCCCAGGGCAGCAAGGGCAGAATCTTGAAAAAGGACACTTTCATCTTTACTTGCATGTATAGAAAATGGGTTTGCGTCATTTTGCTTCTGTGCCAATAACAACTATTTGAAACTGTTATATTGATTTGTTCCGAAGTAAACGCGCGGCTGTTCGTTTAGTTATACAAACTCTTTTGCTATTCTATCAGTACAAACAATATCAATGCGCTTCTGGATAGCAGCAAACATTCTACTGTTTAGCCTTAGGTTGTTCTCAGACATGACTTGATACAATTACGCATGACACTAAAACTTCTTTCTGCAGTAGCGGAACTCATTGGAACAGACATATAAAATATCAACACTTTGTGTCGTGACCTTCTTAATGACGTTCTTTGTTATACAGTTTTAGCATAACTTTTATTTCAGGGTGATAAAATAGATTGGAGTAAAAATATTAGCTTTTGTTAAGGGCAAGGCATCAGCTCAATCTTTATATATATATACATAAGGCACTCGGCTACCACCGTGTGCCCCGTAAGGCAATAGAAATATCACTGTGAAAATAGATCATAGATGTAGTATCGCATGCTTTATATTTTATGATTACAACATCAATTTCGAATGAATGGGGGGGGGGGGGGGGTGACACCAGGATAAACTTCGAATAGTCAATTTACATTTTTGTTTCTTCTACGGTATAGCAATTCTTTAATTAACATTTAACAGAGTTTTATTCAAATTAAATGAATAAAGGATTCATTCTACTGCTAGCAATATAACTAATAGTCTGTCTTATTCGGGAATGTATTCGTGTATAGACTTGGGTTTGATTGGGTTTGATTCTGGTCAGAATTACTCATAGTGCTAATGATTCGAAAGGTTAAATTATATTAGAAATATCCTTGGCTGAACAATAGATATAGACAAGCTTCTTCATGTTAGAGCTACATAAATTATAGGATCAAAGACAAAGTGATGAAGTGGAGGTTACTAAAATCATTATCGTTGGAAAGACTTTATTTAAGATTAAGATTCCAAAAAAATTCCCAGGTTAAGATCATGTAATCTGTGGAAATATAGGGGGCTTCCCCCCCCCCCCCCCCCCCGCAATCGACATGGAATTTTAACCAGGGGCTTCCCTGAGTGCGCCCCCACTCCACTACATCATGCTTTTTTATCTACTTCAAATCACTGGGATCACATATTGTCCCAATAATACAAAATTTGTTGCAGTATATTAACATGATGGATGACATAAGCTATATACATGAACTAAATGTATGGAGATCTTACCAATGAGAACCATTCAGATTACTAAGATTTAATTACCCTGAAAACTGCTATAAATGTCCTGTTCGTGAATTTGCTTTTCCCGAGGCATACAGTTCCATGCATACAGGTGACATTGTGTGTGTTATCACAGTTATGTATGAATAGTATGATGCATTCATTTTGCATGTTCTGTATGTTTGTCTAATTCTATGACTATTCTAAAAAATTCTACATACATATAGTATGATTCTTTGTTATCAACATTTGAAGCAGAAACCAACGAAACATTCTTTCAGTTCTTTCATGCTAAGTCGATCATTAACTAGTACCATATCCATTTGACCCAAAATCAGAGTGCTTCTTGACAGACGTTCAGCTCACATAACTACATTCTAAAAATCTTGAGCTCACTGACGGATATTATGTTAATATATGTAATGTAGACAATAGATCATACTCTTGGATCTAAAAAGATAAATATGTTTACTCATTAACATTGCTAGTTGCTACCTTTCTTTGTTCAGACATACGACTCTTTGAAAATAACTTTTGAAGCTGTTACCAACGAAACGTTCTTTGCTGCTGGATGTACAATCAACTACCGCCTGTATTTGGTTCAAAATCAGAGTGCTTCTCCACAGCAGCTGAGCTCAATAAGCGTACAACTAAGTTCTGATAATCTTGATCTCTCTGATGAATATTTGGTGAATATTTCTAATGTCGTTAATACTGCCGGATCGATCGACCGCCTTGATGCTGGTACAGTACAGTTCAACATTTCAGACTCTTTGGAATCTAATGGTTATATGGAAATAAAATTCAATGGAAGTGTTCGAGAAGCATCAGACCCATTGGCCCTACTTCAAGTCGCTTTCACTATGAATGCGACTGTGCAACATCCTTCTGTAGTAAGATATGGGCCCAAGTATTCCTCCGAACTTTATACAACCTATCCTGAAATCAAGTTAGCACGGACCACTAAAGGAGGTAAACTATAGTCTGTTAACATTACCACATACATTAATGATAAAAGCTATAGAACCATTCTTTTGAAGAAATTTGTCTCCAGCTGGTGTTATTTCTACCATGCGAGCCAGAGCCAGATGATACTGGGAGATAATTGGACCAGTCCTTACTTTCATTCAGTATAATCTATGAGATGTGTTTATCAGACGTGTTAGTGACAATTCCAGCTTAATGCATGCAGATTATGATCTATATGTCCACAGTGACTATAGGAAAAATGCATTGAAACTGAAACATTCGGAGATAAATAGCAATTCCAAGTTAATTTTGTTTCAAAGTTTCTCTAGGGGAGAAATATCATGTATCTCTTCATAGTGTACATATCTCTATAAAACATTTCAATGACACGATCATGCAATTGCCACCTCCACTTCTAAATTAAAATGTTAACTACGCCATTAAATGTTAGAGGTTCGTTATATATACACCAGGTGTCATATGCACCAAGAAATTCCCCCTCCCTTACAGTCGCGAACACAAGTTGGAATTACAATTGCCATTAATAACAGTGATAACAGCCCACAACTTTACTCATTCGAATTATTAACACATGGTCAATTAACTACTGATTCAAACTTGCAAGGTGCCTTCCTCTTCTTAACCTTTGGTAACATTGTCTCGTCATTTCACTTTGGTAGACTACAGTACGAGCTTGCACATGAATCCAGGGACCGCGGACCATTTTTCGGATTGGGGGAGGGCTAAAGTCTCAAAGGGCGCAGTGGCACTAGTATCGAATTCTGAGGGTGCGAGATTCTAATAAAAATCACAAATGTGTGACAGATTATTGGGGTGCTACAGAGCCCCCCCAGCAACAGTAGTAATATAGGGGCCGATAAATCGGCCCTTTTGTGAGGGGCGCATGAGATGGCGCATGATCATTAGGATATGAGGGGTGCCGCATGATCATTAGCATGTCTATATTGTCTACTAACTATGTCAAAATTGGTTGTCTAAGAAAGCCGTTTGTTTCGTATAAGGCGATACTAGATACGAGAATACATTTATTAATAATGAGTTTATAAATCGAAATGTTTACAAAAACAAAGCCATTTTTCTACTTGTTATTATGTAACCAGAAAAACTGCTGAACTCAGCAAAATTCGCTCATATGCTAATGTCATGCGGCACCCCTCATATGCTAATGATCATGCGCCCCCTGTGCCCCTCACAAAAGGGGGTTGATCGGCCCCTATATTACTACTACAAAAATTGTCGTTTCAAAACATGTCGGGAAACCAGCAACATAACACTTTTTAATATTATCTAGATATTTCTCAACTGAAAGATAATTATTTTTTCAGTTGTAGAAGTTGAAACAACTTTGGATTACAACGTAAATGTAACTTTGCCAGATTTCAATTATTTTACATTCATTCTTGTAATTACAACAATCGTGAACGACTTTCGTTTTCTGGGTATTGAGAATGTTCAACTTGGTAAAATCAGCAGCTCCGTGCAGGCTCAAAATCAAAATCCATCTCCGATGATGTACACTGGAGCAGACGATAACATCACAAGTCGAGTGGTTTTGGATTTCGGAAAAATCACGGTAAATTTATTTTGTGTAATTACTTTTCTATTTCTTATCCCTGAAGACCCTGATTCATATGTGTCTGGCTGCTTAGAGCAAAAAGAGAAATATATTATGTAATATATTATATTATGTAAAATAAATATATTATGTAATATATTCATTGACTATTACACGTCGCTGGGTATATTACATCACTGAACAAAACATATGTCTCAATATTCCACATGTTCCTACAAATTTCAGTCTTCAAAACTTTAATAGCTTAAACCTGAAAAAGTGTATTTAAATTATAGACCAGCATGCATTTGTAGTAGATAAAACATTGTTAAAACTTATATAGTTAATCAGTAATCTGCTATTCCTTCAAAGGCTTTAAGATATTATTGGATGGGGGTACCGTCGCCTCATCTCAGTGAGAATAATAGTACGGAGTTGGCTTAAAAAACGTTTAGTTATTTCAACTCCCCAGCACTATTGTAATAATTTATAACTGTTTTATACACAGGTCTATATTTCTGTTTATATAATACAGATTTCAAATAGAGATCAAAGTGCCAACACAATCAAACTTTCATTCTCAGTGAAAGTCAATGATCATCATTTGCTTGAGAACGCTTCAAGACATTCGATTGGGATTGGTTCCTATGCAGGAAGTGACATGCTTGGGGTGACACAAGATTTTATAGAAATTTTTAAGGTATTATGCTAGTGTTTTTACAAGATGTCGTCGCAGTCTTCATTATAATGTACTGGAATACCAGTACATTAGAAGAGTATCATTTTATATCTTCCAGGGAATTTTCTGCATGCTGAGAACCACAAAAAATTGGTTTGTCTCGAGCGGATTTCAAACTCGTACATTCCGATAGACAGCTTTTACTATAGATTTCATGATCTTATTAAGATTATTGGACGTTAGTTGTCTGGCAGTTGCATGGTTCAATTGACTTTATTACGGGCATGAAGTTAACGATCCATTATGGATCAGATTCACTGGAGCTTACGTCCAGTATCCACCATGCATGATACATCCTTGGCTTCACTTAGGTAACTGAAGTACAAAGACGGCAGTGATTTATGAAGCCCACTGTATACTATAGATTAATAAACATTTATCTTTTGCTTTTTACATCCAGGATGAACCTTATCTATTTGCCGAAATTGAAGCCATCGGCGTTACAGATCCAGAAGTTAAAGAATATTTTATAAACGATCAAGCAGAATTTTCATGGAAAGTCAAGCATGGAAATGGTTCATATGAAACCGCCGAGAACGTGAAGATTTTATTCTATTTTCCAACATCGGTTGTCAACTTAAATAATAACGTTACTAACACAAGTGGACTTGTTAATGGTAGTACAGTGCAAACAACCGATTCAGCAAGTGGAAGAGAAGTTCTCACCTTCACACCCACTGGTGACAGTTTATCGAAAGGTATGTATACAATATATAGAGCTTATCCAATTATTGACTTTTTCATGGCATCTTTAATACATATACCTTGAAATGAAATCTTGGGCTTGGGTAAAGTTTCCTTTTAGCCATGCACTTAGCCTAAGTTAAGAGAAAAACATTTAACTTCTGGACGTATCCAGCGAACTCTCCTGAAATGATAATGCTAAATGAACAATCGCGGTGTTTCCACAACCATAAATCAATTCACAATTTAAATTGATATGTTGGCTCTCTGAAAGACTGAGAGTTAAAACCACAAAATAGGTCTGCCTAGGGAATATCACGGAATATATAGGGATGACAAATATACAATATACGGAGTATTTTAAATATAATTCATCCATAAGATCGAATGACTAGATTATATAGATCTTATTATTCTCAAATACTCTGTTTATTCTTTAGAAACTTGTCAATTCTATAATGAATCAGATAATTTTAATTCTGATGTATAATAAAGAGTGAGGGAGACCAGTTGAATAAGTTATTTCACACACTATCACACAGTAATCATATATATTCCGTTTGTGAGAAAGATGAAATCAATTAATGGTATAAGTTGAACCAATGCCAAATTCTATTTTTATCTTTTTTCTCTTAGCGGATACATTGGGTGGTATAATAAAGGTGAAGGTCAGTGAAACTATTACACCATTGGCTGATTTAAATATTGAGATTCAAATCCGTTACCAGACAAGCAAAAGAGAAGATCGTCCAATCAGAACATACAAACCCAATCCAGGCTACATTGCAGGAGCGCCTTCGTTTTCTCTGTCAGCAGATCCTTCCAATACGAGCATCAACATTGGACAATTTGTTGAAATAACGCTCAAGGTCATGATTCGAAGGATGACGCTTTATGGAAATTTATTTGTGAGTATAAAATTGCTATCATTTCAGTGATTAATATTATATATTATACAGTTATCCCCGACTTGACTTTAAATTTGTAGCTCACTAATCTCATATAGTGCATATATTTATAATCCAAAGGTTACGTTTTTTCTTGTTCATGCAGGTATTTTCTAATTTTGCCAGACTTGACCATGTAGCTCATTACAGCAAAGATAATCCAAAATTAAGACAGGATCTTTCTTGCTATTATATTCTGTCTTCTGTACTGTCTATATATAGGTTATAGATAGAGCTACGGTATTTAAAACTGTTTACAGAAAGAACCAAAAAGATTATTCTTAAAAGTAAACTTTATTTGGTGATAAATAACATTACAGTTCATTAAAGTAGTTTTGACTATTTTAAAGAGACCCCAGAATGTTCGATAACACTATCATCATAATCATTATATTTATTTTATTTTTATTACATACTTTTTCTTCTAATGAGTAATATGATGAAATAAAGTTATTATTTACTGAGACCGAGGGAAACAGTGTTCATATAACGATGTGCTTTATTTGATTAGGTTTATCTTTCTGATCGAAATATTAATTCAACCATCATGCGGTTTGTGACCAGTGAATCCTTCACAAACATATCTTATGGTGCAAACATTGAAGCTACGAACTTCATTAATGCCAAAGCAACTTACAATTCAACAATCGATGATAAAACTTACTATAACAGTGCTGAGCTTGATCTTGGACTGATTAAAAACAAGGACATTAGAAACATTGCAACTGGTGAAAGTGAGAATAATACAGTGATGTTGACATTCAAAGTTGTTTTGGAGGACAATGTTTACGTAGAAGATCTGGCAAACTACTCAATTAATATTGGCATTAAAAGCAGTGAACAAACGGTGTGGGTCGGTCAAATAGTTTTTACTGCTAATGTTACCCCCAACCGCCAACCAAGACTTCAGATTATCCCATTATCAAATGGTAGTGATAGCTTAGTTCAGGGGTAAGTATTCAATATTTCTATGTACGTTAAGTATTTCCTTTTAGTTAGTCTATACTGTTGTTTGTTCAAAGAAAGTTCACCTTACTAAGATGACAGGAATATCAATTAAGTCATAGAGAATCTTGCTTGCAGCAAAAATGACAAAGATGACTGATGTACTAGCTTTAATTATATAAAACTCGATTCCAATTCCCGTTGTCTCAAAATAGCAATGGGTAGAGCGGTGGTGTAGAAACCCAAAGATGCGAGTTCAAATCCCCTTCCAAAAAACGAATTTTCCGTTGTTCTCAGCAGTATCAGAATGAATGATTTCTCATCTCTGAGGATGATTTTGAAACACTGCACGTCTTTCAAGACAAGAGTTAAGTCGTCACGAAAATATTTTGTATACTTAAATTGGATAAAACTCGGTTCGAATGGGCCGTTGCCCCGTTGGCGCAATAGCTCAATGGGTAGAGTGGAGGTCGAAATCTGAAGAATCAGAGTTTTTTCACTGCACATGCTCTGCAATTTCTCGATCAACTCTGTGATAGAAAGATACATAAATATCGCCAGTATATTGTGAATGTCTATAAAGAAATTATATTATATTGGTTTGAATGATTATAATTGATTTTCATTGATTATATCTGTGTTGTCATTTTTGGTGACTTTACCACGAATGACATTTTTCTGGAAAGAACATATTATCAAGTGTCCAAATATCACATTTACCTTAATTTACAGGGCTTATTTTTTCAGGCACCTTTGGGGGGGGGAGCTTATTAAAGAGGGGGGACTTATTTGAGAGAGGTGGGGCTTATTTGAGGGGGAGACTTATTAGAGAGGGGGGTTTATTTGAGAAGGGGGACTTATTTATTTTCCCGTTAAATTATTTGATAATTTTGTTCAAGCACAGTACAATGTGTAAATATCTTATCGAAACACTTGTGTTTTTGTGTGAATAGGGGGGAGTTGTGTGAATGAGGAGGGGCTTACTAGAGGGGGGCATACTGCAGGGGGGCATAATACAGGGGCTTATTAGAGAGGCGGAATACTGCAGAGGGCTTATTAGAGAGGGGGATTAATAAATCTCTTCATCTAAAAGGGGGGCTTATTAGAGAGGGGGGCTTATTTAAGAGAGGGGGCTTATTAGAGAGATTACGGTATGTTAATTATCAAAAGTGCCATAATGTTAATTAATTTTTATAAGTCTTTGAATCAAGGTGTTTACGTGTTGGAAAACATTAGAAAATGAACATCTTTCTTTTAGTTCTGTTGTGGAGTACAACTTCACAATTTCTCATAAAGACAACTCTGATGCTCATGCTATGGATGTTGAAATAGTATGGATGTTGCCAGTTTACACCAAGTTTCTCAAAGTCAACCGAAACAAACACCAGTTAACTTTCACCAAGTTAGGAGATAATGTTATGTTTACGGTACGTTTTTCCTTGACTTTATTCTGATGTTTTTAAAAATAATGAATCTGCTTTAAGTGTGTCAGGTTTACTTTTCCTAAAAATGTTTTGACAAAGGCAACAGATAAATACAAGGCCAAGGGTAAGGTAAGGGATAGAGACAGAATATCTTACTGTATGTTTGGTTACAACAAAACAAGTTGTTCCTGAAAATCAATGCAGACACAATCCTGGAGTGTATAAATGAAAAACAATTATAACGGGGCATGGGAGTCTGGAGTTTTTGGGTCAGATCATCTTCTATTGTCCCAGTTGCCATATGCCAAAACCTCTGACCGCTAAGGCTGACGAGTGACGACTATATATGGGGTTAAATTCAGAACAGAACGTTTCCTTTATACGGCAGCTCCCAAATATGTTTTTGTTTAAAATTGAAATATAATTATGACTTTGCATGTTGATCCTTGTTGTATGTTTCAGTTAAACAAGCTGGAGTTTGGCGAGAAACCGTTCGTGTCTTTCTCTGTTGAAATGGATCCGGAAAATACCAGAACAAAGCCTGGCAAGAACTATGCTGTCACACCCGTGGCTTTAACTTACAAAAATAAGCAAACGCATTTTGAACCTTTGATCCCAATGTCTGTCGCCTTCATAGTCCCAGGTATGGTTCCTGCACGTAAGACGTCCTTTGGTAAAAGAGTGTTTGCATTTGCGAAAACGTATTTGAATTGTTTTCATCATCGATTGCAATAGAAATGTTTTAAAAATTATATGTACAGATTTACTAATTTACTAATCTTAAAAATGTTGTTGTTTATGTCCTTATTGTTGATGATGATGATGTCGTCATATAGGTGTTGCTGTTTTTGTTATTGTTCCTGCTGGTGCAGTTTATCTGCTGTTGTTCTTTCCGTTGTTTTTTCCTCTTTCTTGTTGTCGTCGTCGTCGTCGTTGTTGTTGTGCTGTCATCGCTGTGTTGGTTATTTATATTTGTTTTGTTGTAGGCCATCCGCCACTCCTAGAATTCTTACTTTTCGTAGCCCCCCCTCGGAGACTACAAATTTGTTCATTATATGCTAGTGATAACCACTGCCATCATAAAACACAAATGTTGTCAGTCGGTTAACCCGCAGGTCTCGAGAAAATTGCTATTACGTAAGTATGACGTCATCTATAGGTGAGAAAACTAAATATTTTGGAAATTCAAAAATTCGACAACATCAACAGATAGAGCTGCAGAAGTGCACTAAAAAATTCATTACGCCAATTACTCTTGGTCACTCGTTACCGAGATATCGCTCATTGAGTTTCGAAAAATGTGCTGAGTAAGCATTTTCTATTCATTTTCAAACTCGAATATAGTTCAAGGTAACGATTTTGTTTTTCGGTCTGCAAGGTTTTGTCACGAGATTGACGCAGCAGAAAGGCTTAAATGTTTCTGTCGCGATATTACCTTGAATTTAGCGCTCCAATGTTATTAATAAAAAGGTAGATTTCTATGAGTGTGTATGAATAGAATTTGTAAACTGTGAAAGTGAGAAAGAATCAAAATTTTCCTCACGAACATAAATCAGTATTAGAAAAATGAGAACTTAGCTATACTTTGATCTATATTTCGCGCAAACGTTTGCTGAAAATGTAGAGGTATGACTGCGTTTACAAATCTAATTGTGGCTTCATGTCCACGGTTTTTTGGTTCAACTCAGAGTAATCTACCTTCCTTTGATGCACGTACTTAACCTATTTAGAGTTTGAAAATGAACAAAAATGCTTACTCAGCACTTTTTCAAAACTTTGGACAGCGATATCTCAGTAACGAATGACCGAGAGTAATTCGCATAATTCGGTTTTTTACTATTTTTAGTGCACCGGTACAGCTCTATCTGTTGGTGTTGTCGAATTTTTTAATTTCCAAAATATTTAATTTTCTCACCTATAGATGACGTCTTACATACGTAATAGCAATTAGACCTGCGTGTTAACCGACTGACAACATTTGTGTTTTATGATGGCGTGGATCACACACTAACATATAATAAACACATTCTGTGGTCTCCGAGGGGGGCCACGAAATTTGTTTTCCAGCTGCCTTTTGGCGAGTGGCGGATGGTGTATTGTCCTATAAATCAGGCCAACAATCTACGAATTAATGATTAAACAAAATAATGAAAATTTTCTTATAGAGCCACAAACTCCCAATATACCAGCTTCTGTCGCTCCTGGTAAGACTTTAAATATATTGTTATGTATATTCTCATACTGTTATGTATTATTCAAAATTTAAAGATACAAATCACAATTCCGAAGACTCTAGGATTCTAAGGTGTTTTTACAAACATCTACATCAGAGTGATTAGCATGCAGTGGCAGGGTCTTACAAACATTGAACGAAACAGGTATTGGAAGAGTTACATATTTTCTTTTCAATAGAGTTCTATAATCGAGGGTATTTGGTCGACATGTCAAGATCAACTGTTTACATGTGTTCTGTTTCATCAAAAAGGTAAGACAAAGATATATATATATATATATATAGTTTAATCTTAAAATAAAATAAAGTTACGGCGCTACACAGTCATAGTGTTTCACGCTTTACAGCGATCCTCAGGCGATTGTTTACTCATTTCAAATGAGTAAAACATTGTGACTGTGTAGCGATAACTTTATTTTATTTTAAGATTAAACTACATTTTGCTCTATCAACGACATTGGTATTGAGCATATATATATACAGCTATAATTAAAAAAAGATTGTCCTTTGCAAACCTGAAACTCTAAAACCTTAAAACTTAAACTATAAGCGCGAAAAGCACTATGGGAGCGCATGTTTCAAGTTTAGGAATTGAATATGGCGGCCATTTGAGATTGATATATCATTGTATATTGCAAATGACCGCCAATTAAATTAAATTCCTAAACTTGAAACTTGCCTGCCCCCACCCCCTGGCGAAATTGTCGGGGCCCCTGGTAAACATTTGGACTAATACAAATCCTTGAGCTGCCCCCCCTCCCACAATTTTTTCGATCCCCTTTGACCGGAAAACCTGGCTACATCGTCACTGAACTATGGTTTCATATATTTTTCCTTTTTAATTGAATAATGAACATCTGACAATATTTGATATTGTTTTTTTAGAGACAAACCAAGCTGTTTTTGGACAAACACCAAAGGCGCAACTTGGCAAGGTAAATTTTTAGTAAGGTAAATTTTATATTACTCATAAAATCATGATCCCATACGAAGAAAAAATTGAAATTGAACTCTGAACCACCAAAGTTCTATATAAAATTTCGCACAAGCTTAGAATCTAAGAGGTTCGGGGCTGTTTGGCCAGTACACTATAATCACTATTACCGTAGCTTTCCCAGTGAGGTCGTGCATCCTGTCTCCCGCCGTCGATGGTCAAACTGCATCAAATTAGATCGCGCGTCATCCGTCCTTACGTACACAGTCTACAGTGATGCATTGCTTGTATTGTTGTCACACATTTGCTACGCCGTTGCAAACTTATTCCGTTTCGTTTTCTTTCGTATTTTCAAAGCCGTCCATGTATCAGTTATTAACATCATTGGTATTGACAAGCTGACCAAGACACTATATGGTATTGGGAACAATAAGAACGCTTACATGAAGTATTTATCGGACGAGGAGAAATGGTATTCGATATTACCAGACACCTGGAAGGAAGCTATGGCAGCATTTTCTGTCAACAACACTATAAAAATTGAAGATGGGTATGATCATGAATCAGACCCTGAAAAAGGAAAACAGCGTGATATGGGGAATGGAGAGATATGGGGAGGTTAGTAGAACAGTACCTATTGATTTTCTTACTTAATAGCAACTTAGTAGACATCCCTTGTAGACCAGATGAACCTGAACTTTTACCGTTTTTTTTCCAAAATTCCCACCAGTGCGTCACAACCATTTACTAGGTCCTAAATTACAATAGCACTTACAAATCTCGTCAATACACAAGTACAAATCTCGCCAGGAAAAACTAACCCTTAGGCACTAACCACTAACTAACCCTCGGAACCTTTGTCAATTGGGTTGCAAACCTGCAAAACCTGCAAAACTAAATTAAACTAAACTAAACCGAACCGAACCGAACCCGACCCGAACCGAACCGAACGAACCGAACCAAACTAAACGGTGAAACAATGCTTCATTCCTTAATTTTTTTCTTGTCTACGAAATAATTAGAGTGCTACCATTATATTTTTCAGCTAACAAACTTGGCGTCTTCCACTCTTCCTCAAATGGTACTCAGTGGACACGTAAAGCATGTTGGGATTGTTTCCACTGATAACAACATTCATTTGAAACTTTTTCTTATTTCATCTTTCACTTTGTCTTTTGACACCGTACAATGTTTAATAATGCACAACTATTGGTATACTCCTATTTGTATATTTATAGGTACTATCTGTTTGAGGTTTTACCTATTAAAATAAGTAATTACACGTATATATATACAGTAAAAATAAAAAGGTTAAAAGATTCATTTGCACGACTTAATAACTCACTTATAATGTTACCAAGTATACCATGTAATGGTAATATTAAATCGCACTTATAATGTATTATGCTGATGAGTTGCATCAAAATACAGTATTATATAATTAAAAATTTAAACAAAAGAATCGAGGTTTATTTTTTATTGTGTTGCAATTGGAACCGGAATAGATGATCTAGAGATAGTTGTACAGTATAGCGAACACAAGTATTAAAATATGTCAGTTTTATATAAACAAAACACATACACAAGTTACTTTCTCAACTTTATACTTACCGCTTCACTCTGCACAACAGACACCTTCAATTAATGGACGATGAACACCATCCTGACTACAAACTGAATATACACGCGTAAAACAACCTCTTTATATATAACAGTTCGTAAAAAAATCGCCGAAAGACCAAACTAAAAGTAGAAGGGTCGCGGTACGTACCTATATGAACAGGCTTCGTGATTGGTTGGTTATGACCGAATAAAAGACAATATAGAAATCGCCTTTCTAAAGAACGAGTCATAAACATTAATCATTTTTGTTTCAGAAGACCAATCATAAAACATGTGTCGCCAATATACGAACTTCATTTTCCGAATTAAAATTACTAAATTCGGAAAATCTGTCAATTGATGAACGTTCCTGGGTCGAAAACACATAACAAGCTCCAATATTTTATGTAGACTATATAGTACTGATACGTACAGTCTATGTTGTGTATTTTACGATGTTTAATTTATAACTTTCTGAATGCTATAAACGGTTTATCATGCAGGAAATATCATTCAGGGACCCGGCTAAATTTTACAATTTTCTGGCGCCTTCGCCTTCGGCGCAAGGGGCAGGCCGATCGTTTAAGTTAGGGGTCTGTATATGCGTATTACCTTATTGTGAAACCGATATTTTTAAAGTAAACTATGTCAAATGAGGGTTCAGTATAATCACCTGTAAACTAATGATTTTGAACATCCGTATAATAAACATTCGGAATAATATTATTCGGAAATTCAGAGTTCTACGTATTCAGAAAATTTTTAATCTGCACCCCCCCCCCCAACCATTATAGGGATTAGCTACGGTCCTGCACTTTGTCTTAGATTATGTATTGTCTATTGCTGAACCAAGAAAATCTATTCGTCTATTCAATTCTTATCCTACGTTATTTTTTACAACTAGGCATTCAAGAAGTCAATAAAGCTTGTATTCATGCAAGAGAATTGTGCAAATTTGCGAACTGCAGTTCCGAATTAATTCATCAGGACACAGCATACGTACCGTATTACTCATTTGGCATACACAGTACAATGGCATACAACACTCATTATTATATGTAGTGTTTTCAAAACACTGAAAACAATAGAACATATACAGGGTGTATAAAAAAAAACGCAACCTCGGAATTTCCCAAGAAATCCACTTTGTTCTTAAGAACAAAAGATTTTAGGCCCCTGGGAATTTAAAATAGCTTCTAATCGTATTCCAGGAGCATAACTGTCGAATTACTAATAGGTCGTATTACTATTTTAAATTCCCCAGGGGCCTAAAATCTTTTGTGCTTAAGAACAAAGTGGATTTCTTGGGAAATTCCGAGGTTGCGTTTTTTGATACACCCTGTAGTTATCGCCAATTATAACTAATAGCACATAGCTCGCCTTCTTTTATCAATTGTTTCGGCACACTTTTCTTTTATGTGCAGCATGTGAAATAATTAGCTGCCGGCACCCCTTTGAAACCAATTTGCATGCCTACGATATTTTTCTCAATTCGTGGCGTCACCACGTGGTTGTGAACTAGTATCAAGGAAGAAGCTATAGAAATGGCTGAGATTTTCTTTACTCAAAACGACTATCAAAGATTGTCAGAGACTATACGAGGACGCCTTACAGCTCCGGATATCGCCATCTGATAAACAATATAGATGATTATATAAAGCATATGCTTATTTGAGGTATAAATTTACACGTTTTAATATTTAATATATATTCTAGTCCTATATGATATGACACTTTAGCTTTTTTACATTTTATAAAGTGCAACCAAAGTAAAAAACTTGTTGTGATAATCTAGGTGAAGTGGCCACAAATTCTAATACCCTTATGAACTCAATCATTCACAAAAACACAGTGCACTTGGCAGTGCAACCAAACCCAAAGAAATTCACTCGCGCACGTCATACTGGCCAAGAAATAAAAAGACGCCAGAACTGCCAGATATACAAGATCTTGAACCAATTATAGAGAGATACTAAAGGCTTATTGACCGAGCGTGAGGTCTGTACTGTGAAATATCAGACCGAGGTTTTTTAGTATGGACCGAGCGACGAAGGAGCGAGGTCCATGCAAAAAAACAGAGGTCTGATATTTCACAGTACAGACCGAACAAGCGAGGTCAATAATCGGTTTATTATATGGCTGGACTGAGTCTGTGAGCATGTGCTTTTCGCGCGAATTAAATCGGCTATCGTCAGTTTCACTGGGTAACAATATACGGTAGGCATGCATGCTCAATCAATAACAATTTGGTTGTCTGAAACTTTTTATCTGTAAATTTTAATGACACACAAGTTTGCAAGGGTGAAATATATAATGATAAACGACATCCGGGACACCGGTCCAGATACGGAAAATACGGACCACGGTCCGGACATGGGTTTTTACCGGGACCGCTTGTCAACCAATCAGAGAATTTTGAAAAGCCATATAATAATAATGTATATATTAACTACTGAGAAAAGTAAATCAGTCGAAATTTCGTTGACGATAAATGTTAGTTGTAGTTCATGTCGCCGTCGGACATCAGGAGTTGTGTAAGTAAAAGTTACCGGCATTTCATATTTACAAAGGCAACTGAGCCAAAGCTCGCAAAGGCAAAAATCTATCGCAATCGATCTCCCTTCAGCCCCACTGTGTCAATAGTAGTGGGTTTGGGAAATACAACGGCAACGCCAATGAAAACGTATTCATTAACAATACTAGCACTGATTTTTACTCTAAGACAAAGGCGACTATAAATTGTATTCCCTTGTCCTTGAGCATCCGGCCAGTAGGCAGTTTCACACTGTATATCGCCGATGGTCGGCGATGCTTTCCAAGTGTTATTGTTTTAGTTCATTGATGAGTAACAATGCCAATGGTCCATGAGTGCATCGCCGACCATCGGCGACATATGAAAACCACTTATTTACTCATCATTTCTACGTCTCATGTAAACGACGCCAACACATATAACGCTAGATTTCTGACTAGTGCTGCTTGATGCTGATGTACGAAATTTAGTTTTATGCCGTTGCCGTTCTAACTTCCAAACTCACGAATGTTTCTTTGGCATTTTACACAGATTTTACGTACTTTATACAATATTTTACTGCAGTAGTCGTATGGGTCCGTTATATGCCAATATGCATGCGCCCACACAAATTTATATATGGGGTAGGATCCACACTGTGTAATCATGCAGGCTGGCAGTATCGGCGCTATCACTGACTTTAGGAGAGTTGTTTATTTACACTTGATGAGGAGAAATGGAAGCTATCACTGATCTTGATGGAAAGGAGGATAGGAAACAAATAACTATCAATGAAAACATGCCAGACGTAAAAGGTCAGTTTAACTAAGGTATAGTAACTTAAAAGTAGCCACGTAGAAGTAACTCAAAGTTTTGCCTTGGTTTTCCTTAGTTTGCATTTTTTTTACAAAGTAACATGCCAACAGGAATGAAAAATTCAACAAAAATATGGTAGTGTATTTTTCCTAACCTCGTCCCCTGCTTCCTGGTGGGCACCCGGGAGAATTATACCAGTTCGACCATCTGTTCATCTGTTGTGTGACTTCTACCATCACATTTTGTGTTCTTTCCTCAGTTCCCTGTGACATATTTATATCAAAGTATAATTCATTTTCTAACAAACAAACGCACAAAGTCATTTATTTTATTAAATAGCTGGACGACCTTTATTGTTCCGTGGTTATACTGATTTAATATACATGCGTTTGGGAGTAATCACAGACGTATAGTTATAAAGTCAGTGTATAAATGTAATGATTATATCTCTGAATCGAATATACTTCCGTCCGTCTTAACTGAAAATATGAAAATATCTGTACATGAGTGATTATTTTATTCTGTCTGTTGTGGTCTATATCTTTGTGTGCAAACTCCCAAAGTACAGGCCTCACAGAGGTCCGGGCGATGTGGTCGGCCCAGCATGTTATGTTTTTCTCCTTTTACCCTGGTGATGTAGGGTTTCTTCACACCGTAGTAAGTTTCATCAACACGCCGTCGTAGCGTTGCCATGGCCGCCGTTATTTGTTCGTCTGACCACACTGGTCTTTCAAATACATCACTGGAACATTTCTTACACTGTTGCCCAATCAAACGCATCTTTACTTCACCATGTATATTTTGTCGTAGTTTAAACTGAAATATGACCATAGCGAACCATGACGTCCACCTATTTTTACATCTGCGACATTCAAATTTCGACTTTGATTTGTATTTACATTGCCTCATGTCGTTTTTGACTTTGTCTTGTTTTTCGCCATCTTGAACAACGACCATTCCCCATTCATGAGAAAGTTCTGAAAATTGTTCTCTGAACGCTCGCTTCCATTTATTGTGTTTTTTTGTAGGCATGCCAGAACTCAGAACGAAAAAAATCTGTAGAATATTCCAAAATTGTGAGAGTTCGCAGAGAAAGTGCGCGTTCAAAACTCTTTCGCATTCACTGCTTCTCAGAGGAGGTTGGACAGCTGTCACGTGAATTTCTCGACCAATGAAATCGCGCTATTTTTCCATTGTGTTTGTGAATATTTTAGGCTGCCTAATTTGCATTGGGGCAGAAACACTTGAAAAATACATACTAATATTTTTTAAATTCTATAAAAAAGCAAGCGTGGTCTTAATATTATACAAGAACTTGTGGCATCTGTAAAAATTTCTGAGGTGAGTATTATTGTTCAAATGGCTTCTTCGCAAGCTGCCGAATTTAAAACAAAAATCGTTTTTTTGAGCCTGATTCAAAGTTTTAAATGAAAAAAACTGCCGCTAAATTCAAGGAGGATATATTTTTGAAATTCGGCTCAGTGACTATAGGCTTGTAATCACCTCGCCTTCGGCGACTAATTGTTAAATAGAAATCGAGATCGAGCGAATAATCTAATTGTTTTAGTAGAAACCAGCAAGAAAACAGTATTTCAAAACGTTTTTCATAATTTATTGAAATAAATTCGTTAAAAATCGCGCCGAGGAGATGGCTATTTCGCTACTCGCTATCTATCGACAATTAGATAGCGAGTAACGTAGCCAATCAAATTACAGCATTTGCAATAGTATACTAGTATGATTCTACTAAAACTGTATAGAAACACGGAAAATGTTTTCTATACAGATTTATTTCAATAAATTATGAAAAACCTTTTGAAATACTGTTTGCTTGCTGGTTTCTACTAAAACAATTAGATTCTTCGCCCTCATCAACTATCACCTCATAGAAATCTTGAGCTCATAATCTAATTGTTAAATAGAAATAAACAAAATCTCGACGTTTCGAGCTAAAGCCCTTCGTCAGGAGAAATTAGTGATCTAATTTCTCCTGACGAAGGGCTTTAGCTCGAAACGTCGAGATTTTGTTTATATCTTTTAGGCACACGCGAAGCAACCCTCAATTTGTTCTATATGTCCGTGGTCGACGCTGAATTAAAGTCTGTTAAATAGAAACACGTTTCTCGACCAATCAGCACGCGCGTACTATAAATGTTATATTATAATTAACAATTAGACAACGAGGCCGAGTTGGCTATGAGCGAATAGTCAACGAGGCGAAGCCGAGTTGACTATTCGCTCATAGCCAACGAGGCCGAGTTGTCTAATTGTTTTAGTATAAACTATAGCATTTATTGAGAACTAGGGAACACAATACAAAAGTAAACAAAAGTATTAATATTAATTTTAAACGTGAATTTTCACGCCATTGTTTTGAATTTTGCTACTAGTAGACTATCACTAATAGTCTACGAGTAGCGTAGCCAATCAGAACGCAGGAAAAGTGATAGTCTATTACTAAGTTTATACTAATATATTTTATGCATGTGCTATGTATTTTCAATAAAAATGGAACTGTATATTACTGTAAAGTTTGTTTTGTCTACATTTCATCAGTAATTTCTGTTGCAAAAGTATATGTTTAAGCTGAGGAATAGAAGTTCTTTGACAACCCCAATATGGGGGTTTTCAGTAGACACAATGTGCTGTTGGGATAAATAAATAACTAAATACATATTAAAAGTCGAATCCTTTGATGCCAGCAGAAGCAATCTGGCCAATAAATATTTAGTTAACTGTCTGTACTATTGCACACAGGGCCGTAGGCAGCATTTTTTTACCAGGGGGCAGTAATATTTATATGCAGACATAAGTACCCTAATGTCAATTATTTCTCAGCCATATCAGTTAGATGTGCGCATATGCGTACGGACTTAAGGTGGTCCAATACAAAATTTTAAAGGAAAATCCTATTTTGAAATTAGCCATATTATGCATAGTTAATGATCCATTTTTCGTTTTCTGGTGTTAATTTTTCTATTTGTTTGGCGGAAAATGGGTAAATAGGGGAAAATAGCAGCTTGTTTGAAATGTTGTCCCGTAGTAACCACCATAGCAACGACATCCACTACCCCCCCCTAGCTATATAGTGATTTTAAACGATTTTATTTCAAATTACACCAAGTACAAGTAGGTTATATTTAGGCGGGAGAGGCGTTATAATGGCGTGAAAGTAAATTGTGTTCACGCTATGTATTTTAAATAATTACGGTTCCACTTCAAGGCTTTGACTGATTGAGGACATCCTGTAAAGTCCGACGAAAGTCGATCTGCCATAACCTTTCAAAGAACCGAAGGGTTAAACATTGGTGTCTTTTTAAAGACGGCAACGGCGGAGGTCACAGCTGGGAACCAAACTTAGATGTTGAAATAGTACATGTTAAACATTTTTGAAAAAATCTAGCTGGGCATTTTCATGATATATATGCCTACCTCTCCTGTTTAGGATGTGTTTGTCTATGTGATTTCGACCCCGAATTAGTCAACGTATAATTTCGAAACATGAAAATATAGGGGAGCTCCATGCCCAATTTTTCATTTGCATATTAAATATAGGGGAGCTCCATGTCGAATTTTTCATTTGTGCGTATGATGTAAGTAAATAAAAGGTTTTCCAATATAAGGCGCATACACTTGCAAATATGTTGTTTATTTAAACTGGCATAATTATACAAATACAACTTTTACATAATTTCCAAATATCTATATGGGCACATTCATATACCGAATATATAAACTATAATCAACTATCTATCTATCACTAAACATTGTAACACTAATCCACAAATTGTACTAACAGTGAGTGATTTTGTGTCAGCCACTCATGTTCTATAATATTAGAGTAAAAATGAGGAAAAAGTATTAAATTAGGAAAAATAGTTTTCAATGTATAAGACCACCTTAATGTGACCATCATGTTCATAAACCGAACATTGAACTTTAAATGCATTTTTCTCGAATAAGCAAAAATTAGCGATTCCATTATTGCGCGCAGGATATCTGAAGAGGTATTGTAGCTATCTTGATGAAATTTTCAGCATAGACTCATCACATCAAGCTCCAGGTTGTAAACTAAAATAATTGAGTTATGTTGAATAGTTTTCAAGTGGCGACAGTTTCCAATTGAATCGACAAATGCCTTTCCAGTTTTTGACCTGTAAAACTGGTGATAATGCTTCAATGTTGATTGTTTTAGTTCAACCCCTAGACAATGTTATTTGCTAGTAAATAAAAGTTATTCCAGAATTTTATTATTAATGCTTATTTAGTTATTGTGTTTATAAAATTGCACGAATTTCACCACAGGGGGTGCTTTATCTCGGTAACCATGGCAACAATGTTTTGCAGCAACATATTTTTTTTGTCACAGTGTCGAGCCTAACAACATATTAGCAGTAGAGATTCAATAGTAATAAAAGATGGAAAATTATTTTTTTTGTATTGGACCACCTTAAGGCCGGCCTCCACTTGCACGTACGTACGCACAATTGCACGCACGTACGTGTTTATGCTTTCGTGAAATGTGATTGCCGGATTGGTTAAAAACTTGACGGCCGCACAGAAAGTAGAATACAGTTCTACTGTCATACGTACAAAAAGTTAGCCGCGACGGTCAAGATTAGCGATCATTTTCGAGTCACAGAGCATGCGCAAAATCGGCCGCGCTGGCCGTATGTGCAAGTGGAGGCCGGCCTTTAGGGGTGCGGACGTCAGTCCGCCCGACTAGCGCCGAAGGTGCGAGAACTGCTAGGGGGGTCCGGGGCATGCTCACCCGGAAAATTTTGAAAAGTAGAGTCTCTAAAATGCCATTTCCTGCGTTTTGGGGTGAGATTTTGTACATGGAGCGGGTGAGGAACGAAGAGAAAATATTAGTTTCATTGTTTATTGAATAATATTTGTTTCATTGTTTGTTGCCAAAGAATAATTTACTAATAACATTCTAAAAATCGTAAGTTTAATTTTCTCGGGGGGGGGGCAGCTGCCGCTGCCTACGGCCCTGGTTGCACAATGTACATTACAAATACAGACGATCCAGGGAGTGGGTCAGCTTATGAAATCATTTACTTAAGTATATAAAATGCAACACTGAACAAACTGTAATGCGCTGTCTAACAGGAGCAGGTAAAGCACGCCGTTGACGTAAAAAGGGATTCATATAATATATATTATTGACTCGGTTTTACAGTTTTCAATTTGTTTCACAATTACTATACGAGTTTTATAATTTGTGTGCGTCCAAAATTTCAATATAAACCAACATTGACATTCATCGAATTCGCCAAGTTCACAAGTTCGTCAAACAAAGTTCGTTACGAAGTTACCGTCCAATATTCCAAATTTGGAACGTAAATAGGAAGTTGGCAACGAACTTGCGAAACTTCCGGTGTAAAGTCAGTTGAAAATGACTGTAAGCTGTGAAAGTCTGTAAATCATACTCTTTATCAGTGGCGTAGGACTCGGGGACATAGGCACGTGCCCCACTGCCCCTCAAGTTTTCTTCAAAGTGCCCTTCATATTTTAATACACTTGTAAGAACTTGTGCTGCTTTTTTTATTTTGTGCCAAAACCACAAAAGGCTATATATTGTGCAAAATGTTCTGCTCATACTACCTTTGCTTTTCCACGCGAACGTATATGCTATTGTTTTGATATTGTTTAGAAAAAAAGCATTTTATTTTTTCAATTTTTCTTTTCACAGAAGTATTGGAAGCAGTCGAGCAAAAGAGATCACCAACTACTGACCAAAAACGTGCAAGTGAATATGCTTTGATCCAGTATCTATCTACACTTGTGAAGAAAAGAGATATTATAGAATCTTTTGACTTTGATTTCGTTGAGTATTTATTGGAGAACGGGGCAAATATCAATAATTGCGATGTCATTGGACAATCACCATTTCATATTGTGGCCAAGTATTGGAACATCGATGTTGCCAGATTTTTACTTGACCACGGTAGGTATGAGTTAGACTACGTCTACATACAACAAAACATGGATGAGGTTGCGATAAACACGAGAGACTCTATCAAGATTTTATTTGTGACCTTTACAATAACAAGTGAAGGACGTTATACGACGTCATTATCGCATTGCACAACACTTAGCATGACAATAGTGCCATCAAGTCACGACCCAGTGACCGAATTGAATTATTTTGGTTGTTTTAAAAATCTTCGACATCCCAGTTTCATTTTTCCTGTAATTACCGCGCTGTCGGTTACGAAATCGACTTTAAATAAACGATATTGTAATTTCCTAGGTGCTGAAATCAATGCTCAAGATTGTTTTGGTCGTTCACCCCTGCATGAAGCTTGTGAGTTGAATTACGTCGACATGGTAGAATTTCTTCTCCAAAATGGCGCAAATATCGACATCCAAACTTTTGATCAGAAACAAAGAGCAATTCATTTTGCTGCTAAAAATGATTCATATCAATGTTTGACCAAGTTACTGGCGTATGGAGCTGATATTAATTCACTAGATAGTAAAAATAGAACACCACTTCAGGTATGTTAACTGACAAGCACCATTCGTTATTGAGAGTCGGACGACCTGGAGCGCCTAAACATCCTAGTATTAATTAACCCTTCAAAGCTTTTAAAAGTATATTTTCTTTTGTGCTTTGTTTTCCTATGGTTTCGTGCTTTTATTGAATTCGCCTTTTGTTCAAGTGCAAGGTATCACATATTAGCCAACCAGACGACTCTCTTCTTTTTGTATCTGCGAATGCAGATATATTGCTATCACTTTGTTAACGAAATGTAAGAGTGTGTTAGCTTGTAGCCATTCAACGACGAGCTTATATAAGCCAATCAGCGATTAGCTTACAACCCTCCAATTGACCCTGAATTGACCTCATGTAGTCGTGTTATTGTGTTCGCCATTTTTACTGCGAATTGCGAAAAGTATCTTGATTTTTACTTGAAAAGTTGCCCCGTTTTTCTCGCCGTTTTCCTTGAGAAATTATCCTGCTTTGTTGCCATCTAACATGGACACTTATCCTCATTTGGTAAGTAGTTAAACATGAATTCTGAAAGTTTAATTGTGTGAATTACAGCAGATTTTGTGATGGCTTTTTCGCGCCATATTTTATGGCTCTTCGGAGCAATCGGAGGGCGAATAAACCTCTTCGGAGATCAAATTCAATTATATATTGTCTTATGTATTGTTGCATGTTCTACAAAAGTCATATTTTTGCCTTTGTTTATAGACGAATACAACAGTCATGAATAAAAGCATTGGATATTGGCTGGATAATTTTGTCAGGACAGCAACCAACCTCGTCCCCAAGAGGAAAAGGCCTGGGTACGAGGTTGGACAGCAACACCTCACTCGCAGAACAATCTAGCCTGCGAAGCAGTCGCTTTATTTTTGAGTGGTTGTTACTCAAATGGGCGATAAAATAATCGAGCGAAAAAAATTAGTGGGCGGAAAAATAAGCGGGTGGAGGGCGGCGACGCCCTCTTCGATGATATTGTCGATAGGGTAGTGGCATTTGATAGGGAAGTCCTCACGACAGAGATGGAAGAAGTTATAACTTCAACCATATTCGCATTTCCTACTGTAGAGATGTCGTATAAGAACAATTCTAAGATTGTTATTGACTTAAAAGTTCCTGATGATGATTAATAGACAGTTAAAACTAGAAGAAAATATAGAAACTTGACATTTTTTGTTGATATTGTTGGAACAATTGTTTTGTTATGTTCATATTTAAAAGACTGTTATTGATGAAGTGTATCATGGTGATTAATAATAAATATTTAGAACCCGACACTTGTCTATTTGAGCTTATTTTTCAAGGCGCATTCTGAAGAGATTTACGAACTAATGGAAGTACCGAACATACTGTAAACTCATGGGTTGTGGCGTTTTGGGGAACGAATAAGAGGAATTCCTTACTATTGTTACATGAATATAAAGCATCTTATAAGAATCCTCTAATTCGTTTCCATAAACATTACAAGTCAGACGTTCACAATATGTTTAGTACTTCAATAAAATTTACAAAACAACTTGCGAAATTGGCTTTAAGCCTTTACAAATTCGAAATTTAGAAACGTTATTAATCGGAGTATTCCCTTGTCAAAACTTCTATCCAAATAAACTTGTTGTTTCTAGATTTGCTCTGCCATTCAGAGCATAGGCACCAGGCACTGCATAGGCAGGAGGGGGCTCTGCTGTTCTAGAGACCCTAGGAATTCAAAATTTCCCCCTAGAGAGCATACCCGTGGTCCGTGGATCCCAACATTTGCGCGCCATTGCTCCTCATTTCATGAATATATAAGTATATTAGGCCCTCCCCCAAAGTCAACACCCTGGTTACGCCACTGCTGCCAGGTCTTGCCATGCGCAGATACATGTACGCTTAGCGTACCTATTTTTGTATCTGCGAATATACAGTATTGCCATCGCCATACAGCGACGAGGTTATATAAGCCAATCAGTGATTAGATTACAACCCTCTAATTGATAGAGCTCCGTATGGTACCGTTCGCTCAAACTATTGTAGAGTATAGATCAGTTGATCTGAGCGATGCGCCGTACGATCTTCAAGTGTTGAAGGCGCAATGTTTGTTGTTGGAAATATAATATCCCTCATATTACTTGTCGTCAGGAATGTAGCCTGCGTGGCAGGCGTTCTATTGTGGGGGAGGGAGTTTTGTTTCGAACGCGCGCTTTTCTTTGAGAGCGCGCGCTATGTGAAGTTAGGGGGGGAGAAGAAAAAGCGAAGGGAGAGGCGAAGTTCATTTCGCCTCTCCCTTCGCTTTTTCTCCTCCCCCTAACTTCTCACCTAGCGCTCTCTCAAAAAAAAAAGCGCGCGCTCTAAACAAAACTCCCTCCCGCACAATAGAACGCCTGCAACGCAGGCTATCAGGAATACGTCTCGCTGAATACGTATATCGAGTCTGTTCAAGCGGATCATCTTAAAATATTGCAAGACGTAGGGAAAACTAAGCTCTTCGGCTTTCTTGTAAAAACTTGACCCGTTTACAGTGTAATAATTATCAAGAATATGTGACAGCTGACTTTGAACTCTAATAAATAGAGCTCGTTATTGCGCGTTTAATACCCACGTACGGTTCGCTAAAATTATTGTAGAGTATAGATTTTTAGAGCGATGCGCTTTACGATCGTCAAGTCTTGAAGGCGCAATGTTTGTTGTTGGAAATATAATACCCTCATATAGACTGAAGTATGTCGAATATTTTACATAGTGCGTGACGAATATCAGCATGTTTCTCGTTCGTATTGAACTTGCATTTATCGTATCGTTCCCTTGATGCGTTATTGATCTGGTTAAAACACAAATACGTAACTCAAAATGCGCAAGTATTCTAAGATGCACACAAGAAAATTGCATGCGTTTTGTGCGGGTAACTTGGGTGACCGTGGAAGTGCAAGTTTGTGACACCCCACGGGCCACGACGAAGAAAACAGACAGGGGCATATTTGAACCTACGGCTTGGCTCTGCCAGCCGTAGTAACTATATACACCTCGTCCCAATGGGAATACTTGTCCCTAGAGCCATGCTATTGTTGCTTTATTGTGTTTGCCCTCTTTGCAAAATGGCGCCCGTAATTTGCCTAATTGTTGAATATTACTCCTTCATCACCATGAGCAGATACATGTACGCTTAGCGTACCTATTTTTGTATCTGCGAATGCAGATATATTGCCATTAGCTTGTAGCCATTCAGCGACGAGCTTATATCAGCCAATTGTTTAACCAATTAGTGACAGCCATTCAGCTAGCTTAAAATGACGTAATTGTATTGTTACTCTTTGATCTCGATGTATAACTGGATTGATATTGATTATTTCAAGATGTCGGACTACAGAAGTGCGAGAATTGTAAACATGAGTAAATATTTTAATTTTACGAAGAAAATTATACATCAAACCAACGATATTTTTATTTTCTGTACTCTTTTGAGCATGGCAAAATTCGAGGGAGTATTTTTGTAAGTATTGGAAAATACTTAAGCCAGTTGTCAGCTGTTAGTGAGATATTTGTTAGTTATAAAGCCTGGTTTCCATTTGATCGTAACTGTTGCGAACCAAGATGTGAAATAGTCTGGATCTATAAATCTCTTTTTTGTGTATGCTGTATGGAAATCACTCTTTTCTGATTGTAGATATACTATTTATACATCGGTCACCTTGTTGTTTTTGCGACCGTTTACGACTAAATGGAAACCAGGCTAAGGCAGGCTTTATCAGTCAAAAAAGCGGAGCGAGTCAGTCAATCCTTTCAAACGGTCAAACCCTCCTGTAAGTGCATAAAAATAATTTCATCGTAATTGATTCCCTTTTTTAGCTTGCTGCAGAAATGAACCGTGCCAACATTGCTTTGTTACTGATCAACGAAGGAGCTTCTGTTGCAATTTACGACAACGAAGGAAACTCAGCGTTGACATTGCTCACAGAAAAAATGCCTGATGTCGCTGTGCTGGCCTTAGATCAACTGTACTCGACAGACAATGTCAACCGTAAAGAATTCTTATCGCTTAACAACTTGGAAGGTCCAAAGATCAACGAAGGACGTACAACCGCTGCACGGACACCACTTGAGATTGCAGTCCAGAAACGTTGTTTCTCTATCGTCATGCATCCTGTTGTTCAGCGGTTGATCGACCTAAAATGGGAACACTATGGCAAGTCAGGTGCTATCTGTGATCTCATGCTAAATCTTGGTTATGCAATACTATGGACTATACTCAGTCTAGCACTGTGTCATCGAGCAAAGGATATGTATCTACCATATGGATCAAAAGGATGGTTGCTGGGCATTGTTATTGTTATTGTCATTATGACTGGGAACGAAATTAGAAAACAAATTGCAGGTATAGTTCTATGCATAAGCTTTTTTCCATATCAAGTTAGAGGGCCAACAATGCAGGGTTGATAAAACCCGAATTTGTCGAATTTTCTTCTAATTTTCTCATCCCGTATCCTGCGACCCTTCGTTTTTCTCCATTTCGTCGCTTTTCCTGTTACAAAAACAGACTTTGCCTCACTTTCCCCAAAACCCTCTTGTGCACTCCGGCCCCGACTTATTCAGCATGCCATACTTAACAATTAGCTTATTTAAACTATGGTCAATAGACTAGTATAAGTTTAAACTCATAATTTTATTTTACATGTGCCCCCGTTATCACGTTAAACGTCATAAATATTTATTCTTTACATAAATCATAATTTAACTTACGTATCAAGTACCATGAAAGGTATTAGTTGTTTGCAGTCGATTCGAATCAACGTCTTCTTGGACTTGCTTGATTTAGTTTCCCCGGTTAATGAATAAGACCCATATTCAAGTGCTTTCTTATACGAAAAAATAACCAAGATGCCGGCCCAATGCTTTACGTAACGTGCAAGCGGGTTACAATGGTCGAACGGAGCATTACCTTGAAAGCAATCAAAGCATTCGCACGAAAAATATTTCCAATAGCCGTGTTGATATTGCATTACATTTTCCAACTAAGATCTTTCAGACTCGGCAATTTTCGTATAGCGCTTACAAACCCTAGTTTTGAAAGTGAAAAAAGCGAATTTGGCCTTTCAAATTTCAAGCATACTATTCGACAACTTATACCTATTTGAGAAAACGTTAAAAATTTAGAACCAGCAGACATTCCTTATTCAAAAAAGTAGCAACATTAATTAAGTTAAACGTTAATTATATTCAGATACACTTCACGTTCGTCAACAAGAGAAAGATTGGATCAGCTGGCGAGCTCACAGTCTTGAAGAAGACTTAGGATACTGTCATCCTGGAAGTACGGGAGAATGGAAATATTTAGCGAATGAAGTAAAGTCTGTTCGAAATCACTCAACGTATTTCAACAATGGAGATGGATGGATCTACTTTGATTGGTTGGCTTTACTTCTTGTTGTCACAACTATAATAACACATATTGTATTTCTAAAAACTGACAGCAATATTGCTTATAAAATCCACCGATGCATATTGATCATGTTGTTACTGGTACTTTGGATCCGTATTGCAAAATACGCCAGACCTTTTCAATCCACCGGAACAATTGTGATGATATTTTCTCATATCGTGAAAGATATCATCAAATGTTCCTTTCTATTTGCCATATTGTTTATTCCTTACGCATGCGCATTCTGGCTTACGTTTGGTCCGTTTTCTCCTCGGCCAGTCCCTGGATACAGCAACTTCGGTGACTTGTTGTATTGCATGCTCTGTATGGTTGTTGGCGTAGATTTTCCATTTGATGATCTACATTCGGAAGATCCATTTATGGCTCGACTCTTGTGCAGTTCATTTATTATCAGCACAGCAATCATCGTCGTGAATCTTCTCATTGCATTGCTCTCAGACACCTTTACTCGCCTCTATAGCAATGCCGTGGCGAATGCAGTCATGCAAAGAGCGCAAAGTATTTTGCAAATGGAAAAAACGATGTCCACGAAACGAAAGCAAGATTATTACAAGTTCATGAGAGAAAACTGTAGCCCTCAGGTTGTTTCAATGGATCTCAGAAGTTCAAGTCAACGTAAAACTGAGACAGGAAGCACACTGGATAAAGTATTGAACGAAATTAAGACTTTGAAGACTACTGTTGAATGTTTACAAGGAAAATGGTACGTACTTATAATTAAATAGACCTGAAACTTGGCCACAATCTGCATGTGGTATATAATGGAAGATAGAAAATCATGATAGTTTTGGTAAACTTTCGATCTGTAACTCCGGTCGGATCCTTATCAATACGTTCAAAAATATGTTATATAATTCTATAAATTTATCAACCATTCGTCTCCATACAACATATATTATGGAATAATCATACCGATTCGCCACAGTAACAACCACAGTAACAATTATTTAACAATTACTCGCCTCAGGCTCGGTGAATATTTACGATAAAAGCGGCTTAAAAACGCTTTAGGTGATTATCGCGTATTAATCCGAGGTAGCGCAACCAATTAGCGTTGAGAATTTTCTATGTAATTTTACTAAAAACAATTATTGGATGAGGCTGAGCATGATATCAAGAATTATTCAGACCGAGGTCAATGTTATCTGCCGAAGCGAAGCTGTGGCGGATAACATTGACCGAAGTCTGAATAATTCTTGATATCATGCGTAAGCCGAATCCAATAGAGGTGTTGCACCATCACGTGACCAAATTCTAAAATCTTTAGCGTGCAACCTATAAAGCTGGCTGTTAAACATGTTTTGTATGTCATTATAACAATTATTCATAACAAATTTAAAGTCGATACAATTATTCCCTCGCGAGTTAAAAAGGTTTGAATAATTCGTATTGCTGACGTCAGCATTATTTTCAAATGCCATTAAAAGCTACGTTTTTTCCAAACGTAACGCGAAAAACTTAGGTTAGCTTTTAAAAGCAATCTATAGTATGATACTAAATAGAATATAGAATTTTGTTATAAAACACATAATTTCTTGAGCATTTGTGTTTTGGCCGCCATGTTGGATGGCAGGTGGATGCCATCCAACATGGCCGCCAAGAAACAAATGCTTAAAGATGCGGTACAGTCTGTTAGCACATGTCAGTTTTGTGTACATTTTTTCTATCAAAACAATGGACTTTATCAACGAAGTTGTGGCAACTTCATATATTTTCCTACTTCCACAGTAAAATAAATGATCAAGGTATCACAATCAAGCTTTGCAAGAATATACAACCAAGTTAAACTGCTTATATTATGACCAGGAGGCTCCACTATACGCATGCGCAGAACGGACGACTGTACCGCATCTTTAAGGAAAGACGTGTTTTATTAGATATGTTTATATTCTGTTTACTATGATACTATACATAATATAGCTTTTAAAAGTTAAATTTGAAAATAATGCTGACGTCAGCAATACGAATTATTCAAACCTCGCGAGGGAATAATTGTATTGTATTTTTTTATGAATACTTGTTATAATGACATACAAAACATGTTTAACAGCCACCTTGATAGGTCAGGTGATGGTGCAACACCTCTATAATTGTTTTATTATACATTTAAAATACAAAAACCAGACAAGTAAGCCAAGACTTGCGGCCAGTGGGAAAGATGCAAAAACATGACATAAATACTTGTTGAAGATGGTTTTTTATTGTTTCGTGGCCTTTTTGGTGCAGTCACTGTCTTTTTCTGACAATAATTTGGACATTTTCTCTTCGTTTAAAAAGAAGTTTTGGTTTTCACAATTTCGCAGGCTTTTTGTATCTGCGAATGCAGATATATTGCCGTCGTGCTGTTTGCCGTTTGCTGTTTGCTGTTAGCTTATAGCCATTCAGCGACGAGCTTGTTTAAATTGATAACCAATCAGCAAGTGGCTTAAATGCAATGACGTAATGTTCTCCAAGGCCATTACATCATTCAATTTTGCCTGTTCGCAGGCTGGATCTTAAAATTCAACATGGCGATTGACAAAATGTCGTTAATTCATATAATAACGTGGAAATACGAAGATAGACCTATGGATAAACCGGAAAGAATGCTTCAAAATTTAGTGGTTCTATTTCTGAAGGAAAACTAAACAGTGAAACAGTGAACAGTCGAACTATCGAAGGACGAAGATCAATTAGGTATTAAAGAAATACTTCAACATATTAATATAACATATTTGACGCGTAAATTGTAAAATATAGCATCTTGTTTATGCACATAAGTTTTCAATACTAAAGTTTATTTGACTGCCATGAACACTAGCTAATCCCACATTTTAATTTCAGACTTAGCAATTCCACATTTTATAGTGGTCTTGTTTATAGTATATAATAGTTAAGATGGTAAAAGATAAGACTGTACAATACTCCTTTTGGCATGACATTTATTGCTTATATTTAATGTCTTTTCAAGCAATCATTTGCCTGTACTTTACACATCACTCTCATATTTGTATTGTAGGGTGAGCAAACAAACACGGAACACTGCAGCTTTGACTAGTCAATTCTAGCCAATGTATGGATCTGATATGCTGTGTTTATATATACTTTATACATTCTATTCACAGACTATATACATGTGTCAAATTATACTGTACTCCTGATTTTCAACATTGTTAACATTTGCTACTGATGAACAGACTTCAATAATATGACCTATTTGCTAACACATCCATGTGGAATAAATAGTTCATTTGTGTTCCTCCATCCCTGAATACTACATGTTGAAGTCGTGTATCAATGTGTTTAAAAGGCTTTTGAAACTGTGCAGGGTGTGTTAGCGACACCTGGTATTCTGACAACATCCATGCATCTACAATTTTTTCACATACCAGATTGTAGTATATTATGGACTATCGAGAAGATTGTGAACCTAACATGTTTCAGCAAAATTAAATAAAATCTTTGTTGTGTTATGGAAATAGTTTCTGCTAGTGAAATTTATATCAGCTATTTTATTTGTCATATGTACTAAACTGTCTGGCATAGTGATACTGTAAATTGTGAACCCCATAAATTATCAATTAATATGAAAACCTTGTTCTACTGTGTATGATATATATTTTTGTGATATTTATAAAAATATATTATTTTAACCCATTAGCTGGCAAGCCCAGATGCACTCTACTTTTATTAGTATTTTACTCTGTCTAATGCAGGACGATTTTACTTGTCAGTGGTAGGCTACTGCCAATTAATGGGTTAAATATCAATCTCTTATTCCTTACAAGTTACTGGTTGAATGAAGTGTATGTTTTTGTACAAAATATGTTTAACTTATACAATTTAGGACCAAATAGAATTGTAGAATATTATTCCTTCATGACTACAGTGGGATCACCATGGCCATGAGCAGATACATGTACGCTTAGCGTACCTATTTTTATACAAGCTGCCGACCACGCAGGGGCTTGCGCTCTACAGCGTGCAATAATAGTTCAAACGTCCAAAAAAACTATTATTGCACGCTGATGACGTCAGCAGCGGGAATAACGTGAGAACTACTGGATATTGAGAATTATCCGGGGCTTTTTTACCAATCAGGAACGAGAATAAAGTTATGTATATGTATAATAATGGAGATTATTTCACTCCACAAGAAAATCTCGTATATTTTGATCATAATATTTTGATCATAATATTTTGATCATAATATTTTGATCATAATATTTTGATCATAATATTTCAATCTGTTTTCTTTTAGCTTCTCAACGCAAGTTGAAGGAACTACAAGAGCATCAATCAGTGAACTTCTGAGACAGAATCACGAAAACACAGTTAAAATAAATAAGATATTAGGTATTTTAGCTGCAAAAAAACAAACGGATCCCAATTTCTCAAATTACCTGCTGTCAGAAAGGCAAGAGATCTCCGAGTATGTTGAAGAACGCCATGAGGAACCTGAACCAAGACTTCGCAAAGTATTTCAATCCACTTGTAGTATATCAACCAGTCAGAACATTAATAAGAGAAAACAATTATCTAGTCTTGGTGAAGTAAATGAAGGTTTCGAGTTTACAGATACCGGTACACCAAGGAGGAATGACATGATTGTTGATATCATACGACGTAGAAGGTCACCATTACGCCGTAGTAGCAGTACAGGTGACATCCCTGCATTCAACTTTCTAGCACCTGGACGTGCTGGTAGATCTGGTTTATTTGCTCGACGTTTTACTCATATTAACAGAAAAGACTCTCGCTGCAGTAATGGCAGTATTTCATTATAAAATCCATGCCTCAAAGTCGTTAAGAATTTCAAAAGCTAGTTGTGTGTAATAGGCTGGTCGTAATAGGCTGGTCCCTCAGTTCCCTGCGAGATAACTTCAAATACGTGACATAAATATAGCAGGTTACATGCATTGAGTAGATACCCTCCATGTTAAGTATGCATGTATGACCCCTTGAAAAATATTTTCAAAAAAAAAGTAAACAGGAATGCAAACGATCAACTTTTGGAAAGTTGCAGTAATACACCGAATTGACCGAACTGATAAAACATGGCGGCATGCATTCCGTTTTACCACGATCCTTTGCGAACAGATTATTAAAGGTACTGATGGCTCTGAGGTCATCACTATTTAAAAAATAATAATCGTTAGAAAGTATAGAAATTGGCCCAAACTTAATTTGCCCAACTGCTAGCCTGCACACAGGCTCTCTTGGGGGCTATTAGAGAGCCTGTGTGCAGGCTACCCAACTGCATGATCTAGGTCGTGTCTCATGCCGTCATGTTCTTTAACGGTTGTTAATTTGACAAAAATATATAATCCATACGCAAAATGAACATAATGTAAAAAATATTGTAAAAATATTGGGTTTTTTCGAAATTCGTATGGACGTTTTACTTTATTTAATTTAAAGTGTGCAGTTGTACAAATAGATAGGAAAATGAGAATCTACAACAGTGTATAATTATACGAAATCTGATGACATATGGAAGATTTATGTAATTCAGTAAATGAATCTATTTACTGACCATCTAAAGTGATAATGATTTAAAAGTTGCTTGTTGAGTCTACAGAATTTTGGAATGACGCTAGTGGAAATGTTCTTCTCGATACGTATGTACATTTGATCATGGCAAACATTCAAGACTGAATCAGATTCAGTCAGCGTATCGAGAACGTTTCCACTAGCTGGGGGGGGGACTCATTCCAAAATTTACCAACGACGCAGGGCAAAAAAGCGATGTTATAGTTGCTAAGCCTCAGCGAGCGCACAACGTTACTAGTCCGTAGCGCATTTTGGTTCAGTGCCCTCGGCGGTAAATTGTTATTGGAGGTCCAACCTAAGGGGGGGGGGGGGCTATAGGAGGACATTAGCTCCCCAGGAAAAAGCCTCAGAAGTGCATTTTCCGTGCTTCCTGAGAGGATTTTTAATCAAAATTGTGCAGTTTTTACACCTAAGAGTTCAAGATTTTTAACGCACTTTTTAAGTTTTTGCAACCTCATCCTCAAGTTTTGAAATAATATTTGCTCCGTATACAATCAGCGTCAGTGAATTGGTATACACAATGTGAAAGCAACGACACAAACTAGTGATTGTAGTTGGCTCTGCAAGAAATACATAGAGGATGAAAAGAATACAATTCTGGATGAGCAAATTACTGCTGACGGTCCTGTGGCTGTGGTTGTTTGAAACTGTTTTAGAATTTACCGAACAAGGTACTGTCAAATTCTACGTTTTAATCGACGAAGGTCAATGATCAGATTGAATAGCTATAGAGTATAGGCGCTGATTACATGCACTCAACTAATTAATGAGTTTGAGCTTTCCGTTTACGAAGTTAAAAAATGTTAGAAATATATTGCATCGATAATGTTTAGTTTGCATTGACCGTTTTATTTTTGTTTTGACCAACCTAAGCGATTTACTAATGAGCAATGGTCAGGCCGTCAGGACCATTGAGTAGCGTAGGTGAGCACCGGGGCGGGAGAGGCGAGAAATTTTTAGGGGGCGAAGCTTTCATGCCGATAAAGATTCTATTGCCCACTTGTCTGCGGAGGAGTCCAGTTGAGCTCAAGCGCGCGCATTAACTAGCAACGAAATTCCGCGACACGTACTATACTAATACCTGTCTGTCAACAATACATAACCGTACCCCACATCTTACCATAAAGAAGAAAAATTTTAATCTCTAATTTCGGAAAAGGCTTGGCATCAATGAACTTGCTTTAGATATTAAATATTTATAGTTATTCAAATTCTGTAAATTTTTCTTCGTAGACAGAATGTCTGACTAAATTCACCAAATCTTCATTTACTTCAATTAAATTTGCATGAAACATTCTTTCAATATGTGGATATTCTTCTAGAATGTTTTACCAATATATGTGTTATATATATATATAGTAGCTGATTAATGCAGACAAGATACTAGCAAAGACAAAGTACCCTAAAGCGCTCTGGTATAACAGCAGAGCTAGCAAAGAAACTGTCGTCAATGATATCGCGCGAATGATCACAAATGGCCTTAATAATACAGTCAAAAATTATAATGATCCTCTAGCAAACCGGCGGTGTTCAGTGACTATAATAGTTTATTAGTTTTCGTCTAAAGTTTATGTTGTTTGAAATTTTTGAATGGACCGATTTGAGTGGCCATACGTCAATACGCATCATCCGTATGACGGATCATCCGTCCACATGATCCGTCTTACTGTTAACACACTGGATGGCAACATGAGACAAACCATACAGATCAACTTGGCAATATTCATGTAACCAGCCATGGCATCCTGGTCCAGATCTCGGTTTTGTTGCCGCGGTGAAAATTGGCTAACTATAAGTAACGAAATATCGGTTTATACCCTGATAGTTTGTCTATTTAGGCATACCAACCGTAATTAAGAACGAAATAGAATGTATGGTAATAATTCGTATGTTTTGTTTTTGTATTTTGTTATTGTTGCCGTTGTTGTTGTTGTTGTTGTTGTCATGTTGTTGAGATTCGTTGGGAATTTTTGTGTGTTTTGTTTTTTTCTTTCTTTGTTCAATTAGATAATATTTACTTTATTTTTTATACAGTAAATCTATTCTAATTTTAATATGTACATAATTATATATGTTAATTAGTTAAATCATTCTAGTATAGTTTAATACTGTTTTAGGATTAAAGCATTGGATTGCGCACTTGAATACTTAACATTTTTTCACTTGTTGAAAATTGATAGTTTATAAAATATGCAGCATACTGTAATGTGCTGATTTATTCAATACAGAAATCAGAGAAATGTGAACTAAACATGTTATCCATGACATAATAACTTCCCTTTTTTTAGTTGAATGTATACAATCTTTTGTCGAATAACGTTTCTTCGAAATAAATTGCTAACTCAGGCAATGGTTTCCACCTTCAACAGTTTGGCACATTTACTGTTCTGGGAAGCTTTATAATTCCTGAAACTCCCAACTCAACAGTTTGGAAAATGATCATATTAATTATAATGTGTTTACTACTCTCAAATTTTGTTTTGATATTTATAACGTGAAACACTCACATATTTTATAAACATTTGACACGTCGCGAAAAACGGAAATGAAACGTCAACACTCACATGTAAAGTAATTTCGAATTTGATACACAATCGAAAGGACGCATAGATATCAAGACGTACTTAGCTAACACATACTTCATTCTTCTGGGGAAGTGTCTGTATGAAAGCTTTTCTGAACCACTGTGTTAAGAAATAACTGTTCGTGTTTAATCCTATTGTGGACTGACATAGAATTAAATATGTCACTTAACATTTGTATCTTTCTGGTCTGTACTTTCGCTCTATTTGATATCGGGAATGCCAAAAAGCAAGAAGGTAAGGTTATGCTGTTTTAACATGTAGACCCAACATTGCATGACCCGTTTGTCTTTCTGAACAAGAATGCCCAAATCCTATCTTACTCTGTACGTAAAAGTTAGTGGATGAAGAATAGCGCAGATTGCGTGCTTAGCAATATTTAGAACGCAAGTAGGAAAATGTGCATTCATTACAGTTTCTGTATTGGTAACATGCGGGAGCCTTGACACGCATCATCTACAGTTTAAAATCGAGCTTTAGTTATAAATCGTACATGCGGTTTTACAAGTTATTACACGTTATTGTAAATGCGCGTTTTATGTTAATTTTGCGCGCACCATTATTGAATTGACGAATGACAAATATGGTAATGCTGGAAACCGGAATAACCCTGGTGCCAAATATGTCATCATTTGACTACAGTACTGTCATCTATATTAATACTGAAACTCCATTATTGTCATTAAGTGCATTCTTTAGATTTGCAGATATCTATTTAACACCTATTTTCGTAGCAATGTCTGAACGTTTCATCATTTAACCTGGGATTGAGAAAACATTTACTGAAAGGTCAACTTTGTTATTTTGACCAAATTTGTTTACAACAGACACCAAAGGTGAAGAAAAGTTAATCCAATTTCAATAGTCGTTTTTGCTGACACCTTTAATAGGCTAAAATATTTTGTACTATAACGTAATTTATCAACAAATTGTTTAACAATAACACGAGTGAAAATTCACCTTGTCTTTACTCTTTATGAAAATACTGACTACTTACAGAAAAATATATTTGAAATAATCTTATGTGGTTTTGGTTGGAACTACCTGAAAAAGATAAAGAAAACTTCGACGTTTAGAGCGTCACGATCTGGAAACATCGAAGTTCATCTTTTTCACGTATATTCCCTACCAAACCCACCACCGATTAGAGTAGAATACTACCTGCACTGGACCTCCACGTTTGAAATCTAAGTTCATTTGTATCATGCATGCCATGATGTTCGTTTCTCGTTTTAAATCCTATACTCAATAGGTAGTGTGATTGCCACAGTGACCATAAGTGATCAGCAATTAATACTGCGATTAACCATTCATGTAACCAAGTAACGCTCTCCATGAATATCTTTTGGAGTAGTTGCAAGGACGCCTGTTTTGTGACCAATAACTGTTTTCGGTTAAATATTAAAGAAAAAACGTCTTTGGAACTAATTTTTCTTTTAAGAACGAATAGATAAAGAGAGAATTCTAAAAGCTGATCTGTTACCATCATGGTGCTATTTTAACAAAAAAAAAGATTAAATGAAATACTACTTCGCTTTTGAGCGAGCTATAATAAATCTTACAAAGTTTCAGTTAATTTAAAGTCAGTCAAACGGGAACTTTCAATATACTTATCGTATAGATTCAAATTATAGATTTGCTTGCTTGCTTGCTTGCTTGTTTGTTTGTTTGTTTGTTTGTTTGTTTGTTTGTTTGTTTGTTTGTTTGTTTGTTTGTTAGATGATGCAGACTTCCCAATACGCCCACTGCGCACGTACCTGTGTTTTTTAAAGTCAATAATGAACATATGAAACTATTCTCAATTTCTGTTTTAGTGGAACATTTAAATATTTTGGAATCTTAAGAGTTTGAGATGCAATATTCTTGTGATGTGTAAAGTTGTATTTCACACCATACAGTTGTAATGAACACTGAAATTCTTGGTGTTTACCGAAAAATCTTATTTTCTATTTTGCGAAGAGGAATTGTTGCCAAAAAGTTGTTGAATATTTCATTTATTGTGCAAATGCTACAAGATAAAATTCGAAGATTGGGACTTAAGTATCGAAAACTTTGCTATAAAAATCCCCTCTCATTCCCTCCCAATTTCCCTCCCGTTCCCCTTTCCTCTCCGGTTAAAATTTTGCTCAAAGACTAAACCAGGTGCTTTCCAAAAAAACAATTTTATTTATCGCGATTCAAACCTACAAGGAACTTATTACTAAATCAAATTTACGATACATTTGTTCACGGTATGATTTGCGGCATATCAGACAGTTTAGGTCAAGGGTTATGGTGCTTGTTTTTTTGACTCAACCGAATATGATAATCTAATAAATGTGATAAAATATAGAAGGTTTTCCAAACTTGAAAAATTTGTTATAGATTGATAGTAGACCTTAGGTTTAAATTTGTGAAATATGTTATAAAACTTATATCATTTATATGCAATACGAAACGATATGAAATGGTATATATGATAAAATTTTCAGTAGACACACCGCAAGGCACAATCGCACAAAATAAACATTGAATCGTTAACATGTGGTAGTGATCAGTAGAATTAGATCAGTAGACTAAATTTAATTTGTTTCCATATTCCTGTTTCGTGTATCAGAAGACACAACATATACCCTGCAGTAAAATGTAAACTTTCTAGAACAATTGGATTTTTATATTCTGGCCACATACTGAAGATATTTTCAACACTATATGAGCCATGTTTAAAAATGTGTCTCACAGAGAAAGTACCGCCTTGTGCATGGTTATAATATATTGCGCGAAAGTGCCTGTCACACATAAAAACTTCCTACTCAGCCGGTACGTGGTTACGAGGCCACATCTCTCAGCTTCGGCTTATAACACCTGACCTAGATAACGATAATTGTCTATAGAGGGGTTGCACCATCACGTGGCCAAAATCTTTAACGTGCAACCTATCAAGCTGGCTGTTAAATATGTTTTGTATGTCAAAACAAGTATTCATAACAAATTTCAAAAATACAATTATTCCCTCGCGAGTTAAAAAGGTTTGAATAATTCGTATTGCTGACGTCAGCATTATTTTCAAATGCCGTTAAAAGCATAGCAAACAGAATATAAACATGTCTAATAAAACACGTCTTTCCTTATAAAGCATTTGTTTTTTGGCGGCAATGTTAAATGGCACCACCTGCCATCCAACATGGCGGCCAAAACACAAATGCTCAAGAAATGATGTGTTGTTTTATAACAAAATTCTATATTCTATTTACTAAATTGAGTTTTTCGCGTTAGGTTTAGAAAAAACGTAGCTTTTAACGGCATTTGAAAATAATGATAGGGGGCTTCGGTGGCGCAGTCGTCGCTCGTCAGAGCAAGCGCCTTTCACCTCTGAGATCGTGGGTTCGATTTTCGCTGGGGACTCATGACACTTGTGTGAAAAGATTCAGTCAACGCTCTACTGAAAGTCGTGGGTTTTCTCCGGGTACTCCAGTTTCCTCCCACAGGGAATGTTGACAGGGTGGGTTTGGATTAGCCCCAACTTACTTACCTAATTCTGACGTCAGCAATACGAATTATTCAAACCTTTTTAACTCGCGAGGGAATAATTGTATCGACTTGAAATTTGTTATGAATACTTGTTTAATGACATAGTGTTTAATTAACAGCCAGCTTTATAGGTTGCACGTTAAAGATTTTAGAATTTGGTCACGTGATGTTGCAACACCTCTATTATATATTTGCATCTGCAGCACGTTTTATCTGTTACAAAGCTAAATTATCCTACCCCGTTATACGTCTTGTTACCAAAATATTTGTTCTCGATCGATTAAATCTTAAAGAGAAGCTTCTTTGGTATATATCTCACGAACTGTAGTCTACTTGTGTCTTATCTGTTACTGTATAGTGATCTGCTGCTATCTTATTATTATATTAACAAAAATAAATAATATTTTGGAAAGGGGTAGTATAAATCCTACAACGTTTCGGGTCACGTTCCACATTGTATTATCCCGAAATGACGTCACAGGGACTATAATTTAAGTTAGGATTTAGGGTTAGTAAGCATTTGGATAGGGATTGGAATTGCATATTTATATTTAAATTAGGGTTGTTCAGGTATTGTGATCATGATATTGACCCAGAGTGGTCGAAAGGAAAAAGGCATGTTCTTGAAAGAACACCGCCCACCTGTGCACGTATTTTGAAAGCCTTCCCACTAGAGAGTTCCTTAGATACAATCTAAGGAACTCTATATTCGTGCATTCATGAGATCAGTGGTTGCATTGCTTATGATTGTGTTCTAACATTTGGAATGAGAGGTCGAAAGCTTTGAGAAATAATAAACCAGGTGTTTTCCGCAAAAACAAAACAATTATATTTATCACGACTATGCAAACCTACGAAAATATTTAGCCTCCGTTGTTCGTCACAGGTGACGATCTGTATATCAGACAGTTTAGGTCAAAGATGTGAGTGGTTGTTTTTAAAAAAATTTAGTGATAAATGTATAAAGTTTTCCAAATGTGCAAAACTGTTAGATCTCAGGTGTAAATGTCTGAATATGTTAGATGTAATTAAACGATATGAAATAGTTTTATGATGGAAATTTCTAGACAGATTACAACCAGATTGTACCCAGCAGTAAAGATTAAAGCCACTCAATCTGATTTTATTTTCAACAGCGTGGCTATTTACTATGTCTATTGTTACGCATGAATGTTTAGGATAAACACAAGAACTGCAGCCCTGCGGTGATATTGTATGTCCGAATAATTTTAATTAAGGTCACCTTTTCTTGCATATTAAATAACACATTAAGGGAGGAGGATCTCATTGTTTCTGTGTATAACGTGGTCGGTTTCACTTCCATGCTCTAATTATTCCTTTGTTATTACTTAGACTTTGCTAAAAACCCATATGTGTATTACTTTAATTGAAACTGTCACAACTTACATAGTCTCTAAACTTTTAGGAAAGTCAGAGGTGGTGCGACTGTCAAGATTGGGATCGATTAAACTTTATAGAATATAAAGCCACATACCCTAGGGTTCATTTCTCAACCAAATAGTATCCGACTTCTGCAAAGTAATGCAATTCCCCTTGTGCAGGGTTGTATAGTATAGTGCATCTTAATAGAATTGCCAAGAGAGATGTGTTATCGGGTGACAGCAGTTTGTTCCACGACTCGAAAATGATAGGGTACTAATGTTGAGAGGGGGCCCTGAGCGGCAACACTGTAGTTGTTGCTGCTCTAAAATTGTTATCGTAATAACGTAATACATACCATCGTCAGCAATTTTTGCACGCATTACTGAGTTTTTATATTATCAAGCTTCACATTGTTCTTTTTTATTCAATAAAGACTTTCTGACCCAAGTAACCTCTTGTTGTCAATATGCAATTATGGAAGTCACAAAACAAAAGAATCCAAATTGTGAAGCGATCGGCCGACAGGCAGAAACTGTACGTTCTGGACTTATTTGCCGTACATCTGCAGAGTTGTGCTGTGTTAAGCAGTTGCAAGAAAGTTTATGTAAGATGGGAAAGACAGTCGCAATGTATGTATATACTTTATCACTTCCTTTTTATGAATACGGACTACGGTAGGCGGTAGCAGTGTTGGTAGCACAGCGGTTATTGCATTGCCTTTTACGGTTATAGATTCATGTCTCGCTGTTATTGATTGCTAATCCTAACCATACCATAACCATAGGTAGTCAATTTAACCCGGACGTTCTGTGTCCCCGTCCGCGGTCCAAACGTATCATGTCAGCGGTATTTTGACAAAATATTAAATAACATCGCCCGAAAGCAACTCGATGTTCAGTGCTATTTTAAAGGCAATCGGTGCGATTTCTCCCATAACTTAATTATTATTATTATTATTATTACTTTATTTAAACACGGTACTATTTCACAAAAATACATACAAAAAAAATGTGATCTTCCAATAGGCCGTGTGTTTAACTATGTTACAAAATTATTTACAGTATACATTTAAACTATTCAACTATTACATAACTTACTAACATGACAATATGGAAATACTATTAAATACACAATATCGAATTAATACAGTAAACTAAGTAGGTTAAAATAATCTTAAGACTTAATTGATGTTCTTGAGTTTAGTTTTAAAAATATTTATGGTTTCCGAATTTTTAGTTTCATTCGGTAGATTATTCCAGGCCACTGCACCTCTGTAACTAAGTGACTTTTTCAGGGAGTTTGTTTTAGGCTTTGGTGGTAGGAAATCGTGTTTGGCTTGTCTCGTTTGGTATTCATGGGTCTCATTCGTTTTTTTAAAACATGTTAGTTAAGGAAATTGGAACTATTTCGTGTCTAATTTTGTACATTAATGCATTTAGTTGTTGATTTCTTCTTGTTTCAAGGTTAGGCAGACCAAGTTGCTTTTGTAGGTTTACAGATCGATCCACTCTTTGTAATAATACGAACAGCTCTATTTTGTAATCGCTGCAGTCGATCACAAAGTGTGGTACCGAAGCCTCCCCAAACCTGGGAACAATAATCGAAATATGGTTGTACTAAAGTTTGATACACGGTAGTCAATATTTTTATGTCAAAGAACTCCCGTAATCTCCTAATGGCATTCAAGCCCTTATTTACTTTCTTCGTAAGTCTCATCTATCATTAATCCAAGCGATTTTGTAACTTTAACTCTTTTTATATGATCATTGTCCAAAGTGATTGGTGGATCATTTTGAGTTTGGTGAAGTCTTTTATGAGAACCTATAACCATGTATTCTGTTTTACTTGCATTTAGATTTATGCTTTCATCCAATTAGAAACGTTTGCCAAGTCTTTATTCAATATGTTAGCAATCGAATCAATATTATTGCTAGATGTATCAATTTGTGTATCATCAGCGAACGCTGACCATTTCTAGTGGATGGGAAAGGTGGTCATTTACCTGGCAATATTGCTTTCTGTTTGATAGGTAAGATCTGAACCAATTGAGAGCAGATCCTTTCACCCCATAAAGGTTTAATTTTTTTAGTAGTATTTCATGATCTACTGTATCGAAAGCCTTCTTAAGGTCAAGAAATACCACCCCATTAAGTTGACCGATATCAATATTAATATTAAACACCTAACTCCTTGCCCATTTCTGAGAAGGAGAGGCATTTGCTTAAAGGGTCTCTCGTGTGATTTTCTACATAATAATCTTCGACCCCACAATCTCACACAACGTCCTCCTCAAAATCTGACGGGCCACGCTCCCCTATCATACTCACCCCAACCTAATTGTAATCATCCCCCTTTTCCTGTGGATCCTCGTTATTTCACTCCGTTCCAGCTACCGGCATATTACTCCCATACCCACCACCACTGATGTTGACCCCAACGAGTCTTCCAACATGCTAAGGCAAGATAATAAACGTTCTAGATTTTATCTGCCTAGCCTGCTGCTATGTAATATTCGCTCTCTGGCCCCCAAGGTCGATGAACTTGAAGTGGTTGCAAGGTTGAATGAAGTTAGCATCATTTGTATTACTGAGATATGGTTGACGCCCAATATACCTGACTCTGCTGTACTACTGCCAAACTTTTTTTTATTTCGAAACGACCGTGAATTTTCGATTGGTGGCGGCGTATGTACCTACGTCAGTTGTGATATAACGTGTAAGAGACTTACCGAGCTTGAGAATCTTAAAATTGAGTCCTTATCGCTGTCGTTAAGACCCAAATGCCTACCTCGATCCATTTCAATTATTCTCGTGGCTGTTATCTACCATACGACATCCAAAGTAATGTAGACGCATTCCTTAGAGATCACCCCGATGCTATTGTGTTAGTTACAGGTGATTTTTACCCAACAACCACTGGTTTTCGATGTTAACCGTGTTAAGAGGCTAACAGGTCTCTCGCAAATAGTATACGTGTGGCTACAAGAGACAACTCTATATTAGATTGGTGTTTAACTAATATGAAAAAACCTATTTTTGAAACACTTAAATTGCCTCCTGTTGGTCTTAGCGACCACAATACCATTCTTATCAAATTCTATTTAAATAAACCTTCCAATCAAGTGAATAGTTCAGTGTTGAAAAGAGATCTCAGAGACAGTAATTTAAAACTATTCGGTCAGTGGATTACCGTCTACGACTGGACCGATGTTTTATCCATTCCTAATTGCGAAGGAAAATATGCTAAATTTGATGAATTAATTAGCTCTGCTGTTAATTACTATTTCCCAGTTAAGAAAACTAAAATCAAGAAGACAGACAAACCGTGGATGACCCCCCCTTGAAAGTTGCTATATCCAAACGTCAGAAGGCATTTTGCAAATACGGGAAGACGTCGAAAGCTTATAAATTTTGGCGCAATAAAGTCCAGTATGATGTTAAAACTGCGCGTAGTAAATATTATTTGAAATCAGTGGAAAAACGTATCGATGGTAATCCATCCAAGTGGTGGAGAGAAGTTAAAGGTTTAGGTGGTTTGACATCTAGTAACACATGGTTCCAGCAGTTATTAACTGACGACAACCCTACCGCAACCCATTTGGCCGAATCATTTAATGACTTCTTGGTTAATCTCACATCTCATTTCTCCCCACTTACACATGATAACAGTCCCATTCAACTCGACATACCCCAGCAGTTCCTGGTCAATCCCGGGATTGTCGCGGCATCTCTTCGCCAAATTAAGCTTAAGATAAATAATTCCACGGGTCCGGATAATATTCCTGATAAACTGCTTTAAATTTTCGCTAGTGAATTTGCCCCTGTTCTGACTGACATATACAACTCATCAATGCAACAAGGAATTTTTCCACAACGACTAAAACGGGCTATCGTTACTCCAATTCCGAAAGTGTCGCCTCCATCTTCCTTTGAGGACGATCTAAGGCCTATCTCACTAACATCCCAAGTGTCAAAAGTCTTAGAAGGGTTCACACTTAAATCTCTGTTGTCCCAAGTTGCTGACAAAATGGACTCAAAGCAGTTTTCCCTTCCCAACAAATCTACAACTCATGCATTGGTCTACCTGTTACACTCTGTTCTTACAGCTCTTGAGTCAGGTCGGTGCTCTATTAGAATATTCTTCGCGGATTTTATAAAAGGTTTTGACCTGGTTGATTCCTTTATAATCGACGAGCTAAAACGTCTTGATGTCCACCCTTCCATCGTTCGTTGGATTTATGATTTCCTTACCGACCGCGAACAGTGTGTAAAAATTGACAATTGCTATTCCTCGTGGAAGAAAACTAACGGTGGCCTCCCCCAAGGCACCAAACTTGGACCTCTTCTGTTTGAAATTCTCGTTAACCAATTATTAAATAATTGGCATGGTCGTATTAAATTCGTTGACGATTCGACGGCTTTTGAAATCATTCCACGGGGTTCTCCGAGTTTATTACCCATAGTGGTAAATTTCGTTGACAAATTTGAAATTTTATATCCATTACAATTTGGATTTCGCAAGAATCATTCCACAGTTTCATCCCTTATACACCTTGTCAACAGAATTGCAACATCTATCGATCGAAACGAAATTAGCATTGGGATATTCCTTGACTTGTCTAAAGCATTTGATACCCTTGACCATCAAATTCTATTTTCTAAGCTGGAACACTATGGCATTCGAGGCTTAGCATTACAATGGATCAAAAGCTATTTTTCTAATAGGAAACAGTTTGTCCAATTCAATGAGACTATTTCGACCGAACGTATTGTTAGCTGCGGGGTTCCACAAGGTTCAATATTAGGCCCTTTATTTTTCCTTCTCTACATAAATGATCTACCTAACGCTACGGGATTGGCAGAGTGCTTGCTTTTTGCAGATGATACCAGCATTTTTCTAAGTCATTCTGACCTAGGTTATTTAATTTCTGAAATGAATACTGAATTAGAAAAAGTGAATATTTGGATGAAAACCAATAAACTCTCTGTCAACATTAGTAAGACAAACTACATTATATTCAAATCAAAACAAAAACCAATATCAACAAATTTGCCAATTTTATTTGATGCAAACCCCCTCGAGAGGGTGAACGTCGTAAAATTTTTAGGCATTTATATTGACGAGAATATTACCTGGAAATATCACATCAATCATGTTTGCAACAAAATTGCTAAGTCCATTGGAATTATCTCGAGATCACGTTATATATTATCTACTAAAACAAAGCTGGCATTATATTATACTCTAATTTATCCATACTTTAGTTATTGCAACATAGTCTGGTCTTCAACATACGTATCTAACTTAAATCGGATTTGGCTACTCCAAAAACGAGCTGTACGTGTTATGACAAATTCAGATTATCGAGCTCATTCTGCCCCATTATTTGAACAATTGAAACTATTAGTTATTTTCAATGTGAACAAGTTTCAAATTGCTAAATTTATGTTTCTTTATCATCATCGGTTACTTCCAACTTCCCTCTCAGATTTATTCTTAAAAAATAATCAAGTCCATAGTTATAATACCAGAAATGCAAACTTTTATCGACCTTACTCTTGTCGAATCAACTTAAAGCAATCCACTCTTCTTTATCAAGGCCCTAAAGTTTGGAATTCACTACCTCCTTCAATAAAAAGCTCCAACAGTTTGTCTTCATTTAAAAAATCCCTTAATTGTTTTCTATTAATTAAATAAAATTTAATAAAAAAAATCTGCGTTTGTCATGTCCAATCAGTAAACTATTATTATTAAAATTATTATTAAAATATTATTTATACATATATACACGAGGTGTCCTCGTTTATAAGCCTTTGGCTTCCAGATGTCACCTCGCCACTCGTACGTACATTATTGTATTTGTATTTTTATTGTAAATTTTGTATTTGTGGAAATAAACTTGATTTGATTTGATTTGATAAATGAAATTGCCCAGTTTGCCTCAAAAAGAGGAATGGAGCTCAATCCCAAGAAATGCAAAGAAATGATCTTTACCTTTCTGAAATATAACCACACTCGTTTCAGTCCTATTTACATCTCAGGAGTTCCTGTCGAATTAGTATCTACTTTTAAACTACTTGGTGTTCACTTGTCCAACGATCTTACGTGGAATTCACAGGTTGATTATATAATGAAAAAGGCAAATTCCCGATTATATTCCCTCCGCAAGTTACGGAAAGCTGGTCTAAAGCAATCTGATTTGGTTACAGTATATTTCTCCTTCGTTCGTTCTCTTTTGGAATACGCGTCACCATCGTGGGCTACCTTGTCATCCACACTGTCGAACGAAATTGAGTCCATCCAACGTCGTGCTCTCATTAAACTAATAATAATAATAATAATAATAATATTAATATTAATAATAATAATAATAATAATAATAATAACCCAACCCCTAACCCTAATGTATGCTAAATAGTGAACCGCTGGCATGATACGACTGGATCGCGGGAGGGGTCACAGAACGCCCGGGGGCCGGTCGTTCAAAAGCTGGTTAGCCTAACCCTGGGTCAACAAAAATTTTCAAATCAAATTTCCCAACAGCTTGTTTATAAAGTTGAATACGGCCATGTAAAAATACATAACCCAAAACAGCGGGTTAAAATTTAACCCAGGGTTGGCGCTAATCGAGCTTTGAACAACCGGCCCCGGGTTAAATTGACTACGATAACTTAAACAGCGAGATCAACCTGTTTCCCAGGTTGGATATCCTTGACCGAGGTTCGATTCCTGCAATGCGTAGTTTACTGTTTATAATTTCACCAAATACCGCAGTTTTCTTTGGGTATTTTGGTTTTCTTTTGCACTGGACGAACAAGAGATGGCTCTTACTGGACCTCTGGGAGACCATTTAGAACCAATAGAACTACCCAATAAAATATACCTAGTTTAGGTCAATTTAGTATATACTGAAAGTTTAATTGTTATTTTCCAGTAATGGCGGCACATGTAGTGTCCAAAGTGCACCTTATTATGGTAGAGAAGACCATCAAGAGTGTTGTTATTGTTGTTATCTCGGAATGGAAGCCAAGCGAAGAAAAATGGGATGTAGGTCATCAGCCGTTCTTGGCTTCCCTTGTCAAGTAACATTTTCAAGTTGTTGTTTATTAGATGGTATGTAATATTAGTATATAAGCTGTGACTGTGTAATACATATAATATAATATAATATAATATAATATACGCCAAGTACGGCTGCACAAATCCTAAATGTAATTAAGTTCAAGCACCTTTCAAGATTGTCCTTTATTTTGTCTTGTTTAGATCCACATCCCTCAGGTACTCCTGATATTTTTGGAGACAATTCACGTCCCTCGGGTACTCCTGTTTCTTATGTTGGAGTGACACCAACACCATCAACAGCACCAAGAACATGTTCTAGTTTAGGATGTTCACAAAGTTGTGTTCTACTCAGTGGTGTTCCTACATGTGTTTGTAGGAGCGGGTTTGAACTAAATAGAAATGGACGTACATGCAATGGTAAGCACACTTGAAGCCTGGATCAAACGAAGACGCAACTCATCGCAACTTTTAACTTCTGAGGCATGCAAAAGAGAAAATTAAGAACACAAAGTGAATTTGTTAGAAATATACAGGGTACATGTTTAGCTGCGCTGTACAAACAAACCACATTAAATGTTTTTCACAAGACACGCTGTGTATTTCACATTCCGTATTTCTTTATCGAATTATTCTTTCCCTCTTTTCCATGCCTCAAGAGTTAAACTTGTGATGCCTTGCGGTCTTGATTCACTCTCAGAGTTTTAAGTGAATACAACTGTAACTATTATAAAACTATATCTCAACCATGCCATGATCATGGTCAAACCAGTTCTTAGCCCTTTCTACTTGGTTCTCTCCATATTGTTTCCAGTGGATAATAAGATAATTCTTGCAAGATTTTTCCTTTTCTCCACACATCCGACATAAGAGTGAGCCTATTGTCTTGTCAATATGAAACTTTGTTCTGAATGCCTGTTCTTAGGTAGCAAAAATGTAGGCATCTACTTTAGTCTTCAATCACTTTTCTTAATCCCTGAGTCAGGTTTTCATTGATTTCACGGACAATGATACTCACCATAGATTCTCTTAAATTCTCCATTTAATGTATTGATCTTTCGTCGCTCTATTTTTCAACTCTTCAGTTTCGTCATCATTGGCTCAATATCAACACTGACAGTCACAGTTGATATCTCGCCTCCTCTTAAAACCACTTCATTTGTTTGACCCAAGTACCATCCAAAGTCGAGTTCCTCCGCTTGTACACAGTATTCGTAACATGCATTAGTCCTCTTTCATCTCTTCGTCTCAAATATAGTCTTTCAAATGCTCCGTACATAGTCACATGGCTCCTTATGATCTTGTCCATTTCATTTAGTTCCCTATTATTCCGAACGAATATTCCTGATCCATATCTGAGAACCGCTACTACCAGGCGTTGTTTACCAGACTGGTGTCTTTTTCATTCGACCATGATTTTAATATTTTCAATCTTCTATAGTATACCTTCGTGAATTTCTTGTTCATCTCCTCTTCCATCATCTGGTCTAATTCTGTTATGCCAAGATACTGATATCTTTCTCCTGTAATTCTTTTGACAACTTCGTCATTTGGGAGTTCAATTCAATCACAACCAGCCACATTTCTTGACTCGGCTGAACTCCACCCCAACGTCAATTTGAACTGTACAAACCAGCGAATCAATTTGATCTCTACTCTTTCCATACAATGTACCATGTTGTGTTGACAGGGAGAATTAAGTCTCCATTCAATGGCCTAACTGAGTTACTTTATTTGTCAAGGAATCCGCGAAGCAGGCGCTTGTGGGTTGCATGGGAGATGCGGTTTCGTGGGCTCACACGTTTTGTCAAGGTTGTTGAATGGTTTCATCATGTTTCTTGCATGATCTAAAATTTTCACCTCCACCTTCTCTCTCACGTACAGGCGTTCCAGTGTCAAGTTAATACAAACATATATGTGTATAAACGTCAGTTTAAATATCTTAGAAAAATCTTAAATGGTATTGTTACTCAAATTTCAAACATTTATACAAGTTTAGGTTCATATTTTTTTACTTACATTTAGATGTGAATGAATGTGCCAGAAGTGTAGCATGCGACCAAAATAAAGTATGTAAGAACACTTATGGGTCATATGAGTGCGTTAATCAGCAAATTCAAATCAACAAAAACAATTTTACTTGTCCAGAAGGACTCGAAGTTGATTCTTCAGGAAAACAATGTCGAGGTAGATTTATACTTTTGGTTTATGTTATGTTATGTCTAACAAATAGATAATATTTTGCCGTTGTCTGTTATATGATGTCATAACGTGGTTAGAACAAAAAGTGGCTCACGAGCCGCCGGGGCGGGTGTGTCCTCTGTGTATCTATAACTGAACAGACAACGGCAAAGTTTATAAGTAAAATAAAGCAATTTAGACAGATAAATCGGGTATTTTTTATTCCCCCAAACTTGAAATTTAACAAATATCACGCGTACATGATCTATACAAATAGAACTACGCTATTGGCTAATGTAGTCACATGCTGGCCATGGGCGCTAAGCCGCGAGTGGTCAAAACAATATTTCGAAATAATATAAAAATACATATACACAGTGACAGATAAAATACAGAAAATACTGGTTTACATGATTGCCGTGTGGGAGTCTGGAGTTAACACATTTTCTACACCTTTTTTAAATTCACGGAGGGATGGAACCAATCGTACATGTTTTGGCAAACCATTCCATAAAACTGCTCCATCATAGCTAATAGAACGCTTAAGAAAATCTGTATGTGGTTTTGGGACAAATAGTTTGTTTTCAGAATCCCTCAGATTATAAGTAAAATTTCTCTGAGCAAATATTTCTTGTAAATATTGAGGTGTGATATTATTGAGAATTTTGTACATAAGAATTGCCTTTTGTCTTTTACGACCGATGGACAACTTATGCCATTTGAGCTCTTCTAGCAGAGAGCTTGAAGAGGTTTCATAATTATGTGGAATTGGTAATCACCCGAGCAGCCCGATTTTGTAACTTTTGTAGTTTGCTGCTCAACTCACCACCAATGCCACCCCATATCGGCGAGCAATAATCAATAAAACGCCTCACTCGTTTAAGAGCACCTACTCCTGAGGATACTTTCTTAGCGATTTCATTAATATGATCTTTCCAGTTAAAGTTTTTATCAATTGTTAATCCTAAAGATTTCGTATGGTGGACTTGAGATTGAGTATTCTGTACATGTATATTAAGTTAACGGGCATCATGAGTCGCAAGCCTCTGACGAGAGCCAACGAGCATGAATTCAGTCTTGGCTATATTTAAGCTTAATCTATTTGCTTTGAGCCTAGTTACAGGGCGAAAGCTTTAAATTCCTCTCGCCCGCATTTTCGTGCGCCCTTTATAACTCCCAAATAGAAACCCCTTTGAGAGAGAGACTTGGAGCAAGTCTAGGCAAAAGATGGTGGTCGACTTTTCAGAACTGTTGACACTTATAGAGACAAGAAAATAAACTACATCTCTCAATTCTGTTTAGTTGCCACCAAATACAAGACTACTACATATACTGAAAAGAATTTACATTATTTTCTCACTCTGATAATTGCAGGTTGACCACCATCTGCTGCACGATAGTGCTTAGTGAAACCTATACAGTATATGTACAGTTATATAAGCAATATGTTACATACAGTATAGTATGTTATTTAACAATTATTCGCCGAAGGCGAGGTGAATATCGGTGAATAAAAACCGAGACGAAGTCGAGGTTTTTATTCACCGATATTTACCGAGCCTGAGGCGAATAATTGTTTTAGTAAAATTACATAGGTGATTATTTGGAAAAGAATAAAAAATGCACATTTCAAAAATATTTTAATTGAATATTTACGATAAATTAAAAAGCGGCTTAAAAACGCTTTAGGTGATTATCGCGTATTAATCCGAGGTAGCGCAACCAATTAGCGTTGAGAATTTTCAATAATCACCTATGTAATTTTACTAAATGCAGTTATATACAATATGTTATTTACAATATGTTGCATACAGTATGTTATATACAGTGTGTTATATACAGTGTGTTATCTACAGTATGTTATATACAATATGTTATATACAGTATGTTATATACAGTATGTTATATACAGTATGTTATATACAGTATGTTATATACAGTATGTTATATACAGTGTGTTATATACAGTGTGTTGTATACAGTATGTTATATACAGTATGTTATATACAGTATGTTATATACAGTGTGTTATATACAGTATGTTATATACAGTATATCTATTGTATTTCCACAGATATAAACGAGTGTCAAGGATCTCCTTGTAAACCTGAGGAAGAATGTGAAAATTTATCAGGAAGGTATCGATGCAAATCGAGATGTCCAAGCACATATGTGTTCAGAAATGGTAGATGTGAAAGTGAGTTTTCAACATCTTATTGCTTTAAAATATTATCATTCTTGGTTAAGGGAATATATCAATAAAAATTAAGCTTCTCTTATTTAAACTTAACCTGTCAAATGGAATATTTTCAGATTCAAGTAATATCTAAATATATGGGGTTTTTTGTTCCAGGACCATGTAGGTCAGGATATCTGTGGGACAGAATACGATGCGTGGGTAAGCGAAGTTCATACTTCTCCAATATTTGACGATTAAAATGTTCTACATAAATCATTCCATTTATATATTCATGTAAATAACCCATATGGTAATCATTACCGTGTACCATGGTGTACCATGGTGTACCATGGTGTACCATGGTGTACCATGGTGTACCATGATGTACCATGGTGTACCATGGTGTACCATAGTGTACCATGGTGTACCATGGTGTACCATGGTGTACCATGGTGTACCACGATCACCGTAGGCGTAGCAACTTACTAGTGTTTGGATCAGTCAGTTTAAATATTTTATTGCCTCCAATTTCTGAAGAGTATTTTTTACAAAATAGAAATGATGAATTAATAAACTAAATTAGACTAACTAACTAACTATATCGAAATAACAGTCGTATTGAAACAAGACGAAACATAACATGCCGATTTTAGCATGTATGCTTTCCACAGTCCGTTTTTTAACATACAACAATGTCTCTCTATTTTTCCCTAATTTCGATCAAACGGGCATCGGACCTTTGAGCATGGTACAAAATTGTTCAAAATAAAGAACCGAAACGTATTATAGTAAGTAAGCAGGGTTTGGCACTGAGAGCTGCTTGCCGCTGCTAAGAATACAGAGAATTGCAGAGACCAAGTCGAAGCTTTCAAAGGTCAGGCTTTCAGGCCGGCCCCCCTTTTATCGCCAGCACAGTGGAAGGCTACGATGGAGGAGGGTTAAAACCCACCCAAAACACATTCCCCCTGTCAACATTCCCCGGACAAGGATACCGGAACGAAATGACGACTTTCGGCAGAGCGTTGACTAACTCTTTTCACATGGCTATCATAAGTCGTCCCCAACGGGACTTGAACCCACGATGTCAGAGGTGAAAGGCGCGTGCTCTAACGATTGCGCCACCATATGAGCAACATTAGATTTATACGTTGTTTCTAGTGTTTTCCAATTTGTCTTCTTAGTATTTATTAACTTCAGCCGTAAACACAATTGTATTAAAAACATCCATGAAAAGACAAACAGGAAAACGGCTTAGGAACACCAGCGTGAGCCAATTACGTTACTGACCTGTTACAAAACATATATGAAATATCAAAACGTAGTACAAACATGAAATAAGATTACAACATAGTACATCTTATACCAAGTGGAGAGCGCATTGTAGCACATTGTAGAACAAATACTAAATATCGATCAGAGGGTATAGATTAGGTAGAACGATAACCAAAGAATTAACGAAGAGGGTCGTTGTTTAGGACAAGACGATTGTCGAAGTCGTCCAGAGCAATCATCTACTGTGTGCTGCAGCTTATTTTACTTCATGTGTATCGTTAGATGTGGATGAATGTCGAAGACCTGGGATTTGCCAATCGAATGAACGATGTCAGAATACAGTTGGATCATACAGATGTGTGTCGCGAGTGATCAATTGTAATAGTGGACATGAACGAGTTGGGCGAAATTGCGTAGGTAAATATAATTCCGGAGGGTTTAAACCTTGGGTTTAAACCAGTAGGTTGCAGGGGAGGTGCACGTTAATTCATGTTGATGGGATAATGAAGATAGCGTTTGGCCAATCCGTTTTTTAGACAGGAAATTGCATGAGGTCTTAGCCAAAAATATATCATACTTTCATTGGAGGGAGTATTTTTTCGATTCTCTAAGCCCAAGGACACCAAAAACTTAGCATAAGCATAAAACATGGAAGACATGCAATGTTTTAATTATATTAAAGTGAAACAAGTGTTAAGGCGTCACGAAAATATTTTGTGCAATTGAATTAGATAGAAATCGCTTCCAATCCGCTTTGACTCTACAAATCGTAATATATTTATTGAATCCCACACGAAACAACGATATTTTCGTTATGCTCTATAGTATCCAAATTCCAAATTAATGAGAGAATTCGTTTTAGTACTCTGAGAACTGATGATTGTACATGTAATTGAAATTTTTACTCATGCAGATATAGACGAGTGCGAGAGGTACAGGTCAAGCCGTCCTTGTGGATCTAAACTCTGCATCAATATACCTGGTAGTTATCGATGTGCTCCATGTAGACAAGGTTATGAATTGGTCAATTCAAAATGCAAAGGCAAGTCATTTTTTTTATTTCTCCTGAAGCATGGTATTTGGTTCTTCCAGTCACGCGAGAATATTACGTCATTTGGGTGGCATTATCGTGGATTTCATCGAAGTGCCGTTTTCGCTTGTATCTTGCGAAATACTGAACGTTATAAAAGCTATATCTCGCTAGGATCTGGTGTATCGTTTGTTGTTCTAGCATGTCTAGAACTCGAGTTATTATTCGCGTACGTATTAATGTATATCATTTTAATTAGTTTGGATCAGTGGTTTGGATTTGCCACCCAAAATGACGGAAGCCAATCAATTACAAGTTGTGAGGTCACTTACTAGTGCTGTTAGGGGATCTATTGTCCGGAACGGTGGTCTACAGTTACTGTATCCCCGTTAGCCAATTTCACGAAGCATTTGCGAATGAAGTTGATTAATTTTATTCCAATCGTAAATAATGAGCAAAGCGGACACTTTGGCCAATCTATTGTAACCGACTACTGGAATATTTATACCAATATATCGACCTTAATTTCGAGAATGAGGCTTGTTAAATCTTTGCTAGAAGATTCACAAGTTTGTCGAGATAACTCACATAGTAGTTACTATTGTTTTAGTTTAAGAAAGCATATAATGGAACAAAGGTATATTATCTACGCTCACTTGTAATTAAGCCTCAAAACTCAAGTAGATAATAGGCCTTTTGCAACAATTTATCACGTGACCCCATCTCCCTTAAGACAAGCAGCTGTGTCAAAATGAACCCCAGAAATGAAATGAAACGAAACCTTAATTAATATTATTTCGGCTTATAATAATATGCAATATCAAAGAAATTACACTCAATTTAATTTTCTTAGGTTTTGTGTGGTAACAGCTGCTCGTTTTAAGGGAGATTGGGTCACGTGATCAATTGTTTCAAAAAGCATATTTTAATGCTTAATTATATTTGTTCTATTCTATGCTTCCGTAACTAGACAAATATTTACTTGCCAAAGAACCGTTAGCCAATTATGTCTATGTAAATTTTTTCATTCTTTTCCGGCATTTTTGAAGTAAGCAATTTGCTAACTTGATTGTGCCTACAGTACTTTTTGTTTTTCAATATTTTCCAAAGTTTGGAAATCTTTCCAACTGAAGTACTGCATGAACCACGTGTGTGTCATTAACGACTATTGAACGTAACATTGCTGTACAACGCAGCATCATATTGAGGTAATCTTGTTCAGTCTAAATGTACCAGAATCGCACTATGAAGCAAGAAAAACATAAAAAGCTTGAAACGTTTTGAAAATTCACAAAAATTTAGAAGAGTCCGCATGGAAAAATCATGAAATTACAGCTCATATTTCCAACTTTAATTCTAGCTGTTATACTACCATTCTTTTTGCTGGTGCTTTTCTTCTGACTTTACCTCAATAATTTTTACTTTCAAAGAAATCAAGATATGTGGCACATCACGAGATGACTGTAATGAACATGCGAGATGCACCAACACTGGTCCTGGAATATATAAATGTACATGTAATCCAGGCCATAGAGGAGATGGAAAATCATGCGAAGGTGTGTTACTTCAAAATATACATGCCAGTCAAATATATGCCAGAAAATGTCTTATTGATCTTTTCACTGACACCCGACATTTTTCGCGACATGGTTATTAATCAAAATATCACAGATATAGCAAGGGGACTTTGGTATATCATCAGCCATTTATCTATCTTAATGAAATTCTAAAATTCAGTTAGTGAAATGAGTTGCTTCTCCTAAAGTGGCGGATCCTTGAGGAACACGAAGGTGTTGGTTAATCATATTGCTATTCTCGAATGTGTTTGGTTCTTGGTTGTTATTTTATAAAATTGGGCAACAAACCAGTCACGACCTAAAGGTCACATGTGTGCCCATTTGATTTGATCCTCGTATATTTTTAGTCAAGCCGATTTGCCGAAAAACCGAAATGAATAAAGAAGATTGTATATTATTTTATTCAGGATTTACTTGATCTATAACGAACGTTTCATTGCTATACAGCGCAGCATTATATGATTGAGTTAATGATAAACTTTAGAGTCCTATAGGAAAAAAGAATATAGAGAAACTATGTTATGTCTGCTACCATACTGTAACCATACTGTAACCATACTGTAACCATACTGTAACCATACTTTAACCATACTGTAACCATACTGTAACCATACTGTAACCATACTGTAACCATACTGTAACCATACTGTAGCATCATTTATATACTATAGAAGGCACTCAGAGACTGCACAACTCCACCAGAGAATTCAGTCAAGTATAGTCATGCATAAATTATACATGCACTAATTACGCATCGCACATTTCTCATCCAGCCGATATTCATCCAAATTGTACCAAACGTTAAACGATATGTCCTTGATCAATGCTTAATAGTTTTTGAGTTATCCCGCTAACAGACTAACACACACACAAACCCAGGTGAAAACATTACCTCCCGGCGGAGTTAATAGGTGGGGGGGGGGGGGGGAGTGTGCGGCTAGGAGCATCACTTAACCTACTTCCCTAATATACCTCTAAACATGCGGTTCATTTCGTAAAGTGTCGATTGTACGAAACGATTGTAACTTTTAAAACCCACCACGTGTGATCTGAACGCATGTTTATTTAGATGTGAATGAGTGTAATACAATACAGAAGCCATGCCCAAGAGAAGAAGAATGTGAAAATATTCCAGGCAGTTATCGCTGTAAATGCCGACGTGGATATGAACGTTCTGGCTCAAGGTGTTATGGTAACGTTTAGTACGCCACTTTACTAAAAAGTCCCTCAAAATCTCTAAAAAATCTCCAGTTATTGAAAGCAAAAAAGCCCATAAAATTCTCAAACACTTTTATCCCTAAAAATTCTTAATGTACAAATATATAAATGTCTCCAAACATCTTATCCTAGCCTTTCTCCTAAATAGGCCTAACTATTTATTTTCCCTTCAAAAGACATAAACGAGTGCAGAAAAAATTTGTGTGCAAAGGATGAGACATGTATTAACCGGCAAGGAACATATCGCTGTGAAAAGAAAGCTACGTGTCGCCCTGGATATCGCCTTAATGGAAGAACTTGTGTTGGTAAGCACCACTTACTGTGTGCCGGGTTCTGGTTAGCCTGCATGGCAGACGGTGTGGAGAAACATCTGAGAGGAGGGCACACCGGCGCGCATGCAAACCATTCATTCATTCAAGTTCAAACGGCAATATCAAAATTCTATATGCCTTTGACTTGTTCTTTACCAATATTTTAAGTATGTCCTTCAGAAAAAACATATGACTCAAAATGTGCTATATATTAGAAATTTAGGAGCTGACTATATATAATAGTAAAATAGTACAAATATACAACATCAATTTCGTAATAACATGCTTTTGTCTCTAATGTTTAACAGATGTGAATGAGTGTTTAGAACGCAGACGACGGTGTTCAGCAGATAAAGAGTGTATAAATACAGCAGGAAGTTACAGATGTAGAGTCAAATGTTCTCCCGGTTATGAAAGAGTTCAATTAAATGATGATTGCAGAGGTATAATGAGCACACATGTTTGAAATGTTGTGTTAAAATGTTATAGAAACAGATTGAACTCCGAAGTGATTGAACTTCATGATTGAACTTTCTAATAATTTTTTCATTGATAGGCCATACGTTTAGGGAGAGAGGAATTAGAACTTTTTAATAACATTTCGTAAAATTCCAACTCAATTATACAAACGTCATGCATGCATGTAATTATTAGCTCCAATGTTCCATTACACCCAGAAACTCCAATACGATCGTATAAGAATTATTTCTAGGAATGGGCCAAATTTATGAGTCAATGATTCTATAAATATTGTAATGACTGTGGTTGGTATATATTAATCCCTGGTGAACTTTGCTTTTTTTATGAATGAAGATATCGATGAATGTGTAGTTAATAACCCATGCAGATCAAATGAAGAATGTCAAAATCTTCGTGGAACATACCGCTGTACTAGAGTAAGGAGATGTCAATCTGGATACGAGAGGTTTAATGGGAGGTGTCAAGGTAAACTATATACTCATTACTAAAAATATGAAAATTGCACTGCGAACACTGCACTCAAAATTTCGAGCGCAATAGTTGGTTTAACATGCATGCAGGCACAATTTAGGCACATCCATAGTAATCCCACATGGAAGTCTCAACATGGGATTAAATGTTATTTTGTATTGATTCTAGATAAAGATGAATGTCTAGTGACTAACATATGTCGTCCACCCAGACCTATATGTAAAAATATAGCTGGTAGTTACAGATGTGAATATAATGATTGTCTACAAGGCTTTGAGAGAGGAAGGAATGGACAATGCCAAGGTAAGTTGAGAAGGAAAATTATCAGACGAAATTACGTCAACTCGGCTACAACCTCGCGTAGTCTTTTACATTATCCATAAAAACTGTGTCTACATGTATGATTTCGTAAGTATGTTCTAAAGCACGAGGCTCCATAGCCATAGGCGATAGCCAAGGCCATGTTATGTACTTTCCGGAAGTGTGTATTACGATGTATCATAATATATCGTAAACAGACAGTTATATACCATAAACAGAAAAATCAACACTATATAAATTATATATTATATATGTTCATTTGGTGCTCCTATAGTGCATGCAGTAGTGCAGTAAAATATTATTGATATTATATCTAACGTTTTACTGTCTGTATGTGTGTGTATATCTGTTTTTGTTTGTTCGTATAAGACGTACTATAAAAATTATTGTAAATAGTGTATTTGAATACCAGTCGTTTTTTCTTCTTTTTTTGGCAGTTTAACTTGTTGCGTGTAAAACCTGTCGTAAACTTGCCCCATTGTACGTGAACTTTATAGATGTTACGAATTTTGTACTTACATGTTATCAATATTTATTTTCTCTTTTTTACAAGACATTAATGAATGTAGAACAGGAAATCATATATGCAAACCTAGGGCTGAGCAGTGTATTAATATCAATGGTACATACTCGTGTCGCTGTAATTCTGGCTATATTAGAACCGTTGGAGATATGCACTGTCGAGGTGCGTATAATTTACAGACTTTTTCATGTATCTGGTAGTATGTAATATCCCTGAGAACATTTGACATTGTTCATCCATTTAGCGGTCCTCTAGACATCCGTATATCCTACCACTATATATCAATTATGATTAATAGTTTTGTCTTGTCATCACATCACCCAGCATTGCGGAAGCGAAGGCCAGGAACTAGGCTGATCATCCTCTCAGATCTTCCCATTACTTTCCAATGTTCATGATGATTTTCGCCGTATACTGAAATTGCCCCTTTGGAATTCCAGTATCTTCCTCAATTTGATTGATGCAAGTCTTTACAGGTCTATACCTCTTCTCTTTTTACCATTCTATAACTTCTTTACTGCTTCTCATATATACAGTGTCAATTAAACTTATAATTCATCTTTCACGAATAATATCGCTTTATCCTGACACTCGCTATAGTTCCTATAAAGTTCTTTGTTCGTCACGCACGTGGTTCTTGCAGCTTAAATTTAATACAACTCTATAAGTAAATGCGTCGGTATCTCTTCTATCTATTTTCCGTTTCATAGTTCTCTTGTCATTGGGCAGCTACCAGAGCCATTCAGCAATGCACTTTCTACAGTAGTTTAAGTCTTAGGCTGTCTTTCCTGCTTCATTCAATCCACGAACCCAAATATATATTTACGATATACTTAGGTAGAACAAACATTCCTATTTCAGACAAAGATGAATGCACAGGGTCGGATCAGTATTGTGCACATAAATGTATAAATACCGAAGGTTCATTCAGATGTGAATGCAGAAAGGGATTCGTACTCGCAGATGAAACAAATTGTTACGGTCAGTATGACAGAACATATCTTGATATTATAGAAAACAAAGAGTATAATCAAATTAATCTAAATAATCAAATTTCATGGTGAAAAAAATTGTATTGTGGACAAACGAGACGTCGTAATAGTAGTTTATCATTCATTTAATAACGATATGTACTTTGCTGCAGCTATAATGCTGATGTATCCTAACCAGGTCCTAACCCACCCTGTCAACATTCCATAGTGGGGGACCAGAGTACACTGAGAGAGCCGTCACTCTTTCACATGAATATCTTGAGTGCGGAACGAGTATCGAGCCCGCGATTTCAGAGGTGAGAAGTACTTGCTCTGACAACTGCGCGATCGAAGCCCCCTTTCTTCCCCTTTCTTAACAATCTAGTGCAATCATTGCTATATTTTAGGATAAAGGTACTCAGTCATCGCTTTGTCTTACTCTTACGCATTTTGCATACGTTCAAATTGCATCCTTCAATTTCTATTTGAGAATGAAATGGCAGTAGTTTACTCATCATAAATTGTAAGTTTTTACCAATCATAATTTTCATTCATTTCAAACAGATGTGAATGAATGCAAACAAGGAGGTGCAAATTGTCAACATGGTTGTAGAAATACTCAAGGTTCTTACTATTGCGAATGTAATAGAGGATACATACTACACAGTAATGGAGTGTCGTGTATAGGTGAGTATGTGACTTGTTTACGACGATTGATAGATTTGCATACCATATATATACAAGCATGTTTTGTCCAGGACTGAACGAATCAAAGCTAGGAACATGCACGAAAGTGAATTTTACTAAGCCTATAAGGCTTGAAAACATTTCTTGACAATGCTTTAAGATCGTTTCGTCTTATGGGTTCGTGTTATATCTAGACGAAAATGGCGAGGTTTGACTCGCAGCCACAAAGCCAAAGATGAATGAGCTAATTACCTTGTATTCCCCTAAATCTTGTTTGCAGATATCAACGAGTGTACACAACCTGAACGGTATGGTCGCTGTGCTTGGCGTTGTACCAACACTCTAGGGAGTTTCAGATGTTCATGTCCAAGAGGATTTCAATCTCGTTATAACGGCAGATACTGTATTGGTAAGTTATAGACCAGTTCTATTATAGTAAACTTTCTTACCGAAATACTTACCGAAAAAGGTATATAGAAAATACTTGAACGCAGAATATCTTGCTTGTTATCACTTTGCCTTTGTGATATGTTAAACCTACGAGGGTGCTTGAACGCGGTTTGTAAAGATTTCTCTCATTTTGAGCTTAGCATTCTGGTCTATTTTCCTAGTGTGCAACCAAAATATTTCACATTATAGCACCCTTAGCCTATGTGTTTAGACTTAAGCAAAACTGTTGATAAAGTCCATAATTTCAATTTCCAACTTTCTATAAATTTCAGATGCTGATGAGTGCGCGCGTGGTGATAATCCGTGTGGTGGAGACGCAGGTTGTGTGAACACCAAGGGTGGTTACAGATGTCTTAGAGCGCTGTGTCCAAATTATTTCATTAAAAGATCATCAACGTAAGATTTGAGCAAAATTGTCTTCAAAATTACAAGTATATACAAGTAATTACATGATGCACATATAGTTAATCCCAAATAGACTTAACTGAATTTTATCTGTTTTAGACATTGCACTCGCAAGTTTTGTCAATTAAACGATGTAGCATGTCGTAGTGAGACACGCAAATCAATCCGTTGGCATGGACGAGGTTTACCAAATAATGCAGGACCTGGTGCCTTTTCTTACATGTATAATATTACGACTACAGGTATGGTGATTTCATCACTATATAGCTTTTCCCAACTAAGTATAATGTTAAGACCATGACCTGTGCAGAGCCTCCTTTACCTCTCCTCCGCACCCGCCACTGATCTCATGACCCGCCCACAAGAAAGCTAAGCTATACGTGGGTTTCTAAGCATTATCATGCAGCGAATGGTGGTCAACCTGCAGTTATCAAAGTGAGAAAATAATGATAATTATTTTCATTATACACAGTAGTCTTGTATTTGAAGGCAAATATATAGAATTGAGAGATGTAGTTTAATTTTCTTACTCCTATAAGTGTCCTATAAGTTGACCACCATCTGCTGCCCTGTATAACACGTGGTGAAACCCACCAATAGGGGTGAGTTTCCTTAAGCTTTTAAAAATAATTTAAATGAAATTTCCGCTGAGTTGTGTGATATAGAGCACCTAAACGTAAAATGCTTAGAATGTTTTTGTTTTTTCAGGTTATCGAATCAAACCTCAAATCAAATTCAGCATAAAGAGAGGTAATGTGGGTGATGTTTTTGAGATACGCTCGCTTGGTTACGGCAAATCTCATCTTAGAAATAAAAAAATTCTGAAAGGGCCACGTGTCTATATATTGGAGTTCGCCGGTGAAGTGCTCTTCAACGGACAGGTTACGGCAAGTTTTGTCACCAATCTACATGTTTACGTGTCTGGATATGATTTTTAAACAAAAACTAGAAAGATTTTGTAGATGGAAAGATATAAGTTTTACAGTACACGAAAACCAAATCTAAAAGTTTGTTCGAGAAAAAATTGTTGAAATATTGAATGCTAAATCGTATAACTGCGTTAGAGATAAATATATAACCATATGTTTTTTAGTGTATGCAGAATTTTAATTATTGTATGCAACATTATAACGTTTAGCGTATAAATAACAAAGTGTATGCTATATATTAAAATACACTCAATTCTTCAATAATGGCATCACCTTGCTATTTACAAATGGTGTAATATACGTAACTCAAACCTATAGAACACCCTTTATAGAACACATGTGTACTCCCATATGTGGGGTATAGATTTTACAGTTTTGGTCTGAAATAGGGTTTTGTGCTTTTTGGTCGGAAGTTGGACATGATCTGTGTTTTTTTTCGTCTGAAATATAGGGTATAGATTTTTGAGCTTGGACATAACGGTTGAGACTATTCCTCAAAATAATGCAAAGTTAATGCACATTGACAAGTCAAATATTATGACCCCCACTGCCCAAGTTCAATGTTGCTCCCAAATAACTTTTGGACACAAACTCAGTTAGAAAGTGCAACATCTTGTAACAAAGAATTAGAATTAGAATTAGAATTAGAATTAGAATTAGAATTAGAATTAGAATTAGAATTAGAATTAGAATTAGAATTGGAATTAGAAAGCGCAACATCTTGTAACAAAGAATTAGAATTAGAAAGTGCAACATCTTGTAACAAAGAATTAGAATTAGAAAGTGCAACATCTTGTAACAAAGAATTTGTCGTTTATAAGGTGTATGCGAATCTTGTATAATGTAAAGCTTGTCTCGACCAGTGACAGTGTTGTCCAAGATTGCAGGTCTGATATGGGAACTCGTTTATATTTTGGTCTGAAATAGGCCAATAGGGTTAAGTATTTCAATATCCTGGCGGTTCCCCCACCAACATTTTGGAGAGTACCCCCACCACGACCAACCTCGAAAGCCGGGCTCTTTACCCCCCCCTCCCATCATAATACACGATTGCACACGATAGATAGAATGACTTTACATATAAATGCAGGAGCGGATCCAGGGGTAGTCAACCCGGTCACGCGACTAGGGTAAAAAATTGCGAAGTTAATTAATTCGAATTCAAATCGCGGTCCAGTTATCAAATTGGTTCAGTGGCGTCAGCATATTTAAGTTTGTAGTCCAGTAATTACATTGCGTTCAGCGGTAAAGGTTTACGTTTCTGTAAAGCAATATGATGATCAGTCAAAACAGCGGTCTTCCGCTTGAATCTTGACCGACTTGGTGGCAAATCTGGTCATTTGATTGGTTAGCAGCGATGTTGACCACTTTCCGGGGAGTTCTGACCGGGCAACTCATCAGGGGCACAAATATAAGCTCTGCCATTGGCCAATCTTAAAAAATATCTGAGTTCTCATTGGCTGCATAATTTTGACCGATCAGAGCGAGTCAGCCTGGTCAGCCTGAATATATTTATAGAACTATATTCGAAGGCCTTTCTGATCGCAGCTTTGACCGCAAAGGTTCAACAAAGTAGCACAGCCAGAAATCCCAATGTTTGCTAGTATTTACGAGACCATACAGTCCGCGTTTGCGAAAAACGATCGGCGATATCTTCAAGATATTGAAGTTGATCTAAAGAAGCGAATAGACGCTTCACCGAAGAGTTCTGTTGAAGAGCTAGTGAGCGCCATCAACAACACAAGCTTTTGCCTTGGGAGAAATCATACATCCCGAAGTACGTTCGAGATCGAAAGAGCAACTGTTGTACGGCCCTAAGGTAAATATATTATATGTTGACTAAATTTGAGGTGAACTGATTTACATAATATTGCGGTCAAGACTTAGACTCGACGCTTTATAATAATATACTTTATAGATAAGATTTACAGTGAACCAAGTTTAATACCCAGGCGAATCGGAAGTTTGTTTATGCTTTTTGTGGACTAATATTAGTTTAATATTATCTATATCTATACTGGATTTATATAATGTATATGGAGCAATATACAAAGGCAATACCACATGGCATAGCTTGGTGTAAATGTGTAATACGATCATGTGTTATTTTGTGAAATTCATGTTTTTAATCCACAGCCACAGACGTAGTTTCATAGGGCACACATTCAATGATTCAAATATTTAAATGTCTGATCAAGTAAAGTGAAATCCCTAAGGAGTGATTTGTGGGAGTCAGTGAGACTGAAAATTGCTATAATTGGGTCCCATCTTATGAGGTTAATTTTTGGCTGAAGCTGCTCCCAGAGTGCCGCAAATGGCGTTTCCGAGGTTCAAAAATCAAAAAATTTCTGGGGGGGGCATGCCCCCATACCCCCCTAGGTTGCTCGCGCCTACGGCGCTCGGCCAATTTTGCGCCTGCGGCACAAACTTGTATTGTCAGATATTTCGACTAAAATCCTGGATCCGCCCCTGTATAAATGTACCGAAATGACGTACGTCACAATAACTTTGGTGCTGGTCGGGGTTAGGTTAGGGTTAGGTTTTATAGGATTAGGGTTAAAAAGTTAGGATTAGGGTTAAGAATAAGGTTATAGGATTAGTAAGTTTATATAGGATGTGGGTTGGATTAGGTTAGGATAAAAGTTGGGATTAAGGTTAGGATATATAAGGGTTAAGATTAATAGGTTAGGATAAAAGTTAGGGTTAAGGTTAGGATTAGCATAGGGATTGCGTAATTTCACCTGCTTTGTGCTTACACATATATATTGATGGTTTTCACGCATGCTCTGTCTTTGGTTTAGTGGCTAGAAGGCAGAAGGGGTTTTCCTGTGGTACTAATTCTCAGTCTGTTACATGCACTACAAATACAGTCGAACCTCCTGTAAGCGGACACCCTCGAGTTATGGCGTTCGCTTACGGGAAGTGTCCACTTATGAGAGGGCATTAATATTCGATTCACAAATTACTAATATTTTCCCGGCCCGACAAAAAATAAATTTGTACTTAATCTTAATGCATGTTAGCTTCCATCCTGTCAAGCGGATATCTGTTCGAAATATAATTTCTAATAAATCGTGGAACAGGTTATGTAGTTGAAATTCAGTGTTTAATTTCCGCGCATTGGGTTTTCGTTTTGGTATCCGCGTCCGCTACGGGAGGTGAGGAGGTGTCCGCCATAGGGGCGGTAGTAAATGTAGTGATATAGCAAACGTTTGGCCGGGAAAGAGGTTTCCACATGTAGAGGTTGACTATACAAACAAATGTGCTCTGATAAAAGTTGTCCACTTGCCTGGCCTCTTTGATGTCGCACGAAAATGGTCATCTTACTGCAGTATCGGACCACTGATCTCATAGTATCTGACAGGGGTGGCGCCAGGAATTCCCCGATGAGGGGGCTAGGATCCCCGACGAGGGGTCTAAGTTCTTAGAGGCAGTCAAACGTTTTATCTGATGTTCAACCTGGGGAGGGTTCGGGGGCATGCTCCCCCGAGAAAATTTTATCATTGAGTCTCTGATCATGAAACGGTATTTCCTGCGTTTTGAGGGTATTTTGCGGTAAAATAGAATTGTCATGCTCGTTACAAGACATAGATTCTTCCCCGACGAAAGAGCAATTTTTCCCCGATGGGGGGGGCTAGAGTTCCCCGAGTGGGGGGGGGAGGCTGTAGCCCCCGGCCCTAGCGCCACCACTGGTATCTGGCTCTATAATATGGTAAATATAGAAGAAGACGAAGAAGAAATAACTTTTATTACACCTTTTAAGATTCCATTATTTACAAAGATAAGGAAATATATATATAATATATAAATTGATGTGCCGCGTATGGTATATAAACTATGTTTAAGGTGTCTAGGAGCTAAATAAACTAAAGTTTTCTAGTTAGCTCCCAGCTATATAAAGATAGTCATTTTTTAATTGATTGCGACACGACAAGCAAAACAAACACGGACAACACAAAACAAACATTGGTAGTCAAAGTTTATTTACTATTTTCATTTTGAAATAAGAATTGTTTAACTTTTCCAGTAAATGAATAATTCGGTAGAATTTTAAAGTCGCAAGGAAGTTCTTGCCAAAAATCAACTGCTATTGAATAATTATACAGACTGTTTTCCAATGTTGGTTCTTGTTTTTGGTTTATAGAATTTTTGTTAGAAGCATATCTCTTACTATAAGAATGTACATCGCAAGCATACTGAAAATAGTCATCGGGTAATTCATTTTTTTGCCAACGATAAGCGAATTTAAAAATTTGCAATTTATGTAGTGATATAACGGAAAGAATATTTAATAAATTCACATAGGGTAGAGCGCTTTCTGTGTTTTTCCCATGGGTAATGGCAAAGAAAATAACTCTTATTACTTTGTTTTGTTTTATTTGAACTTTCTTTATTTGTGTCTGATACGCACTTCCCCATGCTAGTATTGGCATATGATATGTATGGGTAAACAAAACTGTAATAAAGTTGTTTTAATTGTGATAAACAGATAGCGTCATGTAATGTCATTTATGTAAATTAAAAACAGCAGTGAACCCAAAGAACTTCCCTGTGGGATTCCACATACCATTGTTTGTTTAGGTGTTTCCAGATTATTCAATGATACATATTGTTGTCTATTGGACAGGTAGTTAGTGAACCACTGTAAGGGAATTCCTCTTATACCGTATGCTTCTAATTTTTTTAACAATATTTGGTGATTAACTGTATCAAAAACTTTGGAAAAGTCTAGAAATACTCCACACATATAAAGATTTAGTATCAATCGCTTTTTTAAAATTATCAGTTATCTCCACTATAGCACATTCTGGTGATCTACCTTTTCGAAAACCAAATTGAAACTTACTTAATATGTTATGTTTTTCCAGGTAAAGGTACGTTCACACACAGCGATTTGTCGGGCCGATTTCAGATGCACGTAAATGATACTTGAAAAATACGTGGCAAACGTCATCTGGTGACATCATAAACTGAACATATTCGTCATTAACATTCAGCAAAACCTAAAATCGGCCCGACAAATCGCTGTGCGTGAACGTACCTTAACTCGAAACTTGTGAGTATACTAACTTTTCAAAGATTTGTGCGAAAGAATATAGCGTAGAAATAGGCATGGTACCAACTTATTTGACATAATTATTTACCACTATAGCAATAACACGTACAGTTTAAGAAGCAATAATCGAAAGCTTTACCCAGATAAACCAAATACAAATTTCTTAAAACGTAGTTTTTCATATCGAGGAGCAATACACGAATCGCGAAATTCGGGCAAAAATCACAGTTAAAGAAAAACATGTAGCTGTGACTGGATGATTTAAAATATGCGTGTTAAAGTATTCAAAATAATGTTCAGTCATGCATTCGTGATTACGTATCACAACAATAACTAAAACACGAATGCATGACTGAACATTTGAATACTTTAATACGCATACTTTAAATCATCCAGTCACAGCTGCATGTTTTTCTTTAACTGCGATTTTTGCCCGACTCAGAACGCGTCAGGATGCGCAGCCGAATTTCGCGATTCGTGTATGTCCTGGAATAGCCTATCACTCGAAATCGTCGATAAATACGGCGATTTGTCAATCGAATCATTCAAAAGACTTATAAATAATATTATATCGTAATTGCAAAATATTAGTTTTGGACATCAATCAGCTTCGTTATTCCCTCGTACCCAGGCGCTTTTAAGGAAAAAAAACTTACGCATTCAGCTATTTTATAGAGATCAGTGCACCCCGTACAAGCCAGTGAACTCAGCGCTTCCACTTGGAAGGAAATTTCCTTCCAAAAGGAAATTATGGCTTGTGGAAGGAAAAAGTAAGGAAATGTAGTTTGGAAGGAAATTGGAGAAATTTTTTAGATAATAAACGTTTATGTATATTTTTACTTTCAGTAAATCAAATTAAGCTTTGTTTTCACAAATTGAAAACCAAAATGGTAAAAAAATATGATCTATAGGAATATGTGAGAATAAAACAAGGGGGGTTAGAACTGCTCCTGGTTATAGACTTATATGTTTAAAAATGTATATAAATTTTTCTTCAAGTATTCCATCTACAAAACACCTTCTACTGTGTTAGAGTAGACTGCTGCACAAATAGCGAAGGCTCAATTTTGTAATTCTCGAATTTCACCAGTCTCTGAAACTCGGAAATGTTCAATCTGTGTTATAAATTTCTAGTTGTGAGCTCTACTACATAATGCTACACGTAAATACTACGCATTCCTATGTTGATAACTTGTTACATAGCAACATAAGTAGTGACCAGGAAGGAAATTTTGGGAAGGAAATTTTGCTTGGAGGAAGGATAAAAAAGGGATATTTTGCTTCAACGGAGTGGAAGCACTGAGTGAACTCTAAGTAGACTACTTAGAGTTCACTGGTACAAGCCAGAGGGTACAAGCCAGAGGGTACAAGCTCAGCTTAGCCACTGATCTCTATAAATAAGCTGAATGCGATTTTTTTATTTTCCTCAAAAGCGCCTGGGTACGAGGCTGGACATCAATGTAAATAGTTTTTTATTAGGTAATTTGATTATGTATTTTATTTTAATTGTACTGTACATGGCTCTTTGAAAACCAGGAAACTGATGTACGTAAATAAGTTTAAATAATAATAATAATAACAATTAATACATATTTTGAAACATCGCGAGATTCCCGTTCCCTGAAATAGCCATTTTGACCTTTGGGGCCAGTCCGCATTTTAAGAATTGAGTCCAGTTTGCGCTTTACTAACGAGTCCAGTCCTCTTATCTCGTATCCGTCTATCCCACTGATATGTGGTCTATCCGGTATCCGTTTATCCGGTTCGGCGGTTCCGTCTATCCAGTACATGCCCCTGAACTCTTAGGCATTTAGTCCAGCCTCGTACCCAGGCCACTTGAACTAATAAAAGGGATTGGTTCTGATTATGATGCGGCGTGGGAATACTTAGATTCGATATACGGGGACCCTCGGTTCGTCTCAGACACTATTACGCAGGACATAGTCAAATTTAAAGCGTTAGAAGAAGGTGAAGACGCGCGTTTCTGCGACCTTGTTCATTTAGTACGACGGTGCTATAACACGCTTAAAGAGGTGGGGGTCCCTAGCGACATGGATAACAGTCATATGTTGTCCATAATCGAGCAAAAGATGTGTCCAGATGATCGGAAAGTATGGTCCAGAGATTTAGAAAGAGAACGAAAACCCGCCACGCTGAATGCCTTGATGGATTGGATGACGATTGAGATGAAGTCGCGTATGCGTGCAACAGCCCCGGTTAGAAGTGGTATACCTACTAGACGTAAAGTTAATCAAGTGAACGGCGCAGTGGAAGAAGAAATTAAGAACCGAAACAAGTGTTGGCTGTGCAAGAACTCGAATCATTGGCCGGACCAGTGCCAACGACTCGCGGCGATGACAGTTGATGAGCGACTCAAGGCGGCAAAGGAAAATCACGTTTGTTTCAGCTGCTTAAAGAAAGCGGGTCGTGAACATCGACAAGCAAACTGCAGCAGAGGAAAGCAATGCAACAAGTATGAAAATGGAAAGCAGTGTACATTCAGCCACCATCCTTTACTTCACAAGTCTAATACTGTTGGTGTAATCAGTAACCAGCCCAAAGGACTCGACGCTACCCGTGATCGCTGCCAGCATTTGTGGTCCAAACGGCATGTACAAGCGTGGTAATGTCCTTCTGGACTCTGGAGCGCAGATAAGTCTGATCCGAAATGAGACAGCGGAAAGTCTCGGCCTGAAGGGGAGAGACATTTCAGTAAGCATAGTTAAAGTAGGAGGTGAGGAAGAATCGATTCGCACGAAGAGCTACAGAGTTCCAGTAAGTGCAATCGGAGACACGAAGAAATATTCAGTAACAGCAATTGGCATTATGGCATACCGTGTATTAGCGAAGATGTTAAAGGAATCAATACCAGCAGTATGATCGAGAAACTTGGCCTTCCGAAAGACCAAGTCAGACGTGGAAAAGGGCAAGTTGATTTGCTCATCGGGATCGATCACGCCTATATGCACACTGGCATGACCAAGCAAGTCGAGCACCTTGTTGCAAGAAACTCACCACTTGGATGGTTCATATTCGGCTCATCAGCTGGAAAATTAAACAATGTAACCACCACCGTCTTACACGTGAAATACCCAGAAACAGTTGATCTGTCAGACTCTTGGATGACTGAAACCATGGGAGTGACAGTGAAGCCATGCACCTGTGATGCAGATAAGCTAAGCCAGTCCGAAAGAGAAGAAAAGCGAGTGATAGAAGAGTCTGCTCAAAAGGTTGGAAATCAATGGATGATTCCATATCCATGGAAGAAAGACCCTCGGGACTTACCAGACAACAAGAATCAAGCCATGAAACGCTTGGAGTCAACGGAACGTAGGTTACTGAAGAATCCTACACAAGCAACAGCGTACAACGATAAGATGACAGAGATGGAGAAGATGAGCTTCTCTCGTAAGTTGTCCGAGAAAGAGATTAATTATCACACGGGACCAGTTCATTACATTTCCCACCATGCCGTGTTGAGACCTGAGAGCACAAGTACTCCAGTCCGCATCGTGTTCAACTCATCCGCTACGTACCAAGGCCATAAACTCAACGACTATTGGCAGAAGGGTCCTGATCTCCTCAACGGTCTGTTCGGAGTTATCCTTCGTTTTAGAGAAAAAACATTAAACCCGCACCAGCAATGGCCCAAGTCGCGTTACGGAAAACAGCAGAAGAGGGAGAATGTGAGAATCCGAGAGCAGCACAAGCTATAAAGGACAATTCCTACATGGATGATATCCTGGATTCAGTTACGACAAACGAAGAAGCAACGGAGTTAACGACGGCAATAGATGGTATCCTCGAGAAAGGCGGGTTCCAAGTAAAGGGATGACAGTCCAACGGAGAACTGTACCAGTTGAACGAGAAAGCCGTAAAAGAAATTAACGTTCGGTAAGGAAAGCAAGATGCGAAAGTTCTCGGCCTAGTGTGGGATTATAAAGATGACGTACTCAAGTAAAAAGTTGAAGTGGAAATGTGTGATACACAACAGCCTAAGTTCACCAAGAGAAATATCCTCAGCCAAGTCGCCAGAATCTATGACCCGATTGGCTTTGCAGCGCCTTATCTCGTAAGAGCAAAGATCGGTTTGCAAGAGCTGTGACAAGAAGGACTTGACTGGGACGATAAACTATCACCTAGTGCTCAAATAAAATGGTTAACGTGTTTTAAGGAGATGGAGCAGTTAAACCGAATATCGTTAGAAAGATGTTTGTGTCCAGTTGTAACCCCTGAGCCACCAAGCTTGTGTGTTTTCGCGGATGCTTCGCGTGGAGCTTTTGGGACCTGTGCATATCTCAGAAGCGAAGAACCTACTGGAGCAGTTCACGTTAGATTCGTTGCAGCGAAGTCACGAGTGGCCCCATTGAAAGAACTGACTATCCCGCGACTAGAACTACAAGCAGCCGTGTTAGCTAGCCGATTATGCAAAACTATTGAGAATGTCCGTATGCCGCTAAAAGAGAGTATTCTGTTCACTGACAGCGCGATTGTCCTGGCGTGGATCCGCAGCGAAGGAAGAAGACTCAAACCATTTGTCTCAAGTCGTGTTGGAGAGATACAAGATAACGTCCAGTCTGTCCAGTGGAGACACATTCCTACAGAGCATAATGTTGCGGACGATGTCTCCCGAGGTTTACCTGTTGCTCAGTTATCCGATCGCTGGAAGGACGGCCCCGAGTTCCTACACCTACCGAACGAAGAATGGCCAGTCGAGAACGCGAAGCCCGATCCGGAAGAAGTCGAAAGGGAATGCGGGAAGACGCAAGTTGTAGGAGCGGTAACAACGAAAGGAACAACTGCAGCGTGCATAATCAACGGTGAAAGATTCTCCAGTTGGAAAAGACTCGTGCGAGTTACGGCATGGGTTCTCAGAATGAAGGCGAGATTCTTTGCAAAGATACGGTCCACAGACGACAGTACAGCAGGAGAGTCCCTGACACCGGAAGAACTCGAAAGGAGTCGGACATTCTGGATCAAAGAAGCCAAAAGAGTCTTGGCGGAAGAATCGATAATGCGTTGGTCTCTTACGAAACTCGGTACCCAGCTCTCCTGCCCTATGGTCACCGAATTTCCAGATTGATAATAGAAGAATTCCACCAGAAAGGTCATACTGGCGTAGCAACCACAGTGGCAAAAGCCAGAAGAATGTACTGGATCGTTCGAGCACACGATTTAGCCAAGACTATCAAGTCGAATTGTGTGACATGTCGAGCAGCAAATCCAAAGACAGAAACACAGATAATGGCGAACCTCCCACAACAGCGACTACAGCCCCATTCCCCCCCATTCCACTACACGTCGTGTGACTACTTTGGACCACTGACTGTCAAAGTTGGACGAAACAAGACAACCAAACACTATGGTGTAATTTTCACGTGCTTAAATACCCGAGCTGTACACCTAGAAATTGCCACGGATTGCTCTGCAATGGAATTTATCCAGACGCTGCGAAGGTTCTTGTCAATATGTGGGTCTCCAGCCGAAATCTTGAGCGACAACGGTACTCAGTTTGTGGGCGCTTTAACCGACCTGCGTCAGATGATCTAAGGAGTTGACAAGAAGATACTCAAGGACTACTGTGCGGAACGAGGAGTGCAGTGGAGTTTATTACCCCGGCGGCGCCACATCAGAACGGATGCGCAGAGGCATTGGTGAAAAGTTGCAAACTGGCCCTGAAGAAAGCAGTTGGTGAGCATGTACTTACCCCTTTCGAATTGTATACTTGTTTACTGGAAGTGGCAAACCTGGTCAACCAAAGACCAATTGGACGACCACCGAATGACCCTGACGACGGCTCCTACCTATGCCCTAACGATATGCTATTGGGTAGATCATCCCCCCAAGTACCACAAGGCCCGTTTAAAGAAACGAGAAACCCCAGACGAAGAGTAGAGTTCGTGTAGAAGATCGTGGAGTCATTTTGGAGACGATGGACGAGAGACGTATTCCCGTTGCTTGTGCCAAGGAGAAAGTGGAACGTAGAAAGACGAAACGTGCGAGTCGATGACGTAGTAATTGTAGCTGATGGGAACGCAATACGAGGAAAGTGGATTGTCGGCCGCGTAGTTGAAGTTTATCCAGGAAAAGACGGAAAAGTTAGAAACCTCAAAGTAAAGACCGCGTCGGGAGAGTACTCAAGACCGGTGACCAAGATAGCGGTGATTCATCCGGCTGAGGGCGTAGAAGAAAATAACTGATAAGGAAGACTTCCTTATGGGGGCGGAGGATGGATCGTTGACGAACTGACATTAGATAAGTAATTATTAACAACTGGGATTAATTTATGCATGATTAAGGGAAATTGATTGACACGTAATTTGACGCACATTATTAGTTATCGAGACAAAAGACTTTTAGTTTTACTGTGAAAGCGCATGCTAACCTGTGTTGTAACTAAACTGTTTAGCTATTCCGTTTACTGCTAACCTGGAAAGAAATCGAATAAATTCAACATAATAAAATTACGATTTATACGATTCCGTGTCTCGCGTCACCCGTGTTGCTAACCTGAGAATCCAGAGACGGAAAATACCAGAAAATCCCTCGATCCCAGGCCCTTTCGAGAGGGGAAGGGGGGAAAGGCCCTGGCGTCGGCCGGTCACGTGACATAAAAACACCCAGATATAGTGGGTGTTTTAAAATTTTAATTATTTATGCAAAATTTCTAATTTGCCTGCATAATTTCTCGCAAGATTTCCTTATATCTTTAAAGATCAGCTTTTTAATTGAATAGTGTTCTGCAAGAATACCTGCCAGTACAGTATCATATCCAATGTTAGACGCTCGTGTTATGAGTTGTTGTTGCCTTTCGGTTAAAAGAGATTGAGCTGCTTCCAGCGTAAAATTAAACGAACACCCAGCTTCTGAAGATTGTTTAGGCAAAATATTAACAGCTTGCCTATTTCCACTTTGACTTTGTGTGTTTGAGGATGCTTCAGTTTCTACGGTCACGTCAGCCTCGGTTGTTGTTGTTGTTGTTGTTGTTGTTGTGGTCGTCGTCGTCGTCGTCGTCGTCGTCGTCGTCGTCGTCGTCGTCGTCGTCGTCGTCGTCGTCGTCGTCGTCGTCGTCGTTGTTGTTGTTGTTGTTGTTGTTGTTGTGTTTGAGGATGTTGTAAACAATTGTTTTGCCGAACTTAATTGTGACTGATTTATTTGATGAGTGCGCTTCGAAGACTGTTGTGTTGGCGACTGTAACCCTATGACTGTAACATGCATCTTTTAACACAGAATTCATCGGGAGGTTTTTCGTGCAAAGATTGAGCTTTAACAATGAAATCTTCCATCTTATTCATGAACGCGACGCACTGCCTACATAGCACTTTCGAGTTGCTCACCCCTTTGTCCGCCATCATGAATATGCATATTAAATAACATTTGGATAAATTAATCTCAAACTATCAAAGTTGCATAAATTTTCAAAATTCACAAGCCAATCATAAGACAGAATTCACCAACCGACGCCAGGGCCTTTTCCCCTCCCCCCCCCTCGAATGGCTCGAAAGGCCCTGGGATCGAGGTTGCTAAATTCGTACTAATAGTCTAATACTAGCGCGAATTTTGATGTAAACAAATTCTTCCCCAATATAATGCTGATATCACAGAGTAGAGATCATCAGGAGTATGATCTCTACAGGAGTATGATCTCTACAGGAGTATGATCTCTACAGGAGTATGATCTCTACAGGAGTATGATCTCTACAGGAGTATGATCTCTACTCTATGCTGATATGCTATTAGGGGATTTTAAACCGTATTTGGTTTTGAGGCTCTCGACAAAATTTTGAAATATTTTATTTCTTTATCATTTCACTGTGCTGATTTTCACACCTTGAATTACTATTTACTATATTGGAGAAAAAGGGCAAAATATTCATGATTTAAAAACTGCCCATTTTTCTAGAATCAATGGGCTTTACTCTCGGTTTCAGTTTGCTTTTCAAAACGCGATTCTAATATTAGTTCAAAATTACGTAACGTTGTTTACTAATTAGCCAACTTCCAATGAAATTACACAACAAATGTTCCAAATTTGCCACCTAAGTTCGAAATTAGGTTGCTAAGTTCAAAACTAGGTTCCAAAGTACGTTTCGAATTACAAATTGACATTAGACATTGTTCTAATGTCAATTCGTAATTCGGAACGTACTTTGGAACCTAGTTTTGAACTTAGCAACCTATTTCGAACTTAGCCGTTGCAAATTTGGAACATTTGTTGAATTGTTGTGTAATTTCATTGGAAGTTGGCTAATTAGTAAACATGAACTAATATTAGAATCGCGTTTTGAAAAGCAAACTGAAACCGAGAGTAATCTCTCAACCGAATCGCTTTAACAAGCAAGAATAGCATAAAACATAGAATTTCTGGCAGCATTTTCAAAGGTACTTTTGTGAACAATTTCAGATCACATAAATAGTGTCGCCGTTTTTGGTATCAGCGCGAATTTTTATATCCATCTTACTTTGATTAATGGTTAAGAAAGCTTCGGACTATCGTTTAAGGATACAGTAGTCCCGTCGGTCGGCCGTGGCTGGGCTATCGAACGGTGCGGCTCAAATTTCGTGTTAGATGCTGGGCACAAACATATTCATACTGCAGATATTGTTAGAAAAAAAGGTTTGAGTTGCTGGCAAGCCGAAATGAATTTTAAGCCGAAATCGAGAGTTTTTAGGCCGCCTTCCCGAAATGTCGCGCAACTAAACGATAAACGATTGCCGAAAATCGAAAATTACGATGCTATGCTTTCTTTTTCTTGATTCTGATTCACAATGCTTAACTTTTCGAGTAATGAGCAGAGCGAACGTAAAAGTGTGTGCACTTGTGCACTTTTCGTTCAATGACATAAACAAACTGCGAAGACAGTAAGGAACTTTTTGCAATTTTACGATTTCAGCGATATTTAGGTAACTTTTTCGTGTTAAAGCTCATATACACTCATAAACAATATTGTACTTCATTCAGCGACACTGACTTGGCCATTGTGTGTCAAATTTATTCTATTGTTGTGCCATTATTTTGACTATTTGTTTTGTATTTTTCAATGTTTAAATAAGCCAAGAATCAAATTATATATTGAGTGCTGAAAATTTACAAAATAAATGCTAAATTATAATATATTATCGATGTTAGTTTACTCAAACATAAACTACATTTTTTTTAGACGTTGCAGCAATAATTCTATGTTTCTTTTGCAAAACATTCACATGAAGTCAATAATAATTTATTTGTGAGTTTAGTAGGGTTGAATTCGTTTGTGACTTTAATCTGTAATTTATTTTAATATAAAGATGTCGTCTCATGTTTAAGAGTTAGGTCAACAAAATATCACAATTTTTCATCTACTCACTCACAACTTACTAGAAATATAATCATATGCACTGTGCCTGTGCATGCTGGTAATGTCAATGACCTGCTCCTGTATCGTTATCTTTTATTCTTTTGACTTTCTTGTATAGACTTTTAAAAAGTTGTTGGTTCAAATTAGCCTGTAATAGTTGTTTTCCTGTTCTTTATAGAGTAACACTGGCCAAGTCTATTTTATTTGTTGCTTTAAAGTTGCTATATGGCAAATTAAATATATAGCCTTTAATTATGTTTATTTATTTATTTATTTATTTATTTATTTATTAAAATATACACGCATAGTTACATCTTATATTACTTATATTATCAGACAAACAATACAAACAAAACTCAACAAATGGGGTATACGCTACAGCTGCCAATTACAGCCAACACGCCCTTTAGTCTTGGCTACACACAAAACATACATATTCAATTAAATAAACATGACTTGACGTTGAGCGAAGTTTTTAAATATTACATGAGACTTATTACACGACAGACAAATTGATCATGTCAGGATTCTCGGAATAAAACGTTTGTATAATACTCGTATAATACGTTTAAAGTCCTTTTAAAGTAGCGTTTTTGTTCGGCGTCTGCCCGTCGATGTTTTTGGCAATATATTCCACACTCGCTGATCTCTTCAGAGAAAGGATTCTGGAATTATTTTGTCTTGCATTTTGTTGTTGTGAAACAGTAGGCAGTCAGGATCGGCTGATCTTGCGGTTCTATCCCGGTTCTGTTTTGTTGTCTATTGATTCTTGATTGATGCTCATAGACCCATGACGACATCAACGTGCGTTTCTTAATATATACCGCAATATTTACAAAAAATATATCAGTTGTGTATTTTCTCTATTAGCTGTAATGTAGAATTAGATTGCATTTATTAATCTAGACAACTACGAACACTCAAATATCCTATAAAGGCAAAGAATAGACAAGAAGAATCAACTAAATCAAAAGGTCGAAGAAAGTACGCACTTCGGAAAAGAAATAAATAAAATAAACAACAAAGGGTCAAATCAGTGGTCAAATCACTAGTACAATTACAATTACAAATATATATATGGCTAACATGAAAAATCTTACTACCTAATCGCTGAAATCAAATCGTTTTGTAAGTTTTAAGTTTCTTCCTCAGTCTTCTTTGTTTCGTGAATACAAAACTGGAAAAAAACACGCGTTACGTTCGTTCATTGGTCGTCTAATTAGGCGCTAATTATTGATGACCAGTGATCATAACCAGAAATTTGTAGCATAGCAACAGCATAGTAATTTTCGGCAATCGTTTGTTTTTGACGTTGCGGACGACGGCCGAAGAACTCCTAAAACTCGATTTTCATTCAAAAAATTTTTTCTTTTTAACAACAACTCAAACCTCTTCATCTTCTCTATCTATCTAGTGTTTGTTGCTTTTGTTTAACACGAAGTTGCAGTTGCCCGTCAGCGTTTTTAGAGCGCATATCTTGGCCGGCCGACTATAATATTTAGTGCTAATACTTACTGCAAAACCAGGAATTATGCCCCACATATAGCCACAACTACGTTTAATCCCCACAGGGCTCCCCCCCTTTGAAAGTTCTGGCTACGTCCCTGCAGTAGTCTCGTTTTGAGGCGCTCGGCTAGATTTTTTACAATCTGAAGTTGAAAATTTGCCTTTTTTCTTATTTTTCACAAAATGGCGATTTTGGTCCTACCAAATCTCACAGGTTTCGATAATAAGAAAACTATTTCAGTAATTTTGGTATCGAAAAATTAGTAAAAAATTAAATTCCAACCAACCGTAAGTTGAACTTTTTAATTTTATCTGTTCACGGAGCCAAAACAACTAGCATCTTCGAACAAAGTAAAATTTCGCTCATGTTTCGTCGTAGAATAATATCCTTTAAAATTCTCTGATTTCAGTCCAATTTCTTTCGTCCTGTTTATTTTGTCATAAACTTTGTAGAAAAGTATTTTAATACTGATAAATCGACTGTTTTCTGGCCAAAAAAGACACTGGAAAACTTGATTTGCTCATTTTAACAAATTTTGAAAGAATTGTTTGCGTGCGCCCGCAATTTGCTGACCAGCGCTGGGAAAATTCCAGTGGAAAATTGCTACCTGTTTATATTTTATAATACCTGTTATAATCAAATTACTTTATAATTTACCAATATATTACCAATAATTACCTGTTATTCAAATGTCAATATTTGAAATAATTGTTCAAATAGAGCTAATTAGCCTGAAAATTATCGAACATTATCTTGTAATGTAGCGAATATTATCGAATATTGTCAGCATTAATTTAATAGAAGAATGAGTTCCTAATAGGACTATATTAAAATATTTCGCCTGCGTACGGAATTCCTATCGAAAGCGTCGTATTTCAACCGTGAATTGCAGCTCTTGCAGTGTTGCTCTGTAGACGTTTATAGACGTGAAGGTTGGTCGTTTTAAGATGTTGGTCGTTTTAAGATGTACTATAATTTAGATGTTTGAGCTCATTTTATAAACAGCTTACTAAAAGTACATTGCAATGATTGTTTTGCTATTATAGAGCTTAGAAGACGTTATCGTTTCAGTTAAATACATCTGAGGTCGATGCACCATGGCGTTTCTGTCGAACTCCCTGAATGTCGCAGGTCGTGCTCTGAGATCAAGTGCATATCTATCCAACGTAATACGTAGAGCTTGTTACTCCCAAACGCAGGTGAATATAATTTCCCAACGTAAAATAAATTGTAGTAGATTCAGTCGTTGTATTTGCAAAAGATTAGGAACAAATGAATCCGAGAATTCGGTATTTTGGCATGATTTTGGCTCTTTCTCGATATATATGAGCAACCGAAATAGGCGTTAGGGATTATTAGAGTTAGGGTTATAGGTTGGGGGTTAGGGTTAGTTGCTCATATATTGAGAAAGCGTCTATATTTTGTTGTATTGCGAAGCCAAGTCCTTTCTAATTTGCACAATCAATAGTATAAACTTCAGTGTCCTATTAAATTAGATCTATACTGTATAAACTACATCGATCATCACTATATAATCCTATATAAACATGTGAATAACATTGATCGAGCATTTGTCTTAGTCTGTAGTATTGGATTAAATGCTTTCATAGAATTGTTATTTGGTCAACTTTGCTGTTAATCACATGACTAAACCACATGCAAACGCATCAATTAACATAGGGGTCATTCAGAAAATATGTGACGCTTTTTTGGCCATTTTTTTACACCCCCGTGACGCGCTGTGACGTTTGGTAATACACCCCATGCAAAAATACGTGACGCCAAACAAATCCCCCCCCCCTATGTTAAGCATGATCATAAATTTGAATCTACACACCTAAAAATCTCACAACCTAAAAATGATTCACGAATTGAATCGATTATTCAATTTTCAAATACTTCATGTAAAAGAAACTACTTGATATGAATATACAAGTACTTCATGTAAAGAAACTTCTTCGAGTAATATTTTAATTCGGGAGTCTCACCATGCGGTAGATATAAATACTGTATAAAAATGTGGTCTAGTTTATCTAGTATGTATTATTTAAATAATAATGAAAATATGATAAATGTAATATAATTTTAAATGTACCGGCATATTAAATATTAAAAATGTCATGTGACTGAGGTTGTTTTACCCCCTCCCCCCTTGTGACGACGTGTGACACTACGTCAATCACCCCCCTACCCCCCGAAGCGTCACGTATTTTCTGAATGACCCCGTACCAATGTTGGCAGCATTTCAAAATTGTCACAATCTATACTGCATGCAGCCCAAATTGTACAGTACTGGGGCCTGTTGTTCAAAGCATGATTAGCCATAACCCTGGGTTAATATTTAATCTGCTGTTTTGGTTTGCATTCCTGCACATCTGTTTATTACAATTAAACTTTAGCAAATAGGACTTCTATTCATCCCACTGATCTGAAAATCAGTGCTGTAGGAAGCTTTTTCAGATTGGGGGGCTGAAATTCATCGAAAGCGTATCTATCTAAAAGTCTTTGGAAGTTAATTAGGCTAGTGACCTAAAATACTTTTCCAAGAGTTACAGAAGTATTTCTGTTCAAAAATGGTAAGTGAAATGTTAACTGAAATCAATTTGTAATATATTTCAGAAATTGGGAGAGGGGTTGGGGGGTATCAGATTTAACAATTGGAATTTTGTACAGCAAATTTTGCCTTATTGGTTGGGCAAAAATTTGTTCAATTAGTCACGTTGACTCGTTGAGTAAGAACAAGAAAACCTTTTGGTTTTGGCTGGCCCCTTTACGTTATGTCGAGACCAAGAAAACTCAGTCAATTTTAATTCAATTTTAATGTTTTTTATTCAAGACTTTTTATCAGAAAACACAAGAAAACTAGTTCCCATACATATATATATATATACTGGGTTTGGTGGATAATCCAAGTGACTAGATATATACACAATTTAAGACCTAACCAGGAACGGTTGCGAAAAATGCAACACTACGTCCTCTGGCAGGAATTGAACCCACGGCCCTGCGATTCCGGTGCAGCGCTCTAACCAACTGAGCTACAGAGGCCAGTTGCTGAGCTGTAACCGTAAGTTCAGTATATATAGGTGATCGGGTGTGCGGGTTGTGATAAGGTTAACTTCAAAGATTTTTTTGCACTTCACTTGGTTGAACTAGAATACTGGGTTTGGTGGATAATCCAAGTGACTAGATATATACACAATTTAAGACCTAACCAGGAACGGTTGCGAAAAATGCAACACAATTACAGGTATGAAGATCCTTCTGCTTTCACTGTAAGATTTTAGTAAAAAATAGTATTTCAAACATTTTTTGTGATAGCTGAGGAAGGAGCATGCGTGATAGGTCGTTCTTGTTCATGTTGCCATGATATTAGTCTTATCTTTCCATATAAAGAGAAATAGCCTGGCACACTTCTTAAAACTCGTGAAAAATGGACAATGAGTCTTGTCTTTCATATGCAGTGAATTACAGTAAAAGCTTCAATTATCCTGGAATATCCTTTAGAAATTGTGTGAAATGGAAACAAAGTTGTGAGATTTAGGTAAAAATTGTGTGACATCGTACGCGATAAAATCATGTGAGTTGGCAGGTCTGTAACCAGCCTAACCAGGTTTTGAACAACCACCCCCAGTACAGTACCAGAGCTGTATTCAGAGATTATTTGGGCACACCTGTCAGTGATTGACAGCCTCTAATGGGACCAGGGGAATGCATCTCCACCTCTGGATTATTTTAAAACTCAGTGTCCCAGAAGTACAGTACTTACGCTACTTACCACCTCATTGGGCTGCTCAGAGACATTGGGGCCCAGGACAAATTGTAACTTTGGGGTTCTTCAAAGATTTTCGGGGTCATGTACTGTACTCCTTTAGAAAACTGATTTCCATATTCTTGAACGTCCTTTAGTCTATCCTGAAGATTTAATTAACATTCTCAATTCACATTCAGTACTTTATAAAGATCTGGAAATCTAGGATCTATAGAATGCCAAATTCCTGCATTCTGGGAGACTAGTAGTAGAAGAATAACAATGGTGCACTTAGAGGCAAACATTAGAAAAGTGATGAGGGGGGAGGGGGACTTTTTTGATCTTGCATGAAATATTTTCCTTTCATTTTCCTTTGTGCACAGCACCTCGCATATGCATTCCAAGGCGCACCTGAGAAATTTTAGGTGGTTTTGCGCACCCGCACTTCAGGTGCGGCCTGATTGCGCAGCCAGGATCTTGTTGAAAAGTGCCATACTCTGCAGTCTTCACTAGATGGAATACTCGAACAGAAATTTATATACATTTTTTAGACCTAGCCAGGAACAGTTTAGCCTAATCCCAGACCCTCTTTGTGGGCTCTGTAGGGTAGAATAAGAAAAACGTAATACAGAGGACGTCGTAGAAGTTATAGGACCGGAGGTTATGGACAATTTCATGGCTTTTCATCAACATACGAAAACCAGACCGAGCGTACGAACTACGAACTTCTGGGTATTTTGGAAAACAAAATGTGTTTAACTATGACATCAAAACTATGTTTTTGTCTGTCTAGAATTCATATTGGACAAACAAATTGCCAGACGATTTGTTCGTCAAGACGACTTGTCCGTCTTCTAGTGTGAAACGGCTATTATGATATCGTCCCTCGAGCGATAAAACTGATATCACCTCTCGTGTGATAACCTATACATATATATAATGACAAATTAGGGTTGATTCGCGTGTGCCTAAAAGATATAAACAAAATCTCGACGTTTCGAGCTAAAGCCCTTCGTCAGGAGAAATTAGTAGACAGATAAACACATTACATCAGCTTTTATAGCAACGCTATAAAAGCTGTCACGTGAACAAAATATTAACCAATGAAAATAAAGTAGTCATAACAATCATAACAAAATAGAATTAATACGTAAAGATATAGACTGCGTGCAGGCTTCGGCCCGATTATAGGGTCGAAGGCCTGCGTACAGGCGTTACACTTATCAAAGCGCTATAAATGTCGTACAAGGGAAGGGAAGAGGGGATATAGAGGAAAGCATATAAGAAGTATTTACGAGAAAAGAATGAGCTAGATGAAGGAGAGGCGCTCATTGATACCATCAGGCTGAATGGTGCCAAGTTTAAAAATGAGACGCTTTTCTTGCTTCCGACGGGTATCATTGCCACCAATAATGGGATGAATGGCGCATATTTTCATATCAGAAAAGGAGTGGTTGGCACTGTTGAAGTGCCTAGCAACCGGTTTGTTGTGCACATTGTTCTTAACATCACGCAAGTGCTCCGCAAACCTATCGCCTAAACGTCTTCCAGTCTCTCCGATGTAGAGCAAGCCACATTTGCTGCAAGAGATGCAGTAAACGAGGTTGGAGGAGATGCACGTGAAACTGTGCTTGATGACAAACTGAGATTTTGGAGCCGAAATACAGGTGGCGAGGTTTAAATGCTTGCAAGTGTAGCACTTAGCACGACCACAGGAAACAGTGCCAGCTGGTGACACAGAGTCCTGTCGCAGTGAGCTGTGCACTAGGGTTTCCCGGATGTTTTTACTGTGTCGAAAAGAGACTAGTGGGGTCTCGGAGAAAATGGAAGACGTTGCAGGGTCATTTTTAAGTAGATTAAAATTCCGGCAAATGCTGTCCCTTACTTTAAAATTGAAGGGATGAAAGGTTAAAACTAAAGGTACTTTTTGATTAGAAATTGCAACCGAAGGTTCTCTTAAGGTGTCTGAACGGGGTATAAGGGAGGCCTTGTTAAGGGCAGTATCTAAAAGATGGGAAGGATGGCCACGATTCACAAAAAAGCTTCTCATTTCTGAACATTTGGCATCGAAGTCGTCGTCTTCACTGCAGAGGCGACGAAGACGTAAGAATTGAGAGTAAGGGATAGCACACTGTTAATTTCAAGGAGTTATTTTAACTCCGCCATAGGAGTTAAAATTACTCCCTGTGGGAGAGTAAAAATTTTGGAGTAAAATCTACTCCAAAAATGGAGTTAAAACTACTCCATTTCGGTACGCATTCCAGAATTTACTCCACTGGGAGTCATTTTAACTCCACTGAAGGAGTAAAACTTACTCCAGCAAAGGAGTAGAAATAATGGAGTAATTTTTACTCCTTAATATTACTCTAGGAGTCCGGAGTCGTTTTAACTCCTGAATTTTACCGCGGCCAAAGTTATTTAACTCCAATATTATGAGATTCTTTCACTGGGCGTAGGGACTAGTTAAGATATTTGCTAGTGATACAAAATTAAGAAGTTCCTGCTATTTAATTAGCTGACGAAGTATTATTATTATTATTATTATTAATTAAATCAATTAAATAAAATAAAATTTAGCTCCGGTAACGTCGCCAAGTCAAAAGTGGGAATGGCGGAATGCTGTATTATGCATTGGCTTTATACATTCTTTACTGTTAAACCGCGAGCGGTAATCGAAGCCGGGTCTGTCGTGAATCGCCAACGTACTTTTCTCACTCAAAGTCAAAGGATTTATTTACATTTTTGGATTGGATTGATATTTTTTCTGCTGAGAAAAATGCTTCCCTCTGTTAACCAAACAAGTGGAAACACTCGTGTCTGCACCAATCAACGCGTTAGGGATGTATCACGTGTTATAGTAATTTGATTCTATATTCACACATGCGAAATCATGCGCCAAATTCGATATTTTTAATATTTTGCTACAAAAGTTCAAGGAGAGGAGAGTTTTACCCAAATTTTCTTATATATATATTCACGAAAACCGGACAAATTACACGGACTTTGTTGCGAAGGTATGTTTATTGTTATTTGCTATTTTGTGTACGATTATTTACTCGATAGGTGGTTATATTTTCTATTGAAGACTGTATACAAATCTCTTCGACGCACTGAGGTCAAAATGAAATCGTCTTGAGTTGTATACAGTAAATTTTCGAGTAATTTCTTCTAGCAGAAGTATATAACTTAGTTTATTGTTTGCCAAATTTTGATTTAGGCAATTGACGGTCTGATTGAGGAGTGCTGCCGCTGCTGTGTAAAGACAAACGCGGTTAAAGTGCCTGAAGGTAAGACGAATATTCCCATGTTTTGTTGCCATTTTAATTTGTATATAAGATTTAGTATTCGTATGGCGAATAGTTAGGTATTCAAATTGTTTTATAACCAGTGATCTACTGGGACTAATCTGTATATGTAATAATTTTTAATAGTAGATGATTTTTGCATAAAATTGAAGTTAATTCATTATATATTTGAGAATATTTTTGTAATAACATGACCTTGCTTTTTTATACATGGAGATAGGATTCCTTTAGCAGGGTTAGTGACCAAGAGAGTCATAGAAAGCAAGGGTTTACATGATTTAGGGTGATGCTACTGACACAGTTCTGTTACCCCGGTTAAGGAAAACACTGCATGGTCACGAAGCATGCTGTATTTGAAAATGACACGGCTCAGGTGATATTGCTTAAAATATTCACCAGGTTGATATGCATACCATACTGACATTCATTACATACCAAATATAATATATGAATTGAAGGGTTTTGTAGATGGAAAATTATTGAGTGTTTATTATATACATTTATTAGACCTAACCAGGAACAGCTGCAAAAAAATGCAACTATAGGTCCCTGGCAGGAATTGAACATGCGGACCTGCGATTCTGGTGCAGCTCTCTAACCAACTGAGCTACAGAGTCCAGTTGTCCATTGTATATAATTTACACTCAATAATTTTCCATCTACAAAACCCTTCAATTATTATTCTATCGGGTGAGATGCCAACAAAATCTAGATATTTACCCACAACTTAACATGGCAGTACCCTAGTATATATACATGAGCTTGTGGTTAGAGCTCGACAACTGGACTCTGTAGCTCAGTTGGTTAGAGCGCTGCATCGGAATCGCAGGGCGCAGGTTCAATTCCTGCCATGGACTTATAGTTGCATTTTTCGCAGCTGTTCCTGGTTAGGTGTAATAAATTTATATAATTTACACTCAATAATTTTCCATCTACAAAACTCTTCAATTATTATTCTGTCGAGTGAGATGCCAACAAAATCTAGATATTTACCCACAACTTAACATGGCAGTACCCTAGTATATATACATGAACTTGTGGTTAGAGCTTGACAACTGGACTCTGTAGCTCAGTTGGTTAGAGCGCTGCACCGGAATCGCAGGGCCGTAGATTCAATTCCTGCCAGGGACCTATAGTTGCATCATTGAAATCATTGATGTCGGAAACTTATGTGAGGCTTAATCTTCGCAGCTGCCTTAGCCTGTAAAGCAAGCCCTCATTGAAGCTGAAAGAGTAAACATGAAAGCCGGGTATTACAGGAGACCCTCGTTCCTCTTTCTGCTCCAAGATGGTCTGCTATGCACGCTACGGCTGGCTCGGCCACTAGATGTCATATGAACTATATGCAGTATCCGGCCGGATAATCAGGTCAGATCTGTTTCAACTATTCGGTGCATCCCTATTGTCAAAGCCCATGTGTCAGTATAGTTTGTTTAATAAATGTTCGCTGATTCATTAGCTCACAAATCAATATAAGTGCTTGAGATTTTTCAAATTATTTGTATAACCAATAATCTTCTGCTGCTGTTTTATTAACCTTATATTTTTTCTTAGGGATTGTTTTAATGAATTGATACAGTAATATCCTGATGCTGAAGTTGATTGAAGTTTAATACTACCACTATAATCAAGTCAATATCATGGCATCCTACTTCATTGTCAATATTGGAAATGTTATTCATTTGTTGGAGAACATAATATATGGAATACCAAGCAAAGCAAGGAGATGAGTGGCCAACTTGTGGTATACAACTTGTTTAGTACTAAAATTCTACCAATTGACCCACATAACATGATAATGCTGTGAACACTACAAGCATGTTATAACCATGATATCATTCGAAGAATGATGAGCCTAACAATGTAAATAACTAGAGCAAATTGCATGCCTGTTGTATATATCATATTTTGCTGAGAAAATATATTATTTTGACCTTAAAATGTTTTTATTGATTTCTAACCTTAATTAAGAGCCCTTCCTTACTCTAATCTATAGGAGTTATTTTGACTCCCAAATTGGAGTAAAGGGAAAAGGTACAGAATGACTCCTTTTGTGGAGTAAACTTTACTCCAGTTTTTTAACTCCATTTCTGGAGTAATTTTTACTCCATTCTTAGAGTAGTTTTTACTCCTACTGGAGTAAATTTCACTCCACTTATGGAGTACAATTTACTCCAAAATTGGAGTTAAAAAACTGGAGTAAAATTTACTCCAGAAAAGGAGTCATTCTGTACCTTTTTTTTTTACTCCACTTTTGGAGTTAAAATAACTCCTTGAAATTAACAGTGCAGTTTTAGTGTGCTTAGGATGACAGGATGAGAAGAGAAGATAGCTGTGGGAGTCAGTAGGCTTGGGAGTCAGTAGGCATATATATAATGTTGTGTTATGATTCACTCGGTAATATGATAAGTTGAAATGCATGTTCTCGAGTGCTTATTTCCAAATTTGGAAATAATCACTCGAGAACATTTCATGCAAGACGAAATTAAACTTTGAAAAAACAATCAATGCTATTTTTCCGGGGATTAATTCCATTCACATCCCACATTTTTGACTTATCAAAACTATAAAACGAACTGGATTTCCATAGATCGATTCTGCTATATATCACTGATATAGAATCACGGATTTGTATTAAAAGTCATTGAATACTTCACATACATATGAGTCCATTTGCACGAAATATATATTGTTAGACTATAGTCTATAGTCTATAGTCTATAGTCTATATAAACAAAACGACACGTCTGATGCACGCCTGATTTGTATACTGTCGAATATTCTAGAAAAGTTGTATCATATATATATACCTAACTTACATTACTAAATATCGTTAGTTTAAGAATGTCTCAACCTAATTTAAGTTCTTCCCGCCAGAGGCAAGTAGGCAACGGCAATGGTGGTGCAGAAAACTGTAACATTCGTGCACGTAAAGCAGAAAACAAATATTTTAGGGAGACTGCATGGATATTTCAATAGAATGCCATGGAACTGCTAGATGTCATTGTTAATTTCCTTTTCGACTTGTCCTTAGTGGAGCAAACATTTCCTGCCGTGATGCTTAGGCGTACTGATATATTATATATAGGCCTATAGACAGCGAAATAGTTTACATTCTATATATACAGACTAACAGATTTAAAGCATCACTTAATAGTATATATACGATACACAAACCCAAAGGCAAAGGATTTTTATTTCTAGTTTTTAATAATTCTGCGATTGCTAGGTGGCGTGTATTTAAAACTAATCATAAAAAGGTGAAACATAATTATCCAGTTTTCATTTACTGATACCGATATATGAGCAGATTAAAGTCGACCCCCGGCTAAAATATGTAATTTGGTCTGCAACAGGCTGTTTCATCTGTAAAAGAATCATCAGTTTAACAGATGAAACAGCCTGTTGCTCTAACTATATGTTGTCGAGCACTCTCTGCGTTTCGTAGACCTAAACCTACATGCACGTATATATATATACTGCATCTTCACGCGTTGTGGAATGTTGATGTCAGAAAAAGTGCTCAATGCCTTTTGCAGCAGAGCGAGTTATACTCAAAGATCTTTACTGAAAATATTTATTGCTACTTTAAGTTTCACGCATTACAACGATCATCAGGCAACTAATGATCTTTGCCTGATGATCGTTGTAATGCGTGAAACTTGTCTGATGATCGTTGTAATGCGGCGTGAAACTTGTCTGATGATCGTTGTAATGCGTGAAACTTAAAGTAGCAATAAACATTTTCAGTAAAGATCTTTGAGTATATATATATATATATATTAAGGAAAGATTGTTCTTCAAGCTTTTAGTATTCAGAAAATCATCTGAACTCCCAACGGGATTCGAACCCGTGTCTCCCGATTGCCGAATCCCGTTGATCTTAATATATATATATATATATATATACAAGCTTACAACATGTACTATATCACATACATAGTATATGAAAACAACCACAAATATATATATATATATATATATATATATATATCAGGCTTTCTTGCTGTCCTACTTTTCCCACTTTTTTTTCACACTCATACTTTTCCTACTTTTTATTAAAAATTGATTGATTTTTCTACTTTTTCCTACTTTTTTCTTAAAATCCTACTTTTTTAAGAATCTTTACAATTCGTACATAAATCTATCTAAATCTCCTTCGAAATCCCACAAATCTCCTTGGAAATCCCAAAAGTCAGCTTGGAAATTCAAAAAATCTCTTTGAAATCCCAAAAATCTCCTTGGAAATCCCAAAAATCTCTTTGAAAATCCAAAAAACCTCCTTGTAAATTCCATCGATCTCCTTGCATGTAAATTACAAAGATCTCCTTGAAATCCCAAATATCTCCTTGGAAATATCAAACATTTTCTTCAATTCAAAAACTCCAGTCCAGGATTATCAGCGAAAATCACATAATAATTCTGTGGTATTTTCATGCAAATTAAACACAAAATATTCCTATTTTTGTCCTACTTTTTTGTATATTTCCTACTTTATTCCTACTTTTCCTAAAATTTTAGTCCTACTTTTATCCTACTTTTTTACATATGTCTGCCAGATATATATATACAGCCAATTCAATTAAGGTTGTCCTTTCAAAAGCGTAAACGATAAACTATGAGCGCACAATGGATGATGGGTTATTGTTTATTTAGACCAGTAAACTCGAAATTTTTTCTTTTAAAACGATGTCTATAGGCATATAGAAAACTTACGATAGAAAACCTACAAAAGCCTTGAGTTTAATTACCTAAATAGGCGATATCCTATCATCGTTTGATCGCTCAGAGTTTACGGTTCACGCTTTTGGAAAGACAACCTTTATTGAATTAGCTGTATATATAGATTTTCGCTTACCTCAAAACTTGTCTGCAACAGACTGTTTCATCTGTAAAAGAATCATCAGGCAGTGACAAGTATCGAAAGAAATGACCGCTTATATGCTTCCTGCCGGGGCGTGGGGGTGTATATGTGGGAGACAATGTGTGCATGCATGGCTTTGTTTGCGTTGTTTACGTGAAATTTGTTACGATGACGACATCGTGAAATTATTTCAGCTCTTTTGTTGAGTAAACAATTCTTGTTTTTTTCATTCAAAATACAAAATGTTTCTTCTAAACATAAATTATATGCACGTATATATATATATATATATATATGTATATATATAGACAATCTTAATTGTTAAGAAACACTAAAATATCTGAGTTCAATGTAAGAATTATTAACAGTATCCATAAAAGAACCATCTTTCAGCTTTGCATTGCAATTTTGCTCAAACAACCTACATTATACTGTACAGTATCTTGTGTTCAATAATAGAAAAAGATATTTGGGTAATTGTGCCTTCATTGGAATATTAGTCTCGAAATTTGCATACTTTATGGCAAAAATCATTAATTATGTTTAATATAACCATTTAGCAGCAATGTGCTGGGCTTAGCTAGAATATGCTAGTATATAAAGAGCATGTTTGCACTTAATTGACTAAGGCCTTGTACAAGTACAAATGTTACACAGACGACACAGAGAGCATGTTCAGAATTTAGAAATATGCGGAGTAGAGGTTACAGCTTTTAGTACAGTGACTGTAAATGAAAAAAAATAATAGCCATGCAATGTGAATGATATTTCTTTAAATTAATCTCAAAATTCATTCCTATTTTCTTTCCTTATTTTACAGCTCAAAGTTGATTCCAACCCAGAGATAAAATATAACCAAGTAAGCTAATATATAATATGTGCTAGTAAAACACTACAATGGTAATGAGCACCAGAACAATCACAACCTTATTCTGCATGCATCAATAAACTAATAAAACACATTGAACTAGACAATTAGCTGTGAATGCTATCTTCACCCTGAAAGTTGAACCAATTGTGCACTGCAGGGTATGAGATATATGAGATATGGTAAGAACGTGCCAAGAATGATTTGTATCTTAAAGCAATCGTATGGCAGTTTGTACAGTGTTAAGGTAGCTTTTAATTATTGTCCTGGGGAGTCCAATGGTTGGTTGAAACATTGGTTAATACGTCGACTTGATTTTATTCAATGAGAAACATGATCCAAATTGAGTAATTGGCTAAAGCCCCCCCCCCCCCCCCGTGCTCAGCAGTCCCTGATAAGTTTTGCTATTTACATTTGAAGCTACTGTATGGAATTTTGTTGCATAATTGTTTAGATTTTTATCAATAATAAATTTCAAGACTCTGTCAGTGGCAACACATTTCCAACCATCAATCCTGCTACAGAAGGGAAAATTTGTGATGTTGCTGAAGGAGGCGAGGTGCAGTGAACAAATTATCAATAATACGGGAATAAAGTATACATTCTATTTATATGCTGCAAACAAGGCGGCGCCTACTACTTTTCCCAGAACGTTTTTGTGGTATAATTTGCCTGGTATGTTTGGTGACTAACAAATCACGGATTTGAATGTAACCAATAAACAAACTGTAAAACTGACCCCAACCCTGGCCTTTTTGTCATATTTAACACTATTTATTGTATATCTTTAGGCCGATGTTGATCTTGCAGTCAAAGCAGCTGCAGAGGCGTTCAAACTTGGCAGTCCATGGAGAACTATGAATGCTTCTGATCGAGGCCAACTGTTATATCGACTTGCTGATTTAATCGAGAGAGACCGAGAATATTTAGCTGTATGTTTGGAATATTAATAGACTATCTTTTAATAGACATAGTTGTATATTTTATGTCATGTTTTACTGTGGAATATGTTCACTTTTTGAGTTTGAAGTTTTGAATTGTCAAGATTTGTTAGAAATCCTCTAGAAATTGGTTTATATGATCAATTTAACAAGAGATATTAGGATCCTGGAAAGAGAAGAAAGTTCATTTCATGCTCATGCACTACATGTATTTTCTTCAGAGTCTTGAAAGTCTTGACAATGGCAAACCGTGGAAAGACTCGTATTCAATTGATCTTCATCTGGCATTGAGATGTTATCGATATTTTGCTGGTTGGGCAGACAAGATACATGGGAAAACCGTTCCTTGTGGTAAATACATTGTAAAATCACCTTTGCTGAATTGCTAAACAAGGACACATTCATAGATATTTAGCAGAACAATTATACTCTACCGGTATAAATGGTACAACCCTGAATCTTTAAATGAGTTTGAAACTTACTGCTTCCTGAAACTCGTTTTTCAACCTCGTATTAATCTATCACAACCTATCATCAAGTACCGTATGAAAGCAAAAGGTGTTCAATTCAATTAAAATCATTGCCTCTATCATTATTTGGAAAATGTTCTCTCACGAAATGCACTCGTCGACAAGGGCGGACTGGCTACCTCAGAGGGGCCCGGGCGATCTGGGCTAGAAGAGGCCCCCCTTCCCCATCAGAAGACACAGAACTTCAAGCGGCAGTGCTTGCCTAGATTTCAAAAATAGATGATAGAACTGAGCGGGATTTACTCCACATTTTTGAAAATCGAATTCAAATTGTTTGGGTCGTGTTCAGTTATCAAAACTATGCATCCTTGTAGAAATTTTTCAGAATTACTGGAGCGTAGTATTATACATTCATATCCTTGTCTTCATTCGTTATGCTTAAAGTTTCTGTCTGTTTTCAAAATAATGAAGTCGAGGCTATACGCGTGTAGTGGTACGCTCCAGTAATTCTGCAAATGGTCAATTTAATAAAGATGTTGTGCCACATTTCCGTCCCCTGCATCCGCCCCCACCATTTCATCGACCCCCAGCGTTTCTAGGCCTAGTGTTTTCTTGCATTTTGGAATTGCGGCCGTTTTCGGGTCCCTGTGTTTTATCGCTCGTGCTTTAGGGGGTGCTCTTTCTAGATATGAAGCCAAATGTTTTCTATAAAAGAACAAATACTACACAATAAGAGAACGCCGGACTCCTCACAAGCGCGAGACTCGTGAGGTTTATGCATGCCGCCTATTCACATATGATTAATCTGGAACTGCTAGCGCTTATACTAAAAATAACGTAAAAGCCCATTTCAAAGGACCCAAAAGGACCAAGCAGGGGGCCCAGTGAGCCCGACTGGCCAGTCCGCCCCTGCTTGTCGAGTCTCGAAAGATTCAGAATTTCTCACCCCTTCCTGAGGCTTTTGCAACTATCGTAATTTATAGTGTTGTCTTTTACAACGGTAGTACATTCATTGAATGGTACTGTATATAGACGCCTCTGATGATACACACAACTGTAACGAGTAACAAATAAAGATATTTGCATAAAAAAATAACTGCATGCGCATGTATTCTGATTTGTCGGAATGGACTGAATGGAGAATAGAACTCAAATTTTCCCTCGCCATTTACCTATTTTAGATGGCGATTTCTTTGCATACACACGTCTTGAGCCAATTGGAGTGGTTGGACAAATTATTCCATGGAACTTTCCTTTATTGATGCAAGCTTGGAAACTTGGTCCAGCTCTGGCAGCTGGAACATGTGTTGTGATGAAACTTGCAGAACAAACTCCATTATCAGGACTTTACATTGCAGCTCTAGCTGCTGAGGTACTGTATATTCTAACACTTTCTGTTAGTGTTTCGGTGTAAATCAAATATCTAATTCACGCTCTTTATATTTTCCTGATGTTGACATATAAAAAAATGTGAGGGTGTTTTGGATGAAAAGCGCCTATTTGGAAAAAAATTGATAAAATGAAAGAATTGCATATATCACATCATTTAAAGGAATGTTAGTCATTTGAAAGAAAACACATTCCTTGGGACATATTATCGTACGATTATCGGATTATGCATGAGTGTAAATGGAGTGAGGGCAACAATAAAATGGTCTCGTATAAATTGAAACTCGTATGAGTATAGTTAATGCATGGAAGTATCTTCTGTATTTATCTTATGTTGCATGGCAATTGCCTCGTGTAACACGGTCTTTAATCTCTTTTTGAGTTACATAATAAAGACTATTTTTCTAGGCGGGATTTCCTCCTGGAGTTTTAAATATTGTTCCTGGTTATGGTCCAACTGCTGGAGCTGCCATTTCGGAACATTTGATGATAGATAAAGTTGCTTTCACTGGATCAACTGAGGTACGAACATACTGTACACCCCATGATCTTGGTTCATGCATGATTACATGGGAGAGGGGGACAGAGCTGCAAACAATATAGCGGACTGTTAATCATTGGTCCTGGAAATGCTTTCCACCGAAAATAGGTTAAGAATGAAGAAATGGAAGAAAAGCGGAGGGTAATGGGGGCATTTAATGGCTGAACTTATCTCTCCCCTTCCCCATGAAAATGTCGTCACAAAAGCTATATTTTGCTACTCCAAAGAAATTCTGGAGACGCTAGAATGTGGGTTACATTGCATTTGGGAGTTACATTGAAAACCAGAGTAGCCGAAACATGACTGAAGTGTTGTTTGTCCGCATTACACAGGTGGGAAAAATAATCCAAGAAGCCGCTGGTAGAAGTAACTTGAAGAACGTCACGCTCGAACTTGGTGGCAAGAGTCCTAGTATTGTATTTGCAGATTGTGACATAGATAACGCGGTTGAAATGAATCATGTTGGTCTGTTCCTCAATCAAGGTCAATGTTGTATTGCTGGTAGCAGAATATTTGTCGAGGAACCAATTTATGACGAATTTGTTGCTAAGAGTGTTGCTAAGGCTCAAGCAAGAGTTGTTGGTGATCCGTTTGATGAGAAGACAGATCAAGGTCCACAGGTAAACTAAGAAATAATGCAGTATGGTTATATCTGTAAGTTATCCCAGTGTCGAATAACGGCGGTTTTTAAGTGGCGATTTTTAACGAGTTGGGCCTTCCTGCGCCTTTGTCTGCCTGCACGCCTCCACTCGCAACCCTTGAAACCGCCATCTACGCAGGCTAATCATACAGCTATAGGTACTACCTGGTTACTAAATGTCGGTTCAAAATCAATTAGAGATTGACCAAAATTTCCAGAATCCTGTCCTCGCACGAAGCATCTCGCTGCTCGCGTTTGCATTTCTAGAGGGAACTCAGAGATTGCATACCTCCGCCAGCATATTATGTCAAAGTTTTTTACCTCTTGCCTTGGTTACGTTTCTCTGGCAGGCAAAAGCTTTTCAAAGCTCCCAAGAGAGCTTCGTTATTGTGATATACATTGTTCAATCACAATGGAGAACATAATCTTTTGGATAATCGGAATTTGCCTGCCAGCAAAATGTAAACAAGGCAATGTCCACTCGTGCATAAATTATACATGCACTAATTACGCATTCAGTTCTGTTCAGCCGGAGAAATCAAGACAAATTTGTGTGAATTTTTCATCCAATTTTCATCTAAACTGAACAAAAATATAATCAATGAGCTCTACAAATTTGCGTAGTAAAATGTTTGATATTTTTTAGTCATCGTGCTCACAAACAAACACACACACACGCGCACACACGCACATACTATCGAAACCAGGTGAAAACATAACCTCCTGAGTCCTGACGGAGGTAATAACTCGCTTTATGAACTTTCTAATTGCGAGATCTAAGCGCTCGTAAAGAGCTGCGACTTGTTTCGTCGTGCGAGTATACTTGTGCAACGGGTCATGGACTGATTAAAATCTAATGTCTAAATAATTCAAAAATGAATGTGTTTGCAGAGGAACTAATATTTCTGATCGTTTCCTGGTAGAAATTAAAAGAGTGGCCCAGTTCTCCCCTTTATGGCGGATTTAGATTGAGCTGTTATTCCTTAATTTTCTCCAACATCAGGTTGATAAAGAACAATTTCACAAAATCCTGGATTTAATTGAGAGTGGTAAAAGTGAAGGAGCAAAGTTGGAATGCGGAGGTGATCGAAGTTCAGATAAAGGATATTTCGTACAACCTACGGTCTTCACTGACGTGCAAGATGACATGCGTATTGCAAAAGAAGAGGTAAAACACTTCCGTTTTTATCAGAATATGCTTTATATTTTTATGAAATGTCATTCAAACCTCTACCAGTGTAGCCAAAGAAAGCGGATATTGGACGTCAATCATTTCTCTGAGCGGTCGCTGATTCGTTCTGTATATATTTTCCATATCAGGCTTCAGTCTTTACTATAATAATTGACTGAAGTTATTATTTCGCCACTAGAAACATAGAGACATGTTCAACTACTCCCGATTAAATTTGGCGGCTAAGTGTTTTCTATAATCTTTCATTCGAAATCGAAAAGTATTATTTTCCTTATTTCAATAATTAGCTAGATTTAGGATAAGTTTGTCCAGGTCTGTACTTATTCCCAGTGGCTAAATTTCGATTCAGGCGGTAATGGTACCTATTTCTATCTCTACTGTTTCAGATCTTTGGACCAGTTATGCAAATAATGAAGTTTAAAACAATCGATGAAGCAATTGAACGAGCAAATAATACCGTGTATGGCCTTGGTGCTGGGGTGTTCACCTCGAACTTGGAAAATGCTATCATGACATCGCATGGAGTCAGAGCTGGACTTATTTGGTAAGCAAAATTGAACAAGCTGTATGGGCATTGTATTTTCGAAGGAGTGAATCCTTGTATTTAAATAACCTGTGGATACTGTCAGGGGTGTGGTTAATGGGGGTGGGGGAGGGGGTGGGAGGGGATCAACCTCGTACCCAGGCCGTACCTACGAGCGTACCTACGAGGTAGGAGATGGAACGAAGATGAGATATGCACAACTAGCCGTATCTTTTCATTACTTTATTGCAATACACAAATTGAGATCCAGAAATTTACGTAGGAAGATGTATTTTCTCTCATTTTTAGTGCAAAGTTTCACTTTGCAACTATTGTGATTACAGGGCAAAAATTCACATAAGTGACTCAGATAGGCATAGATGGATAGATGTATAGAGTAAACAATCCGAGGGGAGCTTACACTTGATGTTCTCTATTAGGTTATATATAATTCAAGGGCTTATTATTACTTTTTCAAACATTGAAAAATTATTATTCACATATATTTAAGAGTTGCAAGAAATTACAGCTCTGTTACCTCAATTAAGCTCTATACAGTAACTATAAACATTTTGCATTTGAATTCGAAAAAATAGTTTAGTGTGAAAATGACTCTGATCTAAACGTGCATATTTAAATGTGCTAAACGTGCATATTGCCAAATCCATACCGTATTCATTTGCCTATATGATCAGTAGTTTACCCCATGAACTTTGCACTATCATTGGGATCTCTGAGTCTTTCAGTTAGTTTTAACTTTATTTTGTAATTAAGGAAAATTCTTAATTGTAGAATAGCTATTTTAGGTTGAAACATGGTATAAGTTTCTGGAGAGAATGTAATAATACTGTGTATAGATTAAATTATTATACTTGTAATATCTACTGTATTATTCCTCTGATTCTAATCAATCAATTCCAACTTTACTCCAACAGGGTCAATTGTTACGACATATTTGACTGTACCTTACCATTTGGCGGATACAAGATGTCTGGATCCGGAAGAGAATTGTAAGTTAATCAATATTTGTATATGAATAATGAACCCACTACTAGTATTTATGCATTTATACGTGGTATAATACGTCGCCTGGGGCCGGTTGTATAAAAAAGTAGTTAAAGTTAAACTATAGTTAGTGCGAAAGTTAACCAATCAGAATCGCGAATTTTACAGTTAACTACTATTTAACTACAAAACGGGTAGTTAAAATGTAGTTAAGACTTTTATACAACTGGCCCCTGGCTATTATGTGTCTCATCTTGTGCGATCAATATTTGACATTCTGATATTCGTCTTTAAATTTGCAGGGGGGAATATGGTTTGTCGCAGTATTCTGAAGTAAAAACGGTACGTATAAACATACTGTTCTGGGTGAATTCTAAATATTATACATAATAAAAAGCATTTGCAGATGCATCTGGAACGAAAATATGTATAATTACACCTGTTCACACGGTTTCAAATTCATGACGATCCCGTGTAAACGGACGAAACCGTGCAAGTTTTATGAACGACTCCGAATTTCTCCGGACCTGTTTAAGTAGCCTAAAACAAAGTCAGTGCATGATTAGTCACTTCTTGTAAAAGAAATACAAGAAAACAATCAAATTGATATTTGATTGCCTACATTTTTTATGGTTGTTTTCCCTTTTATATTGACCGTTTGCTCTCCCGACCACACCGGCGCAGAGCCGGAGAAGCCATGAGGGGATTAACATAGAGTTTTACAATGGTAGTTGACGTTATACCTGTATTGCTGTTAAAATTTAGATCATGACGAAGATTCCACAGAAGAATTCCTAGAAAAGAAGACGTTTTGCTTGAAGAGTTTAAAATTTAGAGCTTTAACTCGCATGTCGTCAGAAACAGTAATTAGTATTAATATGCTTTTAGATATAGCATGTATGCTATTAGTAATTTGCTACAGTAATGTGCAATGATGTATCCGCGCTTGTAGAAATTAATTTTTAGAAATACATGTAATGGAAACGATGGACCCTTGTTGTACTACTGTGTATTAAAAATAGAAATGCATGTAAGGAGGCGCTTGCCAATATCTATATTTATGTTTTTTAATTTTATTTCATCAGCTTTATTGGACAGAAGAAATTCAGCTGAATTGTTTCAGATTTCAAAGGGTTACAAAGTAAAACCATTGCTACTGCTTCGTTTCGACTGTGCATCGACACTTTGTCGAATGTATAAGGCGTGCATAGGGCACGTTTTGGGGGTGGGACCGTAGTATTGAATGTTAAAATCTAATCAGTACGCATGTGTTTTTGTTGTGAAAGTGGGAGAGGGAGCTTAATATATTTCGTTCTCTAGAAACGGGGGCTTATCAAATAGGAAGAGCTTATACGAAACTCACGAAAGGGGTGTTTAAGAGAGAATTTCGCTCTCAAACTGGAGAGGTTACGGAAGATTTCCGGTGGAAAATTTTAGTCACGTGACTCAAATCACTATGCTCAAATCTATTCCCAGACTCCAGTGGTCGCTGGTCAGCGCGGTACAACTGCAAAATGGCGGCCAAATTGGTAGTTTTTGAACCATAAATATTTGGTTTATTGACCGTAATATACATCCAAAATGAAACTGGTAAGTTAAAAAAGATGCTGATTTGTTTGGTGTTTATTTGCAATATGTTTACCTAATATATTATTTTTAGTATTCTCTTGGCAGAAGTTGCAGAGCACCATGCTTTGTGCTGAAATTCAAGCAAGCAACAATCATGTTGGATTGTTCATTGGATATGACCCCAGCACTTCATTTTACACCGCTAAATTTAGTTGAAAAGTAAGTATTTGCAATTAAGTTAACTGATTGAAGGTTTAGACTGAATACCGTTTTCACTTGTTTAATAGCTGTCTGCGCCACACTCGAATAAGCGCCCTACTTATTTACGGTGCTTAATTGAAGCACCGTTTATAGGCCTGTTTCATACGTCGCACTATCGTCGAATTTTATTCAGACTAATTTAATTGAACAAATTAAATTCTACGCTAGTGCGTCGTATGAAATGAAATAAATTAGTCTGATGAATGAAATTTGTCCAAGACGTTTTATTTGTCATGATCAGATGGATACAACGTCTGTAGCGCCTCTTCGTCTGTAGCGCCTCCTCGACATATCATCGTGTCGAATTAAATACATCGGAATTATTTTAATGTGAGTTTCTGATTATGGTTTGTATTCATTTGTAATCCATGATGGCTTCTTATGAATTCAGTTCGTCTGAATTAAATTTGTCTTTTGAAATGAAACCATGTTAAATTTGACCAATCGACGAATTTAATATCGATTTAAATTAGTCTGAATTAAATTTGACGTATGAAACAGGCCTTAGACAGAATTGTTTGAGCTGAAAACAACTAGAGTACATCTCAATCTTTAATCAGCCTCGGACATTTATTATCATGCACTACATTGTTTTTAAGCTCAAAGTGAGTATAAATGCTCTGTCATTAAACTCTCTGTCCAGAACTCTGGAAATGTGCAATTTCATTGTGAAGGCAGATACAAATAGAATAATATTTAAAGAGTGCCACCCTCGAATAAGTGCTGCATCAAAAACACTAAAAATTTAAAGAATACCACAGTGCTCAAACCAGTAAATATGGTATGTACCCGTAAATTGTTAATAGCTTGTCATGTGTTGGAAAAGAAAAAGGTAAACAAAATGCTGCATGAAGATAATTGTTTTTGTGACTTGAAATTAGTGTATGTAAATTAGTGCTGTATTACATATATGTCAATAAAGCAATTTGCCTAGACTCCCTTTCATCTGGGTGTTTGTCTCAACCCTTGTGGAAAAACCTAGCAGTAGCGTCGCCAGACCTGGAGAGGTGGGGGGGACAAAATAGGGGGTCCGGGGGCATGATCCCCCGGAAATTTTTTTAATTTAGAGTCTCTGAAATACCATTTCCTGGACTTTGGGGGACGATTTGACAGAATTCTGATGGTCAGAAAACGTACCCCCCCCCCATCTTTTTTTTCACCGGATTTGAGAGAATCTCAAAAGTGATTTTGAGGAGAACTGGGGGGGACGTGTCCCCCCCAGTCCCCTCCCTGGCGACGCTACTGAAACCTAGTACTTATATTTGTGCGCTTGGTGTGCTGGAGTGAAAAGATTAGATAGATCGTTAGATAGATAGATAGATCGTTTGATAAAATGATGCATCTTGCAGTTACATAGACTGAATTACATGATCATGTGCAATATTTACAATAAGAATTTATAAAGTATTATTCTAAACGAAGTATAAAATAAGACTTAAATAATATTTACACACTATAATCACTACAGTATCTATAAATAAACTAATTCCTCGCTCGGTTAGTTCTCAAGTTAGGTGTTATGAAATGTCTTGGCTTTCTTAAATGTCTAGTATACGAATTAGCTATGGGTGGTAAAATGTCTGACAGTTTATGTTGAGGATCGTTGACTATTGATGAAAATAGCTTTCTACATAACATTTCCCTCCGGGAAGCGAGGGAAGATAGGTTAGCAACAATCAATAGAATACTGGGTTTGGTGGATAATCCAAGTGAGTAGATATATACACATATATACACATTTGTGTATATATCTACTCACTTGGATTATCCACCAAACCCAGTATTCTAGTTCAACCAAGTGAAGTGCAAAAAATCTTTGAAGTTTAGCAACAATCAAGGCTTTCCTATACGATAGCTCAGGGTAGACTATCAACATTGCACGTTTTTTTATTCGTTCTATATCATCTGACGAATATTGAGTAAGACCATTGTGAAACACCTGGCACGCATATTCTAGTATCGAGCGGATAGAGGAACAGTAGAAACCTACGAGATCTTTAGGATCAATGCCTGAACCCTTCAATTGGCGAAGTACAGTAGGTAAAGACGCTTGGCTGCTTTGGTAGTAATGTTATCAACATGATCAAGCCATTTAAGATCATTAAGCCTAAAGCTTTGATTGATGAAACATTTTCCAATTGTTGACCAGCAATAATAATTGGATCGAACACCGGTTTTTGTTTCTTAAAACAAATTGTTAGTTCCTTGCATTTCGTTGGATTAAGTTGAAATTTATTTATGTCCGACCAAGTCAACAACATGATCAATATTTTCCTGCAAGGAACGCGAATGCAAATCAGATGACGAAATAGTGTTCGAAATAGTCGAATCATCAGCGAATTTCCATAATGATAACATTGTATTCGGTATAGAGAGATCATTGATCATCAATACAAAAAGCAACGGACCCAGTCTTGTCCCTTGAGGTACTCCAGCCGGTACTTTCATCCAATCGGAAAAGCTCGAATTGTTTAATTTGACTCTTTGGTATCTGTCTTTTAAAAATTTCGCAATCCAGTTGACACCCGATGGTTTTATTCCCAAGCTAAATAACTTTGCAATAAGTAAAGTGTGGTCAATTAAGTCAAATGCTTTCCTAAAGTCTAAAAAAACTGCCTTTACTGCACTGTCGGGATTATCAGTAGAATACAGGCAGTTGTGGAGAATGGAAATAAGTGCAGTTGTGGTTGAAGAGCCTGGAATAAATCCATACTGGTTAACATCAATTACTTTCAATAGAGCTGGTTTGAGTTCTTGTTCGATAACTATGCTTTCCGCAACTTTAGACAAGGTTGACGTGAGGGAAATTGGGCGGAGATCTTTGTTGAAGTCGGAGATACTGGATGATTTAAGTAGGGGAGGGACATCAGTAAGACATTAACAGGTCAAATACAATGTAGTTGAATCTTAAATTTTCGAATGCCACATTGATAGCCATCAATAGGAATCAGGCATTAAGGATTTGCAAAATATTTTAGGCCTTATAGTGCATCAGTTCATCTGTAAATTTACGTATCATAATTGTGTGCTGAGTGCATTCCACCAGAAACCTTAGAATTCCATTACCATTCCCCCCAAGTGGGAGTTTGATAGATGACTATGACTCGAGCTTGTTGTAAAGGCGGACAAGATAGCAGGACAAGAAATTGTTATAACATGTTTTACTTGTTTGGTGCAGCTGTGCATGTCCACAGGTGGCTTGTCTATCTTATCACAGATTAAGTGTGAACAAATGTCTATCTTCTGTAAAAAACTCGTCCCGCGGTCGCCATCTTACTAGCAAGTTGTGATGGCGTGTGCATGACGTGTAATTCGTCATTTGTCACTACGTCATTGCTTTCATGCCCTTTGATCTAATGCCTTGACATTTGCGGAAATGAAAAAACCATTGGCCTTGCAATGTATGTCAATTAGTTAAACAAATTACTACTAAAATGGCAGAAAAGGCCGCGAGAAAATGCAAAACACTGATAGAAAAGTTGTTCGTGCTGACGCTATCAAACGTCGCCATCTTACAAGCAAGCACGATGGCGTGTGCATGACGTGTACATTTTGGGAAATTTGAGGACACGAAAGCCCTATGAAGTTACACTTCTGGTATATACTTATTCTGTGATCTTATTAGGGAGCTTTAGCCGTGACTACAAGATTCGTCATTTTCGCGTGTTGTTTGCATACGCCATCTCGCAAAATACGGCATATTTTAAGGATTTCTAAGTGGGGGGCCATTTGTGAAAAAGGGCCCTTAATCTGAGTGCTGAAGGCGCGAGCCCTGTAGGGGTCCGGGGGAGTTTTTTCCCGGGAAAATTTTGAAATCTGGAGCTCTGAAATTGCCAAGCCAATAGTATTTCAATGTTTTAACTAAAATTTTAAAAATGTCTAACAATAAAAGCCATAAAACAATATTTCGTTAAACACAGACAAATAATTTACTCTGTAAACGACCCAATGTATAAAGGGCCCAGGGAGTGGGGGGCCAATTTTGTGTGAGTGGGGGGCCATCAACTCATCAAGAGGGCCTGGGGGGCCAAGTGGCCCCCCAGTATATATGTTAAAATATGCCTTGGTCGTCGGACGTTTGACTACGAGATTTATCAAGCACGAGATTTATCAAATCTCGTAGTCAAAAACCCGACGAGTACGACTTTTGCGAGATGGCGTATACAAACAACACTGCGTTTGGCGCGAAAATGACGAATCTTGTACTCGTAGTCGTACTCGTAGTCATTGCTAAAGCTCCCTATTCACACACACACAGAAACTGGATCAAAGTTTGTGCACACAGAATGTTTTGCCAATATTTGTCAAGTTCTACTTCCTCCGCAGGCGTCTGGTCTGTTGTTTATTGATCTGTTTATTCTGATATGATTAATATCACCTTTTCGCGCGCCGCTAATTTTCTCGCCGCTTTTCCTCTCGCCGAATTTTTCCAACGTCTTTGCCTGCCTCTTCGCCTTCAACTAAATAGAGACGTTTGGGTACGACCGTACGAGGCAGTGTCAAGTTTGTGAGGTCACACAGCATGCAGAGGTGAGAGGGTTGAAACTGAATCACGTTGGGTCATATTTCATGCTACAAAACCTACTGTAGGTAGGGTAGGTCGGGTTTTCTATTTCCTGTTTTTTTCTCAAATGGTTACTGGTTACTTGGCATGCTGCCCATGCTTTGAATCTGGGTGTCCATGATGCTAAAGGTTAAAAAAAACACTAAGTGGCACACATTTTTTAAATGTTCATAAAGTGATGCAATGTTTTCAACAACATCCTTTGATTCATCGGTAAGACGACCTGTGGCTTACGCTACACAGTGATTTACAAGATTTGCTTATGAGTAGTGGTTAAAAATAGAAAGGCTTCATTTTGTCAAGCGTTTGATCTTTTTGCATCCAAGTCGTGCAGAAGAAGAGGACCTCCAGTATTCTCCAGTACAGCATATGAACGCTGGCTCTGGCCGTTGAGCTACTGTACTGGCTTGTGGACCATTACAGTAGCTCCGTTTCCAGTTGCTGGGTACCCCGATTTGGAAATTGTAGCTGTGGTGGCCCAAGGTTAAGGCGGAGTTATCCAAAGTTGCCAATGGACACTCCAGGAGGCAGGATTGAAAAGAGTCAATATATAAAATAATGGATTCAACCCTGCCTTACCCTGTCCCTGGTGATGTGTTCAACAGAATTAAATGGCTGGTTAGTGATATATGATACCGGTGTTGAAGCTGAAATTGTTGAACGTCGGTTTACTTGTCAAATGCGGGAATCAGAAGACGTCAAAAGTGATCGAGTGAGCACCCTGGAATCTTCTCAGTCTTGGAAGTATTTAGTGCTGCCAACCTTGTTAGTCTTCAGTGTGTGTCCATTTGTGGCGAGGCTGTGAGCTTATTTTTTTAGACCAGTGCAGACGGGTCCAGAACGCTCCTCAAGTAAGCTTCACATTAAGCCATCTGGAATGAATTTAGATGCTCGCCCAGCACATCGGTAGATGAATCCCGTCAAGGGGCAAGGAAGCTATCTTGGTGGAAATGTTGGAAGGTCTTTGTTGCGAATGATTTATGTTGAAAGACAATATGTTCCTCTGAACGTCCAAACTAATCAGTTTTTGCCAGTTGTTCGTGTAGAAATAACTCATTGTTTGACATGAAGTTCGAGAATGGTAACACGACGTGCGTTTGCATGTGTAGGATATTCATGGCTCGTTCTACATCACATCAACTTTGTGATGAAGTTATTAGTGAACGTTTGAAGACCTAAATGAAGATGATAAAATGAGGGCACATTAGATGAAACACTCTCGTCTCTGATCGAGAGCTAAGAAGTATTCCGCATCGAAAGTTGTTAATTAGTCTCATGATTTTCATTAATTATTTTTTAAACGACACAAGAAGAATATATTAAAATGACGTATGAAGATAAGACTGTTGACATGTTGCTTGCTCAGTTTCTAAATTATAGAATTGCACAATCTGGCGTAGCTGTTAGTGTGTCACTCATTCTTCCCATTTTCCCGTAATCCCGGCGTGAAATTTACGCGGAGAATACCTCAGTGGGAGAATACGCGGAGTGGAACTATCTTTATCTGGATCAGGCATTGATCATAAAACTCATACCTCCCCCAACCGTGGCGTAACATAGGGCATTGTGCTTATCCCCACTTTTAAGAACAAAATATCACTACCACACACAGCCCATTACAGAAATTTCAATTTGGCCCTTCTTTCGTTTTGTATAGGAAACAAAGTCAATGTTGTGGCAAGCCTTGGTTTGCTAGAGAACTACAAGATATTGAGGGCTTTGCAGATGAAAATGTAATGTGATAACTAAATACTGTATATAATGATATTTTGTATAATTATGATTGGAACAAAATTTGTTCCCTGTTTCTTCAAAAACATTTCTGCCTTTTAATACTTTAATATTTCCATGTATTTTCTTCTTTAGAATATAATTGATATTGCAGGAAATGTTTTTGTGGACAGTGAGCCGGAAGTCCTGCCTCCTGAGGTATTGTCAGTTATGTGTTTTGCAAGATTTCTAAACCTTGAAAATTGCTTTAACTTGAAAATTTATGTATTAAAATGATAATACTTTGGACATAGTTGTAGGAAAATAGGACATAGTTGTACATATCTATAATGAATATTCTCACCGAGAACTATTATTCCTACCAAGTGAATATCCTGATTCTCATGCACACTGCAATTTTGATTTCTGTATTTCCAGGTTGATTTGCTAGATATGTCCACTATTGATGTGATATTAATATCAAATTCTTTCTTTATGTTTGCACTGCCATACATCACCGAGGTAATATATTTTTTCATAATTACTGAAGAAGACTATGGTCTATGTCAAAAGGTTGTGACATGTATAATTCTACTATTTTTCTATTTCTTAAAATAATGTATTCGGAAAAATAATTATAAATAAGCACGTCTTGCGTTATCCATCCACTCCATAAGATCGCTACGGAAATATGTACAAAGATTCATACCTCTTGGGACTCTCAGAAATTTTATATATTAAATGTAGTACTAAACACCTTTATTACATTTTACCAATTATGATGATTGATGCTATATAGTACTTAAGATTAAATTCAGCAATAGAGAGAAGAAAAATTGGGAAAACCGTTGCCCTTCAATCTCAAAGCGATTTAAAAAACGAAATCCCGGGATCATGGGATCATTTTTCAATGGGCGTACATGCGTTTTGAATGCAATATTTTATGACACCCCCTAAAACATTTTATGTTTTTAAAATTTCACTAGTGCAACAGTTACATTTGGCTGCCAAATTTTCGGTACTTGTCAAGTGCATGTGAATTCTGACCAATTATTTTCTTTTCTGACATTTAAACTGTCGAAACAAAAGTTTTCAAATACCCCCAAAAAGTGTCAGGTAGGTGCGTAAGTTTTGATTATTGCATATTTCATATATATCTTGTAGCATACAAACTTTTCTGGTACAATTTATGCAACAGAACCTACGCTTCAAATGGGAAGGTAATGTTATTTAGATAATCATATTCTAACCACGCTCAACACCGTAGAGATTTTCGCAATATATTTATTAAAAATACATTCTAAAATGATTAACCTTTCATTAGATTACATGATAAATTATTCGATAGATTATAAATGGGTCTCTACGGCTTAAAATCTCAGGATACACTCTCCGTTTATTTAGTCCACATTGAGTATTGGCTTACATTCAAGTGTCCAAAAATATTCCAAAAGCACAAAATATTCTACGTCATAATCGTCAATCAGCACTAATCCTATTAAATCAAATTGAATCAAGAGTAATTAAATTAAAGTTAAAATAGCTAAATGGTAAATTGTTCAGACCACAAATATCAAGGCTGTCCGAAACAATTCTCTCATTTGAACATGCTTACAAGTAGGTCAATAGGTATACTACTCGTTTTTAATTCCAAGTTGGAAAATACATCGATACTAAAGAAAGAACAACGTAACTTTTTCATAATTCTTAATAGATTTGTTGTTGAAACTGTATGTTTCGTTGCAGTGAACTGATGCATGAAATAGTTACATTTGCTGAGCGAGTACCTAAATTAGTCAATGGCACTGCTTGGAAAAGAGCTGAAATTAAAAGGTATGCCTTTAGTTCTAATAAAGTTGACTCAAACGGTAAGTTATTTCTAAAAAAAATTAGCAAATTATGGTCAAACACAGGACTACATCGATAAAACTAGATTGGGATACCCTATATAGGGGGATTAGTTAGCTTCATATTCATGTCTGTGATGCAAGCCCTTTTGCAATTGACTCAGCTGATTACTGTATGTTCGGAGCAAACATGCGGTGAACTAGTGCATGTCCCATTAAGTGGTAGTCGTTGATGCCTATTTACGTATACCACTATATAGAAATACGGGATACGCGCCGGTCTGAATAATCATGCTCACAAAGCATTTATCAAGTTGTTGCGAAAATGTTTTTCACAAACTGTGCTTTTTGTAATGATGCAACGAAGAAGTAATTTTTCTGCCTCATTTTGAAGGTTGCTTCCTGCCCCACTGAAAGACTCTATCAATGTTGAATCCTGGTGTACTTTATACAGGTAATTGTCTTGTATCTAATATATACAGGGGCCGGTTGTTCAATGCTGTTTTAGCGCTAAAATTTAGCCTGTCGTTTTGGTTTGTGTTTTCAGAACTTTACAAATTATAACTTCGATTGATCCAGACAAGATTTCTGGAAAAAATATTTATAATTTATAATAAAGGTGTTGGGGAGTTTGCTTCAACGTTTTTCGTTAATATGCGAATAAACTAGTCGGCATTCGAATAACTAGCCACATGCAAATCTATATAAACGTAGAAGCAAGCGTGCACTAATAAAAATATTTTCAAATCATTCTTCTGAAAAAAACAATCTGAAAAAAACAAAGCAATAAAGAAAACGGTTATATTGATGTTAAATTTGTTGATTGGAAAGCGCCCTTTTTGCCCTTTCACAAGATGGGAAAGAATGGGGGAAAGGAAACAATGATCCCTTCGATCAATTTGATGCATGTAAATATACTTCATGGTATTTTTATTGTGTCTTGTTGCACACTCTTTCTGCACATCTTCTTTCCTTATGATTTTTAAAGTACACATCAATTTTTGAATTTAGCATTCATGATATAAAATCAAGCGTAGCGAAGATACAAACAGTTGGATTCTCAGAAAAACTGGTAATCATATACAACGGTTTTTGCATAGTAATAAATTTCTCTTGCAAAGCTTTTGATCCCTTTTGATCCGTAAGCCTGGATCTTTATTAGTGCAACATTCAATGATATTATCTGCACTGATGAAGAATCGCAAACTTACAAATCAAAACATTTGGTACGATTTATTTGATGTTACTGTATCATATGTAATTTAATTAGTCTGAGGTGAACACCATCTGCTTCCCTGGCTGCAGGGATTGATAGGTGGGGTGCTAAACGGGCTTTGGTCATGAAGCAGGGCGTGGCTAACGACCGGGGAGGGGTGAATTGCCACTGAGGACCCCCCACAGGGTCGAGGGGTTATCTTGTCAGAAAATGTTCGAAAAATAAGATGGCCTAGATGGTTAAAAAGGCCCATCATGGGGAAGTATAAGGAAGGACAGCATTGTTCTCGTATAGCATTAACTTCTCAAATTACCTGTGTCAAGTCATTCAAACCTCTCTGGTCTAATAGGCCATGCTTGTAATAAACTGTATTTCTATAATAAACAGGATCTGTTTGGTGTTCTCCAGTTAACTCCTGTGAGTTCAGGTTATTCTGTTGGAAGCTGCAATTGGATAATACAATCTGAATACGAAAAGGTACAACCAATCCGTTGAACTATTAACGTATTTTTTCTACTAATAGTCTTAAAATAGTATTTATTTAGTGGCTTTTATTGTAGTGGCGTTACACGTTATTAGTGATATTTTAAGTTTCCTCAGGTAGTCTCATTGAGTGAATCTCATTAAATTATGTACACATCTTGCATGCATAAGGCTTGTGGATCTAATAGTTGTGTTGTAGTTATTTTACATTTTTTTGTGTTATATTTTTATATATTGATTTATTTTAGATAAGTTATTTATCAAGTTCTTCATCGTTTACGACGCATCCTCTTCCTTTTGAGCCAAATTGTTTAAAAGGAAGTGATGTTCTCATTTTATCAGGACTCACAGAATCACCAACATCTAACCCAGATGCCATGTTGGGAGAATTCTGTACAAATTTAGGTTAGTCGTAAATCTTTGTTAAGATTTGTATAATTACAGTGCATTTATTGATTATAATGCAAAACAATGCAAAACCCTTCATCATTATATTTGATCGAGCAAGATGCCCAAAATTTACAATATTTAGCAATTATTGAATGAGGTTGAGCATGATATGAAGAGTTATCATGGCCGAAGTTTGTGTTATCATGAGTTTTATTACTTCTTTAAAAGATATAAAAGACATCCACACGTGTGGGTTAACTTCTTCGATATAATGACGAGTTCTTCTTGCCATTTGCAGGAAATGTGTGCTCTTGTCTTTCAAGTATACGTAAAAAAACTTCAGAGCCTTTCGTCGTTGTTTTTGTTTTTATTCAGTCTTTATTTTTGAAATTCTCCTTCCCTTAAGTCTGCGGACGGCTGGAGGCGACGCCATATTGTTTTTGTTCGTGTTTATCATAACATCAAACGTGCGATATTATTTTTCATATCACACGTTTGACGTCAAATCGTCTGATCTGAATTTACAACTCCATATTTTGCACCCATTGGGTTGATATGACGATTTCACCTATGGCTGTTAGCCAATCAGAAATTATGAATTCTTTTAAGAAATAATAATGACATTTATAGATTAACTCTGGAAAGGCTGTCTTAATAAACATACTTTTCAATTTTGCTAATTGAATTACGCCTTTATTACAAATAGTGGAGTTGCAACAAACGTGCAACTTTACAATTGATATGTAATACAAAAAAAATTAAATTATTTACAAAGTTATTTGCATGCTAATATGATATGTTTTCTTGTAGCGAATACAATCAAAGGTGGAGGAAATGTTTTGGTACCGTGCTTTCCCTCCGTAAGTATACGTTTCTGCATGTTTATCACGAATACTGTATCATAGTGCACTTTTTTCGTACATGAAATTGATTTATACGGTTCTTAATTATTCTTTTCCCCTGATTATTGATACAGGTGATTGAGAATCGTGCGAATCGCTCTCAAACACGAAAAAAGTGCTCTGTATAATATAGACATGCATGTATACATGCATAAGGTATAAATAGATACATATTCGTGCTCGATCAGAATCTGCAAGTTTGTTTGTCTGCTGTCAGTGCTGTGTGTGGTGGTATGAGCTTCAATAGCAGAAAATTATAATGCATGCTGAATTAATGATACATGCATGAAGCATGAATTTCACATCAGTCGTTGTTAACTTGTTGTTGTTATAAAAATATCCCTTAATTACAGGGTGTTATTTACGACTTATTTGAATGTCTACAATCCTACATGGATAGTGCTGGCCTAACATTCACACCAATATACTTTATATCTCCTGTGGCTGACAGTTCTTTGGCTTATTCTAATATTTATGCTGAATGGTGAGTTCTCTATATTATACGGTGGAAACGAATATTATATATATATATAATATTATATCTGACTCTTCGTTGGGTTATGATTTTGTGCATATATAGAAACTTTGCACTATGCTTAGAAATTCATTACAATGATGATTTTATAGCATGCAATAGCATGGCATTTATTGCCATGTGCAGTAATGGTTTGATTTAGATCGATAGCATGAACATCTGAAATGAATGTCTTACAGTGTGCACGTAGCATCGTACACATATCGTACCCGTTTTTTGTTTGAGGAAATACCATTATGGAATATATTAAAAGACAATGTGTAATCTATTTCAGGTTGTGCCAAAGCAAGCAGTCAAAGGTGTATCTTCCAGAGCCACCATTTCCACACGCCGAGGTGAGCTTTTTAAACAATGAAGATATCGTCATACTGTCGAATCGTCTCCATTCTAGCCTACGCCGTAGATCCCAGCAGAATGGGTCAAGGATGGGTCTGATAGGGAGGGGGTGGGTGCTAAGCGGGCGCTGGTCATGAGACAGGGCGTGCCGGATGACCGAGGCACGGTGACAGGGCGTGCCGGATGACCGAGGCACGGTGACAGGGCGTGCCGGATGACCGAGGCACGGTGACAGGGCGTGCCGGATGACCGAGGCACGGTGACAGGGCGTGCCGGATGACCGAGGCATGGTGAATCATCACTGAGGACCCCCTACAGGGTCAAGGGGGACATCTTGTCAGAACATTTTTGAAAAATATGATTGCCCAGATGGTCAAAAAGGCCCATCAATGGCCCGATATTTTATTTTTGTTTAATAAATGCCCTGTCAAATCCAAAATTTGAATTTGATATGGGAATTGGCACCCCTCCTGCACCCCAATGAATAAACCACACAAACTATCACTATATTGCGTTGTATGCTTCGTTCTAAAGTAAAGCACGCAAAGTGTCACTATATTACATTGTAAGCTTCGTTCTCAAATAAACTCACTCCCAGTCCTCACCCGATTGCAAGGGTCGTGCTGCTTTTAGACTGTGAAATATGTGTCTATTTAGCTTGTAAAGAATGGAAAACTAAAGCACTTTCCAAATCTTCATGGTAAGTTAACTATACTACCGCAGTGGAAGGTGACGTTTTCACTTATTTTGCAAGTACATGAATTGCAAAGTAAATGAGAGGTTAACCTAAAATTCAGGGACGACCGAGTTAGTAAAAACGTGCAATAACACATTTTCTGTTCCAGATGGTTTTAGTAACACATTCAAGACACCTTGTGTCGTATTTACTGGTCATCCGTCCTTGAGATTTGGCGATGTCGTTCATTTTATTGAAATGTGGGGCAGTTCAAGTGCCAATACTATTATTTTTACAGGTACACGGTGCAGGAAATTTATGTACATACACTATATATATAGAGCAAAAAATCATTCGAACAGAATTATTGTACGTCTATATTCACATTATATTTATATTCTAAAATATTCATTACACACGTAACGAGTACTTCAGCTATAGTATTTGCTCCTACTATATCACGTCTGTATGTTAATTTCGTCATAAAGATGATTGATGATAATATACCTACAAAATGCATGTCATGCAGCTATTTTAATTAAGGTTGTCACAAGCAATAGTCAAATGTACAATCCAAGCGCGAAGAGTATGATGGGAATGAGATATTTTATAGGATAAAACGTATATTGCTTTGTGGGATAAACAAGTGGTGAGCATTTATCATATTTGCATATATTTACAAGTACGATACAGCCCTTTAAATCAACCGCTTGATATAGCAAAGAATATCGACCCTATATGCGCGTAGACTTACAGACAAGATTTACGATATATGGAGAAGTATTTTCTCAACAGAAATAATAGGACTGGAAGTGAAATAAATAACTTTTTACTTATAAACTTCAACCGTTTGCCACTAAGTTGTGAATTTCTGTACGCTAAGTTGTGAATTTCTGTACGCTAAGTTGTGAATTTCTGCATACGCTAAGTTGTGTATTTCTGTACGCTAAGTTGTGAATTTCTGTACGCTAAGTTGTGAATTTCTGCATACGCTAAGTTGTGTATTTCTGCACGCTAAGTTGTGTATTTCTGCACGCTAAGTTGTGTATTTCTGTACGCTAAGTTGTGTATTTCTGTACGCTAAGTTGTGAATTTCTGTACGATAAGTTGTGAATTTCTGCACGCTAAGTTGTGAATTTCTGCACGCTAAGTTGTGAATTTCTGCACGCTATAAGTTGTGTATTTCTGCACGCTAAGTTGTGAATTTCTGCACGCTATAAGTTGTGTATTTCTGCACGCTAAGTTGTGAATTTCTGCACGCTAAGTTGTGAATTTCTGCACGCTAAGTTGTGAATTTCTGCACGCTAAGTTGTGAATTTCTGCACGCTATAAGTTGTGTATTTCTGCACGCTATAAGTTGTGTATTTCTGCACGCTAAGTTGTGAATTTCTGCACGCTATAAGTTGTGTATTTCTGTACGCTAAGTTGTGAATTTCTGCACGCTATAAGTTGTGTATTTCTGCACGCTAAGTTGTGAATTTCTGCACGCTATAAGTTGTGTATTTCTGCACGCTAAGTTGTGAATTTCTGTACGCGTTGTCGGGGACAAATTTTAATTAAAAAATGCAAACCCAGAAAAGTATGCATGTATGTCTGCCTCAGCAGGGAATTGCCAAAACAAAAAGGAGCTATAGTCATAGGCTACTTTATAGGATACTATTATATAAGCAGCTAAAAATATTAAAATTAGGTATACACATCTATTGTGATAACCTTTGTTGTATTTGTTGCGATGTTATATTGGGTTGTTTTATAAACTTTTGCTTATTGTAGTGTGTTTGTGTATTATGTCATTTATGTCTGTATCATGTCCAAAAAAATAGCATAAGTTGCACACATGCATGCCATAGGTAATTAATATGATGTCGGAAATTGTTAATAGTTTTAGTAAAGTTGTGTTGCAGCCAAAAGTGCTGTAGCCAAGAATTGTAAATCACGTTATTGTAGTTGTATGTTATCGCAAATGTGTAAGATAAATGTGTCAGTGTCGTTTCGTGACCGTAACTATATATTTTTGGTACAAACAGTCTTCGGGTCAGTGTCAGCTATGTATGAATGTAAGATACGGATACGAACGCAAAGTTAGAGTTGGAAATACGCAGATAGAGATTGGGTTTGAAATCGAATAGAGAACTGAATAAATTGAGCTTGTACTGAACTGATTGACCGAGACTGACCAGTATTGTAAATTGTAATGTGTCTTTTTGTATAAAATAAAACTTGTAAAAAACGAACGCGTGTGTGTATATTGAGAAAGTCTAATTCGTTGGAAGCAGACAGCGAATTCTGTGACAACCTTAATTGACATAGCTGTATATATGAGATTGGATCTGGGAAGATGGCAAGAAAATCAGCTATATAATTATATATAGGTCCGTCAGAAATGAAGAAGGCTGAGAGCGGTAACTCCTTCATGACGAACACGGTACTTCGAAAAAAAACGCACAAACAAACCAACAAGACAGCGAGTCCTCTGTAATACAACCTGTTTTTAATACTTGTTTTAATTATTTAGAACCTGGATTCCCGTTTTTAGATGCTTTGGCCCCTTATCAACCTCTTGCAATGAAGGTATTAAACGTGCATATATCCGTGCCCATGTAGTTTATATTACGCTGTATATAACGGCCATCGTTAAGGCATTCGAAACTGACCGCTCAATACAGATGGTCGGCTTATACAGGTTCATTAAAATGCCTCATGGGCGTGAACAACTATCTGTATTAATTCATAGAAACAATACTATACAATATTAATACAAGACAACCTGCAATGATAATATATTACATGCCTTATAAAGCAATCATATGAGCTATAGTAATAGGAGTTTCAGCTAGGTAGAGCTTGAGTAAAAGAATACCAACATGAACTCATAACCAGTTAGCTATTTCTGATACAAACTGAGCGCGAAACGGTTTGACGCGCGAGAAATTATCCGTATGTAAATGTTTGCCGCACTGATACAAAATACTGATAGTTAGAAAATCATTTACATGCACAGTAATCTCCTAATTATTTTTTTCTATTTAGACTTGTTATTGTCCAATTGATCCCAGGTTAAATTTTGGTCAAGTAAACAAAACGCTAAGAGAGATGAAGGTGAGTTGTCTACATATAACTTAGCATCAGGCTTTAAGGTCACTAACTTTATTTCTTGATTATATTTGTAAATATTTCAGCCTCGTTTTGTCGTCATTCCTGAAGAGTATACAGTCCCTCCACCACTGCTACCTCACAGAACAGATCTTGTAGTACAGACAGACACTGTAAGTTGCGACGCGCCAGGCACTCAGCGTGTAGAAATGTATTCTGGTTCCAAACGTTTATGTGATTGATTGCTACTATAATATAACCCATGAGTTTGAACTCCAGTCAGAGACTGATCTGATTGGATAGTCAAAATAACGATCTCTGATTGGCGTGTCAGTTGTGTTGTGATTGGTTGTTTATAACTTGATAGCAGGATATGAAAATATTAACCATGCTTGCATTTGGTATACGCGCACATTGAAGCATAGATTAGTATATTTGGTAGCAAAACAAGTCAAGATAGTGAATAAATACATACTAGAAACCTCAAATCTGTCCAAAGCCTATAAGGCTTTTCTCTTCATGATTGCATAATGTACAAGTTAGTGTAAAATTCTCGTGCTGGACAGGACTATTTTAAACTACAACGTGTTACTTATGTTTAGGACAGTCAAGTGTTGCCTATCAGTTATCCTCATGTTATCAATATTCCTGTCACTCGAAGTTATGAGAAAGTATCTCTGTCAAACAAGGTATAGTTGAACTGTATCAGCACATAGGGAATAGTTCACAAACCATGTGATTGTCTCACCAACACCCCCAAATACGCGGACGCATGAAAAATTATCACTACATTGTTTATGGCATAGTGTTCAAATATTGTGATAGCCTTTATGACACAAAAAGTGACCTAAAGTAAAATAGTATAAAAGTATAAGCACAAGTATATTCATGTATTCATGTTTGTTTTTCAGCTAGCGACAACGTTATGTCCACAAGAAGTGCGTGCTGGTACGGCTGTAGCCATGGTGAATGGTACATTACAGAATAAGAATAACAAATACACACTTCAACCTTTTGAGAGGTATATATATTAAATCCATGATGTGTTTCGTCAAGCATAATACTATAGCCATATGCTATAGCTGTGCAGAAATAATCTAAGCTATCTTTATTACTAAATCCAAGAATTCTGCAATTGCGTGGCACGAATCTGCTGGAAGATATATTGTAATTATAGTAAATGTTTAGAGTATGCAGGCAAAATGAGAAAACGATCATGCATTGTAAATCAAATGTTTGTAACCCAAACACAGAGTTGTGTTTATTAATTGAAGTATGTTTACGAGATAACAATTCATCTGAAGACGATCAAGACTTAAGTCAAGCTGTACGAGATATGTTCAGGTTATCCGGGTCAGGTCCGAAGTAGGGAACAAGCCTGTATGTTAATTGAACCAGATTAAAATTTTTCAACCTGAATAGAACAATTATGTTTGCATCTGTTTAATTGGTGAATACGATTTAAAGTTCAGTCACACACAAGATTTATTAGAGTTAATTCATTTTCGCTTATCCACCATTCAAGCTAAGTTTGCAAAAACTGCTAGGTTTGCACAACCACTACCAGTATAGTAGCGCAGTTTAGCAAGTATCGTTTTTATAAGTGGGTTCTCGACATTTTCAAGTTTTGTACAGAGCATTTGACGAGGGGAAGGGAGCGGAGAGATGCATGGAAAGAGGAAACATATAAGCGAGCTGCATAAAATGATTTGCAGATGGTTACATTTGTTTCAATGGCGAGAGTGAGTATTTAAATGAATAATTGAAAGTGGAATAAAAAATAGCATAGTGTCAATGATATGAAGTTGATAAATTTGCCAAAGAACAATTTTGCGAATAAAGATTTTTGCTATGTTTTTTTGAAAGCGAGACTGATGCTGTTTGAAATAAAAAAAAGCAAAAGCATCGTACGTGGTGTTTAATGAGCAAATTTTTTGAAGCGAGTAATGAAATATGCTGTGTTGTATTTGGGAAGGAGACGGCTCGAATTTGTAAATAATTTTAAAAGTACTTTTATCAAATAGTTCATATGTTTAAAGATCTAATTAGATATTTTAAGGAGAAAATAAATGTAAAGAAACTTTATAAAGCATTTCAAGTTAGACAGAAGGTTTTTTCATGCGTTATTACTAGGGTTGCCAACACAAATAGGGCGTGCAACGCTGTAAGGCTCAGCCTCAGAAATATGCTGGGGCTGAGCTGTGTATTAGGAGGGGTAGGAGAAAGGGTACCGGAAAAGGTGAGGCTAGAAAGAAGGGGTGCCAGAAGTCATAGGTGGAATCATTTCAGGAGTGAGTCAGGTGTCATTCGGCTAAAAGGGGTCCTTTATAGTTGTCAAAGAAATGACTTGGCAGGTCCTTGAGAGATGGGGCAAGCTTTGGACATGTATAGGGTTCTATAGGTCATTATTTGACATGTTAGTGACAAGCACATTCTAAGGTAGCAGATCAAATGCAACTAAGGAGAGTTCAATTTCCCATGACAGAGTGCAAATATACCCTAAGTGATGGTCTATTTGATAACTTTATCCATGCATATTTTATATATCATGAGAGCCTTAATATCATATTTTAAGGAATGATTGGATTATTAAGCTTATTATGGCTTCTGTTAACATTTTATATAAAAGTAATATATAGAACAAAGTATTAAATATGGAAAGTGTCAAATGCAATCATCACTGCATTTTTCAAATGGAAGACACTGATTGTCTGGAAAAAGAAGAGCATGGCAATTGGATCACATTCTCACATTGAGAAAAGCCAGCAATTATATGGCTATTTGAGAGACCTGCCTGGCTTGCTGAGATCCTTGAGGTACACCAAAGAGTCGTGTTTGATTGATCGATACACAGCATGGTTTGTGTCAAGCATGTTTTTTAGTATGTTTTCACATCCAAATTCTTCTATGCCCATACAATAATAACCAAACAGAATCATGAAATAATACAATCTACAAAAATAAAAGAATTAGATATCTTAATATAACAAAACAATCTAAAATAAACTAGCCTGACAGTCACATATATGATGTCAACAACAACAATGTAACTATACATATTAACTTATTTAAAAGAAAAGTAATCTCTATGTGATTTTGCAGATCTAGCCAGTATAATAAATCCTGATTTTGTTTCAAATGTCACTTCATAACCCAGTAACTTGGTGTGTACTGGTTGTAATTTCATGATCCTAATTATATAGAGTACAGGTACCAAGTCCTAATTCACTAATTAAAAATTTGCAAAATATTAAATATGGAAAGAGCAAGCATTTTCAGCAGCATAACAACCATCATAACTTACATTTTAAATCCAGATGATAATTCAGATAGTTTCCTATTAGTATATACCTCATTTTTTTTTACAGATATCATCAAATGAGATTTTGATTTTTGGAAGCAACTGGAAACAGAAGAGGAAACTGGAAAGGATTGGTGATTCGCTTCGTGAGTCTCACTACACAGGCCAGCCCACTGTGCCCACATTTAGAAAATGATTACTGTGCAAGTGCATTAATGTTAAATATTGAAGTAATATCTTGTTGTTGTGAGTAAAATTGTTAAAGAGTAAGTCATCTTCACAAAGTAGGTTTGAGATGGTTGATTTAAAGTCATTTTTGTTAATTTGCTATGTGAATGATGTTTAGAACTTTTAAGATCAATTTTCAATTTTCAATTGTTCATTGGTTGATAGATGATAAATATGATTTTGGACTTCATAAGTACACAGATTTGTGACACAGATATTTTAGGAAAAAAATTAACTAATATGCACCCAAATAATTAACCATCAGCACCCTTTTTAACAAAACTACCCCTGACAACTAACCCCCTTACTCATTTACTGCACAGACAATTTTACTGCACAGTGGTAATTGAGCCAGCAGTGTAAGCTGCCTGATTAGCAGGAGTAGCCAGCATAGCAGGTGAGCTGTGTAGTTTGCAGCAGGCAGGTGAGGAGAAGAGGGTGTGGCAGGTGGGCAGAGAAGAAAAAAGAGAGAAAAACAGGCAGGCAAGAGGGAAGGACAATTCTCCTCCTTTTTTGCCTTCCCCCTTCACACCTCCACACCTCACTATTCACCTGCTACAACCACAAAACCCTTAAAATTTTTAGCTACAGCTATACAGCTACCTTAGCAAGTTTTTGATTTTTTCTCTACAGACCAAAGAAACCAGTCCATAGGTAGGTCTAGCCCTTAGCCATATAGCCATGGTAAACATTTTTCAATCTCTAGTCACTTAGTATTTTTAGTTACAATCAATCATTTTTAGATTTTACAAAGAAAAAATTCAACAAATAAAAGACAACAGACATGAATCAGATTGAAAATATGTGTAAATAATGGCTTAATTTGAAATACACAGCACGGACAGCCATAAATATTCACTATTTTCATATATATCACATACATTGTCGTTCAAATAAATACAATTTCAAACATCATCAAAACCTTTTCTTTCTGTACCTTTATTGCTGATAGTCATTCGTATCTCATTTATTCTTTTATGTAATATCAACAAAAATATGCTTTTATACGTACTTAGAGACTGACATTGCACATCGATTCGAGCGAGGTTCAATATCGCAATCCATTCTATATAATGAATTATAAATAACAAATAAAAATATATCGAAGAGACAAGAAATTCACATCAACTCCACCAACAGAATAAAATATATTACAACAATAACAATACTAACTTACACCATCTACTAATTCTCGACATTGACGTTCAAGAGACGCTCTGATTTCTGATGTTGCCATGTTTGTTGTACACAGAACCGCACTAACTTCTACAGAACCATTATATATATGGCAGCCTCCTTCTCATCTCTCTCCTCCTTCCCGTCTTTCCCCGCGCGCATTTCCCCAATTGAAACTTTCAAGGCTAATACTGAAAATGCTCGAGAACTCACTATTAAAAACGACTAATTATTTTAATAGCTCACAGCCTCTGCGGAGGAGAGTGCAGTATAGTTAAAAAACTTAAAATATTCTTACCTGTTTTTGTAGATCATCAGAAGGTTCATCATCCAATAAGTGTTTATGTGGCGATTTAATGGTTGAAGAAATGGTTGCATCTCTTGCAAAGGTAAGATTGAGGTATTAATATTATTTAATAAATTTGTAAAGTTTCTTTACCATGTACTATTGTCGTGTTTCAAGAGAGGAATAACAGATGTCCAGGTTGAACAAACACCCAGTGGCCATACAGTACATCTGGTGAGTAAAACACTTTCTGTGCTATGTATTGAAAGCAATGTTTGACCCGTTTTTCATGCAGCTTGATTATTCCAGGGGAATATTCTCAGTGACTGCTAAACATTATAGATTAGACACATGACAATATAATAGATACTGATAACCCAAACATTATGGCTCTCAAACATAAAATTTTGGAGAACCGATTTCTTCTAAAAGGATTTCTAGTCACTATTGTTATTACGTACTTTTTGACAGAATGATGACGATGCTGTGGTAACATTAGAGAAAGGTAGTACACATATCATCACACATGGCAATGACCAACTCAGAAAAACTATTAGAGACGCATTATTGGACTGTTTATCACAAATGTGATTTAAGTTTTGATGATAGATGGCTTGGTGTTGGAACGAGTGATATTGCAGATGTTTGGGAGTGTATGCGACAATCCAGAAACCAGATAACCCAGTATACTTAGTTATCCATAACTGAACAAACGTCTTTCGAGGGGTTGGGTTTATGGGCACAAACCATATATCAACAATGGCGACAATAATCATGAAGCTAAGGTCAACGTCAATGGACACAATATGGAGTGCTGCAGTAGCCCCGCACCCCGTGGTCTTCCAGTTGAGCTACCGGAACCAGGTGGCAACGTAACTGTAACTGAGTCGCCTACCGGATCTAGTACATGATGCTAGTTTGATTAGTACATGCAGATCTACAAGACACAAAATAAATCAGAGTTGCTATTGTATAGCTTCTTTACACAGACGATTTTTGTTCACCGCCATCTTTTTCCCACCGATCATGGAATGACTGAGGTGTATTGAAATTGGTATGATATGTAAAGTATTAATCGACCGAAACGTCGAAGTTCCAGCTTGTTATATATTTTCAGGTAGATTGATCCTACAAACTTGCAGCATATTGTTTATCACTACCTACACTGGAACTTCACTGGAACCACACATTCGATAAGTATTATTACATTATAATTCATTATATATAAGTCATAAGAGGATGAAATTCAATGCATTTAAATCACGCTTTCACAAAACGTGAATTGAACTTTAACTAATCCCGTCTTGAATATTCTACAGTTTAAACAAATGTTAATATTTATATAATTAAATTAATTATGCAAGGCTAATATTTTACAATTAAATTGCTTCATAATGTCCAATTACTGAAAACAGTACGAGTTCATCATTTAGTCTATATCTTACAAGAGACCAATCAGGTTGCGTTAGAACAGATCTCGTGTTAAAATGTAAGCTCTTTTCCTTTCACGTGACGCATACGAAGTTTGCAAATGTCCTGCATTAAAAATTGGAAACAAATTAGTGATCAGTACCACACACGCTTCAGTAATGTATTATAGAGGTGTTGCACCATCACGTGACCAAATTCTAAAATCTTTAGCGTGCAACCTATAAAGCTGGCTGTTAAACATGTTTTGTATGTCATTATATAACAAGTATTCATAACAAATTTCAAGTCGATACAATTATTCCCTCGCGAGATCAAAAGTTTGAATAATTCGTATTGCTGACGTCAGCATTATTTTCAAATTTCGTTAAAAGCTACGTTTTTTCCAATCCTAACGCGAAAAACTTAAGTTAGCTTTTAAAAGCAATCTATAGTATGATAGTAAATAGAATATAGAATTTTGTTATAAAACACATCGTTTCTTGAGCATTTGTGTTTTGGCCGCCATGTTGAATGGCAGGGATGCCATCCAACATGGCCGCCAAAAAACGTGGACTCGCGAGGGAATAATTGTATCGACTTGAAATTTGTTATGACATACATACAAAACATGTTTAACAGCCAGCTTGATAGGTTGCACGTTAAAGATTTTAGAATTTAGTCACGTGATGGTGCAACACCTCTAGTTCTTTGCCTCTGGTATGGTGACTGGTCATGTGAATTGCTTTCGTTTGTATAAGTCATAAAATGGTTCTACACAGTCATGTACTAGGAAGATAAGGGCACCATTTTATCAAACTCTCCTTACAATAGAATTTACCAGATATGTCTGACTCTATTGACTACTACGATGGTCATGATTTAGATTATGTTATTATGTACTGCATTTCTCGAGGAAGGATCAATGTATAGCTGTAGTATTACATGATCTTGAAAATGTTGTTTGTTCTGGTAAGGTATATTGAAATGTCAAAGTAGAAGCTTAATTGCTTGTATTGAAGTAACAGTTTTAACTTGAGGAAGCAAGAGGTTTTTCTTATTGATGCTGAAATACATTCTGGTGTAGCCCACTGATGGTGTAGCCCTAATTGTAATCGTAAGTGTAACACTGTAACTTATCATACCTCAAACTTAAATTCAGCATCAGGTCCTAGCCTTCTTCTGGCAATTTCCAGTACTTCATCAGCCAGATTTTCATGTGTTGTTCCTTTCACATCAATGAAATACACATGTGAACTGGCATAGTGACATGAGATAGCCTACATAAAGAACATACACACAGTAGAAAATTTGTTTTCTTGGGGCTACCACTGATCATGTTCAATTAACACTTCTATTTCTGGTTTATATCCATAAAGGCATAATTTTTGTAAACGCTATTTACCCATTAAGCAGTAAAGCTCATTAAAGCAATTATTGAATGCCCATTTATTATTTTACTCTGTCTAATATCAATATTTTACATATCAAGCAGGCACATTAATGGGTTAACCAAGCTATTTGCCCATGACTCTTGTTAAGTCTGGTTTCCATTTTGTTGTAACTGTTGTGACCAAGTCATGTTCGACAAGGTGATATAGTCTGCATTTTCTTGTGCTATGGGTGCTGTATGCAAATCAGCTTCTTTTTATTGAAGAGATATATCTACACTACTACGTCAGCCACCTTGATATGTTTGTGACTGTTATAATAACTAAATGCAAACCAAGCTTTAACCCAATAGCAATGCAGCCACATGAGAATTTTACTAGTAAATAAATGTTACCATTTTCATTATTTGTACAGTGTACAGCTAGATAGCAGTAAATTGCAAGGCAAATTTGTCAGTGAAAATTTGGAGAAAGGTGAAATCCTATATTACCAGTACTATTGTCCAACGTGACACCCAATCACATGACAAATTTATCAACTATAATGAGAGCATGTTATCATCATCAATCCAAACATAGGATTCCACCCTATCTGAACTAGTTTAATTTACCTATCTCGAACATGTGGTGCCAGTGTGGGTAGAGTATAGCAAATACGGCGGTTGACTGTTGTGTAAAACTACCTGAAAAATACAATGAGAACTTCGACGTTTCAAGTGAAGGCCCTTCGTCTGGAAGTTAGTAGGAGTTAATTTACCTATCAGCATGGCATGGTCGCTCAACTGACATATAACTATGATACAAGGTCTCTATTTTTCCTCTTCCAATATGAGAGACATGTCATTACATAGATCTGGAAATAGAAATAGATACAGAACAAAACAGAGGATTACCTTTCTAAATCCTTGGGTTTTGTTCATGCCTGAGCCATGAATCAAGAGCGGATGAAAGAATACTGTATCTCCAGTTTCCATTTCCAAATGAACACGAGGTGCATCTGGATCAAAATCATGGATACCATGATACATCTTGTTCACACCACTCTTTGTTTGTTGAAAAAGATATAGAGAATATTACATGGTTGCGCAGAAATATGGAATTTATTTCTCGTGTTGAAGAGAATATTGCTCACTCGTGAGCAATATTCTCTTCAACACTCAAAATAAATTCCATATTTCTGCGCAACCATGTACTATTCTGTTTATTCGACAATTCATATAGAAACTCAAAACAAAATATGTAAATAGTACACAAATAGTAATAGGTTTTTGATTGGCTTGCAAAAATGATATTTTCACACATAAAAATATCGTATTTTTAAGTGTGTTTAAATACGATTTTCTCAGTGGCATAAAACTCTATATAACACTTATGTTTATATAATAAAAGTATATATTAATCCATGAAGGTGTGGGTCTTGTTAACTGATTAGGTTGCAATGTGCCCTAATATGGCTAATAATATGCCATACTTTGTTATTTTGCTCTATCCAATGCCAGAGAATTCTACTTACGAGTCAAGGAGAAAGTGTTGGGCATTATTAATGGTTTAACTGGTTACGTACTAGTTGTAAAAAAGCCTTGGTAGAAAGAAGGGAAGTTCTGTACACTAGAAATTTGGAAACTATCTGGAAATTCCTAGGAAAATGTGAGCAAAACAATGAAAGTGTGGGAACAACTCATCTTGCTAAAAATACTCCGGCAACCCTGGAATTGAATAGTTTGCTACGTTTTTGAAACAGTAGCTGTAGTCAGTAGCAAACTACATTTTTTGACAAGTAGTTGTAGTTGACTACATTTTTTTTATGTAGCTGTAGTTGTAGCGAACTACAAAAATTTTGTAGTCTACCCACCCTTGCTAAAAACAGCTGATTTTGAGTGTAAATGGGGGGTTTGTCAGAAATTTTGAAGGTTTTGTCAGAAATTTGAGAGGCTTTGAACCCCTCCCCCCCCCCCACCAGAATTTCCACCACTGTTGTGAAGGGGGAGAAGAAAAGTACAGTGGTAGGGTACTGCCCTCTGGGTACTGCCAGTTAATGCCATTAAGCTGGCAGTACACTACCATTGACGAGTGAAATTGTCTGGCGTTAGACAGAGTAAAATACTAAAGTATTTTCCATTCTCCCCTAACCTCCCCACTGTATGACTTATTACCTGCCAATCAGGATAAACATGTTGTTTTAAGACACCTTTGTGAGTTCCAGGTAACACAACCAGGCATCCATTTTGTCGATTCACTTTTTCCATTGCTGTCCAGGAACACACAATCCTGTCTGCGGGACGGAAGTTGAAATAATGTAAATCTTGATGCAACGGATGTCTGGACGTTTTTGAGCCCGAGTCGGGTGGTTTATTGATTAACATGGTATGTGCAGCAGTGATATCTGGCCCTGTGAAACACTCAACATATTGGATAATCTCTGGTTGAGAACAATAGCTAAATAAGATATCATCATATTGAAAATCTTGAATCTTGTTAATAGCTCTTTCTCCTTGAACGTATTCTGATTTCATAATTGAGACATCTTTCATGACAGTCAGGCCAGGACTGGGTGGTGTTTTTCCTGAACATATGTCTTGAAATCTTTGTAGGTACTTTATGATTTCTTCATGTTTCACCAAATTACGAATCACTAAATAGCCATTTTCATCATAAAAGTTTCGCTGTTCTGATGTAAGGATACCATTGTCGTAGGTGTATGGACTGTTAACATCGTTGGTGGTGGTTGAACTCTGTTTATTGCCTGCTTTTAAATGTCCTTCGATCATGCGTACACGCAAATGAGCTGCCATTTTAATATGGTCGCCACTTGTTTCCAAACTTTCCATCTACCAAACTGACGTTACGTCATTTTTTCAACTTTGAAGTAAAGTTAAAAACTTTGTAACTGACCCTAACCCTACAACCTACCCTAACCCAAAACCTAACCAAGTTGATGAAGAAAAATCAAGAAAAACGAATATGAAAATCGGGAAATTGCGTAACGTCAGTTTGATAGATGGAAACAAGTGAAAACCTTTGCAGCGGGCAGCCTCCTGAGCCTCGATATTGCAGGGGGGGGTAGTTAGAATGTGCAAGACGGGTTTTACAAAAAAACTTGGCCAAACACCTTGCGTGCCTTTTTTTTCAACCTTTTCTCCCCAATTTTTACCCTTCATATTTTGCCAAATGATTTAGCGAAATTCTTTTCCGAACTGGTTCCGATTGCTATGTTCGTGGGATCTTCGGAGTGAAATAAAAGAGGACAAGATGGCAGACGAAGAACAGAAAAATATTGAAACATCTACCGATGACGAAGGTGTGTTTTAAAATGAATTTGTGCAGTAAAATATATAAATTGACCCTTGTATTTATATTTGCATTTATATTTAGTCTTTCGATATTATTTTATTTATTTTTCTTGTGATTGTTGTGTATGGCGTATGGGCTTGTCTTGTTTATTAGTTTATATTGTTCATTGTCGAATTTTATTTAATATACACACTGAGAATAAATGTGGTGTATGTGTCAATGTGTAAATAATAATGTGTAATAATAATGTGTAAAGAATAAATGTGGTGTATGTGTCAATGTGTGTTCTGTATAAAGTATAACTGCTTCGTACACGTGGAAACAGTGAACTGTTTATAACTGTGTACGACAAATTTCTTGTATCAAGACTTTGAAACAAGTAAAGTCAATCAAAAGTAGATTTGTACACGTCAGTACAAGCCAAAATAAAAAATTAAACTTGCTCATTGTCATATAAATAATTCATATATTGTGATATTAACCTATAATATTATGTAAGACTTGGGAACCAAGGTATATTATTAACTGCCCATAAATACAACAAATTGATCCATATTTTTTCATTGTCCATTCATGAAATATTATTTTACTTGTTATGAATAAAATCGTTTTGCAAAGGTGATAACACAATAATTTGATAGGTTCTCTGTGTCCTAAGTGTCCAGAACTGGAAAGTTCGTAGTTTTTCCAATTACGCCAACTTTGGCGTAAAAGTTTTCCAAATTTTGACACTAACGAGTTGGCGTGGCGTAAATGAAATTTAATCGCATAAATTTGACATACTTTTTGTTTTCAAGAACGATTAATTAGCCAGTTTAATGTAAATGTACATGTCATGCAAATTTAAATTTTGCATCCCAGTCCGGTCAGTCCTTGTGGCGTATGATGTACAGTTGAGTTACTTACCAAGTTGTTGGCACACAAAAATGCCTGCAAAAAATGTTGGCGTAAAAATTCGGCAAGTGTGACCGCAACAAAATTCATATCATTCCTGACTGGAATTTTGAAAATTTAATATTGTAGTAATAGTATATAGAAAACATCAAAACTGTGCGCCCAATATCTTGGTTGCACGATACAAACTTTCCACACTGGATGTCATTTACCGGCTGGAAGGTACTAGAAAAATTTCTTCAGAGGTCTTCTGAGACCTAGGGAAAATATTTTTCCAGTATGATCAAACTGACCGAAACGGTAAATATTTTCCCCAAATTCGCACAAAACATTACAATCTCATAAATATGTTTAGGTGCTTTTTGAATAATATCGTCTGTCAATATGAACATTTCATCTTAGATCTGTCATAATAGTGACTCCCAAAACCTTATATTATCAATATGATTTTTCCAAGTTAAATTCTCATCAATTGTTAATCCTAATGATTTAGAGCTACAGACACTGTGATTTTTCTCGTTATCTTTTACGTTGACGAGCATTTTGTTGGACAGCGCCTTAATTCCATAGGAATAATAGGCCAGGGAGAAGATTTGAAAGGGCCTCGCATAACTAGGGGGCATGCTCCCTGGAGAAAATTTTGAAATTTGAAGCCCAGAAATGCCATTTCCTGCATTCAGAGCTGCGGATTTACAATCCGAACATTGCCCCCTAAACATGCCTATTTTAGAGAAAAAGGAACATGAAAAAGATGCAGAAATAACAAAATTGTTTTGTCAATATTTATAACACAGAGTTTTAATTATCTTAAAACACAAAAATAGTTAGAAAAAATCCATTTTGGTTTATGTTGTAGCACAACAGCAGTTGAGATTGTAAATAATTTGTTTAATCATATTTAAAATGTTGCATTTGAAATGTTTTCCAAAAAGACTTTGTTTGCCAACGGACAGATAACGCAGCTTCCATATTGCATCTTTATTTGACAGGAATTTCTTTACTTACTGACAATATGCATCATTTGACCACATTTTGGACGCATCGTCCCCCTTTAACGTATCGTTCATTTATGGTGATATTTTAGTTTGCTGACAAATCCTTCATTTGCCAACAACATTTTATCAGAGGGGTGTCTCACCCTCCACACCCCCCTTCGCAATGGCCCTTTAGCTGGCAATGCGCTCAGATGTGCCCTACTTTAGTATTTTACTCTGTCTAATGCCAGACGATTTTACTTGTCAGTGGTAGGGTACTGCCAGTTAATGGGTTAACAAAACTATCTGCCAGACAGTGTCTCTTGTTAACCCATTAGCTTGCAATGCACCCAGATACGCCCTACTTTAGTATTTTACTCTGTCTAATGTCAGAGTATTTTACTCTGTCTAACGCCAGATGATTTTACTCGTCAGTGGTAGGGTACTGCCAGTGAATGGGTTAAATTAAATAAGTTTGTCTTCTGAAGGTGAAAATCGAAAATGTCCACCTCTATGCTTGAAAAGTACTATAAACTATATACTTTCATAGGTCTCTTCTTAATGCTTCTATTTCATCTCGACATTTTGCACAATACCACATATAGACTATATCAGCCTATCATCTTTTGTTCATATGTAATTATGAAGAGAAAGATGCCATCCTGCTATGATGGCTTTTTGTCAGTCGATATCCTGGGCTGCCAGAAATTTTCCAACACTGAAATAGGGCTCACATGCGATACTTATTCAATATACAAGATTTCCCAAACCAGCTTAACTTTTCTTTGAGATGCTGCACTGTAATAACGTTATTGTATGACATGCGGTTTTAAGCACATAATATATTATTTGTTTATATAAAACTTCTTTTTTCAGGAAAGACAACTATAGATGAAAAGCAGTCTGACCACGAGGATGAAAATAAGGAACAGGAAGAAGACAATGGCAAATCAAGTGATGCTTCAAGTGGAGAATCATGTGAGTGGCTGGAACCAGAGGATGATGAGTTGATTGTGATAGAAACTGGAGATGGAGCACCGTTGGTTGGAACAATTGAGACTGTTGAATCATATTATGTTGTTAATCCTAATCAACATTCTTTCAATGGACTATCACCATCAGGTATTATTTATTCAATAATACCACTATCCATTGTCTAACATGTCACAATATTGCTGCGTATATTTAGAACTTGAAAATCATACTCCCAAGTAATTACCCTGTATATCATTGTGGCAGAATTGCTGCTTGTTAATTTTACTCTGATGGACAATTTCCTATTTTTAATAGCGCCACATGATATTGTCCATCTTGAAAAATACCTGGAAATTGTTAGTTAAAGCGATATAATATGGGAAAAGACTGTAATTTTGATTAACAATTTCTTAAAAAATGAAAATAGAGAAGATAAATTTGGTATTTCTATTTTAAAATTCTTCTCTTCAAAACATGTCTTGTCTAATGTTTCAAAACCAGCGCTCATCATACTGTACCTGGTCCAAGATCCGTAATTCTCCCACTTCTAATGTACTAAAGTCTCTATTTTCTTTAATTAGAGATTCAATTGGACGAATCTTTATTCCATTCATTGAATGAAAGTAGTTCTCAGGAGAGATCAGAAAATATTCAACTTCCAGATACAGTGACAAAACTGATGACACCATATCGATCTACTGTCTATATTGTTGGCACAGCACATTTCAGTGAAAGTAGTCAAGAGGATGTTCGAAAGGTAGAAATCTCGTTATCTTTATTTTCGCCTTTTCATAATAGCCATGGTAATCCATGATCCAATGTATAATGGGAAACAGATAGGCCATGTCTGTGACGTAATTTCAGTTAGCCAATCACAGAATTCTTTCAAACATGCATGAATCAATGACAAGCAATGTTTTTTATAGATCATACAGTATATAACGTGAAATCTTTTTTAATGAAGCTAAATATCTCAATGTATTTCACAACGAGTTTAGATAATTTGAGTATTGTTGCAATATAAAAATTAATTCTGCTTCCCTGGCAAAATGCATTATCGCTGGCGATAAGGCCCATTTCAAACGCGAGATATTTCATGTGTTAACGAGTCTAAAGTCTTTATATTCGTGAACCAAGTTCAAATGTGCATGGACCGGTCCGTGTGGCAAAATTGCATTATCCGCCGTAAATGCAGTACGAAGTTGACGTGATCACGGATCTGAAAGTGGCGTACGAAGTTCAAATGTGCGCCGAGCGGACCGGAGCGGTCTGTACGAAAAATGCACCCGTAGTGTCGTATGTAGTTGACATGTTCACAGACCAGTCTATAGGAAAAGTGCATTATTGACCTGACGCATGTCGTCACGCTGTATTTCACCGCCAATTGCCCCCATGTATGTGCATGTATAGACGCAACGGAACATTTAATATCATCCTCATACAGACGGCTTCAGGTACCTTAGGAGTAAAGCTGAAACCCTATCTAAAAGCTAGATTTTTTAGATATCAAGCAATATCTTCAGTTTGCCCGTGTAGCGTCATCGAATAATTTTTAGATAAGTTTATAATGGGCCCATTATGCAGGTCATACAACATACGGGTTGTACGGCTGGATATTAACCATGTTAATATCACGGAAAAATCATATGGAGCAGAATAGCAAAGTAAATTATTTCTAAGACTCTACAACTTAGACTAAACTTTTTACTTCTTAGACTATACAACTACTGCAGCCTAACTTGGTGATGGTCGAACTATGTCGGAGTAGAGTGGATATATTAAAATATGATGAAGAATTCTTAATGAGAGAAGTTGCAAATATTAATTTTCAGAAGTTAAGAACATTAATAAAACATGTAAGTATCTATTTTTATGATTAACATAGTACCCTACAGCTTCCTTAGAATAGAAGTTATAAGTGCAATGCATTATTTAAATTACGTATCATTAAGTACTGTAATTTTTACATAATTGTGTGATTATCAATCTGTTCATTGATGATTACGTATGTCGCAATAGACAATTTGCATTATAGACTAATTTTTTATCTGGGCGAAAAAAAGTATATTCCCGGAAAGAACATACTAAAATTAGTAAAATAGCAAAGGATAGTTGCGAAATGTTGTAAAATGAGGAAAATATAGCCTTGCAAAGTTTGCAAAATGTGCAAGCTTTGTAAGGCTATATTTTCCGCTTTTTACAACATTTCGCAACCAAACTTTGCAATTTTACTAATTTTAGTATGTTCTTTCTAGCTGTGGTGATTGATTCCCTTCTCCTTGCCTACATCAAAATTTAGTCTATAATGCAAATGGTCTATTGTACTTCCTGTAATGGCGAGAGACGATTTACAACGTAAATATAGTTTTTCTGATCATTTCTGAATGACGAACTTTCAATCACAAATCCTACAAAGAATTTCCATGTTGCATTTTATTTATCTAGGCAGGCGTTGTCTCAGGCATAATGCAAGTGTTGCTTCTCAGCATGTCAGCTCACATAACAAAGGAATTAGGCATGGCACCCGGGGGAGAGTTCAGAGCTGCGTATCAAGAGGTTAGTAATTATTGAGATTATTTTCATTTTATTAGTCGGAACGATGTTGCTTTAATTAGTAACTCTCTTATTTATAGGCAAAGAAAGTCCCATTCTGCCAGTTTCGACTTGCCGACCGTCCAATACAGGTAAAACGTTGCAGTTACTGTAATTCCACTCAATTTTTACGTTGTACTGCTCTCCACTTGGTATAAGGACAAGCGAACCCTAAAATTTAAAACCTATGACATTCCATAATGATTGAAAACAGGTTCTAATTCTAATAGGCCATTTTGTAGTGACATTCTTCATTGTAAAAGTAAATACCTCACGTACGTCTCTGTGGATGAAAAAAGGAACAGGAGAATAACTTACTATTTTCTTACTTGCAGGTCACGTTAGCAAGGGCAATGGGCGCCCTGTCTTTATGGCAAAAGTTAAAACTCGCCTGGCATCTTATCACTTCTAAAGAACCAATAACGTAGGAAAAGTGATTTATGCATGTAATGGTTAATAATCGCTTTTGTACTGTAAACCCTCTCTCTCAAATAAGCCAGCCCCCCTAATTAGCCCCCTCTCTATTAAGACCTCCCATTCACAACTGAGAAAAACATGTTTATTTATAAAACTTATTAATTGCCCTGGAAGATCACGTTAATTTAGTATATATTTCTCACTTACTGCATGCGTTTCGGCCAAACCAATAAGCCCGCCACGATCTCAATATAATAGACCCCTCTCCAGTAAGCCCCCATCAAACATAGCTGAGATAAAGAGGATTTACGGTAGCAGTTTCGTTTCATGTTCTATTTAGTGGCCATTAAAAGAATTTCCATCAACCCTTTATCCACCAACGGGAATCTTAAGTAAAGGAAAGGTTGAGAAAGTCAGGGGGGAGGGTTGTTTAGAAGACTAGAAAATTGGGTTAGAAGAGAAACATGAGAACTGCCTTATATATGAAGAGCAGTATTTACTACGTCCTCTATAGGTTCTATAATTTAAAAAGTATAATAAAATCTTTGAACGAGACTTTTCATAGTTTTTGGGTTGGGGAGGGGGTTCGGACGCATGTTATTCACAGACTAATTCCCCATTGCTTAGGTTTTATTAAAATGAAGACAATGAAGGAAAGTAATTTCCTTTATGTAGCAAAGAAGATGTGGAAAGATGTAAACAGAAAGACTTACTTGCTGAAATGTTAGCTGAGATGACGGGTGATTTTCCCGCGTTATATGAAATAATTGTAAAAGAAAGAGATGCCTATTTAGCAAGATCATTAAGACTTGCCGCCATTCCTCGTGAAGTAACCGAACCTGATGGAGGTACGTTCATTCATTATTTTTAGTTCATGCATTTCCGTGAGAGTAAATATAGTACTTGTCTTGACTAAATGACGGAACACATTATTTCAGTAGGTTTCCTGTAAGGATTTATGTGTCAGATGTGTCATCTGGTATCGAAAAAAATACAAAATCAGTTCGGACAAATTTGAAACCAAAACAAAAATATGCGCAGAATGTTTTGGAAGGTCACTATTATCATCAATGGAAATATATTCGCAAAGAGAGATGGTTACTCGAATGGCCGGGTACAATCGAAGAAGTGACATGTAGAGGCATTTGGAAGAAATGAGTCGTTGACACCGTAAGAAAAACCGAAAGAGAGGCTTGTTGTGCATGAAAGCAGTGTAGATCGTTTTAAAGAAAAGCTAAAATGCGATGAAGACAATGTAACAATCCTTTCTATCAATATTCAGGAAGACAAGACTCGTAAAATTTGGACCAATCATGACATGGCCAATACTCCGTTTCATACTGCTTGTCACAAGAACGCTCGCTTTGAGCTTGCGAATGCTCACAAAGACTGCTCAACTACAATGGGTATATACATGTAACGATGTACAGTAAGCGAAGCGCTTAAGCACCATGAATTCAGTATCATGCATGGTAGCTTACGTATTACACATGGGGCAATGCCTTTGAACGTACAGAAATAAATAACCCGGGCTTCAGTCTATATAGGTAGAGGATATAGGAGATTGTTACCTTCCACTGTACAATAACATGTACAATAACTGTCATGTGTAATTATGATTTCTTAGGTTTTCACTTTGAGCCAACAGTCATTGTTGGTGTTGTTGGTATTGGACATATTCAAGGAATAGTTGATAATTGGGAGAAAGATATTGATGTTCAAGAAATAATGAGGTACATGTTAAAAATGATATTATTCATGACATGTATTTCTATTTTTGTACTAAAATTGCCGTCAGGATGGGGCCAGGAAACGCATTCTGTTGGATGATAAATATTCAGTAAGAGTATTATATTTCAATAAGACAATATAGTTCCTACACTAGGTCTGTACAAAAAGTTCAACTTTTTCATAAATTCCCTAAATGTCCTGCGTTAATAGCTGTTATACTATTCGTAAAACACTACATAAGGTGGCTCGATAAAAAGAATTTCACACAATCCCTAATGCGAGAATCGCGAAAATACTTTTTTGCCATGTGAACAGTCTCACGTGAACCCTTGTGACCATTTGTGTGCGCTGGAATATTAACAAAAGAACTTGCTACGTGTATTGCCAGTGCTCGTGGAATGGCTGATCATTCCGCGTGTTTAATGTCAACTGCTGACGTCATTTAAAACGTACTTTTTGAAAATGATTGCGCCATATTTCAATATTTTGTTATGTGATCCATGTTCAAACTTTACACACTCTATCTGCTGGAGAAAGTCTTTCAAGAAAACGTCATTTTTGCGTTTTCACGAAAATGGCATTACCATTACAAAATTATTATTTTGCTTATTGATAATTTTTATACAAAGGAAAACGTCCACGAAAGCGGTCACTCATACATGTGTTTCGTTTCGAACTACACGAAGCAATAGGATATTTTACAGTGAATTTGTTCCGTATATCTGTTGCCATTTATGCGTTACTAGACCCAACAGACATTGAAACAAGAAGTATTAAAATATACTTATATCCCAATATCTGCCGCAGGAAGAAGACCTAAATTCATGTCGAACAAACTGTTTTTTTAAACTGTATTGAGCCACCTTTAACACCTTCACGCGTAAACATACAATTCACGTAGTATTTTATCCACACAGTCTGGGTCTTTCCTTAAATATTAGTTATTTTTTCATGTAGGATGCCACCAAAAAGTATGACAATTGGATATATAAAGAAGATATTTAAAGCTGCTGTGGGAGTATTTATGGCATGGAGTTGTTATAAAGTAATACGCTGGACAGGATGCTTGAACTATATTCCTGCGTTGCCACTGACGAGATAATTTATTTATTTTACCATTGTCATTGATGAACGACTGGCAAAGCCCTATATAGATGTATTATTTAATATCCAATTATTTCAGTTATTGTGTTTTCATAAAATGAAAGCAGATAACAACTGGTAACGTTACTATAGGACTAACCCATGAACTCAACATTGGCAGCAATATAGAACTGAATATATAATAGGTACAATTATACCTGTGGGAACCTAAAAAAATGATATTTAAAACTGTTTTAGAAGAATACAAATAAAATATGCTAACATAAATTATAATTGACTATTGTACTTTATTGCCGAAACCACTGAAAACCACTTTTACGAAGGTTATCTTTTATGGTTAATTTTAAAGAACCATAATGAACCATAGTATACATGTCTAACATGGCATCCGTTGTGCATTAATCCTTATGCATTACCCCATTAGATAGAAAATACAAACAATTAAAAAGAACAAACGGAAAGTTTTACTTCTTAATTAACAACTTAGTTAACTTACCTATATGCAGATCGCCTTCTAAAAGTGTTGCGAGGAGTGGGTTTTGAAATGTTTACCCAACAATGCCAACATTTATATGTATAAAGTTTATATAAGCAGTAACAGTGCAGTGAGACCGAAGACGGACACAAGACAGCTATACTATATGTTTGGAATTAAATCTGAAGACCTTCGTCAGTCACTTCGCTTGTTTGTAACCGATTTCACTTGTTACCCGACATATACTTAAGTTTGAACGGTGAAAATATTATTTTGACCACGATGGCACGAAGGTCCCGTTTAGGAAAATGCCCCTACGTGATTTCCTATCTAATATTCGGGACGCTACATCCCATATATAGGACACGTGACCATTCTCTAAACATCAGTATACAATCTCGTACCCAGAGTATGCCCGTTCGCAGTCTGGGTACGAGATTGATCAGTATAGCAATCATCAGTATAACTATAACTCGTGAAGTCAGACCCATGCACTGGTTGTTACCTGTAGTAGCTGTACGCTAATTAAGATACTTTTCTAGTTTTGTATATCTTAACTAACAATTTAATAAAAGTCACTCAGTCAAAAGTTTGTAAGTCCGAAACATTTTACTCTTCTGGTTATTTCATGACGTAGCCGTAGGATTGAATTTTTACATGAAGTAGTGGACATGGAGTTAAATAGAGATCAATGTTCTGCACTATATATTCATTGGCAGATGCCTTTTTACGATAGACAAAGTTTTATCATTTAATATATGGTTAGGTACATTTATTCCTAAGAACTCGATATTCAACTGTCTGATATTTTTCTGTAGAAATTTAATCCTGCGTCATGAAGGAATGAAGATATAGTAAAGCTAGAAAAAAGTATATTTATAAAGTTAGCTAGGATATGTATCCTAACGGTCCTCATGTGGTATTATCTTTTATAAAATAACATGTATATAACGCGTGCTCTGATTGGTCGAAACCCGTGTTTGGATCAGGCCATCCAAACACGGAAGCCATAAAGTAATTGTATATTCCTACCTCTGCCTATAGTTCTATTATGTCACATGTTTATCACTTTATCTGCATGACTAACACATAAGGAACATGATCATGCAGTAAAGAAATGAAGATCGAAATACTGCAGATGCACTGACATTTTAATAAACAATGCTTGAGATATACATATAGTATTATATACAGTGTTCACAATATTGAACTACGTACACATTGACTGAAATAAAACATTTACGATAAAAAATTCTTCAGTCCTCAGACGATTAGAAGTAACATACTTAATAATATAAATAGATATAGTAAATAGGTTAGTAAGATTAAAATAAATATGACAATGATATTTTATACACTGATGATGAGCCGCGGGGTTATCGAAAGCTTTGCAAAGTATTAATATACATAGTCAGAGATCGCTAATTGCTGTACTCATGTGGATATAATTCCTAGTTCCAGAGGTGTATTTCCTCGTATATAATACAAGTAATGAGGCAGGAACACATATCGCCAGCAACTTGAACTGAATGCAGTGTATATATATATAGTGACCTGAATTCCGTAGAATCTGAAATAACCCCATTACATTTGGATTTAGGACCAAATGGACCCCTTAGGATCGCTTTCCGGTGCCAGCACTTTAAGGAGTGCGGTCGTTACATTCGGGGTGTTAAATATGTTAAAATTCCAAATCAAGAACCATCTTGTCGAATTAACGTATAAGCTACTTCGCCTCTTGGGAAAGTGTGCCATTGCACGTATATATTTACACTATACAGGTACTTCAATACCAAATTACCGGGGCATTATTTTTGCGGAGATCGCCACCTTTCGCAGGGGACCGTTAGTTTCGAAGTTGTACGGTATCGGATGTAGCAATTTAACAATGTGACACAGTCGTTTTCTTTTTAGTTCAAGGTCGACAGACAGAACGCCAAACGAAAATGAAATTCGCCAAACATATTTCTGATTTAACATCTCCAACGTATTATGTTTTATATGTCAGACGTTTTACTTCTCAATGAAGAATTCCGAAAATTTAAGGATAAAATATTATAATTTTAGAAAGTTTCATTTCAAGAGTACTAAACGTCATGTGTCTGTTTGAAGAACATCATCCGTGAAAGATTGAGCTAAATCATGTCTATCAATTTCACCCAGAGCCTTGCGAAGTTCCTCGCGCCAGGACTGCGCAGCCTCATCACGAGATGTCCACCAATGTTTGAGCATCATATATGCTTGCCATACCACATCAAAGGGATTATTCAAGGTAATCTCCTTTATTTTACTATCGCTAATGCCAAGAAATTTTGCCAGTATATTCCAATCTCCAGGGATATTTTGAGCCAATTTCATTAAATGTGTATCCATAGCATTATCTATAAGTAAAAATATATCATTAAAACAAGTTTCCTTACCAGGACAAATTTAGTTCATTCGAACCTCCCTAATACGGACACCGAAGGGACAGAGCAAAGTGTACGTATTAGAGAGGTCACCACGATGACGTCACCTTGCTACTGCATTGCACGTCATAGTTACGTACTGTGTTTTGGAAAGAAATAACTACAACATAATTCTGCATCTAAATGAGTGAATATAAAGTGTTGATTTTCGTGTAACTGCAAACAGGAAGTTGTATGATATACACAATCTATCATGACCGGGGTGTCCATAATAAAGAGTGCTGGATTAAATCTATTGTACTTCTCTACAGGGACGAGATTTAGAGTCTGTCCCCTTATAGAAAGGGTCTGTATTGTAGTGGTAGTTTTAAAGAAAAAATATTTTCTTTATAAGAACAGGGACATAGGAAACAGTCCATTTTAGAGAGGTGTCTGTAAGGAAAGGTTCGGCCGTATTGTAGAATGGTCTTATGATCTACTGCAACTATTACGCGCAGTATTACACACACACTGTAATAATACCTTGAGCTTTTTCATTCACTGTATCTGCGTTCATGATGTGATCTTGGTTGTTATCTTGAAGTGAATCTTGTGAGGAATTGCCAGGCAATAGCGGGCTAGATGGATGTTGAAAAGTCCCATTTCTCTCGTTGGTCACATGATGTTGCGGTCTTGGATGCTCCTCATATGTTTCTCTGTTTAAAACTAAAGGGCAAATACGATGTTTTGAAATACAATGCGACAACGTTTCATGTCATTATATTCATTGTCTTTTTAAATTGGTTTAGGCCTAGATACCCATATTCTTAGCTCGCTCTATGAATATTATGAATACGTTTCATATGTCCGGAAGTGGGAAACCGGAAAGACTTTAGATAAACGTCACATCGTACGAGGGTTTATAGATAGATAGATAGATAGAAGTCTTTATTGTTACTATAAATGCTATACTCAAAACACACGTCTGAGTTTACAGGTTTGAATTATATATGCTATGTAAGAAAATTATCCGCTATTTACAAATTGAAAGCTACTTATTAGCTAAAATATGGAAGACTATTATAAATTGTAATTAGATATTAAAGATTACGAAAGAATGACAATATATTCGAGGTCGGGAGACGGGCGTGATAACTATACTATAGCGAGTGATTTTAACGCATTAAATAAAACTATTAAAACTTTGTTGTTTAACTTGTGAATTGTTTGGGATACTTTTCTTGGGAGGCCAGAAAATTCTGAATACGTGGCGACCCCACCAGGATCGTAATGAAAAGCGAAAACAAGATTAATATGGATGAGCAAATCGCCAAACTACAAACAAAATTGAAGCTCTTAGCTTTTACAGCCAAAAAGACCGATTCTACCATCGCCAAAGCAGACATTGAAGTCTCGGAAAGACTATGTTCATCGATCAAAACTATGATAAAGGCAGTAAACGACGTTAAAGAAGTCATCGAGGAACAAAAGTTTAACACAGGGGCAAGCGTAGAAGACGTTAGCGAATGGAGCGACGAAATCGAACAACAAATCGAATTCGCAGACAATCAGGTGCGAAAGATTACAAACCAGATTCGAGACATAAGCAGCGAGATTAAACTAGCCGACGACTTTAAAAAGAGAACCGCACAACTCGAATTCGAACGGAATCAAGTGGAATTACAACAGCAACACGAGAAACACGAGAGAAACGAACAGATTGCACAAGAAGCCAAGCTTTTAGATCAAAAACTCAAATACCAAAAACTATTCGAAGAATCGCAACCAAGCGTGCCAAACGACGGAGTTCCTGCCAAACTGCCGAAACTGCAGATAACCAAATTTAATGGGCAATTTAGCGACTGGTTAAGGTTTTGGAACCAATTTATCGCGATTATTGACAGCCAAAATATCAGTCCGATAACGAAGTTTTCGTATCTTAAAGAACACCTGGACCCGAAATTAATTCATTCTTCGAGAAACTTCGATATAATGTACAATCACTCGAAACACTGAATAAGCTGAGCGACGTAAACGGATACGTCAGGATGACAATTAACAAACTTCCGAGCATACGCGGAGATCTGGTACGAACTGACCCGAAATGGAAAGAGTGGACGTTTGTTCAACTATGCGAAGCGCTACGAGATTGGACTGAAAGAAACCCAGTCGAACACAACCAAGATGATAAACGACGAGAATCGCGAGAGAGATATGGTAAAGCATTCAACAAGCAACAGAAGAAAGACCAAACAAAACCACGCGCATGTGTTTACTGTGATTCGACGGAGCATAAATCGACAACTTGTTCAATTGTCAGCACACCGGCAGACCGAAGGAAGATACTAGTACAAAAGAAACTATGCTATAATTGCACGGGGGAGTCACACCGTGCTGCTGAATGTCGAAGTACCACAACTTGTCGAAACTGTGGTAAGAGACACCATACGTCGATCTGCGATCCTGAAGCCAAACCAGAGATGTTAAAGTCAGCGCACCAAGCCGACGAAAGTGATATATCCAGTTGTTTTGCTAGAGATAGATGGTATCAAGACAAGAGCATTACTTGATACCGGGGCCGGAAGCTCCTATGCTTCGGCCAAACCAAACTAATCAACGCCCTTCACAAACAGCCTATGGAAACCAAGACCAAACGCATAGAGATGATGCTTGGTTCGACCACAACGAAAGTGGAAATCTATAACGTTAAGATGAAGTCAATAGACGGTGATTTTTCCATGGATGTCAATGTAACCAAGGTGGACAAACCACAGTTAATGCATTTGGATAATCCAAATTATGGGACCTTGTTGAGAAAACACTCGCATCTTAACGGAGTACAGATCAACGATGTTGATGTCAACCCACACCTACCTGTTCATGTCGTACTTGGCGCCAGTGAATACGATGCTGCAATTAAAACGAAGACTGCACCAAGAATTGGATCACCTGGTGAACCAGTTGCAGAAAAGACCTTACTTGGTTGGACGATTATGTCAGCATGCAGAGAAGTAGACACAGTCCCACTGTTGCTTACCAAATCTGAGAGTGTCGATTACGAACAGCTTTGTAGTCTCGATGTGCTTGGGTTGGCTGATTCGCCTGCGGGGGATCAACACGAAGTGTACCAAGAGTTCAAGGAGCAGCTGACGCGTAGTCCGGAGGGGTGGTATGAAACCGGGCTCCCCTGGAAGGGCAACCACCCAGAGCTACCCACCAACAAGACCGGAAGTATCAGAAGACTTCAGCAGCTGGTGAAGAAGTTAGAGCGCGACAACAATTATACAGCATACGACAAGGTTATTCAAGAACAGATCGAACAGGGAGTTGTCGAGGTAGCCCCCACAGCGGTCGTTGGTAACGAATTTTACCTTCCACACAAAGCCGTAATCAGACAACAAGCAGAAAGTTCGAAGTTGAGAGCAGTTTACGATGCCTCGGCAAAAGAACGAGGAGATAAGCCGTCACTGAACGACTGCCTACACCCTGGTCCACCTCTACAGAACTTGCTATGGACAGTACTTGTGAGAACACGTATTTACCCAGTCGCGATTACCGGAGATCTACAGAAAGCATTCTTGCAGATCCGAATTAAGGAAGCAGAGCGCGACGCTCTTAGATTCCACTGGAAACTCCCCGGACAGTCAAACGTAGAGGTTTACCGCTTTACTCGAGTCTTATTTGGGTTGACCTCGTCCCCATTCCTGCTGGGTGGAGTCATCAATCAACATCTCACATTATGGGAAGACCAGTATCCCGAGTTCGTAGGGGAAATACGCAAAAGTCTATATGTTGATGATTTACTATCGGGCGGAGCAACTGTCAAAGAAGCAGAAACAAAGAAGTTGATGGCGAAGGAGATCTTCGAAGATGCTCGTTCAACCTGCACAAGTGGCACAGCAATGAAAGCGAGTTAGAAATGGACAACGAAGCCAAAGAGGGAAATGACGAACTATCATACGCCAAACAACAGCTGGGAACTACATCATCAGAGACTAAATTGCTTGGCCTTCCCTGGGATAAAGAAAATGACACCCTGAGAGTTGAATTTCCTCAGGTGGAAACGGAGCTGACCAAGCGAGGAGTCTTGTCTACCCTAGCCAAAGTGTATGACCCCCTTGGGTTAGTTTCCCCAACAACATTATCCGGGAAGCTAATCTTCCGAGACATCAGCGATGAGAAACTTGCATGGGACACTGAGCTACCTGAGCAATTGCAAACATTGTGGAACAAGTGGTATAACAATTTGCCAGCGTTCGTAACCATACCAAGATCAATTGCCCCTCATAAACGACCCATTCAAGAACTGACATTACACGCTTTTGGTGATGCAAGCGGGAAAGGAGTTAGCTCTGTGGTTTACGCTGTCGTGAAGCAAGAAGATGGAGTAGCACAGAATATTGTGACAGCCAAGTCACGGTTAGCCAAACGTGGACTAACAATACCGAGATTAGAACTGGTGGCCGGCCACATGGCCGCCAACCTCATTACCAATGTTCAACAAGCAATTCAACCTATCATTACAGCAAACCTCCATTGTTGGCTGGACAGCACAGTGGCGTTGTTCTGGATCCTTGGTACCGGCGATTACAAGCAGTTCGTTCCAAACCGAGTGAACAAGATCCAACAACACTCAAGTATCACGTGGCACCATGTACCTACCTCGGAGAATCCCGCTGACTTAGGAAGCCGTGGAGGGAGCGTGGTCGACGCCCCACTCTGGAGGTATGGACCTCAGTGGCTGGCAGATCCAGATCAGTGGCCACCGAACCCTCAAGTCCAGTGCCAGTAGCAACGCTGAAGCAAAGATCACCAAAGATGTCCTCGCGGCGGTCGTAAACGTCCATGACACCTTCGACCAGTTACTATCCAAACATGAACTTTGGAAGGTCTTGCGAATCGGGGCGTGGGTACAACGATTCATTGACAACTGCCAAGCAACAGCAGCAACCAGAGAATCGGGTCCACTGACAACAACTGAAATAGAGAATCAAAAGACCTGGTGGATTAAACGAGCACAGCGTGATGCTCAGACCACAGCCAACTTCGAGAAGGACCAACTCCAGTTAAATCTGCAGCTCAACCAGCAACATATCTTAGAATGTCGAGGACGCCTCGAAGGAGAATATCCTATTTACTTGCCAGACAATCATCCTTTCACATCTCGCAACATTGCATGGGGGAGTTGGACTCACCATGGCAAGGGTGAGGGAACTGTACTGGGTCCCACGACTTCGACGCCTTGTGAAGAAAGTACGAGGGAAGTGTTGGGGATGCAAGAGATTCCGCATCAAGGCATTCCAGTCACCACCCCCGGCAACTTACCAAGAACCAGAACCAGTGGCGATACACCATACCAAGTAATAGGAGTTGATTTCGCTGGCCCGATAGTATACCGAACCAAGTCGAAAGTAGAGAAAAATTCCTATCTCGCACTGTACGGATGCAGTTTAACGCGAGGAGTATTCCTGGACCTACTACCATCCCTAGAGACGGAAGAGTTTATCATTAGTCTTAAACGCTTTATCGCCCGTCGCGGTAGACCCAAGCTGATATATTCAGACAATGGTGGCACCTTCAAGGCGGCGGCGAAGTGGCTCAAAGAAGCACAAATAAGTGAGAAGTTCAACGACTACTTGGCACAACATTCGATCATATGGCAGTTCAACCTAAGTCGAGCGCCATGGTGGGGCGGTCAATTTGAACGCCTCATCGGGCTCTTCAAGAACGCTTTCTATAAGACCATTGGCAACGCTACCTTGCGCTGGTCAGAACTGGAAGAACTCGTCCTCGATGTGGAAATTGCACTAAACAACAGGCCCTTAAGCTATTTGGAGGATGACATTCAACTCCCACTGCTCACACCAAACTCTGTGAAACGAGTGATCTACCAAACTTGGAGCCGCACCAGATCCCCAACGTGGACCTCCGGAAAAGAGCAAAATACCTGGCCCGTTGCAGGGAGATGGTTGGTGTCGTTGAACAGCACAGACAAACTGGAAACTTGGAGTTGTTTTGGAACTGATCCAAGGGAGAGATGGGAAAACACGAGGAGCTAAGGTCAAAACAAGCAACGGAGTTCTCGAGAGAGCGACCCAACACCTCAGTCCTTTGGAATTATCATGCGACCGTTCATTGCCTGTACCACTTAACCCGACAGTTCCAGAATTCTTGCCCAGACCTCAAAGAGATGCAGCCGCTGCAGCAGTATTACGAATTCAAGACAATTTTAACGAAGAGGAGAATGACTGACTTGTAAAAATTTGAAGTTAGAAAAGGACATTATACGGTTAAATTTAAGCAACATTCTTGTTATGTTCGAACGTTATAAGACTATCAAGTTAACATATATCTCCTCGTAGGAGTATATATGGGGGGAGTGTGTCCGGAAGTGGGAAACCGGAAAAACTTTAGATAAACGTCACATCGTACGAGGGTGTGGCTGTTGTTTACATTTTTTCACAATATATTCGAGGTCGGGAGACGGGCGTGATAACTATACTATAGCGAGTGATTTTAACGCATTAAATAAAACTATTAAAACTTTGTTGTTTAACTTGTGAATTGTTTGGGATACTTTTCTTGGGAGGCCAGAGAATCCTGAATACATATACAAGTGGATTTGCCGATTTCAACTACTGAGACTGAACTATGCAGGATTGAGACTCAACTTAGCAGGACTTGTGAACCATAGGAACGCCTGCGAGACAGGCTACGTTCGTATCACACTGGTTCTTAATCAATTCTTAACAACACATAGCAACTGTTTCATCTTTGTTTAACTGATGCACAACATGGACGACTACCCGCTCAGCCACATGCTAGTGACTCATTGTCAAAATTCAGCTCGAATCCAAGTCCTAGGGCTAGGCCGCTGGCTTGAACCTGCCTCCCCCACAGGCTCTCGCTGTATCATAGGAAAGTCACGCACAAATTCTGCAGGGCCTTTGTCAAGATTTTGGCATATAAATAGGCACATAAATTTGCAAAAATAACTAACACTTCGGCTTTCAATCAAAATCGTATCTGATTGGTAAGTTGTAATTACAACTTAAAGAGAAGAGACTTTTATAAGTAAATTTGAATATTTTGAACCTTCTTTATAATAGTATATAACTAGTTTTAATTCCCAAATAAGCATTTAGCGTTCAAAATTGCTTTACAATATATATTTAATATAAGAACGTTTTCGAGTGTATGGTCAATACCTCGATTGAGCGCGCCAATGTAGCGCTATTTCATGCGACACTTCATGTGCCTGATGGGATTGGACGCCATTTTGTTTACAAAATTTGGCAGGTACAGACATTACCACCTTCCCATAATACAGCGAGGGCTTGTGGAGGTGGCAGGGCTTGAACGCACCTTGAATGGCAATACTATTAATCATATATATAAATATCTATATAATCTTGCTCATATGGGAGACTTATGTAAAAGCAATAAGTCATTAAAATTGGATACGTCCACCTCCTTACTTACTTATCTGGACATTGTGCATGCATGCATATATCTAACCTATTGTGGATTAAACGTTCAAAGCAGTCTTACCAGGGTCAGCGGGGATCTCCTCACCAGGAATTTTCACCGCACCTCTTTCAAACTTGTTGTGGGTCGGATCATCGTTACACACCTCGCCTAGCAAAAGAAAAATAGATGTAAAATATAAACATGGTGATCATTCTTATTTTTAACTAATCAACTGAAGACATTAAGTAAAGAGCACCTAGAGACTGCAATCTCTGCTAGCAGGAGTAGAAAACACTATCCACTGGACAAAAGTATGTCGCCATGACGTCACAATGGGAAACGTTACTGGTCGTGTTACCTTTTCACAACAGGTAAAGTCATTTGTCGCACGACTTTTCTAACGTCATTTGTCACACAAGATTTTTAACGTCATTGGTCACACAACTTTTCTAACGTCATTTGTCACACAAGATTTTTAACGTCATTGGTCACACAACCTTTCTAACGTCATTATTTGTCACACAAGATTTTTAATGTCATTGGTCACACAACTTTTCTAACGTCATTTATCACAAGATTTTTAACGTAACGTCATTTGTCACACAAGATTTTTAACGTCATTTGTCACACAACTTTTCTAACGTCATTTGTCACACAAGATTTTTAACGTCATTGGTCACACGACTTTTCTAACGTCATTTATCACACAACTTTTCTAACAACATTTGTCACACAATATTTCCAACGCACAAATTGGTCACACAACATTTCTAACGTCATTTGTCACACAACGTTTCTAACGTCATTTGTCACACAAGATTTTTAACGTCATTGGTCGCACAACCTTTCTAATGTCATTGGTCGCACGACCTTTCCACAATAGAGGACGAAATAATAGGATGACAGAAATAATTGGGGGTTAGGGTGCATCTAAATTCCTTAGGTAATTTGATTTGTCTGTTCCTATTATTAAAGTGTTCCATAAGTAAAATGAATGATCTCTTTAAATTTTTATTAAAATCGGACATTGTTTAGGTTGCCCACCAGACATAATAAGGTATTGCTATTTTTCAGTAATATTTTCTCCGCCATTTTGAATTTTGAACTTGTTACCAAGGCAACACTCGTTCCCAATCTCCCATGCAGTCATATTTTCTAAGCAACATAGTATATTATATTAATGTAGATTTATATTGTAACAGTTTGACCAGTTTTATGATGTTTTATGGAACGTTTTCGTTCACTAATGGACAATTTTGGACATTTATGTGAACAACTTGATATTGAGGCTGGAAAATGAATTCAGAAATACCGGTATCGGTCAGTCACTACAAGTAAACAAGATGACTGAGCCATTGCACGTGCCGGTGGATATTTCCATGTCAACACGTAAATCCACAGAAATATTTGGACTGGGGAAGGGCATAAATGAGTTGGATTCGAACATCATAGGATCACGCCTTCCAAAGTCAATGTAGGTTCTGCGGTACATGATGTATTACGTAAGAAAAAGCACAGAGTCACCCACACAGTTAACAAAGTGGGAGGCAGCAAAACACGTGTTATCGAAGGTTACATTTTTTTATGGAAAAGCGAACATCCCTATGATCTCGGAACGTAAATCTTGTGAGAAGATCATCAAACTGTTAGACGAACAAACTCAGGGCCATAATAATAATAATAATTTATTCATTTATAAAGCGCTAAAACTATAAATATTCTAAAGCGCTATCAATACAAGTTCAAATATAACAATGTGATAAAATATGAATGAATTTCTACTATATACAGGTTAAAAATATAGAGAAACAGTGTCTTATGATTACAAAGCTACTGCATTTAAAAATGAAATGCCTTTTTAAAAAGAAAGGTCTTCAGATGGTTTACTGATGATGCCCTACGAATATCACCAGGAAGATCGTTCCATATCGCCAAACGTTTTCCTCATTGTCTTAGGGACCATTAGCAAATCCTGGTCGTCAGAACGCAGACCGTAACAACCAGCAGGCTTAGGGAGAGATGTATGATGGTGCTTTTGCATGAAGGGCCTTGTACACCAGCAGCAGTATCTTGAAGGTCACAACGAGTTACAATAATCCAGATGTGAGGTGACAATGTGAATTTTCATCGACATAGTCAAACCATGTTCCGAGGTTACGCACCATGTCCACAGATTCGATCGTAGACTCACCAACTGTGATCTTATTGACTTGAATCTTCGACATTGAAGAACACATTAGATGGAACTGGATGATCTTCGATAGATTATCACAAGAAGAGATTTTTTAGTAAAATGTAAAAGTGCCATCAAATTTGTTTATGATCGGAGATGGAGCAAATTCGACGTATTGTTTTTAAATTCGGAGCCAATCATATCAGGAGGTTTTATTATAGGATTCACATTTAAATCCTCGAACTCGCGTGGAGCATAGATCACTAATGTCGCTTAATTCCTTTATGATCGGAGATGAAGGTGCCATTATCAAAGGAAGGTATTTCAGGCATTCCAGTGGCAGTGGCAAATTCGACTTATTGTTTTTAAACTCGGAGCCAATCATATCAGGAGGTTTTATTATAGGAACTCGATCGTAATTACGTGAGTCTTTATTGTTGCTATTGTTATCAATAAGCATCACTGATTCATCAAGAACAATACGATCATTTGCTTCATTAACTATTGATTCTTTGGCTGATTTCGGTGGATTAGATGCTTCAGGCTGTGTTTCTAGCTGAGGCGATGAAATGAATGTTTCCGGGGAAATATTTCTATTAATTTCATTAGCATAGATGATCTGATCAAAAAGATCTGCTTGAAGCGTACAGCTAAATTGATCATTTTGAACAGTGGCCATTTCCGTGCGAAACTGTTTGTGAATTCCTCAACCTCCAAATTTCTTTCTTTCACGACAAAACACATATCTGCTTAATCTTATCCGTCTGAAGGTTTTCTGAATTAATTAATATAAACGATTTGTTCTTAGGGGTACAGTTTCAAATTCTCGAGAGAATCTTTATTTAAGTTATTTATGGTCTTCATACTGGTTTGTTTTTCAGGATAACAGGTTTCTTATTACTCATTTTGTCTTTAGGGAATACCTCTTTTCTAATTCAAAATTCTCACTAGACAATTTGCATATACCTTGTTTAATTTCAAAATTAGTTTGGATTTGTTCAAATAAAATTGCAAATTCAGACTCAAGCCTGTCTTTAAAGATGGAAAGTTGCTCTTCTATAGTAATCTTGTTTACATTTTAGAACTACTAGTAGTTTGCATGTACGAGATATTAACACTGTCATTTTGTGGCCCGCTCAAATGTCGAAATGATCGGTCGATAAAGTCTTGTAATTCCTCTATAGTAGATCCATACCACTTGCCCGCCGAACAACAGCAACAGTCAGAACTGTAAAAATCCTGAAGATCTTGAATTTCTCCAATCTATGAAAACAACATCTTCTGCAAGTGCCAATTTCACTGACAGTGAAATCAAACTACACCATCATCAAACGGCTGATCGTTCCAGGCGACTGGTCGGAGGAAGCATGGCGAAATCCATTGGGATTCATGTCGTCACTGACCAATCAACATGAGAGGGAAGAGCGCCTAACAGTCGCCATTGGCACAGTTGATGAAATAAAACTGTTAGGAGTCCCATCCTACAAGCCTGGCACTGACATCAAATCTGGCGATATCATCACAAAATTAACAACAGACCTACTACGGGAATGGGCTTGCGAAGATTCAGTTGTAAATCTTGTGTTTGACACCACGGCCAGCAACACAGGGCATGTTTCCGCAGCATGTGTCATGATACAACAACATCTTCAACGGGCACAATTGTGGTCAGGATGTCGTCATCATATTGGTGAAGTGATTCTCTCCCATGTCTTTTGATGACTTGAAGATAGAAGTCTCAAAGTCACCTGATGTTACTCTATTCACACGCTTGCGCAAGAACTGGGACTTAGTACCACATGACAGTGAGCAACCTTTAAAGCGTCTAGATGCAGCACCATTTTGCGAAGAGGTACTTGGGACAATCACAGAGTGGAGAGATGACTATCGTGAATTTATCCAACTATGCTCAGTGTTCCTGAATAACAACCAACCACTCCTATTCTATTAAGATATGCCTGTTTGAAGATCAAATAGAAGATTAGAGATTTTGTTAACTTTGCCACGCTGATCTACAGTTCTTGGTGGATGACGTGCAGTTCCGCTCGCAATGCTCCTTGGAATGATCTCAAACTCTACCACAATATGCTCAAATATGCGTCTGTAAATGCTGTGGTTTCGAAGAGTGCCATAAAGGCATTTGATCGACATTTGTGGTATTTGTCGACACCGCAGGCAGAACGACGTGCCCTGGCAGACAGTTTGCTGAGAGTTAAGCCAAAAGAGAGTGTTACTTCGCCAACCAATCGGTTTGGGACTGTCGCTCATCACTTCATCAACAAGACTGGCAGACTTAGTCACCCAAGATTCGTGGTTTCTATTCCACATCATAGAGCTTGACCATTATTTCCTCAAACTGGACGTTGAAGCATGGTCCACTTCTGAAGCATATCAATCTTCCCTGGCCAATGTTGGTGCACTGAATGTCATCAATGACTGTATCAGAATGTTCTGCAAGTGGTTGAACAAGACAGGAAAAAAACACCAAGTTTGCGAAAACGCTCTATCAAGAAGGATACCTAAATACAAGTTGTTGACTTGTTGTGCCGGTTTGACAATGTCTAAACATTGATCGAACTTTTACAGTAGTGAGTAGACACGACTTACCATTACTAGATGCATCAACATCGTCAAAATAGCGGGGTGGTGTAAGAGCCTCATCTGAACTTTCTATAACAAACAATAAAGGATCAAATTGTTCAAAACGTTGTTGAAGTTGGAACAAGTAGCCTGCTCACAGACGAGAAATAGAGAGATAACGGCCAGAACCAATTCGAAACAGAAATTAAGTGTCTCTGAATTCGTTGGCATGCACATATTTTAGCCTCAAATTTTATATTTCGATATCTCAAATACAAATTATATATTTCGATAGCGGAGGGTGGGAACAATGGCAATTTGGTTCTTCAACTCTTCAACCCTTAGTTACCTTGTTAATGAATTATACCTATACTGGATTTCCGTTTGAGTAAGGAACGCGATATGTTATAGTGTTTCCATATTCGAGATACAGTTTGACGTTTGAAGAAATTGTTCCGACGTTAATAGATGAGACATGCTGTCATGCAAAAATTGTAAAGGCTCTTTAATAACTTTTGCCAAGGTTGTTTATAAATTTTGTCCAGGTGTTATCCCCTAAGTTGCAAAAAGTCTATAATATAAATTAGTATGCACTGCTATGATTCTTACCTCGTTCGTGTCTACGTCGTAACTGAGCACGGTGCTCAAGAACCATAGCACGGTTTTGTTTTTGAATTCTGCAAATTCTTTCTTGAATACGAGGCTTCTGGCGTAGCATATCACGGAGGCTTTCCTTGCTGTCACATTGTTTGAGATATCGAATTGAATCCTCGGTGGCATGAGAGTAGCGATTCTTGCAAATTCTGCTGAAGATATCTGCCAAGCCAACCAAAGCTTCAAGATAGAACAAGGTTACATCATATTTTTCAGCTTGCTTGGCCGAGGTGGTAAAGATCTCTATCACTCTAGAGTAATATTCTTCATGGTTGATACTTAAATAGAACTCGCCAATAGCGTTCATATGTCTGGAATATCGAACTAGATCTTCTTTCGTTCGGTCATTCTGAGCGGCGTAAATATCCAATATTTCCAAAAGATCACCACAAAGTTGGACGCCATCGTTGATATATTGATCACGATCTTCAATGCTCTCGAGTGATAACAAGCTGTCGTAGCATTTCAAGATCTGTTGATAACAAACTAACTTGCTGTACGTGTCGTCCTTCGTTCTTTTCAATATCCCCATTTCGAAAAATCTTCGTTCTTCATGAATCAATTGTTGGTATTGGTGGATTGCATACTTCAAGTCCCTAGCATGGACATGGTCCTCTTTCTTCATATGTGTACCATCTTCACAGATATAGTCATCATTAACCAGAAGATATAAAAGAGCATTGCACTGCACCAAGTATTCATGAAAGACAGCCTCATCGGGATTCATTCTCTTGCTGATCTCAAGTGAAAGGCAATACGCTAGCTTTAAAAGATCGATGTATGAGCTTGGATTCTCAATTGTTGCTCTATTTCTGTAGAAATAGTTTCGGCCAAAGCTGTAAATTACTGAGAGATAAAGTTCTGGTAGAAACAATTCGCGATAGGCATCAACGCTGTATGCCGCCCCATTGTTAACAAACACTTTAACATCACTTGGTGAAAGCGGATGTGAAGATTCGATATTTTTCTTCACTGTTTGATTCTCCTTAACTGCTTCAGGAAACATACCAAGATCTTGTTTGTTTACAGTGCGCGAGAATACAAGTTCTTCAATTGTGCTTGACGATAGCTGTGAACTCTTCTTAGTCAGTTTTGTGAACAACTGATGCGCGACAGCTCTATCATTGTTGGAAATACCATACATCACTCTATCATTGGAGTTTCCAAGCGAACTTCCCCTGATAAAAACTTTTAAGAATTCATGAACCAACCCTTGAGCAGGTTGTAAATCTTCTTCGGTTATTCCACAAACCTTATGCAGTAGCTTTCTAGCACGTGTAAAGTGAACATCCAGTTTATGCTGCAAAGGAGGCTGTTGCTGAGTGTATGTGAAGCCAACCAGTTCTGATAATCGAGCCAATGCTATCGAAGTACGATCATCTTTCTGCTTGTCCTTCCACTCGTGCAGAAATAGCTCCGCATGCTCACGCACCGTGCGCTGAAGAAAATCACCTTTGGAAAAACGGTTATCTTTACTGATATATCTGACAAATATTCCCGCCAATTTGTACAGTAGATCTGCTTTTACTGATTCATCGACGATCATGTCTCTGATCACATACTGGATGAAAGAATGGAATGAAAAGAACCGAATACCATTTTCTTCTGTGATGTGAACCAGTGACTTCAGCTGATCATGTAGATCATTTAAATCTGCCATGTTTGCCAAATGATTGCTTGAAGATAGCTGATTACTCAGGAAAAATTCTGGAATCATGTTATTAGAGATAAAAGAAGTAGTAGCAATAGCAGAAAATTTATCACTATCAACTTCTTCTAAACACGCGCGTACACTTGCGTAAAGTGTTCGATCATGACTGCTTAGCTCAGTTTTACGAACTTTCTCTGCTGCTACCCTATCACGCAGCATTTTCAGATACGTGTGAGCAGTTATCTGTTTTCTCAACATGTAATCTTTTGCAGTTGTCAGACCCAGGATATTCCAACCAAAATGATCACAAAGCTCTAAAAGATCTTCTTCACGATTTGCACCGTGAATTTCCTCAAGAAACTTCAAAGCCTCATAAAATTCCTCTACTCGAAGTTCCTCCGCACCTGGGAGATCCAAAGACAGAGAAGCATTGTTGGTTGTGATGATTATATAAACTGAACGTCGGATGTCCCACAGCTCTCTAAACCATTCATGAGACGGCTTCGCTTCTACGTTATCTAACATAAATATTACATCTTCATTTTCAGCTTCTTGTTTAATAGTTTGAAACAACTGTCGATACGATACACCAAGTCTCTCGGCTAGATAAGTTAACGAAGCGATGATACTATCTTCACCAGTAGAGACATCTATAAACCAACTTATAGCAAATTTTTGTTTGTTCACATCAATATAATGCAGAGCCGCGGATGTTTTACCCGTTCCAATTGTTCCATGCAACGTTTTAAGTTTTCCTTTCTCGATCTTATCAATTTCATCATCAATTTCATTCCTTGCACAATAGGTATGAACTGGTTCATGGCAGTTGCTAACAGCCGCTATACTTGTAGGACCTGAAAGTACACAAATTGATTAGATGTGGTGCAGTGGTCATGGGCTTAAAGCATGCATGGTGCCTTCATCTCTGCGACTGGGGTTCGATTCCGTCCCATGCAAGAAGAGTGCTACCAGGTTTTCGCCAGGTACTCCGGTTTCCTCATGTAGTAATACTGATTTAACAGTTTAGAACTGATAAAGCTATACAGTATATAATGTTATAGTTAAGCTTAGTTCAGGTTTAGTTCTATATTTCGTATATATGAATCACATCACAATATATATCAATCACAAAAATCACATACCAAATTTTTCATAATCAATAGACAGTAAAGCGTATGTTAAGTTGCATATACTCTCATTTACGAAGGTTAATGCTTAGGGCTACCTGCCTGCGCGCAAAATTACAAGAGAAATTAGCACGAGACATTTCAAAGATGCACTGATTTGATTCACTTAGTTACGAAGAAAACGAAAGTATTTATTTCGAAGTGTTCAGTTATTCAATACTAAACGCTATAAACCAGTTTATTAAATTTACAACCTTTTGTCTCTTTTTGTAAATAGGCGATTTCTTTTAGACTAAAGTATCCAGTTCTTACCTGTACCTGAAATAGCCTGAACAGTTTGACACTGTTCTTCATGAGGACTATGATTAATGTTAACAGTCACGTTATTTTTATCACCAATACACACGATGTTTTTGTCACCAGATATAGATATATTATTGGATTCTGCCATATCTAAATAAACAAATTTTACTTTACTACTGGAGTTTATACTGCAACTAGTACATATACAGGTATTCATATTATTTCGAAAAGTAGTCAGAGAAAAATGGAAAGCATGCTCTGCGTTTTATCTCCGATATTGCTAATTCTCACAGTTCTTTTATATCTTTGATGCATGTACATAATATTATGTTAAGTTATGAAAGCGTTGATGTGGAGTTGTTTGCATGGGGTATTTTGATGTATTAAAATAAGTTATCAGGTTTTAATGAAAATTGAAGGAACTTAAGGTGGCCCATATAATTTTTATGGAAAATTTATGATTTAGATCAAATTTTTGGAAGAATTTTTACTTGTTAGAAAACAAAATTTGTTTCACTTATATAGAGAAGCATTCTAAGAGAAAAATGAAGTTATTACCGTTACTATGGTAACGTGACATTTCAATATGCATTACCATAAACGCCTGGTTACCCCCATGAACGAGTTGAAAAAAATTGTTAGTGAAAAAATATTTATAACGAAAAATCATGTTTATTAAATTTCTAAGAATGTTGCTCTGTATATATAAGTCATACAATTTTTGTTTTCTAACAGGTAACAGTTCTTCAATAAATAATAAATTTTCCATATTTCAAAAATTGTAGGGAGCCACCTTAGAAAGGTTGCTTATAGAGCATTTCGTTTACAATCATCCTGTAATCTAAAGTAAAAAAATAGATACATTTCCTGGCGTGGCACTGGGTGTGATTGAACCTGTACCAACCTGTACCCGTTGGAGAACCTGTAACATGGTGTCATTGAATTACACCTAACTTAACGGTGGTGCGTGGAAAGAACCTTGTCGAACAACATGCAACAAGGGAATCCAAACCTATCACACCCATGAGCTTCTTTCACCGAGCTTGCAAGCGATACAAAGAAAAACAGTCTTGTGTAAACTGTTAAAATGGTTACCACAGAATCCTACTACATCAGGATGATCATCACTTACAATCTTTATGACACCATGAGGAAAGTAGGGCCGTTAAAGTGAAGTAACGTTGGTGGGTATAGTCGCTTCACTTACGTATTAAGGCCCAGACACACAGGACGCGATTCGGCAACACGATTTTTCGATTTTGACTGACATATAACTTTGTTTTTCAAATATTCAGAAGCGCTATAACAGTTTGAGTCATTTGGTCTGCATATCTTTTAAAATTTCCTTCCATAGACGGTTTTATTTACTTTTAAAAACTGAAAAATCGCGTCGCGTTGCCTCACGCCCTAATATAGAAGGAAAGCCCTGGCTGAAGCGGATACCTTTGATAAGGCTAGATTCATTATTTGTCTTGGGCCGGGATAAAACATTTTGATCCTCTGTTTTGCTTACTTAGCAGCGGTCTTTGCAGCTGCTGGTTTTGACTTTGACGTTGATTTCGAGCTATCGAAGACGTTATCCAAATCGTCTTGTCGAGTACACCGTTTATCACGTCTGCTTGTCAGTCTATTGCGCAGTTCAAAACCAACCATTAATCCCGTTTTAGTCCAAAATAAACCTCTTCCGTTGCCTTAGTTAATAATAGGGAGCTTAAACATGGAGGACTACCGTAAGGACCGAACGGCCTGACAAATTCATCGAAGCTTATGATTATATGGAAAATCTTGTCTTGTATTTATTATCGTATGGATTTAATAAAGTTTCAGAACGTTTAGACATGCGCGTTACGAGAAAAATGGTAATTTTGATAATATTGATTATCGTTATCCAAATAGTACGACTTATACTCAAAGTACTACATGATTTATACCACATGTATAGAAGACTACAGTCTACAGTTTACAACATCAACCGCAAGTCATAACTGCAAATTTTCCGTTGTTTTTCCACCAGTCCGTCACGCGCATTGCGTGGGCTGAATAACTAATCGCGAAAATCGCGAACTAAAGCCAAAATATAATACTAAATTGGTACAACAAGTTCAACTATAAAAGATAGTTGTTAGTTTTTGGTATTTTAAGGAGACATTATTATATAGAATCATTTTTAGTTGAAAACAAGCTCGCGGACGTTCGCAGACGGTGTTTAGTAGGACCGCCAACCAACGATAATATTACTGTATTTACTGTACTTTCGAGGTATCTCTTTGGGACCTTTTTGACATCATCTGGATCGGACAGACTGGACATATAGTCTATCAGTACACTTTAGTTTATACTCTTAGTACATAATTATTTAAAATCTTTAGTTTGATTTAACATGATTCTATTTTGATTTAACTTGATTTGATTTGGTGAGTGACTGAGTGTTGACAAGTGCACGACGTAAGAGAAATCAGGATCATTGATCGAAAAAGGCAAGTATTATTTTGAGACGCGTGTGCGAGAGCGTGCATACATAGTATCAAGAACTGAGAACTGTTCAATCCGTAGAGACCCACTCTTCAGGTATTGTAAATCGTGTTTATTGTAATTCAGACTTTCAGTAATCATATAATCTCTTTAATTGTAATCTAATCAGAGCCTAATCATTTTTAGAATGTATTAATAATATATTACGAAAATCTCTACTCACTACTGGATTGTGCGTGGTTTTGCCCCTTTGGAAACATCATCCATGGTACAAAAATAGTTAACTCCTTCGCTAGGAGCATTTTTTAACTCTAGTAAGATCCAACCTGGGCCATGCCACACAAATTTGGGCTCCACATTCAGTTGAACTTATAAGGCATATCGAGCGAACACAGAGAAGAGCAACGAAATTCATCCTCGAATTACCATTTATGTGCACCATGGACTACACTACCAGGCTCCAACATCTATCCCTCTTACCAATTTGTTATTGGCACGAATACCTTGATATGGTTCTCTTCTACAAGATAACATGGACTTGTTAACATAAAACCTTCTCTTGTTCCAGCCGTCCGTACCTCCAGACAAACTAGATCTTCTGTCAGTACTGCCACCAAATTTGTTATTCCAAAATGTAAGACAACCACCCACCAAAGATCATTCTTTATTCGCACAACGCGCATCTGGAACCTTCTGTGACCCTTTACCTTTTAAAACAATAATCTATAAATATTACTCTAAATCTTTAAGAACGTGCTATAATGTAGACGATCCACGCACATATAAAACCATACAAGTGTAACTGTGTTCGTACTCTTATTGCTCCAATCTCGTGCTGTATGTAGCATTGTAATTATTATTAAAGTCTTTATTGTCTAGAGTCACAACAGACGTGCAACTTTACAAATGTCAAATTCCTATTTATTACAGTTAAAAAATTTATCTATCCTAATTAATTATATGAAAGTTAAAAATAGTTAAAGAGACATCTATTTATGAAGGATCGTTTGAATCGTTCCGTTTTAATTTGAGGTAAAATAAAGTTATGTTCCCTTTGTCTTAAAATCCTTTGTTTACACACAGGAAGCAATTCATGTAGGGCATGTTCTGGATTTGATACGATTTTGCTAAATAATTTTCTGTCTCTCTCCTCGATCACTTCAGATATCTTAATACTCTTTGTCGTATATCCTTAACGATAAGCCCGCCGGAAAAACTTGTCTATACGATCCAAATATTTCTTTTGGAGTGCAGAGCCCCACACTTCAATGCAATAGTAAAAGAGTGACATGATTAGCGAGTCGAATAATTTGCTTAGCTGATCTGCAGAGTAACCATAGCATCTACACACTCTTAATATGTACATACGCCCACTAGCCTTCGACAGAAGATCATCGATATGAAGATCCCAGCAACATGGATTTTCCTGAAATGTGACACCTAATAATTTCAACCAGCTCTTTCGTTCAATGCCTACAATCGGTGCCGGTAACGGTTTCATAGACCCACCGTGCACAACCATTTCCCACGTTTTAGAAAGATTTAATGTCATTTGATTTGCTTCCGACCAATTCTGAATGCTTTCCACCTCAGCCTCAGCAGAATCCGATCCTGATTTTACTGGAGCACTTGTCGTTATATCATCGGCAAATTTAACCAATAGGTTGTTTTGCGCATCCATGGGTTTTATATCATTAACCATCAACGAAAATAGGAAGGGACCCAAAACCGTACCCTGCGGTACGCCTTTGTTAATATCAACATAAACAGTTTCTATGCCATCAACAACAACTCTTTGTTTTCTGTTGGCCAGAAAACTAATAATCCAGTTTATAGCATAAGGGTTGATTTCGAGTGATCTCAATTTTTCACAAATAATGTTATGAGATACCGAGTCAAACGCTTTCTTGTAGTCAAATGATATTACCCTAACAGAGTCTGCACCTTCATCCAGCCACTTTGAGCCAATGATGCAAACACATAATCAGAGCATCGGTGGTATTGGTTCCCTTTTTATAAGCAAATTGATCTCGTCCGATCACGGATTTGAATGCAGACGCAATCTCCTGTTTATAAACTACCCTTTCAAATAATCTCATAATGATGTCTGTGAGCGATATAGGCCTCAACTGATTGCACTCTGTCAAAGGATATTCTTTGGGTAAAGGGTTCACATTGGCGAGTTTCCACATCAGAGGGACACATTGTTGTTCGATTGAGAGATTGAACACTTTGGTAATTATGGGCGCTAAAAGTTGTGCAAAGTCTTTCCATAACCAATATGGAAGCCCATCAGGACCTGGCGCTGTTCGTTTTAGTTTCGTCAAAAAACTTATAACAGTAGGCTCATCAATGGTAGGAACTCGAGTGCCTACAGGAATTGGTATAAGTTGGGGGGATATGTAATTCGCATCCGTGTTTACATTTTGAAAGTACAAGTTAATATGTTGTGGATCAATGACTGAGCTAATATTGCTATCCTTGCTTTTTCTACCAGTAATGCTGTATTATTCCTGTCAAAGAATTATCTAGAAAGGAAATAAAGTTGAAATCTAAACCTTGGATAACACCTGCAATTCGAAATTCTATCAACATTAAAAATAAATTATATAAAAAATTATTAAAAACAAAGTCTCCTATTATCACTCCAAACTCAAATTATATCGAAATTAAATCATATATTAAAAATTACTATTTAGTGCTCCACTTTTATAAATTGGTATGGCATTTGCTAATTTAAAATGACTTGGGACAGTGCCAAGTGAATTAGACAAAGTTAATATGTGGCGTTGTGCAAATAAATTGTCACTTAATGTTGAAAAATCTAATTTTGTACTTTTTCATCCACCAAAATAGGTATAAATTTTGTATTAACTATTTATAATATACTTTGTTCTTCTTCTGGTAAATATCTTGGGATCCTGATTGACTCAAATCTTAATTGGAAATCCCATATTGCAAGTGTTTGTAAAAAAATTAAAAGAAGCGTTGGTATGTTGTCTATAAATTGCGCTATTATATTCTATATTCAATCTATATTATGCTTTGATTCATCGTTTCTTAACTTATGGATTAATTGCTTGGGGTAATACCTACATGCAACTACTTTGCAACCAATCATAACCTTTTCTAAATATGATCATCATTCAAGTCCTCTTTTCAAGAAATAAAATGATCTGGTAACTTTACATGTTGCATGTTTTATGTATAAATTTTACCACAAACTTTTACCTCCAGTTTTTTATGGGGGTTTTATTACAATAGATGCAGTACACAATTATAGTGCAAGGCTGTCTTCTAAACTCAACTTATCTGTAATAGTTTGTAGTTACTTTGATATTGTGTGTATATCCATAGGAACAAAATCAATTCATTGATGCTTGTATTAAACATGGAGCAAATGTTATTTCAAAATTTGGGGATGAGGTTGTAAAAAGTTAAAAAGTGTGTGACAAACTCTTGAATTCTTAGGAAACACAGAAAATGCACTTCTGAGACTTTGAAAATGCAAAATTTTCCTGGAGGAGCAGACCCCCAGACCCCCTAGGTTGCCCCCCCCCCCCCAATAATTTCTCTAACCGTCTAACGTTTTTAGTAGAATCATGCTAGTATACTATTGCAAATGCTGTAATTTGATTGGCTACACTACTCGCTATCTAATTGTCGATAGATAGCGAGTAGCGAAACAGCCATCTCCTCGGCGCGATTTTTAACGAATTTATTTCAATAAATTATGAAAAACGTTTTGAAATACTGTTTTCTTGCTGGTTTCTACTGAAACAATTAGATTATTCGCTCTCGATTTCTATGAGATGATAGTTCATTCGGGCTTCGCCCTCATCAACTATCACCTCATAGAAATCTTGAGCTCATAATCTAATTGTTAAATATACTGATCTGTGACTGTGGGTGCGACTATTTACATGAGTTAAACGTCTGGGCCCGGTTCGGTTGTACGAACGCCGTTTACTGAGCTTAAACGGTGGATAAGCCAAAATTAAATTACTCTAGCTTTCACACATTTTGTAAATGACTGAACTTATTGTGTAGTTGCGAACATAATTGTTCTATTCAAGTTGGAAGATTTTAGCTTGGTTGTTCACTTGTTCGATGAATGGGCCATTCCATTTAACATAGGACCCCCCCCCTATTGAGGGGTCTGGATATCCAATGGGGGAGGAGGGGTGTCTATATTAAATGGATGGCCCAATGCACAGACTTAACCGATATTTTCGATCTATCCACCGGATTGGCTAAACAGGTTTCGTACAATCGGTTGCTTAAAGGCTGATTACATGGAGCGATTTCAGCCCATTTTAATAATTTAGTTTTGTGGGCGCACTATGAAACAAAGTTAATGTGTATGTAATTAAACCAAATTTGCACCGTAGTGGTAAAGGAAATGAGATTAGTGCCTTTTCCAAATTCCGACACACGTTTTTGCAACTTCTGATATTTGGATCAATAATACAGGGTGTATAAAATAAAGTTAATCCAACTTTAGCGTGCTCTTGTGCGTTCAATATTGCATGTAAAAATTTGATTTTTATATTAGTAAAGATTACGGTTTTAGCTTTTGATATACACCATTTTTGTATAATTCCAATTAAATATGATCAAATACAGTACGAGCATAATTAAGCAGAACAAAACAAAAGAAAAAGCAAACACTCAGCCTAGTACCTGTCGTTCTGATGCTAGCATGTGAGCACCACTATAGGTTATTATACAGTATAGCTCAGTGGTAAGCACGTGAACTTAGTTGTGACACGTCACAAACTCAGCCCGGGCTGAAATCTCAGCCCGGGCTGAAATGAAAGAGAGCTGTTCCGTCTATTTCAATAATTTAAAATGCTGATTTTGTCTACTATTTGACTTGTGCGAGATTCTGGTTGCATTTAGAGATTGAAAATATAGCCATTTAAGCAATTGTTTTTCAATCCGGGCTGATATTTCTCGTCGATTATATGACGAATTATATGACTTTTTCAGCCCGTGTAGCTCAAACCGGGCTGAAATTCTTTTCATGTAATCACGCGCAGTATTTTATTGGATTTTATCGTAAAGTCAGGCTGAAATTTCAGCCCGTGAAACCGGCCTGGAACTCGGCCTGGGCTGAAATCGCTCCATGTAATCAGCATTTAAGCAACCGGTTGTACGAAACCTGTTAAGCCAATCCGGTGGATAGATCATAGATCGAAAATATCGGTTAAGTCTATGCATTTAATATAGACACCCCTCCTCCCCCATTGGATATCCAGACCCCTCAACAGGGGGGGGGGGGTCCTATGTTAAATGGAATGGCCCATTCATCGAACAAGTGAACAACCAAGCTAAAATCTTCCAACTTGAATAGAACAATTATGTTCGCAACTACACAATAAGTTCAGTCATTCACAAAATGTGTGAAAGCTAGAGTAATTTAATTTTGGCTTATCCACCGTTTAAGCTAAACGGCGTTCGTACAACCGAACCGGGCCCAGACGTTTAACTCATGTAAATAGTCGCACCCACAGTCACAGATCAGTATATTTAACAATTAGATTATGAGCTCAAGATTTCTATGAGGTGATAGTTGATGAGGGCGAAGCCCGAATGAACTATCATCTCATAGAAATCGAGAGCGAATAATCTAATTGTTTCAGTAGAAACCAGCAAGAAAACAGTATTTCAAAACGTTTTTCATAATTTATTGAAATAAATTCGCGCCGAGGAGATGGCTGTTTCGATCTATTTCTATAATTCTATTAGCTGTCATTTACCATTCTACATCCTGTGGCGCCGCCGAAAATGTCGCGTTATATAATCACATTCAAACTATAAATTATAATGTTGATACTTTTCTTCGTAACCATCCCAACGGCTTACTTCTCATCACGGGGGATTTTAACCCTTCAAGCACGGGTTTTGACGAAAGAATGGTTAAAAGAATCACCGGTTTGACCCAAATAATCAATGTTAAGACAAGAGGCAATGCTATATTGGATTGGTGCCTATCTAACGTGAAGAAATCCTTCTTCGAACAGGTACAACTCCCTCAACTTGGAACTAGCGATCATAATACCATTATTATCCAGACGCGTATCCCCAGACCACAGAAGCCAGATAACAATCCTATTTCGAAAAGAGACCTTAGATATAGTAGCCTACGAAGATTTGGCCAATGGATTTCCTCTTATGATTGGTCACCTATTTTTCACGTTCATGACTGTGAACTGAAATTCCAAAAATTTCATGACATTATAGCAAACATGCTGGAAAAGTTCTTACCTATTACACGTACGAAAGTAAGACAATCCGACAAGCCATGGACGACTCCATCACTCAAAAGTTCCATTAGTAATCGCCAAAAAGCACTTTTTAAACACGGTAAATCCTCGACAATGTTTAAGTACTGGCGCAATAAAGTTATCAGGGACGTCAAGTCTGCTCGAACCAAATACTACGTTACATCAGTCAGTAAATTAAAACAAGGCAATTCATCGAAATGGTAGAAAGAGGTTAAGTCTAGTGGTGGTCTATCCTCTCGAGACTCTTGGCACCACCAACTGTTGTCATCCGATAACCCTACCAGTCAACATCTTGTTGAATCCATAAACAAGTTTTTTACTAGTTTGACTTCCCATTTCAGCCCACTCGAGCCCGATAGTACTGTGACGCAATTAGATGTCCCTGCTTCCTTCCTGGTGGACACAGACCAGGTTTATCAAGCCTTACGTAAGAACCAAACTAATAAATCTCCTGGCCCAGACTCAATTCCTAACAAAATCCTTAAAATGTTTGCCTTTGAACTTGCTCCTGTAATTGCCGATGTTTACAACTCATCCCTCTCACAAGGCGTGGTTCCCTCTCACAAGGCGTGGTTCTGTAAAGCTATTGTAATGTTTAATTAATGTATTATAATGTATGCTATTGCATAATTAACTGAACCCGCAAAGCATCGCTGGGTATAAGAAAGACTTTGTAAGTTTCATACGAAGAGTATGTACATAACCGTTGAGCTGTAATCAATAAAGCATTTTATATAACAAGAAACCTCACAAATGGCGACGAGGATGGGATAGCGAGTTATATGTTAGATATGCAATAACTTCTATCGAACAGAGAAAGATAGCAGTTGTTTGTAAAATGGCGACATCAATAAACCTACCGAACTTCCCTGAATTCGAGTTGCATCCGAGGGAAACAGCACCTACTCGTTTTGATAAATATATCAAACGTTTAAACAACATGTTTGAAGCGATGAATATCACCAAAGATTCTCAGCAGAAAGCCATGTTGTTGCATTATGTGGGAGAAGAAACGTGTGACATATTTGAAACTCTCAACGTACTAGAACCAACCGAAGGAACCGATGTCTTCAAAATATGTGTCAAGGTCCTGACAGACTACTTCGAGCCGCAGAAATGTATTGACCATCACGTTTATGTATTTCGACAACAAACGCAGAAGTCAGGTGAGAACATTAATGAATTTTACACTCGTTTACAACTGCTTGCACGAAAATGTGAATTTTCCAACGTAGATGTTGAAGTAAAACGTCAAATTATTCAGGAACTTCATCACTTAGACTTAGACGAAAAGCAATTGAACAAAGCTTGACCCTAGAAAACTTACTTAAATCCGCTCGAGCTATGGAAACTGCTAATGAACAAACTAGTGAAATGGAAAAACAGCAATCGCATGCAGTAGGCAGATACAATTCTGGTAAATATCCGAAATTTAAGAAAAATTCTTATCAAAAGAAACAGTCGAACAAGACTAAATGTGGATTGTGTGGTGGTAATTTTCCACATCAGAATAAATGTCCTGCACAAGGAAAAAGTTGTCACAAGTGTGGCAAGTTGAATCATTATTCCAAAGTTTGTCGTAGCAAAAACAACAATGATTCTAAACAACCAACAGGTAAACACAATGCCAAATCTGTGACCCCACAAGATCACCCCATTGAGACAATGTATGTCGAGAAATGTGACAGTGATAACAGTGAAGAATATACATTTACCACAGGTGCCCAAGTAAACCAAATTGATAAACCTATTTTTGAAGTACAAATTAATAACACGATAATTAGTGTAATGGCAGATTCTGGGGCAACAGTGAACATACTGAGTGAACATGATTTCAACCGTTTAAACCCAAAGCCACAATTATCAGAGACTAAAACCAAAGTATATCCATACATGAGTAGCAATCCCTTAAACCTGAGTGGTAAATTTCATGCAAAGGTGAAAAGTGGTCGGGGTTCAGCGGATGAAGTATTCTATGTGGCAAACGGATCTTCAAATTCCATTCTTGGTTGGTCAACATCGCAAAAGTTAAATCTTATCAAAGCTGTTAGTGTAATTAACCAACCTGATGCAAGTCTACCACCCAATGCTCCTGATTTTCTTAAGGACTTTCCTAGTCTTACAAATGGAATGGGGGAATACAAAGGTACACCCGTACGAGTACATGTAGATGAATCTGTCAAACCAGTGGCATTACCACATCGCCGCATCCCATTTCATGTTAGAAAACAAGTGGAGAGAAAGTTAGAACAGCTTGAAAGTGAAGGGATAATCGAACGTGCCGAAGGCCCTACACCTTACGTTTCACCAATAGTCATTGTACCAAAACCTCATAAACCCAATGAGATAAGAATCTGTGTTGATATGCGAGCACTTAACAAAGCCATCGTCCGAGAGCGACATATAATCCCCACCATTGATGATGTTGTGCATGATCTAAACGGCTGTAAAGTCTTCAGCAAAATTGATCTTAATCAAGGTTACCATCAGATACCACTCCACCCTGAGTCAAAACCATTGACAACCTTCTCCACCCATATAGGATTATTTAGATACAAACGTCTTAACTTTGGACTTTCATGCGCAGCTGAAATATTTCAGAAGAAAGTTGGTGATGCAATCCGTGGCATACCCTGTGTTAAGAATATCAGTGATGACATCTACATCGGTGGCGTCGACAATGATGATCATGACCGACATCTAGAGCAATTATTTGGTCGACTTCGGGAAAGTGGACTAACCATTAATGTGCCAAAGTGTCAGTTTCGAGTTCCCACCATGCTTTTCTTTGGTCATGTGTTTTCCGAGAACGGACTGTCACCTGATCCTAAGAAAGTTGAAGCTCTTCAACGCGTTACTCCACCTACCAACGCCTCGGAAGTGCGTAGTCTCCTCAGCTCTGCTGCATTTTGTTCAAGATTCATCAAGGATTTTGCAGTTATCACCAGACCTCTTCGTCAGCTCACATGTGGAGGAGTAAAGTGGCAATGGACGGAAGCAGAACAGTCTTCATTCGAGTCTCTGAAAACCGCTCTGTCTGTGAAGACTACCCTGGCTTACTTTGATCCAGAAAAATCTACGTCCATATTCGTCGATGGTAGTCCAGTTGGTCTTGGTGCTGTTTTGACCCAAGAAGACACATCAACGAAGGAAGTAACTCCACTTCATTATGGAAGCTGTCCACTTACTCCAATCCAAGCAAGATATCCACAGATCGACCGTGAAGCTCTGTCAATCTATTGGGCAATCAAGCGATTCCATCTGTTTGTGTATGGTACCGATTTCAAAGTCATAACTGATCACAAGCCACTTGTGAGTTTGTTCAACAATCCGTCTTCCAAACCCTCAGCTAGGATCGAGCGTTGGTTATTGGACCTACAGCAATATCGTTTTACTGTAGAGTATCGTCCTGGTCCATCGAATCCAGCCGACTATGCCTCAAGACACCCAATCGGAGATCCTGAATCTCAGAAGTATGAATCCGAAGCCGAAGAGCACATTGCTTTTGTTGCAAAGAATGCTGTGCCGAAAGCTGTTACGTTATCTGAGATCGAGTCTATAGTCGCGAAAGATCCAACCATTCAAGCTGTTATGTCTGCTGTCAAATCTGGGATCTGGCATAAAGCTCCAGATAATGTTTCATTATCGGAATTATCGCGGTACGAGAAGATAAAAGAACAATTTACTTGTACTGAAACTTTACTACTAAAGTCCGATCGCATTGTGGTACCAGCAGCCCTGCAAGAGCGAATAGTTGACATCGCCCACGAAGGTCACATGGGTATAGTAAAGACCAAAGCTCTGCTCAGAGAGAAAGTCTGGTTCCGTGTATGGGCCGAATGGTTGAAAACAAGATTAAAACCTGTTTACCATGTCAAGTTGTGACACCAATCTACACCAGAGAACCACTTCAAATGTCTGTGTTGCCAGACAACCCATTTGACGAAGTGAGTATCGACTTCGCGTCAGTAAACGGAGAAACTCTGTTGCTGCTTATTGATGACCATTCACGATTCCCGTTTGTTGAACCAGTGTCATCCACGTCTGCGAACGTTGTGATTCCCAAGTTGGACAAATTATTCGCCATGTTTGGAACACCCCGTGTGGTAAAGTCAGACAACGGACCACCATTCAATGGAGATGAATTCGCCAAATTTGCTCAAGTGCTTGGTTTCAAACATCGCAAAGTAACACCACTCTGGCCTAGGGCCAATGGCGAGGTTGAAAGGTTTGTAAAGATTTTAAAGAAGTACATCAAAGCCGCGAAGACGGAAGGAAAGAACTGGAGAAAGGAATTACAATCATTTTTACGTAATTATCGAACCACTCCCCATACCACTACTGGCGTAGCTCCTAGTGTGTTGTTGATGAAACGCGCTGTCCGCAACAAGATTCCACAAACCAACAACACTGACCCTGTTTCCGAAATTATCCGCAAACATGATTCGTCACAGAAGATGAAGATCAAAACGTACGCTGATAATAAGTGTTATGTGAAACCTTGTGACATCACTCTTGGCGACACAGTGTTGGTGAAAAGACCATTTACAATGAGTAAAGGAATGTCAGTCTACAACCCTAGTCCCATGACAGTCGTGAGAAAAAAAGGAAGCATGATCACCGCCAAGAATGCAGACACCACTGTCTCAAGAAATTCATCATTCTTCAAGAAGTTAACACGAACAGTGCCTTATGATGAGAATGATACCATTGATATCCCACCTATCATTGAACACCGAAAAAAATCCCCACACCAATCAAATACTCCAAATGCAGATGTTCCACATCTTACCCCATCCACACCAGAAAACCATGTTGATGATCTCAAACCCTCAAATTTGGAAATTCCTGATGACAAAGATACAGAAGCAGATGTTCCAGAAGTTCCAACATTTGTACCGGAAATTATCGATGAACCACCAGCATTACGTAGATCTACGAGAATACGTATTCCTAGGAAAATATTAGACCTGTAGAACTATGCAAGATTAAATGTGGATTAAAATAGACTATTAATTGTTTATCGAAGTAAAGAAAAAATATGAACATCTATTTAAGTTAGTGACATTAAATTATGACCGTTATTGACATTAATGATATTTCAATCTGAACAGTATAGACATTAGTTTGATTAAATTAACATAGGTATATAGTAATAATTTACAAATATTTAGAACCATATATAGAGTTTATAACTAGAAGGAAGGAGATGTAATGTTTAATTAATGTATTATAATGTATGCTATTGCATAATTAACTGAACCCGCAAAGCATCGCTGGGTATAAGAAAGACTTTGTAAGTTTCATACGAAGAGTATGTACATAACCGTTGAGCTGTAATCAATAAAGCATTTTATATAACAAGAAACCTCACAGCTATCTATTGTCCGGCCCATTCCTAAAGAGCTTCCTCCTACATCTATTGACAACGATTTGAGACCGATCTCCTTGACATCGCAAATTTCAAAAATTATGGAAAGATTCACAATCAACTCGATGATGCCTCAAGTAATAGATCAACTAGACTATAAGCAATTCGCACTTCCGAACAAATCAACTACCCATGCCCTGGTATACCTTCTCCATCAAATTTTTGCTGCCTTAGACAGTGGTCATAACTCCATCAGATTATTTTTCGGTGATTTCAGGAAGGGCTTTGATTTAGTGGACCATAACGTTATTATAAACGAACTTGGAAATCTTAATGTCCACCCTGTTCTCACTCGCTGGATTACAGCGTTCTTGACCAACCGTCAACAATGTGTCAAAATTGATTGCCATCAGTCCTCGTGGAGAAGTGCTAATGGAGGCTTATCCCAAGGAACATGTTTAGGTCCTCTTCTATTTGCTATCTTGGTTAACCCATTAATAAAAGACTGGAATGGTCGTCTAAAATTTGTCGATGATACAACAGCATTGGAAGTAGTCCCAAGGTGTTCTCCTAGTGTATTGCCTTTAGTTGTTGAAGAAATCTCCAAATTCTCATCCGCTCGTGGAATGGAGCTTAATCCCAAAAAATGTAAAGAAATGATTATAAATTTTCTTCGATACCGAATTCCATGTGATCAATCTATGTTCATTAATGGACAATGCGTTGAAAGAGTACACAGCTTTAAGCTCTTAGGTGTCTACCTATCAGAAGATCTTACCTGGAATGCCCACGTTGACCATATCTTGAAGAAAGCTAACGCCCGACTCTTTGCCCTCCGATTATTGAAGAAAGCAGGCTTGAGTCTCACTGATCTTATAACCATCTACTGCTCAGTTATTCGCTCCATACTTGAGTATGCATCCCCAGTATGGGCAGCTCTTCCTGATTACCTATCCTCTCATCTCGAGTCAGTCCAAAAGAGAGCACTTAAGATTATATACCCCGACATATCTTATTATGAAGCATTGCAGACCTCAAAGCTCAAAACCTTGGAATGTCGAAGAGATGAGTTATGTCGGAGATTTATCAACTCAACCCGGAAGAGAGCATGTAAAAACAATCCAGTCTATAATATAATCAGACCCTCCTGGTCCTCTAATGAACATGATTATTTTTTACGTAGACCAAATAGTTGTCGAACTGTGAGAACCTTTACTGAACGTTTCAATAACTTTATTACGATTAAATATACGTAATTGTCCTAGTTTAGTCCTCTGTATGTTGGAATTATGTAAATATAATTTTATATATCTATATGTAGTGGGGAACGTCTATATATATGTTAAAATGTTAATATGTAAATTAGTAGATAACTTAGGAACAATTGTGTAATTCAGTTTTTACTGCAAATCAATTGATTAATAAACAGAATATTATTATTATTACTCGCTATCTATCGACAATTAGATAGCGAGTAGTGTAGCCAATCAAATTACAGCATTTGCAATGGTATACTAGTATGATTCTACTAAAAAACGTTAGACGGTTGGTTAGAGAAATTTCAATACAATTACCTGTCGTGTTTGTTTGGTTGGTGTGCTGTTTGTTCGCCTTGATTGTTCCCCGGAACGTTCTGACCTATTCCACTCTCATTTAGAGCTTTGGCTACAGCATCAGAAATGAGCTTCGCTAAGTCACCTGTGTCCGCCATTTTAATATTCCGCGCATTTCCGCCATATTAAGCTCAGTGATTTCCGCCAATAATATTCCCGATTTCCCGCCAAAAATTAGGTAGGGTCTTTATGCAATCTCGTACCCAGAGCCAATGGCTCTGGGTACGAGATTGGGTCTTTATGTAGCCCTACACGAAATGTATATTTAACCCCAACCCCCACGCTAACTTAACCCCAATCCTAATCCCAATCCTAACCATAATCCTAACCTTAATCCTAACCCCAATCCTAACCCTAATCCTAACCCTAATCCTAACCCTATACAGGGCAGGGCTCGAAATAAGTACCGGTCACCGGTCAATGACCGGTAAATTATTTCAGTTTGACCGGCAAATATCCTCGCTTACCGGACATGTACGACCGGTAATTTTTTAATAAAAAATGTGTACATGACTGAGGTTTTTGTTTCCCATCATTGCATCAATTTCAGTTTGGAGAAAAGCGAGAGTCACGCTTCTAAAAAGCACAGCAGGCATTGCGTTCACAACTTATGCTTGCAACTCAAATTACACTTTATTTACTTTGTGGCTCAGAAGACAGAAACTTTGTGAGCAGTAATCTGCTGACGCTGACAAGCATTTGCTCTATTCGTCAGCGTCCAAGTGATAAATATTCATGCGTAACAAAGTGGATCTTGATCTTGGCTATAGTGAGCAAAAGTATCGGGCTCATGGGAAATTTTAATGCCAAATCGTTCTGTCCAATGGAAATGCGAGTCAATTTTCAACTGCGAAATCCCAACCATCGTCACAAAAAGATGAAAACAGGCATGAAAAAAAACCCAAGTGGAACTAGTAGACTAATAATAATGAATTCTTAAAATACTAATTACAGTACACTTAAAATAGATGCAGTTGCACTACATATAATAGGCACAAAGGATAACAAAAAAATAAAATTGACCGGCAAAATATCTTCGGTGACCGGTAAATTGAATTATTCACCGGTCATGATGACCGGCATACTTTCAAGAATTATTTCGAGGCCTGATACAGGGTGTATCAAAAAAACTGCAAATACCATAATTTGTATGCACGAGATCATACATTAGAATTTCAATGGCTGTGCAAATAATTACGCTTCTGGGATTTGAACTCATAAGTTTAATTCACTTTGTGTGCTGGTTTTGATACCCCTGGGAAACGTATTTTCAAATCCCAGAAGCGTAATTATTTGCACAGCCATTGAAATTCTAATGTATGATCTCGTGCATACAAATTATGGTATTTGCAGTTTTTTTGATACACCCTGTATATAATCACAGACATAATTTGTGTAGGGCTGATAAAAAATTACACTCTACATCCGCTGGTCAATGTACTGGTCTTGAGCTGCTTAAATAACAAAATATTGTATCGCACTTGCGATTTATTATATCGCACTTGCGATTTATTATATCGCACTTGCGATTTATTATATCGCAAAGCTATTTAATAAATAACGAATTTAGTTTGGAAATGTAAACCAAGAGATGATAAATAACGTAAAAATATATAGAATAAACGCTAAATATTTTTTTACAAACGGCGCCCCATATCCGCTTGCGCCAGCAGCACAGCTCTTTTTCAGCTGACTACTTTGACAAAACTTTGATCACATTGATGTTCAAATTCCCAAGGGTCGGGATGAGTGTTCAAGGCAAACCCCACCCCTTGCCTGCACCCCCTCCCCCCTGGGATTTACATTGATAGGTGCATTACATTAATGGTTTTCACAGATAGGATATTTATTTAATAAAAAGTGCCTCTTTATAATAGAAGAGGTGCCCTTAAGACAAAGTACCCCTCCAACTTGAAGTTGCTTCCTACGCCTATGAGTATTATTAAATACCTTACATATATGCCTTCATATATATGCACGAAACATATAAAACGATATATAAACAACGAATTTTTTGTACCACGGCCGACGCTGGACCCCCAACTGCTGGACCCCCAAGACTAAAGAATGTCTAAAGTGATTTTTTTTTCTACAAGACAACGCAGCAAATAATATTTGACAGCAAACATATATAAACGTCGATAATAAAATTATCGATATAAACCAGGATGCATTACGACAGACTTTGACTACGTCACGTCTGTCGGTTATAAAGTTACATAATAATTCTTATTCCTACCTTAATTCTACTTCTATGGAAACATCGCATAGCATTCATCAGTTTTCAATTGGTAACAGTAATTCTCACATCCATTCACATCTAGAATTTCATCCCAAAGAATGAAGAATCCTGTGACGCAGGCTATATAAACAGTAAACACCTCTCTCGATTTCAGCTTGCTTTTGAAAACTGACTTCGAATGTTTGTTTATAAGTTGTAACTTGTAACTTGGAAATTTTATTCCAAAGTTCAATTCACAATTTGATTTGAAACTAATTGAAAGTTGGTTTCCGATAGCTCACGAGAGGTTACGACGGTTGTGTATTACGCGATTTGATTGGCGCCTAGCTTATTTCATTAGCCAATCACAACGTTTGAATTTGAGTAAAGTAACTGACCCTAACCCTAAAACCTACCCTAACCCAAAACCTAAACCTAACCTAACCCAAATTGATGAAGAAAAATCAAGAAAAACGAATATGAAAATCTTTGAAAATCGGGAAAATTGCGTAACGTCAGTTTGATAGATGGAAACAAGTGAATACCGCTGGCAGCCTGCCTCCTCCGCAGGCTCTTATACCATGTATCAGTGGCACATATAGATCAGTGGCAATAAAGACAGCGAAGTGCAGCGAAGCTGAAATAGGAAAAAATAAGATCTTCTTGCTTCCTCTTTCTTCGCCTTCCCTTCACCCTCCGCGCCCATACCAACTAACCCAACTCTCCCCCCCTGGAAATCAGCTCGCTCCCTTGAATTCACTTCAAGCGACTGGGGACGAGGCAGCTGCTAGCAGTGGTTTCCGAGCTGAGCTGAGGAGAAACCACCACTGATCTGACCACGCACTGCGAGCAAACGAACGCTTTTCTAACGAGCATGCGCGAAGATCGCGTGTGCAACGTCACTATATTTACGTTACTTCCTGTATGACATGTTTACGTCTCGTCTAGCGGGACGAATATTTCTGTGTGTTCATATGGAGTTTTTCATCCCTCTTGCCGAGATGAAATTACAATGTTGTTCTATAATTAGCGTTGCAAAACATGTATATTTCATGCACGCAACACAAATATTTTAACGATTTTGTTGTTGCTTTTTATTTTTTTGCAATAAAAAGCATTGGTTTAGCAACATATTTCATGCTTGATTCTAAAACAAACATAAAACTACGTAAAAATCGTCAAATTAAGCGGCAAAATAGGAAATTTGGTTTCTCGATTTCATCCCGGTAGGCGGGCTGGCGTGTTCATATGGAATATTTTTCATCCCGCCTACCTATGATCTCGGCTCTCACAGGCGAGATCTCGCCAAGCGGGCCAGCCCGCTTCTCATATGAACACGATGTAAATTTTTATAGTAAAAGTACTAGGAGGCGAGATCATAGGTAGGCGAGACGTCTCGGTAAGCGGGATCATATGAACAGGCCTTACTCTGTACACAGGGGGCAGAGGAGTCAATGTTGACTAAAATAATGTTTTTGTAGTAAAATTCATCAAATTAGTCCAACAAATGCATAAATTCAATATCTTTAATTTGTAAAAATCAACCGAAAGCGAAGTACCAGCCAATATACTCCGCTGTCTGCATTACTGTGGATTTGCATTTTCCGGGAAAGTCACGACGACAGCCCGAGAGGATGACGAATATGTACATGAATTGAGATTAAGGGCCTGTTCATATGATCCCGCTTACCGAGACGTCTCGCCTACCTATGATCTCGCCTCCTAGTACTTTTACTATAAAAATTTACATCGTGTTCATATGAGAAAGCGGACTGGCCCGCTTGGCGAGATCTCGCCTGTGAGAGCCGAGATCATAGGTAGGCGGGATGAAAAATATTCCATATGAACACGCCAGCCCGCCTACCGGGATGAAATCGAGAAACCAAATTTCCGATTTTGCCGCTTAATTTGACGATTTTTACGTAGTTTTATGTTTGTTTTAGAATCAAGCATGAAATATGTTGCTAAACCAATGCTTTTTATTGCAAAAAAATAAAAAGCAACAACAAAATCGTTAAAATATTTGTGTTGCGTGCATGAAATGTACATGTTTTGCAGCGCTAATTATAGAACAACATTGTAGACGGCCAGCCAAAGTTATAAAAGTTAGACTCCGATGGCATTTTTTGTTACAAGTTGCCAACAGGCATTTTCTTAAAGCTTATGCATTGGCGAACAAGACTATATATGTTGCCACCTCTGATTTTGAATTTACCGCCAAAAATTTGAGAATTTTAGAGTTTTGTCTATTGAATTACTATAATAGCAAAATATGCAGAATTTCAAGTTCACTTTTAACAAAAATAAACTATGCCAATAGAACGTTCACCAAAATATACATAAAACAATTAAATGGCTAATGCGATTTTTCAAGCCCGTTTTGAGTTAAAGAAGGTTAAAGTTGGCAAATAGTAACTGAATGCATTAATTAGTGCATTTTCTGCATTTTTGAGCGTCAACAACTCAAAATACGGTATGATATATATCCTTTCTTATATATACTTTTTTGTGAACTTTCCAATGATATAGTTTATTTTTGTAAAACGTCAATATGAAATTTTGAATTTTTTGCTGTTATAGTAATTCATAGGAAAAATTTTTAAATTCTCAAATTTTTGGCTGTAAATTCAAAATCAGAGATGGCAACATATATAGTCTTGTTCGTCAATTCCTGAGCTTTAAGAAAATGCCTGTTGGCAGCTTGTAACAAACAATGCCATCAAACACTTTTTCTGGGCACATTTTTAAGAGTTGGCCGGCCGTGTAATTTCATCTCGGCAAGCGAGATGAAAAACTCCATATGAACACACGAAAATATTCGTCCCGCTAGGCGAGACATCTCGGCAAGCGGGATCATATGAACAGGCCCTAATAATAAATTAATAATAAATTGATACTCTATTTTTATTCCAGGAAGTACGAGCCCACAGTAATGCAAGGCAGCGGAATTGACTCCTCTGCACCATGTGCTCTGTAATGTGCTCTGTAGTGTGGGGAACAGTAATGTAGCAGCTTGAATAAGATTGTTTCCTATTGAAGGGTTTTTGTAGATGGAAATTATCGAGTGTAAATTAATATATACATTTATTAGCTATTATTCAGTCGGGTGGGATGCCGACGAGATTTTGTTTCTATTGCCTAAGCACTAATTGGGTAGCGGACCAATAAGAATCAAGGGATATTGGCAATAAGGGTTCCGAACTTCCGGTTTCTAAAAGTTGCATATTTCAGCATTTATATTTTAGGCTTTTTAGCGTTTATTTCTGAACAAAGTCGATTTCATCAAACTTTTGCCAAAATATTTCGAAGTTCGTTCCGAACTTCGCAAATTCGTTGCGAAGTTCAAAAGTTCATAATGAATTCACAAGCAGGTTTGTAAACAAACCCTCTGATTGGCTACTAAAAAAAGGTAGCCAATCAAATGCTCAGTTTACAAACTGTTTGTGAATCATTATGAACTTTTGAACTTCGCAACGAATTTGCGAAGTTCGGAAGTAATCGGAACGAACTTCGGTCTTCGGAATATTTTGGCAAAAGTTTGATGAAATCGATAATATCGATTAATCACCACTTTCCCACAAATGGTTGGGGTTATTAACTAGTGCATAATTTTGACATATTTCCAGATAATCCAAGCAGTTAGCAATGTTCAGAAAGAAGGATGAAATTGTGTGAAGAATTTCAACATGTTGTGTTTGCTTAAATTGACTAATTTGTCACAGTCTGATTTAATGAATTTTCTTGATCTAACTGATGCAGGCAAAAATCTTTTAACACTGTGTGACAGTCAGTTTTCCTGAATGTATTAAGAATGAACCTTAATAATTATTGACAGAAGAATTAAATAATGAATACACACACAAAAATGTATTGTTTATTGATTTGCAAATTAATAATATTTCTATTTTATCAAAATAAATTTGTCAGAAAAATGTTACTGTGTATGACCAATGGTCAACACTTTGTTTGACCAATGGTCAACACTTTGTAGATGCAAATTTCACCATGCATACTTGTTCTGTATAATATATTACACTCTGTCTACAGCCAGACAATTTTACTCCTTGAGAGATGATAACTTGATATCCTCATCATCATTCATCAAGTATATTTGCAATAAATTTAAGCCAAACGAGACTGAAAAACAGAACATTACTGCAATAGAAGCTAACTAGAAGGGTCAAATTGTCAAAATATGCAAGTAAACCATATTTGCACCTACAAATCTACAATATTTTACAAAATGTCTGTCACGTACTGCTTAAGAAGTATGCTAAAAACCTTTCTGGCTTCATGCTAAATATTATGCAAAAATAAACTTTTGTAGTTGTACATGTAGAGTACATTGTATACAAATATACCTCATTCTTCCCTTGATATCTTATAAAGTATTATCTATCCAATTTAATGATAATATGCATATGAAACAACATTAAAAGTTAATATATAAACGTGTGTAGCCACTGAGATTTTTAATTTTCAGTGATTTGCGAAAAATCCTTCAATATTAAAATCAGTGACATACTGACACTGATACAATACAGTGTCTATATTTTAGTCCTTTCCAGGCTATAGATTCTAGTAAATACTCCACATGTTGCCTTGATATATCATGGTTTTGAAAAATGTTTTATTGCCTTTATTCGCATCAACCTCGTCCCCAGGGCACAGTATAAGGACGACCAGTAGGGCCACTCGGCGATGCAACATGTAGCCGGCTTTTTATGCAAAAATATGCAGTTTACTGGCCAGGAAAGTTAGTCCAGCTTGCTTATTGGCCAGACAAAGCAATTGACTGGCTGCCAATGCGTAATGAGCGGCCACACAAAATTTCAAATGAGTGGCCCTACTGGTCGTCTCTATACTGTGCCCAGGGTCTTCATGGCGACGGCGGGACAAGGTTGTATTCGCATAATATCTTTCTGTTGACATCAGTGAACTATAATAGTTCACTGGTTGACATTTTGATTTTGATTACAAAATATGGTTCTAAGTCCATGTTATGCACACAATAGGGTTAGGGATTGGGTCGGAATTAGGGTCAAGATCAAAGAGAAATATTCGTGACTCGTAACATGGCGTTATATTAACCCAAAATATTTTGACCGCCATCTTGAAAGCATTTTCTCCCAGGCACGGAGGCGCTTCCCGCGCGCCGCATTTTCCATTTCTCCCCTCGCGTGTTGTCCAGCGCGCTCTTCACGTAACCGTGTCACAAGCAAAGCGCCTGGGTACGAGGCTGGTACATTGAACTATAAATAGACCAGTTTGTCGGTTAATGTATTCAATTCGTCCATGAATCTGGACGGCTGCTACATCAAACGATCGTTCGCTTGCTCGCAGTACGCAGTTTCTCCTCAGCTCAGCTCAGAAACCACTGCTAGCAGGGTAATCGGAAACCAACTTTTTAATACAAAATTCTGAACTTTGGAATGAACTTTCCAAATTACAAACAAACTTTTGAAGTCAGTTTTCAAAAGCAAGCTCAAAAGTAATAATAATATTTCGTTTATACCCATGTCCCCAACCCTAGGAATCGTGCTTCCATATGCTAAGAATTAAATCCCCTGCAAAAAGGAAATTTTGGCCTGTCTCAAACTGGTCTCAACCACTGATATACACCAATAAGACTGGATCAGATCCAGGGGTGACCTTTAGATTTTGTGAGGGCGGGGGAGTTGGAAGAATTGCCCTCGGAAAGAAAAAAAATTTTCTCTAACAAGCAAGGCAGGTATTTTTTTGGCCGAAATGCTGTGCATAATTTTTTATAATCTTGACCACTGAATGAAATTTTTTTTCCTCATTTACATTTTTCCCGTCAAATTGACACATTTCAAATATTTAGAAATATAGAAATGCAATTTTTACACAGCAATGCAAAAACACAGGAACTGTCTCAATTTCATAAAATGAAAAGGGTAAAGGAGTTATATTTTAAAATTGAAATAATAACTACTTACTAACTGAGCGTGAGGTCTGTACGGTAAAATATCAAGCTGAGGTCTTGCTGTATTGACCGAGCGATAGCGAGGTCAATACAGCAAGACCGAGGCTTGATATTTTACCGTACAGATCGAACAGTCGAAGTTAGTAAGTTGTTTATTATATGGCACTTCATATGACAAAAAACAATTCATTTTGCCAAAAATTGGTCACGCGAGGGCAAAGTACAAAGTCCGAAACTCAAAGCCGGCATTTTCAAATGTCAAAATAATTTCAATGATACAAATTTGTCTTAGTTTTTTACAAATTTATCTAATCTTAGCTTAGTAAAACTACTCTACAGTACCATTTATAGAATAAAATATAAAATTAATAGAAAATAATCAAAATATAGTGATATTGAGCTATCGGATCAAAGACAAAAACAACTTTGCATGTTCGAAAAAACAAAAATATTCTTGACTGTTTTATAGTTAAAAACATCGTAAAATTTACCTTAATATTTCGACTTGAGGCAACAAAACTTGATTTTATCCCATGTAGTTATCCCTTTTCCGTATTTTCCGTTTATTTTTGATTGTTTTAAATTATTTTTAAGGATTTTTTTATGCTTTTATTGGTTTGAAATGTGTTCAAGTCGTCGCAGTTCGTCGCAGGGCAATAAGAATCAGTGTTTCCACTTTCAAATGTTGAAAAATCCTTTTTTTGTCCTGATTTTCACCGAAATTTCCTTCAAAAACATTGAAATTTCCTTCAAATTTCCTTCAAAGATTATCACGAAGTTAAACAAAAAGATGGGAAAATACCCTATTTTTGACATAATATTTCGCTGGGTGTTAAATTTTATAATGTGCTTTACAAAAAGAATCACAGAAGCTTTTAAAGATAGACATCTGTCTAGAAATGCTATTACATCCTAGTCGCATAAACACAACATGGGTAATAAAACCCAGCCCGGTTGCTGGATCACCAAGATCACGACAATGCAAAAGGAGATATTAGTTAGATGGGCCAGTTTTTTAGTTTCCACATAACCGTGGTATAAATACAAAATGAAATTGAACAGCAAACAACAACAAAAACAGCTGATGAAGCAGATCTTGGCAAAAGAGGCCAGCACGGGTGCCCGAGTTTTCTGGCCAAGGCCTGTATGTAAATATGCTCATTTCTAGCCATCTATTACCACCTAACCATATATAAGGTGTATTGTAAGAGATTAACATTATTTTTTAATGGCTATTTTAACTTCTTCCTTAAGTTTTTGGTGACATTTGGTATAATTTCTATTTTTCCTTCAAATTTCCTTCGTTTTTCTGAAATTTCCTTCAGATTTCCTTCAAAATTATATTTCCTTTAAATTTCCTTCATTTCGTCAAATTTTCCTTCAAAAAGGAAATTTCCTTCAAAATGGAAACGCTGATAAGAATACCGTACAGTGTGACCAGATTTTTGCAGGACCAATTACTAAAAATAGGTGCGCAAAGCGTACATGTATCTGCTCATGCGTATTTGCATAATTGTATAATGATGTCAAAGCATGTGGTCAATGTCACTCAATGAGTGTACCGTTAAAAAACTGTGCACAAAGGGGATGACGGCCTATAGCCCATGGGAGCAATGCACTCTCCACAGCAAAGGCTTGCCAGCTTTAAAAAATATTTAGTCGTCTTACACAGGGTTTTATGAAGCGTGGGGGGAGCATATGGAAATAGGGGATTTGGAAATGCGAGCGCGCGGGGAAAGATCTAAAAACGTTGTCTGAGACTACAAAAAATGCTGAAGAACGCACGCTCCCCCCCCCCCCCCCACGCTCCACGAAACTCAGTGTAAGACAACAAAATATTTTTTAAAACTCGCAGTCCTCTGCGGAGGAGAGTGGGAGCAATGTTTAAAACAATTGTTGAAACCTTCAGATTTTAGTCTTTTATACTTGAGAATAAAGGTTGGATATAACACCACTATTTACACACCACATATAAATATTACATACCATCAACTCATTTAGTCCCTGTAGTCACAGTCTGCGATTGGAAATAAATGCCAAGCTGTGCTTATATCTTTATACCAATCAAATATCAAAAGTATAAGGTGATGTTGACTATCGAAATGACAATTCGATTTGACGATTTTGACCCAAATAGTGTTGAGAATAAATATTACTTTATTTTAATACTTTTATGAGTGAACTTTGTCGAAATAGAAGCTCGAATAATGCAGGATATTCGTACAATATTTAAAAAGGCTTACCTTGTTTCCTGATTCAAATGAAATTGATATATAGCAGGTCAAGTTGAGTAAATACTTTGTGTAAATTGGCGAATCATTTCCACAGCGTAAAATGCTTAAATGCTATCAACCACTTCCAATACTCCCTAAAAATACTCCCTCGACTCTTGCCATGTTCAAAACAATACAGAAAATTAAAATTATCGTTGGTTTGATGGATAATTTTCACCGTCAAATTTATAATTTTAGTCATGTTTACAATTCTCACCCTTCAGTAGTCCGCCATCTTGAAATAATCAACATCAATCCAGTTATACATCGAGATCAAAGAGTAACAATATAATTACGTCATTTTAAGCTAGCGGTCACTGATTGGTCAAACGAGATGTAAGCTAATCGCTAATTGGCTGATATAAGCTCGTCGCTGAATGGCTACAAGCTAACACACTCTTACTCGCACGATGGCAATATATCTGCATTCGCAGATACAAAAATAGGTACGCTAAGCGTACATGTATCTGCTCATGGTAATGCCACAGTTGCTCATGAAGGAGTAATATTCAACAATAAGCAATTTTGTAATTACGGGTGCCATTTTGCAAAGGGGCAAACACAATAAAGCAACAATAGCATGACTCTAGGGACAAGTATTCCCATTGGGACGAGGTGTTTATAGTTACTACGGCCGGCAGAGCCAAGCCGTAAGTTTAATATGCCCTTGTCTGTTTTCTTCGTTGTCATCGTCCTCGTGGCTTTTTGGGGGTGTCACAAACTTGCACTTCCACGGTCACCGAAGTCACCCGCACAAAACGCATGCAATTTTTTTGTGTGCATCTTAGAATACTTGCGCATTTTGAGGTACGTACTTGTGTTTTAACCAGATCAATAACGCATCAAGAGAACGATACGATAAATGCAAGTGCAATAGGAACGAGAAACGTACAAATCATGCTGATATTCGTCACGCACTATGTAAAATATTCGACATACTTCAGTCTACATGAGGGTATTATATTTCCAACAACAAACATTGCGCCTTCAAGACTTGACGATCGTAAAGCGCATCGCTCTAAAAATCTATACTCTACAATAGTTTGAGCGAACCGTACATGGGTATTTATTTGTATTTGTGGGAAGCTAAAGAGAAACTAGAAATCAGTGTTGAATATAATTCATGCAGACATAAACGCGCAATAACGAGTCCTATTTATTAGAGTTCAAGGGTCAGCTGTCACATATTCTTGATAATTATTACACTGGAAACGGGTCAAACATCACTCTCAAACATCTATACTCTACAGACTACACTAGTTTGAGCGAACGTACCATACGTGGTTATTTGTTTGTATTTGTGGGAAACTAAAGAGAAACTAGATATCAGTGTTGAATATAATTGAGACATAAACGCGCAATAAAGCGGAGCTCTATTTATTAGAATTCAAGGGTCAGCCGTCACATATTCTTGATATAAATAATTACACTGTAAACGGGTCAAGTTTTACAAGAAAACCGAAGAGCTTAGTTCTCCCTACGTCTTGCAATATTTTAAGATGATCCTATAGCTCCTAATTATTATATTTTGATTTGACCCAAACGCTTGAACAGACTCAATATAAATATTCAGCGAGACGTGACGCATTGCTCACGACAACAGTGGAATACGCAAGACATTTAATCGCGCGCACGGCGCACGTATTGGTCAAACGTTGGGAGGTCCATTCAAATGAGTAACAAATATATATATATATATATAGGATAGTTATGAGTAACAAAATCTAAACTCTATAGGTTTTAGGACAATATGCTACTTGCTAGTTCTCACCTTGCCTCCTGACTCAAATGTTATTGATATTCAGCAGGTCAGGTCAAGTTTGCTATGTTGAAAATAGTATAGAACATAAAGATGCTGTTGATTTGATGCATAGTTTTCATCGTAAAATTCAAACTTTCTCATGTTTACAAACAATGCTCGCTCTCCAATAATCAAAATAAGTAAATAAATATAACCACTAAATGTGGAATTGATGCTCGCCCTTCAGTAATCAAATAAGTAAACAAATATAACTACTAAATGTGGAATTGGAGTCCAAAACGCATGCAATTTTCTTGTGTGCATCTTAGAATACTTGCGCATTTTGAGTTACGTACTTGTGTTTTAACCAGATCAATAACGCATCAAGGGAATGATACGATAAATGCAAGTGCAATACAAACGAGAAACGTACAAATCATGCAGATATTCGTCACGCACTATGTAAAATATTCGACATACCTCAGTCTACATGAGGGTATTATATTTCCAACAACAAACATTGCGCCTTCAAGACTTGACGATCGTAAAGCGCATCGCTCTAATACATCTATACTCTACAATAGTTTGAGCGAAGCTAAAGATAAACTAGAAATCAGTGTTGAATATAATTCAGACATAAACGCGCAATAACGAGCTCTATTTATTAGAGTTCAAGGGTCAGCTGTCACATATTCTTGATAATTATTACACTGGAAACGGGTCAAACATCACTCTCAAACATCTATACTCTACAGACTACACTAGTTTGAGCGAACGTACCATACGTGGTTATTTGTTTGTATTTGTGGGAAACTAAAGAGAAACTAGATATCAGTGTTGAATATAATTGAGACATAAACGCGCAATAAAGCGGAGCTCTATTTATTAGAATTCAAGGGTCAGCCGTCACATATTCTTGATATAAATAATTACACTGTAAACGGGTCAAGTTTTACAAGAAAACCGAAGAGCTTAGTTCTCCCTACGTCTTGCAATATTTTAAGATGATCCTATAGCTCCTAATTATTATATTTTGATTTGACCCAAACGCTTGAACAGACTCAATATAAATATTCAGCGAGACGTGACGCATTGCTCACGACAACAGTGGAATACGCAAGACATTTAATCGCGCGCACGGCGCACGTATTGGTCAAACGTTGGGAGGTCCATTCAAATGAGTAACAAATATATATATATATATATATATATAGGATAGTTATGAGTAACAAAATCTAAACTCTATAGGTTTTAGGACAATATGCTACTTGCTAGTTCTCACCTTGCCTCCTGACTCAAATGTTATTGATATTCAGCAGGTCAGGTCAAGTTTGCTATGTTGAAAATAGTATAGAACATAAAGATGCTGTTGATTTGATGCATAGTTTTCATCGTAAAATTCAAACTTTCTCATGTTTACAAACAATGCTCGCTCTCCAATAATCAAAATAAGTAAATAAATATAACCACTAAATGTGGAATTGATGCTCGCCCTTCAGTAATCAAATAAGTAAACAAATATAACTACTAAATGTGGAATTGGAGTCCAATTCCACATTTAGTAGTTATATTTGTTTACTTATTTGATTACTGAAGGGCGAGCATCAATTCCACATTTAGTGGTTATATTTATTTACTTATTTTGATTATTGGAGAGCGAGCATCACTCAATTGGTCACAAAGTTTAAAATATTAGCTAGTATTCATGGTAGTCAAGTTGACTTTAGTATTGAAAACCTATGTGCTATTTACAATTACACAATGTTTTATTTTTAATATGTTGTAGGCCTAGTATTTCTTATATACCTTAATTATATACCTTAATGGCTTAATCTTCGACAGTTTGACTGTTTAGTTTCTCCTTCAGAATAGAACAACTACATTTGAAATTGGCCGCATATTTTAAAGCATTCGTCGATACTTTCGTATTGAAAACCTTCGTATTTCCACGTTTTTATATGAATTAACGACGTCTTGTCAATATATTTTGACATTTCAAAACATATGCGCCATGTTGAATTTAAGATCTACCTGCGAACAGGCAAAAAACCGCAAAATGAATGAAGTGTAATTCTCGTGAAACATTACGTCATTGTTGGTTGTAAGCCAATTGCTGATTGGCTAACGTTGCCTCTTTTATATAAGCTCGTCGCTGAATGGCTAAAAGTTACACTAACATTAACATAAACATAAACTAAACATTACAACACGATAGCATATATATCTGCTACGCAGATACAAAAAATAGGTACGCTAAGCGTACATGTATCTGCTCATGGTGATGCCACAGTTGCCCATGAAGGAGTAATATTCAACAATAGGCAATTTCGTAATTACGGGCGCCATTTTGCAAAGGGGGCAAACACAATAAAGCAACAATAGTATGACTCTAGGGACAAGTATTCCCATTGGGACGACGTGTATATAGTTACTACGGCTGGCAGAGCCATAGGTTTAATATGCCCCTGTCTGTTTTTTTCCGTCATCGTCGTCCTTGTGTTTTTTTGGGAGTGTCACAAACTTGCACTCCCACCGTTACCCAAATCACCCGCACAAAACGCATGCAATTTTCTTGTGTGCATCTTAGAATACTTGCGCATTTTGAGTTACGTACTTGTGTTTTAACCAGATCAATAACGCATCAAGGGAATGATACGATAAATGCAAGTGCAATACAAACGAGAAACGTACAAATCATGCAGATATTCGTCACGCACTATGTAAAATATTCGACATACCTCAGTCTACATGAGGGTATTATATTTCCAACAACAAACATTGCGCCTTCAAGACTTGACGATCGTAAAGCGCATCGCTCTAATACATCTATACTCTACAATAGTTTGAGCGAAGCTAAAGATAAACTAGAAATCAGTGTTGAATATAATTCAGACATAAACGCGCAATAACGAGCTCTATTTATTAGAGTTCAAGGGTCAGCTGTCACATATTCTTGATAATTATTACAGTATTACACTATAAACGGGTCAAGTTTTTACAAGAAAACCGAAGAGCTTAGTTCTCCCTACGTCTTCCAATATTTTAAGATGATCCTATAGCTCATCGTTATTATACTTCGATTTGACCCTAACTCTTGAACAGACTCGATATCAGTATTCAGCGAAACGCATCCTGACGACAAATAATATGAGGGATATTATATTTCCAACAACAAACATTGCGCCTTCAACACTTGAAGATCGTACGGCGCATCGCTCTAAAACATCTATACTCTACAATAGGTTGAGCGAACGTACGTGGTTATTTGTTTGTATTTGTGGGAAACTAAAGTGAAACTAGATATCAGTGTTGAATATAATTGACACATAAACGCGCAATAACGCGGAGCTCTATTTATTAGAATTCAATGGTCAGCCGTCACACGATAATTATTACACTGTAAACGGGTCAAGTTTTTACAAGAAAACCGAAGGGTTTAGTTCTCCCTACGTCTTGCAATATTTTAAGATGATCCTATAGCTCCTAATTATTATACTTCGATTTGACCCAAACCCTTGAACAGACTCGATATAATATTCAGCGAGACGCATTCCTCACGACAACAGTGGAATACGCAAGACATTTAATCCGCGCACGGCGCACGCCATACATGACTATATATATAGTCAAATCTGCAGACATGCATGTTTCGCCGTTCCACGGCTCGTCAGTGCAGCTTGTATATATATATATATATGATAGTTATGAGTAACAAAATTTAAACTCTATAGGTTTTAGGACAATATGCTACTTGCTAGTTCTTACCTTGCCTCCTGACTCAAATGTTATTGATATTCAGCAGGTCAGGTCAAGTTTCCTATGTTCAAAATAGTATAGAACATAAAGATGCTGTTGATTTGATGCATAATTTTCATTGTAAAATTCAAACTTTCTCATGTTTACAAACAATCCTCGCCCTTCAATAATCAAAATAAGTAAATAAATATAACCACTAAATGTGGAATTGATGCTCGCCCTTCAGTAATCAAATAAGTAAACAAATATAACCACTAAATGTGGAATTGGTCACAAAGTTTAAAATATTAGCTAGTATTCATGGTAGTCAAGTTGACTTTAGTATTGAAAACCTATGTATATAAACAAGATGCTATTTACAATTACACATTGTTTTATTTTTAATATGTTGTAGTATTTCTTATCCCGGCGTGTGCAATCGATGAAATCGATAATCGATAAAATCGATATCAATTAATATCAATCGATATCAATTAATCGATTGATATTGAAAATCGATGAACAATCGATGGTGAAGGTTTTTGTGACCTTATTGATTGGTATCGATTATCGATAGCAATCAATAGACTAATTGCGTTCGATTGGTATTGATTATCAATAACAATCGATGAACTAACAGTGTTCGATTGGTATCGATTGGTATTCTCGACCATGCCAAAAAATTGCGCTCAACATACAAGAGTTATCTTGAATTCTTGACCTTCCGTTCCGGCTTGCTGAATTCGAAAGGCCACTACAATCTTGAAGACTTTGTGCCAAAATAATCTCATAAAATTCAATATTTAATGTTAATTTAGTGGGAAATGAATTGGCAATCAAGCCGCTTCTAATGACAAGAAATTCTGTTGCTCAATTCATTGTACGATCAAGACTTAATTGAACCATGTAGAGAACGAAGGAATAAAAATACAACTGTATTACTATTATAGTATTTGTGATCTACCGCTAATGCCGCGGGTGATAAGATAGAAGAGATCTAACACTGTGAGCAAAGGCCGAAGGTTTGTCTGTTTAACACTGTTACAGAAACACGGTTACACGTCAATATTGAAACATCGTTTAGGCTGCCAGACAACGGCTTCTGTATGCCACCTTATTCAACTAGCTTTCTGTTAAATCTATTTCTGTTAATATTTTTTTGCATGAATTAATACAGCTAGCCTATATACAATCGTTGGACAACATCAATATCCAGAAGAAAATATTCCCAGTCAAAATTATTTTATTTTCATGATATTTCCACAATGTTATGCTGAAGACCAATGAACATATATGCATGCTCGCTTAAATATGAAAGCGATTTTAAGTTTAATAAGCCAAAGTGGCATGGATGTAAAACGATATCCACACTGTCTTATAGTATGTAAGTGCTATACACATTCTCGCTATTAATTAGGTAAGGTGTGAGATTTACACGTGCAAACTGCATACTCCCCAACAATAACAATAGTAGATCACTACCGCGGATGCTATTTGAAGTGCATGTAACACCTTAATTATGTAAACGAAAATTTCATTTTGCAAGTAAACACCAATTAGTTCGATCAGAAACAAAAGCTGAATTAGCAAATAACATAGCCGTTCTTTCTTTTCGTCATAGATCAAATACGTAACTGCTAGTCGACATGAGACGTTGAAGTTTCCCTTGGTCGTTGACTGCTTAGCTGTACACCAACTGCTCCCACACTTGGCACTACTGTCTCCTTCTGTATTCTCCGTTGTTGTGCCTGGTCCATCTAAAATAATTGTGTCCTCCGTACCAATACTGTGCGTAACAATTCTCTCTGTCCCATTTCTTTCTTTTCTAGCTTCTTTTACTTTTTCTATCAGCTCCGCTTTTCTACAGTTCTTTTTATAATGTATTCCCATCTCGTTTAAAACCTCCTGTAGTAATCGTACTGACATTTCCTCTTCACTACCGTCCTTTATTCGTTTTTCTTCTTATTTTCGGATTTGATTTTCTTTCTCTTCTCTCTCTTTGTCCAGTTCTGAAAGCATCGGTATTTCCTTAACAACGTCAGACAAATCAACCTCTAATGGCCATTTTGGTGTATTACCAATCACACTAAGCACTGTTAATATCGATCCTACACTGCACCATTGAAATTTATTTGAACGGGTCAATTCCCAGTTAGTTGTCTTTTTGTCAAAGTCCAAAAGCCTTACGCAAACAGTTACTGTCTGATCAATCTTATCTTTGTGTGATCTCCATTCAAATATTGGATAATTACTTTTTAATGAAGGAGATCTTACAATCCTCACAACATACCCAACATGCAAACCTTTTGAATGTAACCACAGCGCAACAATATTATCTAAATATAACCCAGACTGGACGTGGACGGGCCTAATCGACTTCTCGATTTTGTCATAAAAGTCATTTCTGGCAGACTCAATCCAACGTGATAATCGAGACATGGACGGCCGGTATACCTTCCCTTGCTGCAGCGACAGAAATTCAGCAACATGAAAGTACTGCCCTTCATAGTATACGTAGTTTGGTCGAGTGGAATAGTCAACATTTGCAACACAGTCTGCATCTTTCAAACCTCTCGACCTCCTCATTCTTTTTGGCAGCGGTTGCGATGGGATGTCTTCATCCTGACTATACTTATTATCATCAGATTCCAAAGATATGAGCATATCATATGTTGGTTTTTCCTTTTTCAATTGACATAAAGATAGATACAGACGGAACATTTTAATAGTGCACACTGTTTGCGTGGGTGAGATTGACATTGCCAAATTTTCCTTATTAGCCACAGCCGCACAGGCAGATTTGTCATTTACATAATTACACCCAATGAATAAGAAGAGCCCAGCAAATTACTTTTAAGCCACGCATAATATATAAGAAAATTTTATTAGCTAACGTTTCGTTGTTTACAGTACAACATTTTCAGAGCATTTAAACGAATTTACATGGTATGTTATAAGTTACATATATTTACAAAAGACACAAATCAGCTAGACCGGAAATTTAAAAAATCGATGAAATCGATACCAATCGATGAATATCGATTGACAAACGGACTGAATTTTGTGACTATCGATTGGTCATCGATTGGCAAATACCAATCGATATCAATTAATTAATTGGTATTGATTGATATCGATTGATCGATTGGCAAACCGATCATCGATTTTCATCGATTGCACACGCCGGGTTCTTATATACCTTAATGGCTTAATCTTCGACAGTTTGACTTCGTATTTCCACGTTTTTATATGAATTAACGACGTTTTGTCAATATATTTTGACATTTCAAAACATATGCGCCATGTTGAATTTAAGATCTACCTGCGAACAGGCAAAAAACCGCAAAATGAATGAAGTGTAATTCTCGTGAAACATTACGTCATTGTCGGTTGTAAGCCAATTGCTGATTGGCTAACGTTGCCTATTTTATATAAGCTCGTCGCTGAATGGCTAAAAGTTACACTAACATTAACATAAACATTAACATAAACATAAACTAAACATTACAACACGATAGCATATATATCTGCTACGCAGATACAAAAAATGCCTCGGAAAAATTACTAAATCCAGAAAAAAATTACTAAAAGTTGCACACTTCCCAAAACAGCTCATAAATCAGTTTTGCATTAAACTACCATAATGCTTAGCGAGTATAATGAGTATAAATATCATTATTCGTATTGCTCCTATAATTTATTAACCCAAGATTTCAGGCTTTGGGCCAGGCGGCGGAGCTGGGGGGCAAAAGGGCTGTCGCCTTCAGATGTCCATAATTTTTCGAGAGACCTTTGCCCCCCCCCCCCCAATACCCAAACCGCTCCGCTGCCCCTGCTTTGGGCAAACTAAAAAGCATTGTTGCAGAAACATTTCTGTTTGCCAAATTTCACGCCAAATTAAAATGCCAAATTGTAATAGCACTTTTATATCTTCAGGCAAGGGCAGGCCTCAGGAGTTGCGACAGGCATCAGCGGACTGAGCTGCCTTAGCTGGCCGAACTGCCTCCCGCCTGTGCCTAAATAGCATTGACGAGGACACTGTCTGAGTTTCTTTCAAAATGTGACAGTGTTCATACAAAACAATTCGTAAAATTTGAGAAATTCATCTTTTATCTAATTACCAACAGATTACTAAATTTCCCCAAAAATTACCAAAAAATTACTAAAAATATTTAATTACTAAAAAAGTCCCAAAAATTACCAAAAGTAATTAAAATTACCAAATCTGGTCACACTGATACCGTATTGCCCAGCCTCGTACCCAGGCTCGAAAGAGAGAAAAAATAAATAGAGATCAGTTGTTGAGCGAGCGCGCGGGGGTGTCCCGTCGCGTCCTCCCCAAACACCCCCGCGCGCTCGCCCAGCATAACCACTGATCTATATAAAACACTGGAGTAGTGCTTTTTTTTCTCTCTTTTGCGCCTGGGTACGAGGCTGCCGTATTGCCACTGAGCTATAATGCGTATTGCCCGGTATTACCTACCGGGGGCAATACGGGAAATTCCGACCGCTCAAGAACGAATCAAATTGCGCGCAGTGTGACCAGATGTGGTAATTTCATGACTACCGTGGAAATTTTTCGTCATTTTTGGACGATTGTACGTGGTAATTTGAAATTTGTGGTAATTACTACGGTAATTTTTGAATTGTGGTAATTAATTGTGGTAATTAATCTGAAAATAGCTAAAAAAAGTCAATTACTAGCTCAATTTCCAATTACTGGTAGTCCCATAGATATAGTCCTCTGCCCCACTTGCAAAAATAATCGATTGCTAATGCCTCGGAGGGTCGGAGGCATTCGATTTCCGCTCGTTTGATTTCCGCCAGTTCCCGTCGGCGGTCAACCCCAATGGCGCAAATTGGCGCAGTGCTCGCAGTGATTCCATTTTCAAGGAAATTTCCTTTTCTAAGGAAATTATATCGTTGAAAAAGATAATCTAAGGAATGGAAAAAAGTCAAGGAAATCTAAGGAATTTTTTAAAACTACTGAAGAAGTTATTGATTTTTTGGTTTATCAAACTAATCTGAGTATGTAGCGAAAATTTAACACTCCGTTTTCTACATCTTATGTTTTCACTTCAGCACAAACGACAACTACCTGAACTTTATGGCAACCAAACAAACTTTCTTATCGGCAGAAAATATGCTCAGAACGGACTTGACCTTATCTTTATTATATTTATATTGAATTTTGTAAGTTTTAAAGTTATTAAAAAGTGCCAAACGGAAATCTAGAGGCAATCTAGCCACCAAGAGAAGAGATCACCAAGGGTGTGAAAACTGATCCGCTGGTAAGAGGTACCGTGGTAATTTTTGGCCCAATCTCCCAATGTAGTAATTTTATGCAGCCGGATCAGTGCTTCCACTTGCAAGGATTTTTCCCTGCAGCAAGGAAATATTGGTCCTTGCAAGGAAAATGCAAGGAAATGAGTTTTACAAGGAAATGGCAAGGAAAAATACAATTTGCGCGATACACCAAAACAAATGCTTGCCATATTAATAAAATACCGTATTTCATGTTCTGTTATTAAATGTGATGTAAAGTCCCGATGTAAACGAACCGGCGCGCAACGTCCGTTTGTTTACATTTTAAACACGCTATATTTAAAAAATTATGATTTGTTCTGGTTCGCTATGGTTTAAATAAATACAGATTCGAGTTTCTGATTTAGAAGATGGCTATCTGTAAAACAAGGAACGGGGAATCAAGGAACGGAACGAGGAACGGAACGAGGAAAGGAATCTGGGAATTGTAAAAGCCGGAATCTGTAAAACCCGGAATTGTAAAAGCCGGAATCTGTAAAACCAGGAATTGTAAAAGCCGGAATCTGTAAAACCCGGAATTGTAAAAGCCGGAATCTGTAAAACCCGGAATTGTAAAGCCGGAATCTGTAAAACCAGGAATTGTAAAGCCGGAATCTGTAAAACCCGGAATTGTAAAGCCGGAATCTGTACAACCAGGAATTGTAAAAGCCGGAATCTGTAAAACCCGGAATTGTAAAAGCCGGAATCTGTAAAACCCGGAATTGTAAAAGCCGGAATCTGTAAAACCAGGAATTGTAAAAGCCGGAATCTGTAAAACCCGGAATTGTAAAAGCCGGAATCTGTAAAACCCGGAATTGTAAAAGCCGGAATCTGTAAAACCAGGAATTGTAAAACCCGGAATCTGTAAAACCCGGAACTGTAAAAGCCGGAATCTGTAAAACCAGGAATTGTAAAAGCCGGAATCTGTAAAACCAGGAATTGTAAAAGCCGGAATCTGTAAAACCCGGAATTGTAAAACCCGGAATCTGTAAAACCCGGAACTGTAAAAGCCGGAATCTGTAAAACCCGGAATTGTAAAAGCCGGAATCTGTAAAACCAGGAATTGTAAAAGCCGGAATCTGTAAAACCCGGAATCTGTATAACCCGGAATTGTAAAAGCCGGAATCTGTAAAACCAGGAATTGTAAAAGCCGGAATCTGTAAAACCCGGAATTGTAAAAGCCGGAATCTGTAAAACCCGGAATTGTAAAAGCCGGAATCTGTAAAACCAGGAATTGTAAAAGCCGGAATCTGTAAAACCCGGAATTGTAAAAGCCGGAATCTGTAAAACCCGGAATTGTAAAACCCGGAATCTGTAAAAGCCGGAATCTGTAATGGCGTGTCTCATTGTGTGTATATTTTTGCTTCTATTTTGTATATTTTGTCGATTCAACGTGTACTCTTCTAGCCCTCATGCTGTAATGACCGGTGGTGGCGCACAATTTCTAGCCACTGATCGAACTGCTGTCGATATCCAAGACCTACGCTTTGCATGTGTCAACGCCCGCTCAGTTAGGAACAAGATCGCAGTTATTATTGATCATATGGTTAATAGCTATATCGATATGTGTACCATCACTGAAACATGGTTGAAGGAATGCGACTCTGTCAGCATTGCTGGATTATCTACTGCTGGTTTTGTTTTTAGATCTTTCCCAAGACAGTCTGGTAGAAATGGTGGTGGCACGGGTATTTTGTGCCGAGAATCACTGAATGTGAAATTAAGTGACTGTGGGGAGTGTAATTCGTTTGAATTCTCAGAGTGGAATGTTTGTGTGCACAAGAAAACTATTAAAGTTGTGATAATCTATCGACCCCCTTACTCGGAAGATCATCCAGTTCCATCTAATGTGTTCTTCGAAGAATTTGCATCATATTTAGAGAACATCGTGATGTGTCTCGAGGTACTGCTGATTACAGGTGATTTTGACTTTCATATCGACTGTCCAAACGATGCGAATGCCAAAAAGTTTGCGGATCTACTGGATACTTTTGGACTCATCCAACATGTCAATGTACCAACTCATTCATCGGGTCATACGCTCGATTTGATTATTACTAGATCAACCAATGATGTCACAATCACCTCTCCTCTGGCGACATTTGCTCTGTCGGATCACTCTTTTGTTGAATGTCTGTTGGATATTCCTCGTCCTAACTTCTCAGTTAAGGAGGTTCACTATCGTAAGATCAAACAGATTGACCTTGAGGCTTTCAAAGCTGATATATGTGCTTCAGACCTATTTAAGGTAACATGGTCAAGTGTAAATGAAATGTCAAAATGCTATGATGTGACTTTACGTTCTATTCTCGAAAAACATGCCCCTTTGAAATCGAAAGTTATGACTGTTCGACCTAAAGTTCCCTGGTTCAATGAAAGTCTAAAAAAACTGAAAGCTAAGCGTAGGAAACTGGAAAGAACCATGCTTAAATCAGGGCTCGAATGTGACAAAGAAGCCTATCGTAATGTCCGTGATGTTTATAGTGCTTTAGTAAATGAAACCAGGAAAACGTATTATTCCAACGTTATTGACGAATGTGCCGGTGATTCGAAGAAATTGTTCAGAATTGTTAACTCTCTGAGCAATGAACGTCAAGTAAAAGAGTTACCTTATCACGAAGACCCTTGCATCCTTGCCAATGAGTTTGGTGATTTCTTCTACAAGAAAATTGAACTCGTCAAATCTAAAATTGGCGATACCTCGGTTAATCCACCTGATGTTTCATTTTACCAGCCTCGAGTAAAATTGGATAAATTTTCCTCGGTTACGGAGGATGAAGTTCGGAGGATCATCCTTGAATCTTCAAATGCTTCCAGCCAATTGGATCCCATTCCTACATCACTGGTTAAACTCTGCTGTCATGAATTAGCCCCAGTCATCACTACAATTGTAAATCTCTCTTTCTGTGAAGGAATTGTACCCGATCATTGGAAAATAGCGTTGGTACTACCTCTCTTAAAGAAGTTTGGACTTTATCTTATCTTTTAAAATTTCAGGCCTATTAGCAATTTGCCGTTCGTAGCTAAATCTGCAGAGAAGGCAGCGATTTCTCAGTTATCTGTGCATTGTACTGCAAATGCCCCCTTTCCCAAGAATCAGTCAGCGTATCGGGAACATCATTCAACCGAAACAGCTTTACTAAAAGTCCAAAATGACATTCTCCTCAGTATGGATCGTCAGGAGATTACGCTTCTCGTCCTAATTGATCTAAGCGCCGCCTTTGATACCATCGACCATGCGATTCTCCTGGAGACACTTGAAAAAGACTTTGGTGTTATTGGAGATGCACAGAAATGGTTAGCATCCTATTTATCTGAGAGAAAGCAGAGGATTTTAATTAATGGCCATAAATCGGATGCTTTCAATCTTGAATCTGGAGTTCCGCAGGGTAGCTGCCTTGGCCCTATCCTATTCATACTCTACGTGGCTGGGTTATTTAAGATCATTGACAAACACCTTCCCAATGCACATAGTTACGCTGACGACACCCAAGTTTACCGTTCGTTTCGACCAGATACATCTTTATCTCAGGATGCTGCGCTAACAAGTATCGAAAACTGTGTTGCTGATATCCGTACTTGGATGCTTTCAAACCGTCTCTTGATCAACGATTCCAAGACTGAGTTTATAATCATCGGTTCAAAGCAGCAAATGTCGAAGATTCAAGTCAATAAGATCACAGTTGGTGAGTCTACGATCGAATCTGTGGACATGGTGCGTAACCTAGCTCGGAACATGGTTTGACTCCCATATGTCGATGAAAATTCACATTGGGAAAGTGTGTAGTAATACTCTAATGCGCTTATTTTCCTGCCGATACGATGGTAATTTTCTAAAAATGCTAAAAACAAACATGAGGATTATAGAATTCATCCTTAATTTAGTCTTTTATGATATTTTAGCGGCTATGTAGGCATGGAGTTTGCAAATTTCCACCAAACCCGGCCTTTTCGATCTTTGTGGCAAAGTCAACGGCAACGGTGTGTAATTTACCGCAAAGTCAAAGCCGGAATACAACCGATTACAAGTGTGAAATTTTACGTTATTTTTGATATAATTTCGGGTATTTTAGGTTTGAGTTAAGATACACAAATATATATATTATATACCTGTATATATATACCAAATATATATATTATATAATTTATTAAGTAATCACTGTAAATCGCATAAAATGTCTGGTTTTCTCATATTTCTTACTGAATAATTGCAAGCATAATTGCTTCACTGAAAATTCGCTTATGTTCTACCTGTTTTGTTGTACAATATTGTACAGATATTCACGCACGTTTTGGCATCATAGTAGTGACAATCCTAGAAAAGCCGAAATATCAAGTATATATAACTACAGTTGAAGATATTACATGTTGTCAGTCAAGACTACAGAATTACTGCGGCATGCGCTGACCTTCCGTAAGACTTTATCAGAACAGGAAAACCGTAATCAGTCCGTAAATAAAGATTATAGTCTATTATATAGATCAACTGTTAAACTTTATAAACTATATATAGTCTATAAACTACTGTATAAACTATCATAAAATAATATAACATTAAATATTTAAACGTATATATATACATAATATTTATAAACTAGTGATTGTCTGATTCATAAAATTCATGCACATGTGTATACGCCTCGTGTAGCGGCCAGAACACACGGTACCAAATGATCCAGTGCCTAAATTTTCCGTTATTGTAACATCGCTCCAGTTAAAAGTAGGAACGTCAATATTGGAACTCGTTTTCCGTAGAGTGAGTTTAGGAATGGCGAAGGTCCCAGCCATATTATAACAGAAAATGGAGCGATACACTAGTAACACCAGGTACTGGCAAATGGCTTTTAGTGCGCAATTTTTAGAACGTTAAATTAAAGCTTGTATAGTTATACGCGAGTGCAATGCCTTTGAAATCAAAGAGGCATAACTAGATAATCAATAAATGACGCAGAACCACCTTGCCCAGAGCACCTTGCCAAAAGTACTTTGATGAGGTTCGATCTGATTGGCTTACAGTTTGAAGTTTTGCAGGTCCTAGGGTTAAATCGGCGGTGTGCAAATCTCGTGACGCGAAGGAGGTCAGATTTTCAAAAGTAGCCCGTAGCAACCACAGTGTTTTAAAATATAGCGTTTTTGTTAAATTACAGTTCCGGGTTTTACAGATTCCGGGTTTTACAATTCCGGGTTTTACAGATTCCGGCTTTTACAGTTCCGGGTTTTACAGATTCCGGGTTTTACAATTCCGGGTTTTACAGATTCCGGCTTTTACAATTCCGGGTTTTACAGATTCCGGGTTTTACAATTCCTGGTTTTACAGATTCCGGCTTTTACAATTCCGGGTTTTACAGATTCCGGCTTTTACAATTCCGGGTTTTACAGATTCCGGCTTTTACAATTCCTGGTTTTACAGATTCCGGCTTTACAGTTCCGGGTTTTACAGATTCCGGCTTTACAATTCCGGGTTTTACAGATTCCGGCTTACAATTCCGGGTTTTACAGATTCCGGCTTTTACAATTCCGGGTTTTACAGATTCCGGCTTTTACAGTTCCGGGTTTTACAGATTCCGGCTTTTACAATTCCGGGTTTTACAGATTCCGGCTTTTACAGTTCCGGGTTTTACAGATTCCGGCTTTTACAATTCCCAGATTCCTTTCCTCGTTCCGTTCCTCGTTCCGTTCCTTGATTCCCCGTTCCTTGTTTTACAGATAGCCTTTAGAAGATGTCGAATTTTAGTCGAAACAACGCGAAATTTGGGCATTGTTTACATCGCGGGACCCCCCAATGCCCCATAGCACATGCGCAGAACGGACTTTACATGGTCTTTTTAAAAAATGTGTGCAATTTAATAATAGTGTCGGCAAATCCACTTTGTGTTGGCTGTTACAGTCGATTTCAACTCACTTTTCACTCAAATCACAGAGTAGACACTATAAAGAGGCCTCACTGTGTATCAAATCCTAATGTTTTGAGCGTAACCGATGCTTAGCCAGTGCGCAAAGGAGAGGCTCACCCCCCCCGAAAACATTCAAAATGGCGGGCATTTTTAGACGTAAAAATACCGCAAAAATTCGAGTTAACTATTTAATGTTGTTAATCACAACTTCAGTCAAGGTAAACCGTTATAAAGAAAATAACAAGGGTCTCTTATGCCGGTTATTTTCCGAAAATATCGGCCGCCATCTTGTTCGGGGGGGTGAATGCCTCTCGTTACCGCACTGGCTAGGAACATGGCGGCCGGCCGATAATTTAAGAAAATAAAGAAAAAAAACAAATTCCGGAGAGTAATGTCATTTTGAAATTCAAAATATGAATAAAACAAGACGAGTTTGAGAGACTGTAAATTTTCCACTTTATTTTAAAGTCATCATCAGACAGAATAGCTGCCGGTTACGCATTTTGCCTGAAGTGAAACCTCTGTATAGTGTCTACTCTGTGCTCAAATGTTCCGAACTTCGGAAATTCGTTGCGAAGTTCAAAAGTTCATAATGAATTCAGAACCGGTTTGTAAACTGAGCATTTGATTGGCTGCTTTTTCTCTAGTAACCAATCAGAGGGTTTGTTTACAACATGGCATGTGAATTTCATTCGGAACATTTGAGTGAAAAGTGAGTTGAAATCGACTGTAGATGAAGAGTGGTTCTTCATAGACAAGGTCACAGGACAAATGGTTATTCAAAATAACAGAAGTGTATTTTAGAATCCCAAACGTTCTGCATGTTCAGCATGCATATCATCTTAAATAATTATGGTGACCAAATACGAATGCGATTTAAGTGTGTACAGACTTGCTGTTTAAGTCATCTGTTTATGAAGTAAAAAACTAGAAAGCACAAACATTCCAGCCTTCCAGATTTTGGCACATTGCAAACTTAACATATAAGTTTAATACATAGTTTGACAACATGTTTACATGCCGTGATTCATACCAACTATGTTCGTCCGAAAGTAAAGACAAAACTTAAATTTGTAAGATTTTTTCCCACACAATCCCTCAAAAATCTAATGGTCCACCCCTTAGTACAATGGTACATGTCAGTCGTCTCAACTAGAGGTCTCAACCGGAAGAACCGGAGTATTTTAGTTTAAAATTAACCAAATTAACCACAAATTTTAATTTATAGAATCTTAAAACCCAAAATTTGGTTCACAAATCGGCCACATACGATTGCTTTGATAACGTATTAAAATGAGTTTGCTAAGACAAGAATAAACACGAACAGATTTGTGAAGCTAACAAACATATTTATAAATACTCAGTTCACGATATTCACGAGTGTCACGAAATGGAAGGCGAATCTATTGAATATGAAGAAGACTTACATCAAGATGCCGATGCTGTCGATATCAGAAAGATAATTTGTGAAGATCAAGCAAGACCTGTATTTACAGCTGGCTCTACAATAACATCAAGTTGTATTGTATATTTAAAGAAAGCTGTAGGAAATCCACAGATACATTTAGAAGTCATGGGAAAAGTGCGTGTACAATATGAAGGTCGAATACTTGACGATTCAACACATTCAACTAGCGGCCTTCGAAAGTCGAAACGCCGTAAAGTAAGAGAGAAAATGATTTTTATTCTGCCTGTTGTTTTATCCCCAGGTTAGTTTGCTGTTTTGCATTTGTATTTCTTGTCATCGTTATTTTATTGGCTTGATATAGCTGTTAAAATCAACTCCAAATATAAAACGTTTGAACTATTAAAAAACCGAATGGTGCCGTAAATTTTTTATTTAAATTGTTATGTGTTTTCTTTTCTTTGTGTTAAAAGAAATCAAAAAAGGTTTTCAGGCATGCTTGCTATCCTAGTTTTAGTTTCAGTGAATGTCGTGCAATACTTTGTGTGCCAACTTCATGCTGATCATAATTACTAGTTAGCGGCCTTAGCGGGGGCGTTTCAGCGTTTGGTGTTTGATCTGCATGTCGCATTGTCGCATTTCTTAAATAATAATTTGTTACATAATGTATAATTTGTAACATTTGTTTGAACGAATTCGCCATTTGACTTAATAATTTTAAAGAGTTGGACTGAGAATTCTTGTCATGTTGATGGTTAAAAAACAGGATGTGTGTCACTGTCAGACAAATATTTGTCATTTTTACATGTCATACTAATTTAGTAATTTATGATCTACTTGATTCTGTTACATAGGTGACATTTACATAACATTAAAATGATATTCTGAATAATGATCTACTTTTACCTGATAATGATGTTCTATGAACAGATTCACATTTAAGCATGCCTCAAGAAAATAGCCCACAAATAGCATGACAGAAAACAATCTCTCTATCTGAGGTTGAGGTCACACACTCAATGTCAAAGTATTTATGGAATATCTTACAATGTTTTCACTAATTTGAGATTATTTTTTCACTGCAGTTTGGGACTTAAGTGGGAACTGTGAATGCTATATACTGTAACTAATGACTGTAACTAATTGCTAGTAATATCAAACAACATCTATCCAAAATGATAGCTGCTGAAAATCAACATTTCTAGAAGTTCAAATAATCTTTCTAGAGAAGCACCTGGCCAAAAAACCCCTGTTTAATCCCCTGCCAAATGCATAGGATATATCAGGGAGGCTATGCAAAAAATTAGCACGTACCCATCTTTAGGTACCCTAAATGTTAACAAGGAAGAAGCACTGGTCAATGTTACTGGTCTATTCTATCCTAAAGATGAAATATAATTTAAGATGCCATAAATCACTGTTGACTCACAATTTACAGCATTTATCACACTGCAGTACATCAAATGTAAACTCATTTAGTCACCATATATACTGTATGTGACAACAAGAATCTAAGATGAAACTGAAGTCAAAAATATGACATCACATGCTGTAAGCATATTTTATATGACTGTACTGCGTAGGGACTGTACTGCATAGGGAATGTACGATAGAAAGGTCTGCTGATTTCTTCTGTTGCCAGATCGACATTGTATTGATGAGCTCAGATATTCAGGCCTGATTGAATTTGATTGATTGTGGAGTCTCAACCAATTATACTTTTCCCTGTGCACACCCAGGTACATTCACTCTAATTTTGGTAATAATTAACTTATACTGACTAGGTATATATATCCAATTAATGTATCTGTTCCTGTGTTCTAGGGCTTAAGGTACAATTCAAATTAATTGATGTGTATTAAAAATGAGAAAAATATGGGTGCTTGCTCTAAATTCAAACTGAAACACCATAAAGCTGCTCAGTAGTGTTCAATATTTAATATACTGTTAAATTTAAGTTTTATGTCTTTTTTGCTAGTCTCAATCCTGGAAGAATAAGTAAAGTGTTTTAAATTTGCATATCCTTTTTTAGCATTCCTGGAAGCTGGAGAACATGTTGTACCAATAACCTTTGACTTACCATATAACTTACGAACTTCATTTGAAAGTCCGATGGGTTCAGTTCGTTACTGGATTCAACCAAATACTACATATCATTCTGTCGTAACTGCTGATGCTTTTTATTTTGATGTCAATGGTCTTAATTGTTTTATTCAAAGAGGTATACCTCGAGAGAAATCTTATGCAGAAAGTGTGAGAGGAGTGTTTTTCTCGAAGAGTCCAGTGGAAATTATTTGTTCAGTGGAGTGGGAAGGTTGTGAGATTGGGGAGTCTGTTCCTGTTACAGTAAAGGTTAGTGATCATGTTTATACCATCTAGAAATCTTGAGACAAGTGAAGATCAGAGGCATGGTTTTGGTTAGCTTAATATGAATTTATGATATGCACATCAGGTTCTTAATGCCCTTAATGGCTTGGCCTTAATGTCCCAGTTTAATTTTATAACACCAACTCAAAGGAGTTTTCTTAAGGTGGCTCCCTACAGTTAATATTAAAACAAGGGGTAAAAATGTGCTCTCCCTATTGCAACACATATCTTCATGTTTGTGAAATATATAGTTGCTTTTTGGGTAATAACTATTAATATAACTGTTATGTGTCCAACCTATGGGCTATGGGTTCTAAAATCTAAATATACTACACTTGTGTTGCTATGGCAACAACAGCGTATGAACTATAGTAGTCATATCCTATAAATGGGACAAAAATAAAATAAAAAATTTAAAAATTGCAAGTAAATTTGGAATACTAAGCGGAACATTATATAAAAAGATATACGACTCGAGTTCGTAGAATAATTGTTAACTATCCTGCTAGTAGAGAACCAATCAGATTGCAGAATACCTCGTATCCAGAGCTTGTGTATATAATAAAAAGTGTTATCTGTCTCGCCTTCGGCTCGACTGATAACACTTACCTCGACCTTGATAATTCCGAATATCACAAAAACATCATCCAATAACTGTTTTTAAAATATATATTGCGCGAGTAGCGTAATTAACACGAGGTGATGTGGTGAGTAGGCATCTATATCGACTACGTGTTTATTCCGCACAAATACAGAAACCAATGATTCAATTATATTGTACAAATAAGTTTTAATGTATTTTCCAGGTTCATTCATCTCATAAAAAGATCAAGTATGTGAATATAGATTTATGTCGGGAAGTGAGCAACTTCTTGGGTGATCCGAAGATAATGGTTGTGTCATCAACCAAAGTCAAACTGAACTCTGTTTTTAAAGCATTAAAATCTTGGAAAGGAGATTTTGTTATTCCTGATGATCTACGACCTGAGGCGTTTCAAATCAAAGGATTCTTTAGCGTCACTTATCACCTTAAGGTGAGTATTACAGCGTTTTAAAACCATCTCGGACTCTATAGCTATTTGTGCACGTCACTGCATATTCATACAAAGTACTGTTCAGAAGTAACCTATGCTGCGTTTGCGATTTGAACGCGTTCGAGAATGCGTCGCGGAACGCGGTAAGAACGCGTTTTGGAGGTGCGGAGCGCGCCATTGGCATTGCCATTGGGGTCGGAAGTCTCTCACGTTTACAGTATAGTTCGTTCGATTTCGAGTGATCAGAAATGAGCCACTTGTAAATATCGTCACCATACCAACCTTATAAAATATAGAAGCCAAAAGGAAGAAAAGCGGGGGATCTGCGAGGGAAAATTAATAGCGGCAATAGTTACGACTGAAAAACTGCCATATAACGAACAACTCACTAATCTCGAGCTGGCTCAGTCATGACGAGAAATATTATACTTCGTGTTTGGCTGTGCGGAAGCAAAAGGGCGGTTGCTTAGCTAGGGTTGATGTACCAAAAATGCGAAATACACGAAACCGTTAGTTAAATATATAATATTTCCCGTCAGTTAATAATGAACAGATTTTTAGACGAAAAATAAAGAAACTGAAGTGTGGGCCTGTTTTTAGTTGATGATGATAACAATCTTTATTCAGGATACATTCTCACCGAAGTGATTTTCAGAATGGTCCTGAACACTTAAAACTTTCAATGGAGCCCTGAAAGCGACGTCATCATGGTGACTTAGATCTATATATGATACACATCTGACACCTATATAATAGTTTAATACGGACATTTTGCTCTGTTGGGAGGCATGTGGGAGGTTTGACTGTATTTTGACTTTATTTGCCTCTTTTTGTATAGTTTACAGCACTGACAACATTCAGTAACAATTTCAGTGTGTCAATTCCTATCAAAATTGGAAACAAGTTACCATCAATGGAGAATTTAACGATAGATAAAAATAAATGGAAAGAACTTGAAGAATTTTACGAACAGACTGGTTTGAAGGGATATACCAGTATAATGAGTAAGTTAACCGCATTTTTCGGCCGTATGTTATGATTTAATAACACTAGTCTCGGTCCTCGTGCGGACAATTGCTATAAACGAAATTTTAAATTGTGAATTTTCTTATTTGTTCGGCCGTTTTATTACTGATGTTTTATTCAAAATTACGAATATGGAGGCGAAAGCCCCGATGGCTGTTGTTGAAGGTATAACTACCTGGGAGATTGTAAGATAATGTGCTACTTTTCATTTCAACATTCTTAATTCCTTATTTTAACTTTCTTATTTTAATAAAATGTGTCGATTAGTGTCGAGCTGAAAATTCTGAAATTTTAGTTTCTTCATAAAACATTTCATCTTGGCCCATCCAGAGTCAGTGAGCCCACCCACCTAGGAGGCTTCTGCATGTACAGGCATGTTAAGATATATTCTGAACAATCATTTTGTACTACACTCATCTTCCACGAAGTGTTGATTCAATGATTTTCCTTATGAAAATTTCTGTATATAATCAATATACCAAGGGGATAAACCAGTAGACTGTGCAGCATGTCGGGCCCATGCAATACACTCTTTCGATAATTACGTCACATCCGCCTATTTGGCCTGGGATCCTCGCTTTCGTGCATCAAGACGAAACGTGATTGGCCCACTGTTCGTGGGAGTGAGGCTCCCAGGCCAAATGACGTAATTATCGAAAGAGTCCATTAAATAAGAATATAATTCTATGAATTTCTGGCAGGTCTTGATGAACTCTTCGCGCCTTCATCAGAAGATCTTTCCAATGGTATGATGAAACCAAAAACTGAAACTCAAGTATAAAATCACTCCTTCACTGATGGTGGAGGAAAGTGACAGACTGGTACGAACGATTGAGTATATAAGGAAGACTATTCCATCTGAAAATGTGTGGAACGTCAGAACCTTCTGTGCGTATGACTTTTATCCTGTACGGCTGTAGATCATGTGAATGGTTTCGGAATGCCAATGCTCAGAGGAAACTATATATAACAAGAACTATGTTCATAGAAATATAAAATGGTTTAGTATACCGATAACTAATAAATGATATAATAGACAATGGTCATAATGATCAAACCTGACATTTTAAAAGATTAAACCACGTTTAATAGTGGTTCTTGGTATGTAATATTTTAGCACGCCCTGGCAGAAGTAACAACCAACTATTTAGTGTTTTAATTTGTATTCCCTATTTTACCATGTAAATATAGAACATTTCAATATTGAGTCAGGAGGTTATATATTGAATAAAATATAGTTTTTAACAAAAACAATCTTTATCATTTAATCCTAACGTGTTCCGGTATATATCTAGTAATATTTTTCCGAAGAACAAATCCAATTTCCCTACATGTATCATGCATGTAAACTGCAGGTTCGCGTTATTTTGAACACTTCTCTGGACTAGGTGCACTAGCTTTGGTAATGTAAACTGAAATTGTATCACATTTCGAAACTGCGGTTAGGCCTAGTGTTCAAAGTGCTAGTTGGGGACAAAATTATTTGTTATATCCTTATGCTTCACGGACGAACATACATTTATCGTTAAGGATAGGGTTGTGGTTTTGATCAAAGAGAAATATATTCGTGCGCGAAACACGAGGTGCAACAAAATTATTTGTCTTCTCATATTGATGTGCCCCACTGAGAAAAAGCAAATAGTGATTAAACAAATACGAAAATCGGGATAAAAAATAACCTAAGTTCGAGTACAACGTGCTGCTAAATTGGAGGGCATGAGCCTAGTTTATGGAGGGCATGAGCCTGGCTTAGTTATACATAGACGGTGACGTCACAACTCGTCCCAGTGACGAATGACATGCCTAGACTGGAGTCCGTATATACGCAGGATCCCCTCCAATTGGACGGAGGTTTTCGAAAGAGCGAAGCAATTTCATTGTTCTGAACACAAAAGCATGTGTTACATGTACAGGTAACTGGAGCCAATAAAAATCACTGTTCCGAAAAGCTGCGTATCTTTGATCTGCTGCTATGGGCTTGTAATGCGCTAGCCTGTGAATCAGTGTTGTAGTATACTCGAGTCCGGACTTGGACTCGAGTCCGGACTTGAGGGTATGACTTGGACTTGAACACATCGGATTGGACTCGATATCAAAAGACTCGGACTTGACTCGTCAGGACTTGGATATTTAGGTCAAGTCCTTTACGAGTCCACCAATTCAATTTCCTCATTGATATACGTATTGCTTCGTTAAAATCAGGGCCTGTATTGCCACTAAAACAGCATCAATTGCTCTGTCAATACCCGTTTCAAGCTTATTTTCCAACAATTTTTTGCGAGGAAAGAATTAATGGAAACACTGTTACTACGTGATTTGTTAGCGACAAAATTCGATACGACACGACACGTAATAACTTAATGACAAGATATGAGGGCGGTCGAAACTTAAATTTATATCTTATAACAATATATCAATCAATCCTTGTTCGCTTCATATGCAAAATATGCTGACTGTCACCAGGTAGATAACTATTTTCGTGACGAAAAGATAGGATTAGGACAGGACGAGATATCCCTTGGATGTTTTATCGCCAAATTAGGTGCAATCCTAGTGTAGAAATGCATATGTCTTCCTCCAGGAATTGCAAAATAGAATGCAGCTATATATTCACTGTCTCATATTAAATACCAGTAAACTGCTAAGAATATTTAAAGTGATGAGGTATGCCCGCCATGCTCTTTGCACTTGGATTGTGGGTGTGGGCTGAGGGACAACCTTAATGAAATAGCTGCATTTGCTATCGGAAATAGATAAAAGGACAGTCTATATTACTTATGTATTACACTGTAAAACGTGTCCGGAGAACAAAAATTATTTATATAATTCATAATTTCAAGTATTTCCATTTATTTTATTGGGAGACATGCACAGTAGTCAGTAGTGTTGAACCTTCGTCTCACTGCACTGTACGTTTTAAAGTTAAAATTGAATATCATCATATAGTCTGATCGCTAGCTTTGCCACTGCATATTACTTTGATAACATGACTTTTGCAAAAATGCAATTAAATGTTGTGGATTAGCTCTATAATCTATATTCATTTCTTTTATATATGCTATTGGGGTTTTTAATACTTTATCATTTTGGACTTGAACTCAAACTTGAAATTTTACAAGAGACTTGGACTTGGACTTGAATGTATATGACTTGGACTTGTAAGTTGTGGACTTGACTATATACAACACTGCTGCCAATAACAGCCGCCTGAGTCGGGGGACGAGACAAGTTTAGCCAAATTTCGGCAAGTTAAGGCTGCTAACCTGCTTTCCACTCGTTTAAAGGATACTTACAACACAACCACATCACACATGAATATTAATAAGGGCCTGTTTATATGGAGGCCAGTTACCCGGCAAGGCGAGATATCCCGGCCGTTATAGAAACTTATAGTTTTCCCGGGTGACTGTCAATTACATGACACAACCGGGTAACTCGCCATAGCGAGATCCCGGCAGAAAGAGGCGGGATCTCTCCTGGGCGAGATAAATATATTCCCATGTAAACACATTTCTCGCGTAACTCGCGAAAAGAGCATGCATGTTTCCTTTGTTTTCCTACTTTGATAAATATCATAGCCCAATCTAGCCCTCAAAAGAGGCACAATTACAATGTATTCAGCGGTCAAATACATGGTAACTCGGTTCCATATAAACAGATCGCTTTTTTATCCCGCCATGGCGAGTAACTCGTCCCCATATAAACAGGCCCTAAATGTACATGCAGTACATCATTTAGTGTTCTTTGCATCCAATCAAATTTCAGAGGCACGTCACATGTATAAAAAGTTATCTATATTACTACAAACTGATTTTGGTTAAACAAATCGCCCAAAATTTAGTAAAGGCTAAAGGTACATTTAGTTTAACTTACCGCTCTTTACTCTTTAGTACATTAGGTATATAGACCGCCTTTCTTGCGAGTTTTGGCAGGATTATTTTGAGGTGCTAAGCCAGAGGATCCTTGTTTTAAGGATTATTCGCAATTCGCAGCTATTTCATACTTTCAATATTACGTAGTAATAAAAATGAAAAGTTTACTGTGCAAAACTACAACTAATAATGTTCTCTGTGTAAACACCAACATAATCAATATCAATAAAAACAATTGTCATAGAAAATGAGCAGACATGCAGAGTCATATTACAGCCGCCGGCCTCTGACGCTAAGCCCTGCAGGTTCAGGTTGTGTCGTAATCTTCTTTCCATAGTGTTAAAATCAGTGAAATGGGTTAAACAATATGCAATTTCCAAAGAAATATCCGCTCGGACGGTGTCCATTCATCTTCGCTTTCGCTTTCGTTTTTCTGAAAGGAAAGAACATGCAAGTTCAGCCTTTATTGTTTATAGAGATTGCTTGACAATGAAAATATTGTGGTTTGTGCTAAACAGCCTCAACCATTTAACCAATCTTACCTTTTAGTTTTATCCATGGGAGTTTTTGAACTTTCATCAAGATCTGCTCAAGATCTCAATTTTCATCAAGATCTGCTCTTGTGTTAAAATAAAAGGTTGGAAAAATACAAACAACTTGTAATAAAATAATTAAATGCAAGAAGATTTCGCATTACGCGTTGCAACTTGCAACGTTCGTCCTTTGCTACACGTACAGTCACAGAAGCTGTGAAAAGCAGTTTGCAAGTATTATAAACAAACGGGAATATATCCTTGTTGGCCGATATACGCGTGTTGACATACATTTTGGGCGTTCTTGCAGGAGTTATCTAGCTTGTTCACGTGTGCCAGAAATATTTCGAATTCTGCATGAAGACATTCTGGATTCGACGAAACCGATGGTGGAAAGAGCTTCGATATTTCTTTCATTTTCTGTATCTCAGCCATCTGCAATGGCGGCCGAAGAACCTCTTCCAATGGCTTGATCTTCTCCAGGCACTGATTTACGTTCTCGTTGTACTCCGTGATGAGGGAATCGAGCACTTCTATCATTATCTTTCGATAGTATGTGTGGAAGGCAATTGTTGCAGCAGAAGCTGGGTTGTCACCTTGTCTTCTGGTCATCCTTCTTGGCCTGGCTGTGGTGACGATCAATTTCCATTTCTGGGTCTATACCAAAGCGTTCGGCAAATTGAACGCTAGCTTGGTCGTTCATCTCTGACTCACGTTCTCTAATGGCTTTCAAGGAATGAACGGTGCCTTCTATCAATATTTGGGCATCTAATATGTTTAGCTCTTCTTTCTGCATCTCTATCGTCAGAATATTGGTCTTTTTCATTATCTGACGCATGAAAATCAGGGGGAAGATGAAGTAGAATGTAAGCATCTTATCATGGAGAGTATTATTTTTCTTTTGTCTTTGTTGCTTGGTCTACCTTCTCCAGCTGGGATTTAACCGATTTATACCGATTTAAGTGCGTCTTTAATGGCTTCAAAAGACCGCCAAACAGCTTCAATAGAATCGCGTCGATAAACCCAGCGGGTTTTTGAAAGATTTCGAAATTTGAAGCGATTCTCTATGGTTTGGAGATGTTGCCTTCAGGTTATTTTTCATCATTTGCACGACGAAATCATACTGACTTTCCCTAAAAGGCTAAAACACAAGGTTTATGATAACTGGAGGGGTGTTACCGCCCTCCACACCCCCCGGTGGTTTCACCCCTGCAAATACCAAGCAAGAGAATTATTATTCCTGCCCTGTAAAGCTCGTCGTATAATGTGGATTTGATATTCCGCATAATTTATTTATTTATTTAGATTTGCCACTAACATAACAATGATATAGGACTATAAAATTACTTGGAAAGAATATGTGGCAGGGTTCACGCAACAGCTTACGCCAATTACTGCGGTCCCAATTTACAATTACATATTATATTACATGGTATATTATACAGTTACAAAGTTACAAATGAACATTAGTTGTTGTTAATTGCAGCACATGATAGAATCTGCTGTGAGTTGCATTTCAACCAGATTGTTCTCCATGTTTTTGGAACTTCTGGGTCGTACACCTGTGTGATGGCTGCTCGGTAATACGATAGCAGATCACCTTTGAACTTGCCCAGGGAGGTGTCCTTTTCCCGCATGTGACATGGCAGAACGTTCCATGTCCTGCACATCCTGTTGAAGAATGATCGTTGGTAAGTCACTGTTTTACATTTCCGTGGGCGAAAATACAAAACGTTAAGAGATGAGGAGATTCTGGTGATTCTTGTCGGCGTATACGGAGTAGGTACGAGGTTAGGATCAATTATAACCAAACAATTTACAGCCTTAAAGAAAAATACGAGGTCAAGATATTCGTGCCAATAGGTGATTGGGAGTAAGTTCAGTGATGTTAACCGTTGCTTGTAGGTGATCGTTGAGCGAAATGGAAGATTCAGAACTACTTTCGTCGCTCGACGCTGAACTTGTTCGACCCGCTTGACTAATTCGATCGATTGTGGTGACGTTGAGTTGCAAATCTGAGTTGCATAGCCGAGATGAGAGCGGACGAGAGCAGGTAAACAGTGCGACGCACGCAAGGGTCAGTTACTTCCCTTAGACACCGACGGACCAAACCAAGCATTCTGTTTGCAGCAGTGGTCTAAACAACAGTTTGCTTGGACCACGTGAGGTCCCTCGTCATCCAGATACCAAGATCTCGTTCACAATCAAGCGTTTTGATGGATTTAGATCGGAGATGGTAAGTATGCATGACCGGAGATTTCTTACGTGTGATGGATTGACTCTTTGTTTTTACTTCGTTGAAGCAAAGACCAGAGCGTGTAGACCACTCATTCAAACTATTGATATCTACTTGGAGGAGTTCTGAGTCCGTGACAGAGTTGATAGTTTTGATCAACTTTGTGTCGTCGGCAAAGCAGGCAACGGTTGAGGATTGCACCGCGTCGGATAGGTCGTTTGGATAGAGAAGAAAGAGGATTGGTCCAAGGATGGATCCTTGAGGAACGCCTGATGTGACAGGAAGTGAGGAGGAGGTAGCTTCCGGAATGGTAACACGTTGCCTACGTCCTGATAGATATGAGCCAAACCAAGAGAGAAGATTTCCACGAACGTTTACATCACGTAGTTTTTGGAGAAGAATACAGTGACGAACCTTGTCGAAGGCTTTACTCATATCCAAATAAATTATATCCGTTTGATTGCCGTTGTCTATCTGTTGTCCGATAAGTTCCAGAACTTGTAGTAATTGGGTAGTACAAGATTTGCCAGGAATGAAGCCATGCTGGTTGGGGTTGATATAGTGCAACAGGTGGGATCTTATCTTAGACAGTACACAACGTTCTAATAGCTTTGAGATATTTGAGATATTTGAGAGAAGTGAAATTGGACGGTAGTTTTCAGCATGTTCTCTATCTCCTTTCTTAAAAACCGGCACAATGTTCCCAAGTTTCCATTCATCAGGAAAGGTACCTGATTGCAAGGATTGGTTAAAAAGTAGACACAAAGAGGGAGCAATCTGTTCAGCAGTTTCAGATAGAATTCTGTTGGTTATACCATCTGGACCTGGGGCTTTGTGCTCATCTAACGCTGAGAGAATAGGTAATATATCTACGAGATCAAGTTCGATATCAGACAGAGAGTCTATACTGGCAGTGCAGTCCTCAGTCATGTTTGATGGAGGGATTTCTTCAATGTGAAAAACGGAGACAAAGTATCGGTTAAAGATGTCAGCAATAAACTTTGGTTTGGTGGCAGTAAATCTACTGGGATTGCTAACATCAGTATTGTCAGCGATTGGCATCGAGATCGTACTGGGCAAACTGGATTTTTTAGAGGAAAGTTTGAAGACAGACCAAAAGCGTTTCGGGTTGTATTTCAGAAAAGGAGTTAAAAAAGTTATCACGGGCAGTGGAGATCATACGTTTAACACCGGACCGCAGCTGCCTATACTTGCTGAGAAGGTACTCACTCGAAGACGATTTTAGTTTCTTGCGTAAGGATTCCTTTTGGTGAATGGCATGTAAGATCTCACCGGAAATCCAGGGGTATCCGTTTCTTTTTTTAAGGACTTTTGTTGGTACGAATCTTGAAACGACTGCTTTAAAGGTTTCTTTCCATTTTAGCCAGTTATCGTTAACGTTGCAAGTTGAGTCGATAAGAGAAGTCAAGTCTTCATCTAGAATTGCTGAACGAAGACCGTCGAAATCAGCATGTCGGTAATCATACACCAATCGATTACTGGTGAAAGAAGACTTTACTTTGGTTAAAAGGTCGAACAAGATGATGGCATGATCAGTAACAATTCCAGCGTCTTCTGGCTTTAGTGTCTCGATAATTTGAACACGATCTGGCGTGCTAGTGATGACGAGATCTAGAACGTTCATGCAACGGGTAGGTGAGGTCGTCAGCTGCGTTAGGAAAAAGTCGTTCAGTATTTCCGTAAAACTTATTTCTTCAGCCCCGACAGTTTGTTCAATACACTCCCAGTTGACATTTGGAAGATTGAAATCACCGCATATTACAACGTTTTCATATTCATCACACGCCTGTTTCAGATAATCTTTAAAACAAGCACGCCATGTCGAGTCAGAATTAGGTGGTCTGTAACACGAGCAATGGAGGATTTTTCCACTGGAAAGAGGGGAAGTCTGTCTATCTTTCCGGAACAAGGTAAACTCTGAAGCCGGTAAAATTTCAGTGTTCTTCAGTATATTGGATTTATCTCAAGTTTTCTCTGTGTACAACGTACTTTGTTCTTGTTATCGTGTCAAGTTTTGGTGTTTTCTTGCTAAGCGCAATTTTAATAATACGCGTTTTAACATTTTGAAAAATTTTTAAATTTTGAAAAATTTGGTTGGGACATTCAGAAATTAATTTTTCAGCAAGTGATTTGACTTCAATTGAACACCACAAGTTAACATATCATGAATTAATTTTATGGCTTTCTGGCTATACTATCATATTGACATATTCGTTGAAGGGTTTGAATCCGGGTATATTCATAATTTTGTTTGTGCGTTCATCCAGATTACTGATAAATTTAAGTTGCTTCCTGGCTCCTGCTACTTGTATTTACTAATTATATGATGATCAAGATTAGGCTGATAAATACCAACTGCTTTTTCAAATGAATATAGATCAAATATTCTGTTATTCACAATGAAATAAAAAGTTGTGGTAAAGTATATTAACGATTTTCAAAACCAAGCATATTTCCAAAATAAAGCATTAATATAGAAATTTAGTAACATATGTAGGCTTCAAATTACAGCACAATCTCGGGGTACGAGATTGGGTCGGTGCTTTTCGAAAAGCTCCCGGAGTCATATTGCGTAAGAATGTTAGTTCCCAGACTCCAAGCTATAAATATTTGCACGGAAAAATTAAAACACTTTTGACCCCTCCGTCTTCGTCGCTTAAGGTGGCTCCCTACAGTAATGCATGAGATGATCGCGGGACGAGAGTAAAAAACGCGTGGCAAGTACGTGGACTTTCCCACGCAAATTCGACGATCAAAGCAAAACAAAGATATTTCGCCCGGTTTTTTAAAATAAATTTTACCATTCTGAAAGATTTGTAATGAAAAAACTTTGAATAATCCTTAGTTTTATGTGACAAAGCATCAGTAACACCAATGAGTGATTTTAACTATGATACAAATATCGATTGGATAAAAAAAGCTTGACAGCAATATAAAAGTGAATTTTTCAAAAACATTTTAGATATAATGTTCACTAACAAGAGTTTATTAAACATTTATTAACTATTGTATAAAAACTGTTAAAGGTTATAAAAGTCGTTTAGTGATACTTGCATGTTTTTTACAAGTTAAACAGTAAAAATATCACAGTTCTATAGCAAAATACCGACTTGTTCATCTTCAGCAAAATTACAAAACTAGGCAAAGATATGTCCAGCTGTACGGCTGTTGAAGCTCGTGAACTGAGTAAATGGCAGGATTCAATTGGACTTAAATCGATCTAACCCTTCACAGTATTTCTTGGTTGTCCATGGCTCTCAAATATATTGAACAAACGTCAAAATCAAAAGATAAAAACAACATTTGCCACTCGTTTTTGCACGATGAAAGCATATCTTGCGCCCGCGAACTATTATTAACTAGTCAGCGGCGTTTTTATGTAGGGAATTGACCAAGGAATTGACCCAATTTTTCACCTTTATATGCGTTTTACTCTTTAGTTTTATCGGTAACCTATCTTCAAATTTTGACCACAAATTTTAATTTTGGTAAATTTTATGTATTTCAATTTTAAAAAAATTCGCTAGTGTAGAAATCTTTATATAAAATTTTCGAGTTTAAAAAAATTGCACACTAGCGATTTTGATTAAACTTTCATAATAGTTTCAGAACATTATGCTTAAAACTTATATGAAATAAAAAAGATGGGTCACCGACTTTGTTTTTTAGATACGGGCAATTTTATGCGCATAGTAACCACATTTCAGGCTTACGTCTTGTTACCATGGCAACGATGACACTACCTGAACCGGGTTTTAAATATTCCATAGATGATGAATATTACCCTCGAGTATAAAAAACTTCGTCATCTGCGATAATACTCGTTTAAAAACGATTTATTATAAAGTTAAAATAACTGTAGGGAGCCACCTTATTTAACTGATAGTATGTTTACCATTTTAAAGGTCACCTTAGATATAAATGGTTTGGAAATTCGAGAAAAATGTGGTGAACTATACCCATTTTTTCTGTCTTTCGGTCGAAGGATATCGCGCCCTGATGGACAAACGGTCCTGTCTATGGGTCCCACAGTAGCGTATTTGTCAGTTCCACAATCCTCAGTTGAAAAGTTTTCGTGAGTAATCGTGACTCACATATATTCGCGAGAAACAACAAGAACGTCGGGAATTTTGGCATATTTTGTGGTTTTTCACATAAATTTGTTGCTTAGACGTGTGAATCTAAAGAAACTTTTCAAACCAAATATGTAGATGGGCATGTAGAGAAGACATTTGAACGGCTAGCATTTAATACGCATTGGACATTTAGTTAGACCCGTCAAGTTTCAGGATAAGCAAAAAAGGCGTAGAGTTTGCTGTGGAGCTCTACAGCGCTACACCAAGGGCTTTCAGCCTAAACAGTTTTCCTTCCTATTTTCACCGGATGGAATCCACTGGAAAAATGTTTGAATTAAAAGATGAAACCGGAATGAGATTGTTGTTAGTCCATGTCATTTCTTAATTATAAGATCACAGTGGTCTGTTTCATTCAGTCTACAACTCTACAGCTCTACAACGTTACAGCTCTACAACGTTACAGCTCTACCACTCTACAGCTCTACAACTCTACAGCTCTACAGCTCTACAGTGCTACAGCTCCACAACTCTACAACGTTACAGCTCTACAACTCTACAGCTCTACAACTCTACAACGTTACAGCTCTACAACTCAACAGCTCTACAACGCTACAGCTCTACAACTCTACAGCTCTACAGCTCTACAACTCTACAGCTCTACAACTCTACAGCTCTACAACTCTACAACGTTACAGCTCTACAGCTCTACAACTCAACAGCTCTACAACGCTACAGCTCTACAACTCTACAACTCTACAGCTCTACAACGCTACAGTTCTACAACTCTACAGCTCTACAACTCTACAGCTCTACAACTCAACAGCTCTACAACTCTACAGCTCTACAACGCTACGTACAGTTCTACAACTCTACAGCTCTACAACTCTACAACGCTATACAGCTCTACAACGCTACAGCTCTACAACGCTACAGTTCTACAACGCTACAGCTCTACAACGCTACAGCTCTACAACGCTACAGTTCTACAACTCTACAGCTCTACAGCTGTACGACAACTCTACAACTCTACAGCTCTACGACAACTTGACAACTGTAGCTGACTTCAGTGGCAGTGTATGGTCGGTGCTGGACTATGAACAATGTACTGAATTGAGAAACACGCATAAATTTCTGACAATGTATTATATCCAAATGGCTAATAATATTTTTGCAAATGTAATATCTTGTTTTAACCGTTTATTTCATAAGGTCCAGGAACAGATATTTACTTTAAATGGCTAAACAATTTTACAGTCGTCACTGCGGCACTGGCAAGTCTAAGATAAACTTCGGATCAGTATCTTTCCAGTCAATCCTTGTACTTGTAATGAATAGTTTAACTTGTAATCTTGTTTTAACAAAATGTGTGGTTTTGAATTTTATTTTAGTTCTTTTCAGCATTGTGAATCCTGTTTCCTATAGTACACTTTAAACACTATGATATTATAAGAAAATGAAATTATGCAAAAGTAAAAAGTCTGTCGATGATTATGACTTCATTGTAAAAAGGATAAATACATTTCTATTTGTATATTGACTATATATAGTAGGATTTTTTTAATTTACGTTACCCTACAGCTAGGGGATAAGCCCACGATCTTGCACGTTTGCATGCCCTGGGTGGCTGGGTCCAAGGGACGGTTATAGGCTTTTTCTGTACATGCATGCATGCAGGCAATCTTTAGCTAAACTAGGAAACCCGGCCCCTCATCCAGATTAAGCGTCAAAGTTCCCAAGCGTTCATTATACTAACTTGTTGAAAACACCACGATTAAATCTGAATAATAGTAAGTCGTAACTGTAACCGTCGTGTTTTCCACAAAAATACGATTATCTATTGCTATTTTATGAAATATATATTACTTGAAAATCTAAAACCATGATCATTAAAGGAAAGCTTTGAAACAAGTAATCATTGATACAATAAAGTAGATATAATTCATATATAATACACAGTTTATAATTAAAATATATAAAATATACAGTTTGACGAAGCGAAGTCAAATCCTGGAGATGGAGTGAATCATATTGATTATTGTATGTACATTTCTATTAATTATGTACATCCAGAACAGATAAATTTGAAATGTTTATCTTTTGCTTTTTTCGAAGACATATTTAGGCACCGGCAGTGGAACCACTGCTTACACGTATCACATTAACCCACACGCCATTTCTTTTGGTATCGCATTCTGGGCATTCATTCAAATCCTGATTACCGGATGATACTCTTCTTTTTATCCCTTTTCGGATGGCTGTTGTTGCAACCTTGAATGGAAGCGTCGTACCTGAAAAAAAAACAGACAAGTCGTTCTAGTAACAGTTTTTAAATAAACATATGCTATTGTCGTATTGACAGGGTTATAAGATCATTTGAACGAAGCGACAAACTTACGTGTAAGACGACCATATTGGCATATACAATCATGATTGTCCACGTTTTTGAGCGCAATATTTTAATTAGAATTGTTTGGTCACCCAGTGAAGATTTTCTGGTGATCCAATCTCCAATATATTCACTGTATAGTCATGGTACAAATTGTGTATTGAAAGTACCGTTTTACTAATTATTACCTTTTTGTGCAGTTGAGACATCTTGTGAATCAGGAGAAACTAGTTCTGCAAATAAAAATATAGAAAAAATGAGATATTAACACTACAAAGTTTTATGGCTATTAATGCATGTGTCAAGCATGTGAGAATAAAACATATATCAAATTTGAAATTTCTTATACTTACTAGTATTAGCCAAATCAGTTTTATTGTCTTTAGCACCAACTTGGCATTTGACCTTCACTCAAGACCACAGTCGTAATTGCTGCTTCTATTTCTATTCAAAAATATTTTTTCAAAATATTAAGAATACATAGAAATAATATTATATACTGCATGTTTTTACAGGTCTCAGCCATCTCATTATAGTTGGAAATTCTGTCATAATTTTGTTTCGATCTTGATTGAATAAAATGACCTTTTATCAAGGTATTACAGGAAACACAAAAAATATGACAAAATACAGAAAAATATACCTGTGAAATTGTTGTGAAGGTAATTGAACTTTACGATTATATATATGCGGATCCGAACGTTTAATTACTTACTATTGGCTGTGATATTATTGTCCACGAATTCAATGTGTCATCGTGCCTACTTCTTTCTCTATAGAATGATTTTTAAAACATAGTCACGAAACACTGTGTAGTGCTACTAGTGGCGACTATATACTTTAAAATTAAGCTAGCTATACTACATGCACGAGTCACGGGACTGTCTGAACTGCATGGCAACTGCGTAAAGGCATGCGACGCTCTCGTTGGCACAGTGTATATAGTTCATAACTGTATACGTGCAAAAACGCTGTGAAGATAATTACTGTTGGTGATATGACTGTCCATGAATTGAACTTGAATTCCAATGGACGCGGTCTCATTGCCATTGGGTGTCATTGTTCCTACTTCTTTCTCTATAAAAAAGATTATAAAAAATTATGACAGACGGAAAACATAGATATATCTCAATTTTTTTAAACTGAAACTATGATCATGCAAACATCAAACATTTATGCTACACTTACTAATACGCGTAACTGCCGTAAGGATATCTACTTGAACAGCAACTGACGCCGTGTATGTATCCATCATCGCATCTGCTTCATTTGTTAAGAAATATCTTATTTAACCAACATCATATTGGTTAATATATGATAAATACCAATAATTGGCAGTAAGTATTTGGAGGTAAGTCAACCATGCATGCTAAGATTAATCTTAACTCCTGCTTTCTGGAATGGAATGGTATGGTATAGTATGGTATGGTATGGTATGGTATGGTAACTTTATTTAGCCAATTTTACAATATATAAATAATACAATTCACAATATATATAATAAGAAAATAAAATTAAAACCTGCTTTACATGAGTGCATGCCGTGCATTGGTTAGATACAGTAATTATTGCCGAGAAGAGAAAATGTTTCTACAACCAGACCGAAAAGTATTAAGAGAATTAGCTTGTCTCAATTCTACAGGAAGACTGTTCCATGTTACTGCACCACTGTAACTAAACGAATTCCTTAGGTAGTTGGTGCGAGGAAAAGGAACAGCAAGTTTGCCCACAGTGTCCCTAAGAGAATAGCTTGAAACACAGCTGCGTTCAACAAATTTTGAACGAAGATATTCAGGAGCCAAACCATTTATCGATTTATAAACCATAGTAGCCTTATGAATTTGGCGCTGTGTTTCAAGGTTTTCCCATCCAAGGTCTACAAAAAGACTATCAGCATTAGCATCATAGCCAGAAAAAGTTAAGACCCTAGCTGGTATCCAACACCTCTAATACCACTGGTATCCAACACCTCTAATACCATACGCATTAAGTTTAGATAATAAGATATTGTGATCTACTGTGTCAAAGGCCTTTCTTAAGGATACAAGTAGGTTCATCTGGCTCGTCCTCTGCATTGACTCGACCCTCTGCATTGGTAGCTGCATGGAATATAATTATAGAACAATTATTTAGTGGTTGTGGCAATTAAGTCAGAGCCGAGAAGACAGAAATGGGCAGGTCTTACTAAAGACAACATATTTATTATAAATGCAACAACTATGAGGCAAACATATATGGGCATGGCTTCATAATATATATATCGGTATATATACCTAGTCCAAAGTTCTCCACATCATCGCGGACTTCTTTCTCTCTCCAAATTTTTTCGATGTCTTTCCTTTGCATGACATCGGTCAGTTTGCCAAGGCGAATGGCAACAGCAGACTCACTTTGATTGTCGATATTTGCCTGCCTGTCTGTACGAAGAAATTGTTTGACCTATAAAGTATGATAATTTCAGGTAATGTTATAACATGAATGGTTTGCAAATATTAGCATACGTGTAGGTTTAGGTCTACGAAACGCAGAGAGTGCTCGACAACATATAGTTAGAGCAAATTATAGATTTTCGCTTACCTCAAAACTTGTCTGCAACAGGCTGTTTCATCTGTAAAAGTGAAATGATGATTCTTTTGCAGATCTGATGATTCTTTTACAGATGAAACAGCCTGTTGCAGACAAGTTTTGAGGTAAGCAGGTAAGCGAAAATTTATATATATACATATATATATATATATATATATATACATTCAGTCATTCTTGCCATCTTGGTTGGTCAGCACAAGATTCAAAAATCATACAATGCGACTATTTTTTGGAAAACTCCAAACTTCCAAAACTCCACTAAACTAAACAATTCGTTGGACCAAAGTTGTATGCATGCATATACACTTACTTCGTTTTCTGTCATTCCTTCAACAACTTTCGTCAAGGAATCCTCCACCCTCGACACTATATTTCCTCCAGAGGTGGATGGGGAAGGTGTCCCCAAAGATGAACTTTCATTAAAAGTTTGATTTTCTAGAACTTATGGAGCCAACACTTTGTTGAAATGAGCGATTACCTCCTTGTCATCAACAGCAGTTGTGAATTCGCTCATCTTAAAATGGAAAAGAAAATATATCTCTACACATGGTACAAGCTGTCATAAAAATGGATTTACTGAAATCGCTTTATAAAAAGTACATGCATACCTTCCTTGCTGCTAAAAGAACGCAACTCCAACATTCGCAGAGTCTGTCACGCTTTGATGAATTGCCAAATGTCGCCTTGGCTATGCGTAAGCATTCTGCAAGGAATGCACTTCCCTCGCTTGTATGCAACCATTGGCCAATTTGTATAACGTTGCCAACTGTGCTTGAGATACGTGATATAATTTTTAGGAACCGTTGATTCCACAAAGTCGATTCCCTCGCATCATTGACTCTTGCACTCCTACTTGGCATGTGTATGAGAACAATGCGATCAAGCAGTCTAGAATTAGAAAAAAGGCATGCGAACCGTATTTTAGAACCTCAATAAACAACTTGGTTTGCATTCTAAAAAAGTTTCAATAAATGAGTCGATCAAAGCCAACTATACATTAGCCAGATGGAAAGAAATGTGGAGTAATTCTATATAGTCTACCAAGATCGGCAAGATGTAACATGCACAATTGTAGTTTGAATATGTCTCTAAATTGTCGTCTTTTCTAGGTCTGTACAGTACTACCGTTACAACTATTACAAAGAGCGTTAAATTTGCACAACATATCGTCGAATTTCGATGCAACCGTATGACTGCATTTTGCGCATATTGATTTGAATGCTAAAACTCTAAACTAAAGCGGCAGTGTAATTTTACACTCTAACAAGTTGGTTTTTCTGTACTAGCCAATTGTACTTCAATATTAAACTAACAAGTACGTAAATCACTCAGGAATACACTTAAAAAGTTCGACATTTGAACCAGGCATAAAATTCAATATATTGCGAAATGTTACCCCGTCAGGGCAAGTACTGTTGAGCACGCCAGCAAGAATACAGATTACAGCGCGCTGTACTACAGATACAGTGTCTAAATACTTTTGCAACAGAATAATATAACATACGTACACGTAATTCTGTTTAGATAACCAGTAACGATGATAATTACCTTTTGGTTTTACACTTCGCGTCACGCCACAATAATCGTGAAGAAATTCTCGTAGACCTGTTGGTATCTTTTCTTTCTTGGCCACCTCACAATGTGTGATACAGAAGGCTGAATTTTGTGAAGTTGGTTCTTTTGTACATACGTTAGGGTAATATAACGCAGGAAAGCCAGCAATCTCTGCCTTTACAGGATACATACAGTGAGGAAATCTGAGTTTCCAAACTCCGTCCATTGATACAAAGAATTGGCAACCTTTATTATAAAAATTATGAATAAAAAAGAGATCATTTAGATTTTAGAACTTGAATACAACCTTTGATACGAAGGTTGGGTTCGCTTCTGAGATATGCACAGGTCTCAAAAGCTCCACGCGAAGCATCCGCGAAAACACACAAGCCAGCTTGGTAGCTCAGGGGTTACAACTGGACACAAACATCTTTCTAACGATATTCGGTTTAACTGCTCCATCTCCTTAAAACACGTTAACCATTTTATTTGAGCACTAGGTGATAGTTTATCGTTCTTTGCTCTTACGAGATAAGGCGCTGCAAAGCCTATCTGGTCATAGATTCTGGCGACTTGGCTGAGGATATTTCTCTTGGTGAACTTAGGCTGTTGTGTATCACACATTTCCACTTCAACTTTTTACTTGAGTACGTCATCTTTATAATCCCACACTAGGCCGAGAACTTTCGCATCTTGCTTTCCTTACCGAACGTTAATTTCTTTTACGGCTTTCTCGTTCAACTGGTACAGTTCTCCGTTGGACTGTCATCCCTTTACTTGGAACCCGCCTTTCTCGAGGATACCATCTATTGCCGTCGTTAACTCCGTTGCTTTTTCGTTTGTCGTAACTGAATCCAGGATATCATCCATGTAGGAATTGTCCTTTATAGCTTGTGCTGCTCTCGGATTCTCACATTCTCCCTCTTCTGCTGTTTTCCGTAACGCGACTTGGGCCATTGCTGGTGCGGGTTTATCTCCAAATGTGAGGACGTTCATAACGTACGTGTCGGGTGGTCTATCAACCTCTAAATTCCTCCACAGGAATCGGTGTACATGCTGATTCTCTAGGGGAATAAGGACCCGGTGGTACATCTTTGAGATATCAGCAGTGAGGGCCACTCGATTTTCTCTAAAACGAAGGATAACTCCGAACAGACCGTTGAGGAGATCAGGACCCTTCTGCCAATAGTCGTTGAGTTTATGGCCTTGGTACGTAGCGGATGAGTTGAACACGATGCGGACTGGAGTACTTGTGCTCTCAGGTCTCAACACGGCATGGTGGGAAATGTAATGAACTGGTCCCGTGTGATAATTAATCTCTTTCTCGGACAACTTACGAGAGAAGCTCATCTTCTCCATCTCTGTCATCTTATCGTTGTACGCTGTTGCTTGTGTAGGATTCTTCAGTAACCTACGTTCCGTTGACTCCAAGCGTTTCATGGCTTGATTCTTGTTGTCTGGTAAGTCCCGAGGGTCTTTCTTCCATGGATATGGAATCATCCATTGATTTCCAACCTTTTGAGCAGACTCTTCTATCACTCGCTTTTCTTCTCTTTCGGACTGGCTTAGCTTATCTGCATCACAGGTACATGGCTTCACTGTCACTCCCATGGTTTCAGTCATCCAAAAGTCTGACAGATCAACTGTTTCTGGGTATTTCACGTGTAAGACGGTGGTGGTTACATTGTTTAATTGTCCCGCTGATGAGCCGAATATGACCCATCCCAGTGGTGAGTTTCTTGCAACAAGGTGCTCGACTTGCTTGGTCATGCCAGTGTGCATATAGGCATGATCGATCGGAAGGCCAAGTTTCTCGACCATACTGCTGGTATTGATTCCTTTAACATCTTCGCTAATACACGGTATGCCAATTGCTGTTACTGAATATTTCTTCGTAACTCCGATTGCACTTACTGGAACTCTGTAGCTCTTCGTGCGAATCGATTCTTCCTCACCTCCTACTTTAACTATGGTTACTGAAATGTCTCTCCCCTTCAGGCCGAGACTTCCCGCTGTCTCATTTCGGATCAGACTTATCTGCGCTCCAGAGTCCAGAAGGACATTACCACGCTTGTACATGCCGTTTGGACCACAAATGCTGGCAGCGATCACGGGTAGCATCGAGTCCTTTGGGCTGGTTACTGATGCCAGGGTTACACCAACAGTATTAGACTTGTGCAGTAAAGGATGGTGGCTGAATGTACACTGCTTTCCATTTTCATACTTGTTGCATTGCTTTCGTCTGCTGCAGTTTGCTTGTCGATGTTCACGACCCGCTTTCTTTAAGCAGCTGAAACAAACGTGATTTTCCTTTGCCGCCTTGAGTCGCTCATCAACTGTCATCGCCGCGAGTCTTTGGCACTGGTCCGGCCAATGATTCGAGTTCTTGCACAGCCAACACTTGTTTCGGTTCTTAATTTCTTCTTCCACTGCGCCGTTCACTTGATTAACTTTACGTCTAGTAGGTATACCACTTCTAATCGGGGCTGTTGCACGCATACGCGACTTCATCTCAATCGTCATCCAATCCATCAAGGCATTCAGCGTGGCGGGTTTTCGTTCTCTTTCTAAATCTCTGGACCATACTTTCCGATAATCTGGACACATCTTTTGCTCGATTATGGACAACATATGACTGTTATCCATGTCGCTAGGGACCCCCACCTCTTTAAGCGTATTATAGCACCGTCGTACTAAATGAACAAGGTCGCAGAAACGCGCGTCTTCACCTTCTTCTAACGCTTTAAATCTGACTATGTCCTGCGTAATAGTGTCTGAGACGAACCGAGGGTCCCCGTATATCGAATCTAAGTATTCCCACGCCGCATCATAATCAGAACCAATCCCTTTTATTAGTTCAAGTGGCTTTTCTTTCAAACAAGTCCGCAGTAATGTTATTGAATCTCTTTTCGTGTATCTTGATTCGATTGCGTGCTTAAAATCCGCTCGGAAAATGGCATATTCGCGCACATCGCCAGAGAATTTTGGTAATTTTGGCTTTTCCATTTGAAAACTGCAGGGGTTTGACTTTTGTACAGTTCCTATTTCGCTCTTTACTTCAGACTGGGATGCAATTAAACTTGGGGACTGTTCAAGATTAGTTGGGGTGACTTCTGCGGGAGTGTTGACGGATTCGTCGGAAATGTCCGCAGGGGAGCTGTCAGTTATATGGCTATCTTCATTGTTTGCGCTTGGCTGGGATTCCTCAGCAACTACAGGGCTCGTATTACTCGCGCTGTCTGCGTTTTGCATTCCGATCATTCCTGAAGAATGTTGCTCGTTTTCACTAAGGCTAATCTCCCCAACCTTCGCTGAAACATGTTCTATGTAACACTTTGCATCAATATCAATTTTTAGAAAATTCATCTAACCATTTTTCTTCGTTTTCAAACAGTTCATCATCGACAATCAAATTAGCATATACTTCATGTTTCGACACCACGTTTTCAAATGCATTTTTTACTTTAACAAGGTACTCGCTTACCTCGTTTGTCGGTCTTTTACTCTCGCACAAAAGATTCAACGCTTTTCCAAGTCTTGTCAACGACGCTTTCGCGGTTCGACGCTGTATCTTTGCGGCCTTCAGCGCTTCGTCTTCTTCACTCATAATACAATTAATACTGGCTTTCCACGCATATAATATTCTTGAGAAATCGAATGTTGTGGATTCTCAGGTTAGCAACACGGGTGACGCGAGACACGGAATCGTATAAATCGTAATTTTATTATGTTGAATTTATTCGATCTAGTAAATAATATAGTAAAGGATAATGAGTCTAGATAATCGATCTAGTCTTTAAACATAATGATCAGACACTTACTTTAAAAATTACGAGAACCACTGAGTATTTTGATAAAATATAGAACAACGGTAACTCCGAAAATGTTTATTTTCGGAGTTACCGTTGTTCTATATTTTAGACACTTACTTCTTTGCCGGGTCTTCACGATCTACAATTACTTCATTCCAGGTTAGCAGTAAACGGAATAGCTAAACAGTTTAGTTACAACACAGGTTAGCATGCGCTTTCACAGTAAAACTAAAAGTCATTTGTCTCGATGACGCGATAAGACGATAACTAATAATGTGCGTCAAATTACGTGTCAATCAATTTCCCTTAATCATGCATAAATTAATCCCAGTTATTAATAATTACTTATCTAATGTCAGTTCGTCAACGATCCAGATAGATTTTCAAACAACGACAACGATTCGTTCACTTCATTTCTAATTCGTTTTCTCTCTCGGATGTTTTGGAAAAAGGATTTACTTGACATTGTTTACAGTAAAGCTATAATTTGTCTGGCGCTTGTACAATGTAGATTATACTAAATTTCAAGCTGTGTTCCTTTATTATATCTGTTGGCGCGTTGCAATCAATCACAGGAAATATACCATGTCAGTTGTTAAAGCACGCAATAATCTGAAAACGCAATAATCTGAAAACTTTTATTCAAGATATTCAACCGCTCCTATCGTCAGACTGACTAGAGGTTCCCTTGTTATTCACGGTCGTTAGTATACGCGGTTGATTCTAGTGAGAATGAGATTCCCTTGTTATTTCACGGTCGATACTGGACGCGGTTGATTCTATCATGTATCAAAAAATTCCGTACATTTTTGCTATAATTTAATTGATAAGCTTTTACAACTTCATTACGGCCATATTTTAGTATGAGCTACAATATTACAATCTCTACGAAATCTGTTTTCCCATAGTTTTCCAAGTTCCAACTATGTCGTCTAGACGTCTACGAAAGTCTAGCTGTGCGTTCAATAACAGGAAATCGGTGCTCCGCATACTCAACACATTTCCGGTGTAGGGCTGTAGAGCTCGACACGCAACTCGACGCCAATTGTCTCATCCTAAAAGTCTAATTAAAACTTGACTCATTTACTAAAATAATGACATTTAGTGGTTTCGTGTTGCGCCATATTTGCGTACTTCGCCTCCTGTTGCGTGTCTTCAAGCTCGTTGATTTACTACGATTAATGCTGATCGTGTGTCGTACACAGGGGTTATTGGCACTAATGTAACTGCGAAAGGCTGCGGGATAGCTTATAAAAGAAATCTCCTTTGTAAAAGCTCCAAAGAGCAAGCAGTTTTGTCGCGAAAGGCAGCATGAAAAGTTAATATGACCCTGACGGAAGCTCACACGGTCACACCTCATGGGAAAGCCTTCATAAAAGCAATCCCAATTATAACTAGATGGCACTAAACGTTTGCGCAAAGCGTAAAATGTATTCGTCTATTTTATTATATCTATTTTTCTATATTATATTTATTTCCCTGTACAAAATATCAGGCATATAAACGTCTATTAAATACCCAACACAACAGTATCAGCAAACATAGCAACAAATTCCTAGTGTTGGTAATTAAGTCAGAGAGAATCAGTTACTCGCGTCATTCTTACAATTGTATGTGAGCATTATTGCCTATTTGCCTACTTCAAATTAATGTTTACATTTATGGAAGTCCACAATTGTATCGTTTGCAACAATCTAGTAAGCCCAGAACTAATAGTCGGCCGGCCAAGATATCAAAAAGTGCCTCTAAAAACGTTTGATGGCAACTTCGTGTTAGAAGCTGGCAACAAACATATTCATACTCAGATAGATGTAGAGAAAAAGGTTTGAGTTGTTGCCAAGCCGAAAAATGAATTTTTAAGTGCAAAATCGAGAGTTTTTAGGCCGCCTTCCCGCAACGTCGCGGCAACTAACTTCAAACGATTGCCGAAAATTACGTTGCTATGCTACAAGTTTCTTTACTCTGATTGGTCATCAATAACGCCACAGATTAAGGATATACCAGAAGTGTAACTTCATAGGAATTTGTGTCCTCAAATTTCCCCAAATGGCGCTTAGGAACATGGCGGCGTGAAAAACACGAACGTTTTTTTTCTTTCGTGGCCTTTTTAGATCGAAATTTTTGGATAAAACAGTTAAGAGCATCATTGTTAAATGTTTGAGCTGGTTGAAAGCAATGAAGAAGTGAGAAAAGACGAATTGTCGGCTTTGTCGCGCGCCGGCGCGCTTGCTAGGAACATGGCGGCCGTGGAACAACTTTTTACCTGAAGTTACACATCTGTATATATTTCATCTGTGATAACGCTCGCCTAATTAGTCGACCAATGAGCGAACGTAAACGCGTGTGCATTTCCGGTTTTTGTATTCACGATGTAAACAAACTGAGAAGACCGAGGAAGAAACTTGCAAAATCTTACGATTTCAGCGAAATTTAGGTAAGATTTTTCGTGTTAAAGCCATATATATTCCGTAAACATATTGTACTCTGTTCAGTGACACTGATTTGGCCCTTGTGTGTCAAATTTATTTGATTATTGTGCCAAAATTCTTCGTACTTCTTCTGACCTTAATATTTAGTTAGATTCTACTTGTCTAGTACTTGCCTTTATAGGATATTTGAGTGTTCGTAGTTGTCTAGATTAATAAATACAATCTAATTCACGGATTACAGCTAATAGAAAATAAAATTATACACAACTGATATATTTTGCCGTAAACTTCGTGCGATTATATATTAAGAAACGCGCATAATTCAAGGCTATGTATTTCATTTGCCATATAAAATCCATAAAGCAACTTGGAGTAAACTAGACTTGGCCAGTGTTACTCTATAATTTTGAGGAAAACAACTATTACAGGCTAATTTGAACTAAAAGCTGGCTTTATAAAAGTCTATACAAGACTGTCAAAAAAGAATACGATATAAATTGACAGGAGCAGGTCATTGGCATTACCATGCAAGCATGCACAGTGTCAGTGATTATTATTCTAGTAAGTTGTGCTACAGTAGATTGGAAAATATGATATTTTGTTGACCTAACTCTTAAACATGACAGAGACGGAATCTTTATATTACAAAATTTAGACAGAATAAAGTCACAAATGAATTCAACCCTACTAAACTCACAAATAAATTGCATTGACTTCATGAACCCAACTAATCTGGAATGTATTACCAAAAAAATGTATGTGAATGTTTTGCAAAAGAAACGCCGATTATATTGCTGCAAATGTCTACCAAATCTTAGTTTATGTTTGACCATACTAACATCGATAAATATATTATAATTTAGCATTTATTTTTGTAAATTTTCAGCACTCGATATTATAATTATTGAAAAATACTTGACAAAATAGTCAAAGTATTGGCACAACAATAAAATAAATTTGACACACTATGGCCAAGTCAGTGTCGCTGAATGAAGTACAATATGTTTATGGAGTGTATATGACTTTAACACGAAAAAAGTTACCTAAATATCGCTGAAATCGTAAGATTTTGCAAGTTTCTTTCTCGGTCTTCTCAGTTTGTTTACATCGTGAATACAAAAACCGGAAATGCACACGCGTTTACGTTCGCTCATTGGTCGACTAATTAGGCGAGCGTTATTGATGACCAATCAGAGTAAAGAAACTTGTAGCATAGCAACGTAATTTTCGGCAATCGTTTGAAGTTTAGTTGCCGCGACGTTGCGGACTTGCGGGAAGGCGGCCTAAAAACTCTCGATTTTTCACTTAAAAATTCATTTTTCGGCTTGGCAACAACTCAAACCTTTTTCTCTACATCTATCTGAGTATGAATATGTTTGTTGCCAGCTTCTAACACGAAGTTGCCATCAACTTGCACCGTTCGATAGCTTGGCCGGCCGACTATAAAGTCATAACTTGATCTATACTCTGCACCATTAATGCTACACACTACTGTAGTTAGCAGGCTGGACATGCTGTGTTTCTTATATTACCATTGTTACAGTGTGCATATACCTCCAAACACAGATATTATTACAGATTTTTTGTTTAAGTAACAGCTTTTAGTTATACATGTCATAACTAACTGTTGAATCAGTGAACATCAACATACATATTACTCAATCAAATCTACATCAGCTATAGAACTCTTGGGAATTATTATTGAAGATGTGAGTTAACTAAAAAAATTTAGTCTGATAAACACATATTAATAGCGAGAACGACAGGAGAATTTGTAGATTCCATTTGTTAGCATTTGGCAATATGAGTGATAAACTGTCTTACATAAGAAAATTGTTTGCATAGTTTCGTTTCTTCAAGACAACGACAGGTGAGCAAAATTATGAAAACATTGCTATGCAAATATTTAAGTTTATAAATATGCAAAAACAACTACACAATTCTATTGGAGAGGCAGAAAATTATAACTCGATTTAGGATTGTAGGGCATTTTCCTGTTATAAGTAAGACGACGCCATTTTATTTTTAACAACCGGCATAAGAAACCCTTGTTATTTTCTTTATAACGGTTTACCTTGACTGAAGTTGTGACTGAAGTTGCGGTATTTTTACGTCTAAAAATGCCCTCCATTTTGTATGTTTTCGGGGGGTGAGTCAGAGTGCCCCCCATCATATTTTGTGGTATTATTACTTCGTTAGCTTTTAATAGATAAAACATGGCTAAGCATCGGTACGCTCACAACATTAGGATTTAATACACATTGAGACGTCTGGTTGTCTACTCTGCTGCAAGTACAACTAGTAGTATTAAAGATGTCTTGAAGAGTCAAAGGTGAAAGAACTGAAAATCAACGCATCAATGTTTGGAGGGAATCTTAATCAATTCGACGCTCCCATTATAATAACAATCGAGTTATGTGAGAAACATTTGAGCCCTTCCAAGACCAAGTCCAAAACGAAACCATGGGACGAAAAGATTATTGAAACTACATCGGGAATTTGCGCTCTCTTTAACAGCAGCTTTGGAGGGCTACTTAGACTTACTTTCGACGACAAATGCTCAACACTCAACGCAACACAACCAAAAACGATCGACGATATGGTTCGTCGAATCGAGCAAAGTGTTTTAAATTTCGTTGGTGTAGCGACTGTGTCTGCTGCGTTCAAGTTACAAGATATAAACGCTCACGGACTTCAGTTCATTGTGAAACCAGCACATCGATTCTGTACAGTAGAATACCATTTGTATTTACCTACAGATTATCAAGTTAGTCCGATCACCTTTGGGGACTCGTCGGAGAAAGTAGCTGCTCTTCTTCAACCACAACGCAAAATAATTGAGGTGACATTCAAGGAGCATTGTACGGAGTGTCGCTACAAAGAAAAAATGCCCAGTGGATTACGCGAGGGACAGACAGTACAGTTTAAACATTTGAAAGATGATGCGACAAGTAATGTTACTTTGGCCGACCGAATGACAAACAAATCAAACAAGTTAGTACACTACGTCTCGGCGTTTGCTAACCATGAGGGAGGCCATGTTTACTTCGGTGTTGATGATACAATGTACATAGTTGAAGGGCAAGTAGCGAGTGAAAAAGAACGAGCAAAGATCAGAAAGAGAGTCTCAAATGTTCTCTCGAAAATGATTTGGCCAGTTCGAGACCCTGACCCTTTCTGGAAGATTGATTTTGTTCCAGTTATTCAGAAACAAAGTGGATCATCCGGTTATGAAGTACGCCATGACACGTTTGTTATTGTTTTGTCAGTCGCCAAATGTCCAGGGGGAGTGTTTGTCGAAGAACCAGAGAGCTACACTATGATCAATGGAAGGGTGGCCAGAATTCCTTTATCCCTCTGGAAGGAAAAGATCAAAGCAGACAGTAGCAAGTCTGCTGATGATCCTGGTTTCCATACCGACAGGGGATATAATGCTATAGCACCAGTAGTATACAAGGGCATTGGTACAAAGGGATGGAGCTCGGCGAAGCAGGAAGAGAAATACATGACAGTAACACAGTTGATGGAGAACTTAAGAAACAACGGAAACTGGAGTGAAATTGATAAGATTGCAAGCAAGGTGCTCACCCCCCAGAACACTAATGCTGACTTGAAGTTAGCTGTTACATTTCAATGCACTGCTGCTGCATATAGACAGAATAAGCATCAAGAGGCTTATAACTTTCTTCAGTTGTACCATTCCTTAGTGAAACAGGCAAAAAATCCAGCAATATTTGAGGTACAAGAGCTGTACTCGTGGTCGGCCATCAAGAGATCAGAGAGAAATTACCAAGAGAGTTACAGGTATGCATATGATGCTCTTCAGAAGATGCAGTTGATAGTACCTGGGTGGATTACAGCTTGGTTTCTCTGTAATGCTGCATCATTACTCACCATGTTTGCAAGTGAAGAGCCAGATCCCATCAGAAATAAAGCCCTGACTGGTGAAGCAGAGTGTTACTATATACAGGCCTTGGAGCATGCTCAGACCATCACAGCATATAAGAAAGCAGCTGCAAACCTACGACATAGAGTCCACATCAATCTGGCCATGCTGTATCTTGCATCATCCCCAAACATCAACACCATGAACTATAACCAAATCATTCCACCACAGCAATTGAAAAGTGCCCAGGAAAGCTTACAAGCAGCAGAAGATTTTGAAGGACCACCTATGACTGGTTTTAATGAGTTCTATTTCCTGTTGGCCAAGTCTGACCTGTGTCTGCGATATTTTCAGCAAAACCCTGGTGAGAACTGTGAACATATGCAGAAAGCTGTCCGATATGCAAATGATGCATGTAAAGTTGCAACAGATAATGATTTTGCAGAAGTGCTTCACTATGCACAGTCCAGGATTACATTGTTGGGAAATACCGCCAAAGAAGACGAGAATGCAACTGATTTAGTAGATCGACTACTGAAAAATATTAAACTGTAGGTGAACATGCAGTTAGTCTATGGATTTATGTTGTGTATGTTAAACAATTAGAGACTATGAGCAGATAGTCAATGAGGGTAAAGCACGAGTTGACTATCGCTCATAGACAACATGACTGAGCACTAACTAGTCAACACAGACTAGTGCACAACCAGAACCTCTCTGCCATGCTAATGCAAATATTTATCAATTTTTGGCAGGTCTTGATGAACTGTTTGCATCTTCATTAGAAGATCTTTCCAATGGGATGGTGAAACCAAAAACTGAAACTGAGGTATAAAATCAGAACTTCACTGCTAGTGGAGAACAGTGGGAGTACGTGATATGAACATACTGTGAATATACGGTGGGAAAGTGATCCTATCTTACTATTTACCTGCAGATCAAGTGAATGGTTTATAGTAACGGAATCCAAGTGACAGTATGCAGACAAACTGATTTAGTATATAGACAAACAATTATAATAAATGATAATATGCAGGTAGTAGCCAAACCTGACATTTTAAAAGATTGAACCACATTTGACAGTGGTTCTTAGTAAACATTTTAGCAGAAGTAGGTGGCTCCCTACAGTTGGGCTTATTTTCCTAACATCTCTAAAGTAAAGACCTATTCACGCTGATCACGCATTTTTTTCTACTCGGCAGCAATATTCCACATCTATGGAATATTTAGAACTTGGTTTTGACAATGTCAGTATTGCCATGACAACATGACGACAGCATTTAACATGCTAATTTTCGCATAAAATTGTCTTTAAAAACGAAGTCGGTGAAATATCTTTTATTTCATATATCAATAGAGCATGATGTTCTGCAACTATTGTGAAAGTTTAATAAAAATCTTTAGCATGCAATTTTTTAAAAGCCAAAATTTTATTGCCAGATTTCCACACTAGAGATTTTTTTCAAAAATTGAAATATAAAATTTACCAAAATTAAAATTTGTGGTCAAAATTTGAAGATAGGTCACCGATGAAAATAATGAGTAAAACGCATGTAAAGGTAAAAAATTTGATAAAAACGAAATTTCCATGGGTAGGCTCTTTAATGTATAATTTAACCCCAACCCTAACCCTATATATAATCACAGACATAACAAGGCGTGTAGGGCTACATAAAGAACCATCCTTTCCCTGATAAAAGCGTCGCTGACTAGTGAATGATCGTTCGCGGGCGCAAGATGTGCTTTCATCTTGCAAAAACGAGTGGCAAAATATGTTGTTTTTATCTTTTGATTTTGACGTTTGTTGTTGTTGTTGTTGTTGTTGTTGTTGTTGTTGTTGTTGTTGTTGTTGTTGTTGTTGTTGTTGTTGTTGTTGTTGTTGTTGTTGTTGTTGTTGTAACCTACATACTGCGCATTTCCTTGTCAAGTTTTCCTTGTCGGCTGGCATGACTAGCTTTTTCACCAGGCTCCTTGTCAAGGAAAACTTGTCAATTTTTGCCGTACATACGAGCAAATAAAACTTGTCAAGGAAAACTTGCTCGTCTGTACGGGGCTTTACTCTCATGTTCCTTCTTTCTTGTTTCGAATAATCGCGGCCAAGTCTCTCCAATATATACCGCTTCCTTACACTCGCCTATCTCCAAGTTGCTCTTGACTCTTTGCTTTCATCGATCTCACGAAAGATGGAATTGACAATAATGTTAAACAGTATCTTGCTTTAGGACCTGATTTTTGTGAAGCTCCTAGACGAGTACCATATGAAAGAATAATAACAGAGACGGAGAAAATATGCTCAGTAATACGAAAGGAAGGTGAAAGAAGGGAAACGTTACGGAGGAAGAGATAATTTAACGTGAAGTAGGTGAGGTACGTGAAAATGTAAAAGTGATTTTGGAGAAAGCAAGACATAAAAGATATGCATCTTTCTAACAGAAGAAGAGCTAATTGGGAAAAACAAGGCATTAAATGATGAGAATACTGGAATAGGGTATTTCTACCGGCAGATAAAGGACGTATAATTATTATTATTATTATCTAAAAACCGATTTGCAGCTAGAGAGCTGAATTGCTCAGTTTACATGGTTTAAATATGATTAGTTAAAAAGGGAGATATTTAAAAATGGTTAAATTACAATCTAGAGATTAAAAGTCATTAAAGGTCTGTACACTACTTGGTATGTAGCTATTTTTAAAACGATAAGTACAGCACTGAACGTGCGTAAAATTGTCATTATTTCTAAGATTGTTATTGCCTTTCTTGGGAAGGAGATAGTGTAATTTATGATTTGGGTTAGCCAGTTTTTTAAAATGGGATCTACAAAGTTCATCTCGTCTTTGTGATAGACGTGGAAGCAAGGTAGTTTCCAAGGCTTTCCTGTAGGATAGTTCGGGATGAATTATTTTTAAGGCACGCTTTTGGATACGCTCAACATCATCAGAAAGATATTGCAGGACAGCGCCAAAGTTCCAAGTTTGGCAGCCGTATTCGAGGACGGATCTTATACAGGTAGTGTAGACAGTTAAAAGTGATGCTTGATCAAGGTCAGCCCGTTTTAGTAGGCGTAAGAAATAAAGGCGCTTTGAAGCCTTGGATACGATGTGGGTTATGTGAGTATTCCATTTAAGGTCTACAGAGATGTAAGTGCCAATAATTTTTGCCGAAACTACAGGGACACGTTCATGGTTGTCTATAAAGATTGGATCTAGTCTTTGATGTTCCATCGCAAAAGAGATGATCTTATCTTCACACTTGGACTGATTAAGTTTCATGTCGTTCTTTATACACCACTGGGCCGGTTGTTCAAAAGCCCTGATTAGTTAATTAGTTTTTATTTAATATAGGCATAAAATTAATAGATGCCCTGATTGGTTAATCAGTTTTTATTTAATATATGCATAAAATTAATTTTAGCAGTAGCCAATCATGTGGCGAAATTGAATATTCGACTTTGACCTGGGACGAAGGGCAGTCATTTTTGAAAGAAAATTTGGCGAAGTACAGTACAATATGTTTCAGAACTTCGCTTGAATATACTTTCTTCAAACGAAATGGCTATCCTACATTCAAGTACAGGTTAGCATCAAATATATCGTTATTTTAAACGTGTTTATTTCATTAACAAGGGATTGCATCCTCCCTTATCAATGACGTCATAGACAGTTGTACCATCAACAAATTTCCATCGTCGATCATGATCAATAACCAGATCGTTTATCATAATTAAGAAAAATATAGGACCAAGCACTGTCCCCTGGGGTACCCCGCCATTTACTGATAACCAATCCGAGAAAAGTCCACCTATTTTGACACGCTGCTTCAACAATTATCCAGTTTATAACGGAACTATTTATATCTAGTTTGCGCATCTTTGATATTAGTACCTTGTAATTGATACGGTCAAATGCCTTGCTGAAGTCGAGCAGGAATATACGTGCAGTCTTTCCATTCCCATCAGTATCGACATATAAGGAATGAAGCAGGCTTATTAGAGCGGGAATTGTACCAGGAATTGCACCAAACTGACTAGGGTCGAGTTTCTGGCGGATGCTGTCGAGAATCCATTGTGCATTAAATGACACCAAGGCTTTAGATAGTGTGGCAGTAAGGGATATTGGTCGAAGATCGTTGTTAATATCTTGTACTGGATAAACCTTAGGTATTGGGATAACATCTGCCACTTTCCATTGCAAACGTAGTTGAGCTTGAACGATCGAAGCGTTGAAAATAGATGCTACAGGTGTAGCAAGTTCTGTCGAAATAGGAAGTTCTGTTTGGAAATAGGAAGGTTTTGCATATTTCACCGCACGACACATACATCGTTTCTGAGTTGTTTATACAACTAATTACGATTTCCTACAGCTAGTGCTTGTTGTCTGTCAGATATGAGTTTTTTCAATTCCGGAGTGATCCATGGTTTATCTCTACAATGGATTTTAACTTTTTTCTTAGGTAGAAAGGTATCAAGACCCAACAGGAGTAGATTATAAAATAGGTCACATTTATCTTGGCAGGAGGTTACGGGCGGTAAAGGTGGTTCCAGTCCAGAGACGTAATGAACTTTCCAAGTGACTCTATACCGGACGATTTTGTTTTACGTACAGTTTTCTTGGTAATGTTGTTTAAGTTGGCAAATAGGGGTAATAAGGACGGACTGGTGGTCTGAAAGGCCAATAGCTGGGAGAATTTCAGGTTCGTTATACCTCTGGTGTAAGTTGGTTTGAATCAGATCTAAAGTAGCTGAGCCCGTGTGGGTTTCTTAACAGTTTGTTTTAAAGAAGAATGTCTACATAAAGGTTTATGGTCGAAATGATTAAAATCCCCCAATAACATAATTCCAGCGTTGGGGTGCCTAGATAGTAGATTATCAATGGTTGAGATCAGGTAGTCTTGTAAGACATTATTGTCTGCTAGTGGTGGATGATAAATAACTCCAACAAAAATACAGGACAGTTCACGAGGCAGTCGGTGAGGTCTGAGCTTTAACCACAGACATTCAACTTCAGGGACGCAGAACTCAGGAAGAGTGGAAAAGGGTAGGTTGGACTTGATAAATGCGCACACACCTCCCCCACGCCTGCCATTTTCACAATATGGAGTAGTATTTAACAAACCATAATATATGATATAGCCATACCATATCATATCATAGCTATGGACAAATGGGAGAAAGAAGGAGGTGAACAGAGTTATGAATTTAAGATGAGAGAGCAAGTACTTGTTGATTTGAAGGCAAAACCTAGTATAAGAGCTGGTAAAGATTGGGATTTAACAGAAAAAGTTTGTCGAGATGGTGCAAGGGTTATTGAAAGGATTGTGAAAAGGAGTGAGATGTCAGAGGAAACTGGTAAAGATTTAAAACCAAAAGATTGCCATGCTCCGAGGTTGTCGGGTTTGCCAAAGATACACAAGGACAGAGTTCCGTTGAGAGGTGGTCTCGACTGTGGGATCACCAAAAGATATCGAGATATCTTATTCCTATTTAGCGGACAATACAAGGACGGAGTGGACTATTTATAAAGAATTCGAGGGAGTTGAAAGAGAAAGTCAAAAGCTGGAGAGTGGAACGCAACGAAATCTTGATAAGCTATAATATGAAAAACCTTTATCCATCAATCCCTATATTGAGAGAAAATAAAACATTGAAGAAAGTGACTGAGTTGAGTGTTGATTCCATCATGGAGTTGTTAAAATGGATGTTCAACTAACCTACTGTGAGTATAACGGGGAGCATTACATCTTAGAAAGCGGTCCAACTGGTCTCGGGACAACGGGTGAGATTGCGGTTATATATATGGAAGAGTTTCAGATTAGAGCAATGAGGACCTCGCCGTACCCTTTAGGTCAGTGGTATGTGGACGACAGTGAAATGAAGTGCAGGGAAGGACAATCAGAAGAGATACTTGAACATCTGAATGCTACGGAGAAAGGGGTAATTGAGTTTACGAAGGAAGAGCAAGAAGGGGATGTGTAGGTTCTGGATTTAAAGCAGAAGGTCGATAGGAAGACGAAGCAGGTTGAGTGCATGGTACATTACAAGAAGACCCACACTAACATTAACGTACGTTAAAGAAAGATCAAACCATCCTCCCTGTATGAAGAATGGAATTATAAAAGAATTTGCGGACAGAGCACGAGCGTTGTGTGACGAGAAACACCTGGAAGACGAGTTGAGGAACATTGAAGACGTATTTGTGGCGAATGGATATGATAGAGAGAAGGTTAGAAAGTATATGGAGAGTAGAGAAGAAAACGGAAGAGTCAACAGAAACGAAAGAAGAATACAGAGGTGTTGTAAGTATACCGCATGTTAAAAAGGATAGCCATGAGACATCGTTTTCGGACAGCCTTCAAACCGGGGAGAAAAATAAGGGACAAGAAAGCAGAGTCAAGAGCTACTTGGAGATAGGCGAAAGGCTGTAGTATATAAAATACCATGTCAGTGTAAGGAAGCGGTATATATTGGAGAGACTTGGCGATTATTCGAAACAAGAAAGAAAGAAGGAACATGCATGAAAGTAAAGTTAGGTTAACGAATGAGGATACATACGAAAGGGAATGTTAAGTGCGGCTGAAGAGCGGATGGGAAAAGTAGATGGGGGATTGGCGAGGCATAGTGTTAGCCGAGTGCGATCGATTGGGATGAAGCAGGAATTATAACATGTGAATACGGATTGAGACAGAGGAAAGCAAGAGAAGGGTTGAGTCAGTAAGGGGAGGAATAAGTGGAAAGAAAATATTAAACAATTTTGACCAACTAGCAGTGTGATTCAGGTCTACCCCCTTTTATTCTCGCCGCGCATCAGCCTGCCCGATCAAAACGTAGCCTCCAGCCTCCTCTCTAACCCACGAGAGCCTAGGCAAATTTACAATATGTTTATGCCTATTCTACTGGAAATCACAATATGTATGAGTTATCGATGAAAATTCAGCATGTAATGTATATACCGTTGTGATTATAATCGATGTTTTGGAACAGTATTCAGCGTATTTTGTATTGATCTGTACAAAATCAATACAGAATCAAAATGTTCTAATGTAAAACTTAGGAAATGAATTTTTTAGTTCAACTAATCTTGTTCTTTTGGTCTTTCTTTCCTTTTTTAAATATTTTGCACCAGGACTTCGTTGCCCGAAAGATACCTTTGATTGTCCTGCCAATTTTGTCGTGTCACCTCCCCCCATACCCCCCCTTAAGTCTCGCCCCTGGATAGGATATATTAACTGTGGTGCCGTTTTCGCAGTATTCGCTAAACAGCAAATTCGAATCCCATCAAAAATTTAAAATCAATTTAAAACAGTTATCATAAAATATTTATTATACTTTCACAAGGCTAAATACTCTATTAACATAAGCAACATCAACGAATACAACAAGTTGGCATATTTCAAAAAAACGTCAAGTCAAGTATACTGATTGCAAACAATCGATTTTGTCAAACAAATCGCCCAAAATTTAGTACCGGTACCTTTAGTTTGACTTACCGCTCTTTAGTACATTTCATGAAGTACAAGGTTTTCTGAAAGTTGCCTCATTGGACTTTGAGCATGGATATTGGTGTTGGTGAACACTACAGACTACAGTAGACCGCATTTGTTCTGCGAGTTTTGGCAGCATTATTTTGAGGCGCATAGGTCAGAGAATTCTAGCTTAAAATAAGTACTGTACTTTAAATATTACGTAGTATTTAATATGAAAGGTTTACTGTGCAAAACTACAACTAATATAAATGTTCTCTGTGTAAACACCAACATGATCAAGATCAATAAAAACAAATGTCACAGTAAAAGACGGTGTCATCTTACTGACTTACAGCCGCCGGCCCCTGACGCTAGCCCACTAGCCCAGACTCGGTTTTTTTAATCGTCTTGCAATAGTTCTAAAATCAATGACATCCCAGGTTTAGTGACAACCTTAATGGATTAAACCATATACAACCAGTTATCGTATATGGAAAAACTAACAATTCTATTTATACAGCTGTAAAAAGAAATATCTTCGGGTGGTGTCCTTCATCTTCGCTTTCGCTTTCGCTTTATCTGAAAGGAAAGAACAAGTTAAGCTTTTGTTTACAAAGATTGTTCACAATAAATATTTAGGTCTGTGTGACCAGACTTGGTAAAATATTTTACTTTTGGTAAAATTTAGTCAATTTTGGTAAATTTTTAGAGATTTTAATGATTCAGTAACATTTTTGGTAAAAATTCGTGTTTGAATGTTCTCTTGTGTAATAGAGATGCTAAAGGCGTGCCATGAACAATGAATGAAACTCTCCGCCTGCAAAACCCCGCTAATGGATGGGATACATGGCATAAACATGGAATAGGAATTTAGTGGGTTTTCTGACTAAACTGGTCACCTTGAGGAGCCATGACGTCACTACGAAAAGTGTCGATTAAACTGATACTTATTCATACTTTTAAAATATTGTTACCACGGATTTCTTATCAAACCGGGGGAACGAAAAATTTTCCTCGATTTAGTAACTTTTTAGCACAAAGTTTAGTAAAGGTACGTTTACACACTGCGTTTGTCGGGCCGATTATAGGTTTTGCTGAATGTTAATGATGAATACTTTCAGTTGATGATGTCATCAGATGATGTTTGCCACGTATTTTTTAAGTATCATTAACGTGCATCTGAAATCGGCCCGACAAATCGCAGTGTGTAAACGTACCTTAATAACCGCTGGAGAAATCTGGTCACACTGAATCTGATCGTAAAAGCAAAGGGGAGGGGGGGGGGGGGGGGTTAAGCTTAGAGGTTTGACTCTGACGTGAATTTTCTTGGAAATCTATATAACGAATTAAAATCCTATTATTTCTTAATTTTGACATCACCTACATCATAACTTATGTCCTCCATTGAGAGAAAATATTGTAGAAAACCAATCTTGTCACTCAATAATAATTTTAGCATGGATAACATATTCCATGCATCATAACACAAATATATTTGTGTTTTGAGAGATTTGAAGTACAAGTCCCTCCCTCTTAAAGTGTGAAATAATAACATATTTCTGGAACAAAAGAATCATAAAAACACAGAAATTGCACCATGCTGTATTTAACAAGTAAAATCTTACAACTAAAGATGGCTGTTCCATGGGATTCTCATGGTTATTTTCTTCCACAATCTTGCGTTTTTTGACTGGACTTTGTGCTGGACTAGAAATCTAAACAGTAGAACATTAGTTTTACAATCACATCCCCTTACTAAAAAATTTCACGACTAAAATTCATGTTAATAAAAAGAATGCGGGCATGTCAATTTTACCATTATCTTCGTGATCTGAAATTGTTAAAAAACAATTTAAATAGCCACTATTTAGAAATTTACATGTGTCAAAATCTGTCATTATCTGACACAATAATACTTACAACGTTGTCTGTTTGACTGTCATCAGTTATAGACTGCGAGTTTCCATTCACTGCAACTTCACCTAGAGAATCCTTCGCCCTGAAAATCACAATGACACAGTTCATCCTCCAAGAAAGCTAAACCGGCCTCAACCATTTAGCCTACCTTACCTTTTATCCATGGGAGTTTTTGAATTTTCATCTGGATAATCTTCCTTATCGAGTTTCCTTTTAACTTCATCAAGATCTGCTCTTCTGTTAAAATACGAGTTTGGAAAAATAAAAACAAATTGTTAAAAAAGAAATGCAAGAAGATTTCGCGTAGACGCGTTGCAACTTGCAATAATATTAAAAAACATTTTCTAAGTATTATCTACGTCTTTCAAATTGTGCCGTACTTTCATATGTTGTTGTCAGTTAAACTGCGGAGACAATGTTAGATTTGTGAACACAAGACTGCGTAGATTGTCGATATTTATACTCATATAATTAATTATACTCTTGCTGGTTGTTCTCAGCAGTGTATAGGAATAACAGTTTGTGGTGTGTTCAAATGAATTCAAATACCAAGTAAATTCCAGTTATAAAAATTGAAGCCCAGCATAAAATTCTAAACAACGAGTCTCAGACGTTTAAGACGTCTTCTAATATAAATACGGTCTGTGTCGGGCCTGCAAATAGCTCAGTGGTAAGAGCACTGGTAAGCTAAACCAGAGACCATGGGGTTTGATACCCGGTTGGGACATTCAGAAATCAATATTTCAACAAGTGATTTGACTTCAATTGAACACATCACAAGTTAACTTATCACAAAGGTGTCTATCAATAACATCTGCAGACCTTTTATTTCTTTCTACAGCAGATTTCGGATTCCTTCGAGGTGAAAATCTCGTTGGTTGTTCTTCCTTCATTATCTTTGCAGGCGACTTTTTTGTTTGCTTTTCCTTTGCCGAAGGCACTGCTGCTGGTCGACGTTTTCTTGTAGGCGGTACTTTTGCAGGTGAACTTCTCGTTGTCTTCTTGATGGATGAACGGATGTTTTGCCTGGGAAAAAAGACAAATGCAAATATTAGTGCATATTAGACAAATGAACATGGAGTGCCTTTCACCTCTACGACCGAGGTTTGATCCTGCAATATATATGCACGCAATCGTCGCATGTGAGAAATGTCCTTTCAGCTTCACTGTAGAAACATTCCGGTTTGCTCCTGTACCAACAATAGAACAGTAAGGGGTGGTCCTAACTGGAGTTGCTGGACGTCTAGGGAGAAGGGATTAGAGAGGATTGGTAGAGATATCTGATATAAATAAATTTATGTTAGTTATAAAGTTATTGAAAATTAGCACCAGGTGGTGCGCACGGCCTTGAAAATGACAAAGTCAAAGAGCACCTGTACAGCACCATAGCAGTGCTAAATGGAATTGGTATGATTTCTGAATGATGGAAAATTTAGCAGAGGCTGCTAAAGTAACCTACTTTGAAGTTTTCTCTTCTGCAGTAGACATTTTTGTTTTCTTTCTTGGTGAAACTTTAGTGAACTCTTCTTCTTTATCTTCCTCCTCGGCATGCTGTATGTTTTTGCCACGTTTTTCTTTAGTCGTTTCTTTACTACGAGATGTTTTGTAAGAGTGTTAAGCACATGTGAAAACTTCAGGCGCACAGGACTGGTCAACCTTTTGACATTAAATGACACGGTTTTAGAAAGTTTAAGATGTACAAAACAGAAACAAAGGAGCTTCGCACTTCATCAGAGCAAACGTCTTTCACCTTTGAAATGGTGGTGCGATTCTTCGTGGACCTCGATTCACGCTTTAGACTCCACTCGTGTGGAAAGAGTCCACGAAATATTTGCAGTTTAAGAACAATTAGTATCACGTGACGTGACGTTAATATTAATACAACACGCAAATCAAACGACATAGGATTTCAGCACGTGAACAATCAAACGATATAGGATTTCCACACGTGAACGATAAGTTGATATAGGATTTGAGTACGTGAAGTCGGGTTTTGAACACGTGAACAGCACGTGAACTTCGTACCTTGCACATGTTTCTTCTTTCTCTACATCAGAAATCTCTTCATCATCACTTTCATCATCTTTCTTTTCCAACATACTCAGTAAAGATTTCTGAATCTTTTTACCTTTTGACTTCTCAGAAACTCTGCAGGGGAAACAATTAAGAAGTATAGTTGTTCAAGAAATTTAAGTTCACCCACATGACTTGTGCACGACTATGATTGAATTTTTAAAATAAGCATCCTGTGTTTCATTAGCTTTTCGTGATCTAATTGAAACTTTCAACTGTTCATCATTTGATGCAAACAACGGTATGGACCAAGTTTTAGCCATAGACCAAGGACGAAATATTGGGGGTGCGAACTTAGGTTGCCGAAATTTAACCACCTTTTTGTTACTGCAAATCTCAGTTCTTAAAACCTTTTTGGCCTCTATTTGATGCAAATTTATAGAAAATATAGCCTATCAAGGCTTTTGTGGTTGTAAAATCATTGATACAGCTTTATTACAGTTATTCAGCTATTGTTCAAAGGCTTTGAGAAATTATTTGGGGGAGGGGGCGTCGCCCCCTTCGCCCCCCCCCCTGGTGTCCGCCACTGTCCACGAATTAAGAATAATGCAGGATATCTACCTCAAGGGAGGCTTGTCAGCAGAAGGTTTCTTCTTGCCCGTAGAACCACTGCTTGTTTTGGTAACACTTTTAGTTGGTGTAATCTTGGGAGCAACGTTAGTTGTTCTCTAACAAGTAAAGATATTTTAACATCAGAGCATCACCAGAAATAAATTTAGTGTTGTGATTTGAGGTTTTCTGTTGAAATCGGAAAATAAGTCAATAAAAGAAAAAGGTTTGTTCATATACGCCAAATAAATTACGTGTTACTTGTAGTACACTATACTCCTATTGGTATTATTTGTGTTAGACATACAACGTCTTTTCTCCAATACCTTGACTGGTGAGACAATAAAACCCTTTGGTAAATATGACTTGCTGTTTCCTTTACCCTGAAATTTGAATTTAAAGTCCGATCAATATAACAAATAGAGAAACTTTGCAATCAAAGACAATCGAGAGGAATGGACTTACGTTTTTCTTGGAAACGGAAAACCGCACAGCAATAAATGAATAATCGTTTCGTAGCTTTGTTACTGGGCAATCGGTTTTTAAAACTATTATAGAAGAAGAAACATTTGCTTTCGAGTTACAGTTGCGATGCTTGCTGATTTGTTGTACGCGTAATTACTAATTGCCGAGTCTGCCGGCCAAATATAAATCAAAGACATACACATTTAATGATAGTTTCGTAAATCTATTATCAGAGAATCAGACTACTAAAACCAAAAATCAATTTAACGTATTGAATCTTGAGTTATAGGGTTATTTTGGCTGGATACTTCGACATGAACAGTGCAGACTAGCGTTTCTTGTTGTAATCGGCAACAGAATTCAACGGGTTTTCTCGTCAAACAGAAAAGTAAACAGCTACAATTTATGTTTCCGTTTCGTAAATATACTGTTTAAGGCTAAAAATGTTTCATTGAAAAAGCGTAAAACAGTATTCACCTTAAGTTACAGGGTTAGTTTTGATAGGGTTTTAGCCTATATCACGGATGTCGCGAATGACGACAGCTTTTTGCATTCCAGTCCATTTCTCTCGATAGTTTATGATACAATTGAGGGAGGCAAAGCCACGTCTACAAGTGTTTGGAATAGGTCAGAAATTACTGAAACCTGAATTGTTTTGCTCAATTTTGTTACCAGTTACCGTACATTGAATGAATCGGCATGCAAATCACATTTCACAATACAGATCTTCGATTTAACATGTCGGTATCTGAATAATGAATAAACCTCCTTGTATATATCTTGCAACTGCAGAGCATTGTCTGTTTACCTTGCCAAGTGGAATAAACAATTTCTTGGGTAACGCAATGTCAGCAGGATAATCTTTGAGTAAAAACGTCCGCGTCTACAAAAAGTAAATAATAATCTTGTATAGAACAACAGAGTATTTCTGAGAACAACGAAGTATAATTGTTCGTTGTAATTTAATACACGAAATTTACCTGCATGTACTTTCCTGTTTTTGAAAACAAAGTTATATCTCCTTCGGGGCATGTTTAACTAATCTAACTCTATCCATACAAGATAACTACATTAGTTATGTCCTACATAGAGTTCTGTCTATCCATACAAGATAACTACATTAGTTATGTCCTACATAGAGTTCTGTCTATCCATACAAGATAACTACATGTCCTACATAGAGTTCTGTAATTGGTCCAGTCTTGCTACAAGAGTAAACCTGAGTACGCTAAGCATTCTTCTCATATGCGACTGAGGTATGCGGGCGACTGAGGTACTGTATGCGGGCGACTGAGCCATGCGGGCAATTGCAACCTGCACATTGCAGGAATCGAACTTCACGAAGGTGAGGCACGCCTATGCACTAATTACTATGGCATCAACAAACCCCCAAAAATTAAAACATTCACAGACAGTCCAAAAGAGACATCAAAATCGTGACTTGATGGCACATTGGCACTGGATGGCACATTGGCACTATTGTCAAGGCGATGTTACACGGGACAACTTTTAGCCACAGCTCGCAATGCAAATCGTTCAAGAACCAATCAAATTTCGTATAGCCTCATTTGCAATGCGAGTTGTCCGTGTAAACGTGGTGTAAACGTGGTGTAAACGTGGTGTAACCGTGGTATAACCGTGGTATAACCGTGATGTAACATCATCTTTAAGCTAAGTGTTATGCAAAAGGCACGTTTTCAGAGTTGATGCTCTCTACAGAAAATAACGCTGACCTTTGAAAGACCCATGATTATTCCAATAACAATATCACATACAACATAAATTGCCTGCGATCAAGAAAACAAAAATTAAACATTGTACAACAAGGTAGAATACATAGTTTTCTATAAGTATACAACGCCATCCATAGCAATAGGATTTTTAATTAACCCATTAACTGGCAGTACCCTACCACTGACGAGTAAAATCGTCTGGCGTTAGACAGAGTAAAATACTAAAGTAGGGCGCACCTGCGCGCATTGTAAGCTAATGGGTTAACGAACCTTTCTGCATGAAGCAAGTGAATCACGTTATCTCTGTTTTCTCTGTCCGAACTTTTCCAACAGCCAATCAAATCAGTCCATGCAATATCCACGCACTTACTGCGGAAAGGTCTATTTTACAATATAGACAATTTAGATTTTTATGGCCGACCTTATCGTTAACAATGCATGAATCTGCATATACGAGGTTGAATTGGGGAGTGGTCTTTAAATTGTTCATATACATGATCGTCACACCATATCTCGAACGTGTGGTGTCAGTGTATGTAGCGTCTATACGAAATACTTCGACGTTTCGAGCGAAGTTCTTATTGTATTTTTCAGGTAGACTGATCCAAAAAAACCCGCAGTATTTTGTCAGTATTTTTTTTTAAAGAGTAAAATTGTCAATTTACATACGTGATTAGTATTCTCCGTTTCTTCATCGTTTGCATCTGTAGTTTGCTTTATGTTCTCTGCGAGCTTTTTCATAAAATTATAATTATCACCTCGAGCCAAGATGCATTCCATGAAAAACCACAGGTAGCTATATTGATATACATAAAACATATGCATAATTTGTTTGAATTTGAGACTGGGACAAAGTAAAAGCTGGACGAAAACGATATTGTACGGCATGTTTATACGAGGCTGGGTCGGAAATAATTTTAGTTTCTTTTGTGTATTTCAAAAATGTAATCCACAACAAGTATTGTTAATCATGAATGCAGCTGTGTGTTATCAGCGTTGTTCTAAAATTCCGAAAATATTTTTGTTAACGTCCAGCTAGCAGGATGACGTCAGAGCCAACACTACAACCGAAACGACATCGCCCCGCTCTCACCTCGTACCAGTATTATGTAAGGGGCGCCATAGTTTACATTTTCGTGTTGGAACTTGATCCTTCATTTTAAGGTCATTGCGGTTGGCCCTTTGGGGCCCTTTCACTGCGCGTATGAACTCAGCTAACTTGCTGACTCAGCTAAGCGATTTAAGTGCATGAGAGGGAAGTCCAGATATGAGATATATAAGGTCAATATAGAAATGGGAGAGAGGGTGTAAATTTTAGGTAAATTACCAGGTGATTCCGGTTAATACTCAGGTAAATTATATAATTGAAAGTCGCTCGTACAAGTTAACGCATGTTAAGAACATTTTAAGTGCATTTCTGGGCTGTCTAAGGGTCCACATTTAAAAAAAATTCTCGGTGGAACATTTCGAAGCCCCTTAAGAAGCTTTAGCCAACCATTTCATTATTTCACCATTATTAGGGTATTAGTGACATATTAGTGTATTGTGTACATATATTAGTGTATTGTGTACATATATTAGTGTGTAAAAAATTCTAAAGACTTTAACTACCGTCTACAAAATCATTCATTTACACGCCGTTACGGTTTTTCCCATTACACCTTTATGTGATGATTGTAGGTCACGATGATTAGTTGATTACTACATGCACCAAAAAATACCAGTTCGTAAAATGCAGTCATGAAAAGTGCAATGTAATCAAACAAGTAATTTTGTACCTTACCACCACCTTCACCCATTAAAGATCTTAATTATTACACTAGTTATAGTCAAATCAAATCAAAAGCTTACCTTTTGATTTCCCTTAAGTGGTCACCTTCAGTGTAATCATAACTTGGAAGATGGGAGAGCGTATAAATGAGGTACGGCATGGCATATTCAGGTAAGAGAGATGCTGAACGCTCTAAAAATATCAACACACAGTCATTAGTTTATACTATATAGAATATTTTGAAGAACATATTTATTTTTAAAGATGATAATTTTTGTCAGTGTTGTCAAGCAATAGAAGAAAAGAACGAAGTATTGAAGAATATAGAACGAAGTATATAGAATCCAATCGGTATCAAAGCTTTGTATTCAATTTATATTTATAATAGCTTCGCTTCGCTAAAAAACTGTTTTAATGTCTGTAGACGCCTAATAAGTATTATTTTATAGAAATAGCATGTTGCCTATACACGCTAGTTCGAATTTTATAGAAAATACTCAAAATAATTAAAAAGCATGATTATGACGTCAATAGCGGGAAATTTCGAAAGATATCAAAACTATAGAAATAACTATAAACATAACAAGTGAAATTAAAGTTAACAATAGTTAGTGCGCATGTTAACTAATCAGAATCGAGCATTTTAGAGTTTACTACCATTTAACTACAAAAAAGGATAGTTAAGAATTTTATACAACCGGCCCGAGGTTTTGCCGTCACACGGGAATATTATCAACCTCGTTCCCAGGCTATCTCCCCTAAAAAGCCTGGGAACGAAGTTGGAATATTATGTCATACGAAACAATCCGCCATGATGGCGAGGACTCCGGACAAAAGCGGAAATGTCTGCTGAATTCGCCAGATAAATTATCAAGCAAAAATCACAGCCTTGCCATGACAGCTAATTGACGCCATGTTTGTTCTTAATTACTTTTAAATATTTGCCACCAAAAATGGCTGAAGCCAAACAAACATTGTGTGTCGTGACGTCACTTGCAAGTTCCGAATATTTGTAAATAGTTAGCTCAAAATGAAGTAACTAACCTGGAGCACTTTTCTGCTGTTTTAAATATTCATTCCTTATATTGATATTTCGGAGAATCATTTGCTTGGCCTAGAAACAAGTTAAGGACGCATTTAATTCATATGTTTTCTTGTTATAGCAATCAAAACAATGATTTTACAACCACGAAAGCCTTGATAAGGCTGTAATTTAAACAAACTTGCATGAAATTTAAGTCAAAAAAGTTTTAAGAACTGAGATTTGTGCAATAAGAGGGTCGGGATATGTTGGCAACCTACAATAAGTGTCCGCCACTGAGCAAATATTAAGAAAGAGGAGATAAGAAGAGTGCTGAAAGGAATAAAAAATGGCTGAGAGGGGCCTAGGAGGAGGTAACTGTGGAAATGTTAAGAGAGAGAGATATAGGGGGGAGGGGCAAGTATAGGAGCAAGAAAAGATTCCAGGAAACTGGAGAAGCTTGCTCTTACACGTCTTAAAGAACGAGACAGCAAACAACTACAGGGGAATAAAAATATTACAACACATGTTGAAGATCTTTGATAAAAGGATGAGATAGTGAAAATGGATCAAAGAAGAAAGTTGTGAGAAAGCTGTACGGGCAAGAGTACAAACTGCTTTTCAAAAATGGAAAGACTTCTCAAATGAGATTTAAGACAAAGAAATACTTTTTATTGCAGTTACGTTGAGGACTAAATGATATAGAACAGTGATAAGACTGGTACTAGCTACAACAGGAGAAACCTGGTGGTGAAGGTGTTGAAAGAAAGAACTAGTACTGTTCTAGTAAAAATGGATGATAATGGTACGTTGGGCGCAGGGAATCTCCGTGGGAGAGAAAAAGACGGATGAACAGTAAGAGAGATGGCTGAGGTAGAATGTATTGACGAGAAGCTACGAGATGCTCGTTTACAGTTGTACGGTCATGGAAAGAGCAGTTGACGTACTGTAGCAATTGTAGGAAAGATAAAAAAGGACATAACAAAAGACTGGAATATAAAATGATCGCAGACATGAAAGTCGTGACAGGTGAGGATGTTAAAATCAAAGATCAATGGCGAAGGAAACTTCTCCCCATGTCGAATGCGTAAGGGAAACGGTCCTAAAGAAGACAGATTCTCCTTGCCAATCTTCATCAAATACCACGCTCGTTGTCAACAGAAAAATTGTTAATCAAAATGTAACAAAATGTTTTCATGCTATACAAAATAGATATTCAAGTAAGCAACCATACTTGTTGTCTTATATCCTTGGACGTTTCTTTTCCATAAAAAGAAAATAGTGCGAGATATTCCAATGGCAATTTTAGTGAGTCTAGTCCTTTTGATAATTTCTTAGCAAATTTATCCCGAACCTGAGTGCACGTGTCCTAGAAAAGATTTAAGCATAATTGTGAGACATCTGAAACATGATATCTGAAACATGATATCTGAAACATGATATCTGAAACATGATATCTGAAACATGATATCTGAAACATGATATCTGAAACATGATATCTGAAACGATATCTGAAACATGATATCTGAAACATGATATCTGAAACATGATATCTGAAACATGACATCTGAAACATGATATCTGAAACATGATATCTGAAACATGACATCTGAAACATGATATCTGAAACGATATCTGAAACATGACATCTGAAACATGATATCTGAAACATGATATCTGAAACATGATATCTGAAACATGATATCTGAAACATGATATCTGAAACATGATATCTGAAACATGATATCTGAAACATGACATCTGAAACATGATATCTGAAACATGATATCTGAAACATGATATCTGAAACATGATATCTGAAACATGACATCTGAAACATGATATCTGAAACATGATATCTGAAACATGATATCTGAAACATGATATCTGAAACATGATATCTGAAACATGATATCTGAAACATGATATCTGAAACATGATATCTGAAACATGATATCTGAAACGATATCTGAAACATGACATCTGAAACATGATATCTGAAACATGATATCTGAAACATGATATCTGAAACATGATATCTGAAACGATATCTGAAACATGATATCTGAAACATGATATCTGAAACATGATATCTGAAACATGATATCTGAAACATGATATCTGAAACATGATATCTGAAACATGATATCTGAAACATGATATCTGAAACATGATATCTGAAACATGATATCTGAAACGATATCTGAAACATGACATCTGAAACATGATATCTGAAACATGATATCTGAAACATGATATCTGAAACATGATATCTGAAACATGATATCTGAAACATGATATCTGAAACGATATCTGAAACATGATATCTGAAACATGATATCTGAAACATGATATCTGAAACATGATATCTGAAACGATATCTCATGCTTCCAAAAATCAGAGTGTTTCAGACTACATTCACACGATACCGGATGAATTCAGAAGTAGGGTACGAAATATTGTACGGTTCAACTTGTTCACAAGGTTCATTGAATATCCCGTGAATATAGATGTTAACCATGAAAACCGTGCTAGTTTTAGATACGGCTCCAAATTCGTCCGGTACCATGTAGAAGTCGTCTCAGATTTCAGTCAAGCGTAGTGCTAAATCAATCAATGTACTGCGCTTAGCTTTTGGTTTAGCATGTCACTAATAGCACATGGAATACTAAGAGCGAAGTGACTTTTGCCATGCATATTCTTCACACATGACGTCATAACGTGTTATTGGGCGCCATCTTGGTTGATTCTAAGGCTCAATTTAGTCGTTACAGTGAAGTAGTTGATGCCGTATTATAGATAGTTTTACGGTCTCTGGCTCGATACGACAATGGCGTCAATTGCAAACAAATAATAACAAACACTACTAAACACACCTTTATAATGGTAGTCAACTTTTGGAAATATTTCATCTCAAGATATTCATGATATGCAGGAACTTGAGCAAGCTTCAACAATCCACATGCAGCAGCCAGCCTTATGTGAGACATTTCACAAGACCTAGAAGACAGAAAGTAAAACCATAAACACACATTTGAAACTAGAGATCGCTCACATACTGTATACATGTAATGTTAAATCAGGGATGGACCAGCTTGATCTGGTAGACGGGGGGGGGGGGAGGGGGGGGAAGCGAGTGCTGGTCATAAAGTAGGGCGCGACCGTCGACTGAGGCAGGGATCATCATCAACGAGAACGCCTGGCAGGGTCAAGATTGTCAGAAAATTTTTGATGATCAAGGAGGCCTCCAAAGACCCAGTATTCTATTTTTGTTTGATATATATGACTTTGTAATCCTATATTCTTACAGTACATTGGCATATTAATAAATCTAGCGCAACGTACACCCGGAAAGCAGACAAAATATTATATGAAATTTTTCAATCAAATTCAACAAAAATTTGATCGATTTGTCTTTAGCCTACTGGTCCGCCAATTTTCACATTAAGTTCACATTGCTTTAAATTACATTTCTGAATTATCCTGCACGACAAACAAACAGACGAACACACATACAGACAAACAAAAAGGCGAGGTGAAAACATCGCAAAAACATCTGCAAAGCGCCGTACAAGCCAAAAATTATACTGTTACAAATTAAGTAATAATACATGATGTTGATCAGAATAATAGACTATATATAAGTATAGCTTACCGTATACGACCACCTCCAGTTATATCTCCGTTCAATCTTATCGCCTTATCCAACATTGCAAAAACAGGTTGTACCTTTCCTTTATCATTGATTGCCTTACCACGTAGCCAGTTCACTAGGATCTTCAAACCAAATATCTGTTAAAATAAATATCTGTCAATATCTGATAATTCAATCATTGCATCACGTACCATAATCTTTTAGTCAATAAATGAACCAATCCCCTCCTTGAGCAATCAAGATCTATCTTAACTCTAGCAAGAATGTGTGTTTCATGAACTTGGTTAAGTGGGAACACAGTGTACGCATAGATAAACTGTAATTTGTGTAATGCCCGAATGTTGTACTACAGTCTATTTACAATTGCTTTACTGACCTTAGCTTTTACTTCTTTAGATAATTCATCTTCGTCACACCACAATGTGCCACTCTTCGCGATCTTACCCTGCAAAAGATAAACAGGAGGTAATCTAAAAAAGGATTTATCACACACACGCATGCCATATTGCATGGGTAACATTAAAACAATATACTGTAGTGCATGCACTACATTGTATGTATGTATGCATGCATGTATGTAGTGTTTGTATACAATATGTATACTGTAGTGGTGCGGACATTAAGAGATGGGGGTGAAAGGCTCAAGTCTTGCTGAGATTTGAGAATGCAAAACTGAATTTGTATCCACTGCTATTATACTGAATTTGAGCTTAGAGGTCCTTACGTCACGCTACTGTCAACAATGAATATTTGACCTACACGTATCCCAGATTGCATTGTGTATCCATAATGTCCCTAATGTCCCTAATGTCCCTAATGTATATATGGTGCGATGTAAGCAATTCTAGGGTCAATTATCCATGCTTAATCTTTTTATCAATTTTTCTCTGAAGTAATAAAATCATACTTTAATATGAATTTATATAGCATATGTGACTAAACGTACTATTTGTACTGTATTAGGTACACCAGAGAGTCTGTTTACCAGCCGATACCATCAAGTTATCGTTACTATTTCAATTCAGGAATTTCTATCAATTGTAATTGCTGTTATGTAGAATATTATCATTCAAGTAAACGTCCGAAAGAAAACGTTAAGATCGACCTACCCGATCTTTCACCAATAACTCCTTAACAACAAAATCCCTTATTACAGTCGCATGATGTGGTTCAAACACCGCAGGCGCATGAAGAGAAATTTCACTGATACAAGATAAAGTAGTAAGTATTGATGAGGATTCGTAATCGAGCGATTCCAGACGATTCTAAAAAGGATATAATTAATAATTGCATATAAAGCATAAAGAATGATTGAATTTAAAGCATTTTGTTGTACCCATTGAACTGGAACGCTAACGCAGGGGGGGAAATTGAAGCCAGCTTAATTCAGTTTTTCTGAGTTTTGAGTTGAAATACTTAACGCCGAACATTGGACTGTATATTAAATTGAAGCTATTAAAAAGTTATATTTGATATAAAAACTTCAAGACTTTAGGTAAAAGGGAAATACTTAAAACTTTGAGGGAAAATTTGCCGTATTTTACAAAATTGCGGTTGTTTTTGTATTTTTTAAGTATTTCCATTTTGCCTAAAGTCTTGAAGTTTTTATATCAAATATAACTTTTTAATAGCTTCAATTTTATATACAGCCCAATGTTCGGCGTTAAGTATTTCAACTCAAAACTCAGAAAAACTAGCTTGGCTTCAACGAATCATAGGACTTGATCATAGGAGTTAGCGTTCCAGTTTACTTAGAGTTCACTGGTTGTACCTCTTTAGCCAATCATGCATATGACGTCACAACACATCATGTGATGTTTGTTTGGCTTCCGCCATTTTGGATGGCAAATATTTCAAACTAATTAAGAACAAACTTTATGTGAAATGCCGTCAATTAACCATCAAAGCAAGGCTGCGGTTGTTGCCTTTATTCGCGCGTGACAGTATAAAGTGACTAAACGTTGTGATATATGCATGGTTGTTTTAAACATTAATAAAATTACAATACATGCATGAAAAATCTCATTTTTTTAAAGATTAGAGCAGTTCAATTTTAACTGAAATACAGTGCCAAAAGATCTAATATTCAGTGCCAATTGCATTGGTGTAAATTTGGAATCAAAATGTACAATCGTGAGTTTTTGAAAGACCTCAAATTGCACATGTCCAAAGGCTCGTGCAATCTTGATTAACACATATAGAAACTCACTCGAAACCAGGCTCTTATTACCTATACAAATTAGAAATATACAAAACCTCAGTGCTGAAACTATACAGTATCATAATATTTCCATAAAGTTCATGCGATTAACTCTAATTACAAAGTTTATTAAATTTACCTCCAATATTCTTTGAAAGATGGTTGATGAGTTGGAATATGTATTGGTGACAATGCGACCTGCAAGCTTCACTTGAGATGGTTTTCCTTTGGTGAGAATTTTAAAGAGTGCAGGCTGGTAGTGACTATAATAAAGCACATAGAGAATATGAAATCTTTTTGTAGATATTAATGCATTATCAATTAACAAATTATCACTGCACTTCTGACGACAGCGAGATCTCCACATGTGAAGAAATATTTTTTTAATGTATTTGTTGATGTAGTATGCTAATAGTTATTAGTATAAATTTCCAGGTGACTATTGATTTTCCTGCATTCTGATTGGTCAAGATTCACTGTCTCTGAAGTGATAGTCACTGGTCAGTGACTATCACTTTTTTTTCAAAATGGCTTCTTCGCAAGCTGCCGAATTTTTTCAAAAATCGTTTTTTGAGCCTGATTCAAAGTTTTAAATGAAAAAAACTGCCGCTAAATTAAAGGAGGATATATTTTTGACATTTTTAAAGGTAAGCGATAACAAATACACTATTTTTCTTCCATGAAAGGCAGCGTTTTCTTGCTGTTGAAATGTATAAAACTTTTTCCGTACGGCTCAACCACTCAAGTGTTTATTTTGAAAATTATTCGTTTTATCCTCATTTATATCGTTATATTCAGCAAAAACCTAGCTGTGATATATTTTTAAAACCATTCTACTTTGTATTTGAGCCCTTCCAAAGTATTTTTCTCACGAAATTGTTTGTTTTTGTTTCGCTTCGATATATTTTTGACACTCGTCTTTTGCCGGCATGTTTTTAATAACCGGCCGCTGAGAAAAGCGCTGAATTTTGTCCTTTTGCCTTTTCAACTGACCTCGTAACTTTCTGTGTTTGTTTTTCTCTTTGAAATTTATACTAAAACAATTAGTCGCCTCAGGCTCGGTGATTACAAGCCTATATTCACTTCGCCTTCGGCTCAGTGAATATAGGCTTGTAATCACCTCGCCTTCGGCGACTAATTGTTAAATAGTACACGTTTGATCGTAAAAATGTAACACCCTATAGCAACCGTAAATATTATCACCAACTCAGGCAAATTCATCCAAGCCATCATGGCATACAAATTGCCACTCGAATTAGGCACTTCGTTATCATGTTCTGAGCCAATAATCGTAGACGTGCATGGTATTTTCATGGCTTGCTACATCAGATGTTGTATATACTAAAGCGGTATATACCATCGTACTGGTAAAAGCAACGATACAAGCGCATATTGTGATTTTCCAATAACCTGACCGAAATAGCTGTGTGAGATCTGCCCTCTTTGAAGATACTTCGGTATCTCGGTTGAGTTGCTTAAGTCCATCTCAGGAGTGAATTCTTGTAAAATGTTCAGAGCTTTCTGTTCGTCTCCGGCAGCTATAGGTAATAATGTGGCGTATCTGGCAGAAATACGATACCAATGAGGAAAATTGCGGTCGGAAAACACACGATGGCTAGAGCTCCTCGATAACCAATCAATGAAATCTTAATACAAGCGATAGATGCAAGTAGAAAGCCTCAAGTCCAGAACACTGAGCTTAATAGCGAGAACATTGATCGGTATTTAGGTGGGAATAATTCCACGGTCATTACCCAAATCTGGAATGTAGTCGCCACCTCAAACCCAACCAAGAAAAGGCTTATCCATAACCAGTAATAGTTTGGTGAAAAGGCACTTGCAAGTGCGAACACAACTATAATAGTCGCACCGCCATTTGCAGTTCGACCGTATTTGTCAGATAACCAACCCCAAAAAAAAGAGCCCGCTATCATGCCAGTTGATAGTGAGAATGTCAATACCCCGACGAGCAGTGATGAAATATTCCAGTCTGATTTTCAACTCGGAAGTATAATAGATAACATGGACATTTCAAGTGACTCTATGATGTTTAGTACACCAAGTACTGAAAGGACTTTAATATGAAATAATCTCAAGCCTATCATCCGCAGTTTCGTCGTCACCTGAAATATGTTTATACTTTACATTGCCTTGATTTTGCTTTGCTTTAGTTTCTTCTGAACTCGCTCTAAAAAGCGGCGTGAATTGCATGCAAGAACTGTTTGAATTTAGTAAATAGACCATTCTGAATCATTTGGCTGACATTAGAGCGAATTTCATTGTATACATGCACGTTGACAGTCTGTATTGCATACCGTTATATAAAACAATATCAAATAAACATGGTACATGCATGGTTGACCAGCCATGAACACCACTAAGAGATAATTATCATTCCTCTGGCTGGTTATTATCAGTGGTTATAACGCATTATTTACTGATCTCAAATCTATGACTGGATTGTGCATCTCCTATGCATAAACACACTAAACTGCATGGTAACTTTTCTAACGTATGGTAGAAATTTATTGCTTGAGATGCTTTATATGTCAGTATATGCCAATATACCCCGTGTACCTGGTTGTCTAGTAATGGTAGATTTATATTGTATCCCTACGGGGAGGCAGCAACAACACTATGATCGTCTATAGTTGCTACATTGTTGCTACGGCTTGCCATCCATAGGGGCGTTCCAGCCTTGGACCACAAACGGCACCTACCTCCAAATACTAATACTTTGCCTTAAATATGCAAAAAAGTTGTTCAATGAACCGAGCAGTTTTTGGACGCTTGACTTTACCGACAGAATTACAAAATGTATCGTACCCTTGGCTTACATATCATACTTACGAATATAACGTTGAGTCGATTTCTTCTAAACCTTGTCCAATATGTGTAAATATCCGTAGAGCGTAATCAACTGAAACAGAAATATGTTAATAATAAGGCATAAAATGTAAATAAAATACATACAAATAAAGAACATTAGTAAAATTACATAGGTGATTATTGAAAATTCTCAACGCTGATTGGTTGCGCTACCTCGGATTAATACGCGATAATCACCTAAAGCGTTTTTAAGCCGCTTTTATCGTAAATATTCAATTAAAATATTTTTGAAATGTGCATTTTTTATTTTTTCCAAATAATCACCTATGTAATTTTACTAAAACAATTATTCGCCTCAGGCTCGGTGAATATCGGTGAATAAAAACCTCGACTTCGTCTCGGTTTTTATTCACCGATATTCACCTCGCCTTCGACGAATAATTGTTAATTAATCTTTGGGGAATTTGATGTTGGATAGAGGTATTGGTTGTATACCGTTGTATATATATTTCGTAATTGAATATGTCTGGTGTGAGCGTTGCACTAAATGACCAATATACAAGGTTGATGATTATAGATTCCCGGCGGAGGCCTGTAATTACGAGTGACGTGCACACTGAATATCACTGCTGTTTCATCACTCACCTAAAAGGTCTTCTTTCTTTAGATACATCAGGAGGTGTTCAAATATGAGAGGGAATTTAAACTCTGCAGGAAACACTGTGACACAGGTCTGGAAAATATTCAGAAATATTTTGAGTTAACACAAGGAAGCATGCATGCTCCACATATTCTTAACCGAAGGCTTAAGAAATATCCCGGTGAAAAATTTGTTTATTGAAGTTGCAAGGGTGTGGACGTTGGTCATCACTTGGTCAGAGTGTATATAAAAATATTAACTATAGTAATTGTCTTGTCAATATTACGGCATTTCTTACGGAAACAGATTCCAATGAAAAATACCATCTTGAGAATTCAACATATGAATTTAACAAGACTAGTTTTTGAAACTGTAAAGTTTCTACTTCATTTCAAAGTCATCATCACACAGAAAAACGTGAACTTGTCGTTTGGCCGTGGTTTATGGAGTTTTAATAAAAAAGCATTCATAATTCTACAGTACCAATAAATACTTAAATAAAAAGCTCACCAGAAGTAACTCCAAAGCTTTGCGTCCACTTGCAGTGACTTCATCTCTATCAATATTCTCACTATCTTCTTCACTAGATATATCATCATCAAGAACTTCATCATTCACACATTTCGTCACTAATGCTACTAGTTCCTTGCCAGCTGAGGTGTCAATCAATAATGGTGCTGCACGATCAAGGATTGCTTTGATTGTATCGTATATCGGATTCTTTACTCCAAATTTTACAACAACCTCTTTCTACAGAGAAAAAGCAGGAACATTAATAAGTTATACCGAACGATTTGCTCCAAGGCTATTTCTGATTTGCTGAACTCTGTTCATTGGTGGAAACTTCTCGAAATATTGGCAGTGCCGAGTTGGTTGCCAACATATCCCCACCCTGTCGCTGAGTGTTGCAAATCTCAAATCTCAACAATAATTTTTGGCTCAAAATAATGCAAATTTGCTTAAAAAGAAATATTCTCAGAACTTAGCTAAAAGTTAGCTCAAATCGTTCAAGGCTTCAGAATTTACTGGGGGCGGTTGCCTTCCCTGCCCCCTAGGTATCCGCTATACGCTTCTATTTGAAAAGGTAAACCACAACAAAGTAATGCTTAATAACTTCAATGTAAAGTACACATTATTTGTGACACAAATGTGTTCAACATTAATAATAACTTGGCCGAATCGTAGCTGATCTTAATGAATACTGGTTTACTTTTTTCCACGGGAGCCTTCGCAATATTAAATTTGACCAGAAGTAAGGACTAATTTTGCAACTGCGCGCAGCGTTCTTTGCTACAACAGATACGTGAGATTTTAATTTAATCAATTTGAATATTTAATTCTACGTTAATGCATGGATTATCCATTCCTGATGATGAATACTCTCTCCTCCGCAGAGGTTTCCGACATTATAAACTTTTATGTGTTTCTAACTATCGTGTGTTCCTAACATGAAGTTGTAGAGGGAAGAGTGGGGAACTTCCGCTGATTATAAGGAAGAGAGGAACGTAGGCGCAAAGCAAAATGAAATTGCGAAAAGAGGAAACCTCTGCCAAATAACGGTCGAAATAATGCCCAAATGGTCGAAATAATGCCAAATCCAGGGGGTGGACTTGTTAAATTCAACAATATGGAGGATGACAAAGACAATTTGAACGTTTCGTTCAATGAATTATCGATTGAAAGTAAGTAAAAATATAGCCGAACATTTGCTTTCTGATCTATTCATAAGTGAATATTATTCAATGGCATAATTTTTGTACGATAGTAGCGATATTACGTACGAGATCGATGATTTACGTCTTCAATTTCTCCGTTTTCTTGTATTATTAAATATTTACTATTCTACTTCAAAATTCTTAATATAAAATATACTGAGTTAACTCTGAATAGTTTGAATTATTTCATTTCATTGCAAACCCAAACAGTATGACGAAATGTGCGGCTCCCCCCGGTTTTCCGAGCCATTGGGTGTGGCTTTTGGCAGAGGCTTCTCTTCCCGCCCTCAAACGTTTTCGTTTCGCGCCTGCGTTCCTCTCTCAACGGGTCAGCGGTGTTTTTCTTCATATTAACATTTTAAAAAGCCTCTGCGGAGGAGAGTGATGAATAAACTATTGTCGAACGTAGAATTAAAAATGCAATATTATTCCGAGTTACCGTTGTTGTTTATTCTATAAAAATACTTAATGGTTCCCGTCATTATATGAAAGTATACTATGATATAAAGCATTAATACATCCTACTTTCATATTTCATTGGAGAATAATACACTATACATACCACAGCTTCGGTGACTTTAGCACAGTCTTGTCCACTCCCAAGACAAGTTTTCATCAATTTCAGTAAATTTTTCTCTGATAACATATTTACCAAACTTTTCAAATGTTCTTGTGATTTACCGGGTTCAGGTAGAACTCCTTAAAAATGCAAACGGAATATGGTCAAAAGAAAATGTACGATCGATCAAACTACTGAAACAATTTAACTTCAGCGTCAAGAAAGTGCATGATTGCTGAGGGATAACTCATAACAGGACAACTGAATGCAGCCCATGATTCTGTCAAGTTTCATGCATGTCATTTTTACTTTCACTATATATAGACCGACGCCTAGAATTAACACCCTTAAATAAATGTAGATGCAGCAATGAAACATTATACCGGGGCAATTATAATATATATATATACATATAATTGATGAGCTGCGAGTATTGCTTGCCGCTAACCCGATATATGTTTTAGCAATAAATGCGTGGTGATCACGCATAGATCGAGAGCGGACGTGTCTGAATGTGCTCCGCGTTTTACAAATTTTAAAATTTTATCGCTCACAAATCTCGTTCACAAATCTCAGTAAACAAAACCGTGCCAGTATAAACTGGTTTAAAGACACAATTTTATGCGAATGTGAGTAATATCACTCTATGGCTGAAGCAAACGCTATGATTGAAGCAAATGTCGCTGCCGACTCTCTCACAAGCAATATAGATCAACTGTCGTATGATGGCATATCATTTCGCTGGTCTGGGAATTTATTAGAGCTGAAGAATTATATTAAAGTAAGTCTTAAACTGTCGGGGAAATGGAGCTCACCAGGTGGCGCAACACAGTTGTTTACAGCAAACGAAGACAACCTTGTGCTGAAATGGCAAAAATCTAAAAAGTTGGTCATTGTTAAAGACAATCCAGATGAGTATCTGCTAAATACTTTCAAATCAATTGCCAGTAATGTCTCAAAGCAGATCGTTAATAGCGGTGAAAATGAAATTCATCCCGAGCTAGAAATTACCGAATTAAATCTGAGCCAAATAAATATGAAAGTTCAAAATTTGGAATCTAAATTTCAAAGTGCTTTAACTGCATTATCGAATGAATTAAATGACCTTAAAACTCGGTCTGAATTTACAGCAGATCAGCATGTAAGTTACTTGCGGGAGGAGAATGAAAATCTCAAGAAAAAGAATGAGTTACTAACAGAAAAGTACAATAATGCTTTACTTGTCGCATCTGACCTAAACATGCAAATTAAGGAGCTTGAACTTGAAAAGAAAAGCTTAATAACAGCTGGTAAATTAATGCAATATGAGAATATCAATCAGTGTTGTGGTAATAAGGTAATAGAGCCACAAGCACAAACAACTCAGTCTGAACAGACCTCCTCTAACAGTGATAAAGTGACAATTATTCCCGATGCTGATGATTCTGTTTTATTAAACGATCATCAGGCCAACAATAATACCCTTAAACGTAAATACAAACGAAAAGGCAAGAACAATCGTCCAAAATTTATAAATAATAATAATATGCAGATTCCAATTCGTGAACATAGTGAAATCAACGTATTCTCCTTAAACCAAAAAATAATCTGAAAACCCCTCCTACGACAAAGAGAATCAGATTAATGAAACCTGGAAATCGAGCCGCTCTGAGTCTGAAAGTGGCGCAGCAAACATGGGAGCGTATATTCCGTGCTGAAGATGTTGACGAAAAGATCAAGTTGTTCAATGAGACTGTGATTCACATGTTGGACACGGAGGTGCCTGTCAAAACCATCAGAGTCCACAACTCAGACAAACCATGGATGACAAGCCACATTAAAATGGAAATTAAAGCTAGACAGCGAGCTTTTAGTCGTGGGGATAGTATAAACTATATACGCTTGTGCCATAAAGTCTCTAGTCTGATATCTAAAGCGAAAATAGTCTACTATGAAAGTAAAGCCAAAGACCACCGTAAATCAAACTCTAGTAAATGGTTTAAGTCCATCTCCTCACTAGTTGGCATGGATGGTACATCCAATCTTCCAGCAAACGGGTGCCAAAACTACGATCTTTCTGAACTGACTGAAAAATTACAGGCCGTTTTTACCGCCCCTTGGAATGGAATGATGTTAGACAATGCTGCTAGTTATGACCTAAATAATGTGCGACACCATCTTAAAGAAATTGATCCCCCCATACCATCGATAGGTCAGGTGAAAAAGGCCCTTAATGCATTAAAGGTGAAGAAGGCGACTGGCATTGATGGAATCCCTGCGTGGTTCTTGAAGCAGTATAGTGAAGACTTAGCTCTCGTAGCACATAACATCATCACGAGTAGTATAATTCAATGTAAATATCCCACCTTGTACAAACAAGCTCTAATAACCCCTGTGCCTAAAATTGTCCCACCGAAAAACATTGAAACCGACTTTCGTCAAATTTCTGTGCTTCCACAGTTAGCTAAAGTACTGGAAAAGATTCAATTGCAATTAAATTGTGCAGATCTTACATTAAAAGATAACCAACATGCATTTCTCAAGGGCCGTTCAACAATTTCAGCATTGATTGAAACTTCACAAAAATGGTTTGATAAAACTGATAACACTGCGCATGGCAGAAAAGGTATCCATGCTATTTTCATTGACTTCTGCAAAGCGTTTGATATGGTGGACCACCGAATTCTCCTTTCTAAATTGGCCTCTATCAACATAACTAAATCTTTTTGGCTGTGGATTCGAGATTTCCTATCCATGAGAAGTCAACAGGTAAAGCTACTTCAAATGTTGTCAACATCCGCTCCATGCCCAGCTGGAGTTCCGCAAGGCTCGGTCATCTCTCCTATGCTATTTAATGTATACATCGATGATTTAGAGGATGAAATCCCTGCAAACCTAACCGTCGATACCTCGAAGTATGCCGATGACTGCACACTCGATCAAGCAGTTGGAGCCGGGGAAATAAGCCATGTCCAACAGGCTCTAGACATTATCCAAAATTGGTCAGTGTCGAACAAAATGACCATCAACGTCAAAAAAACAAAGGACATGTGGATATGCTTCACGGAATCAGTATCGGAACCTCCTCCTGTTTATATCGGTGATGAACTAGTTGAAAGAGTGGACAAATTTAAACTACTTGGAATGGGGTTTCAAAACAACCTCAAATGGAACAATCATATATATTGAAACTGTTATACAGAAAGCTAACCGTCAAGTATATATCTTAAGAGAATGCAGGAAAGCTAATCTACCTGTGGAAGTAGGTATTACCCTTTATAAATCCAATATTAGATCTATTCTTGAATATGCCTCACCTATCTGGGGTGGCCTTCCAACTTATCTCGTAAATGAAATTGAACGAACCCAGACCCGCTGCCTCCGAGTTCTTGGTTATAACAATGACTGTCTACAAAGCCTCTCTGATCGAAGAGAAGAACTTCTGAAACGTGAAGCGTGGAAGATTATGAATGATCCTTCCCATCCTTTTCATACAAGACTTTTTAAATCAAATAATCCATACGATTTACGAACAATTAATAGTAAAAACACATTATCGCGAACTGAAAGACATAAACGCTCCTTCTTAGCTCGTGCAAGTGCACTCACATAGTTTTTAGTTTGTCTATACATACTTAAGATTCTTATCTGTATATAATGTTCTAAGATATTTTTAATGTAATTTGAATCAACCTGTAAATCCATTGTACTTTTATACTTAAGATGGATAAATAAAGATTATTATTATTATCCTATTATAAGCGATAACGATGTACACATTTATGGTTATGAAATCATACGTCGTGACAGGTCTGTGCTTAGTGCTGATGGGAAAATGTATGGTGGCGTTTGTTTTTATGTGCGCTCCAGCGTAAATTTCTCGCCTCGCCTATAGACCTGTCTATTGATCAAATAGAGAATTTGTGCATCGAAATTTCAAAACCAAGTTCTAAGCCATTTATTGTTTCGCCTTGGTACAGGGCGCAAGATTCGACTGTCGATAAATGCACCAAGACTGTCGACATTTTCAGCACCAAGACTGTCGACTGTCGTTTATCGGCAGGCTTGGTGCTGAAAATGTCGAATACTATTTATTAGGTGATCTCAATTGTGACATTGGCTCGCCTGTTTTCGACCATAACTCTAGGTCATTAACAGGCATTGCTGACCTATATGGTATGCATCAGCTGATATAAGCGAACCAACCTGTATTACCGAGTCATCTTCGACTATGATCGATCATATTTTTACTGATGCACCAGATAAAATTGTTTGTTCTGGTGTTTCGCATGTCGGCATTAGTGATCATAGCTTGATTTTGCATTTCGAAAGCTTTCAACAGGTATTTACAATAAAGGTTATTCTACCGTAACCTATAGAAAATGTAAAAACTTTGACCTTGATATAGTTTCCGGGATATTTGTGCACAGAACTGGGATGTTATAAACAACTATATAATAACCCAAATGATATATATGTGGCGGGTATGGAAGAACACATTTAACAATGTTGTTGAAAAGCATGCTCCTTTACGCACGAGGCGTGTCAGATCTTCAAAGTCACCGTGGATCACGCCTGAATTAAAACAACATATGCACAAGAGAGATATTCTCAAACTTAAGGCTGTTCGATCTAACGATCCTCATGACTGGGCCGCCTTTAAGAAGTTCCGGAATTATGTGACCAATGAAATTAAACTTGCTAAGGAAAACCATTATAAGAATGCTTTCCATGAAAACAAGCAAAATGTGAAAAAGACTGGTTATTGTTAACGATCTTACCTCAAGGAAACTATCTAGTTCGCATTTAAAGGAGATCAAAATAAATGGCTCTTTAGTCAGTGAACCTCAGGAGTTATCCGAGGCGTTTAACGAGCATTTCGCTAGTATAGGTCCTAAGCTTGCCGAGAAAATTCCTTGTATTGGAAATGGTGGTACACACCTTGACTATCTCACATGTCAAAATAGTGATGATGATTTTCAGCTAAACACGACAAATGCGTTGGTGGTATGTACCCTTTTGACCAAACTGTGCAAATTTAAAGCTACTGGTTTGGATAAAATATCAGCTAGGTTACTTCGTGATTGTGCTGACCTGATAGCGGAATCCATCTGTGAAATTTTAACTGCTCCATTAACTCTGGTATCTTCCCTGACGAATGGAAATGCTCAAAAGTCATTCCATTATTTAAACAGGGAGAGCGTAGGGATCTAAATAACTATCGCCCAATTTTATAATTCTTGAGGCCACTAATAACTGGTCCTAGAATATCGATCGAGGCAATGTTAATGCGATAGTTTTGCTGGACCTCAATTAAGAAGGTGTTTGATACTGTGGACCATGAAATATTGCTGTCAAAGTTAGGTGCATACGGTTTTGGGAGTTCTGTTGGCAACTGGTGTAAGTCCTATTTACATGCATGAACGCAATAAAAAATGTTATGTGAATGGTAATCTCTCCAGCGATCGTTTATTGCACTGTGGTTGCACTGTGGTATTCCACAAGGAACTATCTTAGGACCTTTGCTTTTTCTAATATACATAAATGACTTACCAAATTGCCTAACGCACTCCCAGCCACGTATGTATGCCGATGACACTAAGTTAACATTTGCTAGCAATGACGTGTATGATATAGACTATAAACTTAATCAAGACGTTGCAATAAATGGCTTATCGCCAATAAGCTAACTCTGAATCAATCTAAAACAGAATTTATGCTAATTGGGTCAATTTATATATATATAAGCAACAGCGTCAAATGTCAAATAAAAGCGATTTACTTACTTGCAATCGCTGATATTTTTGCTGCTACAAGCTTTTTTGCCTCCACAGACTATAAAGAAAAACGTTTTCATACTATATATCAATATATGCACAAATATTATATGTTTAATATTAAGTTGGGAAATGCAAAATTGCAAATCTATTCGAATCAAAATGATAATTTACTATGGATCAAGTTAAAGTGCAATTACATACATGTAATCAATTAGCTAAAACATATATATTTTCAAAGATCATGGTTTAAATGAGTCACAATTTTTAGGCATCCAAACTATATTTTACAAATTGCAAACGTACAATCTGTTTTGATAAATTCATTTTCTTTTTTCAAGCATATACTTATTGAAATGACAACTTACCAACAACTTAGTGAACTGTCTACTCTATAGTTCATGATTAAAATGTTATAAGCATTGCTTACGTTTGTCTTCTGATTTTCTTCCCATAATCTTAAAATATCATTCAAATCTGATCGGAGGCTAAAATTCAAACAGATTCAATGTGATTAATAAGAAGCTGAAGTATATGGATGAAGAAATCGAGAAAAATTTAACATGAACATCTTTTACCTGGCTTGGGACTTTAGCATATGATTGAACACTCTACAAAAGAAGCAAATATAATCATCAAATTCTTTCATGAAAATAAAAAAAGTATTCTTTCGTAAAAAGGTTCACCATGATGCGCAATGTTATATATCTTTTTGTTGTTTGACAATATTTTTCCATCTAAAGAGGCTATATCGAAAAATGAGGGAACAATAGTTTAACGTTTTGCTTAAAAATAGTAACTTCAGATGGCTAATGACCATCTGTTCAACCGTAACGTCGTAAGCTTATGCAATGGTTGTGCTACTGTCCAGGTATAGATATTCTATTTATTTATTTATTTATTTATTTATCTCATCTCATCTCATCTCATTTCATTTTGAAATGTTAGATACAATACAGTCTGCGACATAAACTTAGTATTCATTACACAGGATGGTTCGAATTACCACAGAGATTATACAATTACTTTATGGTTTCCGTGTTTGGATGGCCTGATCCAAACACGCGGGAATGTTGCGAGAGTTAAGAAAAGCGCGCGAAATCTCGAGCCGAAGGCGAGTGATTTTGCGCGCTTTTCTTAACTCGAGCAACATTCCCAAGTGTTTGGATCAGACCATCCAAATACGGAAACCATAAAGTAATTGTTTTATAAAATAACAACAACACGATAGTTTTCCGTGTTTGGATGGCCTGATCCAAACACGGGTTTCGACCAATCAGAGCACGCGTTATATACATGTTATTTTATAAGAATTCATCAATAACAGGGTTGCATGGATCAGGCAGCATTGCAGCTAGCTCGATAAACCGCATTCAATAATAAAGGTACGTTTGACACTGCGATTGGTCGAGCTTATTTCTGGATTTGCTGAATGTTAATAAAGAATATGGTCAGCTGGTTATGACGTCGGATGACGTATACGTCGTATTTAAAGAAATCGGCCCGACAAATCGCAGTGTGTAATCGCGTATACAGTGTAGCTTAACTCATGTGACTACTGTGGTTACTTGTAGGCCTATATATAACATTAAATTGTTTTGATAAATCGTCTAGTTTGACGTACTTACCTTGCACCCCGCTCATCCAGCGTCTGATATAGAGTAAATAATCTCTTCATTCGTTCTTTACTTGGCAATGAGATTGGCACTAGGCAACCAAGGAATACTCGTTCTACATGTATGCTAAACAACACGTAACAAAAAAACAGTAATCATTTTGTTGTTATTTTAGCCGTTGTTACATTGTCTTTAATAATGACAATTAAAAACACTATAACATACCGATCTTCAGGGGAATTCTGGTAATAACAATGTAAGATTTTTGTTGGAATCCAAGATACTTTTTTTTTGTCATCACTACTTACATCAGCCCTAGAAAAAGAGTTTTATTGTAATCATATAAGATAAATAAGATCTGTTAGCTAAGGACATCATAAAAACTGCTACTGAATAATAATTATACAACCTAACTTATGGAATTTTTTATAACCCAGGCGATGATCTATGAGAGAGTAAGAGTTATGGTTAAGTTAAGGGTAAGGTCTTGCATCGATCTTCTCATAAATTGTAGCAATGACTAATGCCGACCATGCAGAACAATAGAGTCTCACTTCGACAATCGCCCGAGTTATAGCAAAACCCCGGCTGATGACATTCTAATACAAGTTAAGGAGGCTCCCTACAGTAATGCATGGATGATCGCGGGACGAGAGTCAAAAACGCATGACAAGTACGTGGACTTTCCCACGCAAATTCGACGATCAAAACAAAACAAATATATTTGGCCCGGTTTTTTAAAATAATTTTTACCATTCTGAAAGATTTGTAATGAAAAAACCTTTCAATAATCCTTTGTTTTATGTGACAAAGCATCAGTAACACCGATGAGTGATTTTAACTATGATTTAAATCTTGACAGTAGTATAAAAGTGAATTTTTCAAAAATATTTTAGATATAATGTTCACTAAGAGTTTATAAAACATTTGTTAACTATTGTATAAAACTTTTAAAGGTTATAAAAGTCGTTTAGTGATACTTGCATGTTTTTTACAAGTTAAACAATAAAAATATCACATTTCTATAGCAAAATACCGACTTGTTCATCTTCAGCAAAATTACAAAACAAGGCAAAAATATGTCCAGCTGTACGGCTGTTAAAGTTCGTGAACTGAGTAAATGGCAGGATTCAATTGGTTTCAATCTAAGAAGTTTTAGACTTAAATCGATCTAACACTTCACAGTATTTCTTGGTTGTCCATGGCTCTCAAATATATTGAATAAACGTCAAAATCAGAAGATAAAAACAACATTTGCCACTCGTTTTTGCAAGATGAAAGCACATCTTGCACCCGCGAACTATCATTCACTAGTTAGCGACGCTTTTATATAAGGGGACATTTCGTGAAGCGTTGACCCAATTTTTTACCTTTATATGCGTTTTACTCTTTAGTTTCATCGGTAACCTATCTTCAAATTTTGACCACAAATTTTAATTTTGGTAAATTTTATATATTTCAATTCTTAAAAAAATCTATACTGTGAAAAAATCGCAGTACAGAGCATCATGCTCTATTGATATATGCAATAAAAAAGATAGGTCACCAGATTCGTTTTTAAGATACAGACAATTTTGTGCGGATAATTAGCATGTTAAATGCTGTCGTCATGTTGCCATGGCAACACTGACATTGTCAAAATCGAGTTCTAAATATTCCATAGCTGTTGAATATTGCTGCCGAGTAGAAAATAATGCGCTATCTGCATGAATAGGTCTGTATTGTAGAGATGTTGGGAAAGTAGGTCCAACTGCAGGGAGCCACCTTAAAACACATGCTAGTCTCTTTTACACTTTCACCAGACATGTAGGATGGAATATTACGCAAACTCCACGTACTGAAATTGTATACGTATCGTGTACAACATGACGTAGCGTGTACGTCACGTTTCTGTAAAAAGTTCCTTTAAGGTTTTATAACAAACATACTTACAGGGAGGCGAGTCCGGGATTTGACGCACCTCGGGTGGCTGGTAGCTGTCCGAACCTACCGAGCGCAGCTGTGTCAAATCCCGGACTCACCTCCCTGCAAGTATGTTTGGTTTTTATCTCATGCCATTTCGGGAAAAAGTACTGAAGAAATTACGCATTTTAGTATATAAATTCTTGTTTGGATAACGAACATTTTAGCCGCCAACATACTACGCAAACAAACAAACTTAGGCTTAAATTGAAGCTAAAAAAATTATATACAATACTCCCTTATTCTTGAAAAGAGAAAATGCACAGATTCTGCGAAAACATTGCCAAGGTTTATGAACCTGTCGAACAAATTTCGGCGGCCATCTTGAAAATACATCGATCCCGAACCCACCTCCTAAACATACGTCAGCAGGTGGGCTCGGGATTGAACGCACCTCTTCGGAGCCAATAGGAAAGCCACTTTTACGCTAGGTATGAGATAACCTAACGAACTCTGCACATGAGAATTTGTCAAGGTCTATATTTAAAACAAATAATTCTTACGCTGACATCTTCTTATAAAGCCTTCCAAGTGACATCATCGTATCTTTTCTAACATCGAACTAAAATTGAGACAAAATATTTCAAGTCAGATCTTACAATACTACCAAAATAATGGTGAAACTTCATTCCTTTCTGTTGGCGGTTTCGGGCTTAGTTTACAATTTTTGTTTTGAAAATTGTTTAAATCTGTTTACTGTATTAGTAGCAAGTTGTATAGGCACTGAATTGTTAGCACTGGTGCGAACTATGTAGAGTACAAAGTGAAAGGAATCTGGAACAGATCGACAAATACAGTAGTTTCTCTGAAAGTCTGCCCAAAACTTAATTCCGTGCATGGTTGGTCTAAAACATTTAAGAAAAGAGGAGATAGAATACCCGTAGAATGGGCGGGACTTGTTGCAATAGGCGTGAGAGTTTGTAATGTTTTTCAAGAACACGATTTATTTGAACAATTAAGAGACATTTCAAGGAAAGGCAGCCAGCTTTTGTATTGATTAAAAGGGCCAAGTTCGCGAAAAAAAAAGCATTGCACAGAATACAGTAATTATTAAAAACTATTCTATATATTTATACTAAGATATACCTTACGGTCTCTTAATCGCTCTGTGACAACATCAAAAAGCTAAAAAAGTACGATTTAGAGTATTAATTCTAATCAATTTCTAGTATCTATTGGCACTGTGAAGGTCAAAAACTAAGAAAACTGTCATGTAAACTATGGTGGTCACAGTTAAATGTATTCCTCTGACGTATTACTTTTAAATCTAGAAAGTCTGCTCCGCTATTTCGGTTAAGGCCTTTTTGGCTGTGTCGCTAAGACATACAGTAGTTGAGTCTGACGAAGTCTACATCTGAGGGTGTGCATACAGTCATATATAAAACCATATATTGGTGCCTCGATCAAATCTTGGCGTCAATCCACCTGGGCGTTAACTGGAGTCGAACTTTCAGTCTGGGATCATTGCATTCCCAGCTTCCCCTGGAAGACCCTTGGATGCTATAGATGCTTCTGAATAAGAGATGAAGGTTTAAGGCTTAGTGATATGAAGAAGTATACAATACCTTCTGTGATACATTGTTAACATTCTCTGATGCTGCCTCACAAATTGCTGTAACAACCTCCATACGTACTTTCTGTTCTGGGTCTCTCTGACGTTGCAGTAGTTTCTCTACAATTAGATGCGACAACATATTGTATTTGTATTTGGAATTTACGTTAGAAAATCGCTAAGCCTGCCATACCCCACGTTGCACATGCACAAATATACGTCCTGTCTTGTCCAATTCAATAAACTAAACAACCTTTTTACAAAACAATTTATCACACACCACACGAAACACAAGTCCTCGTATAAAACACTAATACGATAGTATATAAAATTATACGACGTTTCAAACAAGCTGTGTCAGACATGTCGCCTCGCGTCCGTGCATGCAGGTTATTCTAGGCTAAGAAAAGCAAGCCTTAAGTAAAAAAAGGTTTATCAAGTTTGTGGCTTTATATACTACAGAATACTAAGACTTTCGAGTTACAATCCAAGTTTCAATTAACATATTATAAAATGAAAGCAAAGAAAAGACCGCGACTGACTACTGACCAGCGTGCCATACAATGAATATGGTAATTTTTCTACGCAATTATCCATCATGGTTTTGAGCTGCTTGGGTATACGCCTCGTGAAAACGCATGAAAATATATATTTTAAACAGGGCATGTTACTTGCAGGTGAATTACATTAAAGTTTCATTTTACTTTCAAGAAATAAGCATTTTAATACCTGTCATTTCCGCAACTAGCTCAGGATGGTGTAGAAAGAAAAGCTTGGCATGTTTTGTACATTCAATTCGCACATCAGTGTCAATGTCCACAAATCTATGACAACAAAATTAGTAAATTAGTAAAAGCTTTTCCTATCTGAGGACTTTCTCATTGAGAAGTTACTATCTCTAATATACTCACATTTTCGTTATTAAATATATTTATTTATAGTTTCAATTTTATACCTATACTTATACTGTGTACATATATAAATAGTGTGAATAAATTGATTTGATTTGATCGTCTGGTGTTAGACAGAGCCAAACTGATAATAAAGTCAATATCATGACGAAAAAGAGTTAAAGATCAATTGCAGTATTATGTATTAATACATGTAGTATTATGTAAACAGCACTGAAGCATACCTGCCAAGGAAGCAATTCCACAAAGGTTTATGAGATTGAGCTAATGTAGATTCTTCATCAGAGAACATTTTGCCTAACAATGCAGCAACTGGAATTCTCTCGTTTTTATCAACACTCTGGGAAATATTTGAAAAAGATCAACAAACCTCCTTAACCCTTTTACCAAGTTGCAACTGCCAACCGTTGGATTTCTTAACTTACAGTATACTGTAAGCATATTTACACAATATGTTAAAGCTACATGCGAACGAAAAATCAAACATATACATTGGTAGGATTATTACAACCTCTGAAACAGTGTTGTTAGTACAGGTAATAGTATTACCTAAACAGTATAATTGTTGTATATCAAAATAGAATAAATTGGGAAATGAAATGTTACCTTGAGTTTAAACTCTAGCTGTGGTAAGACAGAGAGCAATATACTGGGACAAATGTTGTACAATTCATAAAGAACATCGTATAGAGAATCTTCCAGTCTACTTTCAGACGCTTTGTCAAAAAATAGGGCATTATTGAAGAACTACAAAATAGGAAACACAAAATTCATAAATAACTTACAGTCGAATTAGTTCACACCGATTTCACCCCGACCGCATATACAAGTGGACAAAAGCATCAAACGTTTCTCAGACCTTCAACTAGTTACCAACTTTGAATTTTTGATCGGTGCCCAAAATTTAATTGCTTTGAAGCTTGTCTGAGAGATTAATGACTTTTGTCTATATATTTCCAGCCAATCACTGTGACCGAGACAAAATCCCTCATTCTGACTTTGTCTTGTTCTCATGTGCATGTATGTTCATATAATTTTCATGAATATATATCTGGTTGCAACAACTTATATAGACTATCCATCCATAATTTGACATTAGACTTGAGTATATGATTCAAATGAGCATTTGCTACCTGTTGTATATGCGGCTCAATGGATGTGGCGGTTCTTTCAATCAGTCCACTTGCTAACTCGTACGCAGCTCGATTAGACGCCTAAACAAAAAATAAGCGCATAATGAATTACAAAACTTCTTATTTTATACGTCCCAAACATAAAATTATTTCATCTTTTGGCAAACCTTTTTTGGATTTACAATATTCTCCAACATGATATCAAGAAGTTCCTGTGGTACAGATTCTGCTTCAGAAAGAAGTGTCGACATTATATCCAACATAAAATTCTTCACCTTCTTACTATGTTCTTCTCTAAAACATTCGAGATTTATTGTAAAATGTGTCATGGCACACATTTTGAAAATTATTTCTATTCTATTATTACTGTAACTTGCAAACTTTATTCCAAATTGCATCAAATCAATCAATGGAAATCAAATCAATAATACACTATACCAGATATATGTATTACCTCACACTACTAAATATTATCTTGAAAAACTTTATAATAAGGTCAATAAACTCCAGCTGAACACAAAGAATCAATGTCTTTACTAAAGCAAGAGTCTAAGAATGGAATAAAATAGACGGTAATCTTTGTTAAAGTTCAGTGAATATCATATATGTTAAAATTCGCAGATATCACAACAGGAAATAAATCGGGCTTGGATACTCTTTCAATAGTACTGTATATATATATACGTTAACAATGGTATGACGAATAATGAGTATACATGACTTACCTCCAAAAGATGAAACAGTTTCTCATAAGACGTTCCATTTTCTCCTTTGGATTTAGCATATTTAAGTCCTTCCAGTTGACTGATGATCAGATCAAATATTGACTAAGAATATTTTATAAATCTTAATTAACATGTATCAAAAATCAAGCTTTTTTAAATTTTACTTGTACTGAAAAGTCGCTATCATGTAAAATCAATAACATTAATATGCGGGCTATAAACCTGAATATAAGACTTTCTTTTTCTTTTGGGGGAAGGAGAGAGGGTCAGTAGGGAAATTGAAAGTGGAAAAGAGGGGATAAGCTTATCCATAAAGCGTAATATCCAGCCTCAGGTTACATGTGGGCTGTTTACAGAACAGTGTACAAACATGGACTACTCAACTATTAAACACGAGATAGCCCTTATGAAATCAAGATAGCCTTTATGAAATCAAGATAACCTTTATGAAATCAAGATAGCCTTTATGAAATCAAGATAGCCTTTATGAAATCAAGATAGCTTTTATGATTAATACGTGTATTAATCATACACCGATACACGATGTATGGAATCGTTTACCGCTTTTCATGGGCGTAGGAACCAAGCGGGCATGTGGTAAGGTTCAAAGTGCCCCGTTTCTCCAAAGACGAGAATGAAAATGCCCTATTATAATGAAAGACGTGGTCCCCCCAGCATAAGGTTACTTCCGACGTTTTTCCCATTATCATTAACATGAAATTCGCAGTATGGAATGGTAGGTTTTGTAAATGTTTAATATGCGTATAGAGTAGAACGTTTCCTACAAAGGAGCATTCGGATATAATGTTGTCCGATCTTCAGTTTTGTTATAACTCTACCGTGTGTTTAGAGTCAGAACACATTAACGAGAGCTTATCACGACTGCTTTATGACTTACCCATAATTGATTTGTGTCATAGGGCGGTTCAGGAGCATAGATCCTCAACACATGTGCAAAACAACAAGCGGCGTAAAATCTAACATCTTTGTCTGCATGTTTTACAATAAATGTTCTGGCTAACACAGTAACTGTTCCAAGATAATCTTCAAGATGTTCTCCCTGATCAGCATCACTTAGGTCCTGGGCTATTTTCTATATCAAGAAACAAAAGATTGGTGTAACTTCACATTTAGCAGCAGCAATTTTAGTGAAGCGTGAAAGTGTTTTTGCAGTATATTTTGTTTTTTTTCAAAATTGTTCAGCAAAGTAATTAAATAGTTTGCATTTTACTCAATACCACAATTTGGGGCCAATAACTCTAAGATGAGAGGCTTTTCTGGCAAATCTACCTGATTAAACTTGCACGAGTGTGCCACCAAGATAAAACGCTCACTTGTTGTGATAATTTTAACTTACTGCGAGCAAACAAGCAAGTGTTAAGTTACGAGTTTTCCGCCTGCACAATCTCTTCACCATTTAACTAAGGATAAAAACGTGTGGAGAGATATATCTCCAATTACTGATCCAAGTCAAATCATATTAACTCGCATTGTATTTGACCACGTTAATTACTTCAGTTCAGAAGACTGTAATCAACTTGAGCCAAACACAAACCAACAGAGCACAGCCTGTGATCATGGAGTTCCTCAAGAAACTCATACCTACAGTTTTGCAATACTAAGGTGCTAATACAATTGTCGAGCGCTATACCCAAGTGTAGGGTTAAGATAAGAACTTTATTTCACGAGGGTAACACTAACAATTGACAAACTTGTGGCCCTCACAAAACTAGAACTCATTGAAAACTACAAGGAACCACCCATGATCAACAAATGACGAATCTCACTGACGAACGAGTTACCAACGCTGGATCGTACCTCAATGACGAATCCCTTCATGTGTTAAGCTGGGCATGGCAAACAGCCGTCCCTAAACAGTTGACATCGTAAATTACCTCCAGCTGAAAGATGGTGTACCTTACTGATCTTACAGTACACGAGCAACAAAAAGGGCAAAGACAAGAACTGACTTGCATGTTGGAGAAATCCATGTTGATGCTCGTATATAAGATGTAATGTACTGTATATAGTTTCAACTACTTTATGAACCACTTATATGAATATTACAAAGTTTTAATTGTCGCACAGTTTTAAACTTTTGTTGTATTCATAAACGTTGTGCTAATGCCAGCATGATCATTTGGAACTATATGAACAATTACAATTATACTTTATTTAGTTATATTTGTTATTGTGTAACTCAGAAATTGGACATTTCTCACAGCCAAGTAGCGGCACAGCAAGACATTCTCACTAAGCTAATAGATTAAAAATTTTAAATGAAAGCCAGAGCCCACAGAGGATTGGATGCGTGCAAATTACTATTTCCTTAAGTTGTTTTTGAAGCAAATTTTGGTTACTAACATAATACAGTTCCAACCCTCTGGTTGCTACAAATCTCAGTTCTAAAAGTTTTGTAGGAACCCTGTCCCCCTAGTGTCTGCCACTGTCTCTAACTTACCATACAGAGTGCAATTTTAGAAACAGAACTGCAGCATGAAACACTCTCTTATTTTTGTTCTCATTTCAGATAAGAAATTGCATGATAGTGACCGACTGTGTAATACTAGCAGCACTTTAATAAAGAATGAAGGATTTTGATTTGGTTAACTGTATTTCAACAATGGTTTTGACCAGTTTTCAGTTTTTATCAGAACCACTGCAATTTATTGTTGATATTTTTATAGTTTCACTTTGTATATTCAGTAAACATTTACTGGTAATTTTTAGTATGATTTTGTTAAGATTGCAGAGGTTTACAGCTGATATTATCAGAGATTGTTCCATTATGAATTTGTTCCAATTCAAGGAGAGTAGTTTAAAATGAAAACTGATTTCAAAGCATGAATCAGACATGGACTGGAGTCACTGAACCACAATTTTTGGGTTGGGACAGTACTCACTTAAACCATTAAGCTGCAATGTGCCCTTATGAACCCTACATTATTAATTTATTCTGGTTAAAACCAGACAATCTGCTGGTTAACCCATGCCAAACACTTTTCCTTTAACATTAGTAAAATCGCTCACCTTGTGGTGAGCAACAAGCTTGGAACTAGCAAAATCAAATACATTTCCCAAGATAGTGAGGAGTTTTAATCTCAAATTGGATTTGTATTTCACAAATAGTCCCAGAAAATATATATTGGGTCATTGCAGAAAACATCTACCCCCACTACAGAGGAAGTGGGAAGTTACCCCCTTTGGATGTCCTAGTACAGGTGGTAACTGGTAAAATTTACTGTTTCCATGACTACTGATTACCGTCTGGAGAATCGTAGAGTTTGTGTAAAGGCATTTTGTTGTAAACACAGTTTTGTGTAAAACAGTGGTGTGTTTAATAATTGATATGACATTTTATTGAACATAATCTTTAGAATTCTATAAAAGCTCAAATCTCCCTCAAAATGCAGGAAATGGCATTTCAGAGACTTCAGAATTCAAAATTTTCCAGGGGATCATGCTCTGGACCCTCCTAGAGGTTTGTCACACCTCCGACACTATGGGATGCTTACCTGTTAAGGTTCCTCTTTTACCTGCCCTGCTCTCAACTGTGGAGAACCCTGAGTATTCTGGGCAAGAATCAGCATGGGGTATCCTAAATATCACCCAAAGTTAGGGTTGGGCGATATTTCGATATTTTCAATCGTGATTATCGTATCGAAGGTAGAAACTTGAGTGACGATATATCGAAATTATCGTCATGCTCGATAACTATCGTGATATTGCTTTGCATATGTATATAGCTTTTATAAAATCCTAAAAAATTCTTTCAATTCCTAGAAAATATAGTTTTTGAAAGAATTAAACGAATTTAATATGATACAAAAGCTAATATTTATGTATTAATCCGCTGAACAATGAAATTGCAGGCTTTGCTTGCGCTGTGTGCCCGCGGTATTTGTGCCAGCGGAGACACAGCAAACGTTTGTCAAATGCTTTGCATGAATGGACACCGAACTGATATTACTTTAATTTGTTGTTTTACTTGTTTTTAATAAGATTATATACAAGCTTACTATGTTTTGATATTAATTAAAAAATTGAAAAATGTGGTCATTGTTTTTATTGCATTTATCGCGATATTATCGAATATTGTGATAATTCCCTTGACAATAATGGTGAGATGATTTTTTTTAATATCGTCCAACCCTACCCAAAGTGTCTCATTGGAGAATACAAATTTCATGTATACTGTGAATGCTCGATTTAGCACCATAGCATTTTAATATAATTTAAAGTTGAAACCTTTGGATGTGGCACTAAATTAAGAGTGGCCCTCAACCAAGAGCGGCACTTTTGAGCGTGGCACTGAATCAAGCATTTATGGAAATATATAAATTTATTAAATATTCATGAAATAAATTTATTAATTAAATATTCATATTACCAAAATTGCCGATTACTGAAGCCGATTATCTGGAGGCCAATTATTCGAAATAATGAGCCGATTATTTGAAATAATCGGCCGATTAATCGGTTTTACCGATTTTTTTAGGTTACTAGTTACCAGTCCCGCATAGATTTACAAATCATTGCAACATAGTTTATCCGCTACGTAAGTTATGTAAATAATTTGCGAAGTTTGTGAACCTCGTGGAAAACATTCAAAATAACAAACAGACTTTGTAACCATTTCATCAAAAAGTTACTACGGTTCCCGATTGAGTTTACACACTAACACATGCATGATTTGCACGTGTAAGTTTCACGCGGCAAACACACACGTTGCTATGTGGTTGTATGCTTCCTCACCCCACAGACATAAAGGAATTTCAATATCTTGATGCCTGTCACGACTTGCAGTTGATTTAAAAATAATATATAGGGCTTAATTACACAAACTTTGAAGCAATTTTAGTTTGAATTTCTATCGATGCCAATGGAGTATCAATCTTTTTAAGCGCTATATACTGTTTTAAAATGAAACGTGCAAGTCGTAGAGTCAAAGTTCAACCGTTGGCCTTAGCATTTGATACACTGTGTGAATGTAATCACTGTGAAACATATCTAGAACTATTGTATTCAGGCTTACACAGTTACGGCATGTGCTTGCATTGTTCGTGATCGTGAATGCTGAATTTACAGCATACATAGATTATTTTATAATAATCGGTAATCGGCTGATTATAGCGAAGTAATCGGCCGATTACCGATTATTTTGAAATTAGCCATTAATTGGCTTTGCCGATTATTTTCCGATTAATCGGCTCATCTCTAATAAAAAGTAGCTGCTAATCGGCTCTGCCGATGTTTGGCCGATGTTTTGCAGATGATCGGCTCATCTCTACATATGACAATGAGTACTATGAATATTAAATAGATAATATAGTTTTAAATAAAACCATAACATGATATAAACAACAAAAGCGGTCCTACCAACCCATCAACTTGACTTACTTTTAAACGTCTTAGCAATTCATCTTTACTTAAATTTTCTGCCAACTGTTTGCTACCGGACCTCTGTGGTCGTGGTGGACTCTGAATTGGTTCCTTTGACTTTGGCATAGTTCATGCAGCAAACAAAACAAAATGTCCGCTCTTTCAACCTTCCATACACCCACTTAACTTGATCAATACACCACACTGATCAATTATTTTTATACAATAAAACCGTTTTGCATCGCATAAGAAAAATACTGTTTCTTGAACATCAAAAATAAACCATATAAAAAGTTTAATATTTTTTTGTTAAAAGCACTAAATCCTCGCTCCCATGCATGGCGCGAAATTCGACTTCTCATGGATTGTTCGCTGACCACACTGTGGGCCTTGAAGAATCCCCCAGTCATATCAATCCTTAATCTGTGGTCATATGCAGAGGGGGGAGAGCACTGATTTCGCATGAAAAAGGTAATTTAGGTTGTTTCATTCAATTATTTTATTTGCTTTATTTTAAAATGTAGATATAATGACAAAAACTAATCATATTTCACTTTCTCGGACAGATAATTACTTAATATTCGATTGAATCCCCGCTACAGAAATCCTGTATAAAAGTACTTGATCAGCATCGACGGAAAATTATATACGGAATACGTCGTATACATATTTCAGCTGGCACGTAGTGAATGCTTTTGTGGTCACATAGAAAAAGAAATAAAGTAAATATACAGACAGGTACGTTGGATATTCAATATATATATAAAAAACATAATGTAAAGTGGGGTTTTTGGAGGGGTGCCAAGGGGGAGGGGGAGGTTCAGGTCTTTATATGCACCATTTATATCCCAAGCCTCAAACACCCAAGAAAAATTCAGAATTGACCAGTCTTTACCAAAATTTCCTAGGACACTGGAACTGGGAAGTGCATGCGGAAGTGGAATGAGATTGCATTCACATTTGCATGGTAGCCTGCAATCCTGCATTGTCCTAGCCTGGTTTGCCTGGCTCCCACTTGAGCGAGGCAAGATCCCAGCATTGACAGACTATTAAGCAGGCAAGCTGGGCTGGAAATCAAATTATCATAAACCTAAATACCATCTATAAGGTCCAACTAAGTAACAAATTAACAAAATTAAGCGTTCTGAAGCTGTTGCCACCAACAAAGTTTTGTGCCAACATCATGTAGGAATTCCTTGCTACCAATTGCTGGGCTAGCCTACCTTGTTTGAAGCAAAAATAAACTGGCCTGGCAAAACGAGCCAGTTTCTCATATGAACAGCCGTTAGTGTAGGGGTAGTGTGGGAATTAATGTATGGAATTAATGTATATAATGATTTTCTCCCAAAAATGCATTTCCAATTCACTTTATTTATTTTGGAGCTCTCCTTTGATTTATACAAGATGCCTGTTGAGGTGTTCAATCCAGCTATGTACAGGCAAATTAAAACAACTTGTAGCTGGGGGTATAATTGAGGAGGTGGATGTGACTCAAGAGGCTTAGTTCCCCTGTTAAACCTTATGTTAGTAGGCAAGTTTCAAGTTTCACCTTTGTTTATACCAAGAGCAACAACGTTGTTACCACCCCCTCCAGAAGGCAACACAATCATTGATTCACTGACCTTTTGAGTGCTTAGCATTAACACAACCCCCCCCCCCCCCCACACACACACACACACACACACACACACACACACACACAGAAAACTATAATGTCTTCTAATTATTTGAAAGTTTTTTGTCTTATCATCTGTTATTACTATTTTACTGTAACAGCATCCTACATATAGTGCCCCCTGATTAAGATGCAGAGCTGCCAATGGAATTTGCCAGGCCCAACTAGGCTAAATTTTCTATGCAACCTGGCTACAATGACATAATTTTATAAGAGGTGCACCAGAACCAACATTCTAAGTTCCGGCTGGAACCAGATCTTGCTGGAAGCTGAAAAAAATATCCAGCCAAAGTTCCAGCCAGAACTGAGTCTATTTAACCATTTATTGTTATATGTTACTTTTTCTGATGTCATACAGACATACACTTTAAATTATGAAGGTCAAGCCTTATTGGAAACCATGTCAATAATGCGATCCATTCAAAAATAAGTGTGTTGACATTCATCAGTAAATAAACTTGATATTCTGACTCCAAAATAAGATAGACTTCCAGTTCCAATCATGCCTTTTTATTCACTTTCATAAAAGTTTTTCTTTAATAATAGATTAACCCCTGACCTGGCCTTCTAAAAATTTTAGAGACTAGTATGTCATGCTGATAGTCTAGGTAATAGTGTAACAGTTTCAAAAAATTAATAACTAAGGTATGAAAATAATAGTGTAAAAAGACGTTTGCTGTGCTAAGCTGATGTGATACTCATCAAATATATATCAATTAAACTACAATTTTTCCCGCTCCTTTCCTCCGTTGCTCTGAGGAACGTCAATAGCAATTGTTGTGTACCCTGGCCCATTGCCAGATCAGGGCCTCATCAGATCGTTGTACAGTAGGTCGTTCTTTGCTCTTTTTAGGTTTGTTATAAATCGTTGTAAGTCGTATAATAGGTGGTCGTGGGCTCGTTGCAGTTAGTTACAAGTCGTTCCTTCACAAAGATGTAGTTAAACATAGATTTAAGCGAAGATAACGGCAGATATATCATTCCTGTGGTCTTACTGTGGCCGCAATGTGGCTGTGCTACTGTATCAACGTCATTTGCCTGCATGGCTTTGAAGTGATGGGGGAAATGTTGTGTAGATCTTGCCCTTCCTTTCATGCAGTTTAGGCTCTGTGGAGTGGTTTAATCATTTTTCCAGTTCAAATTCCGCTGTTCCTCGCCTGCATGTAAATAGTTTCAATTAGACAACGCTCCACTCAAATTCGTGCACATCCCACATTGATAATCAGATCATAATCAGGTCTTACTGCGTTCTTTCCTCGGGGGGGGGAGGGGGGCGGCCCGTTTCAATGTCTCGTTTCAATTGGCAAGTTTTTTTGTCTACTAGCTCCCTAATGTTCCTCGGTACCGACGCCATTTCCAGCAGCCCAACAAGGCATCAAACGTTGCAAAGGTTGCTCGGAGGACAAGCGACTCCGCATCGCAGATTCTCACCGCTATTTTTTGCCTAGACCTTTCTGTTTACTAATTAAGCCTGCAGCACACGAGAGCTATCCCCTGAGCAAATTGTTATTTGTGCCCGTTTGCTCAGCACTTAGCTCGCCGTATACGCGTGAATTTCACCGAGTTTTAGGCCTCATGCAACCTTGAGTCGAAAATCAAACGAGCCCAAACAAAATAAACACCAATAACAGCGCATTCGTTTGTCACATGACGTCTAGATGGCGGCATGAAGTAGTCAGCGAGAATATTTTGGAGGACACACTCGTTGATTTACATACTGTCTTCATTTAAACGTTGTCTATTTAACTACTACTTTTTATTAACTTCTAATGTTTATAACCCAGAATTGCCGCACACCTACAAGACTGTATGTATCAAATGTCATCAAGCTCGTCCTTTGGATTCACTCAGTAACACTCTGTGCTGCTAGTGCACTTTCTTATATTGTGAGGTTATTCATTGACCTTTTTATGTTTGTTCACTTTTTGTTGTGATGTACTATTTAGTGTAACTCTTTGTATATATGCTATTTTTTATGTATTTTGTACCTATGGGGAACCCGTTATTGGAGCTTCGGCTCTGTGGGTACGCCCTACCTGTATTGGGTGAAATAAATGGCACCGCCTTCTCCCCAGCTCTTCACCTACACTATCTGTCTAAAATATATCCACAAACTGCTGAATTAGTCTGTTGTTCATGTAAATAACAATTAAAGTATCTAAAACTGACCCTTTTCATCAAGGCTGTCCCTTGCACTGGAACAGGGCCGTTCTCCTTTGTGCCCGGTCGAATTTATGAACTATCTGGATGTTCATGGCGGTTCACCTGGTCCCCTCAGGCTAGTATTATACTGGTCACTTTGGCAGTTGCCGTGTTGGTGTTGCCACCGCCTTTGAAGGTGCTCTAGGTTGTTCCTTCCTAGGTCTACCCATAGTCGATCAAGACATGGTCTGGAAACTCGGCCAAAATCTTTGTTCTATCTTTTTGTTCATGTTTATGCAAACTTGTGCACGGTGAAGACAATGAATTTTTGGCACAATGAAGCAATCATCCAATGGCATCATCTCGTCAAATCACTCAACCGTACTGTTGAAATATTAATAAGCAAAATTTCAAAAGATTTGTGGACGGTGAAGCCGTCTCAACATAAAATCTTAGCTCATTATAGACGCTTTGAAGTTGGCCGAGTTTCCAGACCATATCTCTATTGACTATGATCTACCTCGCACCCCTTACTACCTATGGTGGGTGCCGGTGGTACTTTCGGTCAGTTTATGGAGTCACGTGTCCATGGCAATCTGCCAAGGCAAGTCCTCTTCAAGTAAATAACGTTTGCTACGTATTCGGACTTGAAGGAGAGACGATTCTGCAGGTAGGCGTTGGCATATAGATACATCTCAGATACTCTACCGACTACCGTTTATTAGTATTTACTGGATGTGGCAGGGACAGGATCAGAAATTTCCAATCCAGTTGAATCTTGCTCCCTATCTTTAACTCAATTATCACAAACTCCTCACTATTTCAAACATAAACCATTTACCTCATCTCCTCGCTATCTCGAGTATTGTTGTGTTCCTTGCCAAATTAGCACCAAATATTTCGAACTAAGTTGACTGACAAACGTCACAGAATGTAAGAACACTTGGAAACCATAATAGAATCACCTTAAGACATATTGCTGTCATACCAAACAAAAAATATGTGTGATTATACATTACATTACATTATACTTTCCGTTGTAATTGATTTGACTGTGGAAATCAAATACGTAAAACGGACAGCATTATAAGACAATGTTTGTTAGTCACTGAACCACGCACGTTCAATCCCACATGCACACAATTATTTCGAAACCCGGAGCTATTTCAAACTATCGTTTGTTTCGCTGTAGAGGTCGAGATAACAGGGTTCTATACTCTATAGTAATACACTATTTAGATATAGTTCTCCTAATTTTCAATATAATATGTACTGATGTTACTGTACTTACTCATTCTATTTAGAATAGCAGTTTACAATGCCACCAAGAGGAAAAAGAAAAGCAGCCAAAGAAAATCAAACAACTAAGAAAGCTAGAATTGAAAAATCCAGGTTAGATAATTATGTTTTGTAGATATTGTAATTAACTTTATATAGGATGGAAATTATCAGCAGTGTAGCATACTTCGTCAAACGATTTTTGTGACAAACACAGTTCTAAAAAATCATTATTTTTCTAAAAAACTGAGGAAGGCTGAAATGTTTCTAAGCATTGACCAATAATATAGCAAAGATACTTGGTCTTCTTCGTTTTGAAGTTGCTGAATCGTATGTTGTTGTCTATTATATAGTGAAACCAATCGTAAAAAGGACGATTTATCAAAACCATTTTCAGTCAAAAAGTGCAAACTTTGGTTTGAAGAATACGCAGGTACAGTTAGCAAAGTTCTATTTTGTTATTTACAAATGTCAAAAAAGCAGGTTGCAAACCATTAAAATATATAAAATCTCAATGTCTGGCTTTTTATTCCTTTTAGATGAACAAGATCTAATTGGTCCAGAAGGAATTCAAAAATTATGCAAAGATTTACACTTAGACCCTGAAGATGTAAGTCATTCTACATACAGTACAGGACAGTGCAGTGCAGTACAGTACAGTACAGTGCAGTGCAGTGCAGTACAGCACAGCACAGAAAGTGAAAACGTTTAATTTATAGTAACGTACTGTAGCAACCGCCGCTGTTAAATCTTTAAATATCTTTGGTCAGTTCGAGTTTCCGTACTGCACGTTCCCAAAACGCCTTATCTGTTAAAGAGATGGATAAACAATGCTCCAAATAAGCATCAAATAAGGTTGTGTAACATTGAAATATATGTTCTCAAAATGAAGTAAGCAAAATATGAACACGTGCGATTTACACAAACCGCAGACGCATTGTAAACGCATTGCGAACGCAAAATATCCCCGGGTGGGGGGGGGAAGCAGATTTGATTGGTTTTTCTTGTTGTAGTAATACAGTGTAATATCTAAACTAACTGGGTGTTTATGAATTGTTGTAGATTGTAATGCTTGTTGTTGCTTGGAAGTTAAATGCAGAAAATCTTGGTTTCTTTAAGTTCAGTGAATGGTCCACAGGAATGGGATCTATGCAGTACGTTAACAATTATTTCAATTTTGAATAATTTAAAATATGATTTGAAATTAGCACTTATTTACTGACACATGCAGGGAATACTGTGTTTTTTTTGTGGCCCCGAGGCCGCCCTTGTTGCCTGGGACGGAGCCACAAAACGCTTTTTCCCGATGTTTCAGCAAAAAATGTTATGCTGTATCTAAAAGTTTTGATAGAAATAAAGAAAAACAAAGTAAAAACTTGACTTTAATTCCCGAATTTTGTGATTTTCCTCTATAAATGTAATGTTGCTCGTTGCCAATGGTTACGCGGAAACATCGCGATTTTTGAACCAATGCATGAAGAGCCACCGAAACTACTAAATTAACACTTATAGTATATAACATTGTCTTGAAATTTGTACAAGAAAACACAAAGAAATCATGACCGCGTAAAGGAGCTTGTAAATCTGATACAAAATCTTGCTGATTTACATAAACTTTCTTAAGTTAATTTTTTCACCAAATATGGTCTTCGTATATATATCTCATTTATATAATAAATCATATTATTTTTGTTACGTTCTAGGTGTGATTCTACCAAGAAACTTCAATCCAAGTTAAAGTCTTTAAAGAGCTTGATTAACGATCCAGTTATATTTAAGAAGATGTATAGATATGCATTTGATTTTTGCAGGGTATGTCGTCTTTAGTCACTGCTTACTGTACGTATGGATCAATACATCTACTTTGAATCCTTTCTCGAATCTAGCCATTCAGTAGCGAGAATACTGGTGTTCTTCAACGAGAGGAATCTTTTTCTCCTTACGATTCTCCTTGCGTGACTCACACCTGGAAAAAGTGGTTAATTATTTCTCGGATCCTGAATTTGCTATTTTCGAATATAATATATCAATAGATACAGCTTCCATTCTGCACAGCTTTCATTCCCACGCCAATCTGGAATGACTGGCCTTATATAATTACTGATACACATTTTATTTTTATATTTCGCTATAGAATAAAGATCAACGTAATTTAGATATTGATATGGCAATGGAAATGTTAAAGATCTTACTCTGTGGTTCTTGGACACTTTTAGATCCCTTTGTTGAATTTATAAAGGTTTATATTGATAAACTTGTTCTATTTCATTTTCACAAACTAAGACAGTTGCCTGCAGGTGTCGATTTCCATACTAACAAACACAATTTCAAAACATTAAACAGTGATTTCCTGAGCTATTCTTAAATCTCACAATCCCAATCCTTACGCTTATCCAAACCCTAATCCAACCCTTTTCCTAACCCTAATTTCTTAACCCTAATTTCTTAACCTATTTTTTTGTCCTAACACAAATCCCAACCTGATCTCTCTCTCCTCCATATAGGCTTACATGCATCTTTCAAGGAAAAAGTGAGCGCCCAGATAGTGGCGGGAAGAATTGTTTCCCATCATTCTCGGCGCGCACGCCTCTCTCCTTGCCGAAACCTTGTGTAAATACTTCCTGGTCCTATTCCCAATCCTTATTTAATACCCACCCTGATCGTAACTTTAACCCCACGTTTTTGTGTCGTCATTTGAGGACATGTATTTGGATAGTCGCCCAATCAGTATCGGACAGATTATAAGACAGGTGGCAACCGCCAACCACCCTCCCCCCCCCCCCAATAATTTCTGAAAGTCTTTGAATGATAGCTGACGGGCAACCATAAAAGCAATAATAGGCTATAATCTAAACACATTCGCATGAAATTTAAGCCAAAAGAATGGAGGATTTCAGCAACAAGAGGGTCGAAATATGTTGGCAATCTAAATTCGCACCCCCAATATTTCGCGAAGTGTCCGCCACTGCGCGCAATACTTTAACGCCACATACAGTATTTCAATGCATTGCTTTTTGTCCTTACAGCAATCTGATTACAAAGTAATCAATAAAGACCAATGGTGTAATGTATTAGAGTTCTGTAGAACAGTAAAACCTGATTTATCAAATTATGACGTCGATGGAGCATGTAAGTTGGTTTACATCGTTCTTGAAGACAACTGCATGAATAGTGTAGTGCATGAAATATTGTTTTGGCAACAAGTATTTTTTTGGAACAATTTGTGGGGACTCTCTTGACACAAATGTGACAATCCAATCTTTTCAAGGCACGAAACGAAGTTTTGTTAAAAATACAGATGCTTTTCAGTTTTCGTTTTAAATTAAGCCTGCATTATAGCAAAAAGGAGAACGTCTTTTCTTTTATCCCCGATAAAACTATAAAATAGATAATAGGTTAAAGGAGCTCTGAATAGTCTAATTCTTGTGTCCTCACAGAACTGACTTATTTCAAACCTTGAGACGAATGCACTGCTAATTTCAAAAGTGAGAATGTTCCAAGTGTTCCAATCTTGACTTTCTGAGATTGAAATTCATGTTCTACTAAAGTCCAAAGAGTATTGTTGGAAATCAAGCCATAATAGACCTTTTCAGTTGCTATATTGAACATACAAGTTAAATACATGCTAAAATGTCCTAAAAGTAACTAATTTTGAAATGATATACCTATCTTTTTCAGGGCCTGTGATGTTGGATGAATTTGTAGAATGGTTCAATAATCACCAAAACTCGTAGAATGGTTCACAAACGGTAAATTGTGTAAATCGTTACTATACATCCACAATTGCAGTGGCGAACTGTATCCATAGCAACCTAATGTCGGATATCAATCCAGGTTATGTAGAGATATGATGTACAGTATATTGAGTTTGGGGAATGAAAAGGGTAATGTCACGAACTTACCTTTTAGAAAAAATTCATTTCATATTATATTTATTGATTGGCCGTTGGGAGTAGTTTGTAATATATGGTGCATGTATACCTAACTGTAGATGTCTGGCATACATATTTTCATGTGCAAACCAATTAATGTTATAATAGTTAAAAAACTTATCGTGAATTTTTTATTGATCTGCAACATCAACACATGAATGGTTTAGCTAGACATGATTAGTACTCCCAGGTTGCCATATCTATATATGTAAAAACGTATATAAAATCTTTATAAAAAGTTTTGTTCTGTTTTCAAAATCACAAAGAAATATAAATTTTTCAAGAACTTTAAATGTAGTAGATTTATGTCGCTCGCGATGTCCAAAAGCAGCAGGTTCTACGAATCTCAGATGAGTCAAATAGCGAACAAAATTTGTGTACATTCACTATAATCTGCCAAAGTTTCTAATCTCCATGGCGTAAATACATATTGGAATATATAGTGTATGAGATTTAAGTTATTTATTTCCAAAGACGTGTAGGTGTCACATTTACTCCCATCCCCTGGGTAAGATATGTTAAGCTTGGTGTATCCTAGTACCGAACTATAGGTTTCCAATCGTAAGACTTCGGCCAAAGTAGTGTAAAGGGATAAACAGCAAAAGCATACTTTGAAAGGCCAGAAGTTAGAAAATAGTTTTAAATCGTTTGTGCCAGATCGCCAGACAGGAACTCTTTTCACCAACTATGGTAATTCACACTAAAAATCCAAATTTACCGTAATCCAATTAGAAACGTGGGGGTCCAGCAAAAGTAGTATTGTGCAATAAGCTGCCGTATAGTGGGTTGCTGAACTATCTAAAACGATTAAAACACTTCGGTGTTGATATAGAGTATATGCATGTATAGCAAACCAGGAATTGCTATGACAGATCTCGCTGTTAAAAGTGCTCGATCATGCAATTACTCGCACCCATTCCAAGTATTTGTTATTCTTCAAAATTTCATTACCGCATATTGATATGTTCGTATATGGAGGTCGAAAATTGTTTTACTGCATGGAGCGAGTCAATCTAAGAATGATACGTCATTTTGTGGCAAGGCTTACATATAAAAGGTATAGGTAAAATTAATTCATTTCCATTCACTTGTGATGATAATTGCAATAGTCAATTTTTCAGTTGCATGCAGGTATTGAATTTTAAGTGTCTTTTTGTTATCTTATTGTAGCAGGTACTTCTCATGATAAACAAAATGGCGGTATCATTATAGAGTTTGTAAACTGCTTTGGTAAGCTGTCCAAGCATGTATAAAGGTATGTTGTGGTTAATTATTTCATTCTATATTTTTAGTTATTTTTATTACAAGGCATATTTATTATTTTTTAATATATTTTACAGCTTTCTCCCTATTGATCATTTGGGCAACAGGTATGTCTTCGTAATTGTTGTAAATTTTAATTGTTATGCAGTAACAATATATTGAGACCTTAAAATTGAGTCTTTATTTCAACACATCCCTCAACTTAAGACACGGTCTCAATCTGTCCTTGTAATACATCAAACAGCTTTTACATAAGAAGTATAAAATATATATGTGAAGAAGTACAGGAAATGTGTACTGAATGAAAAGACTGTATGTCAATTAAAACTGACGTTTACTACCAAATGTATAAACCCTCGCTGAGGTTTAAGTTTCTGCTTCTTGATGTTTTTAAAAGGTTTACATTTGTATACACGAAAAGTAAGCTGCAAATCACAAAGGTCAGTCCGAGGCTATTGGCAAAAGATCGTAATAGTGTATTTCTATTTATTGTGTAGGAACGTTTGCTAGCAGATATCTGCCTAGTAATGGTAAGTAAGTTAATACTACAACACTTGCGTGTAATATATATATATATATATATATATATACCTCGAACTGGAATCGAACTTGAAGGTTGAAAACCCAAAAAGAAATGTTTGCTATATAGGCCATTGCACTGGCACAACAAAATGTTTGGACTTTGCTGGCAAACATTTCGCCTGCCGGAGAGAAAATTTTCTTTCCACAACAATTTCAAGGGTGGGCAGACTTGGAAACATTTGAATAAACGTCAATATTTTCAGAATTAGTAACAGAAATGTTTATTTTACCTTAGATTATATTGGATGTTATCGTGATGACAAAGAAAAAGGAAGAGACCTTCCATTCCGTCCTCAAACACGCACACATAACCGTGGCGATGCCTTATCTTGTGTTTTGAACTGTGCTGAGTCTGGTTTTATATACGCTGGTTTACAGAATGGAAATTTATGTTTTTGTGGGAATAGATATGGTCGCTACGGTCGTGTGTCAGATAAACATTGCGATTTGAAATGTCTTCAACCTATTGGTGTTCAAATACAAAGTATAACTGATGATGTTTTCAACTCTTGTGGAGGGAAATGGGTCAACTCAGTTTATTCAGGTATGCACTTGATACATATAGTGGCGTGCATATCTTTATTTATTATGTGCATGGCAAAATTACCGACTTTTCTGATTGGTGCATGGGGAAGAGTACAATTGTTTCATTCTTTCCATACAATTCAGGATGGGGACGAGGTTACTGTGCTAATAAATTAGGAGTGGGATTTGAGCAGAAATATTTGAGTAGGATGAATTTGAGTAGAAATATTCAAAGTGACCGTTCAACAGAAGTGTGACACTTCCCTTCTTCGTATCAAATATAGAATTAATATGTTATAAATATTTGAAAATTAACGCAGTGTGTTTCCAGAATGAATTATTTGTTTGTTTTTATCAAGAATGAATTTTGTCAAATTTGGCTTAATTGTATTCGCTGTCATTTGATTACTATACATATATAAGATTTTAGTTACCTCACGCATGCAATAGTTAGCCATTGTGTGTTTGTACATGGTCAGGTAATGACTGATTTCTCCAGAATGTTCCAGTATGTGATGCATTGTTAATGTATTACCAACTGAGCTCTGATTTTGAGCTATATTATAAATAGATTTCATGCATATATACCATATTACTGGGAAAACAATTCATGTTCACGTATAACAGTTCTTTTTTGCCTTTAGTGCGTGGTATTCAGTATCAAGAAGTCAAAGATGTTTAGAAGATAAAGATAATTAATAATAATAATACGTTTTTGAAGTACACAATCATGGAAGATCCATAATTTTATAGTTGTAATCAGTACCATTAGACTGAATGTTTAGTCAATGTCAAAGTTTGTACATATAGGCAACATTGTTCTCTAACGTACAAACAAACTCAAAAAAAGACACCGGAAATATATTTTAATGCTGGTTTAATCTATTTCAACTACTCAACCCCTTACTAAGTATAACATTTATATGATTGATAAGATATTCATGCTTGATCACTGTAACTATACACCTAGATGTCTATATGTTACTAGTTATATTTGCTGACTATTTTGTAATAAAATCCCTATATCGCAACTCGTTCTTGTATCTTTTATCCGCCTTATATCATGCATTTCTAAAATTTTAGATGCTTCCTTTGCATTACAGTTGGTTTTGTATTTATTTTTTGTATCGTATACCTTATGTAGGTGTAAACTTGTCAGTATAAAAAAACAACCAACGCTAGACCAAGCCAAATTTTGGACTTAAAAGTTCCTCTATCGTCTTATTTGCTTCCATGTCGTCTTCGTCCAGAGAACAAAATAGGTTGGAAAATTTGTACAACTCTATAGAAAAGGAAGAATCTTTTTAATAAGTGGTGGGTGAGGGGGGGGAATCCCCCCAATAGTTTGTAGCAAAGTTGTAACAATAATATTACAACCATGAAAGCATTGGTAGGCTATAAATTAAGCAAATTTGCAACAAAAAGGTGATAATATGGTGACAACCTAAATCCCCCCCAACCGAACTCCTCCGCTGTCTTTATTAATAATCACATTTACTAAAAAAGTTAAATACAAAAATTACATTTAAATAGAATATTTGCTTGCTAATAGGAATTTTATGCCTTCCGTCTGAGACATTGGGTAGATAAGTTGGTTATTATAATTATATAAACAGGAGGTCCTAAAATACTTCTAGGGTGCTGGATGATTAAGCAAATGATTGCAAAAGGGGTTATAAACTACCATTATTTGCGGTTCGAATCAGTCGCATTCAGTTTATTATCAAGTGAACACCACTGGTTGAATATATCAATAATTATTAATAAACAGGTAAGAATTATGTTTTATATTTCACATTGCTGATGCGACTTATCAGTCTCATTGCATTTAGAGTTTTAAGGTACCAGCGTTGCTGGGCATATTTACAATGATTAATATATCCCGTCAATTTGTGTCCCATGTTGTTGGGATTGTATAGTACAATGTTCTCCATGTTTGTGGAGATTGTTTTATTTGAACTGTTCTCCATGTTTGTTGGAGATTGTTATATACTTGAACTGTTCTCCATGTTTGTTGGAGAGTATTATATACTTGAACTGTTCTCCATGTTTGTTGGAGAGTATTATATACTTGAACTGTTCTCCATGTTTGTTGGAGATTGTTATATTTGAACTGTTCTCCATGTTTGTTGGAAATTGTTATATTTGAACTGTTCTCCATGTTTGTTGGAGATTATTATATACTTGAACTGTTCTCCATGTTTGTTGGAGATTGTTTTATTTGAACTGTTCTCCATGTTTGTTGGAGATTGTTATATTTGAACTGTTCTCCATGTTTGTTGGAGATTGTTATATTTGAACTGTTCTCCATGTTTGTAGAAGATTGTTATACTTGAACTGTTCTCCATGTTTGTTGGAGATTGTTATATTTGAACTGTTCTCCATGTTTGTTGGAGATTGTTATATTTGAACTGTTCTCCATGTTTGTTGGGGATTGTTATATTTGAACTGTTCTCCATGTTTGTTGGAGATTATTATATTTGAACTGTTCTCCATGTTTGTTGGAGATTGTTATATTTGAACTGTTCTCCATGTTTGTTGGGGATTGTTTTATTTGAACTGTTCTCCATGTTTGTTGGAGATTGTTTTATTTGAACTGTTCTCCATGTTTGTTGGGGATTGTTTTATTTGAACTGTTCTCCATGTTTGTTGGAGATTGTTTTATTTGAACTGTTCTCCATGTTTGTTGGAGATTGTTATATTTGAACTGTTCTCCATGTTTGTTGGGGATTGTTTTATTTGAACTGTTCTCCATGTTTGTTGGAGATTGTTATATTTGAACTGTTCTCCATGTTTGTTGGGGATTGTTTTATTTGAACTGTTCTCCATGTTTGTTGGGATTGTCCTACTGTTCTACTGTTCTCCGTGTTTTTGGAGATTGTCTAATTTTAAGTATACTATAAGTACTTTTGGCCATCCAGGGCTTGTAACTTGCGGTGACTCTAAATTGTCTGCCATACTTGCCCTGCGAAAATTTTTCGATTCTTATCGTTTTTCATGCGGCCCAACGATGATATTATATTATTTCCAGCGGTCATTTATATTTTATCAATCTTTTGTCGTTGCATTCTATACTGTTTTTGGCAAGTTTTCTCGTTGCAGCATGCCACCCAAACGAAGACAGCAACTCAAACAACCTTCCACCGCTTTAACCGATGGTCCGTCGTCTCGGCGAAGTCGCCGTAGTTCCACCATCAACTCCACAAGGGCGACGCGCAATGCCCATCAACCACCTGAAGTTGAAACAGCACCGACGGCTTCGGTACAAATTGGCGACGCTGCTTCTCCTGGGAATGTTTTGCCGCCCCAGCTTCTCCAGACGCTTGTGTCCACAGTGACGGCTGAAGTACCAAGCAGCTTTCAACGATGCTTCCAGCGCAGGTTCCAGTGCCATCAACTACTGTTCCAGTTCCAACCGACATGCCAAAGCCAGGACCGAGGCAGATTCCTCCAGCTCAAGAAGATCAATAATTTGGTAACTGGGGCAATAGCTGCGGCTCATGCCAGCATTTCAGGTCAACCACAGTTATTGCCTACAATTTGTTCTAATAATGGGACGAGTTCATGTATGTATGTATAAAGTTCTGCGGAACCTACCCAGCTTTTTCACTCGGCCAGTTTGCCTATTGATTCCAGGGTTTCCGCAAAACTAAAAGGCAAAATATGGAACGAGGAGTTCATCGATTTTGGTAGCTTGTTGAGCTCATTTCCTTCTTGAGTTCCGAAGCTGATCTCCCAGCTTCGTTTTGTCTCGAACCAGCTTCGAAGCCAAAGAAAATCCAAAGCATTGAGGTTTGGCTTCAAGCTTTCCATATTTTTGTGGGAATTTATACCCAAAAATACCCGAATGAGGCCCCCGCACTCATGAAATACGGGCAAACAATACAGGATTTGGCTGCCCAGAATTGGCGGTTCTACGTTTTTTAAGGCAAACTCGGCGCAGCCTAGTGCCATGGAGCTCAATTCACGGGGAATTGTGGTTGCGTTCACAGTATTCCTTTACCAGAAAAGTACCAGGCCCGCAAATAAGCCAGAATCACACAAATTCAAAACCTCGGCCAGCTACCGCTGTTCCGTTAAATCAAATTTACGTGGACATAACTGAAACATAGGACTTCTACAGTAATTGGAGCGAATCCAAGACGTATTTCTACCTTAATTTCAATCAAGTGAGATGCAGAAAAAAAACATCTTGTAGTTTACCTTATCACAACCCGCCATACCCGCATATATACATTAACTTTCGGTTAAAGCTTGGCAACTGGACTCTGTAGCTCAGTGGTCAGAGCGCTGCACCGGAATCGCAGGTTCGATTCCTGTCGGAGGACTTAGAGTCGCATTTTTCGCAGCCGTTCCCGTTCAGGTCTAAAATATTGTATATAATATTTTTCCTTGATGTTTTTTATAGACGATACGTTTCACATATATTTTTATTGACATTGTTTATAGAGTTTTTAATAATTACATTTTTATGTTCAAAATCAATTTGGCAATATCTCCTTTGCGTAAACGCCATAGCAATGAGTGACTGGACGATAACTGAATCGTGGGTGGGTGGAACTATTGTTATGCTATAAGTGTTAGTGTTTAAAGCTTACTTCAATCTCTCATGTGTAATAACCATCAGTTATACAAACCTTGTGAAGTTTGATAGAAAATATACTGCCATTCTTCCATGTATTGATAATCTGTAGACATACTCTGATGAATTGCAGGTTGTTCCATTTTGTCCTGCAGTTCTTCTTCGTGTGGTGTTTTCTATTTCGAAGAAATGTAATGAGATACAGATGTAATTATGTCTTGATAAAGAATACCATGCTTCAGTTATATTAATTAATGGTGAGGTTTTTATAATTTGAAAAACTCTATGTTATGTAAATAAAATGGCTAGTGATATCATGCTATAATAAATATTTATCACATGAAGGAGATAAATCATGCTTGATTGTGCTGAAACGATGTAAACTGCATAACAATTGCTCGTAATAATGTCAAACTTCGTCAGCCTTTTACCATGAAGTGCATGGCATCATGCAATAGTAAAACATAGGAAAGAAAACTTTTCTTAATTTTTCGGCATGATTATTTTACTTGTTTAGTACTAAGTAGTGGAAAATAATGATTCAATATCAGATTGTCTTGACGGGTTCATGATGAAGATGTAGACCATGGAAGACAATAAGGACAGCGATAAACACATGTATAAGCGAAGCCTTTACTTCTGCAATGCTATAAACACTGCAAAAGGGCAGATGCCGAATAACTTAACTGATATACTTTTAAACAGCTGAACGACAACATGAAAGGGTTGTGACCTATTTTACCAAAGTGGGTGTGTGGAATCACCGTGAAATTCAGTTGAATAGGACAATGCTGAAAATAGAAAGGGGGGATTTACCTGACGTGTGTCTATTTTGTTGTAACAATGTTCTTCATTGAAATTAAACTCCGCAAATTCCATTTTATCTGTGAAAAAAGAAGATTTCAGGTGATTGTCCACTAATTTATTTATTCAAATTTGGAAAATTTATGAATATTTAACAAATTTATAATTGCTACACTCGAGGTACAATTAGGCGTGTGGAAATTAAACTCAGCCAAATTGTAGAGGCATCTATTTTAACCTGCTCAGATATGATTTAAGGGCATGCAAAATGTTTGATCTAACACAGACACATGTAGTTGATTCAATTATTGCCTTGGTCGTCAAGGAATTCAAGATATTTTTGGAATTTTAATGACGTTTCTGGTTTCCTATATACGACGTGTGGCATATCACGATTAAATACACATTTTAGTTGTACAGTATTTTGAATACTTATGTATATGACAAAACGTCACAGCTTAAACACTGCAGAGTGCAGAAAAAGTATAATTTGCGGATCATGATAGTGTATATTCAGACCGTGCAGACTGCCCTGTATAATAGCTAAAGAAATAAAGATATAATTAGTATCCAATACCTTCTCTAGGGAACCGTCGTCTGTTAACAGTGACCTCAGGTTGTTTTTGCAAAAACTGATAAATCTTTCTTGCGTCTTCACCTTTGGTTTTACTCAATGTTTTTAATTCCCTGACGTCATTGAGTGCATTCAATGCGCATCTGAATCTTGATTTCCAGAGTTTAGCATTTTTCCTGTCATTTCCAGGTTCATATCTTTTCTTATACATTGCCCATTCTTTAAATAATTGTGAGTCAGTTTCAGATTTCCAACCTTTCTTTCTTCCATGTCTCCAAGAGATTGAAAATATTTTTTTATCTCTGTCAAGCCATGCCAGACCTGGAGTTTGATTGTGCTCAAGCAATGTTAGCAACCAGTCTCGCAGTTGAAGTCTCTTAGCCATACGCGGAAAACAGGAAGGATGAACCAGTCGCTTGTATATAAGGCTTTTTGGATCCCTTTAAATATCTCAACACAGGATTTTTTTTCAGGAACAAATAGGAGAAATTACACTGAGCCTCGGTGATTTGTTTTATCACACTTTAGTTCTTCCCTTTCGTTTTAGCAAAGAGTCAATCACCAGCTAGCAATCTTCATTTTCATTTCGATATGGTGTTCAGTACAGAGCAGCCCGCTATTTAAATACCTTCATAAGGTAGTTCATTAAGCCTTATGTACAATACACGTGTTTTCATATAGACACCAACATCCGGCATAATATTCTAACAATAGTACTATGACATTACATGGAGCATATAAATATATTTTACTCCACCTGAAGGGTTGTATCCTAACATACTCATTTGTGTTTGATTTCTAAAGAAATTCTGAAATTTCTAGAATCTGTTTCACAGAAACAATGATTTCTCTAAGTACTGCTAACTGCACTGTTTCCTAACCATTGTGTTATCGAATGCCATGCATATACATGCTGTTGCAATTATGTATATCTTTTGACTTCCGGTATTTTTTAGTTCCGTCTCTGTGGCGGATGTCTACTTTGACTGTATGAACCACAATGAACTTTGTTATTTTTGCATGACTAATTCAGAGTATACACAATACTCATCAAGTCTGTCGTCTTCACTGGTCGTCTCAACGTTAGAAATTGTATGGATCTAATTGACTGTTAGGATTCTAGTAGGCCCCTCTTACTAGTGTATAGTTATGCAATTACAATAGATTACGGAGAAAAACGTTTAATTTTAGGTGAAAATAAACATACAGGGCATGCAGATAACTACTTTTGTTTCATCGGAATATCTACTCTCATCAAACTAAGTTGCCTATCATTACATCAGATATTAATTGTTATATAAAATTGTTCGCATCTGCCATGTAGCATTAGCTCGCCTTTAATTAATTGTCATTGCGAGCATGTTCCATGACTTTCTGTGGCATTGGCTTGACTTTAACTGTCATGATATGTTACAAAGGTTATAGACATAGTAAAGTGTATCATGTTCATCAATTTTAGGATAGTAAGATAGTAAGGGATTTCAACTGAAATTTGAATTCAAAAGATTTCAACGGAAAGTCAACTCCTTAAATTAATACCTCGTCTCAATTGGTGAGCCTCCGCAATTCAAAGTTAAATTTACTTTGGTGAAGCTCTCTCAGACACAGTTTACATAATACCTTCGAGAACTTTCAGATGTTGACTTCACTTGATTATTTCTTTCAAATCAAACCTTAGTTCAGAGATCAAACCAGTGTAAGGATGATCTGATTAATATAGCTTGTTTTCAACGAAAATGTATGATGTATTTAAGAATCTGGAGCCATCGGTTTACACTTAATTCCCAGATAGATTCGTCAAATCATTCTTGTAGTAATAACTTGCACATTGCTTGTATAAGATCATTAAAAGAAGACTATCTAATTAATATCTTGTTGAAACGATATCTATGAAGCTTTTCTTATGCGTTTCAAACCACTAAACAACATAAATCTGTTACGGATACTTGAGCCGATACTCGGAAGAAGTCCTACTTGGAAAACAATTCAATTCGAAGAAACGGAGTGGGGTTACAATGAGATCTCGAAATATTTGTGATATCTATATTTGGTGAAAAGATCAAGCCTCGGGACAACAAATATTTTGTGTTAAAATATATTAGCTGTACCGTACAACTGTAAGGATTTTATGTATATGTATTACCCCCTTCAGCCTACGCTGTACTGCGAGATAAAGAATGTTTAAAGTTTACGTTGTTTCTACCACACGCATGTGTAACATTAAAATTGTAGCACCCAAAGACTGAATCTCACTGTTATGATATAAATGGAAAGACTTTATTGCTTTACATGAACTGGGAAATCATAACTTGTTCCAAGTCACATGCATGCTCACGAAAGCTATACTTGTATTACTGAGCAACCAGATGGTCGATTGTTGTCATGATATTTTCAATCAAATTAATGGAATAATGCATCAATTATTTCTCAAGTTGAGGGAATCACAAAGTATCATGGTCATTAATGCGCTCACATTAGTGTATGATTAAGTTACTTTCTTAAATGAGTAAGTGGTATGTGCAACGAACACCGCGCCATCGTAGGACTTCGTGTTTATTTTCCTTTTATAACCGCAGCTCTATCGCCTGCGTCGACCATTTGCATCTATAGTTGGATGATGCTCGACCAATTAAAACTTGAGTGTTGCAGAACCTACAAAAGCAGGCACATTAAATTAAATTAACGACGCTTATAAAGGTAGCCGACAAAATCTATATATATATAAAATCACTACACGACACACCTTCAGTAGCTAAATTGATATTTATTGTAGCTTGCTCACGCTTGCTGAGGTTTTCACAATGGCCGGGGCAGCAAAATACACAATCTGTAGTTTGGGGTGTAATAGAGAAGGGGGGCGGGTGGGCTCTTTTGATAAAAAACTTTGGTCGGTAGGCCATTTTCGAATCACACCTTTGTTTTTTATTGACTAGAGCGAGAAAGTCGTTACTTGAGCAACACTGACCTTTAGAAGCTTTTAGTTTAACACCCCCCCCCCTCCCCCCACAATCTCGAGAACCCTATCAGTTTGTTACTACTTTAATTAATACTCAGTATTCAGCTATGTACTAACATGAATATTCAAGACAAAATTTGAACAAATATTTCAATTAATTTCATAACCAAATTATTGATATGAGAATTTTTTATCGTCACGTTTTTTAAAACAAGTAACTACAACAGAAAAGTGTGAAAGTATAGTATAAAAATGTAGTACCCTAACAATCCAAGGCAATTTTCGCCATAATTTCCAGTGATGTTAATATGTTATTAACTGGTAACATATTATTGAATAAAACATAAGAAAACATTTCCTAATAGACCTAATACATATCGCCTGCTCCTTAAACGGCGGCCATTTTGAACCGGTGGGCGATTTCGTAATCATGTAAGGGTGACTGTGGAAATGCCAGTTTGTGACACCGACGAAAAATATATTAAAAAACCCCACAGAAAATCTTGATCCCCTTTGGGGCTAGTGTAACTACGAAAGGTATATATATGTGATCTGAATGGGACGTTTTGCATGATAGTGGTCTTTGGCTATCAATTATTCATTCTTAGTTGAATCACTGAACTGGCGAAACCAAATGTTCTATACTTAAACCAAATAATATGCAAATTTAGTTTAAAAATCCATTTTAAAAGTTTGAAGTACATAAAACCTAACTTCCATAATTTGGACAAGTTAGAATATATGATATTTGTTATTATGATCAGTTGAATAACAATTTCCTGTGTAATTGTTGAGCTAAGTTTTATTACCAGTAGATATTTAGTTAGGTGGAACAATTTTTAGTTACATGCATGGAATGATTTCGATAAACATATAAAGTTATAAACCACAACCTTCAGCTAGACTATACCACAGCCGTAAATTCTCCCGTGGCACAGGCTATAATCTTCTGCATGCACGTGTTGTCAGTAATATCTTGGTTGAGTAAAAAGCTGTAGAAGTCAGGATGTGAATATAGTATCGAGAATGTTCAGTTTCTGAAGTTAACATGTGCTTACTGATTGAACCCGGAAAAGGGATATAAACAGTATCTCTTATGTTGAGTTATATTATGTTATATATTCAAGTGGCCAATAATAAACTTTATAATTTGTCTTTATTGTTGGCCGCAAGTTTTTAACACGACGTCATAGTGGTTTATGCTGGAGGAATTAAAAGAATCTTATCAGCAACTACTGCATGAATATTGTATATGAACAAGAATTGTGTCTGTAGCCTACGTGCTATAGTTGATAAACATTGGTCTAATATTGGCATTGCATGATTTTGTAGGCTATTGATATTTTCCGTTGTATATAGTCATATACATGAGGAGAAGGAACATGGTACTTCAGTCACTGCCAGTATATAGTTTAATGTGAATAGCACTATAAGAAAAAGTAACATAATATTGCCAAATAGCTTCTGTACGGTGTACCATGCAGAAGGGCCTAAAATAGCATAATTAGTGTGCCTTTTTGGGCAATTCTTGTATATACATATATTTATTAGTCATATATGACCATCATGATCATTCTTTTCCGGCATATATACTATCAATTGAAAAAATAACGATTGAGAACATTACGTTTTCAATGTGCTTTTCTGAAGTTGAGGTATATCAATTATTGGCATTTTATGTAGACAAAACTAACAGCTTGTTCACATTAAGTCTATAATGAGTTGTATTTGTTCATCCTTGAAATTTAGTTAACACTAATTACAGATTGATTTTACGAAATGCATTTTAGAAAACACATGCGTTGAGACCACCAGGTTTGTTGTTAACCCGGAAATATCAGTGGGACCAAAATGATTTAAACTATATATTATACAGCATTATGCATAATTCTATCCCAAATACAGGACTTTGTATTTCAAAAAGATGCTAACAAGCTTCAATCCCTTAAATTCTGTGCATATATATCAATCAAAATTGACGGTTAAACTTCATTGAATCGGTTATCTGAGTGGAATCAGAAAACTTGCAGTAAAACTGTACATTAAGTGACAAATAACAACAAGTTTGTTTGATGTTAATTAACCGTCATCTATTGGAGTAGGCAAAGTGGTTAAATATTGGAGCAGTGATTTACTATATGTCCAGCATATGCTAGAATTATCACGAAAAACTCTACAAACCTAACTGTATTCATTAGATAAAGATCTAAGACATAATATAAGTTGAATATTGATCATTTATTAGAGTAGTTATTGTGTAAGATTGGCGTGGTGTGGCGAGTAGTAAGTATGAAAATGAAAGGTGGCACGCGTCATTGTTGATCAAGTCAAAACACGAGACTTAAATTTATTTAACAATCATCAATTGTTTGTTTCAACATCCTGTCTAGCATATACAGCATGGATGGAGAAGTTTGCATGTGCATGTAAAGTTTCGACATAGAAAAAATCAGTTATCAATTCTGTTTCATGAATAATTCAGTAAAACATGGCACACGCCCTTGGTGTTATTCTTGCTTCTAAACCAAGTTTTTTACCATAAGCAAAGTTCTATCTTCCGCTGTACTTTTGTTTGCTGAATTAATTATCGTAATAGTTGCTGCTGCGAGCTGATAAGCGATAATTATATGATGTTATTGATATTAAAAAAACAATACCAGATCATCGTGCAGTAGTAAATATAAAATTAATAATTTTCATACTTTATGAAGTTCCTGACTTCATGCTACTGTATACTTAAGTACGTCCAATATGATTTTCACTTTCGAAACAATAGTTTAAAGCTATTTCCATATTTTCAAGCATGAATGTGGTTAGCCAGCAAATTAACAAATCAAGTGGCTGACTTGCCGACACGTGCATGGATACTGGGAGCTGCAGGGCTTTAAATACGAAAAAAACATGTTCTGGAGATGTTTTCGTTTTTATTGTTGACCTTTTCCTCAGGCTTTTAGCAGAAAAAACTAACGTGCACGAGGTTGCCAGGTGTTGATTGACATGAAATAAAAGAAAGTGGTTTTCGAGCTCTCGTGTCAGTTTTACGTCAACTTGAGGCAAGTCATGAAAGGAAAGCGAGATTCCCTGCGTGTGTGGCTGGAAAAAAACTTGAATGCAAACAAGATTCGAGGCTTAGAATGGAAAGATCCGAAGAAAAAGATTTTTAAAATTCGTTGGAAACACGCATCAAAGCACGGTTGGTCTTCGGAATTAGATGGCTGTGTTTTCAGAGAATGGGCAGTTTACTCTGGAAAATTCAAACCAGGGGAAAGTGCGCAAGAACAGCCTAAAGTTTGGAAAGCAAATTTTAGGTGTGCATTAAATGCACTGCCAGACATCCAAGAGGTTGTCTCAGAGCGCGAAACGCGCGGAAATGAAGCCCAAAAGGTTTTTCACATGAAACCTCATGTATTAAGACAAGGAAGAAGAAATCGCGCTAGCTCTTACCGAGTAAGAAATGGTTCAGGATATCAAGGTAGGGTAACCCATTTTTACTGTTTTACTTTTCCACATGCAGAAAATGTTTCGGTGAAATGCTTTCCTTCTATATATATATCATATAACACACTCGAAACGCTTTCTAAACGCTGTTTTAGTTGCTGATGAAAAAATTATGTTTGCATGTTTTATATCAACCAATGTCCAAATTAATCTCTTTTGTAAATAATAAGACGACCAGTTAAAGTGCATGTATAACGTATTATTTGTAAATATATTCAACAAAGTGTTTGCTATTTTTTAATAACCAACATTTCAACATATTCATGAATACAATATTATACTGTAGCCACTTCTTGGTAATTAAAGCCATACAATATATTTGTTGTAACAAGGTGAAAAAATAACATTGCAAAACGGTCAACAGAGACGAAATTAGAAATGCAAAGAAAATATGTAATGACATTGCAATGTCAGATTTTGAACAAACAAATCGAAAAGGAAATTAATACTGCCATGCTGCATACAGGAAAATGCAATGTCACTGACCAATATATTGAAGATAGGTTCCTTTTGTGAGGCTAAATTTAGTTTGTATAAACCCCACCGGCATAGGCCATGTATTGTATACGGTCAGTTAACTTAAGAATGATCAACGATTTAATATAATTATATAAAAAAGATGACGGTCAGAAAATCTAACCAATGTTTCATATGTCTGATGCAGCCTGCATGCTATCTTTCCCAAGTAAATATATTAATTAATTTTGCAAAATTCTACATGCAGTTATGTTCAATGCCTTCAATAAGATAAACAAGATCTTCTGGGAAACAAGCATAACATGCTTAAATGCATGTGGTGTTTTTGATCTCTAATAATTATTCTAATTATACTAATTATCATCTATTTAGCCTCAAATTCCTACCTCAAATATATTGAAGAACCCAATATGGTCCAAGTTGGCAATAAGGTAAAAATTTATTTTGATAATAACTAATATTGATTCATGTTACTTTACAATCGAGATGATCTGGTGCATGTGATGAATGTTAATGCGACAAAAACTACCTCTAGGCTCTAACATAAAAACTACCGCTTTATCATGTCACATGTGTCTTTGGCTTTGCCTTTGCCCCTTTGAATCTTAAATGCCATCAAAATATATAGGTTTGATTTCGCATGCATTATGAAATCTTACTGAAGAAGATCGATATAGGTATCAATATATACCTTCAAACATAATATTTGATTTTTGAATTTGTTGACTTGTTTTCTCTTTCCATAACTCATAAGACTAGAAATTAAAGATCCAATTAAGGCCATGTTACACCAGGGAATTTTTGCTGTAATTTGCAACTTTTTGCTGTATTATGTTCGTTTAGATTTAAAAGGTTATAGCGTGTATTTTTAATTTTTCCGCTTCGATCGCTTGCAAAGTAATCGCCAAGTCATCTTGCTAAGTCATCTACATTTTCTCATTTCCTTACTATACATATACCTATATAGTATTCTGTGATTATTAGTGCAGTCATGCTCCGCAATAACGCCCAGTTAGCTTGATTCAGCGCATTTTTGCTTTTTGTGGCTTTCCCACCCTAAAGCCTTATTTTGTTTAGTTGTGGTCACTGGTTGTGCTTAGTTAACTCCCTAACTGCTCACTATAAATTATGCGCATTGAACCCTAATAGTTACTTGTTTACCAAGATCTAACTTATTATTCATCGCATATTATTCATCGTGTTATGCTTCACAGAGCCCTGGTTTAACTCAAGACCCAGATAATATTAGGCAATTATGACCTATAGACGGGATATATGCTTTCGTATTGTATGTTCATTTACTTGATTGCTTATATGCGTGGAGAATGAATATCGAAAAGGATTTGGATACAACTAATAATCTTACTAATGTATGTTAACATCGTCAATTCAGAGGAGCAGTGTAATCACGTCTGCTGAGACTAACAGCGTTGTAGCGACGATGCAAGAAGTGTTAAAAAGCATGACAAGTTTATCGGTTGAACAAGTTCAGCACAGCTCTGGATACGAGCAGTTAGACGAGTCGTTTCTCGAAGACGAAAATGAAGATGGAGCTAGAGCCAGCACCAAAAAGACGGTGTTTGGAAGCTTCACCCATGCAACTGCTCTCGTCCGCGACTACCAGTGCTAGTGCCGATGATGGACAAGACTCCACAGTAGAAAGTGCCTAGTCACTAGTCTCTCACTGAGAGTCACGCCATGATAAATGAAGGTAACAGATGTCGTTACCAAATCACTCGCCTTGCAGAGGGAAAACGGAACGATCAATTCCTACAGCCGAGGAATTGATCCGTAAAGAGACGGACGCTGCGGCCTTTGTATCTCAGGCTAACAACGATATTTACGCAAAGCACCGTGAATGTCGACCGTTGTGCTCTCCTTCCAACCCGGTTACCGAGTGGCTATTTGGGGACGATTTGTCCAAGAAAGTAAAAGATATGACAGAAATCAATAGTCGGTCAACGAGTTTATCATGGCCGTCAATTCGAGAAAAGTTCAAGTTCGCGACAAAATGCCCAAAAGAGGTGGGCGGCAAGGACATGAAAAAACATGTTTTCGACCGACGTCGATTCACTCCACCCCGGAAAAGAGTATAAGTATATAATTATGCGGCATCGACCGCGTCAGCAGCAACTGAGAGCAACTCAAGCCGAACAGCCAATTAATAGTAAAATCTTCAAGGTTGTAGGTTGGAACTTAGAAATCTGATTGTACTTTTGCCAAATATTACAATAAGACTATTATTCAGTCAGGTTTACAATATGCTAACAAAATTCTGCCAAGTTAATACATGACAATACCTACAGTCCAGTTGAAATGTGCCCTCCACTTAGGGAATGCGAAATGTCCCACTCGAAATATTGTGGTTGCGTGCATGATCGCTGTGCTTCTCACGTAACCCTAAGCGCGCTGGATGATTCGACAAAATCACAATCAAGCATCGATAAATCTCATTTAATTTTCCAATTTCTTTGTGTCTTTGTTACATTTGTGTTACTCGTTTCCGTTTTTTATTCTATTCAGTTGATCTGTATTATTTGCTGTTTATCTATTATTTGAATTCTTAAATTCACTCGTATCGTTGTGCGTAACCTCACTTATGGTATGATAGTAAAGAAAATCTTTGGCGGAGTAAAACGCGGGCCATGCTCTCAATCTCTCTGCGAATGGTTTTTCAATAACATGGCTCTGTGTAAAAAGAGAATGCGTTGTGAGTTGCAGCAAAAATTGTGTAACCTGGCCTTATAACTGTTTAGTTTCGCCCTGGTTTCCATTAAAAATTGCATGCGTTAGGTTAATATAATTCAGCAGTATACATTAAAAAGCATTCGTGGTCGGAAAAGGATTGAGATAATATATATAGTCATATATTTGCAAATGTAATTTTTATACATTTTTTTGCAGGGTGTGTGGACACATCGTTCTTCTTTTGCCAGACCTGTTTCTGAAAACCCTCCTCCATTACTGCACATAAGAAGTGAATGTTGTTCTTCAATCGAACGTCAAACAGGTATGATATCATTGCCATGCATTATCCTTAACTAAACTAAAAATAACACAGTGAAGAACACTGAAATTCATCCTGAGTTGGTTTTAACAGATTTAATTCAATTAATGTATTCGTGATTTTAGCAGATTTAATCCAATTAATTAATGGTTTTAACAGATTTAATTCAATTATTGTATTCGTGAAATTGGTCCATTACCATTAGCCATCCATTGTTTTAAACCAAAAGATGTTATAATTATATCTAGTGAATTTTCCTTTTAATGTAGAAAAGGCAGCATTTTCAAGTTATGTGAAAACCATCAAAGAAACTGAACCGGTTTTGCCAGAGCATAAAATAATTGATGTAAGTTGAACTGTCATGTGGTGACATGCATAATGGTCATATTCATATATATTCAGTTTATAGAAGCCAAGAACGAAAAATAGAATTAATATTTTTAACATTTCTATTTAGCTGATAGACACTTGGTCTCATGAACTCAAGGAACAACATGAATCAAGGTTTTACAATACGGTTCAAACATCAAACCCAGGTTTGTCCATTAGTCGTTTTTAATAACTCACCATGTCTAGTATATGTATACCTTATGCAGTCCTTGAAACTCCCGAAATTTCAGGTCGGCAAGAAATTGCCGACCTAAAAGCGATAATTCTCAATCTAGGTCGGCAAATATTTTCAAAACAAATAGACAATATCCAAATGAAAATTTAATTTGCTTGCTGCAAATACGCGTATTTATAAACAGCAATTAATTGCAATAGCAAACAAAACAACTAACAAAATGTATGAACTCCAATCGAACAGTGCATATACTTATAGCATGACCATGAGCAAGCAAATTCCATTGACAGCCAATGACAAGATCGTGAGCACGAACATATGTATTTGCTTGTGCATAAACATGTCAATTTGATACTCGCAAAGCGTATTTTGACTACGCAAGCTTAAATGATCAAAACCTGATAATTAAAACATCATAGTTGAAAATGCGTATGTGAAAGATGCGTTCGCGGAAAAAAATGCCGAGACGTATTTGAAAGTAGGTCGGCAAAATTTTGCCGACCTAAATCTACACATATCGCTTTGCAGGTCGGCATTTAGGTCGGCATTGCCGAATGCCGACCTGAGTTTCAAGGACTGCCTTATGGCTGTACCAACATTTTACATTCAAATTTGAAAAAAAAGATTTAGTATATGCATGAATCAGTAAGAACGAACCTATACATGCATGAACTATAGATTTTAAGTTACCCAATGGTCATTATATAATCGGTGCTTAGTGCCTATATTAAGATTATCATGAGAATATATGATAACACGTGTTCATAGTAAAAACCTGTGGCTGTACAAGGAACCAGCTGATAGGCTGAAACGCTCTGCCAATAGAACTATTGTAAGTCAACTGGCAATGGGGAGAGCACTTACGAACTTAAATATTATTCCCACTCCCCAGAGGTTGGCTTTTGATTAATCTTGTGATGGCATCAGTGCAGACATGTCTCAATTCAATTCCAGAGCCATCATCAGGGGAATAAGGGGATGACTGAACTATACAATGACCAATTATAATATTAATTGAATTCAGTTATTCAGCGTGTCAACTCTATTACTAACATTTTCTTTATTTCAGGCGGTTACGTGGAATCTTCGATTGGTTTATATCAAAATACATCTGCAAACTACAGACCGCAGCAGACATCTCGTATCCCTGCATCTCGTTATTATTTGACTTATGACACTTCTGACGAATCAACACAAACAAACTTTGAGTATGTTTCTCGTATATAAACTGCAACTAGAGTAAAAAGATTTAAAAGCGTGTAACCTTTTAATATTTGATGACCTTAACCTACATGTATAAACATATATCGAGGCACATATAAGATGAAGATATTTGTGTATTACCCAGTAAAAAGATGCTAGGTTAACCTCAATACCGTATTCATCATTTATGAGACGTGGCATACATAATTCACTGAGTAAAGGCGATATTAGATAAAGTATAAATATCGATGACGTTCTGATGCTTCAACATTTTATCATATTAAGTGTGCATGTGTTTAGAACAGTACAAAAATAATGGAGATATAGTATCATTGGATACTTGTACAGTACTTTCTGAACTTCATGCAAATATAAGTTATACAAAATAGTAATAAAAAGCGGTAATAATAAAGGTTAATTAAGTTGAGCACTACTACATAATAAGACCATTGCTAAATGTCATTGGTAATTTCCTATTATATGGTAATTGCCTATTATATGGTAATTGCCTATTATATGGTAATTGCCTATTATATGGTATATCGCGTTTGTGTAGATCTTTATTCAGTATCGACCAGGTTTTCACTAGTAAATCTTTCCATTCAAGTCAGTCAATCCATCAATCTTCTAATCAGGGAGTATGTCAAGTCAATTGAACAATATCACCAGAACCAACTTTATCTACAAAAACAACAACATCAACAGCAACAATAGCAACAACATCAACAACAACTGGGCGTAAATAATAATAATAATAGTACGCTTAGCGTACCTATTTTTAACGTTTATAAATGTTGTTTCCGGTGGCCATCACCTGTATTTTTAATTCATTTTATTCGTATGTTAAATATTTATATAAAATTTAAATAAAGTGTTTCTCTTATACAGTATATACATATATACATCTTAAAAGGAGTTATAGTAGCAATAAATGTGACCAAACGAAAGTCTAACTTGTCTATAATTGCACTCCCGTACTCGATCAATAATCAATGTATGTAGAACGCATACATGCATTTAGATATCTACGTAAAGTCTTAATCCTATCCTTGCATTCCGTATTGAGGAGTGTTTGATGCAGCTTGCATTCCAGGATAATTTGATGGTTGTTGATAATTTTGATAGTTTGGTTGAAAACCATTATTATTATAATACTGCTGATATTGTTCTGGATTGTTATATGTAGGATATTGTTGTTTTGCCTTTGGTTTCGGAGCTGCTTTTGGCTTCGGCTTTCTTCTTTGACTGCCAAGTTGTTGTTCATGAAATTTCAAACGGCCTTGCGCCAACTTCTTTAAATCGAGGACTAAATATCCGGGATCTGATCTCGAGGGATTAATCTGATCATATTCCATACCATAGACCATGGTTGGTTGGTTTTCAGGATATCGAGAAGAACTTGATCTTCCCCATTTATTTGCTAGAAAATCGTAAATAATTCAATAATAAGTACAGTCTTTAAATTAAGCATTAGACTCCCGATACTCAGTTACCTCATGATCACTGCCGCTCTTTGCGTCGTTGCTTTCAGCACAAACAGTGGTTGCGAGGTAAACCAGATGAGTGATTTACTGATATGAAAAGGACTATGTAGTGGTAAAATTGAAAGATGTAGTAAATTTTCTCCCATATTTCTGCGTGGAGTTGACTGTCATCTGCTGCCCCGTAACGCTTACCGAAATCCACCAATTTACAGTGACTATACATGCAGTGTGTGCCGGCAAGTTAACATTGCATTAGTTAGTTAACTATACCAACCTTCCAAAAGAGGATTATTTGGAACAAAATTCTTTCTTAAAGCAGTTTGAACTTCCTTTTGGATCGCATCTAAACAAACAAAAAGCGGGATAGCTCGAGGATAGGCGAAACCTTTTCATTCATTCATTGCCAACTGAAATTCTCATTTAATTGACAACAACAAGGACAGCATGCAATAACAAATCAACAGCAACATTAATTATAGATGTACTGAATGTAAGATATCGAAGAGCCCCATACACGAATATTGCTTTGTATTTACTTGCTTTCCCTTGCTTTAAAGGTGATGTAAAGTCACGATGTAAACAAACCGGCAACGTCCGTTTGTTCACATTTTAAACACGCTATATTAAAAAAATTATGATGTATTCTGGTTCGCTATGCTTTAAATAAATACAGATTCGAGTTTCTGATTTAGAAGATGTCTAATTTTAGTCGAAACAACGCGAAATTTGGGCATTGTTTACATCGCGGGACCCCCCATAGCATATGCGCAGAATGGACTTTACATGGTCTTTAACTAACGCTGATTAACTAGAATCTTCATGCACTTGATGTGAAAATCTTTTTCACTGGATGAAATAGTCAGGTCGCTTAATGCTCAAATCGACCAAAGCACCAAACTTTTGACCTTCAACCCTTTTCAGACCTTTTTACCTGTGCCAAAAATTTAATTGCTTGAAATCTATTTCCGGGAGGGGGGCTTGTGATTTTCTGAGAAACGTTTGGCTCTTTTGTCCTATCTCTGTATAGATCTGAATCTGACTATAACGGACAAAATTTGATATTTGTTTCTCTTTATATTCGTTTATACTTATAGTACTTACGCTTTATTTCGTTGTCTACAATGTCAAATCGATTGGGAACAAAATTTCTTTTTGTAACTTTGTGTTCCAAGTTGCTATGTCGTCCAGTGGGGATGGCCAAAGCTAAAAATAATTATGCTGAATTGTTAATGCATGACAAGGTACCATACCAACTCACGGTATTCTTCATTTACTCACAACAATAATAAATGGCGATATTGGCGAGAACGGATAATTTGACTTTTGTTTCCATCGGCTAAAAGATTCGTACCGAAATAAAACCTTATTGAGAACGATAGAAATCCACAGAGAGTTGAAACAATAAAACTGGGCTTAAAGCAAAAGTTTATAGTGTAACAAAACCGAATTATTTTTTATTTTTGATGAAGGACGTGACCATTCTTGATATTTGAATTGCACTCTTTGATTACCGCGGAAATTTGTACGGCGAGAAATAACGTTCCTCATCGCAAATACCTTCCAAAATACGAGACTTGAATTTAACTTATCAATCAGACTGCAAGGCTTTAGACTTAGTTTACCGCAGATTGGAAGGTTTCTATAAACATATATTAATATTGCCTTCCGGTTCGTAATTTTAGTTAAAAGTGATTCCTGCATGACCATACAAATATTGAACCAAAATGATATGAATAGGCATACAGTTGAGAATGCCCTTGGATCGCTTGAATCCATCATTTGCAGCCCGGAGGACTTTTCCGTGTTAATTTATAAGAAATCAAACCTTTTAAGAAATTGATAAATAGATTTTGTCATTTTTTTTATGCGCAGTATAGAGTGTTTTCGTTTACGTATGTATTTGGAACCTGCAACTGTTACCCTTCAAACTTCAGATTTCAGTTTGGAAAGGTATTCCAGTTTTTTATGTTAAATGTTAGATGGAAAGCTAAATATATCGAGTAATATCTTAGGTACTGAATGTAAGGCCAAAAAGTAGATACTGAATTACGGCAGTCTCTGCGCGGGCGTTACCAATGACATTCACACAATGAAACATGTGATAAATAGTGATTGAACAACTGTCAATGCATGTTCACAGTTCGATCTATTAACCACAAAGTTAACCACATCACTCCAATTATGACATGAAAACCAGTGGGCTCAAACATAGATATACTAGTACATAAACTGTACAATCTAATTAAACGCCCTGTTTGTCCTCTCTCACGCGTGAAGTTCACTTTGTCGCGACACCTCGTGAAATCGTCTTAACTTGCATATCTTATATCCAAAGGATATTAGTATAAAGAAAGTATAATAGGTGATGTTTTTGACAACTTCAGCCGTTTGGAAACATAATAATAAAAAAGAAGTACATAAAAATGTATATATCAACATACCTGCCTCAATAGCCAGTCCAATAAATAATGACAACAGAACATATGTATTGGCCATCTTTGGCTAATTTAAATGTCTTCAAACAAAGTTCAGAATACAACTCATTGATATTTGAAAAGGTACACAAACAATTGAAATTGGAAGAAGATACGCTTATCCAAGCAGTATGTGTTTGTTCAAGTAGAAAATCAACCTGCTGTCTGGGAGGATGATGTCATGCAGGAGTACGTTGAATATTTATCAAGGGCGCTACCACTCTACCGGACACCGTTTTATTAAAGTTTCTCATTGTCCATTGATTTATACTGGCGTCGTGAAGTATCACTAGCCTATAGTTCTACAAAATATCAGTGAATAAATTACACTTCCACTCTCATACTTTAGTCTATCGGTATCTACTCGGCTCTACTTGCCATTTGCATAGGCGTACGGGCACAACTTTCTTTGGGGGGGCAGCCAAAGTTTTGCCCGAATTGATATCACTTTGTCCAATTGCCCGAATTTCGATAACAACTTCTTCATAACAATAATAACCAATTTTATTTGTATTTAACACATAAAGTATCTTTTTTGGGTGTCGACGGGGGGGGCTGAAAAAAAAATTTTCTGGACAATCTTACCATTACAATTTATTTTTAGGTCCAAAACTCGGATTTTTATGTTTAAAGTCAAAAATTTTCAACAAAACGCAAACGATGTAAATAAATAGGACTTTAAATTATAAAATTATGTTTTTTGGTTTAAATACAAACTAAATAAATCTATTTTGCCCGAATATTCGTTGACCATTTGCCCGAATTACTTCAATCTACAAATTTTTGGGGGGGCAGGTGCCCCCCCTGCCCCCACGTGCCGTACGCCTATGGCCATTTGTCCATTCTCATGAGATCTTAAATCTTCGTCAATAAAAAACGTTTACTCATCAAGAAGGATGATCCGTTCAGACGGATCCGTTCATGCGCTCTTCACAGATAATCCTTCTAGCTATAGTAGTATAGCTATAGTAGTATAAAACGGAGGCGAGTGGAGCAATAGCATCTTCGCCCCATCCCCGGCCCTCAAAAGCTTAAATCTGGGAAAGAGTATTCTATAGTTAATATATTGTACTATAGTTGTCAACAAAGTACAACTAATGGCTGTTTTCATGGATATATCATTACTTCAATATATACAGCGTTGTTTCTAATATATTGACAAGTATACGTAGAATTTAATTGTTTAACAAAGCGTGAATTTCCACAACCATCATTCTCACACTGTCTCATGGTCTCTCAAAATTTTCTCTCCATTTGGAACTGCAAGCTGTGTATCTAATGTTTTGACTCTGATTAAGATAATCTTGTTGGTCAACTAGAACAAATGTGTACCGCTTTGTGAAAGGCCAAGGCAGAGCGCCATCTTGATCACTTCTCATCAGATGAATATAAATCCCCATGTAACCTAGGTCACCTCCAGGACCTTCGTTCAAATTGGCAGAAACTTTCATCCTGTATCCATGACTTGAGAAAAAAGGTTCACTTTCAACATCAACACACTCATATCCCGATGTTGATCGCGCTAACTTTCTTATCTTCCAAATGTATGTTGGTTCAGGATCTTGGTCAGATAAAGGTTGCTGCACTGTCTGTGGAGAATGTGAAACTCCCTTCGTTCTTGACATTAAGATTTCCTGCCTCAGAACTCTCATTCCTTCATCGTGCTAAACAAATAAAATAGTGTGGAAATGTATATACTCGAAAAATTTGTTTACTTGTACGTAATTTTTTAGATTAAGACATGCATCTCCGTGAATACACTCTTTCTCAACACTTTAGGGGTGTTTTGAACATGAAGAAATTCAGTAAACGACACGAAGAGCTTTGCAAACGGCATTTCTCGTTAGGTGGAATGTCAGTCTATTTGTAAGTACTCGTCCCCTTGACGCGTGTGGCGTAAGAGTGGTTGGATAGAGCAGGCATTAAAATAAGGATTTTTTACAAAGGCACACTTTTGCAAACTCTGACTAAATTACATTTCATGTTTCCAGTCAGATTTGTATGTGCCAATTTAGGATAAAGTTTCATGTCTCGCTGTTTATGCGTTCGGGTCAGCGGTTAGATTAGGGTAGGGTAAAGATAAGTGTTAGCAATCGATAACAACGAGCCATGAATCTATAACCACAATTTATACCTTTTCAGAAAGTCCATGGTTATGAACAGTGGCGTGCTGGTTCCTATCCGTCAGGGGAGGGAACTGCGAATTCGGTGTCCCCCTAGTAAAAAGTGACCGCATATTAAAGGGAGTCATTAAGGAGGGTCTGGGGGTTTAGATTTTTATACGTCAGGACACCATTCTCGGCCTTAATTTCTGAAGCGAATTTTCACAAAGCTACAAAAATCTCTAAACTTTGACTTTGAGCTGTCAATATTAGTTGTATTAAATATAAGAAATACACTGAATGAATCAATGAAATATGTAAGACTTGACCCTAATTTTAAGAAAAAAGTGTTGTCAGACCGTTTGCAATTTCATAGATAATAGAAACGTCTGGCGTTGGACAAGCAGTAAACTGATAACAAATTAAAGTAGGGTCAAGCAGAGAGATCTAGAATTGCAGCTTAATGGGTTAACAAGATACATTTGCATATATATATAAATTATAATTTAAGTATTAACATCCAACACTTCGAGTAGTAAAATTGTCTGGCGTTAGGGCGCATTGCGGCCATTACATGGGTTAATTATTATTTCCATTATTTTTGCATTAGGTTTATTCATTACTAGTTTATTAAACTGACCTTTATCTTGACTTGCTTCAACTCATTTTCATACTGCAACGCGAGCAAATATATCAATTTCAAGAAATAGAACGGTATGTTCTTCACACGAAATGTATCAGTTTAACCCTATCCCCAACCCTATCTCCAACCCTAACCCCAATCCTAATCCTATATATATAATCACAGATATAATTCGAGTAGGGCTACATAAAGAACCATCCAATAGAACTTTAATAAAAATAACAGCGTAAACAAAAGTGCGCTGTATGTATACAAGAGACATAGGCGGCCATATACAGGGTGTATAAAAAAAAACTGAACAAAATTGAAATTGCTCTCAATTTCGTGAAGCGGCTCCAGGTACGAAGTTTTTTATTAATATATATTGTTTGGGTATTTATAATGTAGAATAAACTAAAAAATTCTGAAAGTTACATTTTTCAAAACCCAGGGGGGGTGTCTTGTCCAACAGATCAAAAATGGCTTGCGCACGAAATTTGAATGCTTAAAAGTTATTTTGAATTAGTGGGTGGAAAATGTGTTGGGTGTTGCATTGCTGTTCAAAATTTCAGAAAATTTGCTTAAGTGTAAGCCCTTGAAAACGTCGCGCAAACTTTCATTTTTAAGAAAAAATCAGCTTTTGCATGCTTAATTTACGCCTTTACCTAATTTGCATATTGTCCAGAAAAGTGGCTTTGTTATCTGTCGGAGGTAATATTTTTTATCCACGAGAAAAGGAATAAAAATCACAGCATCGAATTCAGGAAGAGTTGCTCTTTCTATTGGTTCTTTAAAACATAAATTACCTCCTCAAATCGACGAGTAATCGCACTTTGAAAATGGAGTATTTTTGCTATATTTTAAAATATTGGGACATTCCATTTAATATACGCACCCCCCCGAGGGGTCCCTTCGTAACCCCCTTAGGATAAAAACAATTTGGAAGCCCCCTTGATGTTTTTTTTTGTAGTTTCCCCATTGGATATCTCAAATACCCCTTAGGATGTCGTTCTTGCCCCCTTGGATATCACAAAACTATCCAGACCCCTCAATAAGGGGGGGGGGGGGGTGCGCATATTAAATGGATGGCCCATTTAAAACTTCGTATTTTCGAATGTATTTTTTTATAACTGGTATGTATGTGAATCTGGTTCAATGATTTTTGACTTGTATGGTTTATGTATCACGTTTAAGTTGTCCTAATCAGTAATCACGCATTATATTTATCACTTATTTACTGAGACCAGGGCGCAGGGAGAGAGGGCGTCGAAACGACATACAAACCGAGCGGACAGTCTGTGATGCAAGGGTCTGGGTACTAATAGCGCTATTTTCAATATGGCGGAATGTTTAGATGAGTTTGATGAGTTATTAAGTGATCATATTTTCGGCATCGACCTAACTGATGATGTCGAAGAAGAAGAGAGTAGCGTATTAGAAATTACGGAAGATATAGAAGCAGCAGGTAGAAGTTTTGATAATGTATCAAAGGCTCAACTTGTCGTCGTTCTGTCGAGAATAAGTGATCGTGAATGCAATATTCCAGAAGAAGCAATCATTGCTGAAAATGTCTTGAATAATATTAAAGAACATGAAGAAAAAATCCTTTCCGTCCTAGGAACTATTAAAACATCATTTTCAACGTTTCATGACGTCCGGGTGAAGGCAAAACAAGAACGTTCTATTAGAGTAGAAAGGAATTTTGTGAAAGATTCGCCATCGAGAACTAGAATTCAGAAAAAGTGGGAAGAGTTGGTGAAAGCTTGTGGATCTTGTGCAAACAAAAATTCAAATAGTGTTCTAGAACACCTGTTACTTCATTTTTGGGTCACAAATCCGGATGTAAAAAGTAAATCAGTAAATAAAAAACCTATTTTTAATGCCAAGAACACTGCTGTACCCAGATTAACCGATCAAAATGAACTTGAGGCAATGGTACCATGGAGGTTGGGCTGTCAAAAGGTCTAGAGACTTGATCAAGGCTACTGCTGATGCTTCATCTCATATAGTATTGAAGGAGTCAGTTAATGACAGTACTGAAGTACTAGTAGACCCACAACAATCTCTTGAACTTATCAAGACTCTGGGAACTGATGAAAGGCAAGGGGATAAGTACATTTTTGTTTTACACCCTGAAGTCACACAATTTTTTGTTTGTTTACATGACTTCACTGACAGCTATTTTTCTGTTTGTTCATTTGATGACCAGATCATTATTAATTGTCTGAAGGATATGTCAATAAGTAAAGAGATGCGTTTGGCCTGGGCAACTATCTGTAAGAACGCTTTCCCAATGGCTGTCCAAATTTCAGTATTGCAAAGAGTTTCCACCATGTTTCTCAAGTCAAAACAACAAATAATTAGAGAAAAACTAAATATAAAACCCCAAAAGGGAAGTGTATCTTTAAGACAAGACATCAAAAGATCAAAAAAGAAAGAGAAATCCAGGCCAAAAGATACAATTTCATCTGCCCCTCTAAACCAAACTCCAGATATTGTGAAGAAATTACAACAAAACTTTGAAAATCCTGAAATTGTAGCAGAATGTTTGAGGGAAATAGGTAAAGTCACTGATGCTCATTCTTATCTCAACCGTCTAACAGGGAAACAACTGACAAAACTTTAGCTCTTGGTAAACCTGGTCTGAATGGAAAAGGAAGTCAAAACAAATAGCTATGTTGCTGCCAGTCATCACTGCTGACACTCCAATGAATTTATCAGTTTCATAAAGGTATAAAGCATGGTGGTTCTTAGCAAGTCCAAATACAGAGATGCATTTTAGCCCCCTCACCCAAAATTTTAAAATGGTGACAGTGTTTGTTTGCCACTATTAGAACACCCACATTGAAATTTTGTTGGATGTAACCTCTCAGTATAAATGCACTTGCTAAGGAAAAATACTTTTGCCAAAAGTAACAACATGGAGTCACAATTTGTTTTTATGTATCATTAAGTACAATAAATGAATCTATTCAAACTATTGCTACAAAATGTACATTGGTTTACTTACAAGATTATAATATTCATAAGTTATGAATCTGAGGAACAATATCAATAGGAGTTGTTATTTATATTATTTAGTGTTACTGGAGCATATGACACAGCATGATTTCAAGATATGTTCACTGGCCACTGCACTTTATCAAAAATACCTTCACCTGCTTGACGCCTGGGCAAATTTTCCATATTAGCTGCTAGGGTAAAGCACTGCTCTGTTTCAAAGACATTCGTTTGTTTTCTTGATACTAATTTTGAACTTGTAAAAGAAATATTTCCAGTTACATTATACCCATAAATATAACCAGTCATGTTCTGTGTGCCACACATTTGTCGCTGCACAGAGAAAAAGGACTCAACACAATCTTGATTCAATCTATTTAAAACAAGATATAGGTCGTGTCCAAATTCAGCTATAAATTCATCTGTTTGTAGATATTCAAGTAGTTCCTTGAGAGCATGTATGGTTACCTATAGTAGAATGAATAAAAACATTCACTGAATAACAAGAAGCAAAACTATGTATTTCACATTTGTATGTATCACACAGTAATCCCTTATGGTTCAATTTAGATGGGCAGGTTTTACTAACTATATATAAAATGTTGATTGTTATTCGAAACATTCACAATTTACCAAAAAAGTTCAATTTTCCCAGATTTAATATGCTCTTATACCTGCAAATCAAACATTGTTTGCCAAGTGATAAAATGATTTGAAACCTCAGCACTATTGGCAAATTCTTGCTGTAGACTGATTTTCCAGTTTGTGAAAAAGCTTAACACATTGTCTAAGATAGAAATCCGAGGGTCCGCAATAGATGTAATTGGATTTCGACTGCTAAATACTTCCCAAAGGTTATGACACATGCAAATGAATTCCTGTGTTGATTGTGTTTCATTGTTTTCATGTTCTCTCATCTCTTCTGCAACTTTATTTGACAGTGTGTTGACTGCTAATTTAACCCTCATTTTACTCAAATTATCAAGTTCGACATGGGCTCTTCTCAAAGGGGTTGCATACAGTCGCCTTTTCTTTTCCCTTTCATACACAGAATATATGTGGTCCCATAATATATATTTGTTAAGTTTCAATGTTCTAGTAAAACGGCTGTGTTTTTCTTTAAAACCACTGCTGAACAAATTATTCCTCAATTTTTTCATAAACTGGTCCTGGAAAAAGAATATTGGTCTTCCTGAAAATCGATTAACTCCTTGGCTTTTTGATGCATTTGTGCCATTCATTGATATAAATGCTCTATTTTCAGAAGCTCCATCACATATTGAAAGTAATATAGTGAACTGGAAACCATGTAGCATGCTCACACCTTGCCAGAAAATTCTGTTTAACTTCTGAGCAGTGATTCCCTTAGTTAGAAAGTAACTACATGGGAAATCAAAGTTTGCAAATAGGCTTTTAAAGAAAAACTGTAAAACATGGGTGGCAAGCTTTGCTTCTGAATCATTGGTGGTCGAACTTTCCATTCCACAGGAATCTAAATAGCTATCATCAAGGTTGGTAAATCCTATCAATTCCCAAGTAGAGGGGTCAAATAGAAGTCCTCTTTAATTTTCACTTCATCAAATAAAATGCACCAATTTTGGCAGATTTTTTTAGTTTCAATTTTTCAAATTTGTCTTTCATTGCCTTTATATTTTCTGTATTCCATCCAGACTTAGGAGAGCAAAAATTTTTGTAATCGTTAAGTGTTCTGCCACTAGGTAGCTTGATAAATCCCGATTCTCTAATATCATCATATGATGAGTGTGATTTGGGTGTACATCCTCAAACACCATTTGATAATCAAAGGATGCCAGCGCATTTGCCTTGATGGCATTGATAGTGCCTTAGCTTGGTCTTTTAGAAGGATTTCAAAAAACTGATCATGTGTGTTCCCAGTGTGTTCCAAAATATGGTTGTGTAACAGCTTTTTCTTTGAGAATGTCTTTTCACATTCTTTCCAAAAACAAGCATACAATCTATCTACAGGTGCAATTGAACTGTCTGTGTTGGGGATGTGTTCTTTAACATGGTTATAAAGACATTCAACATCTGAAAACCTTCCAGCACAGCACCCTTTCCACATGCATACAGGATTCTCTAATCTCTCCCTTTTGAAATTAATCCCTTATTTAACTTTTCAAACATACATTTTAAGTCATTATGTGTATTCTCACCAACTTCACTCATTCTTTCTCTGTTCTTCTCCAATCTTTCTATCTGTTTGTGATATTTTTTTAATTGTGCTGATTGATTTCTGGCAATGGTAAGCAGTTGCTCTTTACTCATGTAGGCAAATTTATGTTGAGGCTTGCTTGAGCTAAGAACTGCCTCATCGTCTTCGTAGTAACGTTTGGTGTTGAACCTAGATTTTTTGGTTCTCATGTAATGTTCTGTTTTGGCACAAAAATCACAAATACTTTTAGCACAGACCAAGTCATCTGTTCCAGGGAGAAACACTACACAACTAGATGACCGAATCACTTTTTTATGAAATTGTGACATATTGATCTCCACATAGGCCCCAGCTTCCTTATTCATTGTAAAAATACTGGTTGACTATTTTCACCTGGTGTGATGTCTTCAAATGGCTCAAATGGGCAACCCTTGCAAATGCGGAACCTTGTATTACTAGCAAAAGTTCTTGTAACTCTGAAACTGATGTTATGTTACTAGGAACACCAGCCCATTCTAATTTGACATCATGTTTAAGTTTACCTTCCAGGACTATAGCCCATTTCTTGTCACTATAAATTATCACTTCAACTTGAGCATACCCATCATTCCCTGAAAAGAGGAACAGATGAGCTGATTTGTTAATATCATTGTAGTTTGCCTTCCATTTGGGAAAATGTTTAAGAACATGCAATTCTGCAATTTGGTCAATGATTAATGGTGCAGACTCTGAAACTGTTTCTGCATTATCGATGACACTCCTTTCTTTGCAATCTCTTGCCTTTAAACATTGATTGCTTATGAAACCTTTCAATTCCCCAATACTATCTCTCGATAACGAATCAATATCTGTGAGCATATCCTTCAAAAGTGGCTGGAACTTTTCCAATATATTAGTAACCATTTTTTTATAATACACCCATTTAACAGTTCCCTTAACTTTCCCTAGACCTTTCACTAAATTATTGGTCACACGATGGAAATAGTTCTTCAAATCATGATTTCTGAAGCAAGTATGATAAACACTTTCAATTGCATGTACAATTTCGTCATATTTCTCAGGTGACTTAGCCTTAGTTAAAACCATTTTCAGGAAATGACGTGCATACAAGTGAATACAGTAACAACTCTTCTTCAAATAGAATACAATCAGTTCTCAATAGAAGAAAGGAAGCTGAACGATGCATATCATTATGAAATTGTTCGTGTTTATACAATGTTGTGGGGCTGTTGATGGCTTGAGCATGGACCCTTCTATTATCAGGAACAGTAGCATTTTCACGTTGTGAAGTTGCGCCAATTGTTTGTGCGTACTTTACTTGGTTGAATGCATCAACTTGCTCGAAGTAAACATCATTATGTATCTCTTTTAAACATTGTCGCAATTTAACTGGTGTATCAAAATTTGCAAACCTTTTGCTTAAAGGTTTTGTTGGTGTTGAAAGTGCCCTTTTTTTGTTTTCTTCCATTGTACATTGAGTACGTCTTGCAAATTAACGTTTAAAACTTTAAATGGCGGGAAGACAATAATGACGAAAATGACAATTTACGGAAATGTATATTTCAATTAGCCTTGCAGAATGTACATTTCAGTGACAATTAGACTATATACTTCCACGATTTAAAAACCTATCTGGATCATGTTTGTTCACTCTATAACTTTTCATACAATAAAACCTCGAATCAAAATTACTAAAAATTTATAAAAGAAACGTTGGAAATCGTTGGTTTTTTTGTAGGAAGGTCTGCGCTGGCAGACTCTTAAAAATGCTCGGCGGCCATATTTATAAACACCATTTGAAAACGAGCCTAGTAATACATTTATGCCGATTAGAAAGTCCTTCATTCAATAGATCTTAACTTTAGCCCTATTACCTTGGCTAGAAGAAAAAAAACCGTCTAAATTTAAAAAAATAACTATTTTATTAGCAATTTAATGCAAACTTACCATCAGAATATTTGTTGTTCATTTTTCCGTCCAAGCGCGCGATTACCACCTGTTCGCAGGCTACTCCGCATCACACATAGGCCGGATTAATTGTATGTCGTTTCGACGCCCTCTCTCCCTGCGCCCTGACTGAGACCGAGGGAAACAGCGTGTTTTATTATATAGCAAGTGTCAAAGTCTCAATAATTCACCTGGTATTCCGTCTTTATCTCTTAATAATAGATTAATATCTTCTTCTGAACGACTTGCAAACCGACCGGCAGACGCGAGCAGCTCGCGCCTCACTTCCGGTTTTATTGTTGACCGGTCTAAATTGTTTCATTGTTGACCGGTTGCCGAACATGACGTTTTGTGGACCGAAACGTGATATCATTTATAGATTGACCAGCAGCTGTTAGGTTTGTATCATCAGCAAACAATCGAGCTTTTGTTTTGTTGAAACACTGAGGCAGGTCATTAATTATATAACAAAAAGAGTAAAGGCCCTAAAATAGAGCCTTGTGGCACACCACACTTAATCAATCTCTCTGATAAGATAGTTCATTTACTTGGCATTTCTGGGTGCGATTCATCAAGTACGATTTTAGTAGGGATAAAGCACCTCCTTTTACGCCATAAAGTTCGAGTTTTTTTAGTAAAATCTGGTGATCGACAGTATCAAATGCTTTTTTTAAGTCAATTAGTACTACTAAGTTGAATAGTTTTTTGTCACTATTCATATACCAACTATTAGTACAGTCTAATAATGCTGTAGCAGTTGAGTGAGATTTACGAAAGCTAAATTGACACTGAATCACTATAAGTAGTTTAAATTTTGTCAAACATCATATAGTTGGTCATATAAAATTATTTCCATAATCTTGCTAACAGCTGGCAAAACAGAAATTGGTCTGTAGTAATTACCCGGCATATTTTTTGGGCCATTTTTATAGAGGTGATACTCTTGTCATTTTCCACTCATCAGGGAAAGTGCATCGTTCAATAGCCTGATTAAAGATATAAGTTAATGAACTGGCGATAGCAGGTGCTGCTAGTTTTAAAATTTTACTTGAAATTTTATCAATGCCAGTGGCTTTTGCACTGGAAAGGCCATGCAGGAGATGGTAAACTTTGTTGGTAGTAATTGACTCAAACCTGTGAATTCTGATTTAGGTTTCTTAATATATTCTTGAAAATTGCAATTTGATGTATCAATTTTGCTAGCTAAGTCAGAACCAATATTTGAAAACAATTCATTGAAGTCCTCTGCAATGTCTTTAGAATTTGTTAAATTAATATTTCCATTTATATCCAGCTCATTCACTTTGGTTGGTTTGTTTTGTTTTCCTAGTAAATTGTTTATTGTTTTCCAAGCCTCTTTTGGATTTTTTATTGACCAGCAATTTTCTTGGAGTAATAATCCTTTTTGCAGGCCTTTCTTATTTGTATATTTACTTTATTTCTGGTTTGTTTATACACTTCCCAATCTGTTTCAAAGTTTTTCACTATGGCTTTTCTCTTAAATCTATCCCTTTTATGTATAAGCTTTTTTATCTCATTAGTAATCCATTGGACTGATCTGATCCTTTTGTGTTCAATAGGTGCATGTTTATTTAGTACTTCCGTAAACAATTTCCACTCCCATGCACGTAGAATTTGGATTCTCTGCGAAAAAGAACACATATTCCCAATGCTGACTAAGCACATTCTCAACAAATTTTTGCCCATCAAAGTTTTTCATATTTCTAATTTCCACTATGTTTTAGAAATATGTATTTTTCTGATAGCATATACCAAACTATGATCACTGATTCCTGTATGTATGACACCAGAATCTTAGATTTTCTCTGGTGTGTAACTACATGATCAATGAGGCTGGAGGTTGTCATGGTTACCCGAGTAGCTTCAATTAATTGTGACAATTCATACAATGACAATTGGGGTATCAGCTTCTGTTTTAAGCATGTCACAATTTAAATCACCAAGAATATATATTTATTTATTTTCATCATCAATTGCTTTGATTAATTTTTCAAACTTTTCAAAGAAATTGTTTGCCAAATTTGGTGGTCGATAAATAGTTTTAACCAAAAATGGTCGACTATGTGGTTTTATAATTTCTACATGCCCAGATGTTGCTTTAATTTTCCCAATCTATTTATCCAAACCCATGTTATAACATGGCCACTGTGCTATGACTATTCAACTGGCATAATTATGCTGAAAATGACCCACAAAGCTCTGCATCAAACTCCATGGCCTGCATATCTTCCGCTGAAAGTAAAAGATTACTTTGCTCAAGCGCGGCAACGCAACTGCAAGTTCCATTTGAAAGCGGAACTTTTCAAGACACTGCCTCTCAACTTCTTAATGCTTTACCAGCTGAACTCATAAATTGTAAAGACTTTAACGATTTTTCATCAGTGGCAGTGCAAATAATTTTTAATGTGCAATGCCAAATCTAAAATAAGCACTGACCTATTTTAACTTTCTATTTTATACATAGCTCCATATATAGATTTAAATTTTTAGAATTCTTAGTTGTAATATATAGACATTTGTTGTATCATAAATCTTAGTTACTATTTGCAGATGTAGAGCTACTCTGTAGAGATTATTATTATTATTATTATTAGTGCTAAGCACCTATAGTAAGAGTATTAGTAAGGATGAATAGATAAACAACAGCAAGCTTAGATGCCTCTGTTTAATAAGGAACTACCTGGAAAGCAATTCAATATTTCGAGAAAACCTTAAAGGAACTAAGGTCCAGACAAAATTGTCTTATATTTTTCAGGTTGTTACATCCAATATTTAAGAAGATATCTTACTACTGAACACTAGTTATAAGTCCTTGTAGTCTATTAAAGACAAGTTATCTTTCTGCACAATTAACCTTCACATGTTTTATAATTTATACTGCACAATTAACCTTCACACAGTCAGACATGCACAGTTTCTGTAGTGTTATTTAGGCAAGCACAATAATAACCTTCCACTTTTAGGTTTGTCAAACTTGTTTGGGCTAAGGTGACTGGATATTTATATGTCACCCACAGTGACCAGTACTGGACTGTAGGGAATAATAGTCTCATTATGGAGAGCTACCAGAATCACGAGTGGGACATCTTCCATCTACTGTTATTGTAATGTTCAGGTTCAACCAAATGGATATCTCTTCATCTAGCATTCAATGTGGAAGAATATTCACTAATTGAATTGCTGGAAGCCATGGCAGTCAGTTGGGCAGTTTAGTGGTACACTTCCAGCTTACAGGATATAGGGTCACATGGCAGGACTGTTTAGGTGTAGGTGGTGGTATTGTAACATACTCTGACTTGCAAAATCATATTACAAAATGGTACATCTCCATGGCGGTGATCATTGTGGTCATATTATTTTGTATTTTTTGATAACGTGAATTCATCAACACTAATATAGTTTCATGTCCATATAGAAAATCAGGCAGGGCTGAAACTTCAGTATTACAAGTGGAGGAGTGGCTAAAGTGGAGCACAACCCGATGAACTAAGCAAATAATTGTTAGGTTATGGTATAATTTGAGAATTTCATGCTGATTTCATTCTATTTTACTCAGTTGTACCTGAGTGTCTAACTGTAGGGGTGTCACACCCCTCAACACCCCCTGGTTGTTTTGCCCCTGTCCTCAGGATTCTTCAGAGAATCAATATTCTGATGTTTGTAAAATGCATGGCTTTTGATATTATTATGCAAAGAAATGATATCAGGGCCTTTTTTAAGAAATCATAAGTGGGGGGCCATAATCGAAAGGGGACGTAACAAGTAGGTGGTGTATTACAGGTGTGGGTAGGCGAATGTGGCTTGAGTCTCTGTGGCTTGATTTCCTCCATTTTCAGAGACAATTTTTGGTATATCCCATCTAAACGGAGCAAGGTTTTGTTGTGAGAATACAATAACTTTCCTCTAAACTCAGTTTTTTTCCCTTTTTGGCTTATACTTTGGACAAAAGGGACCTTCACTGGGGGGGCAAAAATAGCTTACTGGGGGGGCAACATGGGGGCTGGGGGGGCTTTTGCCCCCCCCAGTACATTAGTTAAAAAAGGCCCTGAATGATATTATTAAGGGTAACATACAACAATAATCAATCCTTTGAATCTTTTGATACGCAAAGTTTGTTTCAATATATATTAGGTATGAAAGACAGAAATATTTTGATACTATCTGCTAAGTATTGTTTTGATACAATGAGAACTTTTGATAATCTTCAGTTGGTTTGAAAGATATACTTTTTATATTATATATTCATATATATATATTATTATAGTGTTTATTTGTTATGTTAATGCATGGTATTGTAATGTTTTATTTACCATCCCATGTATTCAATGTACCAATATTGGGACTTTGTTTGAATAAAGTTTATTACAACATCAACATAATGAAATATAATGAAATTAAAGAAGTGTAATTTTAACCACTCTATACAAATTGCACCTTTACATTAACAAAGCTTATTATATGGTTTGACACCCCCTGGTTTGACACGAGACACTGACTGGTCAGGCACTCAGGCTTGTTTCTGCAAATATTCTTGGCTAAAATACTCGTTAATATCTGCGAGACCAAATACTACTTAATATCCACGTTCGCCAACTATCGATAACCATACTTACCAATTTGGAAGGTTAGGTGCAAGCTGTTGACCGAGGTGGCCTGGGAACTAGCGGTGGTACTTGGATTAAGGAGAGATCCATGCAAATGGCATCTTGAACTGCCAACAAAGGAGATGCTGCAAGCATCACCCATCCAAGTACGACGCTCGGCGGGAACACTATGATATTAAATGACTAAACAAACAGAGCTATCGGAGGATACATCACGATAGTTAGCTGAAAAAACTCTAACCGCCATAAACCGTACTATGGGAGGATACATCGCCATAAGTAGCTGAAAAACTCCAAGCGCCATAAAACCGTACTATGGGAGGATACATCACCATAGGAAGCTGAAAAACTCCAAGCGCCATAAAACTGTACTATGGGAGGATACATCACCATAGGAAGCTGAAAAACTCCAAGCGCCATAAAACCGTACTATGGGAGGATACATCACCATAGGAAGCTGAAAAACTCCAAGCGCCATAAAACCGTACTATGGGAGGATACATCACCATAGGAAGCTGAAAAACTCCAACGCCATAAAACCGTACTATGGGAGGATACATCACCATAGGAAGCTGAAAAACTCCAACGCCATAAAACCGTACTATGGGAGGATACATCACCATAGGAAGCTGAAAAACTCCAAGCGCCATAAAACCGTACTATGGGAGGATACATCACCATAGGAAGCTGAAAAACTCCAACGCCATAAAACCGCACTATGGGAGGATACATCACCATAGGAAGCTGAAAAACTCCAAGCGCCATAAAACCGCACTATGGGAGGATACATCACCATAGGAAGCTGAAAAACTCCAAGAGCCATAAAATCGTACTATGGGAGGATACATCACCATAGGAAGCTGAAAAACTCCAAGAGCCATAAAACCGTACTATGGGAGGATACATCACCATACGATCGTTACACTTTGCGTGCCAAACAACTAATGAACATATGTTGCGCGAGCGCACACAAGGCACACCTCAGTCGCGGCACCCAACTTCCGGAACACGCATGGTTCTCTAGCTATTAACTTTGGTTAATATGTAACCTCATTTATAGTGGGTTATACTGAACAAGGGAGGTAGTGTCTTAACAAATAAATAGAGTATATTTTATCATTACTTCCTGTTTTTCACGAAGTATTAATACTAGTATATGAAATGTGAAATTAAATAATGAAATTACAGAAATATTTATACCTGACTCACTGACTGTCAACTCCGGCTTCAAATATCATCTCGAGGTTCCCCACATTTCTCGAGGTTTTAATATTTGTTTGTTGCCTTTCGTGGGCGATAATAACGTATACAACTTGTACATCTTCATATAAATGGAATTTAAGATTAACTATTGAGTATTAAAGTCAACTATTTACTTTCACTAAAATCAAAGGTTATTTTCGAGTGCCAGTTGGGCAAAACGTTCCGGACCACCTCTATGGGAATAGAAAACGAAAACTCAGGATTTTCTTGCAAAGAGGAGTCGTCAATGCTTATAATGCTTCATGGGTAAATAACCAGGAGTAAAAACGTTTTCGATTGGTGTGAAATTTACTAATCCTCCGTTGGTATTGTTTCCAGAAACAGCTCGGGTTCCTTGAAACCAGTTTGCGAGTACACCAATGTTCTTGTGCGAATCCTTTGTAAGATCTACATAGTCTGACGAGTATTGTCGTTCTTTCTTGCTGCCAGTAAGGTAGGAAAACTGGATAACTCTGCCAACTAAACACTTTTCACAGTCTACTCTTGAAAAGAAACAAATATCTCCAGTTCTCCACATCGCACTGATTTCTGTGGTCCTGTTTCTCTATCGGTGTTGGAAAATATGTGACTTGGCAACAAGCAACAAGCGGTCGGCCGAAAGTTGAAAGTTTTCTTGCAAAAGATACAATCCAGTGGTTTTTCTGATGTATGTACCGTTATAGGAGAAAAAAGGAAATTTGTGTTTTGATCCTTCCTTTTTATCCAATTTGAAAGATTTCGCTGACGTTTCATTGCTCTGTGTCTGTGGATTTACGATCTTTTCGTAGCAAGGCAGTCCAGAATTTGATGCCTTTTTTAATCGGATTTGGGAAAGATCTTCACAAATTGTTACAATTTGTTCCCGTGTCATTGGTAACTCCTGCTCTTGAGTTGTCGTTGTTGTAGCTTCTGATATAGCCTCTGTTTGTAAAACGGTAGTTTCGCAATTTTCATCGTCGTTTACAATTGCTTCTTGAACAATGTTGTCAATATCCTTCACAATTTTGTTATCTTCGTAGGAGGCCAACTTCATTCCACAATCCGAACAGAGAGTTATCGCATCGTTCTTTGCTTTGAGAATTTCTTTTGTTACATCATTGATGTCTGGAACAGCAAATGTGTCAGTATGCTCGGCTTTGTTTTGCAGTAGATGTCTCTTAAGTCTGGGGAAAACAATGTTTTCGTCCGTCTCTGCTGAAGTCAGAAACTGCAATTTGTGAATTTTCTCCACAATCCCTTTCAATGAGAAATTGACGATTGTGGAGAAGGTCGGTGTCATTGACCTTAGCAGCCTGAAAAGTTGCTCGCAGCTTTGTGATCCAGACAACCAGATTCGTAGTGCCTCTTGAGGAAAATCTTTTCGGATAACATTGTAAACCAGGTTTATCATCATATGCCCATTCAGTTCAACACATAAGTAGGCGTTATTTGTCACGAAATAATCGCTTTCGGTCAAACCCTTTTCTGACAACCAGCACCTCCAGATTCTCAGAAAGAAAATTGACTTCCACATAAGGTAAAGCCTCTTAAGTGGCGATAGTGATTTATCAAAGAACGCGTCTCGAATATTCCGCATTAATTGTAAGTAGATAACCGTACCAGAGGTTTTAACAGTTAAATTAATTTCTTTCAAACAATTCTCAACGCATGGATGGACGAGAAGGCCAATGCTGGAATAGTTTTGTTTGTCCTTGTTGTCAATTGCTTTTTGGGTTAGTCCATGGCTTGACTTTGGAATCTTCTTAAGTACTAGTTCCACAAGATGAGCTCTACATGCTATTTCCGTCCCGAAAGATAAGATGTTTGATGGTGTAAGCAATCGAGTTCTCAATTTAGCCAAAAGGTGTATAGTGTCCTGGGAACACAAACCATTTGATTTCATTGACGGCATCATGTAGAACGACCACTCTGAGGGGACATTAGACGTTTGACATGTTTTGAATAAATTAGTTCTGCAAACCATCGCCTTTAAAAATGGCCCTGCACCATCTGCTCCACTGCACGAACAGAACAAACGATGGCGCATCTGAACTAACTGGTTGTGCTACTATGCAGTGGGCATAGGAAACTGTTGTTTTTGTATTGTACACGGTTTCTAACTCTTCAAATGTATGCAATACAAATTCTTCAACACAGGGAATTCCATCTTTCAGGGGCAAACAGAACGCAACAAATCTGTCCGTCACAGGATCGTACTCTACCTTGTTTACAATTCTTGTATCGTCCAGGTGGATATGAACATACTTCGGCGCTCTCCATTGTTTTAAATGATTTGCAAGCTCATCAAAACGGAATTCACCTTCTTTTATTGTTTTCTTGCATGCAATGTTTCTATGCAATGTTGCAACTGCCGGTAAACCGCAGCCAATATTTACTTGGACCATTTCGTAAGCGGCTCGTCCTACTAAGCAAAATAAAGATGTTGCAAACTTCTTAACTGTTTCATCATGTCGATGTCCTTTACTAGACTCCTTCATGCTATTTCGTTCAGCGTTTTCAAAAATCTTTCTTAAAATAGGCCTCACAGACGCACTTTTCTTATTACCACACAGTGTGTTAATGTTCGCTTTCATCTGATCATTTTGATCTATAAAATCTGAAATCGTATTTTCAAAATAGTCTGTAATTTTTCGTTGACCAGGCAATGCGGCTGCATTCATTAACGCCCGCTGTTTTCGGTAATCTCTACAGAACCAGCGGGCGGATGCGAGTTTTTTTCACTCTCCTACAAAGGAAAAGAATATAGCTCACAATAACGCAAAATTTTAACGCAAAATTTTACGCTGTTTAATTAAAATATAATGTTTACTTTTTCTGAGCTTTCTTCTTCTTTATCACTGTGTTCGAGGACTTCAACTATATCTAAAAAACAAGCAGTTTCAGTTATATGACGAGTGAAATATTAGCAAGAAATAGAAAATGATACTGGATAAAAAACACATTTATTTGGTCACAAACAATTTCATTAGACCTCAATTCTCATCACTTCATATACCTGAATCATCTTTATTGTGAGTAGAAACAACCTCTTTAACAATTAAGGAATCAATTTTGGCAACTTTCCGAGGTATGGGACTGCGACTTCTATTAGGATTTAGCCAGCATCGTTTTGTGATATGTCTTTGTGCATTAGATAAGGAAACAGCTCCCTTATTCATCGTTGACAAGGCAATTTTTACTTTACAAACATTTGGAGCAAATGCCCTTTGTCATGGAGAATTAGTACTTTGCTCGAAACATTGAGAAGCATTTTACTATTTTATAGGCTTGCGTGTTACTCAGCAACCAAGACTTTATTATCCACGTCGCAGCCGACGCTGATCAACCCCAAGACGAAGATATAATGTATGATAGGGCTTCCAAACTTTCTACTTAGCCTCAAAACGGCCTCGAAAACGGCCATTGTACTTGTACCCATCCCCAGGGTAGTTCAGCTTTAAAAACTTGTTTTAAAATGCTTGTTTATTTAATTTTGTAACGATATTGGGACACTGTATAAAAACATTTTGATTACTAATTAAAGGAATATCTATATACATATGCATATTATACATTCCAGTGAATGAGGCAGAGTAGCCACCATCGTAGTCCATAAGTTCTAACAAGCTCAGAATACTTCTGTTTAATTAAAATAAAGATATGAAAAAAGAACACTTACTGTAATTTTAAAACTATCAATTGCTTTTAAACCAACTTGGGCCAATTTTTCCTTAGCTTCTGATTGATTGTGAATCCAGTTAAGCATCCGTTTTTGTATTTTGTTGACACTCAGTGGTGTGGGTGTGCTCTCTCCCCCACTCTCTCCCAGCAGTCCCAGGTTACGATTTAGGCATGAGCTTATGGGTTTTGTTGTGATTTTATTTGCAGAAGCTTTTGGTTTTGGGATGACCTTTCTGACTTAAGTTGTTCCACAGCGTCAAGAAATTTTGTTAACACTGGCTATAAAATGTATGAATAAAAACGTCAAAAACATACATGTTGAAAAAATTGGCTGCAGTACTTAATCTGAAAATCATTTTTAATAATTTACGTTTATTAAATAAGAAAATCCTCGAGAAAATCATTCAAAGAGTCTTAATTTTGAAAATTTGGCATACATTTTTGAAGAAAAAATCAACCAGGCAGAAACACCATTGTAATATTTAGCTAGCACGTACCTCAAGACCAGGAAGAAGCATAACTTTTTCTGGACACTTGCTGAAGATGCCAAACATTGAATCTTTTTCTTCAACAATATCTGATATTGTTTTAATAAACGAAAACATTTTTTCAATCTCTTCTTTGTTTTTTAATTTGAGAACCGAATCTATGGTCTCATAGCCGCTGAATTTCATTATGTTCTTTATATAAGTTCCATTCGATGGAAACATATTCCATATTTGATTAGGAATAGCATCTGATGTATTTTTAGGATCATTAGGATGGATTTCAGAGACCTCGTCAACCTCCATTTTGTTTTTTTTTAAAAAGAAATAGTTTTGGCCATAGAGATTATAAAAGAATAATCTTTATTTATTAAAAGAATAATCTTCTTTTATAATCTCTATGGTTTTGGCGCGAAATTTGTTCATAACCTTACATGAAGTAGTAGAAATACTCGGGGATTTGTTAGGGATTTTCAGGGATTTGCTGGGATTTTCAGGGATTTTCGAGATTTTCAGAGATTGTTGAGGGATTTTTGAGATTTTCAGAGATTTTTGAGGGATTTTTGAGATTTTCAGAGACTTTTAGAGATTTTGAAAGATTTTTAGGATTTTTAAGGATTTTTAGGGATTTTTCGGAGGGGTGTACGAGATTTTTTTGAGTGATACACCCCTCGAAAATATCAAAACTGCAAAACGCTAAATAGTTTTGTACAAAATCCAGGGGTGTGTGAAAACTACAGCGGGTTCAAAATTGAGCCTGGTCAGTGGTAATTACCATGAGCAAAAAGAACCATGTGGCAATGCACTGCAATGCACTATGTGGTGTCATTGTCTATAATACTTGGCATTACCGGTACCTGAGAATACCCTCATGAAAAGACCCCAAATGCACGAGAGCGCCCCTACTATATATGGTATACAAAGCCTTATATGCTTGTATATATAATATGATATGGATCTACGACAATGAACACCCAGACAGCAGACATTTGTATTCGATGTGAATATTTTATCACGGTTGATATTATTTAAATTCTATAACCGTGGCTGTGGTATGACATGACCGATAATATGAATGGTACCTACACAGCTACCTGTAGTACACTTTTTTCTGCCGAGCACTTCCTCCAGGTATTATATAGCTCAGTGGCTAGTCCTCTCGCGCGCATTTCATTCTGTGACGTCACGGAAATATAGAACGCGCGCATAGAGGACTAGGGACTAGTCTGAAAAATTAGTATGAAAGCAGTTTGATTCGCTACAAGCGGTGCGTGTCGTTTACACGTAAGTGACGTACACTTCAAACTTTTTGCGTGAACAATGAGGGACTTGAATTGAAAGAACATGCTTTTGCCCTGGTCGCTCGAGGCTACACGCGTCGGGGGGACTAGTGTGAACAAGAAAGATGTCGAAACCCGCTCGCTGAACTATCGCCATTTTGGGCCGTGAAAATCATGGTTTTTGCCAAATTAGAAGACTGTTAATGACTGAAAATACCATGTTTTAACACTTCAAACATATTTTTGTTATAGTCTTTTCGACCATACTCTATTTGTTTCAAAAATGCAGATTTAGCGGTAATTTGGTTTGAATAGTTTAATTTGCAGCGATTCCTCGCAATACATCGATATCTGAGCGAAGACCTTGAAATCAACATTTGAAGGATTTCCTAGCGATATTTCTTACTGCGCATGCTCAGATACGATCTGAGCATGCGCAATTGCAAAAAGTGCAGATTGATCTGAGGTCACGGCAAGAAATTTATCGAAGATGTGAATGCAGCGAAGAAGGTCGCTTTACGAACATTTTCGTAACGCCGCCATTTTTCCAAATATTATGGAAACTGAAAATAAATCTAAAACAGAATCGTCCAAATCTTTCGCACAAAAAGAGAAAATCAAAGAACGTGTATCTGTACGATTTCATCTGCAACTAACTGACTCTACTGACCGATCGTTCCCTGAATTTTCATATTTAGAACTTCTAGGCGCAAATGTAAGTCTGTCACTACAAAGTTGTGAATGTGTAGAACTACGAGTGTTTAACAATGTGTTTGTTCTCACATAGAAAAATAAGAAGAAAGACGAAGACATTTTGCACGATGGAGAATGCGATGTAGACGAAATAAGGGCCTTAGCAAAGAAATTTGAAGATAAATATGTAAGTTGATGATGTTCACTGTGAAATTGTGTGCTGAGTGTTGTTTGAAAATTATAAAAATATATTGCACTCGAATAACTCTATTCCTTCAAACAATTTATTTTGTTTGTTAGTTATCCCGCTTTTACCATGATAAAGGTCCAATTGTATAATAGGGCGACTTGTAATGAAGTGTGTTTTCTAAACAATATTACAGGGTCCTAAAAGTGCTGCAAAGAAAAGTAAAGGACATAAAACTGATAGAGTTCAGGTAAATATTTGTTATGCAGTTTATATTTTGCTATCTTATCACCTGCAATAACGTACTTTATCAATTTATCTTTTTACCCAAGGTCAATTAATGAAGTATGCTATAGGTGTAACATAATAATTTCATGAATGGCAGTCTGACACCTCGGAGGCCTGGAGTTCATGTTGCACTTCCTGATGCTAAAATTGAAATAAAACATCAAAAATAAAAGTTTATAGTGCATGCATGTATTGTGCAATGTGCATGTGTGTTTTGTACCAGAGTGCATTACAACTGTGTGCAGAGGATATGCCAAGATGCACCAATATTTACTATAAATACATAGTAATTTTTCAAAACTAATGCCAAAGATCTTTGGCATGACCAACATAATTTAGAGTTAACAAACAGATTACCTCTAACCCATTAATACCCAAGACTCTCCCCTTGACCTGTAAAAATGTCTGCATTAAGGTCTTGTTACACACAGTAATTTTCCCTGTAACTTGCAACACATTTTTGACACAGAAATATTATGTATTTTATGCTTGGCTCACCCTATGAAAGGCTGTCTTTCCTTACATAAAATGTCATAGAGGCATGATCATGAAAGATATTGACGATTCATTTCTACATAACATTGCTCTGTGTCAGAAATTGTGGTGCAAGTAGCAAAATTACCTTGTAACATGTCCTTTATATAGACATTATAAATTAGGAAAATTGGATTTAATTATTGGGCTAATAATTACCAGACATGGGCACTGGGCAGATAGTACTAATGGTTCACCTATATATATACTCATTATTCATTTATTCTATTCAGAAAACATAACCAGAAATTGGCAACAAATGCAAATGTGTATTAATTTAAGTGTTGGTGTTGTGTAGAGATGTTCAAGTGTGGTTGGGCAAATTAGTTTGCTTGTAATTTTCATTTGCATAAAAACCGTATAATCTTTTGAAAAACTTTGACATGCTAAACTGAAGTATAGCTACATTTAATGGTGCCAGAGCTTTGCACCCAGGAAGCTCTTTTCAGTCCAGTCCAGAGAGGCCCCATAGCCCACAGTTATGCCACTGGTGGCAAAGTTTTTCACACACATTTACATGCTATTGCTTCATGCTGGAAAACTTGCATAAGAACTACTGTTCATTGGATAAAGTACAAGTTGCATCCTACTTTATTATTTTAACCTGTCTTAGTGTCTAATGACAGACGATTTAACTAATCGAGGCGTATTATTGTGCAAACAAATAGGTTTGTCATATATGGGCCTAATGAACTGGTTATAAATATGTTAATAAATTGTTTTTTCAGGATTTAGTTGATGTTACATATGGTTATGATGTGACAGACACTTTTGTTGATGATTCTGAAGCTGTATGTAGTATATATTATTCAATATTAATGAATTAATTCACATTTATTATACTGTTGCTCATAATTAGCAGTACTAGTGATTACCAGAGTATATTGGAAATGCATGTTACAAATGTGTTTCCAAATTACAACTTTATTTGTCTTATTTTCCGATTGAAGAGTGTATAACATTCATTTTATTTATCAAAGTTATATATTTCATCCCTAATTTATTAAAGACCATGTAAAGTCCATTCTGCGCATGTTCTATGGGGGGTCCCGCGATGTAAACAATGCCCAAATTTCGCGTTGTTTCTACTAAAATTTGACATCTTCTAAATCAGAAACTCGAGTCTGTATTTATTTAAAGCATGGCGAATCGGCACATCATATTTTTTTTAAATATAGCATGTTTAAAATGTAAACAAACGGACTTTGCCGGTTTGTTTACATCGGGACTTTACATCACCTTTAAGACCTACTTTGCAAAGTTATCAACCCAGAATTCTTTGCAGATTAAATCATGACAGGATTCTTTATACTATATTATATGCATTGAATTTCAGACTCGCACATCTCACACAAGCATGGTTCGAATTAGAGAAGAAAAATCGATTTGCAAATTTTGTTAATGAAAATTTTAAGGGAATTCAATTTTGTAAAGTGGAAACACTGACAAAATGGCGGCCATTTTGTTGCGAATTACGTGAATATTTCGGATAAATGTCAGCTATATTCTGCTTTTTACACATCCTTTTAGTACAAAAATAAAATAGGGAACAAAACACTAAGCAAAATTTTACCTTAAATGTTGAGTTTGCACGATGGATTTTACCAGTGAACTCTAAGTAGACTGGAACAGCAAAAGGCGGGAACCGCGCTACTAAAATGCACTTTCAAAAGGACTAAGGCGAGTTTTGAGGAGTGGGAACAGGGTTGCCAGATTGGCCTTTTTGAGGCCAAATAACTCGAATTTGGCCTCTTTTTTTCTTGTTTGGCCTCGAAAAAAACATTTGGCCATTTGGCTACTTTTTGGCCTCTTTAACAATCACAGAAAATTAGATTAATTATAAAAATATTTAGTTCTAAATTATGCAGGACTCGGATGTACCTACGCGGTTGGGGTCGCTAAGCTCTGGGAACGAGATGTGATAACTGACCAAATAGATTACTGGCTCACATTAACTGCGTTAGTCACTGATCTATTTAGTATTCACAATTCACATTATTAATGGCGTCCAAATGGAAAGGTTCATACGATAGTGGAAGAAAATATAGTAAAGCATGGGAAAGCAAATTTATTTGGATCACGAAGGCTTCGGACGGGAGTCAAGATGCCTTTTGTAAGCTGTGTCATGTGTCGATAAAGCCCAAACAAGCGAATTTGACGAAACACGAAAAAACTGACAAACACGTGCAGCGTGTCAAACTGTGTAATTCCACGAAACCCCTCCAAGTCGTACGTGTCCCGGCCGAAGGTTGCAGACGCAAATCAAGATCGCAGAGGTGGAACTAGCCGTAACAATGGCATGTCATTCAGCGCTTTTGACGATGGATCATCTCGGGGAGGTAATTACTGCGCAGGTCACAACTGCGCAGGTCACAAAATACCGGATTTTTCCGATATTTTCTAATTAACTCAACTCATGTGGCCAGAGCCTTTGTACTCAATGGCTCTGGGTACGAGATTGGGTACGAAGCTGCACAACTCACACAACAACAAAAAAAGCACTGGGTACGACCTGCAGGCTACCAGCCCCAGTACCGGACAGCGTAGGTGCTAAAAACGGAAGTTTGGCCTCTTTTTACCAAATTTGGCTACTTTTCAAATCATATTTGGCTCCAAGCCCTTGCTGGACCTGGCAACCCTGAGTGGGAAATTCAGTCAAAAGTTTCTTTTTTTTAGCGAAAATGAGAAAGAAAAATAGCTTTTTCATCCGAATTTTTCAATTTCAAATATTCAAACCTGGTTTTCTGGATAGTTCTAAGTAGTCTACATCCACCAACTGCAAAAACTTCAGGGGTGTCAGCTTTATATTCGAAATATTGGACAAGTTTGGAGGTGCCGATGAAAACTTCGCTCTTCAACTTTAAAAAAAATAAGGTTAAAATCTTTCTACGGTCTTGAAACTTGTTTTTTACTAAAGTTCAAGTATTGTTGTTTGTTTTAAGCCTTTAATCTTGCTCCAATGAGGATGTTTTGTGTAAGAAAATCGACGCTTTTTTGGTGGTGTATTTTCGGTGGAACCTTCAATGGCGGCCTTCAATTTGGCTTCAAAGATGGCGGCCGAGTTAGCGTTCCAGTCTACTTAGAGTTCACTGATTTTACTACATCCCGGGCGTTCTTTGTCAGTGCCCACGATCACAATTAGGATTATCAGCGGTATATGATGATAACATTGAGTGTTTCCAGAGAAGTGTTTCCCTGGGGTTTCTAATGTTTCCTTCTGTTTCCTAATGTTTCCTTCTGATCCTTACTCCTACCTCATTGCCTAACCCTAACCCAGAAGGAAACACTCAATGTTATCATTGTGATCGCAGGCACTGACAAAGAACGCCAGTGATGTAGTAAAATCCAAAACGATGTGCACATTGCACACCGTTAATTCGAACCCTGCACACAAGTGAGCATCTGACATTCAAGTCAGGGCAGTCTTTATGAATTATTTGGTCAAGAACATGTACGAGTAACTCATGGGAAATTTTACCTGGCAATAAATGTACAAAACTTCTAATAGGTTTAGATTATCTTACACGTAACTATTTTTTATCTTTCATGTAAATACCTAGATTCTAGAACTTTCTTTTATATTTTTGTTATGCGCATGTAAGCATATATGAATGAAACTTGCGCACTATAAATTAAATTATTATTATTATTATTATTAACAGGGTTTGTGCTACTCCTTGAAGTCCTTAAATACTCCTTGAATGAAATTCTGACTTTCAAGGGCGCTTGAAATGCCCTTGAATCTTGTAGTTTCTGAAAACTACGAGAAACGGGAAAAGTAACCTTAAAATGATACAACTTGCAAATTGTTACATCAAGTAACTAATAAATTTGTACCTTTCTAAAGTTTTCCTGTTATTACTCATTATAGTTTAACATTAAGCGATATTGTTCTAGGTGTTTGTGATATTTCGGCAGTTTTAACCTCACAAATTTATGCCAGTCTGAGGAATTGTTGAATTTATCTTGTCTTTTCTTGAAAGAAAACATCCTAAATACTCCTTGAAAAATGCTATTTTACTCCTTAACTTAAAAACTCCTTAATTACTCCTTGAATTCAACTATTCAAGACCCGCACGAACCCTGATTAATAATATCAGTTTTTCATGCGTAAACACAAACATTTGGTTCTTTTGCGGCAAACAACTGTAAGTGTGGTTTGATTTTATTGAAATAATGAGATTTTTGGTTTTCTTTGGATTTTCCAATTTTTCTGCTATATATAGTAACATCAGTTTATTGAAATGGTTATTTAAAAAACATTTTTTTCCAGTTTATTGATCAACTTCCTCACCCTAAGATGGATGAGGATGGCAGATGCGGTTAGCGCGTTGTCTCTTACCTCTGAGTTAAGCTGGCTATACAGCAGGTCGAGGGTATGGACTTACTCAGGTTGGGTAACGTCAGTGCACTTGATAAACTCATGTAAGTTGAGATTGGTTGGTTCTCTCCTGAGCTTCAAGGGTTTTTCTCCGAGTACTCCGGTTTTCCTCCCTCGCTAAAAACTAACCCTTCGGCACTAACCACTAACTAACCCTCGGAACCTTTGTCAATTGGGTTGCAAAACCTGTTAAGGCTTTCCGTCCACCTCAGAGTGATAAACTATTAAAACTAAAACCCTAGATACATGAAGACATCGGTTTTGTACTAGTAAGATTTGTAGGAAACTGCAAAATGACTTGTTTGTGTTTTGTTCTAGTATGATGAACTTGTACCTGCAGACTGGACAACAGAACATGGTGGGTTCTATATCAACATGGGAGAACTCAACTTTAGACCTTTTTCATCTGGAGATGAGAAAAAGTAATGAAACATTGTGCCTTAAAATTGTACTATATATATGATATTAAGTAACATTGTATTGCACAAGTGCAACTACATGCCATGATTGTTCCATGTTGTACTAGTTATATATACAAACTTGTTACAAATTACATCTTTAGTGTTTGTACTGTATTGTAATAGACAAATATATAAATCCCAGAATATTTTAAGTTTGCTGAGTAAAACACATCTAGTGCTGTGCAAACTCTGGGTTTTTCACCTCCGGCTCCGGCCAAAAAAACTCCGGCTCCGGGAAAAAAACTCCGGCTACGGCAGAAAATTTCCAGCTCCGGCAAATTCGAAATTTAATGGAAATTTTCAATTTCAAAGTGGAAGCACTATCTTTGTTTTTTATTTTAACACTTATGACTGTCGTCATAGCTGTCATCTGCATGGCACGAGAGCGCGTTCTAATTTATGATTGACAGCCTGAGAATGTTTGACAGTAGTTTGCAGCACAAATAAGTGCTGCAGGAGTTTTACCGGAGTTGAACAAACTCCGGCTCCGGCAAAATAGGCCAAAACTCCGTCCCTCCGGCGCACAGCACTAAACACATCTACTTACTAACACTTGGACTCTTCCAAATATATCATCACTTATGAATATAGATGTAACCAATCTTGTTTTAAAAGATTGCAATATACAATATTGTTTTACTTTCTCTCTCTAGCGATGGTGACTTTAAAGAATCTAAAAAGAAGAAAACTCCAAAGGTTGGCGTACATGTATATCTATATTTCAAAATTAGCAATCTCATTCGTAATAGATCTACAATTTGTTAAACCCAAAATAATATGAATATCTAGTTTATATGAGCAAAGGAATAATAAAGAAGGAACTGCTTCTTTCTAATACTCTCCGACAAACTACCTCTGCACCAATTGATTAAATCTGTTTACAAGTCTTGTGTATGCACGATTGTATTGTTATTGTCTGGTATAATCACAATATTTATATCCAGTTAGTATCCAGCTACAAACATGCTGTAATATTGTTAGGTAAATGTATGCATATGTAGGTATACACATAGGTCACAGTGCTGTGTACAGTGTTGAATATGATATTCTCCATACTTGTAGAAGAAAAATAAAGAAAACAAAGAGAGGAAACTGAAAGATGGCAAACGACATCTCTCAAGTGGAGAAAAAGAGAAAAGCTCAAAAAGGATGAGATTAAATAGGTGTGAAATCAGTATTTGTCATTTCATTTAATATTTTAATATGTTAAATTATAAGCTAAAAGTTCAGAACACTCACCAAATCCTGGTTTTCTTGGTCTTTAAGTGCATGTGGTCAAGGTAATTAAAATTGTTATTTTGGTACCCATTTCACTCAATATTAGTATTAATAAGACAAAATATAAAGTGATGTAAGTGCATGGGGTTGCCTTCGAAAATTATCACACACTCACTGTCTTCAGTTAGGTCTGTCTATACAGTTAGATCTGTCTACATCAAGATTGTATTCAGTTTATTTAGTTATAGAGAGGGAAAAGGACGATTTTATTTCAGAAGGCGAGTTATTTCATAAAAACACTATTCTATTAAAGTACGAGTTTTCTGAAAAGTATGAGAAGTTGTACAAGAAGACAGTGTCCTTGATTTCAAGCCAGAACGAGAGACGAATTAGTTTTTTCAATGTGGGGTAAGAAGATTCATAGTCTTGAAGAATAAATTTGGTAGCTCGACATTTAATACTCTCTGGACCAAACAGATCAGAAGGAAATCGCTGAAGCGGCCAGGATTTTCACAACCGTAAGATAAGTGAGATCAATCCAGAGTTAAAGTACAGTATAGACGGCGATGAACGTTCACGTCAGCGTGGTGGAAACAATTACGTCGAAAAACCCAAACATTCTGTTTATAGCTTTAGCATCCATATTGATGGGGACCATTTCATATTGATACCCAAACCATTCTGTGTTGAAAACCTTATAGCCATACGTTATTGATTGAGGTGAAACTGAGCTTTCCTTCGTGAAAATCACATTGTCACACATTTTTTACATTGACCAATGGTGGAAGGAATTAAGGTGGGGTCAACTTGAAGTACATTTCTGTCCTGTAGTTGGATAACCAGTCGGCAGCATTTACCGTCAGCAAATATGGGAACCATGCTGTGATTGGCTGCGTTTAGAAGATCGTTTGTGTAAATCAAGAGTAGTATTGGACTTACATTGCGGAACACCTGTCGACGCTGAGGAAGAAAGATGCGACTCCAGTGACCACTCGTTCACGCCTTTCGTTTAAATAACCCGAGAACAACTTCAAAAATGTACCCGAGATGCCATGTTCAAGTTTCAAAAGAAGATTTCGATGAACAAACAGAATCAAAGGCTTTCGAAAAATCGAAATATATTATATCTGCTTCTTTCCTGAATCGAGAGCTCTGCCGAAGTCGTGAAAAACAGCAAGAAGTTGAGCAAGCACACGATTTTTATCGGAAACCATGTTGTAAATAATTTAACGACGATTTAATAAACTCAGACATATGGATATGGACAACTTTGTTCCCGAAGTTTGGATTCAAGAGAAAGCAAGGAAATCGGCTGGTAATTACTGACTTCATGAATATCATCTTTCTTACGAACTGGGACAACGTTTGCTTCTTTCCATTTCTGAGGAACTTGAGAAACCAAGTGAAAGTGAGTTGTTGAAAAGCGCTATTAAAGATGGGACATTTTCGTTTGAGCATTCTTTCATTAATCTGGTCGATATTCACTTCACTGACGAAAAAATGGAGGCGAAATATCTATATTAAAGGCATCTGCTTTTCCTTCTGCAGTCGTGAATTTTTGCTGAGTATTGAAGAGCCAAAAAGTCTTCCCTTTACTAACCTTGCTAACGTGAAATATATTAACTTGTATTCAGTAAACAAGAAAAAAACCAACAAAGCTTGAATCACGTATGTGAATTGCCAGTCAAGTATTTCGCCGACAAGCAACAACTATGAAAAATCTATTAAATAGACCTTGGCTTATTACTTGCAGTCTGTCATCGTACTTGTTGGCAGACTTGGCAAACTTCGAATTGAGAATTATATCAAAATCCATACAGTATTTCACATCTATGGCCATCATATTGGCAGACAAAAAATCGAGACTATGAATTTGAGAGACTTTGACCAAGGTTAAGAGCAACTAACATCATTGCCGAGTTTTATAATACCGTGAACTAACATATTATAAAAACTAAGTTACGATATAACAAACAAATAGACAAATAAACAGAAATCAACGGAAAACAAACAAGTAATTGTACCCAGTTAAAGACCGCAATATGACTATTTAACAATTAGATTATGAGCTCAAGACTTGAGGCTGATTTCTATGAGGTGATAGTTGATGAGGGCGAAGCCCGAATGAACTATCATCTCATAGAAATCGAGAGCGAATAATCTAATTGTTTTCGTAGAAACCAGCAAGAAAACAGTATTTCAAAAGTTTTTCATAATTTATTGAAATAAATTCGTTAAAAATTGCGCCGAGGAGATGGCTGTTTCGCTACTCGCTATCTATCGACAATTAGATAGCGAGTAGCGTAGCCAATCAAACTAAACTACTAAACTGAGTCTACTAAACTGAGTTAGAAGTCAATTAGTCAATATAGTCTTTCTAACTATGATAAGAAAAACCTTTTATTTTTACTGGATAATGCTATCAGTTCTGTCGAAATTGCCCTTTCTTGAGGTTCGTCAAGTGTACCCGGAAAAACCTGCGGTGTTTGGTACAGTTAAACGGCAGGTACTCTTATTATATGCGACACAAGCGAATGATTTAATCAAATAACTGCGCTCTCGGGGATCGAACTCCGCGGTGGCAGATGTGAAAGACAACCATACGCTGTGTACAACCAAGGCGAACCTCTTACCCAGGGCACATTCGGTATAGACCACAATAACCAGAATACCTTCTCATACACGGAAAGATCCTTTGATACATGAGGTTGCACCAAGGCCACTGTTACATAATCTCCTCGCGCGTCGTGGCACTTAGGGTCTGCACACAGCGTTTCCACCCTCCTTGTCAGCCGGTACTATCCGTACCTCGTCCCATAAGCCCCAGCCACTCTCTCTCCTTTTCTACTTTCCTCCACCATGTGGTTTTAGGTCTTCGTCGTAGGTTTCATTCGGTCATCACTTTTATTGATTTAACTGATCTAATTGAGTTACATCTCTAATTATGTTTAGTGACGAGAAAGAGAGCAAATTACAGAAACTAAAGAAACGAATAAGTCTTGATGCAGGGAAATCAAACACATCAAAAGAACCAACGTCGGAGGCTACTATACAACAAGATAAAAACAAACCAACTAAAACTTTATCAATTGAGAATCTGAATCTTCAAAGTCCAGTGATAAAGCTTGAGAAAAACAGCATCACTGACTTGCGGAACTCGGTATTAAGCAATAGCTCTAATATTCCAACGGAGAACAGTTCAATTAGTAAAGAGAACGAGAACAGTTTAAGTAACAGTCCTTCAGTGACCTTGCCGGATGGTTTACCTCCATCTTTAATATTAAGTATACAAAAGTTGATCGAAGTAGCACGTAAAGCTGGTGGCGAGGCTGGAAAATGTAAATTCTTCAACTCTGATGTCAACAGAATTTTGTTACAGTAAGTGCACGGCGTATGTTCTTTATTTATATAACATAACACTTGACAAACGTTGATTTTATACCAGACATCATGCTCGCAGGACAATATTTTGCTCTCAAAACCTAAAATACGATGCATATTTGCAGGCACATTTTGAAGATATAAATTTTGCTCGTACGCACTAAGTAATATTAATAAGCCCTGTCTTATACTTTGGTCAATGTTAGAACTGTAGTATCTTCCTTCTTGGACGTGTGGTGTCAGTGTAGGTAGTGTTTTTAGTATCAATCTACCTGAAAAATTCAACACGAAGGGCCTTCGCTCGAAACGTCGAAATTCTTGTTAAATTTTTCAGGTAGATTGATCCTACAGACCCGAAGCTTATCTTCCTTCTTAACCAGGTTATATCACTGGCGTAATTACCACTCAAGGGTATAGGAAACAACTTGAACCTGAGTGGGAGCACTTCTGTATAGGAAATATATTTTCATTGAAAAAAAGGCACATTCTTTTGTTGTAAAGGGCATTTTAATGAAAACCTGGGAGGGGCATTACCGCAGTTCCTACCTCACTGTTACCAATTTTCAGTATATAGACTTTTTCTTAATAGTGTGTATATGGAGATAATTTATTTTAAATCAAATAATTTTTGCTCGAATATTTCATATATAGGTGCCAGATGGTATTAACAAATGACATGTGATTTGACTTTTTTTGACTGACGAGGATCCAGGCTTACGAATCGACAGCTTTTCCACATAAATATACGCGCAGTGTTTTCACAAAACAAAACAATATAATGGATATCGTAGACTTTAATCAGCGTCGGCCACGGACATATAGAACAAATTGAGGGTTGCTTCGCGTGTGCCTAAAAGATATAAACAAAATCTCGACGTTTCGAGCTAAAGCCCTTCGTCAGGAGAAATTAGTAGGAATTAATGCGAAGGTGTCAGATTCTTCGCTGCCTGAAATGCAATATGAATAAATCTTCCACAGAATGCAGGAAATGCCATTTCAGAGACTCCAGATTTCAATATTTTCTGGGTAGCATGCCCCCGGACCCCCTAGTGTTTGTCTAGCCCCCCCCCCCCCTAAACCAAACCAACCTTCCGCCGCCACTGATAGCAAGCTGACATTCCAACATGCATGGCCAAACGAAAATGAATCGGTTAATTCACTTTTTTCTCTTTTCAGGATTGAGACCGATTCTAGAAAATTAAACTGCAAAGGAAGATCTGTAAGTAATTTTAGTTAAGTTTTCTCTCATATATTCACACGTAGACTTTCGTAAGACGGCGTGTAGTAAAGGGGCATCAAATTAGACCACAGAAACGCTTTGATGATTCTCTAATCTTGTGAATGTTTGTTTCTAGGCTGTTTACGATTATCTGGCTCTATTCCTGCCCTGTACAAAAGATACGTTGTTAAAACGCGCGAAGAATCTTTTTATGCAAGAACAGGTTTGTAAGATATATAGATGGTAATCCAACCAATATCGTTAAGGCGTACAGTACACTGCATATTAGGAGTGCTCTTGCATGACTCCAGATTTCTTATCTATTGTAACCAAATGTTATAATATTACTATATGCAAGTTTTAAACGCTATATGGCGGTCGTTCGAGTATTCCTTGTCAATAATTTTCTGTGATTTTAATATCGTGTAATATAAATCAGAGAAAAATCATTAAACAGTATAGTCGCATTAAGCGGTAAATCGCATTAAACAGCAATTGAATTGATTTATATAAGGCCAAAAATGATATCCTGCACTGCAATAAAGTTGAATGTGAAATTAATATTCACCATCCATTATTTTCCTTATTCTTCGAAACGAATGAGTGACAACTTTATAGGAAGTTCAGGTTTTTGTGATTTGTGAATATTTGATTCTATGTTTAATAGGTTGGCAGATTGAGAGAACCGTTACTTAAACTACGTCTAGGTGAGGACCACGAGTTTGTCAGTTTAAACTGTTAAGTGTTTATCCTCATGAAATAAAGTTGTGAGTGCGTTGTTTGGATTCTTTTGAATAATTTAAGTCTGTAGTGATTCCCATAGTACTTATTTGGAAGTAATTGTTTTCCACGATTTGAAATAATTTGCTTGCGGCATTTTTAAAGAGTCACAGAACGTTCAGTTGAGTTTAATGCAAAACTTAGCTAGAAAAGCATATGGAACAAGTTTAAATGTGGTTAAACGCAGATCAAATCGAAGTTAACGGCGGAGATGTATCATGCCTGCGGTATTATAAAAGGGGAGTCTCTGACGTCGCGTACGATCAGGGGTACGTCGCGCGCGTGTTTATTCTGCCATAGCTCTGCAACTGCTCTTTATCGCTTTACCTAGAAACCCGGATAATATAGGTACCAAGATAGTCATCTGCATGCAAAACATACTCTCTGTCGAGTGACTGTTTAACTGTTAAAAATATTTAACTGTTTAGCTATTGAAGCTGCTATGCCTGCACAAGTGAAGCATTATGAAGAGGAAGTTGCTAAACTTTCTGAAGAACAAGCTGTACAAAAGTAAGTACAATTAATATACATCTTCAAGGGTTTCGTATGTCATGTTTATTTATTTATTTATGCTTGAGAAATAGAACTATTTTCTCATGATGAATATATCTATCACCTTTAAGCGATGTTTTAAAAAGGCCCAGATAATTAGGGATAAATAAAATTGGCTGATATCTGTCCTTGATGAATCTCTCTGAAAAAGAAAACTCCGCCTTTAATCCTTTTCACGTAGTTAGTAGTTACTAAGTGCCAGTTTAGTCCATCTACATTGATAAATAGAGACTTTATTTTTAGCCAGAAACCTTGCACTGATACTGCGAATCAAAATGGAGAGAAAAAGGTTTGTTCTTTGTAATATTAATACAATATACCATACATAAGACAACAGGTGCATAAGGCAGTTTTATAGGTCTTGTAGATTACATGTATTTCGAGTGGTCTATATACATTGTATTGGTTTAACCTGCAGCTTTGAATGAGCTATATATTTTGAAGGATGATGTCGTAATGAAAGATCTTGAAGTAGATGGAGAAAATGAGAAAAATGAGGAATCTACAACACCCACTGATGTTAATGTATGTTTTTTAAACACTTTACTTCGGTATATACTGTAGCTACTAGTTACTATAGGTTTTCAAAGTCTATCAGTGTATGTTCCCACATCGAAGCACTATTTTAATGGACTTAGAGTGTTAGCGCTAAAGTACATGTACAAGCAAGTATTGTTATAATATTCTGGTGTTGTCTGAGTAGCTCCTGGTGCACATGTACACACTCATATGCAGGTGTATGCCGGAAACCTGTATTTCATTACTTCGGTACTGTACCACTTGTCATTGAATGCTGATGATTATGTCTGGTAAAGTGATCTTTAGTGTTTCTTTTACCGGTTGAGATTTTTGGTTTTGATAAAAACGAAACCAAAACGTTCTATTTTTAACAAGGCACCGACAACTCCAAGTGAAGATAAAGGAAAACGAGCATTTTTACCAAAACGCTTTGTCTGGAAGGATGACATCAGGTTAGTATTTGTTTACAATCATTAAAAAGAAAGACTTAAGGGGCTGTTTATATGAAAGCCGGGGGGCTGGCTCGCTGACCGGGCCAGCCCGGTAAGCGGGATGAATTTGTCTTGTGTTTATATCAGAAAATTTCATCCCGACAGGCGGGATGATTTCGTTTTTTGACCTTTGACATTGTTTTGACAGTTCTTTTAAAAATAGCTCGCAGACAAATTGGCGGCGGCATCTCTTTGAACTTTCATCCCGGCAACCGGGCTGGCCTGGTTAGTGAGTGTTTATATGGGGAAATTTTCATCCCGGTAAGCGAGATCTCGCCTTTTTCAAGCGAGATCTCGGGAACCGGGCCAGCCCGCTTGTCCATATAAACGCACAGTAGTTTTTACTATAAAATCAATTACACGGCGAGATCTCGCTAAGCGGGCTGGCCCGATCAACGAGCCCGGCTTCCATATAAACAGTCCCTTAGACTGCACTCTTCTGGAGCACGAGCTATTGGGATAAAATCGTCATATAGGATAATTTAGGATAATATAGGATAAGTTGGAGCCAAGGTCTGTTGTGCTGACCCGCACCACGTTTTTGGTGGAAGCTATGTAAATAGATAAATAAGATACGTGATACTGTACAGCTTACTCACTCAGTGAAGGTTATTGCACTATAGTAGATCGCATATTTAACGAGGTTTATCTTCCTAGGAACCTACTTTGTGATATAGTGGGTATTAAAGTGGAACTTTATTTAATGTCAAAGAGTAGAAGTACGACAGCTGAAGAAGCTTTAAAGGTATTTATGTCAGATGCATATAAACTGTTAAATAAATAAGCAAAATTTTCCCCCACCAATTCATTGTGTTTAAAAGTACGCCTTAAATAATGGAGACTGTAAATACTGTGAATTGTCGTTCTATTTATTTTCACTCAGGGTTTCTTAGAAACTGAAGTACGTCCCTTATGGCCCAAAGGATGGATGACAACCAGGTAACACCTTCTCTTCTGTCTAATGCTGATTTACAAAGGACTGGTGTTGAAAGGATACATAAATTTCCTTGAATAACCAGTGGAATAGTCTCATGTCGTTAATATTGAATTTTGGCATCGTATATCTTGCTACAGGATGCTTTTACTCACAAGTGATATTATTTTTTCCAGAATTTTGTACAGAGAAAGTAAACAAGCACACGCCAAGGTGACAAGTACGATGTAAGTACTGCTTATTTATGTACAGAGGTTAATCGTGAAAATACAACAAGTATTTTACAGTTTGCGATGTTCTTTCTTTGTCCATTTTATTGCAGTGGCTTAGATAGTTTACAACACGCACGACGATAGCATACTTATTATATTAAATGTTTCTTTCTTTATCTTTTAGAGCGACAAAGGCAAAGAAAGGTAAGTGACGAGCTATCACAGTTACTCAACCTTCGTGGCTGTGTTTATTTTCATCGCCTCATAAGTGTTGCATAAATTTATCATCGTTTAGTTTTTCGTGCAAGGTTTCGTCGAATCTTTAAATATAGACTGCAATACCTGTTGATATAGTTTTGGGTGACCTGAGCTGTTCATGTATGGATCGTACTGTGGATAGTTACCTACAGATTTTGTTGTGTTTTTGTTTAGATGCAAAACGACCCAAGGAAGAGGAAGGCAAGACTCAAGATTCGAATAAACAGGTTGACCATAATAGCGATAACTTTGTTTCAACATATTTCCAACCAATTTCTGCTACAATTTTGGCTGTAGTTTTGGGCCACATCGGTTCTTTGACCTTTATTCGAGAACATTGTATATATTGTTTTTCCTTAGGTTACTGCAATGGTTATTGATCAGAGTAACGGCGAGGGAACAAAACCCACGAACATTTTTGCCAGTTCAGTTTCAAGTGATGTAAAACCCACCACTGTCATGAAGACTCCAGATGCTGTACGGCCAAATTCAATAAATATCTCAACAGACAAACAAAATATTCAACTAAAACCCAGTATTCAATTAAAAACTGAAGCAGGAGTTCCATTCAAAGTTGCAGCAGAGGTGCATTCTCAGGCAAAGCCCCAAGATGAGTCTCACGTAAAGAACCTATTACAATCGGAAGGAACCTCCCTTGCAAAGGTGCAAGACCTGCTTGTAGGTAGTCAGATAAAACGTCGAAATGAAACTCAACTGAAACTTCAAGGTCAAGCTCAATTGAATCCTCAGGCTCCAACTCAGGTAAAGCATGGAGACGATACCTCGCTTTGTAAATCACAAAGTAAAATTCAGGAAACTCAAGGCCAAACTTCAAGTGAAGCCTTAGCGAGACCTGCCTTACAAGACACACTGCAAAGTCAGCCTCTAGAAAAAAACAAGATTCCAACACAAGGTTTTTTATTACTAGCCACTCAAGGCAAATCACAAAAACCTCAAGAACAGAAGAATTCTTATTCCCAAGATCAACTGAATTTGAAATTTCCTAGTTTTTCTCAAGGTCAATCAATTCATGGTCAAACTCTAAATCAATCTCTATCTTCAAGTCAATATCAGGATCATCCGTCGCTCAAACCTCAAAGTGCGCTTCAGAGTCACATTAAAGTGCAAGAGAAGGTACAACCTCGCCCAGAAGAAGACGAAAGTAGCTTACGTAAGCTACTAGGGATAGCCGAGCCTCCAAGTAGAGACCAGTCGCATATGCAATTGCAAGGTAATTTACAAAACCAAGCTAGGGTTCAGTCTAACGTTAGTGCGCAGGTGCAGGGACAAGCTCCACTTCATGGACATCGCCCTACTGTACAGATTGCTCAGAATAAGCCACATGTTCAATCACATGTGAAGCCCATTACGCAGCAAACGGGTCAAGGGAAAGGTCGTGGTCAAAGTTTGACTCACGCACATAATCAGACGCAAGGTCAACTTAAAACTTCACCTTATCGTCAAAGCCAATTGGAATCTCAGAATCGCATTCAAAGTCAACTTCAAGGTCTTACTTATCCCCAAGGTCAGGTCCGGGGTCAAGGTCAGTTTCATACTCCACCACGAGAAGATCAAGGACATCCTATATCACAAGTTCAGTCCAAATCTCCAAGTTCACCTCGTGTTCCAGTTCATGCAAACTCTCCCCAGCGAATGCAAGCTTCATTTAGTCCACCGACAAATATCAGTAAACCCAAGGCTTCGGGAAAAACCATATTAGATTTTTTGGACGAAGGGTCGTCACTTAGTTCTTTTCCTAATCCTGAAAACAGGCCGTTGAGCCATGTCACATCAGCATCCTCTCCTTTATCATCGTGTTCCTTTCAAAATGTCTCACAACAACATCAAATTTCTCCCCCTCGAAATATTAAAACACCAAACAATATGCCAGTTTCATCACCTCCACTGTCTAGTCCGAACAGACACCCAATAAGAAATGTTTCACCCATTAGACAAATGTCAAATAGTGCAGGAACATTTAGCAATATCAGTCCACCAAAAAGACTTTCTTCATGTAGTTTACAAAACATACCTTCGAAACTTAACCAAGAGACTTCGCCGTCTCCACGTTCCCCACGACAAGGTTATAATTACATGAACAAGGTGCCGTCTTCGCCAAATTTAAGTTGTCAGTTTCCAATGCAACCGTCTCGCACAAGTCCAGAAAGTCACGCAAGAACCTCTTCACATTTAAATACACTTGCTTCAAATTTTATGGCTCTTTCATCATCAGACAAACCCAAGACACAATTGACAGCTACATCACTCCTGAACTCTCTGGCTAGGTAAGTGTTTGTTTTGTTCTTTGCCTCCAAAAAGTCGTAGAAGGCTTTAAAATTCATCAGTCTGAAAAGTCGACTTTGACATTGTTCTATACCATGTATTAAAGTTTGAGCTGGTAATATAAGTGGGTTTCAGCAAGAGTTCGATATGGTGCTGCACATGATAGTCAACTTCAAATGTATTGACACTTATGGGTGGAGGGTCACCTTGACGGAAAATGGACAATTTGTTCTAGTACGTCAAGATAGCCACTCGTTGCATGACATAAAACTGTCAATAGTTGAATGACATTTAGACTAGTGTATAAAACATGTAAAAGTAAAGGTGGATGAGATAGTTACATGAAAGACCATCATTCTTTATTTTTCACTTGACAGTATGTCTCAAAATCATTTGTCACCGAATTTACCACTGGTTGGTCAATCATCGAGTACTCTTCAGAACAACGCAACACCAATGAGTAATAATCCACTTAATATTTCCTCAATGATGAATGCGCAAAATAACCTTCCAAATAATAAACCTCAACAAGGATCTGGTTTTCCTGGGAATATGAAGAACTTTTCAGGAATGCCACGTCAGCAGTTTCCAAACCAACAATCGATGCTCAGGAATAATCTACCTACAGGTAAGTTTACGGGATCATAAATGGACCCAGGGACCTGGTTCATGGACCACGGCTGTAAAATATCGAAAGTGAATTGTTTAGACCTTCGCAACAATTTTGCGTGCATGGCCAATCGCTCGCGACGTCTCGCTCATCCAAACATAGTAGGGGAAAGTAGAGGTCGACTGAGAGCAAGTTTATGAATCGTTCTGGTATATATACGACCTTCCTGAAAATCACTTTTGAGGGATGGAAGCTTTCCTCGTGAAAGATTCAATATTATTTTATTACAATAATTATATTATGAGCGACTATATGTTTGTTGGATGAGAGCCGTTTTCATAAATCTGGGAAGAAATCAGATCAGGAAAAATTCGAAACGGCTGGAAGGGCGAAACATTGCTCATTATGTTATCACACAACTTGGCGACGATTTGTGCGGAACCTTTCAACGCTTCGTTTGTTTTTAATTAAATTTCATTTCTTTTTAGAATTGAATGATGGTAACAACAGAATTTCAAACTTCCAGCCAGCATACAGGCCATTTTTGTAACGTTGTATATTTTGTTACACGAGCTAAGCTTTCTTACAACTTGTGATCTTATCACAGCCACATGAGCACTCCAACAACCCGTACCCCCTTGCCTTTTATGGAAGTCTTTACAACATCTAAATCAGGCTTTGCAAGAAAGTTTATTTGTGTAACATGGCCCTAAATGTGTGGAGAATTTTGAATTTATGAAACGTAAATTTTATTCACCTTAAATCCATCTCATAAAATTGAGAGTAACGTCACTCGTATTTGCCTGCGAGGGGGCTGTCTGCACACAGCTCACAGGGCAATCGACTTCGTACGATTCATATGCCAGGGACTGAGACAGATTACATAAATGTTTTACAAACCCAAACTTGTTACGTTGTCATAAAAGACAATACGATTGCACTGATTGAGGATGATCAGAACAGACAAACGTGTCTACATTCACTCCAAAATGGCGAGTACATTCTATATAGTGTATAGATATTTAAATCTGTTGCTCTTCAACAGGCTGTCATTTTCGCCACATTTTAATTTTACTGGCCTAGCCTAGGATTTACCACAATTCACCGAGATGGAATTAAGTGGATAAATGTTAACGAATATTTATCAATTTCGCGGATTATTTAATTTTAATACTTCTCTGACAGTAATATTTCTGAATAAATTGACTATAATATAAATTATTGCAGCAATAAAATTTTGTCACTTTTAAGTTGTCGGTCTAATTTTATCTCCTGGCCACAGTAATAATGCTATGCCGGCTCTGAAGGGATCATTGGGAATGGACCAGTTCGCATATTTTTGTCCTGGGAAAATGGGATTCAGGCAAGCTATGGTATAGGTTGGATTTGGAAGAATCTACAGGGAAAATGGACACTTATTTCCAGTAATCTTTTTACATGCATGCTTTTCACAAGGTACATGCAAGCCCAGTGGCGTAACTCCTTTGGGCGCCGCCTGGGCCACTGGCTCCAGCCAGGGGCCCAGGTCAATTAGGGGCCCCTGAGCAAGGATGACAAAGTGGCGAAGTTGAAGTATTTCAGGAAATTTTACATGTTTTTGGCGTAGCCCTCCGTTTGAATGGGCAGGATAAGGGGGCCCTCTTCAAATTAAGCCGGGGGCCATTCAGCACAAAGTTACGCCAGTGGGCAAGCCCAAGCTCTATGTGTGATTTTAGTCGAAATCAAATTGATTCATAATGTTGGACTTGTTTACTATACCACTTACTTTACTCCCTTCAATTTTCAGGTCGTTCCGTTGAACCGCCTTATTGCCCTTATATTGTATCTTAAATAGTAGATGATTTACAAGAGAAGGGCAGGTTCAACGAAATGACCTTTGACTATTTCTTTATCTACACGACTAAACCACACACAGAGCTTGCACTTTTCATTCTGGATATGACTAGATGCAAAATATACAAACATTTCCCGAAGAAACACAGGTAAGTATGGCTATTTCTTTCTGCTGATATTCAACAGAGCAAAACATATATAATAGCAACAGAGCAAAACAAGTATAATACTATAATGGTAGTAGTTCGTTAGCACGTGTATCAGGTTTCATGTAAAGGTCAAAGTGGTCGACCTTTGGCTTTGAGCAATAAATCTGGATATGTTCACTAATTGTCACTAATAAATGGTAAAGACTGGATATTTGAAATCATTCTGGTTACAGAATCTTGAAATTTTGCGCAAATTTATCAGCGATGGTTTTATTCGTTGTTATGAATATAATGCATTATCGTTGGAGCAGTTCTGTCTAAAATCACTTTATATTTGAAGTTAATGCGCAATCATTTTAAAACACAAGCCAAGACGTCAAACAGCTGAGGTACAATCGCTATCATATCAGCGATAGACACTGGTCATAGCTTGTATTAATATAAGCCGTTTACATATGCGAGATTCTTTAAGTTATAGTATATGAAGGCACATTGGTCATAGCCTGCGTGGTTTAAGGCTTCTGCGGCAGCACTTCCTTGCGGTAGTAACTCCTAGTTATTTCCTATATGTAGCATTTTTCCACTATAGATGGTTTTCACGTGACGTCATCAAAAATCTAAATTATAAAGCTGGTCGTTATATATGTTTCGCAGATCGTTGTTGTGAGTTTTTGTCGAAAAGTTTAGGTTGATACGACCATTCCTTCTAGAGTTATATAGTTTTGAATTTTGGCAATGCTGACGTCAGCGCATTTTCAAAGGTCGCGAAAAGCTATTTCTTTCACACAATTCGACGTCTTAGGCTTGGTTAAGCTTTAAATGTGATATCTAAGTCATTTTGTGTATAAATCTAACCATTTTGATTAAAATTCGGCTTTCTTCGGGCCTTAGTATTTTGGCCGCCATGTTGGTACACCAACATGGCGTCTCCGTACTACTAATCAAGCAAACATTTGACATTTTAATTTCCCCACAGTTCAGCCACCAAAAACGCTATCGCTCCCAAATTTTGGCTCTAGGTATATTTTTGCCTGCTCTATGCAAAACAGAGAAAATATTACACTAAAATAAGCTGGAAAAAAAGCCGTGACGTCAGTGAAAACGATCTATATAATGCATACATAGGTAAAGTCGGTAAACAACATGGAATTTGTTTACAATTGCATAAGATTAACCAGTGAGAAACGTCTTTACTAATGGTTTACGAGTTTTAACATACAATCCCTCGTCTCAATACAAGGCTGATATATACAATGTGTCTCGCACTAGCAAAGGTATGGCCTAATTGTATTTGGAGGGTGTAGCTCCTGCTCTGTTGGAGAGGAGAGGGTTCACACAAATCCCTGCAAACCGGGCAACCACGAACTATATCCTGTGTAGCTGTCTTGTAGGTAGAGAAACTTCTTCCATCAAAAATGTAAATGATGATGATGAGAACAACCTTCCCTGAACAGAGTTACTGTTACACTACTGTGGAAACTGAACTAACTAAATATAATACTATGAACTTACCAAGACAGATGACAAAGACAGACAATAGAAATGTACTCCCTGCTGTCTATTGCAACCCATCCTCAAGGTACCCCAGAAAACCCGCACCCTAGAAAAATGACAACCTAAACAAAACTGAGATCAACCATGGGACAAAAATTAGTATGCACACAAACTTGGAAAAAAACCCCACAAACCCAACTAAGAGTTCATTCAGAATAGCCGGACGAGCGGGTGCGGTCAGCAGTGACAACGAGAAAACATAAAAACAGGACAACACAGTGCTTGAAGCTTCGCCAGTCTGCACCCCCTATTACCACAAACAAACGGACGGTATAACCAGACAATAACACACATAACAAGTAACCGACAGGGGTGCAACCGACGGGCAGCAAGCAAATATATATACATAACGCGACTCCATTTAACGATACAGGCACCTCCGATCTACAGCGACCGGGAAACGCAATGCTAAGCAAACCCCCCAATACCCAAGGAACTAACCCTACGAGAAATACCCTCTCCAACGCCGCCCTCCAGCAGAGCTGGAGAAGGTATTCGAGGCATCGAAACCCCTCCACAGGCGTTACCCAAACCCCCACTGATTCAGACTAAATGCCGAGCAGACTGAAGAAGCACTTGCGGCGGTGTTCGAATATAACGTAGATAAGCATCGCTGGACCAACGACCAAGAGTTTTGATCAAATGATCTGGCATACCCGCCAGGGCCGCTGAGGTGGCTGCGTCAATGCGAAAACTGTGGCTAGAATAGTTAGTTCCCTGGAACGCCAGCTGACTGCAGAATGACACGAAGCCAGGAGTTGACCAACGTGGGTGTGAGGGGAAACCCATTGTTGCAAATGAAAAGAGGACCCGGCGTAGAACCCCGGACAGCGAGATAACGCGACAATGCCCGAACTGGACAAATGGTCTGGCCCGAAGGCCGCCAGCCAGTCTGGTGGCTCCTGGTGTAGGGTCAGACGCCCCAAGATCAACATGGAGAGATCTGACGGCTGCGATATACGTGGAAATGGACGTAGGGGCCAATCTTTTTGTTCGAAAGAGCCAAGTTGCGAACAGCATCAGCAGCCATTCCGAGGACGGAAAACACGGGAACCCAAATGTAGCAGCGAACTGGACATACGCCCGTTGACCCGTTGAGTATACGCGCTGAGTTGTGGGTGCTAAACCTTGCGCCAACAGACCAAAACATTGAGCGATCAAGTCGGAGGTACCAACTGGGTGAGGAACGCTGTAGGAATTTGACGGGAAAGCGGATTGGCCGTGGGAACCAAACGGCGGAATTCCTGTAAGTTCAAACGAGACAGTGCGTCAGCTGCGGTGTTCACCCTGCCCGGTGTATGAGACGCAGAAAACACAAAATTATGACGGCATGCTTCGAGAGTGAGGATGCGCAGCAAATCCATGTCGGGCGATTTGGACGTTCCGGCATTCAAAATATTCACGACTGCCATATTGTCACACAAAAACTGCACCCGAAGTCGCGACCAAACGGCACCCCAAGGTGAGCGGCCACGACAATGGGCACTAATTCCCGGAATGCGATGGACGCCGGGGCGTGAAGAAAAAACCACGTGCTGTAGAACCAGTCATTTCGCCACAGGGCACCAAAACCGTGAGCGCCCGACGCATCTGAAGACACCCGTAAATCCGGTAGCGGCGATACCGTAGGAGACAGAAAAAAGGACGCGCCATTCCACTCCTGGAAGAAGGACAAGCACCAACGTAAATCACGGCGAAATTCCAAATTCAGTCGAATGGGGTGATCCCGATGCCGAAAACAACACAAGAGATCGATCATCCGCCGAAGAAAAGTGCGCCCAGGAACTACTACGCGGCAGGCGTGATGGAGAGAACCGATAAGTGATTCCAGGTCACGACGAGAGCAGGTTGTCTTGCGCGCCCAGGCTTGCAGCAGTCTAAGAATTCGGTCAACCTTCTCTGCAGGTAGACGAGCCATCTGCTTGACAGAATCTAACTCTATACCGAGGAACACCAAAATCGTAGAAGGGCCCTCGCATTTCTCCACGTGTAATGGCAGACCCAACCGAGGAAACAATTCGAACGCGGTGTCCACATGGGATTGACATACAGGAGAAGAGGCCGGACCCATGGTCAGAAAGTCATCCAAATAATGAAAAAGGGGGTTAACAGCATAATTGTTCTTCAAGATCCATTCGACCGCCTCTGCAACCGAGTTAAATATAAAAGGAGCCGAGCGCAAACCAAAAGGCAAAACGACATCGGCAAAAAATGTATCGCGCCATTTCATCCCGAACAAAAAACGATCGTCAGGATGAATGGGAACATTCCGGTATGCGGCTTTAACGTCGAACTTCGCCATCAAGGCCCCGGGGCCCATCTCAACGCCCGAATAGCATCATCGACGGTAACATACTTTAGAGAGAAAGGCTCTTTTGGTATCCCATCGTTGACGCTGTGACCGACCGGGGAGGACAAATCTAAAATAAGGCGCCATTTACCCGGTTGGTGTTGCTTGGGAATTACCCCAAAGGGACTTATTTGAAGGCGGGGGAGTGGACATTGATCAAACGGGCCAGCCAACCTCTCCTCAGAAATTTCCGCAGCGATATACTTATCCACCACGTCGGGATGTTCAGACGCAGACCGCATATTGGACCCCCGCGAACGCAACGAAGCACGGCCGGGTTCCCAGCCCACGCGAAACCCCGAACGAATACCGTCTAACACGAAAGTCAGTTTGTGAGGAGGAAAACCGTTTAACTCTCGCCGGAACTCGTTGAGCGCCAGTGGTGTCACGGACGCCACTGGACTATTAATACTGACCCGCGCCGGAGCTACAAAAAAAATAAACACACACAGTGCAATAGGAAGCTTAGCATGGCAACCGGCAAGCAACAAGACGTAAAAGGAGCGCAAAATGATACCAAAACGCAAACAAGAAAAATACAGCAAAAATATGTAACAATCATAACAAAAAAAATTATATATATTACGTTGACTACTGACTACCAAGATATATACAGTCATAATGTACCCAACAGGCATTCCCTACAATCCACGCACCAAACCCCAAAAAGTCAGCGATCCCAGGGGCGTTGGCCAGAACTTGTGCCAACTGGTAGAATTGGCGAAGATAAGGCGGGAGCCATGGGAACATTGGGGTTACGGTTTGGGCAGACGAGACGCCGGTGAAGACCCCTGCACCGCGACACGTGCACATATCGACAATACGGGCGTGAACTAATGCAACGCCCACTATTGCACGAACGACAGATAGCAGAGCCAAAACGTGCCCCTGAAGGCCTGAACTCTCTGGAGGGTACTGGGATACAGCGGACGGAAAAACCCGAGCTGCAGCCGACGTATGGAAATTATACAATTCCACATGCATAGTGGACCAATCAGTAACATGGCGGGCTGTCGCATCCCGTCTAAAAGCCTCGTCGTAGTTAAGCCATGTCACCCCCCCGAACTGTGAGTACGTACGAAGGATTAAGAGCTCATACCTCACGAGGTCGACTGCTCGGGAAGGACAGTACGATACGAGCACTAGCTTGTAAATGGAAAACGCTTGGACCCATTGGATGAGTTCCGTGAGGCGACGAGGTGGCTTCGGGGCATGGGACACCACCACCCTGCCATCCAAGGAAATTATAGGGCCCGACAGGGGGGGGGTGTCCGTTGGTTTCGGATATAAATTGCCCAGACGTAATAGCCACCACCGTCTTATGAGGTATGGGCAAAAAGCCTGGGCCCACAACAAGACTCTAGCAAAGGTGGAACAATGACAGACATACCTTGAGGCGGAACCCCCCCTGGTTGAGACAGCAAGGTACCAGGTTGTTGCATCAAATGCGTGGTTGGTTGCATCAAATGAGGGGGTTGTTGCATCACGGTTTCTGGGAGCTGCACCACTGGAGGCCACACCGAAGGCCCGGCTACTGAAGGAGTCTGTTGCACGGCCAACGCCTGCTGAGGGATGGGATTTAGCGATGCCGGGGTGGAGTCGGGGACTGGGCCGACAAACCAAGATGGCGCCCGAGGCAGCGAGGTCTGTGCATTGAACTCCATAAATTTCTAATATCTGGAACGATAACATTCATTCATTCAGGCGGAAAAAAGTGAAGCCTAAATCTCAGTCCTTTTACGCGGTCCGTACGTCAGTTTCAGTCCCTCAAAAGTCAATTTCACGCGGTCCGTACGTCAGTTTCAGTCCCCCACAACTTATTTACTGCGCGGTCCGTACGTAAACTCAGAAAAAAACTCTATTTTTGTGTTATTTTTTGGAAAAAAAACAACAGTTTTTTTGCAAATCGAAGTAGTTTCTACTTTGTAACTGGCTAAAAAAGATTACAGAAGGAAAACTAGGAGGAAAACATATCTTTGTCACTGAGTGACTGAAGTAAGTTAGTTTTCTCACTGTTTTTGTTCAAACAGCGAAAATATTTTGTTTTTTGTCAGTCGTATAAGCCGTATAAGCTAGTTTGTGCAAAAAGTTTATGAAAGCCATAAAAATATGGGATAAAATAAGTTATCGTGCAGGTTTTAACAGCTTTTCAAGTTTTTTTTCTATTTTCGTAACTTATTTTGAACTTTGGCCGTTGTGAAATCAATCACGTTTGATGGCGTAGGCACTGTTATTTTGGCTTCACTTTTCACCCGCCAGTTATCGTTCCAGGTAACCAAATTGAGTTCACTGGGTCTGTGTAGACAAAAACTGCGAAACTATACCCGATGGAGACGGCATCAAGGGCTGTGGAGGTGTAACGTGTATACAATATGTAATGTGAAACCGATGTGGTTTCCGGACAGTGGATGATCTAGACAATGACTTGAGCCGATGACGGGGGAGTGAACGCGCACCTCAGAGCGAGAGGGTCGCACATGAAAGGCTATAGCCTCTGTAATATAACTGGGAAATAAAGAGTTTAAAACCGAACTCGTGAAGTCTATTGAGTATCGGCACGCTACAATTGGTGGCAGCGGTAAAACAAAAAACGAAATCATGTCAACGAGCATTCTGCCAACAAAATTCGACGGAGACGACGTTGTCGCCTGGCTAAGAGAGTTTGATGCATGTGCTGTAGCCAATGGTTGGAAAGACGACGACAAGATCAAGAAATTACCTGCGTTTCTCCGTGGCCGCGCGTCTAGTCATTTCTACGCCATTCCTGCCGAGGAGAGAGCCACATACGACGCCGCGACGAAGCGCTTGAAACAAGCCCTGTGCCCACCAGTCGAGAGGGAAAATTATTATGCCAAGTTTGAGGCCCGAATGCTTCGGAGCGGTGAAGACCCATCAGTTTTCAAGTGGGAGCTGGAACAACTTCTGGAAAAAGCCGACCCAACGCTCGGTGACGAAGCCACATCTGCACTTTTGTCGCGCCAATTTATGCGTGGTCTACCCAAACCAATGAGAGGAAGCTTTGGCTCATAACCCCACACCAAACGTGAACGAAATGCTAGGCTTTGTTCAGCGTTATCGTGCGATTGAAGAACACGACTCATCCTTTACAACCAACGCCAGCTCCGCAACACCCAAACCGAACGCCGACATGGACCAACTCGTGGGTCTCATGAACGAACTTGCCACTCGACAGAAGGCGCTCGAAGATCAGATGGCCACTTCAGAACAGTTCTATGCCGCCGCAGTTAACCAACCTATAAATCGACAGCGATCGAAAGCTACATGTTTTCAATGTGGAAAACCAGGTCACCTTGCTCGTGATTGCCGCAGTCCACGCCAACGTCAAAACCATTCCAATGTACGGTGCTATGAATGTCAAAGATATGGACATTTTGCTCGCGATTGTGGAAACTATGCACCTTTAAACTTCCAAGGGCGTCTCGAGGAACTACAGGCCGGTAGACAGCCCCGAAACAAGTAAGCACTGTGACTCTCTTAATGCTAATAGTACTAATGTTTGTAATGAGAGCTTGCCTGCACACCCATTCGTAACATGTTTCATTGACGGTGTACCGGTCAATGCTCTTCTAGATACTGGATCAATGAAGTCTTTTATTAATGATAACATTCATAATATTCTCGATTTTGACTGTATTCTATTAGATAAATCGCAATCACAGCGTTGCACTTCAATTACAGGTGGGGAATTAGATATTCAAGGCAACATTGTGACAAGTGTCACTTTTCCTCATTCTCAACGTAAATATAATAGTTGTTTTCTTGTAAGTAGTAATATACCCTACGATTGTGTTTTGGGATGGGACTTTATTACGCAGCACAAATTAGGTATTCAAGGGGATTTTCGGGGAGGTCGAAGTAGTTTTCAGTTAGTGGGGCCCTATGGGAAATTCCCATTACATGCGGAGCATCCAACAATGAAGGTACAGTCGAGCGGAGTTGTGATCACAGAGGCAAATCCGCCTGTTGCTTCCCCCGATGACTCGAGTAAAACCACTGAAACAAGCATGCTTCTTGTCCAATCTCAGTTGAAAGGTGTTAACAAAGTTATTCTTCCTAAGGGCATTGCAATTCCGGCTCGATCGGAAATAATAATTGACGGTAAGGTGCTGGTGAAAAACATTTCACAGGTTGGTATGATATCAGGTAGCAGCGTTGCCACTCGTAGTGAAATTTCACTATTTGTAGTGAAATCGGTCCGAGCGTAGTGATGTAGTGAAGGAAATTTGAAATTGCCGAAATGTAGTGAAATGTTGAATTGCTGATGAAAATTTTAAAAAACCTTGCTGAAAAGTTTAAGGAAAATATTAAATTGGTTAGCCTGCGAACAGGCTCTTGAATTGAATTATAGCCTGCCGGTTTAGTCAATAAAAATACGTCTGTGCGGTATTTTACTAATCTTAGCCCTGGGGCCGGTTGTATAAAAAAGTGATTAAAGTTAATCATAGTTAAGTGGAAATGTCATCCAATAAGAAGCGCCTATTTGGGAGTTAAGTGAGTTTTATACAACCGGCCCAGCCTCCAGGTCAAAAACAAAATTGTAAAATTGTTTATTTTTTGTTGCTCTGTTACATTATCTGTTATTCTGTTAATAAAAAGACACTCTTACTGGCTTGTTATCATTTAGCGATCGGTATCAGGTCGATATCCAACAAAAACCTGCCATGTAGTGAAATGTGCGGCAAAATAGTGAAATTTAGTCACCGATATAGTGAAATGTGAAAAATCCGAGTGGCAACACTGACAGGTAGTCAATCAGATAGTGTTAGACATTTAAAAGGCTTGCATGTAGCTCATTTAGTTGTTACTCCTGTAGGTAAAATAGTGCCAATTCGAATAGCTAACACTACGGACAACGAAATTGAATTACCACAAGGTTGTAAATTGGCGGAATTTTGTCCTCTAGTCGAGAAAGAGACCGTTGCTAACAACAACGATCCGGTTAACTGTAATGCCGTCAAAGCAGATCACGTGGCGTCAAAAATTGATTCTAGTCTAGACCCGGGTTTAAGTAATTCTGAAAAACAACAAGTGAAACGAGTGTTAGAAGAGTTTGAGGAACTTTTTAGCGGTGAAATTAGCAAAACAAACGTAGCGCAGCACAAAATTGACACCGGTGACAATTCTCCAATTAGGCAGCGAGCCAGACGAATGCCATACGCATTTCGCGAAGAGTCAAACAAACAAATTTCGGACATGTTAGATCAAGGAATTATAAGTCCTAGCACCAGCCCATGGGCTAGCCCAATTGTTTTAGTGCGGAAAATCAGGTGATATTCGCTTTTGCATTGATTACCGGCAACTTAATCAGATTACTCGTCATGACGCACATCCCTTGCCAAGGGTAGACGATTTACTCGACTCGGTGGGAAACGCGAAGTATTTTTCCACTTTGGACCTAAAAGCGGCTATTGGCAAATTCCAGTTCATCCTGACGATCGTGAAAAACCGCTTTTATCACGCATAGCGGCTTATACGAGTTCAACCGAATGCCTTTTGGCCTCGCAACTGCGCCCGCAACGTTCCAGCGAGCCATGGAACTAGTTTTAGCTGGTCTTACTTATAGTATATGTCTTTGCTATTTGGACGACATAATTATATTTAGTAACAGCGTTACCGAACACTGTGATAGGTTAAGAACGGTTTTAACTCGTTTCCAGCAGCAAAATCTGCGGTTAAATGTGTCAAAATGTACTTTTGCGGCAAAGAAGGTTCACTATTTAGGACATATGATATCCGAAGACGGTATAAGCCCGGTTCCGTCAAAGGTCGAAGCAATCAAGCAAATTCCGGTGCCAAAGACAGTCAAGGAAGTCCGAAGTTTCCTAGGTTTATCGGGGTATTATCGCCGTTTTATTAAGAATTACGCAGCCATTTCGGCACCTCTGACTAAATTGACCTCAACAACCAGTACAAAACAGTTTGAATGGAACCAAGATTGTGAAAATGCTTTTACAACGCTTCAGACATGTCTGTGCAATTCGCCGGTACTAGTCCATCCCAAATTTGACCGAGAATTTATCCTACAAACAGACGCATCGGATATAGGACTAGGTGCGGTATTGTCACAGATTGATGACAATGGCGAAGAACGACCCATAGCATATGCGTCTAAAATTTTGTCCGCCCGGGAGCGAAAATACTGCACAACAGAAAAAGAAGCATTCGCGATTGTATTTGGTATCCGCACTTTTCGGACGTACTTATTAGGCCGCCCGTTCAAGGTTATAACAGACCATAGTGCCTTAAAATGGCTACATAGTATACGTCTTAAAGGACGGTTAGAAAGGTGGGTAATGGAGTTACAAGAATTTCAATTTTCAGTCATTCATAAGCCAGGTAAACTCCAATAATGCCGATGCTCTGTCTCGTCTTGTAGCACCTATTCCTAGCGAATCTCACATGCATGAAAACACAGTCCAAGAATGCCAAACTGATACCACTGCGACATCGTATTTACAGGACTCTGTCGAAGATAAACCTAATTGTGCAATAAGCGTTAATCCAACAATTAACTTACGGACTGCGCAACAAGAAGACCCGATTATTTCTCAAATTATCCAACTTAAAATTAGCGGCACACCAAAACAGAAGCTTGCGACATGGCGACATGACCGTCACTTAGTAACATTTTGGCATCATTACAAAAGTTGTTTGTTCGAGATGGGTTGCTTTATCGGTCACTTAAGACACGAAATACGCATCCCGATCCGGTTGTAGTTGTACCCAAAGCACTAGAAAACGAAATACTTAAGGGTACCCATGATAGCCCATTTACCGGACACCTAGGCGTCACACGAACACTAGACCGTATTAGGAAACGTTTCTTTTGGCCACATATGCGAAAATCTGTTGAAGATTATATCCGCCATTGCGACGTATGCATCAAAAGAAAAGCGCCAGCGCCGACGGCAAATAGTGGAACTGCCCCATTGCAAAGTTTAGAAGTGAGCACACCATTTACATTTTGGGCTTTAGACTATATGGGCCCCTTGCCTGAAACTAGTCGTGGCAATCGCCACATATTGGTTTTAATGGACCACTTTACAAAATGGTGTGAAGCGTTTCCCACTGCAGATCAAAAAGCGTCCACAGTAGCTAAAATACTTGTCGATAAAGTTTTCAGTCGATTTGGGCCCCCAGTTGTCTTACACTCTGATCAAGGGGCGAACTTCGAAAGTAATTTAATGCACGAAGTGTGCGATTTAATGGGAATCACCAAGACGCGAACAACGGCGTATCATCCTCAATGCGACGGCCAAGTAGAGCGGCAAAATAGGACACTGCAAGATATGTTAGCGGCATTTTGTACAAAACACGATAACGATTGGGATTTATGGCTAGACGCAGTAGTTTTCGCCTACAACACGAGTCGACAAGAGTCATTGCAAACATCTCCATATGAGATAGTTTTTGGTCGTACGCCGAGATTGCCCTTAGAATTAGAGCTAGGCCTCCCACTGAAAGACCCTAGCACACAATCCGAATACACACAGTCTCTTAGGAAGATATTTAAGGAGGTGAGAGAGGTAGCAAAGGTAAACTTAGAGAGAGCAAGGGAGAAACAAATGAAAGGTAATGAAGAGAGAATGCAAAAGTGGCGCCCATTCGGGTCAGGTGAAACAGTTTACTTGCGTAGACCAAAAGGATGGAAATTTGGGGCCAAGTGGATCGGGCCGTTTGAAGTTGTTTGTCGGTTAGGCGTTGATTATAAAATCAAATCGATCGAAGGTAAGATTACGGTGGTACATCATGATCGATTGAAGCGTGGTTATGCACCATTAAACTGTGGAGACATTGTCTGCCCTGCGCGAGAAATTGGGGCGATCAGGTGGTTTACAATGTTCCCGCAAACAACGTTCAACCTAATTGCGAAAATGCTCCACATGTCCTCGGGTTAGGCCTAGAATCTCAGGCAAGATGTCCATGCGCCTGATCGGTATGGGTTTGCTGCGTAATAAGACTCCCAGAACAAACTCTGTTGTAGTAATTTATATAATTCATAATTCTGTAAATGTACAATTCTTGTGGGCAAGAATTTTATGTAGGGAGATGGTGTAACGTGTATACAATATGTAATGTGAAACCGATGTGGTTTCCGGACAGTGGATGATCTAGACAATGACTTGAGCCGATGACGGGGGAGTGAACGCGCACCTCAGAGCGAGAGGGTCGCACATGAAAGGCTATAGCCTCTGTAATATAACTGGGAAATAAAGAGTTTAAAACCGAGTTCGTGAAGTCTATTGAGTATCGGCACGCTACAGAGGGGTGCCAAACGTCGCCCAACGGTGAGATGGCATGTAGGCGATAGAACTGCTCGGCACCGAGGCAAAATTCGGTATAGAAACCGGCGCCAAAGACGACCAAACCGGCGTCGAACCGGTCGAAAACGACCTCGATGTTGAGAGGCTAGGCACTGACAAAACTGTAGAAGTACCAGGCGGATCACAGGCGGCCCAATCTTGGGTAGAGTTGTATTTATAGTATACTATATAAAGATTGTATTATGGTAAAAATGTGTGATGAAAATATATATTTTAAATAAAATTTATTTGCCTAACTTGTTGTTTGTGTTCTCCTTTTATCCCTACTTTGTTGAGCTATGAATTCATCGAAAGTTTTTGCTTGATGCCTGCGGTCGACGCCGAATTCTTAATAGGAGTTAAAGGCTAATTATTCCCAGCCACGGATCCGTCGAGACAAATATGCCAATACGAATATTCTCCCTCTTAAATTGCTTTATTCTCCAAGAAAATTCGCCAGCATGTAGAACAAACACCGATCTTTTCATATATAACGATACTTTAACATCTCGGGCAATTTTTAAACCAATTTTTGATCAATAGAAATCAAAATCCCCACTCTGTTGAACTGACAATGACCGAAAATGGACACATCGGCAACTTGGCCACCTGGCCTCCTCTACCGTTGAGATTTGCAGGGGGGTGCTATGCCAATCAGCGCACAGCATGCAAATACCAAACAGATATTTCCGGTTACAGCCAGCCAATCACGACCGCACTTGCAATTGTTTACATTTTTCAAAATCTGATATTCAAAAAGACTACATATCAAGATGTTGTCGCGCACCCCCCTGCAAATCTAAACGGTAGAGGTGGCCAAGTTGCCGATGTGTCCATTTTCGGTCGTTGTCAGTTCAACAGAGTGGGGATTTTGATTTCTATTGATCAAAAATTGGTTTAAAAATTGCCCGAGATGTTAAAGTATCGTTATATATGAAAAGATCGGTGTTTGTTCTACATGCTGGCGAATTTTCTTGGAGAATAAAGCAATTTAAGAGGGAGAATATTCGTATTGGCATATTTGTCTCGACGGATCCGTGGCTGGGAATAATTAGCCTTTAACTCCTATAAGTATTCGGCGTCGACCGCAGGCATCAAGCAAAAACTTTCGATGAATTCATAGCTCAACAAAGTAGGGATAAAAGGAGAACACAAACAACAAGTTAGGCAAGTAAATTTTATTTAAAATATATATTTTCATCACATATTTTTACCATAATACAATCTTTATATAGTATACTATAAATACAACTCTACCCAAGATTGGGCCGCCTGTGGGCGGATCTGAAGACAACACGGTGGAAGGCATTTAGGGCCAAACGATGAGAGCGGCGGCAATTACATATGAGGTCGGGACAGAACTGGTTGTGGCCGCTATTTCAGCTGAAGTTGATGGTAAATTTGGAGTTACATTTCCAACGGTGTTGTTGGAGGATTCCGATATAAAGCCTGCCAGGCTATTATTAGTTAATCTTGGCATACAGATACTCGAGAAGGAAAAATAAATAAGTTCTGTGTGGTATGGCAGGCAGCACGAAAGTGAGCTATTAGCCAAGCTAACTCGTGGTCTATTGCCACTCAACCAGGCAGCCGATTGGACGGTATGCATAATATACACTACATACAACAACACACCCACGCTCGAGCTTGATGTTAATTATTTTTATTGCATAAATACATTTAAAATTTAATCTTTTCGAGGTCGATTTGCCGCCTTTGTTTTCAGTTTAACTATGACCATATTGCGTTTATAATATTTATGAGGTGGTTGTGTCACTATCCCTGCAGGTTTCCGTATTTCCCTGCTCTCATTTCCACAGAGTACCCATGATAATTGACATCCACAGTAGAATACCAAGCCATTTGTTTGATTTGAACTTCGAGAGACAGTCTTTTGGTTCAGATAAGTCAACTGTCGCAACCTATAAATTATTAATCATGGACAAGTCACAAGTTTTAGTGTATTTGCGCTGACTAAAGTAAAGGTAAAGCTAAAATTTGTTCACGAGTCAGACAACTCGTCGGACTGGCGCTTATCCTCGTTTTCTGTAGTGCTAGTTGATGCTAATCGGACGAGACAACGACTACCTTGGGTGAATTCAATGTGTTCAACTCAGCGGCAAGAGGCAAAACACTTAATGCCGTTTGCGCTCAGCAAGAAGCAGTAAGTCGAGAAGCCCTGGAGACAAGAATTGCTAATGCGTACATTTAACATTACTTAATGCGGCAACGATCAGGGGCCACTACCGTTTTGTAGTTAAATAGTAGTTAAGTAAGCATACTTTAATCTTTATATTCACAGTACCTGCCATGTGAGATGTGAAGTTGCTGCCATTAAACCAAGATAATAAGGCCAAGTTTGTGAAGTATTTATTCCTACGGCAATAAGATTAGCAATCATAGCAGCAGCAAAACCAGTAAGACATGGTTTAGCATTATCTCCAAATAGTAACGCTGTAGATTTTACACCAACCCATCTGTCGTCTTCAACATCCTGAGAAAATGAAAGAAAAATAGTTTCTTTATAGTGTGTTAAACCAAAGCTCTAGTCTTATCAATACTACATCACACTTCTTTTTGCGCATGTGAGTTAAGGCTGCATTCCAGTCGTGCGTTTTTCGTACGCACGTACACGCACGGAAAAGGTTAAATCCATTTAAGTGTTACTTATGAAATAACCAAATGAATAAATGTACAGAATTTAGTGTTCCGTAAGTTTTAGTATGCATTTAGTTGTTAACTTATGTTAGATTATGCAGTTTATTTGGTAAAAGAAACAAAAAAGGTTTACAAAATATAGGTTTTCGTTCGAGACGAATCAACAACTACTGATAATGGCGGATAAAAACGTTCAACTCACGCCATATGATCACGTGTCCGATGTACTATATATACTAACTGTAGCATCATGCTTCCTTAATTTATGTTAAACAATATGAACCGATTTACTCTATATAACTTGAAGTATTACTTAATGTTAACACCCCCACTCAGACTCAGCTTTGTCCTTAACTACGATGAGTCTGGTTTGTTCTTTAATTGCCTAATAATACTGTTCGATGTTTTTCAAAGAATGTCCGCGGTCATTTCTTCAGTTGGAACATAATGAATCTTCACTTCTTTGTTTTGTACCCTTTCTCGGATGAAGTGCATTTTCGTATCAATATGTTTTGACCGTTTATGCATCACAGGATTATGACACATTTTTATACAGGACTGATTGTCTTCTCCGATGTCAGTCGGTTTCTCCATTGGACAACCAATATCTTTCAGTAGCGCGCGTAAATAGACAGCTTCTTGTACTGCAGCCGCCATGGCTTGGTACTCCGCTTCCGCTGTCGAAAGTGCGACCGTTACTTGTTTCTTCACCTCCCAACCGATGGCGCCGCCATTTCCTCAAACTTGAAGTAATAGCCTGTTGTCGATTTGCGATCGTTGAGGTCCCTGCTCCAATCTGCGTCTGAGTCGCCAATCACGTTGAGGTTGGAATTCTTCGCAAATGTTAATCGTAAATCTATAGTTCCTTTCAGGTATCTTAGTACGTGTTTCGCAGCTTTCCAGTGTGATGTGTCAGGTTTATCCAGGAATCTTGACAGCTGATTGACAAGGTTCAGTATGTCTGGACGGGTTTGCTTTCCGATAAATAGAAGAGAACCAACTAAACTTCTATACAGCTTCGGATCTACTAATTTCTGTTCGTCGTTGTTCTTAATTAACTTCAGATTTACTTCCCCAGGTGTTGCTGCTGCTTTGCAATCACTCATGTGGAATTGTTCAAGAACAGACTCGATGTATTTCCTTTGGTCAACAGTAATCTTATCGTGCGACCGTAAAATCTGCATTCCTAAGAACCAGTGTAAAGTACCACGATCGTCCATCTTGAAATTCTCATTTAACACTGCCTTGATTTCGTTAACTGCTTCTTCGCTCGCTCCAGCTACTATAATGTCATCTACCCAGACTAACACGTATGAGAATGTTCCATCTTCCTTCTTTCTTACAAATAAGCAGTAGTCATTACAGCTTCGTTTGAATCCTTCTTTGAGAAGTCGACTTGACAGTGCTTCATACCAATTCTTTGCAGCCTGTTTCAAACCATAGATTGATTTGTTTAGTTTGCATACCAGCTTTTCTCCCGAGTTTGCTTTCTTGGTAAAACCTTTTGGTTGCTCTAGGTAAATTTCTTCTTCTATGTTGGCGTGAAGGTAGGCTGATTTCACGTCCATTTGTCCAAGATGCAAATCTTTTTGTGCTGCCGTTGCTAGTAGGATTCGGAAAGTTTCGGGTTTACAAGTTGGAGCGTACGTATCGAAGAAGTCTAAACCTTCGATTTGAGCATAACCTTTGGCTACGTATCTTGCTTTGAATTTATCTACTCGTCCATCTGCTCCGTACTTTACTTTATACACCCATTTTCCTGGTAAAACTTGTTTATCCTTTGGTTCATCAACTATTGTCCAGGTGTCATTGTCTATTAGTGAATCATACTCCGCTTTCATAGCTTTTCTCCAGTTCTCTGCTTGCGGTGAATTAACTGCTTCACTATACGACTTGGGTTCTTGTACGTTTTCTTCTTTAGTTGTGCTGAAAGTGTAGGGTGATCCATATCTCTCAGGTGGACGCCGATTTCTGCTTGCTCTGGGAAGTGTGTTTTCGTCTTCCTCTGGGTTTTCTTCAGCTTCGTGCTGATCTTCTACTACGACAGGTATCGGTGCATTATTTTCCCCCACTTTACCTTGAACCGGTTTCGTTGTGTCCTGGTGATTTGAGCTATCATCGTTGAGGTCCATGTTGGGACTCACAAGGATTGATTCTTCCGGATTTATTGTTTCCTTTGCTGAAAATGATTGGATTTCATTTTCTTTGAAGAGAACATTTCGCGCTTTGATGACTTTCTTCGAATCAAATTCTTGCAGAATGTATGCTGTGCTCTTGTCATCATAACCGATAAATTTTGCCTTTACAGATCTAGAATCCAACTTCTTTAAGTTGATCTTTCTCTTCATAACATATGCTGTGCAGCCAAAAACTCGTAGATGATTTCGCCTTGGCGGCTTTCCGGTAAAGAGCTCGAAGGGACTTTTGCCTTGGTTGCTGTTGGCACTCACGGTAAGATTTCTTATATGAGCTGCTGTAGATAATGCTCTTACCCAATAGCGCTTTGCTAATTTTGCTTGGATCAATAGACATCGTCCCATTTCAACCAGAGTTCGATTAAAGCGTTCCGCAACTCCGTTCTGTTGTGGGGTTTCTGGCACGGTATATTCCTGCTTTATTTTTGAATCTCTGCAGTAATCCTTAAATTGCTTCGATGTATATTCTGCGCCGTTGTCGGTTCGTAGTCTCCGAGGTGATCCTGATTCTGCTACATATTCTTTGAATCTTTCAAAGGCTTGGGATTTCTTGCTCATAAACTTTACGACTGAATATTTCGAATATTCGTCCACAAATGTAATCGCATACCTGGATCCATTGAGGCTAGGGACTTCGAATGGACCAAGAATATCTGAGTAAACAAGTTCGAGAGGTTTCTGGGACTTGTTCTTAGCTTCTTTTGGTACAGGTTTACTGGATTGCTTTCCAAGTGCACATGTTTCACATACTTCCTTTAGATTATCTTGACAGCCAATGGTGCGTTTGACATCGTCCTTGTTCAGATGCCCGAGACGTTGATGCCACAAACTAGCATCTCCTTTACTTGTTGTCGAATTTGGGTTGCATGTGGTAGAATTACATGCTCTGGACCTTTCAAAGATAACCTTCAGATGAAATAAACCTGCGTCTTCGGTTAGATCAATCTCTGGGCCACGATTCAACATTACCTTCGCTTTGTTTTCGATAAATATGAACTTGTGTCCAAATTTGACAGATCGGTTGACAGAAAGTAGGTTTACTTCATAATTTGGTACATAAAGAACATTTCGTAGGACCATCTCTACCTCTTTTCCATTTGTTGATTGAAGCTTAATTGGTACATCGCCAATTCCTTCGACAAGTGTTAGGTTTCCTTTTGGATCCTTAACGTTTTGACATTGCAAGGTTGTAAGTTTTCGAACAGTTCCTTTTCGGTAATAATATGATCTGTACAACCAGTATCAATGATGAGATGATTTAATTTTCCAGTACCACTGCTTGTTCCACTACCACTGTTCATACATTGAGAGCACGATGAAAATGAAGTCGATTCATTTGTTGGAGGGTCTTCAGGTTTACTTGGACCTCTGCACGCTTTTGCTAGATGACCCCTCTTTTTGCACTTTGAACATACAGCTGAACTTCTTTTATTGCATTGCCTGGCAAAGTGACCGGGAAGTCCACAGACAAAACAATTTCCCTTCGGTTTGGTTGGACCTTTATATCGACTCGATGCATTCCTAGAATGCATTGCTGTAGCACTATCGTCTTCTGCTTGATATCTTTGGAGTCGACTATCTTCATAGTTTTGTAAACGTGTTCGTAATTCGGTGAAATTAGCTGCCGGATTGAAGCTTTCTTGTACCACAAAGTGTTCATACTTTTCTGGAAGTCCGTTTATAACAAGAGCATTGAATAGTGTTTCTGATATCTTTTCACCAGCTTCGGTAAGTCGGGACATTAGTTCTTGTGCTCGTATAAAATATTCGGATAACTTTCATTTTCACCTAACTGTAATCTAGATATTTGACGAACTAGACTTACTATAGTTGGCTTTTCGACGTTGGAATATCTCTGTTGTAGTAAACGCCACGCTTTTGCTCCGTCCCCAACACCATCTGATGACAAGCAATCATGTCGTATATATAAAAGACTGTTTTTATCGAGGGCTAAAGCAATATGACACCATACCATATTATTTCTTTCTTCAATCTTTTCGATTTGTTGATTTCTCTCTTGTATTTTTGCCTCCCATGCGGCCTTAATTTCATTTGTAGCATCTTCTGCTAACGGTGCTACTTCTTCTGGTAAAACTTCTTTCCCTAGAAGTGCTTTATATAAACCTTTCGTCTGCATATACGCAATGAACTTCGTACTCCATACCGGATAATCCTCGACTTTTCCATTGAAAACTAGCCATTTTATCGTTTGACTGTCCATTTTTACGCTCCTGGGCCCATAACCTGTTAGATTATGCAGTTTATTTGGTAAAAGAAACAAAAAAGGTTTACAAAATATAGGTTTTCGTTCGAGACGAATCAACAACTACTGATAATGGCGGATAAAAACGTTCAACTCACGCCATATGATCACGTGTCCGATGTACTATATATACTAACTGTAGCATCATGCTTCCTTAATTTATGTTAAACAATATGAACCGATTTACTCTATATAACTTGAAGTATTACTTAATGTTAACAACTTATTTGTAAAATATTAAAAACTTAGAAGGATTTAAACTTTTCCGTGCGTGTACGTAAGTATAAAAAACGCACGACTGGGAAGCAGCCTTAAGGAGACTTCAGTATAATGGCTGCCGATTGGTTGCAGACGAAGGAGGATGGCCCTCTGGCAGTGGTTGCCTTGCTTTCCTCCTAGCTATCTTGTCAGCAAGTTGGTTGTTCCTGGCGTTCTCTGCGGTATGAACTCCGTCTTTGACAGCGGCACTCCAGCCTTCGGAACTGTCTGCTGTCCTAACCCGGGTGACGGGGTTGATGTCTGCTAGCTTCATGTCTCGTTTGAAGACATTTCAGAAGCGGGACTTTGGCCGACCAACTGAGTGCGAGCCTTGCACAACTCGCCACACGACCTAAGTCTATGCGTCTACAGCTACCTGAAGTATCTCTAGCTGAGCAGTGCAGGCAAGCCATGGATGCCAGCAAGCTGGAGAACTCTGTATTGCCGGTCACTCTGTCCTGCCCGGATGTGCAGAATACGTCTGAAACAGTGAAGGTGATAGCCGTTTCTCACGTATGGCGTACGTTGTTAAGAACTCCCCCCGTACTGGAGGGTGCTGAGTACGCTTGCTTGGTAGAGGTGTATAGTTCGGTGTCGCCGGTCAGCTGACTGTTGCTCCAAACTCGCTTGTTCAGCCTGACCATAAACAGCTGCGGCTTTGGCGATCCTGGTACCCACTTCTGCATCCAGAGAAAGGAAGCAGGAGATGGTAGACCCAAGGTAGGTGGAGGTGCCTACCACTTCAAGTTTCATATTGTTGGACAATGTTTACAAGCATGTTGAGCCATGTTTCTCTGTTTAGGCTCGTATAGTCAGACCAAACTCCATGCAGGCATGAGACAATCGGCTGACTAATTTCTACAACCAGCTTCACTGCGTGTGACGTCAGTGTTGCATCATCCGCGAAAAGCTCCTCGTATATTAAGAACCACCCTGACTTTTCATTTGGAGTGCAGTTGAGCAATGTTGAAAAGCTATCCATCAGCTCTGGTATGGAGATACTGTAGATTCCCTCAGTGCAATCTGCAAAGGCATACTGCAGGAGCATGGACAAGACGATTCCTACGAGGGTCGGTGCCAGGACACAACCTAGGACACAACCTAGGACACAACCTTGTTAAGTCACTCCTCTGCTCACAGGGAAGGCATCCAAGGTTGCACCGTTGAAGCAGACTGTGCAGTGCATGTCCTTGTGAAGCAGCTTGGACGCACAGCTTCTGCTGACCAGGTCGCATGCTAGTGTATGTACAGTGGTTTCTGCCGCTCACGACTTCTGCAATTGGCGTAGTGAGAGCTTCTGTAACTGGCTGCATCTCCTCCCAGTGTGCATATTACCAGTCCGTATTCCTGTGCTCTTTCTTTCCGAATGCTGTGACTGCTGAGGACCACTTGGTATCAACATCGCTGTTGCTGAGGGTTGAAGCCTTCATTTTCTCCTTGAAGGTGTCTTTAAACACTTGAAATCCTTCAGAGTAGGTTCATGCAGCAAGTGTTAACGCGTGCGAGACCTTTGATTTTGGCGTGTTGTGATTTTCTTTGGCATCACTCTCACTTTACTGCCAAAAAGGGACTGATCTGTGTTAACTGGTCTACAGCACGGTGGTAACTGCGAGTGTGGAGGATCATGCTCATGTCCATATGCCTGGAGATAAGGTATAACTGTTGCCACTGGCGAAACCAGGGATGTCTCTAGGAGACTTTGTTATGGTTGAGACTTGTACCTGGAGTTGACAAGAGTATTGGCGCGTAGATATGGAAAGGTTCAGGATACCTGATGACGTTGGAAAACATAATCTATCAAGGATTCTCTCTGTCCTGCTTGTTGGTGTTTTGATGGTTGCAGGAAGCGAGTTCTTGACAGCAATGCAATCACTGTACTGCCTTGGATCGTCCTGTGACAGATCCTGTCAAAAATGGTATAGTCTGACTCTGATGGAACTGGTGTCAACCAGGCGGGTCTCTTGTAGGCAAGCAATGTCGATGTTCAGTCTTGCCAGTTTCTTTTCATTACCGCATTGTCTTGTGTGTACTATTGTTTCTGTGACCCCAGGTGCTCCTTGCCTATGCCAATGGGATGGAACTTTTAACTGCCGCGGTAACTATCACTTCCCGTGTTGTGCCAATATCTTGTCATAATGTTGGAGTGTCCTCCAGGGCGCTACGTGCCTGGGCTGGAGCTATGGAGATCTTGGGCTGCCCATGTGTCACGATCCCCAGCACAGCTACAGTTGCTGGTAGGCATCGCAACATGCTATCTAACAGCCTTAGGGGTCCACTCTGGATTTGTGTCGGGTTTACTCATTAGTCTTCTTTTCTCCCAAAGATATCCACAAATCAGTCAGAGCATTTCCCCAAGGCTAGAGCACGGACTGCACATATTTGCATTCGAGTTGTCTTCTCTTAGGTAGATTGCAAGGCAAGGCTATTGAGTTCCACTTATCCAATTACTTGTATCCCTGAGCAGGTCCCTTGCCGAGTGCTACCAACCGGAGTAAGTTCGACCCAGGTCTCACAGTAGACACTCCCTGAAGCAGTATGCTTGCAATTACTGCCCATTGCCTTAATACTGCTTTGACAATTTCATAATACTGAACTCATTAAACTGATAGTTACCTGAAACGCATATATAGTGTCGTATAGGATTGTCCAATTGACTGCTGCTACATATAACGGTAAACATACACTCAAATCTAAGGATCCAGTAACTGCGGACCATCCCAAAAGACAACCCCAATTAAACGTTAAACCTAAACAAAGAATCATGTTAGTGCAAAAAATTACACCTTTAAACGAAAAATACCCAGTGTGTTTTAAATCATTTACCTTACAGAAGAATGTTTACCTAGTACAAGTTGAGGCCAATATGTAATCCGTTTCATCAAGGGATACGATGCAACCAAGAGAAGAGAGGAAGCGCCCAGTATGATACTAAAATGGAATACAGAATACGAAGATTTAGAAACCATTCACAAATAGATTTCTTTCCACCATAGTAGAGCCTGATCTCGTCTTAACTTTCCACGATCTTGCGAAGATCCTTGCAAGATTGAACCAAGATATCTTGGCATAATTGTTAGTACATGATTTTATTGCGATCTTACTAACGTCATGATCTTCCAAGATCTTACTAACATTACTCAGTTTGCACGAAATTCTTCCCAAGGTTATACCATGATCTTCCAATGAACAATCTAAGAGTTTTTAGTCAGAGAATTGTTACTCAAAAATTTATTTCTTCTGAGTAACGTCTATGTTCTACTCCACTCATGAGTAAATCTAGCTGTATTCAACAAACGTTTACACTAAAAAACCATGTTAAGACAAAGAAAATATATTTCGTTCGTGAAGAGGTCATTGCAGCCGCAGATGCACTTTGTCCTTAGCGTCATGCAATATATAATAATGTTCTTTAACAGAATATGGGAAACCCACTACTGGCAAGAATGAATAACAGCGCGCCTGGATTCGAATTGCAATTTGATGCACCAAACGAATCTGCCAAAATATTATGGTACATAATGGCGAATTAGGAGTATTTTCTTTTTAACGATGGTTGATGCAGTCAAAGATGTTAAATACAGTCGAAGATGTTAATAAGAGGGTTGGTGGCAGGGATGGATCCAGCTTTATCTGATAGGGGTGGGCGAGGGGGGTGCCGAGCAGGCACAGGTCATGAAACAGGGTGTGGCTGGTGACTGAGGCAAGGTGAATCATTACTGAGGAGTGAGGACTCCCCTGCAGGGTCAAGGAGGTGAGCCTCTCAGAAATTGTTTGAAAAATAATTTGCCTAGATGGTAAAAAAGGACCTTGAATGGCCCAATATTCTATCTTGTTTGACAAATGTCCTGTCATGGAAATTGGCACCCCTCCTGCACCCCCCTTGGCCAAGCATAGGAGTGGTTCACACCCCCATGCACCCCCCCACCAGTGAATTCGTGTCAATCAAGACAGTATGCTCAGGCAGCTCAGTCAAATTTTCATCACATGGTCATAAGTAGTTAATTATATTATACCACATGAGTGGTTACCTGTATTGATTTAGAGACAGCAATATTCCTAGGGAAATACTCAATTGACTGGCCAGGAAAACCAAAGCTTGAAAATGAGTGATATCACCTGATGCAATGGGTCTGGTTGATGTTCTTGCAACCTGACATTATATAATAACAATATTTAAAATATATACATGGAGCAGATTTTTAAAGATATTAACCCTTTGCAGATCAAATCAAGTGTATTTGGAGGAAATAGACATATTTATCAAGGAGTGAGCAGTTTATCAAGAGTGAGCAGGTTTTCCAGAGTCTTTTGAGAAGATTTGCATGGTACACTTGTCAAGTAAAAACTTGTATATGTTGAAGATTCTAGGGTGGGCAGGGGCAAGTAAGGGGGGTAACTGCCACCCTACCCAATATCTCCATTAGGTAAACAACTACAGTTGAACCAGTACTTAATAGCACCATATTAAGAGTAACCTTTTATTAAGTATGGTATGCGCGATCCTAAAAATATGAGCCGATAGGCGAGTATTTTTCAGCTTTCAGAAAGTCGAGCAACATCCCAATGTTAGGATCACACAAATATCCTGCATGGAAAACCATGTGGTAATTATTTTATAAAATAACGACAAAGAAACAATGGACATGATTGTCTCATCCTGCACAGTTATTGACCAATCCCAACTCGCATAGTAAACATGTTATTTTATAAAATGTGTTCCAGCTCTTCTATGTCATCACTAAATTAGGAATAACTGTTCGCTAAAGCTATGTCACATTGTGACCTAAATCAATAACTTCTGATGGCAGTTGAGAAGTATGTGGATGCAGTGTGTTGGACGTCATTATTCATTCTTTAAATGACTTTACTTTCAGCAACTGGTCCAATCCGAATTCGTATGGAGACAATTGCTCCAATTTCCACCCAAACGTTTACAGTACTATTACACTTGTATCATCTAAATTTTTAGCACAGTTTATCTTCTTATTATTAGCATGATAAAATTACTGGATGCTGATTGGTTGAGAGGAGTACAATTATTTCATTAATTGTACTGCAGTACAATTAATGATTTTCCCGAAACAAACAAAATGGCTCGTGATGTTTGGAAATTTTGCCAAATTGGACTCGCCCCGGCGGCTCGTCCAATTTTGGCAAAGTTTCCAAACATCACTCGTACTATTAATCCCTAATTGTACTCGCCATCGCATGATAACCTATACTAATTTGTTAGCCGGTCCATGAGCGTAACATAACCGGGCCAGTGGCCGTTGCCCAGCTATTAAATACATCACTGCATTACCCCACATTAATTGGTTAAAATACCTTTTTATCTAGATCAGAGTCCCACATGTCATTAATTACACACCCTGAACTTCTCATTAAAACTGCACCGACAAGGAACAACGTTAACAATTGAATATTTGGCATTGAGCTGGCATCTGCAGCCAATGAAATACTCCATGCACCAGGAAGGAAAAGTAACCAATATCCTATTGGACGATCCATTCTAGATAGTACCATATATGGTTGTATAGATTTTGGAAACTGAGCTATCCAACTTTGATTTATGTCACTGTTTTGATTTCCAGTGTTCAGATATCTGCTATGTTTGACAGCCATTTGATCATTGTAAATATTTTGAAAGAAACCAGTGCTGTTTTTCGCTAAATATGTGTCTTGATATCCAATGGTATTTTGTGGCCGAAATGTCATACTATTTGGTTTACTTCTTGAACAGGTGCTGTCATATTTATAAGGTTGAGGTTTGATGTTGCCATACTCATGTTTGGTGGAAACATGTCCCAAATAACTACATCTTGCAAATTTTAAGAGTGGCTGGTGAGATTTAAAAGTTCTACCAAATCTATTCCAAACACTAACCAGCCAGATCATAGCAGAAGTATGCCTCAAGTGTTTAAAATTACCAATTGACTACTGAATCAGGGAAATATTACACCATATAAATAGTCCACACTGGTAAACATTCAAATTTGGTTATTTACTTATTTAGTTATTTGGCAATCAATTTGGTCAATATCGGTTTTCACTTGTTTCCATCTATCAAACTGACGTTACGCATTTTTCCCATTCGTTTTTCTTGATTTTTCTTCATCAATTTGGTTAGGGTTAGGTTTTGGGCTAGGATACGTTTTAGGGTTAGGGTCAGTTACAAAGTTTTTAACTTTACTTCAAAGTTGAAAAATGATGTAACGTGAGTTTGGTAGATGGAAACAAGTGGCGATATCACTCAGTGGTGAACAATATGATTGGTTACCCAATCAGCGTTCAGAAAATTCTGGCACGTTGTTTGAATGTTTGATTGTTTGTTGTCATTTGAGAAATTCAAAATGGCGGATTGTTCACTGGACGAATTGTTGGCTGAAGTTGGTAATTTATCCATTAATAAATTAGACTGCTCAAGATCGATAAAAGATACTAAGGTGAGATTTTACTGTTGAAGTGTTGTTATGACCAATAACACAGCAGAATTTTACAGCAAAATGGAAACCCACGAGATAATATGATCCAAATATAGGCTTTTTATATGGGGCTTTCGACAAATAGATTTCATCCCGCGATCGTGGATTTGTTCCGCGATTGTTTTAACCCCAGGTCAGAGATTTCGCGTCACACCGCCTCCCCCCAAGCTCTATGTCCCATTTCAGGCAGCAATGATAGCTGTAAAAGACAAGAAATGTATCTCATTTCCCAACTTGGCACCATTCACCCTCACAGCATCAATGAGCGCTTCTCTTACATTTAACTCCCATCTATTTATGCCCCTGCCATCAGAAGACATTCTACATCTCATCTCATACATATAGTTCTGTTATTTCTCCTATTCATGTTTTTTTCGCTTTTCTTTACATGCTAATATATTTTGTAATGTGATTTCCATATTTTGTTTACAGTTTGTTTTGATTAAATCCATCTGATTGGTTTATTTTTGTCACATGATCGCTTTTGTATTCACTATAAAAGCACATGTTTTTCCCCAACCCACGCTACCAACTTCCACACGTTTGCAAAGATCGTTTGCTCGAAACGTTGAAGTTCTCATTGTATTTTTCAGGTAACACAGCAGTATTTCGTAAACGTAGGACACTGCCTACACTGGCACCACATGTTGATGCAATCAAATTATCAAACCAGACTAATAGCATTAGCTGAAATTTAGTTAATAATGTGTAATTTATTGTCACTATGATCTGTGTCACATTTCTTTTCTGCCGTGCTCTATATATGCAGTGATATACCAAATAATCGATGAAATGTGCTTTTTGTGACTACAGATTGGTCATTGATTGTAACAAAATTAAGCCTTGGGCCAGCTTTATCCATTCTTTTAATCAATTGATTTATACTATCACTTGATCAATTTAATACTGTATACCAAGTTTAAAAGGCTTACATCAAATATATTTACTTCAAAAATGTTTGAGTCTTGTTGATGATACCTTACAAGATGGCATCACAGAAATTTCAAAAATTTAAACCATGTACTGTATTGCTCTGCTGCAATTTGATCAGATTGAAAATTGAGTCTGTACCCAACCCACTAATGTTTCCTATTAACATCCAATCAGATCAATGAATAAAACAAATACCGTTCTTTACATGTCTTATGTAACAGTAGATGCACATGAACATAATCCATAGATGGGTGTAATACCTAGTAGGATATTTCAATACATTGGCAGTTTGGTGAGATCCTTCCACATTCAGATACTTCAAAATTTTGTGATGGTGCAGCATATTGTGTTTCATTAGGAATTGTGCGCTCAAAATGCGAGGCTTCATGGTCGTACTATGATCAAGATAACAATTCCTCCTTTTATATGATCCTTATCCTTGTAATCTTAATAAATAACGGCCGGTTACCGGTCAATGACCGGCCAAATCTGACCGGTCAGATTTTGGCTCTGGGAACGAGATTGATTTTTGAGATGTTGTGGACCCATTAAATATTATGTCAATTGTCAATGCGTGTGTGATTCACCCACTGATGTAAAACATTCCCAACATGCTATTAGAGGTGGGACAAGTTGGTTGTTCGAGACGAGCTGGCCATTTACGAAAGGGAAAATTGCATCGCCGACAGCCAAAACGATCTCGCCGAGAATGCTTCTTCGAAAATTAAGTGACAACGCATCGGTACCAGCACAACAGCACAGAATATGATATATGCGTTTTTTTGTTGTGTTGCGTTTTCATTGTTTTTGGAAGGGATCGAGGGAGTTGACCGGTCAGAAATCGCGTTTTACCGGTCACAAATGGAACTGACCCGGTTACCATGACCGGCGTATGATGAAACGTTATTTTGAGCCCTGAGATATTTTTTGCATTGATGAAGATCCAAGTTTATGATTGAAAGTTTGCCAGTTTGCCAAGCAAATAAACGTGGTGTATTGCAAACCTTCAAGGAACTTAATTTAGTTTGTGATTGTTCTGATTTCTTATATCAGTCAATTTCTAGTTGTCGCTGAAGGTTATGGTGCTGCATGTTAAAATGGCTGAATATATAAGAAAAAATTAACGCACATAATATTCCGGTACATGTCAGGAAAAAGCTGTTTTCTAATAGTATCGCTTCTCATGTGAGGGACGAGAGACCTATGCAAGTCATAGATAATATTTACGTAATAATCATGAAAAAATTCAGTTCAATGCTATAATTATTTTGATTAGGTCTTACCCATTGGTCTTACCACAGCGCGACATCAAGTCATCAGTCACACTTTTTTATTGGAACTTTTTTATTATGGTGAATTTCTCATATTGTTTTACTCTTACCAATTTCTCGTTTTGCTTGTTAGAAACAGAACGAATGTTCCATACTTGATGCACTATGGAGTGAAGATGACGTAAGCGAAGTTGAAACTTCCCTCAACTTAACAAAAATTTGTTCACTCAATTTTTCTGTTGATGAAAATGAAGATTTTCAATTTCCTGCATTACTCTCCCGCAACAATGTAACGGTTAGACGAAAAACCAAAAAGAAACGACATGTTTCAGAAGATAACAGAAGCGAAAACTGCTCAAGTCACATTAAAGATGGCCCAGAAGACCAAGAAAGTCCATTATTGGATAATATATATTGCGGCTCACAAATTAACGATGTTTCTATTGCTATGCACCAGGAGAATGCAGTATTAGACTCATTCCCTATTAGTGATGACGAAAGTCCTGATGTTTGTAGGAAATTAAATAACGATTTTGAGCAGGTTGAGAATTCTTCTTTCTCAGATTTAAACGTATCAAGCAATTTTCTCCTTGACAATGATTTGAGTGAACGTCTTCAACACCGAATAAAAAATATCAGGGATAGCACCACATGTAAAGATAGAAAATTGTTAGACTGGGAATGTGATAGAGAAACTAACAGTTTTGAAAAGGTTTCTCTTGAAAGAAATCTACAACATATTAACTCTGCAAACACAGAATCTCCAGGAAAACACCCTACCAAGGAGGCTATTTGCCAAAATTTCAACAATGATACATCTGTTTGTTCTACAGACAATGAATTAGATATTTCTACGAATTCATTTACTTCGTTGACAAATAATCAAGAGGAAACTGGCGACATCGAGAAGTGTAGAAATCAAAACTGTGTTTATGAGTTGAAGCATTATGAAAGTTTGAATTCCCATCAAGAACGTATTCAAAGTAATACGAGAGGTGACATTATAACGGTGCCTCCTAAAATTGAAAACAGTATTGACCAAAATGTTTTTCAACCCAAGAGAGAATTTGATACTCCGTCAACTCATGCGAAACACAACAATTCCAGTACGGCACGAGATCAATCTTTAATATGTTTAAATCCTGTTGTGGAAGATAATAAAGATGGTATTGCGATTTCCTATGATGATGAAAGTAAGATTTTTAACAAATGTGATTCTCGCCAAATGAATGTAGAGAAAGGTAAAGTAAATAAAACAGTAGAAGACACCGCAGTGAGTTCAAAGATCCAAAATTATTTTATGAAACCTGCAGATAATGATGTTCTGGAATCGAATAGCCATAACGTCGCAGATTTAGTGTCCAAAATTGATCCTCTATTAAGTAATTCACAACTAAAGAAAACGACTGATACTTCAAATGAATCGCCAGTCACCTGCCAACTTAACAGAAATAATAAACGTTTGTCAAACAAAGAAAATGTGTGTACACCTGCGAGAAAGAAGACCGTTATTATTTCATTAAGTGATTATGATTCTGTTTGGGAAGATGGACTGGAGTCTGATGACAGTGATTGCGGGAAATATAATATACCGTTATCAAGTCGTCTTGAGAAAGATATGTCCAATCAGTCCACGTCGAAGAAAGAAACAAACGCAAAGTCAGGCAGTTCTATTAGAACACCCTGCAGGTACGTAAATTGTAACTGTTTGATACAATAAGGTAGCTTCTGCATGTAACGTTTAAAATGGACGTCATTTATGTACCTCTATCATCCTAATTCTAGCAATGACAGGAAGCCCGCGTTACTCTCAAGAAATGTGAAGTTCTCAGACTCAAGTGATGATGACGAATTTGAACAATGTAACTTTCTACGTTAACTTCTGTTTTTAATACTTATTGTAAGAAAAATTAAAGATGTTTATTATTTGCGTATAGTCATAGTGGTTTTCCATCCATCCGTGACCACTAACCGTAACGTTAATGTGTTTAACAGTTTTAGATAAAATGAAAACACCAAAGCCAAAATCCACACCAAGATACAGGTAAGACGTCGTGTGACAATGCATTTCTTTAAAACACGTCTTTAATTTATATATCGCGTTATGGATCTTTAAATGAAATATAAGATGCACTTCGACAAGCCATTCTGTGTTATTTGCGAGTCGATTCAAATTTTTCAGACCTGTGGAACCCTAATTCACCTCAAAAGAAAGACTAAACCTTTGTACTACCGTTGCTTCTTTTCTGATCATGTTATTTACCTGGAACGTGGAAAATAGTGCACAATAATGCACTTACCAAGCTGTTCATCAAGTTCTATTTTTTGCTGCATAAATTAATTTTGTCATGTTTTGCTTAAGTTTACCTTTTATTAATTTACTGCTGCAATTATACTTATTTTAAGGTTAAAAAGCTTCATAGTGGAAGATAATTGGGTAGATTCTTCAGAGGATGATGATGATGATAACGGTGTGACATTTCCGTTCATGAAGCCGAAGTCTAGTAAGGACATTTGATATATTTTTAATTGATAGCTAGGATACATTTATTTAACCCATAATGGCTTATGATTACAAAATGTGGTTTTCTGGGGGGTCCTACAAAAACATAATGAAAATTACAAAAAAGATAAAATATTACAACTTACAACACATAAAAAAATGTAAAAGGCTATAAAAGTATATAAGTTCATAAAAGTTCTTTAAAAGCAGTTAACTACTAGTGGATTGTCTAATATCAAAGTCCAAAGCGTTCAAATCCATTGCCCCATGATAAACGAAGCGTTGCCTCCCCCAATTTGTCCGTACTCGCGGTAAGTGCAGGTCCTGACGACGGCGGGTATTATGATTGTGCAACTGTTCGTTTCTAACCAAATTGAAGTCAAAATCCACAAGATTATAGAAACTGCTATGCAACGGTGCTGGCGGCGAAGTGATAAATCCAATTTAATTGATCCCGAGCTTCAGTACAAGAATAGTATTTAGGTAGATCTAGAATAGTCCTAGCAGCATTGTTATATGTAACACTTGTAGATGTCGCATCAGGGTTTCGTTATTTTTGTCTCCCCATACCAGGTCAGCATAATCAAATAATGGTAATATAAGGCTGTTAAAAAGAGTTAGACGTCCATGAAGAGGGAGCAAATATTTAACTCGACGTAGAACGCTCAATCTTTGGAGTATGTAACTTGCGTTCGTCCGGATAAATATGATTTGAACCAGGCAACAACAGGATCACTAAGTCCTATATTTGACAATTTGGAAATCAGAAGAGAATGGCCAACCGTGTCGAAAGCTCTCGATAGGTCCAAAAATACAGCAGCTGTGACACATCCCTTATCCATGTTATCCAGAATGGAATCTGAAAAATGGCCAAGAGCAACCTCCATGGAAAGCCTTGGTCTAAATCCAAATTGAGAAGACGCCAAAAGTTGATTGGATTGTAGATAACCATGCATAAATTTGGTTATGGACAACCTTTTCAAGGATTTTACTAATTACAGGAAGGATGTAACTTTACCGTGTTTCCAAATAGAAGGAAATGTTGACGAGTGAAGAGAACGACTGAATAACTTAGTCAAAATAGGGGCCAAAACAGCAGCTGAGTCTTAAAAGACGACCACTTATATTATCTAAACCGATGGCTTTATTTGCTTTTAGACGAGTTAGTTGATTGCGGACAAAATTGTCATTAACACTCACTTGGAATGTGAACTGATTCTGCTCCAACTTGCTATCGACAGCCGAAGTTACACTGGAATATTGACTTAAACAAGCGCAACGTTTGGGAAGAAAGTGGTACCTATATAGGCTGCGTGCATTACTTATATCTTATTATTTTTAATATAGCCATTGGAAATAAAGATCTACCAACATTCACACCAAACACTGCTCCAGCGAAGAGACCGACACTCGGTAATGCTTAATACAGTAATTCTAGAGTTTATTCATTCACCAGATCGTTATCCTGTGCAGGTATAATTTGTTATATTTTACAACAATGAACATTATGCCAAAAGCGTATCTGTGACTACGCCAAAATTGTTTACTATGGTAGTTGAAGAAAAATAGATTCTCGCTTGATGTAGCCATAAATGGATCGCGGGAAAAAATCGATATTTTTATTATGATACTCCAACTTCGTAACACCACTTTTAATTTCGATTCTTTAGCAACTCTTCCTAAAAGAAATTTTCCTGTGAAGAAATTCAACACACCCAGGCTTAAAACGACACCGCTCAAAATAAACACTAAAGGTTAGAAAAATAATAGCTTAATGAAATTTCTTTTAAAAGTAAAAAGGTCATTTTTTATCAATTTTAATTTGAGCACGTTGAACGAAATTTTTCATTCATAATTTTGTGTACAATGTGCACAATTTCAACCAGATAGGGTTCTATGCAAACTACTTCTATCTTTTCTTTAGACAATACCCCAAGAGAAATCTCATCTGGTAAAAGTATAAAAAGGATTGTTACACCGTACGTGAACACCCCGCATAAATTTTGGCGAAAGAGCCGAGACCTGTTGATTGAAGAACTGTTTAAGTGTTACAACGAAACTGTTTTTGATAACAAGGTGGGTTGTACTTGGTAACAGACCAACAAATATTCTCCAAATCTGACCTGGGTGTCCTAACCCGAACCGTAGGCTTCGGAGTTAACCCTTTTTCTTCGTCCCGGTTTTATTAGTGTCACTAACTGGCACTTCCACAGGCACATGCACACACCTTTTTTCTTGCTTTATTGACCTTTTGTACATCTAAGGAAAATAACGATTTCTCTGTTTAATTGGTACTTGTGTTTTCTTGCGGACGATAAATCTTATGGTGGCTCTGTATCTTAAACATGGATTGTGGGACTAGGCAACTTTTGCACGTTGCTGATTTATGACTAAGTTTCTAATCTTCTTTGGCTGAAAATGCAGATATCCATGTTATAACTAAAGTTACCAATTTTCAGACCCAGCAACCCAACGCTCAATAGAGCGTCTTGTTATTTCACATTTGTTATAGTTACCTGTAGATCTACCAATTATATGGAACAAACAAATGACAAAGACGGCTGGGTTTTGTTATTATATTGGGTAGGTTTATTTAGTTTGTTTTATGTTTTGTTCTATGTACCAGTACCAATCTTTCAAATTCAGGGAACCTCGTTATTGGAGACTATCTGTGTGGTCAGTACCTAGTGGCTAATCTTGAAAAAAAAATATTAGACAAACATTTTTGTTGCCATTTTCTTTTGAGTAAAATCTGCTTGTCTGCGACAAACATAATTATATGATTTTGTTTTTCTTTTTATAAGCTCAATAAACAAAAAATGTCGAATTGAATTGTCGGATAAAGTGGTTGATTCCTGTGGTATGTTTGATAAATTCGTGCATATATAGTTAACGTATTTAGGCAAAATTGTGGCTTGGTTTGAATTTGAATGAATCACGATTCTTACCTTGATCGTAAATATAGCTCAACCAAGGTGGTCATTATGGTTTTGAATTCAAGTCACTAGCATATACGTACTGTTTTACATATTCGGCGCAATACACCCTTTCGATAATTACGTCACGAACACTCATGACGGTAGGCAATTCGCACACGATCCACGAGAATGAGGCTTCTGGACCAAGGAGAGATTTGTGACAAGTGCTCAAATATAGCCGAATTTTATCCCAAATGTTAACCAAGCATTTTAAACCCAAACTTCTCAATACTTTCTTTATCAAAGCTTAAGCGTAACGCTATGCTATCACAATGCATCGGATCTTTCAAAACACGAGAACAAATAGGGCAAGTATTAAAGCCTTCGTCAGTATAGTAGAGTAAAATCGAGTTGTGTCGTAATCCTCGGTCTTATTTAGGGTACGAGTTCTACATGAAGAAATAAATTATATAGCCTACAAGCGTGAAATATAAATGTATTGGTTCCACATTAATTTTGAAATCTTGTCAATTTTTTCTTCGTGAATAGATAGAATACGCGATACTTTAATCCACGAACTGTGTCACGCAGCCACGTGGTTGATTGATGGTGTCAGAGCTGGTCATGGTCCACACTGGAAACGATGGTAATTGTCATATTTGTATGCAAGTTGTTTTAACTATCATATTAAGAAAACAACATGTCCCATTAAAAAGTCAACTAATAAGGCTATTTTACCATCACAATTCAAGATGGCGTCACTATATTAATGAAACATTTAATTGGCTCTTTTACCTTACAAAAGTTAACCAAGTTCAATTATTAATAACATATATTTGTAATATTGATTTACATTTAGGGCACATAAAGCAAGAATGGTACATTCAGATCTACCTCCCATATCACGTTGCCATAGTTATGATATCAACTACAAGTTTACTTACAGATGTGTGAAATGTCAACATAGGTAATAATGAACTAAACTTTTACTGTTTCTCTTGCATGCAGGGACACCGTTAAGAGGAGATATGGGGACTAGTTTTTAGATGATGTCATTGAGATAAATTATCTTTATATAAAGTATAGAATAACTAACTCTATACAGGTGTATGTTTGAAAGGAATTTTTGCAACCTTAGTTACGCAGTTAATCAGCCACTGCATACATGTTTAAGATTGGTATTATATTATATTATATAGTTTTGGAAGACATTCGAAGTCTGTCAATCTTAAAACAGCCAGATGTCCTTACTGTCTTAGGTTTGTGTTTCACTATAGCTATCTTATCTTATTAATGTATTTTGAAGAATGGAACACGGGCTGCTTTAATCCATTATTCGCACGAAAAGTGAAAGTTTTACTTCGTGTACCGGACACAGAATTTATCACTCTGCCGAACTGTCTCTTTCTTTAAAATTATACATATTTATCTATATATAGGATACGCCAAGTTCATGTTTTACAAAACACCAGACAAGTGAAGTTATTTAAAGGACATTGGCAATAAAAATTTAGTTTACCTCATTTGAAAGAACTCTTAAAATTATATATAAAACTCTATTACCGATTTTTCATATCTTGCCCCGCCATCTTGGATAAATTTTTTATCTCATTAACAATGGTTTTAGTGACATCACAAGCAGGGTTAGCCGTATGAAACTACTCCTAGGTGACCAAATAACAATCACTAGTTGTTTTAAACGTTTTCAGTTAATTTGTTATTTGACATATATAGTCGTCGAAGTATATTTTTGGGCTCATAATGATCAGTGGTTGTTTAGATGAAAACTAAATTCACGTGACCCTGGTTGTGACGTAACATGCATATCCACAACAATCCAAGATGGCGGACAGCTCATTGATTTTTGATGATTTCAGTCTAAATATTTCGAGAATTAAGCAAGATATGAAAAATCGGTACTAGAGTTTTATATATAATTTTACGAGTTCTTTTAAATGAGACAAACTAAATTTTTATTGCCAATGTCCTTTAAGATTAGTGATAGCCAGCATAATCACGTTGATGCCCTGCAATTGTGTACCTGATACGAACAAGTCACGAAGTCGCAACCCCTTTATATAACGTTAATTATGATTCACTTATCTTACGTCCTGAAATAGCGTTGGGCGATATTTCGATATTTTGATTTATCGCGATATTTTCAATCGCGATTATCGTATCGAAGGTAGAAACTTGAGCGACGATATATCGAAATTATCTACATGCTCGATGACTATCGTGATATTGCTTCACATGTGTATATAGCTTTTATAAAATCCTAAAAAATTATTTCAATTCCTAGAAAATATAGTTTTTAAAAGAATTAAAACTATTTCCTGAGTTAAATACGAATTTAATACGATACAAAAGCTAATATTTATGTATTAATCTGCGGAACAATGAAATTGCAGGCTTTGCTTGCGCTGTGTGCCCACAGCATTTGGGCCAACGGAGACACAGCAAACGTTTGTCAAACGAAAAATCCTTCATATTACTTTAATTTGTTGTTTTACTTGTTTTTAATAAGATTATATATAAGCTTACTATGTTTTGATATTAATTAAAATTGAAAAATGTGGTCATTGTTTTTATTGTATTTATCGCGATATTATCGAATATCGTGATAATTTCCTTGACAATAATCGTGAGATGATTTTTTTAATATCGCCCAACCCTATCCTGAAATTTGAGTAGGTTTAATCTCTGTATTCCGAATGTTCTTATTTTAGTCATTTGGAACTTCTTCCAAGATTGAACAAAGATGGAACTCCAGCGAAAACAAGAGCTCCTACAAAGTTCTCTTTGTTTGTTAAAGATAATTATGGTAAGATGAAAGCAAAAGAACCGAGATCCAGTCATCAAGAAATCATGAAAGAACTTAGTAAACAGTTTGCTCAGCAGGTTGCATTAGAGAAGGAAAACTCCAGTACGAAAACTTGACTTAGGGGATGTTACGAAATGCCTTCCCGTACATTTGTTATACACTTCAATTTGTCTATGACTTGTCGGTAATTCTAGTAATCAAATAAGAATCTAACCTCTTCAGAGGTTTCTCGCGCTGTCAAACGAAGCTAATTTGTGAACGTATTATCAGAATGTGAATCATTCACATTTTAATCAGTCGCTTGTCCCAGCAATGACCTAAATATCATCTACATTTTACAACTGAAATGAAACAAATTGTAGGCAGTAGACCATTTTAGTTTGTCAATAACAAACGAAGGGCAGATATTTCAATGTTATACATGCATATGTTAGTTCAATAGCGCATGACTGAGCAAAACAATATACTGTATATAACCACCGGTTAACATCAGAGACAAAACACGCTGCATGCATGCATGCATGTGTACTTATATATCTATATATATAGTGATGATATCTTCAAATGCACGTTGGACCGATGCATGTGATGAAAACGTGCGTGTTTTTCTTTTTTCATGCTTTAGTTTTTGTACTTGGCAACTTCTATATTATCATATATATATATATATATATACATGCGCGAAGTTCCAAATCCAACATCCTGTTTCAGTCTATCTGACTTATACATGTATAATCATAACAACTCGTAACAGCAAAATATCTTACATAATGTTATGTCTGCGGAATATATGTTGAACATATAGGAGCACGCCACCAAGTTAGCTATCCCGTTTAGCCTTAACTCCACAATAAAAACCCATTTAAGAGACAGACTTGGAGCAAGTCTAATAGAGACAGTGCATGTGTAACTGATAATACAAAATCATCTGTTGAACGACGAAAATGTCGTTGTCTCGAGCGGGATTCGAACTCGCATCTTCGAGTTTTTAGACCGTCTCTCTACCCATTGAGCTATCTATAACCAACGCCAACGGGGATTGGAAGCGAGTTAATTAATCCATGAATTATTTCGTGACCGCTTGTCTTGGAGAACGTGCAGTGCTTTAATCATTTTTAATTCAGATTCTATTATAGAGAATCATCCTCAGAGATATATGAAAAACTATTTTCATCCTGTAACTTACCATGCAGAAATTTTTCAACAATGTCATAGCATAACAAGTAAGAAAATATGCATATAATCCCTGTTACCGAGAAGTGACGTCAAAAATTGGCAAAATTTCGATTGAGTGCATTTATTTCATTGCCTTCATGGTGCCTAGTACAGAAAGGCAGCCAGTATAAATAGCTTTTTATAACGTAGTTTAATACAACAAAAGGATCTCATCCGCAACCTTTTTAGTTGTTTTGAACACTGCTTGACTTTCCGATCATACGCAAAACGGTGGATCGTGCTGGGGGCTAGCTGCATGTATCGTAAGCCAACCGTTTAGCATCTACGCTTCAATATTCACACATTTCACCTTTATTTTACTATATACATTGGTGAATGGAATTTGTCCACTTCACCCTGTGTTGAAACCAAATGCAGATTATTCATGAATTTGATTGTGTATATAACATAGCGTGATTGTCATGAGACATGCGCAAACTAAAGTGCAATATACGACGGTTGAAAAGATGCCGTGAAGTATGTCATTGTCGTCAACATGTTAAAGACAATGGCAGGAAGCGGATGAAGAGAGTAAATTTGCCTCGAGGACATATAATTATATATATATATTAAACACCGCCGATCCCAGTATTCACACCAATATTTTGTTTGACTATAATCAATATAGTTACATGCATGTCAAACAAGTGAAACAACCTTAAAGGACTAAAGACATTCTAGGATTGTTATATAAATTCTAAATCGTACATTTGTGATTTGTTCCCTGAACATAAATAATGCAATAAAGTTGAATCGAAATATCAACCCTAACCCAATCGGTGCCGGTGTCATAAATTGGATGTTTGTCTTGTATATCCATTCCCAGTTTTGTTGCAATCATGTAGCCTTGTTACAACCCTTGTTGTCTCCAATTGTTTAGTTAGAATCATGTACTCTGTTTTAGAAAAGAGATTATCGCTTCTTCAAAGTAAAACCATAATTTTGTATTGACAAGTGACAGCACACGCATGCTTCAGAGATTAAACTTCCTCCTCCATGCATAGGCGTTTCAGTAATCGAAATTTTTCATGTTTAAATTTAAAACTCTATATATATTGCAGTCATAACTACTGTACATAAATTCTAAAAGGACTACAATATCCGGTACTCGATCGTTAGGGTGGTTCTATATAGACTTAAGTATTTTGTTATGAACTACCTACACTGCTACATATTGCATTTAAATATATTTGCCTATAAGTATATAATCTACATATATTTCCCTACGACCTTTTGTCTCCCACCTATTCTCTTAATATATTAGGTTGTCATGTAAGAGTGTGATATTAAACAACGGTAAATAATCTAATTCTGACTGATGGCATAATATTCTTTTGTGCTATACAGGCACCCGTTCTGTGCTCCTCATCGATTTCTTTGAGTTTAAGCAAGATTTGCCGATTTGGGGTGTTATTGTGATAGTGATACTTTGTCTCTTCCGTTTATAATTGACGGTGTCACTTTACACACTACACTGACGTCTGTACATCATCTGACTCTGCTATGTTGGCGATAGCAAAGGATTTTAGTTTTAGCGAGTTAATACTTAATACCAGGGTGGTTAAAATCAGCTAAAACTTAAAAGGCCTCCAAACAGCACTTCCATCCCATGATTCTCATTTGGCTGTGCGCCATATAAATCCCCATAACAAAGATCAACCGCAGCAGACAGTTGAATCAGGAATGCGGAGATCAATCCAACCACAAATGACACCACATTTCTGATATCAGATGGTAAAACAAAAAATTCCAATATTACACCATATTTGAATACACAGCTAATTAAGGTTGTCATCATGCCTGCAATAGTCAAATGCACAATCCAAGCGCGAAGAGTATAATGGAAATGAGATATTTTATAGTGCATATTTAATTTGTATATTTACAAGTATTAAATACAGCTCTTTTATATCAATCGCTTGATATATTAAAGAATACATTATGCATAGGCTTACAGACAAGACTTGCAAATAGAAAACTATTTCTTGACAGAAATAATAGGATTGGAAGTGAAAGAAGCAACTTATTACTTACAAACTTCAACCGTTTGTCGCTAATTTGTAAATTTCTGTACGCGCGCTGTCCCCGACAAATTAAATGTAAACCCAGTAAAGTGTGCATGTATACCTCTGCGAATTGCCAAAACAAAAAAGAGCAAGTCATAGCTCTGGCTAGGCTACTTCATTGGGTGCATTACTGTAAACAGCTAAAAATAATAAAATAGAACTATATATACCCATCTTGCTGTTCGCGCTTGGATTGTACATTTGACTATTGCCTGTGACATTAATCGAAATAGCTGTATATGAATGTACATTAATTTGTACCAGCATTCCACAACAAGAAACAAGCAGAAAAAATGTGGTCATGGACATACATGGTAATGGTGCAAAATACAGTGTTTTCATGTGGAGAACCAGAAACAGCTTTATAAGACTACAACACTAATTTGAAAACACTCTTTTTCTGCTTTGAAATAGTTGTGAAGCCAAATCTACAATCGTGTGAATGTTTGATGATCTATCATTTTCGTTTTGAACCACAACAATATCTGCATGCATGCTGCATGGGCAGTATATTATTAAACATTGGTCATTGTTTATTATTGGTTTATAACTCAAAGAGCTATATTCAAGTATATTTGAATGCAAATCACACGTGGTATCACTGACAACAGACTTGAAACAGCGGGAACATTAAAGCCACCTTTTGTTAGCAAACAACATAAACAAAACACGTGTCATTTTGCTTTGCTTGTCTTTTTTTCGCGTTCCTACCATGAATACGTGCGTGTGTTTACAAACAGTCCGCACTGATGACCACACAAGAGCTGTTCGAAAGCAACGTTAGTCATAAGAGCTAGAGAATAAAACGGTACTTGAGCGTGCTCTCTGGCAGGGCTAGGCGCCACTCAACCGTACTAATTATTCTTTCACTTTGATTAGAAATTAACATTTGAGTCAACGGAAATATATAGAACGACAAAAGTTCCCGCCAACAACATTTCATTTATGAAATTGCACACAAAAACCAACTTTAAACAGTCCTCAGTGATGTCGTCGTAAGCTAATTGCTGTGGCGTGTCGCCTTTGGTAGATCATATAAACCTAGGCATTTCTTTTATTTACATATAATGACCAAACACCCACACTGTTTTGCTCTATTTATGACACTGACGTGCAAGCACGAAATGAATGAGAGAGAGCAAGAATGTCAAACATGTTATGCGACTGAAAAAATATTGCATTAAACATTCATGGTTTAGGTATATAGAAGTCGGCGTCAAACTACATTTATATACCCCATACTTCATACTGAACTCCTAAGCTTGAGATATTTGCTTATTTCTATTAACCAGTGTTTCTAACTGACAACACAAGAGCTCGCTGTGTCGCTGCTTAGCAACGTCTCGCCATCGTGTAACAGCATTTTGATTGGAGGAGAAAAAATGTCTGACGTCACAGAGGATTATTTTCCTTCAACAAAGAAATCCTAAACAAAAAAAAAATATTTGTGAGTTGGCTTTGGATGGTTTGGACGAAATATAAAGTGCTTATTGAGAAACGAGGAAGATCTGTGTGTTCATTCGCATTACACGAAAGTTTTTGGACGTTTAATCACTATCAGCGTGTTGTTCTTGGTGAAAGATTTCAGTCAAAAGACATCGCAACAAGAAGCCTTCGCGACCGAAGTTATATTTGTATATTTACGAACTTGTACGATTGAAACGCATTTGTTATTGAAGGAACAGTGGCTACTAAACGATTAGATATGAAGGACGAAATCAATACGGCGTGTAGATTCATTTTTCACATGTTAAAAAAAGGTTGTAGACTGACAGAACAACAACTACAACAATTTACGAACAAAATGCAAGATGTTCTATTTGCCCACTTTCGCCATCACTGGCACCTCGAAAACCCTCAACTGGGAAGCGCTTACCGATGTATTCGGATAAATCACATCATGGATCCACTTGTCGTACAAGCTGCCCGTGAATGTGATGTAAAGATATCCGATTTGTCCCTGCCGAAAGAATTTACGATGTGGATTGATCCGAATGAAATATCGTATCGTTTTGGGGAAGATGGCTCCATTAACACGGTGTCGATGAAAGAGGAGAAAAATGAAAGCAATAGCTCGTTTGAAAATATGTTTTTAAATCGTCAGAAGTCGCATCCTTGTGGTATGAAACAAAGTAAAGTGAATACAATGAATACAAACATCATTTCAGTGCCAGAATGTGTATCGTCGTAGCCTACAATATGCAGACGAATAAATTTTTAAAGGTGACGCAATAAAGACCTCTTGTAGTTATAAAGTTAGGGAATTATTTTACTGTGTTTGCTGTAAATTTGTTCATACATATAGTGTAAAATATGTGTAAAGATGTTGAGATGTACAGTAGAACTTTCATTGACATTGTACAGCTAAAAGCAATTTTTAGATATTCTTAAATAATGAAACTTGCTGACATTGACATTTTATCTGATATATATTTGTACAAAAACGACCAGGTCATTTTACTTGTAGTTTATATTTCAAGCTTTTGAATTTGCAGAGTTTACGCTTACACATCAAATAAAATTTGTTTCTTGAATCTATGGTATGTCAAATACAGTGTTACTTCTTACATTTACCAAACCATATATGATATAGAAGGGAGTTGTAGTTATACTGTTATAGATAAGCAGGTAGTTTTATGTATATTGAGAGATAGGTGAGAAGATTACAAGTAGAACCTTTACAAATGAACACTCCATAGGAAGCGGAATTGACCCCTCCAGGCAACTGACAGTACTAATGTTTGGTCGCAAGCAAATAATTTAAACCTGCTCTGCTTGATCTGCTACTAATCAATGCCTCCCTTGTGATTTTGGTGGTGAAATAGTTATTCAATATATAATAACCTGACACAGTCCTTAATAAAATCTCTGAAAAAATCATACAATTATCCATGAGAATGCTCTAACAGAACAATTAGTCCGTGGGCCAGTGGGGGAAACCCTCCCCATTCGTAGGGATTTTTGGGGATACCCATCATTTTGAAGCTTGACCTGAGGGTGTTCCAAATTGTTGTCCGCATTTGATCCATTGGTGGGTGTGGCGGTACGGTTGCATTATTTATCACTATGGAAAACCACAGGTTACATAGAGTTCTAAATGCTGCGGCACACATGGTCTGCCTGATCCCTAAATTCGATTACACTACTCCTGTCTTGATTAATCTTCATTGGCTCCCTGTGTAGTACCGTGTGACCTTCAAGATACTGCTGCTGGTGTACATTGGCTCCCTGTGTAGTACCGTGTGACCTTCAAGATACTGCTGCTGGTGTACAAGGCCCTTCATGCAAAAGCACCATCATACATCTCTAGCCTTTTGACCCCTAAGCCTTCTGGTTGTTACGGTCTGTGCTCTGACGACCAGGATTTGCTAATGGTCCCTAAGACAATGAGGAAAACGTTTGGGGATAGAGCCTTTGCTAAGGCAGGCCCCTCCTTGTGGAACGATCTTCCTGGTGATATTCGTAGGGCATCATCAGTGGAAACTTTTAAAAACCAGAAGACCTTTCTTTTTAAAAAGGCATTTAATTTTTAAATGACACTGTAATCATAAGACACTGTTTCTCTATATTTTTAACCTGTATACATACATACATACATACATACATACATACATACATACATACATACATACATACAAACATATACATACAAACTTTATTTTGTCACGCTGGCCTCAACAACTAAAAAAGCTGGTTTCCATAAGGGGCGTGGTCAGACAATACATGCTTTACAAACTGTCAAAGAGAGAAAGGGAAAAATATATATCGCTAATAGCCCGATTGACAAGCCAGTTTCAATTCATTGTTTGATTTATAATTGTTTTAAAACAATTTAAATATTGTGCAATTGTTGCCTCATATGGCAGACTATTCCAAAGTGTAGCACCATTATAAAGGAAGCACCTTTTTCCGAATTCATTTTTCGGCATAGAAAGGGCTAAATCGGTTTCTCTATTTCTGAGATCGTAAGTTATATCCATTTCATTGTTTAATCGAAACGACTCTCTCAGGTTGGGTGCGGTGTGGCCGTTTAGGATTTTAAAAATTAAGATTGATTTTAAATAATTGCGTCTTGCCTCTAGGGGTTTCCAGTTAAGGTTTTCAAGCAGATCAACGGATCGAACATGAATGCATCGTAGGTTGCCCCAGAAATTACCCTTGCGGCGCGGTTTTGATATTTTTGAAGTCTATCTTTTAGGCCAATTCCACAATTGTTCCAGAGTGGGCTGCAGTAATCAAAGTAGGGTTGAACAAAAGCACCATATAACAGTTTTAGGGTCGGTAATGGAACAAAAGGTTTAACACGTCTTATTGCCCCAATTCCAGCATCAACCTTTGAACATATGGTGTCAATATGTTTTTCCCAGGTAAGTTTCTCGTCTAAATTCATGCCAAGGCACGGATAGGTATCAGTCCTTGGTATCGGAGTATTATTTATTAGAATAGGGTTGCTAGATATCTTGTTTTTAATATCATATGATGAACCAATAAAATGTATTTAGACTTTGTAGGGTGAATTTGAAGCTTGTTATGTACCATCCACTTGTGGACATTTTGCAAATCAATGTTTACTTTCGCTACGAGGTCAGCGCAATCGTGCAAAGATGCATATATTTCAGTGTCATCAGCATAGAGAGATGTAATTGAGTATTTTAAATCGTCTGGCATGTCATTTATATATAATAGAAATAACAAGGGCCAGTGAATTTTAGAATTAGATTTGATGGCTTTCTTCTTATGGTAATCTCTATTTCTCATCAATTGTTTAATAGAAGGCGTAATCCAAGGGACTTGGTTAGTTTTAGTTCGCCTATGGCGAAGAGGTGCATGCCTATTAAGAATTTCGTAAAACATTGATTTCCAAACAATCCAACATGCGTTGGAATCATCATACCATAGAATCGTATCCCATGGTACCTGGGATAAATCAGCGCGAAAATGTGCATCTGAAAAATGCTTAAAGTCACGGACTTCTTTTATAGTAGATCTAGATTTGGGTAATTTCATTTTTCGTACAGCAGACTAAACTATGATCTGAAATGCCAATGTGTATCACACCCGTGGACAGGATGTTTTCAGGTGTGTCAATATCAAATCTATTTGAGTGGAAGAAGTCTCTGTAACTCTCGTAGGTTCATTAATAACTTGAGTTAATTCATATAGGGAACATAACCTGTATATAGTTATTCATTCATATTTTATAACATTGTTATATTTGAACTTGTAATGATAGCGCTTTAGAATATTTATAGTTTTAGCGCTTTATAAATGAATAAATTAAATTAAGTGACTCAATTAAACAGAAGAAGAAGAGCTGATTTTCCATAACGTTCCCAGTAAGGTTCCTTATAACTAATATATTATATTATAACACAACATTTGCAAACACAACGTCGATGAACCTCTTGTTCACTTACTCCAAAATGTAAAATCAGTAAAATCATATTCACTAATTGCGATGTGTTGTGGCAGTGGAGAATTGCTTTTGTGTCTGCTTCTTCCTGGGTCGACTCTAGTTCTTCCAGCTCCTCAGAAATGGTAGTCATTCCATTCACGCTCATTAATTAGACTGACGCAATTCGTATCGCTGACAAAACAACCGTTCTTCCGAGACGTCTTTGGGCATATTCGTTAGCACTCCACTCCTTAAAAGGAAATTCAGCAACCCATTCTTGTGAGTTTCGGAGAATTTTTTTTCAATCCCTGAGTTCCTTCGTAGAAGGTTTTCTAACCACGTTGGTCTTCGATAATCCTCTCCGAGACCGTTCTATTCCCTTGATGGATTGAGGGTGGTACGAGTCAGTGACAAAACCCACTCACGTAATGTGTAACATACCTTCAAGAAGATGCATCAAATTTACTTTCTCCATCTTTGCAGGAATACCATCAGTCGTGGAAATTGGTCCCAATTTCCTAATTGCCCAAGAGAGTCCACCCTGAAGAAGCAGACATGAACATAATTCTCCACTGCCATCACATCGCAATTTGTTCACCAGAGCAGCGACGATTACTAGACATCAAAGGCATAGTAGAAGAAATTGGCGAAGAAAAGCATGTGTTTTCGTGCACTGGAGCGCTTCACCTGCCTGATGTATGAAGCGGCTGGGCATCCGTCAACAAAATGAGACACAATAAATTCCTGGAGATATTCAATATGGAGAGATTTCTCCTTGGCGTGATAGCTTGAGAATGCATGTAACGAAGCACCTTTCAAGCACTTGTGTGGAAGCAGGCAGCACATCAATCACCAGTCATCCCAGAGCCTGATGGCCATGGTTGGCAATCAGAAAATGGCTGACATTCTCACTGATAGTCCAGTTCAAGGCTCAGATGATGAGCTGTCTGATGATTTTGAATATGATTTAACTGATATCATTTTGCAGTCCGAGAGCAAGAGGTTTCATAGACGTTGTGTTTGCAAATGCTGTGTTATAAATTGCGAATTTGCTTCAAAAAATGCTAGAAATGCAGTCAGCGAGCTTCAAAAATATAAAAATCTTCTGGGGGAGGACCCCCCTATTTTTCTACAAATCAGAAACGTGATTATTCCGACTCCCGATTTTTCGTAGATTTAGTATATATCAATTTAGAAAATCAATATGCTGAATTTTCACTAGCTTGTGCATTGCTTCTGTGAACTCAAAATGAACGTTTAGAAACTAATGACTTTGACACAACTAATAGAACTAATGACTTTGACACAAAAGAAAATGCTAGTGGAAAACAGCCTTAAATATCCAGATAATATACGTACATTCAAAATCACGTACACTCATTGCCATGGTTCAATAATAATAGTTCAGATTATCAGTTACTAAATAATCATTCAGTCTAATTCTTAAAGAAAAAAATATTTTCTGTGAAATAATTGGTGCGATATGTCACTCGCATTTTCACCGTTGGCTACGGTCCAGCTTGTCAATGTTAATGAGAGCGATAGAGTTCAAGCGTTCTTGGTCTATTGTTGTGCAGGCAGGTGCCCCTCCCCCCCCACTGCCCGTACGCTTATGGGTATCATGATGAATCCCGATTGCCTAGAAATACACCCAGGTTATCATCTGACAATTACATTGCGAACAACCTCATATAATCAAGGTCTACATAAAATCGATACAATTTTCGAGAAATTCATGTCAACTGCGAAGAGGCCAATCTGGGTCTAGTTTTAGCCCGCCCAATCCCCGTTTGTAAAATACAGTTCGAAGTATTCGTTTCTTTCCCTCTTTTCCCCAACCCTCCTGCCGATACAATATCTCAAATTTTTACCTTTGGCATTTATGTGAAAGCAGGGGAACAGATTAGACTTTGGGTGTGTCTGTTACACTTTAATATGCTGGTGGAGTATCATTACAATATTATCAGCAAAATGCCACAGCACCAAATACGCCCAAACGTCTAACTGTACTTTAATGGGAACATACCCTTTGTTTTGTACAATGTTAGATCCTTTTTTGTGGCTCCAGACGTGGACAGCACAGACAGCAGAGGATTTAATTTGGTTGGGAGGCTACACAGCGGTTGGGGGTGTCCAGAGCATTGTCCCCCGAAAATATTGAAATCTCTCTAAAATCGCATTTATTGCATTCCAGGGAAGTTTTTTATATGCAATAACCTTAACGTTTCGAAACCTTAACCACTTACAACAACTGTTTTACTTTTAGGCTACGTAATAATATTTAAGTTTTTACAATTGACTTCAATTCCTTGGTTCTGCCACCTATTAAGGAAGCCATGCATCTCCAACCTCAGCTGAGCGTTCGTACATATATTATGTATCTAAAAATCCACTGTGAATGTGTTATATGTTGTCAGTGGTTGACTGGTTGCAGAAGAAAGCTTCACATCTCCAGACATCCACCAACATCCCCCAGACCGGACTTTTCGTTCCGTTAATAACTTATATTTATCTTCGATGTAACGAGAACAGTCATGGCTATAATCGTCCTAATTTCCCGTTCGAATATCAGAGACAGACTGCATGAGTAACTCTGCATGCAAATAGACTTTCGTAAAGTGCTTTTCAAATGATGTCGATGCCCATCATTCGACTACCCATCATACCGCCTTGACAGCTTTATTGCTGTAATACACAAGCAAAGCAAGTTATGAAACAAGAACAAACACGAGAATTGTAAGATGTATTAAGCTACAAGATTACATTGGATGCAAAAACCGATTAAAATACATATTGTATGTCCATGCGGCATGTTACAATTATCATTGTAAGTACACAATCAATGAAATACAACAAAGTGCCAGAATCAAAGTCCCCATGTGATAAAATCAATGTGCATTGTACTTAAAAACAACAGTCTTGTACAAAATGCTGCATGCATGTTGCTATCATTTACAAAAGCAGAGTTAAAAAGATTTTAAGATAAGAAAATTTAAGATAAGATACCTAACTCCAACATGGCTATGAAATGAAGTCAAATGGAGATCATATAAACACCACAGAATATTCTGTCAATGATTAAAAATGCATCGATTTAGTTTATCTCATCAACGCCTGTTACACAATACTAGACAAAAAAGCTGCAAGATACAATTTATAAATCGTTGCAACACACTGTACCAACATTATTTGATAATTGTTTGTTTGTTATATGAAAATATATCTGAATTGTTTCGTGCAACATTTTTGTCTAATACTGACTGTTGGGGCTAGTATTGAATTTACCCTCGTTTGTATCTAGAGATGAACAGTCGAAGGTAAAAAAACTTAGTTTATTTTCACGAGAAACTTTCATGTTTTTAACGAGTATTTGAAGGTTTCAAATTGAAACATTTGCCAACCATAAAAATTTCGTATGAGCGTAGACAATGCTTTTTTTCTGCGATTGTTCATCCTTAAGCCTCGTTTCCATTTGGTCATGACGATGGCGAGCAAGACAAAGTGACCGATGTAATAACTGTCGATATGTTTCGTCAATCAGTAAAAATTGATTTACACAGCACACAAAAGATATCCAGACTATTTCACATTGGTGACCATGACTTTGTCATGACAGTCGCGACCAAATGGAACCATGCTTTAATTAGATGCGAACGAAGGTGTACTCCGAAACGTCGTTTTATGCTGAAAACTTAAAATACAAGGTAAAAAGTAAAAGAGATTACTCAACGTAATAACAACATGGCGACAAACAAGGAGAAAGTTTAATCACTTTCTTCATCATCATCGTCTTCATCTTCTTCATCATCATCTTCCTCCTCTTCTTCGTCTTCTTCCTCGCTCTCGCTTTCTTCTTGAACTTTCGCTTTAGACTTCTTAACTTTCTTCTGCGGGGATGGGGCAGGGTTCTAAATTAAAAATAGACAAATAGCTTTAGTCTACACTTTGCTTACTGTAGAATTTTACCACATGCAACAAGTACACAGACAACATCTATACGTGTAGTTGTCAATAATGAATAAATGAATTGGGAAAAATCGCTGGTGCTCCCAATCCGGTTAGCGTAAAGAAAGCAGATATCTATTTTAAGCATAAAAATTTCGAAACTGAATGAAGTTTAACGTCAATGCATAACGCCTTGCACCTGATCTTGTACCAGGCTGCAATTATGGATAACAATCAGCATTGCTACATTTCTGTTTACCTCATGAGACGATTACGTTTAAACCTTGTTTTGCCCAGGACATGGTTTGTCTTGTGTCAAAACCATAGATATAATAGATATAGAATGCGTACTTGATCACGAATCATGTCTCCACTTTTTCTCATGCGTGCCCTATTATTTCTATGGTCAAAACCTTAGTCATGGTTTATCTTTTGGATTTGGCGTAATTTAAGGGTCCATAATACCCGCCATCCCATCACATCCCTTCTTGAAATTCCGAATTCCGTCATTGCCTTGTCTTTCTTTCATCCCGTCCGCATCCTGCAACGCATTGTCTACACTCTCTATTTAGATGAACCTCGCGTGCTGAAACTATACATATTTGGCGGAACGATTTATATTGACTACCGAATACCGATATATTACCTTGGCTAGATATTCTTTCATCTTTTCTTCAAACCTGGCTTTGGCTTTTTCTTGCATGTCTTGATATTTCTTTTTCTCACCATCATTCATACTACGCCATTTCTCTCCAGCTGATTTTGAAACTTCTGGTCCTGTCAGTCCTTCTGCCTTTTTAATTTCACGATATTCTTCCAAGAAGTACAGAAATGACGTCATGGGCCTTTTGGGCTTATTTTGATCTTTCGCTGGTTTTAAAAGTCCCATCTGTAAAAATATATAAATAATTTGATTAGTTTTTGATCACTGAAAAAAACTAAGCATAAACTTCTGGATGAAATTAGCGACCTTTCTTACATATAAATATTGGATGGTGCAAGTATTCATCCAAAAATTGTACGACCTTTGGGGATATTCTATGAATTTATAAACATTTTTCAGTGAAACCTCGTCATTCGAATTGCGGCCACCTGGTTATTACGGTCACTCACATATGTCCCTGGAAAACATCGAGAGAATACATTATAGATACCGCGTTAATACCTATGCAAAATATGGCCCGTTCTTTATTATTTTTTCTGTATATTTTATTTTGTTTGTTTGTATATGCTGTTAAAAATGCTTAAATAAAGCTCATGAAACCAGGGCCGTTTTTAAGAAATCGTTAGTGGGGGGCCATCAACGAAAAGGGACCCTAGCTAATAAGTAGGTGGTACATTGAGGTGTGAGAACCTGAGAAAAGTTTCGTATTCGTGAGTCTTTGTACGTGGCTTGATTTCCTGCATTTTCAGAAACAATTTTTGATATATCCTATCAAAACGGACTGAGTTTTTGGTATAAAAGCAAGATTTTGTTGTGAGAATATCATAACTCTCTTCTGAACTAAGATATTTCCCCCTTTTTGATTATTTTTTGGACAAAAGGGACCATCACTGGGGGGGGGCAACATGGGGGCTGGGGCTTTGCCCCCTTCAGTTTATATGCTAAAAAAGGCCCTACAGGAAACGTTCCTGTGTAGGCAGGGGCATACCGCCCTAATGTTGTCGGCAAAATTCCTATTTCTTAACAATTTCTTAAGATAACACAGCATCGACCACGCCCAACCACATCAAAACAACGCCCATTTTCTCGGCAAGAGTAAGGCCTGCACCCCCCAAATATGACACACTCGCTACGCCCCTATTTGTAGGGCTTGAACCTCGAATAGCCGAGGTAACTAATATCCAGATCACTACTAGTTCTTTACTTTGTAGGATTTTTATCATTTTGCCATATTGTTGGATTAGTATTATGTATATATCCACATTAACTCAAACATATATTGTCAATCGTTCTAACATAAAGCTTCATGTTTGTACAAATTTGCTGGCTCATCGGACTCCACGAGGCGCGAAATTAACTCAGTGAGATACTGATTTTTAATATGAACACCTTAAAAAATCTTGAGGTATCTATATTAAATCGAAACCTCTGATGAAAATTAGCAGAGTTTTTGATGTAACTAGCTATGTTTCATGAATTGTTTGTCTTTGATTTTACTTTCAAGGAGACAAGAACTGATTTGAATAAAAAAAGAAAACCAAAGTAGCAAAGAAAAAGTGAGAGCTCAGAGCCAAGAATACAAGAATCTTTGATATAAAATGAAGGCTCAGAATGGTGGTCAGGGACGTAAAAGGTAAAAAAATCAGGTAGAATTCAAGGTAAAATTTTGACATTTTCAGGTAAAATTGGGTGATAAAGTCGTTATATTTTGTAAAGTGATAACTAAAATAGAATGTTAAATTACTTGAAAGAACCTGATCTCTTTACAAACCTCCACATAACTGAAATTTTGTGCAAAATACAGTCAATTTGGATGCATTTCGTTTGCAAATTCGCTTCAGAAAACCCCAGAAATGCAGTCCTGGATCTTCAAAAATATAAAAATCTTCTGGGGGAGGACCCCCAGACCCAAGTCAGTATTACAGTAATAATTAATAAGAAAAAGGTCTATTACCACCATTTCACTTCAGGTAAAAATTAACATTGAAGTTCAAATTTCAGGTAAATTTCTTTGACACCCACCCAACTCCAAATGCTTCTCTACGTCCCTGATGGTGGCAAAGGTACTTTATCGCAAGGCGAAGGCCTTGAGCAATCACATGTTTATCAAATGTTAATATTTATGCACCTGGTCCAGGAAATTGAATGGCATGTGGCAGTAACCTAATTTTATCAATACCTCTATCTGGGTATCACCATCATTAGGAATTTCAACCTTGGACCAATATTAAATTATGTAAATAACATTGTACACAAGTTACCCCAGACTGCCGAAGAACCACCATAAGCTTTCTTAGGGATCATTCATTTTTAGAAGGGGGGAGGGCCAGAGGAATCGCTATAAGCTCAGGGTCTGAAATTTAAACTTTTTTTCAGTATCCAGAATTCAAAGTTTTAGTATCCCCCTGAGAATCTGGTATCCCACTGGATATTGGTTACCGTACGTTTTGGCATCCCTGACCCATCCAAATAATGGCATCCCTGACCCATCTCACTGTTACAAATAATGTACAATAACAACAGGAGACACAACAGTCAGGGTGACCCCCCCTTTTTGAGAAAGTGAAAATTTAATGACCCATCCCTGGATTCCTCTGGCCTTCCCCCCTTCTAAAAAATGAATGCTCCCTTAAATGTAACAATCTAGGCTTGACATATTAGGTCCAAAAGTGGGTTAAAAAAGGCATGCAAGAGTAAAATTATATAATGTAGGGTGCATGGGGATGAATTACTACTTTGATGTGGTCAAAGCACATTATATTGTAGCAATCATGTTTGCTACACAAGCCAAACAGACAAATGCTGAATAATTTACACCATAGGTCTACAGTGACACTCTGTATGCGTATTACAAGGGCATATTAGTCGTCTGTGCGTCACAAAATTTATATTAGCCATTTGCTGGAAACAATCACATTGCCCGACTCTTGAGTAGAAATTGCACAACTTTCTTACCATTTTTGTACAATTCAATTTTCTAATAATCAACCTTGTTGCACCTGGTATGATGTCAATGTAGTTATGCGATGACACCAACATGCTTTAAATCTGTTATGTACACTCAAATGCTCAATACCAATAATGCTGAACATTAATTGCAATATTTTTAGTAAGTCAATAATTTATAAAATAGAATACTTTAAAATGGAAAAATAGCCTACTTTCTATACAGTGTTGACCTTCTAATGTGTCTTGGGTTGAACAAGATTTTAACTTTCAAAAATCCAATAATCCAACAGGATTCACAATTTTTTAAAACTTGGGGCAGTTGACTCAATATAGCCAATTTGCTTGCCCAAGTCCATTTGAACTTGACCACTTCAACTTAGTGAAATAGTAAATACTGCAGAAATGTAAATACTGCAAAAATGACTGTTACAACTGTGGACAATCAAAACCATTAAAAATGCTAGAAACAGAAATAGCATCCCAATAATCCTCATAGTTTGATTGGCAGGAAAGCAGTCAGGGTACCTGATCATTGTAGTGTATCATAATTAACTTCCCTATACAGTTAACTATTAAAATGCAAAACTTTTTTGGGCACGAAGCATATATACCTGCCTAGCTCTAATGTGAATAAGTTTATATTGCCAGCATGTTAAATAAAGTTCAACCTACCTACATAGGCACAGTAAAGCACAGTATCAGGTCTTAATACAGTTGAAATCCAAACCATGAACCATAGTACTTTCCTATGGGAATCTGCTGTACAGTGCTATGCATTGCCATGGGAATCTGCTGTACTCAGAGAGAATCGACATTGCAAATACTGAAAACCATCAGAATACCAGTATATACCAGTTTATCACATACTTGTGCCTTTATCAGGGCGATAACAGGGTCGACATAAAAACCATATATCCCTAGGGACGATATCGTTTTTATTTCCCACTGCTTATCACCCTGATAAAAGCACTAGATGTGATAAAAAGGTCATCACACTTATGACTTAGTGATATCAGTTTATCCCTCTCGGTACGATATCATGATGCGCATTTCATCATATACTAGAATGGCATGTTAATTTGCACAATATAAATATTAAATATTATTATAAATGTCCCTTATTCGCTGCGCTCACTCGTGACAATAATGATATCGTCCTCGAGCGAATTTTACCATTTATAAAAAAGAAAATCAAACTGATCGAACTGCTCAACAGTGAGAAAAATCAAGTTTAGTCAAAATATTTATATGACATCTACTCTTATGTGTCAAAAGATTTGCCTTACAAGGCATGCTGAGTGGCAAATATTAAATATAGGCTGTTATTAACAATACTACGTCATAATGTAAAGTAAATGTAATTCCACATAAATTTCAAAATGCAAATCATATCTACTTATTGTACATATAATAACAAAGACATTTTGGCATGACAGCTAGTAATGTAAGGCATGTTCAAGTAACAAGATTGATGCATCTGTGCATGTTAATTGTGCTTTCTAAATTGATATAGGCAAATTTGACTTGAAGTAGTGTTTGGGCAGCCAAATGGGTTTGAAATAAACCTAAGAACATGTTTCAAACATGAGGCAGGCTTACAATGCTTTGTTCTTAGATGTTTGACCTTGTTTTAGTATGGTTTAACAATCATATACACATAATTGCCATAATTTTAATCTTGGAAAAATAATATAATTGATATTCAAACTTGAATTATACTTTGAAATTAGAAATAGCTGGCAATGTACTGAAACTGCCGGCGATAGCCGGCTGCTATTTCGAACCCTGGTCAGTATACCTGTATTTTTGAATTAGTAATATCCATGGCTGTAGAAGTTAGGGAGCCATGGAGCAACGCTACCTCCATAGTCTTAGGAGCTAACTCCAACTCAAAACTTAGTTGAATTAGGAATTCTGGAGTTACATGCCAACTCCAAAAATCGACAGTGGAGCTAGCTATCTAAACCTGCAGTTATTGGCTAACAACTCCAAAAATATGTGGAACTATTCCATTTGAAGACTGGTTACCTTCATAAAAATAGAATCTACAAGCATGGTAATATTTAGGGACGAGCCGATAACGAAAAATCCATGTGGGCTTATCGGCTGATATATCGGTAGTTACCGATATTGGTCAAAAAGTTAGGGCAAACGTATTAAGCTCCCTACAAACTAGCAAGATTTTCTTTACAAGTTTCTGTAACAAGTTAACTTCCCATGTGTATGCTTAATAAGTTTTTCTGGCCAGGTTTTCCATGACAAGTTTCGCTTGCTCGTGTGCATCAAATGTTTAAACATTATATCTACCAGGGGCTATCTGGTAAATGGAATCATAGATGATGGAATTGATTACAAACTAAACTTGCATGATAGTTCTATTGTTAGAACAAATGCGTCTAGTAATGTCACTCGTTTTTCTTGATTAACGAAGGAAGTGAATAAATATAATAAAAAACAACTGAAAAGGCAAGCATTTTAAATATTGGAACAGCCGATATATGTCAATATTCACAGATATTATCGGCCGATAACCAATAAGCCTAAACGTTACCGATTATCAGCTTCTACTGATAAAAAACCCTGATTATCGGGCTCATCCCTGGTAATATTGTCATACTGGAATTTGAAAAATTACCAGATATATCAATACTCTCTAGCTGTACTGCTATGCTTTGCTATGAGAATCTGAATTGAACTTTCAGATGTGTACTGTAATATGCCTACATACCAAATCTTTGTCCATATTTCCTGCTAATCACCATGATTATGACCTTAGGAAACCCTATTTTGAGCCCTGTTTAATGCACTTGGAAATACACACAAAAACATGTAACAAGACTCTGTTACTGGAGATTCCGGCAACTGTACCCAGCTATAGCCAGGGTGCATTTTATATGAAATATGCCAAAATCATTTCTAAAAATTACGATGTATCTATAGTTCAAATTAGCATGTCTTCTGCACACTGTTAACATGAAATGCACTCTGGAGCAAAATTCATGATCTGAGCCAAAATACATAAGTGTTATTTTCTGCTGGCTAAGGAACAAAAGAGGCAGACAATATTTTTCTTACACACTGCTGGAGGACTGGGCCTAGGGTGGGTTCCAGGTCGTCAGAATCACTATTTTGCAGGGGTGTATATAGTTACCAGTGGGGTTACTTTTTTCCCACTACCAATTTTGAAAGGGCCACTTTCTTCTCCTAACCAGCAGCAGTCTGAAGAAAAGTCCTTTTCACCAGGTATTAGGTTATGAGTGGCTTTGGGGTTCTGGGGACTTGCTGCCCTGGAAAATTTTCAAAACTCTTGCAAAAAGTTGTATAGCTGGAAGAAAATCTTACTTCCATGAATTTAGAGATTCTTCTTTTTCTTAATTTCCTCTTTGGGGTCACTTTCTTCCCCAAAGCCTCGCAGGCCTGACCTGTTTTCCCACCCACCCCACCACTTGGGCAGCAAGAGTCTAAGTATTGCAGCAATAATTGTTTATTGGTTAAATTTCAGGACTTTTAAACTGTGGTTGTGGGTTTAATTTAGTTTTATATTTCTTGGGATCCAGTATCGATAGACATATTGTAAATATAGGTTATTTAAAGGTCAGGCTGCTTGCATGTGCAGCACTCCCTCAGCAGTGTTTGAGAACTAATGTATAAACATGCAATTGTATAACTCCAAATTAATTTTGATAGAATCTGAAATCAAAACTGTTCTTTAAATGGATCCTAAACCAAATCTATTCTAGCCTCTTTTAATGCTATAGCATCTAAACAGTTCTTAGGTTCAAACATGGAATTCAGTCACATGCCATTTGTTCTATCAATAGCACAGATTTGGTTTGAAACGAACTACGATAATACACATAAAACAAATTTTTACAGTAATGTGTTCCGGTTTGGGTTTGGGCTATATATTTAAAGTGTTCCTATATATAGAAAAGCACCACTGACACAAATATATCACGTGATCGGCCATCCACTTCCTGTACAAGACAACCGTCGAAGACGAAGGATCGGAGAAGAAGGCTTCGATCATTAGGATTGTTCGTGTTTGAAAAAATCAAGACTTAAAAATCATGGCAAAAGAATCTTACCTTCTTGTCATATTCAGCTTTCTCTTTCTGGTATTTATCTACGTAAGGTTGTTTTTCTTTATCACTCAATTTCCCCCATGCGGCTCCTCCGTCCTTCGCGACATCACCAATCTTTGTTGATTTCTCCTCGCCATTTTTCACGTCGTTCTTACGCTGAGCGCGAAAGGTATCCATGAAATGAAGATATGCGGTCTTGGGTCTTTTCGGTAAATTCGGATCTTTTTTTCCTTTCCCACTCTGACCTTTCTTGCTAGTTCTCTGTTTCTTTGGTGATGCAGACTTGACGCTGTCCCCGGACCGCTTCTTGCTCACTTTACAAATAAACGAAACAGGGAGACATGTTTAAAATTGAGCAAGAATTCAAATTCAAGTTGCCGTTAACGACTTTTGAGCCGTGTTTTGATCACATTTTACAAGTAGACAAAGCGAATTTATATATGAGCTCAGTGTATTATGATTGTTAGCAGGCTAGAGTTGTCCCTATAGCGTTATATAGACTCGTATATAACATAGCTAACGAGCTATATAAAACAGAGGCGCGCCGAAATCAGCCATGCCATGTTTCCTGCTTTGCTGGCACTTATCCACAAATAAAAATCACTAAAATTGAGGGGAAAAATCATTCTTACAATTATATTATCGAACGAGCAGTTTCGACAAATTCTAAACCGGTAATAATTCGCTCTTATGATCGTATAGTCATATATAGTTCAATATACTATACGTCTATACTATATAGTATAGACTATAGAACGTATATGATCGTTCAAAGGCTAGTACTAAATTGCAACACACAGATTTTCCTGCGTATTCGCGAATTTGCTCATCCTTACCTTCCATTTTGTTAAAGTTTCCACAAAATATGATGTATATTCGAAGAAGAAATTATTCTGCCGAGACAAGTATGAAATCCTTGCAAGCTCACTCACTTCTACTGTCGTTTATACAAGACAAAGCTTTCGTGTGGCCCCACGAGGATTCTTTCACAGAAAGGACGCTCATATCTCAAGCTGACCCGCCAACACGCACTGCGCATGCGCAAGATAAACAAAATGAATTAATGATATTAATTAAAAGCCCATAATTTTCAAATATTTTCATAAATATAAAATATTAAAGATCCAGATTTTATTCGTTTATAAAGTAAAATAGAAACTTTATTTAAAGATTACCTGTGTGCTTGGAACAATCACTCACAACAATCACTCAGTGTACCATTTTACTTTTAGCATATCAAATTTCATCAGTAAAACTCGACCTAAAAGAGAGATTTAGCACATAGTGAGTCCACAATCGGGTTCTAAACCACGATTATCATCCCGCGACTTCAGCTAAATTGTATGTAGTCCATAGTGGCCCAAACACATTATGCGATGCGTTAAAATAATGTTTTTATGATACGTAATAAAAACTCCAAACACTTGGAACATATAGCATATGCTTTATAATGTCTGGAGCGAGGGAGCTAGGGGCGACAATTTTGCCAGGAGGCAGCCGCCCCGCTCTGATCATTAAGGCTGCTTTCCAGTCACGCGTTTTTGTACGTGCGTGTACGCACGGAACACGTGCGTGGTCTCCGCACGTAAAAACGTGCAAGTTGAATGCTGCTCGACTTTTACGCGAGAAAATTTAGACACGCAAATAATTATCCAATGAAAACTGGTTTTCGGATCACGTGGGATGCGAGCTGAGTAGCTGACATTCGATATTTCGATTATAAAATTTTATCAAAATATTCAACAAATTGTATGAAAGTTTTTAATAGTTTTTAATAGTTTACGCAGGGTTTACGCGGCCAAAAAACGCCTCACTTTGAATACCGAATCCGTGCGATTTTTTCCGTACGTACACGCACGTATAAAAAACGCGTGACTGGAAAGCAGCCTTTACGCTCTGGCTACGTCGTTGAGGATATTTTTGTGACTGAAATCCTCAAGATTATTTAAAAGTTTTGGACATATTCTGCGAATTAGAAGGGATCGATGAGATGCTTGATGAAACGCAAATCTGTACTACATGTTATTCTGTGGAGGTAATTCAGGTAAGAGATGGACAGGGCAAATATTTTATTCTTGCAGAGGCTTCCACAGATGAGGGAGAGCCTGCCTCGTCTCCAGTCGCTTGAAGTGAATTCCAGGGGGCGAGCTGAATTCCAAGGGGGGAAGTTGGGTTAGTTGAGTATGGGCGCGCGGAACCGCATCATGCAACTCAGCATCACTCTGTTTATTGGCACTGATCTATTTGTGTCACTGATGTATGCTAAAATAAGAGCCTGCGGAGGAGGCAGAGGAAGAGCAGTGTTGACGTCACGGGGGTATCATAGAAGACGTAAAGTACAACGCTTGATATCTCAAGTTTAGCTGGAGGGGGGTGGTAGATGTGCTCTTTGCAACAGTATTGTGCATTCCACTTTAGGACATTCTTTAGGGTCATTGCCATCATTATGAAGGGATGGCTGGCTACGTCGTTAATCATAACTAAAATATGATAAAATAAGATGGCACCAACTAGGCTTTGGCCCATTGTGCCAGCATAATTTTTAGCATAATGGGAGCAAAAAAGCATAATTTCTAAAACGAGCACTGCTCGAGCATAATCCTAAAATTTTAGCACTTTTTTAAGCATAAAAGGTAATATTACTCATTTGGTAGTCTAGAAAGTCAGAAACTTGTTACAAGACCGCTTTCATAGTTTCACTTTCATTGTGGGCAGTAGTAGTGCAGACTGTGCACTGCAGTACACTGTACACCTGAACTGCCGAGCAAAAAGCCTGGGAACGAGCCACGAGGTTGTAAACACTACTGCCAAAATGGCGTCAAGTGACTCAAGTAGCAGTAGCACAGATACATCAAATTTAGAAGGAAATCCAGGCCCAGCCGATCAAGTGACACCACAGAGAGCTCTAATTTCTAGGGAACGGTCTATGAAGCTGATAGAAGGGAAATATGGCCGAAGGGGGAAGGGCGACGTGAAGAAAATGAGTTTACACGATCGATTGCAAGCGTTTACTGGTGAACAATTGTCTATAAGAGGGGGGCAGTTGTTCTGCAATGCTTGCCACGAAATTATATCATCAAAGAAGAGCATCATACTCAGTCACTGTAAGTCAGTGAAACACATCCGAGCGAAAGAAAGGCTCCTTAAGTCCAAGAAGAAAGAAATTACTATAATTGAAGCCTTAAAGAATCAAGATGAAGGTGGGAACCGATTAAAGTCAAACACACTGCCATTAAAAGAACGTGCGTTTCGTGTGGAGGTGGTGGAAAATATTATGAAAGCTGGAATTCCGCTATTCAAGATTGACAAGCTTCGCAATCTTCTTGAAAGCAGTGAACACAGGTTGACCGATAGCTCCCACTTGCGTCAGCACATCCCTCTTATTTTGAAACAAGAGATTGAGCGACTGAAAGAAGAAATAACTGTCCACTCGACTGACGGTGTTCATTCTACTAGAGATCTCTCCGTAATCTTCGATGGAAGTACCAGACTTGGTGAAGCTATCGTGATAATTGTCCGTTTTGTTGACGACAACTGGTCAATTACGCAACGACTGATTCGAATTGACATCTGCGCCAAGTCCCTCAACGCACAAGAGCTGGCTCGTGTTCTCAACGAATGCCTGTCTGTCGATTATCAAGTACGAGGTAACTCTTTACTTGCAGCGATGAAGGACGGTGCAAGTGTTAACCAAGCGGCCTTGAATCAAATCAAATTTGTATTCCTAAGTTATTTAGTGTTGTGTGCTTTTCTCACACACTAGATAATGTGGAAACCATTTTAATGTTCCAAATCTCCTTGCGTTTGGAAGTTTATGGATGCGCCTCTTCAAACACAGCCATAAAGCGAAGCTCATCTGGCGGAACTGACAGGACGAAACCCAAAGTCCTACAGCGAAACCAGATGGTGGTCAAAATGGGAGGTGTTTGAGCAGCTGATGGTTCAGTTTGGTTTTGTGGAGAGCTGTTTGCAAGAGGCCGAAGCAGCTAACCTCGGCCCAAAACTCTTGCCACAGATCAAGGCAATGCTAGCTGATGAAGAAAATAGCATCAGCCTTCAGCTAGAACTAGCTGCCATTGTTGATATTGGTCAACATTTTGTCAAGGCCACATACTACCTAGAAGGAGATGGGCCACTTGTATTCTCATGCTATGAGAAACTCCAAGCTATTGCTGTGGCATGTCGAGCACCCGACCTACCCAATGTTCGTGCCGTTTCTGCTGCAATCACTGCAAAAGATCCAACACAAAACGTTGCCTCCTTGGTACGGAATGCTAGAGCATGCATTGACCCAGCAATTCAGTGGTTTTTACAGAAGTTCAATGTTCAGCTTTATGATCTTGTAGCAGCATTCAAGGCTGCACGATTGATGTGTCCAGTTGCAGTGCAGTGGTTGAAACCTACAGCAGTCAACGTTTCGACTCTTCGTATCTTTCCTTTCCTGGACAGTGAGTTAATCATCGCTGGTCTCAATGCGGAGCTGCCGAACTATTTAGCTGCAGCACAGGACGTGCAGGTTACTACTGAAGAAGAAAAAGTGAAGTGGTGGCATCAGCATGCAGAACGTCTTCCCTGTTGGTCGTCGGCAGTCAAACGCGTCCTACTGGTGCAGCCTTCCTCTGCAGCAGCCGAGCGAGCATTCTCCATCCTATCAGCTTCATTCAGTGATCAGCAAGATCATGCACTTAGTGACTACCTGCAAGCAAGCGTAATGCTGCAGTACAATAATCGATGATCTAGTATTCTAATGATGTCTTGCTATTTATATTATATATCCGTTATTTTGACCCCTTGATGCTTGACTTTGAGCCTTTGACTTAAGTTACTGCCTTGACTTTCAATGTTAAACATTTTTTGAGTTGTTGAATTAATGTAAGAATCTGTGAGAATATCGAGCATTTATGTGAGAATATCGAGCATAATTTGTGAATTCTAGCATAATTTTTAGCATAATTAGGCAAAATTGAGAGCAGTGCTATTAGCATAATATGCCAATTTTTTTAGCACAATGGGCCAAAGCCTAGCACCAACTGAACAATCATGACGGAAGTCTGTTTAAATGATTGTGACCAGAACCGGAACTAATGGCGTCACGTGACTCCGGGGAAGGGTTCTTTGAGCCACGAACCCTTAGATAGATAGATAGATAGGTAATAGATAGGTAGGTAGGTATAGGTAGGTATAGGTAGGTATAGGTAGGTATAGGTAGGTATAGGTAGGTATAGGTAGGTATAGGTAGGTATAGGTAGGTATAGGTAGGTATAGGTAGGTATAGGTAGGTATAGGTAGGTATAGGTAGGTATAGGTAGGTATAGGTAGGTAGGTAGGTAGGTAGGTAGTTTAATTAAAAATAGGTAGGTAGGTAGTTTAATTAAAAATAATTACATCGCAGCCCCAAAGCTGAATTGCGTAATTACATATATGACAAAGATATAGATAAGTGTTAGTGTTACATTTATATATATACAAGGTTCAGTATAAGAAGAGTTGAATAAATATCGTACGATTACACTGGTTGCCGCGAAATGGGATTTTGATTGATTTATATACAGAAAGTGGAGAAAGCTTCGAATTTGTTAGACTTGTTGATATTGTCTACGTAATATTGTCGGCGTTACCATAGGCGTGGGAGGGGCACTTCGTCTTAAAGGCACCTCTTCTTTAGAAAAGGGCACTTTTTCCATTGTTTTAGCTGGAGAAAAGGGCACTTTGAAGAAAACTTGGGGGCACGTGCCCTCTGTGCTCCCCCCGTTCCTACGCCACTGGGCGTTACTTTATTGATCACTTTGGTTTTCCAGCAAACCGGCAAGTAAGGGGTGGCATGTGCGATGAAAGATTCAACACAGTCGATGTACCAAAATATTAAACCTTTACAATTACCAAGTGATAAAAAGAGAGCTGATGTTGTATGAGAAAAAGCGTATAAACTGGCTGTGGAACTCTTGCATTTACCAGGACATTGTCATTTGACGAATTTACTAGCACGGTATCAAAACTCACTGCAAGTCTGCAACCCTACAAGAATATATTGAATTATATACTCAGAAGCTGTTTCTAAAAATAAAGCGATCGTACGTTCCCAGCAAGGAGTAACCCAGGCAAAAGTGTTCGAAAAGCTTTACATACCTTCAGCGACGCCCGATGGTTTTTTTTTACTTTTCCACATGAGGCCTTGTTTTGTCCCTTCTTGATGTCAAACTAGAGCTCAAAATGCATTGCCCAAATCGCAGGAAATGGCATTTCCGTGGTTCTAGTTACCCAAATGAAGAAGACGCGGAGGACTGGACCACCCTCAAGCAAATCGGTTGGTGGAAAATTTTCAGCGTGCTCTGAAGGCATTCCTGAAGTACTGCCTAATGTTTGGTCAGGAGATTACAATACCTCTGGAAAATGAAAAAACTAGGAAAGAACAACTGCCTTACCACTTCATGTTAGGAACACATAATAGTTTGAGTTAAGCTAATAAAAGTAGGTTATAAGTGAATTTTGACAAAATGATTCAAAATGATGGGAAATTGAAGGAAATGAAATTTTAAAGGAAATTCCAGAAAAACGAAGAAAATTTGAAGGAAAATGTAGAATAATCAAAATATTGACAAAAAAGCAGTAAAACACAACTCTCGGCATAAAAGTGTTTATATACTAGAACTACTATCGCAAGGAAAGCGCTGTCGAAGCCTGGCATCAACACCATGTGCTGTGCGTGATATCACGTCGTGGCACTCTCCTCCGCAGAGGCACAGAGTAGACACTATACAGAGGTTTCACTTCAGGCAAAATGCGTAACCGGCCGCTATTCTGTCTGATGACGACTTTAAAATAGAGTGGAAAATTTACAGTCTCTCAAACTCGTTTTGTTTTATTCATATTTTGAATTTCAACATGACATTACTCTCCGGAATTTGTCTTTTTTCTTTATTTTCTTAAATTATCGGCCGGCCGCCATGTTCCTAGCCAGTGCGGTAACGAGAGGCATTCACCCCCCCGAACAAGATGGCGGCCGATATTTTCGGAAAATAACCGGCATAAGAGACCCTTGTTATTTTCTTTATAACGGTTTGCCTTGACTGAAGTTGTGATTAACAACTTTAAATAGTTAACTCGAATTTTTGCGGTATTTTTACGTCTAAAAATGCCCGCCATTTTGAATGTTTTCGGGGGGGGTGAGCCTCTCCTTTGCGCACTGGCTAAGCATCGGTTACGCTCAAAACATTAGGATTTGATACACAGTGAGGCCTCTTTATAGTGTCTACTCTGTGGCAGAGGCTTGCGAACACTTTATAGTCTAATACACGGAGAGAGCGAGCTTTAATATTTAGTATAACATAAAATACACGAAGAGAGCGAGCTTTAATATTTAGGATAACATGAAGTTTTGAAGGTGTATCATGATCGGGCAGGAAATTAAAGCTCGCAGGCTAGGCCAGGATAAAAGGGGGTTTTCCGGGGCGGAGAAAGACGGCTTCATAACTTCATGTTATCTCCTTTTTGTTTGGTGCTAATGTTTTTAGGGCGATATCGCCCTATATTTTGCAGGTTCATATCTTCGGTTCAGTGCATGCTATGTAGATGAAAATACCACCGTTCGATTCAGCGTTTTACGATGTCTTTAGCGAAGTAAATTGTGTTTGTTTACAATGCTACGCGGCCAATTTAGCCCCTTGCAAACACCTCTGAACTTTGTATTGTTTACAAATTAACAATAATACAAACTAATTATATATTCATTTCGCTTTCCTACCTTTGGTTTACACGCTACAAACTCCTAAGTGTGACCATTGGATAGCTCTTGAAAATCCTGTTCGAAAGGATGTATTTAAATATCCATACTAAATAAACTAGCCATTTTATGACAATTCTCGACTTTTCTCGTGAAAATCCCGTCTAATTGCGAAATCCCGGTTTTGTCGGCGCACGCTCGGGCAACTTCGGAAGCTAAATCTTCGCGGCTTTGCATCCTAGCGTATTGAAAGTACCGGCAATCGATTCCGCGTAGATGGCGGATTTTCATTGGTTTATAGCAATCAACACTGACCTTATATGGCATTTCGTAATTAATTTCCGCGTGCGGGAATCAAATTTCAACGATCTCGGCATTTTGCATGCGACTTTCAAAAAATAAAATAAAATACTTCTACTTCTTCAAATGCAATGAAACTTTCCAATAATATTCCTTTTTATATGAGCTACAATTTTGGTCCAAAATTTGCTAACATTTGCTCGAAAATTCTGAACCCTGTTCTGGCAATTCAGGGTAATTTTAACAATAATTGTAAAATTTTTAGATAATTTATGAACATGTATGCAAATTAATTTGGATATGTAATATGAACCGGGACAAACTAAATATAATTTTAAAGAGGAAGTCATAAGCTATCGAATGACGCGTGTCCTGTTGCCAGAGAATAAACACGTCTGGCGATATTTACATTTTGAAACAACCGATCGTAATTACGGCGCAAGGCGAAAAACGATAAAGAGATAAAACTAAATATTAAAGTCTCTCCGTGTATTAGACTATAAATCGTTCGCAAGCCTCTGCGGAGGAGAGTGACGTCGTGGCCTATGCAATTTGCTCCCGGAAGCGCGGGCTGCAATTTATCCAGCGGGGTTACTGTAAAGTTAAACACAAAATGGCGTCGTCTTACTTATAACAGAAAAATGCCCTAAATCGAGTTAGAATTTTCTGCCTCTCACAAAAGAATTGTGTCATATTTTTGCATATTTATAAACTTAAATATTTGCATAGAAATATTTTCATAATTTTGCTTACCTGTCGTTGTCTTGAAGAAACGAAACTATGCAAACAATTTATTTATTTACTTTGCCATCATACTTATACATTCATTGGCTGGGAAACCACAACAGCTATTGCCAATTACAGCGGCCCCAATAGTTATACGAAAACAATTTACAAGGTATACTAAGTACACACAATAAACAATACTTGAACAACAGTCATTGCATTAAGTCTAAAAACATGTCAATGGAGAATTCGGGCGGAATTACATTTTAAACACGCACTTTTCCATGTGCGGGGATCCTCAACATCGTATGTATTTTCTAATGCTAAAATATAGTACTTAAAAAGAAGATTCTTGAATTCTGAAAATGTTCGGTCTTTGGATGTAATATGATTAGGAAGTGTGTTCCATATTCTTGTTGCTCGGATTTTGTAAGATTTTTCATAGGTTGACGTCTTGTATGTCGGAATTTTATATTTGTGCGAGTTGGGGTTAAATGATCTTGTCTGTCTTTGACCCTGAGGTTGAGGAAATGGAAGGATTTTTTTATCAATATTAAAAATGTCGTGATTTGCCTTATAGAAGAATACTACGTCCAGGTATTCGTGCCAGTAGCTGAGAGGAAGCAAACTAGTTGCAAGGAGTCGGTCTCTGTATTCCATATCACAAATAAAGGGAACATTTAAAATATATTTTGTTGCACGCCTCTGAACTCGTTCTACTTTTTTCACCAACTCAACTGTTTGGGGCGCCCATACTTGGGTGGCATATCCTAAGTGTGAGCGAATCAGAGAAAGGTACAGCGTTCGTCGAATTGCAAACTCGCGAATATTTAAAGTTGATCTTCGAATATAACCCAGCATTTTATTAGCTTTGTTACTTTGGTGGCGCAATCGCCACCTTTGTAGCTTTGTTACTTTGGTGGGGCTTCGGTGGCGCAATCGTCAGAGCACGCGCCTTTCACCTCTGATATCGTGGGTTCAAGTCCCGTTGGGGACGACTTATGATAGCCATGTGAAAAGAGTTAGTCAACGCTCTGCCGAAAGTCGTGGGTTTTCTCCGGGTACTCCGGTTTCCTCCCACAGGGAATGTTGACAGGGTGGGTTGGGTTTAACCCCTAACTGGCCCTTCCATCGTAGCTGTGCTCCGTGATGGCGAGCAAAAGGTGGCTGCCATATGCGCCTAGAAAGCCTTCGACTCGGTCACGTTGAGCTGTGTCCTTCGCAATTCAGCTTAGCTCTCAGCTGCAAGTAAGGATAATAAGCACCCCTGCTTACTTACTTACTTAAGTAGGTTACGCCCCCCCCCCCCATATAGCGCCGGAAGTGATTAGTATTCAGAGTGATTCCTGAGTAAATGCACGATGAATAATAATGAGCGTATATACGCATGGTGAATATTAATGTTAGCTACTCAGGGGTCGGACGTCTACGAAGACATATGTATACTGAGACACAGTATAGAGACGACCAGTAGGGCCACTCGGCGATGCAACATGTAGCCGGCTTTTTATGCAAAAATATGCAGTTCACTGGCCAGGAAAGTTAGTCCAGCTTGCTTATTGGCCAGAAAAAGCAATTGACTGGCTGCCAATGCGTAATGAGCGGCCACACAAAATTTCAAATGAGTGGCCCTACTGGTCGTCTCTATACTGTGACTGAGATCTGGTTGGTTTTTAAAAGAGTTTTCCCTATCTTCAAGTCATAGTGAAATCTAAACCTAAATTTCGAAAATTGCTTATCGATAACGTGCGTGCAAGAGTTCGTACTTAGTGTGCGTGCAAGAGTTCGTACGTGCAAGAGTTCGTACTTAGCGTGCGCTTTATTGTGTTAATCCATGTGTTAATTTATGCATGCAGTCAACCAGCGCGGTAGCTTTGGCAATAATATTTTGCTCGAGTTTGCTCGAATATTTTGGCGGAGTTCAAGCTTTTGCTTTAAGGCGAGAAATGAATTTTGTTTAAAACATAAATTTGTGTATTAGTTTTTGTGTGAATTAGGTTGTTTAGACACTAAGCTGCGTGTTATTTTATGTGTGTGTCTTAGCGTTGTAAATACTATGGGAGCGTGTGTACAAAATGTAAATGAACAACGAAGTTTCGTTCTATATTCTTTTAGTAATAGTGATGGCTCTTAAAAGAGCCGGGTTTTTTTTGTTTTTTCTTTTCTACCATTCCAAACCGTTCAGGTCAACGTTTAGACGGTCGTCCATCTCTAAATCTACCATGGATAAATCTTGGACGTTCGTCTCCGGTTGCTGCACAGGCGGCCCAATTTCAGGGTGAATGATCAGGAGTTGCGGGTTTTTAACGGCTTTTTATAAACAAATTTTATACTCCACCAAAACTATTCTAAAAACATTCTTAAATTAGTCAAATAACTACACTTTAACAATAAAATATAGTTGACATGATAGTATAATGCCTTTGCATTCTTTTAATTACGCCATGGACTCATTTAGCAGTTTTTCTGTGGCCTATATGTTGTGTCAAATTGTGTGTTGCTCGTTATATGTATAGAAGGTGGCTAATCGTATCGCTTAAAACTCAAATATCTCGCTCAAACTTGTCGTACGGCAAAAAAATTCGATCAGATCTTTTCACAAAGGTTTCTCTTTCTAACGAATATGGTTTGATCATAACTCGGGCAGCGACGAACGGTCTCTCAATTTCGGCTATGTTCATAAATACTTGGAACTGTTCGGGCATGATCGTGGACGTGACGTAAACAACTGGTAAACAATACGGTCTTACGCGGGTGGGACAGCAGTCAAATTCGTCGCTACTCGTCAATTTGACTGCTGTCCCACCCGCGTAAGACGGTATTGTTTACCAGTTGTTTACGTCACGTCCACGATCATGCCCGAACAGTTCCAAGTATTTATGAACATAGCCGAAATTGAGTTTTGGCCCGTTCGTCGTTTGCGAGTTATGATCAAACCATATTCGTTAGAAGAGAAACCTTTGTGAAAAGATCTGATCGAATTTTTTTTGCCGTACGACAAGTTTGAGCGGAGATATTTGAGTTTTAAGCGATACGGTCGTGCCGCGAGTAATTAGCCTTTACCTTCTATACACATATAACGAGCAACACACAATTTGACACAACATATAGGCCACAGAAAAGGTTGCATAAACCGCTCTAAATGAGCCCATGGCGTAATTAAAATAATGCAAAGGCATTATACTATCATGTCAACTATATTTTATTGTTAAAGTGTAGTTATTTGACTAATTTAAGAATGTTTTTAGAATAGTTTTGGTGGAGTATAAAATTTGTTTATAAAAAGCCGTTAAAAACCCGCAACTCCTGATCACTCACCCTGAAATTGGGCCGCCTGTGGTTGCTGTTGCTGTTGTGGTTGCTCTTGACGCTGCCGTTTTACTTCGAAACTTATCACCAACGCCGTGTCATTCTTAAGAGCATATTCATAGAACTTCTTGTGCTTTTCAAACTCATTTTTTCTCTTGAGTCTATTCTTTTTTTATCGTTCGGCTTCTTTCTGTCTTTTCTCCATGACAAGTGTTAGCCTAAATGCGTGTACCTAGGCCTAGTACGTCCTCGTTAAATTGGCTTAACGCACTCATGTACGTACTCATTAAATTTCCTTCCGCCCTCGTGTGGTGTCGCACAGAAAGGTCGCACATTGATTAAGATCGTATGCGAGTGATTTTGCTTCATCTCACTTTACACTACGTTTGCAGGGACCGCTGTGCATGAGGTTTATCGTCAAAGGGGAGATAAAGTGAGTTATACGAATACGAAATCGTACTGATTTTAGGGCAAAATATTGCGCATTTAGTTCGCATTTTTCTCATGCGTCTTCGCATTTAGTTCGCATTTTGCTCATGCGTCTTCGCATTTAGTTCGCATTTTGCTCATGCGTCTCGGCATTAAGGCCCTTTGTCGCCCGATGGCCCGGAATATCTCAGCCTAGCTGACACTTAGTCTTGAGTTCGCATTCTGTTCATGCGTCTTCGCATTAAGGCCTTTGTGGCCCTATGCGCCTTCGCATTTTGCTCGTGCGTCTTCGCATTTAGTTCGCATTTTGCTCATGCGTCTTCGCATTAAGGCTTTTGTTGTCCTATGCGCCTTCGCATTTTGCTTCGCATTCTTCGCATTAAGGCCCAATCAGGTCCGATGGCCCGGAATAACCCATGCAAGTGTACACTACCAAAACTAATATACATGCGAAGAAATGAGCAGAAATGAACACCTAATGTGCGAGAGAATTGAAAATTGCCCAGAGATGAAAGTATGCGCATGCGTAGTCTGAATATAGTTCGCCTGTATTGTCCCACAAGCAAACCGTATGTCTATCGACTATATAACTAGCCAATCTTGACTTTCTTTTCATTCCTTGGGAGCGTGTACTGTAGTAGAGTATGGGTTGTTTCAGTGTGATCGATGTCTAAAACGGTTTTCATCTAATTATAATGTCAGGCGGCATAAAGCGAACCATTGCGCATACGCAAACACTCATAGTTTTAACGACGACTCCGTGATGGAATACGAAGATAAGCCAGTATATGATAAAGTGATCACAGATGATGAAATTTCCCGAAAGAAATCCCGTTATACAGAATCCGATGAGCATGTATCAACCTCATCACATGATGATGAAAGTAGTGAGAATGCCGAGACAGGTGATGATGAAAACAGTGAGAATGCCGAGGAAAGCAGTGAGAATGACGAGGAACGCAGTGAGAATGACGAGACAGTTGATGAAGATGAATTGGATCCATGGGAGACATTAATAGGTTTCGCAAAAGAAAAATTGATTCCGGAGTGCGAAGAATTATTGCAAGAATTCGGAAACCGCAAAAGAAAAATTGATTCCGGAGTGCGAAGAATTATTGCAAGAATTCGGAAACAAAGGTTTTAATGAGGAAGATGCTATAGCGAAAGCTACCCCACTGTATTTACCGAGACTACGAGAAGAACTTCAAAAAGCCTATTTAGAACGAATGGTTTGGATGAGCGCGTTAAAAAGGGATCCAATACACCGGAAAATAATGAAAACCAGAGATGCACTCGTTGACGAGGACGATTTCGACCCTGACGAAGCTTTGGCTGCTGCTATTGAAAAGAGGAAATTTCTTTTTGAAAAGCTGGTGAATGAAAGACGCTGCTCTAACAATGACGAAGATTCCAATTGAACATTTTTTGTTTATTTTTTACCTAAACTAATGTTAAACCACTTTTGTATTGGAAGAAAAGAATAAATCATTTTCAAAAAAATTTAAAAGTTTGTTTGTTATTGAGGTGTGCAAACTTTACGTACGGATACGCTCACAAAATTGCTTTTCCCGTAGGAAGGCTGCAAGCCTTGCTATCAATCGGGCTTCCCGGGCACAAACTAAATGCGAACTAAATGCGAAGACGCATTAGCAAAATGCGAACTAAATGCGAAGACGCATGAGCAAAATGCGAACTAAATGCGAAGACGCATGAGCAAAATGCGAACTAAATGCGAAGACGCATGAGAAAAATGCGAACTAAATGCGCAATATTTTGCCCTAAAATCAGCACGATTTCGTATTCGTATAACTCACTTTATCTCCCCTTTGACGATAAACCTCATGCACAGCGGTCCCCGCAAACGTAGTGTAAAGTGAGATGAAGCAAAATCACTCGCATACGATCTTAATCAATGTGCGACCTTTCTGTGCGACACCACACGGGGGCGGAAGGAAATTTAATGAGTACGTACATGAGTGCGTTAAGCCAATTGACCTTTTCGGCACTAAAATAGGCCTAGGCATAGAGTAAATATTATATACACGCATTTAGGCTAACACTTGTCATGGAGAAAGACAGAAAGAAGCCGAACGATCAAGAAAGAATAGACTCAAGAGAAAAAATGAGTTTGAAAAGTACAAGAAGTTCTATGAATATGCTCTTAAGAATGACACGGCGTTGGTGATAAGTTTCGAAGTAAAACGGCAGCGTCAAGAGCAACCACAACAGCAACAGCAACCGGAGACGAACGTCCAAGATTTATCCATGGTAGATTTAGAGATTTATCCATGGTAGATTTAAACGTTGACCTGAACGGTTTGGAATGGTAGAAAAGAAAAAAACCAAAACCCCGGCTCTTTTAAGAGCCATCACTATTACTAAAAGAATATAGAACGAAACTTCGTTGTTCATTTACATTTTGTACACACGCTCCCATAGTATTTACATCGCTAAGACACACACATAAAATAACACGCAGCTTAGTGTTTAAACAACCTAATTCACACAAAAACTAATACACAAATTTATGTTTTAAACAAAATTCATTTCTCGCCTTAAAGCAAAAGCTTGAACTCCGCCAAAATATTCGAGCAAACTATTATTGCCAAAGCTACCGCGTTGGTTGACTGCATGCATAAATTAACACATGGATTAACACAATAAAGCGCACGCAAAGTATGAACTCTTGCACGCACGCTAAGTACGAACTCTTGCACGTACGAACTCTTGCACGCACACTAAGTACGAACTCTTGCACGCACACCCCTGTTGATGCCATATGGCTGGAAATAAATGTGACGTCATACATACATTCGTTTGAATTACTTCCGGTGGTGGATGGGGGGGGTAACCTACTAACACCATTGGAATCCTTACAGTTGCCGAATATTAGAGACCGGTCATTATTTATGGATGATCAGTTGCCGAGAGATTGAGACCGGTCATTATTTATGGATGGGGGCAAAAATAGCAAAATAGAGGGCCATAGGTATAAATAAATAGCTAAAGGGGGGGGGGGGCTATTGAATGTTTAAGGTAATTGAAAAAGGGGGGGCCAAAGTTCGGATCGTCGATCTCATCGTCTTCAACATTTGGATGGGGAAGGGAAGTTATACGCCGTCCGTAGAGTAAGTGGGAAGGAATGAGGGATTCTTCGTCGCCGATATCGCTGGATACATATGTAAGTGGTCGATCGTTCAATACTGCTTCGATTTCAACAATGATTGTCTGGAGACTTGAAAGTGTAACGTGCGCACGTCCTAATACTTTCTTGAGAACTGTTTTTGTGAGACCGATGAGTCTTTCCCAAAACCAGCTGTACCACGGTGCTCGCTTCGGGATGAACTGCCAATCCACTCCTCGTCGATTAAATGCTTCCTTCAGCGATGTTGATTGAAAAAGACGAGCGAGTTCCTCCGCGGCCGACAGATAGGTTGAAGCGTTGTCGGAAACCATCTTTTGTGGTAGGGATTTTCGGCTTGCAAATCTGCGAAATGCGTTCATGAATGTTTCTTCACTGAGATCTTCGACAAGTTCCAAATGTACGGCTCGTGTAGCTGGACATGTAAACAAACAAATGTAAACCTTTTCCTCTTTGGTAGGTGTTTTCACGAAGAGTGCGCCTGTAAAGTCTACGCCAGTTACTGAAAATGGTGTTGAGCCTTGAACACGCCACTTTGGTAAAGGTGCAGGATCTGGATTTGGATAGGGTTTTCCACCTTGTTTTCGACATGTGACACATTTACGCAATAAATTCTTGATTACTTGTCTTGCTCGTGGGATCCAGAATCTGTCGCGAAGTGCAGTTAGAGTGGAATTCACACCGGAGTGTAGTTGAGCATTGTGTACAGAGTGGATGACTAACTTGGCGAAGGGTGATTTGCGGGTAGTAGGATTGGGAACTTGGCTGATTCGTTGATGGGAGCGTTGTGGATTCGTCCGCCACAGCGGATAATGTGGTGTTGGTCAAGATACAGTTTGAGCTGTTTTACTAATGGTAAGCGAGAACTGTTCTTAGTAGTGAGGTTAAGAAGCTCGGCTTGGTAGATTGGTTGCTGACAACACTGTATCCAAAGGTTCTCGGCTGTATTTATCTCGGAAACAGTTAGTGATCCAGTTCGTTTAGGCGATCGTTTGATGAGGTTGTTGACAAATCTTTGGACATATGCGGTAACATGGATCAACGTAGTCAAACTGCTATACTTCGATATATCAATAACGTTATGTATGCCGGTGTCTCCTGAGTAACTTCGGGTGGAGGGGATCTCCCTTTCGGTTGGCTCGTTTTCTTCCATTTGCTGATCTGATTCGATTACTAAGGCGGTGGTTTGTATCCAAACAGGCCATTTGTCAGTAGGTAAGGTGAGCCATGGTGGTCCATTGTTCCACAATGATGATGAGTGCACCTGGGTTGTGGTCATACCACGGGATAGGAAATCAGCGGGATTCTCATTTGTGGGGCAATAGTGCCAGACGTTGGAAGGGAATAGACCTTTGATGGACTTTACACGGTTTGCCACAAATTGCTTGAGTTGCTTCTTGCTATTGAGCCAATGTAGCACGATTTGGCTATCGGACCATAGGTGGACTTCGAGTGCTTCATAGCGATGTTGGATTGTGTTGTAAATAAATGAAGCAAATCGTGCACCAATTAGGGCGGCCATCAGCTCTAATTGAGGCATCGTCAATGTTTTGATTGGAGCAACGCGTGTTTTTGCCATAATAAATGCAACTTGAGAATTTTGTTAAAGGTATGCAACTGCGCCGTAGGCTCGTTTACTCGCATCGACGAAAATATGGAGTTTTGTGGCGTTGTTGGAAACTGTGGGCATTGAATGGTAGCGACGTGGTATAACTGTTTGTTGTGCTGCGTGTAGGTCTTCAGCTAACTTGGACCATTCTTGTCGAAGTTGCTCGTTGAGGGGTTCGTCCCAATCGAGCGATTGCTGCCACAGTTGCTGCATGAAAATCTTGGCTTTGATGGTTACAGGAGTTATTACACCAAGGGGGTCGAAAATGCTTGAGGAATGTTGTAGAACCTCACGCTTGGTGATCAGTTGAGGCGTGGTGGATAAGGATTTTTTCGTTGCGAATTGGATAGTGTCAGTGGATGTGTTCCATCGTAAACCAAGGACATTAATATCAGTGTTTGGTGTTGTGTCAGCTGTTCCGTCTGTAGTTGCTTTCTGTTGAAGTGCTGGACTATTTGAAGCCCATGAGCGTAGGTTAAACTTGGCCTCGTTCATGATCGACCTTGCTTCCTCATAGTATTGGGTGGCATTTAATTCGGTATCAGAACCAGATAGAATATTGTCCACGTACATGTTCTCCTTCATGTCGCGTGAAACAGGGGTGGAAAATTGATCCAGGTGCTTCTGAATGGTGGCATTCAACATGAATGGCGAACTGGTGGTTCCAAAGGGAACTGCTTTGAATCGGAACGGGCTATTTGGGTCGCTTGGATCTGACAACCACAGGAATCGAGAAAAGTCTCTGTCGCTTTCGTGAAGATGTAAATGGTGAAAGGCTTTTTCGATATCAGTTGCTATGCCGTAGGTATAGGTGCGAAAACGAAGTAGAATAGCTGACATGTCGTTCAGTAATGGTGGACCTGCGTTGAGACAATCATTTAGGCTCGCATGATGTGACTGGTGACAGCTGCAGTCGTAGACTATTCTGATTGGGGTGGTAGGCGAAATCTTCCGTACTGCATGGTGAGGAATGTAATGCGAGTTGCTAGTTGGGGTAGCATTTGGGATCTTCTCAATAAATTCTCTTTCTAACTGTTCATTGATAATTGTTCCATAGGCTTGTAACAATTCTGGACTGCGATTTAATCTTTGTACAGTTGATCTGGTACGTTTCTGACAAATAGAAAAGTTCGATGGCAATGGTGGATGATCGTCTTCCCATGGAGATTTTGCTGTGTAGCTGCCGTCATCCTCTCGAGAAATGGCTGATTGCTGGTACTCGCGTAAAAAGTTACTCTCGTTGTTGTTGGGCTTAGGTGGGGTGATGCCTAAGGACTCTAAGGACCAACATTTTTCAGTTGTTGATCAGTTGTTGGCAGGAGTTGTGTGACCCAATGTTGATTTGATGGGCCCAGACAAGAGGTATCCTAACTTAGATTGCATTGCTGTCGGACCGTTTCCACGAATTATATGATCTTCAGCGAGATCCCAGTAGTGGTCCACGCCGATTAATAGGGATATCTCAAAGTTCTCGTCGCTGGTTACGGGGTGGGCGAGTTTGAGCTGTTTGAGGTACGGAATAGCTTTGATGGCGGCTCTAACTTTATTCTGAATTGGGGTGGCAATCTTAGGTACAATGAGAACTTGGATAGGAATAGTTCCAGATGATTCTGTTTCAATATTGATGGTGGCAACATCGAGGTTTCTCTTGGTGGCTGCGCTTGCTCTGAATGCTGAAAGGTTAATGGTTTCCTTTTTCGTGGGGTAGAGATCGAGTTTTGTGGCTAATGATTGTGCTATAAAGGAGGTTGAGCACCTTCGTCAAAAAGGATGTTGGCTTCTGCTCGGGTGGTTGTTGAACTGATGGTGGCTACTGCTGTTTTGAGTAGGGGTGTTTGGGTCTGATGCTGTACTCGCGTAGAGCGTGCAGGGGTTGACTGGGTGGGTGTTAATGCAGTTAGAAAACGGTGTATCTTTTTGTGGTTGATTTTCACCTTTACAAAGACTTGTGTGATGTTTACGATTACAGTTCTTACATCGGTTTTTGGAACGACACTGAGAGGCTCTGTGATGTCCGAGACAGTTAAAGCACAGGTTGACTTTCTTAACAATATCATATCGCTGTTGTGTGTCGGTAACAACTTGACATGTATTAGATGAGTGATTTCTTTGGCAGAAAGTGCATTTAGAGGTGGCGCGTCCAAAACGAGGTGTTGAGGGTGGGGATGGTGGCGATGACCGTATGCCTTCTGCATGAGTGTGAAATGATGATGTTACTGATGATGTTATTTGCTGGTTTCCACTTGCATTAGTGTTGACAAATTGTCCTGCTTCGAGAATTGTCAATTCCTTATGTATAGCATTTCTAAGCTGGTCAATTGTCCAATCTAGAGTCCCATGTTCCCGAGCTAGATTTTTTCTGAATTCGGTGGGGAGTTTCCCAAGTATGATTGGTACTAGTAGATCACCATAAGATTCTTGACCTTTTCCCAGACATGCAAGTCCTCGAAATGCTCCTGTGGTAGGGAAATTTTTAAGAGAGCCTGCATGTGTGCATTTACAATCTTATGTGGCTGCCCGAATCTATCTTTAAGGAGGCTTATTGCTTCATCGTAGTTATTGTTAGTGAGGGGAAATCCTGCTATAGTTAATAATGCTTCTTCTTTAAGTTGTGCCTTCAAATAATTGAATCGTTGGATACCATTTAGTGATGGGTTGCTGTGTACTGCAGCATCAAACGAATCCCAGAATGACTGCCACTCAAGGGGGTTATCCGAAAACACAGGGAGACTTAGCTTTGGTAGTCGACAAATATTCTGTGGTGGGTTACTAGCAGCCGATAGCTGAGGACTAGGTGGTGGTAATATATTGTCGGTCAACATATTGGTGGAATTCTGTTGTGTATGTGGTGGGTTCCCTGGTTCGTTTGTTACATCATTTGAATAAACTATTGTAGATGGTGTTTCATGTGATGTGGTTGGGCTTTCAGGTGATGGAATTGATATAGATGGCTGAACTTCTTGTGTAGACTGATTAGATTGACTTGACATTGAACATAATTCAATGTACTTACGTATGTGATTCAATTTCTCTTCTAAATTGTAGCTTAGTTCTTCAGACTCGTATATTTCAGCTTCTAGATCCTCTGGCTCTGTTATTTTTGCCGCAATCTTTTCATCTAGTTCTCGTATCAATTGCTGTTTCTTTGTTAGTTGTTCTAGAGCGGTTTTGACGCGATTTCATCTGTTTGTGAATGATCTATCTTTAAAATGTCGTTTGCCTTGTTTAGCACTTTTGTTAAGTGTGATTTATGTCCTCTTCTCGAAGCTTGTAGCAGAGACGTAGCCAGGTTTTCCAATCAAGGGGGGCCGAAAAATTTTTTGGGGGGCGAACTCAAAAACGTTAATTATAACCAGCATGCCCATTTTGTATGTGTCGACGGCGGGGGGGGGGGGAACTAACGTGCTAATTTGTTCCGACTTGTATTGTGTCCCGACTTTTTTTGTGCCGACTTGTATTGTTTTGTGCCGACTCAAATCTCGCTTCTGCCCACTAAATCTCCAAATACAATTCATGGGGGGGGGGTTAGACACGCCGCCAAACCCCCCCTTATATACAGTCCTGGCTGAAATACGCCCAAATTCTCAAAACATCATGTAGTAAAAGTAAAATATAATATTTGCATGACGTATAGCGTGAGAAAATAATAAAAATATTTTGCTGGTCACAATTTTACCAAGGGGGGCCGAGAATTTCGCCAGAGGGGGCCCGGCCCCCGGGCCCCCCTCTAGCGACCTCTAGTCGCGAAATTTCCTCCATCCTGGTCACGGCACCAAATGTAATGAATAGCGGGGTTCGATAAAGTAGAAATTAGGAGGAAATGGACCACAAATACTGTATTTTACTTGTATTGTATTGTAACGAAAGCTTAAAACATAAACTACAAAAAACAAGAACGTATTGTCATGTTCTGGCGGGAAAAGTGCGCCCGCGTTCTATAATGTTCTATTACTTCATGTAAGAGTCCACGACATTTACCGATATAATAAATATATCAGATTACTACATACATACATACATACATACATAAACTTTATTTCAGTGTCAAGAATACATAGCTGACAAAAGTCTACTAATTGGGGACACTATTTAGCTATATACAAATATATTACTGTTATATACATAGTCTAAAATTGAATTATCTACATATAAATATTACAGCATGCATACTTTCCAAAACTAATTACTACATGCATATAAATATTACAGCATGCATACTTTCCAAAAACTAATTACTACATAGTACACAATTAGGACAGTTTTCAGTCATAAGAAAATCTATATTAATTTTTCTAATTTTTGCCTTAAAAATCTCTAGTGTTGCACTCCTTCTTACCCCTGCATCCAACTTGCTCCATAATTTAGCACCGAGGTATCTTATAGAGTGCTTCCCATAGGTCACAGTATTAAATCTTGGAATACTTATGCCCGCGTTTCTCAAATTGAAACTAATATTTTTACTAGTGAAAAGGTCAGATATATGTTTTGGGCAAAGGTTGTGTTTTGCCTTGTACACTAGAATTGCTATATCCTGCAATCTCCTATTATTTAGGCTAGGTAGATTAGCTTTACTCAGCATATCTTCATAAACAGCCACTTTATCATTAAACACTGCCCTTAATGCTCTTTCTTGAACCCGTTCTAGTTTCCTTTTGTCACTATCACAGCAGAAATGCCAGGTAGTGTGACTATAAGTTAGATATGGTAAAATAGCAGCTTTATATAACTGCAGCTTCGCTCTTGTTGGTATCATGTTTTTCATTCTCATATTAAAGGATTCCTACTCGTTGGCTGGCTTTCTTGCATACATTGCTAACATGTTCACTAAATTTTAGTCTATTGTCAATATCTACTCCAAACAATCTAATACAATCACTTGATTCAATCTTGATCCTATTTGTTTCAATTTCAATGTTTTCTGCTTTTTTCAAAGTCATCATCCTCTGGAGGATGATATTCGACGGTGTCGTCCAGATTAAAACAGCTTCTTTATGCAGAAAATTTACTTATGTCAAGCTTTTATGCACGCGTGGGTTCAGCAGAGTGCTGAGGCATTCAAATTCTAACAATACATTATTTCAATAGTCCTGGTATACAGTACATGCTTCAAACATTTACCATGATTGCTCCAACATGGAGCATCGTTTTTGAAGCCGTTTAATAAACTCGCGAGACGTGTTTTATCAGGTCTAAAACCACTCGCGCTGCGCGCTCGTGGTTTGAAACCTGATAAAACACTTTCGCTCGTTTATTAAACAGTACGTAATGTTATGGAAGATAATTGCCCTGAAATAATAGGTAATCTTTTTGAAAAGTGTAACAATGTTCATTATAATTTGAGAAGCAATGGCAAATTATTGAGGCTATCTAAACCGAATACTAATTCTATGAAAGGAAGTTTTAGTTAATATTCCTAAAAGCAAAAAAGCTATATCTATTTTATTTAAATATATATCTACACGGTTACCTATCAATTTACATTGATTTTCATAGGGCCGTGCAATATTTACAATAAAAATCACAATTATAATAATATTTACAATTACCGTAAATGCTCGTTTTAGCGCCGCTACCGGTTAAGCGCATAGATATAGGAGACATACGATCTGAGCTAATTCTGTTTTTGAATAGCTGGAGGGTTAGTGCCGTACCTTACTATGTGACTACTAACCCTCCAGCTATTCAAAAACAGAATTAACACTCAAGAGAAGCTCAGATTGAACCTCCACTCATTGAGTGTGAGTGTGAGTGAGCTTTTAGAATACGGGCGTTAGATTGCTGAGTGCTGACTCGAGGCATATGCTCGAGGTCACGGCCACGGCACGCGCCAACATGAAGAATTCAAAATGGCGGCTGAACCGGTCAAAACATCAAGTGACCTAGTCAACGTACGTCGCTTTCAGCAACGTTCACGAAAATATACTTCTTTTAATATGTTTATTGCCCTTGTGGACGTATAAACACATCAATTTGACAGGGAAAATAATACAAATTACCTTCGATTCATGCTGATTTAAGTTCGGCGAAATCACATATTTAGGCCGCCAGCTCGTATTAAATACACAAGTTTGTCGCCCTGAATCCACTTTATTTTGTTTAGAAATAATCCAGGAATAACTCTTTCAACTTTCTATTAGACATCATTGCTCCAAAGGGCAAAAATATTGCAAAACGTCAATCCGTGAGCTCACTGAAACCAGCCAAATGTTTGTTATTCCAAAGAAAAACCGTCCACAACACGTCTATATTGAATACACTCCACGGTAATGTGAAATTAATGCTGTTATTATCTAGCAAATGCTCCCATTAAGCTTCGTTCATCGAGTCACTTGAGGCGCCATCATACAAAATGGCTGCTCAACCGGTCAAATTTTGTTTGAATTTTGGCGCATTTGTCAATATAGTGACGCATTACGAGTCAGCAATCTATGTCTCCTATATCTATGGTTAAGCGCCCGGTTAAGCGCCGCACCTAGGATTAAAATAATTTAATAAGCGCCGCTCCCGATTAAGCGCCGCACCTGTCTAACTATAGTGCGGCGCTTAATCGGGGTAATAAAGAGTTTAAGCTTGACGTTTACCGCAATCGGCTAGCGCGGCGTTAACTTGATAGGATACACAAATAATCGCACTAAATAAGCCGTTTCAGTTTTGCTGTTTGACGTTAGTAGAGGCGTTCATGCAAACATCGTCATAATTTTTAAGTTTAGGCAATAAAAATTTTTGGGGTGAACCTTTAGTCGAAAATTATTTAATAAGCGCCGCTCCCGGTTAAACACCGCTCTCGATTAAGCGCCGCACTCAGGATCAGAAAAATTTAATAAGCGCCGCGGCGCTAAAACGAGCATTTACGGTAATCATCACTTTAACACCCAATGGTGTGAAATATATTTTAATATTGAAAGGTGACGTTTTTTTTCGACATAATTTCGAAAATTTCTCAGATTTTACAAAACGATTTTGCAATATCATATCTGTATCGCCACATATGGGAAGAAAATATTTAAATTTGCATACTTGAAGTTCCATTGGCCCGCAGAACAAAATACCGTGGGCTCGATTGTGCGCGCCAAAATTAGAAACAACATTGTCGCCATTCCGAAATGCTCGAAGCTGTCAGCTGACAGAAAAAGATGTTGTATACGTTCCTCAAGAAAATTTAAGGAAAACAACATTCGAACCAAATTCTACACGTCTAGAGCTACAATCCTATCATAAAATAAACTTGCCTTGGTCTTCTGCGGTTCTGCCTGACTCTCTCCCTGACTACAAGTTCTAAATGACCCTACACGCTACATACGGACGCGTGATGATCTTTGCGTTCCATATGCTATAGAACAGCAAGTCTTTTCAAAAAGCCGACCTTCAAATGTTCGACTGACTCTTTAAAAGGAATCGCAAGAAAATGCGCGACGATCCAATTTCAAATCCACTGTTCTAGATACTGTAGGTAGTCCTTACGCTTCCATTCTTCTTAGTTCTTACCCGTCTTCGCCTTTTCCATTGTACTTTAAATAATTATTTTTATTATATGGCAAGTGCTTGTTTTGGTGAATCTCGCAATCTGATTGGTCGCTGACGTGGCAGGATTTTCCCGTATTGCCCACGGGCAATCACAATCACAATTACTTAATTTGAAAGATTTTGGCTCGACAGTTTTTTTTAAATTGTCAAAATAATTGAGTATACTAAGAGAAATCATTTTATGAAATAAAATTTGGGGGTCACCGACTCACCGCTGTCGTTTTCGAGTGAAATTACTTTAAAGCCAAAATATCCGCAATCTTGAAACGTCATTGTTCCCATAGCAACGGCAGTTGCGTAACTTTTGTGAAAAAATTCAAACCCTTCAGATGTTGTTTTACATCAGTAAGATACTTTTTGTTTTTTAACAAGTAATACTTGTCCAAAAATTCGGATCTACTCGTGAATGTCCCATTTTATAAAAAACTGTATTGAGCCACCTTAAACCGAAATTGGCCTACAGACGAAAGTTTATATTTTTACACTCCAAACTGCGTGTTTGTTTTATGCTGGCCTTCTGTCACATGAGGCCAGTGTGAACGCCAATGCTTTGATTTTTCAAAGATTTATCAAGGCCACAAGCGTTTTATGTGCTATAGTTCCAGGAGAAAGCAATGCTCTTTTATGTCGTTATTGGCAGCGCTTTAAACAACACGAAACAGCCCAATGTGTGCCCAGTCATTGAATTCAGTCTTGAATTTTTCTTCTAAAAGTTTCACCTTTGTTCCGATAGTAACATTAATCGTCTTTCAAATTTATTTAATTCGGAATCTACGGAATGGAAGGTTAGGTCCAGCAGAAAAAGAAATCGGGAAAGAAGATGGAGGTTTGCCAAGGCATTTGTGCACGAGCTCAGTGGCGCCGTGGCCGGGGGGGGGGAAGGGGGGCCCTGGCCCCCCTATCGTTGAGACCCGTCGGAAAATTGGAAATTTGTTATGTTGTCGGAATCTTCGTGGTCAAGCATACCTGCATATACGAGCGGGAATTTTACTTCTCTTCGTTGTTTCACAATGCGAAACATGTTTGAATAAAAAAATATATAGATGAAATATCGGAAATCGAAAATAAGTTTATAGAATAGTCAATATTTAAGAGTTATATGCTTTATACGATTCCACACATAGTAACATTAGCATGGATTGCCGGGCTTGGCAATGACTTCATATATTATTTATGTCGGAAAAAATTGTGTTTGTCGGGAAAATGCTGCCCTTGGCCCCCCCCTAAAACATGGGACCCACGACGCCCCTGCTGACGAGCTATAATGTGAGAGCTATAATGACGAGGATAATGTGAGGTTAAGAGAGAGGAAAGCGAGAGAAAGAATTGAATCAATAAGAGGTGAACATCGCGGAAATAGAATTAAAATTATTTCAAACGACTAACTGTTGGCGGCGATCTATACTGGATACCGCACATATAGATCTTAGATAGAGAAAACATGAGAACGCACGCACGCGCGCACCCGTCCAAAAAACTAAAATCTATTTTCAATCAATACTTTATTGATCTATATTAGTTGATGAATGTTTGAGACTTGCCCAAAATACAATACAGTAGAGTAAATGGTTAAAAGTTATAAGTTATAGTTTAAAAATAATTTGGTTTTCCATTTTTACGGCCATTTTGGTTGTGGCTTTCATAGTTATAACTTGAGTCAAACATTTCATGTTTATTGCCTGTAAAAGGCAAGGAAAGGTGCAGCTATTTGGTTCGCTGTTGACCAATGCATACCCATATCATCATATATTGTTGAAAGCAATGGACATTAAAATTTTCCTGATGATAAGTTCCAGGAAATCGTTGCTCCACAAATTCTTCACCTCCAGTCTCGACAAAACCAGATACTCTAGGTGTCATAGATTGATCCACGTCTTTATGGACATTCCTGCTATCCTTTTGCGACGAAGTTCTTTTCGTTTGTTCTTTATAGCACCCATCCAGGTTAGCTCTACTTCTTCTCAGCCATTAAATTACAAGAAACTTTGTGTTTGCTCCAATGTTTTACTTGACATTCTCTACAAGAAAGAAAACATCTTGTTCATGCAATAAATTATTTGTCAAATATGAAAAATTCAGGCTTTTCAGATGTCAGCTAGAGTGAAATTGAATGATTCCTCAAACTTTTAGTTTTACATTACGCGAAATGCAATGATCAATGGGCTGAAGGGAAGGTTTTAGGGAAGATGCATGTAGGTATAGCAAAACTTTATGGCTCTCATGATTATTCCGTTATTCGTCCACATTTTAAGAAGCACAATTCATTAAGAAAACAATAAAGTATATAAATAATACGTTACCTTTTACAGTACCATTCATTTTGACATCTCGAACACCTCTTGCTCGCTGACTGACCACAATGCGCACATTTAGGAGGATCACTTATCAATCCTTCAAGAGATTCTATATTGTACGTGTTCGCCCATCTGCAAAGAGCATTATATAAAACCACTTTTGAGAAAAGCAAAATATGTATATTTAAAAGTTAATATAATAATGTTTCTGTCCTGTGTAGAGATCACTTCTTCATTCTAATGGAAGTTAAACATTCCCTTTGCAAAGTAAATCAGCAAAAAGGAAACTCAGGTGTGAGACAACGAGTATGAGAAGAGGAATGAAGCGGATTAATTTGGACATGAAACGTCAAGGCGATGTACATCCCCTCGAAAACGCATAACTCAATTGCATAACTATTTCACTACCCTTACTCCTCCCCAGTCGCATATAGCGCGTTGAATGATCGGATTGTATCTTTATATAACTACCATGGGCCTCTGCTTCCCGTTTTTGTTTGTTAGAACATCCCGGTGAATTTGTGAATTGTTTTTCGAAGCAACGTTGAAAGACTGTGGAAGATTCATCTATAGTATTACCTACATTTTAGGCTTAAGTTACTGTATAAACATGCAGGTGCATTTACTGTCGTACTTAACACAGCTGCTGTAATGCACATTTTCACATACATTTTCGCTTGATTCTTTAGTTGTTGGGCAGATGCATTGAAACAATGCTTCATCTGATGTTTTGCTATTTTTCCCCACATATTTATATTATCTTTCAAAAGTTTTTCTCGTATTTCTGGAACCTGAAACGAAACAGTGTATAAGAATTACACAATCTACAATACAATATCATGCATGGTGAAAGACAAAACTGGTGATGCGCGCTGTGGTCAGCATCTTACATTAAAGTATTATAAAGTGTCGATCTAATAGTTTGCTGGCTCATTAACCGAGCATTTATTCCTATACATAAATATTCCAGGATCAAACTTCTTACTAACTTGTTCTAAGACCAAATCTTTCTTTGCTATTGGTGGTTCGACAACTGCAAGGTGCTCCAAATATCTTTGCAGATCAATAAGATTTGGAATCTGATCCAGCAGAATTTCGTTCAAATAACCTCGAAGCTGTTCATTTAAAGAAAAACAACAATATATACACATTCACAATAACATAGACGAAATATCATAGGATCATGACATGGCTAATTCTAACCCTCGATTCTAACATTCTGCGCTAATTCTGAGATTCTCAAGAATTGTGGTGCTATTAATCAGATTTTACATTTTTTATCCTTATACGCGTGTTTCTGACTCTTTAACCCACTGCACAGAGAACGTTTTGTAGAGTAATATACTATGCATGGTGGATTATATGAATGAAATTCAGTGCATTTTTTAATAATTCTTCAGTGGTGGGGCAAAACGTGGAAAAGGGCCCATGGCCAGGGAACGCGGGGCATTTCTTGTATGGGGTTAAAATCTCAAAGTGTACAGTGACACAAGAAACGAAAGTTGAAGGCATGAGACCTTTAGGGGGTATGGGGGCATGCCCCCCCCCAGAAAATTCTAAAATCTACAATCTCTAAAATGCCATTTCGTGCACTTTTGGGGAAGACTTGGTCGAACAAAAAGCAGCGGACTACCAAATCTATCGATCGTACCTACGCAACGAATCACGAAATGCCCTCTTCTTTGAAACCCGTCTATCATCCTATTTAGATTAAGTTCGCAAAATATGCATTCGCGGTTTGTAGCTTATCTAGACGTCTGATCCAGATATCAAAGTAACATCTGATTGTTAACAAATTACAAAACCCCTTTATGGTTAGCTAAGCTGGCGTATATATATATATAATAATGTTTTCTTTAGTTTAACTCTTTATGGTTGTGAAAATTATATCAAATTATAGTGTGTTTAACTTATGTGTATTCTATTAGAAATCACAATTTGTATGAAATTATTGGGGGTTGGGTTAATGCCCCCAGCCACCCCTGCTGCGCAGTCCCTGACATTGGTCCCGCCCTAACTCCTGATGCCACTTTCTTGGGTATAATTATAACAGGACTTCTACTTAGTTCCTTGTAAGTTTGCATGGCAATAATAGGTATAATTGTTTTCATGCGGATCAAAAGCTTTGCTAAATAAGTAAAACATGGCATTTTCCACAAAATAGAACAATTATACGATGTTCAATTATTATTGGGGTTCTTGCAAATTACTTTTACTCAATGTCAATCAAATTCGATCAGAATTAACGGTGTTTTCAATCAAACAGAAGACGTGCGCTGGGCGATCTTAGGATATGCTTCCGGAGGAAAAATTGAGGCCCAGAAAAGCTAAGTAGTATAGGGAAGAGGGGTTCTGGCGCAGGTGGTGCACCAAGCACCACCCATGACGTCATAGGAATCGGATTTCATACTAATAATTATGTTTATCGACGGATCCTAGCAACCAGCGGGTAAGAATAATCACATGCATGTGAGTCCTTTTTTTAAGATACAACGTATAGGATCTTTTCTAAAGTCTTTAACTAAACCTCAAACAACCTTTCCAACCCGTGAAGAATACTCCCCGTTTGCAGTTGGTTAAGACTCGGACCATCCTTTTTTGCTGGATGTAGTCCTTGTCAAAAGGTTTTCAAAATTGAAAGGTGCTTACCTCGTCAAATTAAGCTGGAAAATTCCACGCAAGATAAATGATATTTTGATTGGTCGAATACAACATAGAACCATATTTGAGGTAAGCACCTTTCAATTTTGAAAACCTTTTGACAAGGACTACATCCAGCAAAAAAGGATGGTCCGAGTCTTAACCAATTGCAAACGGGGAGTATTCTTCACGGGCTGGAAAGGTTGTTTGAGGTTTAGTTAAAGACTTTAGAAAAGTTCCTAGACGTTGTATCTTAAAAAAAGGACTCACATGCATGTGATTATTCTTACCCGCTGGTTGCTAGGATCTGTCGATAAACATAATTATTAGTATGAAATCCGATTCCTATGACGCCATGGGTGGTGCTTGGTGCACCACCTGCGCCAGTACCCTTCTTTCCTATACTACTACGCCATTTCCTGCACTTTTTGATGCCAAATTGAAGAACTTGAACAGCAAAAATGCTACAAAAAATTATGTTTCATAATTAGCTTCAGACTAAACCGCTTGGTGGGGGCTTGTGTACTCGCTACTTTTGGCCAAGGAAAGGAGGGCCCAGTCAACTGAGGCAGCAAGTCCATTTTTTCCTTCAGTGGTGGGGCACTAGAATGGGCCCACTAGGGAAAATGCCCCACCACACTACGGTATTAAAAAATGCCCTGATGAAATTGGATACAAATCAGGTCATGCAATGCAATCAGTTAGGTGTAAAATTGAATAATCACTTATTTTGCACAGCGTAGGAATTATCTTCCTGGGGCGACTCTCGTTTCAGGATATTTTACTACTCATGGAAATAGAATTCTATCTACTCTTACTATTCAAATTTAAGAGAGATTAAAGAGATCATTATCAGTTTCGAATCTGCAAGCATGTTTGCACTGCAAATCTTATAGCCTCCTCCGCAGGAAACTCTCTTGTAAACAACGGAATAACGGAGATTATATTTTCTGACTTCCACCAATGAATTATCCTTTGCAGACCTTTGCAATTCCCTGTTACCAGCTTAAATTCTATTTGAGCCGGTGTAACAGGAAATATTTGCCCTCCCAAAAAATATGGCCCCCTGGCCAAATTTCCTAGGACATATGGACCCCCATTCGGAAATTTGGTCCCCTTTACAAATATACATCCACGTCCAAACATCTCCAACTTATGACACTTTTGAGCTAGGCATAACAGAACTAGATCGAAACTTAGTAGATACGGAGTAAAAAGCAATTTTGGTATTGGTTCGAATCATGCCGTAGAAACGGAGTAAAACTTAAGCCTGGTTCACACTAGCAATCTTGTCGGCGATTATCCTCCTCCTGACGCATGTGAATGAGTGGACTCACAAACCAAAGTATGTGACCATTATGGGATCGGTTTTACAAAGGCATACGTTGATATGTTATTCGCACGATCACATCAATCAGCAAGAGAAAAGTCGCCGACAAAATCACTAGTGTGAACCAGGCTTTAGTAAAACTTCATAGGCATGAAGTAGGTAATACCATACATTTGTCAAGTCTGCTCATGAAGGCTAACGAAAAAATCTCGGTCTTTAAATATATAGCGTAAAAAACAGCGTAGTTCGGCCATGTGAATGTCAAATAGCATATAACAAGGATTCATAAATCCTGTTTGTTTGCAAAAAGTCATTACATGGGTCATTAACTGTTTTTGACCGTAGCATGGTCATTTAACATGCGAAAATGATGCGATCACACATTCACACGACATTAGTCACTGACACAGAGCCGAGATTTTACATAAATGGAAACACTGCACTGACAACTGCAGATTTATTATGACTTCGGCTTCACATGCAACCCCGACATTTTTAAAGTTTATTAATGAAAATAAAAAAGTACGTGAAAACTGATACACTTGCTTCTACGTAAATTTTGGGTAACCATGAGCTACATGCCCACCACGCCAACAAGTTAACAATGTTGAAATGCCGATTAGAACTTAAATAATCATATTAATTCTACTACTGCAAACAAGAAATTCGTTGTCTTGAGCAAGATTTGAACTCTCAATAGTGCGGTTGGATTGATAGATAGTTGGGTTGAGAAACCCGAGGATACGAGTTCCATGCTATCCCGCTTAAGAAAACGAATTCTTCGTTGTTCTCTGTAGGGTCAGAAATAACATGACACATTCCTGCACACCTGGTTTATAAAATATGTTTACATTTGTTCAGGGGGCGGGACAAATTTCCGAAGAGGGGGCCAAATTTCCTATGAAATATGTCCCCCAGGGGGGACCAAATGTCCTAGGAAATATGGGCCATATTAGGGGGAGGGGGAAATTTCTTGGGACACCGGGTCTGATATATAGAGTTTGTTAATTCTGTGACTAAGATTTGTGTAGGTGATATACTGAACAGTCTAAATGCATCTGTTTAGAGTGCAATGCAATCCATTAGCGAGTTTCTTTACACCATTCAAAAACGAAAAAGATCTAATCAAGGCAGCATTTAATAAACCTACTCTTCCTGTCTTCAGATTCTCCTTTACCTTTAAAATTTGAGTTTTATTGTAGGTGTTTAATTCATATTTCCGTCTGCAATCAGGATCCATCAACAAATAGAACAACGAAAGCCAAACCTAAGAACATAAAAGTCAATAAATTGACAAACGCAATAATATGAAAATACATCTACTGTATTGTAACATCTACTGTAAACTGTACTAATTGGTTTGTCGATGACTAGTTGACTTAAAAACTTCAAGGTTTTTTACGAAACGTTGTATTTACGTGGCTGCAATTTTTGGCCTTTGTGTTAAATTTCTGATTCAATTTGAAAAACAATAATCAGCCAACAGCTTCAGAAATTACGAATTACATAAAAACAAACACCGAAGACGAAGAAAAACATCCTACAAAACTCAAGATATGAGATAAAAAGCAAGATGCCATTCTTTATTTCAATGACACCATATATATGGACGACTGTCTATAAATCGCTTGGGAGGCCCATCAGACTAGTACTGGTGTCCTCGAGGAGCTTGCGATGTGGGGGCTTCGGTGGCGCAGTCGTCAGAGCAAGCGCCTTTCACCTCTGAGTCTTGGGTTCGATTCTCGTTGAGGACACTCATCACACTCATGTGAAAAGAGTAAGTCAACGCTCTGTCGAAAGTCGTGGGTTTTCTCCGGGCACTCCGGTTGATCCTCCCACAGGGAAAGTTGACTGGGTGGGTTAGGATAGACAGATTAGGAAAGTAATATCACAATTGTAAAAATAAATAATGTAGGTTAAGTACATAATATAGGTAAGTTAGATACTTGATGTAATCGGTCACTGAAAAGCCCCAATGGGGAGTGAGCTGAATAATGTATGTATGCGCCATGTATGTATAATGACAATCATCTCCTGAGATCTTTTATATAGCAACGCAAAGATCCAGCAAAGGTCAACAAAGATCTCAACAACTGCACAAGGCCAATCTTAAGAAATGTGGTATAGATCCAAACAGTGGGGAAGTCTTGGCCAAGATCGAGGCCAAGATCGTCACCTACGAGTACGACGGCAGTTCTGTCTAATGGAAGTTAAAACCTCCGAGCTCAACCATAGAAATTAGAAAGGACCGGAAAGACAAAAGGAAATGAGGTTCCATATTGGCTTGATAAGCGAAAATAGAATACATAATTGAAAATGAAGATAGGAGCAATCTATGGATTGCCAAATTAAGATAAGTTAGAGTATGTATAAAATTTCATGGCAACCTTCACTACCTTTCTCACCGATTTGGAACAGCTCATAGATATGATATAGTGATAAAATGACTATATAGTGGAAGCCAGTATCTATAAAGTCGTTTATGCTTTTCATCAACTCTCACAGGATTCCCCATTGTCGACTGCATGGTCAAATGAGCTGATAATATTTTCAGACGTACTATACATGCAACTGAAGAAACAATACCTGGCCTTCATTTTTGGTAATGTGAAATCTTTCTGAATCCGGCAAACTCTTCCACTTCCCATCAATAAATTTTAGCAGCTTTCCTACAAATTTTTGTTACAAAAAATGTAAACATACTTCATATTTTCATTATTCTGTTTATCGGTTCTCAAAATAGTTACTTGTTACAGTCGATTTCAGCTCACTTTTCAACGCGCGGTTCCCAAGTTTGTTGTGAACTTGTCAATTACGTTTCGAAGTTCGCAAGTTGGGCGTGAACTTCGCAACCAACTTCCGAACTTCGCAACCAACTTCCAAAGTTCGATTTGGATTTCAAATTTTGATTCGGATTTCGAACTTCGCTAACAAGTATGAATTCGTTTAGTACGCAAGGAAAAAAAGCATTATCTGCTAAAGTTAGACAGGAAATTGTTGAAAAATGGTTAAACAATGAAGGAATTACCGAAATAATGTGTGATTTCAATTGTAATTGGCAAGTTCACAACGAACTTGGGAAAAGTGCGTTGAAAAGTGAGCTGAAATCGACTATAATATACCTTTCTTATCTCTCTTGATCCACGGAGGTTTCTCGGCAAGTTGTACTAAAGCTACTGGAATATCTGAGTAATAAATAAACAACATTTAAAATAGAACAGTCATGTAAAATGTGAATGTATTATTATTTTACAGCTATTCCAGGTCAAGCGTTCCTCTTTCAGTTCCTAATTCATTTGCAATTTTCCTAATTACATTTGCAATTTTGAAAAACCTTTTGCAAATCCCTTTTAGGAACTTTGCAAATTTCATAAACCAATTAAAAGTTGAACACTTCCTGTTCAAAGTTCCCTCACTTCCTGTTTGAATCCCCTCACTTCCTGTTAACAATTCGAGCGCAAAAAGTCGCTGGTTTTGTTGAATTCGAAGTTGAGAGACGTTGTATTTTTATATTTATTTCCTTTCAAACAATATTTACACTCATAAATTGATATAAAGAGCTAGAAGTCACAAACATAAAGACTGTCGATTTTGAATTATTTCAGCTTTTTATATCGGCTTATGAATGTAGATATTGCTTGGTATTATTTGCGCTCGAGGGCATTCAAACAGGAAGTGAGGAACTTTGAACAGGAAGTGAGGAACTTTGCAAAGGTTTAGGAACTTTGCAAAGTTCCTAAAGGGATTTGCAAAAGGATTTTTCAAATGAATTAGGAACTGAAAATAGGAACGCTTGACCTGGATTAGCTGTAACTATAGTGAATGAACAGCAGTTGTGGTAATCATGGTGTTAAAATGTACTTGAAACAAACTGGTGTGCTGCATGAAATATTCTGAAACAGTTACAGAACTAAAATCAGGGGAGCCGTGACATAAAATAACTTCTTATGCCCAAGAAAATTTGGTTCTCTCCAAAAACCTTGTTAGCCACATTTCCTAGAAAATTTTGCATGGGGAGGGGTGGGGTTGTTTGGGCGGCACATTTCCGATCAAACCAGCTCGACTTACACGCCCCCTGGGGCTGGGTTCGTAAAAGGGTTCTGTTATGGCTTAAGGTCCTTCCGTAACTGGCCCTGGGGCCGATATCTTTGACGACTTACCATGGGTATTTAATATCCTAGTCATAACACTCAATGGCAAACTAAGAAACAGAACAGCATATCAGTGATTATATTTACAGCAGATAATTGGGTAACAAAGAATTAAGCAGACAATACCTACCTGGACATATGATCTATAATGTAACGTAGTATAGAAACTGCTTTTACACTGACATTGAATCTGATCTCTTCAGCTTGATCAATCAACTCCTGTTGAATTGAAAGTGGAAAAACAAAAATGTGGTAGAACAGGGTCTATCCATATTACATACAGTCTATAACAACATTACCAGGCCAGAAATTGTTAACTATGATTTTAACTACGATTTTTCAAGCATTATATTTTACGGTACTACTTGCTGTTTGATATATCAAATAAGACATCTTGTTCGTTGTAAGAAATATATCCAGAAGCATGCAGAAGTATTTCTACAATGCAAACGTGACTTAATGAATGTAATACTTAACACTACAGCTTTCTACCATGGATGGTAGATAATGATTTGTCATGACAAAAATCGATGTTTGAAAAATAAGTGTGCCCACCTCAAGAGTCGAGTTATTTTCTTTATTTGTAGTTTCGTCATGACATTCCTCTCTGTCATTAAATAATACAAGATAAATATATCAGCAGAATCCTGTTCTAGGGTAGTGCTCATAACGTTGCATTTGATTTGCTTTTAAATCGTAGAAGACATAAGCAATTATAGGGTTCAGCCATTCGCGTACAGTATATTAACAGCTAGGATATCTTTGTAAATTTACCTTGCTATTAGATAAGCAATTTGTCTATGGCAGAAATCTGCGAGATCGATAATATTATCACCAGCTGCCTCACAACTCTCCTAAAATATTACTTTATTTTAATATGAATAATGAAAAGGTCTGTCAAGAAGCGTCGTCCATCTCGTACTCTGAGCCAGCCGTTTGCGCAAAGGAAGGCGTCTCGGAGTATGAGATTGGCACATAGTAATATTAAAGAGCATCTCCTCTGCAGCTCACGCACTGTCCTCCAATACGAGAAACGCATGTTGTTCTAGATATACTATAATAATTTTTAACAAGTCTGATCATCAAACTGCATATTACACAACAGATAACATGTGGAGTGTCTACGATAGACGTACTTTATAATACATTGTCGTTTCCAGTAGACTTATTAAGCTAACTTCGTGAAACAACTAAAAACAAAGATTAAGAAAAACATCAGTATCGAATTGTTTTGTGTTTGTGGAAAACACCGCGTTTTTCTAATTGGCCAAACTTTCGATTTAGCTAACATTATCTGCATTGATGGTATGGTATGGTAAAACTTTATTTAACTACGCTAACCCCTACAGCAAAAGCTGATTTCCAAGAGGGGCGTAGATGTGAATATTCAAGATCCTGACTGACGATCGAATGCTTTGCTAAATAAAGATTATACGTGTGGTGTTATATGTGTTTATTGATCAACCTTATAAAGAACTCTACGTATAAGGGCTTGTTCATATGTGCCGGGTTCATATATGTACCGGGCCAGTTTGTCATTTGCTTCACATGAGGCGGGCTAGCCCGGGAAGCGCTAGCAAGCACTATTTTTATTGTCGGCAACTACTTCAGGGGATTTAATTTCGTTAATTTCTTACTTGTTTTGACGGTTTTTAGGCAGAATAGAGCATGCGCTGCGACACGATTTCAGATGCACGTCAAATGATATTTGAAAAATACGTAGCAAACGTCATCATGACGACATCATCAACTCAAAATATTCGTCATTAACATATCTTAACTCTTAACCAACAAATATTTCTGTATAAACATAAACATAACTAATCATACCACCATGTAAATGGGCAAGGTCGTTCCAGGGTTGAACTCAGATTCGAGTATTAATGGCAGAACTTTATTTCTCCATATCTCGCTGACTAATACGTCATGAATAAGAACAGGAACCTAAAGAAAGGTGAAGTTAAACAATTTGGAAATTACAAAATCTGGACATGTAGATTAACCGGTAATGATAAATTTATAAAGTACCTTTTCATGTGAAATGAGCAACTCCTTCACAAACTCATCCGTATTCATAGAAGCATTTATTATTGCCTTTTGACATAAACAAATAATTTAACAATGATAAACAAATATCTAAACAAAGTGATAAAGGCCAAGGGGTGTTTGACCTAAGGTCAATGAATTATGGTTTATAACGTGATAAGACTCGTAAATTGGCCTCTTAAATTATTAGCTTGTCTGCTTGTGGTTCAATTAAAAATTGACGAGAGGAAAAAAATTATTGGCAAAAATACCAAAATATTGGAAGTGCGAATTTAGGTTGCTAATATGTTCCCGCCCTTTTTCCCTGCAAAATTTCTCAGTCTAAATCTCATGCAAATTTGCTTATAGATATTTCTACAGTACTATATATAGTAGTTAAAATATCTTCATGACTTCAGCCTAGACTTATATAGGCCTACGTCATCATTATCAAGCATTTCATTAGCCTACAAACATAACTTGATGAATTGGAGATTTTTGGGATTTCCAAGAAGATTTTTGGGATTTCCAAGAAATTTTTTGGGATTTCCAACGAGGTTTTTTGGATTTCCAACGAGATTTTTGGGATTTCCAACAAGATTTTTGCGATTTTCAATGGACTCAATGGGATCATTAGATTTTTTAGATTTATGCGGGAATTGTTAAGATTCTTAAAAAAGTAGGATTTTAAGAAAAAAGTAGGAAAAAGTAGGAAAATCAAGCAATTTTTAATAAAAAGTAGGGAAAGTATAGGAGTGTGAAAAAAATAGGAATAAGTAGGATGGCAAGAAAGCCTGATATATATATATACCGGGTGTCCCAAAAAAAACTGGACAGTGTTTGATTTCATAACATGCAAAAACATAAAAAAATTGCACTATAAATCAAATTCATTCTCTATTCAGGGCAGCTAACTTAGATTTTTATATGCATTATGATTTTTATTATTACAAATATACGAGATGCAACTTTTTGTTTTTGAATTTGCGTTTTATTTCAAAATTAAAAAAAACAAAAGTGGTGGCTTATTAAAATAATTTGAAACATTGCCTCTTTGAATTTTTTTCTTTCAATTTTTTTTTTGTTGGTCTTTCTTAAACACGTGTGAAAATTAAGTAATAAATACTGTACAATAATAATTCATTTCAAATAAAATTCATGCATTCCTTTTCCTTTTGAAAAAAATAATATATTATTATTTTATTAACTATTCATCATATAATAATTATAAGGCTGTTTTTTTTTTTTTTTTTCAAAACGGTAGTTGAGCGTTCAACTTCAACATCAATAGTTGCATTTGTATGTAAATTCAAGTTTTGTTATATATATAAATCTAAGTTAGCCTCTTTTCTGATAGAATGGTCTTTATTTCAGTGCAATACCTTTTATAGTTTTTACGTTACATTAAATCAAACACTGTCCAGTTTTTTTTGGGACACCCGGTATATATTTTTTTTCGGATAGAAAAATTAAGAAACCGTTGAAGCTGTCTGCATAACGTATAGGCAAGATCAACATAATCATCACAAGATATTAAGATTTCTAACAACATTTGCTTACATTTCTTTTTAAATGTTGATTTACTTAAATTACGAATTGATAGTAGTAAACAGTTCCAATTGACATTGTTGAGAATGATTTTGAATTTATATTAAGTCTAGCTCGGAGTTGATACAAATTATAAAGAAAGTTAAGTGGCAATATTTTGGAATCATAAAATAGAGGTACTGCATGGTCTTTATAATTAGCAAAGTTCATTATACGAATAACCTTTTTTTGAAGAAGTAGTAAACAATTTAATACTGATTTATTAGTTTGACCCCTGTCAAGTATGGATTTATTAAACTACCTGAATAGATTCTTAGTAATCTGTGCTTAGGAACAAAATGTCTCAATCTTGTAATAATACCGACAATGCGACTAATCTTAAGAGAAATATAGTCTATGTGGTTTCCATGTAAGATTAGAATCAATACATATGCCTAGATAACGGCATCTTTTCTTTCCAGATTTCCTCTGTTCGTTAAATATTCGAATATTTGGAACACAGTTCAATTTCTTTTGTTTATTGCAATATATAACAAAATTTGTTTTTTGAATATTTATTAAGGTAAGTTTGTTGGCTCTCAGCCACAGACAGACATTCTGTAACTCATTATTAACGACTTGTTCAAGGGTATGGATATTTCTATGCGAATATAGGATACTTGTATCATCGGCGAATTGAGAAAAATTGAGCTTGTCTGACGAAACGCAAATATCGTTTATATATGCAACAGAAATAATAAAGGTCCAAGAACAGAACCCTGAGGAACATCATACAAACAACTTTCCTCATTATAGGTGCTATTGGATATAGTAGTTACTTGAGATCGTCCATTTAAATATGAAGAAAACCAGTCATAAACCATTCCCCTAATTCCATAATGATACAATTTAGACAAATTAGACAATTCGATTTTATGATTAACTGTATCAAATGCTTTCTTTAAATCAATAAAGATTCCACAGGTAATCTCTTTATTGTCCATATTTTTATATCTTTTATTAACAATATCATGTATTGCATGCTGAGTTGAATGTTGCTTTCTAAAACCATACTGTGATGAAGACAATATATTATCTTGTCCATAAACGATCAATCTATGATATTCTTGAAATTTTGTTACATCATGTTGTCGATAGACAACACCACAAACAATACTTTCATTAAGGTCCAAAAATATTTCAATCCAAAGTGCTTGATAGTAAATATTAGACACCTTTTCCAAAACAGAATATCTACAATTTTCTCGTATGTATATACTCACGCCTCCGGCAGAAAGTGGTGTAGGTACATATTCAAATAAATAGCCTGGAATATTAGGATTAAAATTAAGAATGCTTGGTAGAGGTACTAAGAGAAACTAAATTTAATGATGGATACCATCTACCATCCTGCATGGGTTATTAATGTTATGATGAAACTTCTGCTCAGTACTATGGAAAAATATCGTAAATCTAAATATCCCTTATTCCTTAACATTATTTCAACTATGCTTTAAAAGTGTTGCAGGGGTTAAAGGATTTACCAAGGCTAACGCTGTTTTAGTGCGAATCTGAGAATGAATGTGAAACCGCGTAAAATTTGAATCTGAAACAATAAAATTCTGGGAGGTTTGCCATTCTATCATTCCACACATAGAACGATTTTAAGCTCTTTTTGGAAAAAGCAATTGGTCTCATTTTGAAATTATTCACACTTGAGCATAATTGCTAAACAGCTTGTATACATTCACTCTGAAGACAAAGAAAATTGTGTTTACATTCAGACTAAACGGACATTTAGAAAAGTTGTGTTTTGCGATTTTTGCAGCCGAAACAGCAAGTTGTTTGAAGATAAAAAGTACATCACATCATTTTATGATGAATGAGTTGTAGATGAATGAATTTCGATGACTATAGTCCAACGCAAACGCGTACCCCGTGAGAAGCGTTTACTTTCTCGATTGTGTTGTTGTCGTTCGCTTCAGGTTACAAAAGCCGTTTCTCATGCGCTGCGATTTCCCGACGAAACGGCAAACACTTTTGAGACTAAGTTTGCTTCATACCATTCATTATATTGTAATAAAGATTGAAATTCAGTATGGAGGAGCTACAATACGTATCTTACGAGATGTAGCGAAAAATATTGTAGCCGATCGCTTGCGACAATATGGCGTAGCATGAATTTACGTCTCGGTCGTGTAGGTTCTGCGAATTTTCCTGACTTCCTATTTCGCCCAAAAACTTCGAAATACTTTTGTTGAATGCGTAATATTCTGAAGAAGGATAAGTCTATTCCATCTAAGAAAATGAGTAATCACACATTTTGTACGTCAGATACCCGACTATTTTCATGAATGTGAATCTGAATTGAATCTGAAAGTAAATATGGAACTGTAGAGCCGACGGTGAAACGTAATTGGCAAGTTCACAACGAACTTGGGAACCGCGCGTTGAAAAGTGAGCTGAAATCGACTATAACAGCTACGTTTTTCCAAACCTAATGCGAAAAACTTAGGTTAGCTTTTAAAAGCAATCTACAGGGTGTCTCAAAAAAAAGTGAACCCTTTGAAATTAAATACAATAGGGTACAATAGATTATTTGAAAGAAAATGCAAATATGAAGTTCAATTTCAAAAGGTTCACTATTGTATTAAATTTCAAAGGGTTCACTTTTTTTTTATACACCCTGTATAGTATGATAGAAATAGAATATAATTATTTTGTTATAAAACACATTTGTGCATTTGAAAATAATGCTGACGTCAGCAATACGAATTATTCAAGCCTTTGTAACTCGCGAGCGAATAATTGTATCGACTTGAAATTTGTTATGAATACTTGTTATAATGACATACAAAACATGCAGCCAGCTTGATAGGTTGCACGTTAAAGATTTTAGAATTTAGTCACGTGATGGTGCAACACCTCTATACTCCAGGGGCCGGTTGTCCAAAAGCCGGTTAACCCCTGGGTTAGTGGTAACTTTCATACAAGTTTCCCGACATCGGTTATATTAATATGAATACTGTTTTCTATCAACCTTGTACTGAGCGATAGAAGTTTTTGTTTATATAGTTTTGAAATAAACAAACATGTAGAAGTATACAAACCAGAACAGCAGATTAAAATTTAACCCGGGGTTAGCGTTAACCGGCTTTTGAACAACCGGCCCCAGAGTTTTAATACAACTTGAATTGGTTGGGCGAGCGAACTAATGTGGAATCAAATTATTCGGAATCAAATCCCTATTCTGTGTTAGTATTATGTTGTATGCTGTAAAATGTGTCTGACTGTAGATCATGATATAGAGCTGCCCGATTTAAATAACTATGAAAGCAGAACCTCTCTATAAAGAAAATAGATAGAATTACAAAATATTTTTGAGTATTAAGTGCGGTCTTTGCGTATATCAAGCGACATGACTGCACTTCAGTAGTTCAGGACACGTTTAAAAGAATGTATCAAAAACGTTTCTATTAAAAACAACGAAGTGTTTAAATCTTCATTCTTCAAGAATAAAATACCATTATTTTATAACAATTTTTATCACATTCGCGTGAACAGCTGTGTCAGAGTTTCATAAATTGCCAGTAGTAACACAACAAGCCGCCTTTTGAACGTAGCGAACCAAATAAAATACAGCTTGTAGCTGGATCTGTGCTAGATTTGTGTTGATGCAAATATTCAACAATCAATATATCTCATACAGTAGTCTCTATAAATTCACACTGAAATAGAATATCGTTACAACTGCAGCTCAAATAATATATGCCAATGCCAATCGTCCACAAATTGTTTTCAATTTTCAGCACACACACGCACGTCGCCATGTCGACTTTATATGCGCATTGATTTGCACTTCTCACAAAAAATGTGTTACGGGGGGTGTAAACGCCCGAATCCCCATTGGCGACGGGAATTCATTAGATCTCATTACGATTAGCCCGGTAATTTAACTTTTCCTGCAACATTTCCATAAAACAGACAGAAAAGCAATATTAAACGCACAACTGTAGCTAAAAATAAAAATGTTTCAATGTTTAAAAAATAATAGGCCCTTGAATTATATATAACCTAACAGAGATCATAAAGTGCAAGCTCCCCCCGGATTGTTTACTCTATCTATGCCTCTGTCTATTTATATCTGAGTCACTTATGTGAATTTTTGCCCTGTAATCACAATAGTTGCAAAGTGAAACTTTGCACTAAAAACGGATATTACTTTTATTACAATTAAATAAGTACAAAATAGGACTGTAAACTTTGGGTCTTTATGATCAATCTACCTGAAAAATACAAAGACCCGAAGCTTACAGTATAGACGCTTCATACAATGGCACCACACGTACAAAATAAATACAGCTTTCCATTCACTACTTTCAATTCACTTTACATGCACGCAGTATGGTTCTGTTTTAAGGCTTAAGCTTTGATTTGTTTATGCTACGCTTCATTGAGCATTGTTATTTTTATTAGAAACCAATAAATTTTGGGCTGAATGAAGTCATTAACAAGAAAAAGCGTGCCAATAAACTATCTTCAACTTTTGTTTCTAATGACAAAGAAATCTCAAATCCCTTGAATTAACAACCCAAGAAGAAGTAGTGGAAATAATTAATTCACTGCGATCCGGAATCGCGGTAGGCTACGATAAGATTCCGATATCCGCCTTAAAAGATTCTGTTAATGTAATTTCAGAACCCATAACTCATATTATCAATCTATCCATTTCTTCTGGCATTGTTCCTGATCTCATGAAAATTGCTCGTGTTATTCCGTTATTCAAGTCGGGTGACCATAGACTTTTTCAAAACTATAGACCTGTATCAGTCTTACCTATCTTCTCTAAACTATTAGAGAGAGTCGTATATAAACGTATAATAAATTATATAGACAAATTATCCATTCTTTGTGATAATCAGTATGGGTTTAGAAAAAACCATTCAACATCTCTGGCATTGATGCACTTGTATGACAGAATAACATCGGCGATCGATCGAAAAGAATTTACAGTTGGAATCTTTTTAGACTCTAAGGCATTTGGCACCGTAAATCATGATATTTTATTCGACAAACTCCAACATTACGGTATCAGAGGATTGGCTCTTGATTGGATGAAAAGCTACTTTTACAACCGTCTACAGTTTGTCCAATACAATGACACTTTTTCCACTTACAAAATTATAAAATGTGGGGTGCCCCAAGGTTCAGTCCTTGGGCCACTTCTGTTTCTGCTATATATTAATGATTTAGGCAATGTTTCTGATATTTTTGAGTTGACTTTGTTCGCTGATGACACTAATCTATTCTGTTCACATCTTCATTGGTAAATAGCATTAACTGTGAAATTGATAAGTTATCTGAGTGGTTTAAGGCTAATAAGCTGTCAATTAATATATTAAAGAAATCTAATTATATGATCTTTAAACCTAGACAAAAAGGAATAGTAAATGATTTATCTATAATATTAAATGGTTATATAATTGATAGAGTAAAAGAGGTTGTTTTCCTTGGTGTTATTTTGGATGAGCACTTATTCTGGAAACCTCATATTTCTCAAGTTGCTAGGAAAATATCAAAATCTATAGGTATTATATACAAGGCTAGTTTTTCCCTTTCGAAGTCTTCGTTATATAAATTGTATTATTCTCTAGTCTATCCTTACTTACAGTATTGTATTAATGTTTGGGGTTCTGCCTATGCAACAAATTTAAAACGCATTGTCTTGCTTCAAAAACGCATTATTAGAATTATTAATAAAGAAACATTTAATGCTGATCCGATCGATCTTTGCTGAACTGAAGATATTGAAATTCGAAAAAATCTATTTGTATCAGCTAGGGAAATTTATGTATTTATACCAAAATAATTTATTACCCAAAAGTTTTGATTATCTATTTCTTCGCACAAGTCAAGTCCATAACTATGATACACGTCATTCTAACTTGTATTATCTCCCCTTTTGCAGGACAAACATTAGAAAATCTTCAGTTATTTATCAAGCCCCGAAATTTTTTAATACATTAAGTTGTGATATTCGTAATGCATCAAGTGTTTCTTTATTCCAGTCTAAATTAAAAAAATACTTGTTTTTCTCGTAACTGTTCTAACATTTATATTATTTATATATTTTTTAACTTGACAATTGAATTTTTGCTGCTTTAACTTGAAATAATATATTATTAATATTGTAACTACTGTATTTTGATATTAGTATAATTATTGTCTCTGCACTGTTGCTTCCATATCTATCAGAGTAAGTTTATAAGATAAAGGAGCCCAATTTTATAAGCCTTGTGGTTTCTTTTGGGCTACCTTGCCTTCACCTACTTAATTATTGTTTCTTTTGTAACTATTTAACTTGTGGCAGAATAAATTGATTTGATTTGATATATGTGTCACTGTAGAAGAGTCTGCGTCCGGAGGAGGCAGTGAGGCAGTTATAATCAAACAACTTGCTTGCATTCATGTTCTAACATTGATAACTCAAGCCTCAGCTTAAGAGAAAAATTAGTGACACAAATCTAAACTCAATGATTGAAATTCCCAATAGCGAGGCCTGTGCATTAACATTTCAGCACACCCTGATATCTAAATACAGAACAATTACCATACCTGCATATTAAGCTTCTCAATGTGTTCGTGGTTAACATGCCACCTAAAAGTATTCTTCAAATTAACAATGCAGAAAACAATTCAAGTATATGGCCAACACTAATCATCTTTATCTAATTGCTGTATGATAAATTGATAAATAAAGCCTATTATAGTAAAAGTAGGAATGATGTAGGATAGGTAAATTCATTAATGATCAATGTCTACAAATGGGGAACAAAAATTATTTTGCTATATGTACTGTATACTTGATTAAATGGAAGTTATGTATTATTCTAGCCCTAAACAAAATTTATTCTTAGACTGCACTGAAGGAGAAAGTGTAGCAGGTGAGCATATAAATTACTCTCAATATTTCTAGCCAATGTCTGTTCTTACAATAAAAGTAAGTTGTTTTGTATAAAGTTGATTAATATTTGTTGAAAATTCAATTAATATAAAACACAACCCCAGCTAGTCCACATTAAACATTTTGGGTGCAGCATTGTCCAACTCCGCAGTATGGGTAGAATAGATCAATAGGTAGCGTTTATTCGAAGGCGGCACTCTTTAAAAACATTTCTATCTGTATCTGCCTTCACAACAAAATTGTGCATTTCCAAAGTTCTGGAGAGGGAGTTCAATTAATAAGGGCATCAAACTATACCCACTTTGAACTTAAAGACAATGTAGTACAGGATAACACATGTCCGAAGCTGACAAAAAATTGAGATGTACTACGGTGCTTTGATTAAGCGCCACATTGTTGTGAATAAGGGCAGCGCTAATGCAGGGGCAGCACTTAATCGGGGGCGGCATTTGCCAATTGTCGACCTGAATTCAGAGGCCTGCCCTAATGCACCCCACTGAGTTATTTTACTCAGAATACCAGATTTTCTTGTTAACAAGGTAAAAGTGTTGGGCATTAACAGGTTAACCAGACTATCTGCATAATTATATGCAGGGCCGGATTAACGTCGCGCGAGGCCCGTGGCAGATTTTCAGCGCGAGGCCCCCAACCCCCCCCCTCGTTATGAAAACCTTTCAATTCAAAGACACACAAAATTGTTAAATTTAAAAATGGGCGTGTCCAGTTTAAAATGGGCGTGTCCCAATATAAAATGGGTGTGTTCTCGTTAAAATGGGCGTGGCACAGTAAAGCGCGAGGCCCCCATAAGCGTGAGGCCCGCGGCATATGCCGCATCTGCCACGTGGTTAATCCGGCCCTGATTATATGCCTTTTATTAACCTATTAACCTATCAAGTGGTTAATGTGCCTTGAGTTACTTTGTTATAAAATGATATCTAATCCCAGATGATTTTACTTCTCAAGGGAAACCTGTTGGCCAAAGGGTTTATCAGACGGGTTTATATTGTTCATATATTAATTTATTTGTCAAGGAAAATTGGAGATTATCTGTGTGGTCAGTCCCTGCCAGTTCTGTACTGAATGTAATTTGTGTACTGTTTTTGTGGTAATTGATGTTTGTTGTGTCTGGCAAATCTTATATCTGCAGTGGGGTCCAAAGCCACTTCAATTGTTACAGGAAAACAGACCAAAACAAACTACATATATAGCTGCAAACAAAATATTAAGTACAGTACAGCACATGTACTACATGTACAGCCAAAATACTGTGAGCCAAGTACACACGTAAAATTGCACAAGTTGTAACAAAACCTGCAGCAGACTTGCTGTTTCAATTAGACAATTACTTATTATCAGGAATTATTTCAGGATGTGTTCCGTGTTCGCACTGCTTCTTTCCAGTTTGTTGGCAAGTTGTCAACGGCTTGTTGACTAACTTGACTTGATAAAATGACAACATTGTCGTTTGTCGCAACTTGTTGACAAGCTTGCTACAAGACTGTAGCGAACACTGAAACACCGAACACATCTTGTTGATAAGATGTAAGCTAGAGTTTTACGTGTGAAGTAATATTCTATTCTTTATTTTCCTATTATCGAGAATATACCAAAACTATTTAAATATTTGAAACAATCTCCTACTTGGCATTGCCCAGGTCTTTAATATTATTAGGCTTCAGTGCTTGTACATACAACTCTGCTTCGGTTGCCAATAAAATTTGGGACATTTCCGCCATATTGTTGCCAATTGTTGCCATAGAGCGCGATGCAAACGTCTGCGCATGCTCACAACCATCGTGAAACAGCTGTAAAAATCTACCAAACTTGAGGACACGTGGTAGGGGTGGTTCGGTTCGGATCACGTCTCACGTTAAATACCACCAGGACCAGGATACCACTGTGAAGGTAGCCGCGGATTGGTCCCACTGACCTATACCACAGAATAGGAAATGACCAGAAAGGAGTGCAACGTGACACCCTATTTTTATGCAGTTATCTGGCCAGAATAATGGCGGACCAGCCAGTTCAGCGTGTTTATTGGTCAGAAAATGCAATTGACTAGCTAGAATAATGGTAATGAACATGTGTAATGTGCGACATGCGCAGCGTCAAAAACGTCAAAGGTTCGGCCTCAAGTGGCCCTTCTAGTCATTTCCTACTCTATGCCTATACCCTGAAGGTGAACTGAAAATGAAACACTGAACCCTCATTTCAATCTGTTGAATTTATACAGCAATAGTCTGACTTGCGATTGTGGTATTTTATCGAACAAATGCACATGCGCAAAACACATTAAAAAGTGTCTTATTCTGTTTAATTAATTCTGCACTTGGAATTAGTGCATCTCTACATTGCTCTGTTCTGTTGCTTTTCCGTTTTTGATGAAGATTGCGTCATAACTTTCGTCTGGAGTCGCCGCGCAAGGCATGTCGCAGCAAGCGTTTGCTCTAACATGCGCACTAACATGTTGTATTTATCCGCAATTCCTTGCTTTGCGCTTGTGGGATTTGAAAGAACAACACGCTTGCTCATTGTGACTCAGTCCAACAAGCAGCACCCTAATCTTAAGGCTCTTTTCCACTCATCGCAAAACCAAATTAAAATAAACTGTCGAGCATTGTGATTGGCTGAAAGTCTCGCAGCGAGCTTGCGAGTTGGTTTTTGCGACGAGTGGAAAAGAGCCTTTTGATTCGGGTCTAAAATCGCTGCGATCGTAAAGTCTAAAGAGAAGGAACAATACGTTTGACTAACGTCAGTAATTATAATATAGATAATTACTTCGGTCAAACGGCATTCTTGAATATACTGCAGCCAGTTTCGACCTTCGGCGTACTGTTCGACTGAAGATACACTAACAGCTTCTCACAAACTGAAAAGATCGGTGTATGACTACAAACGTGCAAATTTTGAAGAAATGAACCGCAGTTTGATGAACATTGATTTCGAATTCACAAGCCCTAACAGCACTTCGGACATTAACGACGACTGGACTTTATGGAGAGACACTTTTCTCGCCATTGCAGATCAATATATTCCAAAAAAGACCGTGAAAGGAAGATACAATCCACCGTGGTTGACGCCTGAAATTGTCTCTCTTATCAAAAAGAAAGAAACGATACGGCGAAAAGTCCGTCGTACGAACTCCGCTGCCCTGCTAGAGAAGTACAAGAACCTCCGCCGCACATCAAAAAGGCTAATCAAAGAAAGTCGTGAAAATTTCTTTGCTTCCCTCAGCAACACTCTACATTCCAACCCAAAACTAATTGCAGTATAGTTTATTTTATTTGACAATAAAGAATCATAGAGCGTAGCTTTAGTTGAAAATCGGTATAGACATAGTTTAGTACCTCCCGACAATCCATCGAATTTAATATTATATAGTTTAAATTTTGGTCTATATAGTATGGACAGATATGCGCTCTCCTTTCGATATAAGATGGACTATGCTGCAATCTTGTCTAATATTATATTATAGATGAAGTTTTATATGTGTTTTGTAAAAGATCACTAACGTAATTGGCTGACGCTGTGTTGTGTTCCTTGTCGTTTTCATGTTTGTATATAACATTAATAGTTGTGTTAAAACGACAAAAGTAAATAAATAAAATATATTTGTCATAATATTTGTCTTACCAATGTTTCGGTATCTCATATTGTCCTACCAGCGTCGGCAAACGGAGAAAGAGTGTTTCATCAAATATTTAATTTGTTCCTTGATCGTGTGAACTGTATGTATATTTATATATTCTCCGTCCTGTTTGATACAGGTGGGTTTTATAGCAAACTTTGGAGGGATTGTTTTCCCAATTGTGCACCTGTTTCGCTTGGAGAGCAACGGATTCTGATAAAGTAAGTTTTTATCCACTGATTCATGTGAAAATTACGTAGTTCCACGAGGGGTGCAACGGAATTGCATATTTTGGATGCTCATCCGTGTTCTCTTTTTGCGTTTGGTCTAAAGGACGTTTATGCAACCCAACTTATATTCAATAGATTGTAAACAAGATCCTGCCTGTTGCAGGATTAACTCGTATACCAATGCGCAAAGAATATACGGCTACAAATACAATTATATATGTATCAAGGCAGTTTGCCAAATTGAAATCGCACTCAGTGCTTCGAAGGCTGGAAGGTGAAAAATTTCGTCACAAGATAGAAAAATAACCTACTAATTGGGGAGTCACAACTGGGCGCATTACAATGTCTGTAAGAGCAATAAATTTTCGCGAGAGAAGATAGTGCTTCGCATGATTTCGTAGCAAAATAATTAAATAAACCATGTCTGCCGTCTACGCAGAAAAATTGACCTGTGTCTCACGCAAATAATATATTGCGAGTATAACGAAACATTTCGGTGGCGTTATGTTACCTCTGCATGTGGTTGCTGTGCACGTGGGGGGGAAATTAAAAGGCATGAACAACCTAACATAGGATAATATATTATCTACGACTACGAAGACACATTTCTTATTCTAGCAATTTACTGTTCAGTTCAGTTATGTTCCAGTGTTAGTACAAAGCAGATAATAAACATTTTCCTTGCTACTAAGAACAATTCAAACTTGTTATATGCATGTTAATGATGTTATAATGGCATATAGTATATGTTCCCAACTAATGTTCCCAACAACAAAATACCCCTAGTTCTCGGTTACCATCCTTTCAATTTCAAAGTAAGGGATGTCATTAGGAAGAATTTTCATATCTTGAAAAACGACCCTGAAACATCTTCCATTTTCACCAATAATCCCTCAGTCTCGTTTCGACATAGTAAAAATATCCGTGAAACCCTAGTCCACAGATCTCTACCACAGGACTCGTTGTCACCTAATGGCACGTTTCCTTGTGGTGTGAAGCTGTGTAAAACCTGTAAGTATATAGATTCTTCCACTACAATTTCGGCACCAAAATCTAAGTACACCATTAAGCACCATTTCACGTGCACCTCCTCTCATCTCATCTACTGTATTTCATGCAGTAAATGTGGGATGCTCTATATTGGTGAAACTGGTAGATATTTAAGGATAAGGTTTGGTGAGCATCGTCGTGCTGTCGTAAACAATGATGCTAAACAACCTGTTGCCAGACATTTCAACACTGGCAATCACAGTGTTTCAGATATGAAAATTCGAGCTCTGTGTCCCATTTCTGGTAGTAATGATAGCCGCAAAAGCCAAGAAATGCGTCTCATTTCCCAACTTGGCACCATTCATCCTCTCGGCACCGCACGTTTGATAGTATATATAAGCAATCTGGAACACTTTTACAAAACTGGTGAATAACAGGAAATATATACGAACTATAAAAGCAATGATCGAGGAACTTTTAGTATTATCTAATTTAATAATAAACAAGTTGGAATGTAAACGTAAGGGAAGTTGTCTACGTTGCTAAAAAAGCAGCATTTACTACATTTTAGGTAACCTAGTTGTAAATTGTAATAGGGGGAAAATTTTGGCTTTTTGCCAACGCACTGAATTGTGGTCGGGTCCCTACATGCATTGCGATCAGCTTTTACACGTTGTAAAATTGTTCATATTAACATGCCTTTGTGAATTCCATCTTGAAATTTCTCGAATTTCAGCCAAGAGAGGTTTGCTTAACATGAGTTTGAAATATAAAAATCCTGAAGTTTAGTATCGGATTCGTGTTGCCGTTTGCACACGCAGCGACAAATCCGATAACAAATCATCAGGGACGCCGGAGAAGGGGAGCGCGGGGGGGCAAGCGCCCCTCCTGCCCTTTCCTAAGGGGGGCAAGGGGGGCAAAAGTGCCCTTATAATATAAATGAAACAATAATAATACTGGCAAAGAAGAGAGAATACAGCTGTAAATTAGACGATCAGTGCATAATGGAAAGCTATTGTTTTCGTTCCATACTTCTTTAGATCTATATTTGTACATAGAAATAACAATTAAATGAGTTGAAATTTGAAAATCATCAAAATCCCATCGAATTAAAGGGCGTGGCAGCGAAATTTTTTTTCGACTGCCCTTACGTTCGCATTGCCCCCTCCTGCCCTACTATCGCTCCGGCGTCCCTGGTAGTAACACTGGACCAATAAACGATGGCCCATACATAAAGACCCGTCTAGAGAGAACAATTTATAACTGACAAAGCTATCCAGTGTAAATATAGAGTTAGTTGGATCGATGAGTTTAGGTATGGCTGTCTCCGTTTATGTGGACAAAGAAGCATTAAACTTGATCGAAAAGATTGTAAGAGTGGTTAGTAAGCACCCTTGAGCGACACCTACATTTACATACACATATATAGGATTTCTTGTTACAAATATTGTTCGTTCGTAATATAAACAGACAAAACATGTTATTAAAGGAAATCGAAACAGTACTCTTGACTTTTAGTTTAGGTTTCCTCCTGTAGTAACACTAGACTAATAGAGAATGACTCTTACGAGACCTGTATGGAGTTTATAACAGTTTTATAACTGACAAAGCTATCCAGTATAAATATAGTTAGTAGGGTGAGTTTAGGTATTACTGTCTCCGTTTATTATTAAACTTGATCAAAGAGATTTTAGTATGTTTTGTTTTTCCCGTCGCGAAGTGCGTCCAAGCACCCTTGAGGGACACCTAGCCTTTACATAAACTTATAGAGGATTTCCTGTTACAAATATTGTTCGTTCGTAATATAAACAGACTTAGTGCTATATCTCACTAATGCATAGTGAAAATGAAAAATGTAAAAATATCATTCAGGTCAATTTATTCATAATATTACCCAAAACATGTTATTAAAATCGAAACAGTATGTGTATACTCTTGACTTTCGAGGGTTGAAAACTCTAGTACAGTTAAACTTAAGTGTTGCCCGAAAACCAAACGAGTAGTGCACTGCCAAAAGATAATAGATCCCTCTAATCGAGACCCTGTTTACACTAGAGCAAAAGATTCCGGATTCGCTAAGTTTCCGGATTTGAGCATTCGGATAAACCGTTTACACTAAAACAGCATGGAGATAGGTTTTCGGATACGAGCGTTGACTGTATTCGGCATAACAAACAAAAACTTTCTATTACTTTAGTTGTCGGATTAGTATAATGTGAATCTTTTCTTTTAAACGCTCAGAAGAGCTAAATTAGGTATAAAGAAGCGAAGTATACTTATAGCCGCCAGCCAAAAGGTTACGGATTCGTCGAGGTAGCCGTTTACACGTCGCATTTTCTCGGATTCAAATGTTTCCGGATACAAAGTTTCTACTTTTTCCCGCATTGAAAGTTTCCGGATAAAGCCAAAGCCAATATGATTTGCAGGGACGCAGGCGCTTGCCCCCCCCCCCCCGCGCGCCCCTCCTCTCCGGCGTTTTTAACGATTAACGATTAACATTTCTATAGCGCAAATTTACATGTGAATATGATCAAATGCGCTTTACATCAAGTGTTACGCTTACTTATAATTACATACTTAGCCTAGACTATTTTATCTTTACAACGATTGTGATATTACTTTCTTAACCGTGTTTATCCTAACCCACCCTGTCAACTTTCCCTGTGAGAGGAAACCGGAGTGCCCGGAGAAAACCCACGACTTTCGGCAGAGCGTTGACCGACTCTTTTCACATCAGTCCGTTGCGAGAATCGAACCCACGAACTCAGAGGTGAAAGGCGCTTGCCCTGACGACCGCGCCACCGAAGCCCGGCGTCCCTTGTTACTACAGGAGGACTTCTAAACTAAACTCACTTTAATATATTCCTACTAACTTAATAGCTCTATCAGTTCTAAACTGGCCTCCCAAGAGGTCTAATTATATTTGCATTGAATAATATGACTGTAATAAAATGACTACGCAAACCGTCAATAAGTAATATATCATACACGAGAAGGAGTTTATTATAGTGATTTGAAACACTGAAAAGTGTGTTGAAAAACAAGGTGTAAAGTATTAAAGTATAGATATACTAAAGTATAGATATTGCCTGGATAGCTCTATTAGTTCTAAACTGCTCTACTTATAGATTCCTGAAATTCATTTTTGCGTCTACTGGTATTTGTACCAGGAGCGCATATGTCGTAGTCATGGTAATATATATCGATTTTCCCAATTGCTATAGAACCGCTTTGCCGCATGGTCTATATAATATATTGCTCTCATCTCGCAAATTTGCAAAAGATAAGAAAGAGCAGTTTAAACGAACATTTTATTGCTGCCGCAGCGAGCGAGCCTGAAGCGAGGGAGCAATTAAGGCAGCAATCTTATAATCTTTGCTCCCGCAGCGAGCGAGCCTTCAGCGAGCGAGCAAGGTAGCGGACTAATTTGATACAGCTAGGCGAAATCTCAATCTGCTATAGACGCAATGCGCGGCTTATATAAATCAACTCGATGGAAGCGCGTGTTCTCTTTTTGCGTTTGGTCTAAAGGACGTTTATGGAACCCAAGCAAGATCCTGCCTGTTGCAGGATTAACTCGTATACCAATGCGCAAAATAATATACTACAAATACAAGGCAGGTATCAAGGCAGTTTGCCAAATTGAAATCGCACTCAGTGCTTCGAAGGCTGGAAGGCGAAAAATTTCGTCACAAGATAGAAAAATAACCTACTAATTGGGGAGTCACAACTGGGCGCATTAAAAAGTCTGCAAGAGCAATTAATTTTATAAGGGTCATTTTCTATTGATCTAGTGTTACTACAGAAGGAAACCTGAACTAAACTAACTTTATTTATACTGGATAGCTCTATCAGTCCTAAAGTGGTCGATCTCCCTATAGAGGTCCAGAAAGAGCCATCCCTTATTTACTGGATAACAGTCGCGTGCAGGGCGCACGCCCAAATTGTAAGATTACACTACTTAATTCGGTCCGAGTTGGTCCGAAACATCCTGTCTAAAAAACGTATAATAAACGATACAAAAATTGTCAATAAAAGAAATCAACATTGCAAAACCAGAGATATATTTTCCTCTTAAAGCAATATACTCAAATGTAAGATGACATAGCCATACACGACTGCACAAAACCTCCTAACTTTTGCTCTGCCGCATTGTGCGTTCTATTTCCACGTCAGTATTCTCGAGCAAAATAAGTCAACTCTGTTGTAAAAATGCAGTTTCTAATTGGGTCTTTATGATGTTGAAGGTTACGTTTTGGGGAGGGGTTTCTTTAAATAACTGAATTTAAAGAAAATTGCAGCGAAATATTTGAATTCGAAACTAGAGTGTTTGAAATCTTATATATATTAATGAAAGGGCCTATAACGAAAGAGGTAGAGAAGACTCTGAAAATGCCATTTCCGACGATCTACAGACTCAAGTTTTTCAAAATTTTCCCCGTCGGCGGCAACCATGGTGGCGCCTCGTGGGAGTCGGCCCCCTATTTTTGAACAATCCTACAATTGATGTTATAAATCAGGACGAAATCTGTATCACTTGTATCAGATTTACAGACATTGATTAAACATTCATTTCTTTTGAATTTGCTTCATGAATTATTAATGATTTGATAAATATGGCTTCAACTCTAAACAGTAAATTGTATTATATATAGCGCGATCTTGTAAATCGCAACATTTGAGAACAAGAACAAGGACAAGGTAAGTTGTTTGCAAATTATAGCGTTCTCTGGTTGCAAAACAAAGACGTCTTTCAAAGAAGTATTTAGACGTGTAATATTGGCTACTGTAATAATCATCCTGCTTTTTCAGAATAAAGTACTAAGACTATATAAGAATAGAGTCCAAAAATATACTAAAAAGCAGGATGATTACCTTATTCTCAAATTTTGCGACTGACAATATCGCGCCATATAATACAATTTACTGTTTAGAGTTGAAGCCATATTTAAAATGTGATATGTAAATTGGTAAGGACGTATAATTAATGTGCATGTCCGCGATTTCTGGCCATGGTTTCGCCGGGTTACCTCCTGTACTCCTCCTGTAGTAACACTGTCATTGTATCAATAAGGGACGGTCTTTAATCAGGAACTCTATAGGTAGAGCAGTTTAGAACTAATAGAACTATCCAGGCAGTATCTATACTATGGTATAAATAAATGTAGGTTAGTTTAGTTTAGTTTAGGTTTCCTTCTGTATTACTATAACTAACGTGCTGTAACACTGGATCAATAAGAGTGACGGCCCTTTACTACAGGACCTCTAGGTAGAGCAGTTTAGAGTGACACTGCATGTGACCAGTACTGTAGAGTTATCCAATCCAGGCAGTCTGAATAAATATAATCTAGTTTAGTTTAGGTTGTTTTTTTTTGTAACCTCAAGGAAGAACAGTTTTGAACCGTGATAAGGCGCCTATAACAACTTTAATAAATACGGCAAAAGTTTTAATTGTTGTAAAATAGTATGTATAGCTTAATTTTGTATACTGAAGGTGGTATAAGATAAGGCCGAAACATGTTTACAATTAAAACTTTTGTCGTATTTATTAAAGTTGTTATAAGTTTATTGCTAGCACGATCATTTGATAAAGCTATCCGGTGTAAATATCTTTAAATAAGTTAGATTAACTGTTAAATATGAAACCTTATATTTAAACCCTCGATCTCTGACACTCGCCTAATCGAAATCTTTTGACATTGATTCTAGGATCCCCTGGAAGACGTATGAAATGAATTTCCTTTATTGCATTAAAGATCTCTTTTTAGTAAAACATATTAAGACCTCTTTGAAATGAAAAATATTTAGAAAAGCAGGGGAGTGGCTTCGTACCACTTCGTTAGAGTGTATTCCTAGTGTACTTTTGTATCGGCATGCACCTTCCGAGTGATGACTCAAGATGCCTGAGAGTATGACCTCATTAGGATGTCAATAGGATGTCAAGGCAAAAATACATCTCTCAAGATTCTTGGCACGTTAGGTCATATGGTGGGAATTATTTTACACTGATTAGATAATTAAGCAATGGTTCAGATCAACGCATAGAAACTCTTTATGCTATTATATGAAAGTATCAGGGTTAAAGTTGCAAAACGTTTTTAACCTTCTGTTTTCCCGCCCAACTTTACTTTCAAATAACTGGAAATTTTCCTACATGCAGGCTTTTTCCTGGGTAGGTTTGCCAGTTGGCCATTACAGCATTGCTATAGTCTGACTAAGTGCTGACTGTTGCTACTAATACTAGCCTGACTATTACTGCTTTGCAATGTTTTATTCAGTGTTTCACTTTAATCAGATTTGTATACCGGGGCTTCTGTAGCGCAGTAGTCAGAGCAAGCGCCTTTCACCTCTGAGATCGTAGGTTTGATTCTCGCTGCATGCGGTTTGATTCTCGCTGCATGCACAAGTATTATGTGAAAAGAGTCAGTCAACGCTCTAGGAAAAGTCGTGGGTTTTCTCCGGGTATACCTCCCACAGAAAATGTTGACAGGGTGGGTTTGGATATGCCCCAAAGCTAAGTAACCCTTCCATCGTAGCTGTGCTCTCTGATCAAACATTAGTCATAAGGTGGCAGCAAGTGGCGTCTTTAAACAGCTCAGCTCTCAGCTGCAAGTATGCAGGATGATTAGCCGCACACCCCCACTCTGAATCTATCAATCCCAGGCATGTGGTCTTTGTTTAAATTTCTGCAATGTTTGACTTCTAGAGAAAAAAATAACGAATGCTCTTCCCCCTACCTTGAAACCTAAGCATTTTATATGCCTAGATTTATAGCTTCCGACTAGATACTTAATGATGATCATGCTTTGTCGGACAAATTATTTTTTTCAATTTTCTTATGATTACCTAGGTACTTGTAACATTTAGTTACGATGTTCTTTTTCAGCATCGTGTAAGTTTAAAAATGATATATATAATATGCTTGCATAGGTTTGAATTGTTAATTATCCATCATTCACAAGCGTACAACTGACTCTTTATGGCCCGTTCAAATCAATCCAACATGTTGGTCCAACATATCCAACATTGTTGGATGCAACATTTTATGGTCTGTTTTAGCACTACATGTTTGGTAATGTTGGCTGATGTTGGAAGATGTTGGATAAGGTTTGACTTTATTAAAATTCTAACTTTAGATTTAAACTCAAACTACGTAAAATGGAATTATAAAAACCCTTTCTGAAACAAAAACACTTGAAGAATGGGGTAATTATATCCGGTTTACCTTGAAACTTCTAAAATATAAGATTCTCTGTCATGTAATTTTGGCCACTTGCATACGGTACGCATAAAAGCGCGAGGAAACAGCCAAGCAAACCAGAGGTATCGAGTCAGCCATCGCAATGAAGTGTTGGACAATTCTAGCCTTGCTGGTTACAGTCTGTGCTGTGTTTCTTGGTGTTGGACACACTGAAGAAACCAAAGAAACCGCAGCGATTGATGATCTTAAAGAACCAGCTTTTGGAGATTCATCAAAGTTCAACGACGAAGAATTGTAAGCCATATTTATTTTATTCTTTAAATTTCGCACCTATATTAATTCTTTATATAAAAATATTAAATTTCCTTCTCAGATTGGATATTCTTCTTATTCTGACACCAAATTTGTTACAGAAATTTTGAATGAGAATAAGTAATTTGCGAGCTGTGAAGTCGCGAGTTACGAGTTGCATTTAACTATATCCGTCAACGGATTTTCTCAAATTTCTTACCTCTATATGCGTCAGTGTTCCTAGGCATTTGTGAACTTTTCAACGTTGGTAGCTCTACATAACAAGCACTATAAAAGTTTTTTGTTGTTGATTGGAATATTCTCGTCAGTCAGTCGTTGCAATACCTCCATCTTCAAATTTCGACATCAAGTTGGCTGAAGGATTTTAGGCCGTTCTTCATGCGAAGGCAAGTTGTGCTGTCTTGTTTTAGTTGATTCAGGATTCAGTTTTACTAATTGTTTTCAAACCATTTCAGTGGATCCCACCCCTTCCTATACACCGGCCATATAGGGCAATAGGGCACATCCGATTTTTAATTTGGCACGAAACTTGCAGCTCGCAACTCGCAATAGCGCGTAACTTCACAGCATACACAAAACCTAGTTTTTATGTATGGTTACATGCAAACTTTTTGGACTAAAAATGAAGATTTAAGATTTGGTTTGAAACAAGGATTAGTTATAGTGCCAATAATAGAAAAAACATGCAATATTAGTACTTTTTAGTTCTTAATAATTATATATAATGGTATTTCACCGAAGATCGAAACGAGCTAGCCATGGACAGAGACGTTTTTATAATTACAAGAATATTAAAAGGAAGTTTCATTCTTTTGACATATTTCAGTTCTGGTATCTACTTTCAACTCATTTACCAACTGTATACATGCAATACGGTTCCGGTTTAACCGTGCGCCAAATTTCAATTATTAAACGGCATGTCAGTAAAAATGATTGGTTCTATTAAATTTTCTCTTGTGCAATTATTACATATGCTTTAAATCGTAAAGACACAAATGACCCCTTGTTCGACAGAGAAAACATGCCAACAAGTTTCGAAGTAAGACTAAAGTATTCTAAAAATTATTAAGCATATATAAAATATCATTATATTCCGTCTTTTTGTACACCCTGTAGATCTGATTCGTTTGAAAATAGTGAAAACGACGACGATGATGACGATGATGATGATGACGATGATGATGATGAACCAGGAGCAGATGATGAAGAGACTGATCCTAACTCTTTAGGGGCAATGTAAGTTGTTTCTAAACCAACCGTACCGTACCATACCATACTATGCCATATTATACCATATCACACCAAACCATAGCACAGCATACCACACAAAACCAAACCATAGCATACCACACCACACCAAACCAAACCAAACCATAGCATACCACACCAAACCAAACCATACAACACCAAATTATAGCATACCACACCATACGCATACGTATCACACCACACCACACCACACTACACCACATGACACCACACCACAATGTATCCTACTCATACAATGCCATACCACGGCACAGCACACCACAACCCAACATACCATGCAACATCACACGCATAATATGCGATACCTCTCACCACAACATACCACATCCCACCATATTTCTATCAGTAATATACTACATCATTCTACACCTACGTCTACTGTAAAAGGTTCTTGAAATTAACTGGACTTATTAATATATATCTTCATTCTTTCAATTCAGAGAGAACGCTTTGGACAGTGTGAATGAAGACAAACCAGCTAAGTTCAAACGTGGATGGGGGCGTATCCCACGCATCCGTATCCGTATCCCACGTATCCCTATCCCACGTTACCGTCCACGTTACCGTCCACGTTACCGTCCACGTTTCCGTATCCCACGTCGTTTCCGTATCCCACGTCGTTTCCGTATCCCACGTCGTTTCCGTATCCCACGTCGTTTCCGTCTCCCATGGGGACGATGAAGGTTGAAAACTTTATTTTTAACCTTTTGGTATATCACAAGTACTGAAGCCCGGATCAAACGAGACGCAAGTCCTTGGAAGTGTAAACGTCTGAGATTTGGAAAAGAGGGAATGGGTGGTTTGAACCACTGATCTGAAAACTAGAGCTGGATAGAGCACCCGTTTGAATTAAGTGAGCCAATTTTGAAGCCAGAATATTTATAATGGGAAGAGATTTTTCAACTGAGCTGTCAAATTTTTATTACATCAAATTGTTAGGGTATAAATTAACTTTGCTATCAAGCAAATGTCTTTTTCTTTTTAGCTTGAAGCATTGCAGGCTTCAATAATGCATAGCAGATGCACTATCCAGCCTAGTTTTTAGATCAGTGGTTTGATCTGTTTAAGAACACAAAGTGTGGAAATGAGTCAACATTTTAAAAATATACAGCGATATTTTATATTCATGTTTAGCTGTGTTTACAAACAAATCAAATTAATCACTTTCACTCGACTGTGTATTTGCCAATTCCGTGTTCCTTTATCAAATTACGCATTCCCTCTTTTCCATACGTCAGGACTGGTTTGCGTTCTCGTTTGACCACAGACAATTAAGAACTGATAGAGCTATTCATGCAATATATGACTAGATTATAGTTATTAAGTTTCACCTCTTGCAGTAACACTGGAGAAATAAGTGTTGGCCATTTCCAACTGATAGAGCTATCCAGTATAAATAGAGTTAGATTAGTTTATGCTCGCCAGACGTCTTGTGGTAATAACCCTGGACCACTAAAAAATCACCTTTCCCGGAAGTCTAAGTTTAGGGAGAATATAGTTTAGATGCAACTGATTGGGCAGTTTGAGCTATCCAGTATAAAATAAGACTTAGTTTAGTTGATAATTGAAATGATTTATGGGATAATTAAATTTTTTTCACAGAATGAATGACAAGCAAGCTGCACCGTGAGCCATGGCGGAGTGAAGAATACTAACGTAATGGCACTTTTTAATACTTAAAAATATTTTATCAGGCATATCGTAATTCAATGCATCATTAATAGCACATAAACCGAACTTGTAACTGGTTTCATTAGTTAAATAAAAATAATGTTTAAATAATGAAGTTATCATTTTTTATACCATATTCGTGAAAACGATCCCACTTCGTTCTCAAACTGCTGTGAAGATAATCCCAATATTAGACCATAATGAATAGAATACAAGGTTTGGAGACTCGATGGAAATCATTATCTATATGTTACACACGTAAAAATCTCACATCTTGTCAACAAGATGTGTTCGCGACAGACTTGTAGCAATCTTGTCAACAAGTTGTAACAATGTTGTCATTTTATCAAACAAGTTGTTGAATGGCAGGACGATAACAAGTTGTTGAAACAACTTGTAACAAGTCTGTTGAGTCAATAACATTGTAGCAAGTTTTCAACAAGCTGGGAACAAGCAGTGCGAATACATCCTGATAACAAGTTGTTTAAACAGCATTGGTAAAATCCTGCAGCAGGTTTGTCACGGATTAATAATTGAACCAAAACATTATTTGCTATTGCCAATTGGTTAGTTGGGCGAAAATACAATACACACGTGACGAACAAATACCTCGTTTTTGCATAAACCTAGACAGAAACATATTATTATTATTATTTTTATTCATGTATTATTATTATTATTATTATTATTTTTATGTCATGTATTATTATTACTATTATTATTATTATTACTATTATTATTATAATTATTATTATTATTATTAACTTTAATAACTAACCGCTAATAACTTTACAGAACATAATATACAGAAAGGATTCACACCTAACCTGTCTGGAACTCTAGAACACACTGCGCAAATGGCCAACATTATTAATAAAGCACGGATCAAACAACGCTCTGTTGTCATCACTCTACTTGACCTCAAGAATGCTTTTGGCGAAGTCCATCACAATCTAATCACCAAGCCCGTAGCTGGCTCTCAATTCTTGGGGGGGGGCACTTTCGGGTGTCAGTCCGCGTTTGTCAACAAAATTTTCAATTTCCGAAAAAAATGCTTTCTTTTGTTGTACGTCTGCAGTGCGCATTTTACACCAGATTGTTTTTAGACGATGCTGAATATTAGATTTTTTTAGACGATGCTGAATATTAGATTTCTACTTTCTACCTATAAATGAACTTTTCCAAAACAACAATTACGTGATGGTGCTTGTGTTTGCGGGGGCACAATTGCAATTTTATTTCCGGTTGGAGGGGTCGCCCCCCCCAGGCCCCCCCTCAGCTACGGGCTTGCTAATCACATCCGTACTTGACTACCATATCCCGTACACATTAAATTTATTATTAACAGCTTATATACTGATTTTAAAACATCAATAATTACATCTGAATTCCGTATCCCCTTCGTATCAGTTGATCGTGGCGTGCTGCAAGGTGATTGTCTTAGTCCTCTTCTCTTCAATATGTGTTTTAACACCTTTATCCAACATATAAAGGCTGAAAAATATCGTCAATTTGGATTCTCCTTCCAGTTTCTCAATCCCATCCACTGGTTTCAATTTGCTGATGACTCTGTCTTAATAAGTGGTCAAGGATCGGAAAATCAACATCTTCTGAATCATAGACTTTAATTCAGCGTCGGCCACGGACATATAGAACAAATTAGGGTTGATTCGCGTGTGCCTAAAAGATATAAACAAAATCTCGACGTTTCGAGCTAAAGCCCTTCGTCAGGAGAAATTATCTTCTGAATCAGTTCTCTATTTGGTGTCAATGGTCCAACATGATAATTCGGGTTGATAAATGTAGTACCTTTGGCGTCAAAAAAGCTCTAGATCTGACAAAATCAATCCAATATCTACCGAAACTCCTCATTAGTAACAAACTAATTCCAGCGATCAATATTGGTGATAGTTTTCTATATTTGGGAAGATACTTTAATTTCAAACCTCTCTCGTGACGAACTAATGGCTGATATTGATTCTAAACCACTTCATCCAAAAAATACTCCTTTACAGTCGTTATGTTCTATTTAAATTATCCTGGCATTTTACTGTTACTAGTCTGTCGAAAACTTGAGTCACCGAAAATATTGATTCTAAAGTGACAGTTATATTCGTAAATGGCTTGAAATACCCATATCTGGAACACTTAGCACTGTATTTCTAACCCGAAACAAATTTGGCCGGCCTCAATATTTGTCCTCCATGTGGACATATGTGTCCTCCACGTTCCACGTGGAGGCATGACTCTATTTTAAACTTCCTTGCGACGAACCTACAGCAATGTCTACAAGCAATATTTATACTAAGATGCAACGGCCGTGTCGAATTATACTAATTTGAAATTCTAAAATCTAAATCATATTTTTAAATGAACCAGCATAACAATATTTAGATAATTAAGTATGGTTGGTTAGTTCTTTTTGTACACTATTTCAATAGCTTCTTAATTAACATTTTAGTGATTTAGATTTTAGAATTTCAAATTTATAGTATAATTCGACACGGCTGTTGCCACGTAGGCAGTTGGTTTTAGTATAAATATTGCTTGTAGACATATTATTCACATTTCACCCTGACGATGGACGTTTAGTCCGAAAGCTCGGTCAAATTTAATCCTTTCTATTCTTTATAATTCTATTTTGAACCGATTAATTAATTACCTGGCTACATGTCTATCTTGAATATTTATTGTCTGCCATTTTTCTAGAAAGACTATCGTCTGTATTCTGAAAGCTCACTCACACTCAAAGAGTGAAGGTTCAATCTGAGCTTCCCTTGAGTGTCAGTGCTGTTTTTGAATAGCTGGAGGGTTAGTGCCGTACCTTACTATGTGAGCACTCACCCTCCAGCTATTCAAAAACAGCATTGACACAAGGGAAGCTCAGATTGAACCTCCACTCTTTGAGTGTGAGTGAGCTTGTAGAATACAGGCGTATGTCTGGAAAACGTCTTAGAAATCTATCCTTTTTTGCAGCTAGCTTGTCAGTTGTCACATATACCATTTTTTCCTTCTCTCCTAGTCTGCCTAACAATTATAAATCTTCTTATAACTTCTATACATTTATTATTTTTTTCTCCCTCTATGCTTTTCATTTCCCCGCTTTCTTTCTTTCTTTTTTATTCTAATTCTTATTGACTTTTGATATATTTATTTTACAGCTCGATTAACCAACAACATTTTGCAATCTCTCAGCGTTGAACAACTTGCTCATCTTTTAAAGAAGCAAACAAAACTAGCTGTGTGTTTTACAATTATAAAGCTGAAAGTTCTATCACTAGCTCCTGCCGTTTGCGAACTACAAAGCTCATCGAAAATTGGCAAATATCCAGAATTTTTAACCAAAGACAACGAGTTATCTTAATATGAAAATGTTGATATAAGTCTGATAATGAGTTTTTTTTACTTAAATATTCTCAAGAGTAATGGTCTGGCGGAAATTGTATTCTATTAAAGTCAATGAGAGCCTTGTTCTATGCCGGCCCCTCAATTCCAATTATTTAAGAAATTTACTTCTGCTGTTTTCGTCATTGTTAGATAAACTTTATTTATTTATAGAGGGTAACACCTACTACAAATTAATCTGTATTCTTTCTAGTGGTCCTCTAAGTCGGTCAAGGTTAGTCAAGGTAAGTGTGTCAAGGTTAATCCCTAAGGGTTAGTTTTTAGCGAGGGAGGAAAACCGGAGTACCCGGAGAAAAACCCTCGACGCACAGGCGAGAACCAACCAATCCGGCTCAACTTACATGAGTTTATCAAGGACACTGGCGTTACCCAACCTGAGTAAATCCGTGCCCTCGACCTGCTGTATAGCCGGCTTAACTCAGAGGTAAGGGGCAAGCGCGCTAACCGCATCTGCCACCCGTGCATCTGCCACCCGTGCATCTGCCACCCGTGCATCTGCCACCCGTGCACCCGCATCTTGGAATCGCCTAGTTCATGCATGTTCAATCCAGGAGGTTTGATAGGAGCTGGCACAAGTTCAGGAGGTTTTACAGTTCCTAGCCTGCATTTCCTGGCTTTGCCTTTGGCGTTATTGTAGTGAGACTAAAATATATAGTGAGACGTTAGCAAATTACGAATAGAAGTTTAAATGTCGTTGCACCTTTCTTTCAGGACATTCCTGTATGCAAAACAACTGCTGCATTGGGTATGGAAAATGGACAAATCTGGAACTCTGTTATTACGTCATCTAGTATTTATACCGAGACCTATCAACCACATTTGGACTCCAAGTCCAACTGACATTAATTCACTTTACTCATGGCTTCAAGTTGACTTCGGTGTTGTAAGTCAGCAGTTGCAACTCAAGGAGCTTACTATCACGATGAATGGGCTAAGACGTACTCTATATCTTATAGTAAATTTAGTAATGATGAAATTATTAGGCAACATTACTTGGACGCAGATTGTCAAAAAATGGTCAGATATAGAGTGAGAGACACGGCAAACTTGCATGAGTTTTGCTGGAGAATAGACGTTTATCCAAAACTAAGGGTGCATATGGGTGTGCAGACTAATTGTACAAGTGGTCTGAACAATATAGGGCATATAGGACCTTCTGTGAAGTTCATTCACGACAGCCACTTAAACTGAAATAGGTAAAAACACTACTCGATATTTCGAGCAAAGGCCGTTCGTCAGGAGTAGGAAGATAAGCAGAACACGCACAAAGGCAGTCACGTAAAAGATAAATAACAGTTGGTCGTAAAGTTACTTAATTTCGGTTCAAAACCTAAACCCAAGCGCGTAACTGTGTTTGCATCATTTTTCTCAGTTTGTCATTATGAGATTCAATATTGCATTATAATCACAAAGCTTTATAGAAAAAAGTAAATGAGTTCACAAGGCCAAGGAAGTAAATGTGTTGAATACTTAAAATTACCTTCAATGCTTAGAACTTTTAACGGCTTTGCTGTTTACTGAGTGTTAATATAACGCCAGTCAACACTATTCTTATAGAAAGAATTGGACAACAACATTTTATTCGGGGTGGAAGCAGAATAATGAATAACGATAAGTGGTTGATATGTATAATATGATAGTTCAAGGATAACGGATTCAGGGGTGGCGCCAGACATTCCCCAAGGGGGCTAAGGTTCCCGACGGGGTGGCTAAGTTCTTATAAGCAGTAAAACCTTTGTTCTTTTGTTACACCCGGGGTGGGTGGGGGGGCTTAATGGGCATGCTCCCTCGAGAAAGCATTTGAATTTTGAGTCTCTGAAATAGTTTTTCCTGCATTTTGAGGATACTTGCTGTAGAATAAACTTGTCACGGTCGTTACAAAACATAATTTCTTCCCCGACGAAATGCGAATTTTTTCCCGTTGGGGGAGCCGTCTGACGCAACCCCTGAACGGATTTATGGTGGAAAGGAATAAAGAATGCAAAAATGAGAATTAATAGTCCAAAACGATGAATAATGAATTATCGGGAATTATAATTGAGTCAAAATTATTTCACTTGTTATTAATATATGAACATGCTTAGCAGAATATTGAATGTTTTAAATGATAATGCATCTTTTATAATACCTGTTTATATTTCTCATTTTAGATATTTCAAGGAAATTTCAACAGATACGCGATTGTCACCAATAACTTTGAACCTGTCATCATCTCACGATACATTCGCTGACCTGGAATGTCTGCTTCACACAGAATCGAATATTATGGTTGTAGGTTAAAAACTGACGGAATGACTAAAAATTGGGCCATCTTCACAAAACCTTTTCATTTTAATATTTCTTGATTCAGAGTAGCCCTTCATAAGGCTTCGTCTTGTTCACGAAAAACACGCTTTATATAAGTAAACGTATTGTCATTTAATTCACGCAAAAATATTTGGTCTGTTCACACACACAATCACAAATGTCTGCACATGCAAAACGGACAATGCTAAGTTAAAGTCGGGAAGCCATGGATTTATAAAAAGATTATTACGCCGGGGTGCTGTTATTTACTGACATAAATAATTGCAAACATAGGTAGTGAAATGTATGTTAATCCCTGTACTCTGTATCATGTAGTGATCATATTGTGTGTTTAAATTGGACTGTACATATTATTCAACCAACAGTACAACTGCGTCAGATTTTTTATATTTCTACTTACTATATAGTACGCACATTCAGTATTATTTAAGAGTGTGATCCTAATAAAATGTCTCCATTAAAATAGATTTCGGAGTATCTTTACATTGTTCATTACGACCATTTGTCTGGCTATCGTTACAGTATTACAAGAGAGATTGAATAGCGTAGTTAAACGTTGCATTTTAAAGCACACAATGTGCGAAACAGCGCGGATAAAATACATTTGTGATCTCTTTTCGAATATGTGCTATTGTTTGTGTTTTCTATGCATTGTCCGTAACGTCACTGGTTTGTTTGTTTCCACTTTTGAAAGGGCGTATTCGGTTACAAACTAAACGTTCCTTCTTGTCGATCATATGTTTGAACTTAGAAGTGACCTCTACCGAACATCAGGCTTTTGTAGTGTTCCACTTTATTTTTAGTCCTGTTTTAATACTTCGTCCTGCATGGCTGGAATAAGACCCTTACGGAAAGCGATAGAAAGCAATTCCTCTGCATCTTTGGTATCTGGATATTCACGAATGGCCCACTTGAGATACAACGAGAACTCATTCCAGTCCACTCTGCCATCTTGATCCATATCAATTGCTTGCAATGCACGTTTGGTAGTTTCACATCTGTAACATCCAAAATATGGCGCCATGAAGCCGTTATAAAACGCATCAAATTCTAATTGGTCATCCTTCTCACCATCTCGTAAATCCCAGACGTCCCACAATTTTCGTATTTCAGCAATCAGCAGCTCACCATGAGGTGTTTCAGGCTTTTCATCCTCAATCGCCTTAGCCATTGCTTCGGTAAGTTTGCCACCAGACCGATCAAATAAGATAGCCAGACCAACTTTACTCATGTATTCTTCTTTTCTATTTTCATGAAGATCTTCCAACATGACTTGAAGCATTCTCTGAACTAGCTCTTCTGTGAATTGAGTATTTTCACCAAACAATGTTTGTAGTCTTTCCACAACCATTCTTGGTGTTGCTAATGTTGTCATTCTCATCAGTGGTTCTTGTCCAAAGAAAGTTGCCATACAGAAACCATCATCTTCAGGATTTGAACCCATCATACCATCAAAGACAAGATCCAGTGCTCGTTCGCCATACACAGGTTGTTTAGGATGTGGTTCACAACCGGTTGTTATTCTTGTCACTTCTTGAGCAGCTCTACGTAGTTCAACACAATTATATTGTTTCAAGACATGTTCATTTCCCAAACGTATCATATTTAATAAGGTCACACTAGAACATGCATGACCTAAGGCTGCTCCTTCTTCACATACACTACACCAAATACCTGTAGCTCCATTCATAAGACATTCCAACTGACTGACTTGAGCCAATCCCCACTTCTCGTGAATATGAACTAACAAATGACCATCTTGAAAACCACATTTATCCATTTCTTGACGCACTGCGGCGGTCCAAGCAGCAAGTTGATCTGGCAGGTAGTTTCCGGTTGCCTCTTCAAATATCAAACCAAAAGGACGTTGGTTTGCTGGCAATGATGAAAGATATTTAACAACTTTAAACACGCGCTTTGGTTTATTGATTATGGCTTCAGCAATATCACGAAGGTTGATAAGAATTTTAGCATCTTTTGAAAGATTTTCTCGAACCCATTCCATTCTTTGTGAGAAAAGTTTGGTAATTCTTTTCACGTTGAATACTTTGTAGTCGATGCTGGTATAAAACAAATCAGCTTCAATGATCGGATTTCGAATACCCAATTCTTTCATTTTCCTCAAGCCAATAGGAATGGTTTCAGTTTCAGGAACTCTGCTTTGACTGTTAATTGATTCAATAAACTCGGTAAAAGCATAGAATTTGCTGAAGTCCTCTCCTTTTTCAGCCAGTTGACGGATAAATGTATCTCCAACACGGGTCATATGGGAAAACGATGTTACAATGAAATGTTGGAAGCCAACTTTCTTTATCTAAAATAATCAAATATATTTTTAACGAACGTGTGTTATATATTACAGGAGCACAATTTAATGATAATAATATAATTGCTGTATTGTCAGTATGACTTCGATAACAAAATATTGGTGCTATTATCCAGTTTAGCCGTTTAAATCACTGTCTGACAATGTAAAAGTGCATCACTTTCCGTTTTTGTTTAGAACCAAAAATGATCATTATAATGGACCAACAATGATACCTTCTGAAGCACCAGAAGTATAGAGTGTTTGTTGGGGATCTGCATAATTTACTATCGGTGGAGCCGCACAATTTTAGAAAATATAAGAGAAAACTTTTATTTACAGCTTTATTGTACGACTTTATCTAAGACTAACAGCGACTTAAATAATAATGTTCGATTCGACTGCCGCGGGTTTACTTTAGTTCATTCTTTGGCGCTGTTGCCATACGACAACTTCTTTTTACTCTTTTACTCGTCAACGGGAGACCTTGAAATTGCATAATAAAGCGAACTGAGAAGAGTACTGCACACAAACATAACAGCCATTTTCAGAGAAGGACTAGGGATTGTGAACTATTTTTAAAACGTCATGACGAAATATGCAATTGCAGATAAAATGATTAATACATTTACCTCTTCATAAATTTTCCATTTATTTTCAATTGTATGACCTCTGAGTTGTCCAACAGTACTCTCTCGTAAGGAGTTGTCAAGAACAAACACTTCCTTTTCACGAAGTATTTCTTGTTTCCGTTCTGCTATCTTCTCGTTCTTCTTCAGTTTCTTTAACTTTGCATGGAGAAACATCATGAAGATCTAACAAAAAATTCAAGAAAATATACCTCAGCTTTTGACATGATTTTGGAGAATACGGTCGAGTTCCTGTTTACGCACACCTCAATTAAACGGACACCCTTTTAAGCGGACACATATCTCAGCTAGGTCCCAACCTCTCTTGAGGTTCCAATGAGCAGATCCACCCCTCTTGAGAGAACAAACGACGGATGGTTTAATGAACAAATAAATAACATTTTGTGGTTGTCTGTTCAGCTTTGATATACAACTGATCTCACAACGTGGTAAAAACAAAAAACTGGCTCACGAGCCACCGAAGTGAGTCCAGGCCAAACAAAGGCTTAATCATACAATCAAAATAATAGAGATGGTTATGAAATTTTATATACAAAAATGTATGGTCGGTTCATCGTCACGTGTGTGCTGTTTGGTCACTAATACACAAATACTCCATAAGCAATGTTTAAAATCGCGATAAGGTAGCACAGTACATGCCCGTATTGCTGACGAATTATTTGGAAAAAGTAAACAAAGTGGTAACGCGTTTAAAATATTTCTACTTCTTCTCAATTTTTTACTACATGTTGGTTACATTGACATGGATATATTTTATGACAATGGCGAGATTCTACTAAATAAGGTCATGCATGACTCCAATAAATCTCAGCCAGATTATAATTATCAAGAAAATGATATCTCTTTTCTACTATAAGGGGTGGCAGTGAATATTTTTCCTTAATTCAACCTTACTCCACCCCCCGACATAAGTTCCTACAAATTACACAGAGACTATATTGCTTTGACTGCTTTTTTGCTTTTCCATTTATTACCTCCATATTTTTTGCCCGACTGCACCACCTCTCTCTCTCCCTCCCTCCCGCCTGGTACGCCTATATGACTCTAACGCTTCAACGGATTTCTTCTCGCGATTCCTTGAACGAATAGTCTCGCCTACCTATGATCTCGCCTCCTAGTACGTTTACTATAAAAATTTACATCGTGTTCATATGAGAAAGCGGACTGGCCCGCTTGGCGAGATCGCGTCTGTGAGAGCCGAGATCATAGGTAGGCGGGATGAAAAATATTCCATATGAACACGCCAGCCCGCCTACCGGGATGAAATCGAGAAACAAATTTCCGATTTTGCCGCTTTACGTAGTTTTATGTTTGTTTTAGAATCAAGCATGAAATATGTTGCTAAACCAATGCTTTTTATTGCAAAAAAATAAAAAGCAACAACAAAATCGTTAAAATATTTGTGTTGCGTGCATGAAATGTACATGTTTTGCAACGCTAATTATAGAACAACATTGTAATTTCATCTCGGCAAGAGGGATGAAAAACTCCATATGAACACACGGAAATATTCGTCCCGCTAGGTGAGACGTCTCGGCAAGTGGGATCATATGAACAGGCCCTAAGACTCTGAGAGATAGCGAAGTTGCCATGGTTAGGTGGATGAGTGAGAAGTACTCATGTCTCATGCTTATACTGTAGATTACCAATGTTTTTTTGTCATGCCCTAACCAGATTGTTTAATCATAGCTATGTTTGGATTACATACAAAATGGGATTTTATATATCAAAATATTTAGGGTCAACAACGCGTTACACCCGACACTTGCCATCACGCTCGTAAATGATCAGATAGAACGTTCAGAGAAAAGGAGTCCTTCTTTTGCTAATTATGGTATATAATATAACACGCTCAGTGTTTGTCAGTCTGCACATGCAGAATGTGGATACTGGGGTATAAATATGATAATGCCAAATATCAGTCAAATAGGCTTCCATACTGCTTCAATAGACATTCCTTCAATATTACATTGCATACCACATTATTTGCCTTGTATGCAGGGCCGTCCCTACGGGGGGGTTTGGGGGGGTGTCACACCCCCCCAGAAATTCTATTAGGAGATTCAGTCGGTAGAAGTGCGATTTTAGTCGGCACATAAAGAAATAAACGATTTTAGTCGGCACATGACTAACACATAAAACGGAAATTGTGCCTGCAAAAAGAGTAATAGAAAAACGGAATTTTTGTTTTTAAGAAGTTAATTTATAATTTAAAAGTCCCTCCCCCCCGGTCGACAATAAAAAAAAGAATTTTATTGAAGCAAACTTGAGATAGTAGTCGGTACAAGTTCATTTGGCAGTCGGTTGAAAGAACGTACACCCCCCCTGAAAAATTTTCTGAGGACGGCCCTGCTTGTATGGCGATCAACAAATATGACCATAGACATGGTGTTTTCCAAAACATTAAATCATGCCATAGCCATAAGCTAGCCAGGCAAGCGGAGTTTTGTCATGCATCAATTTATGACGACGGTTGATTCAGAAGTCAAGCAGACTTGAGTCACTCGACCTTTTGGCTTCCGTACCTTATAAAACTTGTTAAAACATGCATTCTTATCTCGTTGTGTTCTCCATAATTCTCAAAAAATATTTTGATAAAAAGAAATTTGTCTTTGCATTAACTTTAAGGTCATAGGTCGGTCAATATTTCTCAAGTACGTAAACACGGAAACTTTCAAACCATCCTAACTAGCTAATGATCAGGATATACTTGATTGTTACGGCCTTTACCAATACACGCTAAAATTCACATGCAGGATTGCTGTTAAGTTCATTTCATTCATAAAACACGTGACTGGAAAGGAGTCTGCTGAGTTTGGGTTTGTTCATTACGTAAAAGCATCACGCCTCCTTATCATTAACACAATTTTCATCACCTTCCGCTTTCTGCATCTTGGCCACGTGTTTATTTTGATATAATAGATCTAGTTAGAATTGACGATCAAACACGAAAAATGTTGATATAAATTAGTTTAAAACCAAACTCAAATTTACAAATATTGACTATGGTCAAGTATCCATTGATTGACACATATAGTATTGAGTAAGTACATATAAGTTTAACTATAAGTTCATCATAATTTACCTTGATATTATTTTAGGACTAGTAATACTGTAGTAGTAGTATTAATAATGAAGAATGTTTCAAGGTGGCCAGCTAGAATCATACATGCAGTAGTACTGAACACTTTTCCACTTGCTGTGTGTGTAACAGATAGTTTTCAAATAATCCGTCTTATTTACAAATAAGCAATAAATTTATACATATAGACAGTGACCCTTGTAGATTTAAATATCATACCTGAACACGCTCCAATTAATCTTCGTTGTTTGATGTTTTCAAATTTGGAACTAACAAATGTCAAACAGTAACGCACAGTGGTGTAGTCTTTAACGTTTATCTTACAAGCAAAGGTTCTTTGTTGTTGAAACAATTAACAAAGTCAACTAAAGAATCAAAATACAACTTCCTGACATAGAATCAATACTTGACATTGCTATGGCTATGGCATGCACTCTACAACCATGAACTAATACTCTTCTCACGAAAATGGGAAGTTATATATGAGTCAAAATTTCCCGCTACTGACGTCCTACTTGCCATTCGGCTTTTTAATTCTTAAATTTATTAGTCTTGCATAGAGAAAATTGCGCTACTCTCAGGCTACTGATTTATTCGTTTTATCACAGTTAGAATAACGAACATTTGAAATAACGAACCACAAACTTCACCGTCTTATATACGCTTTTAATAACGGGGCGCTTATATAATGAGTGCCATATTCAGACTATTAGTGCTAAAAAAAAATTTGAAACTTTAAATATTTTCATGATAATTTTTAATGACTTTTATTCACACAAAACATTAATCTGACGAAAAATAACTTAATTTCCGCACTGTTTCATAAACGAAATTTTTGGGCACTTTTGCATGGTCATGTAATTGTAAGAAAAACAAAAAGGATATAACTAAGCAAATAGCTCCAATCCTTGTAAGGATATGTTTAAAAACACCGCAGCTCAGTGACAATGTACTAAAGCGTGTGAGTCTTTTCAAAGATTATCACATCTACTTCATCTGGTGACAGTGAACCTGGCGAAATGCTCATGTCATGAGCCGAATTCAACGCAAACGGTCGAAGGCGAAACCGAGCAAATTTTTACCTGTAATATGCATTAGCTTTAATATGGCTGTGTTACGATTCAAAACCAAAGCTTGTTCAACTGAGTAAACGCTTTATTCATTAAATATTTTGATCATTTTCTAGGAGCCAAGAGCTTTCAGAGACAAATAATCCTTGGGTTTGGTTCTTGAAATATTTTTGCTGTTTCATTCCAAGATTCGTATAAAGTTGTTCCTCCATGCAAAGTATATAAAGAAACTGAAGAAGAACGAGAAGATAGCAGAGCGGAAACATGAAACACTTCGTGAAAAGAAATTGTTTGTTCTTAACAACTCCTTACGAAAGAGTACTGTTGGACAACTCAGAGGTCATACTATTGAAAATAAATGAAAATTTATGAAGAAGTAATACATCAAAAATATTAAATTTGAAAGTAGTAATTTTAGGGAACACAAATTTGTCTATAAAACGAGACACTTCCGGTCGTACAAAAAGGGCAACAGGCATGAATGTGCCCGCAATGCACCCAAAGCCAGCCGTATGTGAACATGATATAATGTAACTGGAAAGACTGGGATTCCGAACTTTTTGGGAAACTTTATGTATTCGAATCAGATCTTGCAGTCTCGCGGGAATACTATGCCATACTAAATAATCCGCCATTTTGGGTGGCAAAAATCATCGCGAGCACCCCGGAATTAAGCAGGGGTCGGTTGTACATGTACGAAAGGCGTTTAACCTAAACGGTGTTTAGCCCCTACCCTGTGGATAAATTTCCTGTCCGGCGGTTAGTTAACAGGCAAGTAAAATTGTGTTGCACGCGAGGCAAGTAAAATTGCGTTTAACTATCCGTAAGACAAAATTAAACAAGTAAACGGAGAAAACCGGATTTTCCTGAAATTTCAGCTGTTCCTCAGCATTTGTGAACCTTTTAGCATTATGTGTATTGTGAATTCCGCTAGGCTTTTAATTATTTACTTGCAATAAAGCTTTTTGTCTATTTTGAGTTTTCTCGTCCTGATTTTTCTTATTTCAAATTTTATACAGAAAATCTTCATCATACTTGCAACCATGTAATTAATTAACTTGACTTCAAAGCAAATTGTGGTTGAATGCGTCCACGTTTTACAATACATTGTTTGCTCGAGCACTTAACCAAATGCGGCAGTCTATGCTTCCATCTTATTTTCATATTAATTTCAATTCATGTTTTCCTCAGGTGAGACAAACTTCCAAAGGTTACTCCCCGCCCCTTGAATTATAAGTTAGGCGATCCCCCGGTTGGGGATCACGTGAGGAAAAGAACGAAGGGGGGATGTGATTATGTGAGATATATTGTATTATGTGAGTAATTACTGTAATAAAATATCAAAATTACGTATTGTGAGGGGAGGTTTTTGGTCCGAAAACAAAGTTCGGGTCATAGTGGTGCCGTGACCAGGATTTGTGGGTGATTTTGAGAGAGTTTTAAACGGAAATTCGAGCGAATTGTGATCGTAAACAAGGGGACGCGGAAGTCAATATGGCCGACGAAGTCGTACCGAACGAGAAAGAGAAGGAATTAGAGACAATAATAAGCAGAGAAATTGAAGTACTATCTTGAAAGAAACAGACGATCTAATCGAGGAGAAGGACTACAAGGAGATAGAGACGGTGAGTAAACGATCTGAAGTTATTCTTGATGAAATATATAATCTGGTGTCGAGCATGCAAGAAGTAAAAGTGGATCGGGGCGAGTATACTGCCAGAGCTATTCGACAATGGAAGAAAAATGCAAAGGAAACGTACATACCGTGGGTATCACAGCTTGATAAATTGCAAGCTGTTTTAGCTAAGAGAAAGGATGATATTACTGGTGAAGAGACAAACAAAAAACGTGAAGCAATACGACAAGAAGAGGAACCGTACCGAGAGGAAATTCGACAGCAAGAACGTCAGTTATGGCAGGAGAAGCTACAGGCAGAACTTGAAATAACTGAAAAGAAATTGGAAATGGAAAAGGCAGCTATGACTACCCATGCGAAGTTGCCCAAGCTGACAATTACGTCATTCAAAGATACAGCTAGTGATTGGGTTAGATTTGAAAACATGTTTTTAACTCAAGTAGATTGTAAACCGATTACCGACGAAGAAAAGTTTGGGTATCTGCTCGAGATGGTGTCTGGGAAAGTGCGCGACAAAATTTCTAATCTCAAACCTGGCTCGGTTGGCTATAAGACGGCCTGGGAACGACTAAAGAAAGAATACGGACAGACACGGTTAGTAGTAAATTCCCATATAGATAGATAATAAACTTGGATGCTGTTAAGGGCAAATCCTACGAACAGGTTCAAGCATTTTATGACAAGTTAAGTATAAATTATGACGCTTTGCGGACCCTGGACGAACACGCTAAACTGGATGGGTTTGTAATGTATGCCCTTAACAAGTTGTCCCAAGTTAAGCAAGATCTAGTTGGAACTGATGATGACTGGGAAGAGTGGAGCATGGAAAATTTAGTCGACAACTTACAAAGTTAGCTAAGACGGAACAAATCATTCCATGACCATCACAAAAGGGACTCTCATGAACGTAACATGTATACAAGGCGAGGGGGAAATAAGGATGGTAATAGAAGTGGGCGGTGTGTGTTTTGCAAGTCAGACCATTGGAGTGACAAGTGTAAATCATATGTTACTACAGATCAACGGAAGAAGTTCTTCGTGGAGAACAAGTTGTGTTTCAACTGTGCCTCATCCGGACATAGAGGCAACGGGTGTCGTAGTCGGGGGTGCTTCCACTGTGGTGCGAAACACCACACAAATCTGTACACCAAAGAGAATGGTCCACCAGCCACAAAGGATGGGAATGAAACTGTGTTGACAGGATATACTCCAGCAATAGAAGAGCCAACTCTTCCAGCAATAATACCTGTTAAATTGAAAGGGGAGGTGTTCTGGGCATTTCTGGATGTTGGTTCCGGTAGGAACTTTATTTCAAGAGAGGCTGCCAAGAAACTTGACCTGCGACCTGTGCGACATGAGAGGAAAGAGATTATTACGGTCAACAGTTCAACGAAACAATCAATGCCCATTTTTGAAGTTATGATAGAGTCAATGGATGGTAATGCCCGGGAGAAGATCGAACTGACGGGATCCAAGTTGAACGATTTTACCACGGTAAGACGACCGGACATGAACAAACTAAAACACGAATTTGAGCATACCAAAGATAAGAGGTTCTATATGAACTCAGGGAAATACCCCATCCACATGATTCTTGGGGACAAGACCTTAAAGGAGACCCTGGAGACCCAGTTTAAACCTTAATAACCCAGTTAAGACCTTAATTTAAAGGAGACCCTGGAGACCCAGTAGTAGAAGGGTCTATATTTGGCTGGATCGTTCATGGTGGCAACTATTCGAGCGAATAGTGCATGTTTACAAGAGAAACGAGTGATTATGAAAGATTATATATGAAAGATGTCCTGGGCGTCGAAGACCGAGGCGAGAATGACCAGTTGGATGTCCTTCGGGATTTTAAAGAGAACATAACCAAGACGAGAGAGGGACGATACGAAGTCGGGGTGCCATGGATACCAGGAAATAATAACTAGGAGCCAAGCAGGAAGCGACTTGACAACGTTTGGAAGAGAATCAATCGGGACAAAGATCTGAAGGAAGAGTACGAAAAAATAGTCGTGAATCAGCTGAACGAAGGCGTTGTAGAAAGAGTGTCAGAGTAACCAACGGGGGAACGCTTATTCTACATGCCCCACAAGCCAGTTGTGAAGCAAGATGCTACGACTACCAAAGTGAGGATGGTATTTGATGCCAGTATGAAACCGCATCAGATGGCGACAAGTGTTAACGACTGCATGTTTACTGGACACCCTCTTCAACCACTCCTTTGGGACATAATGGTTTGAGCGAGAGTTGCCTCCGACATACTTTTAGCAGATATTCAGAAGGCATTTCTGTAAGTTGGGATTAAAGAAGAGGACCGGGATGCCTTCAGATTTCTGTTCAATATCAATGGGAAAGAGGAGCATCTACGATTTACAAGAGTGCCATTTGGGGCAGAGGCAAGTCCATTCATGCTGGGAGCAACGATCAACAACCACCCTCTAGAGTTTGAGACCACCGTCGAAGCGTTAAGAGAAAACACATACGTTGACAATGTGATGAAAACGGGGAGTGATCTTTCGGAGCTGGAGAAGTTTAAACAAGAAGCAACGGAAATATTGGAAGGTGGAATGTTTCCCTTGCACAAGTGGGAGTCGACCGTGGAAACGTTGGAAAGCGAAGGTATGCCAAACCCCTCGAAGATTCTGGGTCTAACGTGGGACAAAAGAGAGGACGAACTGTTGATTGAAATTCCGGAGTATCCAGGGGAAATACCAGTCACGAAGAGGTCCATAATCAGTCATCTTGGAAAAATCTATGATCCGTTAGGAATTGCTTCACCAACTATGGCTGAAGGAAAAAGGATCTTCAGGGAAGTCTGCGATGAGAACAATTCTGAAGTATCTGAACCTTGTACAAGATTCTGTACAAGATTCTGTACAAGATTCTGGGTAAGACACATCTGACATTCCACCAACTTCAAACTGTTATCCTGGATATCGAGCGAAACCTGAACAATCGTCCATTGACTTATGTTGAAAGCGACCATGGCGAAGAGGAGATCCCGACGCCTAATGTAATCCTTTGGGGACAAAATGCATATACAAAAAGATGGGACCGGAGAAACGCGAGACAACAGGAAGAAGAGACAGGCTGCGAAAGACGCTGGACAAAAGATAAGAGAATGTTTACAGCAAGAGGATGAGTATTGATGTAACATATGAACACTAACATTAGGAGTATACGGACAGTTACTCGAACAATTGAACTGTTAGTTAAGGTTAGGTAAAAATATAAAAACATTCATATTTTTAGGGGAGAGTGAGACAGACTTCCAAAGGTTATTCCCCGTCACAGGTGAAAAGAGTTGGATTTCAACATACAGTTGTTGCTGCATTCTCTCATATGGTATGGTATGGTACGGTCCGGCATGATATGGTATAAGGTATGGTATAAAGTATGGAATAAGGTATGGTATGAATGCATTTATCCCTCAACTGGCTGAAAAAAGAGAGGACTTCAGCAAATATTACGCCTTTACCGAGTTTATTGAATCAATTGACAGTCAAGAAGAGTTCCTGACACTGAAACCATTCCTATTGGCTTGAAGAAAATGAAAGAATTGGGCATTCGAAATCCGATCATTGACACTGATTTGTTTAATCCCAGCATCGACTACAAAGTATTCAACGTGAAAAGAATTACCAAATTTTTCTCACAAAGAATAGAATGAGTTCGTCAAAATGTTTCAAAAGATGCCAAAATTTTTATCAACCTTTGTGATATTGCTGAAGTCATAATCAATGAACCAAAGCGTGTGTTTAAAGTTGTTAAATATCTTTCATCGTTGTCAGAAAACCAGCGTCCTCTTGGTTTGATATTTGAAGAGCCAACCGGAAACTACCTGCCAGATCTTTTCAAGATGGTCATTTGTCAGTTCATATTCACGAGAAGTGGGGATTGGCTCAAGAGTTGGAATGTCTTATGAATGGAGCTACAGGTATTTGGTGAAGTGTATGTGAAGAAGGAGCAGCCTTAGGTCATGCATCTTCTAGTGTGACCTTATTAAATTTGATACGTTTGGGAAATGAACATGTCTTGAAACAATAGAGAACTTTAGATTTGACGACGTCTACGAGAACGACTACGACTACGTGATTTTTCCGTTAAATATCTGCTAAAACAAATTTGTTATCATCCTCTCTTTGGCACAGCACATCTTTATAACAACAGTTGAGCCAAAGCGAGTACAACTTTGAGTTTGTATTAGCAGATATTTAACGGGAAAATCTCGCAGTCGTAGTCATTCTCGTAGCCGTCGTCAAATCTAAAGTTCCCTAATATAACAGTTTTGACCTACGTAGAGCTGCTCAAGAAGTGACAAGAATAACAACCGGTTGTGAACCACATCCTAAACAATCTGTGTATAGCGAATTAACGAGCACTGGATCTTGTCTTTGATGGTAGGGATGGGTTCAAATCCTGTTATACTGAAGATGATCTATCTATCTAAAGTTATGTTGGAAGATCTTCATGAAAATAGAAAAGAAGAATACATGAGTGAAGTTGGTCTGGCTATCTTGTTCCATCGCTCAGGAGGAAAATTAACTCAAGTGATGGCTGATGCCAGAATCGAAGCGTTTGATGCTTTCTAAAATGGTTTCATGGCTCCATATTTCGGATGTTACAGATGTTCTGCTACAAGACGGGCTTTTAAAGCAATTGATTTAGATGAAGATAATAAAGTGGATTGGAATAATTTAATAAAAACTAGATAGCTAATGCCTCAAGAAACATTACGAATGAAAATATTATGATTATTACTTTGTATTAATTTGAATTTCAATCAATCGCTATTATCAATATAAGCTTTAGAAAATTGAACAAAATAAACAAATGACCAAGTATCTGTTAATTGTCTTCATTTCTGTGGAAGGTTTGTTACAAAACTAAATGAATCGCACCTGTACTTTATTATTCTAAAAAAGAAACCAAGCAAAAGTGCCATGGTTAGGCGGTTAGTGAGGTGTAGTCATGCTTATATATTACCAATGACAATGTTTTTTGTCATAGTCTGACCAGATTGTTTAGTCAAAGGTATATGTTTCTTCAAAATTGACTCAAAGACAAAATGGGATTTTATTTATCAAAATATTTAGGGTCAACACGGGTGGCAGATGCGGTTAGCGCGCTTTCTCTTACTTCTGAGTTAAGCTGGCTATACAGCAGGTCGAGGGCATGGATTTACTCAGGTTGTGCAACGTCAGTGCGCTTAATAAGCTCATGTAAGTTGAGATTAGTTGGTTCTCTCCTGTGCTTCGAGGGTTTTTCTCCGGGTACTCCGGTTTTCCTCCCTTGCCATCACGCTCTTAAATGATCAGATAGAACATTCAGAGATTTCCTTCTTTTGCTAATGATGGTATATAATATAACACGGTTGTTATTTTCTGCTACCACCATGGGTAGTTCAATCTTATTTTGTGCTACCTCCACAGGTAGTTCAGTGATTATATTTTGTGCTACCACTATGGGCGGTTCAATTTCGTAAGAAAACATGCTCGTACAACATGAAACACTAACAACCTCTAGTAAGTTATCTACAGACAAAAATTCGATACAGGGGTCTAAAACAATTAAGCCACTATTCAGAGCTTTTAAGTACATTTTGTCTCCTTGTAATAAGACATTATTAAATGTTGTTGTTGACCAATCGATCAGTGGGTTATTTTGGGCTGTTAGAACTGCCGATAAACTCATGAAAGCACATTGCTTGCCTCTAGACCGAACACTAAAACGTTCATCACCTTGATGTATATTAGCAGAAAGAAATAAAGCCATGCTAACGTGAATTTTTCTAAATATTTTCAACCGTTTCCTGCATAAAAAGCTTCGCGCAATACAAAATCTTGCTTGACGCCCCCCTAATTTAAAAAACATTCCCAGTGTGACCAGGTTTTTTCAGGGGCAATTACCACATCCGGCTGCATAAAATTACTACATTGGGCCAAAAATTACCACGGTACCTCTTACCAGCGGATCAGTTTTCACACCCTTGGTGATCTCTTCTCTTGGTGGCTAGATTGCCTCTAGATTTCCGTTTGGCACTTTTTAATAACTTTAAAACTTACAAAATTCAATATAAATATAATAAAGATAAGGTCAAGTCCGTTCTGAGCATATTTTCTGCCGATAAGAAAGTTTGTTTGGTTGCCATAGAAGCCCTAGTTCAGACAGTTCAGGTAGTTGTCGTTTGTGCTGAAGTGAAAACATAAGATGTAGAAAACGGAGTGTTAAATTTTCGCTACATACTCAGATTAGTTTGATAAACAAAAAAATCAATAACTTCTTCAGTAGTTTTAAAAAATTCCTTAGATTTCCTTGACTTTTTTCCATTCCTTAGATTATCTTTTTCAACGATATAATTTCCTTAGAAAAGGAAATTTCCTTGAAAATTGAATCACTGCCAGCACTGCGCCAATTGCGCTCCGACCCTCCCGAGGCATGAGCAATCGATTATTTTTGCCAGTAGGGCAGAGGACTACCAGTAATTGGAAATCGAGCTAGTAATTGACTTTTTTAGCTATTTTCAGATTAATTACCACAATTAATTACCACAATTCAAAAATTACCGTAGTAATTACCACAAATTTCAAATTACCACAATCGTCCAAAAATGACGAAAAATTACCACGGTAGTAATGAAATTACCACATCTGGTCACACTGAACATTCCTGAAGCTTAATTTTTCCCCCGGAATTACGAGATCTTAACAGACACAAATCGAAATCTCAACTATACATAACTCGGCCAAAGAGACCACAGGCGGCCCAATTTCAGGGTGAATGATCAGGAGTTGCGGGTTTTTAACGGCTTTTATAAACAAATTTTATACTCAAGCAAAACTATTCTAAAAACATTCTTAAATTAATCAAATAACTACACTTTAACAATAAAATATAGTTGACATGATAGTATAATGCCTTTACATTCTTTTAATTACTCCATGAGCTCATTTAGAGCGGTTTATGCAACCTTTTCTGTGGCCTATATGTTGTGTCAACTTGTGTGTTGCTCGTCATATGTATATAAAAGGTAAAGGCTCATTACTCGAGGGCCCGACCGCATCGCCTTCAAAGTCAAATATCTCCGCTCAAACTTGTCGTACGGCAAAAAAAATTCGATCAAATCTTTTCACAAAGGTTTCTCTTTCTAACGAATATGGTTTGATCTAGCCTCCTCCGCAGGCAACTCTTGTGGCATCCCAAATGGCAAACGTTTGAAAAATCCCCATCAAAAAAGAGCAATATAATTCGCCGTTCGCGACAGTATTGCTCTTTTTTGATGGGGATTTTTCAAACGTTTGCCATTTGGGATGCCACAAGAGTTGCCTGCGGAGGAGGCTATGCTGTCTCTTGAAGACAGACGTATAAAAGCTCTGGATAATGTCCTGCAATTTTTCAAAAATTGGAGAGATGAATTGGCATCCATCTTTAAAATAAAGTCGGAACGGTCATATCATTTCATCAGTTGGCAAACAATGTTTGATTTACAGGTATAATACAGTAATGGATCCTAACATGATTATTTCCAAGTCTATATAAAAAATTGGGTCAAATTCAAAAAATCAAAATTCGTTGAAATGACCAGAGTTCTGAACGCTTACAGTTTCAGGTCACTATCAATGGATTTAAAGAACTTTAAATTCACATCCCTCCATGGAAGTCATCTCTACATCATTCCCAAGCGAATAAATCAAGATGTGGTCGAGTCATTCTTCTCGATGCAAAGGCAAGCATGTGGGGGTTACTAACAGCATGACGGCATATACGTATGGATATAATGTCAATAGTATGATAAGTTACTCTGAAGCAAAATGCCTTTCGAAGAAACAAACTAATGTCTATGAGGTCGATGACATTGAACTTAGTCAAGCACAGAAGTGTGATAATGATAATACAGTATTGCCAAGAGGAAAAATGTTAAGGGGATTTTTTCCACCCACTTGTGGCCAGTGTACCTTTAGCATTTTTTTTGAGCTAATGTATTAGAAGTTTTTTTACAGGATTGGGGTGAATTGGAACAATTATGTGGTGAATTGCAACAGTAATAGACACTTCCCGAATTAGCTTGACTGCCCACTAGACAAAGAAACGAGGTCGAGGCGAGCAATGATTTAACGACAACTTATAGTCAAATCATTGCCCACCTCGATCTTGTTTTTTTGTCTCATGTGCACTCAAGCAAATAGGGAAGTGTCTCATCTATTTCTATCATTTTTTTGAAATATTCTTTATAAGATTAACATTCTTCATAGTACTTAGTGAACCATCACAAACATAAATTTAGAAAAAATGAATCAAACAAAGCTTATTTTATGAGAAATACTCATACACAAATCCACAATTGTCCTAATTCAACTCCAATCACCCAGTAGTCACAACTTGCAATCAAAATACTAGAGGTCATCCATTTAATGTGTGCAACTGGGGGAGACTGGATTTTTCATAGCAGTATTTTGTTAGTGATATACTGATAGTAATGTAATTTCTGTTCTTCTTTACATAACTAGTGAGTTAGATTGGGAGGACATGTACAAAATGGATTGCCTCACATCCAGGAGGTGTAATAGAGAGGAGAGCCATCACATCATCAGCAGATCTAGGCATAACATTAAAATAAAACAGCATGAATTTCAACATAGGATGTGCTTCTTTGCTCTGAATGAGGTGGGACTAACTTGATAGCTAAAAATCTACTGTAAACCTCTGTATATAAGCCCAGGGCTTATATTCGGTCGTAAACATATTTTGATGGGCCAATACACTGGGGTGGGGCTTATAATCGGACCACATTTTGTGTTGCAGTCCATTATTGTAAACAAACTTAACTAAAAGTTTCAAACAATATTATTAGTAACAAGTTCTTGACTGCATTTACATTTGAACGGTACAAAATTGTTTTCTTTTTTCGCTAAAATAAAAAGGCATCAATATGTTTACAACTATATTTCAACAAAGTTAGAGTTCCATAATTTCTTAAAGCCCATGGGCTTACATATGGGAGGACTTACATTCGGTGGGGCCGGGACACTGACCTATACTAAATGGACTGAGTCACAGATTAAGGATATACCAGAAGTGTAACTTCATAGGGCTTTCGTGTCCTCAAATTTCCCCAAATGGCGCTTGCTAGGAACATGGCGGCGTGAAAAACACGAACGTTTTTTTTCTTTCGTGGCCTTTTTAGATCGAAATTTTTGGATAAAACAGTTAAGAGCATCATTGTTAAATGTTTGAGCTGGTTGAAAGCAATTAAGAAGTGAGAAAAGACGAATTGCCGGCTTTGTCGCGCGCTTGCTGGGAACATGGCGGCCGTGGAACAACTTTTTACCTGAAGTTACACACTAGATCTGTATATATTTCGGGAACGACTAAAAGGAGAGTTAAAATTGGAGAGTTAAATCGGAGAGTTAAGATTTCGGAGAGTTAAGTTCGAGCCACGCCCACTTTTGTGAACGACCACGCCCACTTTTGTGAACGACCACGCCCACTTTCTTAACTCTCCCGATGGTATATTTGAACTAACGTCAGAGAGTTAATTTTGATTTAACTCTATTGCTTAAAAAAATAAAAAGGAAGAGAGAGTTAACTTTGTCGTAACTCTCAAAATGCCAAAAGGGCTAAGCGAGAGAGTTAAGTTAGTTTTTCGAATAAAATGGTGTCCCATACCGGATATGGATGATCCGATTGTCAGGATGATCGAAAAATCGCTACTCGAAACGGCTATAGCGTCTGTTGACACTCGATTTCGGCCAGACTTTGTAGGCATGTTGCCATAGTGATAATCAAACTTATTATATATTCGACATCTGTTTTCAGACATGCGTTAACCGCTAATCAGACTTAACGGCCTAAATTTTGAAAAATATATTGAAATTTTTTGCTTATTTTGCTAATTTATTACAAATGCGATGCCTGTTAGTTGAAAAGTCGAATATAATGCTGAAAGGTAATTCGATAGGCTTTCAAAAGAGGTATAGCATGTTTTATAATTGTAAATATTTATTGAGATACGAGTCGAGAAAGAGGTTGGGAATTATTTCGAATTTTTACGGGCGGTCTGCAAAGATTAATGGGTAGCGAAATTGTTTATATATACTATGCTCTCTTTGTTTGACTCGGATGTTGCCTATTAGTATTTTATCACTATTGTCACATCAATATCACCATTTTATTCGAAAAACTAACTTAACTCTCTCGCTTAGCATTTTTTGGCATTTTGAGAGTTACGACAAAGTTAACTCTCTCTTCCTTTTTATTTTTTTAAGCAACAGAGTTAAATCAAAATTAACTCTCTGACGTTAGTTCAAATATACCATCGGGAGAGTTAATAAAGTGGGCGTGATCGTTCACAAAAGTGGGCGTGGCTCGAACTTAACTCTCCGAAATCTTAACTCTCCGATTTAACTCTCCAATTTTAACTCTCCTTTTAGTCACACCCATATATTTCATCTGTGACTGAGTGCTCGAGGTCAAAAAGTGTCCTCACCGTTGCTGACGTCATATAGGTCCTCGCATCGATGAAAATTACCGCATACCGATATTTTCCTAATGTTATTTGTGCTCGCGGGCGAATTTGTGTTTTTGAAATTTAACGAAGTTTGTTCAGTTTTAATTTTTTTTCAATTCCGTGTTGTTGTTTTTTTGCAAACTTTGCTGTTTTTGGTAAATATTTACTACCTTCGAGTTGAGAACAACCTTTTCCAAAATAGGAGTATATTTTCCTGTTGCAAGTTTGAAAGCGAACATTTTAATTTTAAATAAAATGATGGCTTCGGTATGTTTTTATACACGACCACAACAAGAGCTTCGGGCCTACATCGATGATTGCTGGTATTTATGCTATAGTTTTTCCATAAAATTTGTCGTGTTATGTAAGTATTAACCTTCTGTTGACATGAAAATTTTTTGCCGACAATCTTTCCTGGTATTATACTGAGTTTTCTACGGCTATTTGAGATTTGACAGCCCGCCAATTTCATAAAGATCACTTGTTTAGTATAAACTGACTTACTTTCTACAATGATTTCGCAGCAATTTCTCACCTCAAAAACACAAAATTAACAATTTTTTTGAGTTTGAAACATATTTAAAAATTAGTCGCCGAAGGCGAGGTGATTACAAGCCTAAAGTAGAAATTGTGAGGTGTCTATTGCTTTTCCTGCATTCTGATTGGTCCAAATTGAGCCTCTAATTAACAATTAGATTATGAGCTCAAGATTTCTATGAGGTGTAGTTGATGAGGGCGAAGCCCGAATGAACTATCATCTCATAGAAATCGAGAGCGAATAATCTAATTGTTTTAGTAGAAACCAGCAAGAAAACATTATTTCAAAACGTTTTTCATAATTTATTGAAATAAATTCGTTAAAAGTCGCGCCGAGGAGATGGCTGTTTCGCTATACTCGCTATCTATCGACAATTAGATAGCGAGTAGCGTAGCCAATCAAATTACAGCATTTGCAATAGTATACTAGTATGATTCTACTAAAAAGTGATAGTCACTGCCCAGTGACTATCACTTTTTTTTCAAAATGGCTTCTTCGCAAGCTGCCGAATTTAAAACAAAAATCGTCTGATTCAAAGTTTTAAATGAAAGAAACTGCCGCTAAATTCAAGGAGGATATATTTTTGACATTTTTAAAGGTAAGCGATAACAAATACACTATTTTTCTTCCATGAAAGGCAGCGTTTTCTCGCTGTTGAAATGAACATGTATAAAACTTTTTCCGTACGGCTCAACCAGAAGTGTTTATTTTGAAAATGATTCGTTTTATCCTCATTTATATCGTTATATTCAGCAAAAACCTAGCTGTGATATATTTTTAAAACCATTCTACTTTGTATTTGAGCCCTTCCAAAGTATTTTTCTCACGAAATTGTTTGTTTTTGTTTCGCTTCGATATGTTTTTGACACTCGTCTTTTGCCGGCATGTTTTTAGTAACCGGCCGCTGAGAAAAGCGCTGTCCTATAGCCTATTTAACTGACCTCACAACTTTCTGTGTTTGTTTTTCTCTTTGAAATTTCTACTAAAACAATAAGTCGCCTCAGGCTCGGTGATTACAAGCCTATAGTCACTTCGCCTTCGGCTCAGTGACTATACTCTATAGGCTTGTAATCATCACGGCGACTAATTGTTAAATAGTCAGTTAGTCACTGAGCCGAAGGCGAAGTGACTATAGGCGCTATAGGCTTGTAATCACCGAGCCTGAGGCGACTAATTGTTTTAGTAGAAATTTCAAAGAGAAAAACAAACACAGAAAGTTATGAGGTCAGTTGAAAAGGCTATAGGACAAAATTCAGCGATTTTCTCAGCGGCCGGTTATTAAAAACATGCCGGCAAAAGCAACACTCGCGACGAGTGTCAAAAACATATCGAAGCGAAACAAAAACAAACAATTTCGTGAGAAAAATACTTTGGAAGGGCTCAAATACAAAGTAGAATGGAGTTAAAAATATATCACAGCTAAGTTTTTGCTGAATATAACGATATAAATGAGGATAAAACCAATAATTTTCAAAATAAACACTTGAGTGGTTGAGCCGTACGGAAAAAGTTTTATGCATGTACATTTCAACAGCGAGAAAACGCTGCCTTTCATGCATGGAAGAAAAATAGTGTATTTGTTATCGCTTACCTTTAAAACTGTCAAAAATATATCCTCCTTTTTGAATCAGGCTAAAAAAAACGATTTTTCTTTTAAATTCGAAAAAAAAGTGATAGTCACTGGGCAGTGACTATCACTTTGTAGAGGCTCAATTTGGACCAATCAGAATGCAGGAAAAGCAATAGACACCTCACAATTTCTACTAAAAAAATATATATAGGACCGAGCCGTTTATCAACGCATTAGTGTAAGTCAGCGAATTTACGCATGAGAGCAAAGACCTATATATGACGTGAGCATTGGTGAGGAAGGAGCTCCTGATAAAATAGATTGCGCGCTCAGTCCATTTAGTATAGGTCAGTGGGCCGGGGGCTTATATTTGGAAAGCTTTTAACTGTTAGTGAACATGGTGGGCCAAACATGGGGGCGGGGCTTATATTCTGGGGGGGCTTATATACGGAGGGTTACGGTATTTAGTGTACAGTAGAGCAGAGATCAAAAGGGCCTTTGGGGTTATTTGCTTCTAGCTGGACCTTGTACAATGTTTAGGGGAAGGAAGTTCCTCTGTGCTTCCTTTCCAAGATAGCCCTGGGGATGATGTTGAATATTTGAGGGGTGGATGTTAAACTTATATATAGATCTGATCATTAAAAAAATTAACCTTGTTTGGGCAACCACAATTTGTTACTAAATTAAATTTATAATTGTTGTAAACTTCACTATTTCAGTACTGTGTATGGATGATTTCATGCATATTTTAAAACAATAAATTATTTTTGCACTTGTAAATCTTTGATTGTGTTGGTACTTACCTTATCAGGAAATTGAACATTTACTGCTCCCCCTTTTATTGCCTCAATGAGCGATTTGATTTGCCTCTCTTTTTTCTTTCCCAAAAAGGCTGGCTTCCCTATAGACTTCAAAATGTTTGCCAGTTCTTTTCCTTCCGCTTCTTGTTCTTCTTGGGGTAAGGTTTTCAAATGGCATAAAAATGCTTTTATGGTGGGAACAGTAAAATCACTTCTCAGCGTTATAATTTGATCGGGTTTCGGAACAGGGAGCGTGGAAGATTTAGTAACGGTCCTTGAAGATTTTGAAGATCCTTTGACATGTTGTCTTAAGGAAACACTTTTTTTATTTGGCTTAAGGCCTTCTTTCTCACGAAATTGATTTTACAAAGAACGTGACAATTCTTTGCAAAACAACGAGATGTCGTTGCATCCGTACCCGGCGTCAGTAACGCATTCCATTTATCTCGTAGCTCTTCATTGACAGACAAGTTTTTGTTCATTCTGTATAATCTGGAATACTTTGCCTTACTTATCGTGTTGTGAAACAGAAAATTCCGACTTATCAAATGCACTTAAGGCAGGGTGCTGACTGCCCCATCCTGCAGTTTCATAGCTTTAACGTTTCTTCCATGTTATCAATATTGTAGAGTAAAATTTGCAAATAATTAGCAATTTTCGTTAAAACACACTTAAATTCAACAAATCTTTACTCAATACTCGCTCGTATATATATATTTATAAGCATGGAAAAGTTTGCGCAACAAGCCAAGTCCGACGATGAGCCAGTTGGCTCCAGATTGGCAGCTCCAGATTGGCAGCTCCAGATTGGCAGCTCCAGATTGGCAGCTCCAGATTGGCAGCTCCAGATTGGCAGCTCCAGATTGGCAGCTCCAGATTGGCAGCTCCAGATTGGCAGCTCCAGATTGGCAGCTCCAGATTGGCAGCTCCAGATTGGCAGCTCCAGATTGGCAGCTCCAGATTGGCAGCTCCAGATTGGCAGCTCCAGATTGGCAGCTCCAGATTGGCAGCTCCAGATTGGCAGCTCCAGATTGGCAGCTCCAGATTGGCAGCTTGAAAGACCATTTTTACCTGTCATATTTTCTAGTACGTGACCGAAAATGAGAACTTTATTCCGTTTCGTTTGTCCACAGTAGCTTGTGAAAGTTGACTATTTTTTCTGACGAAGAGGCTGGTCAGCGGTCCGATTGATCGTATAGCTTTTTAAAACCTTATTTTTTTACCTTTATAATGGCAAACTGTAAAATTTGATTGATGACCGTTCTAGAAAAAGTATTCAAATATAATGTCAAGCAATAAGCGTACTTCTACATCGCGAAACCGCGATAAATAACTCTAGCAAAGTCGAGCCATCTATTTCACGCGCGGCCCGCTTGTATTAATTTCACACTTCCGTGAACACACAACTTTGGTATCGGTAAATTTGCGTTTTGGAGAAATAACCTATTGAACGTTTAATGATATATTATTATTTATTGCACTTTTTTAAAGACTAAACGATCGAAACATCTTCCATATCTGCAACACACAACGCAAACAAGATTGCGAAAAATGGTGTTAAATGCGGCTCAGATTGCCGAACGTCAAATACGTCTAGCATGGTACAAATTGTTTCGCAAAATTTCCTCTTAAACTCGCCTTTCTGCGATTTTTCAAAAGATGACCCTTTTAGATTAATTGTCATTCTATGATATCCTATAGTATTTAAAATTTTAGGATGTATGTCCAGCATGAGCAACTCATGAGAACACTGGCATTCGTGACCGACATGAGAAATCAACTTTCAAGAGATGTAATATATTAACGTAATTGACAACCAAAACAATAATTAATGTGCTTTGGCACGTGACGTCTTTGATAATCTCAGGGAAAATCCAGTGGAAAAACCGTATCAACTACAATGTCTGCACGCGAATACAGGGGATCGAGGCCATAGCTATGGGTTTAATAATGCGCGCGAATAGAAGAGAGACAATTTTCATTGCTAAACAAAGGGTATTGTAATAAAGGAAGTTTGAAAGCCAACCGAGTTCTGTAAATATACTTTAATCTTGCTCAAACGCCCTACAAGCGACAGCTATATAATTCCTATATTGTAGCGTGCGGATAGCCATGCATACTTAATGCTTTACACTTCACTGCTATCATCTTTTGCTGTATTTCGAAAAACAATGCTTTTACAATATTTTCAAAACAAAAATATCTATTTAGGGTTTAATTTGTGGTTGCGCGGATTATGTTAATTAGGTAGGATTAATACACTTCCTTTGAATATGTGTTCACACGTCGTATTACGCTAGATACTGGTTGTTGGATAAGTAAACGTCACGCAAGCTTGTTCCTAAAGTTGTACTAAGGGACGGACCATTAGATATTTGAGGGGGCGGTTGCAGCTTTTTTCCATGCACGAATTTTTTTTTGGACGCACAAGTTGTGCACGCTTTTTTTTTTGCTAGTTAGACCCTTGCAGGAATTTTTTTTAAAGTAGTTTTTAAAAGGATCTTTTAGGTTTTAAAAGGATCAAAGTACAACTTTGAAAAGTGGTTACAGCATTAAATAGCAGCAGCTCATTTAAAGTTCATTCACTTGAAAAAATTGGAGCATGCCATGTTCTATCAATTTGAGCCGCTGTTAACTGTCACTGGAAACACCTTTTCATCTACATCATCTTTGACATGAGGTACAGGCAGCTGGAGGGAAGGTAGCCCGGAGAGGTGGAAAGCTGGTTGGTAATCTGAAGGCCTGTTCCGGGGTTGTGCCTCTCCCATATCCCATCATAAATGTGCCACACTCCCATTCTCTTGACAGCACTGCGATAGTGCTGTCCATTGAAAAAAGTGACGCCAACCAGAGAATATCTAAAAAAGTTAAAACAAATCAACGTATTTATCTAGATCCTTCATCCCTGCAAATCAACAAATTTCAATTTTTAAGCAATAATTCCCATGCGTTCGCACAGTACAAATAGTCACTGTTTTGGAATCATTATGCACATAATACGCATGGTACAAATACTAAACCGTAAGTGAAAAAATACGTACATTTCCCCTTGTAGCACAACTGTTGGCGGCAGGTGGGCAGCATGAGTAATAATCCCGCTCTGCGAAAAGTACTCTAGGGAAATGGGAAGGAACACTGGAAGTGTTCCACTGCTGAACATCCGTTGTGTGAACTGTCTCTTTCCCGCACAGAAATGCTGGTACTGCTGACTAAAAAGAGAGACATTTTTAATATAAGATATCATATATTAAAGATGTTTTTATGTTTTACCAACTGTGATTTAATACTCACACAACCTGACCAGATGTGTGAACTGTGTCTATGATGCCCACGTAGCACGGAGAACCAGGGACGACATGTGTTAGTGTTGCACCACAGGTAGTCTGTCTGCAATCTGTTGCCGTCCAGTCATCTAGCGCATGTTGAATAAGGGCGGAGGAGGTATACCTGTATCACTGTAAAAAAATGAACTCTCCTCAAAAATCTGTGCTTGCAAGATAATTTATTTTGCTTCGAAACATTGTTCAACAAATGACAAGTTTTACGCGAAGCTCAATTTATATAAAGATAGCAATTTTATACCTTAAAGATATGCTGTACGACGAGAAGTCCTTCGTAGGGCATGGACAAGCTAAAGCGGAGCATCTGCTTGAATACGATGATGATATTGCAGGGTACAGGCGTGAGATAAACAGATCATCTTCGTTGCCCCACAAGTCAAGAGCTGGCGAATTGAAATTAAAACGTCCAGGGAATAAAGACAGCCATAACAGTTTACCATCAGAATACAAGCGCTGGTCAAACAAATGTTTAATCTGGACAAGATGGGTGGCATAGCTTTCAACACAGCTAACAAGCTGATCATAAAAAGTGTTATGATCACTCAGGAGAACATAAAATATCGTCAAGTAATTGTCAATAGGACAAGTGTTCTTCAGGAGTTGAAGCTGGGGATAGTTGGTATTAAACACTGCTCCCCCCCACGGAGGAACTGATAGTGGTTGAAGTTTCTGTGTTGATGGGAATAAAGAAGTATTTACAGGTAACGATGACGCTGGAGGAGAGAGATACTGCATCCTGACAAAGGCTCGTGTCTGTGCCTGTGGTGTTACAGTTTCTGCTTTTCTAGGAGATTTCGATAAAGATGCATAAAAGTGTTGCTTGACATCTTCAATTTTCTTAGCCTTCGTGTATCCCTTTTTTCACATTCTGCTTTGGAGATGCCCATCTTTCCATGAGATAGAGGTGAAGCTGTGACACGTACAATTTACTGAGGCTGTTGGAGGAAACGAGGTTTGGCCAGTCTATATCGCCAACGGCCTTTGCTTTTTCAATTGCTTTTGTATTGGCAGTCGAATTTTTTGAGATGGTGGCTTTTAATTTCATGTCGTATCTCCGTTTTATTTCTGCTTGTATAGCCTCTTGAAGGTCTTCGCCAGCGTAGACCTCGACGAAACTGTTTAAATTTGTCATGTACTTTGAAAGTGTGTTGTTTTTGTCAACAACAGAAACTGAAACACTGCCATCACTTTGTTTTTCTTCGTGAATTTCTAATTGTGGTTCCCCATGTTGTTCCATCATTTTATCTAGCTGCTTTCTGGGACAAAATCATCGACTTCTCTAGCTGTTGCATCTTTCATGATCTCTTTATTTAATACATCTCTCATGTCAGTTATGTCGCCATCAAGAACTTGTTTCAGGGAGCAGTAGTGGAAGCCCTTGCGATCAGCACTGTAGTCAGGAACTGGAGGAGGAATACGAGACACTGGTTTACCTCTCCAACCATCTTGAAGAAGATCTTGGTTCTCTTTTTCTTTGTGGAAAAGACAGGTGGTATCTTGCTGATGTTTCTCTGTGCAGCCATTCCTGATACCCTCACAGCCATTGTCATAAACATAGTAATGAGACTGGAAAAACCCTGGAGAAGTTTAAAGTATTCACTGCCAGCACAACTGGATAAAATTGATGTAGAGCTAGCATTCAAGCACTTCATCATGAAGTTCTCGTCGAAAAAAAACTGATGATGAATGTGGTAACTTGGTGTTCGTGCATGAATAGATGTCCCGAGGCAGGGTTTGCCATTATAACGCTGGCAAACGTCTGAAGCACACTGTTTAGAAGCCTTAACAGCTCTCTCCTCTTTGACTCTATTTACCTCATCTTTGCTCAATTCTTGTATGCATGTTTCACCATCACTTGATATCAGCGTTTCACGATCATAACAAATTGGAATCGCCCTCCCATCTCCTAGACATTCATTCAGTGACCGCATTACACGTTCAGCTACATGTGAAGATGAATCACCTGTAATATACATGTAAAAGTGCCAATGAGCATAATGAGAGGTGGCCAAACACCAGCTGTTTTACAACTCTGAACTCCGGCTCTGGCCTGTTGGTTAACAACTTGAAACATAGTCTACCTGGGGATTATTTGTTCAACCTTGTTCCCATAGTTACCAGTACTTCAAGGTTATTATTTGTGACCCACACGTTGCTGATACTTGTCAACTTGGTCAAAATTGTCATATTTTTTTGTAATTTTGACAAGCCAGCAAACTCTGCCTCGGCTGGCCAAAAACACTGGAGTCACGGCATACATAACTCTGACCTCCGGCGCACAGCACTAGTGCCAATCGGTCCAATATATACTGTATATTAAACTCAAGTGTAAAAGCTACTTTACTCTGACTATAAAAGAAACATCAAGGACTTGTTTTTCTTCTATTATAAAGCCAATATTTTGAATATGAGTGTGTTCTTAAACCTAGCACCACAGCATACAGCATTTTATTTTATATCCAGGTGATCAGCCTGATGTGCCATTAAATAACCCTTTAATAATAAATGGTATTATTGATAGAAAAGTTTCTAAAAATCAAACCATTAAACTATTAAGGTATATTACCTGGTGCATAGTGAAATCTGCTTTGAAGATCAAGTCCATTAATCATGAAGCTCTCAGCAAGACGCAATTGAGTCATTCTTTCGTGGCTACCAACACCTGGGCCAGCATCTGAGGTTTGGATGTCAATAGGCCTATAAATTATTAAGGTAAATATAGGCAATGGTATCATGATACAGTACATCACATAATGGTTCACAAAAATTACACTTTCAATGAGCCTAAGAAATCAAGACTGACGATTACACCTAATTTTAACATATAATTATATGTTAAAATTAGGTGTAATCGTCAGTTGAAAACATTATGTTAAAATTAGGTGTAATCGTCAGTTGAAAACATTATACCTGTGCTGAGGGAGTTCATTATTTTCAAGGAACAAGCGAAGGGTTTTACAACTGGAAGAAGCCAATTTGTTCTTTTGGATGAAGTCTTCAATGTCTTCTTTCACATTCTCCTCTAGGGAACAGGCTACAAAAACAGGAGGAAAGCTTGTATTTTATATTGTCAAGTATGAATCGGGCGGGCATGTTTCACTTTCTCAGGATTTTGTTTGAGAGAAAATATCAGTTTCGTCTCACTTGCCATGCAAATTGTAAATGAATGTTGCTTAATCGGAAATTTTCGCCAGATGGTGTATAAATATCCTGTACATCTGTTGAAGTATAAATATCTTCCAGCTCTTTCTTTTCTTTTGAAGGATTATATGGATGATTTTTATACAGCAACAAATACAGAACATACTATTGTTATTTATACTCACAGATGTCGGTAAGCTTCATTTTAATATCGGTAATTTTGATAAAATCTCCTCCAATAATGGGTGGCTGTTGTGGGAATGTCTGCCGAAGGCGCTCAAGCAGTCTTCCAGTCGTTGAACAAGAATTTCAGTCCTTAATATTTCCGTTTCATATGATCTCCTCCATCTGTCACTCTAACATAATCTCCAGGAATGGACATCAGTTCATATTGTAAGAGGAGTCTCTGAGACAAATCAAGAATGTTATGACTTCATTGGATAAGTCGTTTATCCCCCCTGAAGTGGAAAGATCATCCCCAAGTTCATGTTCCTTTCTAAACAGGTACCTTGTGGCAAACATATCATTATGCCAGTTTGTAGCACTACTTGGGTATATGTGCTTTGGCTTGCATGTTACTGTCACGGTTGAATCTGTCATTGTAAATTTGTCTCTTCCTTCTTGTTCAATTTCCTTCATGTTATTTACAATTAAAATGACACCTGGGCTTACATATCCTGCACTGTCTGGGTAATCTGAGGCGGGTAGGTCAAATGGTGATTTATTAAGTTGGATGGGACGGTGAAGTGGTCTTGAAAATCCTTCAGACGTACCACACCGTACATATGCTTTGTCATCTATAGCTCTTCTAATAACATATCCACTGTTATTTAATACATTGCCAAATGCAAAACGTGTGTAATTCTTAATGTGGGCCCTGTTGTAGTGCACATTTATGTGCACCTGTTTCATGTTTTTCTGGGCTCTCACAAAAGACCACAGATTTTGTCCACGGTGTTGCTTAGCTTGATGACTACGCTTGTTCTTGCATCGTCCCCAGGACCTCACAGTCTCACTGCTTTTGATGAGCTTCTTTGAATGTGCCTTTAGGTACCTGTTTGCTATCCTCAACATGTCCTTCTTGTGAAGTCTCTTTGCATGGTTCTCTATATACCCTGTGCCTTCATCGCCCCATCTTCTGCGGTGGGCTTTCAACTATTCTTCCAAGACTTCGTATATTGCTCTTTCAGACCCTCGGTCAATTCTGTATTTGCCCTTGTTTTTACCCTTTTGAGACCGAAGTGATAATTTCCAAGAAACAAAATTCCTCCTTGCTTTTCTTTTCATCATGCCAACTGGTCTCTGCCTGAGTTTTTGTAATCGCTGCCTTTTTACGTTTAAGTCATACTCTATTAAGTCTTCTATTTCTTCACTGGCCAGGCGCTTTCTTTTTCTTTCAAGAATATTCTCATTATTTTCAATAATGTTTTCGAGTCTAATAACAGCCTCTGCTACTTGACTTTTGACTGACTGCATGGAACCTTCCTCATTTAATAACTCTGCCTGTATCAAAAAATTATCTACTTCACTTTTTATCTCATTCACAGTCACCGAGGTATAGCCCATGACATTATCCAAGACAGTGTTTGAGTAAATGGAAGCTAGAATAAACTGCACAATGGCCCTGTCCCTCGAGGATGACATCAGCTTCAGCAAAGTTGGAATATTTCCAGCAAGTACTGAAAGGAAAACTGTATGACTTTTCTCATCAGACAATCTGAAGACTTTCTCTAGTGACTCAAAAAAATCCAGGTGCTGCACTGGTTTCTCAAGAAGGCACACAAACCTAAAGCAGGCAAAAGTCTAATTGACACACTGTGACTGTAGAGTGTAGATACCAAAAGTGATAGAATACACCCTTTCGATAATTACGTCACAAACCTTTTTTTGGCCTGGTGGCCTCACTGCCATGTATTGTCAGCCAATCGCATTTCCGTATTGAGACATGAGAGCGAGGCAGGCCAAAAAAGTATTTGACGTATAAATTAATATCGAAACAATTCGAAAGGGTGTATTATTGCGCTCAATAGTGAAATAGTCAATAATTAGTGACTTGGTCATTGGGGATAAAGTATTTGCAAATGCAGCAGAATAGGAATTGCGCTCTTCATTAAAATGGCATGACTTATTTTATATACAGTTTGGAAAGACGTTAATAATATTTATAAAAGTAAAGTATAATAAAATTTGTAAATACCTTTTTCCTTGATTGTGAACTATTACAACAGGAATTCCCTTCTTGGACAGAATGAGGTTTCTGAATTGTACCCGTGCACTCTTTTGGTTTGTAGAGTTGGCAATGGAAGGAACTTTTGCCGCGTATTCTTCATAAGAAACGTCAAATGGCAGAATCTTGTGAATGGACAACTCATCCAAAAGGCATGACAGTGCTGTGAGTTTTTTTATGGATGACTCAGAAATCGAACTCTCTATGCTCTGTCCAATCTTGTTTTGACATTCAGCTACTGTCACACTGTTATGGGATAGTTGAAAGTGTTTCAGAGACATTTTTATCTCGATTTTGATCGATCATGAATCGCCATCTTGAATTTTCCCTGACTCGTACCCAGTACTCTGTATATATATAAAAAGTACCCGACCCAAACTCAAACAAAACTGGAACCGGGTGCGACGGAAAATATGATAAAACTAAAATTTGTCGCTATAAATGTCTGAGAACATTGAACATAGCGAATTTAAGACATTTCTTTCGAAAGTAGATTTGCATGAAAAGTGTTGTAACTTTTTGACTAATGGCATAACGCGAATTGAACACTTGCAAGATATAAAAGAAGACGACATTGGACAACTCAATCTCACGGTATTTGAATGGCGGCGACTTCAGCGCGAGGTTACTGCTTGGAAGTCCAAAGTCTCAACCAAAGAAACCGCAGCCGATAAGCCTGGATTTAAAACTTCTTCAGCATCTGAGATAATTGCCCTACCAAAAGCCAAAGTTTCCATACACGGGATGGAAAGGGACATATAGTCGTGTCTGTGGAGCAACTAAAACGGAAGTTCAAAAATTTATGGTATGAATTGCCATTAAATCCGTCCCAGGTGTTTTCAAACTCCGTAATATTGAAAATGGCCCAGGAGAGAATGCAACACGAGAAATCGTTGCGTGCCTGCGAAATGTGGTGCCGAGCTCAACGCAAAAAGAGAACTGTGGTTATGTTAGCAGCTGCACAGAAACCAGTAATTTCAAAATGGACCCATTATTTCAAAAGTCAAAGCATTGTTGGCCTCTGTGAAATTGCAGATGTGCAGTACCCTGCAGTGGTGGATTTCATGAAGATCAAAAAGGACAAGTCATGTATCCCTCCGAAGGCTCTGTATGAAATGTTTGGTCTGTATCTTGTACTGTTGGAAGAAGCCAGTGCATTCTCTGACGATGCACTTGGAAAGTGTAACCAGTATGTAACAGATTGTCTCATTGGTGGTGGAGAAACACCAAAAAGAGGTACAAAAATCTGTATTTCTAAATCATTAACAATTCATGAGCAAAATAAATTATGGTTAAACATTCACCATAATTATCAACTCCAAAAAATCACACAAAATGGGTTGGATAATCTTGACTTGAATAACCCTAATCACAATCAACAATAACCAGAAGCACCTATATATAAAATCAATTCACATTGTTGAAATGTGGAACTTGGAGGGGGCATTGGATAACAAATTTTAGAAAAATCATACAATTTTCTTTAATTCAATACAGGTTACAAGTCGGAGTATAATTTTTTTAGTAACGAAGCCTTGCCAGCACTCCAAATAGTAGATGGAGTGGTTAAGGAAAAGGTTGCGGAAGCCAATGACATCCTGGAAAAACCCGAGAGAAATATGGGTATTGTGTAGAGTATAAAAGGCCAAAAGAAAGGCACAGAAAAGAAAAGCGAAAGCAAAGGCAAGAGCAGAAACTGGAGAGTCATCCAAGGAATGTTCTATTGTTGGAGTGAAGGAGGCAGGTCAGGTTGCTGTGGTAGAGTTACTTGCCAGGGAAGATTATGACAGCAGTGAAAGTGAAGCAGATTCGATACTAACAATGGAAGAGGAAGAATGTTGAAAAAGTTATATATATATTATTTATATATATATATATTTATAGTATTTTCATATTTAAATTTTCTATCAAAGTAAACATTTCAAAACCTTTCAAAGGCATTATTTAATATATAAATTAATATTAGAATATTTAACAGTATATAATTATGCATTATCGCTAATTTGTTTACAGTATATTAAAGTTGATTGACGCATTAGATTGTGATATAAATATTTTATGGCGCCATTTCTCTTGGATATTTTGGTTTTAATATTGACCATATGACTATTGCAAAGGTACAAAACAGCAAAAAGAATATTTATCATTTTTATATGGGGATTGTTAATGTTTTTCATGTCATATTAAATATAAATTAATCTACTTTTTACTGTTATAAAATTTTATTTGTGGTTCTATTGCCGTATTGTGAATTTGTAGACTGACAGAGTGACTAGCCTACAAACCAGGCGCTTGAGCTACCTCACCACAAGCGCCTGCTTTGCAGGCTAGAGAGTGACAGCTTTCGCGCGCGCGCTCAAATTAAATATAAAGTTGCCCATTCGCAGGTTTCGCCTCCCTAATTTTTGAAACGCCTGCGGATAAGGCAGCTTTATAATATAAATATTAAGATTGTGTCATCGCAAATTCAAAAAACTTCGCACAATGAGTTCATCTGAATTGTCACAACATTTTATATACTCTTCACATTTGATTTAATATCCAGGAGTTCCAAATAGGTCAAATAGTGGTTTAAGAAATGGAGTTTGCACGAATTTTTTTTTTTAAGTTTTCCGCTCGCACGATTTTTTTTTCTTAGGTTAAAAGCTTGCTCGAATTTTTTTTTGGGATTTCTGCAACCACCCCCTCAAATATCTAATGGTCCGTCCCTAAAATCAACTTGTTTACTTAATACGGTTTTTCCCTGAGATTAGCAAATGACGTCACGTGCCAAAGCACATTAATTATTGTTTTGGTTGTCAATTACGTTCATATATTACATCTCTTGAGAGTTGATTTCTCATGTCGGTCACGGATGCCAGTGTTCTCATGAGTTGCTCATGCTGGACATACATCCTAAAATTTTAAATACTATAGGATATGGTAGAATGACAATCAATCTAGAAGGGTCATCTTTTGAAAAATCACAGAAAGGCGAGTTTAAGAGGAAATTTTGCGAAACAATTTGTACTATGCTAGACGTATTTGACGTTCGGCAATCTTGTTTGCGTTGTGTGTTGCAGATATGAAAGATGTTTTGATCGTTAAGTCTTTAAAAAAGTGCAATAAATAATAATATATCATTAAACGTTCAATAAGTTATTTCTTCAAAACGCAAATTTACCGATACCAAAGTTGTGTGTTCACGGAAGTGTGAAATTAATACAAGCGGGCCGCACGTGAAATAAATGGCTCGAGTTTGCCAGAGTTATTTATGGCGGTTTCGCGATGTAGAAGTACGCTTATTATTTGAAATTATATTTGAGTACCTTCTCTAGAACGGTCATGAATCAAATTTTACAGTTTGTCATTATAAAGGTAAAAAATTAAGGTTTTAAAAAGCTATACGATCAATCGGACCGCTGATCAGCCCCTTCGTCAGAAAAAATAGTCACTTTCACAAGCTAATGTGGACAAACGAAACGGAATATACTTCTCATTTTCGGTCACGTACTAGAAAATATGACAGGTAAAAACGGTCTTTCAAAACAATTTCATTTACATTACTGGTTAATTAAGCGACCAAAACGCTTTTTGTTTACAAACTTGTCATCCCAGCTCCAGTTTCGAGTCAATCTGGAGCTGGCTCCAGTTTCGCCAATCTGGAGCTGTCAATCTGGAGCCAACTGGCTCATCGTCCAAGTCCGACGCATATGAATTTACATCTTACGCGACATAATCCCATTAATTGCTAGTATGCTTTTCCATATATAGTATCTATATTGTAATGAACAAACCCGAACTCAGTAGACTCCTTTCTGATATTATTTCAGGACTAGTAATGAAGAACGTTTCAATTATACAGTACTGTCCAGAATCATGCAACAGACAGTTTTCAAATAATCCGTCCTATTAACAAATAAGCAATAAATTCATACATAGTGTTTCTTGTAGATTTAAATATCATACCTGAACACGTTCCAATTAACGCTAATTCGTTGTTTGATGTTTTCAACTTGGGAACTAACAAATGTCCAACAGTATAAACGCACAGTGCTGTAGTCTTTTAACGTATTATCTTACGAAGTATCAAAATACAAATTCCTGACATAGAATTAATTATTGACATTGCTATGCCTATTAGCATTCCATTGCTAGTTGTTTTCATAATTTCATCATTCATACAAAACTGATTACCTGGAATCGCTTGATTCATGTTGAACTATTGTGCTGATGGCAAGGATGTCTGAAAGCAGCAGGGCTGGCGCAAGTCCGGGAGGTTTAACAGATCTTAGCACTTCGGGTTTTCAAACACGAATTTTGTGCTCCATTTGCCGAGTGCGCATGCCGCGTTAACTGTTCATTAAACCAGGAAAGTAAAATTAAAGTCATGCAGGCAAGACCAAGAAGTTACTACGTGTAACAGTACATTTAAAATTAAACGACGTGTAACATTACATTTAAAAAGCAAACTTCTGCTGTTTTCGAAATTATTGTTGTTATTTGCCATAGAACTAATTCATAGAACTACAACATGCTAAGTTAAAGTCGAGAAGTCATGGATTTATAAAAACTGAGATTATTACATTTACGCCGGGGTGCTCTATCAATAAATAATGGTAAATATAGATAGTGAAATGTGTGTTAATCCGTGTGTATAAATTGGATTGTACATAGTACAATTTTGGCTTCTCAAAATACATATTTTATGTACATATAAAATGTCTCAATGAAAATAGATTTCGGAGTATCTTCAAATTCCACTTTATTGGTGGTGTTTTATTTTGAGTTCACGAGGCTCTGATCGGATTCAGTTCAGAAGACAAAATTCGTTACAGTTTAGTCCTGTTTTAATACTTCGTCCTGCATGGCTGGAATAAGACCCTTACGGAAAGCGATAGAAAGCAATTCCTCTGCATCTTTGGTATCTGGATATTCACGAATGGCCCACTTGAGATACAACGAGAACTCATTCCAGTCCACTCTGCCATCTTGATCCATATCAATTGCTTGCAATGCACGTTTGGTAGTTTCACATCTGTAACATCCAAAATATGGCGCCATGAAGCCGTTATAAAACGCATCAAATTCTAATTGGTCATCCTTCTCACCATCTCGTAAATCCCAGACGTCCCACAATTTACGTATTTCAGCAATCAGCATCTCACCATGAGGTGTTTCTGGCTTTTCATCCTCAATCGCCTTAGCCATTGCTTCGGTAAGTTTTCCACCAGACCGATCAAATAAGATAGCCAGACCAACTTTACTCATGTATTCTTCTTTTCTATTTTCATGAAGATCTTCCAACATGACTTGAAGCATTCTCTGAGCTAGCTCTTCTGTGAACTGAGTATTTTCACCAAACAATGTGTGTAGTCTTTCCACAACCATTCTTGGTGTTGCTAATGTTGTCATTCTCATCAGTGGTTCTTGTCCAAAGAAAGTTGCCATACAGAAACAATCATCTTCAGGACTTGAACCCATCGCACCATCAAGGACAAGATCCAGTGCTCGTTCGCCATACACAGGTTGTTTAGGATGTGGTTCACGACCGGTTGTTATTCTTGTCACTTCTTGAGCAGCTCTACGTAGTTCAACACAATTATATTGTTTCAAGATATGTTCATTTCCCAAACGTATCATATTTAATAAGGTCACACTAGAACATGCATGACCTAAGGCTGCTCCTTCTTCACATACACTACACCAAATACCTGTAGCTCCATTCATAAGACATTCCAACTGACTGACTTGAGCCAATCCCCACTTCTCGTGAATATGAGCTAACAAATGACCATCTTGAAAACCACATTTATCCATTTCTTGACGCACTGCGGCGGTCCAAGCAGCAAGCTGATCTGGCAGGTAGTCTCCGGTTGGATCTTCAAATATCAAACCAAAAGGACGTTGGTTTGCTGGCAATGATGAAAGATATTTAACAACTTCAAGCACACGCCTTGGTTTATTGATCATGGCTTCAGGAATATCACGAAGGTTGATAAAAATTTTAGCATCTTTTGAAAGATTTTCTCGAATCCATTCCATTCTTTGTGAGAAAAGTTTGGTAATTCTGTTCACGTTGAATACTTTGTAGTCGATGCTGGAATAAAACAAATCAGCTTCAATGATTGGATTTCGAATACCCAATTCTTTCATTTTCCTCAAGCCAATAGGAATGGTTTCAGTGTCAGGAACTCTGCTTTGACTGTTAATCGATTCAACAAACTCGGTAAAGGCGTAAAATTTGCTGAAGTCCTCTCCTTTTTCAGCCAGTTGACGGATAAATGTATCTCCAACACGGGTCATATGGGAAAACGCTGTTACAATGATATGTTGGAAACCAACTTTCTTTATCTAAAATAATCAAATATAATTTTAACGAACGTGTGTTATATATTACAGTATCACAATTTAATGTTTTTAATTGCTGTATTGTGAGTATGACTTCGATAACAAAACATTGGTTCTATTATCCAGTTTAGCCATTTATATCAATGACAATGTAAATTAAAGTGCATCAGTTTCCGTTTCTGTTTAGAACAAAAAAATAATCGTTACCATGGACCAAAAATGAAACCTTGTGAGTTACGGAATTATATGGTGTTTGTCGGGAATCTGCATAATTTACTATCGCTACTTCGCTAGAGCAGCACAATTTTAGAAAATATTCGGCTCGTGCAAGTGACGTCACGACTCATAATTGTTTGGCCTCCAGCACTTTGGGTGGCAAATTCCACCATTTCCATTGGACAAATCCAAGTTAATTGTAATCTATTCAGCAATGCTCGCCTCATCTTTTCAGTTCAATTGAGGTATTGGGTTGAAAATATTGGTCTGAACCGACATGGCGCGGTTCCATGAAGCTGTCGGCGCCCAAACCGTACGAATTTCCTTGTTTTCTCTTTCGGCCCTTCTTAATGCCATTTCTATACCACGTGCAGATACACAATCTACGTATACATGCATGACCTAATTATACCGTAATTCTACATAATTGACCCATCAAGTCCCGTGTTCGGATTGTTTAGCTGCTTCCACTAACGTTGGCATCAAAATCAGAATCATACTCCCATGCCCACATTGGACACACCCGGGCCTATAGATGGAGAGAACCAACCAACCACCGTCAGTAGAGGGGCGACCGTCCTGACCCAGTAAATCAACCGGGGGAGGTTGTTAGGAGCTCCCATTTTCAGGACTGTCACTCTCCACTAGGTGATTTTACAGAAATATTTTATACCGTCGTGTGGCTGCCTTTGCGGCTCTGCTTGGCCGTTTTGGTATGGTACGTGATCATGGTTATGTTCTGACTGGTCGTCAGCTGCTGGTGATGCTGCTGGTGTTGGTTGAATAGGATATCGCTCCTCGTCTGCCACACCTGCGGTGTGGTCCTTAATAGTCGTACGCCAAATTTTCTTAATAATTCGAGTTCTAGACATGTTAAAACAACAAAGTATACACCAAAATACTCCTCGTTGTTCAAGGATTCTAGCAATATATAGCTTGTCTTATACCTCTCAGTTTTTCGCAAGATATAAGCGAAAACATATATTTTCAGTTTTATTGTAACAATAAGACTAACAGCGGCTTAAATTATGATGCTCGATTCGACTGGTTTACTTTAGTTCATTACTTGGCTAGACCCTTCAACGGGAGACCTTGAAATTGCCTAATAAAGCGCAATGTCAATACATCTGAACTGAGAAGAGTACTGCACACAAAAATAACCATCAAACTATACCAATAGCCATTTACCGGCTTTTTTGAAAGATTCAGAGAAGGATGAGAAGAGGTTGTAGCCACTGACCTGACCTATACTAAATGGACTGAGCGCGCGATCTATTTTATCAGGAGCTCGGTGTCCTCGCCACTGCTGACGTCATATAGGTCCTTGCTCTCATGCGTAAAATTGCTGACATACAAATTCGTTGATAAACGGCTCGGTTCTATATTTTTATATGTTTCAAACTCAAAAAAATCGTTAATTTTATGTTTTTGAGAAGAGAAATTGCTGCGAAATCATTGTAGAAAGTAAGTCAGTTTATACTAAATGTGATCTTTATGAAATTGGCGGGCTGTCAAGTATGTTTTCAACTCTCAACTAAAGCCGTATACATGTTTAGAAAAAAGTCTCAAATAGCCGTGGAAAACTCCACAAAAACAGTCTTTTACTCAGTATAATACCAGGAAAGATTGTCGGCAAATATTTTTCATGTCAACAGAAGGTTAATACTTACATAACACGACAAATTTTATGGGAAAACTATAGCATAAATACCAGCAATCAACGATGACCCGAAGCTCTTGTTGTGGTCGCGTATAAAAACCATAGGATTAGAATGCTCTAAATGTCGATCTGCGGCAAAACTCGCCCCATTCCACTTAACTTTGTCGCGCGCCGCATGCGTCGTCCATATTGAATGGCACTGAATAGTAATAAAACATAAGGTTGGCAACTATATCATGGCTTACGAACATACGACTTAAACCAATAGCAAAATACTTTGTTTTTAGAAATAAAACATGATAAAAAATTGTAACATATCAAACCCTGATAATTTTACTATCTACTCACAAAAAAATTAGTTGCAATAGTGCCGGAGAGCTGAGAAATTTGCATATATTTGCGAGGTTTCGGCGAGAAATTTCTTGTCTCTATGCGGGATGCCAGAGGGTATCGTATACGTCATATTTTCAAAAAATTTCCAGTGATCCAATTGGTTAAAAAATTAACAGTTTATGACGTATCTAGGAGTGAAAATTTGGCAACCGGGGGGGTTGAACTAAAACAAAACAAATAATGATAATGAGCGCTAGCATGCATGTTTTCACATTTTTGGCAAATGTCCACTCTCTCCGCGGAGGCTGTGAGCTATTAAAAATAATTAGTCGTTTTTAAAAGTGAGGTCTCGAGCAATTTCATTAGTCTTACACGAAGTTTTGAGAAGGGGGAGCGCAAATTTTTAATAGTGAGGTCTCGAGCAATTTCATTAGTCTTACACGAAGTTTTGAGAAGGGTGGAGGAGCGCAAAGAATGAAGGGAAGGAGCACAAATAGCACAAATAATAGCACAAAATTTAAATCACATTAAATAGCACAAACAATACTAACTTACCATCTATACTAAGATTCTGCATTGACGTTTCAAGAGATTCCGTGTCGCTCTCTGATTCCGCCATGTTGTGTTCACAGAACCGCTACTTTGTTCACAGAACCGCACATTATATGGCAGAGGCTTCCCTCATAATTCTCCTCCTTCCCGTCTTTCCCCGCGCGCTCAAATTTTCCTGAAAACTTCGTGTAAGACTAATGAAAATGCTCGAGAACTCACTATTAAAAACGACTAATTATTTTTAATAGCTCACAGCCTCTGCGGAGGAGAGTGGCAAATGTCTAATAGTCGGAGCGGGGTTTTCAAGTTAAAACGGTTAGTTTTCATATAAAGCATGTTGTAAACTACAAACATTACCAGGTAGGATAAATTAGTTATTTTAAGATGTTTTTAATCGTCTATGAAATCCATTTATTCGATGCATGAATTTGATATTATTTTTTGACATTTGTTTTCTCAGTTTTCGGCTGCATGTAGAGTCGTAGAATGTTAGTTTTTCGCACCGCACGATGATGGAAATGGCTGTTTGCTCTTCGAAACTCATATATAAATGTTCTAGCAGTTGTGTTTTGTCGAATTGACTAGAGTATCTTGTGTTTCGTATCTGTTTTTACAAACAATTTGGGCCCGGGTGTAAAAAGCAGCCAGAACGATAGCACCTCTCGCAAGGTCTTCCCTGATTGGTTGAAACCTGATTGGCTAGCGAGCGTTTCAGAGCGGTCCGGATTTTTGCATCCGGCCCGCTTTGAAACTCATCCGGCCCGCTCTGGATTACGCGACAAAACACAGGAGTGAAACAATTTTTAGATTAAAAAATCTACCCAAAAAGTTCAAAAAGCTAGCCTAACGATAGTTAGAGTACAAAAATGAATTGCATTAACTCTAAAGGCTTCATACTAAGCACGATGCGCCGAGAAAACTAAAACATTTGTTTTAAATGCTCATGTATTTCAGTATTTGGGCACATTAAAGTTAAAAAAGTACAGTTTAAACAGATATCATAGCAGAAAAAGTTTTATCCATACATAAAACTTAAAAACATGCACCAAATGTAATGATAACATGATTTTTCTGCCCATTTGTTAAGTACTTTTCGTATACATATTGTAACAAAAAGAATTAAAGCCTTGGCCCTTGGCAAACAAAGTTGAGGCTACATGGTGAAACGACCAGAAAAAGATTACAGCATACCTTCTTCATTGCCCAGTTTTAGTAGAAAGCGTTGATCGAAGTCAAAACACATGCATTCACTGCATGAATCACTTTATGAGTTTTTTATGGGCAAAGCAAGTTAACACGAAGATATCCTTGTCGAAGCAAAAGTGCAAAACTGAACACCAGAAAACCAGGCCGGCAAAACCTTTCATTCCTATGCTTTTCTGCTGCCATATTTAAAAAATATCGTGTACATTTTTACAGAAACTATGTTTTTTGTGAGTTTCTTGCCAGTTTTCCTCTTCGTGTTTTTTTTCAACGTTCAAGTTTTGTCAGTCTCGCTTTGATTTCACAATTGCACTGATCTCAAATTATTTCGGTACACTGGAATTTTCAATTTTAATAAATTCTTAAATTTTGCATATGATAAAAAATAAACACGTTATTTACCGGCAGCGTCGGTCCGGATGAGAAAAACTGTGCCCTCGGTCTTGAAAACGTCCCTCGCCCTCCAGGCTCGGGCCGTTTTCAAGACCTCAGGCACAGTTTTTCTCATCCGAACCTCGCAACCGGTAAATAACATATATATATTATATGAATCCCTTTTTACGTCAAGGGCGTGCTTTACCTGTACCTGTTAGAGAGCGCATTGTAGAATTGTGGCTTCAAGGTAAAGGACCAACGGAAATTGGAAGGGAAATTCAACTGTCCAAAGGAACTGTTTTGAACATAATTGAAAGGTTCATCGAAACTGGAGGAAATGTAAATGCACGCAAGGTTACCGCGGGAATCTTGCCATCAAGGAAAGTTCTCATGATTCGCACATCCCTCATCAGCTTGGGTTTATTTAGTTTATAACTTTTATCCATGGCATATAGTCGTGGCGTCAGGCTTTTCACAAACTGGAATTCACTTTTCGTAGAGAAATCTTTCATCGATTCAACATGATTGGCGAGTTCAGTAACTGCTGTTGTCTTTTTCCTTAATTCCATTTTCAGGGCATTCAATTTGGTATTCTGGGTGTTTCTCCTTTAATCCACAGTACGTATAATCGGTGCATTTGTTCATGTGGCATGGGTTAATTGACTGGTTACGGTGGCCTTTGTGGTGGCAATTGCCACAAATAACTCTGGAATTTCCTATCGCTGGCGGTTGCCTTACTTGAATATCCATTGAATCAATATTCATCCGTAATTCTCGACATTCACGCTGCTCTTTTTCCAATTGATCTTTCAGTTTCGTACATTCAGATTGTAGCGATGGCAAAACATTCTAAAAGATAAATTTACGTGCACGGTTCTAGAAATTCAGTATGCGTAAGAAATACAGTATGTCAAAGCTATAAAGCAAAACAAAAAATAACTAAGGGTAATTTAAAGTGAAGCTAGCCTTACCTTTCGCGCTTACGGCTGGTTTTCAGCAGTGTTGCTTTCAGTTCTTCTAGTTCCACGGCTGGACACTGGGTGCAATGGAGAATCATCGTTCAGAATTTGCAACTTGTACAAAACTAAGCTTTTCGCGCCGATACAAGTGATAGATCACCACCGAACATAAAATCAATTTGATCTTTTGTAATTAATTTCAACTGCAACCTCGTGGTAAATCCACTTGCTTTTAACGTGTCGAATACTTTTGCACGAATACTTTCGTCCAATTCTTCGAACGTTTGAATCCACGAAGATAGTTCGGCCATTTATACAATATAAAACGAACTGTGTTGCATTTTACAGTGCGTCTAGGACTAGGGGGCACATTTTACAAAATAAGTCAATAAAATGCAAGAACAAAAATAGAACATTTGGCAAAAACAAGAGTAATAGCCAATCAAAGCAGTTTGCTCTCACGCATATGAATTTGCATGTTCATTGTTCATGTCCATTCTGTAAATTTATTGCCTAAACATGCATTTTGTTTAGTGGCCGATCACTTGTAAAACTTGTTTAACTAAAAATTTACTAGAGTTCCAACATTGACATTCATCGAAATCGCGCGCCAAGTTCACAAGTTCGTCAACAAAGTTCGTTACGAAGTTCGTCACGAAGTTACCGCCCAATATTCCAAAGTTGGAACGTATTAAAATAGGAAGTTGGCAACGAACTTGCGAAACTTCCGGTGTAAAGTCAGTTGAAAATGACTGTAAACAGTAAAAATATCACAGTTCTATAGCAAAATACTAGCCTGCGAAGCAGTCGCTTTATTTTTGAGTGGTTATTATAGCAAAATACCAACTTGTTCATCTTCAGCAAAATTACAAACTAGGTAAAAAATTATATGTCCAGCTGTAGGGCTGTTGAAACTCGTGAACTGAGTAAATGGCAGGATTCAATTGGTTTCAATCTAAGATGTTTTAGACTTAAATCGATCTAACCGTTCACAGTATTTCTTGGTTGTCCATGGCTCTCAAATATATTGAATAAACGTCAAAATCAAAAGATAAAAACATTTGCCACTCGTTTTTGCAAGATGAAAGCACATTTTGCGCCCGCGAACTATCATTCACTAGTCAGCGACGCTTTTATATATAAGGGAAATTTCGTGAGCTGTTGACCCAATTTTTTACCTTTATATGCGTTTTACTCTTTAGTTTCATCGGTAACCTATCTTCAAATTTTGACCACAAATTTTAATTTTGGTAAATTTTATATATTTCAATTTTTTACAAATCTGTACTGTGGAAATCTCACAAAAAAGATAGGTCACCAGATTCGTTTTTAAGATACAGACAATTTTGTGCGGATAATTAGCATGTTAAATGCTGTCGTCATGTTGACATGGCAACACTAACATTGTCAAGATCGAGTTCTAAATATTCCAGAGCTGTTGAATATCGCTGCCGAGTAGAAAAGAATGCGCTATCTGCATGAATAGACCTTTATTGTAGAGATGTTGGGAAAGTAGGCCCAACTGTAGGGAGCCACCTTAAAGCGCGTGAAAGAATTCGCTAGAACTTGTCAGAAAGAGAAATGAATGAGCTTCAAAATAATACAAAAATAATTTTCCAAGGATGAATACTGTATAACTTACATTCGTATTGCATTGAATCTCCGATATATTTCTCCGATATATAGTATAGCATCGATGATCATCGGTCGGCGTTTTGTTCGAAATCACTCGTGTTTTGGCATCAATTTGTGGACAAAATTTAAAGATGTAAAAAAAAGAAGTTAAAAAATTTCTATATACACCACAGCGGCCCAATCTTACCCTGTGTTATTAATTTATTAAGTTATATCTTTATATAATACTAATAGTATATTCAAAATATCTTTATATAATAGTATATTCAAAATCATTAGAAAATCCTTTTTGAGAACTTACATGTGTTTCCTGAAAGATTTTAACGAGAACCGGCCAAGGTTGGGGTTGACATGCATGGGGGTTAGCAACAGCAAATAATATAAGGCTGGAGACTTTGACGGTTAATTGGACTAATTAATAATAATAATAATAATAATAAAGACTTTATTTAAACTGTTAAAAATTCCATCAGCAAAGCTGCTGGTATAAACGGGAGAACAGTGATTACAATTATCAACGTAGCACTTATTTTATATACAATATAAACATGCATATTCTTATACACTATGACAAATATATGAGACTTATTGTCAAGTTCTAAAAGATGCGTATAAACAGTACGTTTAAAGTATAAACAGTACGTTTATTGGGACAAACGCTGACAGAAATCAATCGAATAACGCAAAGTACGGCCGTCCATAGTTTTGCTTCATCTTGTCTTTAACTGCTTTGAACGTATAACAATCTTCATCTCGACAAAAGAACCCGCAGCTAGGTCTCTGTCCATAGAACCAAAATGCCCCATGTTGGGTTGTTGTACAGACTGCAGATAGACCATGTAGACACTCCATCGTACTGCTTGTAAATGACGCTCAAGTCATCAAGATGTATACATCGCGTATACGTCACTGCAAGCACGCAAGGCTGAATTCACAGCGCAAGATGGCAAACATTTTCACAGTAATACAATGATTTTTTTTAACATTTTAAGGGACCGGTCATAAAGTATGTGTACTGGGGGGGTGGAGGGTAAGTTGGGGGGGTACGAAACAAATTATCTAACCTTTGGGGGGGTATGAGACGAATTACGACTTTTGTGGGGGGGTACGAAACAAAAAATGAGTCTAATACTATGTCTATGATTAAAACTACAAACTTTAGCACACTAAAAGAGGTAGATAAGACTCTGAAACGGCCGTTTCCGGCGATCTGGGGGCTTCAAATTTTAAAAAAATTTTGCTCGGCGCCAACCATGGTGGCGCCTCGTGAGCTTGGGCCCCCCCAATATTGAATACGTTCCTACGCCCCTGTAGCACAGTACCATTTATCGGAAAGTGTCTCGATCGGAACCTATTAGTTTGACATCTCTGCAACCTGAACAGTCTTTGATTACGTAATTTTACCGTCGGGCAGCTCCCCTACTCGTTTAGAATGATTTAAATATTGAAAAAGTATGAAATACGTCACGACGTTCTGTTGATATATCATAAATAATGCGCATGGCCGGGACCTCTTTCGACTTTATTATTAGGTACGGAAAAGATAGTCAGGCAAGTCCTATTAATGGAATACTGGCAAGCATACAAAAGTACGGATTGGATACATGTGGTGTAAAAGAGCACTATTAAATTTATGGAAATGCTCAAAACTTGGATTACCAATAACAATTTGTAACAGATTATGTTATGTTCTTGGCATTTATATTTGTTTCATGTTTTTTTTTGGGGGGGGGAGGGTGATTGGTTGGGTGGGGGGGGTACGAAACATTTCATCACCTTTGAGGGGGGTATTAAATATTTTCCGACGCTTTTCGGGGGGGGTACCAAATTTTATGGTAGTATTTTGGAATACCCTCCACCCCCCCAGTACACATACTTTATGACCGGTCCCTAACCTGACAAATTTAAACAATTTTATGTTATTTTCTACCATTTTTTGGGATTCCTATGATAAATATATGAAAAGCAAAAGCAAACTGACCAATGTGAATACGAAAGGAAGCCAGTTCAACATTATATATAGCCAGCAGTTAATTATATTATTAATACACAGTATTATTTAAAACCTGAATACTAAAAATACAAATGTAGTTGCCTGTTTTAAAAGTAGCAGAACAGTAGCCATTTCCATCATCGTGCGGTGCGAAAAACTGACAATCTACGACTCTACATGCAGCCGAAAACTGAGAAAACAAATGTCAAAAAATAATATCAAATTCATGCATCGAATAAATGGATTTCATGATGGTTTCAAAAATGTGCAACCATGGAGAACGGTTGTGTCAACTTGGGCTCCGCTAGCTCTAGCCAAATTTTGGCAAATTCGTCGTTAGATTTTATGAATGAAAGTGCCGTTAATATGCCCACAAATATAGTATTGAAAGTAAAGCACTTTCATCTCTTGTATCTATTGACGAGAGCGGTTACTTCTGGAAAGACAATTTATCCCAATTAAAGAGTTTTGTTCACAATGACTTAAAGTTAACCGGCAAATGGTCATCGCCTGGTGGTGAAACGAATTAAGCTATTTAAAAACACTGAGATATTCCCATGGATATATATGCAGATGATTCACAATTATATCTATCTTTCCGTCCTGAATCGCCTACTTGTCAAAATGAAGCAGTAAAGCTAATAGAAGCATGTATAATTGATGTTCGTGCATGGCTTGTTTCGCAAAAGCTACCAGTCAATGATTTTAAAACTGAATTTTTAATAATTGGCACCTACCAACAATTAAGAAATATTGAAATTGATTCGGTGCGAGTAGGAGACGTTGATATTATTCCTGTCAAAAGTGTCCGGAACTTAGGGGGCTATTGGGGCTTGGTTCGACGAACACATGTCCATGGATGTACACGTGGGAAAGGTGTGCAGTAAAGCGTAGAGAAAGTTCCTTTCTATAGAATCGACTAAAACTCTGGTACATGCATAATTTGTAACGTCCCATCTAGACTATTGCAATTCTCTCCTGGTTGGGCTACCACAATATCAGATTCAACGTCTACAGAAGGTTCTTATTAGACAGCTTTAGCAAACACAACTGGAATTTTTTTCACTGGAATTTTTTTGAAAATATGACGTATACGATACCCTCTGGCATCCCGCATAGAGACAAGAAATTTCTCGCCAAAACCTCGCAAATATATGCAAATTTCTCAGACTTCTCAGCTCTCTGGCACTATTGCAACTAATTTTTTTGAGTAGATAGTAAAATTATCAGGGTTTGATATGTTATAATTTTTTATCATGTTTTATTTCTAAAAACAAAGCATTTTGCTATTTGTTTAAGTCGTATGTTCGTAAGCCATGAAAAAGTTGCCAACCTTATGTTTTTATTACTATTCAATGCAATTCAATATGGACGACGCATGCGGCGCGCGACAAAGTTAAGTGGAATGGGGCGAGTTTTGCCACAGATCGACATTTAGAGCATTCTACACAAATGTTTGTTTTCAAACTTGCAACAGGAGAATATACTCCTATTTTGGAAAAGGTTGTTCTCAACTCGAAGGTAGTAAATATTTACCAAAAACAGCAAAGTTTGCAAAAAAACAACAATTCGTTAAATTTCAAAAACACAAATTCGCCCGCGAGCACAAATAACAAATAACATTAGGAAAATATCGGTATGCGGTAATTTTCATCGATGCGAGGACCTATATGACGTCAGCAACGGTGAGGACACTTTTTGACCTCGAGCACTCAGTCCATTTAGTATAGGTCAGTGGTTGTAGCATGATTGTGAACTAATTTTCAAACTTCATGACGAAATATGCAATTGCAGATAAAATGATTAATACATTTACCTCTTCATAAATTTTCCATTTATTTTCAATTGTATGACCTCTGAGTTGTCCAACAGTACTCTCTCGTAAGGAGTTGTCAAGAACAAACACTTCCTTTTCACGAAGTATTTCTTGTTTCCGTTCTGCTATCTTCTCGTTCTTCTTCAGTTTCTTTAACTTTGCATGGAGAAACATCATGAAGATCTAACAAAAAATTCAAGAAAATATACCTCAGCTTTTGACATGATTTTGGAGAATACGGTCGAGTTCCTGTTTACGCACACCTCAATTAAACGGACACCCCTTTTAAGCGGACACATATCTCAGCTAGGTCCCAACTATTTCATTAACTAATAAAATACTACTAAGCGGACATCTCTCTTGAAGTCCCAATGAGCAGATCCACCTCTCTTGAGAGAACAAACGACAGATGGTTTAATGAACAAATAAATAACATTTTGTGGTTGTCCGGTTCAGCTTTGGTACACAACTGATCTCACAACGTGGTAAGAACAAAACAAAACTGGCTCACGAGCCCTGAAGTGAGTCCAGGCCAGGTTCCAAAAGTTTAATAATAGAATATTTATACATGTACAATAGAACTCACATCTATGTTGGTTTACGCGTTTATGCAAAAATATATGGTCGGTAGTTCATCGTCACGTGTGTGTTGTTTTGTTACCAATTCATCCAATACTCCATAAGCAATGTTTAATTGGTCGAATTACCCATCCATGACACGTGAATACACGATGGTTAATTATCTTTATTCTATTGACTATAGGGTGTATTATTAAAAAAGGTAATCCTACTTTGGCATGTTATCGCGCGCATAATATACACAAATAAAGATCGGGCTTTTAGCTGTCAAATGACACCTTTTTTGTATCACTGCGATCAATAATGGCCCAATACGATGCGATGAATAAAGAGTGTTCGAAATCACATTTTTCCACCTTTTTCCAACCATTTAATTTGCCCAAATGATGGTTGCCTATTTGTGAAACGTTCAGCAATACCAGTTCAGTCTGCATGCAAATTTTCTGTTTCGTAAAATGTTCTAACCACCACTGAAATTTCGTTGTGAAATCGCGATTTTAACCTTCCTTAAATTTACCCAAAACTTGATAAATCACCCATGCGTTACGACATGTTATTAAAATTCTTAAATATGAATCCGATATGAGAATAATTTCAATAGGCAGACAATTGCTTTGCGCTCAACTCCCAATGGAGGAAAAATGCGTTTTCGACCAGCAATTTTTAATCATATCGTATTTGTATTGGCCATTTTGTATCGCAATGATACAAAAAAGGTACCATTTTACAGCTAAAATATTGATCTTTATTGATATGAGAAAAGCAAATATATAACCTAAATAATAAACGCACGACAACATGCTAAAGTTGGATTATCTTTTTTTTATATACCCTGAAGGAAGGAACAAAGCCGAAAAAACAAAATCTATCTCGAGTCAATGAATTTGAAAGTTCAAAGAATCATAATTTAATTCATTAACCGAGTGTAAAATCTCTTGTTTGTCAAACTCTTTATATGAATGTTACAAAGCTACACACAACTCGAGGCTTATTATTTAGCCAAACACTTCTCGGATTGATATAAAACCTGCATGTAGACTTGCGCGTAATTCTGAAAACGGGTGTAAATATTTGAAAGGTTTCTAAATTTACCACACTGTTATTGACATGTGTATAGTACTTTATACAAATGTACAATCTAAAGAAACATCTTTGGTCCAATTTCTTTTGTTATATCACTCATCAGCAGTTTGCTCTTTATGCTTTTCTTTTGCAGACATGTAGCTATATTTTCGATCGCATGCAAGAATATATTTCATCGTATGTAAACTGTCAATTTCCCAAGAAAACGAGACGAAAACCGGTGGGATGTATTCACTATTGACAGAAGTTCCGGGACGTTTGTTTATTGAAAACTATAAATTGCATTTTGCCTCGTTTTATGATGAAATTTATAGTTTTTCGGTGGGATTTTACCGAAATATGATAAAATTTCAACTACAATATGATAAAATTTCTGAAACCAACGTACGCACGGGTAACGCACCATAATGCACTGCGCTAGAACTCGGTTAGCCACCAAACTATGGGGCTTGCTCAGGTTCGCCCCAAACCATTATGAGGGAGAATGACCAAATACGAATCGAATAAAAATTGTCGGTCGAAATCGCATTCTTCCACCGTTGGGAATTGGGTGCAAAACGATTGGAAACAAATCCCATTGGATCTCAAATTCATGAATTTTAATTTAAAAATCCCTAACATATGGAATAAAATCAAACGATTTTTCATAAATGTTTTGGCATGTTGTAAAACATGGACTGGACTGGACTTGTAAAACATTTACTTGTCATAAAACATGGACTTGTAAAACATGGACTTGTAAAACGTGGACTTGTAAAACGTGGACTTGTAAAACGTGGACCTAAAACATGGACTTGTAAAACATGGACTTTTAGTTTTATTTCTTAGTATATATATATGCATCGATTCCGACCATTCGAATATGTTAATCCAGCATTTTCAAAAGTGTCCACTCTGGTGGCACGAGAACATTGCGTATTCAAACGCATGTCCTATAACGCTATATACTCGACGCTATACGTGCGGACTTAGACATATAGGCATAGTCGGGTGGCAAAACGTATATTTGCGTGCTATATAATTTGCTTGATTTGTGGTTGTTAAACGCGTTTAAATTGAACTATATGGGTTTTCAGACAGCCCGCAGTCGGGGTGGTAAGAAATATGATATTTTTCTGCCGCAAATAAAACCTTACGTTGCGAAAATTATCAGGTCTGCTAATCAAATTGCGCGCATTATAATTTTGTCTGTGTTCTCATTATGATCTAACGGCACTAGTGCTACATGGCGGGAAAATTTAAGCTTCCTAAACTCACGCAAAAGCAAAAGACCGAACCTGATTTACCAAAATTTGAATGGGTGAATATAATAAAGCAGAAAAAGCTTGTAAAAGTTTCATAGTTAATATTTCAACCGTACGATTATTGGCCGAAAATTCATGGTCTTCACCGCGCGTACTTGCATCAACATGAACAAAATGATGGAAGAAAGACTTTGTCAGAGTTTCCACACGGTATATATCTTTGATTGACTGTCATGGCAATTAATATAAATCTTTTTTTTATTTGTGGAAAACACTACGATAATTTAATGAGCAAAAAAGCCTTCAATATTACTGATCAGTGCATTTATTTAGCCAAGCTATGTGGACAAGAGGTCCGATGGTCTTGGCCTGCGAAACCGAAGAGTCGTTCGATTGAAAGAAAAAGAGATAATAATTCGGGACTGTCATGAGAATGAAATTGGCGGTGGACATTTCAAGCGAGACAAAACATTTGGAAACTTGATTGCGGAAAGATTTTATTGGCAAGGCATGGTGAACGATGTGAAGGAATGCGTGTCAACTTGCGATGTCTGTCAACGAGTAGATGGAAAACTTGGAAAACAACATGCTGAGTTGCACCCTATACCAGTATCCGACGTGTGGAAACAGGTGAGTGTAACAATTTAAGACTATGCTATAGAAATGATAGATATAGAATGTGTACTTTACAAATCATCTCTCTACCTTTCTTATGCGTTCCCTATTGAATATAACAGCTTTAAATTTGCTGTTTAATGTCCATACAATTTATCTCATGAAATTGACAAATTATTGTCTGTTTCAGAAGGATGATATACGTTTTAGCTAACTTAGGGACCTTTCATTTTTAGTGCAAAGTTTCACTTTGCAACTATTGTGATTACAGCTAGGGCAAAAATTCAAATAAGTGACTCAGATAGGCATAGATGGATAGATGGATATATAGAGTAAACAATCCGGGGGGAGCTTACACTTGATGTTCTCTATATTAGGTTATATATAATTCAAGGGCTTATTACTTTTTCAAACATTGAAAAATTATTATTTTTAGCTACAATTGCGCGTTTCATATTGTTTTTCTGTCTGTTTAATGGAAACGTTGGGAAAGGTTGATAAATTACCCGCCTAATCCAATAATATATTTCATATCGTAATGAATTTTCCTTTCGCCAATGAGGATTCGGGCTATTTAACCCCCCGTAACACTAATTTTTGTGAGAACTGCAAATCAATGCGCATATAAAATAGACATGGCGACGTATGAGTGTGTGCCGAAAATTGAATTTTTGGACAAGAGATTTAGGATTGGCATATATTACTTGGGTTGCAGTTGTAACGATATTCTGTTTCAGTGTACGACTATGGTCTATGGCTATGCTCAATTAATCTGAGGCACGAGTTTCGCCATAAACACACTCTCCTCCGCAGAGGCTTCTATAGGGTATTTTAGCTTTTGCCAGGGTATTTTAGCTTTTGCCATATATAATTATATATAGCGGGTATGTCTAGGGATCGATGCGTAGGGATGCGTGGGGGTAAAAGGGGAAAATATTAGACGCGCGCGGGGACTCCTTTAAAACTTCGTGTAAGATTAACAAAAATGGCCATAACTATAAGCCTCTGCGGAGGAGTGCCATAAACATGTCCCAATATTGATGTTGACGATTTAAAAATATACAACAAGACCTATCGAAAATGTTGTGCGTGATTTTATCCGGCACTATTAGACTTGGTAAGTTTTCTACACTTTAAAAACATCTATTACTGCGACGTGTTCCTGCATGGCGTACATTTATAGAGACTACTCTATAAATCTGTATAAAATATATTGAATAATAATTTGCATGCACAAATCAAGAAAGCTACAAGCTGTATTTCATTTGGTTCGCTATAGGGGTTGCTTGTTGTATTACTACTGGCAGTTTATGAAACTCTGACACATCTGTTCATGCGAATGCGATAGAAATGTTATAAACTAATGGTATTTTTATTCTTGAAGATTTAAACACTTCCTTGTTTATAATAAAAACTTTTTGATACATTCTTTTAAATGTGTCCTGAAGTGTGTGTAGTCTTGCGGTCTTGTCTCTTCAACGCAAATTTATCCGCATGGACCGCACTATACTGCACTTATATAGCTACATTAATTCTCTAGATATAAATTAGCTGAATGCGTAAATTTTATTTTCCTTAAAAGCGCCTGGGTACGAGGCTGTTTAATATTACAGTATACAGTGTCACAGTGTATAAATAACATGCAATTTGATTCGGCATTTATATAGTCAACCTCGTTGTTATATAGTTCGCTTCTTGCTTTATATAGTTCGCTTCATCTTCAAGTTTTACTTCAACTCTGGAGTATACATTGAAAAGACAAATTTTGTGAAAATTTATCTATAAAGGCATATAGACATTGTTCCAATATAAATATATAATTTGCGTGCGGTATAGCCGGTGAACAGACGTGCTCTCGATCGCACGAGAGTTTATTTATGGCCAGAATATTGAAATATACGAGGAAATATATTTCGTTCGCTTTCTAATAAGTCCGTGGCCGTGAATAAAATAATAAATAGTAAAGCGCTCATGCATATGCTGATATTGACGGAATCACAGGCTGCGTGCTAGTAAGTAAGTAAGTAAGTAAGTAAGTAAGTAAGTAAGTAAGTAAGTAAGTAAGTGAGTGAGTGAGTGAGTGAGTGAGTGAGTGAGTGAGTGAGTGAGTGAGTGAGTGAGTGAGTGGTGGTGCTGAGTGAGCTGAGTGAGTGAGTGATCCTTCTTGCAGCTGAGAGCTGCTGGGCCCACTGAGAAGGACACAGACACAGCTCAACGTGACCAAGTCGAAGGCTTTCTAGGGCGCATATGGCAGCCACCTTTGCTCGCCATCACGGAGCACAGCTACGGTGGAAGGGCCAGTTAGGGGTTAAACCCAATCCACCCTGTCAACATTCCCTGTGGGAGGAAACCGGAGTACCCGGAGAAAACCCAGGACTTTCGGCAGAGCATGTAAGATGCATAGATCGAAACCTCTGATCAAGAGAAACATTTTACGTACAGTTTCGTGCTTGTAGGTCTGATATATCATATGTAGATGGCCGACAGTATACAGGGAATTTGCAATGTGGGCCGAAAGTTTATTTTGATGAGTCCCTTGCGTGACGTCACGAAATTTACTCGTTCCAGACTCCTCGTAACGACGGACAAGGTTTTGGGGTGAGGTGCACTTTAAAGATTGGGATGCCAGTCAACTTAAATAACATCGCCAACATGCCGGAGACACAAATTAAAGACATCAAATTTTTTTTAAATCTATTTGGAGCCGGAACGCGCGCAAAACATAAATAACACGGGCGTCGAATATCTTCACTTTCGACACTTGTACTGTTCATGTTTATTGAATATATTTTAGGGATATTTTTGTTCAGAAAAATGGGATACGGATTATTTTCAATTTTTAATTGGGATTATGGATTATTCACGGCCCCCCTAACAGGGCCTCACACTGAACAATAAATTACAAGCGCGAATAATTCAGTCATTCAAATAATTTATATTTAAGAGTTGAAAGAAATTACAGCTGTGTTACCTCTATTAAGCTCTATAACTATAAATATTTTGCATTTAAATTCGAGTATAAAAATGACTCTTTAGTGTAAAAATTACTCTGATCAGATCTTCTGTGCTAAACGTGTATATATTGCCTAATCCATACCGTATTCATTTGCCTATATACCCCATTAACCTTGCACTATCCTTGGGATCTCTGAGTTTAGAAACAGGGGGTAGAAACAGGGGGTGGGCCATCCAAAAAAGAGATGGCCTTAAACTGCAACTGCTGCTCAAATAGATTCTGCGACACATCTTGAGCAAGATATTACAACGTAGTTACAGCTTGTTCTGTCTGTTGGTAGGTATAACTTGAAAATATAGTTACAGTATTAAAAGTCAGCCAATGATAACAAAGCTTTTTTCTCACAAAAACGAGATTTTAAGGTTACATGTACTTTGGATTATTTTAGGAGAGAAGGTTGAGATGGGTGGTCATCTGAAAAATATCATTATTTAGAGGTGTACCACTAGGGAAAAGTTCAGTATGAAGGGGTGGGCCATGCCAAAGATTTAACCAAAGAGTCCATCAGTCCCCCCTCCCAGATAAAAAATGAACGGTCCCTTACACACTTTGAGAACGAAAATATTACCGCGATATATAATTGATGTCTTTCTACGTTTAGGTTGGCATAGATTTGATAGGACCACTCAAGGAGACAAAACAAGGCAACAGATATATATAGTTACGATGACGGATTACTTTTCTAAGAGGCCAGAAGCACAAGCTATTCCCCAAAAGTCAGCGAAATGCGTATCAGACTTTTTGTTCAAGATGATATTGCGATAGAATTACTGGAGTAAAATTGGAAATATGTAAAGGAGTTGGTATATTGTTAAAAGTCACCGATTTGGTTTGATTTCGGGCGTTTCTCGGCAAAAAACTGTTCGCGTGTGTATGTTGTTGTCAGCCATGAGTGAGCATATTCACGTAAAAATTTTGGAATAAATCGCCGTACTGTGCCTCTCGGCGTAGTAATCAAAGAAATTACAAGAAAGGAGACAGTTCCACATGTGGAAGTAATATAAATAGTGATGGTGAAAGATCGGCCTTAAAACGATTAAAGTCGACTAAAGTATTAAAGTATTTGTGACAATTAAAGTCGACGAAGTTTCATTTGGTAAGTTATCTATAGATAAAAATTCGACACCTGTGTCTAGGATTATTAAGCCACTTGGTAAGTTATCCATAGATAAAAATTCGACACCTGGGTCTAGGATTATTAAGCCACTTTCAAAGCTTTTAAGTACATTTTGTCTCCTTGTAATGAGACATTAGGGCCATTTATACCGGATAAAATAAGTCGCGACTTACATAAGACGCGTCTTATATAAGACGCGAACACACTCATATAAATGTAGTACTCAACTTGGCAAGATGTCAGATGTTTTAAAGTTATAAACTTTTAATGTTTTAAACTACTAAACTTTAATGTATATTTCCTTTAAAGAAGTATTTTCAACTATCTGTAAATTATGCTCTGCTTTTGAAGATGACAGTCTGCAATGTCTTCTACACATGATATTTTTAACTGGCACAATTAAATCTCAAACTATATAATTATCGAAGACATACAGAGAAGACATGCAGAGAAAACATATCAGCAAATTATTAGGGCTATTAGCAAATTTTATATTAACCTCACCTACAGAGCGCAATATTTGAAAGTGCTTCTTTTCATGCAGCAGCCCCACTGCAATTACATTACGGGAAAGCAAAATAGTGGTAATAGCATCGCCTGTAAGCGAACATTTGTGTACTGATTTAAAGTAGTAGGAGATTTATGTATGAAATTTTTATAAATTCTTATCATCTTGGTCTTGGAATCACTAGCCTGACTCTGTCTGGTATCCCAGGGTGTATCCAACTGGGATTTCCTGCGTTCGATATGATAGCGAGTCCCAACATTCCGTTGGTATGAGTCCATACCCAACGGGTTAGAATAAAATGCGGATACGGACGGATGAGGGGATAAAATGCGGATGAGAGGATAAAATGCGGATGAGGGGATAAAGGATGGGGGTATAAAATACGGATGAGGGGATAAAGTGCGGATGAGGGGATAAAATGCGGATGGGGGATAAAATGCAGATGGGGGGATAAAATGCAGATGGGGGGATAAAATGCGGACGAGATTGCGAAAATACTCAATAGATTAAAAAAGAATATAATTTTATTATTATCTTTTATTCATTACTATTACCAAACTATTGACAGAACTGAACGAAATATTTCTTAGCGAGCTCATAGCTGTGTAGTGATTGTATCAGAGAATATATACCATATATAATATAGTTCTTTAAATGTTTCATCAATACAGTAGGAATTAATATAAACAAACTAACATAAGGGACCTCTCCAATGGTAGATTCCACTGAAAATATCTTTTGTAAAATGTAAAACTAAGTCGGACGTGTATACGAGAGCAAAAACTTGTCCAAAGACGATTTTTCTCGTGCAAAGGGGACTAAAACAATGGCACGGGCAAAGAAGAGATAACTTCAAATCAGAATACAGAACTCATTGCATGGCTAGGCCTAGGGCCTGGCCTGATCGTTTATTCTGAGTTGATCTATACACAAGGACTTTGCCAGAAATCTTGTAAGAGTGATGTTCAAAATGTGCTAAACAAACTGTTTTATAGGTTTCACGCTTTCATGTTTGTAAATCAGAAACATGGAATACCCCCTATTACCACATGAAGTTATATTATAACTAGAAATACATTCATGCAGAACCCCTCGCCATTAGAACCAACAATTATTCTCCCGAACACCCCAAAAGTTATTTGATAATCTATATACAGGGTGTATAAAAAAAAACTGAACAAAATTGAAATTGCTCTCAACTTCGCGAAGCGGCTCCAGGTACGAAGTTTTTTATTAATATATATTGTTTGGGTATTTATAATGTAGAATAAACTAAAAAATTCTGAAAGTTACATTTTTCAAAACCCAGGGGGGGTGTCTTGTCCAACAGACCAAAAATAGCTTGCGCACGAAATTTGAATGCTTAAAAGTTATTTTGAATTAGTGGGTGGAAAATGTGTTGGGTGTTGCATTGCTGTTCAAAATTTCAGAAAATTTGCTTAAGTGTAAGCCCTTGAAAACGTCGCGCAAACTTTCATTTTTAAGAAAAAATCAGCTTTTGCATGCTTAATTTACGCCTTTACGTACCTAATTTGCATATTGTCTACTGACGTTATCTCCTTACATGTCATATGCGTGGCAACTTGAATATGGACGTGTCCCCTAAGGCAATCATGGGAGAAATTTATTTTCGATGATACGAGTGACCACGATCATGAAGCCTCTGATAATTTGTTGCCAAAGAAAGCCAAAGTGTTAAAGATCCTGCTATTTGTGATGAAAGTAACTTTGATAGCATCAGGGACCATGCTGGATTGCTAGTTGGGTCATAAAGCGAGCTAGGGACACATTGATGAAAGGCGAGGATGAACTACCACCTAAGGAGAGTGAGACGGACTGGGGGGAGATGTCAAGCAAACTGATGGAAAGTTTATATTTATTGTTTACAAGCATGTTGTTTTCTTTTTCTATTCCCTCATAATCTGGTTGAAAGTCTCTTCACTCATGCTACTATGGTTGCCCAAAAAGGAAATATTTTAATTGATTGCCTTGAAAAAATAAAGAGATAAGAGAAAAGTGGAGTCACATTGTACCAATTTCAGATACACCATCATCTGTGGTCCTGCTCCAAAGAATTTTGACTTTTTTTCTTAAGTCGAAGCAGCAAATAGGTAGGTAGGTAGGTAGGTAGATAGGTAGGTAGGTAGGTAGGTAGGTAGGTAGGTAGGTAGGTAGGTAGGTAGGTAGGTAGGTAGGTAGATTGCAGAAAACCTGTCTTCTTTCACTGGACTTACGAAGGGAGATTTCTGATCTAATACTCCTATTTAAATCTAAATAACAACTCATAACAATGGATATAAATAAATATATATCTACTTATAATCCTGGCTATAAATCACGAAACTACGACGAAAATGACTTCTATCTCATCATCAACACAATCAAGATTACTTCAAAAACTCTTACTTCATCAGATCAGCTAAACTTTGGAACAGTCTACCCACCGAGATAAAGACACGCTTTAGTTTATGTTCGTTTAGAGCAAGGTTAATAGAACATATTAACTTATATAGTTGCGCAAGTCAAAAACTTTCTAGTAATGTTTATATCGATGTATATATTTTGTAAAGTAAGGTTATAAGAGGTTTCAGGAACTTTCTCGATGTGTGAACAACCGTGACATTTCATTAGAATTAGGGGTTAACCTATTATTAAGCTAACTGTTAGACCTTCGTTCGTCCTTACATGCACCGAGAAAGTGCCTAGTTATATAAATTCAAGTGGGACGAAAATCCTGTTCAACATCCCAGTCACGTAGGTTGTCTTGTAACATGTTATGTAAATCAGTGCCTTTTGTAAACATTTGTGACGAATTGAATAATAATAATAATAATAATAATAATAATACTAAAACAATTTTTAAGATTAGTCAATGTTGCATTCATGTACTGAACACACAGGATGAACTACGCATTTTCAAAAAGCAAGTATGCAAGATAAACACTTCACTCCTTTAAAACACTTTAAAACTCGAAAATCCTGTCCTTTCTCGGCCTTTCGACTGATTTCTTTTCCCAATGACTTTAGTAAGTGAAAGTCCTCTGAAAATTTTCATTTATCTTGTTTTGGAGACTTAATATTTGTCTGAATTAATTTGTCCCGACTCCAGAGTACAATTTTGAAAAATTGAAGTTTTCATATAAATGCCAAAAATAAAATGCCAAAATGGCAGTTATTTTTCTGACGTATACATAAAAAAACAAAATCGTTGTCTTAGCCAATCATGTTGCTAGTTACCAGTTTTCTCTTGGCATAAACTCGCACATGCGCATATACTTAAAAAAACGTCCAGTCCATGACAAAAAAAAATGGCGGACGACTTTCATAGTCAGGGGGGGAATTGAAGCCATGCTTTGCAGGTAGCGCCAGTCCATTTTTACAATTTTTTTGGAAAAATATAGTTTTTAAATCTATAAATTTTTTCACTTTAACTTTCATCTTCGCCTTCATTTTTCATCTTAGAGCACACTAGGACAACAGAAATTTTCCCCTAAGAACTTACAATAAATATAAATTGTGCAATTCAGTGACAAATTCAGTGCACACAACACTTTTTCTGAGTTTTTGGGCCTTCTGGATAGAGTTCGGAGATATGATCGACAATGTAATTTATGCAGAAAAATATTGGATGTCGTTTCAAATTGACAGTTAAAATAAGGATTATATAAGCTAACTCAGCGGTCATAATCAAAGTGCTCACTGATGGCCAACAAGAAGGCGCGAAGCCAAAAATAGCACCACTTGAAAATCGTCAATTTGTTTATGTTTTAGAAGGGTTAAAGCAAGGACTAAAGGGGTTAAAGCTCAAAATAAAAAGCAATACGTGGAGTTTAATGTAAAATTGGGGAATGCCGAAGTGTTTTCTAGTGTATTTTTTCTGAGTTAAAAAGCATAGTTTGCTTCGGCACGTTCAAACATTTGTCATTTTTTTTCAAATAGGAAAGCGATAGCCTTCATTTTTGCTGCAGATATATCGATGTAAAACAGTCAAAACTAATCGGAAAACCACGTTTGAATCCCAACCATTGAAGTCTTCTGATGAAAAAAGTATTTTTCTTGCAAATTTTCACTCAAAAAAAAACTTTTGACATAATTTTTCTCACTCCTCGGAACTCTCCTCGGTCTTTTTGAAAGTTCAAATTCCCGCGCATTGGCTTCAACGAATCATAGGACTAATTGGTCATAGGAGTTAGCGTTCCAGTTTACTTAGAGTTCACTGCAGAGGGTTCACTGCTTTGCATTCTCAATATTTTCACATACCCGGGTGTAAATATCCGAGCGGAATTAGTACCCTCGCACGGCGCCGGAGACTAATACATGTATTAAGTTTTAAGAGAATTGATAAATGTTATTCCCCTCATCCGCATTTTATCCCCTCATCCATGCGTATCCGTATCCGCATTTTATCTTAACCCATACCCAACGCTGGAAAGCCCAGGCAGTTGCACCGCGGGCTACCAGACAGAGTGGCGGATCCTCTTATGAAAAGAACCGAACATCGACTGATGGCAAACTTTATTGAAATTTGTATTTCTAAAATAGAATTCATGTCGTTTGCATGATATTTCACTTACTCTCGGAGTCTGAGACTGAATAGGATTAACAACTCTCCGTCACGGACAGGATCATGACTAAAATTGAACTGTTCCTCAGTTTTGCATAATTTCTTATTTACTCTTGCTCAGTTGCTCTCAAATTGTTTTTCTTACTTTTACTTTGTTACGTTTAACTTGTATCAGAGTTTGGAATATACCTTTCTATTAAAGTATTATACTTAAAATTTCTTATATTGACAAATTTGTATGCGTCCTGATGATTTAACCCAATTTATATTTTGAACCTGCTTTGGAATGAACCTCTGGAATGTTCAACTTTGGCAAATGTTTTGCATAATAATGTCTATCTGAAATTTCACGCACGTATAAATATAATGGAGATAAAGACTTTTTATTCACATGAATTAGGTGATAATTTGAATGTACTTGATTACTTGTGAATATTGACCTCAATTATGCGACCTAACTGTCAGTAACTGAGTGCTAAGACGTTATTTAAGAGAAATGTGTGACAAACCCAACTGACAATGTCTGGTTGTGTTTTCGGTTTTATCGAAATCTATTGCTATTTTGCGGACTTTGCGGTTTCGAATGATTTTTTGTGTGGTTTTGCGGTTCCTATATGGGCCCCGACACCCCGTCCTTTTCACTAAGTGTCCTTGTAACTAAGACTAAGAGGTTCTTTAACTGAAAGTCCTTTTAACTAAGTCATTTTAAGGATAAGAGTAATTTTACCTTAAGTGTCCTTTAACCCTCTTATTTATATATATTTTGGCTATATATATTTGCTAAACAGTCAAGCTCGTACTCAAAGTATGCCGCTCCATTCATGCGCCGAACTTAATTGTTGGAGCGACACAAGAGCGACAGTGATTCAAACGGCGTATAAAATATAATGTTGTTGACGAGAGAGGAGGGTAATTCGCGCTGGAATTCCAAATACAATTCAAAAATATGTAAACATTGCAAAGTGGCTAATCTAATCCTAATAAATTACAGTAAATTTTGATTTAGGTTCGGCACATGAGTGGAGCGATCATGCCGCTCTAAAGGCAATTTTCCATTACAGCCGCTTTGCCCGCGCGGGCGGAGCGACCATGTTTCAACTTTCGCTGCATGAGATTTTTTTGTCCGCTTTACACCTCGCGGACACGCCTGAAAGTTGAACTACATTCAACTTTCTTGGCTTGCCCGCGCGACTAATTATTCACGTGATTCGAATCGGTCGCTTCGCCCGCGCGGGCAAAACGACCGTAATGGAAAATGGCCTTAACGTCGCATAATGCGACAGGCTCTGTCGAACTTCTGCCGAACTTATGTCCTGTACATAATTTCTAATGAGTGTCAGTGATCCTTTCACCAATCACCGTTAAATCTAATTACTAAAAGAATAATTTATTACTGCATAACAATTAACGTTACCAGGACATTTATGGCAAACGTTTTCACAATATTAGGCGAACGTTCAGACAACGTTCCTACAAATAAATTATGTAATTGTGCTAGCTGGGTTAAGTGGCCAAGAAACAGAAAACGGATAACGGATAATGCTTTTACGTAATGAACAAACTCAGAGTCTCGGTAGACTCCTTTCTGATACTATTTTATGACTAAAATATTAGGATTTAAATATCATACCTGAACATGCTCCAATTAACGTTCGTTGTTTGATGTTTTCAACTTAACATCTAACAAATGCCCAACCGAGTAACGCACAGTGCTCAGTCGTAGTCTTTTAACGTATTTTCTTACAAGCAAAGGTAACAAAGACAAAGTATGAAACGACTTCCTGACATAGAATTGCATGGACGCTGTCATGCCTATCGTGGCTATGCACTCCCTGCAGGCATGTTGTAAAACATGGACTGGACTTGTAAAATATGGACTGGACTGGACTTGTAAAACATGCAATATCAACAAGTAAACTATAAATGAAATGTATGTAAGTTATATAGCAATAGTGCCAACAACCCCAACAAGTAAACTAAAAATGGAATGGATGCCAAATGGAATATCAACAAGTAAACTATAGATGAAATGTATGTAAGTTATAGAAATGGTGACAACAAAATTTAATATTGGCAGAAATTTCCGTTCTTATTACAAGGTCTATAGAGCTTTTATGTCAACCAACTTGTTTGTAATAGAGTCATACTGGATTTGGACATCAGATAGTTGAAGCAGACTCTCTAAGAGGTCATCCTCAGTGCACGTGGCATCACGGTGACTCCAAAGTGAAAATAATAGTCGGATTTCTCTATTAAAGATTGAGAGATGCAGCGTTTTCTTTTGGCTTGTTACAACATGGACTTTGAGTTGCCAGTCGTGCATACAAGATTGTAGCTTCACAGTCATCCTACACTTTGTACAGTTGGCGATTTTGTCATTCTTCGGGATAACTCTGTTACCACAAAGAAGGCAGGATTTGGATTCTGCAATATTGCTTACCCTGCAGATGTTACCTTCTGCGACAACCAGTGTATCAGGAATAACCTCTGCTTCAGGCAGTTGTTCTTCATAACTTTCAGCTACTGTGAAGGAATAATTATTATCCTTAACCCGCAAGTTTTTAAAGATGTACGTTTCTCCTTCCTTGATGGAATTGACTTGATCTTGCCATAGTAGAATTTTCATTTGCCCTGATGGATCAAGTAGTATTCCTTCTTGCTTGTCAAGTGTTTGATTAAGTTTCGTTGTTGTTTTCTTCACGCTATCTAAACTGTGCACTTTTTCCTTTACTGTAACAAACTATTCTGCTATCGCATTTTTTATCGAGTCCAACGAAGTAATTCTGTCTGATGGCACAAAAGTTGACGTGAATATTTGTTCTTCAGTCAATGCGGTGGGGCGTTTTTTGGTCCACGACAACATCATTTGAAGCTGCAGTGCGAAACTGTTGCATCTTGACTGGCAATTTTTGATCCTGAAAAGTGCTCATATTTGCTCTTTTTTCCGGAGAGAAACAGACTCCTCTTCTTGTTTCCGATTTTGTTTGGATATTAAAGTTGAAATATCTCCTGTTTCCACTGCTTTTTACTGGTGAGACATTGACAAGATATCCAAACATTTCTTCACTGTTCTGTGATAACTGTTCCGTTAATAAAATAATTTTTATTAGATGTTTGTAATTTATTTAGCAATTCACCTATCAAGGCAAGAAGGTATATGTTGGTGAATTAAATTATCTTGCATTAGACAGTACAGAATACTTTGTGCATCCTTGGAATTTGTCAGGCCAATTTTAGATGCACTTAAGTGTTATCTGACGAGATCACCGACTGAAAATATTTGTCATTAACATTCAGCAAAACCTGAAATCGACTCAACAAATTACAATGGACGAACATACATTAATTGGGCTAATAATGACAGATATCCAATATCCTAGAAAATACTTACCAGCTTGTTGATCCATCCTTTGTCTTGTAAGTTGTAACTATAAGCAGAAACATTATATAATATTAATTAAAATACTTTATTTCAAAAAAGGTAAAATAAATTAGTTTTAAAGTAAAGTTATGCCTGGTCAAATTCACTGCATGTTGCCTGTGCCAAGATATGTTAATCTTTTTTCCTCATCAAGCCTGTATTTCAAGTTTGCTGATGACTTCATGCTTGTCAACCTTTCAAATGTCATTGGTTCAATAAGACAGGATGTCAAGGTTTTTACTCTGCTAATAAAAACATAAGAGAACCAGGAGCTTTTTTCTGATTTACCAATATCTACCCAGGCTTTAGGAAGTGTAAGTCCCTGAATCTTGTGTATCGTAAGAGCATATGCAAGTCTGAGAGGCAATTGTTGTCTCTCATGGACACCCTCAGAGAGCTGAGCAGAGACAGTTACAGGTCATATTGGAACACATGAATGTAATGTATCACTGATAGATGGACCGTTGTAATCATCAAATTGAACAATTACAGCTACAGGCAAGTGGGGTGGTTGCTGTTCAACTTGATATATATAATTAATTACTGTTCTAGTAGCGCCATTACAGAGCCCAACAGATGGCCAAAGATTCATTGTTAGCATTACCTTTGCACCCTTTGCTAGAATTATTACCGGTTCTAGACCTGACATGTCCCCAGGATAATTTTTTTTGCTGTTACTGAAGAATGGTATGCATTAACAACAGCAACAGGTTGTTGCAGTTTTATAAGTTGCTCATGATTATATGATGCAACTTGGTCATTGCTATAAAACAATCTAGTAGCATCATTAAATAGCGTTAGATCTCTTAAGCAATCTCATAAGCAAGTCTCTGAACTGCTGCTGTTGCATACTGGCACCTTGTACTCTTTGATTAACAGTAGGTTTAACCACTTTGTTAAACATTCTTGGTTTATCTGCATCAGGGGGAAACTGGCCAGGGTCGCCAGTCAAAATTAAAGATTTCCCTCCAAGAACGTGGTCATGGTGACCAGTTGCTTGTTTGCAGCGTTTATCAATCCAACCAAATGTAGTTTGCCCAAGCATAGAATATTCATCTGCTATAATGTAGTCAATACCATTAAGGCTTTCCTCTAATCTGCAAAGAGATTGTCCTGTAACATCTTTGTTACCTCTTGTTCCTATTGGTAGTTTCAGTAAGGAATGAATTCTAACACCTCTAGTATTGAAAATTCAAAGATTTTCTTGCACTTCACTTGGTTGAACTAGAATACTGGGTTTGGTGGATAATCCAAGTGAGTAGATATATACACAATTTAAGACCTAACCAGGAACGGTTGCGAAAAATGCAACACTAGGTCCTCTGGCAGGAATTGAACCCACGGCCTGCCTCTAACCAACTGAGCTACAGAGGCCAGTTGCTGAGCTGTAACCGTAAGTTCTGTAAATATAGGTTATCGGGTGTGCGGGTTGTGATAAGATAAACTTCAAAGATTTTCTTGCATATCACTTGGTTGAACTAGAATACTGGGTTTGGTGGATAATCCAAGTGAGTAGATATATACACAATTTAAGACCTAACCAGGAACGGTTGCGAAAAATGCAACACTAGGTCCTCTGGCAGGAATTAAACTTTGAAGTTTATCTAGTATTGAAAGATGCTTTTCCTGTTGTAGCAGTTACTGCACGTGGATTTTAATAAGATGGATTTTACCTGTGCCAGCTTCACCTATTATGATAAGACACAAGGGTTCTTTTTCTGGAGACTCATCTTCAAAATGTGTTTTTATGACATTATATGCAAGTTGTTGTTTGAAGTTTATCAAACCAGTCTGGTACATTAGCTTGTGCATAGGGTGTTTGCAAAAATTCTTGCCACTGAGAAACAAATACTTCATCACATGGTTCTTGGTTACCCCATGCATCATTTTGAGTATGTTTCCAAGGTTTGTACCTTAACAGCTGATACTTGCAATAATTAGGAAAAATTGGCCCCTTTGGATTGGAAAAATAAGTTGGAAAAATGCGAGGAATGACATTGTCTGGTAATTTTGTGAGGTTCACGCTTAGCTATTGTGATCGTTCAGCTTAATGATTATTTCGCCCAAACAAGTCTTTTGACTTAATCCCTTAATGAGTTAAGCTATTGTGTCTTTAGTTTACATTAGCAACAAATGCATCAAAATATTTATGTTTCTAACGCCAAAACGACAATGTTTGTAAATCTCACATGTATAGGCTTTACTAAATAAACGCTTGAAAACTTTGTAGAAGAGGTATATTTCTAATATAAGCATTCGATAGATTGGACTTTATTATAAATTATGTTTATGGAATTATCAGGTTTGGGAAAAATGGAAAACGCTGAACTCAACATAATGACTGTTTTGCCCAAACTCGCCTTGCATATCATTAATGATTGTTAATGATATGCTAATACTCATGCTCACCCCTATAATATGTTAATGACGCTGCTCCTGTTCCATATGCTAATGATGTTTGTGCTCTCCCCTTGCTCCCCCCCCAAAAAGGGGGTTGATCGGCCTGTATATTACTACTATTACCATATTAAATATTTGGGCATCATGATTGATAGTAATTTGAATTGGAAGGCCCAAGTTTCAGAAATCTCCAAAAAAGTCAAACGCAATATTGGAATTATATCTAAATATGTAATTTTGTCAATATCGACATCCTTATCAACTTATACTACTCACTAATTTATCCGTATTTGACATATGGCATATGCATTAGTTGCACGGAGAAACACCTATCATTCTGCACTCAACCATTATGTATACTACAGAAAAAAGTTATTCGTTTAATAACCTTTTCTAATTATCAAGACCATACCAATCTTTTCATTTAACTTAAGCTTCTCAAGTTTCATGACCTTGTTTTTTTATCATAATGCTCTGTTTATGTATGATTATCACATTGGTATAATCTCCCTCAAACATTTGACGACTATTTTGCATTGGTAAGCAAGAAACATAGCTATAACACCACTACACCAGACTTGCTTCAAGATCATCTTATTTAGGACAAACTTTCGTAAATTTAATATTAGATTCGTTGGCACCAATGTTTGGAATTCAATTGATGAAGAATTGAAAGGTCTTCAAAAATCTAAGTTTAAACGAAAATTGAAAACTAAGCATGTTGCATTTATATTTTAACAGGTTTAACTTAATTCAGTATTTTATTCGGAAGCAAAAAATGTCCTTATATTTCTAGAACTAGTCATGTTCCGAGTGTTCCTGTTTGGCGATATTTATTGAATTTAATTAACCGACTGATAATATTAATTTTGAATCTAGTTTGCTAACTGTCTAGTTTAGCCCTGGTTATTACAGTTGTAGCATGTACCTACTTTTCTGTTAAATAATTAGTTGTTTTCTTTTTTATATATTTTATAATTGATGTATATAAACATGGTACTAAATAGAATTGCCTTGTCTTGTCTTGTCAAATCGAAGTCTATTCTTAGGACATATCAAGGCTGAAAACGATTGTTTTTAATGCGAAATATTTTCCAGTTGACCACATCAGTCTGAGAACACAATGTTCAGCAGTATATAGCTGTGTTTTTTGATAAAATATTAGCCAAATTACTGATCGATTAAACTTTTTAATGACTTGCTTATGGCATTCACAGCAAAGAACTGGGGTTTTGTTGTCAAAAACATGTGTATCATGTGTTATACATTGACCTTTGTTACCGTTCGATAGAAGAAACATTTAGCTTCCACAGCGTATCCCAGATTGCAAAAAGGATAGCGCGAAGGAATCGACCTCAAGAGAAGTACTTGTCACCTATCTCTCCTAAAAAATTTACGGAGGGGGCAAACTTGTAACCAACAATGCGCTCAGTATATTTGCAAAATTGGATTTTTCATAAATTGAGCTACAAAGAGGATCGGTTTGGTAAATACATTAATCCTGTTTCAACAGTCGTAAAACTTAAGCCACATATTAAGGTTTCAACAGAATCACAGGCTAGCAAAACTGTAACATCTCAGCTCGCTATTTTTTAGAAACAAATTATGGTTAAACGTCCTAAAAAGAAGCTTTAAAATGGGTCAAATTTCAGCAATGATATCTCCTAGGTATCAATTCCGATTTTAACGATTTTTGTATAAAGATATAAACTTGAGATAAGAAACTTCAACATGCCTGGGTTTTAGAGAGGGGACACCGTGTTGAAAAAAGACATTCTCATTTGAAATTTTGTCTTCATTCAAAGTGACCAAACATACGCGCATTATCGATGATAAATTCTCTCTGTATTCACTCTTAAAACGATGCGAAATGTGAAAGCAAGAACTAGACATACAGTGTGACCAGATTTTTCCAGCGGTTATTACTAAATTTGTGTTCAAATTTGACAAAATCGAGAAACATTTCGTCCTACTTATGAGTTATGTCCTATTACAAGATGGACTCTTAAAGCAACATAGAAAATGCAGAAGTAATTACGATTGAAAGTCAATTTACATTTCTGAAGTTTGGATATATTTCTGGAATATTTCACTCTTTTTGGTCAATCATCGTGCAAAAAATTCAGAGATCGGGACCCTTTGCGACCCTTTAATCGTATCATGAGTATGATTATTCCTTAGTATTAATTTATGATTTTCAATCAATCGCCATTATGAACAAAATAAACAAATATCTGTTTTAATTGTCTTAATTTCTATGGAAGGTTTGTTACAAACTAAATGAACCGTACCCCGTACTTTATTATTCTATACGCGAAACCATGCAATAGCCTCTTGGCCAAGCCTAGGGGGTGAATATTTGGTTATTCATGAGTTGGCCAATTTGGATGTTGGATCGAGGTGAAGATCTTAGCGAGATCTACGTTTAGCCTTTAGGGAAGTACGGGTGGCGCACACGGCTAGCGCGTCGCCTTTCACCACTAAGTTCCAAGTTAAGCCCGGTCGGGCGAGTTCAGTGGCTGGATGGGTTACCACCTGGGCACAGTCTTCGTGTCGACTTGCAACAACTAGGGACTCATGTGAATAGAGTTGTCGTAGTTGATCTCTCCCGTGCTTCGAGGGTTTTTCTCCGGGTACTCCGGTTTCCCCCCCTCTTCAAAATCAACACCTAGTTGCATGTGCAGATCATAAAAGGGGTATGAACTAATAGCGGCTGCTAGAGGCGCCATTTGTAAGCTTACGGTTTACCTCGGTCTGTTCATGTCTGTGTAATGTCTCTGTAGTCGTAATGTAAATGGTTGTTGAAAAGCCCTGTAGGGAACAACTATTAAAATATCTATCTATCTATATCTGAGCATTCCATGGGAATGCTCTGCATCATGCTGTTGTTCTAAAAGGTGCTATTGTCAGTTTCATTATTTCTAACTGAACTTGTGCTTGTCAGCTGAAAGCTGGGCCTAGCTATCTCCCCAGAGCTGGGGTTAATAGTTTGATATCGGGTTTTCGTCTGCCTGAGAAATATATAAGGACGTTTAGCCGTATCTCGCCCAACTGATGCTTTTACGTTTTCTTTTTGTTCGAGGCAATACCACAATTCACACAGGTAGCCATATTTCCATACATTTTAGATTTGTATACATTCGTTAGGTTCGTATCTGAGGAGTGGGGCCGAACATATGACATCTCATTCCAAAAAGGTGCACGAGATTTTTGGTACACGAGATTCTTGGATTTCAAAAGATTTTGTATGACCGCTTACATTGCGTGAAACTGGGACGACGCCGGTTGGTTTCAAATTTCCGGTTGTTGATCATTGTTGTAGATATCCAGATCACCACGGTGTAGGCACTTAGCACTGGTTGTAGGTCGCTTTCCAGAGTACAGTGACAGTTAGACTTGCTCCAAGTCTGTCTCTTAAAGGGGTTTTTATTGGCGAGTTACTGTTATAAAGGATTGGAGAGTTAAAGGTTGGGGAGTTATAAAGGGCGCACGTGCGCCCTTTATAACTTCGTGTGCCTTTTATAACTCCCCAATCCTTTAACTCCCCAATCCTTTATAACTCCCCAATAAAAACCCCTTTAAGAGACAGCCTTGGAGCAAGTCTAAGTGACAGTGTACTTTTCCCTCCAATAAATAGATTTTTACTCTTGCTAGTTTAAGTTTCTTTGTTTTCTCATCAATTATATTTGTTTTCTCATCGAATATTCGAATAGAAGCAATGGCGCAAATAATGGCGCAAATATTTCATGCTACCCAGAGAAACTCAGAGACGTCTCTGCTGCTTCTCTATACAACAGCACTCTCCTCCGCAGAGGCTTGCGAGCTTTGGGGACCTCACTCTCTCAAAACTTCGTGTAAGACTAATAAAAATGCTCGAGACCGCACGCTCCCCCCACGCTTCACGAAACTCTGTGTAAGACGACTACATGTAGATATTTATTTAAAGCTTGCAAGTCTCTGCGCAGGAGAGTGATACAACAGAGTAAAAACAGAGTAGATATATTCTAACTGAGACTGCGTTACGCGCATGCGCAACAAATTGTCATTCCAAGATGGCGGACAAAACAAAGCGACCTCGTCTAGATATTGCAGACAAAAACCATGATTTTTTGTTAGATGAAAAGGTAAGAGATGTAGATTTTAACTTTATGTGTATCTACGTGTTGGTTTAGGCTAAATAATGTCAATGAAGCTTATTTCACTTGTGTACCATCCTAGTTTTCAGTTTTGCAAGTTGTTTTATTAAATTATTAAATATAGTTGTACAACTTTTTATTTATACTTTTCAATTGTTGTACTCGAAAAAATACATGCCAGCCTGGCGCAAGCTGTATCGAAATTATGAATAATATGCTCTCCCACGTTTTGCAAAATAACTTTTTCAATACTTTATTTGTTCAACTGTTCAACCTGCATGTACTCGTATAGTTGTATTATCACTTGTAAAATAAACTTTATTCAAACAAAGTCCCAATATTGGTACATTGAATACATGGATGGTAACATAACAAATAAACACAAAAATAATATATATATTCAAACCAACTGAAGCACATCAAAAGTTCTCAGTGTGTCAAAACAATACTTTATAGCAGATAGTATCAAAATATTTCTGTCTTTCATACTTAATATAATTTTATATAAACTATTAATGAAATTCTGACGAAGAGACACGAACATTGTGTTACCACATGACATTATGTAATGTTCTTCATTTCCAACATCATTTTGATCCTATCACTATAAGCAACTTTTTTATATCTACCAGTTTCAACTGGCAATCTGTGTGCTGAAACTCGCAATCTTTTTCTAGCAAGTAATTTTTACTAAATCATCATTTAGTATATCATTTAAACAATGGCGAAAATCTCCTCTGTTTTCAGACCAAATTTTTTAAAATCTTTAATTTCTACTTTACACATTTTTAGCAGATATTCAATGAAAATGATTGGTTTTTGATTCATACTCAAACAAACATTTCTAGCTTCACCAGCTAGTGTATTATTAAAATATGTGTTACTGATACGAATCCAGTATTTGACTACAAAAGTGGAAATTTGACTGATTAATGGGACTTTTCCTAATTCAGCATAAATAGCCAGATTTGTTGTTTTTGAGTGTACCCCAAGAATTCGTTTGTAGAATCGTAGTTGAATTCTTTCAATTTCTTTAATATTTTTGAAAAAATTATTTTTAAAAGATTCAAATGAATTTAGTCTACCAATTCATACAAGGTCCCCATATTTCACACAACTTAAATCTGTATTGCCAAGTCTAACAGGGTGGCATGATTGACCAAACAAATTTGGTTTGTCATTTATAAATATATTAAATAACGTAGGACTAAGATTACACCCTTGCTTTACGCCCAAACGAGATTCAAAATAAGGAGTTGTTCCATCTTCCAACTTAACAGAGTAACTTACGGATGCATACATACTTGACATCAAACGTAAAAATGGTTTACTACAACTGCAGCAAATAAGTTTAAAGAGGAGACCTTTTCTCCAAACACTATCGTATGCTTTTTTAAAATCAATAAAACAGGCAAAAATTGGTTTCCGACGAGATTCGTAATAATCAATTAAAAGTTTTTAAAACTAAAAGATGATCAGCTGTTCGATGATGTTTTTGAAAACCAATCTGACACTTATTAATTATATCGTGTTCTTCCAAAAATATATTTAAACGAGTATTCATTTATATCATAGTGAAAAATTTCCCTAAGCAGCTACTGATACATATTCCTCTATAATTACCAGGGTCAAGAGTACTGCCTGATTTATATATTGGGACAATAAAGCCTTTTGCCCATCCTGATGGAAAAACTCCCTTTGATAAAACTGTATTAAAAATGTTGACAAATATGATGGTAATGCTTTAACTGCTACCTTAATTATTTCATTAGAAAAAGAGTGCATTGATGAGGCTTTTTTATTTTTTAACTTTTTTGATGAATTACAAATTCTTCATGAGAAATTGGTTTGTCAAGTGTTCCAAATATTATAATCATTTACTATTTGTACTTCGTGACTATTCTAATTGCAATTCTGATCATTAAATTTATTTAAATTCTCAAAATGATCATACCACTAGCTTGGTCATATTCATTTGGTTTCACAGAGGATTTGTTTGTGACTAATATGAGGCTAATATGAGACTAATATGTGACTAATATGAGGCTAATATGAGGACTTGTATTAGTCTAATATGAGGATTTGTATGTGAAGGACTTGTATTAGTCTAATATGAGGACTTGTATTAGTCTTGTATGTGACTAATATGAGGCTGTATTAATAGGATGTAGACTTACCGTATTTACTCGTTTAAGCGCTACAGCACTCTTTAATTTTTTACTGTTTTTGATGCAGCGCTTATTCGAGGGCAGCGCTCTTTAAAAAACTATTCTATTTGTGTCTGTCTACCTTCACAACGGAATTGCACATTTCAAAGGTCCAGAGAGAGAGTTAAACAACAGAGCATTGAAATATACTCACTTTGAACTTAAATACAAGGTAGTACAGGATAATAAATGTCCGAGGCTGATTAAAGATTGAATGTACTGCAGTTGTTTTCAGTTCGAACAATTCCATCCATGCTTCGATTAAACACCATGTTGTTGTGAATAAGTGTGCCACTTATTCGAGGGCGGCAGCGCTTATTCTGGGGCAGAGCTTAATTGGGAGCGGCGCTTTCAGGAGTAAATACAGTAATTGAAGACCTGGGAGCAGTTGCACACATGCCGGATAGCTAGTGCACTTTTAGAAATATTTGAAAGATATCTATTGAGTAGAGCGCTCTGGCCTACCCCTGCATGCTTAATCGATTAAATGGATAATTGATGAACATCAATGCTAGCCTATTAAATCTATTGGCATTGGAAATCAAAACTTGTCAATTGATTATTGATTGGTTTTATTTTTATCAATTAACTGTTAATACAGTATTGATTAATAATGCAAGATCCCAAGATCCGGTTTGTGCAACTTAAAATATTGGTTCCAGTGTGCCCCTAGTGCCTTACCAAATATACCAGTACATATACATATGCCTGCAGTTTCCAGAAGGAACTAAATATACCCTAGGAGAATTTTAAATTTATCTGGTGGGTGGTATGAGATTTGAAAGAGTTACAATTATCTAATTAGAATTCCAATAGGATTTTTTGATACGGAATCAATTGGGTTTCCATCTGTATTTTTGTGCATTTCCTCAGACTGAACATATTAATTAGAGTAGTTTCAAAATTTGAAAATTATATATTTGATAAGATTGACAGATTGTGCACAGGTCTCTCTATTGCTAATAAAATATTGAATGCATTTTCATTGAAAGAGGGACAGATTCAATTTAGATCGTGTACCAGGGCCACTGCACTGGGTCCAATGTTCTTACTATTAAATAGATGCTTTTATATGACACCAAAGCAATCCATGATGACCCAAGCTCAAAAATCCTGGACTTATGATCTTGATTGAGTATCCTCAACTGGCCCAAGCAAGCTTAGATAATGAGCAATAAAATTTAAAAATTCTATAGCAATGAGCAATTATTTTTTACTTCAAAGTCTTGTCTAAGCTAGCATGTTTTCCAGGTAGGGTTGTTTTCCCACAGAAGATCGGGTTACCTTAAACAGAGCAGAGCGCAGTGAGAATCTGATGGGCTTTTACCCTGGGAAGCTGTAAGATTTTTGATTTTACACATGACCTTTAGAGCAGCTCAAAATTGCTTTGATTTTGAAGATTAAAATGTTGGAAAAGTGGCGTTGTGCAAACGTTGACAAGCTACACGTACATGACCACCTTGTTCATGCTTTTTCTTGTAGTGTGAAATGAATCTATGTTCTTTTTTCTGGGTATCTCACGGGAAAATTATGATTTCCACGTTAAACAACTTCAAAGTTTAATCTCAAACAACTTTACCTTTACTGCACTGAAATGATAGATGATAAATTGATAATTGAGTTTCAAAACTCAACGTTTACGTTACACAGCCGACTTAATTCTGAAACTGTCAGACACGTCATCTCTCTTCTGGGACCTGCACACAGCTTTATCCAGGTTTTGCTAGTTATCAGACAAACGGATGACCACGTGGGAGCGAATTACGATTATCATTCAATGAATATTGTTGTCTACATTCTGTTTCATTTTAGGTTGCACAATGCTTGGCAAAATATTCAAGCACTGTTTTTGCATGTGAGACGTCAGCTGACACAAGATATATCAAATGCGACTTTCCTTGTTGTTCTAAACATTCAGGGAATCAGGAAGGTAACTCATTAAAACTCTCAATATTGAATTATGTGTTGTACGCTTGCAATTAATGACTTCCTGGCTGATGTTCAGGGCCAGTTGTACAGAGTACAAAAATAATCTATCTAGCGGACTTGCCTAAAATATCGTACAATACTATCCACCGGATTCGTACAACCAGCCCCAAGTAATCATTTTCGTTGCAAAACTTGACTAAATTTATTAACCTGGACATTGCGTGAAAACAATTATATTCATTAAGAAGCCAGTTTACCATATCCAATGTAGCCTGCGTAGTAGGCGTTTGTTAGAAAATGTGGGTTGAGAGCTGGGCGGGAGTGCAGCATTCCCTCGCATGTCTAAGCCTACATTTTCTAACAACGCAGGCCAAATCCGGTAAGTACATCTGAATTCCAAGCACTGCATCTCTGTAATTTACCTTTAAGGCTGCATTCCAGTGATGCGTTCTTTTACGTACGGTGCTATATATGCAGAAACGTTTAAATCCATTTAAATGTTATGTTTGAGATAACAAAATAAATGTATCGCAATTAATGTATTGTATGATTTAGTGTGTATTTGATAATGTATTGATTTGAATATATTAAATTTATAAGGACTTAAGAACTTGCTACATAGTATGTACCAATAGAAACGGCGGAAAATAGGTTTGTTTACATAAAAATGAACCAAGTCCAAGATGGCACCTAATTATCTGACCTGCCGGTAGCAATTCGTTTGCACGACATTGTAAACAAGTTATTTGAAAATCATTAGCAACTCACAGGTGCAATCACCACTTATTTATGCAATTTACTCGGTGAATTTAGCCAATTTACTGTATATGTGGGCGCTTATTACCATGGATAACAAATGCCCGTAAATTATATTTAAAATCAAATCTTCTTTTGTGTTTATTTCTGTTTAAAGGCCTTTATTATTACTGTGCTTTATTATAACACCTCGAATCTTGGCTATCGCCTTGTTTTTAAAACAGTGTTTCAAATAATAATTAAACGATTTTTCGTAGAGGTACTTCCTGTACATTCCAATATCCCTTAATTTTTTTACTTATCTTATTTAACTGCTCAAGGTAAACCACCATGGATATTGAATACATTAAGGAATGTGAAGACTCTGGAGAAACATGTTGGTATAGAGGTTGCTAAATTTATGAAAGAAAATCTTCCCCTGTCCTTTGATCAAAACTCTCACATTGAAAACAGTCGTGAAATTATAACATCTCACTCACTTCATCCACAAACCAAAAAGGTAAATGTTAAAACTGACTTTGTAAGATTTTATACTCTATACTATATACTATATACTGCTTTCCTCGTACCCAGGGCCTTCGTAATAATTGATATTTGTAATATGAAGCGAAAACTTGATTAACTTTTTTATTAAAGTATATCAATTAATTGACCGTCCAATATAATCTAGATAACATGCACTTTATAAAGCTCAGCATTTAAATCAAATTTATCCGCGAATCCATAATGTTGCTTCACTCGATCGTCACCAGAACAGATTTGCAAGCTCAATGGCTTAGTTTTCACCTCGCCGAAATCTTTCGTTCTTATTTCTTTTCAACGCTCTAAGGCAGGTTAAAAAGAAAACTACAAAATTACGTTGCAATTTCATGGCCTTAACGAAATAAGTTCCACACATGCCACAAGTGTGAGAAATATCTTGCAGATCTGCGATTACACATGACTTGTGTGCACTTGCGTTACGTAATTCGTTTGTTTTCAGGTACTTGCAGTCTTCAATCTTGCAGATCCTCAGTCACTACTTGGTGAATGGATTGCATTATTTTTAAATGCTGCTGAAATGAAATTTGGTACGAAAATATATCTATTACAGACTAGGTGGTTGCAGTTTGATTTTGTTGTGTAAAGCATGTGTTATTACATGAGATACAGAAAGGATCAGTATCAACTTTGCTCTTTCCGTTACTTGTAACTGCATGTTGTAGCTTGCTTGAAAGTATTGGCTCTGTGGTATTGGTTTCTGTGAATATTTCATTTATAACATAACAAGACATTATTTCTTTCCTCAGGTCGTGAGTATTGTGATGTCAAGGTTATCACTCAGTCTTTCACAAGTCGTTATGAACTTATGTCTTGTATCACCAAATTGGAATTTATTAGAAGTTATCCCTGTGGTAGGTAGTCTCCTACGTATATACTATGTGGTAGGTAGTCTCCTACGTATATACTATGTGGTGGTAGGTAGTCTCCTATACGTATATACTATGTGGTAGGTAGTCTCCTACGTATATACTATGTGGTAGGTAGTCTCCTACGTATATACTATGTGGTAGGTAGTCTCCTGCGTATATACTATGTAGTAGGTTGCTCAGTATTGATAGTAACTTCCGACTGAACAACTGAATCTAAACTGTAGTTTTTGACCTATTTAGTCGATGTTATTGCTATTCTGAGTTGCCATTCAAGCTCACAAGGACAGGTTAGGCTCCAATAATTTGTCTTTTTTGTATCAATCAATCAATTAATCATCCTAATCTTATGAAAATCAATGCCCAGCGATGCCCATCCAGTTCAAGGATAAACTTGTAAAATGTGCAATGTGCCTTTCTGATCGATACTAATGCGAAAGTGATGTATATAATTGTCAACTCCTTTTCAATCTTCCCTAGGTGTTTTCATGTACGCCATCTGTTATGTCAAGATGTTTTAATTATGAAGAGTTTTGTTCTCTTCATGATTTTGTTCAAGTCCTACAAGATACTTTGGGGCAGTCATTATCTGCTATTCATATTTCGTCTTGTTTCACTCTTAAACTGGACTGTTCACATCAGGTATTAATGACGAGTAATCTTAATTGATTAGCTAGTTCTTTGTAAATCCGTAAGCCCGGATCTTTGGTATGACTCTCAATATCATATATATATATATATATAATTCATATATTTTGTTACTACCAACGTTTACTTCATCTCACTGTGATTCTCGTACTGAAAGATTGCGAGAACATATTGTTAAAGCCTTAAAGTAACCCTATATAAGCAAACGGATCCTAGTGATTATTTGGTTAAACAATGCAAACCTGATACAAGCGCTTTTAAGGGAATTTAAGTTCAGCCCCAGTTACGCAACCTATTGTTGAAACGCATTTTAGAAATCATTGAATGGGGGTTCCAGTGTTGGTAGCGATGAACAATATACTTGAAGCATTACAGGATCAAACTACTTGAAAAATATAACAAGAATTTCCACGTTTTGATCGAATGTCCATCTGGAAGTTAAGTTAGTAGCGTGGATCGAGAAAACACATGTGCAATGTAGTGTGAATACAAAAGCGATCATGTGAAAAATAAATAAATCAAGGTTTTTCAAAATTTTTTGCTTTAAACTTCGTGCAAATTTGCCTAATTTATGGCCTACCAATGCTTGTTACACAATTATTTAGCTGTCACAAATTATTGGGGGGCAGTTACCTTCATCCCTACGGTTTATTTACAGTGTAGGCCTACTTTACAACCATATAATACAAAAAGTTTATACACGCATGGTTGAAAGTGTGGTCAACAGGACATGGGTCCCATATGAAGATCAACATGACAAAAGTTACAGAACATTATGTGACAAGGACTATACACTATTTACATATTAAAGAAAAAAATTTAGGAACAGATTAAATTGTAAGAACGGCATTTAGAGCAAAAATGTTTCCAAGTGCGCAATCTGTTTACATCGAAAGTAGAGTCTAGTTTAGAAGAATAGTAAGTATGAAGTTGGTGCTTAAATGAGGAAACAGATGTACTGTTACGAAGGTGACCGGACATTTTGCCGAAAGACACTTTGCCGAAAGACATTTGGCCGAAAGACACTTCGCCGAACGGATATTTTGCCGACGGACATTTTGCCGATCGGACATTTTGTCGAACGGACAATTTGACGAACGGACTTTTTACAGAAAATACATTTTGCCGAACAGACCATTTGCCGAAAATAGCAATACTTTGTGAATATTTTTTCATCAAAACAACACCCACGTTGTTTGTCAAATACCAAAAACCACGACCAGCTGACAACTTGAAGAAATATAGGATGAAACATATTCCGAAAAATAATGCCATCTTGAAACTCAAGATATGAGTAAAAACAAGAGGAGAATACTATACACTGTAATATTTCGACTTTATTTCAAAGTCATCTTCAGACAGAATGAAATTACACAGACAAGCCATAACTATATATACTAAGGTCCGATTACATCATAGGAAGAAAAGCTATTAATATGAAATATGTGATAAGGTGAGATAAATATATGACATGCAACGCAAAGTGTAAAGGAAGTCATCAGCTAAAAAGAGACAGTTCTTTGCTGGCCTTCAGCCCTGTATTTAGCTCGGGGTTTATTAAACTTAATATGTAATGCTTCCATTATTAGCATTTGGTTAGTGTTAAATGAATTGTTAGAGTAAAGAATTTTGTAATTATTAAAGATGAGCTTATTTGGGAGAAAAGGAATTGTCATTAAGTCTATCATACAATGAGTGTAGGTTAGCAATGAATTGTGCGTGTTCACATTGTAGGAAATGTTGTGCGTTGGCACTGGTGTTGTGTGTAGTCGCATGTTCAGAAAGACGCTTTTGAAGGCAACGATCAGTTTTCCCTATAAACTTAACAGGTTGTTTGAGATGGCGCCGAATTTTCGAAATGCAAGATTTAACGAGATTTTCACCCCGTGTACCAAGATAAGGAATACGATTCCAAACTTTAGGTAGATCATCATCGGTCGGTTTTTGAATAGGTGTCGAAGAAGCGGTGTATTTCAGTTTGAGTTTGTTTATTAAAAAGTTCTTTAAACGGCCATTGGGATAGCCATTCCAAGACATGAATGATTTGATGGTGCTTATTTGATTGTCGAAAAGTGTCTTGGTGAGAGAAAAAGGTTCGAGAAAAAGGTTTGTCAAATGCTTGGGTCATTAGCGGTGCATAACCATAACGAAAATTTATTTGTGTAGCGGATGACTCATTTGTTTGGAATGTGTTTTTACCTATATAAAGGCAACGGCGCAAGCACATTTTATTCTAGTATCATGGAATACATTCAAACTTCTCGGGGAAATCGTAAACTGCTTTACGAAGGTTATGTTTATGTTTTGGACAAGAAGAAAGAAGAATCGGCTTACTGAAGGTGCGAGAAACGTAAAGAATGCTCTGGCAGACTATCAACTCTAGCGGACACATTATGGCATCAACCATCAGACCATTCTCATCCACCCGATCCAGCTCGCGTTGCCGTTCAACGAGCGGTGTCAGCTATGAAACATCGTGCTGAGAACTCTGAAGAATCTACCAGCAATATTATTCAGAACTGCACCCAAGATTTTCCGCTTTCCGCCGCGGGAAGTCTTCCCAAAAAAGAAACGCTGGCAAGAATGATCAGAAGAAAACGAAAAGCCCCAGATGGTGATGATATCCCTGATGACATGTGCCAAACTACACGTGGGGAACAGTTTTTGGCGCTTCATGATGAAAACCTAGATCTCTACGTCTTCGCAACCAGTAAGAACTTGGACATCCTTGCACGCCAAAGACATTGGTTCTGCGACGGAACTTTTGATAGCGCACCGATGGGGTACCAGCTATACACACTACACGTGATTGCCGATGGTTCCAGAACTGTGCCCGTTGTGTACTGCATCGCCAGAAGAAAAGATCGAAATACGTACGACCGCATCTTCCAGTTCCTTAAAGATCGTCGACAAAATATCTCTCCGCTGACAGTGATGATTGACTTCGAGATGGCCGCCATACAGTCGTTAGAACACCATTTCCCTGAAGCTGAAATCCAAGGATGCTTGTTTCACTTTGGTCAGTGCCTGTGGAGAAACGTGCAGAGACTGGGACTGCAGAATTGGTACAAAGAAGATGCGAACAATGCATTGACTATCAAGTCGTTCCAGGCCCTTGCATTTGTCCCACCGCATCGTGTAACAGAAGCGTTCCAAGAATTAATGGCACCGCTTGATGACGATACAGATGAAGTTCTCTCCGACTTTCTGACCTATTTTGAAGCCACTTGGATTGGTGTGGTTCAACGTGGCCGTCGACGTCGCCCTTTATTTGCCATCTCCCTGTGGGTCGCGTTGAGCAAGATCTTCCGCGAACAAACAATTCCATCGAAGGATGGCATCACTCGTTTGATCTTCGAGTTTCCATCACCCACCCTACGATCCGTCGATTGTCTGCCAAGCTAGTCAAGGAACAAGCCAGCAACGAACTTCTTCTGGAGCAAGTGCTTGCCCGCATTCCTCAGCCTCCACCAAAAAAGAAGTATCAGTTAGTGAATTTAAGATTGAAGGATATTGTTAGTAAAATTGACACTTACGAGAACACGATAATGTACTTACGGGCTATTGCTCATAATTTGTAGAAAGAATGTTTTAAACTAGGGATGCTTTTCATAAAATTTCTACATGTATATGCTCGACATTAATAAAAAATTGTGTAAAATAAACCTTTACGTTTATGAATGGTATTATTCTAATATGGCAATTTTTGGTATGTGCATGTCAAACTCAAAGAATATAAAAATTCACAAGGTATCGCTATTTTCGGCAAATGGTCTGTTCGGCAAAATGTCTTTTCTGTAAAAAGTCCGTTCGTCAAATTGTCCGTTCGACAAAATGTCCGATCGGCAAAATGTCCGTCGGCAAAATATCCGTTCGGCGAAGTGTCTTTCGGCCAAATGTCTTTCGGCAAAGTGTCTTTCGGCAAAATGTCCGGGTACCGTTACGAATGATAGGAGAGAGATTGTTCCAGAGAAAGACAATTCGATTAAAGAACGAATATCTTTGCTTGAACGGGTGCGAGACGAGCGGTGAGAAGAAAAGGTAACAGAAGAGGAGATATCTAAATCGCAGAGGCCTTGTTTGCATTTGAAGAAAAAGATGAGATCCTTTATTTCTAGCCAGTACGATATAGGTAATAAATTAAGCTTTTTGAGGCGCTCAGGATAAGACAACTCGTAATCTTGAAGTATAAATTTGGTTGCCCGTCTTTGAACACCCTCCAGAATCATGAGATCACGTGAAGAAACTTGAGGTGTCCAGGTCTCACTGGCATAAGACAGGTGAGATCGAACGAGTGCGAGAATGAGGAGCCGACTGCAACGAGTATTAGTCATTTGGGTGCAATTTCTGCGAAGAAAGCCATGTATATAAGCGGTTGGCAAGTATGTGGCAAGATGGCGGGTCTACACATGTGGCAAGATGGCGGGTCTACACAAGCTCGCTGTAAATTGCTCTATTTATGTGTGTTTCCTTATTATACTGTCAAGTTTCACTCTTAAAAAGGTCAGCAATGGGGATAGTTATATTAAAACGAAGGTTTCTGAGCTGTATGTGGGAAACTCGTTAGTTAATAAGAGTTTATCTGAGATGTCAACAATACAGCGGACAAAAGGGCCGCGAGAGAAATTTGAGTATGGCTACGTTTGGGGTGTGCGATTACTTCGTGTTACACGCGATGTGCTTTTGACCAATTTGGTACTCCTTGGTGGAGATGTTGCACTAAATCCTGGGCCTGTAGCACGCGTTCAGTGTAGCAAATGTCTTAAATCTATCAGAAAGAACCAAGGTTTGGTTAACTGCATTGTGTGCACTCAGCCATATCATCTCAAGTGCGTGGATGCCGAATTTGAGTCAAGCAAGAGATGTATTTTCTGCAACCCTGGTCCTACAACAACCGTACAGGGAGAGGAAAATTCTACGAGGATTGATATAAAACAGTTATCTGGTTTAGCTGAGTCCTTAAAAGTGCGGGCCTGAAATTTATACATCAAAACATCCGAAGTTTACGTGGCAAGCTTGACGAATTAAATATTCTGTTAGCCCACTGTCCAAATTTGCATGTTCTTGCTTTTACTGAGACATGGCTGAATAGTAATATTCTCGACGCTGAGATTTCCTTGCCTGGTTTTAAGATTTTTAGAAACGATCGTGTAAATCGGGTTGGAGGTGGTATTGCGGTGTATGTTAGAGATTCATTGTCTGTTATTCGAAGGTTTGACCTGGAAAGTTATTTCCCTGGCGAATGTACTTTATTGGAAATCATGCTACCCAAAACAAAGAGTATTCTGTTTGGAACATTTTATCGCCCTCCTTCGCAAGCAGACTTTATGGACCCTTTTGTTGAAGTCTTGGATGCAATGTGTTCAGAGAATAAAGAGTTAATTTTAACGGGTGACTTTAATTGTAATCTCCGATCAAAAATAGTCTCAAAGGAATCAAGGCAATTAAAGGGAATTTTTATGAACTATAATCTGAAACAACTAGTCAATCAAGCAACAAGGATTAGTCGAGAGAGTTCAACTCTATTGGACCTGTTCGCTACTAACTGTCCACAAAATATTGTGTCGGTTAACACTGCTTCCCTTAGCCTAAGTGACCATGAGATGGTTGTCGCAGTAAGAAAAATTAATTCGTGCAAACTACCACAAAGAACTGTAGAATGTAGGGATTATTCTCGTTATAATTCAACGGCTTTTTGTGATGACCTAGCAGCTTGTAACTGGGACAGTGTTTTTGAAACAGATGATGTAAACGATGCTTGGTTAAAATGGAAAGACATTTTCTCGAAGGTATGTGATAAACATGCTCCCCGTCGCAAGAAGTTAGTGAGAGGTATAAGATGTCCCTGGCTCACACGAGAAATAAAAGATCTGATGAATAAACGAGATTTTCATTTAAGAAAGGCTAGAAAAACTAATGCAGAAGTTGATTGGAGTGCTTATCGGCAGGCACGTAACTACGTTTCTAATAAGATTAAAAGTCAGAAACGGCGTTTTCATCGTAAAGAATTTGACAACAACCTTGGTAATCCAACTGCCTTTTGGAAGACAATAAAGCGGGTTTTCCCCAATAAGAAAGGGAATTCAACTGTTCCAGACTGTATGAAGACGAGCGAGGGCCTGGTAACTGATAAACCGACTATTGGTGAAAATTTTAACAGTTTTTTCACAACAGCTGCGTCACGATTAATTGAGAGCGTTCAGCCAATGGATAACATCTTGGGCTCTGATGATGATTTTACTGATGGTAGATTTGTTTTTCATCCTGTCTCGTACTCTTTTATTTATAGGCAGCTAATGAAGTTAAAAGTAAACAAGGCTACGGGACTAGATCAGATACCATCTTGCATGCTCAAGGACGGTGCTTCTATTATTGCAAATTCCGTTACATATCTTGTAAATCTTTCCTTGAGTGTCGGGTCTATGCCGGATGAATGGAAACAGGCTAAAGTTATCCCCTTATATAAATCTGGGTGTCGTGAAGATATGGATAATTACAGGCCGATTTCCATCTTACCTGTAATTTCTAAGATAGCTGAAAAGGCTGTTAACGTGCAACTACAACAATATCTAACGCAGCATAATCTTCTCAGTTCTGTTCAATCTGGATTCAGGAAGTATCACTCAACTCAGACGGCCGTTACGTTTTTCTCTGATAGCATAAGGAGAAACACTGAAGCAGGGCAAATGACCGGAGCCTTGTTTATTGATCTAAGAAAGGCGTTTGATACTGTCCCACACCATGCTCTCATCTCGAAGCTTAGTAGGTTTGGCATAAAAGAAAAGTCACTGGAATGGTTTAAAAGCTACTTGTCGAGTAGAACTCAAGCTGTCTGTATTGGAAATGAATTGTCATCTCACAAGAATGTGCTTAGTGGGGTACCGCAAGGTAGTGTACTCGGTCCAGTACTATTTATGCTGTATATCAATGACCTAGAATCTAGTGTCCAATTCTCTCAAGTTATGATGTACGCTGATGACACTGTGATTTATTATACATCCTCGCAACTGTCAGAAATTGAACTTAAATTAAACCTAGATCTATGTACGTTGAATCAGTGGCTACATAGTAATAAGCTGATATTAAACGAGAAGAAAACAGAATTTATGATCTTTGGCACTCGTCAACGGCTTATGCGTCAAAATAGTGATGAAGTTAGTCTGGAAATTGATGGAAATTCTATTAAACGTACTGAACCTTTCAAATATCTTGGTGTTGTGCTTGACAGTACTCTGTCGTTTAACGAACATATACAGTGCGTGAAAAAGAAAGTTTCTAAAATGCTTGGGTTATTTTCAAGAATTAGGCCATTGCTAACTGTCGAGTCTGCAAATCGTATATACAAGGTTATGGTGCTTCCAGTGCTGGATTACTGTGACATTGTGTTTCATGAGTGCGGGCAGGGAAATCAAGATGAGTTGGAACGTTTACAAAGAAGAGCAAGTAGAATTGTTTATCGCAATTCAGGCTCGCTATCTACGAATGATATCATTGATAAGCTTGGATGGGAAACTCTACATCAGAGAAGAGAAAATCACGTCTTGAAAGCGGTACAAAAATGTCTAGATAATGAAGTACCGAACTATATGTCTGATTATTTTAAAATTAAACGAAAGGACATTCATGACTATAATACGAGACACTGTGGAGATTTGGTGTTAGACAAAATCAAGCTTGAATGCACAAAACGTGCATTTTTTTACAAGGGAACAAAAATTTATAACAGTGTGAATCATTAATATTGACAGATATTTTATCTAGATTGGATTAGGTGTAATATTTGTTTCTTTATATCTATACTTTTAATGTAACCAGGACCCCCATTGATAGCAGTTATTTTTAACTGAAGGGGTTATCCTGTCTAAATATGTTTTAAATAATAAATAAATAAATAAATAAAATATAACGGCACTACCTATGTCTTGACACTACCTATGTCTACTACCTATGTCTTGACACTACCTATGTCTTGACACTACCTATGTCCACTACCTATGTCTTGACACTACCTATGTCTACTACCTATGTCTTGACACTACCTATGTCTACTACCTATGTCTTGACACTACCTATGTCTACTACCTATGTCTTGACACTACCTACTACACTACCTATGTCTTGACATTACCTATGTCTTGACACTACCTATGTGTACTACCTATGTCTTGACACTACCTATGTCTACCACCTATGTCTTGACACTACCTATGTCTACTACCTATGTCTTGACACTACCTATGTCTACTACCTATGTCTTGACACTACCTACTACACTACCTATGTCTTGACACTACCTATGTCTACTACCTATGTCTTGACACTACCTATGTCTACTACCTATGTCTTGACACTACCTACTACACTACCTATGTCTTGACACTACCTATGTGTACTACCTATGTCTTGACACTACCTATGTCTACTACCTATGTCTTGACACTACCTACTACACTACCTATGTCTTGACACTACCTACTACACTACATTCCATATATTTCTTGTATTCATCTAATTCCCGACCTACGCCACTAACTTCCAGACGAAGGACCTTGTTATATTTTTCAGGTAGTTTGATCCTGTAATCCCTCAAGTACATTATAGAAATGAATGCCAAAAATGCTGGTGTCTTCTGATACAATTTGAAAGATTTTGAATCATATTTGATTGTTTTTAAACATAAAAGTTTTATAAAGTGGTATTCTTGCACAGCATGGTCCTAGTTAACCGTGCAGTATTTGTGTTGATTTTTTTAGGACTGGCCAGTTGATGTTGAATGGTTAAAAAAGAAACTTCACTGTACTTTATCTGGTAGTACACAAGAAGTTTATGAAACTGGATCTCAAGTAGCTGATCTTTATATATCACTGGCAACATTATTAAATCCCATCAAATATGATGATACTTTGGGTGATATGCTAAAGAATGCCATTCATTCTGCTAGAGTTGAAGAGTTCCCCGATTTAGCTCAGGAAATGGGTTTGGAAATTTTATCTCCTCAAGATGTTGGTAGAAAAGCTTCACGTCCATGTACAGATGAAGGGGTAAGAGATATGTGACATAATGCAGGTGAACATCTATAAACGATGCTGCAATAAATCGCGGAGACTATTTGTGAAAGTTTCAACAAAATGTCATACCTATAAGTGGTTCTAGAAACATTTTATTTTATACACATTGATGATATATACAGATTATAAAAAGTGTTAGACGATATTTCAACGTTAACGGAAAGTCATTACGTCAAAGTTTTGTCCGTCGCCGGATTTAAATACCAAAGTAAACAGTAGAATAGTAAGACGATCAGTAAAGAGTACCGAGCAGTTAACTTATTGTCTAAAAAATTTTTTCACGAATAGAGTCACTTTAAATTTTAAAACGAGAGCGAAAGTAGAGTGAAGGTTCATAATGGATTTTCTAAATAGATCTTTCCAAATTATGAAATAGTCGGTATATTGTACTGTAACAACAACGGTAACTGCTATAACACAACAAACAACAAGTACAGTCTAACAACTACAACGAAAACTGCATTCAACAACTACTGTACAAACAATAACACAACATACATGTAGGCGTAGCGTCCCTATTTTTCAATGTGCATTGACGACAGAAGACTGAAAATTAACAACAGCTTGATGGTGCGTCTAGTTTTACAATGTTTTACTATTTTAGGTGTCTTTCCCTGGTCAAGTGAATTCGTCTCTACATGTGGTTATTTTAATTGGTTATGATTCTAATGATGACCAATCACAAGAAACTCATCAAGCCCTAGCTCATGCACTAGCTGTAAATCTAAATATGAGACAAATGTCTGATATCAAGTGCAAATACAGTATGCTACCTTTGCTGCACCTTTCTTGGAAACAAAGACTTCATTCATTTATTCATTCTGTCTTGGATATGGAGGAGAAGTTACTTTTTGTTGCATTAGGTTCTTGTTGGATTCATCTCAATTTGTTGGATGTAATACAGAAAGAAATCTATTCATCGAATAGGCTTGATTGTTGTTATGGAATTCATTTCCAAGAAATAACATGTATGCAAGCATATTTTTTGAAAACCCAACTAAACAATATAAACTCGTGTTCCGAAAATGAGATTCCAGCGTCAAGTGAGAAACTTCACATCGTTGCTACTGGTTTGGTTCAAGATGAAAAATCAAGTCCAGTTGACACATTCCCAGTTTTACTGTATATGATCCATCTTGCTATTGGGGAGAATGGAGAACGCATATCTGGCAAAGGTCTAATACCAGGTTGGTTTAGTAGCTTGAGATGTGTGTATTAACGCTTCATCCTTTTCTAAACTCCTAAACTCTTATATAATGCCAAATGAATGTCACTTTCCATTCTTTTTCATGTCAATATGAAATTTAGCATTTTTTCCAAACTTTCCTCAAATATGTTAATTTATGCATGTTTTCATTTCTCATTTATATCGCCCCTTCTTCCTATTGATGACTTATATTATCTTCAGCTCATGTATAAAATGTATTATTCAGACATACAAACACATTTTTCATTTTTTGTCCAGCTCATTTGAAATACAAACAATATAAAGGCCCAGGAATCTCACGTTGGACACTAGAAGATGTTTATATGGAAACGTGCTATGTCTTGTCGGGTTTATCTCGGAAAGCAGGTTTGTGCTTGCTGTCGTTACCGAAAACAAGTGTATCACATTTAAAGGAGGAACTATGTAACGACAGAACAGCTCCTGTTGCAAACGACCAAGAACGTCAGGAGGCAATGCTGCAAACAGAGGAACGGTTTAGTGATAACTCGTCACATTCAGAAGAGGACCTCAATATGGTTTCCGAATTAGAAAGTCCTAGCATTAATTTATATTTTAATAAGAAAGAAAGTTCATCTTTGGAATCTACAAGTCACTATTTAAACTGTGTTCCTTGCAGTTCTGAGCAAGAAAATCATGACATTCATCCCTCATCGTCAACTTGTGAATCTGGCAATGAAAGGATGGTAAACAGTAGCGATGTAAGAACATGTAGCAGTGACACAACGGCGTTCAAGAAATGTGTTGAAACAAGCGCTCCTACGACTACGCGTGAAGCATTATCTAGTAAGGAAGGACCTTCACCATATAATGCCGAAAATCTTTCTAATGTGGCGAAATGTTCAATTCCTTGTTTAGATTCTTCAATAAATGATTGTAGTGGTTCAACGATTGATCACTGTGATACTGTAACACTTCCTGAGGATAAAATACATGATAAAGTAGATTCTGATGAAGACGAGTATGTGTGTGTGACAGATGATGAAACAGATAGAGATTGTTCTGACAGTAAGTGGGATACAAGTGATGATTTACCTTTGATGGCAAATGTTGATGAAGTCTTGGTCACACATTATGTGTTAAATTTAAGTGTTAATTTTAACGCCAAAGTTATGAGTGGAGATATAACGTTATTTTTTGAGCCTGCTACAGAGTTAGTCATAGAAAGACAATTTCAGTTATGTTTGGATTGTTCATTGGTTGACATTGAATCAGTGGAGGAAATTGATTTGAAAGATGATTTTAGTGTAATACACTATGGGGCTACTGATGATCACACTAAGTCTTATCCACCTGATGTGTTTCATGTGGACAAATATAAGAAAGTTCCTGTTGCTCTACCTTACACCTTACTACCTTATGCTGTACGTAACTGGTGTGTAAGGATTTGGAAACCATACAAGCTGGGTAGAACATGGCCACGTTGTGTTAAAATAAAGTACTGTACAAGACCTGAGGGAAAGTCATTAACCTGGACAACTAATCAAGATAACAGGTAGTACATGTTAAATAATTTCCTCTCATGTCTTCCATGTATGATAGTGCGATCTACAGTAAAGATTTCTGTACTAGTCTGGATTAATTATTCCTGTTGATAGGTTTTAGTAAGCGGTACGGGGCAGTAGATTGTGCTATGAACTGCTGACACTTATATTGAAGCAAGCAAAGTAAATATTGTTTATTTGCTACTAAATGCATATTTACATAATTTTCTCAACTCTGAGAAAAGAGTTGGATCAGTGCTTAGTGAAACCCATCTTACTACCAAAATTATTTTTGACTACCAAACCTATACTGATAGTATACCGGCAGTTTAGTTTTCGACATAATTTTATACCTTGTGTGTTTTCTCCTGGTGCATATATCAACAATCGTTCTCTAATGCCATGTGAAGAACGCTCGTGCGATTTAAAGATGAAGAATAACTAGGTAGCTTTAAGGCCATTTTCCATTACGGTCGTTTTGCCCGCGCGGGCGAAGCGACCGATTCGAATCACGTGAATAATTAGTCGCGCGGGCACGCCCAGAGAGTTGAATACAGTTCAACTGTCAGGCGTGTCCGCGCGGTGTAAAGCGGACAAAAAAATCTCATGCTAGACCCCTACAGCGAAAGTTGAAACATGGTCGCTCCGCCCGCGCGGGCAAAGCGGCTGTAATGGAAAATTGCCTTTATACGCCATCTCGTACATGCGAAATATCACGTACACGTACTTCGTAGCCTAAAGCCCTTATAGAGGCAGAGACGAGTACGAGTACGAATTAGGACCACTTGACTACGAGTACAACTACGATTGACGAATCTACGCACTACAGCTGACTAATTCGTCGGTTGCGCCGTGTTGTTTGCATTCGCCGTGTGTTTTTTGCATTACGCCATCTTGCAGTCGTAGTGTCGTCCGGGCTTGAGTACAAATCTCGACGACGCGAAAATGACGAATCTCGTAGTCGTACTCGTAGTCACTGCTAAAGCCCCCTAATTATTCGTATACTACCAGTTGAGCGTATGACACGTCAACAATTTTGTTCTTATTTCTGTCCATTTTCTACTTAGACCTTGTGTGTTCTCCCCTGGTGCATATATCAACAATCGTTCTCTAATGCCATGTCAAGAACCTCCAATTGCAATGTCTACCTGGCAGGCTGCTATTCATGTACCTAAAGGATGTAGAGTATTAATGAGTGGTAATGAACTGCCTGTGCAGAACTCTGATGATCAAGATTTTGGTATGCAGTTTACATAAAAATAACGATTATCTCGTACAGTCCATTTTGTACATTTTTTATCGATACATGGTTTGTTTAGATTGACACTTTAGTCTTGTATATACCAAATATTCAGCTTAAAGTTTAACAGCCCGCGCATCTAGAACTTTTGAGTGCATGAAAAACTACGACCAGGTTAACAGCTTCGGCCCTCACTTCTCAATCACGCAATGCAATTAAAATTACATGAAAACTTCATACACCCCTATGCATTCAAAATTGCACATATTTTTGAGGGGATTCCGAAGAATAGAACTCCCCCATCATGTTCCCAGGGCATTCCAGGGAACGACGTTGAACTCGCCTTCAATTAAATTCGTTTCGATACAATTGACAGCAATTATTGATATTGTTGTTGCTACAACCAAATAATTTGAAATATGTTGGAAATGGCTTCTGCATGTAGTTGAATAATTATTAGGGCACATCTTGAACAGGCACTTGCCCCCACTTTTCCCAAGGTCATCTTTAACATTTGGTCTCTTTATTTACATGAATAGAGTCCAAGAAGATTTTTTTATGACATCTTTATTTCTTTCAGCAACATTTCTATATGAGATGAATATACCATTACCATGTTCAACATTAGCTCTCGCTATTGGTTGGTTTGAATGTCGTCAAACATCAACGGTTGCCCTGTCATCCACCATACCATGTCGTATCTTCAGTGCGGAAAGTGTTATTAATGAAGCATCTGAAGAGTTATTGCCTCGGTGTGCGAAGTATGTCTCTGCTGCGTGTGAACTACTTGGACCTTATCCCTTCACCAGGATGGATTTAGTGATATTGCCAAGATGTTTTGCTTGTATGGGATTGATGAGGTGTGTATAAGTGATACAAAACATAAAACAATACATTCAGTTATTCAAAGACTAGCCTTTGGCTTTGGGGAAAATTGGTATTGGAAGTAGGGATTGACTATTTTTCCGTTTGGAATAGTTGCCATATTTCCAACGTGCAAAGACTTCCTATCTTTTTTCTAATGGGCAAGATAAGACCCGTATGATATTCGGAGATGATATTCGTAGAGATGATATTCGTAAAAAGCAGGGAATGCCTCTCATATTCAATCTTGGTACCGCTCGCCCACATGGTCTTGATGAGCAATTCTCTTTCATCTAGCTTATGATCTGTCATTGCGTGCACATTGCGGACATAATTATGACGAGCGCAGTCAACACTGGAACCACAGCGTTACTGAAACTCATTTTCTTCTTTTTAGTCCAAATATGGCATTCCTTTCTCAGTCTATCTTGGCACGTGACGGAAGCATGTGCACACGTGTTGCTCATGAAATATCACATTCGTGGTTTGGGTTATTAATTGGAGCAAAAGACTGGTCCGAGGAATGGTTGAGTGAAGGTTTTGCCACTTATATGGAGGAAAGAATACTTTGTAAAGTAGAAGGCGTAAGTACAGTAAATGTATTTTATAAAATAACATGTATATAACGCGCGCTCTGATTGGTCGAAACCCGTGTTTGGATCAGGCCATCCAAACACGGAAACCATACATGCAGTAAATGTATTTTAAAGTATGTATATAGGGTATGATTGTGGACATGACTCTTGTGAATGGTTAAACGTAAATTTATGCATATATCAAATTATTGTCAAATACACTAACTGGGATGTTGTATGGTGGCACTGTGAGTAATTCATTTGCACATCTACGACTGTTGTTCAATTCCTGCGATATGCAGTTTTATGATACTATAGTTTCGCGTCAGGCTTCCTCGGGCGTATATGCGAAGAGTACTTCCATTTTGACTCTACCAAACCCGGTAGATTTTATCCGGGAATTAATGAGTTGTGGCCCTGGACCTCTCGGGAGAACAGTTTAGAACTTATAGAGCAGTATAAACACACAGAGCAGTATAAGTATACAGTAGCAGAAAGTGTGAATTGAACATTGATCGTTTAAAACATTCCAAACGGAAAAGGAGGGCAGGCAGTTCGTTCATTCCGATAATTCTCCGGTTGGGCCAATCAAAATAGCGTGTTACATTTACTTCCTATGGGAAATTACTAGAATTTTTGTGTAAATTGTAAATAACCTATGTCTACCTCCATGACTTCATGTTTTCAATTGATACTATGCATTATTTGTTTTTTTACCTAGTGGGAAGGTGATGAGGAATTGTTTTATGTAGAACTTTATCAAATTCTAAAACACAGGACCTTGCTGGCTGAATTTCAACATGCAGATGAAAACATGCAACGTCTTAGGTATAAACAAGACGCTCTATTGAGCGTTAAGTTGCTAGGGCTTTTTAAATAGAGTCCCGAGTAAATTTGAACATGAGGGAAATTCAATTATGTTGTTCAAATGTTTTACGCTCTTTTTAACGGTGCATTATAGAAGTACAAGCCTAGCAAAACCAACAATTCAGAGATATATTCGAACTACAATTGTGCATGTTACATCTTGTTAGACTATAGAATTACACCGCCGCTTTAGAGTTCTATATTCAAAATCAATTTGCGCAAAATCTAGACATACGATTGGGTCGAAATTCGACTATGTTGTGCAACATTTTACGCTCTTTGTAACGGTAGTATAGACCTATTAAAGCCGACAATGTAGAGATATATTCAAACTACAATTGGGCATGTTTACATCTTGTTACAGTATATAATTACACTGCCATTTTAGACTTCGAGTTCTATATTCAGAAGCAATTTGCACAAAATCCAGATACACGATTAGGTCGAAATTCGACTTTTAGGTGTATAAAGCATTATAGAAGCACGAGCGTTGAAAAACCGAATATTTAAAGATATGAATTCTAAAATTATAGAAATTCGCACATTGTTTATCATGCCGTGATGAAGTCTGGGATATTTAGGGATAAACGTTTGGATATTAAGGACTAAAGTTCCAGAAAATTTGGGTTATTCATGGCTAATTTGGATATTAAGGACTAAAGTTCCAGAAAATTTGGGTTATTGATGGATAATTTTCATGACGTAAAAAAATTGATGTAGGTGCATTTTGTGTCCAACCAACGACAAAAAAAATGCGAGCGGAAAACTATAGTTGCTGCGACCCCAGCAACTAAATAATTTTCTTATGATCATAACTCACGTGATAACTTGATTACCATAATTTCCATAAAATAGAAAATCATTTTTAGCCGAGAAGCCTAACTAAGTTTTCGATTGCATATAAGGCTGTACATATCCAACAATTGTAAGCAAAATATGTAGACAGCGATGTATTTCTTATCTATTAATGAACCATTCAGCAGATGCGTCTTTTCTATTTTTAATAACCAAGTTTTCTCTTTACTTAGGCCAAAGTTGCCAAGTGTGGTCACTGGTAAGCACATTATTATATAGCTTGAAAACATATGAAGTGAAAAAATGTAGAGATACGTCGGTATTTTGAAACGAAGAAAAATATGAACGGGTGTTAGGCTGGTGTACACAGTTATGAAGTATCCTGACAGACATGTAGACGGGACGGATAGAGAAGCGAACAGTGTTCGCCAAAATCTGCAAATTAAATCGAACATCGATGAGATAATTAACTACTGAAAAAAATACATAAGTTCATGAAACGTGTTGCTTTGGACGGTCCGTTTTATACATGTACTATAATAACATTATCGTTAAATTGACGTGTTTAGCTGCAGAAGCTGTTCGTCAGAGTATGGAGAAAGAGAAATCTACTGGAGATAAAAGTGATGACATAGTTCCTCATACTACTGTTACCAATGGTCAAGTATGCTCAAAGAAATGGACACAGATATATTATCTCAAGGTAAATCTTACACGACATACCAAATGTATATTTCACTATCTTAATAAAATTTAATTATAGTAACATTCGAATAGACAATAGAAATATTACCATTCAGAACGTAACGTTTCTCGTCTGCCATCGCTGAATAGCCTTTCCCAAAAGTAATCAACAAAAGTAATCCAAAAGTAATCATAGTAACAGCTGCAGTTTAGTGGATAGTGAAGGCAAATCCCGACTGGACCATTACTTCATGTCTTAGGGTATAGCTTTGCTTGAAGAAGGCACTGCCCTCAAATATCTGAAATTCCTTTGCTCTGGTTGGTATACCTGGTTGTAAGAACATTACTCAATTGTTAATATCATCATTGCTAGCTCACAGTATTAAGTCAATGATAGTTTTACATTTACAATTTTTCTTCAGGGTTATTTTCTACTTCATCATATGGCATCTCTGGTGGGCGTGACGAATTTTGATAATTTCCTCAAGGAGTATGTGGTAGAATATGGTGGAAAACTTGTCAATTCTGAGGTACGTGCCTGTTAAGTCAAATACATGTTTAATATAATGGTAGGATATTAATAGCGACATACCTTGGATTTTTGTAAGGTAAAGATAATTATTACAGTAGTAAATGAGGAGGAGACCTCCGGAAACCATAAGCTTTTACAGGGGGTGGTCTCCTCGTGAAAATATTTAAACGTGCTGGTTACCGATTTGGGTTTTGAAGTTCATGAGACATCATAAATCGTTCGTGTTATCACTGGTGTTATTCATGTCTATTTTATCGTTTGTAGGAATTTTTTGAATACTTTGAAAGAAGGTTTACCTCTTTGAGGTGGGTTTATCGTGCCAAGAGAAGGCGCTTTATTATTTTTATTGTTCTTATGATCTACCATTGTTGAATTAAGTCTTGAACTCCAAAGAAAAGAAACTGCATAAAATATCCCATGAAGGTACGAGTCTTGTAATCATTAATACTCATAAATATTTTAGGGAGGAGAATATAAAAGATCGGTTAATCAAAGAATGGTTAGAGCGGCATGGCTTACCTGTGGTTAGTGATGTCATTTTCCTTTGTCTTGTCTTATTGTGAAATTGAGTTGAAAACTTCTGTTGTATTATAACCATTACAAAATGGAGTGAAATACAGGCAATAACGAGTTGTAATTCATATACATATTTTAGATAATTTAAATGTTCTTCTTGTTTAGCATGTCCCAAAGAAAATTGGTAGACCTGATAATTATCTTATTAACGAAGTGGAAAGTGAGGTAATCTCGTATGCAATATTTTACTGCATTTTCCTATTGTAGATTTCACGTTAATGATACCATATCTCAAGTGGTGCAAATACTACGAAGGATTCCCTTGATGTTAATACACGAGTGTCTTGTATACAGGATGTATAAAAAAACGCAATCCTCGAATCAAATGTTGATTTTGCATAGAATATAGCAGTAAATCCTTTTTATGTTTACATTAATTTGAAAGCTTAGCCATTCAGCTTTCCAACCATGGGTTACTTTTTAGTGCAAAGTTTCTTCGAAACTTTGCAATATTGTGGTGAGTGGCGAAAATTCAAACGAGTCAGTCATTCATTCATTCATTCATTCATTCATTCATTCATTCATTCAATCATAGTGTAAACTTTCCGGGGGGTGCATACAATTTATGTTTCTTTTTAAATTTCATTAACATTTAGTGATTTAGTGCTTCAAGACAGGGCTTCACATTTTTCTTTAAATATTCTTTTGATCTTATGGCGACTTTACACAAACTATGCTGAATTAGAGTCTTTATATTGAACTTGAAACATTTGCTGAAGACGTTGAATTGACATTAAATTGGCGATCTTTCCCCCGGAACACGCGATTTTTTGTGCAATCACAAATGCACGTGCGCTATCAAGTGCGTGGCCGCGAGTTGACTGCGAGATTCGTACGCGTGCCGTGTAGCGAGTCTAGCGACAAGAACATTATCATTATATCAAATTATCAATATATAGTATAACTATAAGTATGTCGATGAACCGGAGAGAAATCAGTCATTATAACTGACTTACCAACTTGCCTTCAGTACTGGATAATCAACGGGAAGGATTGTAGAAATTCACTTATTTTCGCTTCCCGAGCATTATTATTTGACATTTGCTTTTGAGAATTATGATTATGACAAAATATTTAAAGACTGTATCTCAAATGCGAGTTTGCAGATTATATAAATGATAAGGAAGGTAAATGTGGTAGCAGTTTAAAGGCTATATTATTTCAAATACAACTATAGCCTTATGAACTATAGGGGCAATGCCAATGTCAATAAACTTGTGCAAGTCGATGGCTGGATATATATAGTCGATGGCTGCATGTATTCGATATGTAATCTGTACGTATTATTATCAAAACAGTGTAGACTATAGTATCCGATTTATATTATAACCTCTATGGTATAAAACGGGATCATATAATGATATAAACGTGCTGCAAAGCCTGCAGTCCCAATAGTCGTGTTAATTTAAACTTTACAGTATACCTTGAATTGATGGGATATAATTAACCTTGAAGCTTGACGATTTAATGCGTTTGTTTACTTTTCAAATGTGAACGTTTGGTCACGCCCACGGGAAACTCGTCTTAGACGGGGAAACTCGTCTAATATGAATCCGGGGGAATATAAAAAAATCGCAAAATCTAACATTTCATGAGGTGTACGTTTTGTTAGCAAACGTTCATGTTTTGTTAGCAAACGTTCATGTTTGAAAAGTAAACAAACGCGTTAAAATCGTCAAACTTCAAGGTTGAACGCAAATGGTAATAATAGACCTTCGAAAAACAAATGTCATGAGAACTTGACAATCTTGGCATAAATACTGCTAGCTAATTCCATGCATGAGTCATCTATTTACGTCAGCAATAAATACGCATACACTTCCCACGGCGAATTGTGAAATATTCTTTATCTGTAGGATCAAGGAGAGATTTTCCTGAAACATTACTTGCATTTACTTGTAAATTATGGTGTAAATTATGTCTTCGCCGCAGAGTACTTCAGTGCTTCCATATTAATCTTTCGTTTTCCTCAAAACTTATGGCTCTTTGAAACTTTGCACAATCCTTGGATCCCTAGTTAAATTTAAGCAACTGAGATTGGCAAGATGAAAATTCGAGATGCAATAATAAAGCGGCCCTGAAATAGACGAACTCATTTCGTAAAAATCCCCGAAACTATCAAATCTTTTTGCTGATAGCAGATCAAAATCAAGTAACCACGGCTTTCTATGCACCATTTTTAACTTGTCACTAACTTTCTATTTACAACGGTACTGGTTTAAACAGTTTAAGCTTAGTTGCGGTCACCAACTTTCCAATTTCTGTTTACGTTACAATTATGCAATTTCATTAAATGTTATTTAATAGTCGCAATTGGAATTCTTGAATCTTCTTGTTTAAACTTTAATACTGTTGTTTTCACGCGAAACAAAGTACCAAGAAGTCTTTAAAAGACGTTTTAAAAGATGTTGAGCTGTGTAATTTATTTTGTACCCCTAAAGTGGCTATATCGATCCCAAAAAGTAATAAAAACAATCGCCGTGTATTGTCCGTTGAACAGCGGCGTATGTTAATTGTGACGACTAACGTAAACAGAAATTGGCAAGTAAGCTTAAACTGTTTAAACCAGTACCGTTGTGTATGGAGAGTAAGTAATAAGTTTACAATGGTGCATAGAAAGCCGTGGTTACTTGATTTTGATCTGCTATCAGCAAAAAGCTTTGAGAGTTTCGGGGATTTTACGAAATGAGTTCGTCTATTTCAGGACCGCTTTATTATTGCATCTCGAAATTTCAATTTTCCAATCTCAGTTGCTTAAAGTAATATTTTTTGCGAATCAATCGTTCAAATTTAAAAAGTCACCCAAGGTTAGAAAGCTAAATGGCTAAGCTTTCAAATAAATGTAAACATATAGGCTTTACTGCTCTATTATTTTCAAAATCGACATTTGAATTGAGGATTGCGTTTTTTTTATACACCCTGTATAGCGTTTTAATATTTTATGTATTTTTCAATAGTTTGGCTTCTGGAAGAAAACAGATGCCGTTAATAAGAGAAAAAAGACACAACGCATCAGAAGTAAAAAGCCTATTAAAGATCACCCTAAAGTGGTTTGTAGTTCACTCTGTATAAAATGGATTTGTATAAATAATACATGACCACGGTTTGAGTGAAACCAGTAAATTTGGTTCACCATAAAGGATGATTAGGGGAGGAGCAGTGCAGTTCCTACTACACCAGCACTTGTGGTGTCGTGGTCACCACGCTTGCCTTTCAAGCTGGGAGACCCGGGTTCAATCCTTGGTCGGACCTCTACTCATGGTCTTAAAATAATTGACGAGAAAGTGCTACCTTTACAATGACATCAGTAAATGGTTAGACTTTCGCGTCTTCTCGGATAAGGACGTTAAAATCGTAGGTACCTCGGATCCCCTATCAATTGGGCAATAGCCTGTTGGGAAATCCGCTCACCAATGAGTGAGAAACTCAATAAACTCAATAAACTTTGCATATAGGTACTACATTACCACATGGAAACCAATCGGTTTGTTCATTCTTCTGATTTCTTTTGAGCATGGTCACTATATATAAAAAAATTGCGTATTCGTTAATTGTATATATAGTTCTATTTTTTCAGAACGACCAGATTCAGTTGGTTGTTTTACTGGAAAGGTTACTGGAGCGTGATGCCATGGCAACAGCTACTCTTACCCAACTGTATAACTGCTATCATTTTGCCGATAAAAATGCTGAGGTTAGTTCATCAGGGTAATGTCTGAGTTGGACTTCTTGTTTAGAAGGGGTTTCAGTAAGCGTTAAAGGACAGAAGAATGTGAAAAGATGGTGGTGAACTTCAGAACTGTTGACACTTCAGAACTGTTGAAAAACTACTGTACACCAAATACAAAAACTACTACATGTAATGAAAAGATTATATTCTCACTTTGGTAACTGCCAGTTGACTACCATCTGTTGTACTATAGTGCTCAGTAAACCCATACATACAAAGAAAAACCTGGTGAAGAGTGTTGGTGGCACAGAGGTAAGAGCATGTCCCTTGGACCGACCGCGGTTCGATTCTCGCATACATGCTTCTGTGCTTATTACGCTCTGGGTTTTTTCTAGGTTCGACATCGATGGTGTGAACTTGTTGTAAAACACAGGTAAAGTTAACTTATGTCCCAAACTATATTCCAGTTTACCAATATTCCAATAACGAGGGACCATTGATAACTAATTATTATAGTGAGAAATCAGTAGTTTTTACACTGAAGTTACCTATAGGTTAATTTATTTTATTTATTTTTTATTAAATTCGTTTATTAAAATGAACACCTTGCGGTCGTTAGACTTAATTACGTGTATCAATTGACAAGAAAGATTACTTAAAACTATATACAATATAAAATGTCTCTATATACTATATGGATATCTATATTAATATAAAATGATTTAGCTCTTTGCTTTGGCAGCATAGTGCATTATGTAAGTGTTTTTACATATATCTGTCCTAATCTTTGGTAATATATAGACGTTCTTCTCTCTCGAGGAATATTCAGAAGTGTTATCTCGAGGTCTGCCTCCTCCACAGGCTCTTCTAATTTTTAAAAATATTTTTACAATAATTAAATATCGAGAAATACTGAAATGCGGGCAATGCCTGCCTGGTATGAGCGCGCCGCCCGCAAGTAAAGCTACGAGCGCAAAGGGAAATGGGAAGTTAACTCTTTAGCAGTGCGCCAATGTGTATTCTGACAAGCGACTAGGGACGAGGCAGTCTCGAGGTGGTAAAATATTCCAAAGCTTGTGCTTCCTGTCATCATCATTGCTTGCTTCGATTTGCGAGAAAGGTTTTTCACATAGCTTTTCTCCTCTTTCAAATAAAGTTCCTATATTTTCTTTCGCAACAGCGTCACTGTAACTCAATTCTGGAAATATTATCCTTAAAGATCTTTTCTGAATGCGTTCAGTGTTGTCCGATAAGTATTTCGGTAAACTTGAATGAAATACTTGGCAAGAGTATTCTAACACAGATCTAATACAGGAACAATAGAATCTAACAAGTGCACAGGGCTCCACTCCCGCTTTGTTCAACTGTTTTAAAAGATAAATACATTTAGATGCTTTTTGAAGATTATCTTCAATATGAACTTTCCATCTTAGATCTTTCGTAATAGTGACTCCCAAAACCTTGGCCTGGGATACCGACGGTTGGTCAATATTAATTGCGTCGTGTTCACTTGGGTGCTTAGAACAATTTATCATTAGTTCCTTACATTTTGTTGGGTTTAACTGGAACTTGTTATTCTTCGACCAATTTGTTATTTCATCAATTGACTCCTGCAGATTACTCGTGGATCCTTTAGATATCACTTCAGACTCTGTTGTATCGTCAGCAAACTTCCACATGTTGCTGGTTGAGATATATCTAAATTATTAATCATGGCTAGAAAAAGACCAATTTTCGTACCCTGGAAGATACCAGCGGGGACGAGTTTATAACCGGAAAAGGTTTCAGCACCAACCTTTACCCTCTGCTGTCTATGCCGTAGGAAGTCGGTAATCCATCTGACCACCTAAGTCTCACACTCTCACTCCCAGACTTAACAACTTAGCAATAAGTAGGTTATGGTCAATTAGATAAAACAACTTAGCAATAAGTAGGTTATGGTCAATTAGATCGAATGCCTTTCTATAGTCCAATAGTGACACTCTTACTGCGTGGACGTCATCCAATGGACTTACATCCGTGCACGTCATCCAATTGTGAATCATGGATATTAGTGCGAAGGTTGTACACGATTGGGGAATAAACCCATACTGTTGTGATCCATAGATTTCAGTAGCGTTGGTTTAAGTTCCATTTCTATGATATAACTTTCAGCAACCTTTGACAGTGTAGATGTTAGAGATACTGGCCGTAAATCTTTGTTGAAATCCTCGATTGTTCTTTTCTTTTGAATTGGTGGTACATTGGCCAGTTTCCATATTGACGGGACGTTACACACTTGGAAATATGTATTTATTATGTCTACAAACACTGGGGCAAAGATGCATGAATGTTCTTTTAAAATCCAATTAGGAAGTTGGTCAGGACCTGTGACTTTTAGTGAGGCGGTTAAGAGCGAAATTTAGCTGGAATTGTTCATTTTGTGATAAAAGCACCATATTTGCAGGAAGTATAGACTTTGATATGACAATAACTTTTAGATATGGAGGCATCTGAAAAATTAAAGTCGCCGGCCTAAAATTTGGGTTCTTTTTCATTTTCCTCATTAAACTCCTATAGGCTATATTGTCGAAAAATATAAAATTGCAAGTTCACTTATAGCAAAAGTGATTATAGAATCAGAAAGCTTACAAAAAGTTATATTAAGACATGTAAGTGGTTACCATGATTTTTCAAATCCTTCTTGAGTTACAAGCTGTTAAATACGCATTTTCAAGCTAGTACCCAGGCTTTTAGCGCGATTTCGTGGCATTTTTTCCATTTTGGAACAGCAATAACTCGAAATCGGTTGGGAAAATAAAGGTAACCGCTTAAGTGACCTATATATAGTTTTTTGCAAGCTTTCCAATGATGTAAGTCATTATTGCTTTAAATGAACTTGGAATTTCACGGTTTTACAAGTATAGGTGTTTAATGAGGAAAATGAAAAAGAACTTCAATTTTTCAGATGCCTCCATATCTAAAAGTTATTGTCATATCAAAGTCTATACTTCCTGCAAATATGGTGCTTTTATCACAAAATGAACAATTCTTACACTTAACCGCCAGACTATTTGGAGATACTGATCTGACTTCATTTCTGGGCAACAGACTCTTCTGTGACTACAATGGGCGTATCGTCTTCCAAAAGACACTAATGTCATTCTCAAGAGGTGCGTAATCATCTATAAAGCTATCATTAATTTCATCAGCCAGATCATGATCCGTACCAAAAAAAATCATTCTTCATAATGGAGCGCAAGTTGCGGGAATGGTTGTTGGATTTTCCGCACAGCTGTTTGATTTCTTGCCACCAACGACTAGGTTTAGTGTTCTGTGGATCTTTCACTTTATTATTGTAATACAATTTCCGACAACGCTTTCTTTCCCTGTTGACTTTGTTCCTAATACAGAAGTATTTCCATCGCAAGCGCTTTTTGTCTTCTAATAATAAGGCTTTTAATATGGGTGTTCATTCATGGTCGGTTCGTATCGTGTACTCAGATAAATTTTTCGGGCATGATGGTATCTAATCCGTAAAAAAGCCAACTTCTCTTCATTTGAAGTGTAAGATGCCATTAGCTCAGGCCAGGGAACAGCTAGTAAGAAACGACCAAGGCCTGACTTTTTACTTGGCCTTTTGTCTCTAACTCTTCTGATCTCTCTTCGCGATTTTACTTCTTTCCGAATTCCCGGTAAGGCAACAATGGTAAGATGGTCAGACATGCCGAAAGGCGGTCTACTGGATACTTCACTATATAATTCATGTAAGTTGGAAAATATCTGGTCTATTGCAGCACTATCGCAGTGCTGTCAAGAGAATGGGAGTGTGGCACATTTATGATGGGATATGGGAGAGGCACAACCCCGGAACAGGCCTTCAGATTACCAACCAGCTTTCCACCTCTCCGGGCTACCTTCCCTCCAGCTGCCTATACCTCATGTCAAAGATGATGTAGATGAAAAGGTGTTTCCAGTGACAGTTAACAGCGGCTCAAATTGATAGAACATGGCATGCTCCAATTTTTTCAAGTGAATGAACTTTAAATGAGCTGCTGCTATTTAATGCTGTAACCACTTTTCAAAGTTGTACTTTGATCCTTTTAAAACCTAAAAGATCCTTTTAAAAACTACTTTAAAAAAAATTCCTGCAAGGGTCTAACTAGCAAAAAAAAAAGCGTGCACAACTTGTGCGTCCAAAAAAAAATTCGTGCATGGAAAAAAGCTGCAACCGCCCCCTCAAATATCTAATGGTCCGTCCCTAAGGTGTTTGATCCTCTACTTGGGATATTGACCATGTTTAAGCTGGAAGCATCTGTCGATTTAATATCTAGTCTATTAAAGTCGCCCGCAAGAATAACAGCACTATTGATCATTTATTTTGATTTTCTCTAAGGAAGACTTGATATATTCAATTTTACTCGATTTTTCTGCATCTGGGGGATGGTAAACTACACCAGCTATTATATTAGAAAATCCACGTGGGAGTCGGTGAGGTCTTAGGTCCGCCCATAATACTTCATGGTTATAATCGTATAAGTCCGATATAACGCTACATGGTATGGAGTCCTTCACATACGGCCAGACCCCACCATGCAGTTTATCTCTACGATCTCTTCTAAATAACTGATATCCTTCAATTCATATTGGATTATCTGGGATCGTTTCTTTTAGCCAAGTTTCACTAAAACATGCTAGGTTATAGTGAACTATTATGGTGTTGATCAACACGAGTTAGTGTATGGCTGTTCAACGAAGTTCCCAGTTCATGTCGGTGACCATCTCGGCGATGATCATTTCCTACTTTGATTTGCGTCTGTTTTTCCTTGGATCCCAGTTAGCCGCGGCCTTCAATCTAATTATTTCATCCATATTTCATAGATACCACCCTGGTTATCCTCAAGTCAAAATATTTCTGATCGAAGATCAAGTATGTAATAAATAGCAGTTAAACTCGACACTTTGGATAACGACTGGGAATAGTGATGAATTATGGGATCGCTATTAATCTATCCAATTTTCTGGCGCTTTTCGCCTGTAATAATCCCAAGATGCATCACTATTCTCAGTCAATTTATAAGTGACGAAACGTTGTGTAAACTACACATATTCGATACTGTTTTTATCCCCAAAGCCCATGCATGTAGCATATACAGAAGGAGGCTCACACAAATAAAGCTACTATTGCAGACTATGTAGTCATAAGTCGCACTACAAACTATAAGCTGCACGTCGGCCTGAAAGACTTTAGTAGGATCATAGTGGGATTCCAACCGTTGAATAAAAGCCTTTGTCTTTCTAACTCTTTCTAACATTGGGTGCCATTTAACATGTATAGATGGTAGAAATTATGTTCATTGTAGTTGGTAGAAAGTAAGAAACTGGTCTGTTTTTTAGTCAATGTTAAAATAACTTTACAATTCGTTTGTCTAGGGAATGGGAATTTACCTCTTTGGTGAACTACTTATATCACAGCAGCCGAAACAGAAACAATTGGTTTTAGATGTTCTATCTATCATTGCTGGCGAGATGGATCAATGTACGTTAAAGACGGTTCAAGATATGTTAGAAGGAAGAGACTGATAATATATATATATATATAGAGGGTTATTAGGGAAAATATGGTGGTTACGTTAATATGTGTAGACTAAGTCCGTGTTCCATAATGTATGTGTGTGTTGGCCTGCACTTAAAACTATTGATATAAAACCGCGCCATGTTCACTAAATAACCAAGTGTCGAAAGTCTATGAACACGACAAATTGGAGATATTCTATTGGGGTTTCTAACAACGAAAATAAGTTTATTATTTCTATATGCTTCCGAAGATTACTAGCTAGGATCAAACTTCCCAAAATCACTTACACAAGCCGAAGGCGAGATGAATCAATTCTTATGCAAATTAGTTACATATACTCGTGGTTGTAACAGAAGAGTTTCTTTTGAATTATGAGCCCTCGACCGGATCCGTTTCAGTCGAATGCTCATAATTCAAAAGAAAACGATTGCAAAAGTCGATCGCGCGACATTTTGCACTGAGTGGAAATCAGTTGAAATCGACTGTAACAAGGGTATACATGTGGCATTATCTTTGAAATTTGATTGGGTGCACAGCTCACCAATTATTCATAAACTTCACAACGAAAGTTAAAACTCAAATCCACGATCTCTAAGCGCGAAGAACAAAATGGACTTGTATAATAATGTATAGTTCAATAATTGGGGGCATGAAAAATATTACAAAATCAAAGAGATGAAGAAAATGACATACACGTTCGTTGTGCTTTTTGCGCGAGTCGTGGATTTGGGTTGTGAGTACTGACAAGAAGACAACTCTAATTAAATTAGCTATACATATATATATATATATAGTACGACAAAACAACCAATACACGTTGATTTAAATTAAGTTAGCTTCTATGTAAGTTAAAATAAGATTAACATTATTCTATTGCACATGTGAATTTACAACTGCTCTAAAGTTTGCAGGAGATTTGTCCTTGCTGACGATGAAATCTTCATCGTAGAATTTGGTCTAAAATAAATATAAAGAAATATTAACAGTTTGTAGCAAACTATAGTGCATTTTCAAACTACATTGTTACCCAGATTTCGGTCCAGTTTTGAGGCGGCGTATCTGTTTTGGTTTAAAATCAAACTTCTAGGATAAACCATTTACAAAACGGTAGTGTTCAAAGACGGTCGTAAAACTGGAACTTGGAATCTCGTGTGAACGGATAAAACATAACAGACAATGTTAGTGGTCATGTTGGTTTACATAACAAAATTGTGGAATTTTATTTCTCTTTTAGCCTTTTGTATTTCTATATTCCTATAGGAATTCCATCGTCAACATCTTACCTGGCTAAAACAGGAATTTCTTATAGTCAACGACGAATTGGATAAAATTATGTCATTCGGCAGTTAATCGTTGAAGCATTCGATACGTACTTGAAGAAAATCTGTCATACTTACTTTGATAAGAAAGCGATAAAATAAAAGGCAAGATCCTTGGGAAAATATTCCTGTCTTGCAGCTTGATCCAGTGCCAGAAACGCTCCTGTTATATCATTGCTTGCTGGTTTTATCTTATCTTCACTCTGTACAAATAAAATAATAGAGTTTGCCATGCATGTTGGAACGGCAACAGCATGAAACAAAATGATTTACACAACAGGGCCATTTATACGGGAGAAAATAAGACGCGACTTAGCTACATATAAGACGCGAACACACTCGTATAAATGGTCAAATTCTAGTAAGTCGCGACTTAAATAAGAACAGGGGTTCAGGCTGTTCCACAATAAGTCGCGACTTATTAGAATTTGACCATTTACGAGTGTGTTCGCGTCTCATATAGTGTAAGACGCGACTTATTTTCTCCCGTATAAATGGCCCTAATGACTTTCTATATAACACATGTGCTTTCTATATCACCTGTTGGAAAAATCTTTAGTAAATTCTTAACCGGATTGGATATATGTATTATAGATGAAGGTAAAATTTGAATAGAAAGTATTGGTTTGTACCAAATACGTCACCTGCTTTCGAAACACTTGCATGACAAGTTCACATGCATGTATGTCCTAGCTCTACACATGCAGGCTATACAGTATAAGGCAAAGTGACAAACCTTTAGTAAACCCATGTGGATCAGTAAGCTGTTAATTACGGTTTCAGGTTTATCACATATTAGAAATGCTTCTTGGAGAATTACATCTAAATGTGAATGTAAAAAACATTGATTACTGCAGTGTCAAACCAAATACACAATACCAAGTAATACAATGCAGATTGTTTATGATATAAAACACTGTTTGAGTTGTGCTGAAATTATTACCAATCATAAAATTAACTAAATTTCTGATAAATGGTAAAATGCATGTTAATAGTCTACAATTGAGGCATCACATTGAAGAGAAAGACATTTGTCACTTTGTGGTGTGTTAAAGCAGTAAAAGAATCAGGTAGCTTGCGCGATGCTAGATTGCACGGTTCTTAATTGCTTAAATACTCTACATTTATTACATGTGCGAACACGAGCTTGCAATGTATAAAGAAAAATCATGGATAAATCAGAAAATGTATTGTTCAATAAGACAATAACCTGAAATATACGTAACGCTAAAATAAAAACTAAAGTTTAAACACAATATACCTGTGCATGGAATAAAGTCGTCTGTATTGTAAAGAACAGATGACACCTGCAAATGAAATAACAAGGTTTGTGTATAAAACGTATACAGTGAAGTTCTCCATGGACGTTAAAGGGAAATGGCAACAAAAATTTTGTTTGTCCAATTTGAATGAACGTTGAGAGTAATTACTAATTGCTGCCGCAGGCAGCACTCCTAATTTTGACATGCTAAGGTTTTTCCAGAGTTCACTCGACCCAGTCTTTCGGGCCGAGTTATGTATTGTCGAGATTTCGATCTCGCGTCTGTCCGTCCATATTTAAGATGTCAGAATTCCGGGGGGGCACCGGGGGGAGTGAGAGAAATTATTGAATTGCGTGCGCAAATTGGCAAGCTTTTTATTCTGGATCTGACTTAAAGCAAAATATACGAACACTTCCCAAAGAAACCAGGTAAGTATGGCTTTATTTCTTCCTGCTAATATCCACCAAGGCGATGAACTGTTTAGCGTTCATTCTAGAGGCAAGCAATGTGCTTTTATGAGTTTATCGGCGCTTCTTACAGCCCGAAATATCCCATTGTCCGCATGGTCGTTTACAACATTTAATAGCGTCTTAATACAAGGAGACAAGATGTACATAATTATTACGGGAAGCACTCAGTATTTTAATGAAATACAAAAGAACAGTAACTCCGAATAACATGTTGTTATTTTATTGAATCGACGTTTCGGCTAGATTGTATTAGTCATCATCAGGATTAGTGCATTACAAGTGCAAGTATTTATATACTGTAGTGAAGAAAGCGGAGCTTGGATGATAAGTTCTTTAGAAGCTTTAGCGCCATGGTTAAGTTCTGGTTTACGTCTGCGTATGGCCAGAGACTCTATATAACATATAGACATATAGACTCTGAATATAAGTAACATGTTCATAAGAACACAACCACTGAGAACGTACCCAAAATATGGATAAGATTATTTAGATTGCCATTTATTGGCAAATATGGCAATATTCTCACTAATAAATTCATCAAGAAAACTCGCCGCTTAGTGAAAGCTAAAGGTCCGTGTAAGTTTATCTTAAACTGGCGAACTACGAATTCCAATTGTTTCCTGTCCTGCAAAGACAAAACACCGGATGAATATAAAAGCTCCGTAGTTTACCAATTCTCGTGTCCTGGTTGTCGAAGCACCTATATTGGTAAAACAGTATACAACACCCGAATAAAAGAACACAGCACACGTGAAAGCTCGGAAATCCACTCATGCGACTAGCATTTTCAATACATTAAATCCCTTATGGAGCTCTCGCCTGACTCAACTATTCCTATAAACACAAATATTACACAGCTTATATTCAGTAACTGTAAAATAATTGATAGGTCAGACCGCTGGTCTTTATGTACTATTTAAAACACGAGCAGGAGTGCTTTATCAGATATAAAACACGAGTGCGCAGCACGAGTGTTTTATATCTGATAAAGCACGAACTGCATGTGAGTGTTTTAAATGGTACTTAAAAAACGACCCATCTTATGAGTTCATTGGCGAAGTAATTTTTAAAATAAACATTGTCTAAGCCGAGAAAATCAAAGCTAAAGTTTATGTAAATTAACATGATTTTTATCACATATAAAACCACTGACACGGTAGTGATTTCCTTTGTCTTTTCCTCATGAATTATTAATTAGTTTTTTAATGTTATATAAAGAGTCTCTGGCCATACGCAGACGTAAACCAGAACGTAACCATGGCGGTAAAGCTTCTAAAGAACTTATCATATTTCAATGACACCAAGCTCCGCTTTCTTCACTATATAAATACTTGCACTTGTAATTTTACACTAATCCTGATGATGACTATACAATCTAGTCGAAACGTCGATTCAATCTAGTCGAATTGTTAATTCAATCTAGTCGAATTCAATCTAGTCGAATTGTTAATTCATATATCTTATCTATGCAATTGTGAATCACATTGTAATTTAGCTGTCAAAGCTACTTAATGTGCATTATTGAAATAATAATAAAAATAATAAATAAAATAACAAAATGTTATTCGGAGTTACTGTTCTTTTGTATTTCTTTAAGATGTACTTTAAGAGCTCTGAATAATGGCCTATTAGTCCTAGACCCTGGTGTAGAATTTGTCTATAGATAACTTGTTGTCTATAGATACTAATTGTCTATAGATAACTTACAACAATTGTTACTGTTAATAATTCATGTACGAATACATGTAGTACGATGACAAATAGTGGTATAAATAATTTAATTTGTAAATAATTTAATCTTTTGTATTACATATCAATTGTAAAGTTGCAACTCCACTATTTGTAATAAAGACGTAATTGAATTGAATTGAATAAATCTACCCGTGGAGGTAGCTCAAAATATAAACAATCTACCCGTGGAGGTAGCTCAAAATATAAACAATCTACCCGTGGAGGTAGCTCAAAATATAAACAATCTACCCGTGGAGATAGCTCAAAATATTAAAAATCTACCCGTGGAGGTAGCTCAAAATATAAACAATCTACCCGTGGAGGTAGCTCAAAATATAAACAATCTACCCGTGGAGGTAGCTCAAAATATAAACAATCTACCCGTGGAGGTAGCTCAAAATATAAACAATCTACCCGTGGAGGTAGGTCAAAATATAAATAGTGATCTACCCGTGGAGGTAGCTCAAAATATAAACAATCTACCCGTGGAGGTAGCTCAAAATATAAACAATCTACCCGTGGAGGTATAGGTCAAAATATAAATAGTGATCTACCCATTGTGGTGGAGCCCATTGAGGCACAAAATAACATTGATCTACCCATTGTGTTAGAAGAACAAATTGGCAAAAATGAAAACCAAATTTGGTTTATGACTTATGGAAAGGAACTTCAAGGGCTTGTTATAACTTATTGGGAAATTGAATATCCTTACCATGATATTCATACAGCACTTTTGCGGCATATTTTCTTGAATGACATGCAGTCATGCTATTTTAATATTATAGGGCTATATGATGGTCTTAATAAAGCAAATGAATGATTTCTTTCTCTTTGACTCCCTCCGGTGTGTGAAATACTTCATATAAATTAAAGATTATTTCTACTCTTTCTCGTTCAGTATATTTACTCTTCAGTATATGCACTAATAGTTAACTATGATCACTGTGCTATGATTTACTGTTCACAGATAAACCTTTGTTGGGCCCCTGTGTTGTTATATGACTGTCTTTTCCCTGTGTACTTCCATGAGTAATTTGACAACAGCCTAACTTTTTCCCGTCTTTTTCCCAAATCTTTCTACCCGTTAGGAAAAAATTCCAAGATTTTTTTTTTCATTAGATTTTTTCACGCCGAAATTTTTGTCTACATTTATAGAGTGATAATATATACGTTGCCAAAAAGTTTTATTGCGCCACGCGAACATAACATAATTGTTTAGTACGTTTACTACTACAAAACATGCTTAGGCAGCACTTTCCTTGCGATAGTAACTACTAGTTTACATATTCTACGTAACTTTCTTAATTTTTGAGATATTTGTGACCAAAGACATCCTGTCATCCGCCATCTTGTTTTATAATTCGATCTAATTAAATGACGTCACAACAGGGATAGACGTTATAAAACTGGTAAAAATAACCTAAATAGCAGTGGAAAGCTTCTACATATGTTGTGGTTCAATTAAAACTAGACGAGAATTGCTCAATATATAAACAAATAATTTTGCCCTGTTTTGACGTCAGGTATATCAGAATATGGATATGCACATCCAAGATGGCGGAATCGACATTATTTTTAATAATATGAAGTGGAATATTCATTATACCAAGAACGATACATAAAAATTCTGTAACGGTTTTGCAATATATTGAATGTCTCTTCCAATTGGAACAAACTTAACTTTTAAGAAATTTAACAATAAGTTAAAGGTACAGTATATACCAAGTTCTACCACATTTGGATTACTGAGCTTTCACAAATTGCGAAAATTACTTAATCAGTCTCCTCATCACTTTCGAAGTGGCCAATACTTTTAATCTTCTCTTTCTGCATGTAAGTATATACTTTGTGGGAAAAGATTGTTCACTTCCCTATAAATTTCACTTCTTAATATAATCCTTTCAATTCAAGTGATTTTACTATTTTCGCGAAACGTGTGACAGGTGTGTGAATTTGACACCAACTAACATCAGCTACGGCTAGCTAATGCAATATACCTGAACAAATGATCTGCAAATAGCACTCGCATCAGTGATTTTAGTCTGCAAGATAAAAATGTTATCACCGTTAATTTGACAGAAATATTAAGTTGAGAAAATAATGAACTCAGCAGCGTGAATATTACAATACCTTCAAGGCTTGCTTTACAAGTTCGATTCTGTTAGGTTCGGGTAAAATCTTAAAATTTTCCAGAGATGGATACGACAAAAATTCTTCAGCATTTTTTAGATCATTGTCCTGCAAATATATTACTTTACTAGTTCTTGAAGTAGATATCAAAATTGAAACACGACTTCTTACATAAACAAATGTAGTTCTTGAAACTTAATTTACTTAAACCTTTCGAGGGTAATTGTCACGTCTTTATATGAAAGCAATTGTCACGTGTACGGTTTCGAAAATTTCGCCCCTACGTAAATTTACTCTCCCCAGGCCAAATCTCTCAAAGGATCTCGACCTCCTCTTTGCTTCCACCTCCTTCTTTCATCAAAAGAAAGTCAAGAAACAATGTTTTATTTGATGATTGATACAGCTGTATATGAAGTCTGAACAAACAATGTTTTTCAATATTTTAATGTTTCTATTTGATAAACATAGTAGATCCTTATATTCGTACGCCGCATGTAGACAGTGTTTTTGATTAAAATACTTCTATTATGTAAATAAACTCAGTCATAGAAATATTACATTAACAATTTTAAAAAGTTCAACAAGTATCATGTAATCGGGGTAATGTCCGATATCTATATAAATATAGTCTACTGATGGTCTAGTTCCTCAAGTTCAAACTATGGCAAATCGAGGTTCAACCAGCAGGGGAGCGTGCACGTTTTTACGAATAGAGCGCGTTTGCTCCGTATAATATGTCCTGGAAGTTCTGCCATGGTTCATACGCCACAGAGGTCAAATTTTTTAATGTAATATTTCTCCGTATCAGATTTCTGGCATTAAACTGATTTATTAAATATGATTCGCTATATATTGTCCATATTACAGTGGCTTGTATTCAAGGATGAACAACTTTTAGTCCTTTATACCATAAGCATTGCCTAATGTTCGTACAACTGTCAGGTTTCTCAAGAGCACCTGGAGCCATGTCAGGGCGGCTTTGGTATTTTATACCTGGACATTCCTAGGACATACTGTAAGTGAGAAAACTGATCTTTTTATCTCTTTGGACAACTTATTTCTTTTTTCACATTCAAATTGGATATGTCGTTTAACTAACTTAACGTTAAAGATCGAAGTAAACTTCGTTCAATTAATGATTTTGGCTATGCTAAGTGAAACTTATCAAATGCTCTCGGTACTTTATGTGGATCAGTTGAGGATGTATATTTCCAGATTGTTCATCCTAAAATGCAACCAGTCGGATAGTATCTTTATATTATTCATCAAACCTTATCTATTCTCTTTTTCTCATCATTCACTTCTTCCTTTTCCTCACCATCTTCTGATTCATCTCCCACTTCATCATCATCATCATCATCAAGCCCGGATTCATCTTCAACCTCATCGTCATCTTCATCCCCTTCTTCACCTTCACCTTCATCATCACTCATTGAATCAAGAACATCTTCGTGTTTCAATTCACTCAATTTAGATCGAAGTTCTTCAACACCGTCTTCACCGATACAGTTTCCTGGAATAGAGCAATACTAATGTTAGTTCCAGATAAAGAACGTATCACGAGGACGTGAGATTAATTGCTCTGTATTTAATACAGATTTTCTATCACTGCTTTTGCGAAATTGTACATGAAACTGTATAGTAGATTTTAGCTAAAGGATAATTTCACCTGGCACGCGTAAGGAGCTGTGAATGATATACAAGGTTGACTGCATTTTTGTAGGAATAGTTTGTTTGGTAGCTTCGATTTGTACGATTTTGGAATTTCTGTTAAAACGGTTTAATCATCATCACGCAAGCATACGGCGTACGCGATAAGACATACGTCAGTCCAAGAACGTTTAGATTAGAATGAAATGCAAGCGCAATGGAAATTAGAATTTTTGAATTGGATTCTTCACGTTTCCCGAAAACTGACTGAAATCATACAGTTTGAAATCATACAGAAATCTGACTGGTACTCACAATGTACGTCACATGTAGCGTATGTTTCGCGATGTCTCCGCAGCTTTGCTCCAAATTGTTTACTTTACTTTTAATATCCTACACCTTCAAAGGTGTTTATAATAGCTTGAAAGATCCAAACTATAGAATAACCGAAAGTGCAGAAGATCGGGGCACAAAAGAGCGTGTCAAATCGCTGTTTAATTCAAAGTTAACGAGGGAGAATGTCCGCCATGTTGGCTTTGTCCGTCTACGTGGCAAAGGTTATTTTGCTTCCAGAATTAATCGCTACACAAATTCGACTTCGTGTTTTCAACTCGTGCGATTAGTAACTTGTGGGTCAATTTGTCGTAATCCAGGACCAGACAGCACGCCCGCTTCCACGAATGCCATCAATTTGGGAAGGCGTAAACAGCGAAGTCAACCGAAGCTATGTAATATTAAGATTGCTCATTTGAATATCCGTTCGTTAAAGAACAGAGAACATTATACGCTGGCAAAGGAAATCGTGCTGGCTAATAAATTGGATATTTTTACAGTTAGCGAAACATGGTTAGACGGCACAGTTTCTGATTTAGAGGTGGAATTTACTGGATTCAACATCTATCGACTTGACCGTGAAACCAAAGTTGGAGGAGGCGTTTGTGTGTTTGTCAAACAGGACTTCAAAGTTGAATGCTTACATGATCTGTCCGCTATCGCTGAATCTGGTCTTCATATCCTCTGGTTGAAAATTCAGATAAGAAACTTAAAATCTTTCTTGATTTGCACGGTTTATAGACCACCAAATACTAGCATCAATTGTTTGGATAATGAGTTAAGTAATAGCCTTATTGAAGCGCTCTCCTTTAATAAACCTATTTACATTCTGGGTGACCTTAACTGTAACATGTTGAACGCAAATGACCCGTCGTGCCAAGCTCTTACCAACTTTTGTCTGTCTTTCAATTTGTCTCAGTTAATACAACAACCTACGAGAGTTACCGAGACTTCAAAAACTCTAATAGATGTCTTACTTGTTTCTAACAAAAACCTTGTTACAGAAACCAAAGTGATTCCTGTATCCATAAGCGATCATGACCTAATATGTGCTACTTTAAAATTGAAAAAAGAACGTTCCAAACCAGTCTACGTGTCAGTTAGGAGTTTCAAACACTACAATAAGGAGGCTTTTCTTAAAGACATGTCCCAGGTCCCTTGGTCTGTGATTGATACCTTTGACAACGTAGAAGACAGTCTTGACACATTTAATCTCTTATTCAATGAAGTGCTTGATAATCATGCTCCCATTAGAAATATAAAAGTCCGAAATCGTCCTTGCCCATTTATGACAGATGAAATACGAAGCCTTATGAAAACACGCGACAAATGGCGCAAATTAGCGAGGAAAACCAACAACCCCCTACATTGGTCTGGTTATAAAACTTGTAAACGGGAAGTCAAAAGGGAACTAAGATTAGCTGAGCGAGAGTTTGTTGCCGAACAGATTAAAAATAATCCGAATAATACACGTTGCCTTTGGAAGACTATTCGATCATGTATTCCTAACAAATCAACATGTCGAAGATCGTTTACTAAAGATGATATTTTGGTTGCAAATGAGTTTAACACTTTCTTTTCTTCTATTGGACAAACTACTATAGAGAAAATCAAGTCGCTTGCGGATGAATGTAAATATGACCTAACGAAATCAGTTTTTATACCTCGGACATACGCTGAATCTGAACAATTCGTCTTTCAGACGGTTGAATGTAAACAAGTTCATGACATTATAAATTCCATGCCCACAAATAAGTCTCCTGGGATTGATAAGATTTCAATGCGAGTTATTAAAGACAGTCTGCCTGCTATTTTACCAACAATTACTTCAATTTTTAACGCATCACTAACTTCCGGAGTATTCCCAAGTGGGTGGAAAATGGCAGAAATCACACCTATCCTGAAGGAAGGTGATCACGAGCAGGCTAACAACAACAGACCGATTTCGCTTTTACCAATGTTGTCTAAAGTATGCGAAAAAGTGGCTTTAAACCAAGTTGTACCATACCTAGATTTAAATAAACGTTTATCCACAGAGCAAAGTGGCAATAAAAAGCATCATTCGACAGAAACATCTTTGATTGAAACTACTGACACCATTTTAAATGCGATCGACAAAAAGAAAGTTACTGCTGTGGTCCTGTTAGACATGAGTAAAGCATTCGACAGTTTAGACCATAAAATCCTTATGCTAAAATTGCAAGATGTCGGAATGTCGCCTGCCGCCCTAAGCTGGTTTTCAAGTTATCTATCGAATAGACAACAAGCAGTTCGTATAAACTCTGCACTCTCCGAAAAATTAATAGTGCACAGCGGAGTTCCACAAGGAAGCATCCTCGGACCCATTCTTTTTAGTATTTATGTCAATGACCTACCCGCAATCCCACAACACTGCTCATCCAAGGTATATGTTGACGATAATAAACTATATACAACCTTTCCTGTTCAACAATGTGAACTTGCAGTAACCAAGGTGAATGATGACTTACGTAAGATTCGCGACTGGTGCTTTGACAACTGCCTTCTTCTTAATGCGCCTAAGACAAAACTTATGCTATTTGGGAGCCGTCAAATGATCGCGAAAATCCCCGATTCCGTTTGTCTTTGCTTGGTAAGGAACTGACACCAGTACCATCAGCTAAAGATCTTGGTCTACTTTTTGACCCAAACCTTTCATTTGGATCGCATGTTGTTAAGACAACCTCTTTATGTATGTCAAGTTTAGGGCAGATTAACAGGGTCAAGCATGCCTTAAGCAGAGACTTACTTATTACAGTTATCCAAAGTTTGGTATTCAGCAAAATGTATTACTGTTCAACTGTATGGTCGAACACTACTGCAAGTAATATTTGTAAACTACAGGCAGTTCAGAATTTTGCTGCCCGAATAATTAACAACTCTAGGAAATTCGACCACGTCACCCCATTGCTGAAAGAACTGCATTGGCTTCCCGTCAAGCTCCACCTTTTCTACCGCGACGCAATTTTGACGTTCAAATGTATGAACGGAACGGCCCCTGATTACTTGTCAAAGCAATTTGTAAAGAGAGGCAGTATAAGCGGACGCTGTACCAGAAATTCCCAATCCTTGAACATCCCTCTTTATAAAAGTGCCACCGGCCAAAGAACGTTTCATTACCGTGCTGTTTCACTCTGGAACGCTCTACCATTGAATATTAAAACAAGCACGTCTATAAATATTTTTAAAAGAAAACTTCGAAGACATCTTTTAGAAACTTTAACTTTATAGCTATAGACATAGTATAATTAATATATTCATAAATAGTATTGTAAATTATTGTATTTGGCTCTGAAAAGCCCCTCTGGGGAGAGCTCAATTAAAGTATTGTATTGTATTGTATTGTACTTATTATATCTATATTACTTTGAACATTTAACATGAAACAAGTCGTTTCATCTTTCTTTTATAATTGCAATAAGCTGGAATTGTGGAGTACCATGTCCCTTACTTTAAAATAGAAGGGAGGAAAATTTGGGACTAGTGTCTGTGAAAAGTGTCCGAACGGGAACTGATAGAAGCCAAAAAGTGCGTGGGGAAAGACGAGCACGATTAATACAGAAAACACCTCGTATCGGTACACGTTTCTACTGAGCAATGACTCGCTCAACAGTAAAACACCTAAAATTCACTGATGTTTTACAACTGAACATTTCTGATTCTTACCATTTAAATCTAATTTCACAAGATGAAGTTTGTTTTCCATGGATTCAACAACTTGCATGGCTGCCTCTTTGTTCATTTCGCCAAACGCTAAAATAAGTTCCTGAAAATACAGGAATAAAAGAAAGTCTTCAACAGCAGAAAATCTTACCTGTCACTACTCACTTTAATATCTTAAAAATCATTCCAAACACTTCTATTTAAAATCTGCATATTTATACTATTACAGCATATTCAATTTCATAACGAAACACACAATTCAAATCCTAAACATTTGGAATTTTGGAGTGACATAAAACTGATATGTCAACCCGAATATTTCAGGGCTGGTCATGTAATTTTCCAAACAGGTGTATTTATAATATTAGTATATATATTATGATATTATTCTATATACTGTATAGGTGTACTTATCTTGACTTCAGTATGAATGTTGAACAATGTAAAGCGCAGTATTTCTCAACATATGTTGTATGTAGTATCTATTACTAATGTACGAGTACCTTTAAGTTACAGTGATCGTTTTTTAAAGCCTCCGCAATGGCTATTGCACCCTTAGATTTCACTAAACAATCACCAAAGTTGATAACTTCTAAGTTTGGAAGACTTGGAAGAACCTAAAATGGAATTTTCAATTATACTCGCGTGTAAAATATACTTTTTACTAAAACAGTTGAGTAGTTGACTTAAGGTATAGTTTGAATTATTTAAAAATATAATTTTACATGTAATTAAGAAATACAGTAGATCAAAGAAGGGGTTGTTATTATAATTTTAACATCACAAATCTTACCTTCGACATTGCAATTGCGGCTTTCGCAGTAAACGTATTATCGTTAAGATTCACAACCTAAAATATACGTCTAAAGTTATACTTGTTAAGGTGACACATATCAGTCTTTAGTAGAATCGTACTAGTATACTATTGCAAATGCTGTAATTTGATTGGCTACGCTACTCGCTATCTAATTGTCGATAGATAGCGAGTAGCGAAACAACCATCTCCTCGGCGCGATTTTTAACGAATTCATTTCTATTGAAATTATGAAAAACGTTTTGAAATACTGTTTTCTTGCTGGTTTCTACTAAAACAATTAAATTATTCGCTCTCGATTTCTATGAGATGATAGTTCATTCGGGCTTCCCCCTCATCAACTATCACCTCATAGAAATCTTGAGCTCATAATCTAATTGTTAAATATGAAAGGGGCGACTTTCATTATTATACGTACAGTATTAACAATTAAACATCAATTATACATTACAATAACACACCTTTAAACCTTTGTTGGCTTTAAAAGACTTGGCTAAAGCGGCCACGCCTGCGTGGTTGATACCATTTTGAGGCATTGATATTTCTTCAAGGCTTCCTATTACCTAGGAATTTAAATTACCTAGGAATATGGTACGTTACAAGAGCGTTTGTACGTTAAACCAAAGCAGCAGCTCATATTGCGACATTTGGCATATTAACTTTCTAACTTAATAATAAGAGTATCCATATCGAGTCGATCTACTGTAATTTCTGAATGTGCCAACCGGGAATCAAACCCAAGGTACAAAACAAAATTGATCACTGTGGAAATTGAACCCACTGGGCCACTGAAGCCACATGTAGGACGGAGAATGTTCCATATCATCGAACAACAAAACTAGAATTTTCCAATCATATTTTCAACTGTATTTATCCCACTCGTATAACACATAGGCGGATCTACTGGGGGTGCAGGCCGGTGCGCACCCCCCTAAAAAATGTCAACACCCCCACAAAAAGTCAGAATCAACGAGTTCATACTGAAATTTTCACGATCTATGGCATTTTTGACATAATTTGCGCTGGTTGCGGAAGGGTGCACCCCCCCAGGAAAAATCTGCACCCCCTCTATCAGATGAGCCTGGATCCGCCCCTGCTATAATAATGGAGGACTTCTATAAATGAGGGTTCTTGAAGGTTCTGTTATAAATGCAATGTTTTTATCTGTCTCTTCCTACTAACTCGCTGACGAAGGACGTTTGCACGAAATATCGGAAATCTATCATTATATTTCGCAGGCTGACGAGAAACAAGACACAACGGTTTTCTATTCAAATAAGACATAGTTGCTCGTGCATCAAGCATTGCTTCAACGATATTTAAACTTAAACATTGACGATATTAACATTTAAACTTTGTCATTATTTTCAATGACGAATTATTTTCAATAAAGTAAAATCGTATTCACATTCTTTATTCAGTTACCTTAAAGGCTTTCGCTAAAGCAGCAGCTCCTTGATTTTCCAGCCTGTTCCTTCCAGCAACGAACACTTTTAATTTTAAAGGAAGTTGAGCGTCAACACTAGCTTTGTGGCATTCTAACAAGGCATCTGATAATATCTACACCAAAGAGAAAGTATCATGTATTTCTGAAACATTATATCTTCCAGCACATGGGCATCAGATATTGGGACTGCGGTAGTCAAACTACCTGCAAAGTGACTTGAGGTACACCCTGTAGCATAAGAGAAATTTCAATTCTTTCCAGTGCGTTTTTTTACACTCACGGTAGTCAGATTTGCGCGATTTACTCCCAATCCGTCTTTTATATAATTATGTATTTTCTTAAATCTCAATGCATGAGGGTTCGACTCCCATTGCGGTAAAATACAACTTTATTCTTATTTCATCTTCATGACAAGCTGTGAGAATTTTAAGGTATACGTTTACACATTTATCAGCCCAATTTTAGTTGCACCCTCAAATGAAAATATTCCCCAACAGAAAATATTCATCGTTAACATTCAGCAAAACTTGAAATGAGCCCGATAACTCATATTGTGTAAACGTATTTTTACCATAATTTACTTGCGTTTGTTAAAATGATATAAACAAACCTGGCCACCTCCAATTCCAAGACCATTGTTGTTAAACTTTAAAATTTTCAACGAGAAACAAGATGGACTTGTCAAAAGTTTTTTGACAGATTTCATACCATCTGGACCAAATGCATTATCACATAAATCTAATTCAGTCAGATGTGCACCAGCAGTTATTACACCATCACTTAAACTTTCCTTAAGAAAAAAGCATAAAAATATTTAGATGTTGGGTTCACATGCAGCGTACGGGCCGAGGGGCAGTGGCGTGCTGGCAGGGGGGGGGGCATGGCCCCCCAGCGAATATTTTTTAGGGGGCGCCAAAACATAAAAGGGGCGCCGAAATTGCACAAAATCACACAAAAGCGCTGGTCCGATTGAGAGTTTGAGATTGTTACACCGATATGCCAGGTTTTCTTGGCAATGTTGGTTATCGCAAGATCTCATTACCTATATACTACCGCACTGCTTAATTTCGGAATACGACTTATACGAGGATTAAAAATTCACCAGCCTACCTACAACTACAAGCATTACTGTCCAGTCTGTAATATCTCAAAGGATGTAAATTGTTCATTGTGAAATGTGAAGTGATTTGGCTTACGATTACTGGTAAGTGTTGTAATTATCTCATGATAAAATTCCGTCAAATCGCCTCTCAAAACGCAGTAAATGGCATTTCAGGGACTCTAGATTTCCCGGGGAGGCATGCCCCCGGACGCCCCTAGAGGTCTCGTGTCTACGACGCTCGCCCATACACAAAATTTTAAAACATTTATACCTCTTTCGTGCTTTAAACATGTTAGCAAGTACGCATATAACGCCATCACATTGTCGGGCATTTTTTTCTCAGTCCCCTCCCCTCTACAAATAATTTAGCCCGTAGGCCGTACGTCTATGGCTGGGGTAAATATATGAAATAAGGCATTCCCATACTATTCTACAAGAGGCTGTCAACGATTTAAAATTTTCAATGAAGCACAGCACAAACTGTTAACATTTTCTGCAGACGGTTGTAAAAGTTGGAACGAACTGGCGCACAGCTAAAATTACTTATTTTCTAATTAACAACAATCTAAGAGCGCACTCGATGGGCCCCAGAAGGAGAACACGGCTCATTGGATGTAGCCTGCGTGGCAGGCGTTATATTGTGGGGGAGGGAGTTTAAAAAAAAAGCGCGCGCTTTAAACAAAACTCTCTCCCCCACAATAGAACACCTGCCACACAGGCAACATTGGATGTAAAGATAACAGTCTGAGGATATCAGTGATTTGTCTTTGTTGAAAACATTTCAGGGAAAACACGCAAAGTCCATACACGATTTTGGTAGGCAAAGCTGTCGCAGACACACTTCTCAAACCCTTTTTCTGCATCCATATCTGTTGGTATTTTTATTGCGCGTGTATACTAACGTCGCTTTGGAGATTACAATCGTCATCCGCGGCAAGCTCATACCGCGAATATTCATTTAAGTCTTGAAATGATCAACTTACCAAAGCTTTAGGTATTTCTGCTCTCAATCGACCAGTAAACATATCATTCCATAGAGCTCTCTGCCGACAGAAAAAAATATATTACAGCTACAAATATAACACAAAATTAACTGCAACTACTGTATTAAAATATTCGTATTATAAAGATAAAATATAGAATTCTGATGTTCCAAATGGAGTGTGCTAACGACTACTCTGTACTGCAGACACATCCAAACAACGGACACCATTCTGCAACTGAACATGCAAGTAAAAACTTCTATATAAATATATTTACCCCTGTGCCTCTACAAATTCATACATGTTCATATGTATGTAATAGAGAGAGAGAGTCTGGAAATTTGAAGATATCTTGTACACTACTTCTAGCTTCTGTCACTAAAATAAACCTTTAAACAGAGAACACCTACAAACAACGAACAGCAAGCCTCGGTCCCAAGGTATCCGTGATGTGGAGGATCCACTCTATATATATGAACCATTCTATATGGCAAAATATGTAGTCCAAATATATACCTCAAACTCAGGTCGTTTTGACAAAGCATCAGCAATGGCCTTGGCAGCTTCAACACCCAACGTATTTCCTTCGAGAGTAAAAGCTTGAACATCTTTACTTTCTTCGATGGCTTTTATAACATCAGCAGCTACATAATTATATAAAACAATTGCATTAAATCTTACTGCCTTTTCTATATATACCAAATATATTGACTCCGTGAAAAATCTTTTCATATCAATTATACTGTAACTTTCCCATTATTGTGCACATTTCTGTTTGTGTTTGTCTTTGGATTATTGTTAGAAAAAGATAGAATAACTGTTTCAACCATGAACAGTTTTAATAAATTGATTAGTCGCTCCAGGCAACATTGCTTAGTAGGCAATATAACAACTGAAATAACTGAGCAAATATATATCATGCTTAGAAATTGGGCGAATTTAAGACTGAGCCAAAATGAGTACTACAAAAAATTAACTACAAGAAAATATCAGAACACCACTATCAAGACGGGAATCCATGCACCAACATCTTTACTTTTCAACCATGGGCCCCGGAAGCATCTAGAAAGTAGGGGGGCACCACTTAAAAGGGGCACCTATCAGTGGCAAATCCAGCATCATTTTGGTGATGCTGATGGTACAATATAAGGAACAAGCATTGTAGGTGGGCCCAACGGGTTCCCTCGATCTGGTAAAATTTGGATTTCTAGGTCTCTGAAACGCCATTTCCGTTGATTTGGAAAGGGCCACTTTCAAACCGGGAAAAAGGGCACTTTCATTTCAGAAAAGGGGCATTTTTTCCATTTTTTTAAAAAGTGGAGGGGCAAATGCCCCCAGTGCCCCCCCCCCCCACACCATTCCACAGCCCCTATTTTCATGACATATATCAACTCAATTTTCTGTGAATTCTAAAGATTGCAAAACTTGTGATTACCACAAACATTATTGACTTTTAAAGAACTGAAAAAAAATAGTTGTATTGTTGTAACTGCAAATTATTTAAGTATTTTTTATGTACGTTATTAATTATTATTATGCAGTTAATATAACTACAAGTGTATTCAATTTATTCTTGTCAAATTAATGGTTCAATTTATTTCTGTACCATTTGTGCCTGTAAAATCCAACCATATAATAGGGTCAAACTTATGAATTTGCAACTGAAGGCAGTTACGTTACCACAGGCTAATCATTCATATTTACTAATATTTTACATTTTATTCCCTATCTCACTAACTTCAAGTTTAAACAATGGCTTCAAGTTTTAACAATAGATTATACAGCACAATGTTTTAAATTGATTTCTAGCCATGTGTGTGCATGGAGACAAATCCTGCAGGTCAATTAATCGAAAACAGTCGACAAGAGACACGACATTAAGTGTTGATAACAAAATTTGCTAAGCAACATGTGGAATCTGTTGTTTTTAAAGATTGGTTATGTCGGTTTTTTCATTACAGTTATTGGCTTCAGTTATTTTTCAAAACCACCTCAGCCTAATGTAGAAGACATTTTGTTGAGAACAACCTTTTGTATTATTATATTCCATCCACATTCATGCCACCCCCTGATTATTTACATTTTCAAACATATTTTTTCAGCACAAACTTTATACAAATGCATTTTAGCTCCTATGAAAATACTGCAAATCCTTTAGCTCCTATGCAAATACTGTTCATTGTATTTTTAGCATTTGATCAATTTCAACAAGTATGATTTACAATTATGGCAAATGGCAAAGCTAAAACATGGTAACATGAACAAGGAAAAAGGGGGGGGAGGGGTTGAGAGGGTGGCTTAATTAATAGAGGATTTATGGTATGCCAAGTGCAAGAGAGTGTTATTTTTTATGTGCGACTGCTGACTAACTGATTTTTGGTTGGGAAACCTAGTGCCAAATGCCCCAAACATGTCAGGGTTTTCTTAGCCTGTGGCGGAACACCCGAAAGGCTGGTGAGGCGAATATGACCTTCTGCCGGGTTTGGCAGTGTATTTTAACCCATTAACTGGCAGTACCCTACCACTGACGAGTAAAATCGTCTGGCATTAGAGTAAACTACTAAAGTAGGGTGCATCTGGACACATTGCCAGCTAATGGGTTAACAAGAGACACTGGCAGATAGTTTTGTTAACCCATTGACAATTATTCTGCACATAGCACACACTGTTTCAATTCTTCAGATAATCAGATCAATCATTTATCATCCGGGAATACAAACTATATATCGAGTTAACTTTATTTCCAGTTGACAAATATAATAATATATTCATATTCCCCAGCTGATGATGGCTCTGAAATAAGATACTTTCTTTGTAGGTATATTTACAATAAACAATGACTTCAAGGGCAATTTGCCAGTTTAACAAAGTGTTTTGATTAATGCCATAATTTTATCTTTCTTTCATATTTATATCAATGTGATCACTTAAAGCAAAATATTGAAAGAAAAGGTTTTAATATACCCACCATCTTCAGCGGTGTTCAGTTTCCGTCCCTTGTCAGGCAAGCTAACAACATTGAGTTGTTTTACTGTAGTTTTCTCTAACAAATCAGTAACATCTTCAACTTCGTTCCCCAATGCCATTCCACACTCCACAGAGAAGTTATAATTTATAAATTTAAGATTTTTCACTCTAATGTTCAGTGCACATGCAATATATAATATAAAATTCAAAGAATCTCCCGCGTGACAGAATCATAGGACAGATACGACTCATACGAGGATTTATGCAATATGATTATATGAAGTACTTACCTGCTGTGCTGGCATAATCTGCTGACATCCTCGTACCCAGGCGCTTTAGAGGATATCGGAAAGAGAAAAAATCGCGCTAAGCTAAGTCTAGGACCTGTATAGGAGTTTGTATGCGTTTCATTTACCACAGGCAATCTCAACTGTTTTAGGGTAAAATGACCATGGCGGTCAACATGGCATATGTGCCAAAACCTGAATCCGAGACGAAAGTCCTGAAAATGACCCCGCCCTGAAACGGCAGTGCCTAGCTCTAACTTCCGAAAAGCAAGCGACAGTTTTCGAAGTGCTTATAGTGTTTAGAAGGTTGCTTTTAGGGGTAGTTATTGGAAGGAAAAATTTGTCTAAGTATAATATTTTACAAGAAAATGACCATGCACCACCCCAGATCAACTGCTAATTATGCATGAAATAACTAATATACCTGGCAGAGATTAAATTTTCTAACAATTTTTATCATGGGATGAAAAACTATGTTTAATTTAATATAATTATTGTAGATTTCATAAGGATTGACATTGTTTTGTTTAAATATAATACATTTTATTTCACTTACCCCCCACCAAAACACGATTTTCAGGCATATTTTGCCGTCTTGTTTAGCTTTTATCGCCGAGTCTCGCAAATCATCAATTGTTGTACTTTTACATAATGATAGATGGCTAAAGATTTCAACCAAGTTTCGTCAAGTTTTGAAGCAGTGCAGTGTATTTTATCTTCGATATTGTGTCTTTCGATATTTCGTCAAATAGCGGCCATTGCAATGCCTCGCCGCTTCTCTTCCCGATAAATGCCACTTCTTCGTCTTCATATGTATTTAGATTACAGTATCCAAGAGTACTTCATTGTAGAATAGTCCCAATCGAAAAACTAGAGTAGTATAGTCCCACTTGAAAGGAAAAAACCTCCCATAACAAATTTCGGATCAGAATCAAAGACACAAGTTTAAAAATAATTTGAAAGTCACGCGCAATCTTCGCGAAAACTCCTCGTGGGCTACCTGACAGGGGGGGGGCATATTTTCACGAAATGCTGGTTCGCCACCACAGAACCCAGTAAATATATTACATTTATTGTATTTTTATGATTTATGATAAAAACAATAGAAAATACGCAAATATTTATTGGTTTTTTTCATAAATCATAAAAATACAATAAATATAATATATTTACTGGGTTCTGTGGTGGCGAACCAGCGTTTCGTGAAAATATTTCCCACCCCCTGCCAAGTAGCCCACGAGAGTTTTCATGAAGATTGCGTGACTTTCAAATTATTTTTAAACTTGTGTCTTTGATTCTGATCCTAAATTTATTATGGAGGTTTTTTCCTTTCAAGTGGGACTATACTACTCTAGTTTTTATTGGGACTATTCTACAATGAAGTACTCTTGGATACTGTAATCTAAATACATATGAAGACGAAGAAGTGGCATTTATCGGGAAGAGAAGCGGCGAGGCATTGCAATGGCCGCTATTTGACGAAATATCGAAGGACACATTATCGAAGATAAAATACACAGCACTGCTTCAAAACTTGACGAAACTTGGTTGAAATCTTCTTTAGCCATCTATCATTATGTAAAAGTACAACAATGGGATGATACTTGCGAGACTCGGCGATAAAAAGCAAACAAGACGGCAAAATATGTCCGAAATCGTGTTTTGATGGGGGGTAAGTGAAATAAAATGTATTATATTTAAACAAAACAATGTCAATCCTTATGAAATCTACAATAATTATATTAAATTAAGCATAGTTTTTCATCCCATGATAAAATTTGTTAGGAAATAAGAAAATTTAATCTCTGCCAGGTATATTAGTTATTTCATGGATAATTAGCAGTTGATCTGGGGTGGTGCATGGTCATTTTCTTGTAAAATATTATACTTAGACAAATTTTTCCTTCCAATAACTACCCCTAAAAGCAACCTTCTAAACACTATAAGCACTTCAGAAAGGCTGTCGCTTCTGCTTTTCGGAAGTTAGAGCTATGTCGGCACTGCCGTTTCAGGGCGGGGTCATTTTCAGGACTTTCGTCCCGGATTCAGGTTTTGGCACATATGCCATGTTGACCGCCATGGTCATTTTACCCTAAAACAGTTGAGATTGCCTGTGGTAAATGAAACGCATACAAACTCCTATACAGGTCCTAGACTTATACTGAAAAATCGTGCTGCGCCATAGTTTGTTATCACGATGAGCCAGCTGGCTCCAGGTTCGCAGCTCCAGTTTGTTATCGTTGTTATTGTTATACGCGCCTGCGATGCTAGTCGCGCCTAGTTATGTACTCCGTGTAAGATTATCGTCCTGTCTCTTCCTTCTTTGTTATTTTACATCCTCGCTTGTATTGTAAGTTTGGCCGTAGTAAATTGTCATTTATTCGCTGACTGTGTGAGTTGTCCTTTAATATTGGCGCTGAGCGTGCACGCGGGGCAGTTGCGTAGCCAAGGGTGGGCGAGGGGGCCCCCCCAATGGTCTTCAAAACCGTTCTCATGAAAAGTTCAAATCCGGCGAGATATTGGGGGGGGGGGGGTCAAGTGAGGTAAGCAACGAGTCAAATCCAATTAAAAACTCCCAAACTATAGACGGTAGATAGACATAAAATATCATAAAGATATTTTCACGTGTATTGTGCGGTTGTGCCTTGTTCTAATGTAATAACAACAGAATTTTGTGATTTATGACCTTCCAATTCGTATCAGAATGCGGGAAATTGCGTTTCCGAGCCCTAGAAATCCAAAATTTCCCCGGGGGGGCGTGCCCCCGGACCCCCTTAGGTGGTACGTGGCTTCGCCACTCACTACTCGCCCCAAAACATTCGACCCGGGTACGAGGCTGATGCATGAGGTTTATCCATTTTTCCGCATGAGGTGTGTATGAGGCTTATCCGAAACTGTGCATGAGGTTTATCCATTTTTCCGCGCTAAATTTAGCTACTCTGATTTAGCTAGTCTTCGGACTCAGGGGGCTTCGACCTGTTACTTGTAAAGCAGGGGGTTCCACAGGGATCTATTCTCGGACCACTGCTATTTCTCTTATTCGTAAATGACATGCCCCTTTATCTTATCACGACTACTGCTGATATTTATGCAGACGATACAACTTTATCGTTGAGCTCAAACTGGAATGAAATCTCTACACTAAGCGCTCGTCTTTCAAAGGATCTGGGTGATATTGAAAACTGGTCTAGAGGAAACAAAATGCACATTAACATTGAAAAAACAAAGTCACTATTGGCTGTTGGAAAGCGTTCACGACGACGTCTTGAGCAGAGCTATAATCTAGATCTGAAGATCCATTTAGGAAATACAGAGATTGAGCAAGTTACAAGCCACAAATTATTAGGCTTACACATGGACCAGGACCTTACGTATGAAATACATGTACATGAACTCTGCAAGAAATATCTAAACGACTTGGCTTGTTACGGCACATAAGCCCATACTTAAAACGAAGTCAAAGAGAAGCTTTTTATCTTGCGGTGATAAAACCACTAATGCTGTACTCGAGCTCTGTATGGTCATCTTGCAGCAAAGATATGCTAGAGAGGGTACTTCGAATTCAGAAGAGAGCGGCGCGCATTATATTGAGTGCTGAGAGGACAGCTAGAACAATAACTACGTTCAATGAACTACATTGGATTCCTTTTTATACTGAGGCATACATTAATAGATGCTCGCTGGCCTACAAGAGGCTCAACGTGTCAAACAATTCTAAAAACAAACTCAGATATTCACACGAGATATACTCGATTCTGTCCCCATGCATTACTAAGAAAAACACTGAAGGAGGACGAACATTTAGTGTTAGAACAATCAAGGACTGGAACCAACTTCCATTAGATATTAAAAAAAGCACTAATGTAAAGAACTTTAAGAAGAACTTGTATCATTTAAAAATTGAGAAACAGGAGACAAGAAATTTTGAAAAATTGTAAATTTTAATATGTATTAGTATTCTATATAACATAGTTTCTGTAAATATATTCTAGGTATTGCTTATACTATTTATATACTAAATCTAAGTTTATATATTGTAACTAGGGAGGGCCACTAGTTTATCAGGGTAGGGAGTTATTCTACTAAGAGTCACATATAGACACAAGAGGAGGAGGGAGTATCACAAGCACCGTCACACGGAAAAGGGTGATGTTAAACAAGACAATGTTAATGAAAATAGATGAGAATTTTCTGCAGAGCAATGCAAATCGTCATTCTTTACCACAAACAACCAGAAAATTGAGAAATAGAGGGCTGTTTCAACACACGCTTCCAAATTACTGCTTATATTTTTTTGGGGAGGGGGGGGGAGTTAGCCCAGGGTCACGTAATTTTCGATAGGGGCTAATGATAACCGTAACATAGTCAGGGGGTGGGTGTAAAAAATTGGCAAAAAATGTGTCACGTATCTTCTGGACCTTCTGAACGGCCCTATTATGATATCGGCAATGACATATTATATAACAATTCTCTGCCCTTTTTTTCTCTATTTTACAGTGTTGGAAAATATCAAAATCTATACGTTGTTACTTGTGAGGTGTCTGCGAAATTTTTACTATGAAACCTCAGATATGATAGACGCTAGAGTCTGACAGAGACCTAACAATTACCCTAAACCTATACACCTTGACGATGGTATACTATATATAGACGTAACGGGGAAAGTGTTTTATTCTTATAAGAACACAACTTTGTCTTTGCAATTTGATATTTTTGCGACAAAAACATAATATATGTATTAATCATAATGTGTTAGTGGTGAATTTATCTTTCAATTACATGATTGTTTATAATTTATCAATACTAAAGTAAACATAATTACATTCAGTGATTACAGCCATTTTTAAGTCAACATAATTATAGATGTGGTGCTTGTTCTATTTTTCAGGTAGTTTGATCCTGGATCACCCGTCAAGTATAACTATATAAATGACTTAAATGTGCGAGTTCTGCATGGTTAAATATATTTTCGTAATTCCTTGAAAGTGCTAAAAAATAACTGAACAAAAATAACTGTTCAGTTAAACCGGCAACGATGACACGTCATCACACAAACAATTCCTGTGTGTCCTACTGAGAACTATCCTTTTTACACCACGTCCACGTTTTGCAAGTTTAAGCTTCGCATTCATACGTCAAACGACAAACGCCAGGCGAAGAAACATTTTACGCTACAAGGCAATAAAGGGAAAATGAACTTGCTATTTTAAAACTGTAATGTATGATGATTATTTTGAGATAAGAAAGAAAATATGAAGCGAAGGAGCTAAACGAAAATTCTGGCAAGAAAATTCGATTCTGGCGTTTGCCGTTGCCCTCAAACGTGAAGCTTAAACTGTATCTTAGTATCTACATCGTGGAAATGGTGTTTTGAGTCTTAAAAAGTTGGTATACTGATCGATATATGTCATTTTCAGAAAAGTTCATTCGTTTTCCAACATGGTTTTTGTACACGATTGATAAGATTCATCAACATGAACACTTGTTTACCTTGTTTTCCAATTAATACGCTGCAAAAAGTTAAAGGTAAATTGACATTGCCCTAGATTTCTCTGTGAAACATGCTTCTAGTTATAATACCTGCATGAGTTTGTGTTCAGGAAACGTATGTTAAATGTAAACGAACTGTAAAAAAATCATGTGTAAATTTTTAATTACCCAAAATATTGAGTAACTGCAGGAACACACCTCAAATCTCAATGTCTAAATATTACCAATGATAAATATTTACACAACTGAACTAAATACATCCAGAGCAACAATTTTGTGTAAATTACAAAATTACTCTTTACATATATATCCAATAACGCCCACTTTTGAGGAACAATCCGGTGAATAAATCAGGGTTCATACAGGTCAGGAAGAATACAATTCAAGGACTTTTTAAGGACTTTCCAGGCCATGTGTCAGGAAATTCAAGGACTATTTAGGGCTGAAAAGAAGGCGTTAGCAGTCGGCAAAAGTGCTGTTAAACTGTACAATGGTGTCACATACTGACAAATTTCAGAATATACAGTATCCAAAAACTAAACGAAGAATAATTGAAGGTCTATCAAGCACCACTTTATAAATCAAATTTATAAATGCCTTGCATTTTTGTTTTAAATTCAAGGACTTTCACTAAGGACTTTTAAGTTTTGTACGAACCCTGATAAATGTTTTCTTCGACAATGAATATCAATTGAAACGTCAATTGGCTATGTAAAAATAATTTATCTTAAACACTTCAAGTTCAGATTAAAAAATAGTATTTATTTAAACAACTGTTGGATGAAATTAAAAAAATGTCTTGGTAAATTACACTATATAAAGTTGTTACCACTGGCCACTTGGTCATAGCAGTTTGCGTTTTCTCCCGTGCACAGAAGACTCTTGGAAAGAAGCGATTCTTTAGCACAAACAAGTAGGTGGTTGCAGGTATAAAAAATCTAGTATTTTTCTATGAATGTCAAATTAATAGAGTTTCACACTAATAACAATATATTGTGCAGTACATGCCAGTATAGTACTGCCGGTGCAGTTATAAGAGTTTATTTTCAACATATGTAGTTACTACTATAGTCTTGTGTTTGGATGGTGGCCAGTAAAAAGAACTGAGAGAAATATGTAATTTGATTTTCTTGCTCTTATCAGTGTCAACATTTATGAAGAACTTGTTAAGCTGACCACTGTATATCAGCTGTACTGTTATGCTTATACAGAAACCCACCAATTGGGATATTCCACAAATTTTCATGCTTCATGCACCTTAGTTTACAATCCTATGTTTTGTAGAATGAATTACATTGGGTATTTGCTGCTGTTTCTTCAGGCGTTCGTCATAACAGAGCGTAAGTAAATCAGTAGAGGTAAAAAGACAGGCTATATAGAGTATAGGTCTATATAGGCTAGGTAACTTGTTTCTGTGTTAGCTTTGAACAGAAAATTTATTATACATGCGAAATATCCATACATGCATGAAGGTTTAATTTTAATGTAGAACAAGCTAGTTTTGGCATAACCCATCGGCATCGCGACAAATTGAGAAACTTTGAAACAAAGAGGAATTAAATAATGTTAACTTGAAGTAGAGTGTGCTGGAAGCAGTTTTGGAAAGATACCTCTAGTCTTTAGCTGCACGATTATCGTTCAAAATAGTGCTGTGAATGTGAGAGAAAGAAAAGTATACAAAGTATAAACTATGTCGGCTGTGAGCGTAAGCCGCGTTCTTGAAAATATATTCCACGACTCGAGCGAAAACCTTGAGTCAAAGAAAAATAGTACAGGTACAAACACGCCGCTTTTTAGCAAAGTTGATACACAAACTGTCATTGTAGCTTCCACTGTTAATAGTATATATATCATGCAGGTGGCTAACACGTATCTGTAGGCATTTGTGCTTTGAATTAATGTCCATAACCTTAATTTTAACCAGACTTTTTAATCTGCTCACGAGGTGGACAAGTTTAATGTCCCATTGCCCATTGGGTTTTCCGCCCATTGACACAAAAGAAAACAACGGTTGAAAATGAAAACAGACTTAACCCTATTTCAAAACCTTACTAATAGTATTACAGCGTTCATAAATCTTTGATAAACCGCCCCAAGCTATAAATGTATAGGAAACCTAGCAGCCTAAAGGCTTCACTGTGAAGGAGATTAGGAGATATAGATAACCATGGACGTTGATACTCCGGTCAGCCTGAAAATGATTAAGAACACTTGAAACATTTTTAAAGTATGAGAAATTTCGTATCGGTATAACGGAAAAAATTATACCGCTATCATCGGTACACCGGTTTTTGGGCCTTGTTAATTTGAGAGGAAAATTCATTAATGAACATTTGAAGGAGATTTCGATTCTGAACAAGTGGAAACACTGTCTGTGACAATTTGAAAGGAATTTCCACGCGAGCGTAGTCAGACATTATTTTAGTATTCAGTATGACTGAAGAACTCATACTCATATACCGATATTGGATCCAATACCGATATTTTTGGCATTTTCGTATACCTAACAGCCCTACATCCATGGTTTCTTATATCTACACTCAGAGCGATGATGAACCTTCAAGTTTCACTGAAGATCTTTATGAAGCTTATTTATTTTCTAGTTGTTTCAAGCGAGGATGATTTCCATACAATTCTCGGGAAATCCATTTACATTCCTGAAGAAGATCTCCTTGGTTCCATTCCAAACGGAATTTCGTTCTTCAAAGATATTGAAGATCGTTGTCAACGTCAGCTCAAAATAGCGACGACAGTGAAAGATCAGACGTTCTACAAAAACACCGGAGAATTCTACAAAAGTGTAGCGACTGAGACCAATCTTAAAGCTGGGTATGAAGGTCCCTTCTCCCTAGGATTTACACTTGATGTCACAACTAAGACGGTCAGTGGTAGTTCACGTGAAGTCAGTGGAACATCAATTAACCTTGCAACTAAATCCTTTGTCCAACAGTTCCTTCCCAACTGTTTGTATGAAACCTCCCTTCACTCTCGAGTTGTGAGCGACTTCGCAGCATTACCTACTCAGATCGAAAATCCTTGGTACAAGTCATCCTGGCGTGAGTATCACCATTTTCTCGAAACCCATGGCTCTCACGTGATCACTGCTGTCACATTTGGCTCAAGTATTGACCAGTATGCTTTTGCTGAAACTAAATCCTCCTATACATCCAAAGAGTTTACTGTGAAAGCGTGTGCGTCACTCGCTTTAGGTATTGGCCCTGGTAAACTGTCTCTGTCTGCATGCTCTGGTGTCAGTAAAGATGAAATCAACAAACTGTCCAGTTCTAAAATGACTACATCTATAACAGTACGTGGTGGCTCAGTCGACTCACGAAACAGACTTGTATATGAACGTTCCAGTGATCTCATTATCCAATTCCTATCTGAAGGACAAATCCACCCCACCCCTATAGCCTACACCGTCACACCAATCTGGGAAATCCTACGTCGTCACAGTATGATGACTTCGGAAAACAAGAATACCCACGTTCAGGCACTTAACCTCGAGTATTACTTTGATGGTTACTTGAACTTTGGTTGTCCATATAAACCAAGTATCCGCCTCGGTACACCACCATTACAGAAATTTGACTACGCATCTCACTCAAGATCTACTAACCCAGTCTTCCAGTGTACGATCGCGCCTCAAGGTTGCCATCACAACGATGATTGTCACTATCAAATTGGAGTAAAGTGTGAATGTAGAGGCTCATCTTGCATTCGTCACGGGGAAGTCAAGTTACCCAATGGCAAGAGTCGAGCAACAGCAGCGGCACATTACGCAAGAAAGTGGTCGTGGATGGGATGTGACTGGACATTGTGGGGATCACGATGTGGCTGTCGTCATCCTAATCCAACACGTCGCATCATTTTCTGAATGTCATTTTGACTATGGACAGGTCGTTCTGTTAAACTCTCTTAATTTTGCGTTGAATGACAGCTTATTTCTTTATTATTTACAACATATGCAACATGTTATGGTGTATTTTTCTGTTACTAGTTGTTAATAAACGACCATAGCAAATAAACTGGCTGTCTTCATTTTCATTTCACTATAGGTTGGATCCATAGAAATAGAAAACAGAATTATTGTGTATCGTTCATTCGTTCACGACGTTGACGTTTCTTGCACAATTACTAAAAGTGGGGAGCATAGATATACTAGTATTAACTATAGGGTTCTTAAATCTAGAATCCTGCTTTCGACGTTTCTTATTATCCTACCCATTTCCGTAGACGTATTCTCATTCTGTGTCCCACGATTTCTTAAAATCCCGACTCCCGCATATTTCTTCTTTGCATAACTTTCTTGTTATCACAATAACGGGTCAAGCGAAACATTGTTTAAAAAATACGCGATTTTCACAAAAAAATCATGGCGGCACAGGTGACAGATTTGCGAGCTAGTTGAACTATAGGGCCAAATACATTGTAGCTTTGCTGGGTTTGTTAGTTACTTCCTTCAATGAACAGAAAAGATTGAATCAATAAAGAAGCGTTTGGCACTGCATGGTTTTGGCTGAGAATAGCATTCAATAGAAATTGACGCACAGAAAAACGGTTCTTGGGTTGCCCTGGTTGTAAATATGTTCAAGAAGCTCGAAGTAGTGTTTGAATAACAAAGTTTTAATGTAAGCTAAGCATATTGTTGTGTCTAGGATGTAGCCAGGAAGAATGTTCCAAACGCTACGAGCTCCCATGTGAAAACTGCTCTGATAAATAATCGTCCTCCATTTGGTTACATTCAGCAGAATACCATCATCAGGATCAGGGTTTTTAGTTTTATGAAACCTGTATATATTGTGACATTGGTGTCAGATTTATTGATGATACATTTGTAAAGATAAACTAAATCTAAATACTCCTGCCATTAGCAGACAGGGAGAATACCAACGACTGGAATCTCTCCTTGTATAAGGGAGGGAAAGGATGAATTTGGTTGCGCGTCGTTGAACTCGTTCTATTGTGAGAATGTTAGTCACTGTTTGGGGAGTCCAAATTTTGGCTGGCATAGCCCAACTTGCTTCGAACAAAAGTCAGGTAAAGGATTTTACGGTCTTCAAAATTTTTGGTGTCTGAGGCTGTTCATCGAGTGAAATCTAACATCGTGTTTGCCTTTGGTGTCGTTTCTTAGACCTGCTTGTTCCAATTGGGATCGCTGGAAATAATGATCTCGAGATCTTTTTGTGTACCACCTCATCTAGCTATGTACAACATCCGATCATTTTAGGGTAGCTTATATTCAAGAACATGTACTACCTCTGTATTACCTAAACATGCGTAACTCAGCACTGAGTTCTGTACAACATCCGATCATTTTAGGGTAGCTTATATTCAAGAACATGTACTACCTCTGCATTACCTAAACATGCGTAACTCAGCACTGAGTTCTGTACGACATCAGACCACTTTATATAGGGTAGCCCATATTCAAGAACATGTACTACCTCTGTATTACCTAAACATGCTTAACTCAGCACTGAGTTCTGTACGACATCAGACCACTTTATATAGGGTAGCCCATATTCAAGAACATGTACTACCTCTGCATTACCTAAACATGCGTAACTCAGCACTGAGTTCTGCACGACATCAGACCACTTTATATAGGGTAGCCCATATTCAAGAACATGTATACTACCGTACCTCTGTATTATCTAAACATGCTTAACTCAGCACTGAGTTCTGCACGACATCAGACCACTTTATATAGGGTAGCCCATATTCAAGAACATGTACTACCTCTGTATTATCTAAACATGCGTAACTCAGCACTGAGTTCTGTACAACATCAGACCACTTTATATAGGGTAGCCCATATTCAAGAACATGTACTACCGCTGCTTAACCAATTAGGTTAACTCTAGAGTTTCCTACTGACCTCTCAGTTAGAGTGAAGACTTCGGAGGATGGTTTTAAAATCTGTCTATTCGAAATGGTCGTAGATCGTAAGACTGATCCAAGTCAGACGCGAGCTCACACAGAATCTTTCCGTAAACAGGAGAAAGCTTAAATCCGTACCCTAAAATTGAAATTTTAATTCTCTTGACGACTTGACCTACTGTTACTGTAGTATTAGATGTAGCCGGGCTCATAAGATTCAAAATTAGTTTATGAATGTTACAGTAGTATTTATTGGTCATTACAGAATATAGGGTGATAAATTTGTTTAACGTTGTTACCCAAAAAATAACTTAATAATAATAATACGTATATTAATATATATATATATATAATATATATATAATAATATAATATATATATATATATAATAATATATATATATAATAATATATATAATAATATATTCGTATATTAGATAATTCCAATGCTTAGTCACACGATACCGGATTACTTTTCATCGAACATTTTATTGTTTAAATAGACGTTTTTGTATAGTCAAATAATATCCAAGTACAGAATTACTTCTCGCACTAAAACAAAGATGTTTTGAAACCGAAATATGGGAATAATGTTGATATTTGTAGGACGTTACTTGGTTCAGTTGTGCAGGATGCTTCCGGAAACTTCACATTGCAGAATCAACATTTACAGTATCAACAACGATGAAACGAAAACGCCTCAAAATATATCTAATTGAATATTACGGTGGCATTGCAACGTTAAAATTACTAATAAAATATTGATTGAAACAGGCAAAAAAACTTTCTAAAAGTAGAATATCGAAGCCGAACGTATCAGTTTCGACCAGTTACACGGCGCCCGGAACAAGCCAAATGAATTTTCATATCACTTTCAAATTAAAGCTGAGTAATGTTTCGACGGTGGCACGTGCCGGATTGCGGTGGTATCATGCAACCAAAACGCATCTCTGATATAGAAAGTAATCCAGAACGAGAGTATTCCAGTATCGTATAACTGGGGCCTCGGTTAGTTTTGTTGTTTTATGGTTTCTGCTGGGACAATAATAACTATACTGAGGCATACAAGTTATCGAAAGTTGTGAACTGGGTACTGTATAAAACAGGCATTGGGTCAAATTTGCCTATGCCTTTCGTGCATGTCGAAACATGGTACATCAAACTGAATTTGAAATTGTTTTAAACAAATTACAAAATTTCTAAAAGAGTAGTGGATTCTGAAACTTTCATGAATTTTTAATGTCTTTATCAAATTTCCCATGCATGTTTTGAGTGAACCTGCCTAAAGCTGCACCTACCAGAAAATCCAACTCCAATAATGATATTCTTGAAACGAGGATGTTTGTCCAAAATACATGTCCCGTCTGGTGTTGGCTGTAAAAAGCAAGTTCATTACGCAACACAAATACAATACGACTTCGGCTCGCATTATTCGTTTAAAGGATAAGGAGTAGTGTCAGTTGAGGTCATGCATTGCGGGCTTTTGTTAGTTTTTATCTTACCCAACAGCAACAAATAACGATAAAAATACCCTGTTTGGTACATTTCCAAAGATAAAAGGAGCAAGGATTATTAAAGGATGGTTTAAATATATGACGTATTATAGAAACTTTTCCAGATCTTCTCATCTAGTCGGTCCCAAAAATGACCGTCAGCAACAATTTGAGCCCGCGATACCCACCCTGGTGTGGTACTAATTCTTTAAGTAAATTTGCACATGTATAAGCTCGGTATTTCATATCACTTAATTTGTTCAATCCTTGGACATCTTGGGACCGAAACTTGCTGTACATTGTTTGGAAACTTGCTGTACAAGATTTTTAGGCATCTATTTACTGTATATTTTTACTTACTGTATATATGCAGTATTCAACACTACTTGGCTTGCTCTCAACGCCTATCAAATGTTCCTGGACAAATTCTGCTGTTGCGTCAACTGTCCATTTGACGTCCACGTTATCACGTGAGTCTGGGTCGACATCAGGTCCCTCACCGTAGCAAACCTGAAAGAAATGTTTAGTCAAAATTTAGAAAGTTACTATACGTTTGTCACTAAGAGGCATTGGGACGATAATAAATTGTTCTAACAATCTTTGTACAAGTCTGCTGAGGCATCGACATTGCAGCAAGTTTGTAGCAACTTGTCAACAAGTTGGGAACAAGCAGTGCGAACTGAAGGTGTGCGATCCGAATCCGATCCGATCATGCGTTCGGATCGGATCGGATTTGGTTCATTTTTCTCGGACCCGATCGGAGTGGATTTTGTTCTTATTTTTTCGGATCAGATCGGATCGAATTTTAATTAAAAAAAAAGCTTAAAATTTAGCGACACGATCAGCCAAAGAAAGCGCGGGGATCTCAGCTTTCAGCGAGTGTGTCTCACGCGGGGATCTCAGCTTTCAGCGAGTGTGTCTCGCGCGGGGATCTCAGCTTTCAGAGAGTGTGCCTCGCGCGGGGATCTCAGCTTTCAGCGAGTGTGTCTCACGCGGGGATCTCAGCTTTCAGAGAGTGTGTCTCACGCGGGGATCTCAGCTTTCAGAGAGTGTGTCTCACGCGGGGATCTCAGCTTTCAGAGAGTGTGCCTCGCGCGGGGATCTCAGCTTTCAGCGAGTGTGTCTCACGCGGGGATCTCAGCTTTCAGCGAGTGTGCCTCGCGCGGGGATCTCAGCTTTCAGCGAGTGTGTCTCACGCGGGGATCTCAGCTTTCAGAGAGTGTGTCTCACGCGGGGATCTAAGCTTTCATCGAGTGTGTCTCGCGCGGGGATCTCAGCTTTCAGCGAGTGTGTCTCACGCGAGGAACTCAGCTTTCAGCAAGTGTGTCTCACGCGGGGATCTCAGCTTTCAGAGAGTGTGTCTCACGCGGGGATCTCAGCTTTCAGCGAGTGTGTCTCGCGCGGGGATCTCAGCTTTCAGAGAGTGTGTCTCACGCGGGGATCTCAGCTTTCAGAGAGTGTGTCTCACGCGGGGATCTCAGCTTTCAGCGAGTGTGTCTCGCGCGGGGATCTCAGCTTTCAGAGAGTGTGTCTCACGCGGGGATCTCAGCTTTCAGAGAGTGTGTCTCACGCGGGGATCTCAGCTTTCAGAGAGTGCGCCTCACGCGGGGATCTCAGCTTTCAGCGAGTGTGTCTCACGCGGGGAACTAAGCTTTCATCGAGTGTGTCTCGCGCGGGGATCTCAGCTTTCAGCGAGTGTGTCTCACGCGGGGATCTCAGCTTTCAGAGAGTATGTCTCACGCGGGGATCTAAGCTTTCATCGAGTGTGTCTCGCGCGGGGATCTCAGCTTTCAGCGAGTGTGTCTCACGCGAGGAACTCAGCTTTCAGCAAGTGTGTCTCACGCGGGGATCTCAGCTTTCAGAGAGTGTGTCTCATGCGGGGATCTCAGCTTTCAGCGAGTGTGTCTCACGCGGGGATCTCAGCTTTCAGCGAGTGTGTCTCGCGCGGGGATCTCAGCTTTCAGAGAGTGTGTCTCACGCGGGGATCTCAGCTTTCAGCGAGTGTGTCTCGCGCGGGGATCTCAGCTTTCAGAGAGTGTGTCTCACGCGGGGATCTCAGCTTTCAGAGAGTGTGTCTCACGCGGGGATCTCAGCTTTCAGAGAGTGCGCCTCACGCGGGGATCTCAGCTTTCAGCGAGTGTGTCTCACGCGGGGAACTAAGCTTTCATCGAGTGTGTCTCGCGCGGGGATCTCAGCTTTCAGCGAGTGTGTCTCACGCGAGGATCTCAGCTTTCAGCAAGTGTGTCTCACGCGGGGATCTCAGCTTTCAGAGAATGTGTCTCACGCGGGGATCTCAGCTTTCAGAGAATGTGTCTCACGCGTGTATTGGTTATCGATAATAAAACATTAAAACGTGCGCTATCATTCGGCATTTTTATGATTTATTTGCTTCGTTTTGTTTTGGAATTTTTTCGGATCGGATCAGATTTAAACGATAATGTTCGGATCGGGTCGGATAGGATCACAATTTTTGTGTCTCGGATCGGATTCGGATCGACAATTTCAGTAAACCCTTGGATTATACGACTTCAATCCGATCCGACGCACACGAAATAACGTAGTGGAAACATACCCTGAGGATATCAACTTGGAACAGGTCTGTTGCGTATCAACTTTATAGCAAGTTGTTAACAAGCTGGAAACAAGCAGTGCGAACACAACCTGATATCAGCTTATTGGAACAACCCTGTTACAACTTGTACGTTTCTACGTACTGTAGGTACATGCTGGAATTAACCATTTCAACTACAAACCTTAATCATATCAGGATATTCATAACATGGCGTACTGTAAATATTTCCTTGATGTCCTCTTGAGGAAGTCAAGATCTTGCAAGACCATGTAGGGTAGTTACTTTCTGCATAAAATCCAGATTTCTTTACTTTCCAATAACACACACTGAGAAGTTTTGGCTGAGGTGGAAAAATAACAGATGAGCCACAGAAATGCAGTACTGCAGTATTGCGTTTTGGAACGCGTCAGGAACGCCAAATCTAGCATGCTCAGAACGCCATACCGAACGCGTTCAAAACGCGTTTTTCATTATGTTAATTCTAAATAGAACGGTAGTTACAGACAGTCTGTAACAGTTTTCACGCTGTAGCAATGTTACAAATATTATTTGGCTGATGAGGATCTAGGCTTACGTATAGAAAACTTTGCCAAATAAATAAACGTTGCATATATATACCGCAAAACAAAACAATTAAAATTCAATATGCTGTAACAATCCTATGTTGTTCCACAAAATATGATTTGCATAAGATACTTACTCGTAGTGGTAGATCAACCCCCAGAGACTTTAGCAAAGTTGGTGCCCAAGGACCTATAAGAAAAAGTACTAATTAAAATAAAAACAACACAATTCTATTTTGTGTGTCTATTATATAAAAGCGAGTTAATGCAAATAGTTTCCCTGCATGTATTTTTTTCATAAAGAACGTTCAGCCAATGCTGGCATAGATGGTACTTGGAATACATCCTGTTACCTGGTGTTAAAATGAGTTTGTTAGTTCTGTAGCATCCTTTGTCTGTCTTTACTTGCACTATATCACCAGGAATTATTTCTAACACTTTCTCGTTGTCTTGAAGAACACCACCAAATTTTACAAACTGGTCCTAATCAAACAGGATAACATGAAAATATTGAATAAATAAAACGTGCTGTCAATGAATGTTTGCAGGGTTGACAAATCATTTTGTTTTCATGCCAAAAAAGTAGTATAGTGCTTAGTAAAACATAGAATGTGGGGTTCCAGTGTAGACAAAAACTTCAACATTTCGAGCGATGCCTTTCGTCTGGAAGTTAGTTGCGTGGGTCGGGAAAATGTGCTCTTATAGTGAATGCAAAAGCGATCACGTGACAAAAATACACCAATCAGATGGACTTAGTCAAAACAAAGTATAGACGAAATATGAAAATCAAATCGCAGAATATATTAATATTAAAGATAGGTGAAAAAACATGAATACAAGAAATATATGGAAATATGTATGAGTGAAGTGAGGTGAGATGTAGAGATACTGTCACAGTCTGCTGATGTCAGGAATGGACAGATTAAGGCCATGTTACATGGGGCAATTTTTGCTGCAACTTGCAACGCAATTTCTGCACAGAGCCATGTTATGTGTAGACTTCCTCCAAATCTCTCTTTCATTGTCTTTCTGTATTGATCCACTATAGTGTAAATAACATGACGTAGCGAGGGATGGCGCAGCGAGAAAGATTCGGAAAACTGATCTCGGTTCAAACTGAACCGAAGCGGCTAGACTTCCTCCAAGTCTTTCTTCATTGTCTTTCGGTATCGATCTACTACAGTATAAATGACACGAGTTACATTAGAGTGAATCGATACAGAAAGACAATGAAAGAGAAACTTGGAGGAAGTCTAGAGATTTTACGAAGTTGACAATTCTCTCTTTCTCGCTACGCCACCCCTCGCTACGTCATGTTATTTACACTATAGTGGATCGCCACAGAAAAACAATGAAAGAGAGACTTGGAGCAAGTCTATTTTGTGTAAATGTACGTACAGCAAAAAAGTGAACATGGCCATAGGCGGTGGAAGATTGGTTTGGTTGCGTAGGCTAAACGAACTCTAGGGGGAGGGGAGGAGTTCTGCGGAAGATGTGACGTGCAGAAACTAGGTCATTTTGCATTTGAAGCAGCGAAGAATCTGACACCTCCATATTAAGTTCGCCCACTCTGATTTTTTTTTTGGGGGGGGAGGCTATAGACCCTAGCCCCAAACTTTCTTATTTGAAACATCGTGATTTCCACTGTTAAAATGCCTGAGTAGCCTGACAACAGGTTGTTTAGCATCATTGTTAATGACAACACGTCAACACGACGATGCTCAACAAACGTTGTCCTCAAACATCTTAGTAGTTGAGAAATCTACAGTTTTTACATTGACCAACGTACATCACAATGAGACGTGCCATTAGGTGACGACGAATGTTGTGGTAGAGAGCTATGGACTAGGGTTTCACGGTTATTTTTGCTATGTCAAAAAAAAGACTAAGGGATTATCGGAGAAAATGGAAGATGTTTCAGGGTAATTTTTCAAGATATGAAAATTCTTCCTATAAGTAACGACTTATCTTTAATAAAATTGAAGAGATGGTAAGTAAGAATTAGGGGAAGTTTGTTATTTGTAACACACGTCTCTAAGGGTTTCATATCGGGAAACGTGGGAGGCCTTCGAAAAGGCAGTGTCTAGGAGTGAGATGGGATAGCCACGTTAGGGGTGTAACGGTGGTGGAGCTAAGGAACTGAGAGAAAGGGATCAACCAGGTCTGGTGTGGTTGAGGTGGGAAGAGAAAAATAGAAGACAGCTATTAAGCTATGTATGGGAGACAGTTGGCTTGTATAGCACAGAAGTTACAAGTTTATTGCCATGGAATGATACAAGTATATCTCCCAAACTAAAACCTAAATTAAACTAACTTTACTTGTAACATATAGCTCTACATGAATTCTCTCTAAATTCGTTTTTCTACAAAGATAAGGAAACCAGAGTACCCGATAGAAACCTGCCATGTTTTTCAGAGTCAACCTGCAAGCACTGTTCTCAGTCACATGTGATACATTGCCTGTTTAGGTCTGAATGTATAGTTATTACCTGCACTGCTTGCAGACACTTGCTTGCCAACAAAATACCCCCAGTTTCGTCAAGAAGTCCTTTTATACTCTCAGGAAAGTCGAAGTTGTATTTCTCTTTCAGTTGTTTTGCATTGAGCAGTTCACTTGAGATACCATTTGCCTTGAAGTTTGCCAAGGTATCTTTAAGTGTCGTATATGGATAGTTTTCCATACGAAGATAACCGCAGTTGCTAAAGTAGAGTGAAACAGTCCTAACTTCGTAAGTCTGGTTTTCATTTGGTGGCAGGTCAATGACGTGAAATTCAGTAGCCTGGATTTATCTAGTTTTTCGTGTGCTGTATGCAAATCATACTCGTTACTTTGGTCACTCAGGCATGGTTGCAATTGACACAACCAAATGGAAACCAGGCTTTACGGGCAGTAGATGGCCATACCGTAAATCCTCTATTAAGCCCCCCAAGGGCTTATTTATTCCAGGCACCGCAAAGGGGGCTTATTGGAGGGGGGTCTTAATAAGGATGGAAGCTTAATAGAGAGGGGGCCTTATTGATTTTTCTGAAACTTAGTATGTAATAAAATGCAGTAGACTAATGTGAACTTCAAGGCCAACAAAATCTCCAATCAGTAAATATGAGGTTTTTTGTTGTGAAGGGGAATGAGGGACATTTGTGACACGGTAGGCTATATGGGTATAGCAGTGGCATACATTTCGGGAAATATTGGGGTGCAAATTTAGACAATTTAGGTTGCAAAACATAGACCCTCATGTTGCTGCGAGTCTCAATCCTTTTTTGCTTAAATTTCATGCTGATTTCCTTAAATAATAGCCTATACAGACTTTCATGGTTGTAAAATTCACAGTTTTGTTACATGGTTAATCAGCTATCAATCAAAAACTTCCAGAAACAAGCCACAGTTGGTGTTTCATATAGTTTTCTACCTCTTTTAAACAGCGCAAGACGGCCGAGACTAAAACTTTAACTAAATTAGAGACCTTAGAACACTAAATTGGTGACAGTATATGTAGATTTAGCTAATTTAAATTGGCCTCTTCGTTTCAATTTTTGTATAATACTTGTTTGTTTTTTAACATTTTACTTGTTACTGTTACCAATGATTTAGAATTTAATAAAAGAACATTTGACCACACCCAAGGTAGGACCGTAGCCACGACGTTAACATTGGTGCGACCTATGGTGTGACTAATCACCTCGAGACCAAGGCCGTCATGCTCCACCGCAAAATTTTGAAATTCTGAGGGTTCTGAAACGGTATTTCCTGCATTCTGAGACTATTCTGATCCCCAAATAATATATACTCAACATCGCGCGTACACTCGTCGCCACAAAGAGCTAACACATAGAAGAGGAAAAAGACGATTATATCGTGATACATTCAAAAAATTCAAAATAACAATATTATATTTATGGAAGCGCCATTGCAAAAATGGCCGAATTCAAAAGACCGTGGTACAGCCGTGGTTATGAGTGGAATATGAGTACTTGGTGTAAACCAGTGCTGCAAGGATAGTCGGATAGTCCTTCAGATCTAAATAGAGGTTCAACTGTATTCATTTCTATCTTTTCATCATGAATTGTTCAATATCTTGTCAAAGCACAATAAAAATCCTGTTTTAATTCGCTCAAAAGTGCTGTGTGAGTGTGAAAAACGCTATTTCAGGAAGAAAAAATTTCCAGGTACAAAACTCAATCTTCTTCTGAAAAACGGAGGTAGACTAAAGTGCTAAGTGTGCATTCCTGAACTCACATAAATAACTTGGTATTGGCCAGTTGTTCAATTTCATCCCATAATTTAAAAGCTTCTGGCATCATCCTGGCCAAATGTGGTTCATAATGCGAGTGACGTATGATTCTGGATTGGCCGTGAGAACTGCCTCGGTCATGTGGTAGAGGAAACTAGAAAATGTACACAGGAACAAACACACTGTAAAAGGTTTCTTCCTACCAGCACGATGGGTGAGGTTGTAGATCTATAATAGAGAGCTTGCAAAGTTTTTGTCACACATACAAAATCGAGCCATTGACGATATAGACAGCCGTTATCGCTTGAAATCATGAACGTGAAACTGCATAGACTGCCGTTCTTGATTTCAAGCAAGAATTGCAGATAACATTATTAATGGTTGAATTGTGCATCTGCGACATTGGTGTTGTAAAAAACGTCGTTTGCTTAAGCTCTCTGATTAGTAAATATGTTATATATACAGCATGAGCAGCCACGTTGTATATGATATACAAACACAAGCAGAAGGGGAGTAGGCAGTAGCTGTGTATCTTATACAACATGGATGCAGATACTATATATAGCTTGTGATTAGTCTTGAAGAAAACGTTTATATTCTTCAATACAGGGGCGGACTGACCAGTCAGGCAAAAGCCTGGTGGGCCCCATGCTTGTGAGTACCCTTTGGGCCCTTTGAAATGGGCCTTTACGTTATTTTTAGTATAAACGCTAGCAGATCCAATTATAAGCGGCATAAACCTCATGGGTCTTGCGCTTGTGAGGGCCTCATGCACTCTTTTTGTGTAGTATTTGTTGTTTTATAGAAAACATTGGGCTTCAGAAAAGATACGACTCAAAAAGTACAGGCTGCAGGACCACAAAAAGCACACAAGACTCTCAAAGCACAAGCCGTGAAAAATATGGGGGCCCAAAAATCTGCAGGAACGCCAACTGAAGACGGGAAATTGAAAGTCTAAATAAAGCACTGGGCCAAAAAAACATTGGCGGACTGGGAAGACCAAATGCAGGGGTGGATCCAAGGGGATGCAAATGTGGCCCAATCCATGGTCAGATTTTTGGGATCTTGATATGTGAATTTCGTTTATAAGGACACAGATATTAATAACGGAACATGACCAAATTGGAAATTGGGAAAAACTAATCAAATAATTTTCTATGATAACTCACTGAATTAAGCCCTGCCTCTGATGTTTGGAAATAAGTCATAAAATGCAAATGGATATTAGCCACGGTCAGCGGGTCTGATGTTACTAAATGATTTACAGCTAATGTGACCATTTTTTCTCAACTACCGTTTCTCAGCTGCTGTTGCAAGATGATTTACATTTTAGTGAACATTTTCCCTGACTATTATTGCAAGATTGTAATTATTGATAAAAAATTGCTATTTTTGTGCTTTTTTTCTTCTTTCTATGGCAAATATTTGGAATAAATCCACTGCTTAGAATGCAGGAAATGGCGTTGCCAAGGCTCCAATTTCAAAATTTTCGAAATCTAGGCAAGTTCAGGCAAAGCACTACTGGATAAAGCACTGTGACATCAAAAGTATAAGGTAAGCCAAGGTGTGTGTCAGACAACTTTGACCAAGATGAGGGAGAATTGTCTGAAAGTGAGTCGGATGACAGCGATGTTGATATTGTCCTAGACAATACAGCTGGGCCATCGAGTTCCAAATCCTCAGAAGATGAAAGATAGGAGCTGCTATGCTTCAGATGATGAAGAGGTGTTTTGAGCACCTTTTGTATATAAATTGGCATTAAGCCCTGGTAAAATGAGAGTTATCATGAGTTATCTTTTCTTTGGGGGGGGGGGATAGCAATCGATAAATATCCATTGACAGACTGAATTTTGGATATATTATAGATAATATATATTTCGTTCCAAAAAAATTGTGTAGCAAATCAACATAATACTCAAAAGTAGGCCATACCTGTTCTAAACACAAAGTATTTTTGCCAAGTGAAGCTGAATATCTCGCAGCATTACTGCCTTCTATACCTGCCCCCACCACAATACAATCCCAGATTTTATCTTCTTCGCTTCTGTGCATTCTGAGTTTCTGACACAGGATATTTATGTTGGTTTTCACTTGTTTCCATCTATCAAACTGACGTTACGCAATTTTCAAAGATTTTTATATTTGTTTTTCTTGATTTTTCTTCATCAATTTGGTTAGGGTTAGGTTTTGGGTTAGGGACTTAGGGTAGGTTTTAGAGTTAGGATCAGTTACAAAGTTATTAACTTTACTTCAAAGTTGAAAAAATGACGTAACGTCAGTTTGGTAGATGGAAGCAAGTGGCGACCATTTATGTTCCGACAATATTTACTAGGCTTAAATTTTAATACATTTTTTATACATTGGAGAAGGGCGACCGCAATCCGGACCCCTGCGCTTGAGGGGTCCCACGCTGCCTTCTTCTATATGCTTTATAGAATAGAAGATAGTGTTAGACCTGAATAGTACCTACACAATATATGTATAAAACAATAGTAAATCAAAAACAGTTTAGGATTAATGTACATCACTTGAACGTCCCTGGTTCATCTTCGCTGCGTCATGGGAAGAGAAATGTGTGCGTGACCTTCCCATGATGCAGCGAGGGCCGGTGGAAGAGGCAGGAAGATTCCGACATCCTCGGAGACTGCGCAATAGGTGGCTTTCACTAATAAACAAACAGTATATTTTGCAGAATTTGTTTTGAGTCTTACGAACGCATGCGCAGTGTGGTCTTAGCCACGATTTCGGGCTTCCGGTTATGGATTATCCCAGAGCCTTTGATTCTTCCTAAAGGATCGCAGGCTCGGAGTACGAGATTGGAATTTCACCTGCACTATAGTCGAACCCTGAGTCGAACCTTGGAGCCCTGGAGGGCCAGGGTTCAACGTTATGTAACAATTCTCTATAAATATTTATTTCATTAATGAAGTCAAACCCCTGGATGTACCAATCGAATATATTGACGAATATTATTTCTAGCATACTTTATTTACATCCCTTGTTTATATTTAACTTTGTGAAAAGCTAATTTTTACATTATCTTGCCCATTACCCCCCACAAAATCTTTCACTCTAAAAGCCTCAACGCTACTCTACCTCGGCGATAATATGGGCATTGAACCCTTCGACCTAGATAATTGAATTGAGTTGGTTTCATGACTTCCCTCTTCGCTATGTTGTTTTTTTCCTCGTGACCACCATTTCTTTTTAAGTCCTGTATTTTTGTTCTCTGAATTTGAGAATGAATGTCTCTTAGATTTATCATCGCAAAATGAACCATTTTTGTTCTTTTGTCTTATAATTTTACTTGCATTTTCGTCCCCAGTATGTACAGCAGTTACGTCCTGTTGACTGAGAGAGTATTCGGAATCAACATTCTGTTCAAATGTACTGCCACTGAAATCATCCAAAGCATCAACAGTTTCAGATGTACTGTACTTTCCATTTTCACCATTTTCACCATTTTCACTACATTCATACTCATCTGAAGTAGCCCGTTCACTTGCGGTCCCGCTTGGATCTGACAAATGTCTTTCAATTGGTTTTTCTAACACGTGATAAGAAGGAGATGGGTTATCCTCCACAGATTGAAATGAGGGATATGTGTATACTCGATGTAACGGAAGTGATTCGCGAGAGGTAGTACTTGCTGTACCTAATCCAGTAGTCACCTTGCCAGACTGTCCTAGCCGTGCTGGATTAATAGGCGAGTCAGTTGACTCATTACATAAGAATGAAGTACAAACACCAAGATCAAGACGACAACATGTTTCAATTTGTTGCCAACGATATTGAAGTTCTTCTAAATCACTTGTTACTTCAGCCAATGACGTTCTACAAAACGCAAAGAAAGAACAATTATAAACACAACAAATCAAACGCAATCGTATTTCGAACAAAAGTATCCACCACATTTTCAGTATATCCCGAACAAAAACAAGAATTTAGTCGTGGTTGAATGACCGAAATCCTAATCTTAACGATTTTATCAATTCTCTTATTTAGGTAGATCATTCTACTCATATTATAAAATAGATTATGATTTTCAATGAATAATATTTTACAAGTTTGAAAAGTGACAAATTCGGCATCAACTAATAGGGACAGTAACAATAAATGTAATGTTTTGGATATTTTATTTATTTCAAGGATACAAGCTATGATATTTCGCTTGCTACTAAGTTGGCTTACAAATTTGTAATCAGCCGACATTATTACGTGTAGAAAACGTTAAATCGATTCACAACAAAATTCTTCCCACCTCTTCCGTGTCAAATTCCAACAGCGGGCATCACACCATATAATTATACCTTTTGCTATGAATTATTACAAATAGACTATACGAGAAACACTCTTACCGAGCTGCAAGTATTCTTTGATCAACTTCATCAATATTTTGATCATGAGCAAGACGCAATGCCCCAAATATTGAACTACGTTTTCTTTTCAGTCTGTAACACTAAAATTAAAAAACTCTTGTCACTTGTTTTGTTAATTAAACCCCAAGCAACACAACATAGTCGGATGACAGAAGTCGTTAAATATTCAGGATGAACAACAGTTATTAAATATTCTGGGTGAGCATTAGGGTGATCAACACCACTAAATATTAAGGGTGATCAACAGCATTGAATATTCTGGGTGAGTAACACCACTAAATATAGACCAAATCGTAGTTTCGACTGCGCATCCAAATGACGCATTCTGCGTCGGGCCCAAATTTAACATATAGCTGAGACTGGAAGAATTAAAATATGCATATCAAAGCCAATTAAACTGTTCAATCAGTCGAAGAACTAGGAGTTTTCGCACGGTTAAATCGCTTCAAATTACAAAAAAATATTCCCCTTAGAGCGCCTCTCTTTATTTTACTTACACAGTAGAACAAAAATGTACCATAAAAATTGTTTAATGACAGTTCTTTTGGGGCAATATTGGAAAACAGAAATGATGATTTATGATTCCAGTCGCAGCTTCATGTCATCATTCAACTGCAATTTTGGCCCAACGCAGAACGCGTATTTGGACGTGCAGTCGAAACTACGAATTCGTCTATTCAGGACAGCAACACACTTAATATTCAGGAGAGGAACACACTTAATATTCAGGGTGAGCAACACACTTAATATTCAGGATAGCAACACACTTAATATTCAGAATGAGCAACACACTTAATATTCAGAATGAGCAACACACTTAATATTCAGAATGAGCAACACACTTAATATTCAGGAGAGGAACACACTTAATATTCAGGGTGAGCAACACACTTAATATTCAGGATAGCAACACACTTAATATTCAGAATGAGCAACACACTTAATATTCAGAATGAGCAACACACTTAATATTCAGAATGAGCAACACACTTAATATTCAGGATAGCAACACACTTAATATTCAGAATGAGCAACACACTTAATATTCAGGGTGAGCAACACACTTAATATTCAGAATGAGCAACACACTTAATATTCAGAATGAGCAACACACTTAATATTCAGGGTGAGCAACACACTTAATATTCAGGATAGCAACACACTTAATATTCAGAATGAGCAACACACTTAATATTCAGAATGAGCAACACACTTAATATTCAGGGTGAGCAACACACTTAATATTCAGGATAGCAACACACTTAATATTCAGAATGAGCAACACACTTAATATTCAGGATAGCAACACGCTTAATATTCAGAATGAGCAACACACTTAATATTCAGGATAGCAACACACTTAATATTCAGAATGAGCAACACACTTAATATTCAGGGTGAGCAACACACTTAATATTCAGAATGAGCAACACACTTAATATTCAGAATGAGCAACACACTTAATATTCAGGGTGAGCAACACACTTAATATTCAGGATAGCAACACACTTAATATTCAGAATGAGCAACACACTTAATATTCAGAATGAGCAACACACTTAATATTCAGGGTGAGCAACACACTTAATATTCAGGATAGCAACACACTTAATATTCAGAATGAGCAACACACTTAATATTCAGGATAGCAACACGCTTAATATTCAGAATGAGCAACACACTTAATATTCAGAATGAGCAACACACTTAATATTCAGGGTGAGCAACATCATTAAATATTCAGGATGCCTAACTCATGACGTCACAAAATAGGTGGAGGAGAGCGGAAGGTATTGCCGAACTTTTTTGAGAGAGAATGTGGGGAACGAGGAATATCATTACAATAGAGATTGTAGACCTAGATTTGGTATTTTTCTTGATTTATTTGCAAGAAAAAGCATTGCTTTAGCAACACATTTGATTCTTGTTTATAAAAACAAACAAAAACCAAGTAAAAATCGTCAAATTAAAGGGCAAAATCGGAAATTTCGGTTTCTTGACTTCACCCCGGTAAGCGTGCTGGCGTGTTCATATGGAAAATTTTTCATCCCGCCCACCTATGGTCTCGGCCAACACAGCCGGGATGAAAACGATGTAAATTTCCATAGGAAAATTACTAAGAGGAGAGGTCACAAGTAGGCGGGACGTCTCGGTAAGCGAGGCCCTTAGCAATGATAACTCCAAAACAACGAAAAGGTTCCAAATGAAGTTAGCTAGAGACCAAAATATATTTTATGAGTAGCTCTTATTAACGTGTATTTAAAATATATTCATGTGTGTATTGTCAACTGTTGTGCAATACAGGCGACCCGCAAACCCCTATCTATCCTTATCCCTATAGAGCACAGAAACGACCAAACATGTATTTACACGTCGAAACATTACGAACCGGTGTTACATGTTCAAGTAGAAATCGCAGTTTGGAAATCAACAAGATACTAAATAGTTCTTCGTTTGTCATATAACATAAAATAACATAATGTAACGTAACGTAACGTAACATAACGTAACATACAGCATCTTTGGCTTCTTCCATCTTCCTCATTGCAACATTACGTCGATATTGAAAATTCTTCACTTCTCTTTGATACGTGATTTGAAGCCATTTCTGTAGAGATGAAGACATTTCCGAAGACAAGTATTCAACTTCTTTTTCTGCTTTCCGCAATGCCTCTCTCACCTATAGAGTGATGAAGGATAATGTTCACAACACTTAAAGCTATCATGACAGGCTTCTAATTTCCTAAGTCGAATACTGGTATCCCTTCACGACGTTTGTCTTTAAAAAGATGTCCAATTATGAATAGCCATCCGGCATGCTCATTTCTGTATTGAATACAATTTGATGTATAAACTAAAAAGGTTAACGTATCTTCTTAACATGAATGGCTTGAATGCCTAATATCAAATTAGACATATTTTTTTTATGATTTCAAACGAAAAATGTCGTATCAGCACCGTGTTATTGATGACAAACATCTATCACTCTAGTATACTGTATGTAATTATAAAAACAATCGCCAAGATGTATCAATACTTACCTGAACCAATTCTTGTTCCGCCAATTTAAGTCGGGTGTGGATTTCTTCCGAATGGTCTTCCCGTGCCTCACGAAGACGTTGTGCTTCACGCTATATTGAGGAAATCAATGACAATACATACAAACCTAAGAAGTTACTTTGAGGACTTAATGGATCTCGTTCGATAGGACTAATAGTGAAAGGTGTTTGTATAGATGGAATATTCGAATGAAAATTTATATACATTTTTTAGACCTAGCCAGGAGCAGTTGCGAAAAATGCAACTTTAGGCCCTCTGGCAGGAATCGTACCTGCGGCCCTGCGATTCCGGTGCAGCGCTCTAACCAACTGAGCTACAGAGTTCAGTTGCTGAGCATTAACCGCAAATTCGTGTATATATGATGGGAGTGATGCCAGTATAAGGTATGGGTAAATATCAAGATTTTTTTCTCGGGATCTCGTTCGAAAGGACTAATAGTGAAAGGTGTTTGTAGATGGAATATTTAAACGAAAATTTATATACATTTTTTTAGATCTAGCCAGGAGCAGTTGCGAAAAATGCAACTTTAGGCCCTCTGTCAGGAATCGATTCCGGTGCAGCGCTCTAACCAACTGAGCTGTAAAAACTCTCAAATAAAACTTCAAGTTGCTGATATATATTCTTATCTTCCAAAATATACACTTTTATAGCTAACTATCTAATTAAATCATTCATGCATATATATTTTTTGTCTATTTTCTAATTATTCAAAAAAGGGTTCACTAATTAAAAAGTCAATTACTATAAGGTTCAAACACACACTATACAAATGTAAACTTCTTTGGTTGGTTAACTAGTCTTCCGGAGCGGGTATGACATTCTCCCCGCCTTGACACGGAGTGTCTAAATTACAACTTGATTTCACGTTTTCCTGCGTTTCTTCGTTAACTGGACTCCCAGGAACTTCTGAGAATGAATCTGTTTCCTCAACTTGATCTTCTTCGACTCGAGCTTCCTGGAATCGGGCTTCTTCTAGCAGATAAAGTCTCTGGACTGATCGATTTCTAATTCCTGACTTTGTCTTTAAAGTAACTGCACGGATAAGGTTATCAGATCCTTTTGAACTTGTTGCACCAGTCCCAACGGCCAACTTCCTCTTTTAACGTTTTCTTCAGAGATCAATACGACATCCCCTTCTTTAAGTGGCGGCTTTTCTGATCTCCACTTCTGTCGAATAGTCAATTTTGGCAGATATTCTGTAAGCCATCGTTTCCAAAATCGGTTCAGTAGATTTTGACGATATAGGAAGCGATACGTTACTAGTGCGATATCCGTCATTTCCTTTGGAACGTCCGGTACTTCTCTTAAACTTCTTCCAAAAGCCAAATGTGCGGGGTAATTATCTGACCATCGTTAATGTTATTACCAATAAACGTAAGCGGTCTAGAATTGATAACAGCCTCGATATCGGTCAACACGGTATACATCTCGGTGTAAGCGAGTAGGGCTTTGCCAAGGATCTTTCGGAGGGGTTCCTTCAAGGATCGGCAAATTCTTTCCCACCATCCTCCACGGCGGGGACTTCTTTCGGTAATAAACTTCCATTTGATTTCTTTAGTCGCCATCTCTCTTTGAAGACGCGATGAATCAATCTTCTTCCAAACTTTAGATAACTTTTGACTTCATATCTTCCTCCATCGAACTTCACACGTTCCTTGCAATTATTTTATCAAAGCTAATTCACTCCTTCGAACTTTCAAATCCCGTTTTCCAACGTTATGAAGCCAAAACAACCGGAATTGTTTGCTCAAAAATACTTCTCGTGTACTTCTATCCATTTGATAAGAAAATTGGTCCGATCAGAAACGTGCAAAAGGAAAAAAAACGCGAAAACTATGATTCTGTAATACAAATCTATAGTAAACTGGGACCTCTGAGTCGGGTGGCGGCAGCATGACTTCCGGCTTCACTTTTCGCCACGGATTTATTATAAGATGCGTTATCCAGTCTATATCAAGATCAGTGGCCAGGAGCAGTCCATACTTTATACTGGCATCACTCCCATCATATATACACGAATTTGCAGTTAACGCTCGGCAACTGAACTCTGTAGCTCAGTTGGTTAGAGCGCTGCACCGGAATCGCAGGGCCGCAGGTACGATTCCTGCCAGAGGGCCTAAAGTTGCATTTTTCGCAACTGCTCCTGGCTAGGTCTAAAAATGTATATAAATTTTCGTTTGAATATTCCATCTACAAACATCTTTCACCATTAGGACTTAATGAACCACGTTTTATGCAGGAATGTGGTTTGTTATGCGAGGAATTTTCATAAAACGAGTGGTTTCGAAAAGCCAATAAACGTTGTAATTTATATTTTATTTGTCCAATAAAGCTGATAAAATAAAATAAGAAACATGACCTGTACCTTAGCATCTTCAATTTCGTTTTTTAGATTACTTTCCAATTGAAATTTCTCTTGTTGAACCACTTGATGACTTGTTTCAGCGTCTTGAAGCCTAATCAAGACAAAGTCAGGAAAGGATATTATTATGTAGAAGTTTTTATTGGTGCATATACTATCTTAAATATATTTATACACAATCATGTATCTTTTGAAAACGTTGTTACCATACACCGTTGTTTGCATGTACTTGAAAGTTTAACAAGCTCAGCCAATTAGGCTAGATAAACGTGATTGGCTGATCAAATTAAAACCTGACAAAAGTTTAAAATGTTCTGTCAGGTAAAATATGATAGATTTACTGTACCTATTTTGAAGACCGGTCAAGTTTTTTTCTGCGTCTTGCAAAAATTCCACATCTTTCATCATAGATTCCATTTGCTTCTGAGCTTTACGTTTTTGTACATTGGAAAACCAGAACCCCGCCATTGCAATAAGAACAATCAATCCCAATACCAAGTCTTTCAAATAGTTGTGTCCTATATATATATTCAGGATTAAACACCAAATTCATGTCATCATAGACGAAGGTCTGATTTATACGAATATCTGCCATTTCAGTGCAACTATAAACTCGGTTAGCTCAGTCGTAAAATTCTATATTATACAATCTGACTTAGATTAAGGTGCGAATGAAAATGAATTTAGTTATAGCTAGGACAAGGGTGGACTGACAGGTAAGAGACCCGGGACATCCTCCCTTACAATACACTTGCTGTGTCTTTAAACGTCTGAGACCGAATTTCTTGTATTATATATAATTATATAAACGGTTACAATTTTTTGTACCAGACAGTATATTTTTGTATACACGCGGTTTGTACTCGACTTTGAAGACGAAGTGTCAAGCCAACTACCAATCTCCACCCTCTTCTTCACCTGGAAGGATGCATTCATGCTTGATATTATTGTGACTCTTATGTTGGACAAGCAACAATTGTTAGACAGTAAGATCTGCTTACTTCTGGGAGCACCAAACAGAACAACATCCATTGCTCTTAATGCAATCTTTTTTCTCTCAATTATATTAGTGATTTTCAGTTCATTCAACAATATACCATCAATTGGGGAAGCCAACCTATACAAAACATAGTTAGTTAACACAATTCTACAAGCCGAACTTGAATAAATAACACGGACGTCAACCGTTTGACACACAAATATATGAATATATAAATAAATGGTATTTATTGTTAGAAACATTAATAGCTTGTATTGCAATACCTTGGTAGATGATGTCCATCAATATGATTTTCCCTAAAGACTTCTGCATATTGAGGCAAATGAGCAACATTTGTTAACCAATTAGCAACATCATCTGGTGACCATTTGCTTACTACGAAGAAAAATCAAGATGAATCATAAAATAACAAAATTTGAATAAAATTATGGTCAAGAATATGTAGTCACAAATTTTATTATATGACAAAAATACACCAAAGACAAACATCCTGAGAAATCCAAGATATGGACTTTACATCCAAAATACAGGGTCTTATATATGCAGTGAATGACGTCATATAGATAAAGACAAGAGAAATTACCAACCAGAATTAACGATACAGGTGTGTTGTGAGAGGAAAATTTGGCAACAGCACAAATTCTTTGCTACCTTTAAGACCCAAATTTATGTAAGATGGAAATGGTCTGATATCAAGAGCAAGTTAGGAGCACGAATAATGAAAAAATTGGAGAGTTACTGGTGATAACATCAGAAATGAAATCAGAAATCAGTTAGTACTATGACAAATTAGGACTTATACCAGATTATATCATATACAGATATAAATGTACCTTCACTTTTTTGCCATGCTTTCCAAAGATCATTGACACTAATGGAACCATCACCTGAATGAAACTTTGAATGACGTTTATGATCTTTCACATTCAACTCGTGCTGTAGAAACTACAAATTAGAAATGGAGTAATAAAGAAAGTTAAGGACGTTAGCGGTGTCATTTCTCTTATTTGTTACTTGTGGGAGTAATGTGTAGTGCCAATTTATGCAATAAGTAATTTGTAATTAGTTAAGGCACAAAAATCTAACGATTGTGGTGTTAAAACTCAGGTAAAATTCCAATCTGAATGTCTCCACACTGGGCAAGTTGAAAAATTTCTTGACCGAGGTTTGATCGAACCCGTGACCTTTGGTTTGCTAGTCTGAGTGGCTCCACACTGGGCAAGTTGAAATATTGCTTGACCGCGGTGGGAATCGAACCGCGACCTTTCGTTTACCAACTGAGCTCCGAGGTCAAGTCGGTTCGAACCAATCGCTTTCTCGCCACCTGTGCCCAAACAGAAGTTGTTTTACAGTGCCCTTTTCTCCAGATGAAAAGACGGGAAAAGAACCTTTTTCTAATAGTAGAGGTGCACATACAACGCACAAGTTGCAACAAACCTGCAGCAGACTTACCAATGCTGTTTCAACAACTTGTCATCAACATGTGTTCGCACTGCTTGTTCCCAGCTTGTTGACAACTTGCTACAAGGTTGTTGACCCAACAGACGTGTTACAAGTTGTTCCAACAACTTGTTAGCGTCCTGTAATTCAACAACTTGCTAACAAGTTGTTAGTGACAATCTTGTAGCAAGCCTGTACCTGGCTCTCAATTTCTAGGGGGACACTGCTGAAAAATTTAGCAGAGGGGATGTTTCTGTGCTAGTTTCCGGTCGCAGCCCTGGAAAAATTGGTAAAAATACGTTCTTCTAGACGATGAAGAATATTACATTTGTCCTTTATTTCTTAAAACTTTAAACTAAACATAGAAAATCAACTTTCTAGCTATAAATGAACTTAACCAAAACAAAAATAACGTGATAGTGCTCGTGTTTGGAGGGGCATGATTTCAATTTTATTTCCGGAAGGGGAGGCACTGCCCCCCCACAGCCGAAGTCCATAGTTTTTACCCGTGTAGCTGAAACTGTGAGAATAGCTTGGTGATTATGATTGGTGGTTAAGTGATGCCTTTTTGCAGTGCATTCCCTCTTCACTGGCAAAATTTATTCAAATCACCAGGGGTCAATAAAGTGGGGACCGCTGGGACCGACGGTCACAGGCACATTTCAGAAATGAACAACTTGCAGGCACATTTTGTAAGACTTGTTATAAGTCATTGATGGAAAGTTAAAAGAAACATCAAAGCTGCCAGTTATGGACAAATAACTTTAGTCTTTACTATTAATAGTAGTTAATGATGGTAGAGAAAGTACATAAAACAATAAAGGGCTGAGCCTAGTCAGCCGAATATAGCAATTCATGGCTCATCACGTTATGATTTCGCATTATTATGGAGATATTTTGCAGGCACATTTTCAAATAGTTTTTGCGGTCCCAGGTACACAAACTGTTAGTTGGAATGGTTGAGTAGGTATTAAATAGGCGATGTTTCCAACTGTAATCTTCTCCAACCTCTTCCTTTGTACCAGTCGGAGCTTCATTGGAACTACATGCTATTTGATCCTATTGCAAACCAGGAGGATGGCAGAGATACCCAATGAATCTGGAGTCATGACAAACCAGTGCCACAATTAAATTACAGCTAAGAAAAAGCGACTAGACAATTTATCAATCTATATCAATCAATCTGTATTGATCAATGATTATTGGTTAGTTATTAACCTACCTCCTCCGATTCAGAAAAATCCACATCACCATCTTTGTCATCATCCAAATGAATATGGAGCTTTTGAACAGCATCAAATTCCAGCTGATTTTGCTCAGTGAATATATCATCTGGTAATGTTGGCACAAAAGTACACATATCTCAATACTAACTTATTCAATTCTGCTCATGCAGAAACAGTATAACTAAGTAAGAAGGCCTTAGGCAAGCCTGGAAAGGCTATTAATGAAAGGCTAATGAAATCTACTGGGGAAGGTTAAGCAATGCTAGGAAAGCCTGGGGAAGGCTTTAAGGAATGCTAAGAAAGGCTAAGAAAGGCTAAAAGGACTGTAGAGAATGCTAAGGAAAGCTTAAGGAATACCATGGGAGGCTAAGCAAAGCTAAGGATGTCTATATAAGGAAGGCTGAGGAGGCCTAGGGGGACTAAGGAAAAGTAAAGGATAAACTTTTATGTTGGAAATTGTAGGAGTAAAATAATTAAAGTTTAGGTGTATGGTGCACTGATGCAGTGGTGTAACTTAACTCTTGCCTGCTTGCCCATGGCAAGTGAAAATCATTACAGCAAGTAGATGTTTCTTCTGTTCCAGCTTTGCCAGAAAAAGCTGTCCATCTCTAAGTTATTATCCCCAAGTACATTATTAAATGAGTACAATATAGACCAGTTAATCATTAACCATTCATTCTGCTGGATAATTTGAAAAATGTAAATATATGAACATGCCTCAATGAACATTGTCCGACCATTGTACAACGGACATAGTGCCTGTACATGGGTCAAAAAAGTTAAGTTACACCACTGGGGAATAACAGAATATTTTGAAGCCTGCTACCTAGGCACAGAAATGTTAAAACTTTACCAAAATACCCCTAACCTTCAAGAATTCTATGCACATATGGCATTGTGCTGTTGCTGTGAACACTCAATACAAAAATATCAAACATATCAAAGATCATTATCAATATATCAATATAATGCAACAGCACACATCAGTCATAATGTCCATTAATTCACAGTTTGAGCACAAGTAATTCAATTCTTGTTTTAATTCTCTATTGCATATTCATAATTTATACTAACTACCTATTAAATCATGCCAAATAATTGCACTCTGTCCCCAAGTTAGGTATTGTAATTCATAAAGGCTATTAAATATACAATAGTGCCTACTGTACATTTAATAGAAACACACCAACGTTATCACCAAAATGAATTGAACAAGAGTTTAATATGTACAGACAGTTTAAGAGTTTGGAAAGAGTTTTATTTAAAATAATTTAAATTTTATACATTGCATTGGATTTAAGTGGAAGAATCTTATTAAAGAACTTATAAAAATCCTAAATTTTCACCTATAAAGACAAAAATTGATCAGATCCAAAAGTAAATTGAATGAAAAAGATAACATGAATTTAATTTAATGGTATAACTACTATAACTGAGGGTGTCACGACAAAATATCAAATTAGCATTAGCCAAATAATTTCATCATATTGACAGATGATTGGTGCAACTTGCCATGTCATGAAACCCTGATATATCAGGCAAATGGGTAAAAGTGACCTTTTAGTTGACAATATGTTATCAAAAACATAACAATAATGTATATTTCAATGTCAGTTTGTCAGTTAACTTCATGCCAGCTCGGCACGACGCCTACCTTGGGTTTTAACGTTGTCACTAGCAGCCTTCTCCCCAGATAATGCAAATACCACATAACAACAATAAAGAAAATGGACAACACCAATACAAGTACGATTCATATTTGCGACAAACTGCAGGAGAATAAAAATACGTTTCCATATGCTGCACGAAATTGCCGCAATAATTCCAGCAGGAAGATACAACCGTCGGAAAGTTACGACCCTTTCCGAACTTATGAGTGGGTGGGAAAAAGAAACTTTTCTTGGATATTTTTAAATGAGATCTTGTAACACATAATAATTGAAAGCATAATTTTTAGGGTGTAATGAAAATGTACATTTATAGTATCGTTTCTTTTTATCATTTTACTGATATTTTACTCTTTCATAAAATTGCAATTTCACAGTCGACAACCTTCGTGACATTATTATTTCCGTGTGACGTCACCCTCTCTTTGGCCAGAGTGTTTGTGACACGTAAAGGCAAGAGGAAGCAGTGCCATCTTGTATTTAGATATTTTTGTTTTGTAAAAGATCGTATTATGATGGGACCGACCGAGCCTTTAGGTTTGTATAACTTTGTTTATACTTTTACATTGGTAACATGTTGATTTGTTAAGAATAAATTGTTCATCTATATAGTATATTTCTCAGACGGTACATCAACTATATACTTCACTCGCCGGTACTATTTAAAAGTCCGCAAAGGAAAATAATTTGCCACAAATGTCCCAGGATAATTAGAACAAACTTTAGAGTAACAGATGATCTCAAAGTATCTTTATTTATCGTTCAAGTTTTACAGGGATATTTATGATTTCTCTTCTTAAAGATTTCTTACTTTTAAGTTGACGGAGTTAGGAGTATATCAGACAATATCATCGTATACAAAAGACAATGTTTTGATGTCATATTCTACGTACGACACTATACAGTTTCAGCACTACTCAAAATGAGAAATAGAATGACAGACGTATTTCAATATGTAAATAGTAGAATTTTATGTTAGTTAAAAATCTTTGTGTATTAATCGAAACATGAGAATACTGCGTTTTGTTGATTGAATATAATATAACTTGATGTGACGACTGTGTGATCGAAGACGTATACCCATTCAAAATTTTGATTTGTTGTTTCATACTAGCATCTGGTGTGATTGCTTACAATGGCGACTCAGAACGCGGATGGAATGACCCTCCAACTCTATCTTTCAATACAGTCACTGGCTCAAAGAAAGGACCAAAACTAGACCTAAGAAAACGGGTGTCGCATCAAGAAGCCTTGACAGGTCGAAGAGTAACATCTCCGCTAAATCAAAACCCACCAAATATATATAAGCAAGGAAATAATCGAACTAACGGTACGAAAATACTCGTTATGCTGCTACAAAATACGACTAAATGTTCTTGTGAGACGCCTTTCCTCAATATTACAAAATGCGAATATTTATATGTTTGTGTGTTTCATAGTTACCGTTTACTGGACGCCCACATGATGCTAGGCTGATAAATAATCAGTAAAAAAGCTAGATTATTCTATTCAAAAATATTTATAATTCTCTAGTGAATGATTGTTTCAATCATTGCACAGGGTTTTGATGTCGATTGGTGTTTAGGAATTTTGACATTTGAAAATTTACCTTACAGCAGACTACCAGCTGACGTGTTATGACTGTTATTAGTGTTATGCAATCCAGACATACTTCCTATAATTAATTTATTCACATACACAATAGGAAGCATGTTCGTTATTGGTAATGGGTTATGGGTTAACCCTTCAATGCACAATGTCGCTAGTTATTCCACCAATAGGCAATTAGCGTTTATGCATGTTTTGCCGCTCATCAGTGCAGCTTGGAATGATGTAAACTAAGATACTCTGCATGCTCAAATTCAAATAGATATCTATAAAAAAATTTGCTACATGAGAATAAAATAAATTCATTATTTAGACTGTTTATTACCTGGCTCATTTTATATATTCTTTAATTTCCCTGTCTTCAATAAATAGGTTTATCAAATCTTACCCTGAGCCAGCAACCATCATCCCAACAGCCAACTGCATCACCACCATCAATATCTCCTTGCCATAGTAGACATTCCAGCGGTACATACACACCCCCATTATTACCTGATGCTAAAGGTTATGGTATGGTTCAACCTCAGTATCCCACTCAAGGTTATTCTTCAGGACAAAATTATACCCCAATTCAGCCACCTCATGGCAATATGGTACAAGTTCCTCCTACAAACCCACCAACAACCACAGCACCACCTCAGATTTTTTCACCAATACAAGCTAAGTTGGAAACAAATCCTGGTATCATCCACCCACTGGCACAAAAATGTAGCACCACCCCACCAATACAACCCCCACCAGTAACAACAGCACCACCACCATCAAATCTTGGTAAACCACTGTTCTCTTTTCCCAGTAGCTTCAATATGGTGCCAATTTCTAGTGCTTTAGATACAAGTCATGTTCGTTCAAATCCTGATATTTCACCAGACACTTCACCTCAAACTGTGGACAGTGTAAACACCACTCAGATTCCTAGTTTTCAAAATACAAACATGGTTACACAACAACCATTAATATTCACACCATCTCCAACTAGTGCTGACAGTGCTACGCCACCACTCATAGGTACTGTAGGAAAAAGAAGTCCTATACTTAACAGAGTATATCAGAATGGTAATGGGCCAAAGATTTACACACCACCACCTATGAATGGTAGTGGTAGAAATTCACCAGTGGTGTCTCCAGCTCTAGCACCAACTATGAATATATCACCAGTATCAACACCAACTGGTGGTCACAGTGCATCCAGTACACCAAGAAGCTCAACTCCTGACGATGGATATCGTTCTGAAAGTACCAGTCGACATAACAGTGAAGAATTTGACAGTCAAGAAGGAATGAAAGTGACAGTTGAAGCTATTGAAGAAACCATTATAAAATGTAGTAATATTTTAAAGGTATTTAATTACTTTTAATAATTTATGTTGAGAGATTTTGTTCATATTTTTTCTGCAATGAAATAGCACTATTTACCTATTTTCAGTATCAACACTCACTATGTTCACTAAAGTCAAAGAGCATATATATTGCCCTTGACTATCTCTACTTTGTTGCATTTGTTGTTTTGATAGAAAGACTGCCCAGCCCTCACTTGTGATTACTTATGCATCGTTTAGGTTTAGGTTTTATTAATTCGGGTTCGGGTTTATTTATATTTTGAATCTTCTACTTTAAATTTTTGTTAGTTTCAGTATTAGATAGTTCGTTACTATGGCAACATACGCGTACGAAATTCACTCCAAAATACTCATCGCCTCGAAGTTTAGTTAGAGCAGAAGCATCTCCCAATTTTTTTTCGTGCATTTTTTTACTTAAGACAGGCTTACAATAAGCAAAAAAATACATACATTTTGTACGCCATTTTTTTGAAAAAAAAAAAAATTTAATTCAATTTTCTTCAATCAAACAGAATTTTTTTTTTTGGTTTTGGTAAAAGATTTTGCCGTGTAATACAGCATGCAATTTGAACATAGAAACATAGACAAAAAACAAAATAATGAGATATAGCGCATTGTTTTTGAAAAATGGAATTTTAATGACGTCAGCAATTGACATGAAAAATATATATAACACGACGCGAATGCCAGAGATAAGCGCGCTCACGTCTGCTCATCATTTTGGAAGTTCTTCTTTCGTTAATATTCCTGCGGTCACAAATGGTCACGCGGGTTTGTACATATAGTATGAAGTTTTGTTTTCACGATTCTTGAATAAGGTTTTTGTGATTACTATATCGAGCCACCTTAATAAATAATGGTTGGCATGGTAATGTATCTTTTTTCAGGCTCGAGAAGTAGATGATGTGAAAAGGAAGGTGGGAATCATGAAACAACTATGGATTGAAGGAAAACTATCAGTGCCTGTTCAAATAACTATGAAAACTTTGACTGAAGGTAAAGTGTTGAAAGCACCAGATTATTTTGGCCACCATGAAATACAGTCAGTGACTCAGTGGCACATACTAGGGGGGCAAAGTGGGGCCCCAATAATTTCCAAAGGTCTTTGAATGATAGCTGATTGACTGTGTAATTGTTAGAATGATTTTACATCAATATCAAAAAGAGCCGATTTCTGATACCGCTTTGTTCAAGAGGCGATACATGTCCACCGTTGGCCGATACATCAGGAAAACCGATGATTGGTTTACCTCACTGATGCTCACATTTTGTGTCTTTTGCCGAATTGTCATTTTAATGTTTCACTCTACTTAACTTGCAAATTTTGCAATCATGAGAGGTTGCCATCAAGCAAACTCTGTATTTTGAGCACAACAAAAGTACAATACAAACAAAAAATAGGCACGTATTACCAAAACTGCAGGATGCAACTACATTCCCATAAACGTCGTGAAATCCACATCTATGCAAATTATGCTGAGACTATCCGATAGTGAACGGCAATCGGCCGATGTCCGATTGTGGTAAAAAGTAGCTTGTCTGCTGTTAATTCGGCTCTGCCAATGTTTTACCGATTATCCGCTCATCTCGCTCTGCAGCTCTACGATAATTAAGCCAAAAAGGTGGGCGTGGAAGTAGAATAATTGTTATGTCTCTTATTGATAATTCATTTTAAATTTTTACATTCGTTGTATTTTTTGAGTTATTCATCAATTTTTTGGTATTTATTATAATTCTTTATTTCATTCCATCATAAAACTGTTATTCATTATTCCAGATATTTTAAACCTATAATAAACGCTGTGACTATATGACCGGCAGCCGGCCACGTAAGATAAAATACTATATGGCCGGCAGTCTAGAATTTTGTATTTTTTATAGATTAAACAACCCCCAAAATTAACCGGCCTAACCCCAACCCTAGCCCCCATCCTAACCCTAACCCTAGAACGACAAAATGAGTCAGAATAAAAAGTACAAAAAAACTTTGAAAATAGTTTTAGAAAAACGTAGCTGCGCGGATTCGAATCCGCGACATACGGACTCACAAAGCAACGACGTGACCACTACACCACCAGTGCACCGATAAAAACATGCGCAATAAATTTGTTTTAAAGTAATGTTAGTCTAAAGTACAAAACTACTGACCGACTGCCGGTCATATATATAGTCACTTCGTAATTTATTTAAAGCAAATTTTATCATTTTTATGCAAAATACTAAGGTTCGGACCTCTGCGAAGACATAGCTATAGTGAATTGTCATTGGTTAGTTTTTCAGCTTTACGATTGGCTGAATTTCCTGAGATCTGATTGGGTGTCAATAGAATTAGGTTATCGTCTGACAACGACACACAATTCTTACATGTTGCTGTATAGTGAAAATCCTGTCAATTGATAAAAAAGCCAAAATAGAGCCAAACAAGAAATAAAAAACCTAAAATCGAGTTTTTTGGCCGCAAAAAAGCCAAGTTACCAACCCTTTTGCCAGCACTTGCCCGGAACACTTCGCGTGGCGCGTGGAAATGACGTGCTGACGAAACGCGTGTGACACAAAGCAATCGAGTTTCATATCTGTATGTAATACTTAATCTGTGTCAGTATGTATGATAATAGATTTATTTGCGCTGATGACGATCTGAAATAGACATTTGTGGTGTTTCCACAGAGCAAAACAATTATCAATATTTCACCATGCAAACATACAAGGAACTTACCTTTGTTTTTAATTCTAGCACTGTTGGATGATGATACTGAGACTGCTCATAAACTTCATGTTAAGCTCATGGTAGACTACGTTGGAGAGGTAGGTAATAGCATAAAAGTACAGTATAAACACAAATATATCATGGTCTGTTACTTAAAGGTCACATAATCAGCATTACACTGCCAGCAGAAGTTAAGGAAGCATATAGTGTAGTACAAATGAAACTAATTTTCCAAATAGTGTAGTCTTGTAAAACAATTTGGACTCACTATATATATACTACAGTATAATCATGCAGTTTTTGAGTTTTTTGGCATTTTGAGCAGGTTCAGTATTCAGTAACACCATTTTCTCTAGAATTTTCGTTACATTTTATTAATACATGTATTAGAGTCTAGACTAGGCCTAGGGTAAGACCAAGACAAGAGATGACCTTCCTGATGAAGGATCTTTCGTTCGACGTTGTTCTCACTTTGAGTATGACTGAGATCTGTACATTTGTTTATGCTGTAGTCGTTCACAGCACAGCTGTATAATATATAGATTATAGTATATCATAAGCGCCCAGCTTGCATGCAACTGTCTCTCCTCCGCAGAGGTTCGTTCCGCTGTCCGCGCCTGCGTGTATAGGGGGTTAGGATTGTGGTTAGGGTGTGGATCAGGATCCATTACAGCTCCAGAAGATGAAGTACTTACCGCGGAGGAGAGAGCCGAACTTTTGCCCAACTGTGGATAACTGGTATGCCTACCTCGTATTGTTCCATTTTACGAAAGCGTAAAATAGAACAAAGGTAACTTAACATTAATATGTGTACGTCGAGTTATCCACTCGTAATTTTAATGCTTAGTTAATAGTTGCCTTTGTTCGATTCTATGTATACGCCTCTGTGAACTGGAACAATAGTAGTGAATGTGTAGCATATGAAAGTTGTGTACAAATTTTATATATTGGAAACATTTATATAGCCCGCGTGCAGGCCCACTGATGGAGAGGAATAGTGGGCCTGCACGGAAGACCGGGTAAAATCTAAAACACCCCTTTTCTAAACACGCCCCCTTCGCGCGTCAAGTGTCAAAAAATAATCAATGACAGCAAAGCAAAAAATAAACAAACTCGCATGAAAACATTGCGGGATTTTCTCTGAGTATCCAAAATAAAAATAAAGTATGAATGGATATATCAACTCCAAAAAAGCAAGCAAACAAGTCTGATTTAAATAACTTTTCCGAATTTGCAAGTGCTCATTCTCAACTAAATTCGGAACAGGCAAGTTAGGACGAATTTCGACAGAAAATATATTTAAAACGTCAAATCGTGAGGGAAGCCGTGGTACCACATTAGCATTGATTTGCGCTTCCATCGGCATTGTTATAAATAAATCGTCACGTTTATCAGATCGTGTGTGCAATGCTTGTGGGCGGAAAGTACGAAATTTGTGTCAATTATTCAATTTGGTAAAGAACACGACAAACGAAGAGAATGTTGAGAGTCCCGCTCGTTTCAAACGGCAATTTCAAACGGCAATTTCAAACGGCGTTTCAAACAGCCAATCAGAATGCTGCGTTCGTGTACGAACGCGGAAAACATAAAATACCCGGTCTTCCGTGCAGGCCCACTATTCCTCTCCATCAGTGGGCCTGCACGCGGGCTAACATTTATATGGACCGACGGACCGTCACCTTTGCCAACTTTGAAGTAATATATATTATCCTTTTGTTTAGGTTAAACAGTGGATGGTTGCCATCAAAAGATTAATTTCAGCGGTGCGGAATATTAATACCCCAGTTTCATAGTGAATATAGATTATATATAGTAATATTTATTACCTATACAATTGTTATATAAAGACTAAAGTGGCAAATATTTTAACTAATATCCTCTACCAATTGAGGATTACTATAATATATATATTGAAAACAAGTCGACGAAAAGATTTAGATGCAATTTCAAAATGTGCGAAAACATTCCATTCTGTTTAAAAACTATACTATATAGAGGTGTTGCACCATCACGTGACCAAATTCTAAAATCTTTAACGTGCAACCTATAAAGGCGGCTGTTAAACATGATTTGTATGTCATTATAACAAGTATTCATAACAAATTTCAAGTCGATACAATTATTCCCTCGCGAGTTAAAAAGGTTTGAATAATTCGTATTGCTGACGTCAGCATTATTTTCTGATGCCGTTAAAAAAAACTACGTTTTTTCCAAACCTAACGCGAAAAACTTAGGTTAGCTTTTAAAAGCAATCTATAGTATGATAGTAAATAATATAGAATTTTGTTATAAAACACATCATTTCTTGAGCATTTGTGTTTTGGCCACTATGTTGGATGGCAGGTGGTCGCCATCCAACATGGCCGCCAAAAAACAAATGCTTAAGGAAAGACGTGTTTTATTAGACATGTTTATATTCCGTTTACTATGATACTATATATTGCTTTTAAAAGCTAAACTGAGTTTTTTGCGTTAGGTTTAGAAAAAACGTAGCTTTTTAACGGCATTGAAAATAATGCTGGCGTCGGCAATACGAATTATTCAAACCTTTTAACTCGCGAGGGAATAATTGTATCGACTTGAAATTTGTTATGATACTTGTTATAATGACATACAAAACATGTTTAACAGCCAGCTTGATAGTTGCACGTTAAAGATTTTAGAATTTGGTCACGTGATGGTGCAACACCTCTATACTATAGGCTAGCAATACAAAAGGTATCACCTTAGCCCATACTGCCATAGCCATAGGTGAAACTCAGTACTCATTAGCCCCTATTATTGAGACGTATAGACAGTACAGGTATTTGCTCCTACAACAGTTTGAAATTGCAATTCGATATTATAGTGTATATGTTAAATTTAATGGGTTATAGAAGAGCTGTTTCTTGTATAGATGTATAGTCTAGTTGGATTATTAAGTTTTTGTGTTATATACTTATATAAGCAGGTTCAGTCTGATTTTGAATTTTTACATTTACTGTGAAATTTTAATTTTATATCAATAGGTGATGCCGGTCTTTGCATTTTTGCGCTAGAAAAAAGGTTTGTGAATAGTGAACGTTTATATAGTAACAAATCGTCTGAACAGTGTCAGACACTTCGCGTGATACATTGTCACAAGGCTCGTAGTAGTTACGACTGTGTTTTATATATAGTTAATAAATATATATAATATTAGATCTAAAGTAACATGTGAATCAATATATTTAAAATTATATTTTACTTACAATTGTATAATTGTGTGCTTTTACTTTGACTGCTTTGCTTTTAAAGTATTAAGACTTAAGTGCGATAATTCGTTCTTTAATACAAGGTCTGAGAGCCACAAAGCCAAGGGTTCGGTCTTACCATAGTCTTACGCGCACTTATGTATTTGTATACGTACTTTATTTGCAATATCCCTGTACGCAAGAAGTGACGCGCTTAACGCACATTGCCAAACCTTTCCATGACTCCTGCGGTGACTCGATCCAGTTAGAAATGCGATTTTCTGCATTCTGAAGCTAGAAATTTGCTGACTTGTCACATGTCGCTCATTCCCTTGGTTCTTTGCTTCCTATTGTTCTGTTAAAGCATTTCCATTGCATTCCATGGATCATTGCGGAGATATTTTTCGGAAGGACTGTGGAAGAATCAGGGAAATTTGTAAGCGCTAAAGGGGCTATCTTTAAAATAGGGAACGGGGAATCAGGGAGTGAGGAACCGAGAAGTGGGGAAAACTGAAGCGGGACAAACAGGAAGTAAACGATCTATAGAACAGTAGAATTGGGGAATGGCGAGACCAAGGGATGGGGGGAACCGTGTGTAACGTTGGCGAATTGTGTTTATAACTTTTATGCATTACTTGTATTCGCGTTTATATTTATTGAAATTATATGTTGGAAAGCGAAGTTGCATTTGGGTGTTTACTTTGAATGGCAAATTGGTGACCCCGACGACACGGGGGGTCAGTAACAGTTGGGGGGTCTTGTCTAGTAACAAGATGTCCGACGCCGAAGTTGAGGCTCGAGCAATACAATCAAACGCCACCGCTTCTGTGGCCACGGAAATCGCAACTGTCGCATTAAAACTTCCTCCGTTTTGGCCTGCCGACCCTCAGCTAGGTATGGTTGCTCAAGTAGAATCACAGTTTGTCACTCGTAAAATCACTAATCAAGACACAAAATTTCACCACATCGTCGCTTCCCTTCCCTTCCACCGAAAGTGGCGGTTGATATTCGTGACCTTATAATCAACAAACCAGCTCATAATGCTTGCTTATATGACCAGTTGAAAGCCAAGCTAATATCCCGAATTTACGACAGCCAGCCGCGCCAAAAGATTGCAGCAGTTATTATCGGCTGAAGAATTGGGTGATCGTAAACCATCTCAACTCCTTCGTAGATTCGAACAGTTACTTGACAACACAACCAGTGACCATCTATTGATTCGAGAGCTCTTTTTACAGCGATTGCCCACAAATGTTCGACAACTCCTTACAGCCACAACAACAGATGACACATCCCAGGGACATGGAGACCATGTGGAGACTACCGAGCACTAAATAACAACAGTACCTGATCGCTACCCCATACCCCATATACAAGATTTTACATCATATCTACATGGCAACAATCTTTTGAAAGATTGATTTGATACGTGCTTATCATCAGATCCCAGTTGACCCGAAAGACGTTCACAAGACCGCTATTACTACACCATTTGGAGTTTTGGACTATTTGAATTTAATTAAGCGAATGCCCTTCGGTCTTCGTAACGCTGCACAAACGTTTCAGAGATTTATGGATCAAGTTGTCTGCGGACTGGATTTTGTCTATGTTTACATAGATGATTTATTGGTGGCTAGTTCTTCCCCCGAAGAGCACGAGCTGCGTCTCCGCCAGCTTTTTGCGAGACTCGCTGAGTATGGGTTGGTTATTAACCCCGACAAGTGTGAATTTGGGAAATCGAAACTAGATTTTCTTGGCCATCACATTAGCAAAGATGACATACTCCCCTTGAAGGAGAAAGTTCAAGTCATTCTCGACTTCCCACTCCCCCAATCCACCAAAAAGCTCAGAGAGTTTTTGGGGCTTGTCAATTTCTACCACCGATTCATCAACAACTGTGCTGCACTCCAAGCACCACTCATATCTTTGCTGACTCAGGCAGACACACTTAAATAGTTAAATCCAGACTTCAGTGGACAGAGAAGTTAGTTACAGATTTCAACAAACTTAAGCAAGCATTAGCAGAGGTTACGCATCTAGATCTTTCACATTGGCACCCATCAGCTGAAACCAGCTTAATCGTTAATGCCTGGGATGTGGCAGTTGGAGCAGTTCTGCAACAAAAGGTCGGCGGTCAATGGCAACCTCACGGATTCTTTTCCCGGAAACTCCAACCTGCAGAAACCCGATATAACACCTTCGGTCGAGAGTTACTGGCTATTTACCTGGCCATCAAACATTTTCGCCATTTACTAGAAGGTCGCCACCTTCACGTTCTTACTGACAACAAACCGTTAACATTTGTCTTCAACCACAACTCGGACAAATACACCCCGAGAGAAACCCGACAACTATAGCATATGTCTCAGAGTTTACGACTGATTCGACACATCCAAGGTATAAGGATAACACAGCAGCCGATGCTCTGTCCCGAATTCAAATCAACGCTTCCAACACACCAAATCTTGTCCTGGATTGTGACAAACTGGCCGACGCTCAAGCAACAGATCTTGAAATCCAAGAGATAATTCAGTCCGAGAACTCTCTGAACTTCACGAAGGTCAACCTTCCAATCACGGCAATACCACGGTACCACAGAATACCAGTCTTATTTATTGATATTATAAAATTTGGAGGAAACATACCATATACTTTATTTTTGTGAATATATATTAGTTTTAGTTTTAATTGACATATAAAAAACAAAAAATGAATATTTTCATAAAAATTCTTTCCCGCATAATGCCTGTAATATTCGAAAGTTTAAAAATAAGTTTGCAAATCAGTATAATTTATGTTGATCACTACTTTTTCTATGCAACACAACATTACTATACAGGAATCACACCGAGGAATCAATTTTACCATTGAAAAACTGAATTTTTCAAAATTATTGATAAACCTGGTACGTATACTTTGGTTACACCACTGGTATGCTGTAAATATTTTAGTGTTTACCTTTCACTAATTAGCAATATCAGTACAGTATTATCACACAACATGACACACCAAATCCTGGTACAATTTGATAAACCGTTGCTTATTTATCTCCGCACTGGTATTCTGTGGTACATTAGAGTTTGTTCCACAGAATGTTCAATTAAAAAAAATATTGAAGTCTATGAAATCTAGCCCAAAAACCCCCAGGAAGAAAAAATATATCGATAAACTATACCAAAAAATATTAAGAAGCCACATTATATATATTTGACAAAAGATATGGAACATGTAAATTTTTGCGGTATTCTGTGGTACATACACCTGTATAACTTTTAAGTGTTTGTATATAAATATAGTTCCCTTATCTGTTCATCGATCCTCTTTAGAGATGTTGTTATATGCTTCGACCTCGACTTTTGCACAATGTTGTTTTGTATTAAATTACACACAACAATTTAGATGTTTCTCTTAATAAGTTTTGGCTTTATTGTTCGATAGCCATGGTTTCTTTAGCAAAGTCTCGGACCGTAGACTCGTCTTCGTGCAGATTCACCCATTTTATATGGCCTGTAGATTGGTGCCTTATTTTGACAGGCCAATAATGTTCGCAGTTGCTGTAGACACCCGGATCCGGATGGCTAGGATAAACACTATTGCGCGACGATTTATACATCTAGATGATCCTTTGGGAATGGGATGACGACGGTATCGGCTTTGTCGGTGTATTTTAGCCACTCGGAGATAGTTGCATCCGACCAGGTAATATACCGATGATTATAGGTTGTTTTCTTCCAGGCTTGGTTTCGACGTTGTGGGTGTAGTCACTTTAGTTTGGGTGGTGAAGGGATAAACATGGCAGTCGCCAAATAGGTCTCCAAGAACTTGCTTATCGGTTGGTGTGTCAGGCTTGTTATCCACCAATAACTATCCAAACGGTTTTTCGGTCTCTTTGTAATAGGCAGTCATGAAGCGGTCTCTATTCTTATCAAACATTCGCTCTCCAACAATTCCAATTTGTTTCCTATCACTAGGACTTCGGAAGAGAGCAATATATTGGGCATTTCGGCTAATATTTGTATTAAATTTCCCCTTAGGAAACATGTTCTGAAGCAAAAGGATAGCACTAGCGTTTCTATGACGACCCTGGGTAAATAATCGAGCTACCACAGGACTGTCTGTAGCTTCGGCCATCAGATCATCCAGTATGATTATGTTGTTGCACTTGGTATTGATCTCACTCAGATCATCGGACAGCACGGGCAAACCTCTCTCAAACCGGATGGTTTTCCCAGGGGATTTTTTCAAATCGTCGTAACGATCTTGCCATTGATTGTAGCACCAAGGAATGCGAATACTTCTCTGCTCCTCGTACACGATACGATTGTTTTCCAAAATTTGTTGGACAAAATACGTTTTTCCACTTTGACTCGGACCCACGACCAATAGCGAAACTTTATGGCGGAAGTTGAATTCCGAATAGGGTTTGATGGTCAAAGATGCTTTAGCTTGTACTGCTTTTGGTTTCTTAGCTGGCAATGAGTGTGCATGCACTTCGGCTTACACGGAGTTTTTCTCCTGGCTTTTCGGGGTCCCGGATATGGAGATTGATATTGCCATGATGACACCTGGGCTTGCTGAAGAACGTGTTGTCTTTCCTTGGATTGTAAGCCGTGAACTTTTAAAAGATGTGTACTGATGTTCTTTAAATTAGGTCGGCCGCATGTCGGACAGGTCCGAGGAAATCTTCTCGGCATGATTGCTCCCGCAAATGATTTAAGTTTATATATAAATTCAGTTCTATATATCAATGCTTTAAGGGTTTGCAAGGATTCTGGGGGAAATCTGTAGCGGTTCTCTCGGGGTTCCCTGGGGGTTCCCTCGGGGTTCACTGGGGGGTTCCCTCGGGGTTCCCTGGAGGGTTCTGTAGGGGTCCCCTGGGGGAAAAGCAAGTCATTTCTGGACAGTCAGTGGTAACGGAATGAGCTGCAAATTTTGCGGAAAACAATTTAGCCGTGGTTACAATCTACGCAGACACGAAATGGAATACTGTCCACTACGCGAACAAGAGAGAGATATGTCAGAAACAGAAAGTCAGATAATGGATTCCGAAGACGATGTCTCGACAACTTCAACTGAAAAGTCTAACACTTCGATGACAGTAGAAAATGAGTCAGAAACTGAAGAAGCAGAAGAAATGGATCCTTGGATAACAATGATAGAAGAAGCAAAGCAAAGAAGTAATACAGCTTTTGAGGAAATGAAAGAGAGCCTTATAAACAGCGGTCTTGATGAGCAATCTGCTACCGACAAAGCTTACACCAATATTCTGCCTGAACTCCAGAAGGAACTTGAAAATATTTATATGCAACGTCTCCTGTGGATGAAACAACTGAAGAAAGATCCCGTACATAGAAAAATAATGAAGACAAAGGATGCGCTTGTGGAAAGCGATGACTTTGATCCAGAAGAAGCCTTAGAAGCAGCTATTGATAAGAGGAAATTTCTTATAAAAAGACTTTTAAAGTATTACGATTTTGATGAGGAAGATGATGACGCAGAAAGCGATGATTAAACTCGGTCAAACGGTCTAATACGGTCCGAGACTTTGCTAAAGAAACCATGGCTATCGAACAATAAAGCCAAAACTTATTAAGAGAAACATCTAAATTGTTGTGTGTAATTTAATACAAAACAACATTGTGCAAAAGTCGAGGTCGAAGCATATAACAACATCTCTAAAGAGGTCGATGAACAGATAAGGGAACTATATTTATATACAAACACTTAAAAGTTATAGTACCTTTCCTAACAAATACGTTATATTCTTTCAAAGTTTAAAAATAAAATAAATAAAAAACTATTGCTCATTTTCCCCTTAGTGCGCACACCACACCCGTGCGCACACCCCGCCATTTTGAATACTAATTACTGCCGTGCGCACGTGCTCACGTACATAGAGATTATACTATGGATTATACGCACGTACGCACGCGACGCCATTTTGAATACTAATCACTTCCGATCCCAAACGGCCGGGTTAACCTACTATTTAGTAACATACACATGGACCTACCTACTCACATGCATTGATCGTTTCACACGGTGGCCAGAAGCGATCCCTATTAGCGATATCTCAGCAACAACTGTTGGCAAAGCCTTATTGTCAGGATGGATATCCCGATTTGGGGCCTGTTCATATGATCCCACTTGCCGAGACGTCTCGTCTAGCGGGACGAATATTTCATCCCTCTTGCCGAGATGAAATTACAATGTTGTTCTATAATTAGCGTTGCAAAACATGTACATTTCATGCACGCAACACAAATATTTTAACGATTTTGTTGTTGCTTTTTATTTCTTTGCAATAAAAAGCATTGGTTTAGCAACATATTTCATGCTTGATTCTAAAACAAACATAAAACTACGTAAAAATCGTCAAATTAAGCGGCAAAATCGGAAATTTGGTTTCTCGATTTCATCCCGGTAGGCGGGCTGGCGTGTTCAAATGGAATATTTTTCATCCCGCCTACCTATGATCTCGGCTCTCACAGGCGAGATCTCGCCAAGCGGGCCAGCCCGCTCTCTCATATGAACACGATGTAAATTTTTATAGTAAAAGTACTAGGAGGCGAGATCATAGGTAGGCGAGACGTCTCGGTAAGCGGGATCATGTGAACAGGCCCCTACAATCACCATCGACAGGGGGCACAGTTTCAGTCATACCTATGGCAGGAACTTACCAGGTTACTGGGGACGAAGCATATCCACACCAAAGCATATCACCCCATTGCAAATGGGATAATCGAGCGTTTTCATCGTCAACTGAAAACGTCCCTCAAAACTAAACTGAACTCCCACACATGGGCCGATTCATTGCCTATGGTACTGCTCGGCTTAAGAAGTTCCTACAAAGAAGACCTTCAAGTGTGCACGGCCGAACTTGTTTATGGTACAACGTTTTGCCTCCCAGGACAGTTTTTTTATCCATCCTCTCGCGACTCGACGGAACCCACATCAGACCTGGTTTGCAAGTTAAAACAAACCATGCAGTCTCAAACCTACGCCTACTAAGTCGCACACACGCCTCACTTAAGTAAGCAAGAATTTGGATTCGTGTACCCATGTTTTTGTTCGACAGGATCACGTACAAAAATCTTTAGACATGCCATATAAGGGTCTTTATCGCGTTATACGCAGATCGGACAAGCACTTTGAACTCGATGTGGATGGACGTCACGACACTGTTTCCCTGGATCGGCTGAAGCCAGCATTCATAGACAGTTCATACGACAATAAAGAGGATCCTGTTTCACCCAATGCTGATCCGGAACAAGTGGATCCTGAAATTGCAGACCCTGAGGATGCAGAAGCTCGAGAGTTCGCTCTCATTCCTCAATCCTACCAAACAAGATCAGGTAGAAAGGTGCAAATACCAAAACCTTATGCAACATGACGTTGCCGGTTGCCATATACTAGAAGGGGGGTATTGTGGCTAATACTCTTAGGTGACTGTGTGTCACAACCATATGTGGACTGACGAGGGCTTTTGACATTCATCGTTGGCGAACATGTGTTACGTTTATAACTTTTATGCATTACTTGTACTCGCGTTTATATTTTATTTATTGAAATTATATGTTGGAAAGAGGAGTTGCATTTGGGTGTTTACTTTGAATGGTAAAAAGGACCAGAGGGAAGGTGAAGTGGGGGATATGTCAATAATGTCATGGATGCAGAAATTCCCAGGGAACTAGGGAAAGTTGAACCAGGAATTAAGGAAAATAATATAAAGTTTTTTTTTGGAACTGTGTTTCACTTTGTTGGCAATCATATTATAATTAAATAACAAGTATATTGGCATTCACTAATAATTATTAACATATTTTACTTTACCCATTAGTGTGCATAAATGACGAGTAAAATCATCTGGCGTTGGACAGAGCAAAATAATCTGGCATTAGATAAAGCAAAATAGCAAAGTAGGGCGTATTTGGTTCCACTGTGGTTCCTTGTGTTAGGGTTCCAAGAGAACCGAATAAAATTTGGGGGGAGGGGCAGACAAGACTTTCCCTGACAAAGGTGGAAACTGCCGGACTTTCACTAAAAACACAGCTCTCTTTTACGCATAATTACAATGGCATACCTTCCAATTATCCACTTGCAACTAATGAGATGGACTGCCCAACTCTTGGGAAGGAATTGCCTAAATTTCTTACCATTTGTCCCAAATTTGGCCACCTCCTCCTCTCCCCATGCACCCACCTTGTACGCCTATGTCTAATATTTTACATTTATACAAAACAAACCAATAGGCAGACAGATAGGCAACTGTCAGCATATTAATTGGTACATTGAACCAGTGAATTGTCTATATTGGTATCCTGGTAGGCAGGCCTTAAATTATACTGTTAGACAGGGGTGTAGGAATCTCATTTATTTTTAAGGAGGGGCAACCAAAAGGTAATTGATGTGATGCTGAAAGCACCACTTAACCAGTGGGTCTGGGGGCATGCTCCCTCAAAAAAGTTTGAAATCTAGACCCTCTGAAATGGCATTTTCAGTCATTTTGGTGACTGGAGTGTCATTTTTAGAAATATTAGACAGTTAATAGTCATTGACATCTAAAAGATAATACTAGATTGGACCATTTTACAGTTTTCTAACATTCTTTACACCGAAATGCAACATAAAACGTATATGACATGGAAAACGTTCTGAAACAATCTACAGCTTTTTCACATAAATTGTGAAAGTTATGAAAATTAACGGAAAGTTAAGAAATCTTACATAGGAGTTTTGACAAGCAAACTACTAGCAATTGCAATGGAATAAGTTTAAAAGTTTCTTTACTTTAGTCACTTTAGACAAATCATCAAATCGTAGTAACTTCCCCTTTATTGCATGTTCTTCGTTTATATCGACAAACTGTAAAAACGTCTGGAGTTTTACTGTCGTTCCAATTGAAGTGTTCCTAAAATATTGCATCAATTCATTACATAAGTTGATCAATACATTTGCTAAAAAATTGCTCAACTTCCTGTTTACTAGCATACTTGTTCCCAATTGGTCAATCAGTCACTGAAATGAGACGCCATTGGTCGATTCACACACACAGGAAGTTGATCAATTTTTCAACGAATGAATTGATGAACTCTAGGAATGAATTGATGCAATATTTTAGGAACACTTCAATTGGAACGACAGTAAAGCCTGGAAACAAGGCCACAGTTAGTTTAGTTTCTGTCTTTCTGAGAACGATCTTAATGTTCCTCCATGAATGTTCTGCTGCTGTTTTAGATATTGAGGCCACTGATTAAGACACAAGGCTTTAAATAGAGCTTGTGCCAAATAAAAGTTTCTCCAGTACGTTCTTTGATTGGAAGCCAGCCTAGTTTTAAGACATCCAGTCGTGTGGCATATTAACCAACTACAAAACCAGCAGCCAAACGCTGCACCCGCTGATGGCGTTTCACAAGATGCTGGAATTGAATGACACACTAATATATATTGTTATAATCGAGTTATGATAGAACTAAACACTAGGATAACTTCTTCCTAGTTGTAGTGCTAGATTTTTAAGGTTATTTTTTTAATGGATAGAGTTACTGTATGTAGCAGTTAATCCATCAGTCCTTGTGAAATGTTAATTAACGTACTTGGGATTTGCGTACTTAACAAACGAGTACTATACCGATATCAAGTCAATTTCCACCTACATGAAGGTTACATATCATTTGTTGATGGCCTTTATTCCATTTCAATGTCAATGTCTGAAATTTTCTCATTGCTATTGTTGCTCTTGTTATCTTTTCTGCTATATACATCTCTTATAATTTCAATAAACGGCAACCCAATCGTTTGTGAAAAATGAATAAACAACCCCTGGCGATTATTAGATCATTTAGAGCAGGCAAAATTACATACATGAACCAAGTTCTCTACATACTTGACACAGGTCCTTAAAATGGTCTTGCTTTGTGGCTCCTGTAACCTTTCCCACCATTCTATTCAGTGGACTTTGCATTACTGGAAAACATTCTATAATGCCTTTTCCTTTTTTATAGCATTTTATACAACCTTGCCATTTGTTTTTATAGCTTTTTCCACTTTTCCAATCCTCCTTGCATGTTTGACAGTAATAATGACCAAAACACCTTTCATTATTTGGATATTCTTCAAACGTTACCACCAAAGAACCTTCATTGACAAATGAAACTTTATCAGGGTACTCTTCTTTTAAATATTCCTCCACCTTTGGTTGTATTTTTTGTCTTCCAACAGAATGATGTCCAGCACCAACAATAACTTCAAGCCATGTTTTCTTTTCTCTTTGTGCTTTGCCCATATTTCCCATAAATTCAACAATCTTTTTTTTAAGCATTCTCATTGCTTCATCTCCTTGATCTCGTCGTTTATTTATAATATTTATCACTTCTTCTTCAGGTTTGTCTTTCAAAAGCTCTTCTTTATCTCTGGCAAGTGTTTCTTCATCAACCACTAACAGACCATGAAGGTCAACATGATTCAATCCTCGTTCTACATTCAAAAATTCAAAAATTTCTTCACTGGCCTTGTTGTGGTAACTTTGCATAAGATTTGCATAGTTCGTTTTGATGTGTTTACAGAATGTTGCATGATGTAGTTTGTTAGCTTTATATCTTTCCTCTGCTCTTTTTTTCCACTTTTTTCGTTCTTTGTCCATTTCTGAAGCCTTCTTGCGATAGTAAATTGCTCTGAGAAGGTGTAGGAGTATCTTCCGACATTTTTCAACTTTCACTTCATCGCACAATGGTAAAATAACACGAACACATTTAGAATTAACCAGCTCAACATTTATTTGTTTATGTTCTTTTATACAACAAACTCTTGCAATATTTTTAAGGTGACAACTGTCTTCTCCTATAATTTCACTTTTTGAAACATTCTCACATTGAAACGCTTTTCGATTTGGTTTGCTCATAGTTTTGCATGTTTCCTCGTCAAATGTCTGATATACAGTGAAGCTCAGATCTAACGGGATTGGGTTTTTTCCAAATGTGATTGTAAGCTTTGCTTTACCTTTTTCATTAATCCTGACGTTTTTCAAGGGAACAACAGCTTGCAATAAACCAGGACTCAGTTTTCTTATCTTGACATCAGCAATACGTTTTTTATATTGACAAACAGTCAAATCATTTGGGGAAAATGATTTTGATGCATTTTGAGAGTCATCTGGCAAATGAATCAAACACTTGAAATGGTCATCACCTGGAAACAATGGTTGCTCATTCAATCCATCAAGCTCTGGCATCAATTCGACATAGGAATCAGAAATATCTTTGGTTTGATTAATAGAATCAGTAGAGTGTTTCTGTTTTTCATTCTGTCTTACATTTTTCATCAATGTTTCAGATTCATCTAATTCAACAGTTTTCTGATTTATTAAACCTTGTGGCCTACCCCACACTGACATAGCCGGCAAATATGAAGGTTGCAGTTGAACAGTTATTGAAAATTCTGATTCACTGACAAATTTATACCTCGTGCCTAGATCTAGCTTCACTGTTGCCGTTCCTGGTTGTTTTGCAAGACAAACAATATCAAGTACATTGCCAGAAGAACGTAGTTCTGAGAGCATAACCCACTCGTCTTCATGAAATTCCTCCTCGCCTTCGCGTATAATTTGAGTGTTATTTTTATGCCATGTTGTAAATTTTTCCCTAGCATTATTTAATTTGATAGAACACAGCGGTGTTTTTACTCCACACTGTAAGATCGACGAGTGATAGTCCAGAGTTACTTCGTTAACCAAATCTTGAATGCGTGGTTCGTCAACGTTAGTAAAATAACTATAAATCCATTCAAACACTGAAGCAAACATTATGATTGTAAAAACAAAATAAACGACGTAACACGTTCTTCTACTTCTTCAATTCGCCGTAATAAAAAAGATGGCGGCATGTCGATCTACCTACAATCCTTTGCGGGCAGCACGCATAAATGCGCGAAAAAAAGAGGCAAGATTCAACCATTGAACTATAATAGACTTATACTACTATAGTTTACTTAGTGTTCATTGGATTCAACCTCGTCCCCAGGGTCTTGATGTTCACCGCGGTCACCATCAAGACCCTGGGGACGAGGTTGGGCAAGATTATATCAGAAAAACACCCAACGACGTGAAACTTTAACAGACGGGAGTGATGTCTTGTGTTTCGTGTGTCATTTAAAAGACATTTATCTGTTGTTTTAAATAATTTCCGACCGCAATGCACTGTAGGTAAATCGACAGCGCCATCTTTTTTATTACGGCGAATTTATGGGCGAATTCTATATTATATAGGACGCGCGCATAGAGGACTAGGGACTACTTCTAAGTTCATGTTATTCACAAAACTCACAATACGCACACAATAAGGGTTAGGGTTGGCAGTTGGGGTCTAGTGTAGTCGATTTATATCCATTTATATCCCCATCCCCAATCAATCAACAAATACTAAGGGAGTGGTCATTAAGTATGTGTCATGGGGGGCCAGAGCCTATTTGGGGGGGGGGTCATGAAGCAAAATCTTTCTTCCTAGCAGGGGGTTAAGACCGAATTTATAAAATAGCAAAGGGGCTTGAAACTAAATACATGCATCGTTAATAGTACTCCACTCTCTCAAATAGAGTATCTGGCATTGGCCAGAAATGTACCCTTTCCCGTTACAAAGTTAAAGATAAAAAAACGTGGGCTTTTATACTTACATTTTGATATGTCGTCAGTATTCTCTTGAATACTTTCACTTTATGTTCCATTTGACACGTGTACTCATGTGTCTCTACGCATATACTAAGAATGGGACCACTTTTCTAGTTTTTCTTTCTCAAAAGCAAATGCATTGACTTGGCAGTTCCTATTTTTATAATATTTATGTTAAAAATAAATTTAATTCTCAAATGAATACAATTTAAAATTTCTGTCTAACTACAGTCTGTAAACGCATCGCCATAATCCATAAAAGTAATTTAACGGTCACAGACCAGTCATGTACGCAGTAACTCTACGTGATTTATTCATTAACTGACCTCAACCGGTCAAAAATGTTTTCCACATAGTTAAGAGCAATTTACAGATGCAGGTTCGACACACAGGAAACATGAAACATGGACAGAGTTCAATGATAAAGTTTCCAAAACATTGCTAGATACTTCTGTAGATTGTCAATAATTTACTATTAAGTATTCCTAGACGCGTCGGCGCAGTGATTGCTGGAAAGGGCTACAGAACAAAATACTGGTTCGTTGATTAAACACGTGACATTGACATTGAGCTCACTACGAGACGGTTCTCACCACGAATCTCACCTAAATATTTAAGCCTTATATGCGCTGTAAATTACTTCTTAGCAACTTATATTTAACAAGGTCGCTATGGAGGACTGACATCATGCATATCAGATATGCCAGCATGATTTTATAACTTTTAAGGACGATATAACCAAGTGAGAGATGATTTTTGAGCAACGATTCTCACTTCCGTTATAAAGTAAGATATCAAATTAATTTACTGTTTTATGGTGAGAACCGTTCAAAATAGACCATTATTTCCTATATATTTTAACTATACTAAAATAGTTTACTATAACATTATTCTTGTACACATTGTGTTATAGAAATTAGCAAATATGAAATGTATGTGCTTAAAAACCGGAGAAAAAGCTATATTTAATAGTGAGATCCGTGTATGAGCCGAGTGAGCTTCGTTCACTAAATTGTTTGTTGACAGACAGCATATGATTATCGCTAATTATCTTATAATTATCCTGTCAGCATATTATTGTTTGCTAATGTGTGGCATTCTTAAATATAAGCTTCGCAAAGCCAGGAACACAATGTTCGACTTGTTTTTGCTCATCTTTTGGTATTTGACGATGTAATTTGAACATACGCCATCGGACATCCATCATTTCAGTGTTGACCCGATCCACACTTGCCCCATTCACTAAGGCGTCAATAGTCGCGAAAAACGGCGTATCCTTCTCTAGCACAATAACTTTTTTCATGAAGTTCCACATTTTGCGCAAACAATTGTAATCCATCTCTTATAAACGTGTCCGAAATGTGATTAAGTTTACAGTTTGCAGCGCAGTTTTACTCACAAGGAAAAATACTATAAGAAATATACACCCTCCCCGAAAAATGACCTACATATAGACCACACAAGCTCCTCTGAAAGGAAAAATACCTGTTCTTAGTTTCTAAACTAATAAATATACTTTTTAAGTGAAATAAACTGACTAAGAAAATTATTTGACATCACTATGTATATAAGTGTGCAAACCTCAGACAATCTTTGCCAGAAACTATGGGACAAATATTGAAATTCCATCACACATCTTATGTCCAGTTCCCCCCGCCCCTCCCGTTCAATGTTGGTATCACAAAAAAGTAATACATCGCAAACGAGACATCTCCTGACATGAGCACAACATTGAAACGGGTGGGGGGAGGGAGGGGGGAGTAATTACGTTAAAAAATGTTACAATAACTATATTTCTTCACGGAAGCTAGATTGTCCCAAAGTATTATGGCAAAGATTGTACATTGTTGAAATATATAGGATAGTTTTCTTTAATATTTATACTAGATTTATTTATTAAAAGTAGGCATAGAAGAAGGTAGCAGTGTGCAAAGCATAAAGTGTGTGTGCCTGACAGAACAGTATCAAAAAATATATTTGTATTACACCAGTAACAGTATAGTATGTATATTTTATTTATTTACACCATCTTGATGTTAAAAATTCAAGGAGGGGTATTATTTTTTGAATAATTGAGGGACCAAGTAATTTCTCTAATGCGTGGGGCACAAACCATTTTTGAAATTATATAAAATAGCCTCCGGCCCCCCATGACATACTTAATATATGACCGCTCCCTAAGGTTTACACTCATAATTCTTTGTTACTTAATTTATGAAACAGATAAGAATTTTAAATCGGACCTTTGCGAAGACAGTACACGAATTACTACTTTCTAAATTTAGCAGACGCATTTGAGCTATATTTATGAATCTGCTGATGCAAAAAATTCAATTGTGGCAAATAATAAACTGCAATATGGTACAGATACCAGCATATTTAGCAAAAAAATCAACCTCGAACCCAGGGTCTTTCGAGGGGGAGGGGAAAGGCCCTGGCGTCGGCTGGTCACGTGACATAAAAACACCCAGATATAGTGGGTGTTTTAAAATTTTAATTATACTTAAATTTTGCATAAATTTCCTAATTTGCCTCATAATCTTTTCCAAATAAAACTGATCCTTGTGAACGCCTGCATAATTTCTCGCAAGACTTCCTTATATCTTTACAGATCAGCTTTTTAATTGAATTGACGACAGTCGGACAGTGTTCTGCAAGAATACCTGCCAGTACAGTAGCATATCTAGTGTTAGACGCTCGTGTTATGAGTTGTTGTTGCCTTTCGCTTAAAAGAGATTGAGCCACTTCCAGCGTATTATTAAACGAACACCCAGCTTCTGAGGATTGTTTAGGCAAAATATTAACAGCTTGCCTATTTCCACTTTGACTTTGTGTGTTTGAGGATGCTTCAGTTTCGACGGTCACGTCAGCCTCGGTTGTTATTGTTGTAAACAATTGCTTTGCCGAACTTAATTGTGACTGATTTATTTGATGAGCGCGCTTCGAAGGCTGTTGTGTTGGCGACTGTATAAACATGCATCTTTTAACAGAGAATTCATCGGGAGGTTTATCCTGCAAAGATTGAGCTTTAACAATGAAATCTTCCATCTTATTTATGAACGCGACGCACTGCCTACATAGCACTTTCGAGTAGCCATCGTCTTCAGAAACTTCTACACCGCACAGTTTCTTTATCTTCACACAAAGATTTATTGATGTATCAGCTTTGCTAAATAAGCGTACCATATGACGCGTGTCTTGACAACCACCACAGAGTCTACAAACTGGGTTTCTAGTTGTAATTTTAGTCGGTGTGACTTTGTCACCCCTTTGTCCGCCATCATGAATATGCATATTAAATAAAATTCAAATTTGGATAAATTAATCTCAAAGTTTTCAAAATTCACAAGCCAATCATAAGACAGAATTCACCAGCCGACGCCAGGGCCTTTTCCCCTCCACCCCCCTCGAAAAGCCCTGGAATCGAGGTTGCAAAAAAATAGGAATAAGCCAAAGCCTGGTTAAAAATCGAGAAACTTGGCATAAAATACTAAACGCTTTCTTATTAAGAAGTTATAGCGCGACGAATACACACGGCGTATAGCAATATACGATGTCGATGTACGTATAGAACGTTAACAAAGTCATGTAATTTCAACTTCAGTCTTACAAAATATAGAACACTGCATGAAATATTTAACCTCAAGGTCTTGTATTTGAGTCCATACCAGTTAAAGTTCTTATAAAACGCTGCTCTCCATCAGGGTGCGATAATTCGTGTACTTACCACTTATGCATTGGAGGCACGTAGTCTATGGGACTCTCAGTTAGTGAACTATATATATAGTTCACTGCTCTCACTATCTGCGTACTTACATTTTAAATGTACTTGGTAACATAAACCAGCAAACTTTCCATGCAGGGTACTCAAAACAGTATTTTACAAACAGCGCAAAGGTAGGGAGTAATCTACAGCTTCAGGAGTTTATAATATAGAATGGTTTTTGGTATGTGTAATTTTTGGGTCATTCTAAAAGGAAATATAAATCATTGTTGGAAACACATCATCGTTATCGACCTTTACACTGTAGAGGTCTGTACAGGAGGTTGCCGGTCATTAGATGAATTGCAAATTAGTTTCCTTTGTGTTTTTGCTGCTAAAATTCATCTAATGATATCATATTCAGCAACTCTGACAGTGGGAATTCTTACATCATCTCATGAACTCTTACATCATTTTGAAAAAATATCTTGAATCTTAGGTTTGTATCAGTTATGGTACGTATAGCAATATAACCATTGAAATAGCAGCGAAGTGCAGTCGAAAATCTTGAATTATCGCACCCTGCCGGTAATCAATATTATACCATATATTCCATTTTACTCATTAAAAAAACTATCATATGCATATTTATTTGATAAATTTCTGAGAGCGCACAAGAGATGTTCATTCCAGTAGATTTAGACAACCATCTTGCTCATAATTGGTATGACTTGATCAAAACGCGGCCGTTTAGTTGGATCTGAATTCCAACAAATATTGATCATTTTTGCCATGTGAGGAGCAAATCCAGGAGGCATACTTGGACGCAATCCTTCGAGGGCGATCTAAATACAGCAAAATATATTCTTAGCCATGCACATGGCACAGAGAGGATCAAATGAAATGGGCATGTCAAGACTGTCCACATAAGAATAAATTTGGATAGAAAATAATGATTTCAACAGGTAACAATGGATACAAAACATTTTAAAACACAAAACCAAAATTCATGAAGCAATATGAAATACGCTTCAACACTGCATGCAGGTTAATAATGTGATTTCCATATTTTATAGTTTTTTTGACTAAATCCATCTGATTGGTTTAATTATTTTTACATTTATCACGTGATCGCTTTTGCATACACTATACAAGCACATGTTTGCCCCCGGCCCACGTTACTAGAGAACTAGTGAGTTTGGCAAGTTAGAACGGCTACGGCATGCAGCAAAATTACTTACATTTTTGTATTGGAGCAAAAGCATGCATTACTAAGGATCTGTTTGCCTCTCTATATTGTTTATCTTTCTGTTAAACAAGTATTAAGAAACACTGGTCAATAAAGCACCCCAAACGATTTCGAACGTCATACGCGTTAGCGTCGTTGTGAAACGTGGAAATGATGTAAATAATGTAGCAGTTTGAACAAGAACGGCGTACTGGAATGCTCAAGGGAATACAATTTATCGACTCCTTTGTCATAGGGTCCCTATGCTATTGTTAATGAGCACGTCTTCATTGACGTTGTCGTTGTACTGTACAGTATTTGCCAAACTCCCACTAGGGAACTTAAGCATGTAGGACGGCAACACGACGACGACGGCCAAAACAAACTCCTTCAAAGAAATTATGGTAAAGAAAACTTGTCGTGTCTTATCAATTGTATGAATTTAATACAGTTTAAGAATATGGACTTTATTGTTGAGAAGAGTTCTACTGAACCAATTTGAAGTAGCACTTGTTTCGGCTTGAATTTCAGGCGTTGTATACAAGGCGTGAAAATCTCTGATTTGCCGTTGTAAACAGAGCGAGGCCACGTCTAAAATCCCCGTGGGAGTTTAATTATTCATTTCTTTTCATCGCCGACTCATTGTATTAATCGCCGTCGTCGTCGTGTTTGCCGTCCTACTTGCTTAAGGTCCCTACTTAAGCATGTAGGACGGCAACGCGAGGACGGCAACGCGAGGACGGCAACGCGAGGACGGCAACGCGAGGACGGCAACGCGAGGACGGCAACGCGAGGACGGCAACGCGAGGACGGCAACGCGACGACGGCTATTAATAAAATGAGTCGATGAAAAGAAATGAATAATTAAACTCCCACGGGGATTTTAGACGTGGTCCTCGCTCTGTTTACAACGGCAAATCAGAGATTTTCACGCCTTGTATACAACGCCTGAAATTCAAGCCGAAACAAGTGCTACTTCAAATTGGTTCAGTAGAACTCTTCTCAACAATAAAGTCCATATCTTCAACTTCTTAAACTGTATTAAATTCATACGATTGATAATACACGACAAGTTTTCTTTACTATCATTTCTTTGAAGGAGTTTGTTTTGGCCGTCGTCGCGTTGCCGTCCCACATGCTTAAGTTCTCTAATATCATGAGAACGAAGCAACATGTGAGGCTATTATCATTTTTATTGACTTTAGCACGAAGCCTCGACTTGGGGGTGATTGTTGACAAGGAGAACTAAATTTGGATGTGACTATATTCAATCTGTACACTTGAACTTAAAAATAGGGAGAAAACATGAATATCTAACCTTCATTCCAACCTCCATTGGTGGCATATCAACAAACGGAACTTCTCTTGTTGACATTTCCCATAAAAGAATTGCGAAACTCCACATATCTGCTGAACGTTGGTCAACTTCTTCTGGATTTTTATTTAAAACTAAGAATAACCAAAACAATAGTCATACGCCTTCCATATTGATTGCATTCATGACTGATCAGTGATGGATTTACTGGGGGGGGGGGGGCGTTACGCACCCCACATAGCCTTGGCCAAGGGGGGTGCAGGAGGGGTGGCAACATCCGTATCAAATGTGCCAATTTCCTTGTGCCAATGGACTCGGCAGAGGCCTCTTTGACCATTTATGCAACTATATTTTTCAAACATTTTCTTACAAGATCAGCCTAGTGATGATTCACCCTGCCTCGGTCGAAGGTCGCGCCCTGCTTCACGACCAGCGCCCGTTCAGCCCCCCCCCCCTCTTCCAGATCAAGCTGGATCCTGTGACTGATCCCTTTAGTTTAAGACATTGTAGAACAGAATATTTTACATCTACGTAACCTGGTATAGCTGTAGGGTATACAAAAGTATTTACAATGTAAAAATAGCTACACGTTCAACTAGGATGCATAGCCATGCATGAAAATGAATTATTTCCATGCTTTAATAAATTTAATAAGAACATTTCGCACAAAAACTACGTTGAGATTTGACTACTAAGTGCGTGGACAACCTTTTGGTTTCTTAAGTTTGTTCGTCTTATTGCACAGTATATATTAACGTGGGCTCACTTGGTGTGGCCCTGCGATTCCGGTGCAGCGCTCTAACCAACTGAGCTACAGAGTCCAGTTGCTGAGCATTCATAATCATCATAATCATTTATTTAATGTCGAATTACACAGAGTGTGGTTGCCCATTCACTCGAGCCAGAGGTTCATGATAAAGTTAGTGTATATATATAGGAGGGATGCCAGTATATGGTGTATGGGTAAATACTAAGATTTTTCTCGGCATCTCGTTCGATGGGAATAATAGTTGATGGTGTTTGTGGATGGAATATTCGAACGAAAATTTATATACATACTAAATGGATGACCTGCAACTGCTCCTGACTAGGTCTAAAAATGTATATAAATTTTGCAAAATTGGGAATCAAAATTTCCACGTTAAGACAGAATATTGTATGTGTGCTTTACTGCTTTCGGGGGTTTTAGTTTATCTGTGGGATTTCTCTGAAAGAGGTAGTGATATGACGTCATCATGAATATATAAAGTGTGTAAATTAGCATATATCTTACAAACCCTTTCCACGGGTTTTGTTCACGAAGCGGTAAGGGCAAAAAAGGTGGTAAATTTGCTGCAAGTTTCATCAACTTTTCTATCCTAAATGTGCTATTCCAAAAGCATCGTTATGTTACAGTAAATCCTATTTATTATACCCAACTTCCTTCTTAATAGTTATTCTTACTTCCTGAAATCGTGCAACGTTTCTTTAGTTATTGCAGGGGAAGCGTCGCTCGTCCCGCCACCTATACAGTAGCCTGCGTTACTGTCAACGTACATACTTACAAGATATTACGATTGTTAGATATATTGCAATCAGTACCTTCTGGAGCCATCCACTGAGGTTGAAAGACACGTTTAACATCTTGGAAAGAATATTTGTAGTCTGCCATTGAAATACGTGCTGTTAAATCATCGTCAATCTTAAAGGGAACATTCCACAAACTTTAAAAACAGTCTGTGTAAAATGTCACTCGTGCCGTCCTCTTTCTAGTTTGGTTGTTAAAATGTGTTGTTAGTTCTCAGTTTTGTCTTAGTCCCAAAGTAGCTACTGTATATCAAGTGTTTGATTATATTATATATATATCTCATTATATAACTAGGGATCCCGTAATGGAGCAGCAAGCTCTGTGGGTCATCCCTGTCACTTTTGACAAAGCTTGTAAATAAATAAATAAATAAATAAATAAATAAATAAATAAATAAATAAATAAATAAATGAATAATGGTGCTAACTTAAAAATGCACAACATAAACGTTTTAAACTTTTAATAAGCATGCAGAATGCTTATTGTTGAACGAAGAAATATGGCATTCAACTACATTTATACTTAACCCTATATAATACATAAAATATAATGGCCAAACTTATACTGGATAGGGATGCTCCGCCTGGATTAATTTAGGCGAAGAAAAGATATAGTTCACTTGGAAATGCGGCAAAAAGACAAATTATCTGCCAAGACGAACTGTGGAGTTCGTCTTGACGGATGGATATCAATGTGTAACGGGATATTGTAGATGGTACCAAAAAAACTTAAATACTTCGTTACTCGTAGTTAGCGGATTTTTGCAACAAAAGCAAGATGGCATGGTTTGCTACATGACCCTGCCAGTACATAGGTTGTGCTATACTAGCTATTTTACGTGGATGGTTCGTCTTGTGTATGTTTAGCTACACTACAGTAAGAATGATGGTTAGTCTGCAAATAACAGCCGCCCGATTGTCTCGTTCCTAGAATGATGGTTAGCCTGCGAATAACAGCCGCCCGATTGTCTCGTTCCTAGAATGATGGTTAGCCTGTGAAACATCGGGCTAACAAGGTTAGACAAATTTTCATGAGGGTCTTCACTCGGAACGTCGAAATGCTTTTATTAAATCTTCTTCGGGTCGACACTGATTTTTAATAAGTTAAAAGCAAATGTTCCATACATCCACTTCCATAATCCACGTTTTAATAGAATCTCACAAAGGATAAGCAGAAAATAATTGAGAAAATGGCCCTATTGTTTAGTGGATCGTCGACTGAAAACCTAATGTTACAAGAAAATAGACTGATGCGATATTGAAGAAATATCGAATATCTATATCGAAAGAAAAATATCGATATTATGCAAATTAGAAAACCTAATCTATTTGCTATTTGTAATGCGGCACATGGCGCGTGTTAAAACCAAACACATAAACGGCACAATACTGTAGTCAAATTTATGTAATATATTCAACGTTTTTTACGTTTGTGAAAAGCTATGCTTCAAAGTTCGAACGTAGCTTTTTAAACGTAAACAAATGTGCGAAATTGTTCACGCTTGAACGACAACGTGATTGTAAGTATCTGCAATCCACATATAGAATATTTTTTTTAGAATTTTATACATTCTATGAACATGCAGTATGAAAAGAAAATAATCAAAATCTACAGTCTACACGCATGCACACTTGTATGAAAGTATCAAAAGAGTAAAACGAATCCAAAACGTTTTACAAATTTTCAACGAGAAACACTAACATGTTCGTCTTGCCCATGCAGCTAAAGCTGATTCGCTTTGCTGACTTTGCTGAATAATCTTTCTGTCGGTGCACTGCTTGCTGGAATTGCCAGATATTGTCCGACATACTGTAAAAGGATGCCATCATACACTTATTATCTCAACTTTAGCAGAATATAATTGCCGAAAAAGAGAAATGAAGTTGTTACCTTGAAAGGTCTTGAAATTTTCAATATTTCCGATATGCGAAAAATCGGATATTGATATTTTTGAAATATCGATATTTATGGAAAATATCGATATATCGCATCAGCCAACAAGAAAAGGTGTGTGAAACACTAGAATGTGTGAAGTCACAATATATAATGTTCTCACCATGATATGTGAACTTTTGATGTACAATCGAGGTACAAAAGGATCAAGAGAGTGCAGATATTGCATTCCTCGGGCAATGTCCATGGCAAACTTCAACGCTTGAGCTGCATCCACCATAATACCTAATAAAAATATTCAGTAGCAAGACATATCTATTAAGATACGTTTCACTTGCATCACACAAAACACGATTGTAAAGGTTTCTATCGTGGCCACGTTTTCTACCGTGGCTCTCAAAGTTCTTGAATGGGCATACATAATCATAGTACTTGAGCATATAGTCATATCTATTGGGATTTATTAGATAGTTTTGAAAGCTAATTCAAGAAAGCAAAAAAAACGCCTGAGTGTGCAACACATTCATGTGGAGAACTATACCACTCTCCCTTTCCGTACATGATAAAATTCCGTCAACAGATGGTACTGAAATAGTCAATAGAAATTTATTTCAGCTTACCAGATCCTTCATGTAAGACGTTGTATAGTGATCCGTAAGGCATGTACTGACTTAAAATGACTAAGGATCCAGATTCATTTACAGCTCCCAACACAGGCAAGACATTTGGATGTGAAAATATTCTAAAACAAATTAAATAGATTACATTACATGTGTTTCAGTTCTACATGTACATGACGTCACACCCTAACTTTACGACATACAATATTTATCATTTATAGACCCGGAGCGAGGGGGGTTTCGGCGAAATATTACCCGAAGTGATGAACTGGGCGAAGCCCGAGGGAAATTCATCACTTCGGGTAATATTTCTCCGAATTCCCAGAGCGGAGGGTCTATAAATGATATATTATACCGAACAAGAATGTATTCATACTAGGCTAGCAGAATAGAAAGACATAGCTTGGTATCAACATTTTATTTACGTTCGGCCATTTTAAGCGAACAATGAAATTTTCCCGCCGCTTTTTCCATGCGTAGAGTCTTGCGTGTAGTCTCGCGTGGTTATCGCGAATCGTATCACCCGGTATATGAGGGGGTGATTTGATGGGGGTGATTTGATGATAAATTTCATGCTCACGTGGTATGGTATATCCCAAAATCTTCGGGTGTTTCCATGAACATCATCTTTTTAACCACCTCCCTCCCTGTGATATGATTTAAGGTACAAGACTATAGTCTATAGGTCTCACATTCTATTTTATACCGAAGAAGCAAATAAGCAATGCCACAGCCTGAAATAACGTTCGAACGTCGGACGTTTTCTGATCAAAAATTATAGTTTTTCCACCAAATGCTCAATTTATCGGACCCTTTGTCTGGACAAAACAAAGCAATCAGTTTTCTTCAAAGTCAGAGTTAAACAAAGACTGCATATGAGCATACCGCAAAGAATGCGGGATTACAGTGTCACAATACAAAACATTTCCATTTTTTGTTCCATTTAATTTAATTACTGTTTGACGGGAATTACCCAAAGGAGGCTGATATCTGACTATATTTGAAAATTTCCGATCAAATTTAATTTTGACCCGACTTTTTCCCGGAATATTTTAACCGTTATTTCAGACCCGGAATATATCATTAGTTCCATCCCCAAGAAGACGACATGAAATGGATTTGTTTACGAAGCAAAATTCCTTAGTTCTATACTGTAGCTGTAAGTGGTGTATACGAACCTCAATTTCGGATATTCTTCAGCAAAATCTCTTGATTTTCTTTTGTTATATTTTGATACTTGTATTTTCTTGCAAATCACAGGAATGTTACTCCAAATACCTTTCCAAAGCTAAAAATATAACAACGTATTGTAGCACTCACAATATGCGTAAAGACCTCAACGTCATGTTGAAAATATAGCATTGTCTATGGACGATTTTATGTTTTTGTCAGGGGTGGAAAAAATAGGCGAGCACGCGAGTAGCGCTCGCACGAAATTCTTCAACAGCCGCAGGAATGTTTTTAGGTTAATTTGAAAATTTGAAGAAAGACTCATTATATACATAATTATGTCTCACTACGGGCTTAATTTGCTTTACAAGTCATGGTTGACAGGAAATTTGCAATATTGTCGAATGTACAACCTCGCTGGCTGATAGTTTTATCTCACAAGAATCGAGATCGCCCCTCGTTACAAAATAGGCTGATCTGAACTGACGGACTAGCTACTTTGCTGGACTACTTATAGTAACTGTACTACATCATTACGCTCTGCATGTAGTAAAGTTTCTATTTGGTCAAAGGCTACAAGCAGTTGAACTGTTGAAGCAAGATTTAAGCCCGCTTCGGCTGCGCCATTGCTCTATTGAGCTATTTCAATTTGTAACTTTTTCTGGGTAAGTGATAACCGGCGATTGCTGCGAGCCTACGAAAACAAATAAACACAAAATAGAAAACTGTTGTTGCCGTTAGATACCTGCCAACTGCCAAGAAATGATTCTTTAGTTTAAAACCATGCTCACGAGACAGTATGTATGTGCATTTTAGGCTACAATTTATAGCTAGATAATCCTAGGTTTGACATATTCATAATCTGCAGGTCTGCAGGAAATGTGTTATCTTCAGGCTGTGCTCGAAGGAAGAAAATTTTTTCCACCACTGGTTTTAGTTATATATTAATTATGCATGAAAGTTGTAGGTCACGTGTTCCTAAACACATGGCCAGTAGACTTGTAGTTGTAGGTCACGTGTTCCTAAACACATGGACAGTAGACTTGTAGTTAATGTTTGAACACTTGCTTTTTGGCCGCCATGTTGGTACACAGAATTGCGCCGAACTGAAATATAGCTGAATTTCAACCCAAATGTGTTGACCATTTCAAGGTTGGACTAGACATCACTTCTTAACCTTAACCAAGTATTTTAAAACCAAATCGTGTGTTAACAGCTATTGAAAATAATGCTGACGTCAGCAATACTTTTAAACTCTGTAACTCAAGGAGAAGTAATTTCGCCAACTCAAAACCTTTGGTGATTCGTAATTACAATATATAGAAAATGTGTAAGACAACTAGCTTTGTAGCTTTCGTATTTTGTGAACATCTTGAAAACTATCTATTACAAGAAGTTTGAGCGGAATACAAATCTGACAGTTTGTGAAATCGTATACAGTCAGAGTTGTATATAAATACCGCAATGCGTTGCAGAGTGGGCGAAGGCGGGGAAGTGAAAGATTTTATCTATTGTCATGCTTACATCTGAATCTCCTTTTGTTTCTAGTTTATCTTTAAAAGTCACTTCATCCGCTTCAATCCAAGAATTTCTAGACTGGATATCACGCAAATCACGACCTGAAATTGTTTATGACAAGAAAATAAAGCCATGAGTTCCTTGTAGATTTGCACGGCGTGTACTACAGTTGTATGTACCACAGAATACCGCAAAAATTTACATGTTCCATATCTTTTGTCAAATATATGTAATGTGGCTTCTTAATATTTATTAGTATAGTTTATCGATATATTTTTTCTTCCTGGGGGTTTTTGGGCTAGATTTCATAGACTTCAATATTTTTTTTAATTGAACATTCTGTGGAACAAACTCTAATGTACCACAGAATACCAGTGCGGAGATAAATAAGCAACGGTTTATCAAATTGTACCAGGATTTGGTGTGTCATGTTGTGTGCTAATACTGTATTGATATTTCTAACTTAATTTAGTGAAAGGTAAACACTAAAATCATTACAGCATACCAGTGGTGTAACCAAAGTATACCAGGTTTATCAATAATTTTGAAAAATTCAGTTTTTCAATGGTAAAATTGATTCCTCGGTGTGATTCCTGTATAGTAATAATGCTGTGTTGCATAGAAAAAGTAGTGATCAACATAAATTATACTGGTTTGCAAACTTATTTTTAAACTTTCGAATTTTACAGGCATTATGCGGGAAAAAGTATTAAAACACATAATATTTTTGTGTTAATCCTGATTATTTGAAGAATGTTATGAAAATATTCATTTTTTTTTTTATATCTCAAATTAACACTAAAACTAATGTATATCACAAAAATAGTATATATAGTATTTCCTCTCCAAATTTTATAAGATCAATAAATAAGACTGGTATTCTGTGGTACCGTGGTATTCTGTGGTACATACACCTGTAGTGTTGACTTATATTTTTGCGGAAAACACTACGTTTATTTATTTCGCAAAGTCTTCGAACCGTAAACCCGGATCTTCATTGCTACAAGATCCGGCGTTAAAAGTCAAAACCTTCGCGATATAAATAACAATGGTGTTTTCCACAGAAACAAATTAATATGAATAGGACAATAGCTATATTTTCACCATGTACATTATTAACAACGAAGTACTTACTCCTGTGGAAATGTTTGTTTGCTAAAGTAAAATAAGAGAAATATATTAAAAGCAAAACATAAATCACTGTTCTATGCATGATTACTATATATTACAAAGTTAATAATTTCTGTACTGATATTTTTGTTGTATTTACTATATACATGCAAGTTATATCTGGCCATACAGGCATACACCTGAATTGCAGCAGCATGCAGATCTGCTGACATGGACGGAAATCATGTGATGAACTGTTCGTATGCGAAATTGATATAAGCCAATATGCCAACCTCGTACCCAGGTTCTTTCCAGGAAAGAGCCTGGGTACGAGGTTGAGCTATGCCGATTTTCGCGTCATTCGATCATCGCGTTATATCCATTTGTTTGTGCGCATTTTGTAACACCTTTAGCAGAGTTGCTTTGACCTTTAAAATCAGCACAAAACAATGCACTGGTAATACTTTGACTTAACAAAGCTTACGTTTGTAAGGGATTTTCTTTAGGTCCTGTCCACATTCTTTCGCTAATGCTAGAATTGAATAGAATATAACAATATACAGTATATAGCAACGGCATGTGAATGGGAGGAAAACTTTAAAAAACAAAATTTATCTTGCATATTCTGCACTGATATTATATACTAGTTTGATAAAATACATAGAAATATCACCTTTAAACATATTTTGGTATTTAACTTTGGCTCTGTCTATAGGCGTTTCTTCAAGTTTGTTACATTGTGAAACATTGGCTCCTTTCTTAATGAGTTCCTGCAAAAAGAATAATCTGTTAGGAACGTTCAACAAAACGTAAAATAACACTGTTGGGTCACGGGAATAATTATTCCCACAACGTAAAGTGAGGAGAAACAAAAAATTGAAGAGCTGTAAATCACCAATCGAACTTTTAAGCTGGTAGCTCAATAAAAAGTGCTGACTGTGAAGCAGAAAATAACACCAGATAGTTCTTAATCATTGCTACAAAATGACTTTTCACACTTTGAGCTTCATTATTTTTCAGTTTTAAATATAGTATTGTTAAAGCTCTGCATTGAACGGAAAATATATTACTGTAAAGAACGGTAAACATCAGTACAATACAGTGAGAATACGCTTCGATATATACACAAAACCTGCATGCTGCTGTGTAAATCGCAAAGCATAGCCACAGAGGCATAGCTCAGGGAAAATGTTAGTTGAGTTAGAATAGTACGAGAACATGGACGTGTACGCATGCGCATATTCAAATTGAACACTGAACCCATTGATATTGACGGGCAGTATAAGTGAAGTTTTAAACCCACAAAAAGTGAATAACCTTGAACTTCTCATACAGTTGAAAATCCACATTATTTGTCTGGAGTGAAAATCGCAGACGGCATCAAAACTCGACTTCGAACGGAGGTTCTAGGTTTTTCTGATGCAGCCGAGAATAACGAACATTCGTACATGCTAACTTCAAGTCAGAATTCACCGTGACAACGAGTGCTGGTAAATATTAAACCCGGATAAGATCTTGTTACAACTTAATTACTTGGTCAATCAGCTATCTCTCAAATAAAATATTGGGTGAGTAATGCATGTCCTAATAGCTCATCTTGATACATGAGATGTTCAACCGTTTAATATGACCGACCAGAAGGACAAGCTGAACGAGCATAACTGAACATGCATATGGCCAGGCAAATCCTTGAAGATGCAACGTTTCGAACTGCACAAACGCGAATCGTATGTTCGTGAACTGCAGAACAACCATATAGAACGCAACCTAAGGACGAACAGACTAGCGCGAAGCAACTGAATATATACCTGTAAGATTCAGAGATGCTTGGAGTCAAGTGGAACAAGCAACAAGACACCTCAGTTGAGCGTAATACTTCACAAAGAGGAAGTTCAGCCTACGGGACGAACTGGTAAAGTCAGCAAGGGAAACAAAAAACCTGAGAAATCTGACTGTGAATCGTAAAGAGCTTGAGACACACCACTAAAGGAACACCTTGGAAGGAGGAGGAAGAGATAACGCCTGGTTAACACCAAGTACCACAGTCAAATACACGTCACCAGGAAGAAATCGATGCACGTACATGCCTTGAACGATACATCAACGACAGGTATTGCTGGAAAGAACCTGGAAACGAGGTTGAAGGTGTATAGTGAATGGTACAGTACGTAAACCTTCTGGTACAACTTCGCAATTAGTAGCAGCCAAAAGTCGTCTCGCCAAGAAAGGTCTAACAATACCCAAACTTGAAATGAGAAAGGCTGGACCGTACTTAAACAGTTACACACAAACTGGAATACTGGGTTTGGTGGATAACCCAAGTGAGTAGATATATACACAATTTAAGACCTAACCAGGAACGGTTGCGAAAAATGCAACACTAGGTCCACTGGTCCCTGCGATTCCGGTGCAGCGCTCTAACCAACTGAGCTACAGAGGCCAGTTGCTGAGCTGTAACCGTAAGTTCTGTATATATAGGTTATCGGGTGTGCGTGTTGTGATAAGGTAAACTTCAAAGATCTTTTTGCACTTCACTTGGTTGAACTAGAATACTGCCAGAGGACCTAGTGTTGCATTTTTCGCAACCGTTCCTGGTTAGGTCTTAAATTGTGTATATATCTACTCACTTGGATTATCTACCAAACCCAGTATTCTAGTTCAACCGATCTTTGAAGTTTACCTACACACAAACTGGTTGGTTACCAAAACTGCTTATCAACGAACCAAATGCCCTGGATAGTATTCCAACACCACAACTATTCAGATGGGTTGAGAGGACTGTGGCCACACACAATGACGAGACAGACACCAATACTCATTCAACAACACAAGATAATTAGGCCATGCCCCATGCTCAAACAACTAAAATATTACTGTTGTTACTTGTTAAATCTCCTATCAGGTACATGTAACTGGATTTGGAATTCTTACATGGACAAAGCTTGGCAAAGTTTTGTTGGATGTTGAAAGGCAAATGCTCAGAAATGTTGAAGATGATCCAGAGTTTCTCATGGATGTGTTATTAAGCACTGGCAATGTTCCTACACCAGCACACATGTCACTAAAGCCAGAAGAGGAAATTTGAACAATAAGCAAACATGGTTTGCAAAAACAAAATGATGGCCCTGTGGTGAAAGGATTGGTGTGGTGAAAGGATTGATGTGGTGAAAGGATTGATGTGGTGAAAGGATTGGTGTGGTGAAAGGATTGATGTGGTGAAAGGATTGGTGTGGTGAAAGGATTGGTGTGGTGAAAGGATTGGTGTGGTGAAAGGATTGGTGTGGTGAAAGGATTGGTGTGGTGAAAGGATTGGTGTGGTGAAAGGATTGGTGTGGTGAAAGGATTGGTTGTGGCAAAGATGGCAAAAAAAGAAATTTGACACATTTATGAGATACATGACGAGGATAAGATATAAACAGAAACATTAAAACATAATCATACAGTAGAGAAAGAGACTCTTATTAAATGTTGACAATATTAAATATACAGTATATGTTACATTGCTGACTGTCATATAATCACAAATATGCATGTAGATTGTAGTCCAGCATATATACATGTATGGGGGGTATGTATTCAAGACACACCAGTATGTGAGCTGAAAACTAAAAATTGGGTTTTTGTGAGGAGCTCAGGAGCTAACATATAGCAATTTCTGTCATTCTAATTACCCATATTAAACATATATTATTTTTGCATTGCATTGAAGCAATACAATATCTTTTACAGAGATATTTTTGGCATGCTCTTCCACTCTCACTTTTGATGATACATTAATTAGTTCATTCCAATTATATTCACTGAACCTGTCTTTCATAGGTCTGTCTCTTACAGAGGCAATCAAAATTCACTTTTGTTCGATCAGAAAGTCAGTCGCAGAAAGGAATTTACATGCAACATTACATGGGTTGGTTGTACAGGTTGGACAGCACTATCCATCGGATCCAAAAATGATTTTCCAGTCTTTGTAACAATTATGCCTGAAAACCTGTGAAACTACTGTATAAGTTTGGGAAAATAGCTACTCTCTAGCCATTGTGCAACTGGTCCGCAGTTCTACTTGTATATAAAACTGCATGTGTACTATGGAAAAATGTGTTCTTTTTCAAAAAGCAAACACAAGTCAACTCACTAAAACACTTTTCTTTGATGAGAAAAATTGTGTGGAATTAGAAAGAGATGGGTGAATGATATAAATTGGCTATGAAAAACATTGTGTGTTTTTTTGTTTACACAATGTTAGGAATGTAATCGTACCCCTGAATTTTTTATGCAAAAATGTGACACGTTATTTCGGGCGAGAGGAAGCATCCACAGTTTTGGCAATACTTGCCTATTTTCTGTTTGTATTATGTACTTTTGTTGTGCTCAAAATATTTATCAACCTATCTTTGCAAAATTTGCAAGTTAAGTCGAGTAAAACAATAAAATGACAATTTGACAAAACGTGAGCATCAGGCAAACCAATCATTGGTTTTCTCGATTTATCGGTTCTTGAAAAATTGGTATCGGTTCTTGAAAAATTGGTATCGGAAATCGGCTCTTTTTATTATCGGCTCATCTCTTTAGAACCATAATACCACACACAGCATATTGAAGTTTGAGAGCAAAGTGAATCTTTATTATTTATGTATTAGTACTTGGGTAAAGACACTCACCCGACAAATTTCTTCATAACTCCAAAAGCAGGCATAATGAAGAGGTGTATTACCATGTTCATTTGCAATATTCACAAATGCATTTAGATTTAACAACTACAGTAAAAAAATATGTTATAATTATGACTTGATCTGATGGCAATGGGAGTGACAGACCGTCACTATAGACACCACGATAATTTTTAAAAGCTGTAGAGCAAAACCTAATTTACTGAGCAACAAATTAGTAACAATTTGCAAAGAATTAGTTCTGTTTTTAACTTATATAGCCCATTCTGGCAGTCTGCACAGATGCACCCCACTTTAGTATTTTACTCTGTCTAATGCCAGAAGATTTTACTTGTCAGTGGTAGGGTACTGCCAGTTAATGGGTTAACAAAACTATCTGCCAGAGTCTCTTGTTAACCCATTAGCTGCAAATGTGTCCAGATGCACCCTACTTTAGTATTTTACTCTGTCTAATGCCAGATTTTACTCATCAGTGGTAGGTACTGCCAGTTAATGGTTAAAAAACCTGATAGCTTAATATTTTAGAAATCTGCAATGGTGGTTGATGGCAAGCAAACAATTCACTATTCACAGGCATAAATATTTAACAACGAACTTTCAATGGTGGCTAGACTGCAGAATTGGGAAGTGTTTGAAAATACCTCAGGATGAAGCACAGAAGCTAAAAATCCAGGGCAGGTGCGCAAAACAGGTCCTCTGAGGGACACCTGATGAGGCAGTCAAAAAGACAAGTGATATGATCTAATGGGTATTAAAAACAATGTAGATAAGAGGTTTTGGAACAGAATAAAGTGTGAAAAATATTAACAGCTGTTGTTTGTTCCGCTGCTTCAACCCTACAAAAAACATAATTGAAATCCACACTGTTGAACCGACATGTTGCAAATATACTTGAAAATTTGAATATATGGAATACTGATTTGAAGTATGTTTACTGCAATTTTCGATGATAGTATATATTATACATATACTACAATTATGATAAGGCTATTTACATGAAACATGATTATTATAAACAGATAATTGGTTACTATATTAAATAAGAATTCGTGTCAGTTATTTAGAACGAACCTTTGTAACAATTGCTTTCTGTCCCTTTTTCACAGCGCAGTGTAATGGAGTGTCTCCTCCGTTGTTTAGATTATTGATTCTCGCTCCTCGGGCGACGAGAATGTCAAATATTGCTACCCATCCTTCTCTTGACGCCCAGTGGAGTGGTGTAAAGCCGTGATCATCACTATAAAAATGTCAAACAAAAATAGAACATTTCAGACGGTCACATATTTATATTGTTTGAATATATCTGCGAAATATGTCTACCATGACAGAATATATATAAAAAAAACACAACAGAATGGTACAACTAGTATCAATCTTTAAACACGGTGACAGACAATCCTACAAAGAGTACAAACCCTTGGTTAAGATCATTTGTGGTTTCTTCGAGCCATTGCTTCACAAAACGTAGGTTTCCCTCACGGCACGCCGAGTAAATATCTTCCATTTTAATTGTTAAAACGCGGTTTATGTCTTATTTTCAAAGTTTAAACTTTCAGAGTTTTGAAAAACCACAAATTGTAAATAACAGACATTTTTAGGCGGCTTCCACAGTTATTTGTATGGTATGAAGGATTATATATCCACAAAAATCCACAACAGGATATGTGAGTACAAAACAAAAAGACTGGGAACTAGTCACTTGAATTGTGGAAAAGAACTGTGGAAATTTACTATATAAAAGCACCAAAAAAAACAGAACGAAAAAAGCACAGAAAAGCGAATGTTGGCCAAACGGATCGCAGGATACTCAAATTTACACAATTTCACTACTGTGTTCACATAGGATACCTGAAACTGGAGAAATTCAATACAGCTAACATGTATGAACAAATGGCACTGAACAAATTTGTTTTAATTGTTTACAGTCATCACAGCAGCCAGAAGAGAGACTATAACAGCCCTTTGGTCCTATACACATTCACGTTTGGATCTCAGACAAATATAAACCCAACACTTTCATACAAGCAGCCCATGAATATATTTGTACATATAAATGCAGCCTTAAATGTACAAGTTAGTGTCATTCATATCTTTTCTGTATTCTCAAGTGCTGGTCTTTCATAATAAACACACATCCAGACTAAATCTGCTTAGCATAGAAGCATATTAGGGCACATTATGCAATGAATAATTTTAAAATGTATCAATATTCAGAAAATCAATATTTTATTCCCTGTATGCTGATTATGATTAGCCAGTATCATTTATAGCCAAATAATTTTGATCAAGGTTTTAGGTTCTAAGTTCAGCATCATAGTATGTTAACTATTTTGGCCTATTTTCATGATTTCCATATAAGTAGCATACAATCATTAAATCTATATTTATTAATAAATACACAATAATCATGCTTTTGCACATGAAAATTTTCATAATTTGTTAACAAGGTATTTGACAGTTCTAACTATGTGCTATTTCAACAATAGATAACATGTTTTCTGCCTTTCCATTCAAAATAAAATCTGTTAGTATATTTCTTGGGCACATGTTGATGTTTTGATATTTTAGGTGGTGGAGCCAATTTCTTTCTAATATCTTCAATGTTCCCGCCTCTTTCTTTCATTTCAAGAACTGTTAACATACGTTTCTTTAACTCAATGGCAGCTTTAGAAACCAGGCTCTTGTCTGACGTTTTTAAGATATAGTTATCAAATCCTCCAGCTCTATCTATTGATCTCATAGCTGATGTTGTCATTTCATATTTCAATTTTTCTTCCAGTATTTCGCTGTAATATGTCTTGCGTTGAACGTTTGGTTTCCATACTTTCTTTGTTTTTTTCTCTGAAAAGGTCGGCTTATATCCAAACATTAAACCTTTTCCATCGTATATACCTTTATGAGCTCGTGGAGGAATAATTTTGCCGTATAAAATACAACGAAAACTTAAAAACACCATTGCTGTTATATCTTCTAACCTTGCCAGAAATGGATGGACAGAGTTCAGTATAGATTTCGTACATCACGTATAGACGATAATCTTGTGCCGCTGACTTGTCTGACCGGAATGCGAATTTACAAAAAGCAACAGGTGGGAATTTCGCCAGCGCTGGTCAACAAATTGCGGGCGCACGCGAAATATTTTTTTAAAATTGTTAAAATGAACAAAAACAAGTTTTTGTGTGTTTTTTTGGCCAGAAAACAGTGGATGTATCAGTATTAAAATACTTTTCTACAAAGTTTATGACAAAATGAACAGGAGGAAAGAAATTGGACTGAAATCAGAGAAATATAAAGGATATTTTTCTACGACGGAACATGAGCGAAATTTTACTTTGTTCGAAGATGCTAGTTGTCTTGGCTTCGTAAACATATAAAATTAGAAAGTTTAACTTACGGTGGGTTTGAATTTCATTTTTCAACACATGTTTCTATACAAAAATTGCTATAAATCGGCATTTTTCAAAAAATACGAAAATGCCAAATTTTCAACTTAAGATTGCAAAAAATCTAGTCGAGAGCCTCAAAACGAGACTATCCTTAAACGATAGTTTGAACCTTTCTTAATCCCTTAATCAAAGTAATTTAGATATAAAAATTCGGACTAATACCAAAAACGGCGACACTATTTATGTGATCTGAAATTGTTCACAAAAGTACCTTTGAAAATGCTACCAGAAATTCCATGTTTATATTATTCTTGCTTGTTAAAGCGATTTGGTTGAGAGATTAAAGCCCATTGATTCCAGAAAAATGGACTGTTTTGAAATCACATGAATATTTTGCTCTTTTTCTCCAATATAGTAAATAGTAATTCAAGGTGTTAAAATCAGCACAGTAAAATGATAAAGAAATAAAATATTTCAAAATTTTGTCGAGAGCCTCAAAACCAAATACGGTTTAAAATACCCCTAATAGCATATACATTATATTGGGGAAGAATTTGTTTACATCAAAATTCGGGCTAGTACGAATTTTGGTGGTTTTCTGGGATTTTCCGTCGAATTCCGAGAGTCTCCGATCTTTTCCGATACGTATAAAGATGTTTCTTTAGCAATTTTTAAATTTTTAAAAGTTATTATTCATTTGCTTGCACTCTCAGTCAATCAATCAATTAAATAATTTCGGTTGGTAGAAAAAACTAGGTCATAATGTGTAAGAATCGCCCAATCTCGTACCCAGAGCCATTGAGTACAAAGGCTCTGGCCACATGAGTTGGAGAAATTAATCTGATTGGTCAATCTAAGACCTATGGGATCCATACCCCCTGTGGCTATCCTGAGCGCGGCCAATATATTTTGTATAGGAGTGAACACGATATTTTTGCCTAAAAATGTTGTTTCTTTTGACGATTTTTTGTTGATATTCGTCGTGAATAGTTGTGATAGAATTAAGAAGTTGTTTATGAAACACTTCGTGTCATTTGAGGAAAAGAATGGACTTCTTTATGGCAATAATTGGAAATTATTTTTGACTCTGAGTTTGACATGTGACCTTTCTCTGATTTCAATGGAGTTTTGACTGTATTTGTATGTTTTAAATGTAATTATGTTATTAAGAAGAGAGAGGAAATTCATGTGTACAAGATTGACAAGTGTACTGAGATTTTTGTACAAGATGTGGGATTTATTTATTGAACTGTGAATACATATTATACATTATGAATTATGGTGTTTGAACTTTGACAATATGACTAGTTGGCAAAAAACAGAATTATGCAATGATGTTATGGATAATTAAATATGTGGCAAAATTTGTATTTGCAGTTTAATACTCTAGACGATATGGTATATATTATAATCATGATCATCAAATAGTTGCATTTGAAATTGAGCTTCATGGAAGTAATTAGATGTCTTATCCAGACTGCAGAGTATGGCACTTTTCGACAAGATCTTGGGTGCGCAATCAGGCCACACCTGAAGTGCGGTGTGCGCAAAACTACCTAAAATTTCTCAGGTGCGACTTGAAATGCATATGCGGCACAAAGGAAAATGAAAGGAAAAAATTTCATGCAGGATCAAATTCGCAAAAAAGAAATTCATGCAGTGCGAAGTAAATTATTCTGTCCAGAGGGGATAGACTAAAAAGCTGTCACTAAAATGCAGGAAATCAAGCCACAGAGAATCAAGAATTTTCTGGGGAGGGCCCCAGACCCTCATGCACTTTACCACCTCTTGGCCAGGCCCCTTTACATTAACGGTCCCCCACTGAAGAATTCTTAAGGCCCTGTTATTCCATGCATGCCTGCTTTATTTGCTCATGTTCCAAATTTCAATCAGAGTTTTCATAATGGAAAAATTCATGCACAAAATTTTAGTGCCAAAATATTTCTGCAAAGCCAAAGCAGCCAAAAAAAAATATTGTGCATGGGAAAAAAGTCCTCCTCCTCATCACTTTTCTAATGTTCCCCCCTAAGTGCGCCATTGTTATTGCATTAATTTATCTTGGGTGTGCCGCTGCCATACTCTGCAGCCTGGTCTTAAACTTACAGTGGTGGGCACTTTACAAAATATTGGGGGTACCCAACCTGCTGTTGCTACCAATTTCAATCTTAAATATATTTGACACAATAGAATTTCAGATTGTTAGAAAACATTGAGGGGATGGGTAGTCCCATTGTCCCCTCTGCTAGTGTCTACAACTGGTCACCAGCTACGACTAGGTCTCTGGTTCTAGGTGCACTCAAGCCTTGTAGACTTTTTGGAAGCAAGACTAACTAAACATGTTAAATGGCAAGCTATAAAGCTTGTACACCTTTGACAGTATACCTAGCATAATACAAGATGCAATTTTTAAACACCTTTATTTATTTCAACCATGTCTACATGCATAATGGTTTAATTTAGTCATTTTACACATTAACCATCAATATACTCCATAAATGAGCCTTGTATTGTTATTTTACTTTGTATAGCACCAGACATTTTGTAAGGTGAGATTCTGGTGTGTGGGTTAAGCCTGGTTATAATACTAGCAATTTTGTCAGCAATTTTTCTCCTGATGTATGCAAATAGTGGATTTACAAACAAAAGCTCTAGTGTGTGATCAAATATGGGATGGAATTTGCATCTACACTTCTATGTGTTCTTGGCCATTTGTTTGATGAGGAAGAAAAAATTGCCAACACAATTTCTAGTTTGAACTATGCTTTAACCTAACTACCTATTGCCTGCATATATTTTAACCCCTTATTAACCCATTAACTGGCAGTACCCTACTGCTGACAAGCAAAATTGTCTGGTGTGAGGCAGAGAAATACTGAAGTAGGGCACATTGCCAGCTAATGGTTTAATCTCCAATGCCCCTTGACCCCAATGTTCCAATTCCTTTATTATTTCATATGTAAAATGCCAGGCTATTTATTGGACAGTCCGTCCAGAATACACAAATCTATAATTTTAACTCCAGACTTATATTTCCATTGTTTATATCACTCATCAGCATCATAAAACGTTTTGTTTAATATAGACAGTCCAAGGCATATCTGAAAGAAATTTTAAATTAAGGTTATACATTCAATCATGAACACACACAGTGACACACATTGGTATAGTAGCTTTGGTCATAACTTTATTGAAGAAAATCCCTCTATTTTACCAAGGGGAAGTAATAATTTAACCCATTGAGCTGCAATGTCATTTTACTCTGTCTAATGCCAGATGATTTTACTTGTCACGGGAAGGGTCTTGCACATTAATGGGGTTAAGCTGGAGCAATGTTATTTCTAGGTATGATAATCATCAGGTATGATACCAAACATCAAATTAGTGGATCCAGTATATTTATAGTTCTAGGTATGATAGTCATCAGGATACCAAACGTCAAATTAGTGTGCCAGTATATTTATAGACTTTATAGCAATCTGCTGTAATATAATTATGATATTTGAACAAATGTAACAAAATATATCTCATACATTGATACAACCAGGGTTGTGCAACAAGTAACAAGCAATGTTTTCATTAAAGAATGGTCAAATTCAATAGAGCAGAATACTATTAAATTATTCATACATACAAAAATATTAAAGATACTTACTTTATAGACACATCGGAGAGTTTGGAAGGAAATTGTAGCCACTTGAGACAAAAGATTTGGTTGATGAGTGTTGACATGTGTACAAGCTGGTGTTTCAATCATCTCAAATTACATGTAAAACGGAAATATCACATACACTCGATGTCCTCAGTATCACACTAACTGCGAAGAACATATTTTAATGCTTTCGACTTGAAAAATTCCAAATTTATTCATTTTTTTTCAAGTAAAATATCGATCTCACTCCTCTTGAAAATATTATTGACGCGCACGAACTTCTCGGAGAATGAGTACGAAAAACACAACTGCGCAGGTCACAAAATACCGGATTTTTCCGATATTTTCTAATTAACTCAACCCATGTGGCCAGAGCCTTTGTACTCAATGGCTCTGGGTACGAGATTGAGAATCGCCCGGAAATTCAATAGCCGAGTTTACTCGCCCCAGGTCTAATTTCTAACAACCGCGCGAAATCCGACGCATGCTCAAACAAAATTCCCACCTGCTACAAAAAGCACCAATAGAAAACATTGAAGTGATCATGTGACTACTGAAGTCGTTGTCTGGTAAATTCAAACAGTTTTATTTGCAATTAGTTTGAAAATTTTTATTTACGAAGAAATTTTTAAGGTTTTACTCGTGAATCGTCACTGGTTAAAAGTTAAAGCTCAATATGGACGTTGATCAGTAAGTTTGTCTGACCTTTATTCTCACTGCCGTTGATTCAATATAGTTTATTCCATGTAGTTTGTAGCATTTATTTTAATGGTGTCGGGGGATCTGGTGTAAACAGAATTTCTGTCCATTTGTGTCCATCGGCCATCGGGGATAAACAGAATTCCTGTTGATCTGTGAACACTTGAAGAGATAAAATGTATATTAGGGCCTGTATGTTCATATAAACCTATATGTCCCGCCTACCTATGATCTTGCCTTCTAGTAATCGTACTATAACCAGTATAACAGTTTACAGATCTCGTTCATATAAAAGCGAAATGGTCTGCTTGCCAAGATCCCTGCTGTATTTATGTATCAGTCAATTCCACCTGTGCCCATCCCCCCCCCCGGGCCGACCCCCTGGCATTGACCATATTTAGAAAGACTGTGGCTAAATTCCCACCCCGGGGAAAGGCATAGTGTGCTAAAGCCCCGCGCCCGGGCAAAAAATGTTGGGCTATATCCCCACCCCCGGGCTGTAGTTTGAGGTCCTGCTAATAGTAAAATTAAGAAGAGAATGCTAGTTGTACAAGAATTGTCTTGCAGCCATTTACACACAAAATCGACGTCTTTCCCTTTAAAATAGACGAATTCATATTAGGGACGGGAAACTCGTCTTAGACGGAAACTTCGTCTGTGAAAACCCGTCTGAATATGAATTTAAGGACGGATTTAAGACGAGTTTCCCGTCTAGATGGGATTCCGTCTAACTTTCCCGTCCCGCTTGACGGAAAGTTGACGGGAAAGTTGGACGGGAAACTCGTCTGCCCCCGGATTCATATTAGACGAGTTTCCCGTCTAAGACAAGTTTCCCGTCTAAGACGAGTTTCCCGTCCCTAATATGAATTCGGCTAATCACTCAACGATAAAACATGGTCGGCAATGTGGTCCGCCATTTTTAGCTTGCATTCCCGGGGAAAAGATCCCGGTAATGGTTGCTAAGTCTCCACCCCCGGGCCGTACAATATTTGCGATAGCCCCACCCCCGGGATTAAAAAAAGGGCGACTGCCCGGGAGTGGCCCGGGGGGGGCATGGGCACAGGTGGAATTGACTGATACATTAAGCCAAGACCATAGGTAGGCGGGATGAAACATGAAATCGTTGCAAACCAAAATTTCTGATTTTGCTGTTTTATAATTTGATAATTTTTACTTAAGATGAAACATGAAGTCGTTGCAAACCAAAATTTCTGATTTTGCTGTTTTATAATTTGATAATTTTTACTTAAGCCCCAGTCAAACAAGGATGAGAGTTAAATAAATGAGAGTTGCAACTCTCACTCGCGTTTGACCGCCAACTCTCATCAAGTTTGAGCTTGTTCAAATTTTGATGAGAGTTTTGCTCGTTTGACTGCATGGTCATGAGAGTTCCATAAGATTTTAAACAACTATAGTCAGACTAGTGTTTTGCACTTTCTATAAGAATTATCTTAATAACAAAAAAAACACATTATTCTCAGGGCTCCGTTTCGCGTGCTAAATTATATCTGTCGCGGACTCTCATGCAACTCTTGTTCTCATTTGACCACGGCAAGAGAGTTGAGAAAACTCACATACAAACTCTCGCCAACTCTCATCCTCGTTTGACTGGGGCTTTAATAGAAGTATGAAATTATATGATGCTAAACAATGCTTTTTCTTGCAAATAAATAGGGAAATATGCCAAATATGTGTTGTGTGACTGAAATGTAGCACTAATTACAGAACTAGTTTAACAAGTTTTGCTTAACAAGTTTCGGTGTTAATAAGCATATAAACAATCTAATTTATAACTTTTAAAGACCAGGGATGGATCCACCGGGGGGGTGCGCACCCCCCCAAGGATTGGCCAAAGGGGGTGCAGGGGGGGTGCAAATTTGAACAAAAATTATATTATGAGACAAAATAAGAGACAGTAATTTGAGACTTTGAGTAATAACTAATAACATGGTGATAAGTGAATAACAATTCAAAATATAGTCAATCACGACTAGCAACTTCCTGCAGTCACTACAGTGCAATTCGACGTGGCTTTTCATTAAAAATCTTAATCACATTCCCAATATTTTGTGTAGATTCAAACGTAGTGAGTAGTCAGACCACAGAATAGAGACTAACCAGAAGTCAAATAACTCTGTTGTTCAAATATTAGAAATCCGTCGCCCAGATTGCAGGAAATGCCATTTCCGAGGTTCTGGAATTCAAAAATTTCCCGGGGGGGCATGCCCCCGTACCCCCTAGCAAAGACGCGCCAAAGGCGAGTGTCGCGACTTCGGCGCGAAACACCTAACTAAATCACCCCTGGCACCCCCCCTATCAAATCATGCTGGATCCATCCCTGTTAAAGACACTGTGTATTCCACATTTTGTGTTTCTTTATCAGATTATTCACTCCCACTTTTCCATGCTTGGGAAGTTAAAATTTGTGATAACATGTGTTCTTGGTTGATCAGGGGTTAAGATTGTCCATTAATCCATGCAGTGGCATTCTGTGTTTCAGCTGGATTTTACTACATCCCGGGCGTTCTTTGTCAGTGCCTGCTGATTATCAGCGGTATATGATGATAACATTGAGTGTTTCCAGAGGAGTGTTTCCTTGTGTTTCCTGTTTCCTTCTGGGTTAGGGTTGGGTTGGGGTTAGGCAATGAGGTAGGAGTAAGGATCAGAAGGAAACATTAGGAAACACAAGGAAACACTCCTCTGGAAACACTCAATGTTATCATCATAAACCGCTGATAATCCTAATTGTGATTGCGGGCACTGACAAAGAACGCCCGGGATGTAGTAAAATCCGTTTCAGCTTGGCATAGCAGTCTCAGACTGATAATTTTTTCTCTCCTTAGTCTTGGCTTATATTTGGGCCCCCTGCCAACACGCCACTGGCACATTGAGCTGTTGACATCTCAAGCTGAAGCCTGACCATCAATGTGAGCAAGTGTGAGCATGGCAGGAACTTATACTCGAAAATTGTTTACCTAACACTGGGAGGAAATAAGGGCAGCCCAATAAACACAACTTGTACGAGAACAGCAAATTTACAGAGCAGTGCCCAGCTTAGTGTTGCTTGACTGTATAAATGTCCCTAATATAGTGAAACTCAAAATATAGCCTTTTTTCATATTTTGATAAAATATAACAGATGACAATTAATAATATACTGTCAGTGACAACCTGGAATAAATTAAGTTTTAATAAATCGATCTGCACATTGCCTATGAGTCTATGATGTAATGGGCTATTTAGATGTCTGAAATAGAAGTTCTTTGACTTTAATGGTCCTAAACAACTGATATTTCTTGCTATTTGTGAGCATTCTTCATCATGTATTCAGGTCTGCAAATTACTGTCGGTCATCGGACTTTGTCCGGCCAAATTTTACGTTTATGATCGGACATATGACCGATCGATTTAAGCTGGTGAAATATCCAATCTCAAATTGATTTATAACATATTTTCCAACATATTTTGTTAGTTTCAAGTTATTAAAAAAGCCTGCAGGAAATATCAGTCAAAAAGTGATATCAGTCGGAAATAATCGCATTTGCGGTTCGTGTAATATTTTGGCAAAACGCAAACAGCAAACTTTATCAACCGAGGAGAAATTCTAAAAGTTTTGTATAACATAAACCATAACCGTGTTGCATAAAATAGGAGCACGGTTCTTGCACGAGTAGTCTGCCAAAATACATTGTGCTAATCAAACCCCTAGGCCCTAACCCCCGTGACTATATAGATTTCATTTAACGCAGTTATCCGTATTAATATATTTTTTTGCCCAATGAATTCTATATACTGTACACTTTATATAGGGTAACGAACATGGACGTACAGGATCTTAATGGAACAAAAATTGTTCAAGATGGTTTGGTACTTATGGTTGCGGAATTTATGCAAACATTTGAGACGATGTGGGAAGAGATGGGAATCAGTTCATCAGTTCATAAAAACAGACTGGAAGTTATCTTACAATATGTCCGCAGTTTGTTTGTCGATATGATAAATGATGAGAAAGAATTTATGTTAGAATTAAAGTCAAGTATTGAAACATATGAAAGAGAATTACTTGATCTTGCAAACGAACTTGGTGAAGTCCCTTACCAGGTAGCAACCTAGACTGAACCATATCTTTGCCAAACAAAGCGAGCATAGTACCAACGTATATAGTATAGGTTCTATATCAGTCAAATTCAAGCGTCAATTTTACTTTTGTGAACAATTCTGACATATTCTGTACAACACATGTGACGACACGGGCTCACTTACAGATAGCCAAAAATTGAAGCGCAATGCCAATGTCAATTCATTTTTATTAGACAGTAATCGTTTAATCAGCCACGTATCTATATTAGGATAAACTATTTTAACACTTATTCTTACCTTTGTTTTTAACAAGTATATATATATTTTTTGTTAGCATGAAGGAGATATAAAACTTGTCGAACTTGAGAAAACGTTACGAACAAAGTTAAATGATTGGAACACGGTATGATTACGGACAGCTGTATGCAAGCTTCCATTTGGTATATTCTAGTGTTAGGACTGCTCAAACTCTAATAACTATATTACTATATTAAGTTGTTTCTAATTATGACTATATATATATATATATATATATAGTATGGTATTTAGTGTTTGTTTCACATAACATACGTACCTCAAATAACATGGATATAATTTCCTTCCCCTCGCCAGCTATCTTAAATGAATAAGACTCCAGCCCTTGGGACACTGGATGGCGGCTTAAAAGGAGGAAGGAATATTTGATGACATTTATTTATCTACATGAGTTTGAATATGATAACATTTTTACTCAAACATCATTGTTCAAAATGTTCTATATATATATATATATATAGTGTTTTTCCGTCCTTAACTATCACCTCATGTGTTCTTGAGAGGTATACCAGACTGTTAGATGAAGATTAATAACCGTACTACAATTCAAGCAGTTTATCATATAGTTGATGGTGTTTGTGGATGAAATATTCGAACGAAAATTTATATTTTTTTTTTAGACCTAGCCAGGAGCAGTTGCAAAAAATGCAACCTTAGGCCCTCTGGCAAGAATCGAACCTGCATGCGGCCCTGCGATTCCGGTTGGAGCGCTGCACCGGTTGGTTGGAGCGCTGCACCGGAATCGCAGGGCCGCAGGTTCGATTCCTGCCAGAGGGCCTAAGGTTGCATTTTTCGCAACTGCTCCTGGCTAGGTCTAAAAATGTATATACATTTTCGTTCGAATATTCCATCCACAAACACCATCAACTATTATTCCCATCGAACGAAATGCCGAGAAAAATCTTAGTATTTACCCAGTTTATCATATAGTCTAAGCAGGCATTTTATTTTTGTTATAGTAACTAATAATATACATAACGTACAAAAACGTCTATTTTCTAGGAAAAATATCAAAGACTAAAAACTCATAAGGAACTTCAAGAGACTGAAGAAATGCTTTGCAAGAGATTGGCATTACCTGCACATGATGCTGGGATTAAAGAAGTGCCAACAAAACAACAACTAAACGAAATAGAGGAAAACATTAAATATATGGAAAATCAACTGGTGGGTCTCTAGTAATGTTAAAATATAATTTTTTTATTGTAATACAGGAAATACAAACACCAACTGAAGGCAAAATGTTTCCGTTACAAGTCGTATATAACACAGTTTTGGACTGAACATGTATATATCTTGTACAAAATAGGTGTGCCTCTACTCGTGTACATGTTTGAATAAGACCCAATTTGTTTCGTATAAAAGCTGCATTCCAGTTGCGGAAAAGCTTAAAGGTGCTGTAATACGAGCAACAAAATTGCTGCAACTTGCAACAAAAGCTGATTTCAGCGCATGTTAATTAAAAATGTTTATGCATAAGTTACAAAATATGAGAGAACATTCGTAAACATTTTCATTTAATATGCATTGAAATTTTGTTGCTCGTATTACTCCACCTTAAATATACTTAAATTATAATTATGGAACACGTCATGAGTGTGTATTTGTTGAGATACGTGTACTTACGTACGTGTACTTAAAAAAACTCATAACTGGAAATGGCCTTAAGTTGCGAAAGACACAATTAACGCTATTTAATGTTATAAAACAATCAGGGGTTGGTGAAGATGGCATCGGTGTATTGTTTGTACTTTGTAATTTTAGTATTCTGTTTTAGATGGTACGGCCAGAGGGTGTATTGGGTCATCCATTTAGTACATACGACTAAGGGGAGTCAAAATTTTGCGGATTTTACGTACGCCTATTGTTTAATTAACGTCATTTCTATCAATTCCATGGTTCTTTACGTACAATGGGGAGGGAGGGGATTCGAAAATTCGTACGTATACTAAATGGATCCAGGCCCCAGTTATTATTAAAGATTTCGTGATGATAAAAAGGTGATCACTGTTTCTAATTAAACAGGCTCAGGGAATTGAACAGTTCAAGACAATGCGTCTTTCAATTTTCAACCTGTGGGAGGAGCTTGAGAAAGTACCTGAAACGGCATTCGAGAAAGATTTGGCACGTGATGATTCTGAAGCATCGTTTGTATTGTCAAAGAATAACTTGAATGCAATGAAAGAACTCAAAACCAAGGTAACGTCTTCTGTACATATTACATTGACTCGTATATATAGTAGAATCTCCTCTGCGAATGATAAACCATGTTCCACTTGAGTTCAGTAAATATTATATGGAGAGACCAGCTAATAATAGATTCACATTGCTCTCGCAATGGTTTAAACGCTTTCGTAAGCGTGGAAGTAATCACCTGGGACGGGTCATCGTGGACCAGCGAGCGAAATACAAATGAAAACAGCGTGCTCGTGCCGCCATGTATCGATAGGGTAATGTCTTCATCTTGCTGGGTAGCGAGCGTTAGGTGCATTTTTTGTTTTACATTTAGCTTGAGAAACAACAAAAGGAACATTTTGGTAAAGCAGCTCGCCTTCGTGAGCAGTTGAAAAGACTCTGGGATAAACTTGATATAGAAGATAGTGAACAAGAAAGATGCAGTTCTGCTTGTTCTGGTTTTAGACCTTCTGCAATACTCAACGTAAGTAAGATTGTACAAGTATAAACTTTTTCTTAAACTGCACTAACGATCAGGTATTATAAATATCTAAACATCTAACCCTACGCGAAGAGTAAGCAAGACAGCACAGCCGTGATACCGACAAATCCCCACATGACTAAAGCAACCGACAACTTGAATCCCTGTCGACAACATCACAGACAACAAATTACTCAAATGAGACGAAACCCCCGCATTGTGAATAAATCTAAAAAACTGAGAAAAAAATTTTAATAGCACAATTTACTCGCAGTTCCGAAATGTCACAAAAAGACACAAATTCACTGGCACTGGTTCAAAGCACTTCGTATAAAAGCGCATTACTATATGTGTAATCCTACAGATCCTTAAGAAAACGAGTCAGGCGAGAAATCAAGGACCTACAGGGAGCCTCCTCCAGTACTCCAGCAGAAGATTTTATTTCTTACTTGCGCCAATTATCCCTCATGATCCCCCGTTACCACCATCTCGTCTATAAAATTATTGCATAATTCTACCTTTTGCCACCGAGTTGCCTGCGGAGGAGGCTAACCTACATGCAGCCTATGACAGGAATGAATAAAAACCCAATATGAGTTTTTCAGACTTACAGAGATGGACGCAAGACTTAGCTTATAAACAGATGCCGCATGGCCTCGGACTTCATGTCGAACTTCCCAGTTGACACGTACTTGAGAATCTATTCTCAACATACATTATAGTGTAAGAAACATCAATCCTGACTTAGTAAAATTAGCAACGAAAGACTCCCGCATCAATGTCATGCATGACAATCAGAATTTTTTTCCTTTTCGTATCTTTTATCAGCTAAAGGCAGAGGTTGAGAAATTGGAAGCGCTTAAAGTTTTGCATATCAAAAAATTTGTCGAGGGTTCAAGGTAGGTTATTTAAAAACGGTTTCAATGTATAACCAGAATGAGAGAAAAAGGTCATAGTCAATAGACACAGGTGATGCACAAGTGATGCATCACGCACAGGTGATGTCCAATTAAATAGTCTCATTTTGACCATGATGAAGTTCCTTGACCGTGGATGTGGTTGATATAGGAGAGAATTATAGTCAAAATACAGTAACTATATTTATTGTTATCATGCATGCACATGGTTAAAAATACAATAAAAATATGTCGTCTGAACACCTTGGCAGTATTAATGTAGATGTAACTTGAAGTATACTGTCTTAGGCATTAGCTTGCAATCTAATGTTTCAATTCATGGTTTTAGGAAAGAACTTATGGAAATTTGGGATCAATGTTATTTTGGAGAGTCGCAAAGACACGAGTTTACACCAGCATTTGATGGTATGCATTAATTAACCAAACAAATTATTCTGATACATTATTTATTATATTGAATTGATCCTTGAAAGTATAAAACTTTCTCGACATTTATGTCCAAGAGCGCATGTAATATATTATTTGTCTTTCAGAAAATTTCAGTGAAGATGCCCTTACTCTACATGAGCATCAAGTGGAAATTATGAGAAATTATTATGAAGAAAACAGCGCAATTTTTAAACTGGTAGAAAAGAGGGAAAGTCTGTGGAAGAAATTTTTAGAGTTCGAGGTAAATTTTATCCTGCATATACCTATGAACATTTAATCATAAACTGTTCAAATATGGTTTATTGTGATTTCATGTGAACTTTTTAATTGTTTTTGATGTTGTGCTTTTTTCGTCTGTAACTTTACTAAATTATGATGGAAAATTCTGAATGCTTCATTTGTTATAATCCTATTTTAAAGAGCAAAGAAAACGACCCAAACAGATTGTTTCTTAATCGAGGTGGTGCTTTACTGAAAGAGATGAAGACAAGAAACACAGTGCAAAAAGGTTTACCTAAGGTGAAGAAGCATTCAAACTTAACTTACCATTATTGGACGATATGAATGAAATTTGATTTGAATTTCATAGTTAACCTTAATGTTTACTTTACTACCTTGCCATTATTCCTTCCCTGTCATTATTTTCCTTACTGTGCCTTGATATCATGACTGTTTGCTGTGGTGTTCAGATTTTTTGTGATATTTCGTAACTTAAACCTTGTCGTTTCAATCAGCTTATAGCTTGGTCACTTGTATGTCTGATGCCTGAAATAGACGACCATGGATCTACTGTAGTACGCCATCTTGTGGCACCCAATTCTTCTATATCCGCATATACAGTAGAACCCCTCGAACTCGCTTAACTCGAACTCCCCGCTAACTCGAACTAAATCCAATTTCCCCTGGATTTGAACCAATTTTGACAGTAATTTACTCTGGTTAACTCGAACTCGCTTAACTCGAACTCTTCGCTAACTCGATCAAATTTCATTTTCCCTCGGTCAAATTTACCCGGTTAACTCGAACTCTATTTTCGAGACGTGGATCGGCAAACCTCAAAATGTCAGAACATAGCACATTGACAAGTCAGAAGCTTGGATTTCTATTCAGACAACAACAATTTAATCGGTATATAATATATACAAACATAATTCAAGTGCATAAAGAGATAAAAGGTTCGTCGATCATTGCTGATCTAGCTTATCTAGTTCGTTTTGTAAAATGTTTACATATTTTGCCTGTCCAGAAAACTTTAGTATACATGGAACTTGCATGCCTTCTCCATCACCCAGGTTAATAGCCTTGCCTTTGATGATAACGCTGCACGAACTGTGAGTATCCGCTCGCAGAAAGTAAAATATCGTTTTAGCAAAGCGTCCACTTTTCCCTCGTTTTAAATGTCCCACAACTCTGTCCCACAACTCTATCGCAAAAAAGAACTCACACAGCGTATTTATCGACAACAATTATTTTGTCGGCTCTATATTTGCTTTTAAAACTTCGTCCACTCTCGGTGTCCATTCATATTGGTAAGCATGGTATCTCTTGACGAAGGGCTCGATTAAAGTGCACCGTATAATGTCTCACAATTGTGATGAACAATAAAACGACTATATCTTATTAATTATTAACATAATAAACGAAATCCGACCCCGTTAACTCGAACTCCCGCCAACTCGAACCCCCGCTAACTCGAACAATTTTTTGCTTCCCTTGGGAGTTCGAGTTAGCGGGGTTCTACTGTATATCTAAAACAGTATAGGTGATAATAGTTAACCCCTTTCAACAACCCTAGTTCCCAATTCTTCTGTTGTTTATATCCTCACTGCAAATATTTTATTCGTTGCTACCAACCTCTTGTCTTTTCAGTCATTTCTATATATATATGTATGCTCCAAATTATCCTCTTTTTTGAAATGTAAAATTTGTAATCCTTAAAAATATACATGAATATCGGTAAATGCGTAAAATGTTTTGAAAACTGTTTCAAGAAGCGCAAGTATAAACGTGACATCAGCTGATGCTGTGTATGCATGCATGCATCTGGTTTTGTTGTTCAGGTTGAAGAAGAGTTGAAGAGCACAATAGCATCATGGGAACATGATAACGAGAACCTGTTTTTAGTGAATGGTGAAAGATATCTTGAGATTATGGAAAGACAGTGGCTAAACCATGAAGAAGAAAAGAAGAGAGCAATTGCAGAAAGGGTATGAAATTTAAAATGACGGTAATATGATAAAGCCTCTGCCTGGAGTGTATAAAATTTGACGTCCACTGCACGTGCAATGAAGTCACAAAACACAACTTTGATGTAATGTATCGATTTTTATTTGTAGCAAAAAGCAAAAAAGGAAACACTTAACAAAGAGATGGTCTATGGTTGCACGCCTAACAAAAAGTAAGAATATATCAACCATAGGAAATTAGTATGACAGAATACGTGAAGAGTCAAACTTGTACCTTCGATCGCAATTGATATTTAACATTTCTTCATGTCTAAAACTAAAAGTACATGCAGTTATAACTCCTAAAACGAGTTTTCGCTTGAGCACACTATGTCCATGAAGCAGTAGCCATATACCAGGCAATTTGTGTCTAACTGAATGTTTCCTTCATTACAGAGCTACACCTGCGAAAACTCCGCTAGGCAAACGACTACGCTCTGCCAGCAAGGTAATATACACAAATTACACAGGACTGACAGGAGATACGTTTTTGTATACTATTATTTGTATGTGCAGATACAAGGTACAAGCCAAGTACTATAAAATCTTTATTTCTTGTGCTGTAGATGAACTCGACCGCAAGTTCAACTGCTACAACACCATCAAGGTTATTCCAATCAAGTGTGGTCAGTAGATCTCCACTAACACCACGTAAAAATCTGATGTCCGCTTTGAATAAGCCTCCAAAGGTTGCCAAAGGCAAAGTGATCAAGGTTTGTGCAGTATAACGTCAATACATTTAATACCATATAGTAATGGAAACTTCTATATATGCTCGCATATTAGCTTGAGAAACGCCTTCTCGAAATGACCCGTATTGTAGAGACGGAATCACTAGATATCATATCGGTTGACCTTACCTTGTGATGTAACGTGTAACTTATTGTAGCTTTTGTTTCCTAGAGTCAAAGACGACGTTCATCTCGACTTTCAAAAAAACTAGCCAAAAACGTTTCAAGCAAACCTCTCAGTACAACGACGTCATCTGGCTCATCAAGAGATTCAACAATGATTGTCGCGCGATCTCGACGTCCTAACATCAAGGAATCGTTATCATCTTGTACGTCATATTCTGACTTTACAGTGAGTATATTCCTCAGTCAGACTAGTTCTAGTAAAATATAGAGTAGTGATTTATATGTCAGACTAGTTCTTATATGAAATATAGTGTAGTGACTAGGGATTATTACATGCATTAATCGGTCAGAAAAAATATATATATATACTTAACAATTATCCCATGAGCTCGTGTCGTACATGAGCTGATAGCCGACGAGGTGCATAGCACAAGGACAATGGTCTCCTCGCTTTCTTGTCGGGTTGATATCGACTCGCTGCTTCTAATCTCGAGCGGACACACGAGTTGCAGAGGCCGCTCTATGGTGTGCCATTTGTGTAACAGGGACACCCCTATAATTACTCCGTCCTTTCCTTTAATGTGTTTAATAACCTTCCCTTTCTTCCACAGTCCTCGGTTTTTCTCGTCTCCGACGATGAGCACGACCTCTCCTAAATCTGGAATCTCAGATTTCTCTTTCTGTATCCTGTGCGACTCCATCAAACTATGAATATATTCGTTTCTCCAGCGCGTCCAGGCTTGTTATCGAGCGTGCTGTAGACGTTTATCAAACTGTGTCAATTCTTCTTCAGATCTTCGTCAAACGTATGGGAATTTTGACCCCATAAGATAGTGTTTTGTGTCAACACTCTGTCTTCGCCTAATTCATTTTCCACGTACGTTGATGGTCTGATGTTCAAATGTCGTTCTATGTCCATTACTACTGCCTCCAACTGTTGAAACCGGAGATGGGTTTTACCCAATGTTTTGTATAACGTCTTCTTTATTTCCTTAATCAATCGTTCATACATTCCACCCCACCATGGGGACTTTGATAAATTGAACTGCCACATTATCGACTGAGATGCCAAATAATCGTCAAGTTTCTCACTTTTTCTAGTTTTCTTTATCCAGGTAGCGGTTGCTCGGAAGGTAGCAGTGTAAGTGTTATCTGATATAATTCTCTGTGGTCGTTTCCGTCTTGTGATGAACGCGTTTAGCTTTGGTTGGAATTCTTCTACCGTCTGTGATTTAGTTACCTCCAAATGCACCGCCCGCGATGTTGCACAAGTAAAAATGAGAGCATAAGCTTTTCCTTCTTCTTTCTTTGAAATCCGGTAGTGCAGTGGTCCCGCGAAATCGATTCCTGTTTACTGAAACGGTCGACTAACTTCAGTGCGGAACTTTGGTAAAGGTACGTTTACACGCTGCGATTTGTCGGCCCGATTTTAGGTTTCTCTGAATGTTAATGACGAATATTTTCAGGTATATGGTATGGACTACTCCTAGATGGTTGTTCTTCTCATGTATATGTTGAATTGACTTCATGACAAACTCTTCATTCTCTACGTATATTGGCTCGTAATCCGCGAATCTCCCTTCGCACTTTAGAATTCCCGTTTCACCGTCCTTTACTAGCTTAAAGTGAGATCCAGTGAGATTTTCTGGAACAGCCATTTGGCTCCTCCGCACCCAATGGTTTCTAGCTGTTGTGATTTCGTCGGTTATCAGAGGACCAGACCTCTTTTTCGCTTCTTTCAGTTTAGCTAGGCTGTTGAAGGCTGTTGTACACAAATCGTAAAGACCAAGCAGTGATTCTGACGGTGCTCCAATACGACTTCCGGGCAACAAGTCATTCCGTGTCACATAAGACAACATTTCTATATTTTCTTCCGAATTAATTTCAGGTGTTTTCTTTAACTCTGGTTGCTCTGGCCAATCTTCCTTCTTATCCAGCCAATCTGGACCTGTAAACCACTTTCCGTTGTGCATTTTCTCAACAGAAACTCCCCTACTCCCAAGATCAGCGAGATTTTTCTCGGTCGGACAGTACTTCCAGACAACTCCGATGTCCTTAGTAGTTTCAGCAATCCGGTTTGCCACAAAGACCTTCCACGGTCGTTCGGGATTTGTTATCCAATACAGTGCTACCATGCTGTCCATCCATATCGTTACTGAGAGTATTGGTGAATGTCTCAAAGCATGACATACATTCTTAACCATGTTGGCTGCCATGTGTCCGCTGACCAGTTCCAAACGAGCAATGGAAAGATTACGCTTCGATATTCTGGATTTGGAGGCTAAGAGCCCTTTGACTACACCGGTTTTACTTTCAACTATCACAATGGTTGCAGTGGAACATGCTAGATTACTAGCATCCGCGAACTGGTAAATATGGATACCTTTCGTCCTTCTGCATGCTTTGGTAATACTCCTCGGAACTCTAACGTTTCTCAACTGTCCTGTTCATCTAAACCACTTTGATTTCAACTCGGTCGACACCTCCTCATTCCAACTAACTTTCTCTTCGCAAACTTCCCGATAAATGTGTTTCCCTGCTGCTAAGGTTGGCGACATACCTAGGGGGTCGTAGATGCTCCCCAGGTGGCTCAGCACAGTTTTCTTTGTTACCGGTCTACTTGTTCGAAACTCAGGAACTGCAATTTCCAGTGTATCCTCTCGCTTATCCCAAGCGTGTCCCAGAATCTTACTCGGATTGGGCATGTCACTTCCATCTAGCTCCTCTACATTGGACTCCCATTTGTGAAGGGCAAATTTGGCCCCTTCCAGAATACTAGTAGCTTTCAATCTTAAACTTCTCAAGACTCTCAACATCTTCACTGGTGATCATGAGATTGTCGACATAGGTATTTTCTCTCAAGGTTTGAACGGTTTCTTCATATTCTGGCGGTTGTTGGTCGCAGTGATGCTGTAGTGTCGCGCCAAGAATAAATGGGCTGGCTTCTACTCCGAAAGGGACTTTCGCGAATCGAAGTTTCTCTTGCTGACCATTAATATTAAAGAGAAATCGGAATGCGTCCCGATCCTCTTCCTTTATCCCAATCTGGTGAAATGCCTTTTGAATGTCTGCTAGCAGGATGTTGGTGGACATTCTAACACGTATCATAATGTCCCAAAAACGTGGTTGGAGAGGGGGCCTGTGTCCATACACTCATTAACACTGCTTGTTAAGGGTTGGGGCTTTGCACTTGCATCAAATATCATGCAAATTTTGGTAGTGGAAGCATCATTTCTTACCACCGGTTTGTGCGGCATGTAAAAGACTCGTTTACCAGTTGGTTCTTCAGGGGCCTGTTCGATAATCTCTGACTCTAGTTGCTCTCTCACTATTGTCTCATACCCTTTCGACAGTTCCTTATCTCGACTTAATCTTCTCTCTACATTATTTAGTCTACGCTTACTCTGTTCGAAATTTGTTTCATTTAATTCACTTCCCTCTATCCACGGTATACTCACTTCATACCTGCCATCAGCATTCCTTGTGATATTCTCCGTGAACTCCAAGAGCACTTCATTCTGATCATTTTCTTTCCTGTCCTCGATTCCAAGTATGTCCAAACTATAGAGTCTCTCATAATCCGAAACTTCTGTAGTGAAGAGGCATTCGTTTAGAGGATAATCACCGCCGTGTATCACCCAACCAAACTTGGTTTCCTCAACAATTGGCTCATCACACTTCCCTTTAAACACTTCTTCGGTCTTAATCTTACAATAAAGATTGTCACCAATTATCAAGTCAATTGGGTATTTGTTATCCTTCGTAACATAGAATTGTTTATCTTTGGCAAGTTTCTCCTTCAATATACTTATGTTTGGTCTCTTGATGGTTGTAAAGTTTTGCATCTTCGATCATGTAACTTCTGCAGTTTCCACTTGTTTTCCATCGATTGATTTGATCTCGAGATCATAGATGGGCAGTGTTTGTTCCTTTGACCCATTTACAGTCACAATTCGTCGACCTTCGTGTCGTACCGGCTCCAATTTCAACTTTTGATTGCATTGTTTGATATGAAATTCTTCCTGACCCATTATCAAGATAAGCCCATAATGTCTCACCTTGGGCTTTCACCAGCCTCGTACCCAGGCGATTTTAAGGAAAAGAAAAAAAATCGCATTCAGCTAATTTATAAAGATCAGTGGCTAAGCTGAGCGAGCGCGCGGGGGTGCTTACTGGGACAATAGCTGGCAGTGATTCCTTGTTATCTGCAGGGATATAAGCATTGAGAACAAGGTCCGAGTTCTTTTTCCGGTCACATAAACTGGTGTGATGCCTCCCTTGACATGCATGACACCCTCTACCTCTGCACTCACTAGCTCTATGACCTGCAGATCCACAGTTGAAACACAGCTTACATGCAACAAAGAATGCTTTCCTTTTCTCTTTCGTATCTTGGCTAGGGCAGCTTGTCAGCCCAGTGCTTTCCCTCGCAGAATAAACGTTTCTTCTCTCTTTGCTTCCCATCACCTTACTGTGCATACCACTGTCTTTCTCTCGTAGTATTGTCGAGGTGAGTTTTATACGGCTCTGCAGCCATCTTGTTTCTTTTCAATCACTGCTGAAGGCTCTCGAGTAAATCTTTCATGCTCCAATTTTCCCAGTTATCATCAGTTCTGACGAGATCTGATCTAATATGGGGCAGTTTATTAAGTGTGGACAATACAAATCTCTTTAAAATTCCTGCCTGTCCCAATGTTTCCAATGCATCATAACTTTGACTAATCTTCTTATACAACTCCTTCACTTTCTCAAAATATGATCCCTTTACAACTTGTAAATTAACAATAGCATCCATATGAGCATTCACGACCAAGTTAGTGTGTCCGTAACCTCTCTTTAATCTTTCCCAAGCTGTATTATACCCGGTTGTACTAGACTTCAAATTACTTATTCTCTCTCGAACTTTTGGACTGGCTATCTCCAACAAATAACCGAATTTCTCCTCACACTAATCGGTTTGTCATGCACTTGTGTGGTAAACATGTTTTCAAATCTTATCCAGTCCGTTGGTGTTCCATTAAATGGAGAGATCCTCGACTTAGGCAATTTTGCTTGAGTAGAGTTAGCTTTATTTTCCATTTCTAGACGTTTCTCTGTTGCATGTAAGTCATATTTTAATCTCTCTTCCAACATTTCCTGCTCTCGTTCCAGTCTCTCTTGCCTTACTCACTCGTCTTGTTCCTCTTGTCTAGCCCTGGCTTGTTGTTCTCGTTCGGCCCTCTCTTGTTGTCGTTTTCCGCTTCAATAACTTTCATTTCTTCTCGCCTAATTTCTAGCTGCCTCAAACGTAAAGTTTCTGTAATTTTCGCTTTTTGTTCAAGTAAATGAGAATAACTCGTTTTTACCTCATTTCTCCACTGTCTCACACTTCGCGGCGTCATATTTAACTCGGTTTTTAACTCCACAGCATTCGATAATAAATCCGTCAATGTCTCACTGATTTTCGCCGTTCTTTGCTCTACAATTCGCACTCGTTTGACTCCAGTAACTCCACTGTTTGTTGTAGATAAAATTCTAGTTTAGAAATTTCCTTTTTATTACCATTTTCCAAATCTCGTCCTTTGTTGTCTTCGTGGTCTCGTCGTCCGCCATATTTTGCTCGCTTGATACTTCCGTATTTTTGTCCATTTTAAGCCTTGAAATCACTTGAAATCCTGGTCACGGCACCATTATATACCGATCTGCACTCGATACACACTCGCTTAATCAGGCTAGATTGTTATAGATTGCTATATTTTAAGAACGAGACATGCAGATCTATACATTGACAGTGATACAATTCTGCACACGAACCTAAAGATCATAAATCATTTTCATTTTATATTTTTATATTTTAGAGTGGTTTACGTGGACAAGAGCCAACAGAAATGTTAAATAGTACTCGGTCTCAAATGGTTACATTCGTGTAAGTCAGACAATCACATTGGCTGCTCCAGTTATGGAGAACCATGTATTCGGTGATGCCACATGTATATAGGGAAAATAACAGAATTATGAATAGTGTGCGTATGATTGAAAGGGTATATAGTGTAATATTAAATATTATATTGAAAGGGTATATAGTGACAATCAAATAGTCACTCGGCAAACACAGGCAACTGTTTAACCACACTGCATGGGACACTTTCGCATCCATACGACGGTCGTATGCGTCTTTATATCACCAAATGACTGTCCTGCCAAAATCCGTGTAGTTGTTGCATACTTGGGTAGTGAGGGATAATCCTTGATAAATTTTGAGCTTTTACAACCTGCAAAAGATTTTACAACCTTTTACAAGATTTTACAACGTTTTTAACGAAACGACACTTTCGTGTTTCCTTAGTATAGTAAATCCGCCTTAATATAGGTGGGTAATTTCAGTAAGCGCTACGGGCAGCAAATGGTGGTCAACTTCAGAACTACAGAAGTGTTCACACGCACCTAAAAATTACACAACTTTTGGTTGATCATCATCTGCTTCACGGTGTGCTTAGTGAAACCCACTTATAGCATGCATGCAGACCAAATTGCTTGACTTTGTATAGGAAATTAATATATCTGTGGCGTATATAGCCATTTCCTTTTGTATTTACGAACTATATAATTATGTACATTATGAACATCTTAAACTGTGTGATGGTCTGAATCCTTATACATAATCAAATACCTTGCGCTGTATATACTGAAGACAATTTTTAGATTTTTAGAATTACACGTGTATGTGTTCCATATTATCGATGTATTTTTAACTGATTGATGTGTCGAGCAATTTAATTTACCTGTCTGTATAAATTAACCAAACTTAATATTCGTTATGTAGCAGTGAGTCGTTTCGCATACAGCAAAGAATCATCAGCACACTCCATATACCATTATTTTTATTTATTGGGGAGTCTAACTGACGTTTAGAGCCCAGGCAAGTGATTTTATTGGCTCAATTTCCACACTATCTAACAACCCTGCTGACAACCTGGATTTTAATACAAACTTAATCTTATTCCTAACTCTAATCCTAACCCTTAATCAGTGGCGCCTGCAAGGTGGCGACTGCCACCCCTCTAAAATCACTCTCTGAAAAATTATTGGATCCAACCAATTCGTCTAAGAGCTTCAAAAATATAAAAATCTTCTGCGGGAGGACACCCAAACCCCGCAACTCAGTATTACAATGATAATCAATCAAAAAAGGTCTATCACAATCATCACAACTGAAGTAAATTTTATATTGAAACACTCCAGATGCTTGATCGCTACGTCCCTGATTTCACAATCACAATGAATTCCCACATTCTGTAAAAAGTACGATATATAAAATATTGTATGGGAAATCGTTTATGTTTTTGGTTTCTTAGTATAAAGTTTGAACCGAAGTATATCTTTTGTACATGAACATTACCAAGAATATTTGCTTTCCTGGTGGAATGCGTCGTTACAAGCAAGTAATGTAACATATTTCCCCGTTCAATAAAAAATCCTGCGGGCGCCACTGGCCCACTGCCCTTAATCCTAACCCTAAATCGTAACCCTAATCCTTATGACGTATTTTCTTGGATAGTAATATGGAAATTCACGGGATAATGATGGGCGACTTTCCGTTTTACTATTCATGCGCAGTAAAACGTGTGACAATTTGCCTCGATCAATGACTAAACCACACGCAGAGCTTGGGCCACCCCACAGGGCTCAACGTGCATTCATTAATTTTTTTACCCTCCATGGAAAAACTACATATATAAAGACGTTGTTTCTTTCTAATACCTTTTTCCAGATTCATATACCGGATTTTTGCCCTGATCTGGATAACGTATCTATTATATTGCATCTATTGTTGAAAAGTGAAGCCGGAAGTGAGTTGCCGCCACCCGACTCAGAGGTCCCAGTTTACTATAGATTTGTATTACAGAATCAGTTTTGGTCTCTGATCGGACCAATTTTCTTATCAAATGGATAGAAGTACACGAGAAGTATTTTTGAGCAAACAATTCCGGTTGTTTTGGCTTCATAACGTTGGAAAACGGGATTTGAAAGTTCGAAGGAGTGAACATCCATCCCTGTGACTATTTGACCGGCAGCCGGTCACGTTCCAGAAAATACTATTTGACCGGCAGTCTAAAATTTAATTATAGATTAAACCACCCGCAATCCTATCCCCAAAATTAAGCCTAACCATAACCAATCCTAAACCTAGAACGGGAAAACCATTCCGAAAAAAGAGTTTGAAATTTTTTAATAAAAATGTACTTGGACGGATTCAAACCGCGACAACTCCGTAGGCGCACGCTTTGACCACTACGCCACAAGCGTCATCGCTGAAAACATCCGCAAGAAATTCATTTTATAATGATATTAGTATAAAGTACAGGCAAATAGTCACTTCCTTGAAATAACACACCTTGTTTTAAAAATATTCTCATCTTTTGCTATTTTTGATGTGCTTTAATCCACTTAAACGCAGTATCTGTTGCAAACCAGTGGTTGCAAACACTGTTGTTAGACTTGCAAATTGCAATTAGAAGCCATGAACAAGTTGTTTATCAAAGCTAATATATTAAGCAGTGGATGTTCACTCCCTTGAACTTTCAAATCCCGTTATCCAACGTTATGAAGACAAAACAACCGGAATTTTTGCTCAAAATACTTCTCGTGTACTTCTATCCATGTGATCAGAAAATTGGTCCGATCAGAAACGTGTATATCAGGGGGCCCCCGGTTCAATAATTTTGAAGGCCCCTCCTAGTGCGAGTGCCGAAGGCACAAGCTCGCGCCGAAGGCACGAGCATTCTAGGAAGGTCCGGAAGCATGCCCCCCCCGGAATATTTTTAAATCTAGAGTCTGAAATGCCATTTCCTGGACTTTGGGGGAAGATTTTACAGAATTCTGACGGTCAGAAAACGACATTTTAATATATCAAGAAAGAATATAATTATATTTTGTTGTTGCGTTCATGTATTTTTCGTTTCTGTCAGTCTGAGCTTGGCTGCCTGGGGGGCCCCCTTTGGGTTGGGGGCCCCGGGTTCGCCCCGCGGTCTGAACCCATAGTAGTTACGCCACTGTGACTACAGTAAACTGGGACCTTTGAGTCGGGTGGCGGCAGCATGATCGTGGCTTCACTTTTCGCCACGGATCACACTATCACAGCGGATTTTTGTTTAGGAGGTGCACGGTTTTTTTTTAGTGAACGCCCTTGCTCAAAGTAAATAATCATTTTGGTTAATATATAATTGTTACGGTTTAAAATAGTGATAGAAGTTCAAGGAGACAAAGACATACAGGTTGAGTGTGAGGTAATTTATCTATATCATTAGTATTTACTGACTTAGTACATGGAAAGAAAATTTCTCAACTCCAGTATTGTTATTGTCGTTATTCTTGTGAATCACTTGTTTATGTGTTAACTAGAATTATCGTATAAATATAGAAATTTTAACCAACAGTATTTCCATTTACAACTCCAGAAACATTTTTACAACTCCAAGAAGTGGTAGCAATTAATCTAGCTTAGAATGTTAACCCCTGGTAGTGATAAAGTATATAAATAGGCAAAATTGCGAGGTAATTTATGATGTGAAAATTTGCAGCAGTGATAATATTACATATATGTTATTTACCGGATGGGAGGTCCGTACTGCAAAAATATTTTCCATAGGTCTCCTCGGTTTTGAGACCGAGGGAAAATGTTTTTTCAGTACGAACAGACCTAAACGGTAAATAACGTTTTTATTTTTTTATCGCTTATAACCATTGAACTATAATAGACTTAATTCAGTTTTTCTGAGGTTTGAGTTGAAATACTTAACGCCGAACATTGGGCTGCATATGAAATTGAAGCTATTAAAAAGTTATATTTGATATAAAAACTTCAAGACTTTAGGTAAAAGGGAAATACTTAAAACTTTGAGGGAAAATTTGCCGTATTTTACAAAATTGCGGTTGTTTTTGTATTTTTTAAGTATTTCCATTTTGCCTAAAGTCTTGAAGTTTTTATATCAAATAGAACTTTTTAATAGCTTGAATGTCATATACAGCCCAATGTTGAGATAATCTAATTGGCGCGCCTCGCGAGTCGCGACAAAAAGGCGCGACTCGTGAAAAAGGGCGCGACTCGTGAAAAAAGGCGCGACTCGTGAATAAAGGACTCCAGTAAACGTTTGGCAGGCTTTAGTTTTGGCTTTCGTTTAGCCTTGGTATTTTTCCAAAGAATTGTAAGTTATCTCGCTTTAAAATCAGTTGCTTACCAACCTGTCTTTCAACTGAAAAAGTCTTAGTACGACCTCTAGCTATAGGCCACACCAAATTTTCTATCCGTCTCCAGATCTTTCTGTTATATATAGTTTCGTTTAACAACAAGCACTATAAATTTCCCAATTTTAATCAGCCTAAAATACACGATGAACCGAGGAAGATAAAACTTTTCAAAACTTTGGAAAACCAAACGAAAGTTATTGTTTATAACAATAGGTGATAGAAGACGCCAAATTTTGTTCGCTCGCTTTGATTAGCCAATTACAACGTGGGAGAAAATGTTCAGGCAACAAAATATTTAGTACTGTATCTGCTTTTCTATTAAAAACAAAGTAAAACAACTGACACTACACATTCTCTGCTGTTGTCTTCGCAAAAATATATGCATGGATTCACAAGTTAAACTATAAAGTTCAAAAATGCCTATCAACAGCTGATGTTGAGGTAAGAAATTTACCAGAAAATCCAGTTTTCTCCAGTCAAATTTAAGCTTATCCCGACGTTATCTATCCTGCTGTCCGTGCTTCGTACAACGTATTTTTATCGAAGGGATAGCTATCCATCGAATAGAAAATTCATAGAGAATATTACATGGTTGCGCGGAAGTATGGAATTTATTTCGAGTGTTGAAGAGAATATTGCTCACGAGTGAGCGTAGCGAACGAGTGAGCAATATTCTCTTCAACACGAGAAATAAATTCCATATTTCCAAGCAACCATGTAATATTCTGTTTATTTTATAAACAAATTATAAACAAACGACAATTCATATAGAAACTCAAAACAAATACGTAAATAGTACACAAATAGTAATAGGTTTTTGATTGGCTTGCAAAAATGATATTTTCACACGTAAAAATATCATATTTTTTACGTGTGTTTAAATACGCCGAGTTTTCTCAGTGGCATAAAACTCTATATAACACTTATGTTTATATAATAAATATTATTATTATATAACTTCACTATTAGAAACTAAAATTGCCCAATAATCACCAACGGTAGAGCAAAAACCAATAAAGAGTTTACTCGAGTCCTTTATTATCAACAACGAGTCGCACCTTTTTTCATGAGTCGCTCCTTTTTTCACGAGTCGCGCCTTTTTTTACGAGTCGCTCCTTTTTTCACGAGTCGCGCCTTTTTTACGAGTCGCGCTTTTTTTTACGAGTCGCGCCTTTTTTCACGAGTCGCTCCATTTCTCACGAGTCGCGCTTTTTTCACGAGTCGCGCCTTTTTGTCGCGACTCGCGCCTTTTTGTCGCGACTCGCGAGGCGCGCCAATTAGATTATCTCGTATTTTACACAAACGTGGACATTTCTCACGCCAAACGTGGAACTTTCATTGTCAAAAGTGACACGGGGCGTGACCAAACGTTCACATTTGAAAAGTAAACAAACGCGAATCGTCAAGCTTCAAGGTTGAGATGCAAATGGTAATATATACGCATGCGGAGCGCGGACTGGCGGAGTGTTTTGTGTTTTTGTTAGGGACTCAAGCTAAATGAACGCATAGTGTAAAAATGTTTTGGACATAAGAAACAATATTTTTTTCCATATTTAAGCACTGGTGTGCTGAAACGTGATCATTGAAATATGTTACAGCACTTTTAAACGGTTGCCACGCTCCTCTGGAATTTTTTAAAGTGGCACGTTTTGCAATATCAACTTTAATATGAAGCTATGGTGATTACAAAACTCGGAACTATATGTTTCTCCAAAATGGGTTCCAAATAAATTTGCTTTGACTGGAATGGTGTTCCTGTATACCTGCTTCTCACAAAATCCTCTCGAATTTTTGTGCACCGCTGTCCCAGGAAATTTAACACAACCCCCTCCCCCCCCGTGTGAAGTTCCTAGGATTAATATCGGCCCCTTTATGAAATTTGCGCGGTCCCCTTTAGAACCTTGGCTCTTCATTTAAGAATTTCGCCCTCACAGTCGTAAAGATAATTTTCAATAACTGGCAACAGCACATGACTTTAGTCTTTTTAGCCTGCGAATAACAGCCGCCCGATTGTCTTGTCGAGGAACGAGATTTGACCATAGCGCTCGCTTCTTGCTCAGTTTATAAACGGTCGCTGTGCGGTGGAGAACGGCCCACCGAGAATTCCCGCCACTTCATTTGCGTGGGTCGAACTCCGCCGCACTCCGTCTCAGCCATGCTGTTCCAGCCTGCCTGAGACTAGGCTGACCAACATTTACTCCATTCCTTATTCTAGCTGAGCAAGATGTAGAGCAATATGAAATAGGATACTGTTACTTGTTTAGTTTTCGCTAAATTTCAGTCGTAAACTAGCGAGCTGCATATTATGGTCTCAGCCGTTCTATTCAGTGTGAACTGCTCCCCCCTCCCCTCACCTTTACGGACAGTCGGACAGACAAGCGCTAGAAACAGTCGTCCTATGTTGTACACATTGTTTACAACCGATTATATAACCGAATTTCGATATATAAACTGTTCTTAGACTTAGTATGTACAAATGTCAAACCCAAGAAAAATCTGGAACAATCTTTTCGAATTGTTTTGATTATGTATCAAAATTTTGTTGTGGGGGGGGGATTTCCTGTGTCACCTGGACAGTTTATGCTAGACAGGCATGCAAGGTTTTACATACATTGCAGTAGCTAGGGTGCGTCCGTGAACAAATTGGGGAAAGGCCCTGGGGACGAGGTTGCAGATTGGCCATTTAATGCAACCTACCAAATATCACCTGATCTAATTTTTGTCACAAATTCTTTAGAATATATTACGTGATGTTCTGTCTAAGATATTTAGCCAGGGCATACGTTGATGAATCTTGCGAAGCTACTGTAGGTCGTAGTGGGACATCGTTTATGTGTTTTGTTTTTATTGGTTTATGTATCTTTGGCAAACAATAAAATTTTGGGCAAACAGTAGCAGATGGTCTCAAATAATCATGACGTGCTTCAGACTTTTATTATTAGCACTGATGAAGATTCGGGCTAACGGATCAAAAATTTTGCAATTAATTGAAATAAATAATTATTATATTGTATTCTGTTCTCGCTTTCTTATTGGCTAAAACCCTATACGGATAATTCGGGCTATTGCAGGTGCCCGCTGGATTTTTCAGCGGCAATAGATATCTGTAGCGGTTATTCGACGGAGCCCGAGATATTCCAGCGGTATTTTGCGTAAAATTGGGTAGGCTCTTTATATAGCCCTACACGAAATGTATACTTTAACCCCAACCCCCACCCAATATATAATCACAGACATAACTCATGTAGGGCTACATAAAGAACCATCCTAAAATTGCAAATACGCGGGAATTTTTTAAACTAAAATTAATGAATATTCGTTGGTGTCACAGAGTGAGTAATAAAACAATCATTGGATTCGGCTTACGCGAGGTATCCAGAATTATTCAGGCTTCGATCAATTTTATCGCCTCAGCTTTATGTCTCAATCAATTCCATGCGTGCCCATCCCCCCCGGCATTTGTCGGGCATTTGACCGTTTAGGCGATAAAACCCCACCTAGGGGACTTGAAATTGATGCAAATGCCCCACCCTTGAGGACAAAATAATAGTTTTCTGGGTAGTAATTAAATTTTTATAATATCTGTAGTACTTATATAGGAAAATCAATTTCCGAACCATAAACTCTGAATGCACGCTGTATTTCATCCTGTGTGTCAATTGTCTCCAATTTGACCTCAGAATGAAGTATTTTGTGAAAATTAAGAAATAGAGCTGTTTCAAAAACTTATAAGGATTAATACACGCTTCCGGAAATTATGTGACCCTGTTGGGACCTTGACTGTGGAGTGTTTCTATCTGTAACTACCAGTGAAATTATGTGACCCTGTTGGGACCTTGACTGTGGAGTGTTTCAATCTGTAACTACTAGTGAAATAATGTCACGCTTTTGGGACCTTGACTGTGGAGTGTTTCTATCTGTAACTACTAGTGAAATTATGTCAACCTGTTAGGACCTTGACTGTGGAGTGTTTCTATCTGTAACTACCAGTGAAATTATGTGACCCTGTTGGGACCTTGACTGTGGAGTGTTTCTATCTGTAACTACTGGTGAAATAATGTCACCCTGTTGGGACCTTGACTGTGGAGTGTTTCTATCTGTAACTACTAGTGAAATAATGTCACCCTGTTGGGACCTTTACTGTGGAGTGTTTCTATCTATAACTACTAGTGAAATAATGCAGGGCCTTTTTTAACTAATGTACTGGAGGGGCAAAAGCCCCCCAGCCCCCATGTTCGCCCCCCCAGTAAGCTATTTTTGCCCCCCCCAGTGAAGGTCCCTTTTGTCCAAAGTATAAGCCAAAAAGGGGAAAAAACTGAGTTTAGAGGAAAGTTATTGTATTCTCACAACAAAACCTGGCTCCGTTTAGATGGGATATATGAAAAATTGTCTCTGAAAATGCAGGAAATCAAGCCACAGAGACTCAAGAATACAAAAAGTTTCTGGGGGAGGACCCCCAGACCCCCCTTCGCCTTCCTACACCTGTAATACACCACCTACTTGTTACGTCCCCTTTAGATGATGCCCCCCCACTGATGATTTCTTAAAAAAGGCCCTGAAATAATGTGACCCTGTTGGGACCTTGACTGTGGAGTGTTTCTATCTGTAACTACTAGTGAAATAATGTCACCCTGTTGGGACCTTGACTGTGGAGTGTTTCTATCTGTAACTACTAGTGAAATAATGTCACCCTGTTGGGACCTTGACTGTGGAGTGTTTCTATCTGTAACTACCAGTGAAATAATGTCACCCTGTTGGGACCTTGACTGTGGAGTGTTTCTATCTGTAACTACCAGTGAAATTATGTCAACCTGTTAGGACCTTGACTGTGGAGTGTTTCTATCTGTAACTACCAGTGAAATTATGTCACCCTGTTGGGACCTTGACTGTGGAGTGTTTCTATCTGTAACTACTAGTGAAATAATGTCACCCTGTTGGGACATTGACTGTGGAGTGTTTCTATCTGTAACTACCACTGAAATTATGTCACCCTGTTGGGACCTTGACTGTGGAGTGTTTCAATCTGTAACTACCAGTGAGATAATGTCACCCTGTTGGGACCTTGACTGTGGAGTGTTTCTATCTGTAACTACTAGTGAAATATAACGTAAGTGTAATCATGTGAACAATAACAAGATAAAACGCTGCAAAGTCAAGGTCTCAATCTGAATTATAATGCACTTGGTCAACAGTGTTATAATGCAGTAGTACAATGCAGTGTGAAATATAGTGTGAAACCATCTGTTAAACCATCTGTTAAACCATTGCCATAATTGCGTACTAAAATATGGCAAAAAAGGCAACAAACCTGTTTAGCACTTGCCCACGTTATATATTATACAGTGGATATTGAACACCTCGACAAATTCCCCACCCCTGGGACGACCTGAAGGAAGCAAATGCCCGACCCTGGGAACAGGTGCGGCTGTATCACGCATGGAATTGATCGAGACATTGCGCTAATATGCATGATTAGAAAAATTTACTAAGAAGGAAACGTTTTTATTACGAACGATTTTTGAGCAAATTGAAAAGGTTTACCAACTAGTACTCATTCAATTTAACTCGGCTCTAATGCAAGAAACAAAAGATGCTGCGGGATTTTCAATTGTTGCATGAATTTAAGAAATAGGAAATGCACCAATGTGTTCTATTTTTACTATACGGCCTATACACTACACGGGCTATACCCATGCAGCTGCAGGAATTTTTATTGTGAGTTGGTCATTTGTAAATTTTTACATTTTAGGTGTAATGCAAATTCAAACATTCAAACATGGCGTTGATTTTGGGTTTTGAAAATTTTTCAAGATGTCTTGGAATTTTATTCGTACTGTCTGAAATCAGTGCGGAGTATGGTAAGAAAATACCTCCTTTTTGCAGTACATAATGAAAAATTGACATTCACTAACAAATTAGAAACCAACAGAAACGAAAAAATAGGTACGCTAAGCGTACATGTATCTGCTCATAGTCATCTCACTGTTGCCATGAATGAAGGAGTGATATTCTGCAATTTTATTTGGCCCTAAATTGAATAAGTTATACATACTTTGTACAAACAACATATAAATATAAAGTCTACTTGCAAACATAACAAAGATTTTATTTAACTTTATGATGCCAGCTGAAACATGTTAGGTTCACATTCTTCTCAATAGTCCATAATATACAATCAGGTATGTGAGAAATTGTAGTTGCATGGATGTTGTCAGGATACCAGATGTTGCTAATATACCCTCGCACAGTTTTAAAAGCCTTTTTAACCACATTATTGATACATGACGTCAACATGTGATAGTCAGGGATGACGGAACACAAATGTACTGTTTTATTCCAGGTGAATGTATTGAAAATCAGGAGTATAACCCATGTATATAGTCCTTGAATAGAATGTATAAAGCATATAACACAGCATATTAGATCCATACAATGTCGTGGGAGAAAATCCAATAGACGGAATAATTGTACATTTTGTGCCAAAAGATACCTTCATACGACATATGGTTGTTGTTGTTAACTTCATCTCTTGTACTGATACATGTACCAGTGACTCAGTGAGTTTAGATTGTTCTGCAAATGAGGTTTAGTTCTGACAAAATTATCCAGCATTTAATATGCAGTAAATTTATTCATGATTGTTGTTTTCATCTATAAACAAAAGCCTTTATGTTAGAACTAAAGCAGTTAAGGCAAAATGACAGTGGTAGAACATGCAACAATATATAAGACAATATTTAGTCAAATCTGCAGACATGCATGTTTCGCCGTTCAACGGCTCGTCAGTGCAGCTTGTAACGCAGTCTAGATGTGAGTGACTTCGTATTTATACACCATACTCTTGCTCTCACCCAGCGCATGTGGTGCAATACTCAGACACATGCGCATCCAGACATGCGTGAAGTGTCTTGGGGCCAGAGTGCTCAAACGACCACAAGGGAATATATATTTATCTAAAACGCCAAATATGGCTCCATACAACTCACAAAATCTGCTGTAATTCACACAGGTAAAATTGTCAAAAATCATGTTTAAACTACTTACCAAATCAGGATAAGTTTCCAGGTTAGATTGCGACAAAATCAGCATAACTTCCCAAGTAAAATAGCGAGAAAAATGATGAACTTTTCAAGTAAAACGAACAAAATAACACGAGTCAAACGAGGTTGTAAGCTGATCACTGATTGGCTGATATAAGCTCGTCGCTGAAGCTAACACTACATTACATTATAAACAAGGCGATAGCAATATATCTGCATTCGCAGGTACAAAAATTGCTGCATAATCTATATATAACGTCGTAAAAATTATGCCGTTATGGTGATTTATAATATACCCTACACCGGCTGCACTTGGGCTCTGGCACTCCAAACTTCCTTCAATCAAAAAGTGAATACAGTGATTAAATTCATTATCATGAAATATCTGTAGTGTAAATAAGGCTCGATATATGAGGGCTGTAACGATTGCATTTTTCTATTTAAAAAAAATATACAAATATTGAATTTTTTGTATCGGACCACCTTTATTATATATTTTTTATGATATATACTAATTAAGACTTTTGTTTGGGAAAGATTTTATACTGTGTTCTATTATATTTTTCTGTTAGATTCCTGCATAATTACTTGCAAAACTAACTACACTCTATATGTTCCATTGGGATCAAGCTTTTCTGTCAACGCCACGTATACGTGCACACCTCCTCACGTAGTGGGGATTGTCTATTGGAACATTAATGGTCCTCTTGCTGTAATTATTCTCACAATCCCATATTTTGATTATCATGGTCGCACCGGTTTCGAGGTTACTGCTACACCTACAATGTCTATACTGACAGTACACAATGCCACAATGGAATACAATGGAACATTACTTGCAAGAGTGCAAAGGAACGGAAGAATATCCGTCGATGATTCGATAGATGGCTCATGTCACCACCGACATGTATTATATGTATATGTCATTATAACAGGTATACCAAGGGACCGATCATTATTAATGGCAGGGGGACCGAAGATTGACGTTTTCTTGCTTTATACAATGTGTTGATACAAACATACAACCGTTAATAAAGGAATACATTTTCTCCACCCAGTTTCTCCTGTCAACTAAAAAGACTTCAGTTGACCCAAATTCACTTATTCACGGATTGAGCTATTTAAGTTTCAGAACAAAAATATACTAACAAGTACGAATTATGTTATCCTGTTTGACACTCAAATCTTAGTAAATCTTGGAGCAATTAAGTCTATAGTATACCGGTCCACAATCAGCTTAAATATATTTTCTAGTAGTATATTTACATAATTCATAACGTGTTGTACAGTTGATTTATAGTCGAGGAAAACTGCGAGGCAGACTGTTTGCGAAGTAGATGATATTAATATACACATGTCACATGCTTTCATTTTTTATATTCCGCCGTATCATTTCGTATTTTATTATATTAATTTTGAAATCAATGGTGTTTCTTGCAATCTGATTGGGTAAAAATAGTACGATTAATTCCCAAATCGCACTATTTTGATCATTTCTGAGCGAATCAGATTGAAGCTCTGCACCACAACAACAAATCACATTGAATGACTTCTGTCATTCAACTAGCCAATCAATTTTAAGAAAAAGATAAACGTGATCTGGCAAATGACCAAATCACCATGCGCATAGACTTAGATTGTCAAACACATTAGACTGCATCACTGCAGATTTTTCCATAAAAATCAATTTTGCTTGTAATGTGTCCATTTGTGAATTTGCGAATTTAATAGTCAAATTACAATTTACAAAGACTAATTGAATACTGCTTCCGGTTTACAAAAATAATTATTCCGATTTCAAATTAATATAATTAAGTTGAACTGAATTGAACTTCGTGTCGTGCAATTTTGGTCTTAAATTAAACTTGTGATTAACAATCGCAATGTGATTACAGATTTTGTAATCACGCGTTTGATTTCAGACCAAATTGCACTCTACTCAGTTCAATTACCATTATTATAATCGCATAGAATACTAATATCTCATTGGAAGTTATCACCCTCGGTCTCGCTGGCAAGGTCTGGTGGCTTCGGTAGAGGTCCTCTCTCCTCCGCAGAGGCTTTGGATCACCTCAGTGCTTTATACGCTAGATGGTAATACGTGCGCTAGATGGTAATAAATAAAATGCGCTAAACGGTAATATAATGAAGAAACCGGGTAGAGGTCTACATCGAGAAGCGTCTGAAGAAAGAGAAACAAACGAAGTCGGCGAAGTACTCCAAACTCAAACAATGGACGAGCAAATACGACTTCAAACTTGCATAAACGATCAAGCCCAACTTTGTATAAGTACAGATCATGAGATCAAGTGCTGATAAAATATGTTATATAAAATAATCTATGTTTATTAGTTTATATAACGTTGCAGGTACAGCTACGACAGTAAATCAATCGACAGTAAAAGACGGTATTTGTGCAGAAGTGCTTGTTTGTTTCCCAGCACTTTCAATGACAGTGCGAGACAAAACTACAACGACTATATACAGGACTTTTCCACACACGGAAAAATGCAGCGTCGCTAAAGCCGGATTTCCATAATTCCATGCCACTAATAATAGGCGAATATATTTGCACAAAGCGAAATGAAGACAAATTTCGCGGCAATGTGATTGGTTAGCGAAAAAGTTTTTCGCTGCGAATTTGTCTCACTGACCAATCGCATTGCCGATTCTTGTTTTTCGATTCGCTTTGTGTGAACAAATTCGCCTAATGCAGTAGTTAAAAACCGACTTAACCCGAGCCCGAGGCATATTTCTCTTTTTAAAAAGCGCGTTAAATACATTGCGAGGAAAATAAACCCGCAAGAACACATATGAGCTAAGGTCAGGGGCGCCGGAACCACGGGGGCAGTGGAGGCAGCTGCCCCCGCTGCCCTATGCTTACGGGGGCAGCCGAGTGCCTTATGTAATATATAAAGATTGAGCTGATGCCTTACAAAAGCTAATATTTTCACTCCAATCTATTTTATCACCCTGAGAAAAACGTTATGTTAAAACTGTATAACAAAGAACGTTCATTACCCATATTTTTAATGTCTGTTCCAATGAGTTCCGCCACTGCAGAACGAAGTTTTAGTGTCATGCGTAATTGTATCAAGTCATATCTGAAACGGCAATTTCCTATAAGGCTAAACAGTAGAATGTTTGCTGCTATCCATAAGCGCATTGATGTTTGTACTGATAGCATAGCAAACTAAACTAAACTAAACGAACAACCGCGCGTTTACTTCGAAACAAATATATAACAGTTTCAAACAGTTGTTATTGGCACAGAAGCAAAATGACGCAAACCCAGTTTCTATACAAGTAAAAATGAAAGTGCCCTTTTTCAAGATTCTGTCCCTGCTGCCCTGGGTTCCTTTCGGCGCCCTTGGCTAAGGTCCACGGGGGGCTACAATACAATGCTACATATATACCCTTGGTACATCCATGAGGACGTCAGTTTGTCAAAGATCATGGTTTTCATGCAGATGTTAAAGATTCGGAGTCAACTATTTTAAGCTCATGAAATCATAAAAACCATTTGTGATCAACTAAGAGTTTGGATACGTAGTCATTCCATGGGTCTTGCTACTCTTGCATGCTCCCCGGGAAAATTTTGCATTTTAGTAGCCCAGAATGACCCTTTCGTGCGCTTTCAGGGTGACATTCTTGCAACAGAACAACAAAACATTGTATTGTTTTTTGCGGCCCCCCTTTTGCTAATATATTTTCGAGTGGCCCACCCTTTTAAGGCCATCTTTTTTGGATGGCCCACCCCTAATTCCACCAGCCCCCCCTCCCAGATAAAAAATGAACGGTCCCTTATGTCACATAAAATATACGTTTTTAACGTTGCAGATACAATGAACACATCTGTACCTTTCATGACTACGACAGTAAAAGACGGTATGTGCTAGTATAGAATTTGAAAAAGGTGAATATACAATTCTGTGCATTGTATGTACACAATTAAAAGCAGCCTGTACACATGTTGGGGTTGTTTATAGCTAATAGCTTGTACTGTTGAAACTAGAGAATGACAAAAATTAAGAAGTTTTTTATAGTTTTTCAAAACTGTGTTCAATTCTGATTATTGGACTGGGATCAATGTTTAATCATAATTATCCATTTTGTTTTTGTTACGATTGTTACGCGCATCATTGTTACGATGCGCGTAAATGGCGTAAAGGCTCTTTTCCACTCATCGCAAAACCAACTCGCAAACTCGCTGCGAGTTCTTGCATGTAATTAAAATAAACTGTCGAGCATTGTGATTGGATGAAAGTACTCGCAGAGAGCTTGCGAGTTGGTTTTTGCGACGAGTGGAAAAGAGCCTTAAGTTAGTGTGTTGGTTAGCTTGTAGCCAATCAGCGACGAGCTTATATAAAATAGCCAGTCAGTGATTAGCTTACAACCAGTGCTTACACTGAAGACGTAATGTTTCCTGAGGAAAACCCAACATGGTGGCTACGAAAGAGTTAAAGTTTACAAATACAAAACGTGAACTCGCAGCTGGGCAAAACCGATCTTTTAACTTAAATACGACGAACTATATCGAAGTTAAAATAAATGTACGTTTATATTGTCTCTAAATTCAGACATTTCTGACCTTATTTCCTGATATAAAGTATTGGTGATGTTTATGATTTATGAATGGCAACTATATATTTACTCTGCTGACAAACACATTGAGCGAACCCTCCATGAAGAAACTTGGGGATACCACAGATTTTAAGTATTTTAGTCTGATCTTTAGAATAATACTTCATACATTTATATTGTATTCGGCTTGTGCAAGTGACTTCCGGGTTTTTGGGTGGCAATATTAATTAACACTTTCCCGCATGTCACATCTTCTGAATTGGTTCCGAGTGAGTGAATTATAAATATTTTCCACCCAATATGTGGTTATATTATACCTCAAATTCAAATTGTCCATTCTGAAATCTAGGTTTGTAGACGTGACGATGTGATTTTTACGGTATTTCACCCAATTCCATGATTCCGTAATGCCGCGTGAGATATTTAGCAATTATTGAATGAGGTTGAACATCATATGATGAATTATCAAAGCCGAAGTTTGTGTTATCTGTCGAAGCTGAAGGCATGAGGGCGGATTAGACATTTTGTGTCAATATTTTTGTAGTTATCTAAAACTAGTATTACTTTCATACTGATGGAACTATTTCGAAATTCAAATACACCACTGACATGATCTCCTTTGATGGCCTATCAATGATGATAATTTATTTTTTAATCACCAAAATGGCCATAATATTAGAAAACCTGACTCTCCCACTTGGTTTAAGATTTTAAGAATCTCCCACCCCATTTGGTAGTCCCAGAAAATATACCGTCTGTTTTGCACATGCGCGAGAAATGCTAGATAATTGAAATGGACTTGATTGTGAGGTCCACCATATCAAGTTCTTGCTTTCATTGTTGCAGATAGCTCAACGATCACGCTGCCTTCCTAGTTTATGATGATTGTTTATGATGATTGATTCTAGAAAACCGTTCAACTATATATTTCCTCGGACATACGAATGATAAAAACTCCTTAATTAAGTCTAATTTATATACTGATTAAATTAAGGACCGAGCTTGACAGGGTAAATTTCCTTGTGCGGAAAAGAGAGCGGACGATATTGACTATGATACTTTGCACCGTTGATCGATGCACCGCGTTACTTCATTCACTTCGATAAAAAGACTGAATGTGTCTTCGTATATTTTCATGATATTTATATTTTGAGCTACTGTTCTTCATTACTTTCATTTTGCGTTCCCGGCCCTTCGACAATTGGAATACATGCACGCTCTACCTGGTAATTTTAAGATAGCGATAACAATGTTATACAGCAAGGCATTATACGTGTTTACAATTGCCTAATGCACGCACAAACTTTCAAATGCAGAGAATATACCGATTAAAACTTTACTAAAACTATTTTCTTCAATGGTGGTTCCAGTTTTATTATATGGTTGTGAAATCTGGGGTGTAGGTTTATTAGGTAAAATCTCTTCGTTTGAACTCTTCCAAAAGAGATTTCTCAATATGGTAAATAAACTGGAATCATTACAGTTGAAATTTTTTAAACGTATACTCGGAGTCCACTCTAAGAGTACAAACCTAGCAGTATATGGTGAACTGGGTAAAGTTCCTCTAATAGTACAGGTCTCTACTTTAGTGACAAAGTATTGGATACGAATTGAAACTCCGGATTATATGAATACTCTTGTAGGAGAGACAGCGAGTTTTAATATCCGATCAAATACTCAGGCTATTAAATTCACAAACTATGTCTTAAAAATGTGTGATTTGGAATCGCTAAACGGTATTTCTCTCCCACTTGAAAGTTTACATAATCTAGGTAAATATTTAAAAAATAGGTTATTTGCCTACTTCACTGATTTCTGGAAAGATCAGATTGACAAAAGTCGTTACAGTGGTAAATTAAGAACCCTCGCACAAGTTAAGAATAAATTTGTATTTGAAAAATATCTCCATGAAGTATGTAATGTTAAACATCGTCAAGCAATAACAAAAATGAGAATATCCGCACACAAACTACCGGTTGAATATGGCCGATATAATAAAACGCCATACGATGAAAGGATTTGTACTGTATGTCAATCGAATGAAATTGGAGATGAATTCCACTATTTAATGTCATGCTCCAATAAAAAAATTGCAGAAACTCGAAACACTTTTTTAAATAATTTATATAGTATCAATAGCTCTTTCCGCTTATTTGATACAAATAACTTGTTCTTATATATCTTAAATATTCACGATAAGTCCATTATGAAAATAATAGCAAAATATTTCCATGATATTCTCCTATTATATGATAAACAGTACATTGCGTAAACGTGCATATTATTATGTATAATATAAAGAGTGTGATATTTTATAATCTTACAATATTTTATAGTTATTATAACGATACGTTTTGTATCTTTTTCATGTAATTTCATATGTGCCTGTATTGGTATTTGATGAATAAAGATTATTATTATTATTATTACAATTCGTAATCACTGAATTGTATCTGATATCGGGTTTTGAGTTCTAACATATTTTTTACTATAATTCAGAATCCTCGCATGAAGTTAGTTGGTGGATAGTCTTGTTGTTATCATGTGTCGTTCTCGTGATTTTGTTCTTGTTGACAATTGGACATTTGCTTGTAAGTAATAATATCTGTTGTTCTTGGTAAAACTAAGAGAAACAAAAGTCATATTATACATTCAGCGCTTTTTGTGAGGCGTTTGAAAGAACTTAGGTCAGCGAGATTGCCATTCACACAACCCAGTAAGTTCTCCTGTGTCACTGAGTTTAGGTCCCGAAATGGCAAAATAGAAAAAAATATTCAAGTATTGCATGTGGTGAAAGTGTCCGGCATGACAATGTGAATAAGCTAGTTTGGAGTTTCGACTGCGTCACTGCGCATCCAAATGACGCGTTCTACGTCGGGATAAAATTGCAGTTTAATCATATACTAACATGTAGCTGAGACTGGAAGAATTAATTAAGATATGCATATTCAACTATTCATTCAACTATCATTACAACCTCGCACCGAGGGCTTCTAGGCAGCCGAGAAGCCCTGGGTACGAGGTTGCTATCATTAAATAGTTTTTGTACTAGCATATTTTGTCTTCTTTGTAAAATAGAGAAAGGTGTGCACTTAATGGACAAAATTTTCTAATTTACAGCGAGTCGACCGTGCGGAAACTAATGGTTTTTCGATTCAAAACTGCAATTCTATCCCGACGCAGAACGCGATATACTTCAATGCGCAGTCGAAACTCCGAACTTGCAGCCTCGTCCCCAGGCTCCAACTCGGGCGCGTGGATGGTCCACGTCGATGGAAGACCGATGGGATTTGTCTACCCATGCGAATAATGTCTGTATGCGGTCAATACGGAGGTTCATTAAGGCGCATTTAGCAACAAACTGCTATAAATTTATCTTATAGGCATGCCGTACATTATTACATGGTACATGTAAATCATCTCACCTGACAATGTAACGACGTACCTATGTCGTAAAGAAATCTTGAGGATGAAGAAATACCACTAGAAACAATATATTAATATAACAACGATTTAGAGTTCATATTCATGATGATTAACGTACATAGTTCATAATTCATTGATGTTATCTCAGCTATATATATTAAAATTTATTATGTAAACTATAGTTTTGTGTTTAGTATTTGATATTTTGTATGACGTATTACATGAGTTTTGTGATTATGATCTTCATGATGATATTTTTGAGAATACAAAAGGAGTCGCGTGCTAGCTTTTATTTATTTATTTATTTATTTACTTAGTCTTTATTAAAATGTTTAGACACAACATACGTGTGACTCTCTGCGTGTGACTTTACATGGGTGGTAATGTTTACAAAATTATGTTACATATTTACATGATTTTATAAAACTATAAAAGTTAAATATAGTGATTTTGTAAAGCTAAAAAGTGAAAGTTTGTATAATACATAATTCGAAATTATTAAAAAGACATCTTTTATAAAACATCGCTTAAACCTTTCAGTCTTGACTTGAGGAAGGATAAAATTGTGATCCTTAAAGTTCTTTCTTTCTTTTCTGGGAGGAGTTCATGAAGAACGTGTTCAGTGTTGTTAGATATTTTTTCAAACAGAGCTCTATCTCTCTCTTCGATAAGCGAAGACATATTAAAATCTATGGCCGTATACCCATATCGATGGGCTCGTCTGAAGAATATACAATTACTTTATGGTTTCCGTGTTTGGATGGTCTGATCCAAACACGCGGGAATGTTGCGAGAGTTCAGAAAAGCGCGCGAAATCTCGAGCCGAAGGCGAGTGATTTTGCGAGCTTTTCTTAACTCGAGCAACATTCCCAAGTGTTTGGATCAGGCCATCCAAACACGGAAACCATAAAGTAATTGTTTTATAAAATAACAACAACACGATAGTCTTCTGTGTTTGGATGGCCTGATCCAAACACGGGTTTCGACCAATCAGAGCACGCGTTATATACATGTTATTTTATAACTATCTATCTATATACGTTCTAAATATTTTTTCAGTAGCGCAGAGCCCCATACTTCGATTGCATATGTAAACAGGGATAAGATCAGAGTTTCAAATAATTTGGTCAATTGGTCGAGAGATCTAGAGGATAACCATATGATTTACATACTCTTAGGATACTTGTGCTGTATACTATAGTTGTATGAACTTTATTTAAAACACGGAATCTCATCATTATTTACAAAATGCTCTTCCTGAGAGCCGTTGCACACATTTGCGTCATCAGTGCAAACATTTGCGTCACATAGTTGCACACATTTGCGTCAAAGGGGACAAATAACCCAGTTCGTAGTGTCCCTTTTGTTTCAGCCGAAAACCAATCACAACACATGTCCGTCACTCTCTCCTCCGCAGAGGCTTTGGATCACCTCAGTGCTTTATACGCTAGATGGTAGTACGTGCGCTAGATGGTTATAAATAAAATGCGCTAAACGGTAATATAATGAAGAAATCGCTAAATTTCTTCATTATATTACCGTTTAGCGCATTTTATTTATTACCATCTAGCGCACGTATTATAGCGTATAAAGCACTGAGGTGATCCAAAGCCTCTGCGGAGGAGAGAGTGTCCGTCATATGAGGAAGATACTTACCGATCCAAATGGATAAAATTACAGTTGATCATAACAAGAGGTACTGATGCAGGAAGATTTAATAAGATTATATTAAAGTATTTATTTGCAAATTCGTTGCGAAGTTCAAAAATTCAGAATGAAATTCATGCAAAAAAAATTCACACTAAAGCCCCTGATTGTCTACTGGAGAAAAAGCAGCCAATCAAATGCTCAGTTTACAAACCGGTTGGTGAATTTCATTATGAACTTTTGAACTTCGCAACGAATTTGTGAAGTTCGAAACGAAGTTCGGAACATTTTGGTGAAAAGTTAGTTGAAATTGACAATAACTAATTAACTATTCAATCATCTGTCTGCGGTGTGAAGCGAATATAGAGTAAAGCGCACTCACGGGCTTGATTATAAATATAGAAGGAAAGAATATAGAGAAAAGCGCACTCACAGGCTTGATTATGAATATAGAAGGAAAGAATATAGAGAAAAGCGCACTCACAGTCTTGATTATAAATATAGAAGGAAAGAATATAGAGAAAAGCGCACTCACAGTCTTGATTATGAATATAGAAGGAAAGAATATTGAGAAAAGCGCACTCACAGGCTTGATTATGAATATAGAAGGAAAGAATATTGAGAAAAGCGCACTCACAGGCTTGATTATGAATATAGAAGGAAAGAATATTGAGAAAAGCGCACTCACAGGCTTGATTATGAATATAGAAGGAAAGAATATTGAGAAAAGCGCACTCACAGGCTTGATTATGAATATAGAAGGAAAGAATATTGAGAAAAGCGCACTCACAGTCTTGATTATGAATATAGAAGGAAAGAATATAGAGAAAAGCGCACTCACAGGCTTGATTATAAATATAGAAGGAAAGAATATTGAGAAAAGCGCACTCACAGGCTTGATTATGAATATAGAAGGAAAGAATATTGAGAAAAGCGCACTCACAGTCTTGATTATGAATATAGAAGGAAATAATATTGAGAAAAGCGCACTCACAGTCTTGATTATAAATATAGAAGGAAAGAATATAGAGAAAAGCGCACTCACAGGCTTGATTATGAATATAGAAGGAAAGAATATTGAGAAAAGCGCACTCACAGGCTTGATTATGAATATAGAAGGAAGAATATAGAGAAAAGCGCACTCACAGTCTTGATTATAAATATAGAAGGAAAGAATATTGAGAAAAGCGCACTCACAGTCTTGATCATGCCAAAACTACTTCTCGGTTCTTCCAGCAACATTTTGCATCGAATCGATTAAACGGTTGCCAATATATTTTAAATAGTTTGTTCATATGTTATTTTTTCCGGTCTCAGCTACATGTTATCATTCAACTGAACTCAGGGGCGGACTGAGCGGTCGGGCAATCGGACGCGGACCGAGGCCCGGAAAACTTTGGGGCCCCGGAATTATTGTACATTATTGCAAAGAGAACAGATTCAGACTATTTATTTTCTGAAAATTCACCTGGCTTCTAAGCTATGATTATATATTCATACATGGGTCCAGCCAAAAAGCTGTCAGTTCGCGCCTGACTGAACTATATATCCCGACAGAGAACGCGACATTTGGATGCGCAGTGGGCACTACGAGCATACGAACTGAACTATTAACCGCTGAGTTGGCAAAGTGAGCCCGCGCCAAGTGAGAAAAAAATAGGAGGGAGGGCTGAAGAAAATGGGAAGGAAGAAGCGAAATGAACGCCTGCAAAATTCTATTCATAAGCGAGACTTTTGTGTCCAAAACCTTCGGTTAAATTCCCTTCACATTTTCTCCCCCCCCCCTATTTTCTTCTTACTTGGCGAGCGCTCTCAAAAAGGCGTGGACATTATCATTGCAGTGTTTAGTTGTTGATAAACTCTTTACCTCAATTACACAGACAAAATGAGCGGACCACCTGTATAGTGTATTAATAAAACTGTCTAAAAATGTTCCTGCAGGGAAACTATAAATTTGAATTCTTCAGATTACCTCCGTTGAACTCGATAACCTTGACGCAGTAATTTAATTATTAGTTGCATGGAGTATTGTTTATATTAAATTGTTATTTTTATTCCCCGCAGGTTAGAAAAGGACATAATTTCGTACCTTATGTATGCACTTGCAATGGTGAGGTCAAGAGAATCATTATAGCCAAATGACTCCCTCTTATGAGCCAATTTGTTATTGACACAAGTTGTCAATCGATAGTACGGCCGAGCAATTATTGAATATAGCCTAAAGGAATTAATTAAAAGAATGGAATCGACTATATATATTATCGCTGCATACTATCTTAAAACGAATAATATAGTTATCTATAGTTTAAAACTAAAGTGCTCATGGTTGGGACACACTGCATATATTCACGAAGGAAAAGGAGTTGTTTTCCTGCTCTCGTTACTGACTGACTGGCATATCATATACCATACGCCACTAGTGATAACATGCGCCAACAAAAACACTCAATAGCCTAAACTGCAAACACGTCATTAATTTGTCCTGAAATAAGCTTTAGTTAATACTTTTAAAATTTCAAAAAGCCTCTGAATAGGTAGCCTGCGAAGAAGCGCTTGCGAGTTCAGCTGAACTGATCTAATTTAGATTAAACGCAATATGGCTATACCCTTGAGTATCACGCGATATTGTCGAGTACTCCAGAGTATGCTTCCATAGGTTTTTTTAATCTATATTGTTGTTTGGGTTTAATTTTGGCTCTGCTTTAAGAGTTAAGATCACTTAAGTTAAGTGAGTTGGTGCACACGCACTTGTTATAAATGTCAAAACGGATTACGCGGGTAGTGAAACCGGACAATTAAATTAGAGTTAAGCCAAAGGTTTCATTTTATCTTAAGCGACTATAGCGACAACATATTAGCGAACACATTGATTTCTCGAACCTAAAAAGCAGGACTAAGAAGTAAGGTAAGTTAAGAGTTTAGTCATCAGTAAAATCCGAATGCCTGATTCCGGACAGAAAACTGCCAGGTTGTGTTATATCAAATATTAATCAACCTAACCTTAGTGGATCTTGTGCATCATATATGATGAAGCATAGTTCGTGCTTAAATTGGCCCAAAATATATAATAGCGGTAATTTAAATATATTATTATTAACTTGTCGTCTAAATAGAGTTTTTGCATGCAGATAATGCACTTGCCGAGACGCAGGAGATCAAAAATACAGTAAACTTACGTAAGGGGTGGACATTAGATATTCATAGGGGGGAGGGGAGTTTTTATTGCAATAATTTTATTTTTGAGCAGCTGGGTCAGTGCTTTGTCGGAGTTCTGTTTTAAGTATAGAAGCTCTGCAGGAATTTTTTTAATGGAAATCCTATTTGCAGTCTGTGTTTGAATTTTCTTTTGGATTTGACACCCCCTCCCAGGATATCTAATGGTCCACTTCACACGCGGGACGCATAAACCGCGCATGAAACAGGACAGATTTGATATTTATAATCAGATGTTTCAGTCATTTCAAAAATGTCAGCCGTTAAAAAGTTGCCATATGGCGACAGCGCCAAAAAGGGTTTCAAACATATGTATAACTTGATACAAATAATATGTTACAAGTATCAGTATTATAACATAAATATATACTCGCTGACCAGAAACACTTTAATGTTTACGCGTAACGGCAATATTGGTTATCGGCATTCATTCTGAGTATTTCGGGCTATTTCCCACCTGCATTAGCGTTGTGTTTTTCCTCCACTTACAAGATATAATATGTCATTTTATATGAAAGATTTGTGACTGTGCGAGAGGTCATTTTGAATTCAATTTTTGTGTATGCTAAAATTTTATAGATGATGTTTCTTATGACTTTGTTGATGGGCGTTTTCGTGGCTTTATCTCTTGGCGAAAATGGTAAGACCTTTATATGAAAAAGTTATACTTTGTGTAAAAAGTGAAAACGCGCTATGTGATGCATGCAGCCTCCCACAACCATCCCTGAGTTCGGCGTGTTCATGCACACAATTCACTCACATCACGTCATACACATACATACAAACCCAGGTGAAAACATATATAACCTCTTGGCGGAGGTAAATATCGATAGCGAATACAATTATAATGTACTGACTAATCGAGCGCTCGGGCAGCCCGGCGACTTTAAAATTGCCCTCTTGAATTGTGTTTTCTCCAACCACGGATCTCAGATAACGGACTTTTGGGCTTCTGCGCTTGTTTAATATGCAAAATCTTACTTCCGCCAAAAGGAGCGAGGTAAATATACTCATAAATGTACTTGCGAAGCCGATGTTTCGCAATTACGGAGCATTTCCGAAAACTACAGAAGGCGATGTGCTAATATTTGGAGCGGAAATTGTACAGATTACCCTGAAAATCGCCGAATACTACAACTGCCTTTAAAACCGCTAGTATATAAAACTATACTACATGTACATGACATATGATCAGTATATCACTAAGTTAACACAATAGATTAATTCGGCCGTTTGGATACGATATCATATATATATATTAATATGTGTTGTAAATTGAGAACCTATTTCGAAGTCCAAATTTCCTGAAAACTGCCATTTTAAATATATACTCAATTAAGAGCAATTGTTATACAATACAATACAATACAAGCATTCAAGCAATACTATCGTAATAACTTTTCAGTTCCAGTTTTTGTACCAAGCCAACCTTGCTGTCCTTGCATCTTTATTTTTCTCTGCAGATACAATGTCAATGAGATTTACGCAGCGTCCACGGCCGACAGTTGTCCAAGTTGTACCTCATGATCTGAATTTAACATGGCGATTCCATTACACAGGCATAAAACCGTCATATATAATAATTACATCGCCTGATACTAGAAATCAGGTAATAAGTCATCAGTTTGGAAATAAAATAAAAATATTATTCAAATTAATCAAACCCAGTGTGGCAACGTATCGAATATCGCTGATTTTGACGCAAATCAGAGATGACAAGAGAAAAAATATATTTTCGACTGTTACTTTGTACGTCATGACAGGTAATTGAATGTTTCACAATAGTTTTCTTGCTTTTTGGTAGTCTGTGTATTAAGGCCTTTTAAGGGGTTGGGGGTTGAGGCCGGGGCAGCGAAAAATTAGGGAGGCAAGGCGCGGGAAACCACATTTTCGCCTCTCCCACACCTCGCCATCCCAATTTTTCGCTGCCCGCACCTCAACCCCAACCCCTTAAAACCGCCAGCTACGTGGCTATAGCTTATTTCCTGAGTCAGCATTGACGAATTTGGGGTGTTTGTTTCAAAATTCAATCTCTAGTAGCATAGCTCGTTTACGGCATAGACCAAATCATCGAGTCTAGTCATAGGTCTAGTCTATGGACACCTTATATACCAGAGCCTGCGATCCTTTGGCCAACAGCCATCGCAGGCTCGCGGGAAACGAGCTTTTTCAAAAATTTTAATGTTTACTCATCCTGTATAAATTAGTTTCACGTTCGCATGCAGGCATCCCCAAAACGTAATTGTGTCATCTACACACGTAAAAACACACAGGTTGTAGCCACTGATCTGAAAATATAGTGGTTGTAGCGAACTGGAAGCAGACGTGTACCAATGGCAATGCTGTTTTAACACCTTGTTATCCAATCTCGTTCCCCGAACCTGGGTACGAGATTGCTTGTTGTCCGATAATAGGATACAGGGGTGTATTCCTAAAAGTTTAACAAGGGGGGGGCTCTCTGATACAAAGGCGTATGCCGGAAAAAAAATTTGTGGGGCAGATGACAGGCTGCCCGAGTCGCCCAGAAGGCGGGAGAATTGCTAGGGGTCCGGGGGCATTCTCCCCCGGTAACTTTTGAGATTTAGAGTCTCTGAGACAGCATTTCCTGCATTCTGGGGTGAGATTTTCCTCCAGTTTGTACTTAAACATGCATATAATTATATTAACATTTATTTTGCTTATTATATTTGTTTGCCCGACTTTTGTTAAAAATTTGCCCGACTTTAGTGTTTCCAAATTTATGGCATGCTCTGATTAGTCTGATATACATTACCAACAGAGTTGTTGAAAGTTAAAAGAAAGTCGAACTTTGCTAGAAAGACCGCTTATAGCTTATAGATTATAGAACACGAAATTTCACCTCATCTTTTTATGATAACATTGCAAAAACCACTTAAAATGACTAAATAACTTGCTTGATTCCTTCGTGATATTCAATTTTGTTTCATATGTATCATCACTGTGCTACCCAATGGTTTGCATTAGCACAGTTGTGTATATGGGAGTGGTAAAACCGATGTTTATTGTTATATGTGAAATCATTCTTGTTGGAAGTGATTAAATTATATGAAATTAACAGTCTCAAGCTTGGACATATCTAAAGAATGGCAATATCTAAAGAATTATAATTGGCAATATCTAAAGAATTATAAAGGAGGGCTAAGCCGCCCCGAATAGACATGGAACTTTAACAAAGGGGGCCAAGCCCCCCCCCCCCGAATACACCACTGATAGGATATGTTCGCATTGCTTGTCCCCAGCTTGTTGACAAGTTCTCACAATGGCTGGTTGACAACCTGCTACAACGTTGTTGCCTCCAACAACTTGTCAACGTTCTGCAATTCAACACTTGTTAACAAATTGTGCGTGACAACCTTGTCGCGACTTGATAAAAAGACAACGTTTCTAGCATTATCTATACATTCTATTTGATCAAATTATGGTTATAACTTGCCTTTGGACATGGAATCTTCGCTGTCACTGGATCGCTGTCAAATTCGCTGTCAAATTCTCCCCCCTCCCCTCCGTTTCCCTCCCCCCCTTTCAAACGCCTGCTACGCAGGCTAGCAGCCAGATGCCTTTGCTAATTTGTAGATTGACTATGTTTTTTCAGTGATCAGCACTTCCCCTCCCACGTCAGTGATCAGCACTTCCCCTCCCACGTCAGCGATAAGCACTTCCCCTTCCACCTCAGTGATCAGCACTTCCACGTCAGTGATCTGCAGCACTTCCTTTTCCACGTCAGTGATCAGCACTTCCCCTTCCACACTAGTGATCAGCACATCTCCTTCCACGTCAGTGGTCAGTACTTCCCCTTCCACGTCAGTGATCAGCACATCTCCTTCCACGTCAGTGATCAGCACATCTCCTTCCACGTCAGTGATCAGTAGTACTTCCCCTTCCACGTCAGTGATCAGCACTTCCCCTTTCACGTTAGTGATCAGCACTTCCTTTTCCACGTCAGTGATCAGCACTTCGGCCTCTACGTCAGTGAACAGCACTTCCCCTTCCCCCTCGAAAACAGGTAACTATTTCAACAATTTTGTTGTTGTGAATCTAGATTATCTTTCAAATTTCTCATCTTGGCGTTACGCATTCAGTTCTGTTCAGCCGGGGAAAGCAAGATAAACCTTTGTAAATTTCTCGTCCAATTTTCAACCAAACTCAACCAAAATTTAATCAATTTGCCCCTTGGCCTGTGGCCATTAGCTCTACAAAATGTCGTATTAAAATGTTTGATATTTTTTGAGTTATCGTGCTCACAGACAAACACATACAAGAAATTTTACAAAACTTGTATAAATGATCCATCATTTGATTCATTTGTGCGCCAGTCATGCCATATTTTTCTGTCGTCACTGTCTGCTTACTAAATCTTAAGCTCTATATTATTTCCATGCAGTCTCTCGTATACCACCTGTTGTCCCTAAGAGAGAAGTTGATCGGGTTGAAACTAAAACTGGTGAGTCTATAGCAGGTAGAGATGTCAGTATTATAAAGGATCATGTTTAATAAATGTAAGGGGGTTAATCTAATGCTAATGCCGTCAGAAGGCCTCAGTCTTGCAGGTTAGCGCCGAAAAAATATACTGATAACTGTACTTAATTCAAGAATTTAGTTACATGCAGTGTCAGTGTTCTTCAAATTCAGCTAAATCAAATTAAACATTTGCAATTTGCAATTTGCGGTGACTACCCGTAGGGAAGATTATAGGGGTGACTATATACCGCCGGCATTGAGGAAGATTGAAGCACTGAATAAATATCACAATGCCTGGCAATTGCTATAGGGTAGCGAGAGGTACTGGACGCAGGTAGGGGAATCAACCTACCCAGGCCTGGAAATCCAGTTATTTTGGGGAAGTTGGGAAAACTCACAATTACCTGAACTTTGGAAATGCTTTGCAACTGTGGGTAAAAGCTGTGCATGGGATTCAAAGTAAACAGCGACGCCGAAGACTATCTGCGTTCAGTTCCTACAGTATCTATTCATACAGTTCATGACAATAAGGTTAATAAACATAAGGTTAATAACAGTAATAACAATAAGGAAAATTGATACCTTTCGCCAGTGACAAGACACTACATTCACAAGCATTTTTGAAAATTGCTCTTAACCGCAACTTTTCAACTTATTTGAATTTGTTCATAATTATTACCTTAAACTCATTAGTAAGAATGGCAACAGGCCCACAACCACACTTTTAATTTATTATTTAGTGAGTTTACCCACTACTGTAGCCTGCGTGGCAGGCGTTCTATTGTGGAGGAGGGAGTTTTGTTTAGAGCGCGCGCTTTTTTTTTTAGAGCGCGCGCTAGGTGAGAAGTTAGGGGGAGAAGAGAAAAAGCGAAGGGAGAGGCGAAACTGCTGTCCCGCGGTTATTGATTCTATTCAGACAGTACATGAGTAAACCCAGACCCACAGTCTCGCAACCCCCTGCACTCACTCAGTTACTTTCATATCAAGGGTGTTTTTGTGTTATAATTAAGTCAGCAAAAGCTGCTTCCATGGGCTAACCCTCCACCAACCCTAAACCCGCTAACGTTAACTTCCCTAATCCTTTTAATATGTGCACATGCAGTCATCGCCATTTTTGGTAGTAAAAGGATACATTTAAGCTGATTTGTCACCTAACTCTATCCCCTAGCTAAACTCCTAACATTCACTACGGAACTGTCTTAGTGATCTCTTATTTCAATTCACTTTTAGACAAATCAACAATAAGACTAATCACTGCAATGATTTTCATTTCTGTGTTCTCAGTCACCGTACAAATAATCATATGTGTATCGGTAAGTGCGCAATATCATATAACGATAGAGCAGGTATTCGGTGGGTTTCACCGTTCACACGTTCGGAATTCGAACCGTATACCTTTGAATTTGCACGACTCTCACCTATGCGTTTACACGAGACGCACAAAACTGGACGAATTCGAGCACCGTCAATCGTACGAATTCCCGTATGAACAAAATGATCCAAACGAATTTTCTTCTGGTCCGAGTTTGTCCACAGGTCTGGATATATTCAACAGTGTGTCAACTTAAGCTCAATCATCCGCAAATAACAAGTCCCTAATTAGACTTGCTACAAGTCGCTCTCGCATTTGTCCGAATAAAGGTCGACTTGTAGCAAGTCTAGTCCCTAATCAGCAGTGACAGTACTTCGTGCCGGCTTCGTGCCGGCTTGTACTCACAAAAGGTACAGTTGCTTTTACGAAGAGTGCTTGAACTCTTGAGGAACCGCTCCCTTGTTCCATATAAGCGTATACAGTTGTGCAAGTTTCTTCGTCAGGTATATCTCAACTGGGATCCATTGGCACGGAGATAATCTAATTGGCACCAAGGCTTTGCCCGAGGAAGTCTGCTTGATGGCTCATGTTACCTCGTTTAGCAAGAGGGGTAGGTCTAACGCTTCTAGGACCGAGGTCGCATCTACTACATTCTTTGGCATTGGTGATGACTTGTCTCCCCGTTTACCGAGCGTATGGGTACACAGCCCTAAGACTTTCGTAAAACAACATAATGTTGCGCTTATCAGCAGCATCCTGTAGCTCACTAGCTTTTCTTTCCCACTATTCATCCTTCATTTGGCGTAGCCTTTTTGGACCACGTGTTTTGCATTAAAATGCAATGACTTCTTGACAACAGACGATTTGTCATTGATGTAGTTCTTGTGTGTTTTGTGCATCGTTGCTCTGTAATGTCCTTCTCAACTAACCAGTCTTGATTTTTGTCCAGATGGCATCTCTAAACAGTTTCCATGTACTTTCGACATCCATGTCTTCTGTGTCACTAGGAAGGTTTACTTCCAGGTTAGTTTTTTCAGCTGCTTTTTGACACCTGCTTCTCAGACAGCAGCGATGTTGAGCCTCCGTGGTGGCTTCATTCTGCTGGTCTTCATCAACTTTCCTGTCGCTTTCAGTTCCTTTCCCCATTTGGAGATATCCCTAGTCTGCGTATGTACTTCATCTTTTAGAGCCAAAGTGGATGACTATCATGACTACCAATCATGCCTATTAAATTGCATTGTAAAGATAGTTTCTAAAAGCTTCTTTGTTATAATTTTTTATAACTTCTACTTGCGACTATAGTTTAGGGTTTTCTTTTGGAACAATTTTAAAACATCCATATACAAGTCTGTGATCACTAATCCCAACATGCAGCACACCCGCGTTTTATAGCAATTTTTCAGGTCTATTGGGCTAGTATTGGCTATACTAGGATATCAATAAAGCCCCGTACAGACGAGCAAGTTTTCCTTGTCCCTTGACGAGTTTACTTGCTCTTGTGTACGGCAAACACTAGTTTTTTCGATCAATTTTTCCTTGACAAGTTTTACAAGCCCGTGTATTAACGACACAAATGGAAACTTCATGTTGCAATGGCAAGCAATGTCCGCTCGACTAGATCTAAGATAAGTGTGCAGTAGCGTACTGTGCATTTCCTTGTCAAGTTTTCCTTGTCGGCCGTACACACGAACAATCTTCCTTGTCCAAAAGCTGGCATGACTAGCTCCTGTAATGATAATCTCTTTATTTTCACTATCTAACAGCTCGTTCATGACGTTTTCAAGAGTATTCATATATTCTACTTTGGAATTAGTGGGCCGGTAAACGGAAACTATCAATATTCTTAGATTTTGTGATTTCAACACACACAATCTGAAGCCGTTGAGTACGTCTTATTTGTTACATTAAACACGTTTCTTACATAGAGAGCCACATCACCCCATTTCCGAGACCTATCACCTATCCTTCCTAAATAGATCATTATAGCTGGGTTCATTTCTTCATCTCTGATTGAATTATCAAGCCTAGCTTCATTTCTACTTATAATATCAGTCAACTTGGAAACAACTAATTTATACATATATGTTTAGGCAAAGAAGCAATATCCAGGGCTATTTTTTTTTCAGATTCACTCAACTCGCTGCTTTCAATCTGATTGGGTGTTACTCTAAAAATCTGTTCAAATCCCAAACAATCTCGAAAAAATTCCCCCAAAATCCCAAGGGATTTCGAAATCCCAAAAATCTCGTACGCTTTTTTGGAGTGATACACCCCTCGGCATGATCTAAATGCATGCGCTTCGTTTTTAACATGTTTCATACAAATATAACTCGTTACCATGAACGCATGGCCTTATTAAACTATATAGATTTCAATATTTTTGCAATAAATACAAGAAGCAATTTGTTTTTAGTTACCATGCAGGCCCAGAATTATCCATAGAGAAGTAAATAGGATGGAAATGGCACCAATTCAAGCAAGGTAATTGAAGAATATTTAATATAACATTCTTTCACCATTGGTATATAGCCGGAATGCACTTATGGTGACAATATTATTTGAATTATTATTTCAGATATTTATTTACAATTATTTCAAAAATCAATATTGAAAAACATCAATCATATTGATTATTATCTTATTGAAATATCGATTTGGTCGAAGAAATAAAGACTATTTATATAGATAAAAAATAGAATATATATTATATAGTGAAATATTTAACAATTGTTATAGTCATGCAGGATGAATCCTAAAAATGAATTTCGAAAGAATTAAAGGAAAAAAGCATAATTCATAGAACATGATTGATCATACAAAATCAAAGACCAAAAAGTGAATAACGAAATGGAGATTTGAAAATTTACAATTTTTATATATTTATAGAAAAATTAATCAATAAGAATATAATAAATAACAATCTATGATCTTTAATGTACTATACTAGTATCATTAGGTCAGCACTGACCTATATTATTTTCAATAATTTAATGTTTATATATAGGTGAAAATGTTCTCAGTGAAATTTCGAGTTAAGGAACAATGTGGAACACGATTGAACAAATAGTTTTGGAAGATATTTGGAAGAAACGTCTGGAACGTTGTACGTGATGTGGAATGAACGTGCATTTGCATGTAGATAAGAAACAATTATTTAGTGTATACTTAGAAAAATAATTTATTATCGTTTAAAATTAATATTCATATTTAGCAGTACAGTTAGACTAGTTAGTTATGTTACTTAAAACTTGTTATTTAAAATAATTTTATTTTCTTTCGAATCGTCTGAGCTTAATATGCTTGTTCTTATTTCGAACAGCAGACGCATATTTCAATGCATCTTTTTTATTGTTCTTATGTTTGGATGCTCTCATGACGTGTGAGCCATTTAGTCTACATTCAGTCTATTTGCGGTGATGAATTTGCACTGATCACCGGACTTGTGGCAAGTCTAACTGATCACTGATATCAATAGGCCTATTAGCCTCATCCGCAGGAAACTCTTGGTAAACGGCAGAATTGTGCAATACTTGGCAGAAATTGCGCAATACTTGGGGAATTAAAACCTCATTGTTACACTGTTATCACCCTTGCCTATATTATTATTGCGTAATTCTGCCGTTTGCCCCCGAATTACCTGCGGAGGAGGCTAGGCACCAATTAAGGCCGTTTTCTATTGAGGTCGCTTTGCCCGCGTGCGGTTAATGAAAGTATGGGCAATGAAACTATTATTAGGAAACGTGACGCCTTTGTATAATAAATGCTTATGATCGGTGCTTGATATTCAAAATTCATTCACATATTTTGAATTTTGATGACGTAATTAAGTATTTTAACTATGGTTATTAATTTCCGAGTAAAAAATATATTATTTTTTATCAAAATATATTTTGCGTTCATTTCGAGAAACCAGTAACAATTGATCCACTGACTGCAGAGCATATGGCTACGCCAAGAAGAAGAAAATTTTTCCATCCCTATAAAACACAATGGAAATTAAACTTGTCATCATGTAAAGTGCCATGTACTTGCAATCCCATGCAGTAATACCTAGTACACACTAAGACAATCCCCAGTAATACCTAGAACACACTAAGACAGTCCCCAGTAATACCTGGTAATACCTAGCACACACTAAGACAATCCCCAGTAATACCTAGCACACACTAAGACAAACGTTTTCTTGGCTGAATTTCCTATCGACCCAACCGTTAGCAAGGAAATATTTTCTACACCCAACCTCAGTTGTCATTTAAAAAACTTAGACCCACCCCAATTCACAAATTGCTAGACTGACCTAATTGACTTTCAGAACAAGAAAAACAGACAATTGCGGTCATAACAAAAACTAAGTTTAATTCGACCCCTGTTTGAATTTTGTGCAATTTTCTATGAATTTTCCAAGTGCTGTGTTTCACAATGACATCATAATACCAAAATCGCTTGTTGACAAGATGATATTTGTGAATGCATTGATACAATATTTTTCTTATAATAGAAAGTTGTAATTTTGTATCTTTCTTTGATTTCAATTTTGATATGATTTTTACTCTACCCACCCCTTGGCTTGGTTTAATATTTTTAGACCCTCCCTTGTTTACCCACCCATTTTCTCTTCGGTGCCCCCCCCCCCGACCATTAATAATGACCGGTCCCTAACGATAAGGAAAATGAATAACCTGCATGAACTACAGGAGAAAATAGACGACAACGTGACACTAAAGCAAATATGACAGTTGTAACAAACAAAACCAATCATATGATGTTGGCACATTTCCTAGACATCTTTTATCACAATCCTGATTATCACATGCAGGTCCATTTATTGTTCGAATTACCCGGATATAGAGGCAGGGGCGCACATTCCAAAAAGGTTTGGGGGGGGTGTCCATTGTTCAGGGACCGACTTTTTATATTTGTTTGACCAAATCAAAACATGTATTACGAGTTAATGTAAAAATATGTGTAGTGCCAGGGTTGTAGAAGGATTGTTAAAAAATAGGGGGCCGACTCTCAACGAGGCGCCGACGGGGAAATTTTAAAAAACTTGAGTCTGCAGATCGTCGGAAATGGCATTTTCAGAGTCTTCTCTACCTCTTTCGTTATATGCCCTTTCATTAATATATATAAGATTTCAAACACTCTAGTTTCGAATTCAAATATTTTGCTGCAATTTTCTTTAAATTGCAGTTATTTAAAGAAAACGCCCCCAAACCGTAACCTTCAACATCATAAAAACCCAATTAGAAACTGCATTTTTACAACAGAGTTTACTTAATTTTACTCGAGAATACTGACGTGGAAATAGAACGCACAATGCGGCAGAGCAAAAGTTAGAAGGTTTTGCGCAGTCGTGTATGGCTACGTCATCTTACATTTGAGTATATTGCTTTAAGAGGAAAATATATCTCTGGGTTTTGCAATGTTGATTTCTTTTATTGACAATTTTTGTATCGTTTATTATACGTTTTTTAGACAGGATGTTTCGGACCAACTCGGACCGAATTAGTAGTGTAATTTTACAATTTTGAAAAATTCACAAATTATGGGGGGGTGTCACACCCCCCCCCCCCCCTAATGTGCGCCACTGTATAGAGGAGTTGCACGGTCACGTGATAAAATTCTAAAATCTTTAACGTGGAACTTATAAAGCTGGCTGTTTAACATGTTTTCTATACAATTATAACAAGTATTCATAACAAATCTCAAGTCGATACGATCAATTCGTATTGCTGACGTCAGCATAATTTTCAAATGCCGTTAAAAACTGTGTTTTTTCCAAACCTAACGCGAAAAACATAGGTTAGCTTTTAAAAGCAATATATAGTATGATATTAAATAGAATATAGACATGCGTAATAAAACACGTATTTCTTGAGCATTGGTTTTTTGGCCGCCATATTGGATGACAGCCTGATGTCACAGACAAACTCACATATACAAACAAACACACACATATATACAAACCCAGATGGCCAGAGGTAAACATATTATTATTACAACTATTTGTTCTAAATGTAGCAGATGGGAAAATACCTCCTGTGGAGGTGAATCCGACAAAAAGACATTAGGCAATAGATGACATGAAGCAATAGATGACATTAGGTAATAGATTAGTAGATGACATGAGGTAATAGATGACATGAGGCAATTGATGACATTAGGTAATAGATGACACGAGGTAGTAGATGACATGAGGTAATAGATGACACGAGGCAATAGATGACATGAGGTAATAGATGACATGAAGCAATAGATGACATGAGGCAATTGATGACATTAGGTAATAGATGACACGAGGTAGTAGATGACATGAGGTAATAGATGACACGAGGCAATAGATGACATGAAGCAATAGATGACATGAGGTAATAGATGACACGAGGTAATAGATGACATGAGGTAATAGATGACACGAGGCAATAGATGACATGAGGTAATAGATGACATGAGGTAATAGATGACATGAGGTAATAGATGACATGAGGTAATAGATGACACGAGGTAATAGATGACACGAGGTAATAGATGACATGAGGTAATAGATGACACGAGGTAATAGATGACACGAGGTAATAGATGACATGAGGTAATAGATGACACGAGGCAATAGATGACATGAGGTAATAGATGACATGAGGTAATAGATGACATGAGGTAATAGATGACATGAGGTAATAGATGACATGAGGCAATAGATGACATGAGGTAATAGATGACACGAGGTAATAGATGACATGAGGTAATAGATGACACGAGGTAATAGATGACATGAGGCAATAGATGACATGAGGTAATAGATGACACGAGGTAATAGATGACATGAGGTAATAGATGACATGAGGTAATAGATGACACGAGGTAATAGATGACATGAGGTAATAGATGACATGAGGTAATAGATGACATGAGGTAATAGATGACACGAGGCAATAGATGACATGAGGTAATAGATGACATGAGGTAATAGATGACATGAGGTAATAGATGACATGAGGTAATAGATGACATGAGGTAATAGATGACATGAGGTAATAGATGACATGAGGTAATAGATGACTTTATGATGACATGAACAATAAGATGACCATGAGGTAATAATAGATGACGCGGGTGATAGATGACGATGGAATTAACAGATGTTTGAGAGTAATAGATGACATGGGGCAATAGATGACATGGAGGTAATAGATGACATGAGTGATGGAGTAATAATACATGACATGAGTGAATTAATAGATACATGACATGAGGTAATAGATGTTTAGTCTGCGTGCAGAGACTAAGATAATTGTGTATCATACTCTTTTATACAAAATGTCCTGAACGGAGGCTGAATGTTGGAACGGCAAAAATAAAATTTCAAATTGCATGATATATACCGTTATTTCTTTAAATATAAATATTCCCCATATTGAAGCAATAATTCCAGGTCCCTATTAAATAAAGAAATCACGGTGGAAGTACAAGCAAACAATTCGAAAATTGATTTGGACCATATATCCTAAAATAGTTGGCAAAGATTTATTGTATAGTGTGCAAAATGTCATTGAAGTGTGATTTAGAAAAATATGTATACTTACAGTTGTTACAATAGGGAAACTTATGGACTCTGATAAATAGGTATTTGCAACAAACCACCCAACTATATAAAGAAAAAAAATGAACAGATCAGTAAACAAGTGGTAATTAGCTCTGCCTGCAGGCACTGAACAACATATCCCAGCTGGCTTGGACCGGCCATAATTGTTCTTGTATTACATAGTGCCTACTATATAAATGATGAAAATGAATTGAAATGGACTATATGTACATGGTCCATTTAGAATAGAATAGAATAAATTGACTAAATATTCTGCAACCTAGCTCTCTTGACTAGTTCTGATAGTTTGTTGAATACAGTAAAAATGTTGTCTTGGCCGGGTTGCTCCCACTGACCTATACTAAATGGACTGAGTGCGCAATCTATTTTGTCAGGAGCTCTGTGTCACAGAATACTATACAGAAGGTCATCTCTATATTGTTTTGCGTAAGCGCTATTCGTCATCGATTCGCTACTTAGTAAGTGCCCTTGCTGACTTGCGGCACTTGCTGAGTGGCGAATCGATGACGAATAGCGCTTACGCAAAAACAATATAGGATGATCTTCTGGATATATATGTTATTTAATGGCTGCGAGGTCCGGATAGGGGAATACTGTGCCCGAAGTCGTGACTGAGGGCACAGTATTCCCCTACGACTGAGGGCACAGTATTCCTCTATCCGGACCGAGTTAGCCATTAAATAACATTTTTATTTTTAGCGGTCTAAGAAATCAAATTTGTACTATGAAACTGCAATTTGTACAATTTGTAAGTTGTTTTCTTTTTCCATCTCGTCTGGGTAATAGAATTCACTTTCACTGTGACTATCGTCTTCACTGTACATTTTGGTGTAAAGTTTATAAAACAATCATAAATATTTTTTTTTTAAATAGCATTTAAAACCTTGAATATTTGCGAAATTTGCAAATTTTGTTTAGTTTTGTTTTGCTCACGCAACGGTCCGGTATCCGGTCCGGTTAGCAAGATACCGGACCGCTCGTTAGCCAATAAAAACGCACCATTTAACTGGATACCGGACCGCAAAAAAATAGAGGTTAGTATTCTGTGTCTGTGTCCTCATCACTGCTGACGTCATATAGGTCTTTGCTCTCATGCGTAAACTCGCTGACATGAAATTGCGTTGATGAAAGGCTCGTGTTTTAAATTCTGATATATTTCAGACTCAAAAAATGTAAATTTTGTGCTTTTGAGGCGAGAAATTCCTGCGAAATCATTGTAGAAAGCAAGTCAATTTATACTAAATGCGATTTTTAAGAAATTGGTGGTCTGTCAAGTATGTTTTTAACTATTAACTAAAGCCGTACATGTTTATAAAAAATTCTGTGTCGCGTATAAAAACATACCGAAGCCATCATCTTATTTAAAATTAAAAGGTTTGTTTTCAAACTTGCAACAGAAAAATATACTCCTATCTTTGAATATTTGCCAAAAACAACAAAATTTAAAGAAAACAACACAGAATTGACAAAAATATTTTTTAAATCAATTTGTCTTTTCAAAAACACAATTCGCCCACGACACAGCCCGCGAGCACAAACATTAGGAAAATATTGGCATGCGGTAATTTTCATCGACGCGAGGACCTATATGACGTCAGCAACGGTGAGGACACTTTTTGACATCGAGCGCTCAGTCCATTTAGTATAGGTCAGTGGTTGTTCCATAGACCCGAATTTGCTTGATTGCGCATGGTCGAAGATGACAATGACTTAACAATATAAACTTAAATAGGATCACTGCATTGTCAACAGGGCGCTTATATATATATATAGCGCCTATATATATATATATATATATATATATATATATATATATATATATATATATATATATATATATTCCAGTTCAAAGGTATTGTTTGGTGTGCATTTGGGCAGGAAGTGTCTATACTGACTCCTTAGACACTGTACCTGAATTTGCACCTTTAGAACGTCTATAAACGGTACAAAATGGAACTTAAATAAATTGGAAAGATGCCCAAAATTAGCGAGGAAATAAAGTAATCTTCTTTATAGAGAACGCTCTATATTATATGATTCCGTGAACGTACTGCGCGAGTAAAAAGTTTCCTTAATTTGGGGTCCTGCATGAGATCCTGTGCATTTTTTTCCAAGTCTGAATAGCAAGAAAATAAGAGCAAGAAATAGTATGACCTACCATCCCCAACTGCCCAAAAAATTCCCGACAGAAACCCTGGTGCAACAGCTTCAGAATATATATCTGGTTTATTTCTCTTGTAAACACAGTAGGTGAAAAAATAGATCGTACTGGCCAGTAGAGAACCACAAAATTGAGAAAACGCATATTGTATTCCTATTGAAAACAAAATAGAAATGAAAATAAAAAGATGTATCTGTATTATATATTCCGGGTTTGCATCGGTTTCGTGCTATTTTTGGCAAATAATCTCGGTCATTCAAAACTGCAATCGCGGGACCAATGCTGCATGCAGTCCAGACTGTGAGAAGTGATGACTGCAAAAATCTTTACTGAAAATTGAAAAAGTGAATATATACACTTAGATAAATGTCAAATATGGATAAATGAAACGACATGTGACAAAAGAAAAACCAGTACCTGCAGGTAATTTTTAGAGCTATATTTTTAAGTATTTTGTGTTAATTGTAAGTTTTTGAAAAGTTGTTTCAAGGGCAGGTGCAGATTTCTCACGCGAGCACCCTTCCACATTTTAGGGATGTACACCACTTTACACCCTGTGGAAATCCCAAGGGCTGTGGCTTCACCATTAAGAGGCGTTTTGTTATGCATGGTCTTTCACATTTAGATTGAAATTTCTAGAATGACTAAAAAGAAGGTATATTTTGTTTCGGCAATTGAAGTATTAGATAGGTTAATGATCATCAGGGTGTGACCTGGGAATTATAAAGCATGTTCCCCCGGGGTTGGAAGGGTGGAGGTTTCTGGTAATTAATGCATAAATGCGACAAATTGATCTGCACAAATGAATAGTTAAATAATATACCATCATCCGGAGCATCTGCATTGTTCTTCTGAACGACATAAACTGGAACGAAACTAACGCCATACAAAATACCCGACACGACTGACAGAAATATTCCACTAAAGAAAAGTACACATTATCATGAACACAATTAGTACGTCAGAATCAGGCAGGCTATACATTGGGGAGCTTAAGGAAACGTTGATTTGTCGGGGATATTTCAGCTATTAACTAATGTTAATGAGAAATATTTTCAGGTGGCGATGTCCTCAAATGAAGCTTGAAAATCATTGTTCTATTCTCGGTTTAGAGCTAGTGGTTCAGGGAAGGATTAAAATCTCAAAATTGACTTCAATACCTGGCTTTTGGTACAAAACAAAAAGGTGAAAAGCTTAAGTTTGCTCAGCACGTTTGAACATCTTCCACTAGATACCCCGGAATTTTTGGCGCAATTATATAAATTAAACGGTCAGAATATCCAGAAAACCAAAATTGAAGTTTGCAAGATCTAAAAAGGATTTTTCTTGCTAATTTCCCCTCAAAAACAAACTTTTGACTGAATTCCCACTTCTTCCAAAGTCTCCTTAGTCCTTTTGAAGGTGTATTTTACCCGCGCGGTTACCGCTCTTATGAAACTAGCTCTTAGCTTCAAATTGTCATCAACCAATCATAGGACTTTATCATTGGAATTTAAGCTATAATAAAGTTGTTTACTAGCTTTCAAGCTGATAGTTACTTTCATGCAAGCGGCATTTTATTTTACAAACTGTATACGTACATAAATCGCTTCTGGTTTTTTGAGAAATGGTCGACCCAAGAGGAGTCGTTATTTTGATGCATGCCTGCAGGAAGTAGATAAACATCTTCTTCATCGCCGTCATCCTGCACACTTATTTCACCACGATCATTATTGAAAATTTTCTAAACGAAGATTCAAGTTAAATATAGTTACGTTCATTCTGTATTACGTAACCAACATTTCGACGCCACATGCAGTTTAATACCCTTGCACGGTCGGGTAAGTATTAGATATCTATTATTTCTATGGGTAAGAACAAGAGGTCGGCCTCCTGGTTCAAAAAAACGATTACATAATCAGATCGCTGTTTATGCTGCACGGTTCTTAAGCCATAAATAGCGAGACATGCATGAATCTATAGACCATTTGCAGAATTACTCGAGCGTATCATTTATATTTATATAACACCTTATTAAATTCTCGTCATTTAATTGGCGGATTATGATCACGTGACGTTGAAAAGGTGGTTTCATGATCGTACAATGGGAAATTCCATTGCAGGCTCAGCCGTGGATTTTTGTACTATACGATTTTTTCCATTGCACGGTTTTGGTTTTCATTAAATTCCATCCGTGAAAATCCTACTCGTATCGTGTTGGTAGCTCATTTAACCCTAATTTCATGATAGGCCGATGGAATTTTGAAATACAAACAAAATGGCGGATGTAAACTGAATATGTCTTTTACGAATAAATTTTCGTTAAATTCTTCATTAAAACATTTTTGGGACTTGTTTATTTGACTGTTATTATCAATTTTGAACTTCATACAAGTAACTCTGGTATAATAATAAATTTTTCATATTAAAACATTGATATATTTTGGTGGCATATAGAACAAATAACGAATGTTTTCATTCGTGCAATGGTAAAATAATTTTCATTCGGTGAAAGATGGAACTTCCCATTCCACTCGGCTGTAGCCTGGTGGAATGGAAAATTCCATCTTTCACCTCATGAAAATATTTTTACCATTGCACTCTGCACTCATAAACATTCATTATTTGTATAATATACATACACATGCATAGCCTCGACTTCGTTCTTTTGAAAACAAACACAAACTTCGAACATTAAAGTAAGACTGAATAAAATTCAAAAGAAATCAAAGAATGAAGCCGAGGCTAAGCGTGTATAATGCTGCTTATTATTATTATATGGCAAGCGCTAGTTCCTGTAGTTTACGCAATATGATTGGCTAATCAGCGGATAATAGACTACTTATTTTACTACTTATGGTTGTGCCATATAATAAACTACTTATTAACCTCAAACGTTCGGTCTTTACGGTAAAATATTAAACCTCGGTCTTGCCGTATTTTACCGTAAAGACCTCACTTTCGGTTAATAAGTAGTTAGTATACGCTCCAGTAATTTTGGAAAATGGTCTATAACCTACATGATTGACATTCAGGTAATGTTCTCATGTCTCGTAGTTCATGCATAGATAAAAGGCGAATACGGACGGAATTCATGTTATGAATCTGGAGACTCGAAAGAGTGAAATTTTATGAGAGTTCCCAAAGATATTGCCTTTGGCCCCCCGAAGGTGTCTGGGTGAAGGTGTCTTGCACCACAAGCTTTAGAGCATGGTTTGGTGTATACATTGACTGAGCTCAACTTGGAGGTACGGCGGCGTGGCGGATGACATGTTAGGAGCCCGCAGGGTGTGAGGTGTATAGTGGTCAGGATGGGCGTTAGGGTTCTTTGGGGGATCAGGATCCATTATACAAGATACCTGTCCGCCGTCCGTATCCGCCTTTTATCTACACCCATGCATGCATGGGTCCTTTATCCTGTAACCCTAATCTATAAATAGCGAGATATACATGAATCTATAAATCATGCACATGCATTCATTTAAGAGTTCAACTGGTTCTGTGAAATGTACAGGCGCGTTCACTGATTCCATTTCAAACATAAATTTGAATACTTTAAAATTAATATAAATAATTAAGCCAAACTTAACCCAACATACACTGTCAGAATCAACATTCCCTGTGGAATCTTCACTTTTGATGAAAATAAATATTCCAAGGCTTTGAAAAAAAGAATAATTAATAAAAGCATCATCCTATATAAATCATGATATAGGTCCTTACTTTAATTAAGAATTTGCTTTAAACATTGGAATGTATCGTACTATTTGATTGTAAAGCTGGCGAGAACTTACCCAACGGCTCTATATATTTGGATAAGGGACACCTCACTATTTAAAATTAACACGTTTAGCAATATTTTCTGCATACACAATGCACAGTAAAATTATATTATATATTTTAGTAGGTTAGACAGTTTACTTAAGTCTTCATATTGCAATATTTGCAAATTCTATTTAACAATTTAAAGACATATCAAAAATAGAAAATGCGCATCTATTGCATCTAAATGAACATAAATTAACTCGGCTTTGGACTAATAAAGGAAGCAAAGACATGAACATTTTCATTATAATGGGGTAAATCTAAAGACATTTTTTGAGTATTGAATTACACCAATCCGGCGAAATTGCTTATGGCAGTTGTGCTCTATTTTCAGCTAGCGACACTTTAATATCACGATTGATTCTTTCATTTCTAAATGCTTACTTTCATAACTATTTCAATTTTTTATGCTTGTTCAAAATAATTTTTGACGCGTGATATACAGCGTATACAAATTACTGAGCTAGAATATATTATAGTAGTATACAGTCGAACTTCGGCTAATGCTGAGTAATGCAACCACCGCGCAAATGGACACAGCAAAACGTCCGTATTAATTAGAGAGATGCCCGTTTTATTAAAGGTTGTTTAAATAATGTATATGCGGAGATTTATCCGTATATCGGGACACTGGAAACTGTCCGTAATAGAGAGGTGTCCGTATGAATCTGAGAGGACCAATTTATAGGTTATTTTAACAAATTTGTTTTTGCAGTGTACAAATACCTTATCATTGCTAATACGACTCCAACGTAGTTCAATGCAGAATGCTGTACTGGTTGCTCACAAATTAACCCAAATGTCCCAAATCTACAGTGCAGAAAAATGTAATACATTAGAGAAATATATCTGTTATCTGAAGGGATACGATATAAACTTTTTGCATTTGCGTTGAACGCAATTTCCCATCTAGAGTCCTGTTATATATGCATATACATCCAACTACATATTAATCAAGCGAGGGATGGATCCAGCGAATATATTTTAGAGGAGGGTGCAAGGTTTGCGCAGTTAGCCTCAAAGTTTCATACCACTGGTTAAAATATATCATAAATGCACCATCTTTAGCCATATTTTCGGCAATTATTCTGCATTTTTGGTGGTTGTCACTCACAGTGCGCCGCACCTGGCAGAGGCCAACGGCTTGGGGGGATTTCTATTTTATTATAACTATACTAACTTTCAGAAATATTTAGAGAAAACAATTTTAAAAGTAACTAGGACGATCAAGAAATATAAAATAATTTATGCTGCACAGCATTTGCTTGACAGTCATAGAATATATATCATTTTTTAATCAGGTTGATCTTGTTTCTATCTTTCAGTCCCCAATTGACGCAACTTTTCAAAACGCATTTAATATCATGGAAATATATTTATGGAACTATCATTTGAACTAAATTATTCTTAAGGTTGTCGTCTGACGATAAAAAGTCAAAACCACAAAAGAACAGTAACTATACAGAGCTACAGTAACGATAGGCACATATGTCTCTATTAGTCCGTTGCATTTCGTCCGACATATTCGCCATGCATAGTGCTCAGTTATTTTACATATACATGCAGGTCCATGCTATTACAGGTAATAGCTATATACTCGTTCAAGAACGTTGGTTTGAGTACAGCGATCCATGATTTGATACGCAGTGGTCAATGGTACTTTTTCTCACTTGGAGGTAAAGGTTTTGAGTTTTAACTATTAACCTTTATTAAGGATTGCATTATAGCTGTTCTCATTAGTTAAACGTATCATCACAACTGAAGTATATAGGCTATAGCGACAAATCTGCCATCTATAGTTACGAAAAATGTATTAATATTAACATGCATTTGTTACGCAATAAGACTAGATTCTTTTATACCTGCCCGTTGCCCATCCTGCAACAAGATTAAGAGTTCCCCAAATCAATAATCCCATTGCTAAACCAATTGTTTTAATAACAGGAACCACACACATATTTCCAGTACACCAAATAGCTCCTCCCACCATTACCAAAGGATAAAATTTTCTTTCATCTCCATTGTAAAGATGAAGAAATAGTCCAAATATCCATATCCCTAGACAAACTATCCATTGAAAGAAGACACCTATAGATCAAGAACAGCATCTCATAAGTCATATCTTATGTTTGTAATCATGGTTAGTATGAAGAATACTGAAGAATACTGAGTGCATGTTAATCTATGTTACATAGATACCGATCATGTTTATAGTTACTATATTCATTCGTTTAAGTCATACAAAACAAAACTACGAATAAATGCATGCATCTTGTACATTCAAGATTCGCATAATCAACATGAAAACGCAAAGCACGGGAATATTGAAATAATCGGAGTATTACCGTGTGTAGCGTTTTCTTGATGAGTGAGCGAGTGCACAAGATGCTTTTTGAGTGCACAAGATTATTTTGAGTGCACAAGACTCTTTTGAGTGCACAAAATTATTTCGAGTGTGCAATATTCTTTTGAGTACACAAGATTATTTTGAGTACACAAGATTCTTTTGAGTACACAAGATTATTTTGAGTACACAAGATTATTTTGAGTACACAAGATTCTTTTGAGTGCACAAGATTCTTTGAGTACACAAGATTCTTTTGAGTGCACAAGATTCTTTGAGTACACAAGATTATTTTGAGTACACAAGATTCTTTTGAGTACACAAGATTCTTTTGAGTACACAAGATTCTTTTGAGTAGACAAGATTCTTTTGAGTACACAAGATTCTTTTGAGTGCACAAGATTCTTTTGAGTACACAAGATTCTTTTGAGTACACAAGATTCTTTTGAGTACACAAGATTCTTTTGAGTACACAAGATTCTTTTGAGTAGACAAGATTCTTTTGAGTACACAAGATTCTTTTGAGTGCACAAGATTCTTTTGAGTACACAAGATTCTTTTGAGTACACAAGATTCTTTTGAGTACACAAGATTCTTTTGAGTACACAAGATTCTTTTGAGTACACAAGATTCTTTTGAGTACACAAGATTCTTTTGAGTACACAAGATTCTTTTGAGTACACAAGATTCTTTTGAGTGCACAAGATTCTTTTGAGTACACAAGATTCTTTTGAGTACACAAGATTCTTTTGAGTACACAAGATTCTTTGAGTACACAAGATTCTTTTGAGTGCACAAGATTCTTTGAGTACACAAGATTCTTTTGAGTACACAAGATTCTTTTGAGTACACAAGATTATTTTGAGTACACAAGATTCTTTTGAGTACACAAGATTCTTTTGAGTACACAAGATTCTTTGAGTACACAAGATTCTTTTGAGTACACAAGATTCTTTGAGTACACAAGATTCTTTTGAGTACACAAGATTCTTTGAGTACTCAAGATTCTTTTGAGTACACAAGATTCTTTGAGTACACAAGATTCTTTTGAGTGCACAAGATTCTTTGAGTACACAAGATTCTTTTGAGTACACAAGATTCTTTGAGTACTCAAGATTATTTTGAGTACACAAGATTCTTTTGAGTACACAAGATTCTTTTGAGTGCACAAGATTCTTTTGAGTACACAAGATTCTTTTGAGTACACAAGATTCTTTGAGTACACAAGATTATTTTTGAGTACACAAGATTCTTTGAGTACTCAAGATTATTTTGAGTACACAAGATTCTTTTGAGTACACAAGATTCTTTTGAGTACACAAGATTCTTTTGAGTACACAAGATTCTTTTGAGTACACAAGATTCTTTTGAGTACACAAGATTCTTTTGAGTACACAAGATTCTTTGAGTACACAAGATTCTTTTGAGTACACAAGATTCTTTTGAGTACACAAGATTCTTTTGAGTGCACAAGATTCTTTTGAGTACACAAGATTATTTTGAGTACACAAGATTATTTTGAGTACACAAGATTCTTTTGAGTGCACAAGATTCTTTGAGTACACAAGATTCTTTTGAGTACACAAGATTCTTTCACAAGATTCTTTGAGTACACAAGATTCTTTTGAGTGCACAAGATTCTTTGAGTACACAAGATTATTTTGAGTACACAAGATTCTTTTGAGTACACAAGATTCTTTTGAGTACACAAGATTCTTTGAGTACACAAGATTCTTTTGAGTGCACAAGATTCTTTTGAGTACACAAGATTCTTTGAGTACACAAGATTCTTTTGAGTGCACAAGATTCTTTGAGTACACAAGATTCTTTTGAGTGCACAAGATTCTTTGAGTACACAAGATTATTTTGAGTACACAAGATTCTTTTGAGTACACAAGATTCTTTTGAGTACACAAGATTCTTTTGAGTACACAAGATTCTTTGAGTACACAAGATTCTTTTGAGTGCACAAGATTCTTTGAGTACACAAGATTCTTTTGAGTGCACAAGATTCTTTGAGTACTCAAGATTATTTTGAGTACACAAGATTCTTTTGAGTACACAAGATTCTTTTGAGTACACAAGATTCTTTTGAGTACACAAGATTCTTTTGAGTACACAATATTATTTTGAGTACACAAGATTCTTTTGAGTACACAAGATTCTTTGAGTACACAAGATTCTTTTGAGTACACAAGATTATTTTGAGTACACAAGATTCTTTGAGTACACAAGATTCTTTTGAGTGCACAAGATTCTTTTGAGTACACAAGATTCTTTCGAGTACACAAGATTCTTTCGAGTACACAAGATTCTTTTGAGCGCACAAGATTCTTTGAGTACACAAGATTCTTTTGAGTACACATTAGATTATTTTAAGTGCACAAGATTCTTTTAAGTGCACAAGATTATTTTGAGTAGACATTAGATTATTTTAAGTGCACAAGATTATTTTGAGTAGACATTAGATTATTTTGAGTGCACAATATTCTTTTGAGTGCACAAGATTCTTTTGAGTACACATTAGATTTTAAGTGCACAAGATTCTTTTGAGTACACATTAGATTATTTTGAGTGCACAAAATTCTTTCAAGTACACAAGATTCTTTAGTGCACAAGATTCTTTAGTGCACAAGATTCTTTTGAGTACACAAGATTCTTTTGAGTACACAAGATTCTTTTGAGTACACAAGATTCTTTAGTGCACAAGATTCTTTAGTGCACAAGATTCTTTTGAGTACACAAGATTCTTTTGAGTACACAAGATTCTTTAGTGCACAAGATTCTTTAGTGCACAAGATTCTTTTGAGTACACAAGATTCTTTAGTGCACAAGAATCGTGAGTGCAAAAGACTCTTTAGTGCACAAATTCTTTTGAGAGTGCACATTAGATTATTTTGAGTGCACAAGATTATTTTGAGTGCACAAGATTCTTTTGAGTGCACAAGATTCTTTAGTGCACAAGATTATTTTAAGTACACAAGATTGTTTAGTGCACAAAATTCGTTTGAGTGCACAAGATTCTTTTGAGTGCAAACGGTTCTTTAGTGCACACCATTCGTGAGTGCAGCACACATAGGAATACAGATTTGTAAGTTCCTATTCTCAAATTCCTATTGTGCTAAACTATTAATAGTACTTGAACATGCACAGTTTTCCTATTGCCTAGTCACATACCATCTCCTGTTGTTATCTTCTTGACAGGAACAAAATTACTTCCAAACATAAGTATTGCTATAAAAGCACCAATATAACCAGCAGTGGGAGATAGATTTGATATATTGTGTTGACGTTGTTCACATATTGTTAAATTGCTACTTCGGTTTGATCCTCTAAGGTTATCTTCAACAGAAAAATGTAATATAAGCACATTTCTATTCGGGTTCAACTTCATTTCATTTGGTGTCTAAAAGTAAAAGCAGTTAAGCAGATTCACGATGTTTGTGGCCATGCTTACAAAATACGTGGCCATTCACACCCACTGTATGGATGGCCATCTTGCTCAAAAGCCTGTGTCAAAGGATTTTACCTGAATTCGAACTTCAATAGGAAAGTATTGAAACACTTAATTACCCTAATTGAATTATCTGATTTTACTGATCAGTTGGGTGGTGTTGTATCACCCACATATATTCCTTCCCCTGCTCGCTATGTCCATGTGTATATTTGTAGACTGTAGAGCACACTAACACACATTTTAACAACATACAGGAATGTTTGTTGAACATGCCTTATACAAATATTTCCCTATAAAAATCAAAACGACACCTTTGTCCACCTTCACTGCCTCCCAAGTAAAAAGGGCAAGGAAAGCATGCACTCACTTATATTTTAATTTTTTTTTGTATTAATAATAATAATAATTACAATTAGTAAAATCTAGCTAAGTTATATGTACAGATAAAAATTTTAGGAGTAACTATAAAAATATTGTCTATAATAGCGAGTTTGTTCTGGGAATAAACAATTGTTCATGCCTTTAATAATAATAATAATAATAAAACCTTTATTAATGTGTCTATCTGAAATACAGAAATAGCAGTATACATAACCACTAATTGGGGACACCTACAGTAATATATAAATACAGTTTTACACTATGCCTAATAATATAAATTAGTAAAAATATAAATATTATAGAAGCCAAGATAATAAATAATTATTTATAGTATAATGTATAAAACTAAAATATCATGAATTGCATAGGAAACGTACAGTTCGCGCATTTTAGTATATGGAAAGAATTGTGGAAGAGTTCTTGGTGTTCTTAGGTCATACGTGTTCATTACTATATCAGGCAATGTTGTTATATAAATTAACCTACTTTAATCAAATATATTGTTCTTCAGACTTCACCCTGACTCTGTTGCCTGACTCTGTTGTGAGTATGTAGATTTAAGTGATCGGGAGCTCAGAATGTTACAAATGCATGCAAAGATTACAACATTTTATGTTATTTCTGATTTCAAAATCCAGTGATTCACATCTTATATGATCAGTACAATGAAAACAGATTTAAATAACATATTTTTAATGGCAATGTTATATATATCTGACAACCTTGCACCAAATTATAAAAAATACCCTCCACAAATACTAGATTTTCCCCCAGATCACGGACTTTTTCTGTGATTGCTTTGACCCTCTCCCTTCCTTACCTTATTGAAGACCAGTCAATCAAGCAAGTTAGCACAGAAATTTAATTTAGTCTTTATAGCTATCCCTCATCCCCCTTCACAAACAATACCGGATCCAGGATAAAATCTATTTGTTGATGTTACATAGGTGACGTGCAACCAATTTATCCCCAGTGATTCAAAGAAAAATAGATTATTATCAAAAGTCAGATGAAATTAGAATGGCAAAGTATGGAAAATCTTTTGTCTAATTCACTCAACATATCTTTTATTGAGCTGTTGTGATGGTTTTAAGCTTGTATTAATGTTTTAGTTGTAGGTAGACTGTAGGAATGTCAACGTGTCGGTTAATAGTGTTAATCTGTCTATGCTGTGCCACGCTTCTTTAAATTTGCGGGCATGTTTTGTGGTTGCTTGTCCGAGTAGTTTTGTGGTTGCTTGTCCAAGTAGTTCCATATTGTAGTAGTACACAATGATATATATATAGAGAGAGAGTTGGAGAAGTTTATTAATTTTGTTAAATGTTAATAACTTCCACCCAGCACTCCAGTGTATTGTTCTTAGACATACTTGTATCTATCAATGACAATAAACTTGTTACTTCTGTGTTCTACAAGCCAACTGACTCCCATAGCCATCATCTCTTTTTCTCTTCTATTTCAGCACCAAAATCTTTGTATACTATTAAGCACCGTTTCATATTTACCTCCTCTCATCTAGCTTCTCTTACATTTCACTCCTATCTGTTTATTCCTGCCATCAACAGATATTCTACATCTCACCTCATCTCATATATGTATGAGATGAGATATAGAATAGTATTGTAATTTAATTCTCCTGTTTTTTTCCTGCTTTTCTTTACATGCTAATTAGTTGCTAGGGCACTGTGCCCTGGCAACTATAGGTTTGCCCTTCAGTGATTCTTGGATTTCCAATATGTTGGCTTGTATGTAGGCGGTGGGTCGCATATATTTAGCGTTGTACAGACCGGCTGGCGCTTCGTAGTGTCTTCAGCTCTCTCATGAAATCGTCATCTGCAAGGTTTTCTATGCATAGAAAGCCTTTGGAAGAGGCGCTTATATAAAGCGGCCTGCGTTTATTTTATGTATTAGAAATCAAACAAACTTGGTTTAATATACAATTAAGGTGGCTCCCTACAATTTTTGAAATATGGTAAATTTATGATTTAGATTGATTTTTTAGAAGAACTGTTACTTGTTAGCAAACATTCTGTAGATTCAAAATTCTGTAGAGCCAAATTTAAAAAAAATTAATAAACATGATTTTTCGCTATAAATATTTTTTGGCTCTATAGAATTTTTTCAACTTCATTTGAAACGTTGAGTTCTCATTGTATTTTTCAGGTAGACTGGCATCACACATTCTTCAACATTAAGTATTTCTAATTAGCAAAGGATTTCTCCTTTGAGCACTACAAACTTTCCAGTTGGGAGAAGCGTGACAGTTAGGGCAAATTACTTTCCCATCTTCGTTAGCCTTTTCGCCTACGTTCATAAGAATCAACAAACTCTTTCTCCAGAAAATTATAGTCAATATGGTGAATAGCTTCTGCCATCTTGAAAACATTATTCAGCAGGCGTTTCCCTTCGCTTTTCTTATGCCGCCCATGCGTGCCCTCCCTAATTTTCCAAGCCCGCTCCAATTTATAATAGAATGCCAGTGGAGGAGGTAGCAACTAGCAACATAGCCACAAATGTGACCAGCTAAGCTTTTCTTCAGTACCCAGATATAAAAAGTCAGGGGGGATTACTATTAACTTAATAAATCATTTATAACAATAATATATTTTGCTGTTTAATATATATTAAAGACAAATATGAATAAATTGTTTTCATTTGTTATGTTCAAGATGGGACAATAAATTTGACGTTTTGCGTGGCAACTTAAATATAAGGACGTGACCCCTAAACAAATTAATTAGAATACTTGCATAAAATATTATCAACAAATTATACTCATGACTACAATTAAATACTAACCAGAGTTAGCACCCTCTGTTCTTTCACAACAGTTCAAACTACATCCGATAAAAATAATATTTAATAACAGTTTTAAAGATATCATAATGAGCAATCCTGGATTCCTTGACGGCTATCGTACAAAATGCAAATTGCCAAATATTGTATTACAGACATACAGTTCACATTTCAGAATAGACAAATTCTAAAAACAAGTATTTTCACTTATATAATCACTTCCGGTGAAGGGGAAAGTCGGTTTTCACTTGTTTCCATCTATCAAACTGACGTTGCGCAATTTTCCCGATTTTCAAAGATTTTCATATTCGTTTTTCTTGATTTGTTTTCATCAATTTGGTTAGGGTTAGGTTAGGGTTAGGTTTAGGGTTAGGTTTTGGGTTAGGGGTTAGGGTAGGTTTTAGGGTTAGGGACTTAGGGTCAGTTACAAAGTTTTTAACTTTACTTCAAAGTTGAAAAAATGACGTAACGTCAGTTTGGTAGATGGAAACAAGTGGCGACCGGGAAAGTCAGTGGAAAGACAGAGACGATCTCACGAGAGAGCTGGGAACGAATGATTAATAACATTGAGAAAATTTTATAACCAAGTACAAGTAGAAATATACATAATTTCTGTTGTAAAAGTTTTAAACAATTTGTTATTAAATCAATTTAAACTTTTATTAGAATATGTGATCTTTTAGTATTGAAATTTTATGAAGCGGTAAGTACAGTTTTGATTTTGTTCTGATCATAATAAAGTGAATAGAATTATTTAAACACACGTGTTTAATACTGTGAATAATTGGAAATTAGACCAGAAATGTTTTAGCTTTTATATAAAATAGAAATCTGTTTAATGATATTTCATTTCTCATTCAAATCCTGTATAAATTCAAAAACATTTTCTTGATGTGGTGGAAATCCATTCCCTGCCAATGACTTCATAAAATAGAATAGGAAAAAAATATGGAACAAACTCCAAATAGAAGTTCCATCTTGTAGCTTAGAATTTGTAAAAGACAAAAGGAAACAAAGTTAAATGTTTGTCCATGTCTTTCTCAAATCTTCAAAATGAAACTAATTTTACTCAGAGTTGGTTTTGTGAATTTTATGATGTGATAGTGTTTATTAGTTGAATGTTGATCAGTTGATGGTGCAATCAATACCACAAAACATGTGACTTTCCCCTTCTGACTTTCCCTGACTGACTTTCCCCTTCACCGGAAGTGGAAAGAAGGAAATTAGGGGAGTTTTAGTATATGGCAGAAATCTTTTCTGGAATGACCTAATACTAAAGAGGGTAGTTATTGCAGCAAGCCTCAAATTTAGGGGGGAAAATTCAAGGGCAGTTTGGCTAGCTTGAATATGAGTATGATTTCTAGGGCTTATAAAGGCCAGTTTGAAGTTCTTTCAAGCACATTACCACACATTGATGAAGCATGAAGATTTGCATTGTGTAATATACTGTTTTAGTTCCAAGGAAACCAGAAAGATTTTGTCTGTAGCAATACAGCATTTGTAAACTTAAAATGTTTCAAAAACAGCAGAAAAATTATTCAGTAACTCATTTCAATGTTTTGTATTTGGATTTTTCCACTTAGTTAATAGTTTCTGAGTTACCAGTTATACAATATTTAATTGTCTTTTTTACTGAGGTTAAGGGCAGGCCATTCCTGGCCATGAATTTCAGTATATTGCATCATTCTAGAAAACATACACACCTCCACCACATAGGAAATTGCAAGTTCTCTCCCCTTTGGATGACCTATAGTACGTTTTACTATAATCAGAGGTGAACTCACCCCTTGGATGGCAGAAATTTCCTCTGTGGGGGGAGTCTGGATCTTTTCTAGAGTGACCCATTATGAGGACATAGCGGCCAATGGCCACCAGTCCTGCTGCTAAATTTGACGCCTGTTGCTGAGTTTTAGGCATGCCGTTTATGGATTATAATTTAAACTATTTTGTCTCTTACAATCTGTACCATCCAATATGAATATCCACCACACCGACCACAGACAAGGAAGTATCAGCCACATCCCTAGACTTTACCATTGCATTTGCTAGTTAAATTTAATACACAATAATTAGCCAATCAAATTTAGTAGTTTGGGCTCTGTCTATTTCTTCTATAAAGGCTGCTTTCCTACAGTATATGCATTTTTATAGATATGTATACAAACAGAGTCTTCTTAATTCAGTCTAGGATTGTAATAATTGCCACACCAAATACATACCATTACCAGACCTAATTGCATGCCTGTAGATTTTATTTTTGTGGAGGTAGCCAATCTTCTGATAGAGCTAGGTTATTAGCGACTTGCGGCTGTAGACTATAGTAATCTAGTGCACCTAATTAAAATTCTGCATTACAAAATACAAATTTGGAAATGCTGACTCACTCCTGATGCTCACATGACTGGCAAATCCAGTTAGCCAGTAACTCCAGGTTTAGATAGTTACAGTAGCTCCACTGGCTCTACATGATTTTTGGAGTTGGCCTGTAACTCTAGAACTCTTAATTCAACTAAGTTTTGAAGTGCACATCTTGGAGTTGGCTCCATAGACTATGGAGGTACAGTGTAGTGTTGCTCCATGGCTCCCTAACTTCTGCAGCCATGCCTAAATTCTGCAGCTCATGCTTGTTCAATAAGAATCATTAACCTTTCTTTGCTATACAGAATGTGCAACTGGAAAACATCCTTGAGGTTTCCATTAATATACAGAGTGTCAGAACAAATGATATAGAAGCAGTCCTGTTAGTTCAAACTTTAAAAATTATTATTTTATATTTTGCTATGCTGGATTATAGGATGTCTAAGCTGACTAGAGTGAGTCTCTCATCGGCCATCTTCTGTACCAGAATAAATAATCTATTTAAATATGCCCCAGAAGAAAGAAAAAAAGAAGGGGAGAAGGAGAGACAGTGATGATTGGTAAATTTGATATTGTATAAATATTGAAACTAAACTTTGAAACCAAGTTAACATACTGATACATAAATATGTCCAAATGCATTCCCTTTCATTTGCTTAGTTTATATTCTAATTCCATTAACAGCCCATTTTGTTATCTACAGTACCTTGACAGGGGTTAAAAAATCCTTGTGAAATGCCGTACGAGTTTGTATGCTCTAACTAAGTTGGCGTACGTTTATTTGATTTTGGCGTACGATTTTCTAAACTAGTTTTACCCATGACATGTTCTCTGTTGTATTTATTTTCTGTATGTAAGAAATAGTAATGCTTCGCGAGCGTTTACCAATTTTTTAAAGCATGATGAGCCTTAAAACGAAAGATACAGTGTAAATTAATAGCCAATGTTTGTAATGTGTGTTGTCCAAAGGATTTCAAGTAAATACAAAGGAGCTGTAATAAGTATACGTTTACTTAGATACTTGATGTACGCCAAGCTATTTGTGGCATATAAACGCAGGGATGGATCCAGCTTGATTTGATAGGGGAGTGCTAAGCAGGGCGTGGTCGGTGACCGAGGAAGGGTGAATCACCACTGAGGACCCCCTACAGGGTCAAGGGGGTTATCTTGTCAGAAAAATTTTGAAAAATAAAACTGCCTAGATGGTCAAAAAAGCTCATCAATGGCCCAATATTATATTTTTGTTCGATAAATGCCCTGTCAAATCCAAGATTTGGATTTGATATGGGAAGTGGCACCCCTCCTGCACCCTCCTTGGCCAAGGCTAGGAGGGGTTTGCACTCCCCTGCACCCCCAGTAAATCCATCCCTGTACAAACGTACGTATGTACGCCTATTGTTTACCCCTGCTTGAAGTCATTTCAATAATACTAATAAAGTAGCAATATTTCCAGGGAAGATGAGGTTTCAAATGAAATTGAACAAGTGAAATTAAACAATGTTGAAGATGATATGGGTGACAAGGTACAGTACTCCACTGTACATGTTGAGGTTTTAAACAAATGTCCATTACATATATTTGACAAGAATGTGTTCCTACTGCAATAGCACAATTCTGATGTTTGATATGCAATTGTTGTTCCCTTTGATGAATAAGATCATCTGACATTTAACGAGTAAAATAATAAAGTATAGTGTTAGAGTGTATCCTCTGTTAATGGGTTATTAATATGATTTAGACATTTGTACTCCACATTAAGGCCCCGTCCACACGTATCCGGATTCGTTTGTATCCGCAAACATTTTGTTGCGGATTCAAAGGTTATGAGTCCACACGTATCCGGATTCGTTGCGTTTTCGACCGTTCATATGTATCCGCTAAAACGATACGAATACGCTAGAATTGCTGACAGAGCATGCGCTATCGAACTCAGCGTAGTGCTATTAGCGTGGGTGGGTTTCAAATTTCATCAATTTACGTCATCGTTTTGAAATAGTTGCGGTTACAGTGCGTCTGAATCCGGATAAGTTGCATTTTCAAAAGTTTCCACTTTGGAGACCGTTTTCAAAAGTTTGCGGTTACGTTTATATCCGCAAACATTTTGTTCCTGATACGTGTTGACGGAAGGCGTAACCGCAACAAAATGTTTGCTGATACAAACTTATGCTGATACTTGTGGACGGGGCCTACTGTAAGTAGAGGGTAATTTTAATTGATGAAATTTTCTCCAGAGCGACGTTGGTAATGATAATGAGAAAAGCAAGAAGAAGAGAAAAGGTAAAAAAGGAAAAGGAACTGTTGCTTCAGATGAAGAAGATGAAACAAAAACCGATGTTGGTTCTAAATCAAGTTTTGGATTGCTTGATGTGGAGGACATTGATGAGGAGGGTGAAGAAGTTGAACTAAAGAAAGAAGTAAAGAAAGATAAAAAGATAAAGAAAGGAAAAGCAGACAAAAAAACAAACCAGGAAGACCAAGATTTAGAAAATGAACCAAGCAATGATAATGTTGTTACTACTAAAGAAAACACGGCAGGCAATGTTGACAATGTGCAGGAAGTAAAAGTAAACTTTGATGATGATGATGATGATGATGATGATGATGATGAACTTAATTTTAAGAAAGAGAAAATAAAAGCAAAGAAAAATAAAGCCAAGAATGAGGAAGATGAGGAGCAGCAAGATGAAGAATCAACTGTAAAAACAGCAGCACAAAAACGAGCAGAGAAAAAAGAAAGAGATAAGAAAAAGAAGGGCGCTCAGAAAAAGAAGACAAAGGAAACAAAAACTGAAAGTAAAACAACAGAAAAAGTTGAGGATTCTGAAAATTTAGATGAATCTCATTTGAGTGAAAATCAGAAAAGTACAGGTTAGTACAGTGTAATGTTATTGAATGATGCACAATATTGAAGCTACAGTAAATTAGCTTGGTTTTTATTAGCCCATGCAGATTGTGTGTGTTTATTTGTGGTGCGAGCTGAAGGAAATCACCTGCAAGAATCATTCTTAGGTGTAGATTGAACCAATCTCATTTGAGTCTTTTGTTCTACTATAAATAAACTGTCGGCGGAAGTACAGCATAGCAATTTTTTTTCAGGTTTATACAAAAATATAGTCTTCTCGTCACATGACTCATGAGTGTTGTATTTTCGCCCAACAGACTAACATTGCTATTGGCGAAAATATAATACGCACATGATGACGAAGAACCATATTATCGGAATATTGATTGCATAAACCAAAACTGAATTTTATATTATGTATTCTATTAACTACGCTAAGTGGTAAGCCACATAAAACTATATTCTTTCGTAAAAACGTCTTTTTGATATCGGTCCTGTTAATATCAAGTGTTAGCTTGTACCCGCTGTTAGTATCTTAATCACTACACCAAACATTTGTCAAAATATTGTCTACGTTGAAGAATTGAATAGAAAGACTTAATAGTGTTAGTTATTTTTCAAAAGACACTCAGGATAGTGAAAAACCAGTGAAAGTTGAGAAGACAGAAAAGGAAGAGGAAGCAGGCGCAGGTGCAGAGGAAGGAACATCTGGATTAAAAGAAAATGAACAAGACGAAGAAGAAGACGGCGATGGTAAAAAGAAAAAGAAAAAAAAGAAAAAGAAAGTGAATGAAGAGGAGGCACCTAAAACAAAGAAACCTGCCAGGGGGATGATCAAACAAATGCAAGAAGCTCTTGAGAAAGCCAAGCTTGAACAGGAAAGATTAAGACAAGAAGAAGAAACTAAAATAAAGGCGCTAGAGGAAGCTGAAAATCGACGACTGGAGAAGGTATGTTGTTTTTTGAAAGACTGTATGTGAGAAATTATTTTGCTTGTTGCAAGTCTGTGTGTACAGCTAGCTATGCATATATATGAAGGCATTTTGTCCTAAACATCCATACTATCCATGACGAAAGACGTTGTTTTATTATACTTATTTTGTTTAGCTAAATTATACTTTAAAATGTCGCAATTTCCGAACTACTGAACTGACGTTTTTCAACTTGTTACAGAAACGTATTACCTTAAACCTTAGGTCAAGATTTTGGTTGCAGATTTATATTTAGATTATAGGTCGCACCAATGGCGAACTTATCCACATCTTTTAAATTTTGGGTCACCAACACGAATCATAACCCTTGTGACGTCATACGGTATAGTAATATGGGAAGTCACCCAAACTTATTCATTGATTTATCTGGGGATTTTTCAGATTCAACTGGAAAAAGAACGCAAAGAAAGACAAAAACAAAAGGAAAAGGTGAGTTGAAATAAATCCAGTTTGTTTTTTAGTGAAAATTTAGTGCCACAAGAATATGGATGAGTAATGAGCTTTTAACGATAATTAAAGTTGATCACAGTTTCTACTTTTGTTGCTATATAGTAAGAGCGTAGTTTGTTGTTGTATAACTTGTGAAAAGTGTTTTGTTGTAGTATGCCAATCAGCGAATGAGGTTTTCTAATATCAGAAGCGGCGTGACTCACCAGAAGGGAGCATACCTCGTACATCTTTGCCACCTCCATAAAATACATTTATATTGTAAACCAACCTCGGGTGTCCATTTCTTACAAGCAAACACAGAGGGCCCATTACCCGGTATTCTGTTGGCCATGCATATCGCACCTGAATGTTATTGTATTATTTTATCAGGACCGAAAGATGAGGTTAAAACACGAGGGAAAATTTCTGACTCCGGCTCAGAAACAGAAGAAAGCTCACGCCGAGACACAGTTGCAAGCAATGCGTGCTCAAGGTGCGTGATATACAGTATATACTATATTTTGCATGGAAATTGCTGGACGTCTCTGCTTTGAATGTTAAGTTTAGGTTCTCAAAAGAGGAGCAAGTAGGCTTCTCAACTAATGTCCAATGAAACATATTGATCAAACCTTAATTTCTTGTGACTTCTCTATAAATTATATTGTACAATGTCAAAGGGAAACAAAGATATGGTCGTTTCATTGTCACTGGCATTGTTGCTGTTTGTCTTTTTCGCCAAATCAACTAATAGTAATATCTTAATTTAGCAGTACCGTACGAACAGGTTAAAAACCAAAATATTTCTATTGCTTGGTTGGACAACACGGCTGACGATTAACTAAGTTATTTACTATTTGGCTTATATATTATTGGATAGTTAGTATTCTGAAATATTGGATAGTTAGTATTCTGAGATATTGGATAGTTAAGAATCGGTATTCTGATTTCTGAATAATTATCTATAGGAATTGCAATTCCAAATCGTAGTGGTTCAGAACCGTCTGATGGTAAAAAGCCAGTTCGTTATGGTTATAAAAAGAAACAAAAGCAATCTCAAGATAAGGGTGGAGATACAACAGCAGAAGTTCAACCTGAGCAAATAGGTAAAGTAACTCTATTATTGTAAAGACATGATCATATTATTGGACACAGGGGTATACCGAGCGGGAGGTTGGTGGTGTGCGACACGACGGTCAGTCAGGAAATTGGTCTTAAAATGTCTTGGTATGCAAAGTGATAGGAAATCTAGAGACACGCACCACTACATTTCAACAGAATCAATTTCGTTCAGTATTCCAAAAGTACAGACCAGGCAGTAAACCAAATTTTCGATACAAATTCCTTTCCCCGAATGCACTTTCTTTCACTTGCCTTAGGCTACGCGGTATCCGCTTTCTTCAGGATTATTTCAACTGACCTCAAAATCTCATCAGTCTTTTCTCGACTAGCTACAAGTCAGCATGTCGAGTATAGTAATTCCACATGGTTCTAATGTCACTCAGTTCATGAAAAACATGTACTTGTTGTAATAGACAAGTAGAGAAAAGAAATAATGATACAAGCAGACAAAACTGGGTTATCAAATATTTTAGAAGACACTGCAACGGAGGCAAAACAGGACAACAGAGAAACTGAAGAAAACATTGAAGATAAGGTAAATAATATTTACTTGTTATACATTACATGAGTGTGCTATCAAACTTCGCTTGTGTGCCCTTTAGAGGACAACCTTACTGCGGACTTCCATTTACCGTTTCAGGCCCTCCTGTGATTATTTTTGCCTTAAGGTGGCTCCCTAGGGTTTTATATCCGGCGGTTACGCTTGTGCAGTCACGCGAGAACATTACGTCATGCTATATAACCGGCAATTTGGGGGCAAATCGTGGATTTCACGAAGTGCCGTTTTCGTTTATATCTTGCGAAATACCGAGAGTTATGAGATAATCTATACCTCTCTAGAATCCTTGAACAACGATGAGTATTTTGGTGTACGCTGTTGCCATGGTAACGGACTTTCAACGCAAAGGTAGTACACCAAAATCTTCAGGAGAGCATTCTCGATGTTTGCTTTGAATTTCGTCCCTGTACCATGCAAGATGAAGAAACAGGAGCCTCTTGAATACAATAGTGCACTATAATGCAAAAACCCTAGGGAGCCACGTTGCTAATGGCTAATGTGAATGTTAGTGCACGTTTACAATAACAGACAAGGCAATAGGCTCAGTTGTTAAACAATCCAGGAAACGGAAGGCCTGAAACAGTCATGGTATGCCTGTATGGTATGGTATGGTATGGTATGGTATGGTATGGTATGGTATGTACTACTGTTATGTTACGAAAGAAATTGGGTATAGAGTGTGTTATGGGCGGTTCCATTTAATGGCCAGTCCAGTGAGACCAGCATTTCTGTTTCTGCATTGATGAGAAGTTTTTAAAAAATTTGGCCAAAATAGACCTCCTCGGTTAGACCAACCTCCAAAATTTTGTATTCCATTCTCACTGGTCTGAAAAGAAATTACCTCTCCCTCCCCCTTGTACGCAAAGAACAATAGAAATGACGTCACATAAACAATAGACCCCCCTCCCCCCTTAGTTGCGTACGTACTAAATGGATGACAACCTAAATGGTACATTATCTCGTGGTATGTTTCAGGCCGTGGGAGAAAAAGATGACGTAAAAGACACCTGGGATGATCAAGAGGAGAGTGATGGAGGTAAATCATTACAGTACAATATTGATAGAGGTGTGTTTCACACATCCATTTAGGTACACTTTCACTGCCGCAGGTAAGCAGGCAAGACAAGTTGCATCACTGCAGTATACTGGCTTGCATGCATTTCAAAATAGTAAAGAAAACAAAATGGTATAATGGTATAACATACAATTGTAATACAGATAAGAACAGTACTTCCAGTGTCTCCGTAAATGTTTAAAGCAAGAATCCGGAATGAGACGATTACTATTAATGTAATGACTGATCTTTTGTTACAGATAATGCCACAGCTGAAACACAACAGGTACTACGCTTTTATTGTTTACTAATCTTCAGGTGAACATTTACAAACATATGCAAAAATAGATTGATAACTTAATCAACCATGAGATATAATGATTTCCTGAGTGACACGATGTACTATATTTGTGTCATGATACACCAGGCTTCAACAAACTTTTTTGGAAAATATATTTTCTTAGGATTTTAAATTATTCTCCGTCGAGCAGCGCATGTCTCCTAAATGCCTCTGGTTCGACACCATCTAATGTAAACAATGTTTGAATTTTCTTAGGAAGCTGCAGATGAAGTTGAAGAGGATGGAGAAGATGAAGACGAGCAGACAAGTGGGGATGAAAGTGAAGAAGAAAATGAAGAAGAAGAAGAAGAAGAAGAGGAAAGTGGAACTGGAGAAGAAACAGAAAGTGAAACTGATGAAGAATATGAAGAAGATGAATCACTGTCTAAAGAAGAAAGAGAATTTCTCAGAGTTAAAGCCAGAATAAAGGTATTTACTGCATGTGTATATATTTAGTGATACAGTATATATATTAAGCAGATTACTTCTATTTACTGCATTTGAATTTAGCAGTACAGTATATATCTCACCCTGCGAAGCTCGAGAGCCAATCAGTACCTGTTGGAAGCGCTTTACAAATACCAAAAATAACTAGCACGAAGTGATAGAGAATGCATCGTATTCTTAGTGGTGCAGACTTTGGAATAAACCAAGTCGTATAGCTGCATTTGAAATCTTGAATATCCACAATGTTTGCATGTGCAGTACGTCAACGGTAGTTGAAAATGTTTCAGTTATTCCTCAGTGGCAAGTAGCTGATGTTAAATAAAGCACAGTTACTGCAGTATATAAACTCACGTTCACAAAAAATGTCAATCTTGAGCTATTTTTTCGTACAACCCTACCAGAGGAGTTGTCAGCCTAATCTTCGGACCCAGTCAACAAAGCAAGTTAGTTAAAACACAGTTTTTTTCCCAGAAACGAAGAGAAAAAGCGGAAGCAACGAGATCAAAGGACAAATTACGATCACCTGTGATATGTGTTATGGGTCATGTGGATACTGGAAAAACTAAAATATTAGATAAGGTTAGTTCCTCTTAATTCTTTAATGTGTATTGCAATATACTATACATGTATATACTATACTGTAGAAGTATATCATGTGTATATACCGCAATAATATCACTGGTTTACGATCGTGATAAAACCATGAATGCAGGCCTGCACAGGCAAGTGGCTATTGTTCTTTAATCTGTATTGAAATTACCCGGCGTACTGAAATTGAAGAAATCGTTTTAATGAGTGACAACATGATAAACTTAAAATTCTAATATATATTTTTGGTTCTAGTAATTCTTCAATAACCTTTTTTAAATGAAGAAAGGATTTAACTTGAAATAAAAAGTCTCAAAAGCGCTCTACCTTGTGAGGGATGACTAAAATCATTGTTGTTGGAAATAACTGAAATTTTAACACTACACTTTCAAAGAACTTCCCAGGTGGTGGCGCTTTAGCCGCATGTACTATCCGGATTTTACAATATTTTCAATAGAATTTTGCATGTAAGAATAAATCCTAGTATACTGTATATGTATACTTTTAACACGTTTTGATTTGATGTTAAGATCCGTCACTCTCATGTGCAAGATGGCGAGGCAGGAGGTATTACGCAACAGATTGGAGCAACGAACGTCCCTGGTGATGCTATAAGAGAACAGACAAAAATGATTAAAGACGTATGTACAACCACTCTCATGTACAACCACTCTCATCATGTACAACCACTCTCATCATGTACAACCACTCTCATCATGTACAACCACTCTCATCATGTACAACCACTCTCATCATGTACAACCACTCTCATCATGTACAACCACTCTCATCATGTACAACCACTCTCATCATGTACAACCACTCTCATCATGTACAACCACTCTCATCATGTACAACCACTCTCATGTACAACCACTCTCATCATATACAACCACTCATCATGTACAACCACTCTCATCATGTACAACCACTCTCATGTACAACCACTCTCATCATGTACAACCACTCTCATCATGTACAACCACTCTCATGTACAACCACTCTCATCATATACAACCACTCATCATGTACAACCACTCTCATCATGTACAACCACTCTCATCATGTACAACCACTCTCATCATGTACAACCACTCTCATCATGTACAACCACTCTCATCATGTACAACCACTCTCATCATGTACAACCACTCTCATCATGTACAACCACTCTCATCATGTACAACCACTCTCATCATGTACAACCACTCTCATCATGTACAACCACTCTCATCATGTACAACCACTCTCATCATGTACAACCACTCTCATCATGTACAACCACTCTCATCATGTACAACCACTCTCATCATATACAACCACTCATCATGTACAACCACTCTCATCATGTACAACCACTCTCATCATGTACAACCACTCTCATCATGTACAACCACTCTCATCATGTACAACCACTCATCATGTACAACCACTCTCATCATGTACAACCACTCTCATCATGTACAACCACTCTCATCATGTACAACCACTCTCATCATGTACAACCACTCTCATGTACAACCACTCTCATCATGTACAACCACTCTCATCATGTACAACCACTCTCATCATGTACAACCACTCTCATCATGTACAACCACTCTCATCATGTACAACCACTCTCATGTACAACCACTCTCATCATGTACAACCACTCTCATGTACAACCACTCTCATCTCTCTCATGTACAACCACTCTCATCATGTACAACCACTCTCATCATGTACAACCACTCTCATGTACAACCACTCTCATCATATACAACCACTCATCATGTACAACCACTCTCATCATGTACAACCACTCTCATCATGTACAACCACTCTCATCATGTACAACCACTCTCATGTACAACCACTCTCATCATGTACAACCACTCTCATCATGTACAACCACTCTCATCATGTACAACCACTCTCATCATGTACAACCACTCATCATGTACAACCACTCTCATCATGTACAACCACTCTCATCATGTACAACCACTCTCATCATGTACAACCACTCTCATCATGTACAACCACTCATCATGTACAACCACTCTCATCATGTACAACCACTCTCATCATGTACAACCACTCTCATCATGTACAACCACTCTCATCATGTACAACCACTCATCCTATACAACCACTCATCATGTACAACCACTCTCATCATGTACAACCACTCTCATCATGTACAACCACTCTCATCATGTACAACCACTCTCATCATGTACAACCACTCTCATCATGTACAACCACTCTCATCATGTACAACCACTCTCATCATGTACAACCACTCTCATCATGTACAACCACTCTCATCATGTACAACCACTCTCATCATGTACAACCACTCAACATGTACAACCACTCATCATGTACAACCACTCTCATCATGTACAACCACTCTCATCATGTACAACCACTCATAATGTACAACCACTCTCATCATGTACAACCACTCTCATCATGTACAACCACTCTCATCATGTACAACCACTCTCATCATGTACAACCACTCTCATCATGTACACCACCCATCATGTACAACCACTCTCATCATGTACAACCACTCTCATCATGTACAACCACTCATCATGTACAACCACTCTCATCATGTACAACCACTCTCATCATGTACAACCACTCTCATCATGTACAACCACTCTCATCATGTACAACCACTCTCATCATGTACAACCACTCTCATCATGTACAACCACTCTCATCATGTACAACCACTCTCATCATGTACAACCACTCTCATCATGTACAACCACTCTCATCATGTACAACCACTCTCATCATGTACAACCACTCTCATCATGTACAACCACTCTCATCATGTACAACCACTCTCATCATGTACAACCACTCATCATGTACAACCACTCTCATCATGTACAACCACTCTCATCATGTACAACCACTCTCATCATGTACAACCACTCTCATCATGTACAACCAACCTCATCATGTACCACCACGCTCATCATGTACAACCACACTCATCATGTACAACCACTCATCATGTACAACCACTCATCATGTACAACCACTCTCATCATGTACAACCACTCTCATCATGTACAACCACTCTCATCATGTACAACCACTCTCATCATGTACAACCACTCTCATCATATACAACCACTCTCATCATGTACAACCACTCTCATCATGTACAACCACTCTCATGTACAACCACTCTCATCATATACAACCACTCATCATGTACAACCACTCTCATCATGTACAACCACTCTCATCATGTACAACCACTCTCATCATGTACAACCACTCTCATCATGTACAACCACTCTCATCATATACAACCACTCTCATCATGTACAACCACTCTCATCATGTACAACCACTCTCATGTACAACCACTCTCATCATGTACAACCACTCATCATGTACTCATCATGTACAACCACTCTCATCATGTACAACCACTCATCATGTACAACCACTCTCATCATGTACAACCACTCTCATCATGTACAACCACTCTCATCATGTACAACCACTCTCATCATGTACAACCACTCTCATCATGTACAACCACTCTCATCATGTACAACCACTCTCATCATGTACAACCACTCTCATCATGTACAACCACTCTCATCATGTACAACCACTCTCATCATGTACAACCACTCTCATCATGTACAACCACTCTCATCATGTACAACCACTCTCATCATGTACAACCACTCTCATCATGTACAACCACTCTCATCATGTACAACCACTCTCATCATGTACAACCACTCTCATCATGTACAACCACTCATCATGTACAACCACTCTCATCATGTACAACCACTCTCATCATGTACAACCACTCTCATCATGTACAACCACTCTCATCATGTACAACCACTCTCATCATGTATGTACAACCACTCTCATCATGTACAACCACTCTCATCATGTACAACCACTCTCATCATGTACAACCACTCTCATCATGTACAACCACTCTCATCATGTACAACCACTCTCATCATGTACAACCACTCTCATCATGTACAACCACTCTCATGTACAACCACTCTCATCATGTACAACCACTCTCATCATGTACAACCACTCTCATCATGTACAACCACTCTCATCATGTACAACCACTCTCATCATGTACAACCACTCTCATCATGTACAACCACTCTCATCATGTACAACCACTCTCATCATGTACAACCACTCTCATCATGTACAACCACTCTCATCATGTACAACCACTCTCATCATGTACAACCACTCTCATCATGTACAACCACTCTCATCATGTACAACCACTCTCATCATGTACAACCACTCTCATCATGTACAACCACTCTCATCATGTACAACCACTCTCATCATGTACAACCACTCTCATCATGTACAACCACTCTCATCATGTACAACCACTCTCATCATGTACAACCACTCTCATCATGTACAACCACTCTCATCATGTACAACCACTCATCATGTACAACCACTCTCATCATGTACAACCACTCTCATCATGTACAACCACTCTCATCATGTACAACCACTCTCATCATGTACAACCACTCTCATCATGTACAACCACACTCATCATGTACAACCACTCTCATCATGTACAACCACTCTCATCATGTACAACCACTCTCATCATGTACAACCACTCTCATCATGTACAACCACTCTCATCATGTACAACCACTCTCATCATGTACAACCACTCTCATCATGTACAACCACTCTCATCATGTACAACCACTCTCATCATGTACAACCACTCTCATCATGTACAACCACTCTCATCATGTACAACCACTCTCATCATGTACAACCACTCTCATCATGTACAACCACTCTCATCATGTACAACCACTCTCATCATGTACAACCACTCTCATCATGTACAACCACTCTCATCATGTACAACCACTCTCATGTACAACCACTCATCATATACAACCACTCTCATCATGTACAACCACTCTCATCATGTACAACCACTCTCATCATGTACAACCACTCTCATCATGTACAACCACTCTCATCATGTACAACCACTCTCATCATGTACAACCACTCTCATCATGTACAACCACTCTCATCATGTACAACCACTCTCATCATGTACAACCACTCTCATCATGTACAACCACTCTCATCATGTACAACCACTCTCATCATGTATGTACAACCACTCTCATCATGTACAACCACTCTCATCATGTACAACCACTCTCATCATGTACAACCACTCTCATGTACAACCACTCTCATCATATACAACCACTCTCATCATGTACAACCACTCTCATCATGTACAACCACTCTCATCATGTACAACCACTCTCATCATGTACAACCACTCTCATCATGTACAACCACTCTCATCATGTACAACCACTCTCATCATGTACAACCACTCTCATCATGTACAACCACTCTCATCATGTACAACCACTCTCATGTACAACCACTCTCATCATGTACAACCACTCTCATCATGTACAACCACTCTCATCATGTACAACCACTCTCATCATGTACAACCACTCTCATCATGTACAACCACTCTCATCATGTACAACCACTCTCATCATGTACAACCACTCTCATCATGTACAACCACTCTCATCATGTACAACCACTCTCATCATGTACAACCACTCTCATCATGTACAACCACTCTCATCATGTACAACCACTCTCATCATGTACAACCACTCTCATCATGTACAACCACTCTCATCATGTACAACCACTCTCATCATGTACAACCACTCTCATCATGTACAACCACTCTCATCATGTACAACCACTCTCATCATCATGTACAACCACTCTCATCATGTACAACCACTCATCATGTACAACCACTCATCATCTACAACCACTCTCATCATGTACAACCACTCTCATCATGTACAACCACTCTCATCATGTACAACCACTCTCATCATGTACAACCACTCATCATGTACAACCACTCTCATCATGTACAACCACTCATCATGTACAACCACTCTCATCATGTACAACCACTCTCATCATGTATGTACAACCACTCTCATCATGTACAACCACTCTCATCATGTACAACCACTCTCATCATGTACAACCACTCTCATGTACAACCACTCTCATCATGTACAACCACTCTCATCATGTACAACCACTCTCATCATGTACAACCACTCTCATCATGTACAACCACTCTCATCATGTATGTACAACCACTCTCATCATGTACAACCACTCTCATCATGTACAACCACTCTCATCATGTACAACCACTCTCATCATGTACAACCACTCTCATCATGTACAACCACTCTCATCATGTATGTACAACCACTCTCATCATGTACAACCACTCTCATGTACAACCACTCTCATCATGTATGTACAACCACTCATCATGTACAACCACTCTCATCATGTACAACCACTCATCATGTACAACCACTCTCATCATGTACAACCACTCTCATCATGTACAACCACTCTCATCATGTACAACCACTCTCATCATGTACAACCACTCTCATCATGTACAACCACTCTCATCATGTACAACCACTCTCATCATGTATGTACAACCACTCTCATCATGTACAACCACTCTCATCATATACAACCACTCTCATCATGTACAACCACTCTCATCATGTACAACCACTCTCATCATATACAACCACTCTCATCATGTACAACCACTCTCATCATGTACAACCACTCTCATCATGTACAACCACTCTCATCATGTACAACCACTCTCATCATGTACAACCACTCTCATCATGTACAACCACTCTCATCATGTACAACCACTCTCATCATGTACAACCACTCTCATCATGTATGTACAACCACTCTCATCATGTACAACCACTCTCATCATGTATGTACAACCACTCTCATCATGTACAACCACTCTCATCATGTACAACCACTCTCATCATGTATGTACAACCACTCTCATCATGTATGTACAACCACTTTCATCATGTATGTACAACCACTCTCATCATGTACAACCACTCTCATCATGTATGTACAACCACTTTCATCATGTACAACCACTCTCATCATGTACAACCACTCTCATGTACAACCACTCTCATCATGTACAACCACTCTCATCATGTACAGCCACTCTCATCATGTACAACCACTCTCATCATGTACAGCCACTCTCATCATGTATGTACAACCACTTTCATCATGTACAACCACTCTCATCATGTACAACCACTCTCATCATGTATGTACAACCACTCTCATCATGTACAGCCACTCTCATCATGTACAACCACTCTCATCATGTACAGCCACTCTCATCATGTATGTACAACCACAAAAAATTCAAACTCCCTGGACTACTGTAGTAGTGTGGTTCTTACGCACAGATTGAGAAGGTTGAAAAACTATTTAATTAGTTGATATTTCATACATTACATACAATATAAATGTATATTTTATAATTGACTTTACAGAAACTACCGTTTTATAAATATAAGTCCATTTTCCGACACTCCACAACTGTAGTATATTTTACATCCAATAGCAAGAATTAGGACAAACAACTCAGAGAACACCATTTTGTAGTATAATGAGAACGACAAAACACATTGTTGAACTCATTATAGACGGCCATTTGTTGGAGCGTAGCATTATACACGCATAGCCTCGACTTCATTCTTTGATTTGTTTTGAATTTTATTCAGTCTTACGTTGTGTTTGAAGTTTCTTTCAAGAAAATAAAGTCGAGCCCAATGGTACGCTCCAGAAATTCTGCAAATGGTCTATATTCAATGAAAAGTTGATGGAGTAAAAATCAAAAACTTTTTAACACTTAATTATGTCGTAAATGTTCTCCATTTTGCGCCCCGGACGTGTGTGACAGACTAAATACATAATTCAAGGTCCATATATATATACTGTAGTATAGCAGTTTGAGGGCTGATATGTACATCAAATCAGTAAATCTGTTTACAGGCTAGTATTTACTAAATTTGCTATATTTTTTCAATTTATATAGTTTGTTGACTTCGACATGAAAATTCCCGCCTTGCTCATCATTGACACACCTGGTCACGAATCTTTCAGGTTTCTTAATAGATATGCATGCTTTTTCCTCTTGAACACGACCCTTAGAGCAACAATTAATGAATGAAAAAATACAATGGGCGTAGCTCTTAAGATCCTTTACTTAAGTGGATAACCCACGAAAGTATCCGACCACTTAATCATGTTACGAAAAGAAAAGTGGCATTTACTGTATTTATGGCTTTTATTGATATTTTAATACAATTTAACTGCACTTCCAATTAATAAGACTTCTTTAAATTTAAAAGGTCGAGGCTTACAGTACATGTTTTCTCCTTGTCCAGAACATCACCAAATTAGTTTGTATTGTATACATTTTACACTATATATAGTTCATGTTCGTATAAACTTTACACTATATATATTTCCTGTTCATTGCCCAAGTCGCTCTAGAAATAGTAATCATACCACTGACCTGCCCTAGTTATGAGTCCGGTGGGTCATACTGTTCTTTTATGCACGACCGTCGAGAGATTGCGCAAATCATGGGGAAATATTTTCGACGCGGTCCTGTATTGCGACATAATTTTAAAACAGCAAATATAGTACTGGAAAAGCCCAATTAGAGAGGTACCCGAACTTGAAGGGGGCTCCACTTCACTTTGGACCACTCTTGGCGCAGGGCTCCCCCTCTCCCCACGACGATGCATGCTATATAGTTATTGTTAAAATATTTTGCTTTAGTAACTTACGATCACGTGGCTCAACATTATGCGATATGGCAATTCTTGTTGTGGATATCATGCATGGACTGGAACCGCAGACAATTGAATCTATAAATTTACTGAGAAATAAGAAAACACCTTTTGTCGTCGCCTTAAATAAGGTAATATTTCACAAGTGTATTATGTAGACTGTAGAACATTTTACAACATGAATTACACTACATTTTATATGTAACGGTAATTCAGTACACTAAAGTTTTGCAGTATTTAGAGTTTTGCTAATGGTCAGGCACGTCAAAAATTGAGCGTGCTGATTGTTATCCGAACCGAGGTACAGATACTACACGAAGTGTTGTAGTACTGTAATACTGTAATTGCACACGCTAAATAATTACGACCAGTAGCGAAGCCAGCCTGACAATTTGGTCATGCTATGCAAATTTTAAATCATCATTATTCATTTTTTTAGAAATTGATTGTTTTCACAGTCTATGAACACGGAAATATTTGCATAGCATGACCAAATTGTCAGGCTGGCTTCGCCACTGATTACGACTACCATGCAACATCGAACGAACTTAAACGTTTTACACATCAGTTAGTATATATTATGCATAAGTGGTACTTGATGCATGTGTATTGGTTTATCAGTTCTTTTCTTTGTATAACCAAAGTTGTATATACTGTACGTGATACTGTACCTTATGTTTGTGACGTGAAGTCTATTTTACTTAACTTTACAATCTCTTTTTTAGGTTGATCGGTTGTATGAATGGAAACGAGGTCCAAACTCTAGTATTATAGATACTTTAAAGAAACAGGGGAGAAGTACAAAACAGGAGTTTGAAGAACGATTGAACAAAATTATTGGAGAATTTGCTGAAGAGGTTAGAAATATACTACAGGTGTATGTACCACAGAATACCACGGTACCACAGAATACCACGGTACCACAGAATACCAGTCTTATTTATTGATCTTATAAAATTTGGAGGAAACATACTATATACCTTATTTTTGTGAATATATACCTATATTTTTGTGAATTTTAATTGACATATAAAAAACAAAAAATTAATATTTTCATAAAAATTCTTAAAAATAATCAGGATTAACAAAAAATAACATTCTATGTTTTTGATACCTTTTTTTCCCGCATAATGCCTGTAAAATTTGAAAGTTTAAAAATAAGTTTGCAAACCAGTATAATTTATGTTGATCACTACTTTTTCTATGCAACACAACATCATGACTATACAGGAATCACCCCGAGGAATCAATTTTACCATTGAAAAACTGAATTTTTCAAAATTATTGATAAACCTGGTATTATTTGGTTACACCACTGGTATGCTGTACTGATTTTAGTATTTACTTTTCAGTAAATTAAGTTAGCAATATCCTACAGTATTATCACACAACATGACACACCAAATCCTGGTACAATTTGATAAACGGTTGCTTATTTATCTCCGCACTGGTATTCTGTGGTACATTAGAGTTTCTTCCACAGAATGTTCAATTAAAAAAATATTTCAGTCTATGAAATCTAGCCCAAAAACCCCCAGGAAGAAAAAATATATCGATAAACTATACTAAAAAATATTAAGAAGGCCACATCATATATATTTGACAAAAGATATGGAACATGTAAATTTTTGCGGTATTCTGTGGTACATACACCTGTACTGTATATTTTTCTTAAACTTGGAAAAGTTTTATTATATGGCATGAGGTTGAATGGAAGGCGTTCTGTAAAATTGAATATTCTGCAGTCAGAAAAACACAAGAAAATTCATATTATGATGACGCTATTCCGAGTGGCCTCCAAACCACTCGGATTAAGCATCAGCTAATATAGTTCACTTGAGTTCTAAGTACATTATAACGTTTGTGTGATTCGTGAGAAGTGGTTAAAAGTGAGGTTGATATCACGCAACCACAATCAATTAACAACCAACCAATCACAACACACTTGACACGTTACAAGTTTTTTATATCTGCCAACCAGAGATCATTATTTTTTTGAGTGAACTAGAAGACGGGGGTTAGACTTGACCGAAGTTCAAACCATTAATGACGCGGTGATCAATCAAATTATTTCAATTCTCACAAAGCTATGAAAACAAAGCGAGGAAATATACCTCTGGAACCCAGGTAATAAAACTGTCACAACTTTATTTTTGTATTTGATTATTTTCTATTTACAGGGATTAAACGCAATATTATTCAATAAAAATGTTGACGCCAAGACTTACATATCACTGGTCCCTACATCAGCTCACACTGGGGATGGTATGGGTGACCTGATTTCATTAATTGTAAAACTTTGTCAAACTAAACTGGCTCAAAGATTGTCATACTCAGAAGAACTACAGTGCACTGTACTTGAGGTATGTTTGGAGTGAGAACAAACATGATACAGTATATCTGTATCACTAAACGATGTGTTGCCAGGTATTGCCAACGATCATTTAGAGGAGTTATTTCAACATGACATACATCGCAACGTCGTACCCAGGCGGTACTGTAATTCCCACATGTGAGAAAGGTACCCTGTGGTCACGTGACTAGTTGCTTGTCAAGATTTTTGGTATTAAACTAATTTGTTACGAGGCAAGCCTAGGGTGATAAAGATGGTAAACCATGTGAGCACGGAATGTACCCTGGGTACGAGATTAACACAAACAAACGTGTCAAGATTTTGCATTAAAACCTCTTTTCAGTTGGTAATAAAGATTGGTATAATAAAATAAGTGATATTAAAATATGTGCTAATTTTGTATCGCAAATATTCCAATTTCTGTACCAAGTACATTGATGCATCTGTCACTCTCGTGCTTATTAAAAAATAGAACTAAATTATGTTTTACCGAGTGGCGTTCAGGCGTTGTAATTAAGATTATTGCTAAAAAACTCATTTTTTGTAGGTAAAAGCTATAACCGGTTTAGGAACAACGATTGACGTGATTTTGACCAATGGTCGTTTAGCAGAATCTCAAACAATTGTATTAGGAGGAATACAAGGTCCAATTGTAACCCAGATACGAGCTCTACTCATGCCACAACCTTTGAAAGAGCTACGAGTAAAGAATCAATATAAAGAATTTAAAGAAATTGAAGCTGCGCAAGGAGTGAAAATAACGGGAAAAGAACTTGATAAAGCACTTGCGGGATCGCCATTGTTTGTTGCTTATGAAGAAGATGAGATTGAAGTACTTAAGGTAAATGTGGACTGCATGTTGGTTATATATGTTGCATGGAGGTAAACATTTTTACTAGTTCCAAGGTAGACCTATATATTATACTAAAGGTAGAAAATAATTACTGTACGCCTGTCAATTTCGTATACCGTCCGTTACTATACTACTCGTGGACGATAAAACGAAAAACGTTGATGTCTCTCAGATGCCATTGTATGGATTTCATTGAATTATCCTTAAAAATGAACTTCTGTTCAATAAGTTGTATTCTATTTTCACTCAGAATCACTGCATTGTTTAGCGTAACTGACGCCGGAGGAATGTCTTAGGAGAAATTTCGTAGCTTCCTTTATTGCTATCATTAGCCATGCATGTGCTCTTATAGTACACAAGCTCTGCTCTAATTGCCCTTGGCCTATAATAGCTTACGGCTTCACCCATCTCCAACACAAATAAATCTCGTACAAACCATGTATGTTTCAATTGAAATAACAATAAAAAACTCCCTCGAAGAGAACTTTGCCAAAATACTTCACTTGTCAATTAAATAGTCTAAGATTAAGTAACGGTTTTCATAAGGCAACTAATCTCCATATTTTGTTGTTTTTGCAGAGAGACGTGAACGAAATTGTTCAAAAGACATTGAAATCAATCAAAGTTGCTGATAAAGGTGTCTGTGTACAAGCCTCAACACTTGGTTCTCTTGAAGCTCTCTTAGAATTCTTGAAAACATCGAAAATACCGGTATGTACATACCTGAATGAGAAAATGATATACTGTGTATTTTATACTCCAAAATGAACTTAGTAAAGCATTTTTGATAGACAACTGTACCGTTACGGTGGGCAATAAGTTACTATATGATAGAAACATCGTTAGAAGCGTCGTAAAAACAATGAATATTTCCCTTTTGCAATGGTAAAAATACGTATTGCCGCCTTTAACAAGTCCAGTACTTTCTAAAAACTATTCTTTTTAAACTTTGTATTCATATATTGAAAGACGAAAATGCGATGTTTCTATGCATGTTGTTCATATTGATGTTAAGCCCGTGGATTTAACAATATGCAGTTTTGACGAGTGTGGTGATTTTTACAGAGGGCTTATATTTGGGAAAGGAGTTCATATATTTGTTTCTTTAGAGATGCGAATTTTTATCACACAGTATATTACATGCATGTATATTATTTGTTTTCAGTTTTGTAGCGTGAGCGTTGGTCCTGTTCATAAGAAAGATGTTATGAAAGCTTCAGTGATGTTAGAGCACGATAACCAGTAAGTATTTATTGTCAACGTTTGTTAGATATTAACCCATTAGCCTGGCAATGCGCCCAGATGCACCCTACTTTAGTATTTACTCTGTCTAACGTCAGACGATTTTACTCGTCAGTGGTAGGGTGCTGCCAGTTAATGGGTTAACAAAAATATCTGCTAGTGTCTCTTGTTAACCCATTAGCTGGCAATGCGCCCAGATGCGCCCTACTTTAGTATTTAACTCTGTCTAACGCCAAACGATTTTACTCGTCAGTGGTAGGGTACTGCCAATTATTGGGTTACCAAATAATCAGTATATTATTATTATTCTATTTCTTCTGTCTTTCGGCAAAATATTATATAGAAGACCAGATTGTGACGTAGAAGACTAAAATATGGCGTCATTTAATGCAGTTTCATGACAGATATCGAATACTTCAAACACATTGAAATTTTCGAGCTCTTGTCTCCTCGCTGTTTTTTTGGAAAGTGCAAAAGAGTATCAGACTTATTCTGAAACTCTTGCCAAATATGACGTAACTGCCGCATGTTAGCCATGACGTTTATTAATAATAATAATAATGACGTTTCAATATGACCAATAGATGGGGGGACACGTCCACCGCCATAGCTAGCCCCCTTGCGAATGTCACAGTTTGAGGCAGCACTGTCATTGCGATAATTATTAGTCCTTATTAAATATATATTGTGTATGTAATCATGTGATTCAATTTTCAGGTTTGCAGTGATTCTTGCATTTGACGTGAAAGTTGAACGTGATGCTGAGGAACTTGCTGATAGTCTTGGCGTGAAAATATTTACAGCTGATATTATTTATCATCTTTTTGATAAGTTTATGAACTATAGAGAGGTATGTTGTGTTTGATTGAGTACATTTTCGATGTTGTTTTGCATATATTTTGAATTTTGTTTTGAAAAATACTGAGCTAAATTACAATAGGCATAAGGTAGGGAGCTAGGGGAGGTCTTGAAATATAAAACCGGGGGGGAGGGGGGTGGTTGGGTTGGACACTCCCAAGAAAACGCGTCCAGTCGGCAAGGCGAAAGTTCAGCCGATAAATTTGACCTACAACAGTCGGCAGATTTGACCTGACCTTCACTCCCCCGCCCCCCGCTCACATGTGCTGAACGTGTAATAGACAGGTACACTGTTTAAAAAAACAGCAGTATCTAGTTTTCAAATGATGCGGGAAATTTAGCTTCAGCATGTATATGAAAAGCTCAACCTCGTCACCAGGGCATATTGCCTACACGGCTGGAGGTCGGCGAAAATGGCCCTGGCATCGACTGGTCACATGGCACCCAGAGTTTCTGGGTATTTTATGTGAACTTAAAACTTTGCTGTAACAAATAATAACGAGAAGTAATGAACGATTCGCCAACTTGTGTTCGCATAATTCTTCTCATACACATCACACATGAGTTACACATAGCATGTACAAGTATAGGGCGCAAACTTTTACAACTCAAAAGTTTCTATTTCCTTCACAAAAGGCAGGCACCACAACAAAGTTCGTTCAAGCGCCATGCATGTTTAATAACAAAACATAAACAATATGAAATGCTAATACTTTATATAAGTAAAACGTAACGTATCAAAACAAAAACAAACCCTTGTTCTCCGCAGAACAGTTACGCAGAACAATTGCGCAGAACGGACTGTTCCCCTCTTTAAAAACAAGAAATTTTTATAGCACTAGAATTTGAATTAATTATACTGTAACTGAATTCATGCTATGAAACAAACCAATAAGATTTTAGAATTGGTCAGCCGATGCCAGGGCCATTTTGGCCAACCTTCCAAAATGCCCTGGGGACGAGGTTGTTAAAAGCTACAAGGAAAGGACGCGTTGTATTGTTGCTAATTATTTTGACAGGAATTAAAACAAAAGAAACGTGATGAATTCAAGCATATTGCAATATTTCCATGTAAACTACGAGTTCTCACAGAACATATCTTCAAAACTCGAGATCCTATAGTTCTTGGCGTTGCTGTTGATGCTGGTATTGTCAAAGAAGGAACTCCGATATGTGTACCTAACAAAGAGGTAGGATGTGTCTTTATTTGGGAGGACACTTTATTTTCTAACCCTTCTTTATTTTCTTTGATACTTTATTTTCTGTACGCAAAATAAACTTGCAGTATTGTACTCGACGTCTCGACCTTCAGACGGCTTCAGTCTCAACCACTGACCTATACTAAATGGACTGAGTCACAGAGTAATCACATACAGAGGTTCATCTTCGCGGAAAAACCGTAAGGTGTTTTTTACTGGCCGCCATGTTCTTAGCCAGTTCTTACACATGCGCAGTTTACGTAAAAAATTCATGCTGACGGCCTCTCTTCACTGGACTGGCTAAGAACATGGCGGACTTTGCCGAAAAAGCCCTTACGCCGACATCAAAGGTGCCGACATGAAGATGAACCTCGGTATGTGATTACTCTGTGACTGAGTGCTCGAGGTAAAAAGTGTCCCTACCGTTGCTGACGTCATATAGGTCCTCGCATCGATGAAAATTACCGCATACCGATATTTTCCTAATGTTATTTGTGATCGCGGGCGAATTTGTGTTTTTGAAATTTAACGAAGTTTGTTTTTAATTTTTTTTCAATCTGTGTTGTCTTTTTTGCAAAATTTGCTGTTTTTGGTAAATATTTACTACCTTCGAGTTGAGAACAACCTTTTCCAAAATAGGAGTATATTTTCCTGTTGCAAGTTTGAATTTAATTTTTTTAAAAAAAACGATGGCTTGGTATGTTTTTTTTATACACGACCACAAACTCTCTGGGCCATAGATGATTGCTGGTATTTATGCTATAGTTTTTCCATAAAATTTGTCGTGTTATGTAAGTATTAACCTTCTGTTGACATGAACATTTTTTGCCGACAATCTTTCCTGGTATTATACTGAGTAAAAGACTGTTTTTGTGGAGTTTTCTACGGCTATTTGAGATTTTTTTCTAAACATGCATACGGCTTTAATTGGGAGTTGAAAACATACTTGACAGCCCGCCAATTTCATAAAGATCACATTTAGTATAAACTGACTTACTTTCTACAATGAACAAATTTTTTGAGTTTGAAACATAAAAATATAGAACCGAGCCGTTTATCAACGCATTTGTAAGTCAGCGAATTTACGCATGAGAGCAAAGACCTATATGACGTGAGCAGTGGTGAGGACACCGAGCTCCTGATAAAATAGATTGCGCGCTCAGTCCATTTAGTATAGGTCAGTGGTCTCAACCTATATTGAATATTTTGCTGCTCGAACAGGAAGACCTATACCGTGTATTGTTGTCTTTTTGAAAGGAAACAGATTTTAATATAACGCTCTGCCCGAATGTACCCGCTTAGACCATAAAATCATCGTACTTATTGAAAACTGTACGTAATGCCTGAAAGCATAAGCTATTTGGCGTGCTTAGTAATATTGCACAATGCAAAACCGCGGAAGAATTACCCGTAATTATCTTAAACTTTGCACTTGGCACTAGACCCTTTCAGCGGTAAGACATGAATGGCTAATGATAACCAAAGAAATTCTTAGACGTCACACATATTATAACGTACATGAAATTGTGTTGCAGCCTGTATATATACATCAGCAGACATGACATGTGCAATATGTAATACACGAATCGCGAAATTCGGCTGCGCATCCAAATGACGCGTTCTGAGTCTACATTTGACTATTGTCTATGACAACTTTAATTGAAATAGCTGTATACATCTCGCTGTTGACTGTACAGTGTACATCTTATACCGTAGTCATAAAACACATGAAAAGCAATGTTTGACAACGTAATAGGATATGTTTGTGCTATAAAGAAATCTAGTACAGCGTGCGATATACACTCGATATACAGTATTTTCCACATTTAGACTCATGGTAGAGTAAGTCGTTTCTAAACATACGATGTACGTAGCTGAAAAGGCATAAGTTATTTCGAACACAAGAGAATGGAAATGTAGAAATGTTATTGTTTTCACATGCAATCCCCGACATCACTACAATTTATCAACTTCAAGTAACATGCATAATGCTACATGCATAGCTACATGCATAATTGTGGGAATTTTAATTTTGGTAGTTTTACGCAGCTAAACAAAAATCCCCACGGTTCAGTTGAGGTTTAGGTTAGAGTACACACGTAAAACATTTAATGTCAAAACGATGAGCAGAGCCGTCTGCCATGCAGGTTAACCACAATCACTGGCATTATCAAAATGTTACTGACGACGAACTCGAAATTCCAGGCTATGAACTATTTCGTTATGATAGACCTGCAATTGGCGGAGGGGTAGTTGTTTATAAGAGAAACGACTTGTCTGCGATTCGAAGGAATGATTTAGAAAACGATACGGTTGAAAGCATGTGGCTGGAAGTACAGCTACCACAGGCGAAGAGTTTTCGCCAAACTCCTCACCTCACTATGATAAGGACTATATATGCTTAAACTTGAAAATACGTTGAATGAAGCCACGACAAGTGGTCATTATTTTAGGGGATTTAAATTGTGATTTTCTCCCAAAGCGCAGTACCCGTGTGGAATGTAAACAACTTAAAGCACTTTATAGATATTTCGATATTATACTCAGCTTATAAAACAAGCAACACGTACAGCCGAGCATAGTGAAACTCGGAAAAGCTCGATTGATGTAAATCAGTTGTATTCATCAGTTGTATTGAGAAACACGCCCCACTTATTCAAAAACGGGTTCGTAGGATTAACAAATGCCCCTGGATGGCAAATGAAATAAAGAGAGATATACGCCAGCGGGAATATCTCCTGAAAAAAGCGCGTATTCCTAAAGATAGTAAGGACTGGTCTGCTTACCGCAAAATGAGAAACTGTGTCACAAATAAAATCGAAAGAGCGAAAAGCATGTTCAATAGAAAACTTGTTGAAAAGAACAGTGACGATCCTAAGGCATTTTGGCGAACAGTCAAACGAATCTTACCTGGTAAAAGTAAATCTACAACAATAAATGTTAATATTGATGGACAACCGTTCGTGTGTTGATCTTAAGACAATGGCTAACGTTTTAATGAGTTTTTAGTGGTGCAGTTAAGCGTCTTCTGCATGACATTGGGCTTACACGACTTTCTCTTGATACCCGGACAGGAAATTTCCCTACTGTAAATGAAGTTGTTCCCCCTTTCAAGCAAGTATACTCTATAAATCATTTATATTACCAGTGTTTGACTATTGTGACAGTGTCTGGAACTGCTGCGGGAAGGTTAATTCTGAATCACTATAGAAAAGCTGCAAAAGAGAGCTGCGCGTATAATTAACAGAAGTGCAAGAAGTGCAGGGGCGTAAATATGGGGAGGGGGGGTGGTTCACCCCCCAGAGATAATGATCCGGTCGGTCTGAAAAGAAGTCGGTCTCAAAATTTTGCATTGCTAAATTGGACGCATTATGCCACGCAATGCTATGCGAGACCGGCTAAATAGTTTCAGAGACCGACGTCAATCGTTGCATTATTTGCAATTCCCAACATGAGTTATTTCAATTGCAGTTACTTGAATATGTCCACATAAATTTTGCCGAATATCCTGTTTCGGTCTTTGTTGTAAACCGTTCTTATAGAATGTCAGTTTCAATTTGGTAGTCTTAGGGTTGCACTGTAGGTGTGTATTTGCCTTGTCTTCAACTATTAAATACTTTGAAATAGAACCATATTGCCACAACTGCTATAATCTACATATTAACTACTTTATGGCAAAACTTATTGTACAGGAAGCTAAACGTATTCTTATCCGGAAAAACTACGTTGTTTTTGCGATATAATTATTTATGTATCTTTCTGATTTCCACCTACAAATTGGAATAAAATGTTTGTTCAGAACGCAGGAAATCGCGTCTCCGAGGCCCTAGATTTCAAAATTTCCCGGGAGAGGACTCCCCGGACCCCCTACAATTGGTTGCCCTACTGCATCAGTCGTCCTATTCTGCTGGATCTGCCCCTGTGTACATGAGTTCAGTAAAAATATGAAACGTAACTTACGCAAGTGAATATTATGTTCATTGAATTGTGCGGCTACTCAAGTTATTGCATGCAGCAGCACGCATATCGCATATTTATCGACTTTTCGGATTATAATTCGGTCAGGTGAAAAGTCGGTCTGGATTTATGGTCGGTCTCATTTCGAGACTTCACCCCCAGCCAAAATTGATATGTACGCCCTTGAAGAAGTGATGAGGCAATGGAACAGTTTAACTAATAGTTTATGATACTTTAGCAACAAGACGAGAAAAGCATGTAAATAAGCTTGTTCAAAAATGTATTGTAGGAAAAGTCCCACAATTTCTAAGTAATTACTTTGTTTTTAATAAGACATTGATCAGTATAGAACTACCAGACAATCGCACCTGCTGCATTTGCCAAAGGTACGGACGGAGTCGGCTAAGAGAGCTTTTTACTATCATGCATGGTTGTACTGTTTTTAATCGATATACAAAATAACTTTTTATATATTTATTGCACGTACGTTATATTTTTAGTAAACTAGTTAGTATCTTGGTAATATATATTTATAGTATAGTTAATAAGTAAATTGTTTTGTAATTAGTTCAGTAATATCCAGGGCTTCTATTGATAACAGTTTACTTTTAAACTGAAAGAATTACCTATCTATCTATCTATCTATCACGGGCACACCGTATAATACGCAATATTATATTATGATTTTTGTATTTTAGTTTGTTGATATTGGTATTGTGACGGGAATTGAAACGAACCATAAACCTGTGGAGAAAGCAACGAAAGGAATGGAGGTCTGTGTAAAAATTGAACCAATTCCTGGAGAAGCACCCAAGATGTATGGTCGTCATTTTGATTATACAGATCCACTCATTAGTAAGGTGAGCCATTTCAGTCATTCAGTGAATAGTGATGAGGGCAGTTCAAGTCTGTAACACAAAGACAACGATTGAACAAGAACAAATTTACTGACAAAAAGTGATTGTATCGGGAAATCGTGTCTGATATTACCTATCGAATTAAGTATAGCTACTTTGTGGAAGTTCTTTCATAGATACCTCAAAAATACATTATAGACGGCCGGCCAACTCTTAAAAATATGCCCAGAAAAAGTGTTTGATGGCATTGTTTGTTACAAGTTGCCAACAGGCATTTTCTTAAAGCTTATGCATTGGCGAACAAGACTATATATGTTGCCATCGCTGATGTTGAATTTACAGCCAAAAATTTGAGAATTAAGAAATTTTTCCTATTGAATTACTATAACAGCAAAAAATTCAAAATTTCATATTGACGTTTTACAAAAATAAACTATATCATTAGAAAGTTCACAAAAAAGTATATATAAGACATTTAAACGAGTTGTACGTTTTTCATACCGTATTTTGAGTTGTTGACGCTCAAAAATGCAGAAAATGCACTAATTAATGATATTCAGCACTAATTAATGTTATTCAGTTACTATTTGCCAACTTTAACCTTCTTTAACTCAAAACGGGCTTGAAAAATCGCATTAGCCATTTAATTGTCTTATGTATACTTTTTGGTGAACGTTCTATTGGCATAGTTTATTTTTGTTAAAAGTGAACTTGAAATTCTGCATTTTTTGCTATTATAGTAATTCAATAGGCAAAACTCTAAAATTCTCAAATTTTTGGCGGTAAATTCAAAATCAGAGGTGGCAACATATATAGTCTTGTTCGCCAATGCATAAGCTTTAAGAAAATGCCTGTTGCCAACTTGTAACAAAAAATGCCATCGGAGTCTAACTTTTATAACTTTGGCCGGCCGTCTATTATTCTGACTGGCCATATTTACCTCGCTAACTTTATATAGTTAACTTTAACTACCGTATTTACTTGTTTGCGCTCTTTATTTTTTAAATTTTAATGTTATTAATGCGGCGCTTATTTGAGGGCGGCGCTCTTTAAAAATGATGAAGTCGTTGGCGCACGCCCTAACCACTCAACCTCCAACAAACTCATTACAAACATTCGCAAAAATACCTCATTTATTATAATAAATTATACGAAATGTCAGGTCTATTTATAATCGACTGCCGGATATATGTATAGCATTAGCCAGGACTTAAAATGCCCTAAATTGTTAACATTCTCGATAATTGCGGTGCCCTATAAACTTAATACTAGAAGCATATAAAAACGAAATATTGATCTTGAGGCGAACTTGCGAAGCAATGCTGTGATATTTAGTTAATACACACATGCACATTACTCTTGTGCTAGTCTAGACGGGGCACCGCATTTCAGATTAAAGACAAGAACAGGGGTTCAGGCTGTTCCAGAATAAGTCGCGACTTATTAGAATTTGACCATTTATACGAGTGTGTTCCACTGATATGTAGGGTGTGTTCGCGTCTTATATAAGATGCGTCTTATGTAAGACGCGACTTATTTTCTGCCGTAAAAATGGCCCTAATATGGCAAAATTTAGTCACTGCAGCGCACGTGCAGTCAAAAACCGAAAATTATAAAAAAATCTAAATAAATATTTCTGCTTGCCCTATACAGACGAAGCTTTCCACATATAAACGCTGGAATATAAGCTACATGGATTGTAAGGATTTCAATGGTGGGTGTCTTGTTACACGGGGGATAATCAAGCCCGTAGCTGAGGGGGGCCTGGGGGGGCAATGCCCCCCAATCGGATAATTGTGCCCCCCCAACCGAAATTGTGCCCCCCCAACCACGATAACCGTAACGTAATTTTTGTGTTATATATGTTATATATGTTAAATTTAAAGTTTTAAGTAATGAACTACAAATGAAATATTCAGTGCTATCCGAACCCCCCCCCCCCCCCGACGACAGGAAAAGAACGTGAAAAATTTCTTGACAAACACGGACTGACATCCAAAAGTGCCCCCCCCCAAAAAAAATTGAGAGCCAGCTACGGGCCTGGGGATAATACTTGCTGAGAAAATTGCATTCAAAGTACTGAATATATTATCGCGTGCGTTTCCCACGGGCGCCAATGAGTTAAACGATGTCATGGGACTGCTCGCAGGCTAGCATTAAGCTGGTTATCTATCAATTTTGTCCTGGAATGTTTAAATACAATCCTAGATTGATAGAATGGCGTTTTGTAAAGAACGAGGCATTGTGTGTTCAGTACATGAAGTATAAGAGCCCAATTACTGCTAAGCAATTCATAACATCTATCTCTTCAATATCTTTCACAGATATCCCGGGAGTCGATTGATGCTGTTAAAGAATATTTCAGAGATGATCTTCAGAGAAGTGACTGGCAGTTAATGGTTGAACTGAAAAAACTCTTTAAAATTATTTAGATGCATGTTATAAAAAATTGCGCAATTTCTGTTCACATTTTCATGGAAGATGTCGCTATTTCTTTGATCACGAAGCTGAAGAGTCATTACACAGTCGTACCCATGCTTCACAAGCGTGTTTTGTACATGTGTGAAAACAAAACATATCCCTGCTTCTGTTGAATTTTTTAGATAATTCCAGTGAAATAGTTTTGTCAATTACCCTTTTTCCCGTGATCGTGAAAGAGAAACATGAGAGCATTATATGTTTGTTACAAAGTCAACATTATAAAGTTTATTATATAATAGTAAGCATGCAGGGACGAAGAGTTGTTATCATGCATATATAAAGTTTCATTAATATTGGAGTTATCACATATATACAATTTTTGTCCCGTTTGGGTGCAGAATTCGTCATACACAACGTTACAAATAAAGTACTTTAAACGACTCGATTGTAAGATAGAGAAAATATAGCGGACTTCCATGATTGATGATGACATTATCATAAAACGTTGAATTAGGAATTTATAGTTTATGGTTATAAAATTAGAAATGTGATGATTAGAAATTATATAGTCATTATCAGTCATTATCAAGCTGACTCTTCCACAGCCCTCGCTATATGCCTGTTCGCAGGCTAGGTGATTAACGCGGCACGAAACACGACACGAGCGACTGGGGACGAGTCAGATTATCAAGTATGTTCTTTGAAGGTTTCTTTACTCGTTTTTAGTGTCTTCGTTGTGACGTAAGGTTATTGTCGGTATTTTTTCGTCTCGCAGATCACGCCACAATGTGTAAGCGACACGTACTGCTAAATGGCAGGAAAAAAAACACCATTTACGGCAATGCGCCATTTTGGGCGTATGGGTGGGTGCACGCCATGTTAAGACCGTTTTCCAGGTGGAAAAACGCTAGAGACGAGCGACCTATTCGAGTCACGTGAGTAATCAGTCGCAACCATGGAAGGTCGCAACGAGACCGCACCAGGACCGCACGGACACGCCAAGAACTGCCAGAGCGGACTAAACATTGTCACACTAGGCATTTATAACGCATGTTCAAACTGGTTCGCTCGTACATAATTAAAAACAGCCTTGGTGCAATATGACCTGTATATCATCGGGAACAGATAGGAAATATATTTGTGTGATCATTCAAACAAGAGTTCAAGACTCATTCGTTGCAGTTTATACTATCCCTCAGTAGAAAACAACCTTATTTCAGCCGTCTTAACGCCATCATTATAAAATTTACGTTAATTATTCTGAATAAATAACTTTCCCCTAATCCCCCTTCTATATTTTATTTCATATAAAAGCGTCCCAAGAATCTTTTATTTCTATGTCGGCTTCAGCATTCTTCACTTCTTTACTTTCACTTTGTCGCCATCTTTTGATAAAAGGCAGCCATTTCAAGCGGTTACTGCTTTCCACATCTAATGAATACTGGATACGTTGTAGGCTTGCGCTGAAGAGAAATAGTATGCCAAATATCCCCAAGACGAAAGATAAAATTACAGAAGCAGGCATAGAAAATATTGTCAGTATTCCTCCAAGCACAACAAGAGTTGTCGCTATAACAGCTATAGCAATTGGAATCCAGAATGGAGCCAGAAAGACTATAAGTGCCAGTGATAACAGTTTATAAACTTGGTTTAAATTCTCCATTGTTTCCCTGGATAGACTCTGCGGTTTATATCTATAATGTTGATAAAGTATTGCAGAAACTTATTCATCGTACCAGATAATTTAAGATCAAGTTTTGCTCATCCCCGCCATAACCTAACGAAATCCCATGTAAAATATATAGTTCAACAATGAAATTCCTTACCTGCATTAATTTGGATGATATTTCAATTTACGGAATCTTCACTAGGGAAGTCTTTATGAACTGTGACGCATACAATGCAAATTATTAGCTAATTGCTGCCGACCGTAGGGAGGCAGCACGCTATTCTTGACGACACTTGGGTTAGCTGTGACTCGTGTGTGACCCAGTCTCCTTGACCGAGCTAAATGCGAATGAATCTGTTGTTCTGTTGACCAAATTATGACGTAGATAATGCAGTTTCATGATAGAAAAAACACATACTTCAGAATGTTTCCTGCATTACGGAAGCAAACCGAATCCTTTGTTTGAAACGTGTGAACTTCTTAACGGGAATGGCATTTTCTACATTGAACGAGAAAATTCGATTAGCAAATTTCAGTTAGCACACGTAATGAACGAAAAAGACACGGCGCGCGCGTGTTATCCGACTATCTGAACTAAATTGTATTCTTCAAGAGTAATACATGTGAATTAGCGCTCTTTCCTGGGGAAAGCAGTTCTCGGGGCGCTTTAAACCACACGAAATAACCCAATGTGTGCCCAGTCTTCCCGATCTATCTATCGAGGGGGTCAAGTTTGAGGCAGCACTTTCCTTGCGAGGGTAACTCCTATTTAGAGTCGACGTTACCGTAAGAAGTGCTGCCTCAGTTAATCAGATTTAAACAATCATCTAAAGCAAACAAATAAGTATGATATACCTAAATACCATTCTATTTCAATCATTCGAAAAACAACATGACAAATTGCGACAAATTTCCGTCCATTTCGGCTTCGACCCAGCTTAACCCTTACCTGAATCCAACGCAAATCGATTACGCAACACAACAAATACCCAAACGGCAAAATTGATATAGTCGAAATTCTGGACAGATTTATAACGCAATTAAACAAGACATCATATTTGTTTTTGAGCAAGCAAAGGAATCCAAACTTCATTTTTTGATGGCGAAAGCCGAAGGGAATTTAAACATGTTCCTTTAATATTAAAACAATGTAAATGTAAAATATATTTACAGTAAGAACTGTATTTAATATCTATATATTATATAGTTTGTCTATTTATCTATTTTCACTAACTATTCCTGCAGCCTTTAAACAAGAAAAAAGTTTGTTCTTTTCACTGATGTGAAAATGTAAAGTCCTCTTTGCATAGTAGTTACTGTCAAAGTTTTCAATATTATCAATAATATCCTGCAAGAGATGAGCTCTTCCGATGACACTACCAGGCGCGTCATACTCCACATGCGTGAAATGCACGTGAAAATGATAGTATGTTGGCTGGTAATGAACAAAAACACGAAGTTGAGATGGATGAACGTTGTAAGTCTTCAGAATTGCTTCCTATAATATAAATACATACATTAATTACATTTCTACATAATATATTTAATTCTTATTAACCTTATTATTCAAATTTTTTTAGTACATCAATTAATTCTCAGATCAGTTCTCTCAATCTCAAATAATATTTCAAACCTGCACATTTTAGCACTCTATAAATACCAGAAATAAAGTAAGCAGATCAAAGTTAGTAGCAAAACTTTGATAGCTTTACAATGAAAGTGAAACCGGTAACTAAGATAAAACACATAAGATGCTTGAAGGATTAATGAATGAAAATTTCCATTTTAATGAACATTGTAAAGTTTCGGCTCATCCTTGGATATAATCACCAATATTCAAAATCAACCTTTCATTAAATTTTAAATTCAGTGAAGTGGCGTGAGAATGTAAGAATTTTTAGTGTAATCTTAATTGTTTCTTACTGTTCCTTGTTTGAGAATATTCTTCAAAAGTGGCAAATGTGTAGCATTTAAATCTCGTAATGTATTTATTCCGTGTTTATAACAGACTGCCATGACATAAAGATTCTTCAGATGTGTTTGTTCCCACTTGAGGTCAGGCAAGAGAATAAAACCATGTTCAGGATGAGAATCTTCATATACTATACGATCTGCTTCTGCTTTCTTCTCCAAAATATTATACACCCACTATTAAAAATAGAAAATATATATTTACAAGGAGGTATTTAATTGAAGATATTTAGCTTAGGGGTCACCCATAATTATCACGAGCGTACAAACCGTACGCTGGGAGGGAGCGGTTAATAACCATTATTATGCATTACTGATGCAATCTCGATTGTGATTGGCTAAAAACCTACAGATAATCCTCAATGTCTTGCCAACTACACGACATTGAAAATTATCTGTAGGTGACGTAATTTTTTCCCGCTATTTTTTCCCTACAAAACTCTCTAAAGGCCTCTGCATTTATAAATGCATAATAAAATAATTATTGAATTCGGTTTTCGCATGATATCGAGAATTATCAAGCCTCAGTTTGCGTTATCAAATCATGTCTAGGAGGGAGGGGGTCGAGAAAAAGAATACTCTCTGTACAATAATTATGGATGACCACTTAACATGGACGAATTTAACTGCCTATACTGCACTATCTCTAATAAAACTTAGTTTTTATTATTAGTTAGAACTATACTCAAAACACTGCATGTCCTCCACGACAAGCGTCACGAACATGTGAGTTTCATTTCAGTGCATGTGAAATATTTCAGTGCATACACCGATTTGAAAAATTGTTGTCAGTCGGATTTCTCTCGAAGATTGAAGAAGAAATTGGTTTTCAACAAAGATAATCACAACGGCCTTATAGAATACTTTAAGACTAAGAGTTTTAGAACATATTCAGCAAAAAGGGCGATGATTACGCTAGTGTTGATAACAGTTTTAACTTTTTCCCTTTTGTTTTAAGTTAACCCATTAGCTTGCAATGCGCCCTACAAAGTATTTTACTCTGTCTGCCAGACGATTTTACTCGTCAGTGGTAGGATACTGCTAGTTAATGGATTAATATATAAGCAATCTCTGTTAAATTATGTCTATTTGATGTAGAACTAGAAGGTTTAGGTGGATGGATATTTCGAGTGAAATATTATATACAATATTTTAGACCTGAACGGGAACGGCTGCGAAAAATGCAAGTTGCATCGAGTGAGATGCAGAAAAAAACATCTTGTAATTTACCTTATGTCTATTTGACCTTAAGATATAAAATACTGTCAGCTATTTCTCAAATATATTCTGCTTGTGGCAATGCTACTACCTATACAAATACAAACAATAAACTTTGGCACATTTTACCTGTATATGGACAGCCTGCTTTTCAATGAATGGAAGAGTGACATTCTGATAAACATCAGGTGTTTCAGCCACTAAGTATGATCGTTGAGCTGAGTATTTATTGAGATGTTTTTCAGTAGCTGGATATATCAGTGTATTCTTTACAAAATTTATTTCTTCTGGGAATTTGCAGAGAAGTTGTGAGTAAATATCGTTATTGAATTGGAGTTTCATTTGAACATCGCTGGAAAGAATCTTATCAATCATCTTATTTGAAAATGGAGTCTTTTCAAGAATAGACACTGCATCTTTATGCTCAATTTTATCTAAACACAAGAATAATAATGATCAAAATCTTCATCTAATGGCTTACACCAATGGCTGCACCGTTGTTACAATTTCAGATTCCTAGACATTTAAAACTTTTCAACTGGGATCAGATCCAATTATTCAAATATAACACCCTAACAGTGAGTGCAAAGAGAATTTTCTGTTCCTGAAAGATGGGGAGAGACAAAGGTGACACAAGGGACTGATGCTCTAAATTACAATATTTTTAGTGTTGAATATTTTTTCAATTGGGTCATTCCAGAAAACATCCACACCTCCCCCACAGAAGAAATGGGAAGTCAACCCCCTCCCACGTTCAGACTTCCTAGTACTTTAGCTATTACCTCCCACGTTCAGACTTCCTAGTACTTTAGCTATTATCAGAAGTATAATTTAGCCCCCTCCCTCCCCGGACAGCCCATCATAGATGGATTTTCTGGGGGGGGGGGAGTGCACAAATTTTTCTACCCCTCCTAGAGAAATTTGCACCCACCCAGAAATTTAAATGCTAATTGCTTAAATGACAGTAGTATGATTGAAATAAGGTCATAGACAAGCAAAACATAATACACAGATCACAAATCTCAACTGTAAGTCGACTGAGTGGGCATTAATTACTCACTTCAATTCAAAAGGCCAGGGAATTCACTATAATGAATTTCAATATGTAAATGAAATGCAAATGAGTTCTTTGGCCATAGCCCAATTACATTTTCAAGTGAGGGTGTTTCAGCGGTTTTCACATACATTCTTCTTTACGCTCTAGTGCTTATATTGTTCTTTACGCTCTGTTTGACTATTCTAGATTATTTGTAAATTGTAATGTTCCTTAGATATTTAAATATAACGCTTTCTTATCCAGTAAGTTTATAGTTTAACCTAAGTTTATGAATTATCTTATTAAACAGGTTTCTTTATTATTCTGGAATTTGTATGTACAGTACTGGTACGTGCTTTCAATCAAGTATTACTAGAAAATATAGTGATTTGGAGCTTCAATACCCTAAAATTTAAAAGGAAATTAAAGGATTTTGAACTATTAAAAATAAGACTAAAAATCTATTTTTTTTCTGGGGGGTTTCGTCCCCTAATCCCAAACCTGTACTCTGCTGGGGTTGCATGTCCAGACCCCTGATGGAGCAAGCTGGCTTGCTCGGCAGCACTATGCACCCCCTTGTTTGCACCCCCCTGAATTTTCAGCACCCCCCCAGAGAAAAATCTGAAAATCTGTCTATGCAGCCCATAATGGAAAGTTTGTTGCCAGTTAACGTTGTAAAACCTTAGTACACCAGTCAGACTAAAATACAATAAAATCATATTGCTTTTTCAAAAATCTTCATCCTATATGCCAAACTGGTGTAAAAACACTCTTGTGGCACGCCGAATATAGTCGGCGTAACATACAAACTTTCCAGTCTGGCAGACAGCCCAAATTTCCTCTGTGGGGAGTGTTGATCTTTTCTGGATTGACCCATTTTGAATAACAGTATGCTAAGAATTACAAAGACAGATTATTTGGCATGGCTGTTTTCTCTTCGATGGTTTTTAACAATATATTAAACAAGGAATGTATATGTATATACGATACATATAGCGATAAGCCCTTATCATATACAGCGATAAGCCCTGGATTACTCCAGAGATAAAAATATTAATATCGAAACGCCAAGTGACCTGGCGCAGAGGAAACAAGCCTATGTTTCGATTCTATAGGAACAAAATTAATACTGTAGCTTGTGTAGGCGTGCTCGCTCAAAGTATTATACGAATAATGTCGCTAATACCACTCAGTCGAATTCACTAAAGTGGTGGTCCGCTGTCAAAAATATCGCTGGCCTTGCCCCATCTAAAAACGTTTCCACACTGGTGTACAACGGACAGCCCTATTCCCATTCGGCTCTGGCCAACCTGTTTAACGACAAGTTCGTTGCCGTTGGGAATTCCCTGCCTTTGCTTGCTTGGACGCCCCTCGAAGTCGGTGATTTTCCTCCCGACTTTTACATTTCAGTTGACGACACCGAGAAAGCATTACAATCCGTCAAGTCCTTTTCAGCTGCAGATCCTGACAAAATCACGTCTTGGTTCCTCCGTGAAAATTCCTCGTTATTATGTCGCCCATTAGCATCCATATTTAATGCCTCTATTCATGATGGTTATGTCCCATCCCTGTGGAAATCTGCAAATGTTATCCCTGCAGCAAAGTCTTCCCCTGCTCTGGATGTTGACTCTGATTTTCGACCGATATCGCTCACGCCCATAGTGAGTAAGATTCTGGAGTCATTTCCATATAACTGGCTCTTGCAGTGAATCCGCGACCAAATTGATAAGCTCCAATTTGGCTCAATTAAAGGATCCAACACCACCATGGCATTGATACACCTGCTCCATAAATGGTTTGAAGCGATGGACACACCTGGAGCCTGCCTACGGATATGCATGCTAGACTTTTCTAAAGCTTTTGACCGCATCGATTTCAACATTCTGATGCAGAAACTCATTAACATGCGTGTACACCCTATTCTAATTAATTGGATTGCCAACTTCCTTACTGACAGAAGTCAGAGAACAAGAATTGGCTCTAATTTCTCGAGTTGGAGAACTACCAACGGAGGAGTCCCCCAAGGAACAAAATGGGTTTCTGAGAATAACATGAAACTGAACCCTACAAAAACAAAAGAAGTTTGTGTTGGGTTCTCTCCCCTTGATCTCGGGGCTCTTCCGCCGATCACCATTGACGGTCATGATATATCTGTGGTCCCGCATGCTAAATTACTCGGTACTGGAATAGAAGCAAGGTGAAATTAAAGACAATGAGAGGCGTAAGACGCAACATGTTGCCCGCGTATCTTGACAAATTTATGTGGCGAGAATGAGCCGGCGAAAACAAGTTCGATGCCATATCTTGATAAAAAGCTATTTTTTGGGGGGGTCGTATACTTCAATGGCCGACTCCCTTAGGGCAGGGGGTCGTTAACTTCAATTGATCCCGTGATGGGGTAGGAGGTTAAAGCAATCGCGGCGGGACAAAATCTATTTGTCGATGGCCCCTTTAATAAATAATAATACTACCTTGCAAATGCAGAATTAAAGTTTTGTTCCTAGCGTCTTCTGCAAGAACTTCTACCAATTTGAAATCATTCATTGCCTCATATTTCATCTTCTTACAGTTTTCATTCTCAATTTCTAAAACCAAATTACCTTCCAAACATCTTTTTTGAGAGCCTGCACATGAGCTATTTATCTCATCACTTCTAGCTTCCGCCATTTTTAACTTTCCTGAATGTTTTTAAAATCTCTGTATTCTGTGCCCGCGATCTCTATACTGTGCCCGCGATGATGGAAGAGCAATAGAGCATACTTCATGCACAGAGCTTCATGTTACATGAAGACATCCAGGACACTTCTCTATATCACTGCCCACGTGCATTATTTGGCAGTTCTTCAAGAAAACCAACTAACCAAGCAAAACAATCAAAACTGAAAAGCGAACGTAACAAATGTAGTATGTAAGTTTTCCTCTTTATTTTCATTTATTTACTTTTATTCTAACAATATTGAAATTTTAACGTATTAAGAAGTATAATTTTCTGCTGGCTGAGCCGCTGAGGAAACGAAAGAAGCAGAAAATGTTTTCTCACACACTCCTGGGGGCCCGATATAATCGGGCGGTGTGGGCACAGAATAGGAAATGACCAGAAAGGCCACTCAGCAGTGCAACGTGACCCCCTATTTTTATGCAGTTATCTGGCCAGAATAATGGCGGACCAGCCAGTTCAGCGTGTTTATTGGCCAGAAAATGCAATTGACTGGCTAGAATAATGGTAATGAACATGCGTAATGCGACATGCGCAGCTTCAAAAACTTCAAAGGTTCAGCCTCAAGTGGCCCTTCTAGTCATTTCCTATTCTATGGTGTGGGTTAGGGAAGCACATTTTTGTTGTTGCTTCCGCCACGCTTGACGTTCCCCACCCGGTTGTTACTTGCTCTATAAATTACAGTACTCGGGTTGAGTAGTGTTAGTGTATGTGTATTAGTATGTTGTATGTAAATAGTTATAGTCGTGTTGACAAATAAAGGTCAAGCTTGTGGCGGATGGCTGCAGCAGCTCCCAGCAGTGTGTGAGAAACATATTTGCATGTTGTAATTTTGAAAAGACCGGTAACGTTGTGCACGTGACAGCGCACATAGTCATATGCTCATGGTCTATAAAATATTTTATCACATACTTGTGCAGTTGTGCCTTTATCAGGGTGATAACAGGGTGACATAAAAACGATATGTCCCTAGGGACGATATCGTTTTTATTTCCCACTGCTTATCACCCTGATAAAGGCAGTTTTAAGGCACTAGATGTGATAAAAAGGTTATCACACTCGGTGATATCAGTTTATCCCTCTCGGTACGAAGCCCTTGATCCACAATCCCTTGATCAAAACAAAGCCTTTGATCCACAAACCCTTGATCAAAACAAAGCCCTTGATCTTCCTTACAAAGCCATGATCCACAAACTTTGAATATGAGTTTAACCTGTTATGAGGTGATCACTGTTCCTACTGATCAGAGACTGTTAAGATACCAAAGCCATCCTGCGCCTAGTAGAACGGCCGCCATAGAAGGGTGGGGCACAACAATGAGGTGGTCGAACGTAACGCAATGATAGCCCAACTGAGCAAACTGTCTACTAATAGAGCCACTTAGCACAACGTAAATCCTTAGAGCCTAAATATATGCTAAACAATTAACCCCCACCAATAATAAAGCTAGACTGCAATTATTAAATCATGTTGAACCTAAATAGATTGGGGAGCCCCCCCCTGATGACAAATGTTTACTTAGCATACAGTATATATATAATGAAGTAACCATCCAATGGCATCATCTGGTTGAATGGCTTAACCGTGCGTTGAAATATATACTGTATTAATAAGCAAATATTTGTGCACGGTTTAGTCATCTCAACATATGGTAGCTCATTAATTGTCGTTATAGAGGGCTTGCCCAATTTCAAGACCATATATATGTTGATTGACTATTACAGTACTATGTCTATGACACCATGCAAATAGAGTTGTAAACAGAGAGATCAACAAATGAGATTGATAAAATTTGAATGAAATTTTCCAAATGCTTCATTGGTGGAAATATCTACTATTATGTAAAAATGTATAGCTCACTTTTGATGTTTCAAAATTACAGTTTTTAAGACTGACAATGTTCGTGATATAAATTTACAACTCGCTCGAATTTTTCAGGTTCGTAATGAAGACCCGGAAAAGAAAATCGTGCAGTTCTTCGGACAATTCGGAATTTGCATTAGAGTTCAATAACCCAGAAACAAGTGATCGTATCTTACGATTTGAGATCATTGATGATCATGAGCTCCAGCTAACAGAGAAGTTATCAAACGAGCAACCAACGTTGTCAAACGAGCCAACACACCAGCTACCAGCTGCACCAGTGGTTGTGGAGAATACGACCGAGTTAGAAGTTGACGTCGGGCAAGCGCCAAATTCCCAGACCAAGCGATATTGTTTGAGAAAGAGCTCACAAGGTTGTGCCCAACCAAATTCAGGGGAGAAATTCGATGTGGCTAAAATAAGCAACAGTAATCCATGTCATTCAAATGAAAGAAGCAATTCTGTCAATGGTGAAGCAAGTATGCCTTCAAGAGAATCCAGATCGGCAGAGAATATGTTATATGTGCATAGCATCGTACTTGCAGTGAAAAGTCCGTATTTTAAAGCTATGTTCTACTCGGGAATGAAAGAATCTTCCTCCAAAGAGGTTGTGATGAAAGTTCATGCGAGCGAAATGAAAGCGCATTTAATACTAATCGAGGCAATGTACAAGCCATATGTCTTAGATAAAAAACATGCTTATTTTCTCGCGCAAGTATTGAGTCTCGCTGACAAGTACAACGTGCCACAAATTACTAAAAAATGCCAATCCGTATTGCTTTCCTTGTCTTTGACACTAAAGACATGGGAGCATATTTTATTCCACATCCTGCAGCATGCATCTAATGTAAATAAGTCGCATAACCACTTCAAAAAGTTACTTATTGAGGAGTTCAAGCCACTAGAGAAAACGTGGACAACACAAACGTTTCGTGCGTTGACAGAAAATTCCCTCAAATTGCTATTGGATAACACAGAATTGGCAGTCGCCTGCGAGAATACTGTTTTCATAGCATTAATGGACTGGGTAAAGACTAACATTAATGCTGAAACTCTGAGTTGTTCCTATCTTCTCTCTGTGGTTCGCTTTGAATGTCTTAGCGTTGATTTCCTCCATGATGTGGTGCAGTTTCATGATATTGCAACAAAGATGGCAGGGTTCGAACAACTGTACAAGAATGGTTTGGCATATTTCGCTTTTTCTAAGTCAAGGAGAGAGCATATAGATGTTGAGCTGAATTTAAGAAAACGAATTATGTGGAAAAAGCAAGGTACATCAATTTCTTGGACTTGGTTGATTGATGCGGTAAAGAGAAATGATCTTCTCCGTGATGAATTTCTGATTTCTAAAGCCTTCTACTGCCTGGGATATCGTATGCAACTAAAGATGTGGTTGCCCGATGACTCAAGGGAGTCAAGAATTAGCTACCATATTGGTTTACGGGTTTTGGATATGAGACCGGGAAGCATGTTACATCTTAGCTGGCGCATATCATCCCTACTTCTTATGGAAGGCAAAAAACCATTCTCACCCGATTGTAAGAAGTTGTATTCAAGTGATTCTAATTTTGGAAAACTCGAGTCCCTGATATTGGAAACGAAATTGCAGCTAGTCCCAAGTGATCGTTGCGCGAAGATTGATTTGCTCGTCAAGTTCTTACCTTAAATAAATAATTAGAAAGTTTCGTTGATGCTTATATTAACGTTAAGAGTATCTACAAATATTGTGTTTTGTTTTATTGCACTAATTTTGTCAGTTGCGATTAAAGAACGCATGTAGTCATAGTCCATAGAACAATATTTTGTCCATCGTACTTATTTCTAGAAGACGAGAAACTAAACATATATGATTTACGGCATCAGATTTAGAGTTTTGATATTAATTTGGAAGAGACGCGACTTTACTACGTACGTTGTAGCTATTATCAGATCTAGTTTGTGGTAATTAAATTTGTTGTAAGTCTTGTTAAAATAGTGATATGTATCTTCACCGATCTGTATCTAAGAAACTGCCAAAAATAAATACTCGCACCTAAAGCTAGTGCTATAAAGCCAAGATCAAGGAAGGCGAGACTTTCACGAGGATTTCCACATACGCGAAACAATTATTCACCAAGCTTTTTACTGTCCTTTTTAATTTGAGTTGCGCGAGACTAAATTAGTTCGATGCGTACGTGATTAGAACTAATTTGCCTTCCTTTTCAAGGCTTGGGTGGGGCGAGTAACAAAAAAGGGCTCAATTTCCGTATTAACAACCTGAATTATAATACATACTTACGTCCGTATTCTAAAAGCTCACACTCGCTGAGTGAGAGATCGCAATCACCTCATAACCATTCCATGACGGTATTTCCACTCGACTGAGAGCTCGACTGATTGAGGACTCTAGGATTGATCATCAGGAACATGACTGCTGTGTCATACTCAGTGAGTGTGAGCTTTTATAGAATACCTAACCCTAATCCTTGTGACATAATATCGGGATAGTAATATCGTAAGTCACCCCAAAAGCGTTTAAATTTTTAATATTGCCCACGCATAGTAATAATTAATTTAACTTATTATATAACGCCTGGGGACGACGCAGGTTGGGCACTACATGGAAGAGGAGAAATGACAATAAGCACGCAACCATAGTCATGGCATGCTCTTTCAGAATCACGTGACATACCTACCTGAAGTTCAAGTCAAGGTAAATACAGGTGAACCACCACCACTTGTATACAACCACTGCCATGGCTGCGAACTCAAACGTCATGACATCAGTTACATATGGAATTACTTCATGTATACCTAAACTTTATCATATGATGAAAGCCACCTCTCCGTGTACATCGTTTTTCTTTGGGTGACTTTTCATCGAAATTACGTCACAAGGATTAGAGTTAGGATTAAGGATTAGGGTTGACGTTAGTGTTAGGATTAAGGTTAGTGTTAGGATTAAAGGTTAAGGTTAGGATTAGTGTTAGGATTAAGTTTGTATTATAATTCAGGGGCCGGTTGTATAAAACTCTTAACTACAGCTTAACTACATTTTGGGTAGTTAAATTGCAGTTAACTCTAAAACAAACGATTCTGATTGGACAACTCTTGCACTTAACTATAGTTAAAGTTAACTACATATTTATACAACTGGCCCCAGGTTGTTAATATGGAAATTGAGCCGTTTCTTTGGCGGCGATATCAGACGACGTTTACTTTAGTAATTTTGTCTGTTTAAAATCTGCGCATAACCATAAGCATAGTGGCGCAGGAAAAATGGGTCAATTGAAGTATACAACCCCCAATAAATTAACGCTATATTGAACTGCCTCATTCTTTAAAAAATCCTGCTCCATTTATCCAGGACAACTTTAGTTCATGAACTGGACTATCCCAGGACAAAAATAGCGAGGAAACGAGGCAGTTCGATACAGCGCTAACTTATGAGGGCCCGCATACTTTAATTCATCCAGAAAAATTACAAGTGACACAAACACACAACTAAAAGTTCTGAAAAGTTGTGTAATTACTATATGCTACAGCAATCTAGCATTTAAATATACTTGAATGCATTCTATTTTGAACCGTGAGTGTTAATTTCACGGTCTAAGGTCGTTGTGATGGCATATATACTATAGTAGTCTTCGATAGGAAGATGAGGCCTTGCTCATGGGCTTTCGCTTTGTGTTTTTTTACGTCGTTAGGCACGTTTGTTAAACAATTTTACATACTGCAGTTCATATTCCCAGTCCGCAGACATCTTATATGAGTTACTTTCTTCAATGCTAAAATAACGAATCATTTTGAAAATATACGACGAGACGTTTTTGTTCATTGTCACAGGGTTATCTGCGTGTGACGAAGAGGAAATAGCAGGGAGATATAGTGGACTTTTGAACCCAGCAGTGCAACAGATGTCTTTCATGTACCATACTGCATCTAATGTCCATGGATGAAGAAATAATTCTCCAACTGTATACGAGCATTATTAAGAGAATATATTAATATTTTTTAGAAAGTTTTCATCATGTTCCTCTAACTCAGTAACATAAGTACATTGCTGAACACTGTCATGTATTTTCTTGTTTTCAGTGACTTCTAGCATCTTGTCACTATCATTTAGTTCTTTTCCTTTCTCCATAACATAGAAAAAATAATGAAAGTAATGACCAAACGTATTTGTTGTTATTGACCAATTATACTCAGACCTGGCAAGATATGGCTTCCTGAAGTGTGGTTGAGAAAATGTCACTGATATAAAACGTCCTCCAATCTTTAGATTCTGAGAAATCTGTAGTGATAAAATGTAAAGTTATTTTTAAAACATGGCACCATACTTACGTAAAAGATATATATTCTATTTACCGACTAGGAGGTAGGCATAGAAAGATATTTTCTCGAGGTCTCAAAAACAGTCGAGGCCGCAAGTCGAGGGACATTTTTGAGACCGAGAGAAAATATTTTTTCTATCTGGACCGACGTAAACGGTAAATAACGTTTTATTTTTTGTCGGTGTAAAATTTATAAGTCCTTTAATATACAGTAAAGTCTTCACTCCATTTGAGAGTCCCCTAGCCTTTTGACCCTGTACCGTGGTCAAATATCGTACAATTCCGCCCGCTACTACAGCCATTCCACCAGCTGACTGTTGGTCCTCACAGACACAATGAAAGATCACCAATTTGAGAGAGTGACTCACTCAAAACCACTCAGGTTTGCTCATCCCCCTTCCATTATAAGATACGTTATGCTTCCCAGCCTCGTACCCAGGCGCTTTTAAGGAAAAGAAAATTTACGCATTCAGCTAATTTATAGAGATCAGTGGCTAAGCTGAGCGAGCGCGCGGGGGTGCTTGGGGAGGTCGCGAAACGCGGTGCATCTTGGGGAGGTCTTAGCTTAGCCACTGATTCCTTCTTAGCTTCTTTTCCTTAAAAGCGCCTGGGTACGAGGCTGTATGCTTCCTGATATACCAAATTTTTCATCCCCTCAACTTCACCACATGGGGTGAATTTACACACTCCTAGAAATCGTAACCCCTCTTGAGAATTTTGCAGCCTCTCCATTGATTCCAAACATAAATCTGAAGGCCAAGAACATCTGAAGGTCTGGGAATCCGTTTTGTTTTCAGGCTTCCTATTGCCACATTGCATCAATCATATCATGCTATAATATATTTCATATTGCATCTGATGATGTTAATCATGCAAATACTGAAAAATATTGCACATCAATGTCACAACTCCATATTTGGTCAGTCATCAAGTTAATCCCCTCGCCCAAAGCGTTGTTGTTGTGAAGTTGCTGGGACACACAAACATCACATGTACATAATCAATCGTTAAAATTGTTAGCTGTTAGTACCCTACAAATACATATTTGAGCGAGTTGAATTATTTATATAAAGTCGTTAGGACACACAGTTAAGTACTTTTTCTAAACTGTATCTATTGCAAATTTGATGCAAATGTTTGAGTTATATAATTATTTCATACTTGGCCATGTTAATATAAATTTGAAAGTAAATAGACAACACCAGTTCTTTCTCCATGTACGCCATTAAAAAATATTTTCAAATAGATGGATGATACATGTTAGTTCGAAACGTCATATTATAAGATACCAGTAATGTTTAATAATTAACTAGACAAGATTAGCATAGAACGCGTGATTGCGTGACTAAGGACAGAATTAAGACGAGCACTTTAAAAGAGTGAACTAGATTAAACGAAACATCTAGTTATCTATATCTACCGAATTGAAAGAATTATATCTACCGAAAGAAGGAACACTTTAAATATACCGAACAGAACTACCACGTACTTGTGGGACGAGAGACCAAAGTAAGACTTTTACTTCATTATTTAATGCATGCGTACAGTACGTTATTGTTGTTTATATATTCACGTTGATTTAGGTTATGTTATATGCCTGCTTGTATTTAGTATAGAATTCGCTATTTTTCTTATAGTTTGAACGCTAATCGCTCACTTGCATGAACACTCTATCATATTATTAATGTTCATGTTTAATTTATTTTACATAAAAAGTATAAAACTGAATAGAAATATAAGGCCATAAACATCGCAACGCTCATTCAGTATGGTATGGTCGATCTATAAACATTCTTTAGGAAAGGTATCAAGTCCAAAGTCATGTTACATGTAAAGTAGGGCAATGTTTATCCATATCAATTTATATGTAATTCCCATACATGAATAAAGCTCCCTTCTTTACAAACTTCAGAATTTGTGTATCCCTACAAGTATATGCATGTTATCAGCCTTAGCTAGAACACTTCATAGGTCAAATCTAAATGTCAGGGAGCACCCAATGGCCATTGCATTAGGCTGCTGAGTTTAATACTCTGTCTTACTAGCGAGAGACAATTTTCTTTGTCAGGGGAGGAGATATAGTCTTGTCTGTGAATGGGTTAACACAATTTATTGAAACCAGTGGTATGGTACCATGCACGCAGTCATGCATGGCCAGTGAGAGCCATTATCGGGCTCCTACACACATGCGCTTTGGTGATTGTGCAATGGAACTTTCTGCCCAACCCCCTTGGGGTCTCCGGGACTTCCGGGCCCTGGGTATTTTGTCCCACCTCCTCTCACTGGCCTTGCAGTCATGTTTCCATAGTAGTATGAGGGGGCTTCTTTCTGCCTCATTTGCAGACCCTTACAAATTATGGTATACATATTAGTGGAATTTAATGCCACATATCAATGTCATATCAATAATCATATCATATGACATAAATATATACATCTTTGGCTCAGAATAATTTGTTGTCATATGCATATTAATGGTTAAAAACCGGCTAGGGACTATGCAGGTTATTTTGATGATATTCTTATTTTGATGATTGTAATTAAAATAAGATAATTATGAACCACGACATCATTAGGGCACCTTTTTATTAGAAAAGAGCATTGTTTAAAAAAGACTTTCAGAAATGCCCCCTGTGATGTTTCTACGCCTATCGATATGGGTCAATAATCTAACCATAGTCTGATTGACCTGCTCCAAAACCTACCTGTATACCTTACCCTAATCCAAATTCTCAACCACCTGCAAACCCAATCTAAACCTAATTCTAAAATTAATTCTAAACCTACCTAATCCTTACCCTAAAAATAATCCTTAACTTAATTTAAACCTAATTCTAAACCTAACTCTAAACTTACCTAATCCTAGAAATAACCCTAAACCTAATCAATGTCTGTAGAAGTTTTAGGTGGATGGATAGTTCGAGTGAAATATTATATACAATATTTTAGACCTGAACGGGAACGGCTGCGAAAAATGCAACTCTAAGTCCTCCGACAGGAATTGAATCTGCGGCCCTGCACCGGAATCGCAGGCCATGTTTTGAATAGTACTTAACATATTGACATATTTCCCCCTAGGATTACTCAAGAGGAGGATAAGGCAGTTCGACGTGGACAATAATCTTAAGGTAATGTGATGCACTTCACTGGAAAGAAACATCCAATCCGTGAATAACTTGTTATGGATGGCAATCTGATTGTTAAGGAGGATTTTTATAATATCTTGGAATCGTTTCTATAGCCACCTTAAAATGGGACCCCAACAATATCCAATGTACAGTATGCGCTAAGGCACAAAAACGCTTCAATTTGTTGGACTTTAATACTGTATTTTGGGCCATTGGACTACACTACAAAAGATGACCACCACGTCATTGATACATGTATATGTTTTAAGATCGATTCTGACGATTCTTTTATTGATATATTAGTACACTTCTTATTTTTCAGATGATCATCGCCAATAATAATTTTACTCCACCACCAGACTTACAACATTGGGCATCTGTTTTCCCAAAATTACCCCAACAGGACCTACATCCCTGCTTTCTAATGTCCCAGAAAATGTGCTAGATGTATCTACTATGACTACCATACCTTCGGAATCGACCTGTCGTGGAATGATCTCAACCATTAGATTGGGAACTTATCCTGCAGTATCGTGCAACCTGGGAATATTTGACGAAAAATCTTTGCAGACTCTATTAAATGTACACAAGCTGCGTGAAGTTTCTGCTCAAGTGAAAGAAGAAATAGAATGGTTAGGCAAGGAATTTAAATATCCTGATCATAGTTGTGCCACGACGCAAGAAGATCTGCATACTTTCAAAAGTCTTTTGATGGACAAACCTGATGATAATTGTGTATTTGAATATAATAACACTATCATAGCTTCAGATCTTGCCACTTTAGTTGGAACCAGGTGGCTTCATTATAGTGTTCTTTCCGGAATTGTAAAATTACTGCAACAAGAGAGCTCAAGAACATGCACATTTTTGCTAAACGATTTACTTTTGATGGATAATGAAACTCTCCACAAGCAAATTTCGAAAATTGTACAGCGTAAACCAACCAGTCTTACGTTTATCTCTCTGGTTGGAAAGTATAACGATGTTTTTCTAAGTTCACCAAAAAGGAAAGGCTGTCATTGGACAATGACTTATGTAGATTTGGTATCCAATACATGGTTCTATTGTGACACCCTTGGATGGAATCCTCCTACCGACTTAAAGAAGGAAATTAACCGAGTGTTAGAAGCCATTGACAGTAAGTATTTCCTACCAAGAATGCCCTACAACAAGTTTTTTATATGTCATTTTCCATCATCAACATACGGGTACCATCACAACTGTTCATCTAAATGTTTCAAGAACTCCCCCTCCAAACGTGTGGCGATGTATGCGGCGCCATTGTAGCAATTTTAGCTGTCGTTGCCCAAAAAGCACCAGATGTCTGGAAGAATGGAATACTTTCGCCAACTTGTAATCTTCCCTCCCGTTTGAAGTGGTTATTAGACCCAACAACATACTCCGACTATCTCCGAGTGGTGATTATTTCTTGGCTAGTCAAAGGCCGAACCAATATTTCATTTATTAAAACCATGCTCAAAAAGGATGATGCCGTTGATGAAATGCAAGATTCCACCGCAAGTCCGCATGTCACAATTGTCGTTGATGAAATGCAAGATTCCACCGCAAGTCCGCCTGCCGCCAAGGTCGTTGATGAAATGCAAGATTCCACCGCAAGTCCGCATGTCACAATTGTCGTTGATGAAATGCAAGATTCCACCGCAAGTCCGCCTGTCGCCAAGGTCGTTCATGAAATGCAAGATTCCACCGCATGTCCGCATGTCACAATTGTCGTTGATGAAATGCAAGATTCCGTCCTGAGTCCGCCTGCCGCCAAGGTGGTTGATGAAATGCAAGATTCCGCCCCGAGTCCTCCTGCCGCCAAGGTCGTTGATGAAATGCAAGATTCCACCGCAAGTCCGCATGTCACAATTGTCGTTGATGAAATGCAAGATTCCGTCCTGAGTCCGCCTGTCGCCAAGGTCGTTCATGAAATGCAAGATTCCACCGCATGTCCGCATGTCACAATTGTCGTTGATGAAATGCAAGATTCCGTCCTGAGTCCGCCTGCCGCCAAGGTGGTTGATGAAATGCAAGATTCCGCCCCGAGTCCTCCTGCCGCCAAGGTCGTTGATGAAATGCAAGATTCCGTCCTGAGTCCGCCTGCCGCCAAGGTGGTTGATGAAATGCAAGATTCCGCCCCGAGTCCTCCTGCCGCCAAGGTCGTTGATGAAATGCAAGATTCCGTCCTGAGTCCGCCTGCCGCCAAGGTAGTTGATGAAATGCAAGATTCCGCCCCGAGTCCTCCTGCCGCCAAGGTTGTTGATGAAATGCAAGATTCCACCGCAAGTCCGCCTGCCGCCAAGGTCGTTGATGAAATGCAAGATTCCACCGCAAGTCCGCATGTCACAATTGTTGTTGATGAAATACAAGATTCCGCCCCTAGTCCGCCTGCCGCCAAAGTGGTTGATGAAATACAAGATTCCACCGCAAGTCCTCCTGCCGCCAAGGTCGTTGATGAAATACAAGATTCCACTGCAAGTCCTCCTGCCGCCAAGGTCGTTGATGAAATGTAAGATTCTACCACAAGTCCGCATGTCACAATTGTCGTTGATGAAATACAAGATTCCGCCCCGAGTCCGCCTGCCGCCAAGGTGGTTGATGAAATACAAGATTCCACCGCAAGTCCTCCTGCCGCCAAGGTCGTTGATGAAATGCAAGATTCCACCACAAGTCCGCCTGCTTCTGAAATATTTCAAGATTCTACAACAATTCCTCAATTTCCTAAGAAACATGAAGACCAAAAAAAGCCATGTACGTTTACAGTGGGAGAAAAGTTCAGCAGCCTCAATGAATTGGAAGGCGCAATTTCACAATACGAATCTCAACACTACTGTCAGCTCTGGAAGAGGGATACCAGAACATTAGATGCCGCTAGTAAAAGAGTCCCAAAAAGAGTCGAATTAGCCAACAAAAGTTTAAAGTATTATTCACTTAAACTCTCCTGCAAATTTGGTGGTAAAGCATCTGTACAGCGTGAAAACAAAACAAGAGCGTCCAGTTCGTTTCGCCAGTGCTGCCCGTTTGAAATTTACCTGATGCTTTCGTTGGACGGACAAGCTTTAGAGGTTAGCAAGGTGCACGATGAGCACAACCATCAAATTTCACGTGAATTATTCAACCACTTGCCGCGACAACGACGTCTTGTTGGACAAGATAAGGAAGAAATAAAAGAAGCAATTCGCCTAAAAGCAAACAACAAACTTATCCAACAAAAGATTGAATTATCAACTGGCCGCCCTATAACCTTGGAAGACGTTCAAAACTTGCAAGCTCAAACCAGAAAGGAGCATAATAGCAATGAACTAGATGCTGTTGTTACTTTTTTGAAAAAAGATTCGAACTCCACAGTTGAAGTTACCGTGGACAAGAATAACGAGTTTAAGTGCCTGTTTTTCCAAGATGAAAAGATGAAGACCGTGTTTGCAATGTTTCCAGAGCTTTTGATGGTTGATGCAACCTACAAGTTATTGGATTTGAAAATGCCAGTCTATGTTCTCTTAGCCGTCGATGGCCATGGTTTGAGTGAGATTGTTGGGCTATTCATAGTTGCTGATGAAACAGAAGTTACCATTGAATCTGCAGTAGAATGTTTCAAAAAGCATAATTCAGCGTGGGAGAAGACAAAGGTTGTGATATCTGATAAGGATTTTACTGAAAGAAACGTCTTCAGCAAATGTTTCCCTGGTGTAATCCTTCAAATTTGTCTATTTCATACATTAAGAACATTTAAGAGAGAGATCACAATGGAGAAAAGGGGCATTACGTCAGGCGAGAGAAATAGATGCCTAGAAATTTTAACAAAAATCAGTTACTCCAGGTCACCTGAGGAATACCAGCTTAATCTAGATTTGTTAAAATCTACAAACATTGACTCTGTTGTATCCTACTTTCTTGAGAATTGGGATCCAATTAAAGAGCAATGGGTAGCTTGCTTTAAAGATACCGCCTTCAACTTATAGTCTAGGACCTGTAAAGGAGTTTGTATGCATTTCATTTAGGACAGATTATCTCAACTGTTTTAGGGTAAAATGACCATGGCGGTCAACATGGCATATGTGCCAAAACCCGAATCCGGGGCGAAAGTCCTGAAAATGACCACGCCCAGAAACGGCACTGTCGGCATACCTCTAAATCCTGAACCGCCAAAGCTACAGCCTTTTTGAATTGCTTATAGTGTTTAGAATGGTTGCTTTTATGGGTAGTCACTGGAGGGTGAAATTTGTCTAGGTATCATATTTTACAAGAAAATGACTATGCACCATCCCAGGTCAACTGCTAATTATGCATCAAATTACTCATTCACCTGGCAAAGTCTATGTTTTCTTATTTCAAACATTTTTGTCATAGGATGAAAAATATGCTTATTTTAATATAATTATTATAAATTTCATAAGGAATGATATTGTTTTGTTGAGATATAACACATTTCATTTCACTTACCCCCCGCCAGAACACGATTTCAGCCATATTTTGCCGATTTGTTTGCTTTTTATCGCCGAGCCTCGCAAGTATCATCCAAATGTTCTACTTTAACACAATGCTAGTTGACTAAAGAATAATTCAACCAAGTTTCGTCGGGTTTTGGAGTAGTGCCATGTATTTTATATTCGATTTTGTGTCCTTCGACATTTCTCAATTATAGCCATTGCAATGTCTCGCAGCTTCTCTGCCCGATAAATGCCACTTCTTCGTACACATCTGTATTTATATTACAGTATCCAAAAATAATTGATTGTAGAATAGTCCCAATCGAAAATTACTCCCATTACTCCCATTTGGGAGTGAAAAACCTTCCCTCGTTCATCAAGAACGAGAATCTAAAACAAAAGGTTCAAAATAATTTGAAAGTCTCGCGCAACGAAAACCGCTCGTGGGCAACATTACAGGGGGGGGCAACATTTTCACGAATACGTTTGTTCGCGATCACAGCAACCCAAACTCCTAAAGTAAAGTTCGTGTGTTTAACTGTTTATATGTTTTATGACAAAATAAACAAATATTCGCGTAATTTTGTATTTTTCTGGTTTTTCTAGCTATAAAAAAGAAACCAGAGATTTACGCAATCTTTTTGCACCACCAAACGTATTCGTGAAAATGTTTTCCCCCCCCTGTAATGTTGCCCACGAGGAGTTTTCGTGAAGATTGCGCGAGACTTTCAAATTATTTTGAACCTTTTGTTTTAGATTCTCGTTCTTGATGAACGAGGGAAGGTTTTTCACTCCCAAATGGGAGTAATGGGAGTAATTTTCGATTGGGACTATTCTACAATCAATTATTTTTGGATACTGTAATATAAATACAGATGTGTACGAAGAAGTGGCATTTATCGGGCAGAGAAGCTGCGAGACATTGCAATGGCTACATAATTGAGGAAATGTCGAAGGACACAAAATCGAATATAAAATACATGGCACTACTCCAAAACCCGACGAAACTTGGTTGAATTATTCTTTAGTCAACTAGCATTGTGTTAAAGTAGAACATTTGGATGATACTTGCGAGGCTCGGCGATAAAAAGCAAACAAATCGGCAAAATATGGCTGAAATCGTGTTGTATGGGGGTGAAATGAAATGTGTTATATCTCAACAAAACAATATCATTCCTTATGAAATTTATAATAATTATATTAAAATAAGCATATTTTTTCATCCTATGACAAAAATGTTTGGGAAATAAGAAAACATAGACTTTGCCAGGTGAATGAGTAATTTGATGCATAATTAGCAGTTGACCTGGGATGGTGAATAGTCATTTTCTTGTAAAATATGATACCTAGACAAATTTCACCCTCCAGTGACTACCCATAAAAGCAACCATTCTAAACACTATAAGCAATTCAAAAAGGCTGTAGCTTTATGGTTCAGGATTTAGAGGTATGCCGACAGTGCCGTTTCTGGGCGTGGTCATTTTCAGGACTTTCGCCCGCATTCGGGTTTTGGCACATATGCCATGTTGACCGCCATGGTCATTTTACCCTAAAACAGTTGAGATAATCTGTCCTAAATGAAATGCATACAAACTCCTTTACAGGTCCTAGACTATTAGGCGAGACAACGAATAACCGTCTCGAAAGTATGAACAGCAAGATTAAGAGTGTTTGTTCAAAATATGGTAGTCTTCTGCAGTTTTTTACTGAGTTTTTCGCGGTCCTTGGGGCACTGAGAAATGAGCGAAAACATCACAGGCTTATGGCTTGTGCTCGCCGTCCAACTTCGCTAATGTCAATCGAGGATGATCTACAGCAATATGGTAATTACATCACACCATACGCATTTAAACATATACAAGACCAAGCAGGATTTTCTGACAAGGTTAAAATAGAAGAATATCAGATAACACCTTTCTGGTCACCAAACGCGATCAAACAAATGTGATTACTTCACCAATCTCGTGTCAGTGCAACTATTTACAAAGAATTGGGCTACCTTGTCGGCATATTTTTAAAGTCAGAAAGCTGTTAGGCATGAGTCGTTTTGATGAATCCCTTATTGTAGACCGGTGGAAGAACTCTTATGCGAACAATGGTCTAACGACGGAACTCGACACGGCGATAGAAAGTGATCAAACAGAGGATTGCTTTATTAATATCCAAGATGAGCTACCTCAAAGAAAGATCTTGACAGAAGCCCAGTGAAGGGGGAATGAAGACCTTTGACGAGTGTATGATGCAGATGAAAGCATTGCTTGAATTATGGCAAACAGGGAAACCGTTTCATATGGTAGGTGCAAGCCTGCATAGTATTCCCAGAAATGTTTCTGAAAAAATCGATGAGTTGTTTGCTGAAAACGATGAGGCTTTGACTGACAAAGAAAGCAAAACAACTTCAACAAGTGGCAAAGACAAAGTTGCTCCTAGAAAGAATCAGCGAAGCAGTGAAACACAACACTGTCAACAGCGGGACTCCAAACAAGCATTGAAAAGCGGAAAAGAAAATATAATGCCTACAACAAAAAATCAAGACAGTGGCAAAACCACAGTGGATAACGAACAAAAACGTGAAATTGGGGATAAAGAACATGCATCGGAGTTTGTGGACATCAAGATGCCTCGAAAAATGATGAAACGAGGACGGCCAAAAGGAGCCGGATTGACAGTTATTGGACTGCCTACAGCAAAGAAAAGGAAAACAGACAGCAACAAGTTGGAATCGTATTCAAAGCTGAAACCTGAAGAAAAGGATAGACTTATTTTGGAATGTTTTGTCACCCCTTTAGTTGCAAGACATGCGCTTAGTGGTGTAAATATTAAGAAGCATCAAATCCGAGTAAATCCTTTTAACATCCCAGACTTGGCAAGAGATGAAAGTGTGGTTGATGCTAATCGAATTGAGAAGTATTTTTCTGATGAAGGATGGCTCGTTGTTTTAGAAACCCTCACCAAAAAGAGAAAAATCCCCTGGACTGTCCGGGTTGTACGAAAGCAATAAAGACTCGTCAAGATAGTGTTGTATGTGAAAGGTGTCTCAACTGGTACCATTTTCCTTGTGTTGGCCTAGAAACAAAGCCCAAAAGAAAAAACTGGTTCTGCAGGAATTGCAAAAACAAATACCAATGACATTGGACGGCATGCTATTACCCTTTGAGCGCTGTTTTTAATGTTATGATAATTAAAATAAGATCGTGGCTTTATGTTATGATGGGTGTAAAAAATTAAATTAAATTCATTCGCATGTTTTCCGAAATTTGAATCATTAAATAGCACCGCTCAAATGGTTAGTACTGTCAGCCTTAAGTAATGATAGTGATAACTGATGTGAATAATGTGATATCATTCGAGCCAAAGGCACAGCTGTGCATGCTACAGAGTACAGTAGTAGTGCTTGACAGTAAATGCTTAACAGTTAGTTTTAGTGAGGGCCGAAAACCGGAATAACCAGGGAAAACCACTCAAAGCACAGGAGAGACCAACCGTAACTTTTGCAGAAGCAGGCTTAACCCAGTTGTAAGAGGCAACTCGCTATTCTCATTTAATCTACAAATTTGATAAGGTACTGTTTTTTAAACAGTAAGTCCATTCATTTTTTTAATTAAAGGGGGTGGGCTTAAACAACATAGATGTAAAAGATTGCCATTGTCTGTTGCATAACATTGGTATACTTTAGTATATACACAGAAGTCATTAATTACCATTACGTTCATCAGCTTGTAGGATGAGAACCTATGATGATGAGGCATGACTCAGAGGTGAAAGGCGAGTGCTCTATCCCCTGCGCCACCGAAGCCCCACGTTATTTCTTATTAGTACTGATGAATATACAGACGTATGCAACATATGTGCCCTAAATACAGCGTATAGTGTAACTGAACAGATGACAAGATTATTATTACAAGGTTATTTAAGTATTTGTGAACACTGACAATTTATAGTCTCAGTACAGTAAACAAGATTTGTAAAAATAGATTTGTAAAAAGCATAAATTTTGTTTGTGAACATATGAACATATCTTAATGTATATATTTGCCAAATTGACTACAAAATCATTTTAATTAAATTTATATAATACACATGATTTATAGAAAATATGCATGTCATGTTGTGATTGTTGTCAAATGACATTTAATACTTTGAATTTGTACTGGAGTAAAAGTAGAAGTAATTAGCTCTAAAACGACTCAAGTACTGAAAACGTACTTATGCACCTATCAATGTTAAGCCAGAGGGGCATGGCTAGGGGATTTGATAACAGGAGTCCTATCAAGAGTGGGGAATTTGCTTACATGAAGTAGACCGACCACAGGGTCATTTGACTTTCGCATTCTTGAGGTCGGGATCAGAGTGTTGGGATATTTGATCATATATAATTTCCAAATTTCGATGGATTGTTTTGACCAGAGGCCTGGTACCCACTAGCTTTTCCACGCGGTTCAACATATCAGAAATGGCAGATAAAACACATAAGTTGGGCGAATTTAGAGCAAATACTAGATACATGGCTTTGTATTAACTGTGGAGATTTAGAACTACTGAACTGTCCTGCTAACAGAGATCTCTGCCAAGATCTGAAACCTTTTTGGTCGTGCATGTGCGAATATTACCATGGCTGTCAATCAAATATCATTTGTGTGCGTATAAATTGGACACCTTGACCTCAATATCACGTTAAAGTTTGAAAGTTATTTTTACTTAGACTTGAGGTAATGGAGGCAATCTATATGGACATATATAAAGGCATGAGCCCAAAACTTTCTATTCTATTGTCAGATCTCGGCACATATAAATGACAAATAATTTTAATAGACCAAAATTACTTCTGCTAGCATTGAAAATGTACATATTGTTTACCATTTTGTTGGTTATTGTTCATATTTTTATATTTGAAGGTATTTGAATTAAAAACCGCGAATAAGGGCAGTTCGATATAATTTGAAGCAGTACCATTGCTGAAGTACGGGATATTTGTATAAGCCTCCTCCGGCTTAACATTGATAGGTGCATTACACGATATATCATATACCATGAAGTACAAAAGAACGGTAAACAATTAACCTCTGACCTGGGAGTATGACAGCTCATATTACGGACTGCCGGTCATTTAGTACATTTTGAAACGTGACCGGCTGCCGGTCAAATAGTCACAGGGATTATTAAATCTACCGTCTAAGTTTATGCAGTCGAGAGCGAAGTTCAACCTATCACGCTACCTCAAGTAAAACCCCTGTAGGCTTCAAATTGATATCTCGAAAACGCTACGCAAAGAGCCTACAATACATGCAAGTTCAAATAGATGGATATATTGTTTACTCCCTGTAGTGGCAAAGACAGTTGAAACTATAGTTTCACAGAAAGTGCTACACAAAAAGAAACATGCAACAAATTGATGTGTTGAATATTGACGAGTCAGCCAAAACAATTTTTATCCATATTTGATTCTAATATATGCTAGACCTGTTTGAGGGGGGAGGGGTGTTGCTAAATAGCACCTGGATAGATAGCTTTATAGCTAGGATTCATGGACTACATACATATATCTCCTTCACATATGAAACATTCTCATATCTTTCCATCTGTAAGGGCCTGTTTATATGAGGAGATAACTGTTTGCCGGGATGGGACTTTTTCATCCGCATTTATATGATTGTTTTGTACACGGGACATTTTCTCGCTCGAATACCTGGAATATTCTTTTATTGTTGCAGAATGCCATCTTGAATTATTTGACTGTTCAGATGTCACATTACAGTGATCAAATAATGCAATGTCAGCATAATATTGTCCGGTAGGCAGGATGGAGCATTAATTTATTTGGAAAAAAAACATCCCAGCTTGAGGCGTGATCCCATTGGATCCTGCCTAGGCGGGACGGGACAGAAACGTCCCACTTCCATATATAAACAGAATGCGAAAAATATTGTAGAAATATATACATGCTGGGATCCCAATCATTGTCCTCTCCCGGCAAACGTCTCATCCCGCCTCTCATATAAACAGGCCCTAAATCACTGCTTCATAGCAGGCCCACATCACTGCATGCTACCCCGGGGACTATTGGGCATGTCAGTTGTCAAAAGCAAAGTGGGTTTCAGTAACACTGCCAGTGCTATATATTGTGGGGTGAATATTAGGGGGTGAATATCAGAGGGGCCATCTTTGGGTCCAAGATTAATAGGATATTTTCTCACCTAATGACCATACCGGGACTGTAGTGAAAAGGTTTAATCTCTCATAATAAGTTGGTCAGTTATTATCAGGTGAGAGGCTTGCATTAATGTATTTAATATTTCGAGTTGATATGACCAATTTACCATTGACCAATCAGAAATCATATCAGAAATACCTGTAAAAGTACAGCATGCATAATCTTGCAGCTATGTTCTGATGGATTCCATAAATTTTTCTCATCTGCCAGTAGAGTATCTAAAGTTCCCTTCTCAATAATAACATCAAATGAACTCTTGACAAAAGTCATTTTTGTGATATCCATGACCAAATATTGCATCTCAACTAAATCTTGATGTTTTTGTTTCATTTTCTCAATAACAACTGAGGAATAGTCAATATTCACAATATTCTTATATCCATCATTATACATATCTTCACTTAAACTACTAGTACCACATCCTAACATTAAAATTATATCATTCTTTCTGACATGTTGGGTCATTAAGTGTTTAAAATCACTGTAGCTTTTACACCATTCAAAATTGTCTTCTACAGTGAACCGTTCATTCCAGTATTCCTTTAGCTTATAGGTTTCATTTCTGTCCGGTAAATCCATAACACTGAGTTCATACCATTTATCGTCAAAGTCTTCGATCAAAATTCAAAGCCGCAGCAGTGCAGTGTGACCACTGTGAGTGTGACCATTTATAATATTGACTTATTGAGCGTTCAATGGTGTGACCGTGTGACCATATTTCTCCACAGGAGCCCAGGCTCTATTAGCAGCAGCCGTAAACTATCCTCGATTTCTTGGCTTTTCACGCGTTTCTTTCAACTCTAATCCTTCAAGAATGATAATGTACAACTCTCGAAACAACAATAAAATGATCAAAGATTTAAATTCGTTTTAGAATACGGCGAAGAACGATCAAATTTGCCCAAAAGTATCTCGAAAAGTATCCGCGATACATAGTTGCTGTGCAGTAAACCGGAAATCGTTAACCACCTCAAACCTGATTGGACAACGAATAACAAATCTATTCAAATATTTTCAAAACATTTTAATCTGCCGCAGTGTGAGGCCAAGATTTTCAACCTCGTATGTAACGGGCCGTCGTAAACACTTGGGAGACTTACGTTTTCGTGTACCCACCTGGCAAAAAATGATCAACTACGCATGCTCGGCAAGTTCCCCCCATTCCAAGTTCCCAACATTCCCCACGTTCCCAACATTTTCGGCTCTTTAAAGTTTCACAATCTTAAGGTCTTTCGCATTTTTACGCACTTCTAAAAGGTAAACTGCAGTTAAAAGCGAGCCGCCGTCTTAAATCGTGCACTTTAACTGCGCATGTACGGCAAGCGTCTGAAGGCACGCACACAAAGAAGTGGGTACACCCGTTACACCTCTGTATGATCTCTACTCTGTGCCCAGGGTCTGTCCTTGGGGGAAAGTATCCTGCGACGGAGAATTGCGACGGAGGCAAGGCAATCTCGTACCCCGAGCCTGCGATCCTTTGGGAAAGGATCGCAGACTCGGGGTACGAGATTTGCGACGGAGGTTGCAAGATTTTTTGAGAGGCGATTACCAAACCAAGGGTCAAAAAATTACCAAATTGGAAAAAAGTACTAAACCAGAATAATCAAAACAGGAATCCCCCCGTGAGCTCCACCCCCCCGAAAAAAAAGGCAAAATGTCCAGGTTATTCTTTCTATTCTCATAAGGGGTGCAGGAAGGGTGGCTTGATGGCCATAGCCTTAATTATCTTCCGTAATTACTATGCGCGGGCTACGCACTACAATATACACTTGAATTAATGTTGAATATATTTTTGTGAGGTTTTACAGCTATAACCTCTTCCAGAAAATGTTATTTTACGTAAAATTATATTCCCCTCAACGCAGTACTGTTAAGTTCACTAACAATACAAGAACACTTTCCCTCTAGGGCTTAAAAAGACAAAGCGAAAAGAATTTTCTTTCAGTGACATATCCGTTGTTTCGGCTTCATTATAGCTTATGGCTTGTGCTTATGCTTGTGCCTATGTCGACCTTTGTTTTATCTTTTGTCTTTCCTTATGCTTGTGCTTATCTCACTCGTGTGAACCAGGCTTAATTATGGCCTGTTTATATGATCCAGGGTACTAGGGACACCTACCCCCGAGCTACTGGCTATTCCGCCCAGGTAATTACATCTCCTGGCTCACCCGTGCACCACGCGTGCACTAGGGGTTGAGCCTTGATGTTTAACTAAATTTGTCTACCTAAATGTTTACATTTGTTTACTACGCTTTCCTTCTTGAACATTTTTACATTTTTTTCAACTCCTTTTCAGATGGCATAATATGCGGATAAAGACTAAACGTGACCAACGTCGCAATAATCCGGCAGAGATAAAACAAGGTTAACATCACTTGAATGCCTTTGGCTCATACACAAAAAGGGTTTTCGATCCTTCCGTAATTTGTTGAAGACAAATGAATTATTGATAAATGAATTACCTTTTCGTGCTGTTATTGTTAGGGCTTGGAGATATCGCCTATTTTTCAGCTTTTGAGCAGTTTCCAGTCATTTTAGAAATATTCGTTTGAATTAAACTGCACTGAATGCACGCAAATTGACGCAAACTCGCAAGACTTAATCGGCGGCTCTTTGCGCCAACTCGAATTAAAAAAATAATGAATACACAAAAAAAAATTGTACGCCTAATGATATTCAAATCTTATTTAGAACATAGTGAGCCAATTTTCAAATAATTAAATATCCTAGACATCTTCAAAATAAACGACTATTTACTGCCTTATTTATGTTTCGATACCACCACCTTGGTAATTTACCAGATTTTTTTAAAAATTACTTTTTAAAAAACAACCAAATTCATGAATATAACACGAGAAATGCATCAAAACTTCACAAATGTTACAATAGGACAAATTATGTGGAACACACTCTCTCAAATAAAGGAGTTGATGTATGGAATTCGTTAGAAACAAAACTTAATGGGATAAACTCCTATAACACCTTCAAAAAGCAAATTAAGCAACATTTTTTGCTACAAATGCACAACCACCAGTTAATATATAAGACAAACCATAAAACGCATTATATGTATATAATATATAAAAATTTAAATGCATCTACAATACTATAGTATTCACTTGTATAATGAGAACACTCCCACCTTCTTTTTCTTTCTTGTAAATATATGTATTCTTCTAAACATTATTCTGGTTTTTCCATATCGTATCAATTGACTGTAAATAATTGATTATGTAATCTAACACAATATTGAACATAACATATTTAACATAACATAACATATATAACATATTTTTAGAAATTATTGTGATATTAAATTTATTGTACATGGGAAGAAAAAAATATAATATTAAAAAAAACTTCTACATAATATTTCTCTAGAAATCTTACCGTAATAATAAACTACTTAAAGTATCAATGTAGAATCGAAAGGAACTATCAAATTTATTAAAACACAGCGAGATCATCGATATCAAGATGCATAATCTGATTATGCACTAGAAAATATCAGATAACAAATTCAGTTCATAGACAAAAAGGATGAAAAATTATTTAGAAGACTGAAAATATTTTTAGTTAAAGACAGAAGGAATTTAATTAAAATTGTGGCTTTGTTGGTATCCTGAACTACAGAATAATTCAGGAAGGGTACGTCTCACTACGTCGTTTTATTCAAATTTCACATCTGCATGATTTCCCTCCCACAATAATTGGTTAATCCTTAGCAGGAGGTATCAAGTTTCACAATATAATAAATCATGATGTCGATGAAAGAAAACCTTCATGACATTGTAACAAATACGCAGCGCTATAGATATGTGGAACAGAACTTTTATGGTTTTCATTAATATAAATGACATTGTTTTTAATCATTTGTACAAATATGATTGCTGATTCGGTTTCGTCGTCACTAGAACAATCATCAAGTCACTCTACCATGTACTCTACTAATCAAACAAGCATGCGAGTTATTGAACAGACCAACGGACAGATCATTCAAACTGCCAGCAAAGACGTTCGTACAAAATCCAATGAAATATCACAGAGAAACGATAAAACAGAAATATTAAATGACAAGGTCAAGGAAGAAATAGATAAAGATACAAGCACAGAGCAAGCTGAGGATGATGAGTGTGGTAAGCATTGTGAGAGGGAACAAAATGTGAACACAGCCGACGCACCTAAACAATCTGAAGTCACGGAGATAGACGAAGCTAGTACGTCAAGTAATGGTATTAACCTTTTAGAAGATTGTTCACCACAAAAACGTCGTGAAAAAAGACAGAAAAGAAAAAAGCGAAAATCTCTAATGGAAATTTTATTCGTGTGACACTGAAACTCTCTGCAATATAGTCAAGTGGTAGAGAGCTGGACTTATCGCCTATATCCTCAGGAAATGTTCTCTTGTGTAGGGTTATATAGACTATTAGACATCCAATCATTATGACGTACAATTCGCGCAAGTGACGAGTTCTTCATTTCAACCTGGAAACAGGTCAATTTAGTTTGAACAATAAAGAAGTGAAGATGTCGAGCATTGTTGACATTGTCTTGTCTGGAAGTGAAAATAATGGGTAAAGAATTGACATGTCGAGTTCCTAGTTGAGGTCATGCATTACGACTGAGTCCATGGTCGCTACATCTTGTGATACAAATCTCTTGATGATTTAAATTTTTGGATCAACCGTCGTGGGGAGTAAAGTTATTCCTGTTTAAGGGTTCCAGGGTTTTGTCTAAACAGACTAACAGTTGATGCTTTCTAAGGTTTTTAAGGAGTAGGATTTGCAAGAAGTAGACATCCGCGTATCTTATACAACAGTTTATAGACTGGTATTTAATATTGCGATATACATGCGACCTACAATCTTTGACAATATACTTTGGGACAATCTACTTTTAAAATGCATTCACATGTATTATACTCCACTTGTTGATATATCCCTCCCCCCTTTCAATGTCTTCAATGTTGCAGTCTGGTCAACAGACATCCTTTTTTGAGAAAGTAGTTTTTGTGGGACCAACATTGAACGGGGGATACGGCGGGGGGGGGGAGCCTTGACCTACTGGACTAACGTAGGTGTGAAATAAATCAGATTAAACAAGTACGCGTTAAAATTATTCGTTGTATCACCAAAACCTCTTTGTTTTGTGGGAAACGTCTAGTTCTTGTTCTATAACGTCTTGTTCGCAACAATCATCAGGAGTCAGTTAGTCTTGCTCCAAGTCCCTCTATCTGTATGCACCCAATGTGACGTTAGTGGGACGTCAGGACGACACAGAAAGAAAGACTTGCAGCAAGCTAGTCTATAATGCAGTCAAATCCTTGATAAACAGACATCTTGAGCTTCAGGACCTCGGCGATATATATGCATGTCACAGTGTGGAGTAATCTCACAGGACTTCGACTCGACTTCTACCCTACTCACCTGCTGCATGTACTGCCGAACTGGACATACTGCATTTCTAAAATTTTTACTTCATGATAAATGTTGAGTGATAAATGTTGAGTCTGAAATGCTGAGTGTAAAGGCCTGTTCACACGATCCGATTTGTCGGATTCAATTCTCCTACTGACGTATGTGATTTCACACAATATATTTTGCCAGATATGAGCCAATAGCCTTGTCTTTTCAAAACTCTTGTCTACAATTCCAGTAAATAACATACGTCAAGAGGAGGATCGAGTCGAGTCATAGTTGCATGATGGTCGTTATCATCGACGACTAATTAAACAAAAAACATGAGTCCAGTTTGTGGTCCAGTCCAACTGCATGTTCCGAGGCAGTAATTGCGCTTTCAAATGCAAATATTTTGTTTGTGTAATCGCAAATCCATTACTTTTAATTATGTTGTAAATCTAGTAATAGGATATTCAAAATCTGTGTCTATACACCCGCATATAAGCCATTAATCAAGTAGGTTTGTCTGATTTTAAGTTTTAATATACGCTGTTCAATCGCATGAACGAATAGCGGTTCAGAGGCAAACAGATGCAGACTTAAGAAGCCTCGGCGTACCATCGTGCATAAGATTTATCAAGTTCTCAGATAATCAGTGGCATTGCCCAATAAAGATTTGACCACCCTCGTAAATATTTGCAACTTCTGTATGGTATAATCTAAGACATAGTTGTCAATGTAGACAACGAGAGACGTACTAAACATTTCATCTACATTAATTACTACAAGTAATTGTGAAAGTGAAGAAGATATTTGGAAACATTCTTAGACAGAGTCAGCAGGCAGCAGCAGGCGTTAAATAAAGAGATTTATACCATTTGGGACCTTACTGGCTCATCGATATACAGATTCAATCGTTATACAGACGTTGCAAAAAGTCGTTGCAAATTTATCAGTTAATCTAGTTTATAAAACTAGTTACCAAACTGATAATATTACTAAGTAAAATTTGCCTTTTGTGCAGGGATTACTTCAATATATCAAGTGAATGCATTTCTTCGTTTTTCGGTATCATAAGAAAATCGGTACGAACATTACTTTACACCTTCTGCAAATTTACACCTTTAAAATCTTTACATATACTGGACTACTTATCTGAATAATTTTACAAGCATCGTTTACAGTATACTATGAAATTAAAACCCTGTCAAAAAGAGCATACACTATATAATATAAGTATATAACAGGCATATAATACTATTTGGTTGGTAGGCTTCAGCGCATGCTCGGAGCCAAATATCTTTCAAAAAGTAGCCAATCTATCAAAAGAGGCCAAATCATACGACTAATTAGTCTTACTAGAATACTGCTCTTACACAAAGACCCACATTATTTAGTTATTTCTTTATTCTGATCTGATCGCATGCCATAAAACAGTCATGCATATGTCATGACAAATTCAACATAATCCGATATAAATGGTCTTAACCAAAAATGCATACTTTTCTTGTAAACAGCAGCATTAACCATGGATTAAGTGGGATTAACCAGAACTGACCCCTACCTTGAAAAGAGAATAGAGTTGACCGAATTCCAGGCATTCTCGATTGAAATGTATTTTATATTATTTTCAATCGGTGCCAGAGTGTTTTCACCTTTTAAGGACGAGTAGTGGAACGATTGAAATTGAGGGAAATTTTCCCATCGCCTGGTGGATTTGGTTCAGTTGGTCCAATGCTATTATTGCTAAAATTAGTATATAACATTGTTGGCAATGACGAGCACTTTAAAAGAGTGAACTAGATTAAACGAAACATCTAGTTATCTATATCTACCGAATTGAAAGAATTATATCTACCGAAAGAAGGAACACTTTAAATATACCGAACAGAACTACCACGTACTTGTGGGACGAGAGACCAAAGTAAGACTTTTACTTCATTATTTAATGCATGCGTACAGTACGTTATTGTTGTTTATATATTCACGTTGATTTAGGTTATGTTATATGCCTGCTTGTATTTAGTATAGAATTCGCTATTTTTCTTATAGTTTGAACGCTAATCGCTCACTTGCATGAACACTCTATCATATTATTAATGTTCATGTTTAATTTATTTTACATAAAAAGTATAAAACTGAATAGAAATATAAGGCCATAAACATCGCAACGCTCATTCAGTATGGTATGGTCGATCTATAAACATTCTTTAGGAAAGGTATCAAGTCCAAAGTCATGTTACATGTAAAGTAGGGCAATGTTTATCCATATCAATTTATATGTAATTCCCATACATGAATAAAGCTCCCTTCTTTACAAACTTCAGAATTTGTGTATCCCTACAAGTATATGCATGTTATCAGCCTTAGCTAGAACACTTCATAGGTCAAATCTAAATGTCAGGGAGCACCCAATGGCCATTGCATTAGGCTGCTGAGTTTAATACTCTGTCTTACTAGCGAGAGACAATTTTCTTTGTCAGGGGAGGAGATATAGTCTTGTCTGTGAATGGGTTAACTTGACCTCCTCTCACTGGCCTTGCAGTCATGTTTCCATAGTAGTATGAGGGGGCTTCTTTCTGCCTCATTTGCAGACCCTTACAAATTATGGTATACATATTAGTGGAATTTAATGCCACATATCAATGTCATATCAATAATCATATCATATGACATAAATATATACATCTTTGGCTCAGAATAATTTGTTGTCATATGCATATTAATGGTTAAAAACCGGCTAGGGACTATGCAGGTTATTTTGATGATATTCTTATTTTGATGATTGTAATTAAAATAAGATAATTATGAACCACGACATCATTAGGGCACCTTTTTATTAGAAAAGAGCATTGTTTTAAAAAAAGACTTTCAGAAATGCCCCCTGTGATGTTTCTACGCCTATCGATATGGGTCAATAATCTAACCATAGTCTGATTGACCTGCTCCAAAACCTACCTGTATACCTTACCCTAATCCAAATTCTCAACCACCTGCAAACCCAATCTAAACCTAATTCTAAAATTAATTCTAAACCTACCTAATCCTTACCCTAAAAATAATCCTTAACTTAATTTAAACCTAATTCTAAACCTAACTCTAAACTTACCTAATCCTAGAAATAACCCTAAACCTATAATCAATGTCTGTAGAAGGTTTAGGTGGATGGATAGTTCGAGTGAAATATTATATACAATATTTTAGACCTGAACGGGAACGGCTGCGAAAAATGCAACTCTAAGTCCTCCGACAGGAATTGAATCTGCGGCCCTGCACCGGAATCGCAGGCCATGTTTTGAATAGTACTTAACATATTGACATATTTCCCCCTAGGATTACTCAAGAGGAGGATAAGGCAGTTCGACGTGGACAATAATCTTAAGGTAATGTGATGCACTTCACCGGAAAGAAACATCCAATCCGTGAATAACTTGTTATGGATGGCAATCTGATTGTTAAGGAGGATTTTTATAATATCTTGGAATCGTTTCTATAGCCACCTTAAAATGGGACCCCAACAATATCCAATGTACAGTATGCGCTAAGGCACAAAAACGCTTCAATTTGTTGGACTTTAATACTGTATTTTGGGCCATTGGACTACACTACAAAAGATGACCACCACGTCATTGATACATGTATATGTTTTAAGATCGATTCTGACGATTCTTTTATTGATATATTAGTACACTTCTTATTTTTTCAGATGATCATCGCCAATAATAATTTTTACTCCACCACCAGACTTACAACATTGGGCATCTGTTTTCCCAAAATTACCCCAACAGGACCTACATCCCTGCTTTCTAATGTCCCAGAAAATGTGCTAGATGTATCTACTATGACTACCATACCTTCGGAATCGACCTGTCGTGGAATGATCTCAACCATTAGATTGGGAACTTATCCTGCAGTATCGTGCAACCTGGGAATATTTGACGAAAAATCTTTGCAGACTCTATTAAATGTACACAAGCTGCGTGAAGTTTCTGCTCAAGTGAAAGAAGAAATAGAATGGTTAGGCAAGGAATTTAAATATCCTGATCATAGTTGTGCCACGACGCAAGAAGATCTGCATACTTTCAAAAGTCTTTTGATGGACAAACCTGATGATAATTGTGTATTTGAATATAATAACACTATCATAGCTTCAGATCTTGCCACTTTAGTTGGAACCAGGTGGCTTCATTATAGTGTTCTTTCCGGAATTGTAAAATTACTGCAACAAGAGAGCTCAAGAACATGCACATTTTTGCTAAACGATTTACTTTTGATGGATAATGAAACTCTCCACAAGCAAATTTCGAAAATTGTACAGCGTAAACCAACCAGTCTTACGTTTATCTCTCTGGTTGGAAAGTATAACGATGTTTTTCTAAGTTCACCAAAAAGGAAAGGCTGTCATTGGACAATGACTTATGTAGATTTGGTATCCAATACATGGTTCTATTGTGACACCCTTGGATGGAATCCTCCTACCGACTTAAAGAAGGAAATTAACCGAGTGTTAGAAGCCATTGACAGTAAGTATTTCCTACCAAGAATGCCCTACAACAAGTTTTTTATATGTCATTTTCCATCATCAACATACGGGTACCATCACAACTGTTCATCTAAATGTTTCAAGAACTCCCCCTCCAAACGTGTGGCGATGTATGCGGCGCCATTGTAGCAATTTTAGCTGTCGTTGCCCAAAAAGCACCAGATGTCTGGAAGAATGGAATACTTTCGCCAACTTGTAATCTTCCCTCCCGTTTGAAGTGGTTATTAGACCCAACAACATACTCTGACTATCTCCGAGTGGTGATTATTTCTTGGCTAGTCAAAGGCCGAACCAATATTTCATTTATTAAAACCATGCTAAAAAAGGATGATGCCGTTGATGAAATGCAAGATTCCACCGCAAGTCCGCATGTCACAATTGTCGTTGATGAAATGCAAGATTCCGCCGCAAGTCCGCCTGCCGCCAAGGTCGTTGATGAAATGCAAGATTCCACCGCAAGTCCGCATGTCACAATTGTCGTTGATGAAATGCAAGATTCCACCGCAAGTCCGCCTGTCGCCAAGGTCGTTCATGAAATGCAAGATTCCACCGCATGTCCGCATGTCACAATTGTCGTTGATGAAATGCAAGATTCCGTCCTGAGTCCGCCTGCCGCCAAGGTGGTTGATGAAATGCAAGATTCCGCCCCGAGTCCTCCTGCCGCCAAGGTCGTTGATGAAATGCAAGATTCCACCGCAAGTCCGCATGTCACAATTGTCGTTGATGAAATGCAAGATTCCGTCCTGAGTCCGCCTGTCGCCAAGGTCGTTCATGAAATGCAAGATTCCGCCCCCAGTCCTCCTGCCGCCAAGGTCGTTGATGAAATGCAAGATTCCGTCCTGAGTCCGCCTGCCGCCAAGGTGGTTGATGAAATGCAAGATTCCGCCCCGAGTCCTCCTGCCGCCAAGGTCGTTGATGAAATGCAAGATTCCGTCCTGAGTCCGCCTGCCGCCAAGGTAGTTGATGAAATGCAAGATTCCGCCCCGAGTCCTCCTGCCGCCAAGGTTGTTGATGAAATGCAAGATTCCACCGCAAGTCCGCCTGCCGCCAAGGTCGTTGATGAAATGCAAGATTCCACCGCAAGTCCGCATGTCACAATTGTTGTTGATGAAATACAAGATTCCGCCCCTAGTCCGCCTGCCGCCAAGGTGGTTGATGAAATACAAGATTCCACTGCAAGTCCTCCTGCCGCCAAGGTCGTTGATGAAATGCAAGATTCTACCACAAGTCCGCATGTCACAATTGTCGTTGATGAAATACAAGATTCCGCCCCGAGTCCGCCTGCCGCCAAGGTGGTTGATGAAATACAAGATTCCACCGCAAGTCCTCCTGCCGCCAAGGTCGTTGATGAAATGCAAGATTCCACCACAAGTCCGCCTGCTTCTGAAATATTTCAAGATTCTACAACAATTCCTCAATTTCCTAAGAAACATGAAGACCAAAAAAAGCCATGTACGTTTACAGTGGGAGAAAAGTTCAGCAGCCTCAATGAATTGGAAGGCGCAATTTCACAATACGAATCTCAACACTACTGTCAGCTCTGGAAGAGGGATACCAGAACATTAGATGCCGCTAGTAAAAGAGTCCCAAAAAGAGTCGAATTAGCCAACAAAAGTTTAAAGTATTATTCACTTAAACTCTCCTGCAAATTTGGTGGTAAAGCATCTGTACAGCGTGAAAACAAAACAAGAGCGTCCAGTTCGTTTCGCCAGTGCTGCCCGTTTGAAATTTACCTGATGCTTTCGTTGGACGGACAAGCTTTAGAGGTTAGCAAGGTGCACGATGAGCACAACCATCAAATTTCACGTGAATTATTCAACCAGTTGCCGCGACAACGACGTCTTGTTGGACAAGATAAGGAAGAAATAAAAGAAGCAATTCGCCTAAAAGCAAACAACAAACTTATCCAACAAAAGATTGAATTATCAACTGGCCGCCCTATAACCTTGGAAGACGTTCAAAACTTGCAAGCTCAAACCAGAAAGGAGCATAATAGCAATGAACTAGATGCTGTTGTTACTTTTTTGAAAAAAGATTCGAACTCCACAGTTGAAGTTACCGTGGACAAGAATAACGAGTTTAAGTGCCTGTTTTTCCAAGATGAAAAGATGAAGACCGTGTTTGCAATGTTTCCAGAGCTTTTGATGGTTGATGCAACCTACAAGTTATTGGATTTGAAAATGCCAGTCTATGTTCTCTTAGCCGTCGATGGCCATGGTTTGAGTGAGATTGTTGGGCTATTCATAGTTGCTGATGAAACAGAAGTTACCATTGAATCTGCAGTAGAATGTTTCAAAAAGCATAATTCAGCGTGGGAGAAGACAAAGGTTGTGATATCTGATAAGGATTTTACTGAAAGAAACGTCTTCAGCAAATGTTTCCCTGGTGTAATCCTTCAAATTTGTCTATTTCATACATTAAGAACATTTAAGAGAGAGATCACAATGAAGAAAAGGGGCATTACGTCAGGCGAGAGAAATAGATGCCTAGAAATTTTAACAAAAATCAGTTACTCCAGGTCACCTGAGGAATACCAGCTTAATCTAGATTTGTTAAAATCTACAAACATTGACTCTGTTGTATCCTACTTTCTTGAGAATTGGGATCCAATTAAAGAGCAATGGGTAGCTTGCTTTAAAGATACCGCCTTCAACTTAGGCGAGACAACGAATAACCGTCTCGAAAGTATGAACAGCAAGATTAAGAGTGTTTGTTCAAAATATGGTAGTCTTCTGCAGTTTTTTACTGAGTTTTTCGCGGTCCTTGGGGCACTGAGAAATGAGCGAAAACATCACAGGCTTATGGCTTGTGCTCGCCGTCCAACTTCGCTAATGTCAATCGAGGATGATCTACAGCAATATGGTAACTACATCACAGCATACGCATTTAAACATATACAAGACCAAGCAGGATTTTCTGACAAGGTTAAAATAGAAGAATATCAGATAACACCTTTCTGGTCACCAAACGCGATCAAACAAATGTGATTACTTCACCAATCTCGTGTCAGTGCAACTATTTACAAAGAATTGGGCTACCTTGTCGGCATATTTTTAAAGTCAGAAAGCTGTTAGGCATGAGTCGTTTTGATGAATCCCTTATTGTAGACCGGTGGAAGAACTCTTATGCGAACAATGGTCTAACGACGGAACTCGACACGGCGATAGAAAGTGATCAAACAGAGGATTGCTTTATTAATATCCAAGATGAGCTACCTCAAAGAAAGATCTTGACAGAAGCCCAGAAATACAAGAAGGCCTTAAAGACGGCTGAAGCACTGGCGTCTGTAGCAAGTGAAGGGGGAATGAAGACCTTTGACGAGTGTATGATGCAGATGAAAGCATTGCTTGAATTATGGCAAACAGGGAAACCGTTTCATATGGTAGGTGCAAGCCTGCATAGTATTCCCAGAAATGTTTCTGAAAAAATCGATGAGTTGTTTCCTGAAAACGATGAGGCTTTGACTGACAAAGAAAGCAAAACAACTTCAACAAGTGGCAAAGACAAAGTTGCTCCTAGAAAGAATCAGCGAAGCAGTGAAACACAACACTGTCAACAGCGGGACTCCAAACAAGCATTGAAAAGCGGAAAAGAAAATATAATGCCTACAACAAAAAATCAAGACAGTGGCAAAACCACAGTGGATAACGAACAAAAACGTGAAATTGGGGATAAAGAACATGCATCGGAGTTTGTGGACATCAAGATGCCTCGAAAAATGATGAAACGAGGACGGCCAAAAGGAGCCGGATTGACAGTTATTGGACTGCCTACAGCAAAGAAAAGGAAAACAGACAGCAACAAGTTGGAATCGTATTCAAAGCTGAAACCTGAAGAAAAGGATAGACTTATTTTGGAATGTTTTGTCACCCCTTTAGTTGCAAGACATGCGCTTAGTGGTGTAAATATTAAGAAGCATCAAATCCGAGTAAATCCTTTTAACATCCCAGACTTGGCAAGAGATGAAAGTGTGGTTGATGCTAATCGAATTGAGAAGTATTTTTCTGATGAAGGATGGCTCGTTGTTTTAGAAACCCTCACCAAAAAGAGAAAAATCCCCTGGATCTGTCCGGGTTGTACGAAAGCAATAAAGACTCGTCAAGATAGTGTTGTATGTGAAAGGTGTCTCAACTGGTACCATTTTCCTTGTGTTGGCCTAGAAACAAAGCCCAAAAGAAAAAACTGGTTCTGCAGGAATTGCAAAAACAAATACCAATGACATTGGACGGCATGCTATTACCCTTTGAGCGCTGTTTTTAATGTTATGATAATTAAAATAAGATCGTGAGATAGGGGCTTTATGTTATGATGGGTGTAAAAAATTAAATTAAATTCATTCGCATGTTTTCCGAAATTTGAATCATTAAATAGCACCGCTCAAATGGTTAGTACTGTCAGCCTTAAGTAATGATAGTGATAACTGATGTGAATAATGTGATATCATTCGAGCCAAAGGCACAGCTGTGCATGCTACAGAGTACAGTAGTAGTGCTTGACAGTAAATGCTTAACAGTTAGTTTTAGTGAGGGCCGAAAACCGGAATAACCAGGGAAAACCACTCAAAGCACAGGAGAGACCAACCGTAACTTTTGCAGAAGCAGGCTTAACCCAGTTGTAAGAGGCAACTCGCTATTCTCATTTAATCTACAAATTTGATAAGGTACTGTTTTTAAACAGTAAGTCCATTCATTTTTTTAATTAAAGGGGGTGGGCTTAAACAACATAGATGTAAAAGATTGCCATTGTCTGTTGCATAACATTGGTATACTTTAGTATATACACAGAAGTCATTAATTACCATTACGTTCATCAGCTTGTAGGATGAGAACCTATGATGATGAGGCATGACTCAGAGGTGAAAGGCGAGTGCTCTATCCCCTGCGCCACCGAAACCCCACGTTATTTCTTATTAGTACTGATGAATATACAGACGTATGCAACATATGTGCCCTAAATACAGCGTATAGTGTAACTGAACAGATAATGACAAGATTATTATTACAAGGTTATTTAAGTATTTGTGAACACTGACAATTTATAGTCTCAGTACAGTAAACAAGATTTGTAAAAATAGATTTGTAAAAAGCATAAATTTTGTTTGTGAACATATGAACATATCTTAATGTATATATTTGCCAAATTGACTACAAAATCATTTTAATTAAATTTATATAATACACATGATTTATAGAAAATATGCATGTCATGTTGTGATTGTTGTCAAATGACATTTAATACTTTGAATTTGTACTGGAGTAAAAGTAGAAGTAATTAGCTCTAAAACGACTCAAGTACTGAAAACGTACTTATGCACCTATCAATGTTAAGCCGGAGGGGCATGGCTAGGGGATTTGATAACAGGAGTCCTATCAAGAGTGGGGAATTTGCTTACATGAAGTAGACCGACCACAGGGTCATTTGACTTTCGCATTCTTGAGGTCGGGATCAGAGTGTTGGGATATTTGATCATATATAATTTCCAAATTTCGATGAATTGTTTTGACCAGAGGCCTGGTACCCACTAGCTTTTCCACGCGGTTCAACATATCAGAAATGGCAGATAAAACACATAAGTTGGGCGAATTTAGAGCAAATACTAGATACATGGCTTTGTATTAACTGTGGAGATTTAGAACTACTGAACTGTCCTGCTAACAGAGATCTCTGCCAAGATCTGAAACCTTTTTGGTCGTGCATGTGCGAATATTACCATGGCTGTCAATCAAATATCATTTGTGTGCGTATAAATTGGACACCTTGACCTCAATATCACGTTAAAGTTTGAAAGTTATTTTTACTTAGACTTGAGGTAATGGAGGCAATCTATATGGACATATATAAAGGCATGAGCCCAAAACTTTCTATTCTATTGTCAGATCTCGGCACATATAAATGACAAATAATTTTAATAGACCAAAATTACTTCTGCTAGCATTGAAAATGTACATATTGTTTACCATTTTGTTGGTTATTGTTCATATTTTTTATATTTGAAGGTATTTGAATTAAAAACCGCGCCCGAATAAGGGCAGTTCGATATAATTTGAAGCAGTACCATTGCTGAAGTACGGGATATTTGTATAAGCCTCCTCCGGCTTAACATTGATAGGTGCATTACACGATATATCATATACCATGAAGTACAAAAGAACGGTAAACAATTAACCTCTGACCTGGGAGTATGACAGCTCATATTACGGACTGCCGGTCATTTAGTACATTTTGAAACGTGACCGGCTGCCGGTCAAATAGTCACAGGGATTATTAAATCTACCGTCTAAGTTTATGCAGTCGAGAGCGAAGTTCAACCTATCACGCTACCTCAAGTAAAACCCCTGTAGGCTTCAAATTGATATCTCGAAAACGCTACGCAAAGAGCCTACAATACATGCAAGTTCAAATAGATGGATATATTGTTTACTCCCTGTAGTGACAAAGACAGTTGAAACTATAGTTTCACAGAAAGTGCTACACAAAAAGCAACATGCAACAAATTGATGTGTTGAATATTGACAAATTGTTCATACTGTTAAATTGAAGGCTTAAGCCTGGTTCACACGACTGAGATAAGCATAAGCAGAAATTAAATATTTGATTCTAATATATGCTAGACCTGTTTGAGGGGGGAGGGGTGTTGCTAAAAAGCACCTGGATAGATAGCTTTATAGCTAGGATTCATGGACTACATACATATATCTCCTTCACATATGAAACATTCTCATATCTTTCCATCTGTAAGGGCCTGTTTATATGAGGAGATAACTGTTTGCCGGGATGGGACTTTTTCATCCGCATTTATATGATTGTTTTGTACACGGGACATTTTCTCGCTCGAATACCTGGAATATTCTTTTATTGTTGCAGAATGCCATCTTGAATTATTTGACTGTTCAGATGTCACATTACAGTGATCAAATAATGCAATGTCAGCATAATATTGTCCGGTAGGCAGGATGGAGCATTAATTTATTTGGAAAAAAAACATCCCAGCTTGAGGCGTGATCCCATTGGATCCTGCCTAGGCGGGACGGGACAGAAACGTCCCACTTCCATATATAAACAGAATGCGAAAAATATTGTAGAAATATATACATGCTGGGATCCCAATCATTGTCCTCTCCCGGCAAACGTCTCATCCCGCCTCTCATATAAACAGGCCCTAAATCACTGCTTCATAGCAGGCCCACATCACTGCATGCTACCCCGGGGACTATTGGGCATGTCAGTTGTCAAAAGCAAAGTGGGTTTCAGTAACACTGCCAGTGCTATATATTGTGGGGTTAATATTAGGGGGTGAATATCAGAGGGGCCATCTTTGGGTCCAAGATTAATAGGATATTTTCTCACCTAATGACCATACCGGGACTGTAGTGAAAAGGTTTAATCTCTCATAATAAGTTGGTCAGTTATTATCAGGTAAGAGGCTTGCATTAATGTATTTAATATTTCGAGTTGATATGACCAATTTACCATTGACCAATCAGAAATCATATCAGAAATACCTGTAAAAGTACAGCATGCATAATCTTGCAGCTATGTTCTGATGGATTCCATAAATTTTTCTCATCTGCCAGTAGAGTATCTAAAGTTCCCTTCTCAATAATAACATCAAATGAACTCTTGACAAAAGTCATTTTTGTGATATCCATGACCAAATATTGCATCTCAACTAAATCTTGATGTTTTTGTTTCATTTTCTCAATAACAACTGAGGAATAGTCAATATTCACAATATTCTTATATCCATCATTATACATGTCTTCACTTAAACTACTAGTACCACATCCTAACATTAAAATTATATCATTCTTTCTGACATGTTGGGTCATTAAGTGTTTAAAATCACTGTAGCTTTTACACCATTCAAAATTGTCTTCTACAGTGAACCGTTCATTCCAGTATTCCTTTAGCTTATAGGTTTCATTTCTGTCCGGTAAATCCATAACACTGAGTTCATACCATTTATCGTCAAAGTCTTCGATCAAAATTCAAAGCCGCAGCAGTGCAGTGTGACCACTGTGAGTGTGACCCATTTATCCCCGAGCCCAGAGGAGGAATGAGGGTCTTCCCGAGATGCAACGCGCGCCGGGGCGGTTTATCATATATACTCAATTTCTCGGCCTGCTCCGTCATTGAATTTCGATTGCTGCTCGCGTTCACAACTCAGAGGTTAAAAGTAAAATATTAAAAAATGGCGAGTTTTCGCAGTATTACTCGGATGAAAGCTTCTGAATTAGATGGGCATGAACTTCTTTATGTTCATTGTGTGTCGAAAAACCCTGTGAATATGATCACAGATGGGTTACCGTGCGTTCAACTAGAATGCTGCGAGGTTCATATAAGTTTTATGGATAGTTTGGACATTCGACGAACAGCCCTTATTCCATCAGTTGTTAAAGGCATAAAAATCGAAGAAATGTTCGCTCATTGTAGTAGCCCTGCATTGATAGAAGTGCATACCAGTTGCGTTTTCAAGGTGAGATGATTTAAACGCATGCTTTTAATACTGTATATACATAATTTTGATTGAAATACATTTTGTATATTTCCAAAAAATAGAAACTTTAAAAACAGATTAGAAATACATACAATGTGTTTACAGTACATAATATCTTTGAATAAGAAAGGATTTAATCAGTAAAAATGTAGTGAAAATTGATTATAATATATAAATATATTTGATATAATTCAGGGCATAAAATATATTTTTTATTTGTTTTTTATATTAATATTAAACACGTCATTGTTAGACTGATATTTAAGTCCTTTACCTTGACTTTGTTGTTATGTTCCTACTCAATGTGTTTCTTACTTCCATGTGTAGTTCCATGACCCCATTGAAATCAGGGATGAATGTGGCCGGCTATGTAATATTGTCATGTTGTGGGAGTTTGATATTTTACCATCACCAACATCCCAAGCAGTCCCTCCAGGTGACCTGGATATTCAAAATGATGAGCTGGATAATGTACTTCCACCAGTACCTTTAAACAAGCCAACTTAATGCAATTGTTTTAAACAACTATTAAATCCGGTTTGTTTGGCAAATATTGATACACACCGAGTGGTACAGAATGAAGACCTGTCTAGTGGTGCTAGTGTTGGTGAAACTGAGGCAGTGAATGTAAATGAAGTTGAGGAAATTCAACAATTGACAGAAATTTTGGATGTGGAAGATACTGCCGTTGGTGACAATGTGGATGATGAAATGTCTGATGATGAGGACAATAGTTCGGATGTTATATCTATGTATTCTGAAAAATTTGTTGTTGTTGGGTCTTGGCATGAACAAAGACACCAAGGTGCTCTTGCAAGCTGCATGTGGAGGAGATCGGCAAAGCTTGATTTACAATTTAATGTGGAATCTGAACCAGACAATGTTAAAGCTTTGAAATTTTCAATTTTTCACAACTACAAGTGGAATGTTATTGGTTATTGTGGTGAACAAAATACCTAAACTTAAGCTAGCTATGCATAGAAACGAAGTACGATCAGTTTCTCTCGAAAGTTTAAAGAGAAGATATGCTCCCAGGGAAAATACATTACTCTACTGTGCAGCATTGCTGATTGTGAAAAGTGGACCATGGGACAGAGATGATCCAAGAAACAATTATAACATTGATATAGATTACTAGAATATTGTAAATTATTGTGTTTTTATCTTTTTGTGGAAGTGCAGGAACCCTTTGTACAAAGACCTGTTGTTATTTGAAGGCACATTTGAAAGACTGGAAGGAGACAAATTTTGTCCAGGTAATTTTCTGCTGGGTTACACTCCCTTCCACAACTGTGTGCTATCAAACGTTACAAATTGACAAGTAATCCTACATATTTACAGCTGTACTACAGATTATGGTTTTTATGATTTTTACATGTGTTGTGATTGCTTTTATAGCTGCTGTTGTGGCATAGTGGCAAGTCTTTATTCCACGAACATAAAAGTTAGAGAAGTATGAAATACTGAGTAAGTATGATCTAGCTGAATAAACAGCTAAGTCCTAACCTAATACTTCGTTGCATCATTGTATTGAACATGTATATTGCTTAGGTTATGATGTCATGTTTCATGATTGATAATATATTTTTCTAAGCATTTACTAGGATAAGCACAGTGCTACATTTGTCGAATTTAGACATCATACATATACTTTTAATTAGTACATACAGTATTTCATCATAGTTTAAGTTTTACATTTGAAAGTTTTATATTGAACATTTAGATTATTTGTTGTTTTTTTTACATTATTCATTAACTTGGAATTAAGATAATTGTACATAATTATGTAGGATCTATAATTTCAGGAAATAAATAGGTTAACATGTAAATCTAGAGGTACAAATGATCAGTTTTGTGACTCTATAGTATATTATAGTTAAATAAGTGATAGACAGTAAGTTTCTCTAGGCAACATTTCTTAAACATTTTATGCATTTCTTATTTCAGGTCTACTGTAATTATGATATGATTTGTAACTTGAATTTTATGAAAGAAATAAATTGTTTTCATAAACAATTCACTGTGTGTATTTATTATATTGTCTACCTAATTAGTAACAACCTGGGCTCTGGAGGTTTTATTGGGGATGTAAGAAGTGACGACCTCCATAAGTCATAACTGATTTGAAAACAATTCCTGTCTATATTTTGCTCATAGATGGATTTTCCAATTTTGCTCTGGGGGTGTGCAAAAAATTCAGGAAGGTGTAACCGAATTTAACTTTATTTCAATCATATTACATCATGTTACATTATGGTTAGATGTTACATTATTTGCCAAAGCCAAATGCAGGAACAGTTTGTTCAACAAATTTTCTAAATCACCATTTTGTAGACAACTAGCAAGTTTAAACACATTCTCCACTGTAAGTAATGGCTGGGCATCACTTGTTGGTGGTGGTGCAGAGGGTGGTGATGGTGGTGCTGAGGGTGGTGGTGGTGCTGAGGGTGGCGGTGGTGCTGAGGGTGGTGTTGGTGCCGAGGGTGGTGGTGGTGCCGAGGGTGGTGGTGGTGCCGAGGGTGGTGCCGAGGGTGGTGGGAGTGCTGAGGGCGGTGGTGGTGCCAAGGGTGGTAGTGAGGTGTGGTGGTGCTGAGGGTGGTGCTGGCCTCTTATCAATCACTAGTTCTGCTAAACTGTCAGATAATGTCAAACCATAATGGATTTCAGCATCTTCCAATGTTTTTCCTGTACACAGCAGTTACTCGTGATCGCAGACGGCAATCTATATAAAAGGCATGAAAACAAGAATGAAGTAACATCATATCTATGATTGAATAATATTTAAAAAACATCCTTGATCTTACTCTTTTTATACTAAGGGCTTTCAAAATAAGCCGGCAGCCGCTGGGTTACTTTGAGCTTTACCGCTGGGTTACTATGAGCTTTACCGCTGGCAACTGTGACCTGCCGGTCAAATTTTAGAACAATTTCAATAACAGACAACTTAAAATCCACATTACCGCCTGCTAATTTATTATCGCAACAGTCTATATTGAACTAATTCTGAAATCCCTGTATATATATATTAATGAATTAGACATCTAACAGTAGCATTAACTTACTTGATAAGAGAATGTTAGAAGAAGTACCACATTTAATATGTTTGGCACCATCGTCCCAGAAACTGTTCTTTTTACCAAATGCTGGCCACTCTCCAACAGACATTTTTCCATATTTTGGATCTGTTTTGGCAATCACTATGAACTCAACAAATGCCTTGTCTTCCTCAAAGGTCCATTGATGAAAGTTTACTGGCGACTTCTTTGTAGGACTGTAGGAGTAAGTTTCCTCTTTCTGGATATCTTTCTACTAGGAAACTATAATTTTCCCGAATTCTATAATAAAATAGAAAAATACAGTCAGTACAGTTAAATATATATTGCAGGTATTAAACAGGAGAATCAAAATATATAGCAACATATAAGCGTATGTTTCTAAATACAATATAAAATAGTGCATCACACACAAGATTCCCTCGCGCCATAATGATCACAACGCGGTCTATTCCCGCCATCTGCGTTAGAATACAGCAAAAATACCCCATTTTCAAACCGCGATTACTCCTCGATTTAGTCGAGCTATTTAAGGTTTTAAAGTACCAATATAAAGAACAAAGCTTGCTGAATATGATGAAGTGATTTTTTCCCCGTTTCTGTTTAAAAAAGCTAATTAGCTCCAGCATTGTTTCAAGGTCACTTTTGTGGCGAGTCCTCTGACCCGGAACAAGCATAAATACAATGCGTAATTAACATAACTAAAAAGACATATCTATACCAAACAAGTAAAAAATAACTAAATTAGATACCTAAACAAAACAATTATTCAAACATACCTTCCAAAAAATCAGATCTTTAGGGATAAAAATCGCAATATATTTCAACAATTTTTCACCTAACTTTGTAGAAAATCGCAAATGTGAATATTAATGAGATGCAATGCATTTCGGGAAGACCCTCATTCCTCCTCTGCCCCGAGCCGGCGCGAAGCGCCGTGCGAGGGTACTAATTCCGCTCGGATATTTACACCCGGGAAAAAAGGAAAGCAATGGGAAATCCAAAGTTCATCAAGTTTTGCGGGCGCATGGGCACAGATAGCCTGCGTGGCAGGCGTTCTATTGTGGGGGAGGGAGTTTTGTTTAGAGCGCGCGCTTTTTTTTTGAGAGCGCGCGCTAGGTGAGAAGTTAGGGGGGGAGGAGAAAAAGCGAAGGGAGAGGCGAAATGAACGCCTGCCCAAATCCTATTCATAAACGAGACTTTTGTGTCCAAAACCTTCGGTTAAATTCCCATTGGCTAATATACGCTTTCGCGTCAACACTCAGTGAGATCTGTCAACAAATCGGTAATACGCTTGAACAACTGCACACAGATTTTAGATGGCGGTACTCAATAGTGTAGTATTGTGGTATGTCCTTTGGAAAGCATTATGAAATACCAGATTGCTGAAGCACAGTCTCTTGGAATGACTGCATGTTCACTTACTGATACGAAATTAGCAGAAGTATCTCAGAATCCACCACAATTTCTGTTTGCAAGCGAACACCTACAGCGATCAATTTCCGGAGCGTTAGCGCTCAATCATCACTAATTTCCCCAGCGTTTTTTCATTGGTTATTTGAAGAGGTGTTACTATAATTTCCAGTCGTATTTGTTTTAGCCTTGTCTCGTTTATGAATAGGATTTGGGCAGGCGTTCATTTCGCCTCTCCCTTCGCTTTTTCTCCTCCCCCCCCTAACTTCTCACCTAGCGCGCGCTCTCAAAAAAAAGAGCGCGCTCTAAACAAAACTCCCTCCCCCACAATAGAACGCCTGCCACGCAGGCTAGGGCACAGAGTATACACTATAAAGAGGTTTCACTGTGTATCAAATCCTAATGTTTTGAGCGTAACCGATGCTTAGCCAGTGCGCAAAGGAGAGGCTCTCACTCCCCCGAAAACATTCAAAATGGAGGGCATTTTTAGACGTAAAAATACCGCAAAAATTCGAGTTAACTATTTAATGTTGTTAATCACAACTTCAGTCAAGGTAAACCGTTATAAAGAAAGTAACAAGGGTTTCTTATGCCGGTTATTTTCCGAAAATATCGGCCGCCATCTTGTTCGGGGGGGTGAATGCCTCTCGTTACCGCACTGGCTAGGAACATGGCGGCCGGCCGATAATTTAAGAAAATAAAGAAAAAAAACAAATTCCGGAGAATAATGTCATTTGGAAATTCAAAATAGGAATGAAACAAGACGAGTTTGAGAGACTGTGAATTTTCCACTCTATTTTAAAGTCATCATCAGACAGAATAGCGGCCGGTTACGCATTTTGCCTGAAGTGAGACCTCTGTATGGCATGGGTGTGATGGGTGGTCATCTCACTATAAATCTTTGTTAGGAGTGGAATGAGCGAATTATAAAAAAACATGAGTAAATCATATCAGTAAGTCTGAATTATAACTTATAAATCGCTTATAAAGCTGCGGAACAAATTTATCGTTTATACTTTATAAAAAAGGATAAATAGAGATAGATGGTCGCAAAAATATGGCAAGTTTCTTATATTAAATTGTCGATGTATTTTAATATAGCCGTAAGAATGTTGTTTTATTTACATAGATTTTCATTTCTTTCCAATTAAAATATCCTATATTTTATGCTATCAAAAAGTTCCAACTTAAAAGGAAAGCGAAATCGTTTCACACGAGAGAATTTGTATATTTTCAACTGATTTCATTTCAAAAACTATTAAAATTTATAAGTAAAAGGCAGTTTAGTTTTATAAACTTTTGGAAACGTTTTAGTAAACGGAAGGTTGCATTTAAACATTAATTTGAAGCTTATAGAATGCATAAGAACATACCTACACCATATATCTCAGATTTGTATGGCTAAAACAACTAATATTTTAATTATTTTTGTAGTTTTTGTAACTGTTTAACTGTTTTGTACTCCAGGGGCCGGTTGTTCAAAAGCCGGTTAACGCTAACCCCGGGTTAAATTTTAATCTGCTGTTCTGGTTTGTATACTTCTACATGTTTGTTTATTTCAAAACTTTATAAACAAAAACTTCTATCGCCCAGTACAAGGTTGATAGAAAAAAGTATTCATATTAATATAACCGATGTCGGGAAACTTGTATGAAAGTTACCACTAACCCAGGGTTAAGTTAACCGGCTTTTGAACAACCGGCCCCAGAAAAGTTTATTTTATCGTGTTGCCATGGCTACTGTGCTTCCTCTTCTTGAAACAAAATTTCCATTTTTTATTCTTTCAAAATAAATTTCCCAAAATATTATTGTTTCCTTCCACTCTTCTTTCCAAACTATTAGAGTAATGATCAAAATTTTAATGGCACATTTAAAATGGAGGAAGCCACAGTGATTACGTCAAGTAAAACATTTCATTTGGCGATAGCCTTTTATTGCGTCGTGAAGAGGGGTGTGAGCCAAGGATCCAATTCTGTTTTCTAAGCCAAAAATTTGTTTTGAACGCAGATATCCGACTCGCCTACAACCTTTGCATGGCAGAATTTTTGATAAAAAAGATTAGCAATAGTAATGTTTTGGAATGTAATGTCTGGCAATGTTCAGCTGGGGCGAGGGGTTACTGCAAGCATGTATTTCTAGTAATATTGACTTATTGAGCGTTCAATGGTGTGACCGTGTGACCATATTTCTCCACAGGAGCCCAGGCTCTATTAGCAGCAGCCGTAAACTATCCTCGATTTCTTGGCTTTTCACGCGTTTCTTTCAACTCTAATCCTTCAAGAATGATAATGTACAACTCTCGAAACAACAATAAAATGATCAAAGATTTAAATTCGTTTTAGAATACGGCGAAGAACGATCAAATTTGCCCAAAAGTATCTCGAAAAGTATCCGCGATACATAGTTGCTGTGCAGTAAACCGGAAATCGTTAACCACCTCAAACCTGATTGGACAACGAATAACAAATCTATTCAAATATTTTCAAAACATTTTAATCTGCCGCAGTGTGAGGCCAAGATTTTCAACCTCGTATGTAACGGGCCGTCGTAAACACTTGGGAGACTTACGTTTTCGTGTACCCACCTGGCAAAAAATGATCAACTGCGCATGCTCGGCAAGTTCCCCCCATTCCAAGTTCCCAACATTCCCCACGTTCCCAACATTTTCGGCTCTTTAAAGTTTCACAATCTTAAGGTCTTTCGCATTTTTACGCACTTCTATAAAAAGGTAAACTGCAGTTAAAAGCGAGCCGCCGTCTTAAATCGTGCACTTTAACTGCGCATGCTCGGCAAGCGTCTGAAGGCACGCACACAAAGAAGTGGGTACACCCGTTACACCTCTGTATGATCTCTACTCTGTGCCCAGGGTCTGTCCTTGGGGGAAAGTATCCTGCGACGGAGAATTGCGACGGAGGCAAGGCAATCTCGTACCCCGAGCCTGCGATCCTTTGGGAAAGGATCGCAGACTCGGGGTACGAGATTTGCGACGGAGGTTGCAAGATTTTTTGAGAGGCGATTACCAAAATTACCAAATTGGAGAAAAAAATACTAAACCACAATAATCAAAACAGGAATCCCCCCGTGAGCTCCCCCCCCCGAAAAAAAAGGCAAAATGTCCAGGTTATTCTGTCTATTCTCATAAGGGGTGCAGGAAGGGTGGCTTGATGGCCATAGCCTTAATTATCTTCCGTAATTACTATGCGCGGGCTACGCACTAGCCTGAAAACAGACCTACGTTTCGCCCGCCCTAAAATTCACGGGTCAAGGAATGGCGTTTCGCCATTCCTTGACCCGTGAATTTTAGGGCGGGCGAAACGTAGGTCTGTTTTCAGGCTAGCTACGCACTACAATTATACACTTGAATTAATGTTGAATATATTTTTGTGAGGTTTTACAGCTATAACCTCTTCCAGAAAATGTTATTTTACGTAAAATTATATTCCCCTCAACGCAGTACTGTTAAGTTCACTAACAATACAAGAACACTTTCCCTCTAGGGCTTAAAAAGACAAAGCGAAAATAATTTTCTTTCAGTGACATATCCGTTGTTTCGGCTTCATTATAGCTTATGTTTAGAGACTTGTGCTTATCGGACCTTTGTTTTATCTTTTGTCTTTCCTTGTGCTTGTGCTTATCTCACTCGTGTGAACCAGGCTTAATTAGGGCCTGTTTATATATGATCTAGGGTACTAGGGACACCTACCCCCCGAGCTACTGGCTATTCCGCCCAGGTAATTACATCTCCTGGCTCACACAGTAAAAACAAATTGGTTAAAATGACCAAAAAAAATTGGTCGTTTGGATGCATCTGAGACAACCAGTTTAAATTGGTCGTTTTAACCAAAAAAGTAATTGGTCAAAATAACCAATTATTTTTTGGTTATTTTGACCAATTACTTTTTTGGTTAAAACGACCAATTTAAACTGGTTGTCTCAGATGCATCCAAACGACCAATTTTTTTTGGTCATTTTAACTTAATGATTCAATTGCTCTTGAGAGAATACTACGACTAAAATCAAACACAAGTGATACGAATTTTTGTGTGGGAGAATGGGTCATGGGGGTGAAGTACTCCGGTTTAACATACTGTACTGTTGTAAAGCTGTGTACATCCCAAAAGACTCATTAAGGCCTTATGCTTTCCTCCTGTGGGGGATCTATAAGCCCCACTAGGAGAGACTGAATGCCCTATAGGGGTCATAATCCCCAATAGAGCCCTGCCAGAAGGGTAGCGACCCCCTCTAACATCAACCTGAACCACGAGGTCATAATCCCCTTGGCCAGTCCCTACGATTCGACTGATTATCTGTACATTAAGGTAACCTGAGTCTATGGGCCTGAAGGTGATCATTGGGAGCACTTCAACCCCGCATGACCATTTTATTTGTTACTACAAAGCATAAAATAAATTCAACAAAATACCAGTTCATATTTTACAAATAAGATTTTAATATGTCCTGAGGTACGATAGCAGTGCCCTCCAATGTTCGCATTGTTTCTAGGATATACCGTGACGTAGGTGCTTCCAGTGTTCTCTTTAGTACCAGTGCATATCCTCTGACTAGACGAGGTGGGTGGGTGGGTAAAAGTTTCGCAGCTTTGTAACCTGTAGTGTGCCTCGTTGGAACTTTAGAACAAAGTGATCTCTTGCGAGCATGCTTTATCTATTGTATTCATTTTCCTGGTTTATGATTGGTTACAATTATGTCAAATTAAGCAGGTAACATTCTGATTGGTTGTAGGAATTTTGTGTCATCTGCCGTGCACGTGCACAAATGATGAATACAAAGTAACCTTTGATATTTCAGACATGATATAAACCAGGTGACCTTTCATCACCATCAGCCGCATATTTTAGTTGTGATAACATGAAACTGTAATCAGACCCTGAGTTATATAGCATTGAAATTGCCATTTGCCAATTACCGTGAGCATTGCTCCATTAACTTAAATTTATATTTTTGCATATAAATTGGCTTTAATGATTCAATTGCTCTTGAGAGAATACTACGACTAAAATCAAACACAAGTGATACGAATTTTTGTGTGGGAGAATGGGTCATGGGGTGAAGTACTCCGGTTTAACATACTGTACTGTTGTAAAGCTGTGTACATCCCAAAAGACTCATTAAGGCCTTATGCTTTCCTCCTGTGGGGATCTATAAGCCCCACTAGGAGAGACTGAATGCCCTATAGGGTCATAATCCCCAATAGAGCCCTGCCAGAAGGGTAGCGACCCTCTAACATCAACCTGAACCACGAGGTCATAATCCCCTTGGCCAGTCCCTACGATTCGACTGATTATCTGTACATTAAGGTAACCTGAGTCTATGGGCCTGAAGGTGATCATTGGGAGCACTTCAACCCCACAAATACACAAAGTGTATTCCCCATAGACGAAAGCCCACACATAAATATGCAAATTGGCATGTATACATATAAATATGCATATATGTATATATATGCACACACATATATACTTAGATATAATATTATTCTCTCTTTTGCAATAGAATTAAGTTTTGGCCAGCATGGCTGATACTCCTGATAACGTAGAAGTAGGTGTCTGGATATAACGTTCATAGCAGTCAGATGACCACCGTCCTAAGGTTTTAATAAGCCATGACGGTAATTTTGCTTCCGCTGCAGTCGTTGCTGCACCTATTCTATAGCTATGACCAGCATAATTCAAAGCCTCGAAGCCAGATTTAGTGAGCAGCTTCCTAGTTTCAGTGGTTAAATTTTGTTTTGTGAGAGGTTTACCTGATGCATGGATAAACAGAGGACCAGTTGTGGGTGGTTGTAGTGACAGATAGTTTTGTAAAGCTTGTACTGGACAAATATCAGAATTAGTGGCCCCAACTGTTATAGTATGACCCAGGCGAAATGGGTCAGTCTTGGACTCCTTAATATGGACAGTCATGGAATCTGGACCTTTGTGCCAAGTCTAGGTGCAAAGAGGACGCTATCTCGGGTAAGATGTATGTTCGGATTGAATTTACAGTTGCATGTTAACTCTCCAAGACGGAGAAACCCAAAAGGCTAATGTCATGGCTGCCCAGATCATCAGGGAATCAAAACTTGGTGTGTTGGGTATGCCAAGTAACATTCTAAAAAGCCGCAAATGGTGGATTGTGATTGGGAGGCGGACTCTAATTTTGTCGCCATGGGAGCGTTTAATTCCTCGTAACACAAGTTGCAGGCGTAACATTTTGTGCAAATTTAACTGGAAACCATGCCGAATGTGGTAGTGACGAACTGCTGCTAAATATGTTTTTATGGAAGGATATTTGATAGATTTTGCAAGAAATGCGACAAATTCTGTCAACAGCACTTCGTCAGCTGGTATACACTGGTCAATATTTTTCTCTTGTATAACTGGATGAATGTTATAAAGCGTTTTTCTCCAGAACTATAAGTTTGTTGTGTTGCAGATGCTAGAGATAAATTTATATAATGTTGGATGTCCTCATTCAGAGAGTCATTACAGTTTCTGGAATTTGGCAGGGACTGGTATCTGCATCCGGAGCCAATTGTCGAAACCTCTGAAATTGAAAACGAGAAATTGCATCGGCTATGTCATTGTGTTTACCAGGAATATGCACAGCGTGGATGTATATATTGTGCCGCAAGGTTAGGAGTGTTAGATGACGCAGTAAGTCCATAACCCTGGGGATTCGGGAACGTTTAGTATTAATAATGGTCACCACAGCCTCATTATCGCAATGAAACCTAACCCGGTGGTCCCGAAGGAGGTCACCCCAGATATGACATGCTACAACTATTGCAAAGAACTCCTGCCAAGATATACTTATACCAGGCTGGCCTAGTCTTTGATTTGGTTTCCATGCTCCTGAAACCACTTCTTCCCAAAAATACCCCCAAACCCCAATGTGCCAGAGGCATCAGTATGTAGCACTAAAGTATCAGAGTCATGCCACTCTGAAGACAGAAAGAAATTTGCCCCATTCCAGTTGGAAATAAACTTCTTCCACATTTCAAGATCTTGGAAGAAACCAGAATTTAGCTTAATGTGGTGATGTGGTTTCTTGATGTTTCTAGTTAGAGCAATCATGCGTTGTAAGAAGAAGAGCCGCCCAGGGGCACTACTTTACATGCAAAGTTTAGGGTGCCTATTAAAGACTGCAATTCTTTTAGAGTACAGGACCGTCTATGTTGAAATTGCTCAAAGATGGCATGCAGCCTCTCAATTTTGTCTCGAGGTAGACTGGCTTTCATGTTTACAGTGTCTAATAGGATGCCTAAAAACTCAAGTACTTGCAGGGGCCTTGTGTTTTCCCTGGAGCTATTGGGATCTTAATGCTTTCAAAGGTAGATAACATTTTTGTTAAACTTTGTTGACAAACCCCGTCCAAAGGTGGTGTAACTGCTGGGGGCTCAATGAGAAGGAAATCATCAAGAATATGACATACAAATGAGATGTTACAGTTATGGAGTAGGATCCATTCAAGTGCATCTGAAAGTCGGTTAAAGATGGATGGGGCACTCCGTAACCCAAATGGTAGAACCTTATCATAATAATACTTCCCCTCCCAGCACATGCCTAACAGCTCATAGTCATCTGGATGGATTGGGACTAGCCTAAAAGCCGATTCAATGTCGGTTTTAGCCAGGAAGCAGCCTGAGCCAAAACGCTGAATACCCTTGATAGCATCATCTATTGTGATATACTGGAGACTAAAATCTTCTTTCGGAATGCTATGATTTATGCTGGTTGAGCCTGATTTCGGATAAGACAAATGAAAAATTGTGCGGAATTTGCTTGAATTCTTTTTAGGTACCAAGCCAATTGGTGAAACCTGAAAATTCTGAAAGGGGGGAGAGTCAAAAGGGCCAGCCAGGCGGCCAAGAGAAACTTCAGTTGCTAAATTCGAGGAAACAGTTTCCGGATTGGCAAAAGCAGTAGGCAAATTTTTTGAAAACCTGGGGGTGCGTTGCCCCTGAAAACCTATGTGCACACCATGAGTAAAAACGTTACAAAGCTCTGAAACAAAATTTTTGTCTGGATGACCAGACAGAGCTTCTTCTAGGTTGTGAACAGAAACAGGGGTAGGTAATGGTATTACTTCAGTCACGTTTTGATCTTGAAGTTTTGTGACCTCGTTTTGAGATTTGCTCATTATCCTCAGCTTGTGTGGATTTGAAGGAGGGGCAGAGATACCCTGGGTGTGGTTGATTGCACCTGTTACATAGGTGGCGGTATTGGCATGACTGCCGGGAACACAGACCCATTCGGTTGAATTCATGACAAGAGCCTCCTCGTTCGCCCCCTGAGGAAGCCCGGTTTTGGGGTCCATTGGCAAAAATTGGATATTGTCGTGCAAGCATATCCGGTGCTGTGGTAAATATCATCAGCCAAAGTTGTTGATCAAGAATGGACCAGTCGAGACTAGGGTTAAGTGCGGCTTTACATCGGAATTTGTGGTCGTATATACACCAACCCAGGCCCCGGTGAGTTTGGGCAGCATGGCGTATCAAACTCATATATTGGATAAGTTCTTGGGCCCGACCGGGAAACTGATGGGTCATAACGCTCATATACGAGGTGTACGCGGTTGTCCACTGTTCAATATCGGTGATTCTAGCGGTTGGCTGAGATGCCTTTTGGCCTTAATCACCGTGTTCTCAAGCGTTAAGATTATGGGCTCATCGGATTGGTTGCCCATCGACATGTTTTTAGGTAGAAGTTTAGCTAAGTCAAAAACTCACCCGACTGGATTTGCTTGACGTATGTCGCAGGAACCTCGTGGAAGCCATTTCCGTAGGGAATTCGCTGTACTGTGGCGTTGGTCGACTGATTTGCAGTTAGTGTGGGAATATTGCCTTCGCGCACTTCGCGTTCGTCTAGGATGACTGGAATGCTGTTGGCCGCGTTGCTTCCACTAGCACAAGACGTCGAGTTTAACATTGCTTGGACGGCAGCCCGGGCTGCGTTGGACGCTATCTCGGCCGCAGCTTGTTCAATACAACGAGAGGCTATCGACTGAATTTGTGCCTGCTGCGCTTCTGAAAGAAGTTGTTGCGATTCCATAGGCAAGGTTAGTGATTCCGTAGGCGCTGGTTGCGAGTCTTCGTTTGTAGACACGCGTAAATTCACGTTAGTTGTGGCGTGGTGTTGTAAGCGAGCAACTAACGCATTTCGACGTCCATGTGTTGGTAGTCCTTTCTCGGCGCACTGTCTTCGAAGACTTGTAATGGTATTAACTACATTATGTCTGATGTTGGAAACGTTATTGCTTGACGCACTTCCTTCATTTGCATTTCGTATTCTTACGCGTCGAACTGGAGGCATAGCGATGAATTATTTATAAGCAATAGATGAATAAAAGTTTCGCAGCTTTGTAACCTGTAGTGTGCCTCGTTGGAACTTTAAATTTTATATTGGTTAAAATGACCAAAACCAATCAAACGACGCTTGAAAAAAATAATTAATCAAATAGGTTTTAATTACAAACAAATACTAAGTTTATAATACAAAATAAATATACTAATAATTGAGAATATATAGCATGTATCTATACAGTATATTTGTCAGGTCAATTTCTGGTTAGACCCGACCGGTGGCTATATACAGTATATGTAGATTAAGAGCTTAAAGAAGTGATCAAGTCCATTCAGCATATGCACTCTGTGACGACCCTCGCAAGAATACATAGTACATGATGCACTCTACATTGGGGTGATATAACAGAAACAAAAACAGATCCGTCCTGAAATAATCTTTCACTCATAATCTCACATGCAATTATACAAGGGATACTGTCAGAAGAAGTGGATCAAAGACTTTTATTACATCTTGTATCCCACATGCATGACTAAATGCACTTGACTGCATGACTCTTCAAGGAATCCATGCACTTCCTGCATGGTAGTTTATATATAATATATATATATAAAGTTCAAGTTCTACCATCATGAATACCTATGAATATACATTCTATAGATCACAGCAATACTTAGTCCAGTTTATTGCATATCAGGTTTAAATTTCAGGTAGCTGGTCAGTGCGGACTTAATTAGTATCTTCAAACAATGCACCATGGGCTTTTTGGCGGGCTCATTCCTTTACCAATCCCATAACATATCAATGTCTCATTTCTTCAGTCAACCATTGAAGACAATCTTTCTTAAATTCATCCCTACCTTCCCAACCTCCAATTCCCAAGACTCTCCTTGCTTCCTCGATGATCTGTTAATTTAAGTAAGAAAGCAAAAAAGTTTTTCTTAGCCAACAAATAACATTACCTATGTCATACACTTATGATATCTACACATCAGATATTAGCCATAAGTTTGTTGAGGTCATACTACCAATTTTTGTACATACTAGATTCGAAATGACAAATCTCTTTTGACAAATACATCTCTTTTGCAAAAGAAAACAAAACATTTCAAAAGTTCAGATTAAGGAAACACTGCAATCTTACAAAGTTAGCTAGGAGTGAATAGAAGTCTGATTAGAGCTGCTCCCATCGGTTGATATGCGTAATCGATTAATCGTTGCCAACAATCGATTAATCGGGAGCAGCTCTAAGTCTGATAGTAACACAAATGCATGAAGCGACAATTTGAATGATATTCACATTATGTATACTTTGTACCATGCTTATAGTCATTGCCGGTAAACTCTAACATATATAATTGGATATTCTCATCATAACTGCTTTGTCTCAACTTTAACTTCAGCCAAAATATCAAATCTGAGCAGTTCTGTATCAGTGCATCATTGACATTTTGACAACATAAGCCAGAAATATTGTAAATCATCATTCTTGCTGACTTCACAGCAGTGCTAATTTGGTTAATGGGCTAAGTGCAACACTTTTCCCTTGGCCATTTATAAACAGTATTGTCTGCAAAATAGGGTGCATTGCCACTTGCCGAGTTAAAAAATTATGCACAAGGGTATATTAAGGAGGACTTTACACCCAATACACATAGGGCCTGTGGGTTATTTTCAATTAAGACCGGGCACCCCACAAGTTGTTTATTTGGGAACTAAGCTGTCCAGCCTATGGAATATCCCTGCCAGGATCTGGGCAGAGTACTAATGCTGTATTTAAATTAATATCAATCAATCAATCAGGGCTTCATCGAAAAACACCTTCGGGTGACATGAACCCCCTGTTAAAATATTATTATCATTCATTCATCAAAATATTTATTCAGGGAACCTTCATAAAATTAATAAATACATAATAGGCCCTTGCAGGAGGATCTAAAGGTTAGCCCTATTATTGATCCCCTAAAAAACTTTAGTAGCTAAAAAATTAGTATAGATTAGTTAACAATGCTGTAAGTGACTTATCATTTCTATAGGCTTTTACTGTGAAATATTAATTGTCACTGAAAATTGTATCTGATTTCAGGTTTGGTACAACACAAAAAGAAAAGGTGGGCCGCACCAAATTTATCTGTGTTTGGCCCTTGTATATAGGAAGTCCAAGCAATAAGCAAGCATAAATCTGGCAGGGATGTCATTTTATCTGTGTGCAATTACCAAATATATATTTCATCTGATATATTATATATTGTGCTAAACACAGGTATGTTTACTCCTGAAAGGCCTGAAAAGCGTTACCAATGAAATTTCTCTTGGGAAAGCAAGCTAATCTAGCCCTGGTAGCTATGCTGGCTAGGTTCCATATAAATTCCTCCATAACCAGCACCAACATAAACAGTCAGTATTTATAATGTGTGCAGGTTGTGATAAGGTGAACTTCAAATATTATTTTTTTCACTTCACTTGGTTGAACTAGAATACTGGGTTTGGTGGATAATCCAAGTGAGTAGATATATACACATCTTATCACAACCTGCACACCCGATAACCTATATATACAGAACTTACGGTTACAGCTTAGCAACTGGTCTCTGTAGCTCAGTTGGTTAGAGCGCTGCACCGGAATCGCAGGGCCGCGGATTCAATTCCTGCCAGAGGACCTAGTGTTGCATTTTTCACAACCGTTCCTGGTTAGGTCTTAAATTTGTGTGTATATCTACTCACTTGGATTATCCACCAAACCCAGTATATATAATGGCCTATAATGCCATATAAGATTCTGGATAGAAATGATATTATTATAGCACAATATACTGTATTATTACAAAAGAAGGATTGTTCTCCTCTCATAGAAAGCTAAATATTTTGCTTTGGTGATTGTATTAACATCAAAGCTAAATGAGTCAATATTTCATTAAGTATCAATTCATGAATCATCAACAATATTCATACCTTAACCTTGTGGCAGACAAACTTGTGTAGTTGTAGTCGTTTGTATTGTTTTAGACAGTTCGACTCGCTTTGACCACATATTATTTCAGTATATATTGCTTGAAATGATAATCTGTAAATACAAAGGCATATAGAAAGTTTTTAATCTCTATTAATAATATATTCTTGAAGCCAAATGGGGCCAACGTCGGCTAAAATTATACATGAAAACAATTGATTATGTACCCTATATTTACACGCAAAATCTAAAAATATTTACACAGTTTAACACTTACTTTCCAATTGATTGTTTCAATCTTCAAATATTGGAATGTTTCTTCGTATTTCGTTAAAATTTGCGGATGATTTGCATGTATAAAGTTTTAATTCCACAAGATTTTTGAAAGGACGCGCTGTGAGTGCACGCTCGCTACGCATCCTGGGTGCCCATATATGGCACGCGTCTGCATACCACTGAAGACACTGATCTCAAATATCTGAACAGTCCAGCATATAAGCAACAATGATCAGCAAGGATAATCTCTGTCTTTCTGACGAAAACTCATTTCACGCCAGTCTCGAAGCCACAGTAAAATGCCAAATAATCGAGTCAGCGGGGCTAGCCCGGCTTATATGAACAGGCCCTGATTCCAGGGGCTCATTATACAGAGGGGAGTTATTTGGGGGAGTATAGGGCATGTACTCCTTTCCAACCTCGAATCTAAGATAAGCCCATGAATAAGATAATTTTGACATTAATCAATTAATATAATTGGTTGTGAATATGACCAATTTATTGTTAGTTTTCGAACATGTGGATTTTGCCAATTAATTTAGTCGCTGGGGCACTTGTGCCCAATAGGTTTCCGCACCCAACATTTGACCAATTTAGAATTTGTTATTGATTTGACCAATTTAGAATTGGTTATTGATTTGACCAATTTAGAATTGGTTATTGATTTGACCAATTTAGAATTGGTTATTGATTTGACCAATGTAGAATTGGTTATTGATTTGACCAATTTAGAATTGGTTATTGATTTGACCAATTTAGAATTGGTTGCGGATATGACCAATTTAGAATTGGTTACAGATATGACCAATTTAGAATTGGTCATTCAACATTGAGTGACCAAAAAAAATTGGTTAAATTGACCAATTTAAATTGGTAGAAAATGCAACCAATTAAAAATTGGTTGTTTCAACCAATATTAATTGGTCATTTCAGAATAACCAATTCATTAATTGGTTAAAATGACCAATTCAAATTGGTTACAACCAATAAAAATTGGTCATTTTAACCAGTTTGTTTTTACTGTGCACCCGTGCACCACGCGTGCACTAGGGGTTGAGCCTTGATGTTTAACTAAATTTGTCTACCTAAATGTTTACATTTGTTTACTACGCTTTCCTTCTTGAACATTTTTACATTTTTTTCAACTCCTTTTCAGATGGCATAATATGCGGATAAAGACTAAACGTGACCAACGTCGCAATAATCCGGCAGAGATAAAACAAGGTTAACATCACTTGAATGCCTTTGGCTCATACACAAAAAGGGTTTTCCTTCCGTAATTTGTTGAAGACAAATGAATTATTGACAAATGAATTACCTTTTCGTGCTGTTATTGTTAGGGCTTGGAGATATCGCCTGTTTTTCAGCTTTTGAGCAGTTTCCAGTCATTTTAGAAATATTCGTTTGAATTAAACTGCACTGAATGCACGCAAATTGACGCAAACTCGCAAGACTTAATCGGCGGCTCTTTGCGCCAACTCGAATTAAAAAAATAATGAATACACAAAAAAAAATTGTACGCCTAATGATATTCAAATCTTATTTAGAACATAGTGAGCCAATTTTCAAATAATTAAATATCCTAGACATCTTCAAAATAAACGACTATTTACTGCCTTATTTATGTTTCGATACCACCACCTTGGTAATTTACCAGATTTTTTAAAAATTACTTTCTAAAAAACAACCAAATTCATGAATATAACACGAGAAATGCATCAAAACTTCACAAATGTTACAATAGGACAAATTATGTGGAACACACTCTCTCAAATAAAGGAGTTGATGTATGGAATTCGTTAGAAACAAAACTTAATGGGATAAACTCCTATAACACCTTCAAAAAGCAAATTAAGCAACATTTTTTGCTACAAATGCACAACCACCAGTTAATATATAAGACAAACCATAAAACGCATTATATGTATATAATATATAAAAATTTAAATGCATCTACAATACTATAGTATTCACTTGTATAATGAGAACACTCCCACCTTCTTTTTCTTTAAATTCTTGTAAATATATGTATTCTTCTAAACATTATTCTGGTTTTTCCATATCGTATCAATTGACTGTAAATAATTGATTATGTAATCTAACACAATTGAACATAACTAGGGGCCTAAATAAAAAGTCTGCAAAGATTTCTAGTAGGTTTCTAGCCCAAGATTTTTAGAAATTATTGTGATATTAAATTTATTGTACATGGGAAGACAAAAATATTTTAAAAAATTATTAAAAAAAACTTCTACATAATATTTCTCTAGAAATCTTACCGTAATAATAAACTACTTAAAGTATCAATGTAGAATCGAAAGGAACTATCAAATTTATTAAAACACAGCGGGATCATCGATATCAAGATGCATAATCTGATTATGCACTAGAAAATATCAGATAACAAATTCAGTTCATAGACAAAAAGGATGAAAAATTATTTAGAAGACTGAAAATATTTTTAGTTAAAGACAGAAGGAATTTAATTAAAATTGTGGCTTTGTTGGTATCCTGAACTACAGAATAATTCAGGAAGGGTACGTCTCACTACGTCGTTTTATTCAAATTTCACATCTGCATGATTTCCCTCCCACAATAATTGGTTAATCCTTAGCAGGAGGTATCAAGTTTCACAATATAATAAATCATGATGTCGATGAAAGAAAACCTTCATGACATTGTAACAAATACGCAGCGCTATAGATATGTGGAACAGAACTTTTATGGTTTTCATTAATATAAATGACATTGTTTTTAATCATTTGTACAAATATGATTGCTGATTCGGTTTCGTCGTCACTAGAACAATCATCAAGTCACTCTACCATGTACTCTACTAATCAAACAAGCATGCGAGTTATTGAACAGACCAACGGACAGATCATTCAAACTGCCAGCAAAGACGTTCGTACAAAATCCAATGAAATATCACAGAGAAACGATAAAACAGAAATATTAAATGACAAGGTCAAGGAAGAAATAGATAAAGATACTAGCACAGAGCAAGCTGAGGATGATGAGTGTGGTAAGCATTGTGAGAGGGAACAAAATGTGAACACAGCCGACGCACCTAAACAATCTGAAGTCACGGAGATAGACGAAGCTAGTACGTCAAGTAATGGTATTAACCTTTTAGAAGATTGTTCACCACAAAAACGTCGTGAAAAAAGACAGAAAAGAAAAAAGCGAAAATCTCTAATGGAAATTTTATTCGTGTGACACTGAAACTCTCTGCAATATAGTCAAGTGGTAGAGAGCTGGACTTATCGCCTATATCCTCAGGAAATGTTCTCTTGTGTAGGGTTATATAGACTATTAGACATCCAATCATTATGACGTACAATTCGCGCAAGTGACGAGTTCTTCATTTCAACCTGGAAACAGGTCAATTTAGTTTGAACAATAAAGAAGTGAAGATGTCGAGCATTGTTGACATTGTCTTGTCTGGAAGTAAAAATAATGGGAAAAGAATTGACATGTCGAGTTCCTAGTTGAGGTCATGCATTACGACTGAGTCCATGGTCGCTACATCTTGTGATACAAATCTCTTGATGATTTAAATTTTTGAATCAACCGTCGTGGGGAGTAAAGTTATTCCTGTTTAAGGGTTCCAGGGTTTTGTCTAAACAGACTAACAGTTGATGCTTTCTAAGGTTTTTAAGGAGTAGGATTTGCAAGAAGTAGACATCCGCGTATCTTATACAACAGTTTATAGACTGGTATTTAATATTGCGATATACATGCGACCTACAATCTTTGACAATATACTTTGGGACAATCTACTTTTAAAATGCATTCACATGTATTATACTCCACTTGTTGATATATCCCTCCCCCCTTTCAATGTCTTCAATGTTGCAGTCTGGTCAACAGACATCCTTTTTTGAGAAAGTAGTTTTTGTGGGACCAACATTGAACGGGGGATACGGCGGGGGGGGGGAGCCTTGACCTACTGGACTAACGTAGGTGTGAAATAAATCAGATTAAACAAGTACGCGTTAAAATTATTCGTTGTATCACCAAAACCTCTTTGTTTTGTGGGAAACGTCTAGTTCTTGTTCTATAACGTCTTGTTCGCAACAATCATCAGGAGTCAGTTAGTCTTGCTCCAAGTCCCTCTATCTGTATGCACCCAATGTGACGTTAGTGGGACGTCAGGACGACACAGAAAGAAAGACTTGCAGCAAGCTAGTCTATAATGCAGTCAAATCCTTGATAAACAGACATCTTGAGCTTCAGGACCTCGGCGATATATATGCATGTCACAGTGTGGAGTAATCTCACAGGACTTCGACTCGACTTCTACCCTACTCACCTGCTGCATGTACTGCCGAACTGGACATACTGCATTTCTAAAATTTTTACTTCAAGATAAATGTTGAGTGATAAATGTTGAGTCTGAAATGCTGAGTGTAAAGGCCTGTTCACACGATCCGATTTGTCGGATTCAATTCTCCTACTGACGTATGTGATTTCACACAATATATTTTGCCAGATATGAGCCAATAGCCTTGTCTACTCAAAACTCTTGTCTACAATTCCAGTAAATAACATACGTCAAGAGGAGGATCGAGTCGAGTCATAGTTGCATGATGGTCGTTATCATCGACGACTAATTAAACAAAAAACATGAGTCCAGTTTGTGGTCCAGTCCAACTGCATGTTCCGAGGCAGTAATTGCGCTTTCAAGTGCAAATATTTTGTTTGTGTAATCGCAAACCATTACTTTTAATTATGTTGTAAATCTAGTAATAGGATATTCAAAATCTGTGTCTATACACCCGCATATAAGCCATTAATCAAGTAGGTTTGTCTGATTTTGAGTTTTAATATACGCTGTTCAATCGCATGAACGAATAGCGGTTCAGAGGCAAACAGACGCAGACTTAAGAAGCCTCGGCGTACCATCGTGCATAAGATTTATCAAGTTCTCAGATAATCAGTGGCATTGCCCAATAAAAATTTGACCACCCACGTAAATATTTGCAACTTCTGTATGGTATAATCTAAGACATAGTTGTCAATGTAGACAACGTACTAAACATTTCATCTACATTACTACAAGTAATTGTGAAAGTGAAGAAGATATTTGGAAACATTCTTAGACAGAGTCAGCAGGCAGCAGCAGGCGTTAAATAAAGAGATTTATACCATTTGGGACCTTACTGGCTCATCGATATACAGATTCAATCGTTATACAGACGTTGCAAAAAGTCGTTGCAAATTTATCAGTTAATCTAGTTTATAAAACTAGTTACCAAACTGATAATATTACTAAGTAAAATTTGCCTTTTGTGCAGGGATTACTTCAATATATCAAGTGAATGCATTTCTTCGTTTTTCGGTATCATAAGAAAATCGGTACGAACATTACTTTACACCTTCTGCAAATTTACACCTTTAAAATCTTTACATATACTGGACTACTTATCTGAATAATTTTACAAGCATCGTTTACAGTATACTATGAAATTAAAACCCTGTCAAAAAGAGCATACACTATATAATATAAGTATATAACAGGCATATAATACTATTTGGTTGGTAGGCTTCAGCGCATGCTCGGAGCCAAATATCTTTCAAAAAGTAGCCAATCTATCAAAAGAGGCCAAATCTTTTCAAGAAACCAGCCATTCTGATCACATTGCATTATTAAAAATTCAATCAGCCCTATTTAATTTCATCAACCTGACTGGCAATGCAAGAATGACATTACCTGTACATTGAAAATGCATCAAACCATCACACAATATAATCAATAAAAAAAAAAAACAAAATAAATCAAAAATTTGCAAACTGTAAAAGCTAATTTAAAATAAAAGAGAAAAGTTGGCCATCAATTATTATTAAATTCGAGTTTGGCTCAAAACTTCTCACTCGTCCTACTATACTATATAGTTCATATCCATACGCACTTGAACTGCATCACGCACGTCATTTTTCATTTTTTAAAGTGAAGCACAGTTAATAAACTGTGAGTGAAGCAACATAGAACAAAGAGAGTCAGGAATAACCTTAAGCAACAGTAAAATACATAAAATAATTCACCTGCGTTAACAGGGTCATTATATCAGGGTGGGGTTGCGGAACATAAAGTGTTCCGGGCCATACGACTAATTAGTCTTACTAGAATACTACTCTTACATAAAGACCCACATTATTTAGCTATTTCTTTATTCTGATCTGGTCGCACATAAAACAGTCATGCATATGTCATGACAAATTCAACATAATCCGATATAAATGGTCTTAACCAAAAATGCATACTTTTTTTGTAAACAGCAGCATTAACCATGGATTAAGTGGGATTAACCAGAACTGACCCCTACCTTGAAAAGAGTTGACCGAATTCCAGGCATTCTCGATTGAAATGCATTTTATATTATTTTCAATCGGTGCCAGAGTGTTTTCACCTTTTAAAGACGAGTCGCGGAACGATTGAAATTGAGGGAAATTTTCCCATCGCCTGGTGGATTTGGTTCAGTTGGTCCAATGCTATTATTGCTAAAATTAGTATATAACATTGTTGGCAATGTTTTTTAAAACTCCGTAACTCGAGGAGATATATTATTGTATCGATTTAAATTCGTAATGGTGAACACTCGTAATGGCGATCCAGCCATCTAGGAAACACGTGAGACAGCTTTCGTACTTTAGATTTTGTCACAAGATCGGTGAAATCATAAAATTGGCGTTATTGTTGCGGTTGGTGTTGTTTGTTGTTAATATCGTTTTACTTTTAGTCAATTTTACTCGTTTCTGAATTCTGATTGGCTAAACCGAATGATGCGACAAAATTCACTTGTTCAAAACAACAAAATATATATACGAGTGTTTTCCAAAAAGTTCATGTTCATACAAAATCATCAGGAAACACTTGGCCAGTATTATAAAACTTCTTTGCACATATCTTGACAAATCATTGAAAACAATAAAGGATCCAATGAGCAGGCGAAAAAGAACAAGAAATTTGCTTCGAAAAAGACAATCATGAAGCCCCACTGTCCGAGAAACCAAACAATGTTTGGCATCTCGAGAAATCAAACAAAAGGCGTAATTTATATGATGATGATGTAATTTATACACAGATATTATGGAAACTAAAGTCCAGATGAAATGCGAGTTATTTGTTCTTCCTTGATTTTTCATTTTTAAAACATATTAATTCATTTTTAAATCCTCCTGTAGTTGAGATATAGTTGCATGTTTTGATGCATTTTATCGCAGAAACATATTTTTTTGTCTATAAACTATGCATTCCACACTGTTCTTGGAATTTGCTATAATACTGAACAAGATCTTCAGATATTCTTGGTTTAACAGTTTGTAAAGCTTGAACAAAATGTTCATGTTTAACATTCATTGCATTAATGTCATCTTGTAGAGCAGCTAATGCAGCTTCACGACATATCGCTGTAATTTCAGCCCCAGAATACCCCTCGGTCTGAGCAATGATGTCATCAATGTTCATGCCAGGATCAAGTGGTGTATTTCGTAATTGAATATGAAATATCTCTGTCCTTGTTTCCTGATCTGGCAGTGGAATATATATAATACGGTCAATACGACCAGGACGCATGAGAGCTTTATCAATGACATCAGGTCTATTCGTAGCTGCAACTAAAGTGACGTCATTCAGTGTTTCGACACCATCAAGTTCAGTTAAAAGTTGTGTTAAAACACGTTCAGAGACGTTAGATACATCACCATCACTGCCTCCACGTTTGCTTGCTATTGCATCAATCTCGTCAAAAAATACAACACATGGAGCGGCCGAGCGTGCTTTGTGAAACACCTAGGAAATAACAGATTAACAATGTGACGGAGCTTTAATTCATTTCAAAATTATATTCAAGGGGTGTCTGTTATATAGAAATTGACGAAATAGGTCAAAGGTAGGGAATAGATGAGTTTAAGTGTTTCAATTTCCTATAGACACCTCAAAAAGCCTTCACTACGAGATTGATAGGCATGCACCTATACATATTAGCCATAGATAGAAAAGACGGCATATAGGTCGTCACTCGGCCGTCTTCTTATCAAAACCTTAATATTTTCTTTATGAGTCTTCCACAGAAGCGTATATCAGTCCATTGATGGACGAATATTCCGTTGGATCAAACGCCACTTTACTGCACACAAATATTCTTCCTGTTAAATAAGCTAATATAGTTTTTACCTGTCGTATTGCCTTCTCTGATTCTCCAACCCATTTACTGAATATTTCCGGACCTTTTACCGCAATAAAATTTAATCCACTTTCAGTTGCTAATGCTTTTGCAATAAGAGTCTTACTACAGCCTGGGGGACCATACATAAGAATACCTTTGGGCGGGTCAATATTCATACGGGTGAATGCCTAGAGAAAAGAAAAGACATTCAGTCAAAATTTCAACAGTCTAAACACCAACAAACTTCTAAACACACAACATGCCACCCGAGGAGGGAAAGTATTGATGAAAAACTAAAATGCTTTGATCAACAGTAGACTTATCGTACCTCAGGATGTTTGAGCGGCCATTCGATTGCTTGTTTCAATTTCTGTTTTACTGTTGCGTTCCCACCAATATCATTCCAGTAAACCTAGATAGGTAGAACGAGGTTTAGAAATGTTTATGACAGCATAGCCTTGAATTAGATCCCAAGTGCAGTGAAGAGGCATTTCCTGGGGTCATGCCAGAGACTGGCACATAAGTCAATCATACTGAAATACGGTATACATCATTCAAATATGCCAAAATACAGTACATATGAATCCAGTGGTGTACAATACGTGAAATATTGGGGGTGCAAGTTCGGTTGCAAATATATTCCATCCTTTCGTTGAGTGTTACTAATCTCAAGATCTGCGATCTAAAATCTGATTGAGACTTTTAGGCTTAAATTTATTGCGATAGAGCTTCAATAATAGCCTATCAAACTTTAATAAACACATTGTTAAAGCTTAGTTACAATGTTAATCAGCTATCATTGAAATAATCCAAGGTTTTAAAGATGTATTAGGGGACGTTGTCCTACTCGATAACTTGTCTTTGTTTAACTGTATATTTGTATCATACAATTCTGCAGATATTTCTATCATATATACAACATACACAAGGCATACCTTAGGAACATCAATAGCAACTTCCCTCAAACCACTAGGTCGAACACGTTGGAACGCTTCTCTGACGTCATCAATTGAGAGGATAAATTGGCCATTATTTCCAGACTCATCATTGTCGCTTGGTGGGTGGACATTCTGAACATTTCTTTTTAATGCAATCATGCTTGCTTCTTTAACAACGCCCATGAGATCTGCTCCAACATAACCGTGTGCATTGTCAGCGAACCTACAGCGCAACAGACATGGGGTTCACAACTGAGTTGTTTGATAAAGCACCCAGCGATTTTTCGGACAGATCTCTGGTTTTGCTGAATGTTAATAAAGAGTTGAATGTCAGCTGATGGCATTCTTAGATGTAGTTTGCCACATATTTGACAAATATTACATTGTCGGTAATTAATTAGTGACACTTAAGCCGGGCGCAGACGCTACGATTTTAGTCGGCCGATTTATGGTTTAGATGCATGTTAAAACGAGACACATTCAGTGGTATGATTCGTGGGCTCATTATTCTCGCTCATCTGCATTGGCTGCGTTATAAATACCATGCACCTACATCATAAATCGTCCAACTAAAATCGTAGTGAGTGCGCCCGGCACGTATTATCATATATATATATAAATGTTAGCAAATGTGTTCGTCTACCGAATTAACAATATGGCTGAAGAGAATTAATGGTTGTCCTGAATGCATGTGGGCGAACAATTTAACCGTAATGACAGAATTAAAAGATAGCAGAAAATTGTGCAATTGATTTCACTATGATTGCAGATATAGAAATTTTTTGACATAATAAATCACTTTGAGAATACTTTAACTTGTTCATAGATAAGTGTTCCTAATAGAATTGATTCATGGTGCTAATCTGGCCAAAATATTATACATTTTGGCCATATAACATCTGACAGACAAGCCTCAATCGTTTTGATTATGGTGGATTTTAAACTCACCTTACAAGATCGTCATGTGACAAGCAATGTGGTATTTTCTTCAGCAGTTTAAAGATAATGTCAGTTCTTTCACTTGATTTTGGTATGCCAATTTCTATTTCTTTCTCAAATCTACCAGGACGACGTAGAGCAGGGTCTATGGAGTCTGGACGATTGCTCGCAGCCAAAACAAATACACCAGACGTTGATGACTACACAACATGGAAACATCAATAAAGAAAATAGTCCGAAAGTTAAGTTCGGTATAAAGATTATATTCTTTATACTATTTCTATTCTTTTTATAATTTTAGTAAACGTTCCCTCCGCACTATTTAAGGTTAGGGCAAATTTCCTCCCCAACATAGAGTGGTAAAGGAAAAAGGTAATAATTAAGGACTGAGCAGTGAAAAGTCAATCTTTCCTATTTAGTATTTCACTTTCTTTCTAAACCCCTAACACCCCTCCCCCCTAAAATTCTATACACTCCTATTTTAGATGTCATTGTTACTATAACAACTTACTGTAGTCAAGCCATCCATCAAAGTAAGTAAAGTTGCGACTATTCTCTTTTCAAACTCATTCTGAAGTTTGTCACGTTTTGGACACAGAGCATCAAGTTCATCAATAAATATAATTGAAGGAGCGTTACGTTCAGCATCAAGAAAAATATCTCGCAACTTTGCTTCACTTTCACCGTAGTACCTGGCACGAGGAAAACAATTAACATGTATTGAACACTTAACCATTTTAGGGATTTTAATTGCTGCTCTGACTTTATTGTAATCATTAAGAAAGTCACAAAGCCGGTTGCATGCACTTATCATGTTTACTGAATATAACTGCGAGAATTCTTTTTGAATGTACAATTTCACAATTAAATACGAAGGTATTTTAATTCAGTGAACATAATAATAGGAATAGGCTATTCACCACATGATTGGGGTGTCGAAATACTGGCTGCGAATTGCGACTTTCTTTATACATTACCACGGATGAATTTAACCTTGGCTAAGGTAGGTACAAGGGGTGCCAGTTTCCTTATCAAATCAAATTTTTTGGGCTTTATCAAATGTAATAGCTATTTTTAGGATTCGGGGTCTCTCTATAGGCAACCTTATTTTTCAAACATTTTCTGACTTGCTTAGCATCTAAGATCGCTCCACCTTTACCATCAGGACAGAATTTGGACTCCAACGGGAACTGTTTCCACAGAACACTGATGTAATTCGTGCTTTTGAAACAAGAGTAGCAACAATTGCAGTATTGTTTTACCCAACTTACCGACTGAGAACGTCTGGTCCATTGAGTGTAATAGAATATACACTTGACTCACTGATGACTGTCCTTGCAAGAAGTGATTTCCCTGTACCTGATGGACCAAAAAGTAAAGCACCTCTTGGAGGAGTTAGACCTGCCAAAATATACAAGAAATTATTGCAAAAATAATTATCACACGTGCCTTCATGTATTATTGTTCACATTAATCATGACCAAAACGTCTTGGACGGTCTGCCTCCCTAAATATTCAAAGCTTTGAATGAACGACATTTATATAATTTCGCCTGAAAGCAATTTTCAAACGATACCACTACAAAATCCAACAATTTTTGCCCAATAGTGTGCCTTCCTGTACTTAAAAGTACTGTACTTACATACTATACAGCAAATGCTTTGTACTGTACTGTACTGTACTGTACTGTACTGTACTGTACTGTACTGTACTGTACTGTATTGCGTTACGTTGTATTGTACTGCATGGATTGTACTGTACTGTATTGTACTATACTGAACTGAACTGTACTGCACTATAAAATACGTTTCTTGTACTGACTTGAACTGTTCTAAGTGGACTACACCACAGTATAATGTTATATTATCTCCTCAATGTACATCATGTAGTCTCAATGTTGAAGAATTTTATCGAGACATGTTTAACAAGATATTATTTATATCAATACTTTGTTCTGCTACGTTTGAAGAGGTTACTCACCATAAGATTGAAACACATTGGGTGACTTGATTGACAACTCCACCATTTCTTTTAACGTTCTTATTTGTTTATCAAGTCCTCCTATTGAATCATAAGTCAGTTTTTCTTTAATAACGTGTCCAGGCGTGTTCTTGCTGTATTGTGATTGGTTAATAATGACTTCAGTAGCTGCAGCGGTAATATAATATGCTACTGTTGCAGGTAAGCAACGAGGACAAGATATCTGGTAGAGATTGTTCGTTGATTTTTCATTTGCTTTAACAGGTGTCGATGTGAACATGACATCAGCAGTAGGACAATCCTGGTTATCACATGTATCTTGATGGATAGATTCATCACTAAAACTGTAGTATGTAGAAATATTATTGCCATCAATACTCGCTTCACTTCCGTTGTTCACAGATGAATCATGTAGGTCACCAGTTTTTAAAATACTGTTACATTTTGAAATATTACTGGAAACATCACTGACGTTTTCATTGCCATAATTGCTCATATTCAGAGATGCAAAATCCTCGGCAAGAGATTTATCATAATGATTGTGGCTCGATAGTTCAAACGTCCCATGATCTCCTTCCACTAAAGTCACATAAAACTGCTTCATTTGGCCATAATGTGGAATATCAATTACTTCACCGGGATAAACAAACGTATTTTCTGGAAAAGTGAAAATGTTCTGTTTACCATCAGTCACGCAAACACGGCGTGAAAATTTGGCATTATACAAACTCACCTAAATAGTATGTAGAATATTGCAAAAATTGTGGTGATAACTCAAACTCTAATGGCTTGCTAGAAAACAAACAAGTTGATAAGAAAAATTAGGGGTAAAGACTTGCATGTTTGGTGATGAACAGATCGATTTGTTCGATAAATAAAGAACATTTCATATAGTTATCTGTATTTTATGTCAGATAAAGGCTAAAACAATTATTCACACCCACTTTAGTGAACAATTATTAAGGATGAAAACTGTAGGCCATGTTAGTATGTTACACGGACTGAACGGCGTTAGCACGTCTAGGTGCAACCATGGTGCAACTGATGTCGCAATGAAAAATTGCGAGTTATTAAGTAGTTGAACCAGCTTCTATTTTTCGCGATAATGCGTGACAAGTTGGAGCGTCTAACACCCTCCACTGCAACTTGCCTTGCAATTATTTTGGCATAACAACCAATCACGAAATAGATCAGGATAAACTCTTCCGTAATTCGAAACGAAAAGTACAATCGCTTTGTCGATCGCAAAACAAAAATGAAAAAAATATTTTCAGAAAAAAATGCCTTCAAATTGCAAGTTACAACAAAAATGCCTCGTGTAACATGGCTTTAATAATAAAACTATTTGAACTGGTTGACTTACCAAGAAGTGAGTACCACTTTATTTGCATGGCATGATATACCAACAATACCATGAAGAACCACGGTATCACCATCTGACACCTAAAACATAAATGATTGCAGGAAATTGTCTGGCGTTAGAAAATCTTGTCAAAAGGGTCTTAAGTAAACAACATTCCCATCAGAACATAAACGGACAGAAAGTCCTGTACGTCTACTAGGTATGCATGTGTTAACGAGGTAGCATCAGTGGGTAGCATGCAATTAATCGAGTTGAATGAAAACTGAATAATATTATATCGCCTTTAACGGTAGTTGATTAACAAGTACTTAATACTAATCACGCGTGCCTACATAACTGCGCATGCTCAGTTATACAAATTTGGTCCCACAAGCTTAACGCAAATTTCCTTCCGACCGACGGACCTCGGACGGACCGACGGACCTCGGACGGACCGACGGACCTCGGACGGACCGACCGACGGACAGACATACCCTCTTATAGAGACGCGAGCACGCGTCTAAAAACAACCTTGGGCAATGATTCTGAACTAATCTTTTTCAGGCCGACCAGAACCATTACAAAGGGTGTTTATGATTTGATTTACACCACGGCTGACGCTGTGATTGTAATTGACAGTCTAAATAACGATTTCAGTTTAAATATTTCACCTTGTAATTTGTTGATATTGATTCGTGGATGCCAACGCCTAGGTTATTGAAACATAACTATTAGTATTTACTTTTGGTCAGTTTTCAGTTCATGATTCAGCAAAATTGCAATTAATTTCATAACTCTAATCCATTCAGAGGCGTGGCTAGGTTTTACACTCAATGGGGGGTCGGAAAAAATCCAGGAGTCCAGGAGAGGTCGAATAATTTTCACCAAACCGTTCATTTGACTAGAGTTTGGTTAGTTACTAAAACCTGGTAGAAATTCTAGGGTATCCTTTCACTAAATAATACAGTTAATCTACAGGGGTCCAAAATCTAAGGTGTCTGTTCATTTTCTGCGCTTTAATGGTCATGTCATAGAGTTTTGGTGATTTTATATCAACATTTAAAAAACTCATTAATAATTCATGAGGAAAACACAAAGAAAAATCATGACCGTATCGTGGTTTTATATGTGATAAAAAATCCTCCTGATTTACATAAACTTTAGCTTCGATTTTCTCGGCTTAGACAACGTTATTTTTCAAAATTACTACGCCAACGAACTTACCAAATGGTGATCGTTTTTTAAGCTATTCAAAACACTCGCAGAACGTGTTTTATCAGATATAAAACACTCGGCTTCGCCTCGCGTTTTATATCTGATAAAACACTCCTGCTCGTGTTTTAAATAGTACTTAACACATAACTACATGACTAAATCAGAACCATGAACCCATGCAATTACATGACATTTGTACGTAACATATGGGTACAACAAGGATATTTCACTTGATCAGATGGACAGGTACACGTCTTATGGACATTTTACTTATCCATTGGATACAATGAACATACAAAATGTCCAAAAGACATTTCCTAGTTTGAATGGTGGAAAAAATAATGGCACTGGATGACATCATTAGACTCTTACCGCCCCCCATGTGGATAGCAGATTAGCGTGCTCGCAAACGGAATATATAATGAGCATTTCACTTGTCCAGTGGAAAAGCAATGGCAAATGACGTCATTAACCTCTTATTAACCTCATGTAGGAAGCAGCTTAATGGCCCATCTTTGTTTATCTTTTGATAAGCAACTTGAACAACGCAAACTTACTGTCTAATGGTGTTTGTGATGACGGCCATATCTTTCTCACAATCTATTATTAAAAAAACTGGCAAGTTTATTATCTCGCATTCTGTGGTCCTCTAAATAACCATTGACTAAAGGCACATGAGAGCAGTGGCGTGGTGGCTCCAAAATCTCAAGAGGGGCCAGTGTTAAATTTGGCGCACCTAAGAGTTATTTCGATATAGTTCCCTATTCGGTATTGCCCGAATTTGAAGTTTCTAACTTAAGCAATGTTTATAATCTACTACGGGGACGTGACGATAAAATTGTCGCTAACATCTCGAACAGTTTTAATTTGTTTTCATCCCGTCACTGTCATTGTTTACAACGGTAGTTTTTGCAGTCGCAGCTAAAACTGTTAAGTTATAGAGGCTCTTTCTTCGTCGCGTCTCCGTACATATTTCAGGTAGATTGTTGTAACAACATGAACTACATAAAAAATATGTTGTTGTGCCGCAATAGTATCGCGTTTTATTGTTTTAGAATTTTAATTTAAAAATTTAAATTTTAAAATTAAATACTAATCCCTTCTTGGTGATTTTGGTGCCCCACCTGCATTTTGGCACCCCCCTTGAAACCATCGCTGGGGGAGGGCATGGCCCCCCGGCCACCACGCCACTGATTGAGAGCCCATTAATGGTCAGTAAGCACTTGGCTATTTCTCCATCGGCATTATCGCTATGTACACAAAAACACCACTTTCACTTGTTCTGGATTGTTTGCCATGCCTGCATGCCTTTGCGTGCAGTCCATGCGCGATGTGTGTCCATCAACTTAAGGTATAACATAACATGAAGTCAGGGGTTATTGACGGGTTTGGATTGAAAACAAGTTAGTTAACACGCAGAAAACAAAAAAAGTTACCTAATATATAACGAAAATGCAGGGAATTCTACATAAACACAGGAACTTACATGTTTATCGTTTAGATGTACAGAAACCAGGGATCCTAAATATAAATCCAGAGCTTTTACTGTAGAAATATTTAGTGTAACAATGTTACTTTTCTCGTTTACTTTTTCATCTAGAAAAGAAAACAAAATATTCAACTGAAAAAGACTTGAGCAACGTGATCCCGAGAAACATTTTCAATTTTTCATACATACTTCATGAAAAATTCTTAAAGGATTATTAAAGGATTACATTAAATATACATGTGACACACAGTCAATATTGTATGCTTTATTGTTGTATACGGAATAGCGTAATGTACGGATAAATTTCCCATTGCTTTCACGCACTATGGAGGAACAGGTTTCGAGAGCTACATCTAGTGATCATTGTTCGTTAATTGGTTCGTAATTTGTAACAGTTAGGGCTTTCTCTCGCCTCGGAAGTAGTTGCAAAGTCTTGTAAAGAATATTCTATCTTCTATAACAGCAAAGTGAGAATATCAAGTAATTTTTAAAGCTTCTTCATGTGCATTACGATAGAGGATTCTGTTTCTTGATCAATTCAATTTTGTCGGAGAGATATTGGAGAAGATTAGTATGCTAAACTGTACATGCCGGCATATTCCAACGTTGATCGTATCAAAGCGTTGTGATCAACTTGTGGATAACAAGAAAATCCGCATGTGGGATGCCCCGTAACACTTTCCGCAAGATGTACAACAGTTTGGAATATTTCTTCACAATTACACCACTCCAGCTAATAAGAGTTTGATTGTGAGGCCGAAGATCTTAAATGAGGTACATCAGGCGGCTGTTGACCACAGATTTCCAATGAGGTATGGTCTAGCCTATGTCTGAGAAAAATATTACTGTCATTTTCTTACGTTTACCATTGATTAGTTTTAAAGTCTGAGTGCAGACTCCCCCTATGACTCCCCTTGACTTGGGTCGTCAAGAGTCAAGATCATTTTGCAGTTGTGATTCATTAGGTACTTGTACAACCGTCATAAAAAGAACCATAATAAGAATAGCTGCGGAACATCAGGTCCAGATTATTAAATAGAAAAAATCAAAAGAAAAACGTTTCTAGACATGGAAATGAGAAGATGTTTGATCCCATGGACTTGCGATTCTTAATGAATCGTCGTCAGGCAGTGATTCTGAACGGTGTTAACTTGCCAGTGTACAAGCATGATGATTAATACGAAGTCGTTGATTGCGTTGGAGGGAGTATTATCATACCGTTGGAGGGAGTATTATCATGATAGTTATATCAATATTGGTAGAATGTTGTTGGTGATCGATTAGACTTCTGAACTGCCCAAGCTACCAGGAAGTCTTACGAATGAAATCAACATCTTTCCAAAGACAAACTATACAAACATGCCTGACAAAAGAGACTAATTAAAGATTGTAGCTGTTGCGGATAGATAGATAGATAGATAGGTAGGTAGATACTGTAGATAGATAGATAGGTAGGTAGGTAGGTGGATAGGTAGGTAGGTAGGTAAGTAGGTAGGTAGATAGGTAGATAGCTAGCTAGCTAGCTAGCTTCCAGCTTTAGATAGCTAGATTCACTTCCTCCACACCGCCATATTTTCCGGCACTTCCTTATTTTTAACATTAAACATAAGTGTAGCTTTCTGAATATCTCTCCTTTCCTTAAGTGTTTGCCAACCAAGTTCTCTCAACAGGTCTCTTGATCGGATCTCGTATGATTTACCCGTAATTATTCTTGCCGCTCTGTTTTGCATTTTCTGCATATTATCAAGCAAGTAGCTACTACAATTATCCCAGACCATGCTACAATAATCAAAGTAAGGAAGAACCAATGACTTATATACTGTGATCAAAATTTCTTTTGGCACAACCTGCTTAAGTCGCCTTAGCATACCTAATCCTTTAGAAACTTTTTTTATTACATTACCAACATGCTCATTCCATAAAAGCTGGTCATCAACAACGATCCCCAAGGTTTTGCATTGTTTTACACATTTGATGTTTGTATCTGCTAGTTTTATTAAGGGATCCCGATCGATGCTATTTAGTTTACTTCTTGAGCCTATTATCATGTCAGTGTTTTCAATAATTTTTGTAATAGCAGGCTGAATTTCAAAAATAGGCGGCTGTGCTCAAAGTATCCAGGTGAAAGACAAATATAGATTTTGCAAATAAACAAATAAATAGGCGGCTGTGAAAGGCCTAATAGGCGGCGGTAAACCGCCGGTAACCGCCTTTTATTGAAAACACTGCATGTATTCTGTTTTATCTTTGTTTAGGGTCAATTTTTTGCTAATTAGCCATTGATGTACACATTCCAAATTTTTATTCAGATTTTCCTCTAATTCGTCAATCGATCTGGCTGTGGCAGTTAAATTAGTATCATCAGCAAACATGCTTGCCGAAGCACCATCCATGCATTTTGGCAAATCATTAATATAAACTAAAAATAATAGGGGCCCCAAATTCGACCCCTGTGGTACTCCACATGTTATAGCACATTGCCTCGACATTGCCTGATTACTTTTACATATTTGTTTTCTGTTACTCAAATACGATCTAAACCAATCCAATGTTAATCCGTGAATTCCATAAATTGATAATTTTTTAATCAAAATATCATGATCTACACAATCAAATGCTTTCTTCAAATCCAAAAATATAACTCCATTCAATAGCCCTTTATCCATGTTTATATACCAACTATTTGTAACTCCTAATAGGGATGTTAAAACCTGCTTGCTGTTTTGTTAGAATGTTGTTGTTTTCTAGATATGCAGAAAGTTGTTGAAATATTAATTTTTCGAAAACTTTTGTGATTACTGACAAAATGGATATTAATTATTGCAGTCATTTCTATTTCCTGTTTTATAAATTGGTGAGACTATTGCAATTTTCAAATCATCTGGAAAAATACCAGTACTGATTGATTTGTTAAAGATTTGAGTCAGAGAAGCAACGATTTCTTCCGCTGCATCTTTTATTAACTTAGGAGGAATCCTATCGTGTCCAGTGGATTTCGATGCTTTAATACTTATTTTCATCATATCATGTTCATTTACTGTCTCTAATTGAAATTCAGTGTCTTGAACAGATACGTAGCTATCAGCTGGTTTTGATAAATTAGAAATACTTTTAGCTAAATCCCAATTTTCGAAAAGTGATCATTGAGGTGTTTGCTATATCTCGTGCATCGGTGATAGTTGTATCATTTATGATCAATTCCTTGATGTCTGTCGTCTTAGATTTTTATTGACTACCTTGTTAATCGTTTTCCACATTTCTTTTTTGGAAGTGTCTTTGAAACATTTCAAGTAATATTTTGTCTTAGTTGATTTAATCTTTCTGGAGAGTGCATTTCTAGCCTGTTTATATGCTTGGTGAATGCTGGGAGCCTGTCTGAACAGCTTTCTTTTAAGATAATCTCGATGTCGCATATGTTTCATTATGTCATCAGTAAGCCATGGCGTATATTCACTTCTTACCCTCCTGGTTATTGGACTATCAGCCACCATTAAAAATTTTGTTTTCCAATCATGCCAAAGATCATTCGGATTTTCATTATTAAAAACACTGGTTGAAAATATATCTTTTAAATCAGACTTGAATAATGGAATGTTGTAATACTTATATTGTCTAGTATTGACCATTTTTGGTGGTCTACGTGGTACAGAAATTTTCCTATGCACATAGACCATACTGTGATCACTGATTCCTACATGTTCTACCCCAGATTTTATAATCAAGTCAGGTTTATTGCTGAATACTAAATCAATTAAGCTTTTTGTGTTACTGGTAACCCGTGTTGGGCTTTCTATAAGTTGTTCAAGTTGATACATTTCTGACAGCTCAACCAGTCTATTAGTGTGTGGTTGTTTAGTCACAGTTGAAATCACCAATATAAATTGATTCTTTATTTTCCGCATCCATTCTTTGGATGCATAATTCATAATCATCAAATGCTTGAATTGGGGTATTGTAACTACTATGGGTTCAGACCGGGCGAACCCGGGGGGCATCCAACCCAAAGGGGGGCCCCCAGGCAGCCAAGCTCAGACTGTAGAGAAAAAACAAATTGACAGGGAAGACTCTGAGAAACGAAAAATGCATGAACGCAACAACAAAATATATATTCTTTCTTGATATATTAAAATGTCGTTTTCTGACCGTCAGAATTCTGTAAAATCTTCCTCCAAAGTCCAGGAAATGGCATTTCAGAGACTCTAGATTTAAAAATATTCCGGGGGGGCATGCCTCAGAACCCTCCTAGAATGCTTGTGCCTTCAGCGCGAGCTTGGGCCTTCGGCACTCATACTAGGGGAGCCCCCTGATATAACGTTACGCCACTGCTGATATTATAACATTCACTATTGGTAATTGGTCTGTCACTTTTTCTTAATAAAGTTTGAGAATATTCTATTTTTCTTTCCAGCCTAAAGCGCGGGGCCCCTTGAAGGCAGGAGCCATGGCATATGTCGCTTCTGCCATATGGTTAATCTGACCCTGGATGACGCCAATCATGCCATGACAGTGACGAAAGACAAAAGAGTGAAGCATTGTCAAGTCTAGACATCTTTAAATATATTTACAGACTGTGGCCTAAATTTAACCGCGTTAGAGTTAAATGGCTCCAGGCAACCTCATTTCTCAATATTTCGTGGTAAAAACTTAAAAGTATTGTACAATTAAGTGGCTGCTGCTTTCATATATGTTAACAAAACATCACAATCTGGAAAAGCTGTACCAAAAGCATATTTTAGATGCTCCCAAGATGTTGTATTTTGAAGAGAGAAATGTTAGTACTGCCTGCCAAAGTATTCTTTGGCACAATTTGTTGAACATTACAAATGTCTGGACCAGGTTTCATATTTTAGCATTCTTAGCTTTACCCAGTAGCATATACAGTAAATACCTGTAGCTCAAAAATTATCCAAATCCCAGATATTGTGGGATGTTACCAGAATCAGTTACCAGAATCTGAATCTACCTTATATGCTAGCGTCCTCTGCAGAGAACCATTAAAAAATGACGGAATTATGCAATATCTGGCAGAGCAAGTGGATGGTATTAACAGGGATTGTTCTCCCTCGCCTCCCCATATTACTTGCCCATGATGCCCTGCCATATTAAATAATCTGCAGATTGCCACAGATATGCTTGTAGAGGGTCGATATGTAAAATAATGCATCCTTTGGGCTTAAATAGTTGCTGATTGATCAGAACACATACAAACAAGCGAGATGTTATGTTCATTCTGTACAACCTATTGTGGAACCTCAAGGATGGATCTGCTATTCTGCTCAACTTACTTTTCATAGATGTTGTTCTTAATATTTTTCCAAAGAGAACCCCTTTATTTATAAAACCTGACTGGAACTTGCCATATGATTCAACATCTGCACATTCCTCTCTCAGAATACACATGTTTTGATGTTGATTGAATGACTTCTTGGGAAAATATATTTTACATTTGCTGCATTCAGTCCAGTCATCTTGTTTTTTACCAGACATCTTGATCTTCATAAGAAAATGTGTGATATGGCTGTGATATGGTTATTTTAAAATATGGATCACAGCCATTTTCTTACTTGCCTTCCTGAAAGTATGCAAATATTTTGCTACAGTAAACTTTGAAACAAAGCATGGTACGGGAAAGAAAATATGAATAAACTGAAAAGCTCTGAAAAGATGGAAATAGCTTGGAAATAGAAAATAAAATTTTGAAGAAAAACCGCTGCTCCGTATAGCCGCTGACGCGTAGCCGATACCATTCCGGTTATATCCGATTAACTGCCGATAGCCATAATTTTTTGTCGTACAATCTTCGTACAATCTTCGGCCACGCGCCATTTTTACGCGCCATCTTTGTTCTCCAGTCAAAAGGAGTTGAAGGCACGTGAAAAAATTTGAGAAAATTTCAGAAAAACAAACAAAATGCCGTTAGAAGAAAACGTCTCAAGCGAAAGCAGTGCTGAGTCAAGTGATGAACAGGTATAATTGAAGTCTAGGTGTTAGAAATCTCGTAGAATGAATAGGAGAAAATATATTTTGTATCAACACGAAACCAACTATTTATAAGCAAATGGCGACAATGTGCACGCATACGCGCCAAATTTTAATATAAAGTTATAAACAAAGGCCAATTTACTTTCCCAAACATCCAAATTTTCTGGAAACATCACTAAAATTGCTTCAAACAGTATTTTTAGGAATTTTTAAGAAAGCAACATCGGTAGTTTGTACATAGAACTTTGTATCTCCGTACTCGCCTGAGCAGTGAGCACTCGTCAATAGCAGAGTGCTATAATATTAAAGGAGACTATACAGCTGTCATTCAGATTGGCCAGTTTGCTTTTTTGATTGATTTGGAGTATAAGAGTATTCTTCAATGCATGTGAATTTCTGCGCTATAACATAGCTTGTTGTCACATGCTACATGAAATTTTGTAATTGCAGCATTGCACTGAAAATGTGAATCATTGTTGTGCTCTTGTGGACAAGATTATCCAATATTCAAAAAATGCTTCATTTCTTATCTTCCCACTATGTTTGAAAATCATTCATTTCATTACTTGTTTGCTACTTTTCAAATTTGTGACATCAAAGCCCCCTGGAAAATCTTTGCTCCAAAACTTTGAAATAAAGGTCCTTTCAAATTTGGTCAGACATTTCCCATTTGATTTCAATATGACTCATAGCCTTCCTAGTTGTGTAAAACCTGGGTAACATTAAATCATATGTTGTGCTAAACATTATTCATGGTCTGAAATTTGCAGTATCCCGATATACACAGGATACTAAAATTTGGTTTTGGATACCAAACTGTGAGATGATAATGTTAAATGTCTCCAGTGTCTTTGAATAGCTTTTGAACAGACAGGATACTTATTTAGATGGGCTGGTGATGCAAAGACTTATGGTAACCAGTATCCAGTGGGATACCATATTCTCAGGGGGATACTAAAATTTTGAATCCTGGTATCCTAGTTGGATACTGAAAATATATTCAAATTTCAAACCCTGACCATACAGTACAGTAATATTGCTTTTAAATTTGTAAATTGTGTAATAGAATAAATAAATGTAAATGTCATTATCTAAATATTGAAATATAGAAACTACAAACCCAATGCATAAAATTAAATTAAATGGGACAAAATATTTAAGTTCTGCGTACTTTGCAAGATACTTAGATCTAGCCTTTAATGAATCCAGTCTTTGAAAGAGATTATGTGGAGCTTCGGGCAACACAGCCTAAACCAAACTGAATTACAGTTTTTCCTACCAGTTGCCCGATTGGTCGGACATGATATCAGAAAATCTGTAATTTAGTTCAGTTGAGGCTCTGTTGCCCCAAGCTCCACATAATCTTTTTGCAGTCATGTTTGCAATACTTTCCTTAGCTATTTTCACTGGATGTCAGCAATCTGCATGTTTTTATAGAACCAAAAAATGTTCTGGTTTTCCAAAAAATGGAAAAGATCTGGACATAATTTACCAATTTACATGAGGAAACAGTCAGATTTAGTATCCCAATATCCACAGGATATGAAAATTTTGTTTTGGATACTAAACCGTGAATGACTTGTATCCAGACTAGATACTACAAAATTTCAAACATTAGTATAACATTAAAGGTGATGTAAAGTCCGATGTAAACAAACCGGCAACGTCCGTTTGTTTACATTTTAAACACGCTATATTTAAAAAATGATGATGTGTTCTGGTTTGCTGGTCTGAATTTTAGTCGAAACAACGCGAAATTTGGGCATTGTTTACATCGCGGAACCTCCCTTAGCACATGCGCAGAACAGACTTTTACATGGTCTTTAAATGTCTCCGTGTCAACATTCAAGATAAGTATATAGAAGTTTGCTGAAGGTCTATATTCATCTTATTGTATTAAATTCATGATACCAACTTGTTTACTGTCTAGTTGTTGACTGTTGTGTCTCCTGTTGTTATTGTAATTGTCACTTGTATCAGTGAGATATGAGTCAGGGATACCAAAATGGGATGCCATTATTCAGATGAGTCAGGGATGCCAAAACTTACGGTAACCAATATTTAGTGGTATACCAGATTCTCGGGGGGGGGGGGGGGGTGATACTAAAACTTTATTCAATTTGGATACTGAAAATAATCCGAATTTCAGACCCAGCTTATCCCCCAGACGAAGGGTGCGAAACGTTGAAGTTCTTGTTATATTGTTAGGTACTTTGATCCTACTCACCCTCAAGCAAATGATTTTTTCCACTCTTTTGCCTACCATATCGTGTGTAGACAGCCACCAGCTGAATTTATCATACATTTTCCTTGTTTCAATTAGACTTGTGTAAAATATACCAAATAGTTACAGGCCTCACAATTTTTGACAGCAAACTAAAGGCAATTACCACAGGTAATGTCCTTGACAAAGAAATTGCCAAGGATCGTCCAACATCTCACTGCAACATGCAAGAGTTTGGGTTTGGCTGATGTGATATTAAAAAAAATCAAATATAAAAAAAGTATTGCTAATATGAACTATATTGATATGACTCAAATTAGAAAACCTAATTTTACGCTTGTGAAAAGCTATGCTGCAAAGTTCAGAACTAGCTATTTAAATGTAAACAAATGCGTGATTTTAAGTACCTTCAGTCCACATAGAGTAATTATTTAAAATTTTATACATTCTATGAACTGTATGAAAAGAAAATTAAAATATACAGTCTACACAGTTATATAAAAGCATCAAAAGAGTAAAAGTAATAAAAAAACGTTTTAAAAATTTTGTGCGAGAAACAATAACATGGATTCTCTTTTCCATTACTATTTGTCTGGCTTTTCTGAATAATCTTTCAGTTGGTGCACTGCTTGCTGGAATCGCCAGATATTGATTGTCAGACATACTGTGAAAGGATGCCATCATACAAAATAATACATTTTAAGTTTAAGAAGTAAGATTGGGTGATCAACAAGATCAAAAGCCTTTTTGAAATCAATAAGAAGTCCATTCAATTTTTTGTTATCAATATTAATAGTTAGAATTTTATCAGTAAGATTAGTGATTGCTAGTTTGCATGAGCGAGATGTCCTAAACCCAAATTGATTTTCAACAAGAAGACTGTGTTGAGTTAAAAAATTATAGAATGAAATGTGAACACGACGTTCAAGAATCTTAGAGATAATGGCCAAAACAGAGATAGGATGAAAGTTGGAGCGGTCAAATAGCGAACCCGATTTAAAAAGAGGAGATACCTTTGCAATTTTCCATAGGTCAGGAAAACTAGCCGAATTAGTACTGAGATTATATATCTTCGTCAGGATAGGTGAAATAGCTGGAGCCGCTATTTTGAGAAAGTAACCACTTGAAGGAGCAATGTTGCGAATTATTTTCCAGAGATTTTTAGAATTAGTATAGAACGAGCGTTTAGCGTCTCTAGTTAAATGTACTACAGGATTTCGTGCAGTTTTATAATTTTGCCAAGATAGAGGAGTGTTTGTAGAGATAGCGCACTGATGTAAATATTATTAGAGAACCATTCAGGCTGACTGAGTCTTTTGACACGCTTCCTTTTCAACGGTGCATGGTTATTGAGAACTTCATTAAATAGAGAATACCAATGTTCAACAGCTTCATTGACATCTGTGAACATATCTAAAGTATTCCAAGGTAGATTGTTTAAATCAGCAACAAAATCGTTTGCAGAAAAGTTCTTTAGTGAACGATAAGAGATGTACTGATGCCCAGGTGATTTTGACCAGTTTCCTCCGGTAGCCCAATTGATAAAGATTGGTAAATGATCACTTATATAAAGGTTGAAGCATGCGTTGATATGAATGGATTAACTTCGATAATGGTGGTTGTGTTATTGGTATGTTCGAAATTATTGTGTCAGGATGCGATAGGAAGTGTCAATGTTTGGGAAATTAGGATATGTTTAAGTTTAAGGAAGATATTTGAAATGTAATTCCGAACACTCCTATACCACCACCATGAATGCACCATCAGCGAAGCTAATCCATTCTTGACAACGCATCCTCAGCCACCAATAGGGGTGCACTGAGACCCTTATTTTTTAGGGTTCCAACAGATGAAAAAAGCATTACCGGAACCGAAACTGTCATTTGAAAAAAAATAATATAAAGTTCATTTACTGTTGAATGTCGACCAAATATTTAAACAGATCACATTACTGACATCATTACATAGACATACTACCATAGACATATATTCCAACTTTTAAGGTATGTCCTTTTCGTTTTAAACTGTATGCCTGTCCTTTTCGTTTTAAACTGTATGCCTGTCCTTTTCGTTTTAAACTGTATGCCTGTCCTTTACGTTTTAAACTGTATGCCTGTCCTTTTCGTTTTAAACTGTATGCCTGTCCTTTACGTTTTAAACTGTATGCCTGTCCTTTACGTTTTAAACTGTATACCTGTCCTTTTCGTTTTAAACTGTATGCCTGTCCTTTACGTTTTAAACTGTATGCCTGTCCTTTTCGTTTTAAACTGTATGCCTGCATGTCCTTTACGTTTTAAACTGTATGCCTGTCCTTTACGTTTTAAACTGTATGCCTGTCCTTTTCGTTTTAAACTGTATGCCTGTCCTTTACGTTTTAAACTGTATGCCTGTCCTTTTCGTTTTAAACTGTATGCCTGTCCTTTACGTTTTAAACTGTATGCCTGTCCTTTTCGTTTTAAACTGTATGCCTGTCCTTTACGTTTTAAACTGTATGCCTGTCCTTTTCGTTTTAAACTGTATGCCTGTCCTTTACGTTTTAAACTGTATGCCTGTCCTTTACGTTTTAAACTGTATACCTGTCCTTTACGTTTTAAACTGTATACCTGTCCTTTACGTTTTAAACTGTATGCCTGTCCTTTACGTTTTAAACTGTATGCCTGTCCTTTACGTTTTAAGCTGTATGCCTGTCCTTTACGTTTTAAACTGTATGCCTGTCCTTTTCGTTTTAAACTGTATGCCTGTCCTTTACGTTTTAAACTGTATGCCTGTCCTTTACGTTTTAAACTGTATGCCTGTCCTTTACGTTTTAAACTGTATGCCTGTCCTTTTCGTTTTAAACTGTATGCCTGTCCTTTACGTTTTAAACTGTATGCCTGTCCTTTACGTTTTAAACTGTATGCCTGTCCTTTTCGTTTTAAACTGTACATGGTAAAGCCTGGTTTCCATTTAGTCGTAACGGTCGCGAACATATCAGAGTGTCGATATATCTCTACAATCAGAAAGGACTGATTTGCATTCAGCATAATTCAGCATACATACTATTTCACAACGTCGAACTTGACTTGTTCACGACAGTTGTGATTAAATGGAAACCAGGCTTTAAACAAACTCAGTTCCGACCAGCACTTAAAATATTGGTTCCAGTGCACCTCTAGCCACCAATGAGATAACCAACTCATACGTTCTGAAAAAGCCCTGAAGCAGTGGGAGTTGAGAGCGTATATAATGATTGTATTTCAATCCAGAGAACCATTGCAAAATATTATGCCTGGATTACAAATTTAAATGTGTATGTATACGTGAAGAGTACTGGTATAATCTAATTCCTACGTATTTTAGTCAGTGGACAAGAATGATGAAACGTTTGGTGAAAAAGCAAGCACGTCAAAAACTGGTAGAAAAGCACAAGTAGCACCAGCAGCAGCGAAGGGTTATGAAGAAAAAATTGTAAGTCTTCTAATAATTACGAATATAAAAGATATAGTACGTCATGCTGTGTTTTTGAAAATGTTCTTATTACTCTCATTAACAACGTTACGGTCAATGCAGCCCTGATTCAACATCAAAACATGTAATGATTTGGTAAATGTATAAGTGATATGATATACATGTACACACGCTTTTGTATATCACGAGTGGTTAATTCAAAGCCTCTATAGACCTGTACAATTTCGAATGACCATACTGATATCCATCATTTGAGATTGATCTAAGGTAATTTGATAATCTTGCTGACATGTTTGCAATTTGTAGGAAAAAGATCGTGCGACGAGGTTCAATTTCCTTCTAGCCAAGACAGAGATATTTTCTCACTTCATGAACCCTACAAGTGGGAAAAAACCAAAAAGTCCTCTAAAGATGAAGGCACCAGGCTTTCCCTCTCCTGAAAGAAAGACATCTGATGCTGGAGAGTAAGTAGATATATAACTGAATAGTAGTTTAGATTTGATATTGTAGCAATTATGTAGCGTACTCAGTTATATAGATACATAAACGCCTTGCGTGATGACGTCACGTTACTTTGTCAGAAAAGTTAACTAGAGTACATACGAAGTTAAGGCTCTTTTCCACTCATCGCAAAACCAACTCGCAAGCCCGCTGCGAGTGCTTGCATCTAATTAAAATTAACTATCGAGCATTTTGATTGGATAAAAGTACTCGCAGCGAGCTTGCAAGTTGGTTTTTGCGATGAGTGGAAAAGAGCCTTTAGAATACTTAATAGCAAATACAAATACAGTATGTTACGAAGTTAGAACACTTAATAACAAATACAAATACGGTATGTTTAAGTAATGCTCGTGATGACGTGATCATAAGTCACTGTCCAATCAAGTTTGTGACACCGTTTTAAAACGTTGACGTTTTAGGGCCTGCCTTTGTCAGAAAGCCAACTAACTACTACTAGGCTAGTAACTTCCTGACCAAGGGCCTTTGCTCGAAACGTCACACTGTTCGTAATCATCATTGTCATGTTTGTTGTGACAAGTCCTCAACCTCGTACCCAGGCTCTCTGCTTTACGCCCCTGACAAGTCCTGTGTTTATCTTGTAGTCATCGTCACCGTCATACTGAGCAGGAAGAGGATGCTGAACTGCTGGAACAATCTAAGCATCAGAAAGCCATTGTCCACTTTGAACAGTCACCTTCATGTAAGTAGTATACTCATGTCAAATACATCCCAAAATCTTTTTCTCAATCTTTCTCAAAACAGGTGTCAAAAGAAGTACTACTGTACAGTATGTGCACAGTGGCCCAAGCTCTGTGTGTGGTTTAGAAATCAAATTGATCACAGGTTCAATTCCTGCCAGGGACGTATAGTTGCATTTTTCGCAGCTGTTCCTGGTTAGGTCTAATAAATGTATATAATTTACACTCAATAATTTTCCATCTACAAAACCCTTCAATTATTATTCTATCGAGTGAGATGCCAACAAAATCTAGATATTGATCAAAATATTGTTGGACTTACTTGTTTAATATAACATTTACTCACTCCCGTCAGTTTTCAGGTCATTCCGTTGAACCTGTCTAATATTGACCCACCTTGATTGTAAATCATTTGTTTAATCATTGTAAATCATTTGACAATATGCATCATTTGACCACATTTTTGACGGCATTTACAATAATGAATTTCCCCATTTAACGTATCGTTATCCCCCCCCGCAATGTTTGCCCCCCATTGGCGACAGCCCGAAAAAAAATTAGGTATTATTTCTTTGATTATTTGTCGATATCTAAACCACGCAGAGCTTGGACCGGCTGTACCATGTGTGCAGATTTGAGATCACAAAGCGTCTTGTTGGTGTGGCAAGACTCTGATCATATCTGAAATTTCAACAACAAAAGCCTAATAAAACACCTCCTTGTCTATACAGTAATATTATCTGAAGAATGAAAAATTGTACGTTATATGGACAGCTATTTCTATTCAACGTACGCAATCTCTGGTGTCTGATTAAAATAGAAGAATATGTTACGCAGTAGTTGAGTTGAAAGCCTGCAGTTCAAAAGTATCAGATAGATTGTTATATAAATTTAAATAATTTCAAGTTATTAAGAATGGTGAGATGAGAGATTATCAGATCCGTGGCTTGAATTGGATGATATCCTTGTTTGAAAATGGCATTAATGGAATTCTTGCTGATGAAATGGTACTGAAATCAATATTATGTTTTTATAAAAATAGGTACGCACTGTGTACATGTGGCTAAATGACGACCGGGGTTTTTGGTAAACTTGGTCATATATGAAATGAGATTGAAAATAATATTTGATCAACAATAAAACTAGACTTCTATAATTCTTATAATCCCTACAGTATAACTTGACAAGCCCGCAATTGTTGGCCCTCGCAGCCCCCAGAATAGTTACACTCTGTTAAGGTATTATGAGCATAACCCCAGTTTTACTTCCCCCACGTTTTCCTTACTTATTATACCCAAAAGGCAGCGAAGAAATGAAAGAATTAATTTTGGCGGAATGAAACGCAGTCATGCTCTCCGTTTTTCTACGAGCACCATTCTACATAACATGGCTCTGTGTTCGCGAGATTGCGTTGCAAGTTGCAGGAGAAATTCCCCCGTTGTGCTGCTATACTTCATGTTTAAGCTGCCTGGCTAGTAAGTTTATTAAGCCGAAGACTACAGCGGACTGGAATCTAGCAAATATGCTTCGCAAATTGCATGTCGCATGACTTAAGTAAAACCTGGTTTACACCATAAGCGTTTCTGTGATCATATGCAGTGATGTAAAGTAAAGAGGTTTACAGTGTCACACACTTTATCAAGATTTAGATAACAAGATTATTCAAGATTATTCTACAAGCCTAACATGCTTATCTAACTTGCTTATACCAGCAGTCTAAGAGGGTCCTCTATATAGTTAGCAATGTCACGGTTTTGACGTCGACTCGAGTGGTCCATAGCAGTGGCGCACTCTAGGGGGGGGGGGGGAGGCGAAGGGGGCAGTGATGTAGAAAAAAAATGGGGTAGCAGGGCCAGTCGTAAATATAGAGGGGTCATTGATGCATAGTATCGACGTGCACATCTAAGCGGTCCCGGGGCATTCAGTGAGCCCCATTTATATCCACACATATATAGAGTTTACTGGGGCGTACTCCATGAGTCCCCAAATGTATCTCTGAAAAAATCTGCTATTTACAGCCATTTGGGAAGCTTCTTCATGAAACAGGTTAAAAATGATAATTTTCACAAACAATGGTTTATAGTTTGATAAAGAAATTATATGTCCAACCAAACACTATGTCTGGAACAACACATATACGGCGACTAAGAATGAAAATATTTGAGAGAAAGCAATTAATGTACAGCATTGGCTAGGCTCATTGTCATCATTACACTCTGGGAACTATTGGGGATAACTTTTCCTATAACTATATTTATAAAGTCACATTGTAGCCTATATCAATAACTTTTAGGATCAATAGGATGTTGAGATATTTGGGAGCCAGTAGCTTTGTTCTCTTATTCAGTTTGTTTAAGCAACAGGATTGATCAGATTTCTTACAGAGACATTACTCCGACACAAATCTTTTACATTACTATTACACCTGAATCTCCTACAAATTGGCGCAGTTTAATGCCGGTCCAAGAACGTATATAACACAACCGGGCCAGTGGCCCGTTGCCCGACTATTAAATACATCCCCCCCCCTCCCACGCCAATAATTTCTCAAAGCCTTTGAATGATATCTGATTAACTGTGTAACAAAACTGTATCAATGATTTTACAACCATGAAAGCCTTGATAGGCTATAATTTAAGTAAATTTGCATGAAATTTAAGCGAAAAAGGTTTTAAGAATTAAGATTTTCAGCAAAAAAAGGGTGGTTATAAGTTAGCACCCCCAACATTTCGCGAAGTGTCCGCCACTGGTCCATAGAGAAGACTACTGTGAAATGTGTCTTCGCTTGTATGAAAATATTCACTGAGATAAGCCACGAATTCATCACGAGAGATCGTTCTATCTTTATCTGGCGTGCTCCACAGGGATGCCCATAGCCCCGTAACGCATTTCCCACTCTTTGAAAGATATACTTCCACTGCTGTCTGTATCGATAATGCGAAATATTTTGTCGAAAACATCATTCGCAAAGCTTCCGTGGTTCTCCACGTTATCAATCCAATAATATACTATCTGGTCGTAAGTCAGCCACTTCGTGTGATCAGTAAGGCCACACATACCGTATATGGCTTCAGCCAGTTTTTGTTTGTATTCTTGTGGCATGTCCATATCATCCTTGCTGACCATAAGGTCCTAATCAGCGCGAGTAACTTTGCCATCCTTGTCGACATCTTGAACTTCAGCAGCACGAAAAAGTTTCTTTAGGTGATACTCATTATTTCTTAGCTCATGCACCCATAATTATAGCAAGGTCTTGCAGAGCCTGGTATACTAAATGAGAGATGAGATCTTGTTGTTCAGATACAATGTCACTGTAAGATAAAGATCACGTGCTACAACAGCTTTCTTTTTCATTTTCCGAATTTTTGTTGCAATGCATTAGTTTTCCCTGAGTGCTCGCGAAACAAAAAGCTTAAGGAAGCATTAGAAAATGCTTCCTTATATGGATGTTAACGGCGCTGGTGTACTATATAGGCACAAATGTAATGCATTGATTTAATGAAATTATTTTCGTAAACGCCAGCGCTAAAGTCTATTTCGCTTTTGTTTCGTGAGCACTGAGAAATAACTGATGTATTGGCACAACAATTCCCCGCTGCGTTATAGTCTTGAACAACAAAAACGAACTTTTCTACTTTAAATTTATGCCACGCGCACTCTCGCCCGCAAATCCTCCCCCGAAAAACCGGCTGCTACGCAGGCTAAAATGAATGAAACTATATTAGATGATGCTACTCCGAGTGGCTCCACAGTCCACATTTAGCCTGAATTTCAGACGGCCACTGTTGAGATGTCCACAGTCTGAAATTCAGGCTACTCCACACTGAGCAAGCTGAAAATTGCTTGACCGCGGTGAGAATAGAACCCGCGACCTTTTGTTTGCTAGTCTAACGCTCTACCAACTGAACTACGAAGTCAAGTCGGTTCGAGTAATTGGTCTTTCGGAATTGAGTCTATCTAGTTCCTTCGATATCAGTATAAATCTTACGATTTTAATTAATGATTGTGGGATTAGAACTCGGATAAATTATATTAAATGAAACTAGTTTATCCATATTTAGGTTAGTGACTTCTGCCAATGCAGACTTTGATATAGCAATATTCTTGCATGGATTTAATAAAATCATAACCCTATTTTTTCCAATTTTCTTAAAGGCTATTAAGTTGCAATATATTCTGTTATAATATATAAGCTATAATGCAAAAGCTCACTTCCCTTGTGGTCGTTTGAGCACTCTGGCCCCAAGACACTTCACGCATGTCTGGATGCGCATGTGTCTGAGTATTGTACCACATGCGCTTGGTGAGAGCAAGAGCATGGTGTATAAATACGAAGTCACTCGCATCTAGACTGCGTTACAAGCTGCACTGACGAGCCGTTGAACGGCGAAACATGCATGTCTGCAGATTTGACTATATATTCTGTTATATATTTTAAGTTATAAATATTCTGGAAATATTGAGGAGCGCTTAAAAGCTATATGTATAAAAGAGGCTTTAAAGAAGGGTAAATATCGTCTTAATGTGAAAAAGCTAAGAGTAAGATAAAGAAGAGGTTTATTGTTTTTAAAAAAAATGGCAACGGAGATAAACGGAGATTTTTCAATCTTCGGATAAGATAAAGGAATTATTGGGCGATAAACAGCTTAGTTACGTATAGTATATATAAGGACATGCCATTGAATTTGATTTCATCCTTGATAAAGGGGCTTGCCTCGAAACGTAGGAAGATGAATAAAATGTTGTAACATTGACATTTTCACATAAATTTGCTTACCGCTGAACGTAATGACAAAAATTTCTTCTTTCATTCGGTGTTAAATTGTCTGGTGTAAAATCAGTCGAAAAACTTCCGAAACAATTGTTTAATAACAACAACACAGAATTGATGAATGTTGACGATTGATCTCTATGTATTACTGGACTATTTAACGAAAATCCGGGTAGATAGACTTACAACGCGTATTAGTGTACGATAGTAGCGAGTTTACGATTGACGACGCGGTGTGCGAAGACGCCGCAAGAGGACTGAAGAGTAGTGCGTTTGGGGTGTCTTCACTTTTTCCCGCGGCGTCTTATTGCACTACGAAACGCAATTTTTCCAATTCTACGTCGTGTTGACAACGTAGTATGTTTTAAGGTGAGTTTTCATATTTTTCTTTTTGGTTCTACGGCGTCACACCGCGTCGTCAATCGTAAACTCGCTAATGGCTAGCCGCTGACAAAATTTCCAAACAAAATGTCGATGCTATAGGCATGAGCAAAATTTCAGTACGACAGTAGTCTTACTGACTAATTTTGATATCCATCTCACCTGTCAACCCCTGTTTTAAAAGTTGTTTTGCTAGTGTTCTAGTTGTTAAGCCTCTTACAGACGAGCAAGTTTTCTATGACAAGTTTTTATATGACAAGTTTTATTTGCCAATTGTACGTGTGTACGTACAACAAATTTTCTATGACAAGTTTGTGGTTTTCTGAACGCCATGATAGCTAATACAACAATAGATTGCTGACCAACCGCTCCTAAGTGCTCAAATTACTTTGACAAGTTTTCCTTGTTGACCCATACAGACGAGCAAAATTTGTACTTTGGCAATTTTTTCTATGACAAGTACACTTGTTCAAAAGCTAGCATGTTAGCTTTTGAACAAGTGTACTTGTCATAGAAAAAATTGCCAAAGTTGCGTATACAGATGAGCAAATAAAACTTGTCATATAAAAACTTGTCATAGAAAACTTGCTCGTCTTTTATAGTAACAAAGAAGTTCAAATCTTAAAAACGGTTTAACGTCAAAAGTGCCGAAAATGAACAGCGAAATATTTCAGAGGGCAGGGAATTTTTTCAGTGGAACCCTTAGTAATAGCCAATGGCATTCGTCAGTTTTATGTCCTTCTGTCTCGTGCAATTTTGAAGGAGTCGCCCTTGCATGGTTTTTTCACATTACACTGTAAACCCTGCTATTACCTACATTAATGAATCGTTTTGTGAATATTTAGGGTTTGGGAAAGACTCTTCAGACCATTTCATTGCTTGGATACTTGAAAGTATTTCGTGATGCTGCTGGTCCACATTTAGTTATTGTCCCGAAATCAACATTGGCTAATTGGATGACAGAGTTTAAGCGATGGTGTCCAACTATGAATGCAGTCTGTCTCATAGGATCTCGCGATGAAAGAGTAAGTTTTGAAAATATTCTTAAGTCTGTTAAGCTATTCATTTCATGCCTTATATTATTCACTCGTATAAAGTATATGGTCAGAGTGCAAGTTATATCTAAGCCCCTGTAACTAGATTTACATAAATATAGCTACACTAAAGTAAATAAATATAGCTACACTAAGTACAGTTAATGGGTAATTAAGCCTGCCGCACACGAAAGCTCTTGGCTGATACCTCGCGCGGCCGTCATACTTGCTCTCTCGTGTTCACATTCTTTTGCTGAGAATTTTACCTCGCGAGGCCGTTTGATCCGTCACACTAGCTCTCTCGTGTGCGCATGGTTTTTGCTGAGAATTTTACTTCGCGAGGCCGTTTGATCAGTCACACTAGCTCTCTCGTGTGCGCATGGTTTTTGCTGAGAATTTTACCTCGCGAGGCCGTATAATCAGCCACACTAGCTCTCTCGTGTGCACATTCTTTTGCTGAGAATTTTACCTCGCGAGACCGTTTGATCAGTCACGCTAGCTCTCTCGTGTTCACATTCTTTTGCTGAGAATTTTACCTCGCGAGGCCGTTTGATCAGTCACACTAGAATTTTACCTCGCGCGGCCGTTTGACCAGTCACGCTAGCTCTCTCGTGTTCACATTCTTTTGCTAAGAATTTTACCTCGCGAGACCGTTTGATCAGTCACACTAGCTCTCTCGTGTTCACATTCTTTTGCTGAGAATTTTACCTCGCGAGGCCGTCTGATCAGTCACACTAGCTCTCTCGTGTGCACATTCTTTTGCTGAGAATTTTACCTCGCGAGGCCGTCTGATCAGTCACACTAGCACAGAATAGGAAATGACCAGAAGGGCCACTCCGCAGTGCAACGTGACCCCCTATTTTTATGCAGGTTTCTGGCCAGAATAATGGCGGACCAGCCAGTTCAGCGTGTTTATTGGGCAGAAAATGCAATTGACTTGCTAGAATCATGGTAATGAACATGCGTAATGCGACATGCGCAGGGTCAAAAACTTCAAAGGTTCCGCCTCAAGTGGCCCTTCTAGTCATTTCCTATTCTATGACACTAGCTCTCTCGTGTGCACAATCTTTTGCTGAGAATTTTACCTCGCGAGACCGTCTGATCTGTCACACTAGCTCTCTCGTGTGCACATTCTTTTGCTGATAATTTTACCTCGCGAGGCCGTCTGATCAGTCACACTAGCTCTCTCGTGTTCACATTCTTTTGCTGATAATTTTACCTCGCGAGGCCGTCTGATCAGTCACACTAGCTCTCTCGTGTTCACATTCTTTTGCTGATAATTTTACCTCGCGAGGCCGTCTGATCAGTCACACTAGCTCTCTCGTGTTCACATTCTTTTGCTAAGAATTTTACCTCGCGAGGTCGTGAGACAAAGATGTATCATATTTGATATGACAGTAACTTGCTAAGCTACGACCTCTCGTGGTGAGCTCAGCCAAGAGCTCTCGTGTGCGACAGGCTTTAGAATATTTAATATCTCAAACGCGTGGCGTCAGTGTAGGTAGCGTCTACACACGATAAGCTGTGGGTCTTTGGGATCAAACTACCTGAAAAATTCAACAAGAACTTCGACGTTTCGAGCGAAGGCCCTTCGGGTAGTTTAATTCTAAAGACCCGCAGCTTATCGTTTAAAATGTTTTGTTGCAGGTTGCGTTTATCAGAGATGTGATGTTACCAGGAGAGTGGGATGCATGTGTTACGTCATATGAGATGTGTATCAGAGAGAAAAGTGTTTTCAAGAAATTTTCATGGAGATACGTTGTCATTGATGAAGCTCACAGGATCAAAAATGAAAAATCGAAGGTTAGTATGCTACAAAAATGACCGTGAGTCTTATTACCTCGACTATATTTCAAAGCCTTAATTCTTCAGACCATCTCAAAAGTCGAAATATCACCTTAAAAATGTTGTCTTGATTTTAAATCGGAATTTGTTCTATTATATATTTTTTTCAAATTGCCGGCTAGAAATGGATTTTGCATGTCTACAACTACTGTTAGATTTTTTGTGGTAATACAAGCAGTAAGTACTCGAGAGAAATACCTGATCTAACTACGATATCAAGCCTACAACATCCGTATTACTACTGTTTGACCTGCCACAACTCAGATGGTAGGCTGAGGTAAACTGAAATACAAGTTGCTATATTAGGTAGTTGCTTCTCTACAAGTTTAAAGTTACTTCTAAATTTTAAACTGAGTTGTAGACGAATAACAAACTATCTATGCGTATACTACCTACAGTACGTACAAACTATCCACGACTCCACGTGTCCCAGAATAGTGATTCACCGATCTTACCATAATTAGAATTACCGACAGCTCAAAGGGGGGTCATTAGTCATTATCTTTACGATTCCGAATTCCGATTGTTACAACAATGACTCCATTCATTTTGCGCAGAAGCGTGATATAAATGGCTTCCTTAGCCAAAAACTTCTAACAGTAATACAGTTCCTTCACAATCCTCAATGCTAAATACATTTTAACCTAACCGTACTCATTAGAAGATTCTATAAAAAGCGAGTGAGTGGTAATTGGCAAATACCCACGCATATATCGTTTTAATTGAGGTTTTCTATATGATTAGGTTGCAGTATACGAGTTTATAAAATAACATGTTTACTACGCGAGCTATGATTGGTCAATACCCGTGCAGGATGAGACAATCATGCACGGGAAATTTTAGGCGCTTCGCGGGGTTTTTAAAATGTCCGTTGTTTCTTTGTCGTTATTTTATAAAATAGTTACCAAATGGTTTTCCATGCAGAATTGTGTGATCCTAACACTTGGGATGTTGCTCGACTTTCTGAAAGCTAAAAAATACTCGCCTATCGGCTCGTATTGTTTTACGCTTTCAGAACGTCTCGCAACATCCCGCGTGTTAGGATCACGCAATCCTGCACGGAAAACCATTTGGTAATCCTTTATTAATCTGGAAATACAGGAACTTTTACCGATTGCAGTTGCCAACGGACCAATAGTCGACCTGATTCAGATTATTAATCGTTCAATTACTATGCCAGTGTACATTCCGTAGAAAAGTGACCGAGTTCACCCCAGCCTATACATCCTGAGTAACTCAATGCTGCTGATATTTTGATCCTTGGGTTTTTTTAATAATATTATCTTTAAACAGATTTTCTTTCGTGTTTGAAAAAATCTATTTGAACATATTGTCATATTCTTATCTCTTATTAGTTATCCGAGATGGTGAGAGAAATCCGATCCCAAAATAGGTTATTACTGACAGGAACGCCATTACAGAACAACCTTCATGAACTTTGGGCATTGTTAAATTTTTTACTTCCGGATGTTTTTAGTTCAGCAGAGGTAAGATACTGTAATTGATGACTCGCGTTGTTTTGTTTAAAAAAGATATTTGTGTCACGCTCTTTCTCGTCAATTTGTAGGATTTCGATGCGTGGTTCAATTCCAATAATCTAGTTGAAGAAAAACAATTGGTTGACAGACTTCATTCGGTGCGTATATCATTATCAGCCTGTCATATGACCGCTTTTTGTTGGGATCTCACCCTCCAACTCGTTTAATCAATTAATGCGGGCAATGCTTTCTGGATTTTAGGAAAAGCGAAATTACATTCGGTAAGTTAGAGCGCAGGCCTATCTCTTGCGCCGCCTGGATACTTTTTAGCGCTGCCTTGTTACCCTCTAGCGCTTTTCTGAAAAAGCACGTGGGAAGGAGAAAGAAAGCACAACCAATGTGTTTCAGGTTCACTGCATATTCAGTTACTCTATAAGTAATATATGTTCCCTTCTGGTACTATCACGTGTCGAGAACTATAAAGCACCCTGAAATAAGATTACTGATTGAAAGATAAATGTTTAGGTTTTGAGACCGTTCTTGTTACGACGTTTGAAAGCTGATGTGGAGAAAGGACTTCTACCAAAGAAGGAGACAAAGATTTACGTTGGACTGACAAAAATGCAGAGATCTTGGTAAGAATGTTTGTAGTAATTTAAAGCCTTATTCTGGTGTGTTATATGAAGACGTGTTTTACACTGCAAGCATAGGTCTGGCTTTCGCCTAATTTGGCTTACTCTGATTGGCTAATAAACGGGACTTTTAAACTTGACACCGTGTGTAGTACCGTAAGCGTTTCTGTAACCCACCTATATATACTTAATAGCGTGGAAGAAACCTGCATGCTTCATTTCAGTAGCGGACACTATCTAGGCAACCCTTTAATACTCCCAAATGATTTCTAAAAGTGTTAGATCAATAAGCAGTACCTATCCCCAATGTCTTCTCAAGTGTTAAACTCTGAAAGCCAATTATTTTAACAAATGCTATGTTTTTGGTAAAAATAGTTCCACAGACTGTAAGTTGTTGCAAATCAACGTACCTTAATTCATACCAACTCCGCTCATCCCCCTTCTCAGCCCCCCCCCCCCCCCGAAAGATCGTATTATATACGCTATACGGTCTTACAGGATGTGCAGCTACAATATTCACCATTCGTGAAAAAGTCTTTATTTAACCCCTTAATTTACTATCTATATGTATATTCCTACTTTTAATGGTAATAATAATCAACATACTTTTTTAGGTATACGAATATTTTAATGAAAGACATTGATATCGTGAACGGAGCTGGCAAGACAGACAAAATGCGACTACTTAATATTCTGATGCAGCTAAGAAAATGTTGTAATCATCCTTATCTTTTTGATGGTGCAGAACCAGGTATTGCGTCAAATGAAAATATTTTTATGGTCGAATTCTAAAGCCTGGTTTCCATTTGGTCGTGATTTGCCGTGAACAAGTCATGTTCGACGATGGGAAATAGTCTGCATCTGTCTCGTCTTTTGTGTGCTGTATGTAAATCAGTACTTATACAGACTGTAGAGATATATTGACATTCTATTATCTTGATATGTCCACTACAGTTACGACTAAATGGAATCCAGGCTTAACGGACACTATATATTCTAGTTACGGACACCTCTAATACGCACAGTTTCCAATGTCGACAAATACATAATTCTCATTAGGTCTTATCGTTCCAGTTGCGATATAAAATGCAGTGAATTTCGAGAAAAAGATTCAAGTGTTACAGTATAAGAATTAAAGCCCATGCAGCATAATATTCTGAACAAAGGGTTTAGATAATTAAATAGATATTTTCTTATAAAAAGCCTTTTTTCAGAATTTATGGTCATTGAGTGAAAGCGACAGACCTAACTTGAAAGGCACACTTATTTCTGCTCGGGGTGCGTAATTTTAGTTTTCGCTGATTTTATATTTTCTTACTTGTAGGTCCACCATACACTACTGACCAGCATTTAGTGGATAACTCTGGCAAACTTCGTGTTCTTGATAAACTGTTACCTAAACTGCAAGAACAAGGTTCCCGTGTGCTGATATTTAGTCAAATGACTAGAGTATTGGATATTTTAGAAGATTATTGCTTATGGAAACAATATAACTATTGCCGTCTAGATGGTCAAACGCCACACGAAGAGAGACAAGAGTCCATTAATGATTACAATATGCCTAACAGTGAGAAGTTTATTTTTATGTTAAGCACACGAGCTGGAGGACTGGGTATTAATCTGGCGACGGCTGATATTGTTATCTTGTTTGATAGTGATTGGAACCCACAAGTTGACCTGCAAGCTATGGTACGTAGTGGTACTGATTTAAAACATTGGAATAACCAAGGGCTTTCAAAATTATATGTTACACAAGTTGCCTTGTTCTAATCTATACAGTAGATCGTTTTCACGATGGCGTCACACAGAATTGCGCCGATTAATCTGTACACCTACATGGCGGCCAAGAAGCAAGTGCTCAAACAAAAAAAAATTTTAAACCAAAAGTTTAAATTATTTTTAAGTTTGGATTACACATCACTTCTTTACTTTAATTTAACCAAGCATTTTAAAACCAAACTGCGTGTGTATAACATTGTATAGCATTGTTTAACAACCTTACAACCTTTGAAAATAATAATGACGTCAGCAATAATATTTGCCAAAACTCTGTAACTCAAGAAGAAATAATAGCATCGCCTTAAATTAGTGTAGAATTTTGTGACGTCATCGTAAGAACGATCTATTGTACGACACTTTCTAACATGTCTAAATCGAGTCAACTTTGAGTTTTTAAGCTTATCAAAAGGCATTGAACTGTAATATATTTCACGAAGCGTTCCCTAATTTTCATCATGGATCTAAAAAACACTATAGTTTAACAGAGCATGTTCATGTTAATGTTAATGTTAGTACAAACACGGAGCTTCAAATAGATCGGATGAATAGAACTGTAACTACAAGCGATGATAGTTTGCTATGTTTATATAGAGAATTGTGCTTGGGGCACGCTTTCCCCAATGTACTGTGCTTGCTTCGATCTTCCATGGAAGTTTGAAAACGCTTCGTGGGCCTGGTATTAAGCTTTTCGTTAATCCTATAATTCTTACATAATTATATAACCATGTAATATACTAATATTGTAGTTCATATTTCACGTAATAATTTTATACCAGGACCGTGCACATCGTATTGGTCAAAAGAAACAAGTCCAGATCTTTCGCTTCATTACGGAGAGTACTGTTGAAGAACGTATTGTTGAGAGAGCAGAAATGAAGTTACGTCTTGATAATGTCGTTATTCAACAAGGTATAGTTACCACGAACGCCTCCTTAAAGTTTTGTTTTAGCTCATATCTTGGATTTCTTCTTGAAACTCTCCCTAAGGCATTGTTTACCTCAATTTACCCCGACTCGTCGTCGTCGATTAGCTTGGTACTCGGAATTTTTCTGAACTACAGTTTGTACAATCAAAACAAACAATTATTAGCTGTCAAGCTGCAAACAAAAACACAACAACAAGCATTCATCTAGACGAGTGTTGCGTTCCAGTTTGCCGCTAAATATTGCGCCGTTCAGTGATATACAGTACATCATCGTTATGTGGTTTTATGTAGGTCGACTGGTTGATCCTAATCTAAAGGTTGGTAAACATGAAATGTTGAGTATGATTCGACATGGTGCTGACGAAGTTTTCGCTTCAAAAGATTGTGAACTAACTGATGAAGATATTGATGTGATCCTGAAGAGAGGTGCAGTCAAGGTAAGAATCAAAACTTGTTTTGTTGTTTCATATTGTTACCATCTGCTGAACTACCAAGTTCAGATGGTTTTGTACCTGAGATATAGCGGAAACATGTAGTGTTTCTAATGCTGAGTGCTTGAGTATTTGCATGCGTACGTTGGTCCTACAAACTGTGATGATTTAAAGTCTCTGAAAGATAGCTGATTAACTAACTAAGCGATAACAAGATTTTTTAAACCTCGTATCCTTTCAATAAAACAAATTAGCATTAGAAATTTGAGCCAAATAAGGATTGAAATTTGCAGAAACAAAAGGTCGGAATATGTTGGCAACCTAAACTCGCACCCCCGATATTTCGCGAAGTGTCCGCAGACTGTGTTGATCAATCGAATTATTGATTGTTTTATTGATTGGTTGATTTGATATATTATATTTTAATATCATTTTGTAGACTGCTGAATTAGAAGAAAAAATGAAACAGTTTGGTGAAAGTACAGCAAAGAAACTCACTTTTGACTCTGTTCCTGTCGAAAGTATATTTCATTTTGAAGGAGAAAATTATAAAGAAAAACAAAAGGTATATTGCTCTACAGTACATTGCCTATTGAGTCTTGTAGTTGAATGTATATGCTTTTAGTTAAACCCTTTTTAATTCTTTAAGTTTCCAGGCGTATCTCACTGGATTGAACCTCCAAAACGAGAGCGTAAAGCCAACTATGCAGTCGATGCTTACTTTAGGGAGGCTCTACGAATTACCGAACCCAAGGCTCCTAAGGTATTTATCTTGACTTTAAAAATAATAAATTAACCCAAAACCAGTTGGTGAAATAAGATTGATGGTTATACAGACAATGTGAGACATGTTATCTCACTTTTTCTTGTAAGGAATACATCTATGTGTTATGAAATTCAAAGTACTTTCTTTCGTTTTATCCTTTTGTTTCCTCTACTGAATATCAACATTTATTTTTTTATTTTTTGTGAGCGGGCGGTATCCTACGCTTTCCTGCAATTTGATTGGCTACGTGAGCGGGCGGTTTTTTACGATATCTGACCACGGTCAACGGTATCCTAAATTTCCGTATATTTTTCTGTTATAAGCGATAAAAAAATAAAAACGTTATTTACCGTTTAGGTCGGTCCGTACTGAAAAAATATTTTCCCTCGGTCTCAAAAACGGCCGTTTTTGAGACCTCTGGAAAATATTTTTTCAGTACGGACCTCCCATCCGGTAAATAACATATATATATATATATATTTATTGCAACTTTTCATTCAGGCTCCACGTCCACCGAAGCAGCCCAATGTACAGGATTATCAATTCTTTCCACCACGACTTTTCGAGTTATTGGACATGGAAATCTACGCTTTCAGAAAAAACATTGGTTATAAGGTATGCGTGTACGATACAGTCTAGCGAATTAACAAGCGTTAATTCGTCACGAAATTCAATTCCATTTCGCTCGATTGCGTTGTGTTGGTCTAGAAACTCGAAAACTTGTGTTTGAATCCCGACTTTTTCGTTTTCCTCTGCAATGTTTATATGAAAAAGATTTCATATCTCTGAGGATTATTCTGTAATAGATTTAGTATACGTGAAGAAACGTCGAGTTTTGCAGTCGGTTTCAATCATGAGCATAATCAAATTCACGAGCAGGGTTACAAACAAAGTCTCTGATTGGCTACTGGGGAAAAAGCACTAAAGCAGTCTGCCTAGAAGTGCTTACGTCACACAATTTTCAATCCATATATTATAAATATTACGTATACGCAATGCAATGTGGGATACATATAGGTCAGATATTCATTGTTTGACAGTGGCGTGACGTAAGGACTTCAAAGGTCAAATTACAAACCTGTTTGTGAATTGAAACTTTTGAAAGTTCGAAACGAAGTTCGGAACATTTTAGTGAAAAGTGAGTTGAAATCGACTCTAAGGTCTCGGTAATGAATACACCTCCACATTTCCTCCACCCACATTGTTATTCTATAGGTACCACGTGACCCTGAAGATCCGAATGGCGCTCAAAATCAGAAAGAAGCTCAAAGAATGATTGATGAAGCTGAACCTTTAACTGAAGAGGAAATTGCAGAAAAAGAGAGATTGTTGGAAGAGGTCAGTGGAGATTGTCAATCACTAACAAGAGAAGAGTTATCGGGGTTATAAGTTAAATCTTGTTGTAAAATACGTGATCGCTACGTCCAAAGACGTTGCCTAGAAGCGTGGCATATAAACATGAATCTCATGCTTTGAATAGAGATGACGGTAGCTATTTGCCACAAGAGTATCTCCACCCTGTTGGCTGATGACGTCATCCCTGGAGTATATACGGGGCTAAGATACGACTTCAGATCACCCCCGACACTAGGTCGGAGTGTCGAAACGTTGGGTCGTGAATGCAATTCGACCGGGCTTTGTATTTATATACTGAAACCAAGCGAGCGAAAACATGAATAATATTAAAAGGTTATGACATTGTATTACGAATATTCTCAAATAATTTTGCCGGTGTGTGTAATATATGTAAAGTATATAATATAGAAATGATATATGTAATTAAACATTGTCCATATTGTTGTGTTTCGTGCAGGGTTTTACGAACTGGTCAAAGCGAGATTTTAATCAATATATCAAGGCATGTGAAAAATACGGTCGAGATGATGTTGACAATATTGCGCATGATATTGAAGGAAAAACACCAGAGGAGGTACGTTGTTTGCATTTACCTTATTACAATCCAATATTTTGTGCGTCTTTTCTTTTCCATTTCTCTTTACCCACTACATTCTTGCAATTCATGCAAAAAAACAGAACTGTTCCCAACCATGGGAAAGGTTTTGAATTGTTTTATTCAACATATTAAAGCAGTTTCTACAATCTCGGCATAGATTATTTGAAAAAAATTATCTTGTAAACGTTTTTTTGACGAATTTGGATTTTGAATGTGATACATTTCTTTCTCCAGGGTTCTTATTAGAAACCAGTGACCGGCGAAGTTCGTCGTCTACTTCCCAAATGTTCGCCGTCTACTTTTAATAAAAATCTAAATCCATCTGTCAGTGCATTAACATACTTCATGAATAAAGTAAACAATCCAAAACTGAGATAAGAGTACTGATTGATATTTTGTGCATTTATAATTATATGCATTTTAAGAGAATTCATATTTAAATTTGTTCTTCAGAATTTCAAAATCAGAAATATAAAGAATCCAAAGATTCTAATACAGATAAAAAATATATATTTATTCAAACTCCTGAATGTGATGGTTTTTGCGCATTTTTATTTTACATGTTGAATTGACGTTTTATAATCCTGAGAATTCTGTAAAATCGTCTCCCAAAACACAAGAAATGGCATTTCAGGGACACTAGATTTCAATTTTTTTCCGGGGCCCCCTAAAGTTATAGCGCATACGGCGTTCGCCCATGGCCATGAACAATTCATATTCACCGTCTACTTTTTCTATTTCACCCGCTACGTCATATTCTAATGAGAACCCTGTCTTTCCCGTCTCAATGTCGGTCTACAATGTGGCATATTATGTACTATACAAGCCTGACCAACATTCTATTCAGAGGCAGAAGGGGGAGGGGGGGGGGGGATATTTGGATGATTATCTCAGAATGGTAGATTTGATCGTTTGAAAAGTGAGTAATCTACAAGATGTTTGAACATTTATGCCTGGATTGTATAGAACTAAAAAAATAGAGATACCCATTCCTATATATTTTGATAGCATAACTTCTTCATGATATCTATACTTGTGGTTTTTGAAATAATTCAGCCTAGCTAGTGCATTTAATGACTTCGTTTTCAATTCTGCAACTTCTATATAAGCATGCCCCCATACCCCCTAGTGGCCTCGTGCCTTCGGCACTTGATACCCATGTATTCCTGCTACTGGAATATAATGGGGGCCCCAAAAACCTTTTTGGTTTTGGCCGGCCCCTTTACGTTATGTCCTGACCACGCCCTTTCGTCAGTCAAAACGAACCCCTCACTGCACTCAAATTGTTCATGTGTTTCTTCGGTCTAAAACATCAATATATCATTCGTTAATATCTTGTGTAGGTGCGTGCTTACTATGAAGTATTTTGGGAGCGAAAGGAAGAACTGCAGGATTTGGAGAAGATAATGGCGCAGATTGAGAGGGGAGAGGCAAAAATACAAAGAAGAATTAGTATTAAGAAAGCACTCGATGCAAAGGTATAGAAACGTTTAAGCGTTTTTTTAACTGCATGGGTGCTGACATTTTCCTGTATCTTGACTGACAACTGACAAGATAACTTAACTAATAGCGGGCAATGAAACAGAAACGATGGAACGACAACTTAGCAGCAATTTGGAACTAACATCGTATAGCTGACAGCTGACAACTGATATCCTAACACCTCCATTAAGACCCCCCTTTCAAGTTGAACTGGGAATCGCAGTCTCAAGATTTTTGGTAATTTTTATCTTTAGATGGCAAGGTATCGTTCACCGTTCCATCAACTAAGAATAGCTTACGGTACAAATAAAGGAAAGAATTATACAGAAGAAGAAGACAGATTCTTGGTGAGTTTCACCACCGTTTAGCACGATTTAAGTTTTGTTTTGCTACTAGTCGCCTCCCTGAAAGACCAGACAGGTATAGCAGCGAAAGCAAATCTACAACCACTGCTTCCTACTGTACTGTGACCCAAATATTCAGCGGTGGTTGACAGTCATTCAAAATAATATCGTAATAATAATATGATGTGATGTAAATTGGGGAGCCCTAAATTTGCCCCCTTTACCTGATCGTGGAAGGCATCTTTGTTTACCATGTCTGTGAATGTAATACATGTATGTTATCAGTTGACGTTTAATTCTTCATGTAGATCTGTATGCTTCATAAACTTGGCTTGGAAAAAGAGAATTCATATGATGAACTGCGTATTGCATGTAGAAGTGCTCCACAATTTAGATTTGACTGGTTCTTAAAATCAAGAACCGCACAAGTGAGATGTTGGTCTGTGTAATAATGTACCCATATGACTGTAGAATATAGATAACAAAACCGAGATAGGACTTGAAGTTTTAGTTAAATGGTTGGCTTCATTTGAATCATGTTTTACAGATTCAAAATTTCCGTTGGGCCAACAAACCCCATGAGCGGAAGTAGAAAGTATGCTTTCTACGAATACCCAGTCTCACATGTCTCATAATACATGTCTTTTCGAAATACTTTATGAAATAAATTTCTCTTAATTAAATAGTGTATCAAAAAACCCAATAGACCCAACAAAACCACTATGGACCCAAAAACAATAGACCCAACAAAACCCTACGTACAAACCCAACAGTCTCAACAATTTACATGTACGCTTTTCGTAGCTCATTTATAACGCCTTTTGCTTATGATCTGTGTTGTATTTTTGTATAAAGGAACTTCAGCGACGTTGCAATACATTGATTACTTTAATTGAACGAGAAATGTTGGAGATTGAAGAAAAAGAGAAAAAAGAACGAAAGCGTGGTCAAAAACCTGGAAATGCCAAGGTAAGCAATGCTAGTAATTTACTTGCAGGTTTTTGCATGGCTATAAAATATAAGTGATTTGTTTTTTTTGTGAAGAACACCACCATCATTTATTCGACAAATCTTTCGGTATGTATTAAAGCCCGGGTCTTCGCTAATGTAAATAATACCTACATTACTCATCAGTATGTTATTTAATTGCACTGCTGAGCATCGTAAGCTTTGCCAATTAAACTGAATCTGTTTTACACAAAAATACTACCTGAAATCAATCGTGAGCAACGCTTTTCTGATAGATGAGGTCGAATAGAGCTTCCTAATAATTATGATACGATTATGGAATGATTATATCGTAAATCTTGAAATTCTCTTAAAACCAGGTCGCTGGTCTGATCAATCACGTTTTGTTAAGAAAACTTATCAATTATTTATGACTGTGAGGTGGTCATTGGACGATGCTGCCTAATCCTGCAGAACCACACAAGTTTGGTCCTTTCAATATATTACCGCCGTTATTTTAGTAGTGGAAACACCGCCTTTTTTGACAAAGCTCTCGATCCGTAAACCCAGATCATATATTATTTGGAGTAATGAAGATTCAGGCTTACGAATCAAACACTTTACCAGATAAGTAAACGTGATTCCACAAAACAAAACAATTATATTTACCGCCATGCTAACCTACAAGGAACTTATGACTGCTTTATTGATATATAATGTTCCATACCACGATGGTTGAAATGTTATGTGTGCCCTTTTACCTCGTTTTTTCACCTAAAATATTCTTGTTTAATACAGACTCCTCAACAAAAGCGAAAGGCTGATGGCACACCTGATGGGCGTGGCCGAAAGAAAAAGAAACAATGAAAGTGTCGCTCCATTTACATTTTGTTTAATGTTTATAATTTCATGTACATAGCTGTGATCGTTTTAGGACATGCTTCATAAAATTTTACACTCGATATACATATTAAAGTAAAAATATACAAGTAGTCGTGCATTCAATTCTTCTGTCATTATATTAGCATGAGTTTCAGTACAACGAAAATCTTTGGTATAAAACGATACAGTATGTTGCAAATAATAGTGCAGGAATCAGGCTTGGTGTTTCTGGAAGGACTAGTCGCTCCAAAATTGTCTATTATGCTGCGCATACTTTAAGCCTCCTCCGCAGGCAACTCGATGGCAAACGGCAGAATTACGCAATAATTTTATAGGCATGAGGGCGGTGGCAGGGGATCGTGAGGGCTAATTGACACAAGTATTGCACAATTCTGCCGTTTACCAAGAGTTTTCTGCGGAGGAGCCTGAACGAGCTCCTAGGTAACCTTACTTATCAATATGTTTGTCCATTAACATCCGTGCAAAAATTTAATGCTGATCATTGTCTTACATTGAAATTACAATTAAAATATATGTTGAAAGGTATATCGTGCCATTACATGATAGTGTTACTTATGAGTATATTAGATGTGTAACTATACATAAGTGCAAAAGTTACAATTGATTGTATACCAATTGATATATTGGTTAAGTGACGATACTTGTGCAAAGGTTTAGTTTATTATTGTGGAAGTGCAACTAAATTTCCCGCGTTATAGATAAATGAAACTACATTAAAGTTAAAAAGTTTGTTCCTTACATTTACGTGATTATCAAAAATTGTCTCTACACAGTGACAACGGAGCAAATTTGTAGAGAATAAGGAATCATGTTTTTTGATAATTAAAACTTCCTGGTGACACATCATCCAGGGCAGGTTTCTCCTGAGATGACTTAATTGATCTATTCTTGACAACTCGAAGAAGACAGTATGTCAACACAGCGATGACAATAAGCATACAACCAATGACACTGAGTGTAGATATAAGAATGATGTTGGTTTTATCATCTTGACGAACTACTTGACTGACAGTACCATCTTTGTTTACATCACCACCAAGATTTGGAAAGACACGTTCAACAATCAACACATACTTTTTATTCAAATGTTCATGAACAAATTCCTCGACTATTTTCTCAAACTTCTGACATTCTCCTTCGCGTGCACATCTCAACATTTCAGTACACATGTCAGGAAGCATGTCTGCCCAGTTAGGAACTTTTGCTGCATTGCTATCATGGAAGGCATCACTAAGATACCAGAAATATCCTGTACGACTTGTCACACGACGTATTGCTGCTATGAGAACGAGATATTCACTCCAGGTCAGTTCATGAGGACAAAATGTCGTACTGAGTGGGGTAAATGCTTGACCAGCGGCGTTGACAGCAGCATCACACTCAGTAGCAAGTGTGTATAGTTGTGTACTAACAGCCACTCCTTCATCTCCGTGCGGGCGTACTGTGTCACCATCAACAACCATATGTTCCTGTGTAAAACCATTGTAGGTGGTGAAGTTTTGGATGCCTTTCCTGGGGTAAACTGCGTCTACTCTACACCAATCAGGAGTTTTCTCTGGTCCCCTGAGACCACGAATGATGTCACCAGCAGATAGTTCAGACACAGAAACAATTCCTTTTTTCAGTTCTTCAACTTTCATAGCGCTCGAGACACAGTTGTTGTTGCAGCAGTTAGAACAATCTCTGCAACTATCGGCAAACATTCCTGGCAACATGATTAACATGAGCATCACAACCATCACTGAACGAGCCATGATAAGACGTTTCTGTCAGTGTTGAACCCTGTTAAGAAAACGCAGCAAAGAGTTTTTAATTTATAATTTTGCATTGTATGTTTCGTTTTTATTGAGCATATTTTGGTACACTCTCACGATTTGGCTTGCCGAGATCCCGCTTTCATTCAAACATTGCTTGACTGGAATAAATTGCTAAAAGCAGTCTGAAAAGTGAAGCAAGTACGAAATTAAATCGTCGACAAAATAGCATTTTTCCAATAAACTTATTTTTGAGCTGGAAAATTTTAGCACGGTATGAGTATTTTCCAAGACTGAAATAATTTTTCATTACACAACATAATATGGGTAGCAGTTTTATTTAATGAGATACAGTAAGCGAGAAACCGAAGGCCAAGCACCGTGCTATGTTCTTGAACGGCTACCACGGAATGAATTGAGAAGAAATTATTTAATCCGAGAACTGTATACTGCAAGATCTAGTTTCGAACAACGCTGGTAGTAGGTAAAAGCCGGCGTTATATGCACTAAACAAGATGATACTGTCGGATATAGAAATATTCTATTGATGGCATAAACAGAGTTCACAAATTCTCATTAGAACCATAAAAGATCTAATATTTAATGGTCTTAGAAAATGAATATCATTAAAGTTATCTCACCTGAAAACAATCTATCTTTCTTCCTTATTAGGCTCCGAGCAACAGTTTGTACAACAGTTGTTGTCTTCTGTTTTCAAAAAGCAACGTTCGAAAAATTTATAGTTTGGCTGTCACTTGTTCCTGCCCTGCCCTGGTAACAAAACATCCAAATAAGAGCGTAGGTGGAACAATTACTGCAGGTGCATGCACTCGTGCATGGACAATGATTTTGGCAAAAACAAATCTTTCAGAGTTTCACATGCGAACTTTGAAATGATATCAACAGTGACATAAAGAGAAATTATTAAAATTGATGTGTCGTGCCAACTACCTACGTAGACTAAATGCAAACCGATTTTGTACAATACATCAAAATATTGTACCTATTGTCTTACTAATAATTGTTCCACCCACGATCTTATTTGGATAATTTCGCTTTCCGGTATCATGACTAATAATAGCAGGGAAATGTGATAGCAAAAGCGAAAAATTTGTCAAATCACGTTCCCAGTTTCACCTTAACAGGTAATTTCTCTGTGTTGATGCCACCAGCATATATAGTTCGGTTGGTGCATGCAGTGCACAGTTAAGTACTATCTATGTACTTATACCAGCTTTCACTGAAAGTATTTATAATATAGTAAGATATAACAGGAACGACATGGTCAGGGGAGTTGTTTAACAGTCAAACACCAGCTTCAACCTGACTCTAACATCATCGGAACTGGGTTAAATGTGTTAGCAATGCCAACACTCAACACAACAGCTAAAGATCGGAGAATATGCAAAATGTGGATGTATAAGTCTTGAAGATTGGTTCACACTATCAAGGAGTTTTTGGACAAAGTACAGTTTACCAAGTTGTGTGAAATGTAACCCCCTTCAAAGATTTGATCAAAACATAAACTTAACTTCAAAATTCCTTTCGTCAAATTAGTTTGACCATACATGCAAAATGATACATACACACCAGTGATATCACTGGCACTTGATTAGAGAAATTTTGATTTTATGTCAATAGAAAAGCATTCATAATTTTATTGTAGATAATGATGTCCATGCATAACTATCTGACGTAAAATCATCAATGTATACGTATCTTTGACTTTATTTATGCGATCATGTCACAAGTTCTCAAATAATTTAAGACGTTTTGGAAACAGATAAAACAAACTCTTGTTTAATATCTTAAACCATGATCTTTCTGGGAACAATGGTTAATATTAATTAGAAATACTTTACGTCAACCCACTTAAGTCACTAAGTCAGGACGTATTGTACATAATTGACTAGCATTTAGCCTACGATAAGGTAATTGTCACGGAACGCCGTATATATATAAACAATGATTACACCGACGCATCAAATTCAATATTTTTCTTTATGTTGTATATCAGTTCAAAGTTGGCATTTGAGAATTGAAAAATTTGTCATAATCATTAACTATCACATTTCTCATCAGTGGTTTATACACGAACGAAAAATGATCCAAATATGATGATTATGATCGTAGGTGGAACAATTATTGGTACTTTGCTGCATGGACAATAGTTTTGGCAAAAACAGATCTTGTTTCAGCATTTCACATAGAAATTATTGAGATTGATGCGTCGGTGCAATTGTCTAATTATATGTGTCGTACCGACTACCTACGCGTAGACTAAATGCAAACCGATTTTGTACAATACATCAAAAGTGGAGCGACGTAAACACCTATTGTCTTACCATTCTCATAATGTTAATGAAAAGGATCATGGTTTAAGATACCAAAAGTATGTTTTTCCTGTTTACAAAACGTCTTAAATTATTTGAGTTGAGAACTACGGTGAAAATCTTTATATTTACTGTAACTTGTAAGATGCGTACATTGATGTTTTCGTGAATCTTTTCAACTATTCATTATCTATAATAAACGTTTTTCTATTGACATAAAGTTTTATTCATAACCTTATAAGGCTGATTTAGTGAGTTACACCATCAAAAGTATCTTGCAGCCATTACTATAGCTAGCACAGTTCATAACATGAGAGTCATGCACGTACCTCGAATTACCTTAATCCGTCGCCATGCATCAGTCAAGTCGAAACGTGACCATCCCTCCTCCGGGCCTTTGATGATTTTTGTCAAAATGGTATTAATGCCCCACGGTGGGCTCAAAAACAGGTGAATATGTCCCATGTGCATGGTTGAAAAGATTTAAAAACATAAATGCATGTATCTTTAACTTCATGTATCAATTCAGTGTGCGTCAAGTCACAGTAAGTATAAATATTTTCACCGTATAGTTCTCAACTCAAGGTTTCGTAAACAGGAAAAACATACTCTTGTTATCTTAAACCATGATCCTTTTCATTAACATGATGAGAATGGTAGACAATAGGTGTTTACGTCGCTCCACTTTTGATGTATTGTACAAAATCGGTTTGCATTTAGTCTACGTAGGTAGTTGGCACGACACATCAATTTTAATAATTTCTCTTTATGTCAGTTGCTATCATTTCAAAGTTCGCATGTGAAACTCTGAAAGATTTGTTTTTGCCAAAATCATTGTCCATGCACGAGTGCACCTGCAGTAATTGTTCCACCTACGCTCTTTTGGATAATGTTTTCCACTCCAACCATAGATATAATAAACCTAGATTGCTGACATGAACGTAGCCGATGCGTGACCTGCTTCTACGGGGAAAACCATATTTTTTGCATTTTGCGTCGTCCCAGTGTTTCGAATTCACTTCGATCAAACTTTTTTGGCAATAACTACTTATCGTGAAGGTTTTAGACGCAAACTGGACAGCTGGGGATGAATTGATGTAAAAATATCGCTCGCCGAAATTTGTACGAAATCGTCACTTGGTCAGTTTGAGTGAATTACTCTGGTTTAGAGTATTTTATAAAGGACATTTGTGGTTTTCAAGGCCAAAGACGTATATCTTGAAGGTTTTGGATGCAGAATGGACCGTTTGGGATGAATTATATTAAAATATCGCTCGCCGAAGCTTGACATGAATATGTCACTTGCTCAGCTCGAGTCATTTACTGCAGACAAGTACTTTAAATGTACTTGGTTTAATACATTTAGTCATTAGATATTTTGAGGAATATTCGGAACATTACTTAGAGGATAAAAGTAATGTCTGTAACAGGCTTTACTTGCTGAGACGACTGGGATTACAAAAAGCAATAAAAATAGCAATTAAAATTGGGAATGGAAAATGAGATTATGGTCCCTCCCCCACCTCTTACAACCCTCTGACTTCTTTCCCCAGTTTTTGTTTCCTTTTATAGTATTTTTGGGGCTCACTTAAATCTGGGGCTCATCGAGCAATTCCTCCTGGGCAGCCTTGGAAAATATAGCTTACTAAATGTCGTGTTAAAAAGAACCATAAATAGAAAACACTAACATATTGCTAATCTGGACATTCATTCTCACTAGATGACATGTCAAGAAATTTAGTTTTGGACATGCATTTTATTGAGGTTCAACAAAGTAGGAAAATTTGCCATTAATTACTTGAAGGATTAATATATTTTTACTATAGACATGATAATTAATAATAGTATAACAATGTACGGATTTCATCCAAGCATACATGAAACTGTTAAGTTTAATGAACTGAATTTATTTTATAGAGGTTTATATTTCACGACCACCATGGAAAGTCTGGCCGATGCATACTTGATATTTTTCAGTACATGAACAGGTTGCACACTGTTACTGTATTGTTAAATGTTAAGTTAAATGTTTTAAAACAATATAAAATACTGAAAATCAGAAACAACACTCAAATTTGCAGTGCACTTGCCACAATTTTGCACACTACACACTGTCACACTTCAATTTTTCCCTGCTGCATAAATGTTTCCTTGTCGAAATCTGCCATATATTACCCAGTCTGGTCTCATGATCTCCCCGGGAAAAGCCTAATCAATATAATGTTCAGAATTCTTCCTTTCATGAGTAATGCTGTCTGCCATTTCATACAGTGAGTTCAAATAGGCTGCATTGCACACATACCATGTCTGTGTGTCAAATTTTACCTCTAGGTGATATTTGGCATCAGTTAACAGTGGACTTAACTTTTAAATACTGCTTTTATCCTCTAAGTAATGTTCCGAATATTCCTCAAAATATCTAATGACTAAATGTATTAAACCAAGTACATTTAAAGTACTTGTCTGCAGTAAATGACTCGAGCTGAGCAAGTGACATTTTCATGTCAAGCTTCGGCGAGCGACATTTTAATATAATTCATCCCAAACGGTCCATTCTGCATCCAAAACCTTCAAGGTATACGTCTTTGGCCTTGAAAACCACAAATGTCCTTTATAAAATACTCTAAACCAGAGTAATTCACTCAAACTGACCAAGTGACGATTTCGTACAAATTTCGGCGAGCGATATTTTTACATCAATTCATCCCCAGCTGTCCAGTTTGCGTCTAAAACCTTCACGATAAGTAGTTATTGCCAAAAAAGTTTGATCGAAGTGAATTCGAAACACTGGGACGACGCAAAATGCAAAAAATATGGTTTTCCCCGTAGAGTTTATAATCTTTTTGCCCTGAATGGCGGCCATCTTGGATTTATCATGCAGGTCACGCATCGGCTACGTATGAGCAGTGAACTCAATTTGGTTACCTGGAACGATAACAGGCGGTGAAAAGTGAAGCCAAAATAACAGTGCCTACGCCATCAAACGTGATTGATTTCACAACGGCCAAGTTCAAAATAAGTTCACGAAAATAGAAAAAAAACTTGGAAAGCTGTTAAAACCTGCACGATAGCTTATCTTATCCCGTATTTTTATGGCTTTCATAAACTTTTTGCACAAACTAGCTTATACGCCTTATACGACTGAAAAAAAACAAAATATTTTCGCTGTTTGAACAAAAACACTGAGAAAACTAACTTACTTCAGTCACTCAGTGACAATTTCCTCCTAGTTTTCCTTCTGTAATCTTTTTTAGCCAGTTACAAAGTAGAAACTACTTCGATTTGCAAAAAAACTGTTGTTTTTTTTCCAAAAAATAACACAAAAATAGAGTTTACGTACGGACCGCGCAGTAAATAAGATGTGGGGGACTGAAACTGACGTACGGACCGCGTGAAATTGACTTTTGAGGGACTGAAACTGACGTACGGACCGCGTAAAAGGACTGGGATTTAGGCTTCACTTTTTTCCGCCTGAATGATTGAATGTTATCGTTCCAGATATTAGAAATTTATGGAGTTCACTGCGTATGAGTCAGCAATCTAGGTTTACTATATCTATGACTCCAACACTGCGGCAGGGACAAATCAGGACTAATGGCACCAAACAGACTCTTTAGATCAAAGGTCTTTCCGTGCAGTATAGATTTATGTAGTTAAAGGGCTTATGCAGCGAAAATTCGGTTCCAGTGAAACTCTCTTAATATTAAAGAGAACGTTTGAAGTTATGAAGATTGACGTTTGGAGCTTTTCCATATCGCACTTCGTTCTTGAGATATTAAGATGTGTTTGATATGTAAATAACATCACTGTGACATCACACTGCATAATGAATTGTTGGAAAATCACGAATACCTCTGAGATTATTTAACCAATCGATTAAACTGTCATTTGTTTCTGCCTATCGCAGGATACCACACAAGTCATGCAGAGTTTGAAGTGATTTAATTCAATTATTTCAAAGATATTCGTGATTTTCCAACAATTCATTATGCAGTGTGATGTCACAGTGATGTTATTTACATATCAAACACATCTTAATATCTCAAGAACGAAGTGGGATATGGAAAAGCTCCAAACGTCAATCTTCATAACTTCAAAAGTTCTCTTTAATAAGAGAGTTTCACTCGAACCGAATTTTCGCTGCATAAGCCCTTTAAGTTTAGTTAAGTGTATGTATCCATGCAGCATGCAGCTCTGACAAGTGTTTTTATCATTGCCAGAGTGGCAGTGCATCACTCTATGGCTGAATGGCTGAATGATAGATGTTTCCAGGGGCTTCGGTGGCGCAATCGTCAGAGCACGCGCCTTTCACGTGGGTTCTCGAGTCCTGTTGGGGACGAACTATGATAGCTATTACTTAGTCAACGCTCTGCCGAAAGTCGTGGGTTTTCTCCGGGTACTCCGGTTTCCTCCCACAGGGAATGTTGACAGAGTGGGTTGGGTTTAACCCCTAACTGGCCCTTCCACCGTAGCTGTGCTCCGTGATGGCGAGCAAAAGGTGGCTGCCATATGCGCGCCTAGAAAGTCTTGGTCACGTTGAGCTGTGTCCTTCGCAATTCAGCTTAGCTCTCAGTGCAAGTAAGGATAATAAGCACACACCCTTACTTACTTACTTACTTACTTACTTACTTACTTACCTACCTACCTACCTACCTACCTACCTACCTACCTACCTACCTGCCTGCCTGCCTGCCTGCCTGTCTGCCTGCCTGCCTGCTTGCCTGCTTGCTTGCCTGCTTGCTTGCTTGCTTGCCTGCTTGCTTGCTTGCTTGCCTGCCTGCCTGCCTGCCTGCCTGCTTGCCTGCTTGCTTGCTTGCTTGCTTGCTTGCTTGCTTGCTTACTTACTTACTTACTTATGTTGTAGACACTAGACATGCATGAACGTTGTCTTAAGAAGGTATGTGTTGACTGTTAGGCCATTGTATAATGATCAGGCGTTTCACTTCAACATGATTGTACTCCACTATACGAAGGAATGGTCAGATCACCTGAAGCTAGTAACCGATATAATGAAGAAATAAATACTATTGATAGTTGCTCTCCAGCCCAAAACATGAGCAGCAATTTTTTCAATGAAATTAATTCAATTCCTAATGAAAGAGGCTTTAAAATGGCCTTTTTAAATATTGTTAGCTTGCCAAAACGATATGATGAAATTTGCTTTTCCTTGTCAAACAAATTCATCGATTTAATCGCATTTAATGAAACAAGGCTTGATTCATCAATATCAGATAATCAAATGTATATTGATGGATATGATATTATTCGAAAAGATAGATCAAGAAATGGAGGTGGTGTTTGTATGTATTTGCGTAGCTCCATTAATTATCGTATTAGGCATGATCTAGTGCCTAATAATCTTGAGGCTGTTTGTATTGAAATCATTAAGCCTCAAAGTCAGCCATTTGTCGTAGTAACAGCTTATAGACCTCCAAATTCGTCATCCGAATTTTTTGTTGATTTAGAAAATCTTGTAAAAAAAATAGATGATGAAAACAAAGAAATTCACATTCTTGGTGATTTAAACTGTGATTTACTTAAAACAAATCCAGATCAATTAACTAAAAAACTCAAATCCATATATGAACTATATCAATTGTCACAAATGATTGATGAAGCTACGCGCATAACATCAACAACATCCACCCTTATTGATCATTTTATTACAAATAGACCTGAGAACATTTCTGACTCTGGGGTAATACATACTGGAATTAGTGATCATAGTATGATTTTCGCAATAAGAAAAATCAATTTTTCAGTAAAACGTCATGAAAATATTGTTGAAATTAGAAACATGAAGAAATTCAATGATCAAAAATTTCTTAAGGATTTGCAGAATCAGCCCTGGGATCATATCTATTATTTTCCTGATAATCCAAATAGTATGTGGGAGATGTGGAAAAAAATCTTTTTAGAGGTCCTGGATAAGCATGCACCACTTCAAAACAAAAAGGTAAAATCAAAAAATGTCCCTTGGATTACAAGCAAAATTAAAATGCTCATAACCGAAAGAGATAAATTGAAAAGAAAAGCAATTATTACAAAACAAGAATCTGATTGGCTCAATTATAAAAAAGCCAGAAATCAAACAAATACCGAAATAAGAAAAGCCAAAACAGACTATTATTCTAAAAGATTGCTAACCAAAAGTGCAACCCAAAACAGGCTTGGAAAACTATAAATAGTTTGATTGGAAAGGGAAAGAAACCCACAATTTTAAATGAACTAATTATCAATGAATCTAAATTAACAAATCCTACAGACATTGCAGAAGGATTAAATGAATTCTTTGCAAATGTTGGACCAAACTTGGCAAGCAATTTGGATGAACCCAGCTGTGATTTTCAGAATTATACTAAAAGTTCTGAATCCGAGTTCACTGCATTTACACCAATTGCGGTCAACAAAATTTCTGATCTTTTAAGAGGGCTGTCTTGTAACAAAGCATGTGGTGTTGACAAAATTTCCAGTAAAATTCTTAAATTAGCATCACCAGCTATTTCTACTACACTTACATATATTTTTAATCAAAGTATTACTCTTTGCAGTTTTCCAGATGAATGGAAAGTAGCTAGAGTTTTACCTCTTTATAAAAGTGGTCATCGTAATATTCCTGGTAATTACAGGCCAATATCGATACTACCAGTCATAAGCAAAATCATGGAAAGAATACTGTACGACCAGCTTTATGAATATTTAACTAAAAACGAAATTCTTTCTGATAACCAGTTTGGCTTTCGTAAGTTTCACTCCACCGCTACGTCCCTATTAGATTCAACAAATAGTTGGTACGTTAACATGGATAGAAAAATGTTTAACTTAGTAGTTTTTATAGATCTGAAAAAAGCATTTGACACCGTAGATCATCAAATTCTACTTGAGAAGATGAGAATTTATGGTATTAAGGATAAGGCACATTCGTTGTTGAGATCATATCTTACTGATCGCACCCAAAAATGCCAAGTAAATGGTGTCGTCTCGTCTGAACACAAATTTAAATGTGGTGTTCCTCAAGGCTCCATTTTAGGTCCTTTATTTTTCCTAATATACATAAATGATTTATCTGAATGCCTAAATAGGACAAAGCCAAGACTTTTTGCAGATGACACAAACCTAACTGCTTCTGGTGGATCAATAAATGATGTTGAAAATGCAATGAACTCTGATTTGGAAAACCTCAGAATGTGGCTAAACGCAAACAAACTGAGCCTAAACATTGCTAAAACTGAATTTATGCTTATTGGAACAAGATCTCTAGTGCATACTGTTTCAGATTCACATTTAAACATAATGATTGAAAACAAACCAATTAAACAAGTGCAGGAATATAAGACACTAGGAGTAATAGTTGATCAGCATCTATCTTGGAAAAGCAACACTGAGAGTATCTGTAAGAAAATCACATCAGGCATTTCTGTTATTAGAAAACTAAAAGAATTTGTTGACCGTGATACACTTGTTTCTATATTTAATGCAATTGTACAACCATACTTTACTTATTGTTGTGAAGTGTGGGACATTTTTGGTGAAACTCAATCACAACGATTACAAAAGCTCCAAAATAGATGCGCTCGAATTATTATGGACATGGGAAATGAGGTTAATGCTCAAATTGCATTAAATTCGTTAGGATGGGAGACACTAAAAGTACAGAGAACTAAAGCCAAGGCAAAATTAATGTTCAAAACTTTAAATAAGTCTGGGCCAAAAAGCCTAACAGACCTTTTTAGCTACAAGAATGAGAATACACATTACTGTCTACGTGACAATGAAACAACACTCGTTTTGCCACAGCCTCGCACAAATAGCATGAAAAAGAGTTTCCAGTTTGATGGGGCAAAAATATGGAACTCAGTCCATAAAGAAATCAGAGGGATTGGGTCCCAGTCTCTATTTGAAAGAAAAATTGCTGCTCATGTTGCTAAATAATATATTTATATAATTATATAAATCCTTTATTGTAAATAGTTAACTATATGTTTTGTTAGTTGTCTATATTGTCAATTTTGTCAATTGGAACAGTTACATTATTTCTATAATAACTTTAGAACACACGCCCTTCGTGGAAATCAATATTCTTAATTGACGTAGTTAGCGTGTCAAAATAAAATTTTCTATCTATCTATCTATCTATCTATCTATCTATCTATACGAACACAAATATTACTATACTCAATCATGCTACTACACCTGTATTGCACTATGACAACAGTAAAAAATTAAAAGTACACATGAAAATTAGAAAGAACTATCCGCGACTATAAAATTATGTAGACAGTACATACTTTCTCGGAGTACTTAGTGAGTTATGTGATTCAATGCTCAAAGTATACTATCCGCGACTCTAGTCGGCTGCTATGAAATCAGTGTGAAAAATCTGTAGAGTGTAGTACTCTAATATATTTACTTACTCCAGCTTTCACAGAAAGTACTTAGAAAATAGTAACAGGAACGACACGGTCAGGGGAGTTATTTACTGATAAATTAAGCGACGTGACTCTAAGGGACGTTCATAATTTATGTGGTAGGGGGGCTATGAGGAATTCACATTTTAAAATAATATTTTCTGGGCAGCCTCCCATCCATGCTGAACATATTTTTCAGTGACCCCCTAAACTACAGACTTTAAATAGAAACCAATTATCATGCGCGTTTATGTCTCAATTATATTCAACATTGATCTCTTTAGTTTCCCACAAATACAAATAAATACCCACGTATGGTACGTTCGCTCAAACTATTGTAGAGTATAGATGTTTTAGAGCGATGCGCCGAGTCAAGTGTTGAACGCGCAATGTTTGTTGTTGGAAATATAATATCCCTCATATTATTTGTCGTCAGGAATGCGTTTCGCTGAATACTGATATGGAGTCTGTTCAAGCGTTTGGATCAAATCGAAGTATAATAACGAGGAGCTATAGGATCATCTTAAAATATTGCAAGACGTAGGGAGAACTAAGCTCTTCGGTTTCCTTGTAAAAACTTGACCCGTTTTAATACAGTGTAATAATTATCAAGAATATGTGACAGCTGACCCTTGAACTCTAATAAATAGAGTTCATGTCTGAATTATATTCAACACTGATTTCTAGTTTCGTTTTAGTTTCCCACAAATACAAATAAATACCCACGTATGGTTCGCTCAAAGTATTGCAGAGTATAGATGTTTTAGAGCGATGCGCTTTAGGACCGTCAAGTCTTGAAGGAGCAATGTTTGTTGTTGGAAATATAATTGCTGCCGAGCGTCAGCGAGGCAGCACACTATTCTTGACACCTGTTGTAACACGTTTGAATTTCCCGCCATCACATATATATACTGACCGTATCGAGATTTTTTGTCGTGTGTCTGCATGTGACGTCAAATTATGACGTGGCAGTAAGGAATTTATATGCAAAGAAGTTTACGATGGCAATCCGATTATTGCCGAATACTACGTTCGGCAATAAATATTCGTTGATATTAACGCATATTAAGACGCGTACTGTAGCTAACAGCTCTTTATACAGCTAAAAGAGCGTAAAAATCTGTAAAATGTAGTCGAATTGGGAGTCTAATTACAAGCTTTCCGCACATTTTTTCATGAACACAGACTGACCTTAAGTGGCGGTGTAATTCTATGGTCCGACAAAAGGAAGTGATGAACAGACGCAAAATTGTATTGCTAAATAACTAAATATCACGTTTTCTAGGCTTGTGCATGCTGCTACCTATTAACCTATAATGGTTTATACCGCTACGACGATCATAAATATCTATACTGCACAGTTCAGTTTCTAAGCAATCCAAGGAATTTCGGAGTTGATATTGCGCAAATGTTTTTGAATATTTATATACACATGTAATCCTATAGTTTAGCATATTGTAAACTCGCAATTAAAAACACGCATAATCGTATCTTGGGTTTTTAAGGATTAATATTTTGCTACTATAATATTTATTTATGCTTTATACGTAGTATATGGTAACACTTTATTTAACTATACTTACGCTAACTCGCGCTAACCCCTACAGCTAAAAGTGATTTGAAACTTTATTTCCGCTAGAAGAGCGTAAATTAAACGTCTGCACAACATAATTTGCGCTAATTGTTTCTGAAGTGATTTTTATCCCGGTTTTTATATGCGTTAGTTTAGCAAGACGCTGTATCACGCCACTGATGTCACACACAGCAGCGCCTTTGTAGTGTGGCAAAGTGTATACTGATACGGCGATGCCACTCTCCTCCGCAGAGGCTTCTAGGGTATTTTAGCTTTTGCCAGGGTATTTTAAGCTTTTGCCACATATAATTATATATAGCGGGTATGTCTAAGGATCATTGATTCATTGGTAGGTATGCGTAGGGATGCACTCCTTCAAAACTTCGTGTAAGATTAACAAAAATGGCCATAACTATAATACTATAAATAATTGTCAAGCCTCTGCGGAGGAGAGTGCGGCGATGCTATGCTTCGGGCTTCGGCAGCACTTTCCTTGCGATAGTAACTACTAGTACTATGGTACCCAAGATTTTTAGAAATTATTGTAATATTTTAGTAAATTTATTGTACATGGGAAAAAAACAATAAAAAAAGATAAAAAAAAGTACCAATCTATTGCAAGTGACACTGTCGGAGACTGCCTAGGGTTTAATGGGTTTATATAGTTTAACATTTCATTAGGCTCCAAATGTAATATGAGCACAAAAACACCGGCTATAAGATCGTGAGTTTTTTAATTAAGGATTTTTAACCATTTTGGTCGTAGTAAGCTGTGGTTCCCATTAGTAAGGGGCAATTTACTAAACCTGGCACCTCCGACGGGACGGAAACAAGAGAAAAATGTCTGAATCGCAAGCGTCGAACGAGACCGCATTCCAGACGAAATTAACCCAACTACGGATTACTTCGAAGCGCACAGACGCTATCATACAAAAGGAAGACGTAGAAACCATCAAACGTCATCAGACAACCCTGAAGACCATCATCGACGATGTGGAGAAACTGCGTCTTGCGGTAGAAATGGATAAAATCGCGGCGAAAGAGGAGATCAGCGAATGGGAGACGAAAGTAAGCGAGGAGATTGCGCAAGCTGACGGTAATGTACGGGCGACGAAAGAATGGCTAGACGCGGAGAAGAAGAAACAAGATACACTCGAGCGAGAAGAGAAGATACAGTTTGAGGTAAAACTACATGAAATTAAGCTCAAACATCAGACAGAACTCGAAAGTAAGAAACAGATTTCAAGTCCTGTGGTGCAAAATAGCGAAAATATGATCGGAATGTTTGGAATGCAAGCCAAATTGCCAAAATTAGTCATTTCGAAGTTTAACGGACTGGCTTAGATTCTGGGGACAATTCAGCGAGAATGTAGATCAAACAACAATTGCCCCAGTCACTAAATTTGCCTATTTGCGAGAATTGCTCGAAGATAAAGTGAAATATACCATCCAAGCGTTGCCTTTCACACCGGAAGGGTATAATAGAGCCAAGAATGTCAGTTTTACTTGACAAGTTTGGCAAAGAGTCAGAGATAGCGAAGGTACACACACGAGATATTTTGAACCTTCCAACGATCGAAGGCGCATATGTAGATGTAGATGAAGGCGCAAACCCGAAGAAAATACACGAGTTTAGCGATAAACTTTTGTACAATGTACAAGCACTCGAAACTATGAAGACTCGATCAAGCAAACGGAGCCGTGGCAATGACGCTTGACAAATTACCGAACATTCGAGGTGGTTTGGTAAGGTCAGATGCGGACTGGGAAAATTGGGATTTCGTAAAATTTGCCGAAGCGTTAAAACAGTGGACCAAACGTAACCCAATCGAAGGAAACCAAGTCGATCAAAGTCGAAACCGGAGAAGAGAACCCCTGCTGACAGCCTCCCAACGGACCTCAAAACCACGGGCGTGCGTTTATTGTGACGAAAGCGGCCACAAAGCCAACGAATGTTCGAAGGTAACCGTGACGTCAGATCGCAAACAGATCCTGGCGAAACGTAGACTGTGTTTCAACTGCGCAGCCGGAAATCACAGGACATCCAAGTGCACCAGTAAAAGCACATGTCGGAAGTGCGATAAAAAACATCACACGTCGATTTGCGACCAGAAAGAGACTACACCAGCCACTGACACCAGCAGAAAGGCCCAACGGTCGTGACGTCGCCTTGACAACCGGCGGAAGCAGCGAAGGTGTTTTTCCAGTAATAGTCGTAGAGGTTAACGGAATCCATTGTCGAGCGTTGATTGACTCGGGCGCCGGAAGTTCGTACGTGTCAGCGAGATTAATCGAGCTACTGGGGGTCAAACCATCGAAGATACAAACCAAAAACATCGATATGTTAATGGCCTCAAAAGTTGCAAAACTTGAAGTGTACGACTTAGAATTTCATTCCATTGACCACAAGTTTACCCTCGCCACGAAATTACCTAAGGTGCACAGAACTGAACTTTTGATAATCGCTAACCCCAACTACCGCCAACTCCTTCAACAGTATCCGCACCTCAGTGGGGTTGGTCTCAACGATGACGACACAAAACCATGATGATGATGATGACCCAGACAACCCATGCAGATTACGAGGAGCTATGTCGTCTAGACGTTCTCGGTCTAAGAGACACGCCAGATCATGACCAGTCATTCGTGTTCGACGAGTTCAAGGAGCAGTTAACGCGTTCCCCTGAGGGTTGGTACGAGACCAACCTACCCTGGAAACCCAATCACCCCTACCTGCCCAACAACGAGCAAGGGAGTCTCAATTCTCAAACGGTTGTCGAGTTTGATTCGGAAGCTAAAACGTGAAGAGCTAAGTGAACAGTACAACAAGATAATACAAGATCAGCTAGCATCCGGAATAATTGAAAAGGCGCCAATCGTTGCCCAAGAGAAAGAGTTTTATATCCCTCATAAGAGCGTGATTCGAAAGTCAGCCGAAAGCACAAAGATGAGGATCGTATACGACGCTTCAGCTCAAGAGTTACCTGAAGTGCCTTCGTTGAACGACTGCCTCTACACGGGTCCCGCCTTGCAGAACAAGTTGTGGGATGTTCTTCTACAACAAATAGCATTTCCTGTTGTAGTTGTTGAAGCAAGCCTTCCTCCAGATTCGAGTACGAGAAAGCTAAAGAGACGCCCTCCGTTTCCACTGGAGATCCGACGTTGATGCAGAAACACAAACTTACCGGTTTACGAGAGTGTTGTTTGGCATGGCGCCCTCACCGTTCCTGCTCGGGGGAGTCCTTGAGTACCACCTCGACTCATGGTCAAAGAAATACCCGGAAGAAGTAGAGCGACTTCGCAGAAGTTTGTACGTGGACGACATCTTGTCAGGCGGCCAGAATGTGACACAAGCTCAGCAACGCAAAGCTACGGCGATAGAAATCATGAACGATGCGAAATTTGAGTTGCACAAATGGAACTCCAATGTTTCCGAGCTGGAAGACGATAAGAGCAGAAATATTGACGAACAGTCTTATGCAAAGCAGCAGCTTTGTGTGAAACCCAGTGAGTCGAAGTTACTGGGACTCAAATGGGACAAGGAAGCTGATACTATCGCGGTCGAGTTCCCTTCTGACACTCCTGTCACCTCGAAGTGTGAATTGTTGGCGAGTCTAGCAAAAGTCTATGACCCTCTCGGGCTGGCAGCATCTATAACCTTGTAAGGAAAGCTCATATTTCGTGACGTCTGCGAGTTAAAGATCGGATGGGATGCCAGTCTTCCAGAGAGCATTCAAAAACGTTGGCGAAGATATGTCAAGTCTTCGCCAGAGGGAATAACCCTCCCCAGACCTCTAGCACCACTTCACCAACCTGTTGAATCCCTCTTATTACACGCTTTCGGAGACGCATCAACTAACGGAGTAGGCACGGTCGTTTACGCAGTAGTCCATCAAGCTGGCAGAGTCACGACATCGCTCGTTGCGGCGAAATCCCGGCTGGCGAAGAAAACCTTATCAGTGCCAAGATTGGAGTTAGTAAGTGCCCACATGTCCGCCAACCTTGTGACGAACGTAAAGAACGCACTTGCCGACTTACCCAAACCACAGATCTTCGGTTGGTTAGACAGCACCGTCGCGCTCCACTGGATTCTTGGTTGTGGTCAATACAAACAGTTTGTGGCGAATCAGGTGAGGAAAATACGTGAACACGCAGACATCCAGTGGAGGCACGTTCCCACTGAAAACAACCCGGCCGATGTTGCAAGTCGCGGAGGAGAGATTGAATCGGGGACGTGGTTGACCGGTCCAGAATGGCTAGCTGATCGCAACCAGCTGGCCAGAGAATCGGGTGATGGAGAAATCGCAAGCATCCGAGGTCGAAGCCAAAGTCGTAAAGGACGTGCTTGGTCTCGCGCAACAACAAGCTAACGACAACGACGACAACGCGTTTCAGAACCTCCTCCAGCGACATGACCTACTGCGAGCACTACGAATACAAGCATGGGTGCGACGCTTCACCACAAATCAACAAAGGAAAGGTCCCTTGACATCGGAAGACCTAGATGAAGTACGGAACTGGTGGATAAAGCGAGAGCAAGCTAAGGATTCCCAAAGATCCCACTTCCATTGCTATTTGCACGAAGCAGTCCCTCAACCTCGTTGAAAACGCGCAAGGTATCCTTGAGTGTCATGGACGAATTCGAGGACAATGGTCGATATATCTTCCTGCTGACTCAGAATTCACCAGAAAGCTCGTAGAGCGATACCACATCGAAACCCTTCACGGCAGCGTGCTGTTGACGATGGCTGCGGTACGTAAGAAATATTGGATCCCGACGCTAAGATCAGAGAGTGCGATGTACAAGGTAATCGGGGGAGCGACTCTGACCTGGTCAGAATTAAGTGACGTGCTGCTCGACGTAGAGATACAAGTAAACCGGCGTCCCTTCAGCTACATGGAAAACGACATCCAACTTCCAACCTTAACCCCAGCCACATTCTTGTTCCAGCGTGCCAACAACCCACCAGAAAGTGAGCGATGGAGAATCGAAGACAACGACCTACGTAAACGAGCAAAGTATCTCATAGCATGCAAGAACAACTTGTGGAGAAGATGGCAACGCGAATACCTGGTAGCTCTGAGAGAACGACATTGCCTTGTCCACAAGACCCCAAAATACTAAGTCAAAGTGGGAGACATGGTAATCGTCAAGTCAGACGAAAAGAATCGTGGCAAGTGGCCACTAGCCATCATTCAAAAGTTGTTCACAGGCCCAGATGGTCGGACGCGAGCTGTCCCGCTCAAGACGAAGAATGGCGTACTGGAAAGACCAGTACAGCACCTCTATCCACTGGAACTGCAGTGTGACGCGAAAGAACCGTGCTCGATAGAAGAACGTTAACTAAATCCCAACGCTGGGATGTTCCGCCCGAAAAGAGCAGCCGCAGCGAAGGCAGAAGCAAGAATAGCAGCGATCGCTGAAGATAATGAAGATTGATAAACCCTCAATTGAACACCATAGTATTTAGAGGACAATAGATAGATGCATATGAGTACATTGTTTAGTTCTGTTTCCGTTGTAATCTGGACAATTTATAGTTGCACAGTCTTCTTAAGTAACATGCACGTTAGTTCGTAAAGCTGTATGGAGGGAGTGTGTCGGAGACTGCCTAGGGTTTATATGGGTTTATATGGTTTAACATTTCATTAGGTGATATAGTTAGAAATTGATTGACACTTAAGACACAACGCGTGCTCCAAATGTAATATGAGCACAAAAACACCGGCTATAAGATATAGTGCGAGTCTGTGACCGACAAAACATCTGTGAGAACGTGAATTTTTGAATTAAAGATTTTTAACCATTTTGGTCGTAGTAATCTGTGGTTCCCATTAGTAAGGGGCAATTTACTAAAACACCTTCCATATGTCAGCCAAGAGGATGATATGGTTGAGTGTGTCAGTTACCACAGGTGGTACCACAGAAAGTGTCTAGATGTCCCAGAGAATGTTTTCAAGAGAAAAGATATGAGTTGGAAAAATATTTTGTACGAGCATTAATTTGGTTTATGTACATTTTGTAATTTGTGAAATATATATTGTACAGTCTTGTCATTTCTATAATTATTCACACTATCTAAGATAGGTTTTGTAGATGGAAATGATCGAGTGGAAATTAACTTCGATCATTTCCATTTCAATTTTATATAAATGAACTTGTGGTTATAGAGCTCAGCAACTGGACTCTTTAGCTCAGTTGGTTAGAGAGCTGCCCCGGAATACATTTATATAATAAATGTATATAGAATTCCCCCCCCCCCCACCTTTTCCATCTACAAAACCTGTCAACTTTTCATTCAAGTGTATCTAAGATACTGTATCATATATATGGAACATCGTTTTCCACATTTTGTTTTTCTGTCACATGCATTTGTCACATGCATTTTACAGTGCATTATCTGGATAACAGTGTTGCATGATACCTATGAATTGTGTTAGAATTAGAACTATGTTTATGATTAGTCACTTTGTATATTATATTGTATCATATTGTGTTAAAGTGTAGTTATGTTATGTTATTTACTTATTTATGTTATGTTTTTACTTTTTATCAGAGGTGCTAATTTTTACAAAGATCAATAATTTGAGACTTCCAGCTCAAATTCAAAAGAATCAGACCATAGCACTCGTTAAATCAGTCCAAAACAAAGGTATGACTTTTAATGAGTGCTCATTTGTCCTTTTGAATTTGAGCCTCAAATCCTTGTATACCACAAAACCTGTTGTCAAAAATTGTTTGACACTCTGGTTCACACTAAGGGGCCATGCACAAAATATGTGACACTCTGTTGCCGATTTTTGGCTTCCCACTCCCTGTGACAAACTGTGACTGTTGGCATTTCCCCCTATCAGAAATTATGTGATTCTGAGCTACCCCCTCCCCACACACAAAAGGGCAAGTGCAACTTTTATTTTTCTCACAAGCGGCACGATTTACATGGTTTATTTCAGTGGTTTCCCTGCCATTTTAATAATTCGCAACAGGCTATAGAATCAATTCATGTTTTTTTGGATTGAGCTTTAATTGGGATATGAAAATAATTCATGCCTGTTCCAATATATTGTTTTATATTCCACAATTATAAATTATCATCTCTCTGTCATGTGACAGTGCTTTGTTATACTCCCTAACCCCTTGTGACTAAATGCCCCCTGAAAAACAAGCACCCCCTCCCCCTAACAATTTTATTTGGTGGATATTTTCTCCTCCTGACGGATGCGAAAGAGTGAACTCGTATAAGAAAAATTGTCGACAAGATTGCTTAAGGAGGATCCCTACAGTTATAGTACCGTTTGAAACACGATCTATATAGATCAGATGTCACACTCGCGTGGAATCTTCGTGACCCGGTGAAATTTTGAAACAAGCCACGGGAAGTTATTTTCGAGGTTATTTTCGAGACTTATCTGCGAAGAAACCACAACTTTTTCATTATAATCGTAAATCTTTGAAATTCAAACAGTACGTATGTTCTTAACCAGTTTCTAAGCTTTCTTTTAGTATGTTTTTTACGTATTTACGTTCAGTATTATCTTTTATAATGTTCAAAATCTTCGACTTGTTGCAGACTAAAAATTCTAAAATGATATTTTACACTCTCGTCAAGGCACTCTAGAACTGTCGAAGTAATATAATTCTTTAAAGCAATCAAAAGTTTAAAAACTACTGCATACAACCACAGTACAGACAGTTAGGACTTACGAGTTGTCTTATGAAAATTTGGACTTGTTTGAATGTTTTGAATGGTTTTCATACCGATTTCAACAATAAAAACAAATTTAAGAGACGTTGGATTAATTCAATGCGAAAACCACCGACAAACCAGACCAGAAAAAAGACCACCAGCAAACAATCTTGGGTCCAACAAACCAAGGGTAACGAAAACGTACACCTCGAAATTGTACACCATGTTCGTTTTTCTCGTTCGTTTCTCCGGTGACCATATCTCAAAATTTGACTATGTATTCAACGTACTAAGTTCTATTAAATCCTTAAATTTAAAAAAAATCGCCAGTGTAGTTTTCGTGAAACTAAATTTTGGCTTTTAAAAAAAAACTACACTGGCGATTTTCAAAAACATTTCTGAAAAAACTCAGAATCTCATAATAATTTACTTTCTGCAAAAAAAAGAGTAGGTCACCGACCTTATTTTTCCGCGATCATACCTTCTTTGGCTAAAACTACCAAGATAAATGATGACGTCATGTCGCCATGGCAACGTCAAGAGTAAAAAACTTGTGTTGAAATTATTGCTTAATATACGAGGAATAAAGGGCTTACGCAAAAATTTGAGTTTTCTAAGCTTATAACCTTTCAAAGAGCTTAATTTCAATTCAAAACACTGATATCTAATGGAAACTGTAGGGAGCCTCCTTAAATTAGATTGCTTTGTTGAACTAGTTTGTTCATAACTTCATATATATTTACCACAGGAGGCTCAGGCTCTATTTGCCCGCGCCCGCCTGTGACTTCCTTATAACGAGGGAAGGAAGGAAACATTGAGACCAAAATAGCCCAGACTTGGCATATGTTACACGAAACTATCCTCGATTTTTCGCCTTTAAATGCATTTCTTTCGAGATTAATCGATATCCCCTGCAATAATGATACCGTACAACTCTCAAAACAACGATGCGTTAATCAAAGAGCTTAAATTCGCTCTAAAATCCGTGAGGGAATGACAAAATTTGGCGAAATTTTATCCGCGTGCCAGGTTTGCTGTTAAAAAACCGGAAGTCGTTGAACAACTCAAAATACACTCAAAAGTCAAACCTGATTGGACAACTTTGAAATTTGAAATTTTTGTTGATATTCGTTGTCCAATCAGGTTTGAGTGTATTTTGAGTTGTTCAACGACTTCCGGTTTTTTAACAGCAAACCTGGCACGCGGATATATTTTTGCCAAATTTTGTCATTCCCTCACGGATTTTAGAGCGAATTTAAGCTCTTTGATTAAAGCATCGTTGTTTTGAGAGTTGGAAAATGGCCTTTACGGTCGTTTTGCCCGCGCGGGCGAAGCGACCGATTCGAATCACGTGAATAATTAGTCGCGCGGGCACGCCAAGAAAGTTGAATGTAGTTCAACTTTCAGGCGTGTCCGCGAGGTGTAAAGCGGACAAAAAAATCTCATGCTAGACACCTACAGCGAAAGTTGAAACATGGTCGCTCCCGCCCGCGCGGGCAAAGCGGCTGTAATGGAAAATTGCCTTAAGACTGGATAGTGCATCTACTGTTTACACTGATATGTACCACTCATGTAATGTGTACAGGTTCGTGTTTTGAGTATCCCCACCGGGGATACATCCCTAGTGATATGAGTATGGGGATACACAAAACACGGGGATACACAAAACACGGGGATACACGTATCACTGTGACACCGCCACACCGCGGGTTGTTCAAAGCTCGATTAGCGCTAACCCTGGGAAATTTTAACCCGCTGTTTTGGGTTATGTATTTCTGCATGGCCGTTCGTTTCAAAACTTTAGAAAATAAAACTTCTATTGATCCAGAAAAGATTTCTGGAAAAACATATTCAACTTTATGAACAAACTGTTGTGAAGTTTGATTTGAAGATTTTCGTTAACCCAGGGTTAGGCTAACCGACTTTTGAACAACCGACCCCAGATGATTGCCTTGCAAGAGGCATGAAACTTTAAGTAGCGATAGATATATTTTAAGATAAACTAATAAATAGCTCTGCTAAATATTCCGTATTGAGCACTCTTTTATCTATTATTAAGCTACCATTATTATTATACATTATTATATACAACCTTTGCAATGTTCGTTTTGAAAATGAGTATGTTTTAGTGTTTTTTCTGTTTTTAAAACCTCTCGCTATATACATGCAGTGCTTTCCTGCTTAAAAACGTATTTATTGACTTTATTCTTTAATGAGTTGATGTGACAACTTAGAGTTAGTCCCATAATTAAATTAAAACAAAGTTTCATTGATGCTTTTAAATTTCTTTCAACTATACTAATGTACAATATCTATAGGATCCGTTTTATTCTTAGCTGCATTATTTAAGAATTGTATACACCCACATTTTGTGGGGGCATATACTCTCACATCTGAAAGACGATGTTGGCATTCGAAACTCTAAATTATCTGTTTTTATCAAAGTAATTGTCCTGGAATGTACCAGTAATTGTTCCAACTAATTCGGATAGTTTCTCTTTCCCGTATAAACTCTTGATATTAATGGACAATGTAATAGCAAAAACTTCAAATTATAATGAATGTTCTACCGCCTAATCATCTGTGTTGCGTTGGTACTACCAGCGTAGCTAACGTTCGATTTCTGCAGTTTTTTGATAAAATTGTGTCGTCTCAGTTGCACGTGAGAAGAGTACTCCCTGTTTGACTCTACCAAACACCGAAGGTTTGATCCAGATTCGTCCTAAAGTGGCGCTGAACGAAAACGGATGGCGCTTACTGCATGGATGTCTGACGATTTAATTTAACTGATAAGTTCTCTTTGCGGCAGGAACTATTAAAACAGGAAAAAAGGAAAATGTTCAAGTATAGTCATCTGTGTTGGTGTTACAAGCGTAGTTTGATTCCTACGCAGAGCCATGGGGATTATTCTATATAAGAAAAATTTACAACTCCAGTAAATTAAGAAATTTCAAAACAATTATATTTCTATGTCTATATTGTCAAGGTCAATATGCGTTATTCCTTGTGAATGACTTGTAAACGTGTTGAATAGAATGATGCATTAAAATTATGGTATAAATACACTTTTGATCTTTTGTTTCAATTGGATATAGGCGAAATAGAAATTTAAACTATAACAACCCCAGAAATATTTTTACAACTCCAAGAAGTGAGAGTAAATTATAAGCTATATAAAAATATAGTGGTAGAAAGTTGTGTACTTGTGTTAAGTTAAACAGTCCGTTCAATATTGTTATTGCAATGGAATAGGCCAGTTTATTCCACCGACGCATCAATTTCAATAATTTCTCTTTATGTAAGAATCTACTACTGGCACTACCTGTTAAACTCTAAAAGACCTGTTTTTGTCGTCCAGGAATGTACCATGAGTAATTGTTCCGCCTATGATCTATTGGAAAACGTTATGGCAAAAATTTCAATCTCGTCTTCGACTCGAGTTTGTATATCCGATACAACACGGCCGCTCGTGTTGTAAACATTACTTAAACAACTCTCTGTTCTTTCTCTGCATGTTATATACGCACAGTCATGAGACAGTATTTTATATCAATAGTCTATAAACTTTATACTTCAAGTTAAAACTAGAATGAGTGAGTTAAAACTATTATGAAGACTGAAGTATTCCAGTCCATAGGTTTTTAGTCGCAAATGGTACTTTGTGTTCTCGATTCTTTTTCACTATTGTCATATAGACATGCATATATACAGTATTAATATATATAGCAGCTAGCTATAGTGAACTTTTTTCACTACACGTTAAAGTAAATTAAATAGTAAATACATTTATATTCTGCCGGATAGCTGTTTTATTGCCTGAGATCCAGTGTGAAATATACTGGCCTCTTTCCAATCATTGAAATTTTGAAAGAACTATAGTGTAACTTGGTCCAATAAAACAAGTTAAACTAGATATCTGCATGGATGTTTTTGAATGCTTCCAACTCTACTAATTGTATATATACACCTACATTTTGACGGGGCATATACTCTCATTCATGAAGACTTTGAAGCCGAAAACACAAAGGAAATCATGACCGTAAAGGAGCCTGTATATCTGATACAAAATCCAGCGATTTAAATAAACTTTAAGTTCATTTCCCTCACAAAATAGCCAGGTTTCAGTTATAAGTGCTTACTACGGTGCTACACATGGAGGTCAATATATTTACACTAGTTATAGGAGCGGGAAAATTATGCTTGACAGTCAACACGAGGTCCTTTTAGAGTTGACCAGCATGTTCTGCACTGTTCCACTTAGTGAAACGCACCTATGTTAAGATCACAGTATTCGCGACCGTTTTGTTAAGATATATACAAACACTCGCTTTCAGCTCGTGTTTGTATTTCTTACAGAGACCTAGGTGGGTTGATGTGACAACTTAGAGTTAGTCCCATATTAAATTAAAACAAAGCAGTTTCATTGATGCTTTTAAATTTCTTTCAACTACGGTATACTAATGTACAATATCTATATGATTCTGCAATATTCTTAGCTGCATTATTTAAGAATTGTATACACCCACATTTTGTGGGGGCATATACTCTCACATCTGAAAGACGATTTTGGCATTCGAAACTCTAAATTATCTGTTTTTATCAAAGTAATTGTCCTGGAATGTACCAGTAATTGTTCCAGCAACGATCTAATTCGGATAGTTTCTCTTTCCCGTACAAACTCTTGATATTAATGGACAATGTAATAGCAAAAACTTCAAATTATAATGAATGTTCTACCGCCTAATCATCTGTGTTGCGTTGGTACTACCAGCGTAGCTAACGTTCGATTTCTGCAGGTTTTTGATAAAATTGTGTCGTCTCAGTTGCACGTGATAAGAGTACTCCCTGTTTGACTCGTCCTAAAGTGGCGCTGAACGAAAACGGATGGCGCTTACTGCATGGATGTCTGTAGATATAACTAAGGTAAAGCGCATAAATTAAGGTTTCACGCCGAGCTAAACTTTCGGGCAAGTTGCTCTGAGGTTTTTTCAGTGACATGCGGTACTTTCTTTCGTTCAGTGTACTTGTCAGCGCATATAATTTAAGACGTATTAACAACATTGCAATCGGATTGGAAATTGGCTGTTTATTCCTCCACCGACGCATCAATTTCAACAATTCATGATCAACTCTAACTAAGATCTATTTTTGTCAAAGTAATTGTCCCGGAATGTACCAGTAATTGTCCACCTACGATCTAATTTAACTGATAAGTTCTCTTTGCGGCAGGAACTATTAAAACAGGAAAAAAAGAAAATGTTCAAGTATAGTCATCTGTGTTGGTGCTACCAGCGTAGTTTGATTCCTACGCAGAGCCATGGGGATTATTCTATATAAGAAAAATTTACAACTCCAGTAAATTAAGAAATTTCAAAACAATTATATTTCTATGTCTATATTGTCAAGGTCAATATGCGTTATTCCTTGTGAATGACTTGTAAACGTGTTGAATAGAATGATGCATTAAAATTATGGTATAAATACACTTTTGATCTTTTGTTTCAATTGGATATAGGCGAAATAGAAATTTAAACTATAACAACCCCAGAAATATTTTTACAACTCCAAGAAGTGAGAGTAAATTATAAGCTATATAAAAATATAGTGATAGAAAGTTGTGTACTTGTGTTAAGTTAAATAGTTCGTTCAATATTGTTATTGCAATGGAAATAGGCCAGTTTATTCCACCGACGCATCAATTTCAATAATTTCTCTTTATGTAAGAATCTACCACTGGCACTACCTACCTGTTAAACTCTAAAAGACCTGTTTTTGTCGTCCAGGAATGTACCAGTAATTGTTCCGCCTACGATCCATAGGAAAACGTTATGGCAAAAATTTCAAATTTGATGTAACCATGCTATTGCCAGTGACTATTGTTAAACAACTCTCTGTTCTTTCTCTGTTATATACGCACAGTCATGAGACAGTATTTTATATCAATAGTCGATAAACTTTATTATTCAAGTTAAAACTAGAATGAGTGAGTTAAATCTATTATGAAGACTGAAGTATTCCAGTCTACAGGAGTACAGGTTTTTAGTCGCAAATGGTACTTTGTGTTCTCGATTCTTTTTCACTATTGTCATAGACATGCATGCATACAGTATTAATACATATAGCAGCTAGCTATAGTGAACTTTTTCCACTACACGTAAAAGTAAATTAAATAGTAAATAAATTTATGTACTGCCGGATAGCTGTTTTATTGCCTGAGATCCAGTAAGAGCCATCCGCTATTTGTCCAGTGCTACCGGTAGTGTGTGACTGTTTGATGGAGTGAAACTGGGAATACAAACTGGAAGTACTCTTCAACGAGGTGACATTATTTGATCAGAGAACTGCGTACTCCACAATCAAACTACACTGGTAACATAACGTAAAACAGTTGGATATACTTGTCACTTGGCATAACGTTCATCAAATTTGAAACTTTGCTATAATATTTTCCATTTTTCCAAATTAGATAGTTTGTGGAGCAATTACTGGTGCATTCCGGAACAATCACTTTGACTAAAAAAACAGAATCTGATATTTTAAAGTTGAACAGGTAATGATATTATTATTCTTATATAAAGAGAAAATATTGAAATTGATGCGTCGGTGAAATATACTTGGCCTCTTTCCAATCATTGAAATTTTGAAAGAACTATAGTGTAACTTGGTCCAATAAACTAGATATCTGCATGGATGTTTTTGAATGCTTCCAACTCTACTAATTGTATATATACACCTACATTTTGACGGGGCATATACTCTCATTCATGAAGACTTTGAAGCCGAAAACACAAAGGAAATCATGACCGTAAAGGAGCCTGTATATCTGATACAAAATCCAGCTGATTTAAATAAACTTTAAGTTCATTTCCCTCACAAAATAGCCAGGTTTCAGTTATAAGTGTTTACTACGGTGCTACACATGGAGGTCAATATATTTACACTTATAGGAGCGGGAAAATTATGCTCGACAGTCAACACGAGGTCCTTTTAGAGTTGACCAGCATGTTCTGCACTGTTCCACTTAGTGAAACGCACCTATGTCATTCACGTTTTTAAGATTATGGAAGACTACGAACGCTTTCATGATCACAGTATTCGCGACCGTTTTACAACCACTCGTTTTCAGCTCGTGTTTGTATTTCTTACAGAGACCTAGGTGGAAAAATAAAGAAATTAGTCCACCAACGCCAGCCTCTTCCGTTGGCATGGCTCCTAAGACGTGGGCCATCGAACTCATCAATTGAAATAATTTGTTCATCTTTCAAAGATCTTTCAGAGTTTTGAAAGCCAACAACATTCAACTTTTGTTAAAGACATAATTGTCCTGGAATTTACCATTTTCTTTGTAGTAAGAACGGTTGACCCCAGGAGTCATGTGGTGGCAAAACTATAAATTTGTCTACTGTAAGTTGTTAAAGACAGAAGACAACAACTGTTGTACAAACTGTTGCTCTGATATTACTAAGGAAGAAAGATACACAGTTTCCCGGTAAGATGACTTTAATGATATTTATTTCCCCAAATCCATTCAGTCTAATTTGCCTCAATTGTCAAGTATTCAACTGCCTTGGTGGCACAGTGGTTAGTACGTGCATTTCCATTTTACCTGCTACCAACGTTTCTAGATCTTGCAGTGCTCTAACAAGCTACGTAGGTTTTTTCCAGATTCTCTTGCATGGTAGCTCTGCCTTTGCTTTGGGCATTATTATATAAGGGTTGACCCTCATTTGATAAAACTGCTATCCAGTAGAAATATTTTAGTTTAGTTTATAAAATCATCATTTTAAGTTGGAATCGGTAGATTCCAAAGGTCGCACGGTGTACGAAATTAGCCTCGTCAAAAACGAAACTTACAATGACAATCCATTGTTCAAGGACAGACTTTTGATATATTTGACCACATAAACACATGTACTACAAGTTTATGTAAAAATGCGTGTACGGCCATACAGGAAGAAACATTTATGTGGATGTATGCCTCGCACGACCTTCCTAAGCATGCATTTAAGCATTTGCTTTGAGCTGAATTTCCATAGTTACTAGAGCCCCGTTATTATGTCGAACTTGCTTATCTCAAACTCCCCCGGCTATCTCGAACTCCCCCGGCTATCTCGAACTCCCCCGGCTATCTCGAACTCCCCCGGCTATCTCGAACTCCCCCGGCTATCTCGAACTCCCCCGGCTATCTCGAACTCCCCCGGCTATCTCGAACTTAAACCCATTTCCCGTAGATTTGCCCATACCATTTCACTCATTTAAACTTGATTATCTCGAACTCGGTTAACTCGAACTCCCCGCTATCTCGAACCAATTTTGTTTCCCTTGACCGAATTTACCCAGTTATCTCGAACTTTAAAATGACTTCAGTTCGTTGTTTTATCACATCATGCACGTATTTGAATTTGCAGTGTAAGTATGCACGTAAAATGGACTATAATAAAGAATGCACTCTTTCAGTTGAAAAAACTTACAGCACAAATGATTTAATAAACTGTATTGACAGGGTTTATTGCATATTTCGCAAATAACAGTCTTATCGATGGGTCATTGGATCTGCCAAGTTAATTTAATTTCATTTAATAATTATTCTGATTATCTTTTTTTGTACTTTGACACTGATTCGATTATTCTCGAACCTCCACTATCTCGATGTCTTTGTTGTTTCCCATAACTGTTCGAGATAGCGGGCGCCGGGTTCTACTCAAGGCCGAAGAGAGGGGGGCAGAGGGGGGCAAAATACCCGGGGCTCGGGCTGTTCAAAGGGCATCGGAAAAGTTGGCCTATTTATTGAAAATATTATACAATTCTGAAATAAATGGCACAATAGAACCATAACTGAATGTCAGCCAAACACAAAGAATAAAGGTTTACATGCATTTTCTAAAGTTTTTGTCCTACGACAACACGCGCCCGAACTATATATAAGAAATAATCTTTCGCAAGAAATTGCCGGACGATAGTGGGGCCAGAACACTGCACAGCGTTCACGTTTCTGGTGAGGGTTCAGTGCCAGTGGGGGCAGAGCAAACCAAAGCGCATGGGTGTAAGACTGAGGTCACCAATCTGCCCTGGGCCCGTGACTGGCTCTCGCCGGCCTTGGTTTTACTGCACGTGTTTTAACAACATTTAATGTGACTGTCACTACAGATGTAACGACATATTCACTTGTCAACAGGTTGTGCGATATATTAAGTTTAAAGTAGGGGGTCTGGGGGCATTTCCCCCCAGAAGAAAATTTGGAATTTAAAAATTCGATTTAAAAATGTGATTTCCTTCATTTTCAGGGCATGATAACCATGAATATGGAGTACTAAAATACAAAGAAAGACCTTGAAAATACTGCATTATGACACGTTCTTAAAGTAGTGAAAAATAGCACCCATGTGATAAAAGTGAGATGTACATAAAACAGATTCTGTCATACCTTTTATGCACACAACTACTGTATACATAAGTGTCCTTTTACACGCGCCGATGTTATGAGCGCTGTCAATATAATACTTGCTATACATTTTTGCAAAATGCGCTGCTTTTGCGATTGTTACTATGCCTATCAAGCTTGTTACTGTTATTGTTAGTTTTATGGGGGGTGTCAAAACGTAAGCTTCAATTTCATTAAGATACACGTAAAGCATCTGCAGAGTTTAGTTCATCTTACCCGAGAATACTGAAGAAATAGAACGCACAAAGCCCGGCCAGGACAAAAGTCGGGTGTTTTTTTGCGTTGTTTAAAGGTGTGTGGCTTAGTCCGCAGGTTAGGTCCTCTAGTTATATTTGAATATAGTGCTTCCGGTTGAAATCGTAGAAGAAAATGTGTTTTAGTGTATTTCTTTCATGGACTTTACATTTATCTCACTTGGTACACGTATTTTTAGCCTGAACGCTTCGGAACTACTCGGACCGAATTGGTAGTGTAATTTTAGTTTACAATTTGGGACAGACTTTTTCGACAAATGGTCCTAATGTGCGCCCCTGATCACAATTTATAAATCACAAATTCAGTTACTCCCACTCAACATAATTTCTGCATTTTCTTAACAGGATTCAACATTGACAAATTCGTCTTGACATGGCTTCAGTGATTGTCATGATGTTTATGTTCGTAATTTTGCCAGGAACCTTTGGAGCAAAAGCCGGGGTGTCAGGACCTGTAGATGTGTCGGACGAAAGAGATTGCGAAGATTGTACTAACTGCTGCAACAACAACTGTGTCTCGAGCGCTATGAAAGTTGAAGAACTGAAAAAAGGAATTGTTTCTGTGTCTGAACTATCTGCTGGTGACATCATTCGTGGTCTCAGGGGACCAGAAAAAACTCCTGATTGGTGTAGAGTAGACGCAGTTTACCCCAGGAAAGGCATCCGAAACTTCACCACCTACAATGGTTTTACACAGGAACATATGGTTGTCGATGGTGACACAGTACGCCCGCACGGAGATGAAGGAGTGGCAGTTAGTGCACAACTATACACACTTGCTACTGAGTGTGATGCTGCTGTCAACGCCGCTGGTCAAGCATTTACACCACTCAGTACGACATTTTGTCCTCATGAACTGACCTGGAGTGAATATCTCGTTCTCATAGCAGCAATACGTCGTGTGACAAGTCGTACAGGATATTTCTGGTATCTCAGTGATGCCTTCCACGATAGCAATGCAGCAAAAGTTCCTAACTGGGCAGACATGCTTCCTGACATGTGTACTGAAATGTTGAGATGTGCACGCGAAGGAGAATGTCAGAGGTTTGAGAAGATAGTCGAGGAATTTGTTCATGAACATTTGAATAAAAAGTATGTGTTGATTGTTGAACGTGTCTTTCCAAATCTTGGTGGTGATGTAAACAAAGATGGTACTGTCAGTCAAGTAGTTCGTCAAGATGATAAAACCAACATCATTCTTATATCTACACTCAGTGTCATTGGTTGTATGCTTATTGTCATCGCTGTGTTGACATACTGTCTTCTTCGAGTTGCCAAGAATAGATCAATGAAGCCATCTCAGGAGAAACCTGCCCTGGATGATGTGTCACCAGGAAGTTTCAATTATCAAAAAACTTGATTCCTTATTCTCTACAAATTTGCTCCGTTGTCACTGTGTAGAGACAATTTTTGATAATCACGTAAATGTAGGGAGCAAACTTTTTAACTTGAATGATTGTAGTTTCATTTATCTATAACGCGGGAATTTCACTTACACTTTCCACAATAATAAACTAAACCTTTGCACAAGTATCGTCATGCATGCGTCTCAAGAGTCTCTCGAGTTTCGTTGATAAGTAGATTGTGTGACATTGCTTTTGGGCATTGGACAGAGACGACTAAATTATGACAACGTAGGCGCATTTGTGGCTTAATGGGTTGACAAGAGCCATGATTGTAAGTTAAATTATCATATTATGTCAAGGTCCATCCATTCATTAAAACAAAATGTTAATTAACGTGAGATTTTATATAAAGAATACTAATGAACGTACCATTTTATATAAATTTTTACACTACAGGTATTTAGCAGTTCCAAATTATTTGAAGTGTATTAAATCCAAACGATCGGAACGCACGCACCGGATTTATTGAATACAATAGTCAATACAGTTAACCTCACGAAATATAGTATCAAAGGCAAACATCTTGAAACTCAATACTTGAAAAAAGCAAGAGACAAGATTCAACAGTAATATTTCGAATGTATTACAAATTCATCATCAGACTGATGATAGGCTCGGTCCAGCCGTTCCCTTCCCTATTCTATTCGTGTCCGACACTTACCGGCTGGACCGAGCCTAACTGATGACTGATCCACCTCTTGGTTTCTGAAATATTGAGTTTCAAGATGGAACTTGTTAACTTTTACAGTTTTATTGAAGAAAATGCTTTAAAATATCTTCATATTTACAAGCATGCCTTTTGTTAAAGAATTAATACAACGAACGTTTTGGTTTTCACTTGTTTCCATCTATCAAACTGACGTTACGCAATTTTCCCGATTTTCAAAGATTTTCATATTCGTTTTTCTTGATTTTTCTTCATCAATTTGGTCAACCTCGTACCTAGGGCTAGCCTGCTTGGCAGGCTAGCCCTGGGTACGAGGTTGCAATTTGGTTAGGGTTAGGTTTAGGTTTTGGGTTAGGGTAGGTTTTAGGGTTAGGGTCAGTTACAAAGTTTTAAACCTTACTTCAAAGTTGAAAAAATGACGTAACGTCAGTTTGGTAGATGGAAACAAGTGGCGACCGAACGTTGTGTTCATTTCTTAAAGTGTTCTCACGTGTCAAGGTCACGTGTCACAATATTATGTAATCATATATCCATCAATGTCAGCAATGTTCCCAATTTATCCTTATATTAGTTATACCCCACTCAGACTCAGCTTCATACCTACTAAGATGAGTCTGTTTTACCTGGATAAGTCCCCTAACAAAGCACAACGATGTTTCTCTACTTTAACACGCGGTGAAAACTTTGTAAGAATGTCTTCTGCCATCTCTTCAGTTGGGGTGTAGTGGATTCCTACTTCTTCGTTTTCAACTCTTTCTCGGATGAAATGTAATTTTGTATCGATGTGTTTCGATCGCTTGTGCATCACTGGATTATGACACATCTTGATACACGACTGGTTATCTTCTCCAATATCGGTTGGTTCTTTCATAGGATAACCAAAATCTTTCATTAGTGCACTGAGATAGATTGCTTCTTGCACTGCTGCTGCCATAGCTTGATATTCTGCTTCTGTAGATGACAACGCAACTGTCGCCTGTTTCTTTACTCCCCAGCTTATAGCTCCACCATTACCTTGAAATTTGAAGTAGTAGCCAGTTGTTGATCTTCGATCATTCAGGTCACCACTCCAATCTGCATCTGAATCACCTACAAGCTTGATGTTGGAATTCTTGAAAAATGCTAATCGTAGTAATCTACCTTTAAGATATCTTAAGACGTGTTTTGCTGCTTTCCAATGCGACATATCGGGTCTTTCGAGAAATCTTGACAATTGGTTGACAATATTAAGAATGTCAGGACGTGTTTGTTTCCCAGAAGGGATCCGACCAGACTTCGATATAACTTCGGATTAACTAATTCGTGTTCTTCGCTGCTTTTTACTAACTTGAGATTGACTTCTCCAGGAGTTGCCATAGATTTGCAATCACTCATGTTGAACTGTTTAAGGACACTTTAGATGTATTTCTCTTGATCTACTGTGATCTTGTCCTCGGATCTTAAAATTCGCATGAACCAGTGTAATGTGCCTCGATCATCCATCTTGAAATTTTCTTCAGCATCGATTTAATTGCATCTTCTAATTGATCATGTGTATTTGGGATTGTTCCTCCATTTCCCCCACTTCATCTTCGACCGGTTTCTCCATGGTTTGATCATTGGAACGTTCATTGTTAAAATCTATGCTTGGGCTCTCCAAAATTGACGGTTGCACAGCTTATGTAAGGAAAAGAAAAGTCAACTTAAGAAAACTTGATCCCAGATCCGTGAAAGCAAAATTCATTGGCTATGATGACAACTGAGAGTACGGCGTATATTTTACAAGAGTTTTCCACGAAGAAAACAATCAAAGCCAGTAACCTTTTTTTCAAGGAAGATGAAATTCAGTCACTCTCAGCAAAGGAGAAATCTAGTCCAGAAGAGAATACTCTGAGATGATTTCTTCTTGGCGCTTTACCAGTGAATAGTTCAAAAGGACATTGTCCTTGGTTGATATTTACACTCACTGTGAGATTTCGAATGTGGACTGCAGTAGCTAAGGCTCTTACCCAATAACTCTTTGGTAGTTTTGCTTGAATAAGTAAACACCGTCCCAGTTCTACTAAAGTGCGATTGAAGCGTTCTGCGACTCTATTTTGCTGTGGTGTTTCAGGAACTGAACTCTTGTTTTATCTTTGAATCTCTGCAGTACTCTCTAAATTGCTTGGATGTATACTCTGCTCCATTATCTGTCCTTTGGGGTGTTCCTGCTTCTGCCACATATTCTTTGAATTTGTCAAGAACTTGCGACTTGTTACTCATGCATGTACTTTACAACTGAATACTTCGTGTATTCATCTATGAAGGTGACTGCATATTTTGACCATTGAGACTAGCTATTTCGAAAGGACCGCAAATGTCTGAATATACAAGTTCGAGAGCTTTTTGAGCTTTGGTTTGCGCTTCTTTTGGTACTGGTGTACTTGCTTGAAAATATCAGTGTATTTCTTTAATTTGATTTCGTGACCATTGTTCAACACCATTCTTGCTTTACTCTCGTGAAATATGAATCTATGACCAAAACTAATGGCTTTACTGCTTGAAAGGAGGTTTACTTTATAGCTTGGCACATAAAGAACATTTCTCAGGACAATTTCTGCCATCTTTCCTCGAGGGTGGAAGGTCGAGGGTCGAAAGTCGAAAAATTGATTTCATTGGTACTGTTGAATTTGAGTAGAATGCTGAATGGTGTAAAAACTTTTAAAAACTATACTTTTGTCAATTTACATAACTTATTTTCGTAAATATTAACACGAAATATTGATTAGTAAGTTAAATTAATGATACTAAATTTAGATTTTATAATTGTTGTCAAATGACAAGGCCGCGGATTGAGTATCATTAATTTAACTTACTAATCAATATTTCGTGTTAATATTTACGAAAAGAAGTTCTGTTAATTGACAAAGTATAGTTTTTTAAAAGTTTTTACACCATTCAGCATTCTACTCAAATTCAACAGTACCAATGAAATCCATTTTCGACCTCGACATTCGACCTTCCACCCTCGACAAAAACCCAAACTCTGTAAATTAATATATCAACGAGTATAAAGTCATGCTATATAAACACAGCGCTTAATCGCTTTAAATACACCTTCCCATGCCGAAAAAGTTTCGGTAACAAGATACAATGTATGACTGTCATATTAAACTATTGCCATGCATATCATGAATTCGTTTACAATAGTCCATCAACCGGTTTTCATATAGGTTTTCGATTGTTCTAATCAAAACACATGGTCATAGAGCGAATTACTGTATGTATATACCGGGTGGGGCAAAAAAAAGTACGACTGTTTGATTTAGTATAACTTAAAAACTAAACAAGCTATCACACTTAAACAAGTTGCTTTGCATTCAACGATGTCTAATTTACATTTTGATATGTGCCATGTGCATTTTCATGCAATATTAATCGAGATAGCTGCTTTTAAACTTGAGTAAACATTTTTGGAACTGTCGAGAATTAGCTAAAAATGGCCTATTAAATAATGTGATAACCATTAGCATTTTACGCAAGTATTCGTTTCAATGAAGTGAAGTTGAAGTTATAAGGCCAAATGTTAGAATAAAAGAGCACATCTATTCAAGAAACATTTCTAACTTCAATTTCACTTCATTTAAATAATACTTACGATAACATGGCAACGGTTATCAAATTAGTTTAATAGGCCGTTTTTAGCTAATTCTCGACAGTTCCAAAAGTGTTTAAGTCATGTTTAAACGCAGCTATCTCAGTCAATATTGTATGAAAATGTACATGGCATATATCAAAATTTAAGTTAGACATCGCTGAATGCAAAGAAACTTGTTTAAGTGTAATAGCTCTTTTAGTTGTTAAGTTATACTAAATCAAACAGTCGTACTTTTTTTTGCCCCACCCGGTATATGAATGAAAGTTTGTAATATTTTGAGCACATGGATAAAAGCAGAGGGTAAAAGGAACATGCGTGCGCATGCAATTGTAAATTTGTAATATATTGTTCACTCCCCCTAATTTTAAACGAGACTTGAAGCTCGACTTCTCCCCCAGTAAAGCGACACCCAAACCGAGACGAAATCGACTTCTTGACAATAAATAGATCCGCGCAAGACTGGGTCGAGTGAACTCTGGAGATATACCTGTCACGTTTTAGGAAGAGTTACTATTTTTAGACTTTTGTAATTTTGTATTCTTTTGTATTTTAACCCTAATCTCAACCCTAACCCTAAAATAGTAACTGTGCCTAAATCGTGACTCATATGCTGGAGAAACCTTAGCACGTCAAGAATAGTGCGCTGTCTCGCTGACGCTCGGGAGCAATAACCATCAATGTCAACAATGTTCCCAATTTATCCTTATATGTATACTTATGCATACTAATATATGTTATTACAGAACTTCTATTCGGAGTTTCTGTTGTTTCAGACCGTTAACCAATTGTGTAAACCCATAATTTGGGTATCTCTAGGACGTAAAGCCTGGTTTCCATGTCGCCGATGTAGCGCTTTCGCAGTGCCATTGCCATTGGGCATTGACATTGTCTTAGATCACTGATGAGATTTTTTCTTCGATGGTCTGCGAGTGAATCGCCGACATATTAAAACCAGGCTTAAGCCTAAGGATATAGTGTCGAGATCTCCAGACCACTGTAATTCTTTGGGGGGTTTTTGTAGTCCTGTTTTTGTTGAGGAATGTGGGAGATTTTGTCCTTAGGAGTTAGGGGAAGATTAGCAGTGAATAAAAACATTAAAGACTATAAGAGAACACACAGATTTATTGTTATGATATTTGTAATTCATAAACTGACAGATTAACATTACACAGATTCTAACACAGGAGGTTCAAATGAATCACGTTCAATTTTAGCCCCTGTTTCATCAGTGGTCACTGTCGTACTTCCACTTTCACCGTGCATTTCCATCAACTTCCCAACTAAACAATGAATAAATAAGGATCATAGTAAGATTTGGGCCTAATAGTGTATTCATACAATATACATACAATATAATGCAATAGTTGTACAATATAATGCAGATATTGCAGTACAATATAATGCAGTGCAGTCATACAATATAATGATATAATGCAGTCATATAAGTGTAGTCATACAATATAATATAGTTGTACAATATAATGCAGTGACATATTGCAGTGTAGTCATACAATATAATGCAGTGTAGTCATACAATATAATAGTGTAGTCATACAATATAATGCAGTACATCAATAACCAAAGCCTCTACCTTATTATTGTTTAATATTTATATTATATACTATACTATTAATAGTCTAGCAATAGTAGGCTTGCCTCAAACTCATTAAATATAAAGTGCATATTAAACATTGAAAAACACAAAAAACCTAATCTTAGATCCAAGATTATAACAAAAGATGTGTTTCACAAGAGTGTTAATTCATAAAAGTCATAATAATAAAACCGGTTTAAAGGGCCTACTTTTCATGAGCCAAACTTATTCAACGAATTAAGTACATGTGAAGCACAGCATCTGAAAAAAGCGCTTTATACTAAGCACAGTTAATTATGGCACGCATCACAGCTGAGGCACATGTTGGTCCAAATGTATGTATTATAAAAGTAAATGAATTTGGATATTTCTATTTTTTACATTTTGCCCAATTTTAAGCAGATGCAAACATAAATTTAAATAATTTAATTGTTGCATTTTAATCTTCACCCCATTTGCTTTCAATGAACTGAACCTAATTCATATTATAGTCGACTAAAATAAGTAAATATGGATGTGTACATTCATATGGTTGATTTGTGCAGTATTAAGTCTAAACGTTAGTGACCATATAGGATTAACTGGACACCAAAATTGTGTTGTGTGATAAACAGAATAGCCAGCATGTCCAGCAATACTGATATTCATAAATAGACTACTGATGCAAAACTATTGCTCACAGAGCTAGGGAAACTTATAATTGAAAAAGATTTGCAAAAACACAAGACTTACCATCAAACTTTGGTTTCTTCAAGACTTTTACTTTACGTATAAAGACATCATGAAGTGGATATATGGACTGGCAAGCCTTTTCAATATCACGTCCAATGCTATCTGGAATTCTAAAGAAAAGAGACAAATGGTTAAAATTACCAGCGTATTTCCTGTACCTCTTGACCTATAATCCCCATTGTACTTACAGCTTGTTAACCACTTCCTTTAAGTCATTTGTTCCAACTTCTTGTGTCATAATTTCAACCATTTTCTTTCTGATCAATTTGATTTGAGAGTGTTTGGCATATGATGTTTTCTTTATTTGATTTGCTCTTCTTTTGGTAAAACCAATACAGAACAATCTCAAGAGGTAACCATCTGTAGTTTTGACATCAACGTTACCCTCAATTAGCGTCTAGAAAAGAAAAGTATTGGGTGGATTTGACAGCAATTACTGGTATAGTCGATTTCAACTAACTTTTCACTCAAATGTTCCGAACTTCGGAAATTCGTTGCGAAGTTCAAAGGTTCATAATGAAATCCACATGGCATGTTGTAAACAAACCCTCTGATTGGTTACTAGAGAAAAGGCAGCCAATCAAATGCTCAGTTTACAAACCCGTTCTGAATTTCATTATGAACTTTTGAACTTCGCAATGAATTTCCGAAGTTCGAAACGAAGTTCGCAACATTTGAGTGAAAAGTTAGTTGAAATCGACTGTAACAACGAAAGCAGGCTTGCATTAGCAAGTTGTAACCTACAAATTGCAAGCAATTATGATATTTGCATATTGAAAATTTATATTTATGAAATATTTAAGGTTTTCATGAAGTGTTTCCAATGTGCAAAATTGAACTTTCCTTGAAATGTTCATTTAGAAATTATCTTTAATTTGAATCCTGGAAAGGACAATTTATCCATATTAACCATTAGCAAGGTCAAGACAATCCAATGCTACTTAAATGCAAGCAACATCTGACAGTATACTAGTTGTTACAATTCCAAACATCAAAACCAATGTACACAATGTTACTTTCAAAACAGAATCTGTTTCATGCAATAATATAAATACATGTATAAACTTACCTGCCATTTTTTCACCAATGATCTAAGCTTATCAGTGGTCATATCCAAGCCATGAAAATTTGTCAAACATTGCTTTCCCTGAACATCTTCAACCATCAACTTGAATTTACGATATGTCACTTCATCATCCTGTAGATCTGCAAGTGATACCTCAAATACACGTCCTTTCAGAGCATCAGATGCAATCTCTGTTAGAACAAATGAGAAAAAACTTTCCATTATGGTTGAAATGTTTATGATCAGGTCTGTCTGGCAATGTTGTATGTGTGTACACCTGATTGGAAAGTCTTAGTGTGCGGGATATTTATCTCTGGACAGCCCCTGCACACTTATCGGACATTTTCAGCCACACCATGCACTTTCAAGACAGGTTAACTTGTCTGTGCGATTTGGTATAGATATTATAGTGCGATTTGGTATAGATATTATAGTGAGATTTTACACCTAAATCCAGAAAAATAGGACACTGTCTGCACAAATGGTAACCAAAATTTGATCTCCCTGCATGTTTTCCAACTAGGTTTATACACAGTGGCAGACACTTCGTGAAATATTGGGGGTGCAAACTTAGTTTGCCAACATATAACCACCCCTTTGTTGCTGCAAATCTCAGTTTCAACCTTTCTGGCTTGAATTCCATGCAAATTTACTTACATTACAGCCTATCAAGGCTTTCGTGCTTGTAAAAGCATTGATACAGCTTAAATTGTCAGTCAGCTATCATTCTGAGGGCTTCGGTGGCGAAGTATTTGGGAGAAAGAAGTATTGAAAGAAGTATTTGGGGGAAAGAAGTATTTCGGTGGCGAAGTATTTTATATTTGGGGGCTTCGGTGGCGAAGTGGTTAGCGCACTTGCCTTTCACCTCTAAGGTCGCGGGTTCAAGTCTCAGCGAGAACTTTCTCAATGCGACTCGAACCCAGTCCTCAAGTGAAAAGAGTAAAGTCAACTCTCTGCCGAAAGTCATGTGTTTTCTCCGGGTACTCCGGTTTCCTCCCACAGGGAAAGTTGACAGGGTGGGTTAGGTAAAACCTAAAACTACATGACCGGCAGCCGGCTATTTAGTAAAATTGCCAGTCATATAATGACTCTAGTTAAATTTAAATACTTATTAAATAAACCTTCCCACACCCTTCCCTATCCTAACCCTAACCCGAAATGTCTAAAAAAACAATTTCGGGATTAAAAAGTCTGGGAAAAAATATTTAAAGAAAAAGTTCTAAGTAAAATAAAAATGATTTGCAGGGACTTGAACCTATGCTTGAAAAAAAGATCTCGTAGTCGCACACTATCATCACCAGCAGCCTCGCTAAATGCATCAGCAAAAAAGACCTTAAATAATGCTAATTATCAAATCTTGACTGTAAAATAGCTGGCAGTTTTATTAAATAGCCAGCTGCCGGCTGTTTTGTCACTTCGTACAAAAATTGTTATAAATTGCATCCTAGACGTGAGCTAAAATTTCTGCCTCAAAAAATCTCGGGTGCGACGTTGACCAACTCTGCAGTCTGGAAAAGAGGGCTTATTAGAGAGATCACGGTATATACCGTATATCCTCGCTGTAATGTGCTTCACCTATAACCTGGGCTGCACGTTACTTATCAATATTTTTAACAAAATGACCGCGCATTGACCATATCTCAGCCCGGTTTGCCGAGTTGAAGCGATTACATGGCAATTTTCATCCCGCCTAAGCGAGTAACTCGCACGCTTGGCATAAAATGTCTCCAATTCGGCCAACTCGAATGTCCGCATGGCGCGCGCTTTTTCCGGAAGTCTGGTAACAAAATTATTTTGTGAAAAGTGCGCCACTTTAATAGCGTCGCGGAGACATGTAGGTTATCTTTAGACAAATATGTACTATTTGGGTGAATAGTTGTTGTTTAGGGGATCATAATGATACCAAAGTTGCCATAGTTACCTTTAATCATCTGCCGTCCTCAAGCATTTTTTGAAGGCAATTTCTCCATAATGGCGACTTGATGGTTTTCCCGTAAAATTCGAGATTTTTGGCCTCATAGCATTTTTCTGTTTTAAGTTACCAAAATTTCGCTATATATTTATATGAAAGAAAAATTCATAACTTAAATCTCTATCGTTTTATTTTTTCCGATTTCGTTTTTAAAATTCGAAAATACGCATTTGAAACAGGGGGTAAAATTCATATCCTCGCAAGGTCGCGTCATAATATGAAACAATGTTAGGCTTTGTTCGGCATCGCAAATAGGAAGAAAGTCAATGAAATTTAAGCCAAAAGAGGAAAATTAGACTTACTTTATGGAAAGGTACGTTTATCAGTTGTTAAGTGTGTTTATTTTTATTCAAATCAGGGCTAAATATACAAAACATGCCAAAAAAGTCCTGTTAAACATAATGAAATATGCTGTATTTAATTTCCACATCAGAAATTGGCACTTGAAATGCTCAGAATTACTTAGATAAGTAAAGTCAGGATTGTGTGGGAATATTTACAAGCTTACTTTGAAATTACTTAGCTCAAATGCTTGACAACCCCACAAAAATTGAATATCCTCAGGGTATATCACTATCAGTTGATTTTATATGGGAAGTAAATATGAATATAGACCATACCGGTCATGCTATCCTGACAGTGTAAACTCACTTGGGCCTGAAAAAAGGCTAGGAGGATCTACATAGGAATTTGTATAAGTCCGAATGTTTCCCTGATGGGGAGACAACCCTGCCAGGAGCCCCCCCCTCTCTCTGGCTATGTCACTGTATGTATTACTTAGAAATCCTTGCTCGGGAAAACCAGCAGTAACTGTTGGGTACAATTGGATCTTGAAAGTACGAACCAAATTACATGCAAATGTATGCAAACCATCCATGTGAAGCTTGTGACATACTTACCAAGACTACACTTTTTGATTGTCTGTTCCTATTTGATTTTAACCCAACAAGCCACAGTGTCCCACTGTCTCTGACACTCCCTAATATTTGTGGTTCTGTTTAATGCCAGTATTGCCAAATAATTTTACTCGCCATGTTGAGGGTTAATTGTGGGATATGTTCAAATACCTACATTAATTGGTCCATTTTTATTACTATATTTTGTCTTCTCAAAAAGATGACTTTACCCAGTCATGGGTGTGAGATTATCATAAACAATAATGGGTGTATGAAACTACATTGGTTTCAGTGAAGCAACATATTTATAATGTGTTAACCTTGTTACTATTTTTGTCTAGAAGTTGGATTATGCCTAATTACTACAGTTGAACTAATGTGTATATATGTTTGAGTGCAATTTTAACATTGTCTATTATTGGCAACTACAAGTGAGTGCTGCAATGAATTGAAAAATGTACCTGTAACCTTTATACTGCCTAACTATATTATCCATGGCAAAATGTGTTTGTAAATTGTTTGGTTTAATATTTTTTGTACAAGAACATTCATAAGCTTTTTCTCCTGCGTGTGTGTGTCTTTTTATATCATTTTAAACATGGGAACATCTTTGCAATCATCATATTCAACAGTTTTTTCTCCTGTGTGTGTTCTTTTATGTGTTGCTAAACAGCCTGGTGTAAAAAACTACAACAAATTACAGAAAATCAATAAAATAGTTTATTCATTTACAAATCAACATTAACTTCAGACAATTTGCAAGGAACCTGCCTGTCACATACTCGCAGCCTCTAAATACACCACTTTAGACTGTATGTCTGACTTGGTGTATCATGCCAATTTTATGTGAGATAAGCTAAAAGCTTTAGTTAGAATAACAACTAGCAAGTTCAAAGTTGGAACTGTGCTTAAGATTAAAAACAATAACGTTCACATTATCTTTATATAATATATTTTGTACACTACATATTGTTGTCCATATATATCTTGTAGTACATATTTGCAGTTTGCCTTTGCCATTCATGTGTTCTAAACGTTATTTCCACACTAAAATTTGTTTCCTTCCTTGGTCAATCAGTAGAAATTTGTTTTCGCGATTATCGGTAACATTTTCCTACACACAAGATGAAAAATATGCCGAAATACATTTTGCATTCCACTCCTATTTGCCGCCATCTTGAAAATTTTCCTACTCCCATGGGCAAAACCGCTGAAAGTAATGACAGGCAACTTGGCCGATTTCGCTGCATTTTATGCCAAGCGTGTCGGCAAGCCACAAGCGGGATCCCGGCTAGCCATGTAATCATGCCGAAATAATAGTGAATATATAAACGAACCGGGTCAACTCGGCAAAGCAAGCCAACTCGCTTAGCCGGGACAACTCGCCCATATAATCGGCCCCTTATATACATTCTATATTTTCTATAAATAAATAATTTTATAACTTACTTGTGCCAGTTGTTCTATTAACAACAGTCTTTCCTATTTGTCTCTTAAGAAACATAGAAGGTGCTTTCACATCGTACCAATCTTTACGAGTGAAAGGATCAACACTATAAATTAAAAACAAGGAAAATCATTGTAATTCTGAAGACTTATCTGTAAAGCTATAGAATGTTACTAATATAATCCATTCCATCTAAGCAGCATGACTGCTTTTCAGAAACTATTTCGCCTCCTAGGGATACGGTGGATATTAAACATTAAAGTTATAATCTTATTTTTATCTTACATTTTCTTTTTCTGACCCTTTTTGCCTTTCATTAGGCGCTTGTTTTTGCCAACAACCATCTTGGAGTGCGAGGAAATAACAGAAGAGAAAGCAAGCCTCGTCTTCGTTCCCTTTATCAACCGCTGCTTGGGAGCAGTGCATGTTCAAATATGGCGGACGAAAAATTGAAAATTGCAGTAAATTTGCTTGAATTTTGATTCGAAAATGCAATTATATTAAAAATGGAGGAAGAAAAACGAAAACGCAAAAGAAGGAGACCGAAGAAAAAAAAATCAAAGTCACTCTTTGTAGGAGCTGTAGGATTTGAATCAAAGAACATAAAAAGCAAAAATGGCAAAGTGTGTTTAGCTGTACCTTATAAAAAGGGCAATGTTATTGACATTAAGAAAGATGATGAAGGGTCACTAAACCAAAATATAAAAGACTTGAACCCTAAAAGAAACATAAATAAAAAAAGGAGAAAAAGATATAGTAACTTGGCAGTTAAGTCGTCTGATTTTAATGATAATGGTACACTATGCTTTGATAAGCACAGCACTGGTATAAATCATTCAAAGACTTCAAGCATGGATAAGACTACCAGTGATGCAAAATTAAAGAAGAACTCTGTAGCCATTAAACAAACATTGTCAAATAAAATGAGTAATACCCCAACTCAAAAACTAAGCTTAAAGGAAAAACTACAGAATAGATTAGAGTCTGGCAGATTCAGATGGATAAATGAAAAATTATATGCTACAAATAGTTTATCTGCATTTAAAATGTTTAAATCAGAACCAGAATTATTTGACGTATATCATCAAGGTTTTTCATGTCAGGTTCAGAAGTGGCCAGTTAATCCAGTTGACACAATGATTGATTGGATTATGGAAAGGTAAGTTTATTTCTCATTTAAGGTGCTGTTACACTATTCAACTTTGTCTTGCAACTTGTCTCATAATTTTGTTGTGACACAAGTTGCATGCGAAATTGCAAGGTGTAACATGTCTAGCAATCATCAAATCTCGCGATATATTTGTTGCAAGAAGCTTTGCACAAAGTAGAATCTGGTTCTACTTTTCGCAATGATTGTGGCAATGCTGCAACACATTTTTAAAGCATTGCACAGTGTAACATATAATACCTTTGTGTAGCCTGTGTGGCCGGCCCTTGTTGGAGTGGAAAAGGGGAATGGGGAAAGACAACCTGCAGCAAAACCCAGCTTTCGTGACTAAACACCCTAATAAAGGCTCATTGAAATTGACCAATAAAAACATGGCTGAACTATGGGGAAAACCCAGAACCAAAAGAAACGTATTCGCTTGTGTGTAAACATGTCAATCAAGACGAAATAATGTAGTAATATATTCCAGTGTAAGTAAACATGTCAGTTAATTCTTGGTGTTGACCAATCAAATTATACGTTCAAAAATTAAACGGCATTTAGTCATGAATCAATGCTGGTTTTGTGGTAGGTCCTCTTTCCCAGTTCTTCTTTTCCGCTTCAAAGAGGGCTAGCCACACAGGGTATTAACCTTTGTGCAATGTTTACTCACTGAATGGCTTCCTATTGGCTCTTGGCTGACAATTTGGTGCCAAATGGTAGCACTTGCAGTCTTTATGCTGTTTTGTATCAGTTTTGAACAGACTACTTCATTTTTTCCGGACATTTTTCCCGGACATATTGATATCCAACCAATTTAGAATTTGGTCGGACAAACTGAAACTTGATTGGAAAATGTCCGACTGTTATTTCAGGCTCTGGATTGCAATGCGATGCTGAGATTGTTTTTTATTACATTGTGAGACAAGTCACATGGTGTAACAGCGCCTTTAGGCTACATAAACTGCAAAAAACCCATGACCTTTCATATTTAGGGTAAAATCTCTCAAAAAAATATTTTAATCATAGTAATGTCAAAGGTGATTTCATTCATACCTAGGCTTGTGTACAAACTGTTAAGCCATGTACAGTATTATTTATATTAAAGTTAGTCCTGACTGTGATGTGTACCTTCACAAAATACAAAATCCCTGAGAATTTTCATCCTTGCACTCTGTTTCCCATTATCAACATATTTTTCTAATCTTATGTCTACAAAACATATTGTGCACCCATTTCAAGTTTTCCATGTTGGGCAGGAGTTATTTTCTTTAACTCAGTGAGTCCTAATGCAAGATGAGAAAAATGTGTGTGGTAGTGAAAACAGTTGACAGAAACATGTAGGTAGTGGAACTGGAGGACTAAAGCACCTCCAGCTTGAGTAAATTTGAATATAAAATTATTACCTTCAAAAACCGTGAAAATTGGTGTGTGATGTCGTTTATAGAGAATTTTGATTATATAAATATAAGTGGGATACAATGTTAAAAATCCATGTGTAATCCATTTAGATATCACAGACTGTCAAATTGGCAATACTCAATACCACATATTTTTTTTAAACTAAACATATTTTAATATTATATCATTAAATGATATAACAATTGCCCAAGAGCAAACATTTGCTCATCTAGGGGCTCTTGCTCTATTTACAAAAAATAGATTCAAGGAGAATTATCATATACTTAATGATACATGCTAAGTACTGCATATATGATACATGCTACTGCATGTATCATATATCACTAGTGATAGTTTAAAGCGATATACCACATATTAGATGTTTGCTACCTAATGACTAATGTACATACTGATTTCACACACCAAAGACAAAAGTCAGAAAAATAATTGTTTTGCTTTTTGTGGAAAACACCACGAATACCAACGCTTTCGATCCATGAACCCGATTTTTTTGCACTCATGATGAAGATCCGCAGGGGTAAATAAATAATCATACCACAAAAACAAATCAATTTTATATGGATGCGAGTTACCCTGCAAGGCGAGTTACTCGGCAACGGCGAGATCCCGGCTATTGTACAGACTGATAGTTTTCCCAGGTGACTGTTTACATGACACAACCGGGTAACTCGCCTTGGCAAGATCCCAGCAGAAAGAGGCAGGATCTCACCTGGGCGAGATAATGGTTTTCCATGTAAACACATTTCCCGCGTTACTCGCCAACAGAGCATGCATGTTTCCTTTGTCTTCCTATTTTGATAAACAAAATGGCCCAACCTATCCCTCAAAAGTGTATAAGAGAGGACGCAACCACAATGTATTTGGTCAAACACCGGGTAACTCGGTTCCATATAAAGAGATCGCTTCTTTGTCCCGGCATGGTGAGTAACTCGCCCCCTTATAAATAGGCCCTCTGAAAAATAATTTGCTGGTTGTATGTGGTTATACTGATCAACAACATGCTCAGTGACATGCAGTCGCTCAAAGATATTGATTGTAGCTTACACCATCGCTAATACTCTGAATCCTAAAAACATTCCTGTATTAGCCAGAGGGCACATAATTCATAAATCAGGTTATTTTAAGGTCTATTTTACCCATTTTAGAATTCTGAAAAGCATATATATTTGCCATGGACTCTTCTACTACTTGAGCTTTTACAAAAAATATTTGACCACAAAGTATAACTGCAGTGACTCACGTCTTCAAAAGAAGCATAACGTAGTGTTGTTCTTTGACTTTAGATCACCTCAATTGATTATTGCCGACATGGGATGTGGTGAAGCAAAAATATCACAAACCGTTCCAAATAAAGTTTTCTCCTTTGATCTGGTTGCAGTTAATAATTTTGTAACTGCTTGTGATATGTCTAAGGTACTCCATAGAATACATTATTATATGGCAATGCGTGATATGTCTAAGGTACTCCATAGAATACATTATTATATGGCAATGAGTGATATGGCTAAGGTACTCCATAGAATACATTATTATATGGCAATGAGTGATATGGCTAAGGTACTCCATAGAATACATTATTATATGGCAATGAGTGATATGGCTAAGGTACTCCATAGAATACATTATTATATGGCAATGCGTGATATGGCTAAGGTACTCCATAGAATACATTATTATATGGCAATGAGTGATATGGCTAAGGTACTCCATAGAATACATTATTATATGGCAATGAGTGATATGGCTAAGGTACTCCATAGAATACATTATTATATGGCAATGAGTGATATGGCTAAGGTACTCCATAGAATACATTATTATATGGCAATGCGTGATATGGCTAAAGTACTCCATAGAATACATTATTATATGGCAATGCGTGATATTGGCTAAGGTACTCCATAGAATACATTATTATATGGCAATGCGTTCGTAATTAGTGTCATTTAACCAGAACGTTATTTACGTTTTAAATGGTCAAATAATATAGAACATTTAAAGGAAATAAGAACGTTTGAACGTTTTGAAGGAAATAAGACGTGTTCTTGTCGACCAGAGAAGCTGATTTTGCCCGCCCCGTCTGTGCCACCTCTTCCCTATAGGCTATAGCGTTCCTGGTTTAGGCGAAGTTTAGAAGCGTGTCTTAAAATGATGAAATTAAAACGAATGTTTTTCTTTCTATTTAATAATTTCACAATTATGATAAAGTTACATGTGTGATGTGTCGTTTAGTGCTCATTATATATTTCATATTGATCATGTTTCGATATTTCTTGCTAGGTTCCTCTTGCAGATGAGAGTGTCGACATCGTCATTTACTGCTTATCATTAATGGGGACTAACTTAAACGATTTTTTGCAAGAAGCTCACCGTATTTTGAAATCCAAGTAAGTGTTTTGTGCATAATCTTGCGCATGCAGCATATTGTTCCTTGTAAATGTTGTTTAGGATCATCAGTGAGTGGATTAGGATTGGAGTGGATTTCTTCCTGTCTTTAACGCTAATTGTAAAAATATTATCTTATATATATACAGTGTGTTGAAGCGTTCTAAAGAGTTTTGGGATAGACAAACTAGCTATTGTAGTCACTAAACTTGATAGATGCTTGGTCTAGGTTATATCTAATCTCAACACTTGATATTTAGTTGTGACAACGGAGGGGATTAAATAATGTATTCTTCTTAACAGTGGAATTTTAAAGATAGCCGAAGTTGTAAGCAGATTTGAGTGTTTGGGCAGTTTTGAAGAGACAGTTTCTTGTTTTGGATTTAAACTCCTTATCAAGGTGAGAAACATGTGTAGTGTTATCCAGACGTATTAGTATAATGATGTATAGCGCCACCATTTTGTTGTGATTAGGGCAAGGGCAGGGCATTAGGGATGGGCGATACTGAACCAAAATATCGATACCAACGATACCTTCAAAGGTATCGACACTTTTCGATACTCGCAAAAAGTATCGGTAATTCGATACCACTTGAGCATGCGGTATTTTTGGTCAGTGTCTGTGATATACTTCATGATACAATGATACATGAGTTTTGAAACTTCAGACTTTCAGTTCAGAGCATTTTCGTTTCTGAAATAAGATTAAAGATTGTCTCGTTGTGATAAAAACTCATGAATCATGGATATAGGTATGTAAAAAATTAGTGTAAAAGTATCGGTATCGATTTTGGTATCAAAATTCTTGGTATCGGCCTGGTATCGTATCGAACACAAAAAAGCTGGTATCGCCCATCCCTTTAGGGCATCCAACAGACTAGTTGCCAGTCCTCTGTGCGCGCGTTTTATGAGAACGCGTATAAGAGGCCTAGAGACTAGGCAGGGCCCAATTAGCTCCATATATATCTGGAATAAGAACTTCAGTCATTTGAAGCCAAGATGGCGGAAATTGACGTCCAAAATCTGTGAAGGTCGTGAACAGTTTTCATACCATTTTCCAAGCTAATTCCAGTTTTTTCTTACGGATCACATTGCTAATCAAGTTATTAGTTCATAATATTATTATTTAAATCGAAATCAAAACACGAAATTGTGGTACACTCCATGTGCGGACAAAAACAATAGAAAGGGGCTGGCACTGGACGTCAATTTCCGCCATCGTTTGCAACCTCGTACCCAGGGCGGAGAAGGTACGAGGTTGCCATCTTTGGCTTCACTTTTTCGACGCGAGTTCTCACTCCAGATATATACGGAGCTCAGTGACTGGGCCTCACTTACTGGCCGAGAGATTCACAGGGTTGGGGGGGGGGGGGATTTCACGGTTAATCGTGATTAAATGTAACAGACTTTCCAAGTGAACATCAACACCGGGTAATACAGGAAACATAACCTTGAATGAGGCAAAGTACTCTATCTACACATCACGTTTCATTATTTTGCGTTTTGACCAACGTTTTAATTCCTCCTCCGTGCCCCCGTGTTTCATGATTGATCGTTTTTATGGTGTATTGTTCGAAGTTGTATAAAGAATATATGCAAAACTGTTCAGCAAACTAGACGAGAAACAAGCAGATGTGAAGCTTGTGATTCTTGTCTGCCAATAATTAATCAAAATATCACTTGGAATGCAGTTCAATCTTCAACTAATTTTGACCAGGGGGCGGTTGTACGAAGCCCGTTTAGCTTAAACGGTGGATAACTCTAAAATATAGATCAAGCCTATCACATCACATCCAAACCAAAATAAAAAATTTACTTGAGAAGAACAATTAGTCAATTATATTGGCAACGACATATTAAGGGCATAAGATTTATGTTCGGTCATTCACCAAATGTGTGAAAGTGTTTTTTAATTTTGGGTTATCCACCGTTTAAGCTAAACGGCCTTCGTACAACCGGCCCCAGATCTAGATATATTTACAAAACTTTACCCTTTTGATAGAAATCGGCAAATTGTAAAAGATTACCTGACCAAACTGCGGTAAATATTTGTAAATTTCTTGTAGGATACTACAAACAAGATGTTTGTACAGTTTGAATTCAAGAAATTGTTCAAGAAACCTGATCAAATGAAGACTTTGCCGCTCTCTCTCAAACCATGCTTGTACAAAAGACGGTAACCTTGATATAATCATGCAATAACATGCATGCATGTGGAATATTTCGTCTTGTAAAAAGGTACAACTGTGTGGACAGTCGTAGAATGTTTCCACCATGAGCAAAATCAGGTGAAGACTGAAATTCTATAATCTTTAATGTGAGATTTATACAAATTTGGCTACGTTCTATATTTTGTATATTAGTATATCATCATTGAAACTTCATGGCAGCCAAATTTGTAGGACGGTCTTATGTTAAAGATTTTCGATTTTCACACGTCACTGGTGCAAACCGTATGTTGTAAAATACTGTTAAGTTGAGATGATAGTTCAAGTGGAATTCCATTTTCCCGGCATAATTAGTTGTTGTGAGGGTATCATCATGCAGTTAATACGTTTTTGTTTTCATGTTTAAAACGTTTTATATAAGCATGAAACATACGTATTCAATTCTAGACCAAGAAAATATTTATGCAACGGACCCAAATTGGTGACCTGTTGCACACAGTAAAAACAAACTGGTTAAAATGACCAATTTTTATTGGTTGTAACCAATTTGAATTGGTCATTTTAACCAATTCATGAATTGGTTATTCTGAAATGACCAATTAATATTGGTTGAAACAACCAATTTTTAATTGGTTGCATTTTCTACCAATTTAAATTGGTCAATTTAACCAATTTTTTTTGGTCACTCAATGTTGAATGACCAATTCTAAATTGGTCATATCTGTAACCAATTCTAAATTGGTCATATCCGCAACCAATTCTAAATTGGTCATATCCGCAACCAATTCTAAATTGGTCATATCCGCAACCAATTCTAAATTGGTCATATCCGCAACCAATTCTAAATTGGTCAAATCAATAACCTATTCTAAATTGGTCAAATCAATAACCAATTCGACATTGGTCAAATCAATAACCAATTCTAAATTGGTCAAATAAATAACCAATTCTAAATTGGTCAAATCAATAACAAGTTCTAAATTGGTCAAATGTTGGGTTCGGAAACCTATTGGGCACAAGTGCCCCAGCGACTAAATTAATAGGCAAAATCCACATGTTCGAAAACTAACAATAAATTGGTCATATTCACAACCAATTATATTAATTGATTAATGTCAAAATTATCTTATTCATGGGCTTATCTTAGATTGGAGGTTGGAAAGGAGTACATGCCCTATACTCCCCCAAATAACTCCCCTCTGTATAATGAGCCCCTGGAATCAGGGCCTGTTCATATAAGCCGGGCTAGCTCAGCTAACTCGATTATTTGGCATTTTACTGTGGCTTCGAGACTGGCGTGAAATGAGTTTTCGTCAGAAAGACAGAGATTATCGTTGCTGATTATTGTTGCTTATATGCTGGACTGTTCAGATATTTGAGATCAGTGTCTTCAGTGGTATGCAGACGAGTGCCATATATGGGCACCCAGGATGCTTAGCGAGCGTGCACTCACAGCGCGTCCTTTCAAAAATCTTGTGGAATTAAAACTTTATACATCCAAATCATCCGCAAATTTTAACGAAATACGAAGAAACATTCCAATATTTGAAGATTGAAACAATCAATTGGAAAGTAAGTGTTAAACTATGTAAATATTTTTAGATTTTGCGTGTAAATATAGGGTACATAATCGATTGTTTTCATGTATAATTTTAGCCGACGTTGGTCGTTGGCCCCATTTGGCTTCAAGAATATATTATTAATAGAGATTAAAAACTTTCTATATGCCTTTGTATTTACAGATTATCATATCAAGCAATAAATCTGAAATAATATGTGGTCCAAGCGAGTCGAACTGTCTAAAACAATACAAACGACTACAACTACACAAGTTTGTCTGCCACAAGGTTAAGGTATGAATATTGTTGATGATTCATGAATTGATACTTAATGAAATATTGACTCATTTAGCTTTGATGTTAATACAATCACCAAAGCAAAATATTTAGCTTTCTATGAGAGGAGAACAATCCTTCTTTTGTAATAATACAGTATATTGTGCTATAATAATATCATTTCTATCCAGAACCTGATATGGCATTATAGGCCATTATATATACTGGGTTTGGTGGATAATCCAAGTGAGTAGATATATACACAAATTTAAGACCTAACCAGGAACGGTTGCGAAAAATGCAACACTAGGTCCTCTGGCAGGAATTGAACCCACGGCCCTGCGATTCCGGTGCAGCGCTCTAACCAACTGAGCTACAGAGACCAGTTGCTGAGCTGTAACCGTAAGTTCTGTATATATAGGTTATCGGGTGTGCAGGTTGTGATAAGATGTGTATATCTACTCACTTGGATTATCCACCAAACCCAGTATTCTAGTTCAACCAAGTGAAGTGAAAAACACATTATATATACTGACTGTTTATGTTGGTGGTGGTTACGGAGGTATTTATATGGAACCTAGCCAGCATAGCTACCAGGGCTCGATTAGCTCGCTTTCCCAAGAGAAATTTCATTGGTAACACTTTTCAGGCCTTTCAGGAGTAAACATACCTGTGTTTAGCACAATATATAATATATAATATATCAGATGAAATATATATTTGGTAATTGCACACAGATAAAATGACATCCCTGCCAGATTTATGCTTGCTTATTGCTTGGACTTCCTATATAAAAGGGCCAAATACAGATAAATTTGGTGCGGCCCACCTTTTCTTTTTGTGTTGTACCAAACCTGAAATCACATACAATTTTCAGTGACAATTAATATTTCACAGTAAAAGCCCATAGAAATGAAAGTCACTTACTGAAGTTACAGCATTGTTAACTAATCTATAATATTTTTTTAGCTACTAAATGTTTTTAGGGGATCAATAATAGGGCTAACCTTTAGATCCTCCTGCAAGGGCCTATTATGTATTTATTAATTTAATAAAGGTTCCCTGAATAAATATTTTGATGAATGAATGATAATAATATTTTAACAGGGGTTTCATGTCACCCGAAGGTGTTTTTCGATGAAGCCCTGATTGATTGATTGATATTAATTTAAATACAGCATTAGTACTCTGGCAGGGATATTCCATAGGCTGGACAGCTTAGTTCCCAAATAAACAACTTGTGGGGCGCCCGGTCTTAATTGAAAATAACCCACAGGCCCTATGTGCATTGGGTGTAAAGTCCTCCTTAATATACCCTTGTGCATAATATTTTAACTCGGCAAGTGGCAATGCACCCTATTTTGCAGACAATACTGTTTATAAATGGCCAAGGGAAAAGTGTTGCACTTAGCCTATTAACCAAATTAGCACTGCTGTGAAGTCAGCAAGAATGATGATTTACAATATTTCTGGCTTATGTTGTCAAAATGTCAATGATGCACTGACACAGAACTGCTCAGATTTGGTATTTTGGCTGAAGTTAAAGTTGAGACAAAGCAGTTATGATGAGAATATCCAATTATATATGTTACAGTTTCAATGACTATAAGCATGGTACAAAGTATACATAATGTGAATATCATTCAAATTGTCCCTTCATGCATTTGTATTACTATCAGACTTCTATTCACTCCTAGCTAACTTTGTGTATGACATAGGTAATGTTATTTGTTGGCTAAGAAAAACTTTTTGCTTTCTTACTTAAATTAACAGATCATCGAGGAAGCAAGGAGAGTCTTGGGAATTGGAGGTTGGGAAGGTAGGGATGAATTTAAGAAAGATTGTCTTCAAAGGTTGACTGAAGAAATGAGACATTGATATGTTAAGGGATTAGTAAAGGAATGAGCCCGCCAAAAAGCCCATGATGCATTGTTTGAAGATACTGATTAAGTCTGCACTGACCAGCTACCGGAAATTTAAAGCTGATATGCAATAAACTGGACTAAGTATTGCTGTGATCTATGGAATGTATATTCATAGGTATTCATGATGATAGATAGAACTTGAACTTTATATATATATATAAACTACCATGCAGGAAGTGCATGGATTCCTTGAAGAGGCAGTCAAGTGCATTTAGTCATGCATGTGGGATACAAGATGTAATAAAAGTCTTTGATCCACTTAATTCTTCTGACAGTATCCCTTGTATAATTGCATGTGAGATTATGAGTGAGTATTTTGTTTCCGTTATATCACCTCAATGTAGAGTGCATCATGTACTATGTATTCTGTCACAGAGTGCATATGCTGAATGGACTTGATCGCTTCTTTAAGCTCTTAATCTACATATACTGTATATAGCCACGGTCTAACCAGAAATTGGCCTGACAAATATACTGTATATAGATACATGCTATATATTCTAAATTATTAGTATATTTATTTTGTATTATAAACTTAGTATTTATTTGTAATTAAAACCTATTTGATTAATTATTTTTTTCAAGCGTCTTTTGATTGGTTTTGGTCATTTTAACCAATTTAAAATTTGGTTAAAATGACCAAAAAATTGGTCGTTTGGATGCATCTGAGACAACCAGTTTAAATTGGTCGTTTTAACCAAAAAGTAATTGGTCAAAATAACCAAAAATAATTGGTTATTTTGACCAATTAAAACGACCAATTTTTTTTGGTCATTTTAACCAATTTGTTTTTACTGTGCACTAATCATTTGAAGAACGTCATGCTATTTAATGTATGTTTTGCGCAATGCCAATGCATCCATATGCCCGGAGACGTGATATTTATACTATATATTAATTGCTGTGTGTTTAGTCTAAGAAAATACCACTTTAACACCTTCAGAGTATATGAAGCGACTAATAATAGTGCCAGTGGAATTAACAGGCACGATTCTGCATTAATGCGTCCTTTTATTATTTTCGCATCAAAACTTTCTGCATCAAATATTGCCTTTTACGTAGATATATTAAATCATGCTTAAACCATTGGATGGATTTCCATTTATTTCAAGATTGAGCATACAATTACAGGTCAACATGCATCAATTTTCCTAATTAAAAGAGTGTGTCTACAAAGAAATCGTTAAATTAATGTTATCAGTATTTTTCTGCAGTTAAACTATTCCGTTCATACAGTAGCGTCTTTCATTTTTGAAACCAATAACTTATTATATTCAAGAACACTTTTGACTGATTCGAAGTTAACAGATGAGCCCGCAAACCATGTACGTCTGCTGCCTTGCATTTTAAAGATATCCCATAGTGCACCATTAGCCATGTCATCGGGAGAGAACTTTGGGGAATACTCCCAACTTTCTTGTCGTACTATCTGGATGTTGGTAGCGCCTGTGGCGTGGAGGTATTTTGTCAGGGTATTTTTAAGGCGGTCGTTGTTACTAGGCTTTCTTTTCCCATATTGATAAGCAACGCCCGTGCGAATGAACTGTCGATCAGGCCCACCGGGGAGGGATCCGTTTTTATAAGCTTCTCCGTAATATTTGTTGAGTGTGCCATAAGAATCTCGCTGCGCCCATAACGAATGTTCACGTTTGTTTTCCACGTTATCTGGCCAGTAGTCGATGGGTGAATTACCTCGGGTTCCGTATGTTGAGGAGAAAAGTGTCGTACTGAACCAAACTGGTGTAAGTTTTGAGAATATATTCCACTCTTTACGGCAAGCATGCAGTCTGCGACGAGTTGTATAGACACTTGGTGTCCAAATAAGAAAATCAAAATATATTTTTGACCGGTTCCATCTACGTCCGTACTCAAGATAGCCATAATTGGTATATCTCTTTACTTTTAAGTAAAAGGTGTTTAAAACAACTTTGATATTTTCTTGTTCCACTATCGTCTTCCACAAATTTTGAAATCCGCCACGAATCATGTTTAGACCATGTGATACTCCGATGAACTTACCAGCTAATGCTTTAACATAAACTGGCGTGTTCCACATGAGACCGTACAATGCAGAAATCTCATCTAAATGTCCGTATCCTTGAATTGTATGCGATGCAATGAAGATTGGCTTCAAGACTAGAAGGTTATTTTTCATTAGCAATTCTTCAAAAGTACATCTAAGTGTTGCCATTGTCTGTGGGTCAGGTTGTCTCATTAAATCTCCTTCATACTTACCAAACAAGTTTCGATGTAATGCGCAGTATTGGACCATGGCTTTAAACAAAGCAATCTTGGCTACTGTCTCGTTCCTGGTTTTCAGAATTTTCATGATTTCTCGGATTACATAGGTTGAGTACTCATCAGTTGTATTTGAAACCTGATCTTGCCAAATGTTAGCGGAGGGTATGTCTACAGGATCCCAGAGTCCATATTCTTTGGCCAAAGCAATTATGTTATTTTCGTAATCTGGCTGCGTATAACATGTTCCCATTTCATGAAGGGTGCTTCGATGCTCAACCGTGAGAGATTTACCACCAATGCGATCTGATTTTTCATAGACAACGATATTGTTAAATCCTTTTGTCTTCAATAAATATGCCATATGAATTCCTGCAGCGCCTGCGCCAACAATTGCAATTCTGTCCTTTACACTCCGTGGAGAAGGAATAGTTGTGGGAAATGGAATACCTTTAGGTGGTGGGTTTGAATCAACTATTTTGACAATTTCCATGTAGGCATCTGTAGCACTTAGACAGTGACATTGTTGTATGAAGATTGTTAAACATAGCAAGGTTAACATGTTGGGAATTGTCCGAGAAAACATCTAAAAGCAACAAAATAGGATCAAATAGGAAAATGGTTCACATTTTAATTAGAATATTAGACATGAATGGTGATAGCATTTTTATAAATAATATCGATAACAACGTATTGAATGCCATGCATATTGAAACCATTTTAATCTTATTAAATGCATGTTTACAAGTATTTAGAATATAGAAAATGCCCTCTCGTTCCTAAGCACATTTGGAAAGCTAGTCTTTGCAACAACGATGAGTACCCAGGCCACATGATACTCAATCACTCCTTGTATACTGACTGAACTTGCCTGCATGTGTGCTTGCAAGTGCACATCTAATTAAAAAAAAACCCAAACTAATTTATCATAGGACGAATAGGATAAATATACGTCCTATTTCCAGGCTATACTGCCTCCTAAAATCGACACTAATTTGCCGTCAATATTCTGACCAACCAGAATTCTCCGTCACCCCCCAAACGGAGAACTCAAAACACTTATTTTTGGGCAGGCGGTATTACTCGTTGCCCGCTAATAGAGACCTTACAATGTAGGACGGCAACGTGACGACGACGGCTATTAATGCAATGAAATTCATATTTTAGAAAAGAAACGAATAATTAAAATCCCTGTACGGTAGTTTTAGACGTTGTCCTCGCTCTGTTTAGAGCGGCAAAGTGGGCAAACCACAGCTTGTTTATGTCTTGTTTATGTCTTGTGTACATGCAGCAAAGCATGCATATAGCCGCGCCAAGTAGTGAAGTAGAAACGACAAGTTTTCTTAACAATCAACCATGAGTTTGTTTTGAATCGTCGCGTTTCCGTCCTACATCTTACCGCCTGCTATATATCAAGGCTGCGAGCAGGCGTCTATTCGGGTTAGGGAATAGGGAGGCTTGATTTATCAAGGCTACCATGCATTCAACTGCACGATACCGGAATACCTCCTTCTGTATGCAAGGCCCGGAACTTCTGTATGCAAGGCCCGGACTCTAGAGCAAGGTAGACATGTTTTTTTCTGACTAAAGTTTGTATATGCGTACAGAATAAACACTTGGACAAAATAAACATCGTTAGCGTACCCACGCTAGAACTAGAACTTTCGCGACAAAAATAACCATTTTAGTCCATTGGATTTTTTTAGTCCATTGGATGTATAAAAAATTCCCCAGTTGAACTGCAAACCTACAGACTGTGGTCATACGCTATAATTAAGCACGTATATATATTACACAAAATGCTTTTCACTCTAATATGTAGAATAGGTCTTTTTTTAAATTTTCGCAAGAGTATATACATTAATTCACATAGCACAGCAGCTCCCCTACTCTTAATAGTGTATTATGCGGTTTGGTGGTCTCGCTGGAGAGTGGAGGGAAACCGTGTGATTCATCAGTTCTATAGTATAAATGAATGGAGAATACGAATACTTCGGGCCACAGGAATTGGCCTTTGGAGGCTATAGGACCCATGTTAAAGAGGTAGCACGAAGAATGCATGACTGTTATAATACTGTGTCCAAATGCCATACGAAAACTGCGACAAAAGTTCATTGAGACGAGTCAGGTGAATGATAGAACATGTAGTGACACAACGATCTTGAGAGATTTGAAATTTGATAATTCTGCATTTGATGTGTGTAGTAAATAGGGCTGGTCAGACCATAGTTAATAGAGAGGGCTGGTTTGGAATCTTCATTAAAGTACAATATAACTCCTTATCTATGTTATTGTCCAGTATAATGAGTTTCATTGTACTTTCGTCACAGAATAGGAAATGACCAGAAGGACCACTCAGCAGTGCAACGTGACCCCCTATTTTATGCAGTTTTCTGGCCAGAATAATGGCGGACCAGCCAGTTCAGCGTGTTTATTGGTCAGAAAATGCGATTGACTGGCTAGAATAATGGTAATGAAGTATATAGAATAAAGTATATAAGGAACCCTATTGTACTGTACACGATAAAACTGTGATCTTGCATTCTTGCTTGCATGTTTATCTAGAGCAGTAGCCATGCAGTAGAGAGAATATTTGTAGGACATGCACCTTCCTGTGCACATAGGGAAAATATATGTAAAGGTATTATCCAGTGTCACTATTAATGTTAAACTCCTTTCACAAACAAATGCCATTTGTCATGAAGCCTAATTTTATCAATTTATGCGTGGGAAAAGAACACAGTTGTGGACTCCCTATTTACCTCCCTCAATGATCAACAGCAAGGCTGCTATATATACAGGCTAAAGGCTACACAATTGTAGACTAGCTATATACGTAGTCGTATATATACTTATTCATGACTATATTTGGGATAGACTATTTGAAATTTTCTCTTTTCAAATTTTTCGTAATTTTTTAACATCAGATAACATCAATCTTCAAAATTCCAATTACAAAACGAGTCATTTTAGAAGTAATATACAAACCTTACAGTTCGGCCTTTATCAGATCTAAAACACTCGGCTGCGCCTCGATGTTTTAAATCTGATAAAGACCTCTTGTGCGGTTTGTATATATTACGTATACATGTCGGTCCTATTTATCTCCCTATTGAGAGAAATAACATACTTTGGTACAAATCAATGAAGAAACAAAACCATATATTTTTTGAATATAATTTAATCCCCCACCCGGTGTCAGAGTCCGTCGACTACATTGCCATGCCATTGGCTACAAAGAGGGCACATTGCTTTGAAAAAAAGTGGCTGCATGCATTAATATAACGGCGTTAAACTTCAACTAGTTCAGACCATACTCGTTAGTTGCTACAATAATGATGCGGCAACACTCTATATATGGTATCTGTGAGTTATTATTAACATTTATATATTTTTATTTCTATATGTGAATATGATCCAAATGCGCTTACATCACTCAATTACACGCTGCTATTATTACATACTTAGCCTAGACTATTTTTATTTTTTACATTTTTTGTGATATTACTGTAACTGTTGTGTTTATCTTAACCCACCCTGTCAACTTTCCCTGGGGAGGAAACCGAGTGACGGAGAAAACCCACGACTTTCGGCGAGCGTTGACCGACGACTCTTTGACAGTCTCCGTCGAGATCGATCAGACCACGAACTCAGAGGTGAAAGGCGCTTGCCCTGACGACCGCGCCACCGAAGCCCCGTTATATACATGTTTTACAGTATAGCCCAGCACTGGGACATCTAACGCTGTTGCTCAACGTATCATTCATCTTCCAATTTTGGAGCGCCAAATGAAGTACCTCTCTCTGTAAACTCGCGTTTTGAACAACGAGGTTTTTCCTATACTTTCGACTGTATATAACAACATTTGAATAAGATTTACAAGGTCAAGGTATAAACGGTATTATCTAAAAACTCACGATTTTATGATTTATGATTTCTTTTCTCAGCAGTTTCCAGTGTCAAGCTTGAAAACGATTTGCCTCTATTAAACACTGAACACTTCAGTAGCATCTTATTTATATTCTGCCTTCTTGTAGAGGCTCAGGGGAAGGTTGCGTGGGAGTTGAGACGCTTAGTTTTTGCAAGTTAAACATCCCGACGCTTTATATTTGTTTTAATTAGCGCTTTTCAGCACATGAGATGACATAGAAACAGAGAAAAACACACTTAGGGAATTAAGTAATGTTAAATGTAAAATATTTAAGTTAAAAAAGTCAACATCATTAAATATTTTCTTGTTGAAACTGCAATTATTGTTTAAACTTCCCTCGGGCTATCTCGGGCTTTGATTTTATCGAGTTTTGCTGGCATTTATTATAAGTCTATGCAAATTGATTTTTTTGCCTAGGCGAAAAAGCTGCGCGAGAGTATTGACTATTGTCTATTGAACATGGTCATGCCTCATGGTGAAAAATATTGTCTATAAGACGTAGAAAACAATTTTGATAAATGTCAGCAACAAGCCAAAAGGAAAAAAAATGCATAAATGGCTCAATTCAAAATTCTTTCGTCGGCATATAAAACTGATCCGAATGACCTCGTTGTCATGTAAACATTTCAAAAGAGTTTTAACTTAGAAGTCTGAGACAAGGGCAGGTAAAAGCGCTCGCTCTAAACAAAACTCGCTCACTGAACAAACTCTCTCTCCCGGCCACAATAGAACGCCTGCCACGCAGGCTAAAGTAGGCCATGCAATGTGTGTACATACTAAAATAATCGTAAATCGGTATAGCCATTTTATAGTGGTGCACTACCGAGTCCCAAGGTTTAGTTACAAAGTCAGAACTTTTCAAATTCGCTAAAATGCATTAAGTCATGGGTCAGTAATGCGGAAGAACACGCCTCCACCTCCGCCTACACCACTACAACATTGAGAAAAGGGAGAGTCATTTTGCGTTCTGTTTACTGACCCAGAAAAATGTTTGTCTGTATCACTACGGAAGAAATAGCCAGAAGAAAAGAGCAAACAGCAATGCTATATAATTATGTATATATATTATAATATACAGAATATAGAAGAACCCTTTCTTGTCGAAAGACCATATCTCACCACCCACGTATATACGCTGTACATATGCATATCAGGTGCCTGGTCGATCTCCGTCGCCAACAATATTTTGTCGTTCGTTAGCAGTCAGTGCCTATATAAACCAAGATGTCTTTCTGTGTGGAATGCATGTCACCCGCAATATGTCGGCGTGTCTAACATATTTCTAGGTATTTGTCTTGTCTTTCATTAATAAACTTCCGTAAATGTAAAGATCCAACGCCCATACAACTTCCAAAAAATATTTGTACAAAACATGACGTACATTATTTCATGATCGAAGTATCACAAATAACTTGTCATTGTCATGATATTGATACAGTATGGCGTGGTTTTCCTCCAGCATAATTTCACTGAAATAGACGCAGTGTTTGTAACCTAGTAACCTTTCAGAATGTCTAGGCTTTGCAATCTTTCGGACAAGATAACAAGTCTTCGTAGCCTGGTAAAGACTATAGGCTAAAAAGAAAAATCCGAATGCAATCCTAAAATGTAACTGTTTTCCTGATTGTGAACGTACTTGCATGCATGTTCAACTCGACATTTGTAGATTATCTTTTCTTTCTTGAATAGTATGTTTCTTCACAAAAATCATAATAAAAGATCCACCCTTTGAATTACTTTTGTATAATTTATTAGTTTTATTGCATACATGTTCAGTTGTGCTTTACTTAGTCTTAGTCTTATAAACAAAGGCAAAGGATTCAGTATAAATGAAGGACTGTTTTAGTTTTGTTGAACATGATTGTTGAAAATACAATGACATGTGATGTGACATACTTGTTCTCATCATAAATCAAATTGATCAAGTAAGTATAAGCTATATATAGTATAGCTGCATGCTGCAATCAAGTATATCAGCATATATGTAATATGAGGAATTTTATTAACATACATGTCAAAACAGACTGCCAAAAACTGATTAATTCACAGCCTGACGTTTCCCACAAAAACTGATTAATTCACTGCAGCCTGACGTTCCCACGGCCACGATCTAAAAATTTGCAATACATGCATATTATATCACGCAGTTGTTCTTGAATAATACACTAGTCACTACATTTTGTTCAGTAGCAGGAAGGTTAAAGTGCATTCTGAGTTAACATTGTCCACCACAAATGATAGCACTATTTCTCACCGCCATATATAGCCCATAGATGAACAGGCGATATATATATCTCGTCAAAAAAGTAGCTCGAGCTGTCAATGAAAAGCCCTAGCCGGCTCTCCTGGAATTAGGCTATCAGTATGGTGATTATTATTCACAGCATTTAATTAAGGGCATCTTGTCTCCTTATAATAAGACATAATAAACGTTGTAGAGGACCATGTAATCGATCCTTGGCCGGATATTTCTGCTGTGTCAATAACGACATAATTCACGACACATTCCTTTTGATTGGGCATCAGGTAAAACGCGAATTGCACATGTACTGGACTGAATAAATGAGCCATACGAATTGGATGGTGTTTGTAGCAGAACTATTTCACGAGACGTTTCTTTCATACGGCTAGTAATTTTGCGGCGCAGGGACACGCCACATGCACCCACGTACGGTTTAATAACCATCGCGAATTCAAATAATTATTTCTAAATCCTTCACACATCCTTTACTAAATCGCTTCAATTAATGTATGGTGATCTTAAATGTATGTAACTTATCTAAAATTGAGCTAGAATTGAGAAAGTTTTCAAAATTATATATCTGGATTTGTGATACCAAATTATACCAAATTATACTAACCTGCGGTCGGAAGGCGACACGAAGTCAAATTTTACTTGTAAAATCGAACATATTCACTGTAGCAAGCCAAATTATATATATAGCCAGAATCCTTAGACGATAAGAAAACCAAATAAAATTTGAATATTATCGGTAGAACAAATATTTCATGAGTTATATGGTTGACACAAATTTTTAACTTTGAAAGTTCTATTCCGAGTTCTTCTATTTCCAGTTCCGCAAATCACCTTTGCTGAAAGGGTTTTAGAAATAGTCCAGTGGGGCGATTTGGGGCCAATCCGCATTTTACTAATTGCAATTGAGTCCAGTCTGCGTTTTACTAATGAGTCCATGCAGTCCGCGTTTTACCACTCAGTCGATCCAGTGGCCCAGTCCATGTCCATGTGCAGTCCAGTCCAGTCCGCGTTTTACCATATGACTTTTGATTGACTACATTGATCGGTTCGTCTTTAGCTGCTTGGGTGATGTAAAAGAGATTATGGATGTAATACTCTCATGTCCCAATCTTTTCGTTATATTACATTGGGACTACGCAGATATTACATTAATTTGCATACGCCCTCCCAAAACCCGAAGAGCCTGCCTCGCAGGCTAACATTTGTACTGCGGCTACTGTCACTGATGCATATATGGTGATCGTGGGCGTGGTGCGTTTTAGGGGCAAAACACGATAATTATGTTGATATCCATAAAAAGAACTTATTACCGAATACATGTCCTAAATAAATTTGATCAAAACTTTATCATTCTTAGGACTGGATAATACGTGCAGTCACGTGCTATTCCATCATTCACCTACTATAATCAAAGTATTGAATGCGTGCTTCCAGTGTAGGTAGCGATAAATAACGATATATTGAGGATTTGTAGGATCAAACTACTTAAGAAATATAACTAGTTTACCCATATATATAGGGTAGTGAGTGCTGCCTATGCAGAATTTGTCGTATAATATTTTTGGATTTCAACCAGATTTAAACATAAGAAAATTTTTATGTTTATATAACGAACACAAGGTTAGGTTTTTGTACGCCATCAGTATCGTCTCGGCAATCCTTATTTGTATGCAAATAATACTGACACAACACATTTGATAAGATACTATAATTTCAAAATCAGCGATACAACAGTAGAAAACAAATGCGTACAACAACGAAAATGTACCCAAATTGCGTGTTGTTAGTAAAACATATTATATATTAGGAACAGAACCACCTAAAATTTACTTGTTGGTACAGTTGAAACTGTGTGGCCTCAGACCACCTAAGGCTGCTTCAAGGTCAAGATGTGACTCTTCAAATTTGATATACGTAAACAAAGACAAAATATTTACTGTTATATTGTTGAGTAAAAGAGTTTATAAATTCGAACGAAATCGTTTCTTAACAGCGTATTAATTAATAGTATCAACAATTTTACAACGTCTCATGTGGTTAATATTTTACGTCGCACTCCATGTGGCGACCAGGCGAGATGCCAAGAGCTGGTCGTAATGCATGTAGGGACGCGACCACAATGCAGTGCGTTGGAAAAAAGCCAAAATTTCACCCCCTATTACAAGGTCTTATAAAGATTAGGATATGGAAAAGCAAATTTATAAAGTTACAAAGATATGGAGCAGCTAATGGAGCATGGAATGAAGATGAGTAGAAAGAAGACGAAGGTAATGGTTGTATCACGGCCGCAGCCAGCGCCAAAGATCATAATCAAGGTAGATGGACAACAACTAAAGCAAGTGACAGCCTTCAAGTACTCAGGTAGCTGGCTTAACGAGGGTGGAGACCTAGAACGGGAAGTACAGGCAAGATTACAAGGCACTGGGAACGCGTGGAGGAATATAAGTGGAGTTATCTATGGTAAGAGAATGCCGATGTACCTAAAGAGCCAAGTGTACAAGAAGATGATCAGGCCAGTCAGTATGTATGGAGCGGAGACGTGGACCATCAAGGAACAGCAAGTGAAGAAGCTGATGGTCGCTGAGATGAGATGCTCGAGAGCGATCAGAGGAGTGACACGAAGAGACAGGATTAGAAATGGAGATATACGGCAGGAGACGAAAGTTAGACATCTAAAGGGCAAGATGCAGAAGAGTAGACTGAGGTGGTATGGGCATGTGAACAGACGAGATGAAGGTGATGATGGGCGGCGGAAAGAGTGGAAAATGGTAAAAGACCGAGAGGGAGGCCAAGAAAGAGATGGATGGACTTTGTGAAAGAAGACGACAAAGTGGTGGACCTAGAGTAAGATGGATGACGGGGTTATGATCTTCAGACTTCAAAGTTTCGAGCGAAGATTAATTGTAAATTTTAATGATAAAAATAAACACAAATTGGGCAGTTTATTTTATGATTTCTTCGCAGTAAGCCTAATGCCTGATATCATTTCTTTGAGTTTCAAGAGAACGTTTCATAACTTCCATTGAACGGTTAAATCCGATTCTCTCTCCTGACGTATGTCATTTCACACAATACAACAATAACTACACTTTTCGTCGGGTATGAGCCAATGGCCTTACTCTTGTCAGCAAATCCAGTAAATCACATACGTCAAGAGGAGAATCGGATCTATCGTTAGTGAAATGGGAACTTCTGTTCAATATCACGTGATCATAATCAGCCAATTAAATGACGATAATTTAACAAGGTGTCATATAAAGAAGTGTATAGGATAGATAACTCACTTCCTACGAATCCTACCTTTTAGTTGAAGTCAACAACAAATTCAGTAACTGTTTCGGAATAGTAAAATGACTGAAATTTACATGCAATACACGTACTTGCAAATGGAGATAAACACGATTCGCCGGAAGCCGTTGTGACAGCGATTCGGTAACAGCGATTTGGTTTCATTGGTCGACTTTGGAAAACTTCTTAACTTCCTGATCAAGTACAAATAACAACTGGCAAAGAGTTTGGTTCCACAAAGGAAGTAATCATAACGAGCAAGGACACTGAATTATACAGTGCACATTTACTGAAAATGGCATTTCTTCGTATTTTTTCTTCCAGATATTTTCGTGTAGTGCCGAATAGTATGTTTGTTGATCTAACAAATGGAACAGAAAAACTAATGCTGTTCGTCACAGCACTACCGGGTACGAAGTAAGAACGAAAAGATCCATGATCCATGACCATGACATATAGAAAAGAAATCATGCTACTCATGCTGTACTGAGGACGAACTTGACAAAATTGTCGAAGCATCTGTAGGACAGGTAATTTTTCACGGAATCATGCTAGGTTATATGAGTGTACGAGAAGTTCAGAAGGGTATACGTAGCATTTCCATCCACTAAATAAATACGTGCAATTTATCGCAAGAGTTAACAATAGGTATTTTCATCATGATTACAATATATAGAATATTCGTGCAAATGTTTTCCTCTGCTTCCAGGAAACATTGTCCACACGCTTTAGATAGTGTGGTATACACTCGTAATTATATAATTCTAATGTCAAATTATCAGTAATCTTGTTAGGTTGGTTTTGTATACATGGCCTGTACAATCGTACACACATGATTCCGTGAAAAATTACCTGTCGCCAGTACAGATGCTTCGACAACTTTGCCGTCAAATTCGTCCTCAATAGCATGATTTCTTTTCCGTATTTCATGGATCTGGCAAAACCGCTTTATACTTTTAACATTAAGAATTAATACTCTTTGATTTGAGAACTTTGTCTGCAAAATATCTGAAACTTCTTCCAAGGTATGATACTATGATTCTGTACAAGTTCACGAACAGTTACAACACTCACAAGATCTTCTAGTGCCGCCATTTTGAATAAAAGTTATTAAAGAAAGCGGGGTCACTATAAATTCGTTTAGAAAATTAAAATTTGATACAATTTTCATTTTTTATGAAAATGTCCATTGTTCATCGCTGAAATTTGAAAAATGAGCAAACAAATTCCATTTTTCATTCTCCCAACTGGCGGGAAAATGAATGACCTTACGACTCGGAAATTAAAGACATTTTCATTTTTTAACTTTCAAACAATTCAAAAAATGGTAGTTTGCAAAAATATACTAGTAATTCTCATTTTTTAAGATCGTAAAAAATGAATGACCCTAACTATAAAGACCAACGGATTTCACATGACTTTCAACGAACATGACTTTCGATTCACATGATTTCGAAGAATTCGAACATGACTTTCAATGCATGCACATGATTTCCAACGCACATGACTTTCGATGCACATGATTTTCAACGCACATGAATGTAATTGGACTCACATGACTTTCAACTCAGATATGATTTTTAACTCGCATGATTTTCAAATTACGTGAAAAATTTAATATAGAAGAATATGGCAAGCTTGCGCCAGACAAAGCATTCTCTCGACTAACTTACAGAATGTAAGCATCTTGAGTGCATGGTGCATGCCAGTGTAGGTAGCGTCTATAACGATAAGCTGCAGGTCTTTAGGATCAAACTACCGGGAAATTTCAACAAGAACTACGACGTTTTGAGCGAATTCCCTTCGTCTGGAAGTTAGTAGCGTGTATTTGAGGTAGTAGCGTGTATAGTGAGGTAGTAGCGTGTAGTGAGGTAGTAGCGTGTATTTGAGGTATAGTAGCGTGTATAGTGAGGTAGTAGCTTGTAGTGAGGTAGTAGCGTGTATTTGAGGTATAGTAGCGTGTATAGTGAGGTAGTAGCTTGTAGTGAGGCAGTAGCGTGTATTTGAGGTATAGTAGCGTGTATAGTGAGGTAGTAGCTTGTAGTGAGGCAGTAGCGTGTATTTGAGGTATAGTAGCGTGTATAGTGAGGTAGTAGCTTGTAGTGAGGCAGTAGCGTGTATTTGAGGTATAGTAGCGTGTATAGTGAGGTAGTAGCGTGTAGTGAGGTAGTAGCGTGTATTTGAGGTATAGTAGCGTGTATAGTGAGGTAGTAGCGTGTAGTGAGGCAGTAGCGTGTATTTGAGGTATAGTAGCGTGTATAGTGAGGTAGTAGCGTGTAGTGAGGTAGTGGCGTGTATTTGAGGTATAGTAGCGTGTATAGTGAGGTAGTAGCGTGTATTTGAGGTATAGTAGCGTGTATAGTGAGGTAGTAGCGTGTAGTGAGGTAGTGGCGTGTATTTGAGGTATAGTAGCGTGTATAGTGAGGTAGTGGCGTGTATTTGAGGTATAGTAGCGTGTATAGTGAGGTAGTAGCGTGTATTTGAGGTATAGTAGCGTGTATAGTGAGGTAGTAGCTTGTAGTGAGGTAGTGGCGTGTATTTGAGGTATAGTAGCGTGTATAGTGAGGTAGAAGCGTGTAGTGAGGTAGTGGCGTGTAGTGAGGTAGAAAGACTAGACAAAAACCCATCCACTCCTATAGAAATCTGAGTCGTGTAAATGTTATTAGACACGGACCTAGTAAACCAAAACAAATTCCACAGTGTTTAGTGTTGAAGGCTAGATCAGTAGTGAAACCTGATGCCTACCCCGCGCTATACAGTATGCAGAGCTCAAGAGTAACAATATTGACGTCTGCTGTATTTCTGAGACATGGCTAAATCCAACTATACCCAGTTCTCTAATTTGTCCTCCCGAGTTCTGCATCATCAGAAAAGACAGATTAGGTATCCGTGGTGGTGGAGTAGCAATCCTTTGTAGAAATGATTGGAGAATGCAAAAATACCAAATATAGATAAAATTACAACTGAAAACTCCAATTTTAATGTTGCAGCTGTATATCATCCCCCGACCATAATTACAATGCAGATGATCTAATATAATTCCTAACTGACTCATGCGAGCGGTTATTATCGGAAAACCCTAATACGAAGGTAATTATTACTGGAGATATAAACAGATTGAACATTCGCGATTCAATTATCCCTTGCTCAGTTGGTTAGATCATCTACAAGAGGTAACAATATTTTGGATGTTTTTATCACAAATGCTCCTCACTATTGGAAGGAAATAAAAGTAAGGAAAAGCTTGGTAAGAACTGATCATAATATGATTATTGCATACTCGAGAAACACCATAAAAGCAAAAAGAACAAACTCATTCTTTAGAGATGTGAGAGAACACAGAAATTAAACATGTTAAGAGAACTAGAGAATGTGGACTGGTCCAAGATAACAAAATATGGCCAAGCCCCTGCTGAGATGATTAAACAACTTTATGAAAGTCTATGGCCGAGATTCGAGAACAGTTTCCCACTGATAAAAGTTCGAACCTCGTCGCGCGATCCAGCATTCATGTCCCCTCTTGTAAAACATTTGTTGGAAAAAAGGAAGAAGCCGTAGGTGATGAAGAATCTATTCTTCGTCTACAAAATCAGATCAACATATTAATTCGCGCCAATCAACTTAATGCTGTTCAAAATGAGAACCAAAAACATAAAAAGCTGGAACAAAGAAATGGTGGAATAATGTCAATAATATTACTGGAAGGAAAGAGACATTTACCCGTTAGCTCTCTGATTGATCCGAATGCTATAAATGGTTACTTTCAAAGTATTAATACTGACCCTAATTATTCAGCTCCTCAGTTACCAGAAATCTCTGAAGGAACTAGAATCCCTTCTCTTTCTATCGACATAGTCCATAACTTCTCAAGAAAACAGAAGCGTACATCATCTGGCCCGGACGATCTACCACATTGGTTTTGGAAGACGTATGCAGCTGAATTAGCCCCAGCTATAACAGAAATATTTAACGTATCTCTGAAAGTTGGAAAAGTCCCTGAAGTATGGAAGAGAGCAAATATAGTTCCAACACCAAAAGAAAATGTTATCAACTCGAGTTCCCAACTAAGACCTATTTCACTAACAGACATCAAAATGAGGCTATTTGAGAGATGTAAATTATATACATTTATTAGACCTAACCAGGAACAGCTGCGAAAAATGCAAGTATAGGTCCCTGGCAGGAATAGAATCTGCGGTCCTGCGATTCCGGTGTACGTGCAGCGCTCTAACCAACTGAGCTACAGAGTCCAGTTGTCGAGCTCTAACCACAAGTACATGTATATATATACTAGGGTACTGCCATGTTAAGTTGTGGGTAAATATCAAGATATTGTTGGCATCTCACTCGATTGAATAATATTTGAAGGGTTTTGTAGATGGAAAATTATTGAGTGTAAATTATATACATTTATTATACCTAACCAGGAACAGCTGCGAAAAATGGTCCCTGGCAGGAATCGAATCTGCGGCCCTGCGATTCCTGCGGCCCTGCGATTCAATTATTATTCGATCGAGTGAGATGCCAACAAAATCTTGATATTTACCCACAACTTAACATGGCAGTACCCTAGTATATATACATGAACTTGTGGTTAGAGCTCGACAACTGAACTCTGTAGCTCAGTTGGATAGAGCGCTGCACCGGAATCGCAGGGCCGCAGTTCGATTCCTGCCAGGGACCTATAGTTGCATTTTTCGCAGCTGTTCCTGGTTAGGTCTAATAAATGTATATAATTTACACTCAATAATTTTCCATCTACAAAACCCTTCAATTATTTTTCAATCGAGTGAGATGCCAACAAAATCTTGATATTTACCCACAACAGTGAACTTAACATGGCAGTACTATATACATGAACTTGTAGTTAGAGCTCGACAACTGGACTTTGTAGCTCAGTTGGCTTAGAGCGCTGCACCGGAATCGCAGGGCGGCAGGCTCGATTCCTGCCAGGGACCTATAGTTGCATTTTTCGCAGCTGTTCCTGGTTAGGTCTAATAAATGTATATAATTTACACTCAATAATTTTCCATCTAGAAAACCCTTCAATTATTATTCAATCGAGTGAGATGCCAACAAAATCTTGGTATTTGAGAGATGTACGTACAAAAATGAGATTGCAGATGTTATATGTGATTCAATCGATTCTGACCAATACGCATACAAAGTAGGACATAACTCAACGATGGCTCTAATTAAATGTCAACATACATGGTTAAAAAGGCTGGATGATGGTGCTAAATATGTAAGAGTACTATCATTTGACTTTAGCAAGGCTTTTGACAGTGTTCCACACGACATATTATTTGAAAAAGTTAAGAGGCTGCCTTTTAACCCGTACATAACAAATTGGATGATTGATTTTTTAAAAGATCGCAAACAGAGTGTAACAGTTGATGGCATCACAACCGAGTTTTGAAAATTAATCGTGGCGTGCCCCAGGGGACTGTTCTAGGCCCGATATTATTTTCAATAATGGTAAATGACATTAAATCAATCAATCCAATCAATGAACATTGTAAATTCGCTGATGATATAACAGTAGAAGCCCAAGGCTATGATGAGGATGATACAGGTACCCTTGAGAAATACCAGATAAATGGGACAGAGTGACAGACACTTTGAAGAAATGCTCAAAAAAGCGAGTGGAAGAATGTGCATTTTACGAGTGTGCAAATATTATGGTTTCTCAGCTAAGCAGTTAGAACTTCTCTTTCAGAGTTTAATAATGTCATTATTCACCTTCGGAATCGAACTTTGGGGAAGAGCATCTTATACTAAATATATTAGCCAGTCAGCCAGATTGACAAGTTTGTCAATCGTGCATACCGCAATGCCGGTATGATAACAGAAAAATCAAATTTTAGAAAATAATTACTAAGAGAAACAATGCGCTAAGAGAACTTCTACCCAACAAGTTAAATCGAACTTTAAGACAAAAGGGGCATGACTTTGAGCTGCCTCTAGTAAGAACTGGAAAATTTAAAAATTCATTTGTAAATAGATGTATTTTCAATTTTATCTAGTATATAATATATCTCAACACTTTCTAATAATATTATATAGAATTTTACTAGTTTTATTAAATTATTGATGTAATTCTGCGCTTGTATATAGAAGCCCTGGGTACGAGGTTGCATATAAACAGTCTTCTGAGCTAAGTCATTCTTCCCTTTTTGCTTATATTTTGGACAAAAGGGACCATTATAGACCCGACGTTACACCTATTGACCCATTGCAAAAATTCGGTGTTAATGAAAGAACGTGGAATCATTATCTCGTCTACTGAGTAGTAGCCTGATTATCAGACGTTTCGTTGTCGTCTCCCGCTTCCGAACGAACAACGAACCGCTGATAATCAGGCTAACTGAGTAGTGGTTCACTGGTTCGGTTCAAATTGTCCTCCATGCAGATGTCATGCCTGAGCCGCATTTTAAGGTCAACTGCAATGGGATCTATTTCTGCAGCAAAATAGGGACATTTGTTTATGTGCTTTAGTGTTTACGTAATGCTGTATATGAATAACACGTTTATAATTATAATAAACATTAACATTGTGCTCATATGATATACTGCAGTAAATATCAACAAAATATAACGGTTCTTGTCTATGGCAGAGTCTAATTAACGCCAATTAACGCATGTTAGCATTATTGGTACCGGCGTTATTGAAATGGCGCGGTGTTACTCGTGTCGTATATGAGCTGATAGCCGATAGCGCCGAGTCGGCTATCAGTCATATACGACGAAAGTGAGTAGAATAACTGTTTTATTATATACACAAGCTCTGGATATGAACAGAACATTTTGGCGTACTTTTTTCATGTAAAACTTCCTCTTCATTTAATGTCCAAATCTGCCAGCCATTTTTCTACTTTTCTCTACTAGCAGGATATGAGCTAATATCCTGCTAATAGAGAACCAATCAGATTGCAGAATACCTCATATCCAGAGCTTGTGTATATAATAAAGATTCTATTTAGACATAGAATAGGAAATGACTAGAAGGGCCACTTGAGGCCGAACCTTTGAAGTTTTTGACGCTGCGCATGTCGCATTACGCATGTTCATTACCATTATTCTAGCCAGTCAATTGCATTTTCTGACCAATAAACAGGCTGAACTGGCTGGTCCGCCATTATTCTGGCCAGATAACTGCATAAAAATAGGGTGTCACGTTGCACTGCTGAGTGGCCTTTCTGGTCATTTCCTATTCTGTGGTTTAGAGTCGGCGGTTAGGGTTAGAATTCAGATTAGAGTCTGGGATAGGGTTGTGCAAAGAGAAATATATATTTTCACACGTAAAAACGCACAAATTGTAAGAAATTGTTCAACAACTTGTTATCAGGATGTTCTGTACACAGGCTACAATCTCAGTCCCTCTTCTGTGTTCTTCTGTGCTACAATCTCGTTCCCCGAGCCTGCGATCCGTTTGTTCCCAACGAGATTGCACCATAGATTCCACCTGTTACCATAGATTGCACCAGTGAACATTGCACCAGTGAACATTCCAGCTAGTGTTCGCACTACTTGTTCCCAGCTTGTTGACAACGTTGTCAACGGCTTGTTGACAACTTGCTACAAACCTGTTGGGAACACACCTTGTTTACAAGATGTGAGATTTTTACGTGGCAATGTAAGTCAGTGTACAAAAATGTGTACAAAAAGTACAAACCTATCCGCACGTGCGGCATTCCGCTGCTCCGCTTTGGGCTTTTGTCAACTTTTGTCTTCAATTCATTGGGGTTGTGGTCAGTGTTAAATCCGTGGTTAAATGAAGTATTAAGGTAGGCCTATGCGAAACACGTTCAGGAACACGTTTCACCATCTATTAACTGTGGTTTCACGAGTGAGGCAACTTCTTTTCTGTATTGTTTATAAATTGCAACATTTTTACGGGTTGATACCGTTTGAAATGTAAATGGGAAATGTTGAATTTACAAGTCACCTTGAGAAAGATCAACTGGATAGTCTATCGTCAGAAAAGTTGGATTTGAGCAGACGTTTGACGCCTGACCAGCTGGAGCAGGTTCGTAGCAGTATTAAATTGGAAAAGTGGAAGCATTATTTGAAGTGGAAATGCACTATATATGATATCATTAATACTATTAAATATATTTTTAAATATACGCCTTTTTGGGGTTCGCGACGCCATCTTGCAAACTGCAAAGTTGGGCAAATAAAAATATACAATGGTAAAAACATTGCCTCGTGGGGGGTCATGCTGTTTTTTCCCCACTTGGCAAGCCCTGAAATTACTGAAAAGGTATATAGGAAGTGGATATTAAAGGGGCTATCCATAATTAGGGACCAATTGACAAATAGATTTTGTCATGCTTTGCACACTTGCTTTGCGATTGCTTTGACCCCCTACTCTATCGTGGACCCTTTCGTGGACCCTTTCGTGGACCAGTTGATGTCTAGTTTGCACAGAAAAATCAGTTTTCATCCCTATTATTTAATAAAGGCGGATTCTGAGCTAACCCCCTTTCACGGAACAACTCTGTGAAGTGGGACGAAATCTGTTTGTAGACGGTCCCAACATTTTCACTAGCATATAATTAAACCTTATTGACTTCTCTAATATCTGTCTGTTTATACATTTTTGTGTGACTCTGAGCCTCTGTCTCTGACAACTGAAAGTACAGCAATCAAACAATAGTTCAAGGTTTATAATAAATGTGGAGATTTTCCAGTGGAATTTTCTCCATGCACTGCTACGTCAAAAATATTTTAATAAAAATATTTTCTCAATTTTAGTTCATATCGTAGTCATAGACGCGAGACTGTTGTTGCATTTGATATCCTATCCAGGACTAACATGCATGGGGGAGCTAAAATTGCTTTTGGGCAACCAAAATCTCAATTGACTCTTATGTCCTGACGTGCAACCAGAAATTAGGCTAAAGACCAGCATTAAACACATACTTTTACAAGTCTTAATTGTTATTTCATCAATGCATTCAATAAAGTCATGTAAAAAGTTGATTTGGGTTGCGACCTGCATGCCCAAGGGCAATCACTTAAATTTTGCGAGCCCTGATCATATATTAAATATAAAAAGTGTTTTACCTATATATATTCGAGCGTTCTCTGTATGGCAGAATCAAACAATTGGTTGGTAAACAGCTACTGTTTTAAGTGAGCTAGACGATTCCATGCCGCATCTTTATATGTCTTATATGTACATAGACATTAATTAATGGAGAAAGCATATTTAACCCATTAACTGGCAGACTATATACCGTACCACTGACAAGTTAAATCATCTGACGTTAGACAGAGTAAAATACTAAAGTAGGGTGCATCTGGACCCATTGCCAGTTAATGGGTTAAGAACAATTCTAAGGATATAAAACTGATGGTTATAAAAACACTGCTGTTCAGTTCAGCATCCTTTAATTCATTTAATAAAGATATTTTAATACTGGGTGATATTGGTTTGTTTACAATGCTGCATGTAGCTGTTTTAATATCCTCATTTGAAAGATTTGAATCTTGTAATTGGCTGTCATGCAGTATTTTACAAAACTTAGGTAAGTTACAGGTGAAGAAAATTCATGAACGGCTTCAGCTGCCTGCCACATCTCCATCCATATAATAATAGCAGCATTCGATTTTGTGTTAGAACTCCAACTAATTTAGCCAGGTTAAGAAATCATCTTTAGAAGACTTTTTTTGGCCTAATTCATAACTTCAAAATGTGCCTGCAAAAGTGCATCGTATTTTAGGTTTTGAGAGCTAAATATTGTTGAAATGTCAGGAATTTCAACTGAGCCTGCACAAAAGCTCGTGCATTTTAATGATGCCTAATTTTAAGGCATCTGCCTGCCTACTTATTGTCTAAAACAATGTGAAAACAACCAAATGCCATCTTACATATTCAATCAACATACGCTAACCCTAGTTTAGATCCTCCCTCTTAAGCAGAGACTTAGATTTTATGGATGTAAGAATCTTAACAAATGTTTGTTTTCTTTCTCAAGCGTGTTTTTGTCATAAGATGAAGTGGCCTCGAGAACGATTTGTTGTAAATTTTGTATTTTCATTTCAGCATTTACGAAATGAGGTGGTTGAAGAAAATCCAGGTCTCACGGAGATTCCTGCCCGACTATTTGCTCAAATTTCTTTCTATGAAACATTGATTGTTTCATGTCATTGTATTACGCAGATTCCCCAAGAACTACCACTACAATTACCTCACTTAGTTCATCTTAATTTAAATTTTAACCGAATCACCAGCTTGCCTGAATCATTTGGCATGTTAATTCACCTTGAAGTACTTGCACTGTCCCACAATTTGTTATCAAAACTACCAAGCTCATTCTCACTGTTAAAGTCGCTTCAAAAGCTCGATCTTTCTAACAATAAAGTAAGAACATTACGTGACGATATAGGAAATCTACAAAAGTTGAAGAAACTCAACGTGAATAATAATCTTCTGGAACAAATACCACTATCACTTTGTTTGATCGATAGTTTAGAAGTTGTCGTGTGTTTGAACAACCGTTTAATAACACCTCCTCAAGACGTTTGTAATGAAGGTCTTGCCGGCATTAGTCAATATTTTGAAAAGGAAAACGCATTACCTTCGCCACCGCGAGAAGATATTGTTCATTTATTTCCACGTGTACGGAAAATCGATGCATTTACTCATCCAAATTTGAACACTGCTATGACACAATACAACGAAACGCAGACGCAAAGTTTTAATATGAAAGTGAAAGTGAAGACGCCGCTTCTTCCCCCGTCAACGGCGACAGCTTTTCCACCAGATGAATTAGCCAACAAGATTATTGGTTGTATTTATGGTGCGGCTATTGGCAGTGCTCTTGGTCTCTCTACTGATTTCCTAAGCAAGAATGAATGTGCATTTTATTATGATAAAGAACAATTCAGTTATTGTGATATCATAAATGATGTTCATAGAAACTGCTTGAAGAAAGGATGTTGGACACATTCGTTTGATCAAATGGTGAGTATATATAGAAGTTCTAGTAAATAGATCTTGTATTCATGTATTGCCTATTGGGGATGATAAAATGTGTGGTTGATGACAGGATTTAACATTCTGTTTATTGATAGCATCTAGATGACCTAGAAGATAATGAACAGGGCACTTACTTCGTTGTCTGACCTACTTAATGTATGGATTAGACACAGGCTATGGATTGGGGAGTGCTTGCTATTTTAAATACATCATTACAGGCATTACATGTAGCCCGCGTATATAATTACATTTTCGAATCAACTCTCGTCAGCTCTCGTGCTAAGACACCAGCGAGTGATTTCCCAGGCGGGAAATGAATTCTTGTTATGAAAATTAAATCCCAGCATAAATTTCTGAACAACGGCATTTTTAAAATTTTTATTTAAAATTTTTGTCTAACGTTTCGTTGTAACTACAACATCTTCAGAGACTAAATGACTACACAGTTGTTACAGATTATTTAAACTTAACGTACAAAACAAATTTACCAATGAGAATACATGAATATATCCAAATATAGGATTACAATCGGGAGTGTGATTGGGGGGGGGGGGGGGAAGAGGATAAGAATATATTAACTTAAAATAGATACAGTGGAGCTGATCCTATATTACCATTTCAAGAGGGTCGAAGTTTTGAGATCATAAGAGTTTCTCTAAGAACCAATTCAGAGTCAAAGGACTTGAATGGTCATGAGATTATCGGGTGACCAGTTTCAGAATGATCAAAGATGGCTGTACGAGATGGGCTCTTTTGTTTCTCACCAAAAATTTGTGTAAGTCCCATGTTCATGTGTTCTGAGAATCTGAGGCACGCGTATACCGACATACAAGGCTCCGCAGCCTTGACACGTGTATAGACTAAGTGCGACCTTGTTTATTTAAGCCGGTGCTCCCAAATTGAGCTCAACTCCTGATGAAAGTCATCGAGAAATGTGGCTTCAGTTTAGCAGGTTATCACAGGTTAAAGAGCATCACAAACGGCCAGTGATCGGTTCAGGGACTAGAATAAGTATAAAACCTATGTGTAATACTAAAATTTTAAAGAAATGCAACTAAAGACTTGCACCAAGTCTCACTGAAATACAATTCCGGCACTTTCTTATACAAGGTGTTTCTATCAGCGCGAAGAGAACTGGGAACCCGCTTAGTGCGTTTGAGGCCAACCTCTTACCCAGGGCTTTTGCTTGAGAGCCACAAGCGCAGGGAGCCCTGTGTACGAACTAATCGATATTTTTCAAGACGCCTTCCTCTTAGCCTGCGTGGCAGGCGTTCTATTGTGGGGGAGGGAGTTTTGTTTAGAGCGGGGTTGTTTTTTTGGAGAGCGCGCGCTTTTTTTAGAACGCCTGCCACGCAGGCTACCTTCCTCTCAGCATTATAATTTACGAGGCTCTACCACAAAGCTCTATCTGCCCAAACCTAAGACTGAATATCTTAAAAAAGGTCTTAGTTACAGAGGAGCAAAATTGTGGAATAGCCTCCCAGACGAACTAAGAAATAAACAATCTCTTAGTCAATTTAACTCAAGTGTGCGACACCTGGCCAGTTAGATAAAGTTAGATAAATTTGTGAACTTAATAATTTGTTGTAGATGTAATGATAGTAATTGTAATTGTAATTGTAACTGTCAGTGTAGTATTTGTAATTTGTATTTTAACTCATTGTAAATTTTGAAGATTAATCTACGCCCCACGTGGAAACCAGCTTTTGCTGTAGGGGTTAGCGTAGCCAAATAAAGTTTTTACTACTTTTTACTACTTTTTACTACGGATTGCTCGGCTTATGGTATACTATCTGCGATAAAATTGTGCGCAAGTGCTCATTTGTCGGGAAAAGATAAAATTACCTTACGTGTCGTTAAAATAATTGTAGCGCATATCAGAAAATATGTATTCTAGCATACGGTGAAGTATGCACAAATATCCAAATTTCTTGTCAAGATTTGAATTCTCGCCTTACGTACCTCAAGCTCACTGAGCTCAAGCCTCATATCCATTGCGCACAAGTCATTACACCTCACACGCGCGTTTTATGTAAATTATTGAAAATTATAAAGAAAAAATTCAGTAAATTCATGCGTTTGAATTTACACAGTATTCCACCTTCTTCGTCGCGTCTTGCGCGGCCAGAAAGAAGGGCCGGGGGGAGTGGTGTTGACCAGGACCTAATGTTTTACTCTACGTAATTTAGAAAACTATTGTTTTATATAGTAATTTTTCCTTTTTTCACCTTAATCATCAATCTAGATGTTGATCTTGGATTCCATTCTTTCATGGGGTGGAGTGGTGGACGAACTCGATGTCGCTCGTAGGTTGGCATCGTGGAATAAAAATGGATTTCCAGAATTAGGCGAGACGAAAGGTCCAGATTTCAAAGGATTATTTGGAAAGGTAACTTAAAATTATTAAGGTTATTGACTGAAAAAGTTCTTTCGATGGTTTAAAAATGATTTTTCTTTTTTAGTTAATTAAATAAGATTATGATGGACTGAATAATATAATAATAAATAATGTTAATCTTTTGCGTATGACGTCAGATTATTAATGTTATGCAATCACTTGTCTTACAAAAGAAAGTTGCTGAACGGGGTTGCGAAGACCATTTATATATTGCTGATAATGCATCAATCAGCACTTTTAGCAGCATTCGCACTACACCGTTCAACATCAATATTTTGATACACATTTGGTTTGCAAAACACAGCTAACACACACACACAAAAAGAAATATCGAATTTTATGAATATAAAAATTAAAAGTAAAGATAGACAATCCTTGATATTGAGCGATTTCCAGATCCGCTAGTCTTTCCAAACCGAGTATTTTAGACGATTGATCAGTGGATTCGGGTATATCGTTATATATGAGGGGTGATTACCGCCATAATTAAACACGTATATTATGCAATTAAAGAAAGCATTTCATCATGACGCCTTATATTTTGTGATTCTGTCTCGTATTTTATTATGCTTGCCAAATTTGATACATTGCATTATGCGATTGAATCAGGCATTGCATTCGATATTCGATTTCGTATTTCATTATGCTGACGTCACATTATGCATGACGCTCAGGGAACGATTGTTGAACACTGTCACGTGAGAAATGTTGGACACTGTCAATTGAACACATGCTAGATCGTTATAGAGTTTCGCATTTTCAAAATTTCTGAGATTATCGAGGGATCGCCTGATCTGTAGTTTGACTGCACTTTGACTAGGTTTAATTGGAGGAGTCAAACAGTCCGAGCTGTTTCACTGTGCTTTTATGTATAATTTTTGTTAGTGCAAGGTTTCGTTTGTTTTTAGATTCTGAACGATGAAGAATACACAAAAGATCCTCATTTTGTAGCAAAAATGATAAGTCATGAACAACAATATTGTTCAAACGCAGCAGTAGCACGAACCGCCATCTTGAGTATTCCACATTTTTATGATCTGGATGAAGTTTGTTCCAACGCAGTGAGAATATGTAAATCTACACATGCTGATCCAAGGTAAACAACATACATTAAAATTTTTCTGTAGGTTTCGACCAAAGACAAGTAACCGTCGTATTTTCTATTCCTGGGATAGACCATAATGCATTGCGATTTCAAGATGGCGTCGCTATTGCACAAAAGCTAAATATGATACGTAGTAGGAATTTAGCCGCAATATTATGGTGAACATTATGACATATATTTGGACGACAGCATAACCACAGCCAATCGTCAACAGGTTTAATTAATCAGCTTGCAGGTTAGGTTAGGTTAGGTTAGGTTAGGTTAGGTTAGGTTAGGTTAGGTTAGGTTAGGTTAGGTTAGGTTAGGTTAGGTTAGGTTAGGTTGGGTTAGGTTAGGTTAGGTTAGGTTGGGTTAGGTTAGGTTAGGTTAGGTTAGGTTGGGTTAGGTTAGGTTAGGTTGGGTTAGGTTAGGTTGGGTTAGGTTAGGTTAGGTTGGCTTGGTTAGGTTAGGTTGGGTTATGTTAGGTTAGGTTGGGTTGGTTGTTGAGTTAGGTTGTGTTGGGTTAGGTTAGGTTGGGTTGGGTTGGATTGGGTTAGGTTAGGCTGGGCTAGGCTGGGTTAGGCTGGGCTAGGCTGGGCTAGGCTGAGCTCCAGGCTGAGGCCAGGCCAGGCTAGGCTGAGCTGAGCCAGGCCAGGCTGGGCCAGGCTAGGCTAGGCCAGGCTAGGCTGAGGCTAGGCTAGGCTGAGGCTAGGCTGAGGCTAGGCTGAGGCTAGGCTGAGGCTAGGCTGAGGCTAGGCTGAGGCTAGGCTGAGGCTAGGCTGAGGCTAGGCTGAGGCTAGGCTGAGGCTAGGCTGAGGCTAGGCTAGGCTAGGCTAGGCTAGGCTAGGCTAGGCTAGGCTAGGCTAGGCTAGGCTAGGCTAGTTTCTGAAAGCTATGAAGATTCATATTTCATTTTAAATAAATTCTTGTTAGGTGTATTGCAACTTGTGTGGCTGTAAATACCATCATTGCTCTTCTACTTCAGGTATATCTTACTTTCAATTGTATTTCGTTCAATAAACTATCTTATCGCTGCATTTAGTTCTGATGTCAATAATTTGAGGGATGTTGGAAGGATCAATTGTCCTTGTGCTATCAAGAAATTTAGAAGAAAGTTTGCACATTGCGATTTATCTGTCTGATTTCAGGTTTTACTAAATGTTAGATAATGAATATTTTCAGTTGATGATGTCGTCAGATGACGTTTATCTCCGGGGCACCTTTCCATCTTCACCGTACTTACCTCAAAAGGACATATTATGTTCATGTAAATTTCAGCACGCACTATCCTGCACTCCCCCCCAAAAAAATCCCCTGTATAAAGCTATCACGTTGCAAGACAGTTGTTAATGCACTATATTTTACCGTTTAGGGCAAACATGACTTAAGCAGCGATGATTCAGTGGAGGAGATATTATTTGAAGCTGCAGAAAGGTCAAAAAGATATCTCAGTGATGTTTTTCAAGTGAATGAATTGAATAAGTACATGGAATGTAAGACGTTTGAAAGGTAAATAGGTTTGTGATTGTAATTCTTAATCTTATATGTTAAGGGTTGTTTATGAACACTCTATATTTCCGGGGGTTGTTACAGGTTGACAAATCACGGAAAATTTTCATTAACACTATTTGATATTCATATTCTCTATTGTGGGGTTGGGCATGGGGAAAGCTTAGGACTACCTCTTCCTTCCTCGCTAATATGGGAACGTAACATACCATATATACATAACACACCAAACGTTTCATAATATAATACACCGTACAACACCGTACAGGTTAGATATATACTGTACATTTAATAGAGTAATTAATTGAGTTGTGCAGCAGAAATTATGCATGTTTGGAAGCGGTAGCCCACCAGCTGTGTGGTTAACATCCAAAAGTCGGTGGAAAACTCTAAAATTGGTATGTAAGATAGCAAGACCTCAGGAAACCAATTAATATTTGTTTATATTTAATTTTAGTGTACAATGTAATGAGACAAGCAATATGGTGTACACGTTTAAACCACTTGGCGCAGCTGTTGTTGGACTTAGGAAATTCAACCAAACGTTTCAGTAAGTATATCATTGCTAATGAATGACATGTACTATAAAGAATCCCATATTAGGATATTAAGAATCCTGTAAAATACTAGAATACTAGAATCAGGTTTCCAGGAATTATGAAGTTGAACTTTATTAGTTTATTGGTAGCGACGAAGCATATAGTACAGTACACTCACCCAAATATACGAACAGATAAATAAACACTTAATGGATGAAGCTGGGCGTGTTATACCTGTTTTTGTAGCTGTTCATTTGGAAATTTGCAAAGGACGTCATCTTGTTTGATATTCTATGAGCACGGTGCATTATATTCAGCCATACAGAATTCAATCAAGATGCTGGCCACTAATGGCTGACTTGACAAACGACCAATAAAACGTGTGTCTCGCGTGTTTGCGCGTGTCTCGGAACAGACTGAAATTGTATATTTTTACAGGTCGTGTATAACTGATGTAATTTTCGAAGGAGGAATGGCTAGCTGCAATGCTATAGTTATGGGAGCTGTATTAGGATGTCAGACTGGATACAAAATGTTACCAAAGAAATGTATTGATGGATTGTCTCCAAAACACAAAGATTGGTTAAATATTAAACTAAACTGTTTACTAAACATCATGGGTCTACCGTGAAATTCAGGTACCAGTCGAAAAATCACATTCACATCCTACATACTTCCCAAGACTGGATTGGACATTTTGCTAGGCCTGGAGAACTCATAAAATGAAATGTCAGCTTAATACCGCAAACTCAACTATAGACCCGGTTAACTAGTCGCAGTGGCTCCAAATTTGAACTCGTTGCTCCAGTCAGGGCTCGCAAAATTGTAGAAAGCTGCGGCCATGTTATATCTCGTGAGTTGCGTGATGAATTGAATTTACCCCTCGCGATTAACATACGCTCACTGAAATAGCGTACGGGGAAATTTTTTATCGCCCATCAATTAAACCCTTTGATATCAACAATTTTTTTGTTCAATTTCAATACTTTTGACAAATCAACTTTTCACACGGCTTTATATAAATAAACGAAATAACAAGACTTGTAAAAGTATGTTTTTAATCTTAGCCTAATTTCTGGTTGCCCGTTGGGACATAAGTCAAGAAATTTTGGTTGCCCAACAGATATTTTAGTTGCCCTGGGACGTTGGGCAGCAGATTTTGCGAGCCCTGGCTCCAGTCCTATTGACAGTCCTTAGTTTGCGCACACAAAACGTTTTATGTACCTCCGCAAATATCTGCACGCATTTTAATACAAGGGAAACTCAAGAGAGTTTGGGTAACATGTTCTACTACTAACGTTGTAGTGTTGTTACAAGCATGGTACGCCTGAAATTTTCCAAATAAAAACATATTAATATAATTTCGCCACCCAGAGGCCAATAAGATTTTATACATCCCTTAAACAGCAGTACTTTTGTTGTTCTCACAGTTAGGTATATAGCGTCTTGTCCACGTCTCTGTATTGTAGCACTTGGAATGGATATAAATCCTCCGAGTATTTCGAAACATCCAGCAACAATCAAGGGACGTTTAAATGTACCAGTTGTATCTCTCAATAGACCTAAAAGGCAGAAAAGTTGCAACTATGAGTACTATGGAAGAGACACAAATTACGCTATTTTCTCATTTATTACATTTGCTAATTGTTCATTACGCAAAATATCCGGACTGACTAGGGCGACAGACCGATGCAAGCCATGATTTGCAGCAATATATAGATCGCGCGAAAGACTGGACACGAGTGAACTCTGGAGAAACCTACTACAAGAATAGTGTGTAGTTTCCACCGAAGGTTGACGTCGAAGTTTTCTTAATCATTTTCAGGTATAGTTGACCAAAACAATGACAGTTTATTGAATATTTTAAATGGAATTATTGTTAAATATTCCACAGAAGATTGAGTATATAAGTTTTACATAACTAATTCAACAATTACAATTAATTGTATTAATACCATGTAAAAAGAGACCTATTGTAGTCACCATAACTCGATGTTTGACTCGATCTCCAATCTTTCCAGCTAGAAGTGCACTCGGGATGCTAACAGTTCCAATCACAAAGTAAAGCCATTTGTTTTCATGAATGCCGTCTCAGCACGATCTGCCTATAGGAAAAAAGTTTTAACAAATTAGTTACGTAATACTGATATACAGCATGAGCGCGCCATGCTGTATAATTCAGACACGAGCCGATGGCGAGTGGTTGTGTATTTTATACAGCACGGACGCGATGATCTGGATGAGAACGTTTGTAATCTTCAATAACATTGAAGACATGAATGTTAAGAATTAAGTTTATGTAAATCAGAAGGATTTTGTATCAATTATGCAAGTTCCTTCACAGTCATGGTTTCCTTTGTGTTTTCTTCATGAATTATTTGTCTTAGTTCTAATTATTACAACTAATTAAGGCATCAAACACCAAGTTTGCATGGTCATCTTAATTTTACTTTAATCATGAAGTAAAGAGGATTAACGATCAAAGCTAAATCGCATTTTCGCATGCACTATGTAACTCCCTGGACAGACTTGCATGGAGTAAATCTAAATTAATGGCTTCATCGACAACTATCAAATCCACCAAGTTTGGTGATCTAAATTTTCAATATATCCTCCCCAAAATGCAGTATACGAATGCATAGATAGTGTACTCACCAAGAAGTTTCCAGCAGACCATCTTAGCATTGATGTTGCTGAACCAAGCATAAAAATAAAGAACCCAGGCTGTGTACATAAGGATATGTCGCAGAATAATCACAGATCACGAGTCCAAGATATGCAAGTATACGAAACATAATCTTCCAGTTAATATGTTCCAATAAAAATGATATTATCAAGGAAACTAAGCACACGCTACTAGATACTAAAGCACATGCCATTCCTTGATATTCTGACGACATGCATTTAACAGGTGCTATCGATATTGATGACAACAGTAAAGCCTAAAGGAAGGTATTCTTACTTAAAAAACAAACAAAATTAGAATCGGCAAATTCGGCAAAATGCCAATTTTGTTTTCCTGAATCCATCTCGGTCAGCCTGTTTCAGTAGCCTTCAATATGCTGGTGACGAAAGGGATCTTCCTTGGCAGTTTCAAAGTAAACAATTCCTTCAGTAGTCGCAGATTTTGTACATTCAGCGCCATCAAATGTAAAATACCATCGACTGCAAACACGAACACCAGCATTCATTACAGTACGTACGGTTCAGGGCCGTATCTTGGAGATTTAGTCGGCAGAAGCGAGATTTGAGTCGGCACAAAACAATACAAGTCGGCACAAAAGAAGCCGGAACAGAAAAAGTCCGAACAAAAATAGGAAAAAGGAATTTTTTTGTAAGAAATTTTTTTTTGTAAGAAAAAACTTATGTATTGGTTAAGTAGTAATATAAAAACGTTAGTAGTCCGGGAAATTTTTTTTAAACACTTGTCAACTCCCCCCCCCAGTAAGTAGTCGGTACAAGTTCGTTTGGCAGTCGGTTGAAACCACCTTACACCCCCCCTGGATAATTTTCTGAGTACGGCCCTGGTACGGTTCCAGCGGTTCTTGTTGAAAATACAGTTCTATATGAAGAGAACAGACAAAGAGTTCATTTAGTATTATAACTGAAGTGCTTACCAGATTGGTTATGTTTTACAGAACTTTTAAATAAGTTGCAGCCTGTAGGTGTGGATCATTGAAAGTCAATCCCCCTGCAAAGTGATCTTGGGACAACCCCATCGAGTCCCACCGAGATAAATCAAAATATTAAGAATATATCATGAGACAGTTAAGCAAATGTATTTTGATTACACGATCAGCTATTGACTGAAGGTTAGCATTAGGTTAGAATTATCTTTAGGTTATAAGCGGTACGTTGTAAGGTTATGATTAGGTAAGGATTAGCAATTTAGCATTGGGACTAAAATGTTAGGAATATGGTTAAGATTGCATGGTTAAGGATTGGAGTAAGGATCAGAGTGAGGATTAGGATTAGGTGAGGGGTAAGGATTATAAGATTGGGGAAAGTTTGGGTCGGTACGTACCTATATGAACAGGCTTTGTGATTGGTTGGTTATGACAATAGAAGACAATAAACTATAGAAATCGTTTTTTCTAAAGAACGAGTCATAAACACTGATTTTGTTTCAGAAGACCAACCACAAAACATCTTCATATTAGGTAGGTACTTACCGGAATGTTTGTACGATAACTATATGAAGGGCAAGCTTGTACGTCTACCGGTCATTAAAGCTTGCGCAAAGTTGTCTTTTACAAATATTTTAAGTGATATTTACAACCTGAGCAGCCGTATTGTACTGTTCAATATGTACTGTTGTATTGAACTATACCACACAAGCCGAAGGCGAGTGATTATATGTTCAATACAACAACACATTACAAACACTCGTCGTTGCAACAGAAGAGTTACAGTCATGCACTATAGTGTTTGTAACTAATTAGCATTTTCTATTATTCATTTGTAAGGGTATACATATATGTGACGTCGATTCGATGCAAAGCATAAATTTCACAACTAATAACCAAACCTGTATCATATGGTGCATTTTCAGTGTCAATATTCGCTAATCTGAATTGTTTGGCAAGATATCATGCGGCATATGAAATTAACCAAAGTGTACCAAAGCAAGTATTTGTTGGATCGGATGTTCTTTCTTTGGATGTCTATGATGCTGCTGCCCATTCAACATTGGTGCATCTGCTGCAATTCCGCAAGTGCTAAAGGTATGGGTCTTACACCTGGCAAGTTTTGTTTAGAAGAGTGCTCGAATTCCGATAAACTGCGAGTAGGGAAAGCAAATTATAAATGTTGTGACAAGAACAAAAGAAGCGGCGGAAGATTCTTCGGGGGGAAAGGAAGAAGAAAGGGGACAAATTGAAGGCCAAAGAAGGAGAAACCTATGCATCTGGTGCATTTTGACTTAAAAGTATTTATATCGACTTGGTAATGTTCTAAAACTTGTATATTTGCTGATTTGTATTCAATAAATGGTCTTGGCTATCTTTAACGGCTGTTTTCTCAAAATAGCATTTTCCGCCATCCGGAATTCTTTTAAAAAGGATAACTCAAAAACTATTTAACCAAATGACCTCATGACATTTTCTATGTGGTAAGATAGATATATATATTTTCTTGTTCCTGAACCTAAAATTTTATGTATCTTGTGAACATGTCATTAAACAGCTGGACTTGAAGCATCCTGCTGTGTGGTGAAAATGGATTTGTGCTACTTTTTTAATGAAAAAAGCAAATACTACAATCATGGAAATAAATTCGTAGACGTTTTAAAAATGTTAAAAATTTCCCCCCTCCCCCTTACAATGTTGATTTGTGCGACAAAAGTAAACATAAATCAACGGTTTATGCAACATTGTACTTAGGTGGTGGGGAGGTGACAGTACTTGTAGCTATTATGGACATGTATATAAAATAATAATCAAATGGTTTCACAAAATAGTGAGAAGCAATATGTTTCATAAAAAGTCTACTGATATTATTTCCGCGATTGTAGAAGGTTTTTTAGGTTCACCCCCTACAGTTGCCTACTCTGAATACAGGAATAAGATTTATTTGTTTTTCTAGCCCCCCTCTGGCACTCTATCTTGGTTATTATCTTGGTTGCCATGGCAACATATGGTTAAAAAACTATGTTGTGCTCTCTTTACCAGGGCCTCTTTGGTGAAAGTACAAGTAGTTGACTTAAAGCTGTTTTATAGATAAATGAAATCAGGGTGGAAGACTATCGTGGAAGAAAGTGGGGGGGTGGGGGATAATTACATATTGATCCCCCTCTCCCTAAAAAGTGGGGGGGGGATTCGTCCTCCCCATTCCCCTAGGAGTGACGCCCTTGTATATTTGTGTTTCCTGGGTACTAGTACTCACGAAATATACTTAAACACATAGTTTTTAACGGCAGCTTTTATCATTGACATTGACATTTTTAGCAGGCAGCTTTTATCATTGACATTTTTAGTCAAGTGAACACGATAAATCGTTTTCAGACCGCTCTGCGCAACAAATCATGTTTAGTTCACATTTCACAAAAGTGTCAAATCACTACTGGCGCAATGAGCAAATCGATATTTTGCAGTTGAGAATTGTTTTACAGTGCCCATTCTCAGTGAAGTATTTGCTGCAGCACCACTAGTTATTTGCAAGAAAATATGCCAATTAAAATTCGAAAGCCGGCAGCCAGCTATTTAGTATAACTGCCGGCTATTTTACAGTCGAGATTTTTCGAGATTTGATAGTTAGCATTATTTAAGGTCTTTGAAGTTCTCTCCTCCGCAGAGTCTTCCGTGCGTTCTAGAGGAACGAATTAGGGAAGGTTTATTTTATAAGTATTTAAATTTAAAACTAGAGTCACTATATATATGACCGACAGTTTTACTAAATAGCCGGCTGCCGGTCATTTAGTCACAGCGATTAAAATTGAGAAAATAATTGAATAAATGAAAATAATATGATTTATTATAAAAACCAAAAACCTGCAATATGCCCCGATGAACGTGCATACTACTCGTCTTGTTTTATGTTCAAGGTCATGTGAACAGTGAAACGTAACGGCATCGAAGTTGCAAGATGTGGTGTGAAATACCACTGGAAATATCGCGTACCGTTAATACGAGTTCATCTACGAAACACCACGCATGCAGCCATGCGCCTTTCTTCACTCTTCCACAGTTCAATATACTGCGCGAAACACAGTAATAACTTGCCACCTTTATTTTACCGTTGAATTTCCGATCCAAAGTTAATAGTCACTTTGCTTACGATTTATCAGTCCAGTTTTATTTCGAGGTCACTGTAACCACTAACCAAACATTTCCATAAATTTACTTCCGGGTGTTCGATTGCTCGATGTGTAAATGTTGGCAGCGAAAGAGCAACTAACTATGAATAAAAGCAATCATTTATAAATTATGACGAAAAATGTCTTCAGCATTACATGGAGTTAGAAAATGGCTGAGTTCATCTTCAGTCAGTCTAGTTTCTCCCAGTGGCCAGAAATCAGAAGGACTAAAAGCTTATCCAAAAGTGGGCTCTGAACTGTTTCCCTACACCAGACCTTCATTCCTTGGTTTGAGTAAAGAGGCTAGTAAAGCATCAGCTGATCATGAAATACGACCAATACTTGTAGCTCAGAGAGATTTACCATTAAATGCTGGATACTCTGAGTAAGTTTGTATTTACTAGAATATTTAAGATGTTCTCAGTGTATTAAATGGTATATTTTGTTTTATGTTCAACATGGTAATTTTATATCTACCACTACCAGTGCTGTGGTGTTTTGTACAGTATGACCGTATATACAATATTTAGTCTATTTGGATAAAGCGAGGCTTGGCCTTTTCCATTTATTATATACACCCTCCTTTCAAGTATTTATATATATATTTGGACAGAACAAAATTCTAAATACAATAGAAGGCAGCATATAGGGAAGCGTCAAATATACGTTTGGGTGCATTTCATGCACTCCTTTGCTTTTGGCACCCCATTTATTTTTATTAATTAAATTAAAACTATATTTTAATCCATGCTAACCCCTTCAGCTAATACTGATTTCCAAGGGGGGGGGGGGAGGGGGCATGACAACAGAATAAAAACTATATTAAATTGTTAACAAATATACTAGAAATATAAAGAATATAAATATGCAGAAGAATGAATATTAGGATAGGCTAGTGTCAGAAATTAATGCATTAAAATAATTTAATGAAGTGGAAATTATAAGCTAGCATGGTAGGCCATTCCAAAGTTTTGCTCCACTATAAGAAGTACTTTTTTTCATATACTCAGTTCTAGGTTTTGGAAAATATAGCTTAAGATCTGACTTGCGTAAATTGTAGTTATGTTGAGATCTGAACTTCACGAAGTAGGACGATTTTTAAAGATTTCGGTTAGGAGAGTTGACTTCTTACCAATGAGTAATTTTATATGCGAGTTCTTGGCCTTCATAACTAATCTGCGTTCCTTTAAAGGATTTTGTCAGGATCATGCATTGCGGGCTTTTGTTATTGTTTACATCTTAGCCAAATGCAACAAATGACAATAAAAATACCTTGTTTGGTACATTTCCGATAAAAATCAGATAAAAGGAGCAAGGATTGTCAAAGGATGGGTTAAATATATGACGGATTGTAAAAACCTTTCCAGATCTTCTCATCTAGTCGGCCCGAAAAATGGCCGCCAGCAGGAGTTTGAGCTCGTGAATTGCTGGTGTGACACTAATCCTTTAAGGTTTTCCAATGATGCGCATTTAAGGCTGCTTCTGATTGGCCATGTTCGTTTTTGCATATCCTAATATGACCCTTGCTACTCTATTTTGAAGTGCCTGGAATCTATTTGAAAGTCTGGAACAAATTGGCTCCCACACCAGGCAGCAATAGTCAAAGTGTGGTTGAACCAAAGCATAATAGACTGACTCAAGTGTTTGCAGAGTAACATACCTTCTAATCGCTCTGACAATTACTAATGAGACTTTTTGCATATTTCATCCAGATATTTGTCCCACGATAAAAATTGGTCGATTTGAATACCTGGAGACTTTTTTTCTGTTACTCATTTAACTGACCTGTTGTCTATCTGAATGACAGGTTCGTTTAGGAGATTATTAATATTTTGCTTGCTGCCGATCAATAAATACTCAGTTTTAATAAGATTGAGACTTAGTTTGTTGACTAAAAGCAAATTTTTAACATTGATCAAGTCATGATTGATTTTAGAGGCAGTTAGAGTTGTGTCATCTGCGAACATTCTTACAGTAGACTTCTCCACACAGCATGGCAAATCATTTACGTAAATTAAGAAACGAAGATTCCATAATCTATTTTCTGGGGTTTCGATAAACACCCGTTTACATAACACATTTGTGATCGACTTTCTAGATATGAGCTTATTTAAAGTTAAGGGCTGATGGCTGTAAAACGTAAAAAAACAAGTTTTGCAGTTAGAATTTCATGATTTACGGTATCGAAAGCTTTCTTTAGATCAAGAAAAACTGCAACATTAAGCATGCCCTTTGAGAATCCATATTTGAATAGCATTCATTGGTGCTGTGAAGCATCCACAATAATGGATGATCTTCCAGAATGTTTGACAAATATGTTTAAGATCATCAGAGGTTAATGCTGGTATTGGAGAGATGTCTGTATTAAAGAGATGTCTGTATTAGAGAGATGTCTGTATTAGAGAGATGTCTGTATTAAAGAGATGTCTGTAATTACAACCTTCGTAGTAATGAAATAGATTTCGCACTTCCGAAACCTAACACAAATTATATGAAAAATAACTTTAGCTATTCAGGGGCCGTACTTTGGAACGACCTGCCAAGGTGTGCAAAGGATAATAAAATATCAAAAGGTCAATTCAGGGCTATTCTCAATGACGGAAAATGAGGCCATTATTATAAATATAGAGTAATCTTTTTATATATCTTTAGTAGTATTTAATTAATAAGCAATGTGTAATGTCTTTTAAATTCTCAGTAACGGCCCCTTGAAAATCAGTTGTAGTCCACTGATGATTTATCAAAATTGTTAATTCAAGTTGAATCGACTTCACATTACCATCAGCTGGTAATGCACCCAACTACGTCCTACTTTAGTATTTTACTCTGTGTCTCTGTCTAACGCTAGACGATTTTTCGTCAGTGGTAGGGTACTGCCAGTTAATGGTTAATACCAGGTCCCAACAATCAACTGTGTGAAATCACTTTTTTGACATTATCTTCAGCTGCCAGCCACCATTTAGAATTGTGAAAAGGTCACTTAATTTACTGACAACCGGTTTTAAACCTTAAAAATTTCATTACAGCTCAGTAATTGATTACCCATCTTTTGTTTAAAGTAGCATATTACATATTTAATTTTTGACATAACAATGTCATAATTGACTAGAGCCGCTCAATGCATTTTGAAGTAAAAATACGTTTTGAATATGGCGAGTACACTCAGAACTACAAACAGATGTTTTTAGATGCCATTCCATTTCCTGTTGGCTTGCCATTCATTTATCCTGCAGTATCCCTAAAATTTACTTTTCAATATCTTAATCCTTGTATATTGCTCTTAGATATCCTGATACCGTACCTCCTAATGGCGCTGGCCCAGTGAAGACAATCGGGGACGATTGAGACTTTTATATTCATACATCTCAACTGATAGCTTTTGTATATCTTTTGTAGAACAATCAATGCAGGCAAGACCTATTTATGCAATGAAGATCAAGCATTTGCTGAAATGTTTTGTTTACATGTGATAAATATTGACAAGGAACCAAAAGAAGATACGATTGTATGTATTTTTTACTTTGGACTGCGATAAAGGCTACATGTAGTTACTGCTAGGTATTTTGAGTATTATGATCTTGCTTCCTTCCCACCATTATGGTTATTGAGAGGCGACCGTACCTGTAATTTGCAATGCCTTTTAACGATAATCATAGTCGATTATGCGGAGTAACCAGGAAAACCTATTATATAAGCCAGGACATTTCAATTGAATCTCTGTGATTGAATTGAGTTTGAGCGAAATAGTTCCTGAGATTGAGGTTTGCAACAACAAAATGCAAGCCTCTGAATTCAGGCTGGTAATCAACAAATGCTGACCTGATTGCTGACCTATCATCATGTCAGGACATGAAAAATTATTTATACCTTTCTGATGCGAGATTTACGTGGTATCATTATATAGTGTCAAGTGATGTCACCGGACTTGATTCCTCTCTTTAGTCGATAGTTGTTGATAACGTAACCCCCATTGTTTCTTGAATTGTCTGCAACTGCATGCATCAAAAAACACACTAATAATACGTATATGGTAAAGTTCAATCCGTAAGCCCGGATTATCATCAGTGACAATGTAAATGTGAAATATAGAAAATCATGACCAGTGCATGTTTTCCACAAAATGAACACATTATAGTTATCGCCAGGTATACCTACAGTATACAGTCCTAATGAGACTTAACATCGCGTAACGAATTATACGATAGCGATTTTCGCGTATATATGTATTTAATTTTACGTTACAACCATAAATGACTATCTAAAGTATAATAGCGGACATATTCATTAACCTGAAAAGGTTCACGTTGCTCACCGTGCGTGGCTGTTTCGAAAATTGTGCCGCTTCAAGAAATGTATTTACATGGTAGCCTATTAATGCTGGCTAGGATAACAGCAACTTATCTAGAACTAAAACTTGAACTAATACGGTAGACTTTAACTCGGATAAACATTTTAAGGAGCAGTCAAAACCCTGACTTTCTTTCCGTCGTTGATATATATACTTGAACGCCATTACGCCAGAAAATTTAATAACTCACAAAATTCCAATCATAGACATAGCTAAAGGCATTCCCTATAAACAATACTAGAGTTGCGAGAATTCTCGATACTCGCAAAACGTTCGAATATCGCGTTTCGAGAGACGTATCGAGCGAGCGAGAATTTCTATCGAGTGGCTTTCGAGATGTCGATACTCGAAACATTTTTCGCGAACGAAACGAGCGAGAATGGTTAGCGTTCATTAGGACTGTACACATGTAAAAACACACAAGTTGTAACAAACCTGCAGCAGACTTGTACTAATGCTGTTTCAACAACTTGTATCAGAATATGTTCGCACTGCATGCTCGGCTTGTTCCCAGCTTGTTGATAGGTTGTCAACGGCTTGTTTAAAACAACTTGCTACAAGGTTGTTCACTCAACAGACTTGTTACACAAGTTGTTCCAACAACTTGTTATCGTCCTGCAATTCAACAACTTGTTTACAAGTTGTGAGTGAGAACCTTGTAGCAATGACATGATGTGGGATTTTTATGTGTGCACGTAGATAATCTTGCTAAATAGAACAAAGGAACTTATTAGGGAACTGTATTGCATGGAAATGTTCACATGGTTCGTACTTGCATTATTTACATTTTCAGACAAGACTTCCATACTGGTGTTTTGGTATATTTGATGGTCATGCAGGAGCAGGCGCTTCTTTGGCGACTGTCAATCAGCTTCAGGATATAATTCATGAAAAAATTCATGAAATTCAAGATGTGATCGTTTGTGATGAGAAAAATTATGGAAAACTGCCAGTATTACAGGGAGCTGTCGCACCAACTATAGATTTTGAAGCTGTTATTATAGGAGCATTGGAACAGTCATTTGTAGGAATGGTAACATTTTAAAAGTTTGTTTTTTCGTTCCCAAGACAATTAAAATCAGTAGTAATTAGTATTATATATCTTTCCGTTAATGGAACTAAATGAATTTGATCAAGACCGCTGATCCACGTTATGGTCCGAAATAACATTTTGCGTTTCTATTTTTTGCGCTCTTCTATTTTTAGTTCAACTACAACCTCGTTAATGTAGAAGCTTTATGTTAATGAAGCTGATATGTATGTTCTGACTTTTACTAAAAAGCTGAAATATGCTACTTACCATTTTATAGGATAGTCGTATAAAAAAGGACAGGCTTGTGCATAAAATCACTGGTGGATGTACTGCAGTAGTTTCGTTGTTCATAAAAAATAAATTATTCGTTGCCAATGCTGGTGATTCCAGGTAGCGCTTTATTATATACATTTACCATCATTGTAAATTACTTCAATTATTCACCGACTGTTGAACAGTGTATGTATTCACCGACTGTTGTTTTAACCAAACCTCGATATAGCCATGACTTTTACGATCAATAACAAGGAAACCCTATACATAAACATCCCATAGATAAGTGACGGGAGCTGGATTGAAAAAATCGGAAGCGAACAATTGATTAGCTTTCTATGATTAATAATTGCAGAAAATGCTGTCATTCAGCAATGACTTATTCGGTGGCGTCATAGACCATTTGCAGATTTACTGGTGCGTAGCGTTTATATACACGCAAAACCTCGACTTCATTTCTTGGTTTCTTCTGAATTTGGTTAAGTATTACGTAATGTTTGAAGTTTCTGTCTGTTTTCATAATGCCATGCATGTAAAATGCATGTAAAAGGCATGTAAAATGGTACGCTCCAGTAGTTCTTCAAATGGTCTATACTACATTAAGCCTCTGCATGAGATACGCTTACTATTTCCACTAAAATAATTATACAAAGTTTGATTTCAGTTTGAAATATTTTTTACTCAACTGTTCCTCATTGATAGATGTAGATAGTTATTCATTCAGTTATTCTCACAATTTAGAGCAATTATTTGCAAAGATGGAAGACCAATTCCGATGTCGAAAGATCACACTCCTGAAACTGACCGCTGCCGACTTCAGGTCTTGGTAAGGCATCAAAACCTAACGTGATCAGAAGAACCGTGTTTGGGAAATCTTGTTAGGAAACTATAGACTGCTGGAGGAAAAAGTCTAACCAAATAACCCCCCCCCCCCCAACACACTATTTAGTTTTAAGATAAATTTCAGATTGAGTGCAAAAAATGTCTCTCATGTCTCAATAGTTTTGCCTTTGCCAGTTGTAGAATAAAGCGTTTTGACATTTTGCCTGTCTTTATACTGCACATGTATTCTTTGGATGAGTATGATGATTTCAATCCAGGCCCAATTCACTCTCAAGTTTCAGATCTATCTGCAGTATACTGTAGTTAACCACTTTAACCAGACCTAAGAGCAATCAATAAATTCAATTAAACTACCAAAAATGTCCTTTAATTGCCGTATTTCATTGTGATATTGGTTGAAATGATTATATTTTTAGGCTGGGATGAAACCAGCTCTGTTAGGAAATGAGTTCACTCGTTTAGAATTTCAGCAAAAACCTCGTCGAAAACACATTGGAAAGAAACTATTTTGTAGAGACAGAAATATGACTGGATGGTAAGTACAGTATGTAGGTTTTGAGTATATCACTAAAAGAAGAATGAGATTTGTACTAAATTTGATAATACGTAAAAGAAGTTTATATATTGAAAAAACAAGAAATATCTAGTGTTATTCGATAACTTCTTAGCTGGACAATATGCTGATTTTTATGCAAATATTTTGACCCTGATATTACTAACGCCCCCTGATAGTACCCCCCCCCCCGGAAAGCAGCTCACCCCTCGTACCTTTCATGACTATCATGATGATCAGGTCAGTTTACTGGTCGTTTATTACAGAATCATCCTCAGAAAAGGCTATATATGTATGAAAAGAAAACTTGACGTGTGATGAACGATTATCTTTCGAAGACTTGATCTGATATTTCTTCTTAATGTTTTCCAGCCACCTGAAAGTGGGTTTGAACTACATATGTTTGAACTGTCTTAAATAGGGCGTTGAAACTTATAACAGAGGAGGATGTTTTTAAAACACAAATGATATCTGGAAGTGGAAAATCGGTAATGTATGAGAAACTTGTTTGTATGAAAGCATTGCATGTATTGTATATGCGCATGCGCAGAAATTAACGAGCATGCGCGCGGGTATCGCAGAATAGCGTAAGTATGTCAGTGTTAGTTTAATCCTCTTGTTTATAGCGATTTTATGCAACCATGAATACGATGGTTGTTTTAACTCAAACGTTTTACTTGGTATAGGCTCGTCTACTCGAAACAATTGGAACAACAAGAGGATTTGGAGATTTTGATTTAAAAGCCTCGTACACTGGAATTCCAGTCAAACCTTTCTTGACTCCTGAACCAGAGGTAAAGTTGATCCTTGATTTGATGACATGGTTGTTCAACCTTTGTTGACGAGCTGCTTCAGTATATGTAGTGATTGTTGAACAGCACTGTAACAATACTGCTGTAATTATCGAGTATAAACAATTTAACAATATTGTTAAGCTAAGGTGCAACACAACTTTTGTTCATGTTAAGAATTCAGAACAAGTTGTTGATTTTCCCTGGGTACCTTAATTCCATTGTAAGCTCACGTTTAGCGCGAGTCCTGATCTCATGTAGTGTAATGTAATTTAATTATACTATTTTTCAACGGCCATAAGTTAATGGTTTAATTGTCATTTTCAGGTGACAATATATGATTTGTCGAGAGAAACAATAAATGAAAATGATGTTCTCATTATGGCCACTGATGGATTATGGGAAAGAGTATCTAATGAGAAGGTGTGTGTTCCTGGGCCGTTCTTTACAAGCCAAAAGACTCAGAACAACAATGGACCCTTTGTGTAACACTTGACATATCAATGGTGCCATCCAGTAACGATCCAGTGATCCGAATGTTCCATTGTCTCGTCATTGTTTTGAAAATCTCACTGTTCTTCATGCCGTTCAGTCACTCATCGATTTCACTCTATAAGCAGTTATCATGCTAAGGCCCTATTTATTCCAAACCCTATTTTGAAGAATTTCCCCTCAAAACCAACACGAGTACTCAAAATGTGTGTACAATATGTATGTTGTGTGATATTCTCTGCTTTGTTTTCCTGTAGGCATGTAAAATTGTTCAAAATACGTTTACACATTGCGACGTGCACGAGAAAAGAAGGTGAAGTCTACTTCTTAAATTACTAATAGAGCGAAAATTTGTTTTAATTACATGATAAAATTATAATTCGTTGAAAACCCCAGTGTGAACATTTCTCAGTTTAGTTTAGTTTAGAGTTTAGTTTAGAGTTTAGTTTAGAGTTTAGTTTAGAGTTTAGTTTAGAGTTTAGTTTAGAGTTTAGTTTAGAGTTTAGTTTAGAGTTTAGTTTAGTTTAGTTTAGTTTAGTTTAGTTATTGTGTTTACCACTCTGAGGTGGACGGAAAGCCTTAATAGATTTTGCAACCCACAAAGGTTAAAGGTCTAGGGGTTATTTTTTAAGTTTGATGGAAACCCAGAAAACCAGAGAAAACAAAAAGAGAAGCAGTGGAGAGAAGAAAATCCAACCTCCCTACTCACACGACTACACGAGTTTATCAAGCACAGGACGTTACCCAACCTGAGTAAATGCGTGCCCTCGACCTGCTGTATAGCCGGCTTAACTCACTGAGGTAAGGGGCAGCGCGCTAACCGCATGCTCTGAATCAACTGTATTTTACGATCTTTGAAAAATTATTTCTTTAGCGAATTGTGTTATCGACAATTGTCTATTTTTACTTCAGACCTTTCATGAACTTTAGATGAGAAATAGGCCCGTTTACATTCCACAGGTTGTGGATACTATAAGTTATACTTACAGGATCTACAGACACCACAAATTAAAGTTTTCCTGATTGAAAATTTGTTGCGAAGTGATGCGTACGTTTTGAACCTATGACTGTTTCAGACCATTTAGAATACATTTCCCCTTGCGAGTAAGACCATAAGGTGTTATGTTGAGTAAAAGACTAAAAAGCTGGAAAATATGAGAATGATGAATAATGCAATAGTTTATGAAAAGCATTGACCCTATTCTTAACCAGATACTTTCTAAGTATAATCCTATGACGTTAGCTAGAGTATCCTGTTGGCGAATATCTTGTAAAGGGTTTGGGCGTGGTTTGGGTGTTGTAATGCACTAATTTGTATTGTGGTTCAGTAAATATCCCCATTCATGCAGTGCTCAATAATTTTCGTAATAGGTTATTGTCATTGTTTCAACAACAGATTGCATATCCTTTCTGGCGAACTTATTAAACTCAACTATCCAAACTCTCTGATTTCTAGATATTGTGTAGCTGCACAAAATCTCGTTATGGCTGCACGAGGTCGCAATACTCCACGTGGCTGGAGAATATCTAAAGATGACAAGAAATTTAGTGACAGTGCAGAACTGAAGGACACAGACCCTGCTTCATATGATGATATTTCAGTATTTGTTATTCCGTTTTCTAAAAAGTTCCAAGAACAACCAGAAACTGTTCAATATCCTGTACAGTCGAAGCAGGAAGAAACACAACCGTCACATGAACTCGCTGATAATGGAATGGATGAGGACATTTCCAAGTTAGAAACGAACGGTAATTTAATGCTTCCGTTGGTGCCTACTAGTTAACTAGTGTTAAATAATGTCATAATAGCATATGGCATTAGAGTTAAGTAGTGTTCGAGTTAAACCCCTGATAAACGGGGGCTTAACTTGATGAACATAAAGCTGCTTTCCCCATTCAAATTAAGCCCTGCATGAAAAGAAAGGGATCTCGAAAACTCCAAGATTGTCCACCTCAACTAACGCAACTAATCACAATGGATTCAATACACTACGCTGGACGATAACGTCTTGTCATTGGGCGAAGAAGATTTAAGCTAAGGGTTATAAGCTCCTACGCTTCATCTGTCTTCAATTCCATACTCTGGATACAATGCACTATATGGGTATGTTTCCTTTAAGACACAGGAAGATGCCGATATAGACTATGTCATTCCTTAGTGTAATGTACTGTCTAGACTATACTCTATAGAAAGAAATATGGACATAAAATACATTTATTGTCTATTTGTAAAACATCGAAACTGTTGGGCTATTTAACAATTAGATTATGAGCTCAAGATTTATATGAGGTGATAGCGTAGCCTATCAAATTACAGAATTTGCAATAGTATACTAGTATGATTATACTAAAATGGTATATAATTTTCCTGTTACTAAAGTTTAGGTTGTAGCAAGCAAAATGAAAATACAATAAGGGAATTTTGTATATATATAAGCTATAAAGTTATTGATAATGTGGCCATTCTATTTTGAACTTTTGTTTCGCGAGTTGTCGTTTCAGTTTACAAAAGTATTTCTAGGTAAAGCACAGTTATTAGAATGCATGGTATGGATACTCGATGGAAATGGAATACAACTCATTATGTTTATTTATTACATTTTCCTCGTCACATGAATATTGTATTTCCAACTAACCAGTAACAATGTTCCGGCTTAGCTGCTATTTGGGCAAAATACAATACGCACGTGACGAGGAAGGACCAAATTTTTGCATAAACCTGAATCAACACAGATAATGAGTTTTACTGTCCTTTCATCGAGTTTCCAAACTTGGTATTATATTAACTATGGATAAATAGAGTTCACCAACACATATCGACATTCGACAAAGTTTAGGTCCGGTACATTATCAGGTGTGAGTGCTACGAGTTTTCTATCATCATCGAGGACACGTCAGTGAAGTGAACATCCGTAAGACAGAACTTCCTAAGATGTACAACTCATTCTAAGACTTAACACCACTCTATAACATAAACATCATTGTAAGATGTCATCTCTTCACACCTGCAGATATCTCTCTAAATTATAGTCAAGACATTTCGAAAATGACACATCCCTGAAACGAATTAAGGAAATCCCAAGCTTATAAGGAAAACATCGGCCCATATTTTCAGTAAGCTCACTGATGTCTAGAATGTCCAACGTTTGCAATCTAAAGAAAGAACAAGAAATATTTTGAGCATTGATAGTTGTCAGGCAGATAATGATGCCAGCATAGACGGAGGTTTCCTCTAGATATTTAGAAAATGAAAATGTCCTCTGCTATTTCATTTCAAACTAAAATGAAAGTTCGTTCCAGGAAACGCAGGAAGTATTGTCATGGGTATTTAAAATTACCAAAATTTACTTTCAAAGCATAGTGCTGTTTCTTTTGTATTACCTTGTCGGTTCCTGCGGATCCTCATCTCATTGGGAATTTGTGAACTTTGCTTTGTCTGTGTTGCCTTGCATACAGACGTTCTACAATAAAAATATTGAACAAACATACACAATTTCCACTATGATTTTCTCTTTCCTTTATTTTAACAATAAACGTTGGGTCATGCGGATGTGCTAGAATTCTCATAGGTTATCCCGATTTAGTAATTATTACAATCCAGTCAAAGTGCTTAATCACACATGCGGTAAAAAACAAAGCGTTGATCATAGCTTAACTCACATTCACTTGTATGGAACATTTCATAACAAATATCATACAATGCTTACCTCACGTGAACTTGATCTGCCTGTGAATTACACTCAACCGTGCCTCCTTCATTAAAGGTAAATAGGTGGGTTTTGATAGATTCACGTTGAAAAAGAATGATATACACTTTAGGTGCGAAGAAGCAAAATAGAATGACATTGGCTAATAGAACAACACGGTAGGATTGTATAGCTTGCTGAATGATTTCATTTGAGCTTCCATTTGCAGCAATCACGAACACAACAAAAAATACAACGATCACCACACATGATGCATACACTGCAGATGCAATATATTTGGCTTCGTTAAAATTACTAGGTATATTCCTAGCTCTAAAGCCGTAGTAAGTGCAAATTATTATCAAGATAACGTTATACAGATGCGCTAGAAAGATCTGGGTCTTCGTTATGCTGCAAACAAAATGCACCTCTGTCGATGAGAAATAAACTAATTTCTCCTCGGGAAACTGTATGATAACCAAAGCAAGCAAGAGGATAATTTGGATACTGATCAACAGGATGGATAAAATTATTTGTGGTAGTGGACGCGCGAATGAAGGTCGGTCTGTTATTCTGCGTGTTGGGTCAAAAATACGAACGACGCGGTTAGTTTTCATCGCGATTGGGACAAGCGATATTGTGAGAGGAAGACTGTCAAGAATAAATTGTGACAGACACTTGAGGCGCGATGGTCTACAGATACAAGCAATAGGGAATAGGAATGAAAAGAACAGTCCAGTTAGTAATAAATAGCACATCTCGCGGCCAGATGCTTTTATCAATGGATTGGAATTGAATCTGACGAATATACACAGAGTGAAAAGAAGACCAAGCGTTCCCAGTGAAGAAAGTGCTAGAGGGGGAATAACCAGAAACTGTGAGATTCTTTTGTCCAAACTGTAGAAGATTTCTTGAATTTTCATGCATCTTTCCGTTTGTTTATTTGCCAAATACCCCTGATCACACGCATAACAAGTTGTTTCGTTTGTAGCGATGGAACCAGACGGACATTCCACGCATGTCCAACAACAAACTGGTTTTTCAGGGATACGTTGTTTAATTTTGTTGTCTTTACATGGCTCAGAACACTGCGCTTTAACCGAGATCAAGCCAGAAATTGAGCTGGAATCCACTTTCAATCGACCTTGCCAATGGCCTATATTTATATTCTGCCATATACCTTTCTTCTTTCCAGGTATGATGTAATGAAATGTATATCCTCCATTCACCTCACCTTCACTATCTATATAAACTCTCCGTCCATCAACGCTCGGGAAGCTCGAATTACGGATAACCTCCAGTAATAATGCGCCAGATATTTTGTTGTTTTGCGCACCGTTGGACAAATTTGGGCATTTAGTTTTCAGTACTTGGTGAAGACCATGTGCAAAAACATATACAGCATCTATAACTCTATCACTAACGTAGTACGAATAACCTGGCGATAGCACATTTCCAAATGTCTGACTTGAATTGCATCTTTGCATGTTCTTGATATCATTTTGGAAAGTACAATTCATGATTTGTTCGTAAGAAAATTTAAACCAAGGTGACATATTCATTTTCTCGACGCTCAAATTTTCCAGGTAGTTGTGATAGTCTTGTACGATATTGCTTATCAGTCTGGTATAAACAAACCCAGTTTTTACCTGGGGGATATCGTCTAAAAGCCAAGAGTGGCCCATGGTCTCTGAGCCGAACAACTGAATTTTATCAAAATATTTTATCATATTCGCCATTGTGTTGATAATTGGCATGATTGCTTCACTAGCGCAAAACAGCACGATGACGTCAGCGCCAGTAAGATTTGCCAGTTGACCAATATTTTCACGATACATAGCTTCGTTGTAAATCAGTGGCAATTTTATTTCAGTGGCAAAACATATTCCTAAATCATATTTAAACGTATCAACCTAATTTGTTCATGTTGAGAAAATGGGTTTTGTTTAAAGTGCTTATAAACCCATGATTCGGATAAGGCATGAAAAGTTAGTTAGTAAGTTCTAGATTAGTTTTTGGCTTAGACTTTTAGTTTCGGAGATATAAAGGCTCAAACAGGCAAATTTTGGCATTTTCTGAAAAAAAGTAGCGCGACTAAAATATCACCAAGGGGCCTGGATCCCAGGAACCCAACTTTGATAAACAACTAAGAAATATATGGCGAAGATATCGATGTATTGTGTTTTTTTGCATATTTTGTCTAAACGATGTTTCGTTTGTGCGTGATATTACACAGAAAGTACCAACAGTAATATATCTAGCTATCTGACACCTTTTTTGGATGATAAATCACCTACTGCGGCTTTAAACCGATAGAAAAGAGGACACCGAAACTCATCGATCTGAGACATTTGGTGGCAAATACAGGCCATAGTTATCGACCTATAAGCAAAGACAAATGTACCCAGTTGTCCCAACATAGGACAGGAATCAACATACAGGTAAGCTGTGATTTTAACAAATGCAATGATGTCTATTCGCGCGTATGAACTTTGGATATTTAACGTTGAATCATGCCACCTAAATGTGCATATTATTTGCTTAGTATACAACGGTGTACAACGGTGTTTGTTGGCACACAAATCGATTGAAGTGCTTCTACCTCTGAGAGATTACATACTGCTGTTATAGAATAATATATCATATATGTTTCAATGTGAAAATTATCACAACTTTAATGCCTTTATGGTATTTAACTAATATAAATTAATAGGCCATTCTACTTTTAGATTTCAACCTACTTTATATGTGGACTTTCAGTGTCTTGTATTATCCTACACATGTGGTCAATGTCAAATGTTTTATATGACAGTGAGATACTGATGCTATATGTTTGATTGATACATGTATTTGGCACAAAGTTGATCACCAAGTGCTGCACTGTCCCACTAGTGGAACCACCTTAACCTGAGTATCAGGCATTTCTGCGGTTAGGCCTTGGTTTGTTAGCCACCTATGTTGAAGAACCTTAGGGAGGCTAAGAAAAAATTCCCTGAATAGAGATATACACTTCAAAATTGTATAGCCCATTAAACTATTTGTTTGTCATTTCATCTAGATTATCAGTGAAGTAAACTGGAACCATCAGTGAAAGATGAATTAACATTTTTAATTAAATATTTATTAAACATCTTTATCAATATATGTTGTATTGTGACTCTACTGTCTCTTGGGGGCAAGTGCACTTTTAATAGCTCAGCCCCTTGATTGGATCGATTGGCTTAACCCATTAATTGGCAAATTTTACTCATCAGTGGTAGAGTACTGCCAATTAATGGGTTAACTGCACTTGATTGGATCGGCTAAACCTTAGCTGCTTTTTGGGTAATGGGTTACCTAGAAAAGAGCCAGACTCCCACTATGGAGGAACTTTACCCATCTGGAAGGAGAGATTCCACTTATAAAATGTGCAAGGACATCTGGTAGGGGAGGGGGTCAACATCCATTTCCCTCCATGGAGAGAAAGTCATTTTACTTGCACAGAGAAGCACCTTTCTGAGTCACTTAAATCAGCTATGTGGGCATGCCAAGAAAGTTGGATGTGTGTACACTGTGAGTAAAGCAAACATCACTCTCACACCAGACATCTAATGTGAAAGTTGAAGCATGTTTGCTCTGCCCACACAGGCAAAGCTACTGTAATAGAAAGTATGATGTTTTACAGATCACATACTGGCTTATTTATTAAATTAGATATGTTTCCCCACTAAAACATTCTCAAAAGATGAATATTATTCTAAGCCTATTTATGTGGCAATTAATGTTTAGTGTTGTCACAATAATTCCATATATATATATCTATATATCCAGTTTATGATATCTGTGTATTGATCATCATTCATTTACATGGACAAAGATGACAATCTGTCAACCAATCTTCCTATGAAAGGTTCTGTGAGAATATACATGGGGGCCAATTTCGTTGGCCAGTTGCAGTTAACCAGTTATTATTCTTGAAAATGTCCAAATTTTGGGTAAATTTGGATGTAAAATTTGTAGGGAAACAAGCTTCCTTGCTAAAGTGAGAACCAACTTTAAAGCAGGTGTAGAAATCAGAAATGAAATGCAACCGATTCCCATGTCCATGAAGGCATGAAGACTATACAATGCAGTAAAGAGCAGCACACAAAGTGGTTCTGCACAAATCAATTTTTTCTAAATCAAAAAATATTTTTGTGCAGTTGAAAAAAATACGAACTTTCAGGATATGACTTATTGGATATGAAAAACTAAAAAAAAAAGAAGGAATAAATGGAATACATGGAATATCAATAGCTTCAAAGCAGAATTTCTTGCAAATAAAAAACTCAAACATACAATTTTTTTTTTGACATTTTTCAGCATTTTTTTCTATGAGAAGGGGAGAGAGAAAGTAATAAGAAGTTTAATAAGAAAAATTTCATGCTATGACATTTTAATTATTTTTAATATTAATATACTGGGGCCCAAGCCCCCCCATAATATTGATAAACTATCACTCCTCCCAGTATGAAGGTTTGTCCAAAAGTTCTTTCTTTTATAGGTCAGAAGGGTTATGATATTCTCATAACAAGCAACAAAGCAACAGCAAAGCACCAAAAGCTCAGTCTGTTAGATGGGATCAAAAAAAATGTCTCTGAAAATGGGAAATCAAAAGGAAAACTCAAAAAAACAAAATTTGGGGGGAGGCCCCCAGACCCCCAACCCCCACACACACCACCAATATATACATCATTCTTGGTCCCTTTTTTTCGTTGATGCCCCCCCCCCACTAACCATTTCTTGAAAAAGGCCCTGGCATGTTGGGACAGTATGACAAAATGTGCAGTTCTAAATTTTTCTTAAAAAAAACCCTGGTAAAAGGTTTAAGTTCCATTCCAATAAACTTTTAACCCGTGCATTCGTTCATTTATTTCTTCTTTCTTTATTTGATGCTATACGAAATAATTTTATAAGCAATTGGTTCGCCAGAAGAGGCATCTATGTCCCAGAATTTATAGACATAAGTTACTGCAAGTGTCATGGTCGTCTCCACGATCGACTTTGAAATCGCATTTAAATCCATTCCTTCGTCTATATTCCACGATTGACGATGCAAACCACTAGAAGGGTTACTTTACACACTCAAAAATGTGTTTTTTTCCTCAAGAAATAGCCGAATTTTCAAGATGATTTATCCAAATGTAATAGTTTTTATAGTAAAATTAAATACACACGTTCCTGGGACCCAGTCCCCGGAAGACGCTACTTTTTTTCCAAAATAGCGACTTTGAGCCTTTATATCTCCGAAACTAAAAGTCTAAGCCAAAAACTAATCTAGAACTTATTAACTAACTTTTTATGTTCTATCCGAATCAGTAAAAACCCATTTTGGGTTTATAAACTACACAACAATATTCAATACCAGTAACAATTAGTCCAAATAAATCGTTTATGTAATTATATAATTACTACAACTGATCAGTCTTAAACATGCAAACGAGGCAGTGAATCACAGAGAAGTTGCTTCGCAAGGCACAAGACCTTGCGGATTGGAGGTTGTAGCAACCGGTTTTTCAGGGGAGGATTTGCGGATAGGACAGCGTGCGGGCGGGCGAAACTCCCCCCAAAAAACGGCTGCTACGGATCGTGAGGCTATCTCCGTTGGGATAATGGTACCCATTAACCTAAATTAAGCTTAGAAACCTTAAGCCCGTTCAGGTAAGGGTAATAATTATTTTGGATATTTACACCTGGGTAATGATGGATTAACTATGGATAAATCCAGACACTAGCTCAATGCACTGCTTGCACGGAATTCCGTCTAACACTGTTTAAAATATCTTGCTGAACAAGGCCATGCAAGTATTCATACATTTAGTTCTTTTACAAAGCCTGGAAAAGCAAGACAAACTTCTGTTCATTCCTCATTTTCATCCAAATTTAACCGAAATTTGATCGATTTGTCCTTGACCTATCGCCATCAGCTTCACAAACTTTCAAACTAAACTGTTCGATAGATTTTAATTATTTTTGTGACACGCAAACAAACAGAGCATCCCGAAGTGAAAACATGGTGACCTGTTTCTGGCGGAGGTAATTGCAAATAATGCAGTAAGAAAAATATCAGGAACACCCTTGTTACTAATAATAAAACCACTGCCACTGGAAAGTGACGAATTTATCTAACGTACGAGTTACGAGTGTGCAAGTTGCTCGTTTGCCAGTGTGATTTCAAAACGGTATGCTGGTCACGTGATGAATGTTTACCATGTGAATCTCTCAAGGATTGGTCACTTTTTATTGTAATGTCTTTTTATGCCTTTTAATATTTTGATATATGCAGGTACTATACATACATTACAACCCAACATAAATATATAAACTTACCGCGTTTCTTAGCTTCACTCTTCAACAGTTTCATCCCAAATATACCATACGAATCATCAGTGTACACAGCGTTTACATAAGTCCAGTTAAAATATTGAAGAAACTCAACCATGGCTTTAGCTTGAGATAGATCTGATGGAATAGTGCGAGAAAAATATTCAAACTGCCTTTTATCCTTTAGTTCATAACTTGACGCACTATAACTAATGACTGGAATTTCAAAAACACCTAAAACCTAAAAACAATAATAAGTTTTATTAAAACATGAAAACGTCTAAATTAAATAGTACAAGTTTGAAGTGAGATGTGGTCTAAAGACAAATAAGTTTTCATTGATTTTTGACAATACAACAATATTGGATTTAATCAGGGAGTAACCACGGCTTACCTTGGATATATATAAAGCTTCATAACTCAAAGCAGGTCCAATTAGTCCAATAATTGGATATTGACTTAGATTTCCTATATGTTCACCCAAAACAAAATTCAGTGTGTATTCCAGTGCAGAAACGCGACTCGGGCAGGTATCAAATGCTTTCATTCCAAGAGTAATGTTTGGCAAGATGGCGTCGTCTGAGTTGATGCGTTCCACAGCGAATTGCATGGCTAATAATGATTTTAGACCATCCGAAGAAATTCTATCTTGACATTTGCCTTTATCGTTAATCTCAGTCAAGATGAATAGTCCGCCAAGGGTAAGGTTGCCAGGGTTATCTACATGAATGATGGGAGTTGCAGTCATGGCATAAATAACGCGAGATGATATAAGTGACAACAAAAAATATATACACGGTTCTGGATATTTGTTACCAAGCATCATGTCAGCAATCTAAAAATCAACAAATTCAGTATAGACTATAGTTTATATGCCGCAACCAACACACAATGCAATAATGGATCTGCTTGCGTATATAAACAGCCAATAAGTTAACGTATTTCCGTAACGGCCACTAACGCGGTATTAACGCCTAAAAACCTTTTCTCTATTGTGATAAAGGTCTGAAGCTTTCACACAAGAAACGATAGTCAATATAGAATATGTAGAATTCAAACATACGCACGTCGTTATAACTGTCGTATTCATCAAAGTTGCAGCTGCCACGAAATTCCAGAATTTTGTGAAATATGAGTGAGATAAAACTGTTTAAGATTCCATTACCATTCATTGGCATTAAACCGCATCTACATCACAGTCACTACAGCTTCCTCTTCCAGGCATGTATATAGTTATACAGTGCGTTTTTGTTGTTTATGCACTGATCACAGCTTTTTGAGAACTTGCATGTGCGCATGCAGCCAATATAGATTAAACATATACATACATACCTAAATTTTATTTCAACACGCTAGCACCACTGAACAATATGTTGCGGATTTCCATGGGTGGCGTGCTAGAATATATAAATAATACAAAACCAAAGATATAAATGAATATAAATACAAAATAGAAAAAAATAGACACAGAACATGCAAATATATAACTATATTACAAATTATCAAATTTAATGATCAAGCCATAATATAAGCCTAAAACAGGGCTCGGAATCGTTTAAGCCTTTTAAATGAATATAAGGCATTGGCCTTTTTGGCATCATTAGGTGAAGTATTCCAAATAAAGGCACCATTATATTTAAAACTTCTCTTCATAAATTCAGTCTTAGGCATTGGTAGCACTAAATCTGTGTCCCTACTTCGAAGGACGAAGATTGTATGAAATAAGGCAATTACTAATTTTTTGAAACGATTCATTCAAATTATGTGCAGTGAGATTATTTAAGATTTTATATATAAAAATCGATTTCAAGTAATCTCGCCTCACATATAAGGTTTCCCAAGCGAGGGTTTCAAACACGTCAGCCGTCCGAATATCATAATTGCTCCTGTAAATACTCTATAGCTGCACGAGATTGGTATTTTTGTAACTTTTCTTTAAGCCCTTTCCCGGCACAGTTGTCCCAAAGAGGGCTACAATAATCAAAGTAATGTTGCACTAGAGCATTATATACAACCTGCAAAGTTTCAGGCGGCACAAAAGGTTTTACCCGTCTAATAATTAAAGTTAATTAATTTTGTTATGTATTATTACAAGTATTTGTTGATATTTTATTATTTATACTATTTTTGATCTACTCTACTTTTCTATATTAAGTATTATACTAATCTATTCTATATTAAGTAAAACCTCTTGTTTGTCGGAGGTCTAATCTCACTCATTGGAGGAAAACTTGAAAGAGCCGGTTAATATAATAGGAAAATTTATGGTTATCATTACCATTCAATATTAGGAGTAGTGAAGAATATGCACAAAATCAAAATTTCACTTCATAATTGAAATATTAAGAAAAATAAAATATGGACAGCTGACCAACTAAAAGTAAAAGGTCATCAATCATACAGATATTTACGAAGGATTCATGAATCATGAATTGCCAGTTTTTTCCAGTTAGCCATCAAAGATGAAAGCCATGTGTGCTTGTTATTCTTATATATGTTAAGAAGTTGAGTATTTACTTTCCCATAACCCTTTGGACATTTCGGTATAATTAAATAAGTGACGCATAATATAACATCAAACGAGGCCGAGTTTTCTGATTGTTTAAATGCAACCGTCCTTATTGTAATTAACTTTCTAATTATATAATGTAGCTTACCAAACTTTACTAAGTCTGCATAGAAATAATGTTATTAAATTGTGCCAAATTGACGATGATGAGTAATACTAGCAAAGTAGTAGTTGACGTAGTTGAAGGCAAAACATATATATTCATTATAGGAATAACTTGTGACTTCGATCCGCTGTAACAATTGCATTAAATAACAGTAAATTTTAGAAATTAGGTCCGCGATTGCGAACATGCCTACTGTCATAGTTTGGAACTTGTTACGTAAGCACTTCTGGGGTAAATCGATTCGAGGTAATTCAACGAGTTCGAGAAGCACTTAGTTCCCTGCTCTTACTAGTGCGACGCGCCATTCTTTTTGCGTGAAGACACCACTTGTACGCGAATAACTACGATTTCAAGAAGCAATTGGTTCGCCACTCTTACTAGAGTGACGCCATTCTTTGCGACGACTACGCCACCCGTACACGGGTAACGCTACGATTTTCACGAAGTCCGTTTTTCGCCATTCTTACTAGAGGGCCGTCATTCCTTTGCGCGAACTAGCCGCCCATAAGCAGGTAACGGTACGATATCACTATTTTCGCTCTGAGCCAACATGGATCTCACATTCGCTTCAGGGCCAATCTCGCGTCATTACGCTCATTCTAATTGCGATCCGCTGGAAACACTCAGTCGACGTCGGAAAATATTTACAGGCTGTCAAAGCTTCGGGCTTGTCCTTGATCTTGTTACAGTGTCATCAGTCTCTAATTCCTATTGTAGTTCACAAATATATTCGCCGCAAAAATTGCGTCTTATCCTGGATCTAATATCACCTGCATATCACAGAGACAATGATAGGCTTCCACGCGACCTATCCTTGCTGTCCTACAATATTGTAGATACAGCTATACTACCCCTCCTTTAACGAGGCCCGTGTGCACTAATGGATACGTTTAACGTCGTGGCAATCTCTCGAAAAGTTCCGACTATCTTTCGCTTGGGTCCATTGGTTCCTGTGTCAGTAGCATCGTAGTCAAAACACAGTTTGTCGCGCAGTTTGGTTTCCTTCTTCACCCTCTCAATTTCCAGGTGTGTTGGACGTCACAGTCTTTGTGGTACTTGGTAGCGAATGGATAGCATTACACCTTCAATTTTTGCATGACAGCAAAACCGGCGGTCTTGTCATCAGGCTCATTAATCATGTTTGAAAATCATTGCCCTGGGCAGCACGAGTGCCAAATTGATTCACCCAATTCGTTATATGCGGTATTCCAGCATGATCTACAGTTCTTTGGGGTACGTTTCAGCTCGTCTCTGGAGGCATCATTGAGCACCCATACAAATCGTATGATTAATTGATTATTCCGCTGTATTGGTGATTTCTCACTTGTCTATATCTTGGGTCCTCTTCGCAATGAACCTGGTCGCCATCTTACGGTTGTCGTCTGTCAGCATTATTTTTCCGTTTCTCAACCCGGCACGTCTAGTTTATTGGAACGCCGCTGCTGTCTTGTAACGTTTCATCCCTCGGCTAACGTTACTCTTATACCAGTACCATCTACAGCTTTTTGCATCATTCGCTACACACGAGTTCGTCAGCTGAAACTCTGAGTTAGTACCGCACACTCACTGTTATGCCGCTGTTACTATCGTGGCTAGCACGCTTCTGATCATGACCTCTGGTAACAATCCAGATTATCCCGCCGCACTTTCACGTTGTTATTTCCCAACGTTACAATGAACTCGCACTGGTTATACCTATTAATCGAAGGAATTCAGCGTATTGGTGTGGTATTTCCCGTCACGATCCTCTTCTCTCTATGCTCTTGTTCATCCATTCGTTTGGCGACGATGGCTTGGTGCTGGTTTGCCCGCTGCCTTGATTTGTAAGGATTGTTACGCGTAGGCGAATATACTTCATCCATTTCCTTCCACTACAAGCGAAACGTGTTTGATGAAACGAGTTTTTTTTTATCCTGTATCTATGCATTAAGCAGTCGACAACAGACCAGTTTGGGTTAGGTTGTTAGGTATATGTAGCACGGATCTTTGGTACAGTTTGTCCTATCACTGTTTTGGGCCCATATCTTGCCGTTCGCGGTACACCGCCAGGTCCTCTTTGTGTCTGGACAGATGGCTCCACCCATAACGGCTTCGAAAAAGGAATGTCTGCATCGTGGTCCAAATTTTTGCGATAGTCAATGGATATGATATTACTCTTCGTACAGCTTCCGTATCGCAGCAGCAACATCAGCGGCAGCTGCTGAGGTAACAGATCTATTTCCTTGCTCAAGTTCGGGGACGTGGTTTCAGCACGGCATATTGTCAGCGTGTCGGTCCATCATCGGAGATTCTCGCAAGCGTTGTAGCGGACTTGTATGGGGGTTGGAAACTTTGTTTTGGAGGAGGTACCAATGGTAACATACTCCAACCCTGTCGTAGTTGGAGAATATCATTGGAGGAGGTACAATTGGTTGGGAATTATCTATGATTCCTCGCCTGGTTATGGGGCTAGAAGATGATACAAACCCATCATAACCAGCGACCGATTCCATCCCTACCGATCGGCAGCGGGCAAAAATAGGTAATTATTAAGTATAACTATAAGTACTCATAGTTGGTATCAGCGTCAAATGTTAAAATACTTTATATGTATGACGAAGTTTTCCCCAAAAAATGCTGTTCATAATTGAGCTCCTAATATGTGTAGAATTTCAAAAAATATCGGTTCTAAAGTTATCTTTTGAACAATACGTTGCCGACTTTCTCAGTTGGTGGTCCGCAACATGGTAACCATGGCAACAACATGTCAATTGAAAACATAATTAGACTCAGTGATATTTTATCTTTCTATTGGTACCAAAAAACTATTATTAAATTAAATCAAAACTAAAACTTCTTAAATTTTGAGTGGAAGACCACCTTAATTACTTAGTTACGTATTACGTCATGCATCATGTAGTATATATGTCTATGTATTAGTTAGTCATTTACCCGTTGAAGGCTATAGGTCTGATAGCCGAAAGTTTGTCATTAAAATAGTTTGGTCAGAGAACGTCCCAAATTTAATATATTGTGATTTCTAATAGAGTCTCGCGGCTTCAGCATTCGATACTAGCGCCACTGCACCTTCTGAGATTTTAGCCCCTCCCCCCATTAAGGAAATGCTCCACAGACCCTGTCCTTTCAATTTTGTCCTGTGTTCTCAAAGTGGGAGTGGGGAAATATGTGGAATGTCGTAAGAGTATTAGAGACTATTATAGTAACCAAAAAGAGTTGTTCTCAAGTAACTTTATCTTTCTTGGTCTAGACCAAGGTGTGATTTGAAACAAAGTTTTATCAGGAGAACCAAAACCTCTGTATCCGCACATCGTGAATTTTGCAACCTGGGACCATTGACATTGTGTGAGAACTTCTCAACAGGCGTCTTGTTATTGCGACGTACAGAAGCCACTCTATTTTTTTGTGCGCGTGCGTTAGATCCGCCATTACCATAGTATAGGTCATCCTTATTATATATTCAATTTATGCAAAGCAATAAATCGAGGTTAATGAAGTAATATGTTCAAGAAGATTCCATTTGCCCTAAGGCCTTGCCAGTCTGTCAACACAATTAGTGCATGCACTAAATGTAGCTCAGGGAAAGCTCAAATACCTTGACAGAACAAGGCGTTTATTCTCGTGTCTGTTAATAAATATAAAATATGATAAGAAATTGAACTTTGGCAACTTAGCATGTGAACAACTGATGCAAACTTGGGCCTAACCAATCAAAAGCTCTCCTAAAGATAGCTGTCACCATCATGCATACAATGGTCCTCTTTGCATTAAAACATTTGGGTACAGTTTATGCGTCTCGTACTCATTCGCAAGATTTCAGTCAGTGTATAAACAGTGCTAGTGAAATGTTTCAAAGTTTGTTTCAAGGTATCAAACCTTGTAACACAAAAAACCCCACCCACCTCCCCATAGGCAGAGCCGAGTACTAATCTATCGATCGAATCTACATGCTCAAATTATTCCTAGATCACCAATATGTAACTTGTAAATTTGTAACGAATTGTTCAAAGAATTGAATTAAATAAATAATGGCAGGGAAGTGCTGTCCTTTGGGACAACACTTCGCCACGTGAAGTGCTTTTTACAGGTCATTCAGGTCGAAAATGCGACCTAATTACCTGACCTAGAGACTCGATGGGTCAGTCATACATAGTTGAGTACCCTGCACCAATGGTTGGTCACCAGTCCAACTAGGACTCAATTTCAACGAGCTGACTGACCTGAACGGGGGTCCGCCTGTTCCCCTGTTATCTAGAGGTCCACCTGTTCCTCTAGAAAAACCTACAGTTTTTGCATGCTCTGTCAGGTCTTGAGAGCCCTTACTGTCTCAGTATAACCAATGGTGGTCTCTAGACCATCAGGCCTCAACCCACTGAACAACATGCACAGAGCTGGCTCATCCCCTCTGCAACCTAGAGGTCCTCCTGTTCCTCTAGGTAAAAACTTAGGTTAGCTAGAGCCTCTAGACTGTTCGAGCACTTCCTTGCCCAAAATATATGCCACAAAATGCGTCTATTGTGTTTGTTGTCTTGCTAAAGTTGCCTGTTGCCCAAAGTACTCATGATATATTTCAACATATTAAACTTCATTAAAGATGGATAATAAAATAATAAAAGGGGCATCCGAGGATAAATGTAGGGGAAAATTGAAGCTTCCTAATGGGGGCCCCTTGTCGGTCCCGTATGTAAGTCCCGGATGTGAAATCGCGCGCCCATTGCCTAGCAACACTGCAACAACAAAAATGCTTGCGGCCTGCCTAAATTAAGAATTAAAAATGTTAAAAAACTCGCCCAAATTCAGGGAAAAACTATTCCTATGTGAGCAAAGATGCTAACTTGGTGTGAAACTGCCTAGTGGAACTGGCGTTAAACTTCAAAGGCGGGTGTTTTCACTCTGCAGTCTGGGTGCGCATGCAGAGGAGGGTGGACAGCTGTCACATGATATTTTTCGACCAATGAGGAGACGCTATTTTCTCAGCGCTCGCAAGAAGCAAGTGGACTGTGAAATTTGCATTGGTCTCATAAATACGGAAATATTTCGCTTTGTTATTCAAATTTGCAATTAAATTCGATGCACACTCGTTCAATGAATATTAATCTACTCCCAAGCGAAGAATTTTGGAAGGTAAACGTCGTTTTGTACTATATTTTTATATTTAATGCAGGCACTTATGCGTCACGTGGAAATACGAGGCTGTTTCAACTATCAACTTTTGAAATAGAAAATATCGAATTTCCATGGTTCGATTTCGCTAATTTTCGCATAATGTGATAGATTAAAGCCTAATCTTTCGTTTTAACTGCCCCCCCTATCCGCCCCACTCACCGTTTTCGAGATAATCGCTGTTGAATTTTTAATACGATTTTGCACTTTCTAAAAATAACTATCTCCAATTTTTGAAGTTTCCCTTCTTTACATTTGCATTTTACTAAAATATTTTAAACTTTTTGTAATATCAATGAATTATATGTTTAAACGCATTTGCTTGATCAGTTTTTGATCGATATTTTAGAAATTATGAAACGTGTTTTTGTTTGTTTTCATGATTGAAGTCAGTCGTGTCTTCGCGACGTGTTGACTAAAGTCCGCGTCTGTTTACAATTTTGAATGAATTTTCAAACTAAAGTATCTAGAACTACCATGGTTCGATTTTCGTAATTTTTGTATAATGATGAAGACAAATGTATAAACTTTAAATCTGCTGGAATGATCCCGGTGGTCCCCTGGCAGTTTTCGAGATATTAGGCTCGAACGAATTATAGCCGCTTGACAAAAGGGCGTGGAAAACATTAACGGGCATCTCGGCGAACGAAATTGTAAAGGACGGTCCCGGAGGTTTTCAAGGAAACCGGAGCTGGATTTGAATCTGTAAAACCGAGGTGATCGGAATCCCCGAATTGTAAAAGCCGGAATCTGTAAAACCGGAACTGTAAAAGCGAATCTGTAAATTGTAAAAGCCGGAATCTGTAAACGGAACTGTAAAAGCGAATCTGTAAAACCGGAATTGTAAAAGCGGAATCTGTAAAACCGAATTGTAAAGCCGAATCTGTAAAACCCGGAATTGTAAAAGCCGGAATCTGTAAAACCCGAATTGTAAAGCCGGAATCTGTAAACCGGAACTGTAAAGCCGGAATCTGTAAAACCGGAATTGTAAAACCGGAATCTGTAAACCCGGAACTGTAAAGCCGGAATCTGTAAAACCCGAATTAAAAAGCCGGAATCTGTAAAACCCGAATTAAAAGCGAATCAAAACCGAACTGTAAAACCCGGAATCTGTAAAACCGAACTGTAAAACCGGAATTGTAAACCCGGAATCTGTAAAACCGGAATTGTAAAGCCGAATCTGTAAACCGGAATTGTAAAGCCGAATCTGTAAAACCCGGAACTGTAAAACTGAATCTGTAAAACCCGGAATTGTAAAGCCGAATCTGTAAAACTCGACCGTAAAACCGGAATCTGTAAAACCGAATTGTAAAAGCCGAATCTGTAAACGGAACTGTAAAACCGAATCTGTAAAACCGGAACTGTAAAGCCGGAATCTGTAAAACCGAATTGTAAAACCGAATCTGTAAAACCGAACTGTAAAGCGGAATCTGTAAAACCCGAATTATAAAACCCGAATCTGTAAAACCCGGAACTGTAAAGCCGGAATCTGTAAAACCCGAATTGTAAAACCGGAATCTGTAACACCGGAACTGTAAAGCCGGAATCTGTAAACCGAACTGTAAAAGCCGAATCTGTAAAACCGGAACTGTAAAAGCCGAATCTGTAAAACCGGAATTGTAAAGCCGAATCTGTAAAACCGAACTGTAAAAGCCGAATCTGTAAAACCGGAACTGTAAAGCCGGAATCTGTAAACCGGAACTGTAAAGCGGAATCTGTAAACCCGAATTGTAAGCCGGAATCTGTAAAACCGAACTGTAAAGCGGAATCTGTAAACCGAACTGTAAAGCCGAATCTGTAAAACCGGAACTGTAAAGCGGAATCTGTAAAACCGAATTGTAAAGCGGAATCTGTAAACCCGGAATTGTAAAGCGGAATCTGTAAAACCCGAATTAAAGCCGAATCTGTAAAACCCGGAATTGTAAAGCCGAATCTGTAAAACCAGGAACTAAGCCGAATCTGTAAACCCGAATTGTAAAACCGGAATCTGTAAAACGGAACTGTAAAAGCCGAATCTGTAAAACCGAATTATAAAACCGGAATCTGTAAAACCCGGAACTGTAAAGCCGAATCTGTAAAACCCGAACTGTAAAGCCGAATCTGTAAAGCGGAATCTGTAAACCGAATTGTAAAACCCGAATCTGTAACACCCGAACTGTAAAAGCCGAATCTGTAAAACCGGAATTGTAAAACCGGAATCTGTAAAACCGGAATTGTAAAGCCGGAATCTGTAAAACCGAACTGTAAAACCGGAATCTAAAACCCGAATTGTAAGCCGAATCTGTAATCGAATTGTAAAACCGGACCAAAACCGAATTGTAAAAGCCGGAATCTGTAAACCCGGAACTGTAAAAGCCGGAATCTGTAAAACCCGGAACTGTAAAAGCCGGAATCTAAAACCCGAATTGTAAAACCCGGAATCTGCAAACCCGGAACTGTAAAAGCCGGAATCTGTAAAACCCGAATTATAAAACCGAATCTGTAAAACCGGAACTGTAAAAGCCGGAATCTGTAAAACCCGTAATTGTAAAACCCGGAATCTGTAACACCGGAACTGTAAAGCCGGAATCTGTAAAACCCGGAATTGTAAAACCGGAATCTGTAAAACCCGGAATTGTAAAAGCCGGAATCTGTAAAACCCGGAACTGTAAAAGCCGGAATCTGTAAAACCCGGAATTGTAAAACCCGGAATCTGTAAAACCCGGAACTGTAAAAGCCGGAATCTGTAAAACCCGGAATTGTAAAACTCGGAATCTGTAAAAGCCGGAATCTGTAATGGCGTGTCTCATTGTGTGTATATTTTTGCTTCTATTTTGTATATTTTGTCGATTCAACGTGTACTCCTGCAAAATACTCTAATGCGCTTATTTTTCCTGCCGATACGATGGTAATTTTCTAAAAATGCTAAAAACAAACATGAGGATTATAGAATTCTTCCTTAATTTAGTCTTTTATGATATTTTAGCGGCTACGTAGGCATGGAGTTTGCAAATTTCCACCAAACCCGGCCTTTTCGGTCTTTGTGGCAAAGCCAACGGCAACGGTGTGTAATTTACCGCAAAGTCAAAGCCGGAATACAACGGATTACAAGTGTGAAATTTTACGTTATTTTTTATATAATTTCGGGTATTTTAGGTTTGAGTTAAGATACACAAATATATATATTATATACCTGTATATATACCAAATATATATATTATATAATTTATTAAGTAATCACTGTATATCGCATAAACGGTCTGGTTTTACCTGTTTTGTTGTACAATATTGTACAGATATTCACGCACGTTTTGGCATCATAGTAGTGACAATCCTAGAAAAGCCGAAATATCAAGTATATATAACTACAGTTGAAGATATTTTTTTCTTGTTACATGTTGTCAAGACTACAGAATTACTGCGGCATGCGCTGACCTTCCGTAAGACTTTATCAGAACAGGAAAACCGTAATCAGTCCGTAAATAAAGATTATAGTCTATTATATAGATCAACTGTTAAACTTTATAAACTATATATAGTCTATAAACTACTGTATAAATCATAAAATAATATAACATTAAATATTTAAACGTATATATATACATAATCTTTATAAACAAGTGATTGTCTGATTCATAAAATTCATGCACATGTGTACGCCTCGTGTAGCGGCCAGAACACACGGTACCAAATGATCCAGTGCCTAAATTTTCCGTTATTGTAACATCGCTCCAGTTAAAAGTAGGAACGTCAATATTGGAACTCGTTTCCGTAGAGTGAGTTTAGGAATGGCGAAGGTCCCAGCCATATTATAACAGAAAAAGGAGCGATACACTAGTAACACCAGGTACTGGCAAATGGCTTTTAGTGAGCAATTTTTAGAACGTTAAATTAAAGCTTGTATAGTTATACGCGAGTGCAATGCCTTTGAAATCAAAGAGGCATAACTAGATAATCAATAAATGACGCAGAACCACCTTGCCCAGAGCACCTTGCCAAAAGTACTTTGATGAGGTTCGATCTGATTGGCTTACAGTTTGAAGTGAGAACATAGGGCGGAGAAACACAACAGGGAGCGGAAAACCCCCGCGAAATCTCTTTTGGCCTTTTACACAAAAAGATAAATGCACCGTGCACGTTTTATCCGATTCCTTCCAAACTTTGCCACAATGTAGAACAATAGTTAAGGAGCAAAAGCGTGCTCGCGTTTTTCGTTTAACGCCATACTTTTCGAGTTATAGGCATCCGTTCTAACGTGTATACAAAATTTGTGTGAGTCAACTTGTCTGCTTTATATCAAAGCAAATACAATAGCTGTCAAAAAATGCGAACACACTTTTGTTCTTTGATTATCTGAGATGGGAAATATGATGTTTTACAGGTCCTAGGGTCGGCGGCGTGCAAATCTCGTGACGCGAAGGAGGTCAGATTTTCAAAAGTAGCCCGTAGCTACCACAACCTCGTTCCCAGGCTCTTTACCTACGCTCACCCCCGCTGCGGAAAAGACCCTAGTTCAGACTGGTCACGTGACACCCCAGAATCTGGGGTGTTTTTAATTAGCGCTTTGAAAACACTGAGGGAGGGGTAGTTGAGTAAACATGTCAATTTTACATTCATGCATGAGTGAATAATGGCGTAATAAATACAAAAACAAGGGCTCACTTGCCCAGATTAGCAATGGCTCAACTTAAGGAAACACCGAAAATGATATACGGAAAATCAATTTCAAACTCCGAGTCTATGTGTCGACTTTGTTGCGGCATATGAGTCAAAATATACAGAAAACCTGTACAATAAAGCAAATGTCAAACTACTGGCTTTTGCTGAAGCGGTCTATGGTGAGAGAACTCCCTTCCTCGTCTTGTGTGCCGACCTTGTGAAAGACGACTGGATAATTCTGGAAAATTCCAAAGCATGATATGTGGGAACCAAAAAACTATGATGCAAACAAAGAGATGTATTGATATTTCGCCATCAACGCGAATCACGGAGGAGAAAAGGGCAAGAACTAGTCTGGAAGGCGAAGTGCGATCAACCCGAAGCCTGTCATTTTCATCCAACAAAGAAACTATACAATCCGAGGTATGTTATATTTTTTATATGATTCATCATTTATGTAATGAGATATTGTATACTATAATTTATGTGTAGATTTCCAATTTCATTTGCGGTATACACTGAACTCTAAAGAGTAAAGTTTAAAAGCCAATAAAAGGTTCTAAATATCTCGTACATTACAGGTTGTCAACGATCCTGTTTCCAAAACCGCGTCGTATGATTCCGTCCCGTTTACGGATGTCCTAAATACCGTCAATGACGAACTGAGAAATGTGGCAGTTAGAGACACGAAGTCCGTTCTTCGTAAAATAAATTTTGAAGGAATGAGTTCGTTCTCTTTGGAGACTATATCGTGGACGAGTATCCTGTATAGTATTCAGAATTATATCTGAATTGTTGGAGTTCAACTACAACACGGAAAAGAAGATCGCTCCGTTATGTTTGATTTACAGCGTCATAATGTTCAAACGATGCCATGAGTTGAGTTTTTTGCAGCGCATTAATACAATTTTACTGGCCGACAGTGGCGCTAACATGGAGGTAAATTATAATTATACAGTTTACTTAATTGTCATTTGAAAAAAAAGGAAAAGCTTTATAAATGCATATCAGTTTTGCTGAGTTGTTCCGTGCGCAATTTTATATTGTCCACAGCGATGCTAACACGGGGGTAAATTATAGTTTATTTTGAATATATCATGTTTACTCTTTGGCTTGTTACAAATTATGTCAATTTCGAGAACAATAGAATAGACGTGAAAAAGCTTTTTACGCGTTTGTCAATGTTTACTTAGCTGTATCGGCATTTTATTTTGTACATATAATGTTCGAATCATGTTGCCATTGACATTAATTGTAACATAAATGTTGGTCAATTTATTTTTCGCTATTGGTTTTCAGTGCATTAAACTGACAAGGTAGATTTTTTATTTGATTGAACTAGTTAAGCTGGTTACAGACGAGCAAGTTTTATGACAAGTTTTCATATGACAAGTTTTACTTGCTCGTTTGTATGGGTATTAAATTTTGCCAATTTTCTCTCAATGACAAGTGGCGAAGTGCACTTTTGCCCATGCATACAGACGAGTAAATAAAACTTGTCGTATGAAAACTTGTCATAGAAAACTTGCTCGTCTGTAACCAGGTTTAGGTCAGTCAGTGTCACTTCATTTGTAGAAGAGAAATTTCAAACCGCAATCTCTTCGGCGCTTCGCTCGCTTCAAAAGACAAAACAAATTTTAAATTATTTAATATCAAACTTGTAAGTTTGAGTTACAAATTGTTTTTACTCTAGTTTTGATTGTTATACTGTTCATATAAGGTTGCCCAATAGTTTATACTCTAGTTGCTTTGTATATTAATTTCTTGTGCCAAAAAAACTGTTATGGACTATTGTTACTGTTACTGTTACTACGGCTTCTGTGCTATTTTATAAACTCAATTTAGAACTCAATTTAGAGCCCTTTTGCAACTTTAAAAGCGATTTTTTGTTGATTTATAGCCTTTACCGCTCCTTTGAACACGCTTATTTCTACCGGAAATGACTTTTGCGCTTTACGCGTCTTAGCCTACCCTCCCACGGGACAAAGCTGTGGAAGGTGTCACGTGACCAGCCTGAACCAGGGTCTTTTCCGCAGCGGGGGTGAGCGTAGGTAAAGAGCCTGGGAACGAGGTTGTAGCTACCACAGTGTTTTAAAATATAGCGTTTTTGTTAAATTACAGTTCCGGGTTTTACAGATTCCGGGTTTTACAATTCCGGGTTTTACAGAATCCGGGTTTTGCAATTCCGGGTTTTACAGATTCCGGGTTTTGCAATTCCGGGTTTTACAGATTCCGGCTTTTACAGTTCCGGGTTTTACAGTTCCGGGTTTTACAGATTCCGGCTTTTACAGTTCCGGGTTTTACAGATTCCGGGTTTTACAGTTCCGGGTTTTACAATTCCGGGTTTTACAGATTCCGGCTTTTACAGTTCCGGGTTTTACAATTCCGGGTTTTACAGATTCCGGCTTTTACAGTTCCGGGTTTTACAGATTCCGGCTTTTACAGTTCCGGGTTTTACAATTCCGGGTTTTACAGATTCCGGCTTTTACAGTTCCGGGTTTTACAGATTCCGGGTTTTACAATTCCGGGTTTTACAGATTCCGGCTTTTACAATTCCGGTTTTACAGATTCCGGGTTTTACAATTCCGGGTTTTTCAGATTCCGGCTTTTACAATTCCGGGTTTTACAGATTCCGGCTTTTATAGTTCCGGGTTTTACAGATTCCGGCTTTACAGTTCCGGTTTTACAGATTCCGGCTTTTACAATTCCGGGTTTTACAGATTCCGGCTTTTATAGTTCCGGGTTTTACAGATTCCGGCTTTTACAGTTCCGGGTTTTACAGATTCCGGGTTTTACAATTCCGGGTTTTACAGATTCCGGCTTTACAATTCCGGTTTTACAGATTCCGGCTTTTACAATTCGGTTTTACAGATTCCGGCTTTACAGTTCCGGGTTTTACAGATTCCGGTTTTACAATTCCGGGTTTTACAGATTCCGGCTTTACAATTCCGGTTTTACAGATTCCGGCTTTTACAATTCCGGGTTTTACAGATTCCGGCTTTACAGTTCCGGGTTTTACAGATTCCGGCTTTTACAATTCCGGGTTTTACAGATTCCGGCTTTTACAATTCCTGGTTTTACAGATTCCGGCTTTTACAATTCCGGGTTTTACAGATTCCGGCTTTTACAGTTCCGGGTTTTACAGATTCCGGCTATTACAGTTCCGGGTTTTACAGATTCCGGCTTTTACAGTTCCGGGTTTTACAGATTCCGGGTTTTACAATTCCGGGTTTTACAGATTCCGGCTTTTACAATTCCGGGTTTTACAGATTCCGGCTTTTACAATTCCGGGTTTTACAGATTCCGGCTTTTACAATTCCGGGTTTTACAGATTCCGGCTTTTACAGTTCCGGGTTTTACAGATTCCGGCTTTTACAATTCCGGTTTTACAGATTCCGGCTTTTACAATTCCGGGTTTTACAGATTCCGGCTTTTACAATTCCGGGTTTTACAGATTCCGGCTTTTACAGTTCCGGGTTTTACAGATTCCGGCTTTTACAGTTCCGGGTTTTACAGATTCCGGCTTTTACAGTTCCGGTTTTACAGATTCCGGGTTTTACAATTCCTGGTTTTACAGATTCGGCTTTTACAATTCCGGTTTTACAGATTCCGGCTTTTACAATTCCGGGTTTTACAGAATTCCGGCTTTACAGTTCCGGGTTTTACAGATTCCGGCTTTTACAGTTCCGGGTTTTACAGATTCCGGCTTTTACAGTTCCGGGTTTTACAGATTCCGGGTTTTACAATTCCGGGTTTTACAGATTCCGGCTTTTACAATTCCGGGTTTTACAGATTCCGGGTTTTACAATTCCGGGTTTTACAGATTCCGGCTTTACAGTTCCGGGTTTTACAGATTCCGGCTTTTACAGTTCCGGTTTTACAGATTCCGGCTTTTACAGTTCCGGGTTTTACAGATTCCGGTTTTACAGATTCCGGCTTTTACAATTCCGGTTTTACAGATTCCGGCTTTTACAATTCCGGGTTTTACAGATTCCGGCTTTACAGTTCCGGTTTTACAGATTCCGGCTTTTACAGTTCCGGTTTTACAGATTCCGGGTTTTACAGATACCGGATTTACAATTCCGGGTTTTACAGATTCCGGCTTTACAATTCCGGGTTTTACAGATTCCGGCTTTTACAATTCCGGGTTTTACAGATTCCGGCTTTTACAATTCCGGGTTTTACAGATTCCGGCTTTTACAGTTCCGGGTTTTACAGATTCCGGCTTTTACAATTCCGGGTTTTACAGATTCCGGCTTTTACAATTCCTGGTTTTACAGATTCCGGCTTTTACAATTCCGGGTTTTACAGATTCCGGCTTTTACAGTTCCGGGTTTTACAGATTCCGGCTTTTACAGTTCCGGGTTTTACAGATTCCGGCTTTACAGTTCCGGTTTTACAGATTCCGGGTTTTACAATTCCGGTTTTACAGATTCCGGCTTTACAATTCCGGGTTTTACAGATTCCGGCTTTACAATTCCGGGTTTTACAGATTCCGGCTTTACAGTTCCGGGTTTTACAGATTCCGGCTTTTACAGTTCCGGGTTTTACAGATTCCGGCTTTACAATTCCGGTTTTACAGATTCCGGCTTTACAGTTCCGGGTTTTACAGATTCCGGGTTTTACAATTCCGGGTTTTACAGATTCCGGCTTTACAATTCCGGGTTTTACATATTCCGGAATTTACAATTCCGGTTTTACAGATTCCGGCTTTTACAATTCCGGGTTTTACAGATTCCGGCTTTACAGTTCCGTGTTTTACAATTCCGGCTTTTACAGATTCCGGCTTTTACAGATTCCGGCTTTTACGGTTCCGGGTTTTACAGATTCCGGGTTTTACAATTCCGGCTTTTACAGATTCCGGCTTTTACAATTCCGGGTTTTACAGATTCCGGCTTTTACAATTCCGGGTTTTACAGATTCCGGCTTTTACAGTTCCGGGTTTTACAGATTCCGGCTTTTACAGTTCCGGGTTTTACAGATTCCGGCTTTTACAATTCCGGGTTTTACAGATTCCGGCTTTTACAGTTCCGGGTTTTACAGATTCCGGGTTTTACAATTCCGGGTTTTACAGATTCCGGCTTTTACAATTCCGGGTTTTACAGATTCCGGCTTTTACAATTCCGGGTTTTACAGATTCCGGCTTTTACAATTCCGGGTTTTACAGATTCCGGCTTTTACAGTTCCGGGTTTTACAGATTCCGGCTTTTACAGTTCCGGGTTTTACAGATTCCGGCTTTTACAGTTCCGGGTTTTACAGATTCCGGCTTTTACAATTCCCAGATTCCTTTCCTCGTTCCGTTCCTTGATTCCCCGTTCCTTGTTTTACAGATAGCCTTTCGACGTTTGCCAAAATCAGAGATGGATATAAGAAGATTTTTTCAGAAAAAAATCTTCTTAATTCTTATATTCATTATAAGAAGATTTAAGGCAATATAAGAAGATTTTCGACTTTCAAACAAAAACTTAATGATGTCACGATATGTGATTTTGGTGATTTGTATGATGTTTATACGAAGTGTCAGGCAGTTGTCATGTAGATCTTATTGGTGAAAAACTAACAAATTTACATTAAAAATGACTGCTTTACATAACAGACAATTTAGATTTCTTGAATAATGCTATAGAAAAATTGAATAATATAAGAAGATATAAGAAGAAATTTGGTCTAAAAGAAAATCTTCTTAAAGTGCTTATGAACGCAAAATGGGTTTTTATTGATTCGGATAGAACATAAAAAGTTAGTTAATAAGTTCTAGATTAGTTTTTGGCTTAGACTTTTAGTTTCGGAGATATAAAGGCTCAAAGTCGCTATTTTGGAAAAAAAGTAGCGTCTTCCGGGAGACTGGGTCCCAGGAACGTGTGTATTTAATTTTACTATAAAAACAATTACATTTGGATAAATCATCTTGAAAAGTCGGCTATTTCTTGAGGAAAAAAACACATTTTTGAACTCAAACACATTTTTGAGTGTGTAAAGTAACCCTTCTAGTGGTTTGCATCGTCAATCGTGGAATATAGACGAAGGAATGGATTTAAATGCGATTTCAAAGTCGATCGTGGAGACGACCATGACACTTGATGACAGTAACTTATGTCTATAAATTCTGTGACATAGATGCCTCTTGCTTATAAAATTCTTTCGAAAGAAGAAATAAATGAACGAATGCAAGGGTTAAAAGTTTGTTGGAATGGAACTTAAACCTTTTACTGCATTTTATAGTCTTCATGCCTTCATGGACATGGGAATCGGTTGCATTTCATTTCTACACCTGCTTTAAAGTTGGTTCTCACTTTAGCAAGGAAGCTTGTTTCCCTACAAATTTTACATTCAAATTTGCCCAAAATTTGGACATTTTCAAGAATAGTAACTGGTTAACTGCAACTGGCCAACCCACAATCTAATGAAATTGGCCCCCATGTATATTCTCACAGAACCTTTCATAGAAAGATTGGTTGGCAGATTGTCATCTTTGTCCATGTAACTGAAAGATGATCAATACACGGATATCATAAACTGGATATATAGATATATATATGGAATTATTGTGACGACACTAAACATTAATTGCCACATAAATAAGCTTAGAATAATATTCATCTTTTGAGAATGTTTTAGTGGGGGAAACATATCTAATTTAATAAGCCATAAGGCCAGTATGTGATCTGTAAAACTTCATACTTTATACTACAGTAGCTTTGCCTGTGTGGGCAGAGCAAACATGCTTCAACTTTCACATTAGATGTAAGATGTCTGGTGTGAGAGTGATGTATGCTTTACTCATAGTGTACACACATCCAACTTTCTTGGCATGCCCACATAGCTGATTAAGTAACTTGGAAAGGTGCTTCTCTGTGCAGGTAAACCGACTTCCTCCCCATGGAGGAAAATGGATGTTGACCCCCTCCCCTACCAGATGTCCTTGCACATTTTAGAAGTGGAATCTCTCCTTCCAGATGGGTAAAGTTCTTCCATAGTGGGAGTCTGGCTCTTTTCTAGGTAACCCATCACCCAAAAAGCAGCTAAAGTTTAGCCGATCCAATCAAGCACAGTTAACCCATTAATTGGCAGTACTCTACCACTGATGAGTAAAATTTGCCAATTAATGGGTTAAGCCAATCCAATCGATCAAGGGGCTGAGCTATTAAAAGTGAACTTGCCCCCAAGAGACAATAGAGTCACACTGCAACATATATTGATAAAGATGTTTAATAAATATTTAATTAAAAATAATAATTCATCTTTCACTGATGGTTCCAATTTACTTCACTGATAATCTAGATGAAATCACAAACAAATAGTTTAATGGGCTATACAATGTTGAAGTGTATCTCTCTATTTAGGGAATTTTCTGTTAGCCTCCCTAAGGTTCTTCAACATACGTGGCTTAGGGACCAAGGCCTAACCGCAGAAATGCTTGATACTCAGGTTAAGGTGGTTCCACTAGTGGGACAGTGCAGCACTTGGTGATCAACTTTGTGCCAAATACATGTATCAATTAAACATATATCATCAGTATCTCACTGTCATATAAAACATGTGACATTGACCACATGTGTAGGATAATACAAGACACTGAAAGTCCACATATAAAGTAGGTTGAAGTCTAAAAGTAGAATGGCCTATTAATTTATATTAGTTAAATACCATAAAGGCATCAAAGTTGTGATAATTTCCACATTGAAACATATATGATATATTATTCTATAACAGCAGTATGTAATCTCTCAGAGGTAGAAGCACTTCGATCGTTTTGTGCGTCAACAAACACCGTTGTACACCGGTGTAGCAGTCTCAATACTCCCCCGGTCTCAGTATTCCTCTATTACTATGCGCATGCGCGCGTCAGCGGTTTTGCATAACAACATTTCCGTGTGGTCTGAAGTGGTCTGAGTTATCCCCTTTCTCTCGCTGGCTATCGCTACTGCACAAACACACAAAATCGTTCCAAAATCTTGAGTAAATTTGTTGTCTCAAACCTTTAATGGTACCAAAGCAAGAACCTGTCGTTGAGGCGAATTTGACGGATAAGTTGGACTGAAAACTAGAGAAGATCGCTTGGCTCAACATAAAGAAAAAGTCGAGCGAATTGTCCACTACCTGCGCCATGGGAAACATCGAGGTGGTTTGACGAAAAACCAACAACGAGTGGTTCGTGGTCAAGTAAAAAACTATCTTTTTGATGAAACAAGTAATGTATTTTATAATAATTATCTTAAGATTATTCTTTAGTCTGTCTTATACAGCGCTCAGCGTGAGATGCATGTTTGTTTGCATGACAAATGACTTGACTTTTGCATGTATCAGGGGGCAGTGTAATTTTCATTTAAGAAAAAGGAAATAAATCTCAGATATTACAGCTACAATTCCTAGATGCTGCAGCTAAAGTTCATGCAGATATTAGATGTTTCGCATTACATATATTACATTATTTAATACAGATCGAGAGTGACTGGGGAAAATTTTGAAATACAAAATGCTAAACAAATATGGACGTTTTATCCTATCATTCCTATGCATATAGTCTCATGTTGGAAAAAAATTGTATCAACTTGCTATTGCTCTGGATGTGATTCTTTGAGCAATGCAACATGCAATGATTAGATACAGTGTAGAAGTGCTGTTACACTATGTGACTTGTCGTGCAATGTTGTTGCAAAATATGTTGAAGATGAAATTCCAAAGTGAATAAATATTACAATCAGCAATTAAGTCTTGGAATATTTTTAGTGCAGCAACGGTTACATAATGTAGAATCATATACTTGTCACAAATCCAGCAACACATTTTGAAGCAGTGCGACTGCAATGCCCTAGTCACTCTCTTACAACTTTTTGTTAGTTCTTTTGCAAGTAAGCATTTTCGATATTTTCTAGATAATGAGCTGTATTACACTGGCGGAAAGGAAGGAATCCGCAGAAAGGTTGTCCTTACCATAGAATAGATTGGGGAGATTCTTCATCATCATCATAGCGAATCTATGGGAGGCCATAGTGGTGTGAATGCCACTCTTAATAAAATTTCCAACTAGTATTGTTGGAATGGCATGAAAGAGGATGTCCAAGAATATGTGAGTTTATAGAAATACTGTACTATTAGTTCATGGGTGGTGATAACAAAATGTATTAACCCATTACTCTTGTTAAAACATTAAGCGGCAATACACCCTACTTTTGGCGACACAGTTTATAAACGACAGATGGAAAACGTGTCCAGAAAAGGTGGAAAGGTGGAACCTGGTTGGATGGGCCCATATAGGTACTAAAATAAATTAACCATAGCATGCAAGACCCTTCCCTTGATGGTATAATTGCATATTTCTTATCTCCTATTTTTATGTTATCCCTCCAATTTACTAATGTCCCCCTTTTCAAAACTTTCCAACCCCTTGCCCCTTTGCGAAAACTGTTTCAGAGAGCATTGTCAGGTTAATACAAACAATCAATAATTAAATGATATATCATGCATCATCACTACGAGTCGTTATTGCTTACTAACCCTAACCTGCGACCAGGCCTATAAAAATAAATAGGCCTGATACAAACCTTAACAAAAGTCCATGCCCCACAACCGTATTTCGGTTGTAATCTGTCTTTTGATTGGTTGGTGCTAATTAGATTATACTATTGTTGATGATATATAAATTAGTTTTAACTGTAATCACACCTATAATTAGATTGTTGTTGTCGTTGTGTGAAATTTTGATTGGATACTAAATTTAAACTTTGCTGTGGGAGGAGAGCTATCGGATTAAGGTTTGTGTCAGGCTCTATTTGTAAAATAGAGCCTGACACTCAGGTTATACAAACCCCAAAATAGTTATCTTAAGTCACTCACTATAAGGTTGAATAATATCATTTAGGAGATTAACTATTTTTTATCACTGTTTGTTAGGGTCACAGAAATTGACAACAGGCAAAGGGCAACCCTTGTTCCCTTTAAGGATGATGCAGCATCTCTCAAAAAAAAGTACCATATGATCAACTGAGACCATACAAGACAAGCGAGCTTCATGGCATGCAAAAAACTGAACAAAACACAGACTTTTCATCATCATCTGACGACTTTTCATCATCATCTGACGACATCCAATCACTATTCAATGGCACTTCACGACCCCGTAGCAACACCACATCACCATGTAATGACGGCAGTCCAATACTGATTCATGACAGACCACCACTGACCAAAGACAGTCCACCACTCATTCATGGCAGTCCACCACAATCTTACAACAGCAACAACAAGACTGACAAGAACAAGACCGATCACAACAAGACTAACGACAACAAGACTGATCACAACAAGACTGATCACAACAAGACTAACGACAACAAGACTGATCACAACAAGACTGATCACAACAAGACTGATCACAACAAGACTGATCACAACAAGACTAACGACAACAAGACTGGTCACAACAAGACTAACGACAACAAGACTAACAACATCAAGACTAACAACATCAAGACTAACAACAACAAGACTGATCACAACAGGACTAACAACAACAAGACTAACAACAACAAGGCTGGTCACAACAAGACTAACAACAAGACTGATCACAACAGGACTAACGACAACAAGACTAACAACAACAAGGCTGATCACAACAAGACTAACAACAACAAGACTGATCACAACAGGACTAACGACAACAAGACTAACAACAACAAGTCTAACGACAACAAGACTGACAACGATAACAGCAACACTGCTGCCCCAGCTAAGCATAACAGCAAGAAGTTAAAAAGAGCTTGAGGTCACAGACCCAATGATGTGTGGAAATGCACAGCAAATGGAAATCCTGAAAAGTTGCTAGTAACCATAATGGAAGAAGACTACTGGCTTACCGATGAACATATTGATTATGCACAATGGTTATTGTCAAAACAATTCCCAGACTCAAAAGGGCTGCATTCAGTTTTGGCCTTTGAAAGCAAACCGCCTAAAGTCCAGAAAGGTGACAAAGATTTTGTTCAAGTACTACATGTTGGAGGAAATCACTGGGTAACAGTCACAAACATTAGAACAGAATTAAAGTCTTTGACTCTCTTCGTCAAAAACTTTCAAAGAAAGAGAAACAAAAATTTTGTTCGTCCTTAGCAGTGCTACTCAACACCAGCTCATCGCATATGGTCATTGAGTGGCCATCGATGCAATGACAAAGAGGTGAATCCGATTGTGGCCTTTTTGCTGTGGCAGTCGCAACTAGTCTTCTCAATGGAGAAGACCCAGGTTCAAAGAGCTACGACCAGAGTGTCATGAGAGGACATTTGGCTGTTTGCTTCCACTGCGAAGAATTGGCTGTATTCCCAGTATCATTATCAAAATGTGTGATCAATGATAAAAAGGAAGAGACTATTGAAGTATTCTGCCATTGCAGAATGCCATTCAAAGATGGTGTTTTCATGATTGAATGCTCTGTTTGTTTGGAATGGTTTCACCGATCTTGTGACAAGGTCCCAAGAACTGTTATGGACAAAACTTTATTTCATTGTATGAACTGTAAATAGTTTGTTAATCAGTATAATTGTAAATAAGAGTGTAAATAAAATTATATAGAGTAAAGTAAATTCACAGATCACAAAATAGCACCAATGAAATTTTGCTGTGTGCTTCTTGAAATTTGTATAATACCCTAGACTCAGATTGGGGAGCATTCAGACCAATCTCAATACTCCCCAGTCTGAGTTATCTCTTTTAAAAAGAAATTATAACAGGAGATACCCCAGACTGGGGAGCATTCAGACCAGTCTCAATACTCTCCAGTCTGAGTTATCTCATTTAAAAATTATGACAGGAGATACCCCAGACTGGGGAGCATTCAGACCAGTCTCAATACTCTCCAGTCTGAGTTATCTCATTTAAAAAATTATGACAGGAGATTCCCCAGACTGGGGAGCATTCAGACCAATCTCGATACTCTCCAGTCTGAGTGATCTCATTTAAAAATTATGACAGGAGATACCCCAGACTGGGGAGCATTCAGACCAGTCTCAATACTCTCCAGTCTGAGTTATCTCATTTAAAAAATTATAATAGGAGATTCCCTGACTGGCGAGCATACAGACCAATCTCGATACTCTCCAGTCTGAGTGATCTCATTTAAAAAATTATGACAGGAGATTCCCCAGACTGGGGAGTATTCAGACCAATCTCGATACTCTCCAGTCTGAGTGATCTCATTTAAAAATTATAACAGGAGATACCCCAGACTGGGGAGCATTCAGACCAGTCTCAATACTCTCCAGTCTGAGTTATCTCATTTAAAAAATTATGACAGGAGATTCCTCAGACTGGGGAGTATTCAGACCAATCTCGATACTCTCCAGTCTGAGTGATCTCATTTAAAAAATTATGACAGGAGATTCCCCAGACTGGGGAGTATTCAGACCAATCTCGATACTCTCCAGTCTGACTGATCTCATTTAAAAATTATAACAGGAGATACCCCAGACTGGGGAGCATTCAGACCAGTCTCAATACTCTCCAGTCTGAGTTATCTCATTTAAAAAATTATGACAGGAGATTCCCCAGACTGGGGAGTATTCAGACCAATCTCGATACTCTCCAGTCTGAGTGATCTCATTTAAAAATTATGACAGGAGATACCCCAGACTGGGGAGCGTTCAGACCAGTCTTGATACTCCCCAGTCTGAGTTATCTCTTTCAAAAATAAATTATAACAAGAGTTACCCCAGACTGGGGAGCATTCAGACCAGTCTCAATACTCTCCAGTCTGAGTTATCTCATTTAAAAAATTATGACAGGAGATTCCCCAGACTGGGGAGCATTCAGACCAATCTCGATACTCTCCAGTCTGAGTGATCTCATTTAAAAATTATAACAGGAGAAACCCCAGACTGGGGAGCATTCAGACCAATCTCGATACTCTCCAGTCTGAGTGATCTCATTTAAAAATTATAACAGGAGAAACCCCAGACTGGGGAGTATTCAGACCAATCTCGATACTCTCCAGTCTGAGTGATCTCATTTAAAAATTATGACAGGAGATACCCCAGACTGGGGAGCATTCAGACCAGTCTCGATACTCCATTACTCCCCAGTCTGAGTGATCTCTTTTAAAAAATATACAAAAGTGATCATACTTATAAAGAAATAATACGATATATAACGGCCTTACCATATCTAACAATAATGTGCCTTCATGAGAATACTTTTAAAGTCTTTTTTTTTGTAAATAAGCAAAGATAAAAAGCAAAAATATAAACGGGGATAACTCAGACTGGGGGAGCGTTCAGACCAGCTAGCTACGTGCTCAGCGGTCCGCAGTTTTCGCGCATGCGCAGATAATGGAAGGGGATAACTCAGACTGGGGGAATGCTGAGACCGTGACACCGGACATGTCCGGCGCAGAACCTTTCATCCATACTGGCTTCAATGACATTGTATACTAAGCAAATAATATGCACATTTAGGTGACATGTTCAACGTTAAATATCCAAAGTTCATACGCGCGAATAGACATCATTGCATTTGTTAAAATCACAGCTTACCTGTATGTTGATTCCTGTCCTATGTTGGGACAACTGGGTACATTAGTCTTTGTTTATAGGTCGATAACTATGGCCTGTATTTGCCACCAAATGTCTCAGATCGATGAGTTTCGGTGCCCTCTTTTCTATCGGTTTAAAGCCGCAATAGGTGATTTATCATCCAAAAAAGGTGTCAGATAGCTAGATATATTACTGTTGGTACTTTCTGTGTAAGATCACGCACAAACGAAACATCGTTTAGACAAAATATGCAAAAAAACACAAGATATCGATATCTTCGCCATATATTTCTTAGTTGTTTATCAAAGTTGGGTTCCTGGGATCCAGGCCCCTTGGTGATATTTTGGTCGCGCTACTTTTTTTCAGAAAATGGCAAAATTTGCCTGTTTGAGCCTTTATATCTCCGAAACTAAAAGTCTAAGCCAAAAACTAATCTAGAACTTACTAACTAACTTTTCACGCCTTATACGAATCAATAAAAACCCATTTTACGTTCATAAGCACTTTAAAATAATATAAGAAGATATAAGAAGAAATAATATAAGAAGATTTGCCATCCTTGGCCAAAATGGCATCTAATAGTTTTGGAAGATATTGAGCACCAAAGCTTGTTTTTCCCAATGAATCTTGAAACTTCTTTAATAGAAAGAGCGTTATTCTTTAGAGCAAGCGTTAAAGTACTTTTGAATGAATTTTAGGAGATTTAGGAGTTATTTGCGTCTTGTTTAGAGATTTTATATCTGGGCTAGTGTCTGGCTCTGTCTGCAATTTTGTTGTCTGATGGCCCGCTCGACTCGCAAATATCGAATATTTTGTCATTGTTATTCAATTTTTTTTCTGGAATGCATCCATGCTATTTCAATAACTATTGATCTACCTATGTGAGCAGTATTTTGTAAGGTAAACGTTATTTTGATCTTTTTTGTAGGCTGTACGTCGTCATATTGTATTAATCCGATGCCATTTCTGTCAACAATCTTTGAAGTTGAACACCTCGAATTTCCCACAATTGACGCATTGATTGCTCGTTTTTTCTGAAGAAGTGGACTTTACTGTTTTTAAAATAAGTGCTGAGTTTTAGAAGAAAATTTTAGAAGTAAAATTTGTTGTTTATTTACAGATTTGTATTTTGGGTTGAATTCTATCATTGTATTGTTAATTCGCCTTCTTGGTGAATATTTGCTTTCTTTAATATTTCTTTATATATGTAGAGAATATGCATGTGCTATGTATTTTCAATAAAAATGGAACTGTATATTACTGTAAAGTTTGTTTTGTCTACATTTCACCCGTAATTTCTGTTGCAAAAAAGTATATAGAAGTTCTTTGACAACCTCAATATGCGGGTTTTCAGTAGTCACAATGTGCTATTGGGATAAATAAATAACTAAATACATATTAAAAGTCGAATCCTTTGATGCCAGCAGAATCAATCTGGCCAATAAATATTTAGTTAACTGTCTGTACTGCACTCCTCACTAGTTGCACAATTTACATTACAAATACAGACGATCACTCGCAGCCTTTGAGATTTCTGCACAAATAAATCCTCAGAGAGACTCAAAAAGCCTTGTTATACCTCCATTACAAAACACTAAACACATAATGATGGCATTGAGTCTCTGTAACAATAGCGTCTATTTTCGCAGAATTTCCTATGGCCAGAGATGTTGACTTCACGGCAGTCAACGCATAAATGAGGCCGCACGTGGAAACATACGCTCATTACCCATGATGCTTTGCGGCCTGCTGTCCACCCTCCTCTGGTCTGGGTGTTTCTCACTGGGTGTAGATAAAAGGCGGACGCGGACGGCGGACGGACTCGTGGTATTTTTAACCGGGGTTTTATCGCCGGTAGTTATTTGTGGGGTATTTTTAACCGGGGTATTTCCCCCGGCGGATGGTTACTGACGAAATGTCGGGATTTTTTCATTTGTTTTGTTTTGTTTTTGTTGGTTTTTTTAAATAATATTCCCGTACTTTTCCCTGGTTTCATATACGAGGTTCGGAGTGGCGAGGCCAGAATAAACTGACGATTGGGGGGGGGGGGGGGGGTGGTCGGTATTAGAAGCGAAGCTCCGAAGGCGCGAGGAGTCGTATTTTGGATTTCTAGGGTGAAACGCCATTTCCTGAGTTTTGAAGCTACTGTGTTGTGCAATGATCTGAAAGGACAAATTTAAATAGGCCAGTGGCCTCGCCACTGGTCGTTCGGCACAACAAACTTGATTCATTTTTGTGATACAACAAACCTCACACCTCTAATAAGTGCTGTAGATTAAAAAAACAATATCCGGATCGTGGGTCGGAAATGAAAATGTGCACGAAAAAAACTCCAAGCTCTATAACAAGTATTAGCCAAGGCTAATCGTAGGTGTTTCGTGTTGATGGAGTAAAACTAAATTAAGATTTTTTTATTTTTATGTTGGGCATGCTGCGGGAGGTGTACGAGTTATGTTAAGTTTTTCCTGCTTTCATGCTATTGAAAAAAATCATGCAAAACGCAAATAATATGGTGTGACATAATATATATACACTTGGTCTGATTTTTAAGGTCAGTGATGAACGCTTTCGGCTGAATTCATAAGCTTTGTTAGCTTGTTTGTCGCCTTGCGTGCATGTGGGCGACGTTCAAGCGAGGAAACCAAACCTGCTGAATTGAACTATCAAATGAATGGTTCAGTGAAACGGTAAAGTCTGTAAATATATCATGAATTTTACTTCTGAGAGCCTTGCAAACATCTGTCATCAGTGCCAGAGCCCGGAGGCATCAATGGAGCATGCGCCTTATTACAGCGTGTCATTCAAATTACATTCATATGATTTGGTCGTGATAATCGCAAACGGAGTATTCCAAGTCGTCAGTTAAGACGTCTTCTTGATAAATAGAATGAAAAATAAGTGGAATTTTCTGACGTGTTCTTGACATTTGGTGACGTGTGTAATAAGTGCCAAGCTGCCTATCACTGCATGGTACCTCTCTTCTTCGCAGAGGCTTGGATAAAAAAAATTATAAAAGGATACGCTAATATTGGATAATAAATAAAAGAATGCGCTAGATGGTAATAAACAAAACGCCGCTATTTCCTTCCTCCGCCCGCGCTCCGATTTTCAGCGGTTTCCTCATTATATTACCATTTAGCGCGTTTTGTTTATTACCATCTAGCGCATTCTTTTATTTATTATCCAATATTAGCGTATCCTTTTATAATTTTTTTTTATCCAAGCCTCTGCGAAGGAGAGAGGCATGGTACCGCCATCTCAGTCATACGACACTTCTATCACACATTTAGCCTGCGTGGCCGGCCCTCGTTGGAGGGGAAAAGAAGAACAGGGAATGAGGGCCTGCAAGAAAATCCAGCTTTCATGACTAAACGTCCTAATAAAGGCTCATAAAATTGACCAATACAAATGCAGCTGGACTATAGGGGAAACCCCAAAGCGAAGGAAATGTATTCGCTTGTGCATAAACATGTCAATCAAGACGAAGAAATGTAATAATATATTCCTGTGTGCGTAAACATGTTTGCAAGGCTCTCAGAAGTAAAATTCATGATATATTTACAGACATTACCGTTTCAAACAACCATTCATTTGATAGTTCAATTCAGCAGGTTTGGTTTCCTCGCTTGAACGTCGCCCACATGCACGCAAGGCGACAAACAAGCTAACAAAGCTTATGAATTCAGCCGAAAGCGTTCATCACTGACCTTAAAAATCAGACCAAGTATATATATTATGTCACACCATGTTATTTGCGTTTTGCATGATTTTTTTCAATAGCATGAAAGCAGGAAAAACTTAACATAACTCGTATACCTCCCGCAGCATGCCCTACATAAAAATAAAAAAATCTTAATTTAGTTTTACTCCATCAACACGAAACACCTACGATTAGGCTTGGCTAATACTTGTTATAGAGCTTGGAGTTTTTTTCGTGCACATTTTCATTTCCGACCCACTATCCGGATATTGTTTTTTTAATCTACAGCACTTATTAGAGGTGTGAGGTTTGTTGTATCACAAAAATGAATCAAGTTTGTTGTGCCGAACGACCAGTGGCCACGGGCCTATTTAAATTTGTCCTTTCAGATCATTGCACAACACAGTAGCTTCAAAACTCAGGAAATGGCGTTTCACCCTAGAAATCCAAAATTTTCCGTGTTAGCATTCCCCCTGACCCCCCTACGACTCCTCGCGCCTTCGGAGCTTCGCTTTAATACCGACCACCCCAATCGTCAGTTTATTCTGGCCTCGCCACTCCGAACCTCGTATATGAAACCAGGGAAAAGTACGGGAACATTATTTTAAAAAACCAACAAAACAAACGACAAAATCCCGACATTTCGTCAGTAACCATCCGCCGGAAATACCCGGTTAAAAATACCCACAAATAACTACCGGCGATAAAACCCCGGCTAAAAATACCATTCCGCGTCCGCCGTCCGCTGCCGTCCGCCGTCCGCCGTCCGCCGTCCGCCGTCCGCCGTCCGCCGTCCGCCGACCGCCGTCCGCCGTCCGCCGTCCGCCGTCCGCCGTCCGCCGTCCGCCGTCCGCCGTCCGCCGTCCGCCGTCCGCCGTCCGCCGTCCGCCGTCCGCCGTCCGCCGTCCGCCGTCCGCCGTCCGCCGTCCGCCGTCCGCCGTCCGCCGTCCGCCGTCCGCCGTCCGCCGTCCGCCGTCCGCCGTCCGCCGTCCGCCGTCCGCCGTCCGCCGTCCGCCGTCCGCCGTCCGCCGTCCGCCGTCCGCCGTCCGCCGTCCGCCGTCCGCCGTCCGCCGTCCGCCGTCCGCCGTCCGCCGTCCGCGTCCGCCTTTTATCTACACCCGTTTCTCACTTGGTTGCTCAGCTTTAGATAGGTTTCGTGCAAAACGCGGACCGCGGACTGCGGACTCTTTATTTATAGAAAATATTTTGAGTGTGGGATGTGGGAGCAATATTGTCGCACTACTGCGCATGCCCATCTCGACGTTTATGAAAAATACGATATTATAAAATAATACACACAGTAAACAACGCTTATAAAAGCAAAGCACTCTTATACAAGTTTATAAAAGCACAGAAAAAAGAATTCACGAGTCATGACAAGAAACTGCTAGAATTATTAAATGTTGATTAGTTAATGTACGGAAGCCCGTACTTTAACTAATCAAAGTTAATAATTCTAGCAGTTTCTTGTCCACAGTCCGCGTTTTCCACCTAACCTTTAAATAGTCAAAAAAGGGAAACAAATAAATTATATCAGTTTTTTATTTGTTAATTGGAATATTGGATGCCCCCTACTGAGCTATCCACGTGGTTCCGACATCAGTTGCGCTTCTATTCATTCTTTATTCTACGACAAGGGTCAACTGTCAGATGTAAATATTAACAAGAATAATAAAGTGAAACTGACTTTCTAACGGTGGGTTTCTTTTAAAATGGAACCAGTGTGATTTGAGAATCTAAATATAATGGATTGGATTAAGAAGTATGAAATAGATAAAACAATCGAGTATCTTGTTAAATGTTTTTAAATTATTATTACTCCTTTTTCTCGTGTGGAAACGATGACATTATATTTTTTGAAACAACAAAATTCAAGAGTTTTACATGCGAATTACAATTGCATAATTAATATGCAGCATAATTTTCTAATTTTCATAGCCCCAGCAACTTATTAACGCTCAATGGAGCGTCTTGTTGTTTAACCTTATTTCTAAGTATATAATGTAGTAAGCTTAACGCTCCTCGGACAGTTTCGTAATTCAATGCTTAAAAAAAGTATAAATTCGCCAAGCGAAGAAAAACTTTTTTGAAAAAGCATTATCTTCTAATAAATCGAAAGAGATCTGGCGTATTATTCATAGAATTCTAAAACCTAGTCCGAAACCTCTTCATTTCATTCCTAACTGTTTCAATGAACATTTTATCAACACTGGCCACCGTGTAATGGGATCGATTGCTGATCCCACTGAAAATTTATTAAATTACATTGATATAGTGACATCGACAACTAACAACAAATAAAGAGGATGGGTTTCGTCTTCGCAACGTCAGCCGTGATGAAGCTAAGTTTATCAAGAGATAAACAAGCTGCGGACAGACTGCTCTACAGGTCCCGACAAGATCCCTGCCAAATATGTCAAACTTGTTGCTGATGATCTGGAGGGCCCCCTGACAAAGATAATCAATGATAGTATAAATTCAACAATGTTTCCCGATGCTTGGAAAATCGCCAGAATTTCTCCTATCCCGAAAACTGTTTTCAGAATTTCTCCTATCCTTATAACTCATGACAAAAAAGCTTATTGCAACCAAAAGTAAACACAAACCGTTCCACTTCAAATACTGTGTGTGACGACTGAAAAACAACTGAACAAATTTTTAAAACGTTATTTTCAGGAATTATTTAGTGTTTGGTTAAGTTAAGATTTCGGAATTTACCTTTCACAACGCCGGTTTACGTTTCCTTTCTTAATTTCTTTGGATCGGATCGTTTCAGTTGCCGATGTTTCTTGTTAGGCACTTGCAGTAAATTAAAGCAAGACGTCGGTGACAACAAGGAAGTATAATTTGCAAAGCATGTCATTATCATGATGAAACTAAGTGTTAGCAAACTACACCAAGATGAACTAAGCACATAAATTGTGCTTAAAATCTATTTATGATCTTGAAAGCAAACAAAGAATAATGAAAAACAACTTGCCTTTCTTTTCAACCAACACCTGCTATACTCCTGGGGCCGGTTGTATAAAAAAGTAGTAGTTCACTATATAGTTAGCGCGAATTTTAGAGTTCGAGTAGTTAGAATGTAGTAATTAATAATGGTAATTGAACTGAGTGGAGTGCAATTTGGTCTGAAATCAAACGAGTGATTACAAAATTGCACGACCGCGAAGCGGGAGTGCGATTTGTAATCACAAGTTTGATTTCAGACCAAAATTGCACGACACGAAGTTCAATTTCCACTTTATTATACTGCTATTTGCAATCAAACGCGCCGCGCGCCGAATTTTCGACGTTGTTTACAATTGTCAACGCTACGTTGATCTACCATAGGCTGCTCAGCTCCAGTTTCAGATTCGCAGCTCTATATTCAAATTGAATCTAGAGCCAGAGGCATGGCGTTCATGTTCAAATGGCTGTAACTCCACAAAGGCTTCACCTATTCTAACAATATTTGTTTTCATTCTTTATCAAGAAAAGAAGTATGATATAACACAATCGCCGAGTCTCTACTGTTTCTAGATTTCTCTAAACAACTTGCATAAGTCAAGTCGCCAAACGGCGTGCGGTCAATTAAATCTGGAGCCAGGTCCGGTTAGTTCCCGCCAAAATCGCTGTATAGTCGTAACGAATAAATGTTATGCTATAATATTTTTTTTCATTCTTCACTGATAATTTGCACATTATTTAAAACAATCGGCTTGTCTGTAGCGCTTTTAGTTTCCTCAGGAGGGCTCGCATAAGTTAAGTCATCAAACAGCGACATGTTGACACAGACGGTAAACAGGCTTGCCGCTTCCCACTTAAAACGCTCTGTCTCAGCCAAAAGTTACTTTATCGCAGAAATACTTTTTTTCACCCTTCGTCATTAAAGCTCACATCATTTGAAGCTATTTTTAAGCTTATATCGATCTAAACTTTTCCAGGACAACGTGCATAAGGTGAGTCCTCGAACAGCCACATACTGACACTGTCCACAAGTCAGTCAACAAGTCAGTCTACTAAAAGCGCTCTATCTCAGCGAAAAATGAACATATCCGTAAAATATTTTTTTTCATTCTTCACTGATAATTTGCACATTATTTAAAACAATCGGCTTGTCTGTAGCGCTTTTAGTTTCCTCAGAAGGGCTCGCACAATTAGGTCATCAAACAGCGACATGTTGACACAGACGGTAAACAGGCTTGCCGCTTCTCACTTAAAACGCTCTGTCTCAGCCAAAAGTTACTTTATCGCAGAAATACTTTTTTTCACCCTTCGTCATTAAAGCTCACATCATTTGAAGCTATTTTTAAGCTTATATCGATCTAAACTTTTCCAGGACAACGTGCATAAGGTGAGTCCTCGAACAGCCACATACTGACACTGTCCACAAGTCAGTCAACAAGTCAGTCTACTAAAAGCGCTCTATCTCAGCGAAAAATGAACATATCCGTAAAATATTTTTTTTCATTCTTCACTGATAATTTGCACATTATTTAAAACAATCGGCTTGTCTGTAGCGCTTTTAGTTTCCTCAGAAGGGCTCGCACAATTAGGTCATCAAACAGCGACATGTTGACACAGACGGTAAACAGGCTTGCCGCTTCTCACTTAAAACGCTCTGTCTCAGCCAAAAGTTACTTTATCGCGGAAAGATTATTTTTCACTCTTCGTCATTAAAGCTCACATCATTTGAAGCTATTTTTAAGCTTATATCGATCTAAACTTTTCCAGGACAACGTGCATAAGGTGAGTCCTCGAACAGCCACATACTGACACTGTCCACAAGTCAGTCAACAAGTCAGTCTACTAAAAGCGCTCTATCTCAGCGAAAAATGAACATATCCGTAAAATATTTTTTTTCATTCTTCCCTGATAATTTGCACGTTATTTAAAACAATCGACTGGTCTGTAGCGCTTTTAGTTTCCTCAGGAGAGCTCGCATAAGTTAGGTCATGCTCGTTCATATGCTGGACTCACCCATGCGGGGTTTCCCCTTCGTTTGCTACTGCTTACGTACAGGACTGTAATTGATACAGATAAATTTATTTACTAGTAATATTAATTAATTACAGATTAATTTATTTAATATAGTATGTTTTGGCATTTGGTTTGGGTTTCAATTCGGCTTATTTTTTATATCGAAAGCTCAACAGTCATTGTTATGATGTTTCGTCACGTATTCCAGCTGCTTAAAGTTTATATTCTTCTTAAGAGTTTGTGTACTAAAACTTGATATGAGGATATGGCATGGGACGAGGCAGTTTTAATTTGGCATGCATCTGAATGCACCTGCACTCTACTTGAGTGGGAAACCGATATCAGTCATATTATATATATATATGGTGTATAAATACGAAGTCACTCGCATCTAGACTGCGTTACAAGCTGCACTGACGAGCCGTTGAACGGCGAAACATGCATGTCTGCAGATTTCAGGGACGTAGGCAGGGGGGGAGCCTTGGGAGCCGCGGCTCCCCCCCTTTGGTTATATCTAGTGCTAATACTTACTGCAAAACCATGAATTATGCCCAACATGTTGCCACGACTACTTTAAATCCAAAGAATTTACGTTTTTTTTGTCACAAACTTTTGGCTTATACGTAAAATTTTCAGGTTTTGGACGTTAAAACATACTTAATAGTGAACACTGTCCGGAAAATTTTTTCTTAAAAAATAATATATACTTGTAAATATATAATTTAATCTACATTTATCATACAATCGTTCTTGTAATTATTTCCGAAAATTCATTTTGGAGATAAAACTATTTTTAAGCGCCGCATCCGAATAAGCGCCGCATTTATTCACAACAATGCGGTGCTTAATGAAGCACCGTCAGAATTGTTGGAGAAGCCAAACTAAAAACAACTACATTAGGGACTGGTCATAATTTAGCAGGGGGGGTGGGGAGGTGTAATTAAAGATTTCTAGGACTGAAACTGGGTAACCCTGCCTTGTCGAGAGCATGAAAAATGATGACCCCCCTCTTGCTCATGACTGAAAAAATGTCTACCCCCCACTCCTGAACGATCTTCGGGAACGGCAATTCCTGCGTTCTAGGAGATGATTTGACAGTAAAGGGGATTGTTATTTCGGGGCCCGGAGCAAATTGCCCCCTTTGTCTCCCGACTATATAGGCGGCCCAGCAGCCAATAGTAGGGCCAGCATGAAAATAAGTGACCACCCCTCTTATAACGGTTCAATATTTTGTGAACCCCCCTTTATTGCAGCTAAAAAAATGTGACCCCCTACCTTTCCACCCCCACCCCCCTGCTAAATTATGACCAGTCCCTTACATCTCAATCTTAAACGAAGGGGAAACCCCGCATGGGTGAGTCCAGCATATGAACGAGCATGACCTAACTTATGCGAGCTCTCCTGAGGAAACTAAAAGCGCTACAGACCAGTCGATTGTTTAAAATAACGTGCAAATTATCAGGGAAGAATGAAAAAAAATATTTTACGGATATGTTCATTTTTCGCTGAGATAGAGCGCTTTTAGTAGACTGACTTGTTGACTGACTTGTGGACAGTGTCAGTATGTGGCTGTTCGAGGACTCACCTTATGCACGTTGTCCTGGCAAAGTTTAAAGCGATATAAACTTAAAAATAGCTTCAAATGATGTGAGCTTTAATGACGAAGAGTGAAAAAAAATCTTTCTGCGATAAAGTAACTTTTGGCTGAGACAGAGCGTTTTAAGTGAGAAGCGGCAAGCCTGTTTACCGTCTGTGTCAACATGTCGCTGTTTGATGACCTAACTTGTGCGAGCCCTTCTGAGGAAACTAAAAGCGCTACAGACAAGCCGATTGTTTTAAATAATGTGCAAATTATCAGTGAAGAATGAAAAAAAATATTTTACGGATATGTTCATTTTTCGCTGAGATAGAGCGCTTTTAGTAGACTGACTTGTTGACTGACTTGTGGACAGTGTCAATATGTGGCTGTTCGAGGACTCACCTTGTGCACGTTGTCCAGGCAAAGTTTAAAGCGATATAAGCTTAAAAATAGCTTCAAATGATGTGAGCTTTAATGACGAAGAATGAAAAATAATCTTTCCGCGATAAAGTAACTTTTGGCTGAGACAGAGCGTTTTAAGGTGGCTCCCTACAGTTCTTTATAACTTTGGGCACTTCAGTAAATTTCGCTTTCAACTAAATTTATATTGGATATACTTACGACAGGGCAAAATGAGCATTTCCAGGAATGTAAAGAGGTATTGGGCTGTCTCTTTATGGACAAACAGGAATAGTGTTAGTGTTGCTATGGCAACCATGCTGTCTTATCTTTGCGTTTATATTGTCTAATTTCAGATTGAATTGATAATATCTTTTTTCTCCTTCGGTCAATTTTTCTGAAATTTTTTTGGAAGATTAATGGTCCACCAAAGAATAACATATCAAAATTTGAAGGGTAGTTTATAAGGCTAGTTTCGAGATATTTTGGAATTTCGATTGCAGAGAAACCTCCTTGTAGAATGTTTTGAAATTTGGATATGTTTTTCTTCTTGTCTTATTTAACAAGTGTACAAAGTTTTAAAAAATTTCACCGAAGGAAACACGAGAAAAACAGCTTGAAAACCCATTTGAAGTTGCTGACGTGAAAATATCGACTCGACAAGATCGCACTTTGCGCATGCGTAGAAATTATAATACGTGAACAACACGAAATGAAACCAATGAAACCACAACAATCAACGATCTGTGACCACAATAATTAAGCGAAACGTGTCAGTTTAGTTCATGCTTGGTTCTTTGACTTTGTTTATATAATTATATGTATTTTCATTCCTACTTTTTGGCTTGTGCTTTATATTATTTACATGTTTGAGGTGAAAAAGGAAGTTTAACAAGCAACACATTAATGTGAAAACGTTTCAAAACATTCAAACAACATGTATTTTTCATATAAAGACAACTCGTATAAAACCGTATAAAACTGTCTGTATTGTAGTTTTATGTGCTAGTTTAGCAGGTCAAACACTAATTGTGAATTGAGTTGAAAGATAGGAGTAACATATTATATTATATTATATTATATTACTTTGGCAGTTCTAGACTTCCTTGAACACAGTATAAAGTATAATTTCAGAATCTAATAGTAATAGTCAATACAACCAGTCGAAGATTTTGTACATTATAAAAGAATATACGGAACGTATATAGGTAAAAAACACACTAAAAGAAAGCTTAGAAACTGGTTAAAAACATACATACTGTTTAAATTTCAAAGGTTTACGATTATAATGAAAAATTTGTGGTTTCTTCGCAGATATATTAAAAGTCTCCGAAAATAACTTCCCGCGGCTTGCTTCAAACATTTTTGCCGGGTCACGAATATTCCACGCGTGGGACGCGATCATGACGTCTGATCTATATAGATCGGATTTCAAACTGTACTTAACTGTAGGGAGCCACCTTAAGTGAGAAGCGGCAAGCCTGTTTACCGTCTGTGTCAACATGTCGCTGTTTGATGACCTAACTTGTGCGAGCCCTTCTGAGGAAACTAAAAGCGCTACAGACAAGTCGATTGTTTTAAATAACGTGCAAATTATCAGTGAAGAATGAAAAAAAATATTTTACGGATATGTTCATTTTTCGCTGAGATAGAGCGCTTTTAGTAGACTGACTTGTTGACTGACTTGTGGACAGTGTCAGTATGTGGCTGTTCGAGGACTCACCTTATGCACGTTGTCCTGGCAAAGTTTAAAGCGATATAAACTTAAAAATAGCTTCAAATGATGTGAGCTTTAATGACGAAGAGTGAAAAAAAATCTTTCTGCGATAAAGTAACTTTTGGCTGAGACAGAGCGTTTTAAGTGAGAAGCGGCAAGCCTGTTTACCGTCTGTGTCAACATGTCGCTGTTTGATGACCTAACTTATGCGAGCTCTCCTGAGGAAAGTAAAAGCGCTACAGACAAGCCGATTGTTTTAAATAATGTGCAAATTATCAGTGAAGAATGAAAAAAAATATTATAGCATAACATTTATTCGTTACGACTATACAGCGATTTTGGCGGGAACTAACCGGACCTGGCTCCAGATTTAATTGACCGCGCGGCGTTTGGCGACTTGACTTATGCAAGTTGTTTAGAGAAATCTAGAAACAGTAGAGACTCGGCGATTGTGTTATATCATACTTCTTTTCTTGACAAAGAATGAAAACAAATATTGTTAGAATAGGTGAAGCCTTTGTGGAGTTACAGCCATTTGAACATGAACGCCATGCCTCTGGCTCTAGATTCAATTTGAATATAGAGCTGCGAATCTGAAACTGGAGCTGAGCAGCCTATGGTCGTTGAACTGCCCCCAACGTTACGTTGACTCGCTATGAACGCAGAGGAGGAATGAGGGTCTTCCCGAAATGCAATGCGCGCCGGGGCGGTTTATCATATATAATCAATTTCTCGGCCTGCTCCGTTATTGTTCGATTGTTGCTCGCTGCGTTCACATATCACAACCACTGAGCCAGAGGAGGAATGAGGGTCTTCCCGAAATGCATTGCATCTCATTAATATTCACATTTGCGATTTTCAACAAAGTTAGGTGAAAAATTGTTGAAATATATTGCGAATTTTATCCCTAAAGATCTGATTTTTTGGAAGGTATGTTTTAATAATTGTTTTGTTTAGGTATCTAATTTAGTTATTTTTGACTTGTTTGGTATAGATATTTCTTTTTAGTTATGTTAATTACGCATTGTATTTATGCTTGTTCCGGTGTCAAGCGAAATCTCTGACCTCTGCGAAATCTCTGACCTCGCGTGACTGGTCAGAGATTTCGCGCGTCTGGACGCGAAATCTCTGACCTCCGCGAAATTTCTGACTCGACCGAATAATAGTATTTTATATTTATAAATAATATTAAAGGTCTTTATAAAAGTATTTCGAAACTGGATTCAATTTGATATCGTTATCGAAGAATAAATGCTTAAAACCTGAAGTTATTTAGGGCATAAACTACAGTAAAAGTCTTCGGCATTTATATTTTAGCAATGGCGCACTGGTGACTGGACAGAGTTCAGAAATATTTTTATATAATTTATTTCACATTCTCAAAGATTCCCGTGGGTTTATTGCTTCATTCTTAACACAAATCCACGGTAAGAAACGTTAATTTCTAGCTTTGGTATAGTAAATATAGGAAAACGAGACTTTAGAATGCCTTTTTAGCAAATTTATGTTTGAAATTGCAAATATGTTACTGTCAGTATCAAGTATGGCCACCTATATGACAGGTCATGTGTGCACTGCCACATTAATATGTGACACTATACCTAAATAACCCTATATCATTGTCCACATAGGTTTGTCGATATGTGTGGACAACATGTGTTGGTGCATGTACATGCTCTATGTGACACTATACCTAAATAACCCTATATCATTGTCCACATAGGTTTGTCGATATGTGTGGACAACATGTGTTGGTGCATGTACATGCTCTATATCCAGTTATCGACCAACAGAACCTTGGCTTGTACCCTGTTATCGACAACTTTTGACTCATAAGTCATAAAAATGATATATTAAAGTCCCATAACAGATGGGAAAATACCAAATGCTTGTCTTCACCCTTGTCTCATTAATATTGTTCTTTGGTAACACACAGAACACCAGGTTGTCTGACAACAACAATCAAGTGCTATGCTATGCGGTGCCATGACCTAGTGAGCCATGTCCATTGCCACACTGAAGGAAAAGGGCATGCTGTCCTACAGCCATGGCACTATTTTCTTAGCCATGGTATTATGAGAAATTAGTAATTAAATATCAATACATTAAGCCTTGGGTTGGGTTGGGCCTGGCATCACCCTACAGTTTTGCAACTTTCACAAACCTCCATTGGCTTACAGGGGGATTATAACTCTAATTTCCCAACATCTGATGGTATTTATTAATACTTTAAAAAATAACAACGAAGACAAAGCCAATTCAGTTCATTAAAGAAATATTTAACCTCATTATTATCTTAATTTCTTGCAACATTTACATAATTATTTACATATATTTACATCCAGAGGTTAGTTATTTACTTTTTTTATTTACAAAAGCCAAGAAATGCGTCTCATTTCCCAACTTGGCACCATTCATCCTCTCGGCATTAATGAGCGCCTCTCTTACATTTAACTCCTATCTGTTTATGCCTGCCATCAGCAGATACTCTACATCTCATGTTATCTAATATTTTGTTCCTTGTTTTTTGTCATTCTTGCTTTGTTATCTTTGTTCGCTGCTCCTTATATGCGCATGCTAATATATTTTGTGATGTGATTTCCATATTTTGTTATAGTTTGTTTTGATTAAATCCATCTGATTGGTTTATTTTTTATCACGTGATCGCTTTTGTATTCACTATAAAAGCACATGTTTCCCGACCCATTCTACTAACTTCCAGACGAAGGACCTTCCTCGAAACGTCGAAGTTCTCATTGTATTTTTCAGGTAGTTTTACACAACAGTCAACCGCCGTATTTGCTATACCCTACCCACACTGGCACCGGACGTTTGAGATATTTACTTATTTACAATTAAAGGGTATTGGTAATTGTGGTTCACCGAAAAGTCGGAGAGTGTTCAATATCATGAAGATAGAGATAAATATAAAATAGAATCTTCAGGCAAACATAACACAGGAAGTTCCTGTAACCTTGTTATATTTGCTCTATCTTTATGATATTTATTTGAGCACTCTCTGACATTTTGTAAAGCACAATTCACTTTATAATAACTAATATTGTCTATTACAATAAAAGTTTTCTGCAAGGGCAGTTGCAAAGTCCACACCAATGCAGTTTGCATGGAAAAATTGACCACATTGGTCACAACCCAGCCAGTCATCCCCATCATCTTTCCTGCAGATTTTGCATACACCTGCATTTCGTCCACTATAACAAAAAAATTACATTATTTGACTATGCTGCACCCTACCCCCAAGGTTAATTTTGCTCAAATTTTCTAAGTGTGCAGGCATCTGGCGTCCTGACTTCAGGAACTCGAGAACATCTTGCAAAGAAACCTATTTTTATGACATACCAAGAACATTTTTTAATAAACTAACCATGTTAACACTGCTAGTAAATGATCTTTCTCCTTGGCATTCAAAATACGAAAGAAAATAAAATGCAAAGTGTCCTGACTGTCATCTGTTCGACACAACTGAATATATAAATACCAACAATCTCATCGCTATAAAATTCAAAGTTCTACATACCTTGTGTTTATTCATCTTTGTTGTAGGCTTTGTCGATGCAATGTTGACACAGGCAGTATCAGTCTCGGTTGTAAAATTAGCCATTTAACGACGATTAAACTTGTAAAGAAAGCTTTTAAGACGCACGCTTCTCTGCAGCTTGAACGCTTGCGAAATTTATGAGCAAAAATCAATCATGCATATCTTTGCGCATGAGCAGAAATACAAAAGTCAGAGATTTTGCAGGTCAGAGATTTCGCGTCACACCTGGTCAGAGGACACGCCACAAAAGTGACCTTGAAACAATGCTGGAGCTAATTAGCTTTTTTAAACATCATCATATTCAGCAAGCTTTGTTCTTTATATTGGTACTTTAAAACCTTAAATAGCTCCACTAAATCGAGGAGTAATCGCGGTTTGAAAATGGGGTATTTTTGCTGTATTCCAACGCAGATGGCGGGAATAGACCGCGTTGTGATCATTATGGCGCGAGGGAATCTTGTGTATGATGCACTATTTATATTGTATTTAGAAACATACGCTTATATGTTGCTATATATTTTGATTCTCCTGTTTAATACCTGCAATATATATTTAACTGTACTGACTGTATTTTTCTATTTTATTATAGAATTCGGGGAAAAATGGAATCTGACGACAGCAATGTTTATAATATTATTGACATTGTTGATGAGGAAAATGATATTGCCAAGAGGGCATATATTTCTAAAGGAGATACGCCGGGAAAACCTGTGAACAAGTCACGAAGAGTTGCCCAGTTCCTACAAAGAAGTCCCCAGTAAAATTTCATCAATGGACCTTTGAGGAAGACAAGGCATTTGTTGAGTTCATAGTGATTGCCAAAACAGATCCAAAATATGGAAAAATGTCTGTTGGAGAGTGGCCAGCATTTGGTAAAAAGAACAGTTTCTGGGACGATGGTGCCAAACATATTAAATGTGGTACTTCTTCTAACATTCTCTTATCAAGTAAGTTAATGCTACTGTTAGATGTCTAATTCATTAATATAAATATACAGGGATTTCAGAATTAGTTCAATATAGACTGTTGTGATAATAAATTAGCAGGCGGTAATGTGGATTTTAAGTTGTCTGTTATTGAAATTGTTCTAAAATTTGACCAACAGGTCACAGTTGCCAGCGGTAAAGCTCATAGTAACCCAGCGGTAAAGCTCAAAGTAACCCAGCGGCTGCCGGCTTATTTTGAAAGCCCTTAGTATAAAAAGAGTAAGATCAAGGATGTTTTTTAAATATTATTCAATCATAGATATGTGTTACTTCATTCTTGTTTTCATGCCTTTTATATAGATTGCCGTCTGCGATCACGAGTAACTGTTGTGTACAGGAAAAAGTTTGCAACATTGGAAGATGCTGAAATCCATTATGGTTTGACATTATCTGACAGTTTAGCAGAACTAGTGATTGATAAGAGGCCACCACCACCCTCAGCACCCCCATCACTACCACCCTTGGCACCACTACCACCCTCAGCACTCCCACCACCCTCGGCACCACCACCCTCGGCACCACCACCATCCTTGGCACCACCACCAACCTCGGCACCACCACCACCACCCTCGGCACCACCCTCGGCACCCCTACCAATACCAAGAATGCCGCCCCCACCACCACCAAATATAATATAAAATAGTATAATATAATATAATATAATATAATAGCCAATTATATGCCAGTTGTCATTGTGAAACACTAAAAATTTCAATGCATTTGTGTCTCAAACATTGTGAGTCTGGTTCATGTTCCGCTTTGAATGTCAACTCTAGGTTTGATGACCTTCTCCACATGCACCTTGTGAGCGCCGCTTGGTATCAGTTCTCTTGCCAAGATCCAACAGCAACAAACTTTTCAGAATACATAGATATAACATCTGAACTATTGTCCTCATCACCAAAGGCAGTATTTTCCACATCCAAAATTTCTGTCAATTGTTGAATTTCCTCAACTTCATTTACATTCACTGCCTCAGTTTCACCAACACTAGCACCACTAGACAGGTCTTCGTTCTGTACCACTCGGTGTGTATCAATATTTGCCAAACAAACAGGATTTAGTAGTTGTTTAAAACAATTACATTCAGTTGGCTTGTTTAAGGTACTGGTGGAAGTACATTTCCAGCTCATCATTTTGAATATCCAGGTCACCTGGAGGGACTGCTTGGGATGTTGGTGATGGTAAAATATCAAACTCCCACAACATGACAAAATTGACAATATTACATAGCCGGCCACATCCATCACAGATTTCAATGGGGTCATGGAACTACACATGGAAGTAAGAAACACATTGAGTAGGAACATAACAAAGTCAAGGTAAAGGACTTAAATATCAGTCTAACAATGACGTGTTTAATATTAATATAAAAAACAAATAAAAAATATATTTTATGCCCTGAATTATATCAAATATATTTATATATTATAATCAATTTTCACTACATTTTTACTGATTAATAAATCCTTTCTTATTCGAAGATATTTATGTACTGTAAACACATTGTATGTATTTCTTATCTGTTTTTAAAGTTTCTATTTTTTGGAAATATACAAAATGTATTTCAATCAAAATTATGTATATACAGTATTAAAAGCATGCGTTTAAATCATCTCACCTTGAAAACGCAACTGGTATGCACTTCTATCAATGCAGGGCTACTACAATGAGCGAACATTTCTTCGATTTTTATGCCTTTAACAACTGATGGAATAAGGGCTGTTCGTCGAATGTCCAAACTATCCATAAAACTTATATGAACCTCGCAGTATTCTAGTTGAACGCACGGTAATCCATCCGTGATCATATTCACAGGGTTTTTCGACACACAATGAACATAAAGAAGTTCATGCCCATCTAATTCAGAAGCTTTCATCCCAGTAATACTGCGAAAACTCACAATTTTTTAATATTTTACTTTTAATCTCTGAGTTGTGAACGTAGCGAGCAACAATCGAACAATGACGGAGCAGGCCGAGAAATTGAGTATATATGATAAACCGCCCCGGCGCGCGTTGCATTTCGGGAAGACCCTCATTCCTCCTCTGCCACTGAGCTTAATATATCTGGAGGACGTGCTGCTAATGTATGCCAGGCAGAAAAGTGAAGCCAAAAACATGGCGGATTTTGACGTCATTTGACGCCATTACCATGACTACTGGTCCGAAATGCTCATGGTAATTACCACTGACCAGGCTCAATTCTGAGCCCGCTACAGCCTTCACACCCCCCTGGTTTTTCCAAAAATATTTTTATCACTGTAAAGTTTTTTGCAGTACTAATTTTCGTTGTTTCCGACTTTTCAACATATAATTTCGACTTTTCACCATTTGTTCAAAGCTGTGCATGTCATACCTGTTATTACGGCCGGTAAAAGACAACAAACAAAGATTAAAACTTCGATGAATGTGGGCGAAGACGATGTTTGAAGCCAGTATTTAATAATAATAACAGGTATTTTATAATTTTATGCCGTACTGTTTTTAAAATATCTGCTGGCTTTTATATAATATCTCTGCTGAGTAATATATCTGCTGAATGCTTATTTCGTGAAACACTGACAGGCAAAACGATGAAATACACCCTTATATCTTTATAGCAAGCGGCCATCTGTATTCACAAATATTTGGTTGTTCCGTTGTTGTCTTGTTGAGACTTGACTACTTGAGACTACAAAGCTTCGCTAATATCTATAATTATCTTGTTAATATAAACTGCTGTTTTTCACTTTTTCCCTCAAGCAAAGGAATATTTTTTTGTTAAAAATATAACTGAATTGACATTTTTAAATTCATACACTACTTTATAGACCACTGAGTACTGTAGTCTTATAGTTGGTATATAATGGCTCGCTTGTATCAGTTGTATGCATTCTAGTAGCATTTGGAAAATTACTTCTGGCAGCAGTATGAAACCAATAACCGTGCATTTTATCAGTCAATTCTAGCACTGACTGTTCATTTAGCCCGCACACAACCCCTGGGCTCTTTCATTGTATTTTTCTCCATCCAGCCCGAAGGGCAGCCCCCAGACTTTTCCATTGTATTTTTTCAAGTAAACTATACAATTCCCCAGGCCTAGAGCTATGACAATGCTAGAAAGAGTGTGACAATGCCCTAGCCTGGGCCAAAAAATATTGCCCTACCCTATGCCAAGGAATGAGACAGACTACCCAGAAGTGGTCCTTAATTCATTAGCTTGCAATTTGCCCAGATGCACCCTACCTTAGTATTTTACTAATGCCAGACAATTTTACTCATCAGTAGCAGAGTACTGCCAGTTAATGGGTTAAGTTGAGGGATATATTTGTACTAATTAATGCATTTTCTCGTGCTTTACCACAGTTTTCATGTTTTATCTCCAGTGAGAACATTGCATATTTTCAATTAAGCATATTTTCAATTCATACAGTTATTTCAATTAAGGTTGTCAGTAATGGCTACTGAGATACTATATTTGTATTGCCACAAGGCTACTGAAATACCATATTTGTATTCCCACAAAGCACTGATGTGTTAAACATATTTAAAACTATGATTACTCCCATCATTCTTTTAGCACTCATATTGTACATTTGACTATTGTCTATGACAACCTTAGTGGAAATAGCTGTATAGTTCATCACACAATGACAAAACCCCTCTTTCTGCTTGTGAAATAAATTGTACTTTTATTAATATTATGTTTAGAAATTGAAGATACACAATCATAATTAATTAACTTGTTATATATATTAAATTTCTATTGTACATCCTGCATGTAAGACATAATTTGACTAAATGTTGATTTTTTTACTTTGTTCTTATTGTACTTATTACCTTATCATAGTATATACTAGTATATACATTGAAATTTTTTATCCATCATTCAAACCCAGGCCATTATGGTGCATTTGACACTTAACATCCTCCCTGGGTTTGGAGATTCGAAAATATCTTGTGTAGTACATGTGTAGGATATTAATAGTGATCAAAACCAATATGAACCCCCCCCCCTTTTTCTTACACTCAAAATCAGCTGTAATATTAAGCCTATTTTAGGTCAGAATTTTCAAGAAATTGTTTGTTTTACGTAAACGGGAGAGGGAGGGGCAACTGTCCACCGAAATTTCTGCCACTGTTTTCCACTCACTTGTGCCCCCATTATGCAACAATACATTTTCACAAGAATTGTCAAATTCACAGGGGCAGGCTTGGATTTGAATGATGTTTTAATTATATTTAAATATTTATTAATTTACAAAATATACAGATAATAAAAAGTAATGCACCAATCAATTATTCAACTTCAGTGGTGTACCTTCAGTGGTGTACCTTAACTTCATGACCACTTCAAAGTCAAAGAACAAGCATACAGTACTGACACTTAAAAAATCTACCAGATATGAGTTCACATGATTAGTATTCATAAGGTAAATGTGTTGTAGCACACTCGGTGCAATTTATTAGAATACTAGTTGTATCCGGGTTGCCTTTTGCATAGGCAGTTGTTTGGCAATCTAGCTGTCCAGACTTTGTGCACTTGAAACACTTCTGATTCCTATAAACACAAGGTAAAAAATATACTGTATAATGATGTATTTAATAATTTATATTATTAATGTATTTGTTCTTTTTATATAATATTATATTATACCTCAAAATAAACCAGAGAACTGGGTTTGTACCATACCAGTGAACTCCATAAATTTCTAATATCTGGAACGATAACATTCAATCATTCAGGCGGAAAAAAGTGAAGCCTAAATCCCAGTCCTTTTACGCGGTCCGTACGTCAGTTTCAGTCCCTCAAAAGTCAATTTCACGCGGTCCGTACGTCAGTTTCAGTCCCCCACAACTTATTTACTGCGCGGTCCGTACGTAAACTCTATTTTTGTGTTATTTTTTGGAAAAAAAACAACAGTTTTTTTGCAAATCGAAGTAGTTTCTACTTTGTAACTGGCTAACAAAGATTACAGAAGGAAAACTAGGAGGAAAACATATCTTTGTCACTGAGTGACTGAAGTAAGTTAGTTTTCTCAGTGTTTTTGTTCAAACAGCGAAAATATTTTGTTTTTTGTCAGTCGTATAAGGCGTATAAGCTAGTTTGTGCAAAAAGTTTATGAAAGCCATAAAAATATGGGATAAAATAAGTTATCGTGCAGGTTTTAACAGCTTTTCAAGTTTTTTTTCTATTTTCGTAACTTATTTTGAACTTTGGCCGTTGTGAAATCAATCACGTTTGATGGCGTAGGCACTGTTATTTTGGCTTCACTTTTCAGTGCCAGTTATCGTTCCAGGTAACCAAATTGAGTTCACTGGCCCATACCAGTGAACTCAATTTGGTTACCTGGAACGATAACTGGCGGTGAAAAGTGAAGCCAAAATAACAGTGCCTACGCCATCAAACGTGATTGATTTCACAACGGCCAAGTTCAAAATAAGTTCACGAAAATAGAAAAAAAACTTGGAAAGCTGTTAAAACCTGCACGATAGCTTATCTTATCCCATATTTTTATAGCTTTCATAAACTTTTTGCACAAACTAGCTTATACGCCTTATACGACTGACAAAAAACAAAATATTTTCGCTGTTTGAACAAAACACTGAGAAAACTAACTTACTTCAGTCACTCAGTGACAAAGATATGTTTTCCTCCTAGTTTTCCTTCTGTAATCTTTTTTAGCCAGTTACAAAGTAGATTTGCAAAAAAACTGTTGTTTTTTTTCCAAAAAATAACACAAAAATAGAGTTTACGTACGGACCGCGCAGTAAGTAAGTTGTGGGGGACTGAAACTGACGTACGGACCGCGTGAAATTGACTTTTGAGGGACTGAAACTGACGTACGGACCGCGTAAAAGGACTGGGATTTAGGCTTCACTTTTTTCCGCCTGAATGATTGAATGTTATCGTTCCAGATATTAGAAATTTATGGAGTTCACTGGCCCATACTTGCCTGAAGCCAAGATGGCGGCCAATAGAAGCTCGTTACTATGGTGATTGTAGGTATAAATGTGCGTGTTTTTTGCGTGGGCCTGTCACGAAGAGTCGGAGCACTGGAGCACAGATTAATTGACTGGAGCGAGTTAAAATTTGTTAAAAGTTTTTTTCCAGTTTTTGCACGAAAATACTCATTTTTAATGATATATAACCTATATATAAGACAAAAATTAAATGAAAAGCTAACATTGATGAAACTTTAGTCCATATTACTCTTTGTTCTTTTCAAATTCCTCACAGAAAGTCCTGAAAAAACAAAAGTTTGCCGATGTTTTTTGGCACGAACTTGTTTTTCACTCATCAAATAAGTTGAGATAACTTTGTTATTTATAACAAAATGTTTCGGCCAATTCTCAAATTTACTTATTTTGAAAGACGACTTTCTCTAGTTTCCCAGAGGCATAAAAAAGCTCGACTTAACAAACAGTACGCTGAAAAATTACTAGTAACTTTCCGATAAAATGATGCAAATTTTTCGTACGGAAAGTCGGAATTTAGTGAATTTCCGCGCAGGGGCCTGGATCATACCTACAAGACGAAGCTTCAAAATTCGAGCCGCAGTTATCGTTCCAGTATATATAGAGTTCACTGGGCTGACGTTGGGGGCATATCAACGTAACGTTGACAATAGCGTTGTCTCACGTAGCTAAAAATAGATTCCCTCAGCTAAGACCCCCCACGAGACTCAGACAAACAAACTACTATTTAATATAGAATTATACTAGCAGGGAACTATCATTGGCATATTTTTTATTTTATCTGCACTAAAACTCATTCAAATTTACACCATAGTTAGAACATGGTTAGTACTAAGCACTGTTGCTGGGGAACGTGTGCAAGTGATTCGAGATATCCAGAAAAATTGCCGAAATCGCTTCAGGAAATGAGAGCTTCTGGGCAAAAGGTATTTATACCTTTTCCAAAACCGTCGCAAGGAATTGAAAAGTCTCGTCGCTGGGTTTCAGCATGTCCGCGGAAAAACTTTGATGTATCAATGATAAATAGGAACACATATATTTGTGCAGTTCATTGGCCAGGCGAGAAAGGGCCCACGGATAAAGGGCCAAAGTGGTAAAGGGCCTTCGGCGTTTACCACTTTGCTTCAAGCCTCTACATTTTAACCACCGCTTGAGTTGTCGACAGTATAATAATATAATATAATAATATAATTATTGTATTGTATCAGAGTATAATCTGATGGATCATGCTCAAAATATGAGCCGGGAACGCCGTCGTTTTCAGTGAGAGTTGTTAATTTTATCGGAGAAGCACTTAGAATTAAGATTTTAACCAGACACACAGACACAGTGCCAAAACTCTCTTCTCTTTTTTTTTTACAGAACAGGGCCGGTAAAAAAAAAAGTCTATAGTAAGTGCGAATATAAAGAAACCAATCAGAAATGAGAATTTAGAGTTAGAGTTAACTTTTATTTAACTAAAGTTAAGTTAAAATGTAGTTAAGACTTTTATACAACCGGCCCCCGATATTTAAAAAAAAATATTTAATCAATAAGTTAAATACCTTTTGAAATATTTTTCAACATATTTTTTTTATTGTAAAAAAAATTATTTTTTATATCAACGGGGAATCCTCCAGTGAAGAGTTTTTATTTTGAAATATTTTACGTATAAGTGACAATTAATCTTTCATTTGAAATAAATCCGTATTTTAAATATGGAATATAGTCGATAGAATAGTAGACAATCCTAGACCTAGCTTCTTTTATAGTATTAAAACTAAAAGGTAAACAAAATAGACTATAAATAGTGGATACTAATACAGCGACAAAATAGTAAATTTTAAAAATAATAGGCACTATAAAAGCGAATATAAAACACCAAAAGAGCAAAATAATGGGCACTAAATCGACAAAAAATGGTTTTTAAGCGTCCAAACTTAGTATAAACACGAAAGCAACAATATATTAATATAGACTATATAGGATAGTATACCTATTTATAGCAGCGACAAAATAGTCCATACTAAAGCGATGAAATAGCCTATATTACAACTACCAAAGCAAAAATATCGACACTGGCACTTCGACTAAAGCAAAAAGTACAACGTGTGTATGATTCCGCACAAAAAGTACAACGTGTGTATGACGTCACGTCGAGACAACGCTATTGTAAACAACGTCGAAAATTCGGCGCGCGGCGCGTTCGATTGCAAATAGCAGTATTCATTTTGAAATCTAAATAATTTTTTAAACCGGAGGAGGTATTTTATTAGTCTTTGTTTACAACTGACACACCCACGATACTCCCATAGCAACAACATGAATTGCAGACAAAAATTTAAAAAGACTCAGTATAATCAAGCAAAATGTGAGCGGATTTTTAGAAATAAAGACCGTAAAAGTAAGTTTAAAGATATCGTAGACTTTACATGTAAATTGATAAACGTTTCTTGTGATTTTGTGTATTCAAACATCGAAACTACGATCGATCATTCCATATTTTAATACCTTGTGGGTCTGTGTTCAGTTTTGGCTGTTGCTCAAATGAAACTTGTTTTTGTTGACATTTTGACAATGTTTCATTCAAAATTTTGTTGATAATTTGGCCAATATTATTTGTGAAAAATTCTTTGATATTCTTTTATGTTTGACTCGCCTTTATGTTGATTTTTATGAAAAAAACTGCAGTAATGCAGTCTAGAGTATTGACAATTTATGCTGAACAGATTTGGTCATTTGCCAGATCACATTTTTCTTTAAATTGATTAGCAAGTTGAATTCTATAATTCAATCTGATTGGTTGCTGTGGTGCAGAGCTTCAATCTGATTGGTTTAAAAATGATGCGATTTAATCACGAATCGCACTGTTTGGACTTCAAAATGATGCGATTCGTGATTAAATCGCACTCCTATGAACCAATCAAATTGCAAGAAACACCATTGATTTCAAAATGGATATAATAAAGACTTTTATACAACCGGCCCCAGCATGCTCTTATATAATTAGGGCCTGTCTATATGAGAGGCGGGACGGGACGTTTGCCGGGACGGGACGTTTTTCATCCCGCGTTTATATGATTGTTTTGTATACGGGATGTTTTCTCGGGGGAATACCCGGGACGTTTAATTTGCAAACAGCGGGGAAAATTTAAATATGGCGGAAAGAAACTCGCGTCAAAAACAAATCCAATTTCAGTTGCTGTTGTCCTTGGCTCGATCAATCTTCTGCACACAATAAGCAATTTTCTGTTTATACTGAAGTCTCACTTTCAGAACAACATGCTTCTAGCTACGCATTTAACACGGTGCGAAAGCTACTGGAAGAAAAGAGTTAAAATAAAAGCAGGACGTAAAGCCAACCGAAAAAGTCGATCAACCTGGTATGTGAAAGGTAGAACAGACAAATGGTGGGATAACATGATTTCAGGATCTTCGGTGGCACAGTCGTCAGAGCAAGCGGCTTTCACCTCTGAGATCGTGGGTTCGATTCTCGCTCGGACTCATGACACACATGTGAAAAGAGTCAGTCAACGCTCTACCGAAAGTCGTGGGTTTTCTCCGGGTACTCAGGTTTCCTTCAACAGGGAATGTTGACAGGGTGGGTTTGGTTAAGACCCAAACTAACCCTTCCATCATAGCTGTGCTCCCTGATCAGACATGAGTCATACGGTGACAGCCAGAGGCGCCTTCAATAATCCTTCGACTCGATCAATTCGAGCTGCTTCCTTCGTAATTCAGCTCAGCTCTCAGCTGCAAGTAAGGATGATTAGCGCAACTCCACTTACCCACTTACTTACTTCATTACCTGAAGATAACTGGAAGAAAAACTTTGAGATAATCTAATTGTCGCGGGTATTTCGCGGGTCGCGGGTATTTTCGCGGGTCGCGGGTATTTTCGCGGGTCGCGGGTATTTTTGCGGGTCGCGGGTATTTTTCGCGGGTCATGAGAGTCTAATTTCCGGGATCAAATTTCTAGTCATCGTTCTTTCCAGGGGGGGGGATGTATTTTTGTATAAAATTGCAAATTAAATACCAATATCGGCTGTTTTCTCCAACATAATTGTATGTAAACACGGAATCTCATCATTAATACAAAATGCTTTACAAAATACGAAATGTATTTTGTAAACGCTTGTTAGATATAGAGCAGCTTTCCTGAGACCAATTCTATAAACTTGAAAATCACATACTGTAGTCAAAACAGTACAACAAAACTGCTGCTTAATTATTGTCGATTTCAGATTACTTTTCAACGCGCGGTTCGGAAGTTCGTTGCCAACTTGCCAATTACGTTTCGAAGTTCGCAAGTTGGGCGTTTTGGATTTCAAATTTTGATTCAGATTTCGAACTTCAGTAACAAGTATGAGTTCGTTTAGTACGCAAGGAAAAGCATTATCTGCTAAAGTTAGACAGGAAATTGTTGGGAAATGGTTAAATAATGAAGGAACTGCCGAAATAATGTGTGATTTCAATTTGTAAACAATTGTTTGACAGGCTCGATTCGGATTTCGTACTTCAATTTGGGATTTCAAACTTCGCTAATTATATGAATTCGTTCAGTACACAAGGAAAAGCATTTCCTGATAAGGTTAGACAGAAAAGTGTTGCTTGAACTAGAACTAAAAAGCTGAAACGGGTACGGTAGTTAACTAGTTATAAATTATTTTTGTTGCGTTGATTTGCGTCGTCGGTACTTCAAACAACTTCGTATATGTTCAGGGGGACAGACACAACGCCAGAGGTTTGTGTCGGTGTAGTTAAACCATCAAAGCTATATGGCAAGCACCCAACATGCAGCAGACTTTGTTATGCTTCATGACCTAGCGGCTGAGCTACAAACGACACTAAAAGATAAACCAATTGACTGCATTCGTGTTGATGGGGCTACGGATGAGTGCCCATCGCACAATGAAGTTCAATTTGTGTGGACTGAACACCATTTAAAAAATGGGAAACTAAGCATCATTGTTGAGATAGTCTAATTGGCGCGCCTCGCGAGTCGCGGCAAACAGGCGCGAGTCGCGACTAAAAGGCGCGAGTCGCGACTAAAATGCGCGACTCATGAAAAAAGGCGCGACTCATGAAAAAGGCGCGACTCGTGAAAAAAGGCGCGACTCGTGAAAAAGAGGCGCGACTCGTGAAAAAGAGGCGCGACTCGTGAAAAGAGGCGCGACTCGTGAAAAAGAGGCGCGACTCGTGAAAAAAGGCGCGACTCGTGAAAAACTGCCGTTGGTGTATATTAGGAAATTTCGTTCATTGCAAAGCTTGTGCAAGGCTGGGTCTAATACACCCTTTCAATAATTACGTCACAAATACTTCTTTGACCTGGGATCCTCGCTCTCGTGAGTCAAGAAGAAATGCAATTCGTTAACATTTACTTGAGAATGAGGCTCCCAGGCCAAGGAAACGTCCAATGCTTACAATCGATTTCATTGGAGATACATTGTAAATTACTTTTTATGTATATATTAAACATTTAGAGAAGTACAAGTTCCTTTTCAAAAATAACATCAAAACAACTAGCAATCTCAACAAAACTATTTACAACTGTATAAAAACACAAGGCGCTTAGTGCTCAGATATATTCAGCCCTTGCAAATGATGTCATACCTCGCATTTGTTTAGCTTCCAACATTTTGGGTGGGAAATTCAAAGCACTGATTCAAGCTAGTTAAAATGAAATGCAACTAATGTTCCTTTTTCCATAATGCAACTTATTTACAATTGCTTAGTCCAACCCCATTTCGACTATTGTTCCGTTATCTGGGATAGCTGCGGCAGTACTCTAGCGGATAAATTACAAAAACTGCAAAATCGTGCTGCCAGAGTACTGACGTCATCTAGTTACGATACAATGCCGATCATCTGTTTAAAAACTCGGTTGGAAAAAGCTTTCATCGCAGCGTAGAATTCATCGCTAAGGCTATCATGGTGTATAAATCCTTGAATGGTCTTGCACCAGATTACCTTTCCGAAATGTTTGTTGATCGCAGTAGCATCACAAATTATGCGTTGAGAGACACCAGTGGCAAATTAGCTTTGCCACAACCGCATACAAACTACTTGAAAAATAGTTTTGGTTATAGTGGTGCCGTACTGTGGAACTCCCTTCCTGCCGAGTTACGATAGGCTAGTACTTTACATAAATTCAAGTTTGACTGCAGCAACCTCATTCGATAATTTTAAATATTTTATCCAATATTATTAATTGCACGGCATTCATGGAAAACAGGTACCTATGTAAATATGTATATGTATCATTTGTAATATGTAACTTTCCTTTGTTTATTTTATTAATTTTATCATAAGCGTGTAAATCCTGATGAGTCTAGCGTGGCTAAATAAAGTTCACTTACTTACTTACTTACTTACTTACTTACTTACTTACTTACTTACTTACTTACTTACTTACTTACTTACTTACTTACTTACTTACTTACTTACTTACTTACTTTCTGATACGCTGCAAGCCAGTTTACATTCAGCCGGTTCAAAGATTTCTTTTCGAGATTTTTTCGCTTCGTACCTGCACGTTCTTTATCATTTTCCCACTTTTCAGATACAACTTCGCTATAAAGCCGTTTTGACATGATTTCCTACTCGCTTCTTGCTAAAAAACCTCTTGCTAAAAAACTTTATTACTTTTCTTTATACACACATGTCATGTCACGAGTCGCGCCTTTTTTCACGAGTCGCGCCTTTTTTAACGAGTCGCGCCTTTTTTAACGAGTCGCGCCTTTTTTCACGAGTCGTGCCTTTTTCATGAGTCGCGCCTTTTTTCACGAGTCGCGCCTTTTTTCACGAGTCGCGCCTTTTTTCACGAGTCGCGCCTTTTTTCATGAGTCGCGCCTTTTTTCATGAGTCGCGCCTTTTAGTCGCGACTCGCGCCTTTTAGTCGCGACTCGCGCCTTTTAGTCGCGACTCGCGCCTTTTAGTCGCGACTCGCGCCTTTTAGTCGCGACTCGCGCCTGTTTGTCGCGACTCGCGAGGCGCGCCAATTAGATTATCTCATCATTGTTACTTCTAGATTCAGTGGGGGTAGTTACTTAAATCGGGTTGAACTTCAGAACGGCTGCCTCGCCCAAGGTCACTAAAATCTTTATATACCTTCCACCATACATGGATCAAAGCAAAGCGATAACGGGATTGACGAGGAGAAACTAAGACGAAATCGTGGCAGCCACAGATGTATACATAAGTTCAGTATCTGGAAGCCAATGTGCAGGTAATCCTATAAAACTTGTTAAAGGTGCAAGCGATACAGTGTCTGAAAATTATTGTCGACGAAGAGAAAATCTCAACATATTTTTGCAAGGTGCAAAGAAGAACAAGCTGCTGCTTCAAAGGAATTACCCAGACAAATTTAACTACTTCAGGAAAATATGGACAGTTAGAAACAACCACTTTGTCAAAAACGTTCCTGATAACTATATTTTTATAGTCCAAGTGGGGAGGAGGATAACCAGGAAAAAGTGTACTCAGGGGCGCACATTAGGGGGCATTATTTGTGAATTTTCCAAAAAAGTCGGTCCCAAATTGTGAAATTACACTACTTAATTCGGTCCGAGTTGGTCCGAAACATCCGGTCTAAAAAACGTATAATAAACGATACACAAATTGTCAATAAAAGAAATCAACATTGCAAAACACAGAGATATATTTTCCTCTTAAAGCAATATACTCAAATGTAAGATGACATAGCCATACATTCATGCACGACCGCGCAAAACCTCCTAACTTTTGCTCTGCCGCATTGTGCGTTCTATTTTCACGTCATGCAGTATTCTCGAGTAAAATTAAGTCAACTCTGTTGTAAAAATGCAGTTTCTAATTGGGTCTTTATGATGTTGAAGGTTACGTTTTTAGGGGGCGTTTTACGTAGAGAAGACTCTGAAAATGCCATTTCCGACGATCTACAGACTCAAGTTTTTCAAAATTTTCTCCGTCGGCGCCAACCATGGTAGCGCCTCGGCCCCTATTTTTTAACAATCCTTCTACACTCCTGGCACTATACAAATTTTTACATTAACTCGTAATACATGTTTTGATGTGGTCAAACAAATATTAAAAGTCGGTCCCTGAACAATGGACACCCCCCCCAAACTTTTTTGGAATGTTCGCCCCTGGGTGTACTGTATTTGTCAAGAGCCCGAGGACGAGAGGTACAAGAATGACAAAATATAAGCAGTGTTACAATAATAGTTTAGCCTGTTTAGGTATATATAAACAGTACAGTACATACAATAATGTATGGCATGGCATGGCAATATGCTCTCGAACATACTCATCTTAAACTTTTCAACTCTTTTAGGTTGATGATTTGCTGCGATGGTTGCGATAACTGGTTCCATGATGAATGTGTAAATATTACCGAAGAAGAAGCTGAACTTTTGCCGGAATTATTTTGTTGTTTTTGTTCTTCATACTAAAGTTAAAAATTTTGTTGCTTCTAAGGCTAAAACTTGTTTAGGCATTTTTATATGTTATTATTATTATTATTATTATCTTTATTAGGGTCAGATAAATTATATTTACAAAGACTTTAATGATATAATAATAGTTAAATATACCTATATTAAACCTAATAAGGACCCTAAACGGGCGAGGTACAAACGGGACTCGAAGAACCATGCAAGGTACCTGCCCAAACTTAATATAAACCAATTAAAGCAACCTAACTATTAAACTATTTCAAAAGATTAAGCCCTATGGCAGGGACAGTCGCGAACCAAAGACCACGTACAAGCCATGCCAACGTCATAAATAGAGCTAACTATATTAGAGTATCTGCGCTTGAGTAAATTTCTAAAAGTACTAGGATTAGAGAAACTATCAACGGAGACATCTTTGCAGATAGCGTTCCATGTCTTGATCGTACGGTTATAATAGGACGATTAGAAGGTGTTAGTTCTACACAGTTGACTTTGCAGAATGTATTTTGAGGTGTGACTCAGGCGCGTACGACCATGACTGACAAACGACACATAGTTATTAATGTTCACGTTCAAATATCCGAATATGGCTTTGAAAAGAAACACCAGATCTCTGATTTCCCGGTCAAAAGTTAATGGCAGCAGATCCAAGGCCAACAACCGCTCTTTATAGGATAACTCTCCTCTGCTCTTCAAGATCCATCTTGTTGCTCGTCTTTGCACCCTTTCCACTCGTCTTGATAATTGAATGTTATTTACGGGCGACCACACCTCAGTTGCGTAGCTTAACTGTGATTTCACAAGACAGAGATAGAGAGATCGCCTGGATTTCACGTCCGTTAGCATGGTACATGTTCTTTTAAGTACACCTAACATTTTGTTAGCCTTTGAGATGATGGAATTAATGTGAAGTTCCCATGACAATTTGGTGGAGGTGATAACTCCAAGATCTTTTTCACTGTCAACACGAGTGAGCATTTCAGTTCCGAGGGCATAACCGTAAATGACAGGAGCTTTCTTGCGAGTAATGGTGAGTATTTTGCACTTGGAGGCGTTGAAGTGGAGGTTGTTTTCCACACTCCAGTTATGTAGATTCGTCAATGATTGTTGTAAATATTCACAGTCATTAGAAGATATAATTGTTTCATGTAGTTTAGTGTCATCGGCATACAAGGCTGTCTCTGTTCCAAATTCCACAAAGTCTGGAAGGTCGTTAATAAAAATCACAAACAACAAGGGACCTAGAATGCTACCCTGCGGCACTCCAGAGGTGACCGGTGTCCATGTTGAAGCCACGCCGTCAACAACAACTCTCTGAGTTCTACCAGTAAGATAGTCGGCGAACCAACACAAAACGTTTCCTGTCACACCGTAACCACGAAGCTTCTCCAGAATGATTTTATGATCCACAGAGTCAAATGCTTTGGCGAAGTCGAGGTACAAGATATCAGTCTGGGTGTTCCTATCTAGATCCTGTCCGATATTATGAAGCACAGAGAGAAGATGTGTCACACATGAACGATTGTTGAGATGGATTGATGAGGTGTGCAATGTGGCCGTAAAACCTTAAATAGACGCACCGTTCCAAAACCTTACTTACGATGGGCAATAACGAGATGGGCCTGTAGTTTTCAGCTGGTTCCTTAGAATCTTTCTTGTGAATAGGTGTGACATCCGCTGATTTCCACTCGGAGGGAATGCGACTAGAGTTTAGCGAGAGGTTGAAGAGAGAACGAAGACTTGGAGCGATTTGTTGGCTGCATTCTTTTAGAAGATGCGCAGGAATACCGTCCGGACCACTTGCTTTAGCTGTATCTAGATTTCTCAGGCAACTAGCGACGTCTTCCTCGCTTAGCGTTATTTCCCGTAGTTGTGAATCCGTTCTTAATTGCGAAGAATTAACGGTAGAAGCTTGATGTTGATTGGATGTTGAGGGATAGAAAACAGAAGAGAAATAGGAGTTAAAGAGGTCAGCTTTTTCGGAAGGTGTTTTTGCCAGTTTGCCCTTGTAAGTAATGATTGGATTTTGAGTTGATCGGTGATGAAATACAGCTTTATGGTAACTCCAAAATAGCTTCGGATTATCGCTGAAAGAGTCCTTGAATTTAAATAGGTAGTCACGATGTTTCCGTTTTACAAGATATTTGATGGTTTGGCTAATTTCGCGCAGTTTCCATTTTCGATAATCAGTTCGACATTGACGATACTTCTTTAGCGCTGAATATTTCTTTCGTATAAAGTGTCTTACTTCTCCATCGATCCAAGGTGGCGAGTTGATATCTTTAACAGTTTTTACTGGGATAAATTTATGAACAGCATTTAAAAACCATTCTTTCCATTGTAGCCAGCATTCATCAATGTTTTCAGATGAAAATGTCTCAAGAGGATTACGGGTTAAAAATCTTCGTAGCTCATCAAAGTTTCCTCGCTTATAGTCGTAAACAGTACGTGTAACTGCTTTAGCACGGCGAAACTCTTGCTTAATTTGAAATTCGATCATGTGATGGTCCGTTGGAAAATTCGATTGTTCTGCTGGTAGTGTTGTTACATTCTTGATGATCTCAGGGCAGTTACATAATAGCAGATCAAGTATGTTTCCTCCAATGTGGGTGGGACATGTGATAAATTGTTGAAGGAAATTGTCACCAACCAATTCGCAAAACGTCTCTTCAAGTTGTCCTCCGTTGATTGTAGGGGATGGTTGATCGTATGACCAATTAATTGCTGGAAGGTTGAAGTCTCCTATCACGATAATGCAGCTAGACTCAGAAGTATTTTGTAGACATGAATTCAGATGTTGTACTACATCAAGGTAGGAGTCGGGAGGGCGATAGAAGGTGATGTTGTTTCTTGACACGACGTGAAATTGAAATTTGTGAATTAGCTCACTGCCACAGCGTTTCTATTGACAAGTTAAATAAGGGCGCTTGTAAAATCGTCTGCCGTTTCTAAGAGTACTAAGGCTAAGCTGTGAGAGAGTTAATTCTTGCCAATAAGAATTTCAATTTGACGTGATGTCCTGAAATTCGCTGCCTTCATCAATGCTCAGTCAGAACGTTCCACTGAAGAAAACATGTTTGTTAATTTAAAAAGTTTGTTTATTGACTAACAAGGTTTAAATAAATGCTTTGAATAACTTTATTGAGCTATTCAATTTGATTTTAAGCCTCTGACTACTATGATTAATCTGCATGCAGCATATATAAAAATACCGAATGCTAACCTATTTCAGACATTATATTGCCTTGATGACCAAGTTTTGAAAATGGTATTAGATGGTTGCATATGGCATATTCGCAGGATCCGGGGGAAAATATGTTACCCTGCTGTTGGGACCCCCGGGTAAATGACTAACTTTGTTCCTTATATGGTTTACATTCCCTGACATTTTCCGGGGTTCGCCCGGAGTTACCTCCCTCGGGGAAGAAGGCGATGATATGTGCATTATCTATCTTGAAAACTTGTAAAATTTGAAACAAATCTGAAAAACTTTCCACTAACCTTGTAAGTATAAGATTTCCCCGGAAACTTAGTATTTCAAGCAGATATAGGCTTCCAAAGTTGACGAATTTGCAAAAATCGATTTGTCAAAGTGAATGTGATTGAAAATACTGATAAATGCATTCCTCGAGGCATGTTTTTCCCGTTTTTTCCGTACCAAAGCGTTTTTATATATCCATTTTTTGGTAAAATGCTCTAGTCCTAGCCCATTTGTAAAAATTGTGAACGACGTAAAAATCATGCATCCAGATATACTCTTTAAAATCGCTGTTTTATTTCCAAAATTTGGGGGTTTTCCTATCGACTTCTTGATTAAAAATTTTCATGACACTTGCCAGAGGCTCGCGCATGCGCATTGTAAAAGTGTGGACAGGATCCCGCGAGAGCTCCATATCTGTATATCATTAATCTGTGACGCGATGTCCAGCGATAGCCCACGCGATGTCCACGAAACGTCCGCGAAATTCGCGAAAACGTTCACCCATGACACCCATGAAACATAGCCACACGCAACGAACTTTGGTTTCGCATAGCTTTCCTTTTTTCCTGGGTGTAATAAATAGCGGAGCGGAATTAGTGCCCTCGCTCCGGGCTATCGCTCGGAACGGCGCTTCGCGCCGTTGGCTCGGGGATTATCGAGCATAAACAATTTAACAATATTGTTAGGCTAAGGTGCAGCACAACTTTTGTTCATGTTAAGCATTGAGAACAAGTTGTTGATTTTCCCCGGGTACCGAATTCCATTGGTATGCATTGTAAGCTCACGTTTAGCACGAATCCTGATCTCATGTAGTGTAATGTAATTTAATTATATTGTCATTTTCAGGTGACAATATATGATTTGTCGAGAGAAACAATAAATGAAAATGATGTTCTCATTATGGCCACTGATGGATTATGGGAAAGAGTATCTAATGAGAAGGTGTGTGTTCCTGGGCCGTTCTTTACAAGCCAAAGACTCAGAACAACAATGGACCCTTTGTGTAACACTTGACATATCAATAGTGCCATCCAGTAACCATCCAGTGATCCGAATGTTCCATTGTCTCTTCATTGTTTTGAAAATCTCACTGTTCTTCATGCCGTTCAGTCACTCATCGATTTCATCCTATAAGCAGTTATCATGCTAAGGCCCTATTTATTCCAAACTCTATTTTGAAGAATTTCCCCTCAAAACCAACACGAGCACTCAAAATGTGTGTACAATATGTATGTTGTGTGATATTCTCTGCTTTGTTTTCCTGTAGGCATGTAAAATTGTTCAAAATACGTTTACACATCGCGACGTGCACGAGAAAAGAAGGTGAAGTCTACTTCTTAAATTACTAATAGAGCGAAAGTTTGTTTTAATTACATGATAAAATTGTAATTTGTTGAAAACCCAGGGTGAACATTTCTCAGTTTAGTTTAGTTTAGTTTAGTTTAGTTTAGTTTAGTTTAGTTTACCACTCTGAGGTGGACGGAAAGCCTTAAGAGGTTTTGCAACCCAATTGACAAAGGTTCCGAGGGTTAATGAGTGGTTAGTGCTTAAGGGCCGGTTAGTTTTTAGCAAGGGAGGAAAACCGGAGTACCCAGAGAAAAACCCTCGAACAGGAGAGAACCAACCAATCTCTACTCACACCACTACACGAGACCTGCTGTATTTTACGATCTTTGAATTTTTTTTAGCAAATTGTGTTATCGACAATTGTCTATTTTTACTTCCGACCTTTCATGAACTTTAGACCAGAAATAGGCCCGTTTACATTTCACAGGTTGTGGATACTATAAGTTATACTTGCAGGATCTACAGACACCACAACTTAAGGCATAGGCGGATTTTCTGGGGGGGGTGCGGGGGGGTGCTAGAGAAATTTGCACCCCCCCCAAAAAAATTTAAATGTGATTGAAATAAAGATTTTGAACTAAGTAAGACTAAAAACAAGGATTTTGAACTAAATAAGACCAAAAATCCTAAAATTTTCTGGGGGCTTGGCCCCCTCGCCCCCATTCCCAACTGTGCCCCCAGACCCCTGCTGCAGCTTGCTCGACGGCACTACGTACCCTGTCGCTCACCTCCCCCCCTAAATTTTTGGCACCCCCCCTAAATTTCCGGCACCCCCCAGAGCAAAATCTGAAAATCCGCCTATGACTTAAGGTTTTCCTGATTGAAAATTTGTTGTGAAGTGATGCGTACGTTTTGAACCTATGACTGTTTCAGACCATTTAGAATACATTTCCCCTTGCGAGTAAGACCGTAAGGTGTTATATTGAGTAAAAGACTAAAAAGCTGGAAAATATGAAAAGCATTGACCCTATTCTTAACCAGATACTTTCTAAGTATAATCCTATGACGTTAGCTAGAGTATCCTGTTGGCGAATATCTTGTAAAGGGTTTGGGCATGTTGTATGGTAACACGCAACACTGTATATTTTTTATATTTTAATTTGTACAAAATATTGTTATTTTGTTTTTAACTATAAAATTATCAATTGCCCAACTAAAAGTCCAACTATATAAAGTGGGTATGCTATTATGTACTCTTTTAGCTTTGAGTTACTGTAACATTCAACCTTAGACCTTCACAAAACGTTTCGAAATTTTCATAAAACTTCAACTGCTTTTCGAGCAGTATTTTTACACTTGGCACTTGCTTTTGAAATGAAGTTTTTGAGATTTAATGTTTTTTATTTTTCTATAACGTATTTAAATCAATACTAAAATACTCTTAAGATCAATCAATGTTGTATTGATCACACAGAATGCTCTACACTTTTCAAATTCACAAACTATTCTGCATGCTATAAATCGGCAAAGCAAGCATGCAAAATAGACACTTACCCGTTTAAAACGCTCCTTTTTCGGTCTTTCGACTCTTTTTCCTCTTGTTAATTTGTCCTCTAAATAATTTTCATTTATCTTGTTTTGGAGACTTAACATATAAACTTACTTAATACATAGAGACTTGCTTATAAAATGAGTGCAAAACTATTTTTGAAAAAAGTTTGCTAAAGGAAGTCTTCTCTCGGCTTGAACTCGCGCATGCGCATAACTTACAAAACCGTCGAGTCCATGACAAAAAAAAATGCGGACAACTTTGCATTCCACCATACATTCTACAATGTTTTCACATACCCGGGTGTAAATATCCGAGCGGAATTAGTACCCTCGCACGGCGCTTCGCGCCGGCTCGGGGAATAACGAACACATAAGCGTGGAAATTGACGGAAAGGCTATCAAGAGAGTTAACGAAACGAAATCCTTAGGCCTACAAATCGATGAGCACCTTACATGGGCACGGCATGTCGAAAATATTTCCAAAAAGATTGCATCAGCTATTGGAGATTTGGAGCTCTTAAACGGGTGCGCCAATTTATAGATACAAACACTGCCCTGAAAATTTATGGAGCATTAATACAACCGTATTTTGATTAATGTAGTTCAGCTTGGGATGGTTTAAATATCACGTTAAATGATAAATTGCAAAAATTGTAAAATAGGGCAGCGAGGGTCATCACCAAATCTCGATATGATGCTAGTTCCAGCGACCTTTTTAGTAAGCTGGGCTGGGATAATCTTTCAACACGCCGGAAAAAGCATAAAGCTATATTGATGTTTAAAACGATTAACGAATTAACTCCGCATTATCTTCATGAATTGTTTGAATCCCGCAGCACAGGATACAATTTGAGAAACTCTGAAAACACTTTATTGTTCCAAAACCGCGAACGAACTACGGTAAACGAAGTTTTAGTTATAACGGGGCGGTGCTGTGGAATGAGTTACCTCAAAATGTACGAGCAATATGCTCTCTTAGTCAATTCAAAAGAGAAATTGACAACCTATTTTCCATATGATACGGACTCCCGCACGGCAATCTTGTAAATCAGTAACATGTTGTAGTTTTTAATATTTGTAAAAGTCTAGCTAAGTGTAAATTGTCTCTGTATCAGTAAATTGTTATTGTAAAATGTTATTTTTATACCATACTGATTTTACCGTGTTTAAATAAAGTTTTTTGATTGATTGATTGACGTGGCTGGAGAATATCTAAAGATGACAAGAAATTTAGTGACAGTGCAGAACTGAAGGACACAGATCCTGAAGGACACAGACCTGATGTCATTTGTCTAAACAGAAGAAATTTTAGGGCCTTGGTGGGAAGTAGAACTTGGTGGAGAAAGACGAATGATATTTCTCAGCGAAATGCATCGTCATCAAGAGTTACTTTAGATAATGCATCACTAACAAGATTAAATCGCTACTTTGGCGAACTCTGCCACGATGATAGTTATGTCGAGCCGACGCTCTCAATTATTGGTGGTGAAGTAGATATTCCTAGCTTCACGGAACAGCAGGTATGGAATGCCTTGAAAAGAATAAAGAGGACAGCAACAGGTCCCGATTATATTCCCTATTGGGTTTGGAATGATCATGCGGAAATTCTAACCGAAGTTATAACTAACTCAACCCTTATATCATAAATTGGTATTTAAATTTTCTAAAGAATAGAAAGCAAAGAGTCGTTTGTAACGATTTTTGTGGAGAATGGATGGATGTTAATAAGGGTACAACACAGGGGAGCGTAAGTGGCCCCTACCTTTTTAATATTTTCCTGAATGATTTAGAGGTGGACATAGACGGCGAGAACGCTCTTTTTAAATATGCGGACGATTCAAATATAATATATCAACAGATACAGTTGGACAATTCCTGAGCTGGTCTGACGATAATTTTATGACTTGTAACCCTGGTAAATGTAAAGAGCTTATCATCCGGAAGAAGGGATATAATGATCAACTCGACAATGTTTATAATATACCCCAATGCAAGGAACTTCCCATTTTAGGCATTACTTTTCAAGACAATCTCAAGTTTACCAGTCATGTGCGAGGTAAATTGGTCAAAGCAAACAAATGCTTGTACGTTATACGAACACTCAGGGCAGAAGGCTATAGCCAATGTGAGATAGATTATCTATTTAAGACCTTAGTAATATCTACTATAACGTTTGGCCTGTCCGTTTACGGTTCTTCTCCAGCCGAACTCAGTACTCTACAACGGTTTCTTGACAGATGTTTTAAGCGAAAGTATATATCAGAACCTGTAAATATTAGATATCTTTTAGAAATACACGACAGAAATATATTTAAGGCTTCTGTAAATCAGAAGAGTGCCATAGTCGACTTGATACCAAGAAAAAAATCCACAAGCTACTCTCTGAGGACAGAGTTTAGTCAGTATCCAAGAGTGAACACGGATCGTTTTAAATTGTCGTTTGCAAATAGATTAATTTTTAACTATAACCTATTCATATGATGTAAACTTTACTAATGTATTCTTAATATTTACTTGTAACATAAGATATGTATTTTTATCTTTTGATCTAATAAAAAGACTTTTGAATTGAATTGAATTGAATTCATATGATGATATTTCAGTATTTGTTATTCCGTTTTCTAAAAAGTTCCAAGAACAACCAGAAACTGTTCAATACCCTACGGTGGCTCATTAGGGATACGCTTCTTCCGTAGAAAAAAATACTCGCTCCGTAGAACATAGCATGTTTTCCGTACAAATACAGTGTTGTTCCGTGGAAGTGTAGTATAATTCCGTAGAAATGTAGTATTTTTCTGTAGAAACGCAGTGTTTTTCCGTAGAAATTTGTTTATTTTCCGTAGAACGTGTTTGCATTTCCGTAGAAATGGGATACTTTTCCGTAGAAAATCATCACTGCGCGGTAGAAAAATACAGCTCTGCCGTAGAAAGTTAAAACTAATGCGCGCGCATGTGATTGTGTTGTCGTCCCCAGGCTCTCAGCTCATAACTTCTCTCGCTTTAATTCCCTTTAAAATATGGCGGCGGCTTGTGAGCAATGCTTTGCCGAGTTCGCTGGTCAAGTTCACATAAAGTTTTGTCCTTCTTGTGGCTTTCAAAAAAACGGTAAGACACCATTGCATGTTACATATAGATATATAATTGTTTTCAAAGTACTCTATGCTAAAAAATGCTTCACTTCCGGTCTTCCAGTTCCAAACCAAGAACTATTTAATACTGTCGACAAATATTATGTTTCGTCACGCTTAACGGCAAATTGGCCGTTAAGGGACCAATCGTTGAAATATCACTGCTGCAAAGATAATACTGCTACTGAAAAATTTCAATGGCGGCGATGGAATGCAGTAAAATAAAAATCAAGATCATCAAAATCATCTTGGCTTCCACTTTGTCGAGGTAGTGATCCTAGTAAAGATTAACAACGTTGCACGTGTCCGAAAGAGATTTTTTCATGTTGTATGATTTAAAAAAAGCCTTTACTGTCGTTCCAATTGAAGTGTTCCTAAAATATTGCATCAATTCATTACATAAGTTGATCAATACATTTGCTCAAAAATTGCTCAACTTCCTGTTTACTAGCATACTTGTTCCCAATTGGTCAATCAGTCACTGAAATGAGACGCCATTGGTCGATTCACACACACAGGAAGTTGATCAATTTTTCAACGAATGAATTGATAAACTTAGGCAATGAATTGATGCAATATTTTAGGAACACTTCAATTGGAACGACAGTAAAGATTCGCTTGTTTCAAAATTCCCTACCTATTCTATAATCTCCTCGTGGGTGGATTACGCAAAGAACAACTTTTGGAATAAAACACGAATGTGGCAAAGATAATACAGATAATACTGCTACTGCTGCTGAAATATCACTGCTGCCGGTATCAAATCCGGGAGCTGGGACTATGTGACAAGAACAATGCCCAATCAATAACGCCAAATTCCCAACCCCTGTGAACAGACTGTCAACTAAGCAAATACCAGGGGTGTCCCGTGGGTAGGCTTGGGTAAATTATGCTCGAAAATATGGCCATTATGCCCGAAGGCAGTGCTCGTTAAAACAACGTATTATGCTCGTGAAACAGCCTATTATGCTCGAATTATGCTCGAGGAAAATTCAATTTTAATAGGTACAAAAACTCAAAAAGTCGTACATTTTCCTCGTGGCATTCATTTTCCGCCATCTTTGTTTTACTAGTGCCCAGGATCCTGGCGGTCTAACCCGAACCAGTGAACTCTGGGCCTGGGGCCTCTGGGCAGTGGCCGTGGGCACTAGCCGAACTCCCTCTCTTCAGTCTCATTTCATTTTTTTATTTCTTTAGGACTCTAGCCCAAAAGCCAAAGCATTATTTTATTATTTTTGAAATCTTTGCTCGAAAACGGCCTATTATGCCGACTATGCTCGTAAGTGCCTATTATGCTCCTGGAGCCCTATTATGCTCGAAGCCTACCCGTGGGGAATGGTTATATAAATAGAATATAAATAAAAACATTTGGTTAAACACAGATTAGGATTCGTCACGCTTATTAACGGCAAATTGAGGCCTTGACTCCCCTCCCCACTCCTCCTTAGAGGCAAGGTCCGCGTTTAAGAAAAAAATAATTTTGAAGCCTAAATTTTGGCAACATTTGCCTTTGCAGCAGTGATATTTCAACGATTGGTCCCTTAGCGGCCAATTTGCCGTTAAGCGTGACGAAACATAATATTTGTCGACAGTATTAAATAGTTCTTGGTTTGGAACTGGAAGTGAAGCATTTTTTAGCATAGAGTACTTTGAAAACAATTATATATCTATATATAACATGCAATGGTGTCTTACCGTTTTTTTGAAAGCCACAAGAAGGACAAAACTTTATGTGAACTAGTTGACCAGCGAACTCGGCAAAGCATTGCTCACAAGCCGCCGCCATATTTTTGAGAAGTTATGAGCTGAGAGCCTGGGGACGACAACACAATCACATGCGCGCGCATTAGTTTTAACTTTCTACGGCAGAGCTGTATTTTTCTACCGCGCAGTGATGATTTTCTACCGCGCAGTGATGATTTTCTACGGAAAAGTATCCCATTTCTACGGAAATGATATACGGAAAATAAACAAATTTCTACGGAAAAACACTGCGTTTCTACAGAAAAATACTACATTTCTACGGAATTATACTACACTTCCACGGAACAACACTGCATTTGTACGGAAAACATGCTATGTTCTACGGAGCGAGTATCTTTTTCTACGGAAGAAGCGTGTCCCTAATGGGCCACCGTAATACCCTGTACAGTAGAAGCAGGAAGAAACACAACCGTCAAATGAACTCGCTGATAATGGAATGGATGACGACATTTCCGAGTTAGAAACGAACGGTAATTTAATGCTTCCGTTGGTGCCTACTAGTTAACTAGTGTTAAAGAATGTCATAATAGCATATGGCATTAGAGTTAAGTAGTGTTCGAGTTAAACCCGTGAAAAACGGGGGCTTAACTTGATGAACATATAAAGCTGCTTTCCCCATTCAAATTAAGCCCTGCATGAAAAGCAAGGGGTCTCGAAAACTCGATGACTCAAAGATTGCCCGCCTCAACTAACGCAACTAATCACAATGGATTCAATACACTACGCTGGACAATAACGTCTTGTCATTGGGCGAAGAAGATTTAAGCTAAGGGTTATAAGCTCCTACGCTTCATCTGTCTTCATTTTCATACTCAGTGATCCGTATATCATTTTCACATGTAAGCTTTCAAATCAAAAGGAAACTGCACTGGACACAATGTACTATATAGGTATGTTTCCTTTAAGACACAGGAAGATGCCGATATAGACTATGTCATTCCTTAGTGCAATGTACTGTTCTAGACTATACTCTATAGAAAGAAATATGGACATAATAAGTGATACATTTATTGTCTATTTGTAAAACATCGAAACTGTTGGGCTATTTAACAATTAGACAACGAGTCCGAGTTGTCTATGAGCGAATAGTCAACGAAGGCGAAGCCTGAGTCGACTATTCGCTCATAGACAACGAGGACGAGTTGTCTAATTGTTTTAGTATACACCTTGTATAGATATATTAATTTCGAGAAAATAATCCATACACCGTGTAATTTTTAAAATAATTTAATTCAGTTGTGTTATTTAACCACTCGTGAGCGGCAAGTAAAAGCAGATTTATTAATAAAATACGGTTTCTATTTCGTTTCTTGCCATTAAAAATCTTCATGCCATATTTTGTGGCCTTTTTAGTTTTCTCAGGGGTAGAATTTTCTATCAAACTCTCCAAAAATTCCTCCGAAACGTCTGCAAAACGAGAGTTTACTGCCATATTTTTTCAGGTTTGTTTTCATTTTTCCCAAACGTTGTCCATCACGAATGGTCAACGGTTGAGTAGCCAATCAGAATGTAGGATTTGTAATGGACAATGGTTGGGTGTATACTAAAATGGTTTAGTAGAAATTGTGAGGTGTCTATTGCTTTTCCTGCATTTTGATTGGTCCAAATTGAGCCTCTAAAAAGTGATAGTCACTCGCCCAGTGACTATCACTTTTTTTCAAAATGGCTTCTTCGCAAGCTGCCGAATTTAAAACAAAAATCGGGTTTTTGAGCCTGATTCAAAGTTTTAAATGAAAAAAACTGCCGCTAAATTCAAGGAGGATATATTTTTGACATTTTTAAAGGTAAGCGATAACAAATACACTATTTTTCTTCCATGAAAGGCAGCGTTTTCTCGCTGTTGAAATGAACATGTATATATAAAACTTTTTCCGTACGGCTCAACCACAAGTGTTTATTTTGAAAATTATTCGTTTTATCCTCATTTATATCGTTATATTCAGCAAAAACCTAACTGTGATATATATTTAAAACCATTCTACTTTGTATTTGAGCCCTTCCAAAGTATTTTCCTCACGAAATTGTTTGTTTTTGTTTCGCTTCGATATGTTTTTGACACTCGTCTTTTGCCGGCATGTTTTTAATAACCGGCCGCTGAGAAAAGCGCTGAATTTTGTCCTATAGCCTTTTCAACTGACCTCATAACTTTCTGTGTTTGTTTTTCTCTTTGAAATTTCTACTAAAACAATTAGTCGCCTCAGGCTCGGTGATTACAAGCCTATAGACACTTCGCCTTCGGCTCAGTGACTATAGCCAGGCTTGTAATCACCTCGCCTTCGGCGACTAATTGTTAAATAGAGTTCACCAACACATATCGACATTCGACAAAGTTTAGGTCCAGTACATTATCAGGTGTGAGTACTACGAGTTTTCTATCATCATCGAGGACACGTCAGTGAAGTGAACATCCGTAAGACAGAACTTTCCTATAAGATGTACAACTCATTCTAAGACTTAACACCACTCTATAACATTGACACCATTGTAAGATGTCATCTCTTCACACCTGCAGATATCTCTCTAAACTATAGTCAAGACATTCGAAAATGACACATCCCTGAAACGATTAAGGAAATCCCAAGCTTATAAGGAAAACATCGGTCCATATTTTCAGTAAGCTCACTGATGTCTAGAATGTCCAACGTTTGCAATCTAAAGAAAAAACAAGAATTTTTGAGCATTGATAGTTGCCTGGCAGATTAATGATGCCAGCATAGACGGAGGTTTTCCTCTACATATTTAGAAAATGTCCTCTGCTATTTCATTCCAAAACTAAAATGAAAATTCGTTCAGGAAACGCAGGAAGTATTGTCATGGGTATTTAAAATTACCAAAATTTACTTTCAGAGACACTTTAGCATCATCAAAGCATTGTAGTCGTTATTAACTGGAAAACATAGCATAGAACCACCCAGAATTTTTTGGAAATCACAAAGACCTGTATATGTGTTGCTTCTTTTGTATTACCTTGTCGGTTCCTGCGGATCCTCATTTCATTGGGAATTTGTGATCTTTGCTTTGTCTCTATTGCCTTGCATACAAACGTTCTACAATAAAAATATTGAACAAACATTCACAATTTCCACTATAATTTTCTTTTTCCTTTATTTTAACAATAAACGTTGGTAGAGCAAAAATTGTAACTTTCCATCACTCCATTCATGCAGATGTGCTCAATTTGACGGGAACTTTGTTTGCTCTTTTTTAAGGCTAAAGGGGAAGGTGCCACCATGGGTGCCACTGCGTCTCATATATAAATAAGCTCACTCTTCTGATCGCACTGGGAAAATGATGGGACACGCTCTAGACCTCTCATAGGTTATCCCGATTTAGTAATTATTACAATTCAGTCAAAGTGCTTAATCACACATGCGGTAAAAGACAACGCGTTGATCATAGCTTAACTCACATTCACTTGTATGGAACTTTGAACTTTAATAACAAATATCATACAATGCTTACCTCATGTGAACTTGGTCTGCCTGTGAATTACACTCAACCGTGCTTCCTTCATTAAAGGTAAATAGGTGGGTTACGATAGATTCACGTTGAAAAAGAATGATATAAACTTTAGGTGCGAAGAAGCAAAACAGAATGACATTGGCTAATAGAACAACACGGTAGGATTGTATAGCCTGCTGAATGATCTCACTTGAACTTCCACTTGCAACAATTAAGAACACAACAAAAAATACAACGATCACCACACATGATGCATACATTGCAAATGCAATGTATTTGGCTTCGTTAAAATTTCTAGGTATATTCCTAGCTTTAAAACCGTAGTAAGTGCAAATTATTATCAAGATAACGTTATACAGATGCGCTAGAAAGATCTGGGTCTTCGTTATGCTGCAAACAAGATGCACCTCTGTCGATGAGAAATAAACTAATTTCTCCTCGGGAAACTGTATGATAACCAAAGCAAGCAAGAGGATAATTTGGATACTGATGACAGGATGGATAAAATTATTTGTGGTAGTGGACGCGCGAATGAAGGTCGGTCTGTTATTCTGCGTGTTGGGTCAAAAATACGAACGACGCGGTTAGTTTTCATCGCGATTGGGACAAGCGATATTGTGAGAGGAAGACTGTCAAGAATAAATTGCGACAGACACTTGAGGCGCGATGGTCTACAGATACAAGCAATAGGGAACAGGAATGAAAAGAACAGTCCAGTTAGTAATAAATAGCACATCTCGCGGCCAGATGCTTTTATCAATGGATTGGAATTGAATCTGACGAATATACACAGAGTAGAAAGAAGACCAAGCATTCCCAGTGAAGAAAGTGCTAGAGGGGGAATAACCAGAAACTGTGAGATTCTTTTGTCCAAACTGTAGAAGATTTCCCATATTTTCATGCATCTTTCTGTTTGTTTATTTGCCAAATACCCCTGATCACATGCATAACAAGTTGTTTCGTTTGTAGCAATGGAACCTGCCCGACATTCCACGCATGTCCAACAACAAACTGGTTTATCAGGGATACGTTGTTTAATTTTGTTGTCTTTACATGGCTCAGAACACTGCGCTTTAACCGAGATCAAGCCAGAAATTGAGCTGGAATTCAGTTTCAATCGACCTTGCCAAAGGCCTATATTTATATTCTGCCATATACCTTTCTTCTTTCCAGGTATGACGTAATGAAATGTATATCCTCCATTCACCTCACCTTCACTATCTATATAAACTCTCCGTCCATCAACGCTCGGGAAGCTCGAATTACGGATAACCTCCAGTAATAATGCGCCAGATATTTTGTTGTTTTGCGCACCGTTGGACAAATTTGGGCATTTAGTTTTCAGTACTTGGTGAAGACCATGTGCAAAAACATATACAGCATCTATAACTCTATCACTAACGTAGTACGAATAACCTGGCGATAGCACATTTCCAAATGTCTGACTTGAATTGCATCTTTGCATGTTCTTGATATCATTTTGGAAAGTACAATTCATGATTTGTTCGTAGGAAAATTTAAACCAAGGTGACATGTTCATTTTCTCTACGCTCAAATTTTCCAGGTAGTTGTGATAGTCTTGTACGATATTGCTTATCAGTCTGGTATAAACAAACCCAGTTTTTACCTGGGGGATATCGTCTAAAAGCCAAGAGTGGCCCATGGTCTCTGAGCCGAACAACTGAATTTTATCAAAATATTTTATCATATTCGCCATTGTGTTGATAATTGGCATGATTGCTGGACCAGTGCAAAACAGCACGATGACGTCAGCGCTAGTAAGATTTGCCAGTTGACCAATTTTTTCACGATAAATAGCTTCGTTGTAAATCAGTGGCAATTTTATTTCACTGGCAAAACATATTCCTAAATTTAAACGTATAAACCTAAATATCAATTAATATGTTCCAGTTTATTCATGTTGAGAAAATGGGTTTTGTTTAAAATGTGATCAACTACACAACAATCCTCAATATCAGTAACAACTAGTCCAAATAAATCGTTTATGCCAAAGTAGTGTTGAATTATAGAATTACTATAACTCATCAGTCTTAAACATGCAAACGAGGCAGTGAATCACAGAGAAGTTGCTTCACAAGGCACAAGACCTTGCGTGGCGGAGGTTGTATCTCCGTGGTAATCTCCGATGTAGCCTGCGTAACAACCTGTTTTTCAGGGGAAGATTTGCGGGTAGGAGAGCGTGCGGGCGAAACTCCCTGGGCCTTTTTTAACTAATGTACTGGAGGGGCAAAAGCCCCCCCAGCCCCCATGTTGGCCCCCCCAGTAAGCTATGTTGGCCCCCCCAGTGAAGGTCCCTTTTGTCCAAAGTATAAGCAAAAAGGGGGGGAAAACGAGTTTAGAGGACAGTTATGGTATTCTCACAACAAAACTGGCTCCGTTTAGATGGGACATATCAAAAATTGTCTCTGAAAATGCAGGAAATCAAGACACAGAGACTCAAGAATACAAAAATTTTCTGGGGGAGCAACCCCACTTCCCCAGACCCCCTTCACCTTCCCACACCTGTAATACACCACCTACTTGTTACGTCCCCTTTCGATGATGGCCCCTCCACCAACGATTTCTTAAAAAAGGCCCTGAAAACTCCCTCCCCCCCAAAACGGCCGCTACGGATCGCGAGGCTATTTCCGTTGGGATAATGGTACCCATTAACCTAAATTAAGCTTAGAAACCTTCAGCCCGTTCAGGTAAGGGTAATAATTATTTTGGATATTCACACCTGAGTAACGATGGAGAAACTATGGAGAAATTCAGACACTAGCTCAATGCACTGCTGGCATGGAATTCCGTCTAACACTGTTTGAAATATCTTGCTGAATAAGGCCATTCAAGTATTCATGCATTTAGTTCTTTTACAAAGCCTGGAAAAACAAGACAAACTTCTGTGCATTTCTCATTTTTATCCAAATTTAACCGACATTTGATCGATTTGTCCTTGACCTATCGCCATCAGCTTCACAAACGTTCAAACTAAACTGTTCGATAGATTTTAATTATTTTTGTGACACGCAAACAAACAGAGCATCCCGAAGTGAAAACATGGTGACCTGTTTCTGGCGGATGTAATTGCAAATAATGCAGTAAGAAAAATATCAGGAATATCCTTGTTACCAATAATAAAACCACTGCCACTGGAAAATGACGAATTTATCTAACGTGCGAGTTACGAGTGTGCAAGTTGCTCGTTTGCCAGTGTGATTTCAAAACGGTATGCTGGTCACGTGATGAATGTTTTCCATGTGAATCTCTCAAGGATTGTCACTTTTGATTGTAATGTCTTTTTATGTCTTTTTAGTATTTTGATATATGCAGGTACTGTACATACATTACAACCCAACATAAATATATAAACTTACCGCGTTTCTTAGCTTCACTCTTCAACAGTTTCATCCCATATATACCATACGAATCATCAGTGTACAGCGTTTACATAAGTCCAGTTAAAATATTGAAGAAACTCGACCATGGCTTTAGCTTGAGATAGATCTGATGGAATAGTGCGAGAAAAATATTCAAACTGTCTTTTATCGTTTAATTCATAACTTGACGCACTATAACTAATGACTGGAATTTCAAAAACACCTAAAACCTAAAAACAACAATTTTTATTAAAACATGAAAACGTCTGAATTAAATAGTGCAAGTTTGAAGTGAGATGTGGTCGAAAGACAAATAAGTTTTCATTGATTTTTGACAATACAAATCAGGGAATAACCACGGCTTACCTTGGATATGTAAACAGATTCATAACTCAAAGCAGGTCCAATTAGTCCAACAATTGGATATTGACTTAGATTTCCTATATGTTCACCCAAAACAAAATTCTTAAGTGTGTATTCCAGTGCAGAAACGCGACTCAGGCAGGTATCAAATGCTTTCATTCCAAGAGTAATGTTTGGCAAGATGGCGTCGTCTGAGTTGATGCGTTCCACAGCGAATTGCATGGCTAATAATGATCTTAGACCATCCGAAGAAATTCTGTCTTGACATTTGCCTTTATCGTTAATCTCAGTCAGGACAAATAGTCCGCCAAGGGTAAGGTTGCCAGGGTTATCTACATGAATGAGGGGGGTTCCAGTAGCCACATGAATAACGCGAGATGATATAAGTGACAAGAAAAAATATATACACGGTTCTGGATATTTGTTACCAAGCATCATGTCAGCAATCTAAAAATCAACAAATTCAGTATAGACTATAGTTTATATGCCGCAACCAACACACAATGCAATAATGATCTGCTTGCGTATATAAACAGCCAATAAGTTAACGTATTTCCGTAACGGCCAATAACGCGGTATTATCGCTCAAAACCTTATTAACGCCCAAAAGCTCTCACACAAGAAACGATAGTCAATACAATCTAGAATTCAAACATACGCACGTCGTTATAACTGTCGACTGTTATACCAGGCATTTATATAGACGTTAATATACTAGCGTAGTTTAGCGTTTTGTTGTTTATGCATCACAACTTTTTGAGAACTTGTGCATATGCAGGCAATAAAGATTAATTAATTTTGTTATGTATTGTTACAAGCATTTGTTGATATTTAATTATTTATACTATTTTTGAATTACTCTACTTTTCTAAATATAAATAAAAACTTCTTGTTTGTCGGAGGTCTAAACTCACTCATCGGAGGAAAACCTGAAAGAGCCGGCAACAGTTAATATAATAGGAAAATTTATGGTTATCATTACCATGCAATATTAGGAGTAGTGGAGAATATGCACAAAACCAAAATTTTACTTAATAATTGATACATAAAGCAACATAAAATATGGACAGCTGACCAACCAAAAGCAAAAGGTCGTCAATCATAAAGATATTTACGAAGGATTCATGAATCATCAATTGCCTTTTTCTAGTGTACCACATCAAAGATGAAAGCTATGTCCATTATTGCATTAAGCTCTGTTTTGCCTGTTATTCTTATATATATAAGTTAAGAAGTCGAGTGTTTACTTTCCCATAACCCATACGATTTTGGACATTTTGGTATAATAGGTGATGCATAATTTAACACTGCTAAAATGCAGCCGTCCTTATTGTAAGTTTTAATTTATTGTGTAAAATAAGATCTTGACTCTTTATAATAATGAATATTTAACGATAACAAGTATAAGTAATACAAGATGTTGTTAAGTTCTGTTCTCAACTCTGCACGCTACACTCTAAACATGTGCTCACACGTCACGCGTGGTTCGCGCGAGATAGTTGTTGATCTACCTTGCCTCCCGGGGGAGGGGGTTTATTGGCATTCTTCTCACAAATTGATACATGATGATGACCACCACACTTTTGGCATTTATACTGAAAGTCACAATGTTTTATAATATGATCAGATCTCATAGCTGATTATTTTCTCAAAGCGATTATTTTCTTAAAAAAGCGAGGAAGTCTGGTCTTGTGGAGGATTGGTCGTGTCCTCCCACAGGGAATGTTGACAGGGTGGGTTTGGCTAAGCCCCAAACTAACCCTTCCATCATAGCTGTGCTCCGTGATCAGACATGAGTCATACGGTGGCAGCCAGAGTCGCCTTTAATAAGCCTTCGACTCGATCAAGTCGAGCTGCTTCCTTCGTAATTCAGCTCAGCTCTCAGCTGCAACTAGTATAAGGATGATTAGCACACCCCCACTTACTTACTTACTTACTTACTTACTTACTTACTTACTTACTTACTTACTTACTTACTTACTTACTTACTTACCTGAAGATAACTGGAAGAAAAACTTTAGAATGTCAAGGCAGCAGTTTGAGCAATTAGTGAATGAACTATAATAAACCCACGGATTGCACCCAATCCTAAATCTCCCAACCACCGTGCTATTTCATCAATGAAAAAAGTTGGTATTACTCTCTACTATTTGAAAGACACTGGTTCGCTATCGATGACTGCTAATACCTTTGGCATTAGTATTTGTACAGTGTCTACAATTATAAGGGAAGTGTGCTCAGCTATAACCTATAAACTGGGCCCAAAATATGTCAGGTTACCCCAAGCAGAGGAAGAAATGAGGCAAGCAAAAGGCATCTGAATTTGTGTCAAAGTATGGAATGCAATTCAGTGGCGCCGTGCCTGGGTGGCCAGGGGGGCATGCCCCCCCCTATCGTTGAGACCCGTTGGAAAATTGGAAATTTGTTATGTTGTCGGAATCTTCGTGGTCAAGCATACCTGCATATACGAGCGGGAATTTTACTTCTCTTCGTTGTTTGACAATGCGAAACATGTTTGAATAGAAAATATATAGATGAAATATCGGAAATCGGACTCCCAATATAAGTTTATAGAATAGTCAATATTTAAGAGTTATATGCTCATATACGATTCCACACAGATAACATTAGCATGGATTGCCGGGCTTTGCGCCTTTACGGCTAGCCCCCCTGTCTTTGCTCGCACTAGGCAATAACAAACAACACGTTTGTAAACACTGACAGGCGATGCGCTGACGTGAATGTTATATTTATTTATTTATTTATTTATTTATTTGGCTTCGCTTCTTACAAAAAGAAAGCTGGGACACCACAACAGCTTAACGCCAATTACAGTGGGCCCTTTAGTTAAAGTAAAAAGTCAAATTAATGAAAATATGAAACAGTCAGAATAACTAATAACAGCAGGTTAATGATTGGATGAGACTTCTGCTTGCGTAGCATTTGAGGCAAACAGTTTTCCAAGTTCGTGGATCATCAAGAGTGTAGCTGGATCGTAAGGCAATAGAATAATAGTTCAAAAGTGCTTTTTTAAATTGAGTAATAGATAAGTTATCAAGCCTTAAATGTTCAGGGAGGGAGTTCCAAGTTCTAGTTGTTCTAAGAAAAAATGAGCGATGATAAGTAGTTGTTTTGCATTTACGTTGACGGAATGAGATTGCGTTGAGATTTGTAGATGATCTAGTTACCCTGACAGGAATGATACGTTCAGGTAAAGTACTTTTAGAAATGACTACAATGCCAGTAATGGCCTTGAAGAAGAAGAGTAAGTCAAGGTATTCATGCCAATATGAGACGGGAAGTAGTTCTGTGGAAATGAGTCGGTCATGATATGCAATGCCATTATGCCAAATCATCCAAAACGTCGGAAAGTTGAATGTCTCCTTTGTCAGACAACATTTGGAGACACAGGAGCCCCAACTCTGACCTATGGCTAAAAAATGTAAAATAATCAAATTATTGAACTTACTTGAAGTACGGTGGCCCAGACACGACGACATAAAATATACTTATGTATTTCCATGTTTCCGTATTTTCATGTTTTCATGTTTTATATTTCCGTATTTTCATATTTCCGTATTTTTGTGTTTCTGTATTTTCGTGTTTTCATATTTTCGTGTTTCTGTTCTGTCGTACTGTTCAACATACAGGAGAGCCATAGGCATGTCATTTTTTTACAATATTGCTTTGAATATAGTTATTTCGATAATGTTTTACAGGTATTGCCCCAAATGAGGTTACCATAAATTAGATATGGATAGACTAAAGCATAATAAATCAGTTTTAAGGAATTCAGATTTGTAAAATGTCGAATTCTGGAAATAATGGCAGCACATTTGATCATTTTCTTTGCTATTAAATGTAAGTGATCACACCACGTTAAAAATTCATCAATGACGATTCCTAAAAATGTGGTATTTTTTACTTGTTTTATATTCTCAATATTTATAGAAATTCCTATATCGTGGCTAGGTTTTTATTTTTCGATTTAAAAAGGACAAACTTGGTTTTTGTAGTATTTATTGAAAGTTTATTGACACTTAGCCAATCTGTAATTTTGTTCATTTCAATTTGAATAATTTCATTTAAAGTTTCTAGACAAGAGTGACTATAAATATGTTTTTGTCATCTGCGAATAATATAATTGAAATCAGTTCACTGCAATTTTCGATATCATTCATATATAAAATAAATAATAAAGGACCTAATACTGATCCTTGAGGAACCCCACTTATGATAGTCTTTTCTTCAGACTCTGCACCATTATATTTTACAATTTGTTTTCTATTGTTTAAATAATTTTCGAACCACTTTTTGGCTACTCACCTTATGCCATAATGTTTGCTTATCAGAATCTTGTGATTAATTGTGTCAAAAGCCTTAGATAAGTCAAGAAAAATTCCAACTGTAAACTTTCCTTTGTCATTTGCTTTCGTTATTTTATCAGCAAAGTCCAGTATTGCAAGTTCTGTAGATCTATTTTTTCTGAAACCATATTGATGTTTTGATAATATATTGTTCTTATCTATAAATTTTGTTAGTCTTTTAATTGTAAGTTTTTCTAGTAACTTAGAGAAACAACTAAGCACATATATTGGTCTATAGTTTTCAAAATTATTTTCTTCATTTCCCTTAAAAATAGGAGTAACTAGCTGGATTCCGTCTCGATACAACCTACACGCATAAACAACATAAGATTTTGAGTGAAGCAGAAAAGCCGGAATTAACGACTAGAACTGATTTCGTAAACAAGTACTCGTCGGTACTTCAAACAACTTCGTATATTCACGGGGACAGACACAACGCCAGAGGTTTGCGTCGGTGTAGTTAAACCATCAAAGCTATATGCAAGCACCCAAATCAACATGCAGCAGACTTTGTTATGCTTCATGACCTAGTTGAGCTACAAACGACACTAAAAGATAAACCAATTGACTGCATTCGTGTTGATGGGGCTACGGATGAGGGCCCATCGCACAATGAAGTTCAATTTGTGTGGACTGAACACCATTTAAAAAATGGGAAGCTAAGCATCATTGTTACTTCTAGATTCAGTTAGTTACTTAAATCGGGTTGAACTTCAGAACGGCTGCCTCGCCCAAGGTCACTAAAATCTTTATATACCTTCCACCATACATGGATCAAAGCAAAGCGATAACGGGATTGACGAGGAGAAACTAAGACGAAATCGTGGCAGCCACAGATGTATACATAAGTTCAGTATCTGGAAGCCAATGTGCAGGTAATCCTATAAAACTTGTTAAAGGTGCAAGCGATACAGTGTCTGAAATTTATTGTCGACGAAGAGAAAATCTCAACACATTTTTGGAAGGTGCAAAGAAGAACAAGCTGCTGCTTCAAAGGAATTACCCAGACAAATTTAACTACTTCAGGAAAATATGGACAATTAGAAACAACCACTTTGCCAAAAACGTTCCTGATGACTATATTTTTATAGTCCAAGTGGGGAGGAGGATAACCAGGAAAATATGTACTGTATTTGTCAAGAGCCCGAGGACGAGAGGTACAAGAATGACAAAATATAAGCAGTGTTACAATATAGTTTAGGTATACATAAACACTACAGTACATACAATAATGTATGTATGGCATGGCAATATGCTGTCGAACATACTCATCTTAAACTTTTCAACTCTTTTAGCTTGATGATTTGCTGCGATGGTTGCGATAACTGGTTCCATGATGAATGTGTAAATATTACTGAAGAAGAAGCTGAACTTTTGCCGAAATTCTTTTGTTGTTTTTGTTCATCATACTAAGGTTAAAAATTTTGTTGCTTCTAAGACTAAAACGTTTTTAGGCATTTTTATATGTTGTTTCTTGACACGACGTGAAATTGAAATTTGTGAATTAGCTCACTGCCACAGAGTTCCTATTGACGAGTTAAATAAGGGCGCTTGTAAAATCGTCTGCCGTTTCTAAGAGTGCTAGTACTAAGGCTAAGCTGCGAGAGAGTTAATTTCTTGCCAATAAGAATTTCAATTTAACGTGATGTCCTGAAATTTCGCTGCCTTCATCAATGCTCAGTCAGAACGTTCCACTGAAGAAAACATGTTTGTTAATTTAAAAAGTTTGTTTATTGACTACTAACAAGGTTTAAATAAATGCCTTGAATAACTTTATTGAGCTATTCAATAGACTCTTTCGATAATTACGTCATTTGGCCTGGGAGCCTCACTCCCACGAACAGTGGGCCAATCACGTTTCGTCTTGATGCACGAAAGCGAGGATCCCAGGCCAAATAGGCGGATGTGACGTAATTATCGAAAGAGTCTATTTGATTTTAAGCCTCTGACTACTGTGATTAATCTGCATGCAACATATATAAAAATACCGAATGCTAACCGAATTTCAGACATTATATCGGCCTTGATGACCAAGTTTTGAAAATGGTATTAGATCTATGGTATGCATATGACATATTCGCAGGACCCAGGATCCGGGGGGAAATATGTTACCCTGCTGTTGGGACCCCCGGGTAAATGACAAACTTTATTCCTAATATGCTTTACATTCCCCGACATTTCCCGGGGTTCGCCCGGGGTCCCCCCCCCTCGGGGAAGAAGGCGATGATGTGTGCATTATCTATCTTGAAAACTTGTAAAATTTGAAAAAAATCTGAAAAACTTTCCACTAACCTTGTAAGTATAAGATTTCCCCGGAAACTTAGTATTTCAAGTGGATATAGGCTTCCAAATTAAAGTTGAAGAATGTGCAAAAGAAATGCATTCCTCGAGGCATGTTTTTCCCGTTTCTTCCGTACCAAAGCGTTTTTATATATCCATTTTTTGTTAAAATGCTCTGGTCCTACCCCATTTGTAAAAATTGTGAACGACGTAAAAATCATCCAGATATACTCTTTAAAATCGCTGTTTTATTGCCAAAATTTGGGGTTTTCCTATCTACTTCTTGATTAAAAATTTTCATGACACTTGCCAGAGGCTCACGCATGCGCATTGTAAAAGTGGGGACAGGATCCCGCGAGAGTTCCATATCTGTATATCATTAATCTGTACATGTGACGCGATGTCCAGCGATAGCCCACGCGATGTCCACGTGGGCTATCGTTCACCCATGACACCCATGACACCCATGAAACATAGGCACAGGCCAGGATAGCTTCCAAGATAGCTTTCGGATAGCTTTCCTTTTTCCCCGGCGGTAATAAATAGAGGAGCGGAATTAGTACGCTCGCCCCGGGCTATCGCCCGGAACGGCGCTTCGCGCCGTTGGCTCGGGGATTATCGAGTATAAACAATTTAACAATATTGTTAAGCTAAGGTGCAGCACAACTTTTGTTCAGGTTAAGCATTCAGAACAAGTTGTTGATTTTCCCTAATTCCATTGGTACCTAATTCCATTGGTATGCATTGTAAGCTCAATTTTATTTTATTTTATTTTATTTTATTTTATTTTATTTTATTTTATTTTATTTTCTTTATTTTATTTTATTTTATTTTATTTTATTTTATTTTTATTTTATTTTATTTTATTTTATTTTATTTTATTTTATTTTATTTTATTTTATTTTATTTTATTTTATTTTATTTTTTTATTTTATTTTTATTTTATTTTATTTTATTTTATTTTATTTTATTTATTTTATTTTATTTTATTTTATTTTATTTTATTTTATTTTATTTTATTTTATTTTATTTTATTTTATTTTATTTTATTTTATTTTATTTTATTTTATTTTATTTTATTTTATTTTATTTTATTTTATTTTATTTTATTTTATTTTATTTTATTTTATTTTATTTTATTTTTATTTTATTTTATTTTATTTTATTTTATTTTATTTTATTTTATTTTATTTTATTTTATTTTATTTTATTTTATTTTATTTTATTTTATTTTATTTTATTTTATTTTATTTTATTTTATTTTATTTTATTTACCACTCTGAGGTGGACGGAAAGCCTTAATAGGTTTTGCAACCCAATTGACAAAGGTTCCGAGGGTTAGTCTAAGGGTTAGTTTTTAGCGATGGAGGAAAACCAGAGTACCCAGAGAAAAACCCTCGAAGCACAGGAGAGAACCAACCAATCTCTACTCACACGACTACACGAGTTTATCAAGCACAGGGACGTTATCCAACCTGAGTAAATGCGTGCCCTCGACCTGCTGTATTTTACGATCTTTGAAACAAAATAATTTCTTTGGCAAATTGTGTTATCGACAATTGTCTATTTTTACTTCGGACCATTCATGAACTTTAGACGAGAAATAGGCCGGTTTACATTTCACCGTTTGTGGATACTATAAGTTAATATACTTACAGGATCTACAGACACCACAAATTAAGGTTTTCCTGATTGAAAATTTGTTGCGAAATGATGCGTACGTTTTGAACCTATGACTGTTTCAGACCATTTAGAATACATTTCCCCTTGCGAGTAAGACCGTAAGGTGTTATGTTGAGTAAAAGACTAAAAAGCTGGAAAATATGAGAATGATGAATAATGCGATAGTTTATGAAAAGCATTGACCCTATTGTTAACCAGATACTTTCTAAGTATAATCCTATGACGTTAGCTAGAGTATCCTGTTGGCGAATATCTTGTAAAGGGTTTGGGCGTGATTTGGGTGTTGTGATTCAGTAATTTGTATTGTGGTTCTGTAAATATCCCCATTCATGCAGTGCTCAATAATTTTTGTACTTGATTATTGTCATTAAACTCACTCTCTCATTTCTAGATATTGAGTAGCTGCACAAAATCTCGTTATGGCTGCACGAGGTCGCAATACTCCACGTGGCTGGAGAATATCTAAAGATGACAAGAAATTTAGTGACAGTGCAGAACTGAAGGACATGCACAGACCCTGCTTCATATGATGATATTTCAGTATTTGTTATTCCGTTTTCTAAAAAGTTCCAAGAACAACCAGAAACTGTTCAATACCCTGTACAGTCGAAGCAGGAAGAAACACAACCGTCACATGAACTCGCTGATAATGGAATGGATGACGACATTTCCAAGTTAGAAACGAACGGTAATTTAATGCTTCCATTGGTGCCTACTAGTTAACTGGTGTTAAATAATGTCATAATAGCATATGGCATTGGAGTTAAGTAGTGTTCGAGTTAAACCCCTGACAAACGGGGGCTTAACTTGATGAACATATAAAGCTGCTTTCCCCATTCAAATTAAGCCCTGCATGAAAAGAAAGGGGTCTCGAAAACTCCAAGATTGTCCACCTCAACTAATGCAACTAATCACAATGGATTCAATACACTACGCTGGACGATAACGTCTTGTCACTGCGCTTCATCTGTCTTCATTTTCATACTCAGTGATCCGTATATCATTTTCACATGTAAGCTTTCAAATCAATTTGAAAAGGGAACTGCACTGGATTACTATATGGGTATGTTTCCTTTAAGACACAGGAAGATGCCGATATAGACTATGTCATTCCTTAGTGCAATGTACTGTTCTAGACTATACTCTATAGAAAGAAATATGGACATAAAATACATTTATTGTCTATTTGTAAAACATCGAAACTGTTGGGCTATAATGGTATATAATTTTCCTGTTACGAAAGTTTAGGTTGTAGCCAAGCATAATGAAAATACAATAAGGGAATTTTGTATATAAGCTATAAAGTTATTGATAATGTGGCCATTCTATTTTGAACTTTTGTTTCGCGAGTTGTCGTTTCAGTTTACAAAAGTATTTCTAGGTAAATCACAGTTACTAGAATGAATGGTTTGGATACTCGATGGAAACCAGGGTTTCCAAACACGCGAGAACAATTGAATTCACGAGGCTGTTCACCAAGCGATTTTTATAATTGTTTTCGAGAGTTTGTAAAACACGAAAGGCAATGAAAACACGAGGCCGGTACGGCCGAGTGGTTTTTGTTGTCTTGAGTGTTTTACAAACTCGAGAGAACAATTATGAAAATCGCGCGATGCTGATCGAGTAATTCAATTGTTCTCAAGTGTTTGGAAACCCTGGTAAAACACGAGTCACGAGTTTATGAAATAACTTCTCAGTTGACAATAGTCTATTGTTGTAGAATTCCCTAATTAGATGGCGTGCTATTATACAGGGTGAGTCAGAAAAAAGTGATGCCTTTGAAATTAAATACAATAGGGTACAATAGATTCTTTGAAAGAAAATGCAAATATGAAGTTCAATTTCAAAAGGTTCACTATTGTATTAAATTTCAAAGGCATCACTTTTTTCTGACTCACCCTGTATAACAGGGTGTGTTGCTCAAATTATTAGCATATACGTTAGTTCACAAGCGAAGGTGAATATGAATTCGGGAAGCAAAGATGGCCGTTCATTTCGAAAAGCTAGGACATTAACAGAAGAGACAGAAGCTATTCAGACCGCTATTCCTTGTTCTACCCGATACAAGAACAAGTGGGCTGTCGATGTGTAGTATTACAGAGAAACGAAAAGCAAGACAAGCGACGATGTTGATGACAATGTGCAAACTGTTGACACGCCTTTTGAAGAAATGAATGGCGAATGCATGGCATACTGGCTTGGGAAATTTGTTCAGGAGGTTGTTAGGAAAGATGGAGAGAGATATCCACCACGTAGCCTATATCGTTTAGTGGCCGCTTTGAAGAGGCATCTTGACGAAAAAATGGCTCATTAGCGTTAAACCCTTTGGATAAGTCGGATTGACGATGTGCATGTCGTTAATACGATTCATTTTGCGTGATTAAAATTTGCAAACCTAACTTAATTGGTTTCTGTGTTGAGTTTTGCATTTATAATTTAGAATTGTGGTAATAATACAGTTTTCTTTGTTTGGACTGTTTTTATAATTTAGAAATGTTGTAATGCACGCTTTTCATTGTCTAAAGCGTTTATTATCTAACTTCCTAATTGTTAATTCAATTTTTAGTTTATTACCGGGGTTTCGCAACTCACGCACGTGACGAAATACGTGTTTTTGATTCGTGTATTTGCTCATTAATTATTCACGAATTTGAGAAGTTTATTTATTACATTTTCCTCGTCACGCGAGTATTGTATTTCCAACTAACCAATAATGTTCTGGCTTAGCTGTTATTTGGGCAAAATACAATACGCACGTGACAAGGAAGGACCACATTTTTGCATAAACCTGAATCAACACAGATAATGAGTTTTATTTCCTTTCATCGAGTTTCCAAACTTGGTATTATATTAACTATGGATAAATAGAGTTCACCAACACATATCGACATTCGACAAAGTTTAGGTCCGGTACAATATCAGGTGTGAGTATTACGACTTTTCTATCATCATCGAGGACACGTCGGTGAAGTGAACATCCGTAAGACATAACTTTCCTAAGATGTACAACTCATTCTAAGACTTAACACCACTCTATAACATTAACACCTTTGTAAGATGTCATCTCTTCACACCTGCAGATATCTCTCTAAACTATAGTCAAGACATTTCGAAAATGACACATCCCTGAAACGAATTAAGGAAATCCCAAGCTTATAAGCAAAACATCGGTCCATATTTTCAGTAAGCTCACTGATGTCTAGAATGTCCAACGTTTGCAATCTAAAGAAAAAACAAGAAATATTTTGAGCATTGAAAGTTGCCAGGCAGATTAATGATGCCAGCATAGATGGAGGTTTTCCCCTAGATTTTTATAAAATGAAAATGTCCTCTGCTATTTCATTTCAAACAAAAATTAAAGTTCGTTCAGGAAACGCAGGAAGTATTGGCATGGGTATTTAAAATTACCAAAATTTACTTTCAGAGAAACTTTACCATCATCAAAGCATTGTAGTCAAAGCATAGTGCTGTTTCTTTTGTATTACCTTGTCGGTTCCTGCGGATCCTCATCTCATTGGGAATTTGTGATCTTTGCTTTGTCTGTGTTGCCTTGCATACAGACGTTCTACAATAAAAATATTGAACAAACACACAATTTCCACTATAATTTTTCTTTCCTTTATTTTAACAATAAACGTTGGTAGAGCAAAAATTGTAACTTTACATCACTCCATTCATGCAGATGTACTCAATTTGACGGGAACTTTGTTTGCTCTTTTCGAAGGGAGCCGAAGGGTTTGCCACCACGGGAACCATAAGTTCACTGATCTCACTGGGAAAATGATGAGATACGCTCTAGAATTCTCATAGGTTATCTCGATTTAGTAATTATTACAATCCAGTCAAAGTGCTTAATCACACATGCGGTAAAAAACAACGTGTTGATCGTAGCTTAACTCACATTCACTTGTATGGAACATTTCATAACAAATATCATACAATGCTTACCTCACGTGAACTTGATCTGCCTGTGAATTACACTCAACCGTGCCTCCTTCATTAAAGGTAAATAGGTGGGTTTTGATAGATTCACGTTGAAAAAGAATGATATACACTTTAGGTGCGAAAAAGCAAAATAGAATGACATTGGCTAATAGAACAACACGGTAGGATTGTATAGCCTGCTGAATGATCTCATTTGAGCTTCCATTTGCAGTAATCACGAACACAACAAAAAATACAATGATCACCACACATGATGCATACATTGCAAATGCAATGCATTTGGCTTCGTTAAAATTACTAGGTATATTCCTAGCTTTAAAACCGTAGTAAGTGCAAATTATTATCAAGACAACGTTATACAGATGCGCTAGGATGATCTGGGTCTTCGTTATGCTGCAAACAAGATGCACCTCCGTCGATGAGAAATAAACTAATTTCTCCTTGGGAAACTGTATGATAACCAAAGCAAGCAGGAGGATAATTTGGATACTGATCAACAGGATGGATAAAATTATTTGTGGTAGTGGACGCGCGAATGAAGGCCGGTCTGTTATTCTGCGTGTTGGGTCAAAAATACGAACGACGCGGTTAGTTTTCATCGCGATTGGGACAAGCGATATTGTGAGAGGAAGACTGTCAAGAATAAATTGCGACAGACACTTGAGGCGCGATGGTCTACAGATACAAGCAATAGGGAATTGGAATGAAAAGAACAGTCCAGTTAGTAGTAAACAGCATAGTTCGCGGCCAGATGCTTTTATCAATGGATTGGAATTGAATCTGCCGAATATACACAGAGTGAAAAGAAGACCAAGCATTCCCAGTGAAGAAAGTGCTAGAGGGGGAATAACCAGCAACTTTGAGATTCTTTTGTCCAAACTATAGAAGATTTCCTGAATTTTCATGCATCTTCCTGTTTGTTTATTTGCCAAATACCCCTGAGCACACGCATAACAAGTTGTTTCGTTTATAGCAATGGAACCTGCCCGACATTCCACGCATGTCCAACAACAAACTGGTTTTTCAGGGATACGCTGTTTAATTTTGTTGTCTTTACATGGCTCAGAACACTGCGCTTTAACCGAGATCAAGCCAGAAATTGAGCTGGAATCCAGTTTCAATCGACCTTGCCAATGGCCTATATTTATATTCTGCCATATACCTTTCTTCTTTCCAGGTATGACGTAATGAAATGTATATCCTCCATTCACCTCACCTTCACTATCTATATAAACTCTCCGTCCATCAACGCTCGGGAAGCTCGAATTACGGATAACCTCCAGTAATAATGCGCCAGATATTTTGTTGTTTTGCGCACAGTTGGACAAATTTGGGCATTTAGTTTTCAGTACTTGGTGAAGACCATGTGCAAAAACATATACAGCATCTATAATTTTATCACTAACGTGGTACGAATAACCTGACGATAACACTTTTCCAACTGTTTGACTTGAATTGCATCTTTGCATGTTCTTGATATCATTTTGGAAAGTACAATTCATGATTTGTTCGTAAGAAAGTTTAAACCAAGATATGTTCATTTTCTTGACGCTCAAATTTTCCAGGTAGTTGTGATAATCTTGTACGACATTGCTTATCAGTCTGGTATAAACAAACCCAGTTTTTACCTGGGGGATATCGTCTAAAAGCCAAGAGCTGCCCATGGCCTCTGAGCCGAACAACTGAATTTTATCAAAATATTTTATCATATTCGCCATTGTGTTGATAATTGGCATGATTGCTTCACTAGCGCAAAACAGCACGATGACGTCAGCGCCAGTAAGATTTGCCAGTTGACCAATATTTTCACGATACATAGCTTTGTTGTAAATCATTGGCAATTTTATTTCACTGGCAAAACATATTCCTAAATCATATTTAAACGTATCAACCTAATTTATTCATGTTGAGAAAATGGGTTTCGTTTAAAATGTGATTAACTACACAACAATCTTCAATACCAGTAACAACTAGTGCAAATAAATCGTTTATTCCATAGTAGTCTTTCACTGCTAAGTATGTTCTGTTGAATTATAGAATCACTACAACTGATCAGTCTTAAACATGCAAACGAGAAGTTGCTTCGCAAGGCACAAGACCTTGCGGATTGGAGGTTAGTAGATGTGACCCCCCATATAGCAAAATTTTCCCGCCATATGACGTCAGCATTTTGAGGATCCCGCCATATGACGTCATTTGCGTAGATACGCGTATCTACACATCTACATGTGGATATGCGTAGATACATGTAGATGCATACGGATATGCGTAGATACGCGTAGATACATGTAGATGCATACGGATATGCGTAGATACGCGTATCTACACATATCTACATGTGGTATGCGTAGATACGCGTAGATCAGTGGCGTGGTGGCTCCAAACTTTCAAGGGGGGCCAGTGTTAAATTTGGCGCCCCCAAAAGTTATTTCGATGCTGGCGCCCCCACCCCACCCCCCCCCCCCCACCAGTTCCCTATTTAGTATCGCCCGAATTTGAAGTGCAAAACAGCGATGTTAGTTGCTAAGCCTACGTTACTAGTCGCACAACGTTACTAGGGGGGTCTGGGGGCATGCCCCCCCAGGAAAATTTTGCATTTTTGAAGCCAAAGAAGTGCATTTTCCGTGCTTCCTGAGAGGATATTTTATAAAAAATTGTGGAGTTTTTACATCTAAGAATTCAAGATTTGTAACGCACTTTTTAACTTTTTACAACCTCATCCCCAAGTTTTGATCGGAAATGACATTTGCTCCGTAGACAATTAAAAGCGCCAGTTAAGAACATTGGTTTTGTTTCTTTTTATATATACACAAAGTGAAAGTAACGACAAACTATTGGAGATGAGATGATTGTCGTTGGCTCTGCAAGAAATAACTGAACAAAAGTACAACCCTGTGGTTGTTTGAAATTTTAAAATTTACCGATCCACCGCTTCCCGCTTTGGTTTCAAAAACCAACCACTATCAATCTGCAATCATTCTATCGACCATTTTCACCCCCATTCATCCCCCCGCTCGGTACGCCCATGGATATAATTGTCGTTAACATCTCGAAAACAGTTTTAATTTGTTTTCATCCCGTCTCTGTCATTGTTTACAACGTACGGTAGTTTTTGCAGTCGCAGCTAAAACTGTCAATTTATAGAGGCTCTTTCTTCGCCAGGTAGATTGTTGTAACAACAGGAACTATACAAAATATATGTTGTTGTGCCGCAATAGTATCGCGCTTTATTGTTTGAGAATTTTAATTTAAAAATTTAAATTTTAGAATTAAATACTAATCCCTTCTTGGTGATTTTGGCGCCCCGCCTGCATTTCGGCGCCCCTCTTGAAACCATCGCTGGGGGGGGGCATGGCCCCCCCGGCCCCCCCAGCCACCACGCCACTGGCGTAGATACATGTAGATATGCGTGTTCAGAGTATAAATTGAGGATGTAAACATTGTTTTTGGCATTGTGTTTACAAATTTTATAGAGAGAACATTTCCAGAGAGTCATTACAGGTTTTCATAGAGCTTTATTGATTTGAAAGGATTTGACCTTTTCTGGTAAGTGTTTATGTTTTAACATGGTGACCCGTGATGACAAAAATCTATGACATGTTTATTGCCCTTAATAATCATATATTGGGTAAACTTATACAAAAAACGTAATTGCTGAACTATTAGCCAATTAGGCCCCGATTCCAAAGTCATGACCAAGTCCGCATAGCGGCCGATATAAAAAAGCGCATGTCTATTACTGAAAGGTTTTGTAGATGGAAAATTATATACATTTATAATATAACATTTATAGTACGTGCGTGCTGATTGGTCGAGAAGCGTGTTTCTATAACTGTATAGAAACACAGAAATTTTGCCGCCAAAATTTAAAATCATAAAAAAAATAATTTAATGCGAATTATAAAACTTTGAATACTATTTAAAAACAATTTTAATGCTTTTACACATTTTTGACTGTTAATTTTCAAACAGAGTTGTTTTCTTGCAGCGAAATTGACGAGCAAAGGTCAGCATGCGTACGTAATGAGAATTTGTAAATTAATCGAGTTTAAAAAATGTCTTTTGAGTTATATTATAAAATAAATAGAAAATGTTTTTTCCTGTGTTTCTATATACTTATAGTAGAATCATACTAGTATACTATTGCAAATGCTGTAATTTGATTGGCTACGCTACTCGCTATCTATTCGTCGATAGATAGCGAGTAGCGAAACAGCCATCTCCTCGGCGCGATTTTTAACGAATTTATTTCAATAAATTATGAAAAACGTTTTGAAATACTGTTTTCTTGCTGGTTTCTACTAAAACAATTAGATTATTCGCTCTCGATTTCTATGAGATGATAGTTGATTCGGGCTTCGCCCTCATCAACTATCACCTCATAGAAATCTTGAGCTCATAATCTAATTGTTAAATAGAAACACTTGTGGGAGTTTGGGAGAACGATAGGTCGAAATAACGTGGAAAAACTCGCCCTACGGGCTCGTTCCAGTTTCATTCTCTGTCCATCCCAAACTCTCACGCGCATTTCTATTATAAATTATTATAAGAAACGGGAAAAAAATTTTTCTATTTCTATTTATTTAGCCTAACCACAGACGGCTACGAAAAATGCAACGATAGGTCCCTGGCAGGAATCGAATCTGGAACCTCGCAGGGCCGCAGATTCGATTCCTGCCAGGGACCTATAGTTGCATTTTTCGTAGCTGTTCCTGGTTAGGTCTAATAAATGTATATAATTTTCACTCAATAATTTTCCATCTACAAAACCTTTCAATTATTATTCAATCGAGTGAGATGCCACCAAAATCATGTCTATTACTATATATATCTGCAATCAGTAAAGATATATTTAAAGAATTGGCCGAAAAAACTGAGCTGGTCCTTTCTCGATCTAAACTAGACCAAAACTATATTATTGATCTAACTGTTCGGAATGGCAACTTCATGTCTGCAGGGCCTATTCGGAGACATTTCCAATTGTGCACACTTCAGAGAATGGGTATGACACTTGGGGAAATTAATAATATACTCTTTTCAGAGGTAGTAAGATAAACTGTGACCACATTTACCTTACGCCAGGCCTAACCGTAAGTCCGTAAGCCCTGCTCCTTTCTTTTGTTTATCCCTTCGTGCAGGCCAAAGCCAATGTTCAACATATATTACATGTACCGCTTTGTTAGTTAATTTGTTGGTACTTGTAACATGAAGTTGAAATTACACAATACTGCACACTTTCACATTCAATCATACTGCACACTTTCCAATCAATACTACACAAAGTTTGCAATACTGCACACTAAAACTGGTCTAGCTTGCTTCATGTACGCGCACCAGCGCACAATACTAACAGATTGCCTGTACTAGAGACCGCTAAGTTACTTTAATTGCTTAATTCCTATTTCTATACTCAGCACATTATTATATGATTACACTATATAATAATATCAAATTACAATTACCAGATTTTAAATATTATCGATTAAATTTATACACTGACACTGTTTAAAATGGAATCAAGAGCTCTTTCGTCATGAAACCCTTCATATGACATATCTTAACCAGCTTCTTTATACTATAATTCAGTCATGTCTTTATTTTAATTATTAGATCACTACCCGCCCCAATTAGTTTTGCTATTTGTGACTAGTGATAATCCATGTAAATAGTTTGATGCAATGATTAATAAAAATGTGCGTTAATGTGTGTTAATGTGTGTCTCAAAACCTAAAACCTAAACCTAATACTCGATAGGAAGACCGAACACAAGCGAATTGTCGTCGGCTTATTTCAAGTGATATTGCCTATTGGTTATATTTCAAGTTCTATCGCTTATATTATACCAGGCTAGTAGCGGCCGAATGATGATATTAATCACACATCTTTTATTGTCAGTTATAAGAATTGCCAATCAACATTTGTTATTCAAACGAAAATGGTTCTCGCCTAATTTTCAGGCATTATTAGGGGTATCGGGATACAGAAGAATATAGGGTAAAATTTAGGAATACGGGATACTGCAAGTCCTGGCCAACAGGAAATTGTGTCATAGATTTCGTCATAGTAGCGATACTTGACCAATACGGGATATTTTAACAATAAATAACGAGATGCAGGATATCCAGACATCCTTAATGGGGCCTCAATTTTCCGCTTAGGTTTCCCGCATTTTTCGCTAAGATTTCCTTTGACATGTTTTTGTTCGAATTACAACTATCAGTGATATTTCGTGGTCTCATGCATATCATTTAATTGCATATGCTCAGTGGCGTAACTCCTCTGGGCGCCGCCTGGCTCCAGTCAGGGGCCCAGGTCAATTAGGGGCCCCTGAGCAAGGATGACAAAGTGGCGAGGTTGAAGTATTTCTGCAAATTTTACATGTTTTTGGCGTAGCCCCCCGTTTGGATGGGCAGGATAAGGGGGCCCTGTTCAAATTAAGCCGGGGGCCATTCAGCACAAAGTTACACCATTGCATATATATGCTCCGTAAGCGATTGTAGCATTTTCGCGTCGCTTTCGTTACGTGTGAGCCTTATATATGCGGATATATTTTCAGACGAGAAAAGGCTTTTATAGTTTTAAATAGAATCCATCTACGTGGTATCCGTGGGATATTGTCGTCTGTCGAATGTCGATGAATAAACATGTTAAAAATAATATGTCTTTAAGATCAATCTATGAGGTGAGATGTGGGATATCTGTCTATGTGTGCTGATAGTGGCAGGCATCAACTGCCGCATGGACAGATAACAGTTAAATGTATAAGATGTATGCTCATTGATACCGAATGGATGAATGGTGCCAAGTCGGGAAATGAGAGTGGCATGCTCTAGATGTTAAAGCACATTGTTCTTATTCAACGTGACTTGAATGTATTTTTGCTCGACCAATATGACAAAATTTGCCATACAAAATCCCCCCAATACCACCAGTTACGCCCCTGACGTAGAAAAACAACTACAAAACAACCATAAAGGTGCATAATATTTGTTAAAAATATTATAGCCCAGACAATTTATTTTAAAGAGCCATAATCAATTTGGTTTTTTAAGAGATCTATTTAAGCTTACGTTTCGTTGTTTATCTAGATGGCACCGAAAAAAAACATACAGGGTGTATCAATGGTAATCCAAATTTGGCATGCTATCACATGCATAATATTGATTGCCTTACTTTTATACACCCTGTATAATTTTAGGGTTCTTATCTTTTTCACGAAGTTTGAACAAAACCTCAACAGCTTATTGAAGAGTATTACCTACACTGGGCCTCATGTTCGAGATTTTATTATATACCAACGTTCTTGTATCAAAATTTAGAATTAAGGTTTTCTATCAAAATTTAGATCAACTCTGCAGCTTCAATATCCAATATGCTCTCAAATGATTAATTTTGAACACCATTATGTGGCTATTGCAAACTATTTATTTCGCTAATACTCCTATCTTCTATGTTGTAGAAGAAGACATGGCGTCTCTTGGCATACAATCAGGTTCTTACACACTCTCTGCATCAACTACCAAACGAATTAAACAGTCACAGAGTAGTAATTACGACTATTTAGCCACTTATGCACGTCTACATGGCCATAGTGCATGGATGTCCGCCTACACACGACGTGGGCAATATCTGGAGGTAAGCCTAAGTGCTGAAGTGCAGAAAATGAAGAGTATTTCTTTGGTTAGTCATAAAGCACTAGCGGTTGGGATGGGTAGTGCGTGTTCTTCCACCCCATGCAGATTCTATTGTATGATTTATTTATTAACTTTACAACCTTATTTTTCTAAACAAGTATATATACAGTATATATACTGGGTGTCCCAAAAAACCCCTATGGTGTTTGATTTAATGTAGCGCAAAAACTACAACAGATATTTCACTTAAATAGGTTTCATTATATTGAGAAAGGGCTAACTTAATTTGGTATATAACACTTGAATTGTGATGCAATATTGACCGAGATACAGATGTATGAAGTTGCGGTACATTTTTGAAATTAGTGAAAATATGAGAAAAAACGGCTTGTTAAATTAATTTGAAAACAGATGGCCGAATAATAATACATATTAACAGAAAATTTAGTTGAAAACATTGAAGACAGTTTCGTGAGGCAATTGTTTTGGCATGTTCAGGAATGAAGAACTGATCCAAAATTCCTTTGATGGCATGGTTTCCAGAGCAAGACGATGTATTCATGCTCAAGAACAAGCGTTTCTGGATGAATAAATCTTGATCTTTGGAACAATAACGTTGTACATGCGTTCTTTTGACCAAAATAGAAATATTTTTTAAAAAATCATTAATAATTCATGAGGAAAAGACAAAGGAATTCACTATCGTGTCAGTGGTTTTATATGTGATAAAAAATCATGTTAATTTACATAAACTTTAGCTTTGATTTTCTCGTCTTAGACAACGTTTATTTTTAAAATTACTTCGCCAATGAACTCATAAGATGGGTCGTTTTTTAAGCCATTTAAAACACTCGCAGTTCGTGCTTTATATCTGATAAAGCACTCCTGCTCGTGTTTTAAATAGTACGTAAAGTTTAACCAAATAGATATTTGATCGGGTCATTTAATGCTAATTTTTGGCAATTTCAGAAATGCTTATTCAAATTTAGACATCTGCAGATCGGGCAATATTGCATTAAAATTCAAATGTTATATACCAAAATTTAAGTTATCCCATATTAAGACCAACCGAGTAAAGACAACGACAATAGTTAATATTCGATCCTAAAGACAAAAACACACATTTAACATAGTATACTAACATGAAAGATGCATGCAATTAAACCTCAAGAGCAACAACTTGGGTTGTAAGAACGACACTTGGAACAATACGTCTTACATGTACGCATTCTACGTCAAAGATCGATTCAAGTTTCGGAAAATAGTACGTATTCAGATTGTGTTTGAAAAAGAAAATAGAAGTACATTCGAGGATGTGAACTGGAAGATTGTTCCAAATGAAAACAATCCGGCTGAGAAAAGAGTCCCTAAAGAGAGAGGTTCTGCAAAGATTAAGTATAAGTAATTTTTGTTGGTTTGTGCGAGTGCGAGAGCAGATTCTGAAGAGAAAGTAACGAAAGAAGAGACGTCAAGATCATAAAGATCTTTTAACATATATAGAAGAAGAGAAGATCCTTTTTTTCCAACCAATAAGATATTGGTAGCAAATTGAGTTTCTTGAGACGCTCAGGATAGAACATGTCACGTTCTTGAAGAATGAATTTAGTTGCTCGTCTCTGGACACATTCCAGGAGAGCAAGATCGTGTGACGAGTCTTGCGGAGCCCATATCTCACTGGCATAAGATAAGTGAGATCCAACCAGAGCGAGGTAGAGTAAACGACGACAACGAATATCAGTCATATGGGTGCAATTTCGTCTGAGAAAACCAAGCTTTCGATTTGCCTTATATCACAGCTTATAGTCACACCCAAGTCGACGTGAGTGGTTACGGGCTTAACTGATTCGTTGTTGAGGTGTTAAAGATGATTTGAAAAAACACGTTTACGAGATACCCTAAGAAAATATTTAGAAACGTTAAATTTGAGCCGCCAAGATAGAGACCAATTAGCCATAGAATCAGGAGGAGATCTCTATCTTGTCTGCGATTGAATAGAACGATAACACTTAATGTCATCAGCGAACAGCTCAACAGTAGTACTTTTTGTTGTATCTGATAGATCTGACCAAACCATGCAAAGGTTATAATTATGGATGTTCTTGAGTGTGGGTGATCTGAGGGTAGTTCGTGTTATTGATTGTGGCATATACCATATACTGATCAAGGATAAAGTTTTTCATCTCGATCATTGACTCCATTATCTCACCTTAGCAGAAACTGGAGAACAGTCTCAGCCTTTTTCAATAATTAGCAGTTCTAAGAAAGTTCTAAATAGAATCAGAAACATATCACATAAAAGTAGGCCTCCGTCATTCTCTTTCATTCGACAGTTTCCACACCATTGGCAGAGTATAAACATCTGAAATTACTATAGAAATTCTCGATTGTCTATTTAGGTAAATTTTGGAAGCAGCAGATCTATCACGGGTATTGCAACCCAGGGTACTGGAAGACAAAATGAAAATAATTTTGTTCGAAGCTACAGTCTACAGTATTATGATGGAAGGAACTGGATTATATACAAGGTAAAATATTCATAAGCGTTACGACTTTTGTAGATATGTAAATGAATGTCATTCAGACAAGAAAGATATTAAATAAACTTTGATATTTCGAGTGAACACCATTCGTTTGGATGTGAATGATTTAGTAGACCAGATGAAGTTCCTTCGCTCGAAACATCAAAGTTTTCTTAATCTTATTCAGGTAGTTCGTACTAACTCTTTCCATCTAACTCTTCTTTTCGAAAGGTCATTCACGTCTGACCAGAATTTTAACAGACGATTAACTGACATCTTTAAATAATGGCTGACAAGTCGCAACAAGCATATTTTTATAAAATCTGAAAGAATTTCGACTCACACTCACTAACTACATGTCTACATTACATAGTCTTATTACCGAAAAAGCACATTTCAGTTTCAATTCCACTCGAATTTCTATATCATGATGAGTAGCATCTGCATAAACGAGCAGTACAGAAGTAGTTGAAAAAGTACTTTTCCGTATACATGAAGGCGGTACCAAAGAGAACTATAAACAATGTAAAATATTATTTACCCAACCCCTAGCATGGGTCTAACTAATAAGGAACTAACAATCAGTACCAAAACCGCGGATTCTTCCTCTCGCGCGAAAAGGCGTGTCATGTTTTCGCGTCAAAACATTTAGGAATGCGACTGCTAATAGGCACAGGAATGTAGTCGCATTTCTGAATGTTTTGACACGAAAACACGACACGTTTTTTCACGCGAGAGGAAGCATCCACGGTTTTGGTAATCGCCAACCTATATCTCTTCGTTACTAAACCCCAGCATGAATAGTAAACGGTAAATTTAATGATAACAGCATTTTGATCTCTTACTCAGGAATTTGGCGAAAAGAAAATATTTCCTGGAAACACAGACGTCTCAACTGTCGTGAAGAACTTTCTCTCAGTCCCTACAGCTATGCACAAATTACGAATATATCCTGAATCATGGAATAGCGAAATAGCACTGAGAATCGAACTGTATTCAAATCGTATGATACTTTTAGTTATATAATAATATTACATTGCACTTTGTTCAGATGGGAAAATTTGTGTAATACTCCCAACAAAATGTGTCCTTGGAAGTTTTTGAAATATGATGCATGTGACTAGAAACAAAACAGTTCTCCATTGGCGCCAAATTCATAGTTTACATATACGTACGTGTATTGCGTGCGTTGAAGTTCATATTTATAGGTAGTTTTACACATTCCGTACCTGATATGTTTTTCACTTTTGTTTCAGCATCTATTTCCACCAAAAATTGTATTCAGTATACACCAACAACTAGTGGTAAGATTTGTTCATTATTAGAATTCGTTTACTATTATGTCAAGTTTATTTTAGCCAGTTATGGTGTTTTTGGAAGATTTAACAATTCTACAATTATTATAATAATTATTATTAGTTATATATTTACTATAATAAGCGTGTCTTTGCAAAATATGGAGCAAACGCCTTTGCCTAAACTCATACCCAGTCTTTCTTTTAGTAAGTCGCGGCGAGCCAGGTGCCTCTGGGACGCTATTTCGTTCTCATTTTAAGAATGGAAAACTCGTAAACACACTTCGTGTTCATAATGATTATAATACTTTACGGGTGAGTTTTCAATACGTTTAAATTATTACTACATCGTTAGTTCTTATCTAGTAACTAAAATATGATACCCAGTTTACAGTAACATATTAAATCCATTTTCGAACAAGGGGTCCTTTTTGCCACATCGCCGAAATCAGACACAATGGTGAAAAATGAATATAATTGTATCACCTGAAGTAGGTAGGCTGTGCTTTCTACTGTCTAGCGCCCTCTTTTAAAACCAGTAAGCATTAACCCATGTTCACCACAATTTTCATATATTAATGCCAATGGGATATTTGATTGTGAACTTTAGTCAGTAATGCATCCCCTTAGATCACTGTGCAACAGATGATCCTGGATCCATCCATAGTTAAATATGTTGATGATATAGCCGTTCTTTTGCCACATAATACCTTGTTATGATGAGCTTCGTAGTCTCATTAATAATTTATTAATTTAGATTAACGAGTGGTCCAGTTATGAACAGTTTAAAAAGACAGGTATGTTCCCGGTATATTTTGTATTGATGTGCATGATTTACAATGCTGCTGAAATTGTGGAACCATTAAATGAATCCTGACAAAATCTTGTTCTAATATAAGTATTTATTAGTGCATATAGTCAACTTTGAAAACTCTGTCTTGAATTTGTTGTATGACCCATATATCAAAGAACAAACAAACATACAAATTAAAAAGCTGACTTGTACGTACACAAGCGATATATAAGAACTACGACAGGAGAATGGAAGTGGAATGCGTGTTGAGGAGGAATTTCAAGCGTATTTTCCCAACCGCCCCTCCATGCATCGCCCACAAATAATAGTATGTCATATTTAGCTGTTATATACACATGGGTACGAGGAAGTTCAAACGGGAACAAGTGTTCTTGAAAGTAAATGGTGCACTTTATCACCACTAAAACTCCTTACCTTTCATTATACCAAGGTGCTATAACATGGCTTACTTTGGACAAAGACGGAATACACTTCGACACTATCGATCTTCGTGGAAACTCTCGTGTTCTGATCATAAGCACCAAGTCAATACATGTCAGCGTAAATGCAATCTCAAGTGACAGTAGTGGTCAAGTATTCATTGCTCCATCCCAGTCCTTTAGTATCTATACACTGCTCTCACCATGTCTGGTCGCATTTAACTCCAGTGTGCTGGCGTTTGGTAACAAGACGGGTAGTGAAGTAGACATCCAGAGAACTTTACATGTATATGGGAACCTTGACTTAAGCTATGTCCCTAGTGTTGAGATAGGACGTTATGGTGGGTCATTCATCATGCATCCAGGGTCATCACCCACTCAACTTGATTTCAAAAACTTTGTCATAAATGATAGCCCTGGGTATCGGGTTAACTTGCTTCAAAATCAAGAAATAAAAGTTATGAATGTCGCCGGAGGAAAATTCACAATGGGTACCAGGTCTTCATTTACGTCAACTTCTCAGTTAACGCTATTAGCAGATGATGTAGTTATTAACGGCGTCCTAACAGCTCCTACCATAACTACCGCATTTTGGGATTCATTATCGGTTAGATTACATGGATCACTAGACACACATATTTTAACCAACGCTTTCAGTGTTAGTAATGTTATCATAAATGGCAGTCTCAGTTTAAGCAATGCTAATATATCCATGAGCGTGAATAGTATTACCGTATCTGGTGCGTTAACTCTAGCAGGAGTGGTGAAGCTATTTGATCAAACTGGTGCTTCAAATGTTAGTATTACTGTCATCCAAGGTGGTGTGTTTAAAATTCTCGGACGTTCTGGCAGCGCTGGTTTTAATTTCTCAGAGATTGGTGCAGGGGACGTTGATATATTTGGTCAGTTTTTGCCTGGACTGGTGACACCCTCCGGTGGATGGAATCGACTACGTGTTCTGAAAGGTGGCTCTATGGTTGTCCAGTTTAATGACCACTTACAGATAGACACCATAGAAATTTCTGGTAGCTTGCATGTGCAGGGCCTAGTAAATATCAGTGGTCTTAATAAAGCACGGCCTGGTGCCATTTCCGTGATAAGGGGTGGCCAGTTTACCCTAAATTCTCGGAAAGATGTTGGGGTATCGATAATCCGTGCATCGATTATAGAAGTCAATGGAACGTTTGTAGGTGGACGAGTAACCCCTGTGGAGGGTTGGGATCGTGTCAGTGTTGGTCCCCAGGGAAATTTACAGATTGAGTTAACTGACGAACTTCGTACTGATGAAATAACCGTTTCTGGAAATTTTGAAGTTGAAAAGAACGCCTCAATTCGCGGCTACACGAATGGGAGAACTAAAAAACTTCTGGTAACTTCAGGTGGGTCATTTACCTTGAATTCTCAGAAAATTGGAACCTCGTATCTCAGAATCTCAGAAGTGGAAATCAACGGACGGTTCTTGGTAGGAAAAGCATCGACCGTTGAAGGATGGAATCGTCTTGCCGTTCAGCCACAAGGAAGTATGAATATATTCTTCATTGGAGATTTTCTACTTGATGACTTGGAAGTTTCAGGGAGTTTAGAAGTCACAAACAATGTAGGAATCCGTGGTTACAGGAAACCTAGAACTGGCAGAGTTGTGATCAATACGGGAGGGTCCTTGATTTTGAATTCCCAGAAAAACGGAACCTCGTATCTCAGAATGTCAATCGTGGAAGTTAACGGAAAGTTTCTGATTGGTGATGCATCGACGATTGAGGGATGGGATCGTCTGGTTGTCAAACCACAGGGGATTATGAAAATTAACTTCATTGGTGATTTCCAAGTTGATAGGCTAGAAGTATCCGGAAATTTAGAGATTGAAAATTCTGTGATAATTCGTGGCTTCAGTGAAAATCGTACGCGAGATTTAGTTATCGACGATGGCGGGTCTATTACCCTTGATTCTCAGAAGACCTCTGGATTGTCTACAATCCGTGTATATAACGTCAATATTAACGGTCGATTCCAAGCAGGGTTGGTTTCACCTGCTGAAGGATGGAATTTGTTCAATATTGGTTCCCTTGGGAGCATGGCTATTGGATTCCATGACGTATTGCATGTCGATAATGTGAAAATTTCTGGGAATTTGGAGGTTTCGGATGTAATGAAAATTCTTGGATACAGCTATATCAAGACATCGGAATTTAAACTCGAGACGGGAAGCTCTGTAAAATTGATGGCGGACAGTTATGAGGTGAGTTGTGGCGAGAAGGAAACTTATTCCGAACTTCAGGTCGTTCAACTCTCAATAAAAGGTCTTTTTAAAGCTGGCCCTTTGTCTATCCATGATGGGATTGATGATTTTAGTATCCTTGATACTGGTATTTTCCAGTTTTATCCTGTTGGGGAATTCTGGTTTAACCATTTCAATGTAAACGGGAGAATGACATCATATCGTGATGTAATATTTGAAGGTCGACATAACCTTCCTATCCCGCATGCGCAGTTTGGACCAAGTTCTGATGTTGTAATAAAGAGATGTTTCAACGACTCACGAATTATTGCAAATCGTGTCACAGTTGCAGGGAAGGTTGTCACAGATCTACTTAATATTGGTCAAAACTGGCAAGAATTAACCGTCACTGGAACATTTGAATTTCTCCCAGCAGCTACATTTAATATCACAAAGATCGTTATTAACGGAACATGGAGGAGTGTTAAACCATTTCGTGATCCTATGTCATTAGTAGGCAACACATTGATTGTCAACTTGGGTGGTGTGCTGAGTTTAAACTACAAACAGAAGCTAGCAGACCCGACATCAGGTAGCTTACCGTCTACAATTCAAATGAAGAATTCTATTGCTATAGATGGACGTATCGAAGCTGGTTCCGTCAACATGTTTACAGACTATCTAACAATATCCAATCATGGCTTGCTAACTGTGGACTGGGGAGGGTATGCAAGCGGTCAGGGCCCTGGTGCTGGCTCGGCTGCAAATTCTGGTTCATCCGGAGCAAGTCATGGAGGGAGAGGAGGAAAAGGTAGTGGTGTGTCATGTCATAGGTTACCCTATGGATCTATCTATACCAGAGGCACTTGGGGTAGTGGTGGTGGACATGCAGGGAACTTGGGGGGTAGAGGTGGTGGTAAAGTCTATCTTGAGGTACAACAATCAGTACAAATAGATGGAGGGATACGAGCTTCAGGAGAATCTGGGAAGGTGAGCTTAATTATTATTCCCTTCATCCGTTTCAACAGCAACAACTACTTGTTAGTCATTTATCAGTTAGAATTGACCTTATCCAAATGAGTTTCTGTACAACACCTGTTGATTTCGCTAAGCACTTTTGTGCAGCAGATGGCGGCCAAAGATAGAGAATAATGTTAATTATTTCCAATATATAAAGTTGTCATATTTTTGGTTGAAAATGAATACAACTGTGATATCAAGTGAAGAGCTCTGATATTAATGTACTTTGGTATAATGATTTTATATACATTTCTTTCATAGGGCGGAAATGCTGGTGGTGGTAGTGGTGGATCGATATGGATAAACTGCACTCAGTTCAATGGCAAGGGACATATCTATGCAACTGGCGGGAACGGGAATTATCAGGGGGGTGGTGGCGCTGGTGGCCGTATTACTGTAAATTACCAGGAGGGGGTGTTCCACAGTGATCAGACGTCAGCATATGGAGGCACTGGCAGTGATACCAATGTAGAAAATGGAGGACCTGGAGTCGTCTATCTGTTTGGACAAAGACCATTAAATAAGAATTTGAGGATTGACAATAGAGGAAAACAAGCTGTGGTAATGTCTAGTTTAGTATATTTTCCCTCAAACTAAATAATTTTTCATGAGCATTTTACCCAATCAGACAGCTTCATTGCGTCACGTGAATGGCTTTCATACCCGGTAAAACACTCTATCAAAAACTAGTGTTTCCCTATCAAACACTAGCGTCTCATTTATTCTAATTAAACAAAAAACACGATACGATTGCAGGTTATGTTTATTAGCATACAATTTCAATACATATTTTCACACTTGATTAATTCGTTCACATACTATTAACATGACTTTAAAGTCTATTCAGTGACACAACTTTCTCAAACGCTTAAACAACCCGCCTTCTTCAAACACTGCTTCTTTAATAGATCTCCGTCTTTGCCATCCATCGAAGATTCCTTTCGCCCGTTTGTTCTTGTAACGTGTCGACTTTGGAACAGCGTTTTCCATGATCAATTGCTCCTCCTCGACCGTTTTAGGCATTCTAAAACGTGATAACGCCATGTCTCGTTAAAGAAACATCCACTCCCTCAGCTAACGCTGCCTCGAAATAATAAAAACCACCGAACCGCACGCATTTATACTCTTTGAACAACAACATTCCACGCGCAAACAAATATAACCTCACTGATGTATAACCTTGAAATAGTGCGTATCACAAAACATCGCAAGTCCCACAACGGTGGCTCATTGGTTCATTTGAGAAGCTATTTCAAAAACTCGTTCTGCGTGTTTGATCGCGGTGTCAAATTTGATACCGTGATCAAACCCTTGAACACGTTTTTGAAATAGTACATCTGCGATTATGTCTCTAGATATCCTGTTAGATAGGTGAACCAGCTTGACAAATTGTGCTTAGTAAGACAAACACCTAGTTGGGTTAACCTTGACCTTGGGAAATGCAAAGTGAAATTCCGGTTAAGCAGGAAAGCTTAATTTTCATATAAACACAAAATAATACGCCATTTAAAAACCTCTCATTAGGTTAAGACAATAATAATCTTAGATTTTTATCCGAGATGACGCTAAGATCTAATGGTTTTTTTAGACATTGGGATTCGTTGGGTTGAATTGCGGTTTTGCTGAATAGTAATTACGAATATTTTAGTTTGTGATGTCGTCTTTAAATCATTAAAGTGTCATCAAAGTGTCTTTGAAATGACAAATCCTAATGCGTAAACGTAGCTAGCAGCGTAGTTAACTTTGTTGTAGAGAATTTCTTCTGATAATATCGACGGGTTTGTTTTTTTCCAGGTCCACCAAGGTCCAGATTTTGAAAAGTTCAAATCTTCAGGTAACTCTTTTAGATGTGTGTTGTTTAATGAATGATCGTGGGCGTTTTATCAGGTTATAACAAGAACGTGTAGCCTTGTAATATGCTGTAGTAAGAGGAAACTCGTATGCAGTAAGAGGAAAGTGATTGAGCATTGCTGCTTGAGAATCTTGTGTATGTTGTGTTTTTCATCTATAACCATCCAAAGTTCGTAATAGGCCGTAGGATGAGGGTCGAAAATATGCTTAGAAAACAGATTCCGTAGCACCCCTCGTGTAACTACATAATTTTTACATGAATCGATAGATTAGAACGTACTTAGTTAGAATCCACTTCCCCCCAAGCGAAATAGTTGCACAAATTGAAGTACAACCTCTCCAAAGTTCGGGCTTCCTCGTGTTTCGAAATCATGAACGGCCATTGTTGTGTTGCAACTACGCATGCGCTTGACCACAAAACACTTAATGCGCACGCGCAGATAGGAAAACTGATCTCAATAAAACACGCATTACTAATGACGATATGTCGAAAATTCGAATATCCTCATGTTTTATGCATTTTGAAGGCGTAACCGAGCAACTTTCTAAAGTTACTCGTCAAAGGCTTAAGAAATTTGTCGATTGCAGGAATAAATGGGCGAAACTTAATTGCCTGCAAGCTGAGATAGCGAAGGATTCGTATGATAAGTTTGATGACGAATTCGTCAATTCATACTTGGCAGAGAACACAAACGAAAGTTTTGATTTAGAATGGTACCACCACATGAAATGCTACAAGAAATTTAGCGATGAAGAAAAGATCCGTAGACAACAGAGAAAAGAGGAAAACGGAGCTAGTACAAGCACGGAAAAGGTCGCTAATACCGTAGACCACACATGCCACATGGAAAAGAAAGATTACACGCAATTCAGTGGATCCAAGTAAGACCTTGCCTCAAAGAAACAAGCATGTACTACCAGAATGCTGCATTATTTGTGGAAAAGATTCGTCTTGGTTTTCAAGAGACAAGGTATGATTATGTACAATTTCTTGTGTACAGTATCTTTATATTCTATGGACCACCTTTTGGTGGAAAAGTTGTCATATTGTGCCTTACTGTGACACTGTCTTGTGCATATACCTATATGGCTATATGATATTTTAGAGTACCTATTGGATGCGTTGGATCTTAATGGGTTAATTATCCAGATAATAAGTCTATTTAAACAGGCATAATATAAGCTACTCTGGATTGTAAAGTTTTACAAACCAGAGTAGCTTTATTTTAATATCTGGTTAATTTGTCAAATTCACCCTACTTTAGGGACTGTTTATATGAAACCTGGGCTGGCTCGCTGACCGGGCCAGCCTGGTAAGCGGGATGAATTTGTCTTGTGTTTTTATATGAGAAAATTTCATCCCGGCAGGCGGGATGATTTTGTTGTTTTGACCTTTGACATTGTTTTGACAGTTCTTAAAAATAGCTCGCAGACAAATTGGTGGTGGCGTCTCTTTCAACTTTCATCCCGGCAACCGGACTGACCCGGTTAGTGAGTGTTTATATGGGGAAATTTTCATCCTGGTAAGCGAGATCTCGCCTTTTTCAAGTGAGATCTCTGGAACCGGGCCAGCCCGCTTGTCCATATAAACGCACAGTAGTTTTTACTATAAAATCAGTTACATGGCGAGATCTCGCTAAGTGGGCTAGCCCGGTCAGCGAGCCAGCCCAGGTTCCATATAAACAGGCCCTTAGTTGGTAAATGCCATTTTTAAACAGGCATTCTAAACTTGTATGTTTTATGTAGAAAACACAAAAGAGAAGAGGAACACCACTAGTGTTGGCAAGTACAATTGATGCTGGCTTATTACGTACAGCTGCTGAGAGGAAAAATGATGAGCGGATACTTGTCCAGATTAGAGATAAAGACTGTGTTGCATTGGAGGTCCGCTACCACAAAGTTTGCTATAGCAACTATACCATATTCCTTGCAAGGGAGGCAAAGACAACCACAACATGTGCACCACCAGTGTATGAAATATCTTACAACGTATTCTGTAAAGAAGTCATTGAAACTGAAATCATCAAGGGAAAAGCAATAAAGTACATGATGGACTTACTTGAGAAATTTGTTGTCATTGCTAAGGAAACTGAGAATGTGGATGCATCGAAATAGAGGTCTTCCGAGCTCAAGCAACGGCTAATTAACAGTTATCCCCAGCTGGTATTCTATTTGCCTAAATCTAGAAATGTTAGTGAAATTGTGTATGCTGAGAACTTGGATACTTCTGATTTAGTTGAGGAACATATGTTGAGTAAAGCTGAAAATAGTGATGAAGAATTTGATCAAGGCAACTGCATAAATAAACAAGGAACCTGGACTAATAAAATTGATGGGAAGAGAGTTAAGATTGTGAACACCGAGTAATACTTATTTATGGTATATCGTAATTTATCTATTAAGAACCCTCCCCCCCCTCCTGTAAGCAATTAATTTATAAAATCGTGAAGCGTGAAAGTATTGTATTTTAAAGATAATTATGATATTTTACTGATACTTTGGTACGTAACATCACTGTACCCGATGTTGCATATTTATAAAGAGAATCAAAGTGCAAACAGACTCTTTTTTTTTTTATTCAACTTCGCCTCAATGGCAGGGAGTCCACAACAGCGTCAGCCAATTACTGTGGCCCCATTGTTAGTTCCTAAGGGTTAGTATTAGAGGGAGGAAACCGGAGTACCCGGGGAAAACCCTCGAAGCACAGGAGAGAATCTCAACTTACATGAGTTATTTGAGCACACTGCCGATCTCATGCGAGTACCAACAGTGACCTCGACCTGTTGTGAAACAGGCTCAACTGAGTGGTAAGAGGCATTGTATATATTAGAAATAAGCCCCCCCCGAAATTAATAGAGAAATTACGGTATGCGTGTTCTATAATGTTTAGGATTGTGATAATATTTAAAGCCTGAAAAACAGATTTGTCATGCAATTCCTGTAGTATAAAATAACATCATATTTTTAATAAGTTATTATTGTAATGTTGGCTTGGAAGTGTTCCTGGCGAGGGCTTGACACGGTACATTGCTCAGAATGTTTGGCGAACTCCATTAAAATGCACAGAACATAAAAATATAATATATTTTTAAAACACTCCGATGTCATCTTGTTTTACTTCAGCCCTGCTTTCGCACATTTCATAATTTTTTTCTTGTCCAGTCCTGCGTTGAGATCAGTTTTCCTATCTGCGCGTGCGCATTAAGTGTTTTGTGGTCATGCGCATGCGTAGTTGCAACACAACAATGGCCGTTCATGGATTTCGAAATACGAGAAAGCCCGAACTTTGGAGAGGTTGTACTTCAATTTGTGCAACTATTTCGCTTGGGGGGAAGCGGATTCTAACTAAGTAAGTTCTAATCTATAGATTCATGTACAAATTATGTAGTTACACGAGGGGTGCTACGGAATTGAACATTTTCGACCCTCATCCCACGGCCTATAAGAATATTGGATGACGGAGGAAGAACTTGCATATGAGTTGGGCCAACGTTCGCCTCGATGTTCTCTATCGTGAAATTATGATTTGTTTGAATGGTAATATCAAACACTCGGAAGCGTGTTTTATATGAAACACCATTTTTCGTGTTAGATCTCAATATTAACATCAATATCCCTCTATCGTGTAGGAGCTGTTGCGTATCTCCTTCCAAAATCAGACAACTTCATATTTGACTTTACATTTGTTGAAATCTACGGCACTGCACATCTTTATATCGACGGTGAAGGAACAGGACTGACTACACACCTCGTTCAAGGTGATGACACTGGATATATCCACGTTGCCCCTGGCAACACACTACGACTTACCGCTGATTCTACATACCGTCGTACCAATATCACGTGGGCTCCTCTTATATACGAGAATGCATTTTTCATACTTCCAAATGCTACAATTGAATTCAGGGAAGTAAAGAGTGTTGAATATCCATCATCAGAAAGACCATCACATGTTGATATTTGGGGAAAAGTCGTTGGTAACTTAGGGCATCTTATGGTCGGTTTCGGTGCCACATTGACCTTCAAAGAAATGGCCCCAAGGTCATTGACGTTTGTTGGTATAACAATACAGAAGAAGGGAAGACTCGTCTTCGAAAGTGAGTACGGTAACATTACAGACCGCTGGGATATTAATCTACTTGCAGACACAGGTCCACTGAGGCGTGATGGGAAACTGACCGTGGAAGGTGGTGGTATCATGGAAACCAGAAGATTACGAATTCATGCCGAATTTCTTGATGTACAATACGCAGGATTGGTTAACTTAAATGGACAAGGTTACAATGCAGGTAATGAGGGCATAACTGCCTTGGTATAAGTTATATTTACAGTCATTTTCGTAAAATCAGGAAAAACGTTTGCCTTTATGAAGAGAAAGTGTTTGGAATTTTTCTTTCTTAATTGGTTAAGTATTTTGCGATATTTGACATCTTTGATATCCAATCCGTTTATAATTCAAAATGAAAATAAAGCAAAAAATAGGTTGAAACTTGAAAACTCAGAGAATGAACTTTTCTCTACATGCTACAGTATGTTCGTTGTACTAAAATTTCCAAACATTTCAACCTGAATAGTAGTTTTATTCCTCGTCCCTCTACTAAGCCTCTACGTCTGCATGGTTCATATTCTAGGCCATGGTCTCGGTGCTGGAGATTCAACCGGATCCGGTGCTGGCTATGGTAGCCTTGGCGGATGGGTAACAAACGGAGGAACACGTGGAAGTCCCTATGGGTCCATAGTTTATCCTAACGACTTCGGCAGTGGTGGTGGTGGAAGTGAGGGAGGAAAGGGTGGCGGAGTTTTGGAACTAGAAATTAGGAAATCACTTGTAGTTGATGGTATGTTGTATTGGTGCACTTTAAAGAACTTTAAAGAATAGAATTACCAAGTATATTCAATGTGTCTAGAAGGCAAGCTTTGATAGTGTGCGAGGTAGTTGGTTACCTGGCCATAGATTTCGTAAGAGCATATAATATTCTCTCAAAATCTGCATACACGATCACAATTTGACAGGAAGTCGGTATGGCATTTCCGCATTTAAACTTTATATTCACCATCCAATTTTTAAGATCAGTACGCTAACTTTTGAAAACAATTTTCTAATATTTAGGTGCCATCAGTGCTAACGGGATGACGTCATCATCTTCAAACAATGGCGGTGGTAGTGGTGGTAGTATATTGATCACCACCAAAGCACTTGAAGGTTCTGGCCAGATAACAGTGAATGGTGGTAGTGGTGCAAGTGGTGGTGGATCTGGTGGTAGACTGGCTATATATTGGCATGATAGAAAATGGTGGTTTGGTAATCTCCAGGCATTTGGTGGTTCTTCAGCTAGGAATGGTGGGGCTGGAACCATCTATCTACAGGTATGGTCATTTAATTGATTTGCGAACTGTTCAGGGCAAACCACCAAATTGTTCATCGTGGGATTTCCATATTTTACATGGAAAGTGCGTAGAAAGAGTTAAAGAAACAAGGATATGGCTTCCACGATTGCCAGTTGATCGAAGTCCTTACTTTAGGACCATGACTAAAATAAAGTTGCATTTTCATTCCGTATATTTCGCAGGACAAGCAACCTGGGGTGTTGAATCGAACTCTCATCATCGACAGTAACAATCAACGACCATCGACACCTGAAGTTGACTACTCAAACTGGCAAGTTGATAGCGGACGGACTTGGCTCCATTCAAATGAAACTGCTCTGGAATTTGAGGAAGTTCATATTTTGCGTAGGGGAGAGTTAGCAATATATCCTGATGTCAAACAGTAAGTTTTCTATAGGATTGCATAGAAAGATAGATTTATGCATGTCAGTGCTCTGTCAATCTCACACCTGGCCGAAGATAAGATTGGACCAAAGCTCTATGTATTAGTTAGTTTCAGAAAGTGTTAAGAGCCTGTAGACGGTGGTCAGCGTTAGACTGTTAACATTTATATTGATAGGAGCAGCAGCTGGGAAATTGTTGCGCATGCGCCAGTTTAGCAAAAATTATCCAGGACTGCGAGACACTCGCGGTTTTCTTGTATATTTTTTTAATCTTGATGTATGCTTTTGCATATTTTTCATTTATATGATTTTTTTTGCTTGATGACGTCTATTTTTCTCAAGTTTTATTTCAAAGACAAAGGAAAATGTACTATACGTCTCCAGTGTATTGAATATCTCGTTTGAACAACAATAAACTATTATAATCAAGACACAAACAAGACTATTATTAAAGCCCCTAGGGACAATGTAGAATTTGTTAGAGAAATGAAAGAAATAGTAAAAGAGAAAATGCTTCAAACCGGGAACGAAGCCAACAACGAGGAAATTTCAGCAGAAGAACTGACAAGCATACCTCTGATTTCGATGAGTCTAAGGATGGTCCATGTCCATTTGGTTAAGCAAGACACCTGTTGGCCGCATATCCCCACTACCAAACTTCATCCGTTGACCAAAGATGGGACATTGCCAAGAAAATGTAGAAAATGCCTACGACCTCATTACACAAAGGATTGTAAGAAGATCGATGGCACCACCTGCGACAAATGCAAAAAAACCACCACGGATCCTTGCACAATGATAGGAGGGGTACGAATCAAGACGCTAATACCATCAACAACAACGCTGACATGAATGCAATTAAAACTGCAGCAGGGCTGCTACCAGTACAAAATGTCAAAGTCAAGAATTCGGAAGGAGAGTTTGTCGATATCCTTGCCATGTTGGACACTGGGTCCAATACCAGTCTCCTCTCAAAAACCTCCACCGAAAACACACATAAACATGAATCTCGCGGGGGGTAGTAAAATGTCAGCCTCGTACCCAGGCTCGAAAGAGAGAAAAAATAAATAGAGATCAGTTGTTGAGCGAGCGCGCGGGGGTGCTTGGGGAGGACGCGAAGAAAATCGAGCCTGGCAGAAATTGACTTTAACATGGCCGACATGAAATCTGTGAAATGTTGCAAGAAATTGAAAGACCTGTCCACAAAGCAGTTATTTTGGGAAAGATCTTGTGTCCTAGAGAAGGTTGCATTGCTACAAGAGAATTATTTTACGAAAGCGGCATTGATCATCATTATCGTGTTTGTTAGACACAAGAGCGAATTTTCAGGTTCTGAGGAAATAAACCTTGCGATGTTGAGCTTGTACGTGATGGTTCACAAGCAAAATTTCACTGCTGGTATATAAACAAAAATGATGGGACTGAAGTATCCTTTCAGACAGAATGTTACTTTATCAAGCGGGTAAGTTATTTAGTATATGATTTATTGATTTTGACAACTTTCATGGCCATTTTGTGCCTTGTTCTGGCACAAATGGCCAGTCCAAACTCCAAGACAGTCTGTTTTCTGACAGAACAGACACTGTCAGTGTCTGGATACTGTATTTGACAAAACACTTGCTCATGTTGTATTGTATTGTATTGTTTTGATAATTTTATTTTATAAGCCAGAGGCAACAGTTTATTAGTAACATGTCTAGGGACTGCAAGAGGGAAACTGTGTGGTTTGTTAATCACTTCATACAGTTCAAAATATTAAACAACAAATGTCTGGCTTTAATAAAATAATATTCCTATTTTACAACATATTTACAGGCTTTTGTGCACAGTATATTCTGGAATATATTTAATTCTAATTAGTTGTATTGAATACGGGTTGCAATTGATTGTTAATGATATTACAGATCTTGTGACAAAATGTGTTGACTGAGTACTAGTGGGCATTGGTGAGAGGGATATGATCTTAATAATATGTAACTAATATTTGTGTTTATCTTCAGGATCATAGATCAAATATGGTTACGCTGTCTGGTGCTGTTATAACATTACAAGAGCCAACAAGTGAGGAGCATGTGTTCAGCTTTCTGGAGACCCTTTTTTGGACATTCTTCAAAATGTGTTTCATCATGACACCTTCAGGGGTATGCAAAGAGAAGTGGTTGAGTGTATCAATGACAATAAAGATACATTAACCGTTATTCCAACAGGAGGAGGTAAATCTGTTTGCTACTGGATTCTGGGTCTGGCAACTACAGGAGTCACAGTTGTAATAACACCATTATTGGCACTTCTCAATGACCAAGTTTCTAAATTGAGGAACTATCGAATTAATGTATGCTATGTCACTTAATTATGTCAGCTGAGGAGAGAGACATTACCTTTAATGAACTGACATGTGCAGTTGCACAGTTGAAGGATTGACATAATTAATAAATACATATGACAAAATATCTTTGAACTGTCAAATAGACATGTAATATATTGTATTCTTGACTTCCCCGTTTCAACAAAAGAATCTCATAACTTCTATAGAATGGCAGCAATATTAGTCCCAAATTCAATTGTCTTTGGGGATTGGTTGCAAGTGAAGAATAAAAATTATAAAGCATAATGATATGAAAATAGAAATATAGATAATAATTTATTAATTTACCATCTTGAACATCAAGTTTTTGAAGTGATGCATTAAATTCATCATCTGAATTTACTGATTCTGTTAAAAGAAAGTTTTTTTTAGCAAAGTAAGTCATAAACGACAAAAAACAATTGAACAATTAATAAGCCCCATTCATTTAATAATCAAGGTTTATATACTATATAGCAAATGGACAGACTACATTTTATCATTTTATGAGTATTAAAATATGTCAATACAGAGTAAAATATAAATAAGCCTTTATAAATTGTGTGGCGCCGTGGCGGTAAGCAGAGAAAATTAAGCAGTAAAGACATGCAGCAATTATAGCTTGTTGACATGTTGTATTTCTAGAGTCTCGCCCACTGATCTGAAAACAAGGACTGGATAGTGCATCTCCATGCATAAATGAAGCCAATTGTGGCCATATCGGTGTAACCACAACAAATCTACTGTGGTGTTGGGGACATGTTTAAAGAGGTTCTAACATGTTCTAGTTATTGGTGGGAAAGGAAAAATATTGTCTCGATAAGAATTTGTCATCAGTGGCCTCTCTTTCTTCCTAAATTTGCCGGTGAATAACTAATGAGGGCACACCGATGTGGCCGCCATAAGCCTCATTATGTGGTGTTTAAAACGTTCTAAAACTCATTAGAAGAGATGTTGGAAGCTATATTTTTCACGTTGCATAGAAAAATATATTTGCTTCATAACATAACTAATTTAAACAGCTAACGATTTGACTAGTCAAGAATTTGACAGATTTAAAAATCTGATCTCATTAAAAATATTCTGGCTTCAAAATTGGCTCATTGAATTCAATAGGATGCTCTATCCAGTTCTAGTTTCAGATCAGTGGTCTCGCCTAAAATATAAAGTAAAAAAATTACCTTCAGATGATAGTTCTTGGTCCATATCATCCATGGATGGATAAAGATTGAGTAAATAAACGAGGAAAATGCTTAAACGCATAAAAAACGAGTTGATTTACGCGGATATATTCGACTCTTCACTTATCGACATACATTCATCAGATATCGGACATTTTCTGCCAGGCGCTACAAATTCCCGTCGCGTCCTCCCCAAGCACCCCCGCGCGCTCGCTCAGCATAACCACTGATCTATATAAAACACTGGAGTAGTGCTTTTTTTCTCTCTTTTGCGCCTGGGTACGAGGCTGGTAAAATGTCGGAAACATCTGAAATCATCAGAACAACTAGCATCTCCGGTTGAAGAACACATCAAGAAACCTCTTCTGGTTCATACTGTCAACAAACCTTGTAGCTGTGCAAAAACAGTCTTTTGGCGGAAGCGTAGATCTACTTCTCGGAACTGATTTCACAGAGGGCTTTGTAGATGTTCATGTAACAACAGGTAACTCCGGTGAACTTATAGCAAAGATGAATTGTTTTGGCTGGTATGTTCTCGGTCAGCGTTTTCCAAACGAACAGAGCGTCCAGTCAGTTGATGTTGGTACTGTGAGTGTATTCTCCTACAACAAGATCAACTAGGCGTGAAGCCAACGAGATTCTGTACCTGTAAAGACAACGAATTACGAGAAAACAAATTCGTAAGATCACTGTCTGAATCAACTACCTTAACAGACGGTCGTATTCAAGTGAAGATGCCTTGGAAGGAAATCGGCCAACCTAAGAAAAGCAATTACGATATTGTCCTTAAGAGGATGCATTCCACTGAGAAATCGCTGAAAGGAAAGAAGTGTACCGACGTTGTTGCCGAAGAAGTCCGTAAGCTGATGGATCAAAGCTTTGTAATCAAGGTCCCGCCGGACGAATCATGTTAATTTACATAAATTATTTTTAAAATTACTTCGCCAATGAACTCATAAGATGGGTCGTTTTGTAAGCCATTTAAAACACTCGCAGTTCGTGTGCTTTATCAGATATAAAACGGCTCGTGCTGCGCACTCGTGTTTTATATCTGATAAAGCACACCTGCTCGTGTTTTAAATAGTACTTCGAGCACTGATAAAACCATAATCTCACATGTGAGATTATTCATGATAATCTCACATGTGAAAATTATCGCTTTTGCAGTTTATGGTTTCGGTTACCGGTTTGGTTACCGGTTTAAGTTTTTGTCGATTTTGGGACTCATGAGACGAATGAGTTGTAGTATTAAATCCACGAATGAAAATAGATATTCGAAGAGCACAAAAGCCAATTCCCAACTATGTAACTTTATCTCCTGAATTTTGAACCAATCCACAATTAAAATGTCGGCAATATAGATCCTTTCCAAGTATGTTAGTAACGTTTTTCCTGTACTTTAGTTTACTTGATTGCTGCTTTATAATAACGCACAGATCACTAATAAAAATTCCACTCGTGTATTTTTTCAACTTGCGTGCGCCAGCAATTTTTCTGCACAGCGACAACGGATTTCCCAGCTGCTTATAGGAGCAGCCATCTGCCCCACGATAGTGCTTAGTGAAACACACCTATTATTATGCATTCAGTCTATTTTGTTCAAATGTTTGTGTTCTTTATAGACCTCTGAGAGTACACAAGTTTGTCGGCGACATTACTGGTGTATTACACGTGGGTCCAAATCAAATTGTGATTGGTCAGTTTGCAGATGACGGAGAGTTTGAAATAAATACATATGTGTATCAGGATGGTTTACTACATCTTCCCAAGTCATTTCTCTGCCGAGAAATTCGCATTGTGAACAGGTGGGTTAGACCTCTGACTGTTAATAGATTTTAAGGGGCTTCCGTGGCGCAGTCGTCAGGGCAAGCGCCTTTCACCTCATGAGTTATGGGTTCGATTCTCCCTAGGGATTCTATTCATGTGAAAAGGGTAAGTCAGCGCCCTGCCGAAAGTCGTGGGTTTTCTCCGGGCACTCCAGTTTCCTCCCGCAGGGAAAGTTAACTGGGTGGATTATGCGCTAGTCAATTGAAACCCCGGCCCCCCGACCCCCGGGAGTATGCGGGGATTTTAACATTTCTCGAGTGTTAAAATCCCGGCTTTAAAATGTTGTCCATTTGTTAAAATGCCCGGCTTGCCGGGCCAATCATATAACTTTCCAAAGTCTAGCTTTTCATTTAGTCTAGCTTTGCGTCAGTGTTAAAGCCCCGGTTAGCATGATGGCAACGTTTCTTAAAACTCCGTATTTCCCGCGCAAAGTCCCGTTAAACCCCGCATATGCCCGGGGTGGGGGGTTTGAATTGACTAGTGCATTAGGATATATAGATTAGGAAAGTAATATCACAAAGATCAGGAAAGTAATATCACAAAGACTAGGAAAGTAATATCACAAAGATTAGGAAAGTAATATCACAAAGATTAGGAAAGTAATATCACAAAGATCAGGAAAGTAATATATATCACAAAGATCAGGAAAGTAATATCACAAAGATTAGGAAAGTAATATCACAAAGATTAGGAAAGTAATATCAAAATAGTTGTAAATATATTTTGTGTAGGCTAAAGCCTGGTTCCCATTTGGTCGTAACTGTCGTGAACAAGTCATGTTCGACGATGTGAAATAGTCTGGATCTATCTCGTCTTTTGTCTGCTGTATGCAAAAATTGCAAAAATTGCAAATCTTTACTGACTGTAGAAATATATCGACATTCTATTACATCGGTCACCCTGATATGTTCACGACAGTTACGACTAAATGGAAACCGGGCTTAAGTACGTAATATAGGTAAGCGAAATACTTGATGTAATCGGCACTGAAAATCCCCGACTGGGAGTGAGCTGAATAAATATAATTTTATGTATCTTCGGATAATTTATCATCATGCTGTAAATGCAATGAAAGAACGCCGGTACTAATATTGAGTTTAATGTGTTGAAATTTGAACATACTTGTATGCCTGTAATTATATTACTAATAGAAGTATGTTGACACGTCAAATCATGTTGTGTTATAAATCATGTTCATTGTGTTTCGGCGCTTCAGTTTTCTTTCGAGAAGTATAATTGATATAATTTGCATTTTGTCCCTCCAGGACGTAAGCTCTGTGAGCCAGACATAATTTTCATTATTTTTAATGGTCTAAGCTACTAACGTAATTCGTATCAGAATATTGAAGAACTAAAAATATCGTGAAATATACAAGAATGGGATATTAATTTGTATTCTTCTTAGGGGCACAATAAACATGCTTGACGTGACTTTAGCACACAACTGTCATCTGTTAGTCTCGCGTACTGGTACCACAAGACTGGCAAACAAGATGGGTACATTTCAGTTTCACAGTCTGACAATCGCCGATGGAGGCGAGATGACATCAACTAATGACGTCACAAACACGAGCATCACTCTGGTGATGAACGAAGGCAATGTTCAGGGGGGTGGACGGCTACATATGACAAATATGGTTATTGAGGCGGGAAATTTTACAGTGGACGATCTTGGCATTGTTCAAGGAGATACGTATGATAATAGGTAAGTTAAAATTGATATAGTTGAGTATTTTTCACATGAACCTCTGGCTCGGGAAATTGAGCAGTCATTTCCTGTGCTACCGACTGTAAAGTGTATAGTTAATTCGTCTCATTTTACTGTATTATGCAGTACTCATGAACGGTGGATAATAAATAGAAGAGCTGACTAGAAATCAAATTCAATATTCTTGCTTCTATATGTGCCAGCACAGAGCAGCACGTCTAAAGTGGATCACTATTTTCTGAAACTTGCCACACAGGATACACCGTATATGCATTTATTGATATTTTATGTCTCAAAAGCTCAACCAGTGCATGCAATTAACAGTTTTCAATTTTAAGTCTCTAAATTCTACCTTCTACAATTCTACCTTCTACATTGTACAGGGCATCCATCTTTTATTCTACATTGCACAGTCCATCTTTTATTCTTAATATTTTTCAGAATACTAGTCTTTATTAAATGATTTTAGTCTAATCTTAAAGCTTGTTCTTTTTGCTTTCGAACAATTGGTCTTTTGGTCTTTAGTGCAACCCACCGTTTAATTATGGCATTTTCAAATGGTATTTCATAGCCGCGTTAACCAGCTATTTGTTTGAAACTTTAACGAAGATTCCTTTACAATTTTAGTTGTTCTCATGGCAATGGCTTATCAAATTCTCTTGGTTCCTCGGGCGCAGGCCATGGTGGTACAGGAGGACTGGGTTCTAATCAGAATCGTGTTGGTACACCATATGGAAACCTTTACGAGCCCGCAGACTTTGGTTGTCGCGGTGGCGATGTAATCCGAGCTGGTTTGGGCGGAGGAATTATAAAGATGAACGTTCTAAATAAACTTAAGGTGGATGGCACCGTGACATGTAGTGGATCTCCAGGGACATCTGGTGGATCAGGTGGCGGTAGCGGGGGAAGTTTATGGATAGAGACGTATATTATGCAAGGTTGGTACAGGACTACTTTATCATGTAAAATATACATACACTGCGATAAAAGAATTCCTTGTTGACTTGTATGACGATAGATGAAACTTGACATATATATAATTATATACATATATAATATGAGCGTGTTTTGGTTCACGAAATGCCAAAGAGTGCTCGATATCATATAGGTAGGGCCAATATAGTTTTCGTTTACCTCAAGGCATCCACTACAGCCAAGTGCAATGCGCTTGTTAATTGATGCAGGTAGTTGCCTTGTGATGCTCGGTAGGTGATTAGAGTGCATATTTATGTATATAGTGGATCGTCATTGGGCTTCCTATGTTTTCCATTGTTAAGCTCGAAAGTTACATCTAAAAAGTTTACTATGCGTAAATTTGATTCGGCAGTAATTTTTAGGTCAAACTGCTCGAAAATTTTGTGGAGATCTTTCCTTGTTTTGTCTGCTAAACGTGCTGATTTACTTTTTATAATAGCCAAACCGTCATCTCTACATAGGCCGATGCTTTCTTTGCCAAATTTCTGAGGCCCTGTCTACACGTATCCGGATTCGTTTGTATCCGCAAACATTTTGTTGCGGATTCAAAAGTTTACGCGTCCACACGTATCCAGATTCGTTGCGTTTTTGAGCGTCGACACGTATCCGCGAAAACGATACGCATACGCTAGAATTGTTACAGAGCATGCGCTGTCACAAATCGTTTTCAAATCGTTGCGGTTACAATGCGTCCACACGTATCCGGATTCGTTGCGTTTTCAAAAGTTTGCGGTTACGGTTTGCGTTTTCGCTGGATACGTGTGTACGGTAAGCGTAACCGCAACAAAATGTTTGCGGATACAAACGAATCCGGATACGTGTGGACGGGGTCTTACTCAGGTGGTTTAAAATGAAAAGGCCTACTAACTCACAAATTTCCGCGCCGTTGAAACTGCCCATGGTAACGTCAAACAAACTCTCGCTATCTTTTTTTATCCATGAAATTCCGGTATTGAAAAGGAGAGATTTTCTAGCGTGTTTTATTATTGAAATATCGTTTCAGGTATAGTAGCCAAACTTGAAGTCCAAGATAAACCTTGGACTTCAAGTTTGTTGTATCAGAAATGGATGGTAGAACATTTTCAGAAATGGATGGGTAGAAATCGACAATGTCAAACGAAATAAAACTGTGTCTGTCCTTATCTTTTATATTGCCAAACCACTGAATAACTTGTTCTGTATTCCTCCATTGATTTAAATTAATTTTGTCCAAAATAACTTTGCTTATTTTTCCGGATTCGCTTTCAGCGGGATTAATTAATCGCCATTTTGGATTGTTTTCGAAATTTTCTTTGTGATCTTTTAAAGATATAAATGCTTTTTTCATTTTTTCAATTCTGTCGCCGATTCCTAAATTGTTCGAAATGTTTTTTAGTACTGAATCAATTTCATCTATAGTGTCCTCGGATCCATGCTTATATGTTTTTGTGATGTTGTCATATAAGAGCTTGTTGTATGTGTCGAGCGAGGTTTCATAATTGGCATAAATATTCCTAGTTTTGTCTGCAAAAATGAAAATGTTGGGAGACGAATTAATTTTCTTTAGATCGTTAGTCAAAGATTTCTGAAATTGGTTCCTATATGGCCGAAATTGTAAATTTTCGATTAGTTTTATAAGGTCGTCTTCGAAAGGTTTCATATCCGGAATAGAAGGAGGTGTTTTGTTGGACGCAAGGCCGAAATGGTTGTTTTGGTTTTCACATTTTTTGTTTTTAAGAAAGAAATTAGCTTTCCATCTCATACGTTTTATTACACTTTCCACTTTTTCAATCAAATTTTTCAGCGTCCTGTGATGGTATAGGAATAAACCGCACAAGAGGTCTTTATCAGATCTAAAACACTCGGCTGCGCCTCGATGTTTTAAATCTGATAAAGACCTCTTGTGCGGTTTGTATATATTACATATATAGTTTTCGCTTACCTCAAGGTATCCACTACAGCCTGTTTCACGCAATAAGCGATCATCAAGTGACGACCCACATTAATTTAAACACCACATTTATTTATTTAGGCGATATATAAATATATATATTGCCTAATAAATAAATGTGGTGTTTTCCACGAAATAAGACAATATATTTGAGGTAAGCAATTAAGGCGCATTCATTCCTGCTATGGCAGTTTTCATCGTAACCACTTCCAAAAATACATTGTATTAAAAAACGTTAAAGTCATCTTCTTACGTCAGGTTTCTTAAATGCTTCATCGGAAGTCATTTTCCTAAAATCATATAAACATATTGATTTGTACTCTATCAATCAAGCACGAGTGAGTTTTTCAAAGACCTCAAATTTAGCCTTTATCCAAATTTCACGAGAAACCATGTTAATAATATACATAAAGTCTTTCAAGTTACAAGTTTCATTGCGCCGTCCACCGATAAAATTTTCGCCGCTTCGTATTTTATTTTGATGAATCCGCGACTTGAAACTTTTACTTAACCAAACAAGTTTAAGTTAAAGTTGTTTAATTTAAAGTCTTCTTAATTCTCGGCCAAAATTCAACTTTCACGCAGAAACTGCTTAAGCTGATTGGTTGATTTTAAGCATACTTGTTTTTTCGACCAATCAGATGAGTTTGTTACAGATTTTTGCACTGTTGTTACGGAGTTTTGCACTGCTGTTTGGGATTAACTGCACTGTCGAGTAATATTTTTATGTATATTATTATGGGTATATAAATCTATTGCTCCTGTTGTTTCTTTGTTATTACCCTAGGTTATGGTAAGATGCAGGTGAATGGAGGTAATGGCCACCAGTATTACTACGCATCACATGCTCGTACGTATGATGGAGGTGGTGGTGCCGGGGGGAGACTGGCCGTGTATTTCAAAAGTAACCGTACTTACAGCGGGACATTTGAGGCGTATGGTGGTAACAGTGGTACACATGGTGGTAGTGCAGGTGGTGCTGGGACTATATTTATCTACCATCGTGTATATCGTCATCGCACCTTGATTGTAAGTAACCAATTACGTTCGCCTGTAAAACCACGTGATGAAGCCATATCCAGTTACTCTGATCTGTCTCTTATTCCTGGAACTGCCTGGCTGATGACGGAAGGTAAAATTCACGAGTTCGCGAAAGATTTGAATTATCATTTTGAAGAACTACAAATCTACGGCGGAGTACATCTAGCTATTCATGAAAATTCCGGTGGGAAGCCGAGTTTACATTTTCGGCACATGATCGGAGACCGCTCTGGAACAATCCATGTCGGCCGAGACCAACTGATGGATCTAAACAGAACTAAGATTGATTTACCATTTAGTGTCCATGTGTATAACGGAGGTTACTTAGGGTTAGCACCCTACACTGAGGTACATGGAGTGAACATACACGTAGATGGCGTTATAGAAAATATTGATGATCTATTATTACATCATAGTGGAGTGTTGTATCTAAATGAAGGATCGAGGACTGGAAATACTCATATCAAGGATGATTTCATGTAAATTATTTTTACTATATATATTACTTATCTCTCAAAATTTTCTCATGCCTAGGGGACCGCTGTTGTTGTACTGCCATATTGTTTTGGTCAAAGTACCTGAAAGACATTAAACACTTCAAACAAAGATCCTTGAGGAAGGGTTTTTTAACCACCAGACAAAACTAACTTTCTGACGAATAGCATTCGCTTGAAATATAAACGTTGAAGTGTTTATAATATCACGTTTTTCACGGTTTTCAATGAAGGAGTGATGACTGGAAATATCCATTTTTATTTTTTATTAACTTTGCTATATTATCAACACTATACATACAATAAAAAACACATGCATATAGACATCTATAAAACGTCTGCTCAGTGACGCAGTTTGCGGGAAATACGACAATTTGGCCAATCAGGCACAGGAAATAGCCATGTGGGATTTTCCTTTATCTGCAAACTACGTCACAAAGAAGACCCCCCATGAAGGTCCATACGTTGACATACACATCTGCCAGGATATCTGCAACAGCTTAACGCCAATTACTGCAGATCCTAAGTTACAATATAGGAACACAAATCTACACACTGACACACAACGATGAACTAAAAACAACACGATATAGGTTTAGTAAGATCTCGAGCTACATTACATTTAACACACACAGATTTCCATGTTCTCGGATCGTTCATTTATTAACGATGAATTTTAGTAAGATGTTTAGAAAATGTATTTCATTATTTATCCCTCACAATTTTACCCTCCTCTTATTCTAGGTTCAGAAATATCCGTATCCAAGCAGAAGGCGTGGTTCACATGCATTCCTCTCCAGTCTCTCATGGCGGTATGAATCTCAGTGTTACGTCATTAGCTGTTGAGGGTGGTGGAAAAATTATTGGAAGCAATTTACATATTGAAGCCACTGACTTGACTATTGACGCCGGTGGTGAATTATCTTTGACTGGAGAAGGTTATAAAATTACTGATGGAATTGGACTAGGAGTCAATGGTGTCATAAATTACGGACGGGGGGTTGGTTCCGGTACTGGATCTTCCGGGGGAGGTCACGGAGGTACAGGAGGTACAGGCTCAGCTACAAAGTATGTTGGATTGCCATATGGGAATTTATATGAGCCAACAGATTTCGGAAGTAGTGGTGGTGGTGTGGCTGGACAAGAAGGTAATATTTTAAAAACTTTATGTATGGGTTTTCAGTGCTGTTATGTAATCATGGAACATCTAGGAAAATTCTTGCTGTGAATGAAACATATGTCGGTTTTATAAAGGTGCCTTCTTAAAGAGGGGGTCTCAAGAGGATTATATTATTAGTGACCAACTCACCCTCCTGACTGACTAGTATCCACGGTTTCTTACATCTACACTGCGGCTGAGGGTGTCCTTGAACTGTCGTCCGAATAAATATTTGAAACTAATTTCTATTTTCGTAGGTCGCGGAGGAGGTCGTCTATTCCTGAACGTGTCAAACCTTCTTGAAATTGACGGAGACCTGAGTACTGATGGTCAGGCGGGCATATCTCACAATGGTGGTGGTAGTGGAGGAAGTCTGTGGATATATACCAACATCATTAAAGGATATGGTACAATCCGAGCAAATGGCGGAAACGGATCAAATCTCGGGGGAGGAGGTTCCGGTGGTAGGATTGCAGTGTACTTTCAGAAAAATGAAACTTTCTCGTATTTCTCTTACCGCGCACATGGTGGGACGGGTGGATTAAATTCCGAGGCCGGAGGGGCAGGAACTGTGTTCCTCTATCATTTATACCATGAACATCGTACACTCTTGATTGATAACAACGGACAATCAGCTAAAAACAAACACATGACCTATACTCAACTTCACCGCGAAGGTGGAAAGGCCTGGATAATGCCTGACTCGGGGATCCATAAATTCGCTGATTCAGAAAGTAATTTCCATTTCGAAGAACTGCAAATTTACGGTAAAGCACATTTCGCGTTTTGGCCATCTAACAGGACAAACATTTCCATTTACTTTCGGGACATGATCGGCGACCGCTCCGGAATGGTTCACGTGGGACCAGGGCAAGACTTGGATTTACAGAGAGAGGAAATTGATTTACCGTTTAGTGTTTATGTTTATAAAGACGGCCATCTTAGATTAGCTCCTAGAACGTTTATACACGGAGTTGAGATTATACTACATGGTACATTATCATATGTACGTAATATCACTCTACATCATGGCGGACAGCTCTGGCTTCTTCATGGAGGTAGGACTGCAAACATGAGTATACATGAATATCAGTTTGATTTTGTTCGTATTCAAGATACTGCTGTTGTTCATGCGGTCACCTCCCCTGTCAAAGACCCTGGGATTACCTTCTTTACTCACTCTATGGAGATCGAAGGCGGGGGAGAAATGCGCGGAACTCGGTTAACTTTCATAACTACGAATCTGACTATAGATGACGGAGGTAAGCTTGTGGCAGACTATCTCGGGTATAATACATCTCATGGCTTCAGTGGCAAGGGGTTGCATGGCTTGATAAACCCAGGCGCTGGATTGAGTTCACAATATGGAGGCTCTGGGGCAGGACATGGTGGGCGCGGAGGACGTGGTAAACTAACTAAAGGAGCAGAAATCACAGGCGCTCCGTACGATGACTTGTATGAGCCAGATATGTTTGGTAGCGCCGGAGGGCGAAGGGACAGCACCCAGCGAGGAGGGAATGGAGGAGGTGTAATCTGGATGAATGTTACAAATACAATCAATATCGACGGAGTCGTGACGGCAAATGGCGAAGATGGTCCGAGCACTGGCAGTGGTGGAGGTAGCGGAGGGAGTATATGGATGTATTGTAAAACAATCCTGGGGTATGGAAAGATATCTGCCAACGGTGGTGATGGATATATGACGGATGGATACCGACCCGCGGGAGGAGGGGCAGGTGGAAGAATTGCGATATATTTCCAAGAAAATGAAACATCGACCTATTTTGTGTACGAGGCACGTGGAGGAGCAGCACGTGGCTGTAAACTAGGACGAGAAGATCTCTGTGAGGCTGAAGCAGGAGGTCCTGGGACTGTATTTTTGTATCATATGATCGAAGAACATCGCACACTTCTCATACATAATGGTGGACAAAAACCTCTAATTTCTGCAATCGCAGACTACAATGATCTACGGAAAGATGGCTGCAAAGCGTGGATTTTGCCTGAATCGGGTAAACATCATTTTGCAAACAGAGGACAAGATTTTCACTTTGAAGAACTTCAAATATACGGAGGCGGCCATCTTGCAATCTATACTGATCCAGTTGGTAAACCTGCGTCATTGTTCTTCAAGCATATGATTGGTGATCGCAGTGGGGTTATTCATATTGGATTAAACCAGGTAATGGACTTACGTCGAAAAGAGATAGATCTACCCTTCAGTGTACATGTCTATCTCGGAGGATATCTAGGTCTTGCACCGTATACTGAAGTGCATGGTGTAACATTGTACTTGTCTGGAGTTCTTGCGCACGTGGAAAACATGACATTACATCATGGTGGTGCATTCTGGATGTATCATGGAGGTCGGACAACCAATCAGAGCAACAGTACATATAAGTTTGATACGGTAAGAATACAAGATAACGGTGTTATCCAGGGGTTAACCTCTCCAGTGAAACACCTTGGAGTGACGTTCCATGTCCGTGCACTCAATGTCCAAGGTGGTGGCTTATTCCATGCAACGCGTCCCATAATAATTGCCCAGAATATCACAATTGATGATGGCGGGCTTATGTCAGCAGATGGTCTTGGTTATAACAAAACTCACGTGGATCCTCGAGGTCTTCATGGCATTGTAAACCCCGGACGTGGTTTCCTCTACTCAGGCGCAGGTCACGGCGGAACGGGTGGACAAGGTGACGGGTCTCTGCAGGCTGGGCTACCCTACGATGATTTATACGAAGCTGCGATGTTTGGAAGCAGCGGTGGTGGATCAAACTCAGGAAATGGCGGAGGAGTGATGTTCTTTAATGTCTCAGATGTCTTTCATGTTGATGGCATTGTCAGTGCTAACGGTATTAATGTCAAGAAAGGTAGGGATGGAGGCGGAAGTGGAGGAAGTCTTTATGTGCATTGTTATCAAATTCAGGGGACTGGATCTCTGTCTGTAGTTGGAGGTCGTGGAGGCCCTGAAGGAGGTGGGGGAGGAGCTGGAGGTCGAATCAGTGTTTATTTCACAAAGAACTCTACCTTCACCGGTAAAACTTTGGTGAGAGGTGGGGCAAGCAGTGTAGAGGTTGGAGGCTCAGGGACTGCCTTTTACTACCACCTTGTACACACCCACCGTACTTTACTGGTGGACAATGATGGACAACATCCTATCACTCAGGAGGTCGATCATTACAGAGACCTTTCTCGACAAACCGGAAAAACCTGGATATTGAGTGATTCTGGTGAACATATATTCGCTGATAACTCGCATCGATTTCATTTTGAAGAGTTGAAAATCTACGGCGGGGCTCATCTTGGTATTACGTTGTCAAATATCACAAACCGTGTGACGTCACTGTACTTCAGTTTCATGATCGGCGACCGTACGGGAACTGTTCACATTGGTAAACGGCAAGTACTCGATCTTCGTCGGAAGTTCATCGACTTTCCAGCGCACGCGCGTGTCTACCAAGGCGGATATCTAGGGTTTGCTGACGTCACTGAAATTAATAAAGTGTCACTACATTTGGCCGGAACTCTTGCGCATGTGCAGAACTTGACTCTTCTTAATGGTGGTATATTACATGTTTATTTAACTGGGTTCACTCAGAATGCACCGGAACGAACCATAAAGTTTAATGAGACTGTCCGCATCATGGCCAACTCAAAGATGTTGACCTATAGCCGGAATGCAGATGATAGGATATTCGCTTTAGAATGTCGGATACTGTTAATTGAAGGTAATGTAGTATAGTATACACTTTATTGTAAACATAATTCTGTTTTACATGGCGAATAATATAAAATACAAATGTAGATTACAACGTATGATTGGAGGTTACCTAGGACCATGTGAGATGTTTTAGCGTTCTGATTCATCGCCACAAAGTTCATTTACTGAAAAAGACTTCCTTTAATTGTATACGTACGTTACTGCATAAACATATGATATGAGTAAGTTGAAGACTATAGTGTTTAATACAAGTATAAGATATATGAAAAATTGGAAGCTGAGCATTATCGTGATGCTATTTTTCAGACAGTTTTTATCAAATAAAAGCTGGGCTTACTGAAGTATGTAATTAACTTTGCATATGGAAAATATGAACGATTAAATGACTATACGAATACTTCAGGTGGTGCTGTGCTGCAAAGTAACAATCTTCACCTGAAAGCTGTGAACTTGACATTGGACGATGGAGGAATAATTAACTTGAACAATGGCGGATATTTACCAATGCAAGGTCCTGGGACTGTGATTACGAAGAACTGGCACGCAAGTGGTGCTGGACATGGTGGTACTGGGGGACAGCCGACCTGTTCTGGGTACAAAACGTGCCGAATTCGTAGAGGTTTAGCTTATGGTGATATGTTTGAACCCACAGAGTTTGGTAGTGGAGGTGACAGTGGCGTTGGCGGAACTGGTGGTGGGAAGGTTAAGATTGATGTCAACCACACCTTAAAGGTAGGAGGGAGTACTTCATAGATTTGTTGTGGGTGGTAGTGTAGACCCTTATAATATCTAACATTCATCCCAGACAATATTTGGTAGCCAAACCTGTTACGGATTAAAATGCTGACTTTGCATACAAAAACGTGAAAATTGGTGGCTTGTTGTTGCAAACTGAACCAATACGAATTGTTTAACCCCTTTTTGACTTTTACCAACGCAGTGTCGAGAATTGCTTATCTCCGGGAATTAATGATGATAGGATGGAGGATTGTATGTGATTAATCTGAAAATGATAATTGTATTATTATCTACATTGGAGAACAAGTGTGAGATACTTCTTTATCTTATTCCCGTACGTGTCTACCTGATGCAGTCTATGTGGTACATAGTGTATTAGTGCCACGCCAATTCATTTCGGAATTGACTCGTCGCTGTCACGTTTGGCCACGAAAATCCCCTTTGTTTGAAGGTCTATCTTAATTTGAAGGTCTTTGAAAAAGTAGAAATGGAGGGGTGAAATATAGTAATTTTTGTTTAGGTCGATGGTTATATCGAAGCCAACAGTTTGAAGACAAACACAGGAGGCGGTGGCAGCGGTGGGAGCATTCTTATTCGGACTCAGACTTTCACGGGCGGACATACGGGAGCTCTACGTGTGACTGGAGGTACATCCCAGCCCGGCGGTGGTGGCGGTGGTGGGCGTATAGCTGTGTATTATACAAATAAACTGACTGAACCTTTCTATGGCGGTGTGTTTGAAACACATGGGGGTGAGGCTCCCTCTGGAGGCGAAGCTGGAGCATCCGGGACTACATATCTTGAACACGTGACAAACGCATACACAATTCTTCGAGTGGACAACAACAAACAGAAGCCAATTCGCAACGTCATCAGAAACGAAGGCCGTAGGGTACCTACTTCCGGGGGTTCAAACTCTCCTCGGGTGTACGCTATACCCGGTGGGGTAACTGTATCGAGTTCCGCAGCGTATTATCCATATAATATTGGACGAATGTTTGATGGTGATCCTAGTACTCGGTTTACAACCACAGCCACAAGACCAAGACTCAACATTAATCTTAAGAGAATTGTGTTTGTGAATCATGTCCGAATTTATCCTGCATGTCCGAATTTATCAAAGTTTAAGGTAAGAGATCATTTAATAAATTGAATTGTTGTTTCCAGGAAAGTCGCGTAGCCTGAGGAGGGTTGTTACGATCAACACCTGAGACGGTTTTTCTTAAAAGTTTAGAAACCTAATTTATATTTTCCATTTAATTGTATATAATATGATTTAGTAAATGTACATGCTTTAGCTTTTAGGTTATGTGAAACCGTGTTGTTTGTGATAATGTGATTTTAGATTTAAAATACTGTTACAGAAAATTAAAAAAATGCAAGGTGAAGTAATCCTTAACTCAACGTCAACTGCATTACATTTTTGCCACTCTTCAATATAAACAACCTTGTCATTGTGGAATGGTTCTCATCAACCTGAAAAAGATAAGAAAACTTCGCGACGTTTCAAGCGAAGAGTAAGAGTGCCTTAGCTCGAGAAGTTTTCTCAGACTAAAATACACATTTTTGGCTTCAATAGTTTATTGTTTATTTTACATTTAGTTGAGTGGTGTGGATGGAGAGGGCAGGACGTTTGTGATTCATCGTGATTACGTTAACATGGACTATGGCTGTACGCAGGGTTCATATACTGATGTTAACTTTATGAAGAATACAACTCGAATATTTATAGATCTCATTGCAGCACCACATAAACACACCAGTCTCGCAGAAATTGAAATATTTGAGGGAACTTCGTTACCATGGCAACGGTAGGTAGTGAACTCTACAGTCACTAGTACAGCTAGTAAAACAAGAGACATAGCCTAAGAAGTTTGGCCCTCAATGAAAACATTGGTGTTTGCTGATGGAATAATCGAACGAAAATTTATATTCATTTTTAGAACTTTATATATGGAACTTTAGGTCCTCTGGCAGGAATCGAACCTGCGGCCAGAGCCCAGAGGGCCTAAAGTTGATTTTTAGCAACTGCTCCTGGTTAGGTCTAAAAACGTATATAACTTTTCGTTCGATTATTTCATCTACAAACACCTTCTACTATTAGTCCTATCGAACGAGATGCCGAGAAAAAATCATATGATATATACTACCTGGATACACTCCTCTTGTAACTTAAGTTTAGTCGTAAATTGTCTCGTGCTCGATGCTCGTCATGATACTTTTCTTGATTTTGAACCAGAAACAAAATATAAATTCCATAATTTATTTATGTGTATACGAAGATTCTATTTTGAACAATCTGCGACAATTGTAAACATTCAGTTCAGCTGAACTCGCAACTGACGAAGTGCATGCACGACAGGCAATTTTTAACCGGATTTAGGAACGAGACCTTATTAGACTTGTTAGGGATTTCAGGTATAAGGTACAACTGCCCAAAGTATTTTAGGTATACAGCACAAAGTATATGGTATAAGGAAAAAGTGTTTGATGAGTTTAACTTAGTTGATTTTAGTTGGTTCAAATTAATTGGTTTTAGTCAGGATGGTTAAAATCGATCTCCTCGGTCCATGTTTGTCATTTTTTTGTCAATATGATCCAAATGAATATTCTCAATATTTATGACATTTATCGCTTCAAATCCGAGAAAAACAAAAATTGCTACAAGTGCGACTTTTTGGTATAAAGATGTCTATAATTTTAGGTATGAAGTATAAATGACTTTACAGGGCCTCAGGAACGGTTATTTCTCAAAATATTTACTGAAATGAAAGCTGGCAACTGTGGAGAGTGTATCTTAATACATATCACTGCATGACATCCATCTAAATTCCCGCCTTTAAATGTTTTAGAGAAAATGTCAAACAACGCATGGACAAATGTTTACTAAAAACGGCGTTTATTTCTCTTCGAGATGAAAGAAATTTAGTAGTTAAATTTTTATATCAATTAATGTACTCAATTTACCAAATTTGCGGATATATGCGAAAATGTCTAGTAGAGTATATCCGGAATACGCTATAAGATAACTATATATTATCTGTTGTTAGTTATGAAAATCTTGATGTAGACAGCGCTGTAACTTGGCTACTCCTAAACACCTCTCACTATCAGTTTGATGAGATCCATTTCTTAGGATCAGCCCAGGTCGCTTTCAAAAATCCCGACAATTCCCGAGCTCACATCTCGATAAATAATCAGAGAATGTATGGCGATAAATCAGGCACCTGGCATATTGGCTACAATCAGAGTTTTGCCATCAACATCACTGATCCTGACACACCATTGAGTCTGCGAGTTTACGAACATGGTCAGCTTTCTTTGCCCAGGAAGAGCTTCCTCAAAAGTGTGAGCGTGTTCCTTTCCGGCAAGGTAATTTCAGTTTCAACTATTTTACATCTGAAGTTTTCCCATGGTGTTTGTTTACACCATCCGGTACATTTCAATTCGTTTGTCTTTCCTTTCGGTCATAAAATATTATTATATAATCATGTAAAATCTTCTGCCGTTCAGGATCTAAAAGTAAAAGCATTAAATTTAAAATTAATATGTATTAGTGATCAAATCCATATCGCATATATATTCTGGATAGCTCTACCAGTTCTATGTTTTCTCCCTAGAGGTTTGGTAAGGACCAGCCATCATTGACTTAGGCTATGAAGGTCATGAAGGTGCCATTGAACTAGATGATGAAAGCTTTCTTTTGGCTATTTATGAATTTCAAAATGGCCCGATTGTTTACGATGAAGATAGGCTAAGTTCACTATTTTTCAATCCTCTGTTATTAAACAGTAAACACCATCTTGCTTTAAATAATCATTTAGACCCAGATGATAATTTGCTTGACGAACTAAACAATACTCCTTGTGAATATTATCTTGAGGACCAATTTAATGAAATGTTTAGAAATGAATGCAAATTTGCTAATCCAGCATTTTCAACGCTTCATTTAAACATTCGAAGTATTTTGCAAAACAGTTCGCGATTTACTGACTGGTTGTCTGGTCTTGGTATTAAGTTTTCCGTTATTGGTATTACTGAAACGTGGTTAAAAGAGGCAGATCATAATTCAAAATTATTCACAAACACAGGGAAAATAGAACAGGTGGTGGTGTTGGATTGTATTTATCAAATGAACTCCAGTTTAAGAGCAGAAACGATTTGCACTTTTCAGATTCAAATTCAATAGACGCATTATTTATTGAGGTGATTAATTCTCAAGGGAAAAATGCTATTGTTGGAGTTGTTTACAGACCACCAGATCAAAATCTCAATACTTTTGTTCATGAATTCAATAGTTTAGCTGAAAAAATATCGAGAGAACACAAATGCTGTTTTATAATGGGTGATTTTAACATAAACTTTATGAATTATCAACGTCATAACAAAACCGGTGAATTTGTAGATAGCATTTTTTCTAACATGCTGTATCCCCGTATCACACGTCCAACTAGAATCACAGCTCACACCACCACATTAATTGACAATATTCTTTCCAATCACTTTGATTGTCATATAAAAAACGGTCTCTTTTTTTCTGACATTTCGGATCATCTTCCTATTTTTTCCATAATATTTGAAAACAACAACCAAATAAAACACGACACTATAACTTTTCGAGATAAAAATTCAAGGAACATACAAAAATTTAAAGAAAATTTACTAAGTGTAAACTGGACCTTGATAGAAGACAATTTTGATCCAGTTCAAGCGTACACGGAGTTTCATGATACCTATTCGAACATTAAGTCCATAAATAAGAAAAACAAATTATATTCGAATAACTGAAAGTAAATATAAGATTTATAAAAATAAATTAACACATTCTATTAGAATCGCATTTATTTTGATAAGAAACTCACTGATAATAAAGCAAATATGAAAGAAACATGGAAAATATTAAACAGCATTATTAATAGGAAATCTTCAAGACCTAGATTGAACGCTGTCTTTAAACGAGATGGAAGGGAAATATCGAATCCTATAGAAATTGCCAATAATTTTTGTGACTATTTTAGTAATGTAGGACCGGTTCCTACTGAATCATTCCTTAATTCCCAAATTCTATTTTTCTCCAGCCTGTATTAGAAAATGAAATCAGACTTATCCATCTGGAAAAGCTGCAGGTTATGATAACATTTCAATGTCTGTCATTAAATTATCTATTGACTTAATTTCAAGACCTTTAACACACATCTTCAACTTGTCTCTCTCGAGACGGATCGTTCCGGATAAAATGAAAATAGCTAAAGTTATTCCTTTGTATAAGGCTGAGGACAAATCCATTTTTAGTAACTATAGACCTGTTTCCATTTTACCTGCATTTTCAAAAATTTTAGAGAAAGTATTTTATAATAGGTTATTAAAATATTTAAACAAAATTTTCCTGGACTTATCTAAAGCTTTCGATACGGTGGACCATAGCATTCTGTTTGCAAAACTGGAATGGTATCAATTTGTTCAGGTTGATGAATCGTCTTCTACCATGAAGTCTATAACATGATCAATCCTAGGTCCGTTGTTGTTTCTGATATATATTAATGACATATGCAATGTTTCAAGTTTGGCAAAATTAATCTTATTTGCTGATGACACAAATTTATTCTTTTGATTAATGTTATCAACCAAGAGTTGGAAAAAATTTCGATTTGGCTTCGAGTGAACAAATTATCTTTAAATGTAGATAAAACCAAATTTATGATTTAACCATGTGTCAAATAAGATTTCCAAATCAATAGGAATCATGCGTAAATCTAGTTTCTTTCTTTTAAAGCATTCCTTGTTAACATTGTACTATTCAATGTTATAACACCTAGAACAAATATACGACAATTTTCAATAAAGTATCAAGGTCCATTCCTTTACAACAGTTTGGATAAGTACATTGTAAATAGTAAAATTAAAAACTCACTTTTGCTCACTGTATATCAACTAATTAACATATCTGTATTCATAACTTTGATAATACATATTATTTTTTTGATATTAAATAAGCCTAATGGTTTCAAATCAAATTATAACTTATCTTATATACTATTGTAATTTACTCTATAATTTAATGCTGTATATAACAATTTGGTGACAATTAAATTCATTCATTCATTCATTCAAAAATTCATTCATTGCGCCACAACACTTGTTTTGTATTCTCGAAGTGTTTTCTGGGGTCTATCTAATCATATTTTCTCTAATGTTTAGTTGAGTGGTTTGAAAGAAGTCTATGTACTCCATGGAGGTCGTCTCGAGTGTACAACGGCAAGCTGTGTAGGTACTCAATGTAAGCCATCAGAATACAGCTTGAAGTTATTGCATGTCCAAGACGAAGGTTTCGTGAAACTTGGTGACTCAGAACACATGCCAGAACTGCAGTTGAATCTCGTCAACTTTACCGTGAGTACAAAATATGTTTTAATGAGATTTGAGAATAACAGGTGGCATTTGCAGTAAGGTTTGAGCATAGTCCCTATTTTATACAGTGTCTGGAAACGCGGAAAGTTTATAGCCATATACGTGGGTTTATGTTGAGGGTGTACTGAGAGTGCACGTTTTCTTTGTTTCACAAATGTTAATATTCAGCTGCAGGGATTTTATTGGCTTCTTCCTTCATTGTGCTGAAAGAACAATGTGTTTACAGAGCGTGAAGGTGCACAAACATGAACAAAAACATAAAACAAAAGCTTTAGATGCGTTTCCAGACACTGTGTTATATGGACTATGGTTTGAGACAGGGCCACAGAATAAAGATGTATACAGAAGGGCCACTCAGCGGTGCAACGTGTCCTCGGTTTTTTATGCAAAAATATGCAGTTTACTGGCCAGAGAAATGGCGGATCAGCCAGTTCGGCGTGCTTATTGGCCAGAAAAAGCAATTGACTGGCCAGAGAAATGGCGGCCAACATGCGTAATGCGATATGCGCGACCCCAAAAAATTGAAAGGTTCCCAAGAGAGTGAACCCTCTATATAATATTTACTCTATGACAGGGCCGTAGCCACGACGTTAACATTGGTGCGAGGCTAATCCTCTCGAGGCCAACGGCCGAGACACATTTGGGGGTCCGGGGGAAATTTTTGAAAATCTAGGGGTTCCGAAATGGTATTTCCTGCATTTTGAGACTATTCTGATCCGATCCCCAGATATATATATTCAAATCGCGTACACTCGTCGCCTCCAATAGCCTTTATGGTAACGATTAACTACTAGGGATGGGCGATACCAGCTTTTTTCAACTGGAATGATACCAGTCGGTCCAGTCCGATACCAAAACCGATACTTCGATCTATATTGTGATTAGAACAACATTTTAATTGCAAAAATATTAATAAATGGATCAAGAACTATAGTCTATATTTATCCATAATTATGTTTTCTGGCTTATATAAATGTGATCACGGGCCCCGAAAAGGCCAAAATGAAAGTGCAAGATTATACAACTCTTAATCACACTACATTCTCTGACTACATTCTCTCTACAACTAACTACATTTTCATAAAACCTGACCAAAAACATTGCAGGCTCAAGTGGTATCGAAATTACCAATACCTTTTGTGATTATCGAAATATCGCCCATCCCTACTTCTATCATCGAGATCAGTCTAACTTTTCAAGAAAAAAAATCATCTCTTGGTGCGACAAATCACAAATGTCGCAGTTTCGCACCCTTGGATACGGCCCTGTGAGACTTAGATTTGAGAAGTTAATAGGTTTTATCCCCTCGCCCGAAGTTCGATCTCAAGGCGAAAGATCTTGGCGGGCGATGTCATATCGGGAACTAAGACGGGAAGCTAGATATGCGATTCAGGTTATGTCGTGATGTTCCAGGTACGGGGGTATAGTACCTCAGTGGGAGGTACGGTAAAAAACAAAATGGCGAAATTAGGAACGATTAAATATTGTGCAACTGTACAAATTCAACTGTACTGTATGAAGTCGCAGGACGAGTGTTAAGGTAGATGATCAATTCATTTTCTCGGACCTCTCGGTGAATTTTAAGAAAAACGAAAGCCTACATTTTAAAAGCGGCCAACTTATTATATAAAATTTTGAGATGTATTTGCATGCCGTATTAAATATTTTGCCAAGGGGCAGAGGCAAAGATAGTAATTTGGCAGAAAAAATGTGAGAAAGGACGAAGACAATCAAGGAAAAATTTAAGAATATTATCTCGCCGCAGAGATCTCGCCGGAAGTTTCAAAAATTTCAAATTGTAGCCGGAAGTATACAGAAAGAAAGAGGAAATCGGGGTTAGGGTTTGCGGTTAGGGTTGGGGGTTAGGGTTTGGGGTTAGGGTTTGAGGTTAGGGTTTGCGGTTTGGGTTTGGGGTTAGGTTTTGGGGTTGGGTTAGGGGTTAGGGTTAGAGTTAGGGTTAGTGTTTGGGGTTAGGTTTGGGGTTAGGGTTTAGGGTTAGGAAACAGAACTAACATTCCTAAAAAGTAATTAGCGAAGGCCATAAATATCCATGTAAACATATTCGGTGATAAAATAGCACTGAACATCCAACCTCGTTCCCAGGGCATTTCTCTTTTTTGTTATTGGGACGCGGTGCTGAACATCGTCTTGCTTTCGGGCGATGTTATTTAATATTTTGTCGAAATACCGCTGACATGATACGTTTGGACCGCGGACGGGGGACACAGAACGCCCGGATTAAATTGACTACCCAGAAATTAAAATACAACTGCAGAATTAGCATCCTCCGCAGGCAACTCTTCGTAAACGGCAGATTTGTGCAATACTTGGCAAAAATTGCACAATAGCTTGGGATTCAAAACTTCAGATCAGCTCCAATTATCCCTCACTATCCACTGTTACTCCCTCATGCCTATGAAATTATTGCGTAATTCTGCCGTTTTCCACCAAATTGCCTGCGGACACAGATTAAGTATGGACAGATGTCTATCTTCTACGTCGTCATCTTACAAGCAAGCATGATGGCGTGTGCATGACGTGTACATTTTGGGGAATTTGAGGACACGAAAGCCCTATGAAGTTACACTTCTGGGGCCGGTTGTACGAAGCCCGTTTAGCCTATCCGGTGGATAAATCGAAAATATCGATCAAGTCTATACATTCATCGAACAACCAAACTAAAATATTTCAACTTGAATAGAACAATTATGTTTGCAACTACATATTAAGTGCATAAGATTTAAGTTCAGTCATTCACAAAATGTGTGAAAGTGTTTTTTAATTTTGGCTTATCCACCGTTTAAGCTAAACGGCCTTCGTACAACCGGCCCCAGGTATATACTTATTCTGTGCTGCGGAGGAGGTAGCCTGCGAAGCAGTTGCTTTATTTTTGAGTGGTTATTATATAAATGGGCGATAAACAAATAAAGCGACTGCTTCGCAGGCTAGCGGAGGAGGCTACTGCAGAATAGTGTCAATTGGATTTCTATTGATTAACATAAAAGCCGATAAACATGCGTGAAAAGTAAGCCATAAATAAATACAAAAATAAACAATTTCAACTGTTATATTTATGTGATCTTTTGCCCCTGTTGAACCTGGTTGAAGTTTCAAACACACATATATGACATATATTAAGTGAATTTATATTATATAAAGTTTATAGTAACTCTGCATGTTTTAGCGAAATTTATGTAAATGAATGTATTTAATACCCGCACCCAATTACTCAATTTTTCCAGACGGGTATTTAATTGAAGAAAATGTGAGAAAATTGCTGTTTCCAGAGGGGTTAAAGTGTAAAAATACACTTCCAAAGGGGGTTAAGGACTCTTCCAGAGGGGTCATTACACAGATTTTTTGGCATTCCAGAGGGGTAAAAATCCTGAAAAGCAGAGGTATGGTTTTTAAATGTAATAGCCCAATCATTGCGTGTGAATCAGATGAACGCATACAAGGTTATGTTAAAAATTCACAAAATATTTATATATTTGAATTATACTAAAATATTCCATTGTGTATAGAATTGTTCCAGGCTTTATATATAAACTTGGAAGTATTCTGAGCAACACATTTCTACGTGTATGTGGTTATAAACTATTTTGGGTATAGTTATATTTTTCAGGTTATATTTAGAATTTGGTGATAAGCATACAAGTTTCAATTCATTAATATATTGCAGTTGCATATGTTATTAATATATAGTTACACAGATCTGTTGGGGTGGGTGTATGAGCTTACAAGACAGAGTTGTAGACTCGAGTCATAGGACTTGGACTCGAGTCGGACTCGAGTCGCAATTTTTGTGACTTGTGACTTGACTTGCTGACTTAGATAAATGACTTGGACTTGACTTGGACTCGAACACAATGACTTGTGACTTGACTTGGACTTGCAAGAAATGACTTGTTACCAACGCAAGTCAAACGTTAAGTCCTAAATATCTAGTGAAAATTAACTTTTCTAACATTTGCCCAGGAAAATCAATAGCGTTCTTGGTGCATTGGCAGATTTGTGGTTCCGACATTTTTCTGGGTTTTTTCACGCCAAACGAGTTTTTTTTCGCGACTCTCGTATAAATTAGCGGCGCCATTTTTTGCGCCTGTTCATGTTGTAAAAACATGGCTGCTACCGAAGTTGGCAGTCAAAATAATAGGAATAATAGGACTTTAATTCCAAGAATTGTCACTTAATGCTTATATTATATTCTTATAATTGTTGAATGTTGAGTTGAATTCAGAAAAATGTAAAGCCTAAAGGTTATTAAATTCTTCTATTAAAATATTAAAACATTTCGTTTTTTAGACTGTTAGCTTCATAGCTTGTAATGCATATTTGTACAATGTACATCTATATATAATTGTCACTGACTCACTGGTGACTCTCCCAGTATACACGAGAAAGAACTGTACAAAATGACTTGTGATTTCATGATTTGACTTGCTAGTGGCTAGTGGCTACTGGCACTGTCTGGCAGTAAATGACTTGCACTTGACTTGGACTAATGACTTGTGACTTGACTTGACTTGCTACTCGCAGTAAATGACTTGGACTTGACTTGAGCTTGGACTAAATGACTTGTGACTTGACTTGGACTTGAAAGGAATGACTTGTGACTTGACTTGGACTTGCAAAATGAGACTTGTTAACAACTCTGTTACAAGAACATTGGTAGCTGTACTGACACTGTACATAAATTTGGTCTGGTCATCAAGTTTGATTTATGACCCACCCAGGATAGCCACATGGTCATGGGTCTTGCATGATCTAGAATCATGGGATACATGCATGTACGTTTTTCACAGACATTCAGATTTCGGTAGAGCAAAAATTGCGGATTTGGAGAAATCCACATATTTTTGACATTTCAGTTGTGTACTGAAAGCAAATATTACATGAATCCCTTGAAGGCATTTACTTTGTTCCACTGATCCTTAACTTAATAGTCTTATTACCCTAATTTATATAACCCTAGCTAGCTCTAACATGACCTCTAACACTAAACTAACCTCTAACCCTTACCTGCAGATGCCTAAAGCTCCCCTACTACCTGGCTGCCAACATATATTAGTAAAATTACACAGGTGATTATTGAAAATTCTCAACGCTGATTGGTTGCGCTACCGATAATCACCTAAAGCGTTTTTAAGCCGCTTTTATCGTAAATATTCAATTAAAATATTTTTGAAATGTGTATTTTTTATTTTTTTCCTATTAATCACCTATGTAATTTTACTAAAAAATTTTTTGCCTCAGGCTCGGTGAATAAAAACCTCGACTTCGTCTCGGTTTTTATTCACCGATATTCACCTCGCCTGCGGTGAATAATTGTAAATAGATTTAATACTATTATATTAATAATTCATGGTATTTGCAGATGTGTTACAGCAATACAACAAAAGCAGCAAATTGAGATGTCACATACATATTCAACTAGAATGCGAAATATAATCTTGAGCATTTATATGTTATCAAAGTTGTTTTGTAAAGTCAGCCAAAACAAATTATATATTACTGTGAATGTTTAATTATATTAAAAGAGCTTGAATGATAGCCACTGCAGTCAGGTCAGGCCCTTTGAGTAAGTATCTTAAACAATTAATGCTGTTAATTTTTGGCACTGCATATAGTTCCCCCTCCTCCCTGTAAGGTAGGGGGCCAGGGGCAGTGGAAAGTTGCCCATTCTGCCCAGGTTCCCACTTGGCGATTGACTGGCTATAGTGATTGTACATTTTCTCTGGTACTGCGAGGTAAATCAATGACCCAGATCACCAGTATATGGTGATGACCCTTGCATGGGTTTGAGTCATATGGACTACATACCTTCATCGTACATTTACATTTTGGTAAAGCAAAATGTCTTGGAGTATACCATTATTCAATTTATAATTAAAGCTGACCAACTGACTAACTGTTAAATGTTTCTCAAAATAACACTCCAAAATGGCTAAAAATGCCATTTCAGAGGGTCTAGATTTCAGAGGGTCTAGAGGGTCTAGATTCTGGCTGGGGGAAGGCCTCAAATCCCCCTAGTTGGTTGGCACCTTCGGCATCACATCCATTACATTTTTGCTTGGGTCGGCCCCTCAAAAATTTATGAGCTTCCTATGCCCCTGTTCAAAAATAGACAGTATTGACCTATTCTTACATTAATATCAGACTTTTGATAAAATCTGCTTTAGGGACCATGGATGAACCCCTGTATTAAATTGTCTTAATGCTCTCACATTTTTCTGACTATTAAAATAGATGAAATAATAAGCGGGGGAGGGGTTTTGTATTACTAATTTATGTCAGATATCTCCAAAATGGATGTCCGATCATAATCAGTCATAGCGAAACTGTTCTATCTTTTTGTTCACGTTTATCCAAACTTTTGCACTGTGAAGACAATGAATTTTTGGTGTAATAAAGCAATCATCCAATGGCATCATCTCGTCGAGTCACTCAACGTCTCAACCGTACTGTTGAAATATTAATAAGCAAAATTTCAAAAGATTTGTGTACCGTGAACTCGTCTAAACATAAAATAATAGCTCATTAATCATAAAGGGACTTTGAAGTTTGCCGAGTTTCCAGACCATATCTGATATCTCGATTGTCCAATATAGGTAGTACTCTACAATAGGTTTTGTATCAGACATACCTTTAGTTAAAACATTAAAAGCACTTCAGAAATGTTGTAAATCTTTCCAGTTTGTAAAGACAATAAACCGCGGCTGCTTTATAGTTGATAATATACAGTTTGTTATTGCAATATTGGCTTACTGGGCTGGGCTGAGCGAAAAATATATTTGTTTGGAGTGTACTGTACAGGGTGAAAGTGGTAAACGTTGGCTTGTCTGTTGATCTGAATAAGTAAATACGTTTCCTCTTATCTCTGAGCAACCATGGTTCGATTATTCTGAAATTGAATGTGGATTGCCTTAAATGATCTGAAGTAGTACAGGTTGTCACCTGAATAGAAAAGATGGTTCCTCCATAGATGAAAACACCTGTTTGACAGCATCTCGAAATATCAAAATACAAGCCTGGAAAGTGTACATATAATTATGTAATTTCTTTCTTTTTATGTTGAAGGTCTATGGTGGAGGACACTTTTTATCTCATGGTCGCCTCACAATCAATGCATCAGATACAATGGCGGTGAACTCAGGTGGAATCTTGGAACAGAATCATTCTGGCTATACGACTGGGACAGGACCCGGTCAGGGGACTGGACAGGTGTCTGGCGGTTCAGGAGGGGGTTACGGCGGTAATGGTGGACGGGGCAAGGGGACTCTGCTAGCAGGCCAGACATATGGATCGTTGTACACTCCTCATCATTTTGGAAGTCCTGGAGGATTTGGCAAAGATTACGGTAAGGATATGTTTTTCTAAGTTGGTATCCTCATCATTGGAATGCTAAATACTTAATTTTTCTGGATAAATCACAAGTAAATGTGTTTAAATGAAGTCGATCACTTGTTAAAAGATGATTTCTGAATTCCCCAACCAGGAATCAAACCAAAAGTCCTTAGTTTAACATACTGGAGCTTTTAGTGACAGCCAATGGGTGACAGCCAATGGTGAAATCATCATATCAACTCAATGATGACCAAATATGGAGTTGTAACATCATATCATCATCATAGCCTGCGATATGAAAAAAGTTATCGCACGCTATGACGTCATGCCAATGACGCAAGACATACCCGAAGGAGAGAAGCATTGTCTCACAACACAGCTAATTGTTGTTTTCTGTTTGTGTTATCAGCCTCAGCTGTCAGCTTCGGCAGATTTTTAATTTCGGCCTTGATAAATCTCATTCAATAAATCTCATTTATTTCCAGGCAATCTTTACTATGGGAGTTACTACTATCAAAGCACCAGTTCTTACTCAAACCAAGTCACAGTTGGAGGTATGGGAGGGATAGGTGGTGGATCTTTGAGGATACACTCTAGACGCACCATTGTTGATGGTACCATATCAGCTAATGGTCAAGATGCACCTACTGGTGGTCAGCGAAGTGGCTGTGGAGGTGGCAGTGGGGGAAGTATATGGATAACATGTGATGAGCTGGATGGTTATGGATCTATTGAAGCACGTGGTGGAGCTGGCTCAACGGGCAATGCGGGCGGAGGTTCAGGTGGGCGAGTTGCTGTAAACTATCGGGATATTCATAATTACAATGGTTCGTTCTCTGTCCGAGGAGGGACTGGTCTCGAAGATGGAGCATCCGGGACTGTGTACCTGGAGCAGGGAAACGGTACTAATGTCACGTGGCGAAAGCTGATAGTTGATAATGAGGGACTATCGCTACCAAAGGCAGTAAACAGGAACGCTGGGAACTTGTTGAACTTGTTTAGTGGGGTATATAGTGATATCAGTCAAGTTGGCACAGTGACATTTCTAAAAGAAGCAAATTATTACATGTTTAATGAACTTGTTCTTCAGGGAAACTCACATCTTGGTATCTATGGTAACGCCTCGCGTGAACATGTGAGCCTGCTAGCACATCTATTGAGAGGAGATCGATCAGCAGTCTTACACATTGGAGCATTACAAGAAGTTCATTTTCACGATATTGATGTATACTTTCCCGTGAACACGTTTGTGTACCCGCATGGCTCATTATTTCTTCCTAAACGTGTTTCGTTACGTGAAGTTTGGATGTATGTGAATGGTTCTGTGTCTGACTCGGTGGAATACGTGATAGATAGGGATGGACAGCTACATCTGTGGTCTGGAGGGAACAGTGAGGGTGAACCTGAGGGGACATTTGTATTTGTGAACGTCAGTATACGTGCTCGTGGTCGATTGTTTGCTACCACCTTGGCTGGACATGGTAAGATGGCGGTCCAATGTAGCAGAATGATGATCAATGCTGGCGGGAAATTTATATCTAATGATGTTCATTTGACTGCGGTTAATATCACTATTGATGCTGCAGGTTAGTTCCAAGTAGTGTTCCATTTGTATCCATTGATGTTCATCTGTATCAAATGATGTTCAATTGTTTTCAGTGTTGTTCGTTTCTAATGATTGACATTCATCTTCGTCTCCTCGTGTCTATTTTCCTTGCTTACTTGAATACCCTGATGTTTACATATAGATTACTTCATGGTTGGTGAGTGCGTACGATTTTTATTTACGAGTTGTGAAGGATCGCTAAACGAACGAGTGAGCGCAGTGAACGAGTGAGTTTAGCGATCCTTCACAACGGGTAAATAATAAAAATCGTACAAACGAACCAACCATGAAGTAATTTGTTTATTATATAAGTATAGAGATAAATATATGACACTGCCAGACTCTCAGCGAACAACATGCAAGCGAAGTATATCTAGCCTCAAAAACACATTTCTTACCGCTTATTTCTTCATGTTCTTGCTGAAATGCCAGTCAGAGATGTTTATCTTAAGTATTTTTAGCCTTAAGTGTTTTCTTTGATGGTAATATAGTCGCTTTAGTAGCGAAAAACGCAATAAAACTCTAACTTCGGTGATTTCGCTAAAACCCGGCGCCATGTTTACAATTTTGAGCGCGAAAACACTAGCCAATCAAAACGTTGAGACGATAATTCACCACATGTGAAAAAAACCGTCCGACCAATCAGAACGCTGAGACGATAAATTTCACATGTGAAAAATATCGTCCGCCGTGAGGATACGATTTTTATTTCACCTTTCTACTGCACGGAAATCTCTATACTTATATAATAAAATGATATCCTTCATGTTCACCAATGTTTACTTGTTTCCATTGGTGTTAATATGTATTTGTTTGTATCTTCTGATGTTTAGCAATATCTATTCATATTCATTATACATTGATATTCATTCGAAGACTTAATATTCTTCAGGTGAAATAACTTCTACTGGGCTTGGCTACCAAGCCGGAAAAGGACCCTCATATAAAATGGGCTCGCGCCCAGGATCCGGCGGAGGACATGGTGGTAACGGTGGTCGAGCATTGTATCAGCTGCAATCTCCCTTGGCCTACGACTCTATCTACACACCTATTGAAGCAGGGAGCGGGGGAACCGGGGGCCCCGGAGGAGGAATTATCTACATCAATGTTAGTGATCTGTTTAGAGTCGAAGGAAATGTTCGCGCAAATGGCCTAGGAAAGAATATAGGAGGTGAGTATTGATAACCATGCATGATATTTTTAAAACCTCTATCTGCAAAACCTATTGAGGACAACCAAAGTATGTTACCATGTCGGCCTTGAATAGCTTCCTATTTGAAATCAAACAAAAAATCATTGAAATTTTTTAAACTGACGGTTCTTAGTATTATGCCAAAAAATGGTGGATTCCCCATAATTTTAAAAATATACTTTTATGTAATTTATGGTCAATAAATTACATACAGCTTTTGTAAAGTACAAACTTTTCATTATATTATATGAGGCTCAACGCCATGGTATATAAGAAAGCATCCCTTTGCTTAAAGCGGTTTTAAACTATAATTTTTTTGCCCTGATAGCAACGCAATTCAAACGATCAAATCATAAATAGATGGATAAATGGATAGTGTTAACAATCCGGGGGGTGCCCGCGATTGATGTTGTATGTTTATTATAGAATCTCAGGGCCGCAGATTCAATTCCTGCCAGAGGGCCTAAGGTGCATTTCTCACAACTGCTCCTGGCTAGGTCTAAAAAAGTATATAAATTTCCGTTCGAGTATTCCGTCTACTAACAACAGGTGGGCATTTTGCACAGCGCATGCGCTAGTTTATGAGCAAAACTCGCACAATCCCTGGGGCGAGTTGAAGAAATTCAATATGGCGATGCGTGGAAGGCAACTCAAGAAAATGGCAACTCAAGAAGAAATGAGCCCGTTATTTTCGGTCAGCGTCGACAAATTGCCCACCTGTTTCTACTAACACCTTCTACTATTAATCCAATCGAACGAGATGCAGAGAAAAATCTTGAAATTTACCCATACACCATATACTGGCATCACTCGCATCATATATACCGAACTTGCGGTTGATGCTCAGCAGCTGGACTCTGTAGCTCAGTTGGTTAGAGCGCTGCACTGGAATCGCAGGTTCAATTCCTGCCAGAGGGCCTAAGTTGCATTTTTCGCAACTGCTCCTGGCTAGGTCTAAAAATCTATATAAATTACCGTTCGAGTATTCCATCTACTAACACCTGCTACTATGTTTAGATTATATAAAATTCAACGGCTTATTATTTTTTAAACATTATTTTAGTTACAGTCTTATGTTGTTCTTCTGTTAATTTAATGGAAAAGTTGGGAAAAGTTTGATAAATTATTGGCCTAACCGTAAGGAATTTTGCCTTCGCCAATGGGGATTCGGACGATTGTTCCCCCCGTAACACAAAATTTTGGCGAGAACTGTAAATCAATGCGCATAAATAAACATGGCGACGCCGACGTACGAGTGCGTGTCGTGAATTGAGAGAGATTTAGGATTGCGTACGACTATGCTCAATCTGAGGCGCGAGTTTCGCCACTAAACATGTCAATTTATGTTGACGATTTCGTTCAAAATATACAAGACAAAGGTCTTCAATGTCGAACATGTTGTGTGTGATTTTGTCGGTGATCTTAGACTTGGAGTTCTACAATTTCTAAACATTTATTAATGACGTGATTCCTAGCGTAAATTTATAGAAACTATTCGAATCTGTGATGAAAAACATGAATATTTGCCTACACAAATAAGCTATAAACTGCATTTCATTTGCTTCGCTACAAAGGTTGCTTGTTTGGGCAAAGACAGATTGTTGTACGGTAGTAATTGGGAAACTGGCAGTTTATGAAACTCTGACACACATCTGTTCATACGAATGCGATAGGAATTGTTATGAAATAACAATATTCTTGACTATAGGATTTAATACTCTTCCTTGTTTACAATAAGAACTTGTTTGATGGATTATTTTAAAATGCCCTGAAGTGCAGTCGCTTCATATGCAAATTTGTTCGCATAAACCGCACTTATAAACCCATCAATTATCTGAAGTATTTAGTTATTCTATTTTTCTTTTATCTTGTAGCTATACATTATAGTGTAATGATCTACAGTCAGACACGTTATATAATAACATGTAACTTAATAACTATGGCTATATATGTCTATTAGCCCGCTAGCCCAACTAGTTCAACTTCACGGTCTAGGATAAATTTATGTAAATGTTCACTCACTGCTAAATGTCTGTATTTTTCGTGTTTTATCTGTTCCTTGTGTACGGTTACTCTGTTTCGCAAGTGTTCAGTTGTTCCCACGTAAAAGCTGTTACACCTTGAACACATGAGAACATAAATAACATTTCTGGCTTTGCATCTCATGTTAGATTTTATAGTCCACGCTTTTCCGTTTTTAATGCAATTTTGTTTCCCGTCATGATATGCATGTGTGCATGTTCCGCATCTTTGTTCGTTGCATTTGTTGACGGTTGATATAGATTCTTTTGATGAAAATTCTGCTCTAGTCAGAATTCGTTTTAAGTTCTTTGATTGACGTCGGCTGACAATTAACTTAGTATTCTCCATTTTGTTTTTCATTCCAGGCGAAGTATTTAAGAGTTTTAGAGAGTCTTTTACTTTGACAACGACCTTGTGTTGACCGGGTTGTGGGTAATGACTAATGCTAGGATTCTTTTGTCGTTAGCTTTTTGTTTCGACACTCTTAGTTCTTGTGTGTTTAACTTTCTTTCATTATTAATTCCTTGTTCTATCAGAATAGCTGGGTAATTTTGCTTTTTAAGAAATGTTCTAAGTTCCTGCAAACGACGATTAGGTAAGTTTTCTTTAAACACAAGTCTTGCTAATATGTACGGGATTTTGTATGCTTCGGATGGCAGGAGTGAAAGTCCAAATATTGGAGGGTGTCTGTTCCTTTGTAATATATATCCGTGTAGATCTGATTTCCATTTTTACATGAGTAACTCTTGTATTTTTTGATGATTTTCCACTTAACTGAATGTTGTACATTGGATTCCTTTAAATGCCAAACGTATTTGCTGAGTGCGGTAGAATGCTTATGCTTAAAGTTTCTAAAAGAATTTGTATGACCGTTATTAAAGCGCGTTTTGAATTGGCCCCCCGTATGTCCTACATAGGTCTTCTCTTCTGTGGTATCTTCTCTCGTCACAGTGGCTTGATAAACTACACTCTCAGTCAGGCATTTACCAGAGAGGGGGCAGGAATCCTTCTGGCGGCAATTGCATTCTTTGCTTACATCGGTACTGCCTGGGGCTGTTTCGCGAGTATGGTTTTGTTGTGGGCCGAGATAACGTTCTGTATGTTTGGCATACAGCTATAACTTAGCTTTAACGTGTTTCGGTTGAGTATTTTGTGCAGTGAATGGCTTTGCGGGAAATATTCGTCAATGGCTTGCAGAAATTTGTGCCCAATATTGGTAGCAACATTGGCGCTGTAGGGCGGGTTGAACCATATTCCGTTTCTGCTTCTGGAGCGTTTTGGCTTTGTAATATAAACCAACATATAATTTATATGACGTCAAACATGTATATATAATATCTCAAGTTTCCTAAGGCATAATAACATCAAACGCGATTTCACCTCATGAGTTGTAGCAAGCTTTGCTTGCCATACAAAACAAATTTGTAGTGAATAAAGTTTAAATGAAGTGACTCAAGTTTGTCCTTTGTATATATATAGATAATGGTTTATATCTTAAAATTTACGATCGCTACTCCGCGTTTCATGCCTCGTTCGGAACGATATTCGGGCGATTTTGTTCACTGAATCACAGATTATAGAGTTGAACCAGATGTCTCACTAGAGATCTTTCCCTAACATTTTCGTGTCCACGATTTTCGCCTCGCGGATCACGAATTGCACGCGCTAGATGACGTGTGCGACACTTACTGGCAAAATGGCGGCGTTTGCTGGCGCAATGCCACGCCATCCTACTACTAGGATACATGCTCTTTCTTTGTTTTTTGTTCGCCTTGAAGTTTCGGCGAGCAAAACTGTGATAAAATCTTGAAAGAAAAATCAATGTTTCAATGTAAAATTCAAACTTTGAGAAATGGAGGTTGGTATATATTGTAGATGGAACATAAACAGCAAATATAAATGTTACTGAAATATTGAAAATAGGCATTACCGAACATGGTTCATGGAAAATGTTTGGCTGCCTGTCCTTTCGTAGGCTACATGAAGGTGATATTTAACTTGAAAGTATATCTGGATAAGACTATATACCAACCTGAATGTTATAAAGATGAAATATTACGTAGGATTGTTGTTTTTTGGTCTTTAAAAGTTCGAACTTTTACCCCGCACCAAACACACACCCTCTGTGGCCCTGTCTTTTCGATAATATTTTTACAAAATTGTTTGTAAGAATACAAGTTAGCTGTCCAGTAAAGATTAAGAAAACAAAATAGCACAAATAGTCTTCATTTCCGATAACTTTTCATGCGTTATAGGCATTATTTACTGCCCTTTTTTGCTCAAAAACATCAAAATATTGTTTCTTGTCTTCACATACATCCAGTCACTTTTCTCAGTCAGTGGCTCAATATGGCGTCATTACTCACGCCATGCTTCGTTTTATGGCGTGGATTACACTTACTGGCAAAATGGCGGCTTGCGTATGCGTATAAAAAATCTCGGACATGATTTTGTGGATTAAGGATCTAACCAGTGAGACATCTGGTTAGATCCTTAATCTGTGACTGAATCCAGTTTATTGTTTGTTTGCGTCAGTGAACTCAATTTGGTTACCTGGAACGATAACTGGCGGGTGAAAAGTGAAGTCAAAATAACAGTGCCTACGCCATCAAACGTGATTGGTTTCACAACGGCCAAAGTTTAAAATAAGTTCACGAAAATAGAAAAAAAACTTGAATATCTGTTAAAACCTGCACGATAGCTTATTTTATCCCATATTTTTATGGCTTTCATAAACTTTTTGCACAAACTAGCTTGACTTACTTCAGTGATAAAGATATCTTTTCCTCCTAGTCTTCCTTCTGTAATCTTTCTTAGCCAGTTACAAAGGAGAAACTACTTCGATTTGCAAAAAAATTGTTTTTTTTCAAAAAAATAATACAAAACTAGAGTTGACGTACGGACCGCGCAGTAAATAAGTTGTGGGGGACTGAAACTGACGTACGAACCGCGCAGTGATAGCGTGAAAGGGGGCTGAAACTGACTTACGAACCGCGCAGTGATAGCGTATCAGGGGACTGAAACTGACGTACGAATGGCGTGGATGACTGACGTGATCCATACGTGATCTAACGGTTGGCTTCACATTTTTCCCGTCAAATCAATGAGACTTATCGTTCCAAGTAACCAAATTGAGTTCACTGGTTTGCGTCAACACATCAACGCTTGGTTGCGCGCGCTTAAATTTTCCCGCGGTAAATCGTTCCATATGGCGACATTTCCCGAAAAACTCCGATCGCGTGTTCAACAAATTCTTCTTTTTCGCTTTCAATATGCACAATTTCTCCTCTTGACAGAGATTACACCGCTTTCCACCCGGGGTATACGCCTCTGCTCGTCTCAAAATGGACCACTTCATGCTATATTCTCTTTCGCTTTGCTTCAGTTCCCACACATGCTTCGAAAGTTCCTTTTCAGAGGAGTAGTTTACGTTTTTGAAGGACTTCTTGTGATCCCCGTATCTCTCCTTGAATGAGTTGGCCGTCATCCCTATGTATTCCTTAGTAATTCCATCATCAGTCGTTGTTACCTCAGCTTTGTACACCATGTTGTTTACTAAACACTTTCCGTCTAGTGGGCACTCACTTGCTCTTCTGCAGTTACATTGACTGGGTTTAGGCGCGGTGGGGTTTCTTGTTAAAAGGTGTTTAGTACGATTTACCGCGGGCAAAGTTAAGCGCGCGCAACCAAGCAAGATACCGCGTCAGCGAACCGTTGATGTGTTGACGCAAACAAACAATAAACTGGATTCAGTCACAGAGTAGACACTATAAAGAGGCCTCACTGTGTATCAAATCCTAATGTTTTGAGCGTAACCGATGCTTAGCCAGTGCGCAAAGGAGAGGCTGACCCCCCCCCCCCGAAAACATTCAAAATGGCGGGCATTTTTAGACGTAAAAATACCGCAAAAATTCGAGTTAACTATTTAATGTTGTTAATCACAACTTCAGTCAAGGTAAACCGTTATAAAGAAAATAACAAGGGTCTCTTATGCCGGTTATTTTCCGAAAATATCGGCCGCCATCTTGTTCGGGGGGGTGAATGCCTCTCGTTACCGCACTGGCTAGGAACATGGCGGCCGGCCGATAATTTACGAAAATAAAGAAAAAAAACAAATTCCGGAGAGTAATGTCATTTTGAAATTCAAAATATGAATAAAACAAAACGAGTTTGAGAGACTGTAAATTTTCCACTCTATTTTAAAGTCATCATCAGACAGAATAGCGGCCGGTTACGCATTTTGCCTGAAGTGAAACCTCTGTATAGTGTCTACTCTGTGATTCAGTGAACAAAATCGTCCGAAGATCGTCTCGAACGAGGCGTGAAACTCGGAGTAGCGATCGTAAATTTTAAGATATAAACAATTATATTTTCTCTGCTATATGCTTGGTATTGAGCACTCTTATATCTTTTACAACAAGCCCATTTTTTGATTATATATATATATATCTAAGCTTACAACATGTACTATATCACATTTAAGAAATAGAAAACATTTTCCGTGTTTCTATACACTTATAGAAACACGCGTGGGAGTTTGGGAGAACGAGAAATAATCAAATTCTCATTACGTACGTATGCTGACCTTTGCTCGTCAATTTCGCTGCAAGAAAATTAACAGTCAAAAATGTGTAAAAGCATTAAAATTGTTTTTAAATAGTATTCAAAGTTTTATAATTCGCATTAAATTTGTTTCTTTTATGATTTTAGATTTTGGCGGGGAAATTTCCGTGTTTCTATACAGTTATAGAAACACGCTTCTCGACCAATCAGCACGCGCGTACTATAAATGTTATATTATAAACATACTTAGTATATGAAAACAACCACAAACAATATCACATTACAGATATGTTGAGACTTTATGTTTACTGTTCTCCCGTTTATATTGATACCAACAGAAAACGTTGGGAATGGCATCCATATTTTACTCCATCGCTATTTTTCATTGTCATTCATTTCTTTTATTCGTACCAGGTCTTCTGTATGTTATTTAGAAAGGTCCTGGTAAACAGCAAGATGTACCCGTAATTTGAAATTGTGTTAGAAGTTACAGGAAAGTTCAACGTGACTGTTACGCAGTATATCATATAAGGAGTCTATTATAAGGACTTATAAACACCAAAAAATGTGTTGAAAACATACACACGTATACGTACATATACATAAACTCTTTTTACCCTCGAATTTTCAGAGCAGCATGACAAATGCTTTCTTCGAGATAAAATGTGATTGACTTCGAAAACAAAAGTAATAAGTGTTAAGAAAAATTATTATTTATTTTAAAAAAATCAGGGTTTTGATTGGCTAATGGCCATCGGTGAATTCGCCATGTCAACTCAATAGCAGACCAAATATGGAGTTGTGACCTATTAACCAACGTTCTGATGTCATAACGTTGGTTTGCAAACATATTAATCAACGTTCTTACGTCACGCCAATGACGATTATGACGACGACGGACGAATTATTAGCAACGTAATTTAACAACAGGCCGCTGTGAATTTTTTTAAATAAATAATAAAACAATTATTGAATTCGGTTTTCGCATGATATGAAGAATTATCAAGCCTCAGTTTCGTGTTATCAACCTCAGCCTTCGGCTTCGGTTGATAACACAAAACTTCGGCTTGATAATTCTTCATATCATGCTCAACCTCATTCAATAATTGTTAATTATTCAATCTATAGTTTATTGTGTTTCATAATATAACCAATGACAGAACCTGTTCATATAGGTACAGATCCGTACAACAATACGGTACTGATTTTCTTTGTGTTTTGCTGAAGAACTATAAAGAGAAATGACATCAAAAAATCTTGCCTTAATTATGATTTCCATTATCGTAGGTGGTGCTGGAGGCACGGTACTTGTACGTACCAATCATTTTGATGGTATGGGAACAATAGAAGCAAGTGGCGGAGCTGGTGCTACTAGTGGTGTGAGTGGAACTCAGGGTGGAGGGGGAGGGGGAGGTAGGATAGCTGTGTATCACTTTGGGATAAGTACCTTTATTGGAAGTCTACAAACGTTTGGTGGAGAAAGTATATCTGAAAGAGGAGGTAAATGATATTTTCTAATTGTTTTGTGGAAAACTCCACGTTGATTTATTTCACACAGTTTTTTATCCGTAGGCCTTGGATCTGTATCAGTGGAAATAATATGATGAAATATCCAGGCTTTCCGATCAAAAGCTTTGCGAGATAAATAAAAGCGCAGTTTTCCACAAAACAGCTATATTTATCTTCATGCAAAACTACAAGGAACTTACATATTTCATGCCTATACCCAATTACATATTTAAATCCCTTTTGTTTTTCGCACTAAGGGATCGAGGTTTTAAGTTTTGACTTAATCAAATGATAGTCAGTTATGGCATGGTTATAATCATATCAGATTTAAATGTTTTAAAACCATTATACGACCCAAGATAGAAAAGCAAAAATATTTGTATATTACTTGCCAGGTCCCGGTACAGTGTATATTCAAGACCATAGTGGTAATACAACTGAAAGACAACTCATCATAGACAATGGTCATATCTCAGCTTCATCCAACATTATTGAAGTTCGACAGTTGTTTATCACTGATAGAAGAAATTATAACTATGACGTCACATCGTATACATCACCTGAGGGTATTAATCTCCATACAACTGGTCCACCACATTGCTTAAGAGTTACGTCATTAGGATGTCAATGGAATGGTCAGTTGTCTAACTTGTTTACCGGGACAAGTCACTCTTACTACACCACGTATGCAACACCTGAACTGACCTTTACTTTCCCATATCCGTTAACTATGGATCATTTAAGAATATTCCCACAATGCAGCTCGACATATTGGACGAATTACCGAGTTCGAGCCTACCTGGGTACTAGTAAAGTGTACGAGCAGGGTTCGTGGACTGGAACGGAGTTATGTAGACAGGGGCAATATGGTAAAGTTGAAATCCATAAAGATGTTAATAAGGTGAGAGAAATAAAAGTTTTTTTCGTTGGGATTCTAATAATGTAAGTGTGGCCGTCTTGTTGAACAATTATGAATTGAATATACCGTCGTCTGCAACTAAGGACGAACAGTTGTAGATGAAAAAATTGTCTATTCTTACCTAAAACCATTCTCCTACCCAGAGCCCTTATGCACGGTCAACGTAGCAAGACGAGGGACTCTGGCGAAAACCATATCATTGAGGCATTTGATTGGTCAAAACGAAGGCTATTATTATTCTAATACCGGAAACAGTTGCGTTGAACTTTTGACAGGTTTCGAACCTGTCAAAACAGTCAAAATAGCATTTACTTCTATTTTTTGAATGCGTGCTATTTAGAGAACCAATCCCATGGAGATATAACTACATGCTGGCGCGTGTACCGCACCAACCTCGTGCCCAGGCTTTTCCCTCCTGTGGAGGAAAACCCCTGGTTGGAGCTGGGCACGTGTCTCTTTAAATTTTTATTGCCTAAGGGGGTGAGGAAAAGTATCATATTATATGCTTGCACTTAAAACACTTGCAAAATTTGGTTTTTGTTTGCTTTTAAGTTTTGTAAACGTAGTAAACAGTTTTATCAACACCAACCAAAATTGTATGCTTTTGAGCTGTTGTTTAATATTGTCTCAAGACTCAAGCCATAGTTAATATAGAGATAACATGGTTAGGAAACTCGTCAAATTACAAACAGCTAACAATTGAATGGGATTTATGTTGAACGGTACCTGACCGTGCACAAATCTTTTGTTTTACATTCATTAATATTTCACAAACACGGTTTGGAGATTTCTACATTTCTATTGGTCGATTCATAAAACTACAATATATTCACTAACCGTGACCGTGGACAAATGCAAACAAAAACATAGAACAAAAGCGAAAGCCGAGTTTCCTAACCATGTTATCTCTATGTATATTAACTATGCTCAAGCACTATATTATTAAATCAATCGTCATTATAAATATAGAAACCTATATTTATAATATTTTTGTAATATGCCATTCGAATTGTTGCTCTTTGTAAACGTTAAACGTCATAAGCTTTGCGTTTATTTATTGAAGATAAATAGGGTCTCAAGAGCAACCATATATCTCATAGCATCATAGGCATAGCGCCTTTTACCAAACACTAGCTAAGCTGTAAACATGCAGCGATTGATGTCCACTCTAAAATCTGTTTAATCATTTTACAGTTTAGAAGGTAGTAAAATACAAAAAGTCTCAATTTCTCAGGGAAATATGCTAAATTATGATTTATTTTACATGTTGTAAGCCTTTCCACAGATATATACAGCTAATTCAATTAAGGTTGTCCTCTGACATAACTTAAAACTCTAAAACCTCGACCTCTAAGCGCGAAAAGCCCAATGGTATACGTATAAAGGGATTTGATGTAAGGCTACGCCTACGATCAAAATATTCCAGCGAATGTATTTCTTCTCGTCTCGCGTTTTCAGTGTTGTTTTATGGCCCAACCAAGCTACTGATGTTGATACACGCTATACCATTTAAATTGAAAGAAATATTCTGCAGCTAAACTTAGTATTTTATCTGAAACAAACATGAGACGTGCATTTTATCCTTTTATTCTCTGCCGTGTAACCTTGTAGAAATAAAATCTATGCTTATGGAATTAAAGTGGTATGACGGCAATACCAATTTTGAGAAATAACATGAGTATTAAAGTCACTCGTAAGAAACAACTTTCACGTGATACAGTATGGATATTGAAAGACAGGAATTTTCTTGGCATTCGGATTGTAAATTATACAATTGCAAGGAAAATAACAATCTTGCAAACTTGCATTAAAATAAATCCAAATCTCGTTAGGCATTGCCATTGGGATTTGCATGCGAGCTTCTATGAGTATAATATGAATTCTAAATCAAAGCTGTTGTTTAAAGTGCAAGCTTGTTTGAAGATTGTAATACTGATTACAATTTGAATATGGATGAGATTCAGTTTGAGAATGATACAATAAATATGATGTTGAGGGTTCTTCGCCAGGAAAACAAGTCTCAATTCGACACGTATAGCTGTCAAAACGCGCCATTGGAATTTGAAAATGTGAATGAGCTAAGGGAATTCTTATTCGATAACTACGGTGAAGAGCTTTCGCTAGCGGCTGACCCTGATGCGTTTCGACTTGGCTACATCGTCGATAGAAACCGAAGGCTTACCATTGGCAGTGCCTCAAACTTGACGAGGTCTACGCAAGTGCCAAGATGGGTTTTATAACATTGTGGGCGGATGTTCATATTCCTCAGAAGTGTTTGAAGAGAAGTTTGTCTGACGGTTGCACATCCAATACAGCAGCAGAAGGTACATGTGTTTTAATCTTAATACACTGTGGCTATTAAGCCGAGGTAGAAACATCTACATCATATGCATGTAATTTCCTTATTTTATGCATAGCAGGTTCAAGAACTGCATCAGACTTTGATGTGCGTCTGAAGCGCTTGAAAGATAAGCATGGTCAGGACGTTCAAGAATTTAAGTTGAAAGTGTGGGCGAAGATGCTGGTAATGTGTTAAAATGTATTGTAGCTATGGCTCAGTTAGCTCCTATGTTTGTTTTATCGGCTTTGATAATATTGTATCCCCTTTATTTTAGACTAATGGGACATATAGAAGCGAAGATATGCCGCCAAAAATCAGTTCCTTTTTTCACTGGGCTGAAAGCAAATCAAACTTCGCATACTAACACATGACGTATTGGTGAATCCAGAGGAGAAACATCTCGCAGCTGTAGTGAAATACCTGAAGCTGCATAATCTAGACCGCCTCAAGTTGACAACGCGGAAAAAAGAGTATGTACCGCCATAGGCGTACGGGCACAACTTTCTTTGGGGGGCAGCCGAAATATTTAGCCAAAACCCGGATATTTATCTTCTAAATTTATAATATTTATCTATTTTGCCCGAATATTCGTGAACCATTTGCCCGAATCACTTGAATCTCCAAATTTTTTTGGGGGGGTAGGTGCCCCCCTTGCCCCCACGTCCCGTACGCCTATGTGTACCGCGAGCTTCTGGTCATATGGTCGCTATAAACCATTGCCTTCATTCTTAAGCTTTCGTTATGTTTTCATTATACTCAGGTACCAATGGCAATGTACACAATAATTATTATTTTTCTAACATTTCGCAGATACAAATTCGTACAGCGATCATACAGCAGCTCAAAGACATAAAAATCTTGGGGGAAATTGGTGCTCTTACAAAAGAACAGTTTGAAGAGCAAAGAAATAAGCTTTTGAATGAAATGTCAAATATGTAAATTTTAATAAAAAATGTTCAAAGTTGGCATGTACAACGTTTACATATAATCTGCATGCCTAATATAAGATCTTATTTTCACATCTGTTGCTTGAAGGAAGAACTCGAAAACCATAAGCTCTGGATCAGGACAATTTATCCAAGCAATGTCGTTTTGTCGGATGTGATTTTTTACTTGTGCAAACAATTCTTCACAGGGCATGAAATCAGGCGAATAAGGTGGTAGGATAATAAAGAGATCTCCAGTTGCATTAATTGCATCAATAACTTCCTGGGTATGATGAATCGCTGCGTTATCTGAAAAATAATTTAGATTAGAATGCACGTGTTACTTGATGTGAAGCGGGTTTCTAGGTAAGATAGAATGACTACATCAGAACTGGCTTTACCGAGTATCACAACAGAACGAGGGTTCGCACCATTAAATGGAAGCAAACAGGGAGACAGTGTACTGCGAAAAAATTCGAGAAACGTAGGTCCATCAACGTGTCCACTGTAAAGTCCAACGTCAAGCAAACCATCAGTGCATATTACAGGAATCGCGGTGATACGCGGACTCCAAGCCGTGTGGCGTCGTTGGATTTGTGCACGTTCTCCTTTTAAACAATACCCATGCGTTCGCGATATTCTTTTATCCTGTAACGAAACGTAAGCAAACCTGTTGCATGATCTTTTTACAGTTTTGTAACACGACCAGGATAAAAACATGCTGAAGAGAATGTAAAGCCTAGGGAGTCATACCTGTGTGGAAGGGGATTCCGTGGAGAAAATTATTTTATGGAAATTATATTAGTCATTCAACTTACAAATCCACTCTCGTCGACAAATACGAACATATTTGAATGAAGCAAACACGTGTCGGCCCTGAACAGCACTCTAGCATTTTCGCATCTTTGTAGTGCTATTACGCGAAGCTAAATAACATTCAAGAAGACGTCTTGATATTAGTTTGTGTATGCCAACATATAAAAAAAAACTATAAAATTTAATTGGTATGCAAGCAATGCACCTACCTTTTAATAAAGGTAAAAAATTGTTGAGAAGGCATATTCTGACCGTGTTCCAGTGTACACATCGTTTAGAATTTCCGTAAGTGTCGTCTCGGGATGCTGCAGGACTAGTTCCATGATCACAAATTCCTCATGAGGATGCATTGCTATGGACGCGTAAGGCCTACCAATATTTGTGTCTACGTTTCCGAACACACGAAATTTTGTCTGTACCGGGAGATTGTCCTTGCCGATAACTGCAACAGATAACTGACGTCTTCGTTATCAAGACCTAGTAGTTCAGTAAGCCATATTACCCGCCACCGTAAATCTTGGCTATGTTACTCTGCCTGACGAATAATTTATTGACAGTTTAAAACAGGGGAAACATACTCTGATAAAATCCCCCATTATGCTTTTCGCGCGTAGAGGTCGAGGTTTTGGGGTTTTAAGTTTTGACCTCCAGAGGACAACCTTAATTGAATTAGCTGTGTGTATATCAGATTTGACTATATATATATATATATATATATTATATAAATATAGATTTTCGCAGATGAAACAGCCTGTTGCAGACGAGTTTTGATGTAAGCGAAAATCTATAATTTGCTCCAACTATATGTTGTCGAGCACTCTTTGCGTTTCGTAGACCTAAACCTACACGTGTATATATATATATATTATATATATTTAGTCAAATCTGCAGACATGCATGTTTCGCCGTTCAACGGCGCGTCAGTGCAACGTTCAGTGTATTTATACACCATACACTTGCCCTCACCAAGCGCATGTGGTACAATACTCAGACACATGCGCATCCAGACATGCGTGAAGTGTCTTGGGGCCAGAGTGCTCAAACGACCACAAGGGAAGTGAGCTTTTGCATTATAGCTTATAGCCACCAATTAACCTCACAGAGTGCTCAACAACACAAGTGAAGGAGCATATATAGTCATATATACATATAGATTTTATATATATATATATATATACATATAGATTTTCGCAGATGAAACAGCCTGTTGCAGACGAGTTTTGAGGTAAGCGAAAATCTATAATTTGCTCCAACTTTTTGGATCTCGACCACTTCATTCCTGTGAAACGATGTTATTGCACCTTACGGACACATTATTGCACAACATGGACAAAGGAGAACTAAATGGAATACTTCTGGTTGATTTTCGGAAAGCTTTTGATCTGATAGACCACGAAATTCTTCTAAAGAAACTTGCTATCTACGGACTTAAAGACGCAACTCTACAGTGGTTTAGATCGTATCTGACAGAACGAAAACAACTTGTTTCTATAGGAGGCTCAACATCAGATCTCCTGCCAGTGCGGAGCGGCGTTCCACAAGGTTCATCCCTTGGACCCCTACTTTTCATCCTTTTCATCAATGACATCCCACTTGTAAATACAGAATCTACTTCCTATATATATGTTGACGATACTACTTTAGCCAATTCCGGACCCTCTGTCAACTCTGTAAGAACACAACTGCAAACTGGAGCAGACAATCTAACCACCTGGGCATCAGAAAATAGAATGGCAATACATCCAGATAAGACCAAAGTTATGCTCATTGGAACACAAAAGAGACTTGCAAACATCACCGAACCTCTCAACATCTCCATCTGTGGCACTACTATCTCCCAATCATCTTGTGAAAAGCTTCTAGGGGTACACATGGATGAGACCCTAAGTTGGGACCAACATATCTCTACCGTTATCAAGAAATACAACTCCAAACTGGAACTCGTTAAAAGAACCAAACCCTACCTAACACCTGAACTTTTACTTCTCCTTCACAACAGTCTAGCAAAGCCAACTCTTGAGTATTGTTGCAGCGTATGGGGATCCTGTTCCAAAGATGCACTTGGCCATTTAGCTTCTGCTCAAAAACGAGCAGCCAGGATTCTTTTGAATGCAGACTTCACCACTCCATCCTTAATCTTATTCAAACAACTTAACATCATTCCCATAGACGAAACCATCCGGCAACACATCCTTTTACAAACCTTTAACTGCCTACACGAAATCAGTCCACCTTGCCTTACCACGCTCATTGAAAAGCCGAAACACCACCACTCCACAAGGACAGTGCACAACAACAACTTGAGTCTTCCCAAAGCCAGAATCAACGCGGGAAAACGGAGATTTTCATTCCTGGCTCCTTCCTTGTGGAACAGATTTCCAAACGTGGCAAAGAAATTCACCTCGCATGGAGTCTTCAAAAGGTTCTGTAAAGAACACTTCAAGAACAAACTAGCTAGGTCAACTGAACTAAACATTCAAAGATTATACTAGGTCTAGGAACATTACAATTTTAAAATTAAGTTTAATAGATATATTTGTTGATAGGTATTTATTTATTATTATTATGTGATTGTAATGTACATGAGTTGTTGTCTGTACCGTCTGCATGTAAATAATGTTCTAATGTAATTTTAGGAGGACCAGATTGGAAACAAGCGATAGCTTTATCTGTAAATCCTCGTTAAATAAAGTGTTATTCTATTCTATTCTATTCAACTATATGTTGTCGAGCACTCTTTGCGTTTCGTAGACCTAAACCTACACGTATATATATATATATATATATATATATATATATATATATATATACATATATATATACGTGTAGGTTTAGGTCTACAACGCAAAGAGTGCTCTTTAACATATAGTTAGAAACAAATTATAGTTTTCGCTTACCTCAAAACTTGTCTGCAACAGGCTGTTTCATCTGTAAAAGAATCATCAGGCAGTTTACAAGTATCGAAAAGAAATGACCGCTTATATGCTTCCTGCCGGGGCGTGGGAGTGTGTGTGGGAGACAATGTGTGCATGCGTGGCTTTGTTTGCGTTGTTTACGCGAAATTTGTTGCGATGACGGCATCGTGAAATTATTTCAGCTCTTTTGTTGAGTAAACAATCCTTGTTTTTTTCTTTCAAAATACAAAATTTTTCTTCTAAACATAAATTGCATCGTTTTGATCCTCCGTATACGAAATAGAATGTTTTAAAATTTGCCAATTAATACTGAAATCCTTATTGTTTTCTTTCAATGTCCAAATATATTTCGAAAGTTCCGTGTCATTTGCATGCTTTTTATGCTGAAAAGATTTAGTGTGGTTGGCCAATCGCTCTTTGAATGTGGTTGCAGTCATGCCAATGTAATTTTTGATCGTGTTTGTGTTGCTTACTGTGACTGTTGCTTTGTATACTATGTCCCTAGTCATGCATTGTTTTTGAAGCGGGCAAATGGTGTTTTTTCTACAACTGCAATTGGTAGTGTCCCTCTCCTGTGGCTTGTTATTTCTAGATATGCGTGCATTGTGTTTAGTGATTACTGACTTAATATTGTTCATGCAGCTATAGCTTACTTTAACTGTATTTCTGTTAAAAATTTTATGTAGCTTGTGGTGCGGTGGAAAATGCTTGTCAATTAGACTAAGGAAATTACGTCCCATGTTTGTGCTAACACTCTTGCTAAATGGTGGGTTGAACCAAATGATGTTGCGTTGCCTATTCCTGCGTTGTTTTTGCGGTGTGTGCTGAGTGTAGCTAAGTTCATGATTAAAGTTGCTATGCCTAAGTGCGTTCTGATATACGGGTGCAGATTCCTGAAAAGTTTGCTCATCTGATGAAAGAAGTGCGATGCGCTTGTTAATTGATGCAGGTAGTTGCCTTGTAATGCTCGGTGGGTGATTAGAGTGCATATTTATGTATAGTGGATCGTCATTGGGCTTCCTATAGGGCCTATGTTTTCCATTGTTAAGGTCGAAAGTTACATCTAAAAAGTTTACAATGCGTAAATTTGATTCGGCGGTAATTTGACAATGCGTAAATTTGATTCGGCGGTAATGTAACATTTAGTCCTTCAGAGTTAGAGTTCTCATTGGATCAGCTGCATGTAGAGTGTAGTACAGCAAAATAAAAACATATAGTTGATACTAAATATTGTCTATAGGATAGACTTTGAAATAAGTCGGCTTAAATTGCTCATTGGACACTGATGTCTCACAGACCATATGCACAGAAACAGCAGCATGTGTGATATGGATACTTTTAGCAAATACTAAATAACTGGATTCAGTGTCTGTTTATATATAAACTATATATTCTGCTAATGTGCTATCGACTTTGCTTGAGCTGTTAGTGCTGTAAAGTATGGAAGTCTTACATAGAGATGTCTTTAAAAGGTTTTTCTATCCATTCGCGTTTTGCTTTCTCTTGCTGATTTCCATATTTTGCATCAAGTGATGTTTCGTGTATGCCGCTTGACGATTGTGACTCCGTGTGAACTTGACACAAAGTCACAGATATGACTGAATCATTCTGATTCGAATGGCAATGAGTTGAAATGAGTTGTGCTTTACATGTAGGTGACTAGCATATCCAGCAAAGTAAGAACAGAATGATGGAACAACGCTTTCGTTTATAGCTTTCCAAATGCAAAATTATTTTGCGCACATGTATATATTTTTAACATTTTAATACACTACAAAAATATGCAAATTTCCTTGCGTGGCAGTGTCAAATTACTCATCGCAGTAAACATGGATTTCATGTGGGAATTCCATGTGGAAGAACAATACATGGAAAATATTGATATTTTGAAATAGATGTTACACAATTTGATGTCTTTCATGTTTCGTGATATATTTAGCTTGTCTCATCCTGCAAACTATGCTAGGGTATGCATCTACTGACAGCGCGCAAGCCACTGGGTCAATGCCCAATCGATTTGACTACCTCACGGGCGTTCGTTGTGGGTGACGTCAATACACTTATGGTTAGGGTTAGGGTTAGGATTGGGGTTAGGATTGGGGTTAGGATTGGGGTTAGGATTGGGGTTAGGATTGGGGTTAGGATTATGTTAAGAACCACAACGAACGCCCGTGATGTAGTCAACCCCAATGCCAATAATTACCGTCTACTGAATATAATTTGTGTTGCATATTTGTTTGCATGTTTGTTTCAAGAAGCTAAAGAATAATAACAGTCCCGCAGCATTCCCTACCTTGCAGGTACCCTAGTTCTGAAGTTGTATACCTGTGGAGCGCACCAAAAATATGAGATTTATCAATTCTGTTTCATCCAATCAAATTTGTCTATCACTGTGAGGTGTTAGACAATAACACATATGAAGACATGTAGTATTAATTACATATATTCAAGTTGTACCGCACGCACGGAAGAGTGGTTGACTTTGCCTTTATCGGATAATTTTACCGTACGTTTGCTAACAGAGAGTTATACTTCGACATACTTATTGAATATTGATCGTCGAGTTTTAGCGATGCCAAGACGGGATATTTTACAGTCATGAACGAGCTTTAACCATCGGGATAGCACTGTTTACATACTGTCAGTAGGCGATATAATTTCGGAAAACAAAGTCAAAAGATCTCGATATTTTATTGCAATTCCATAGGTCAGCATTAAATAAATCCATTTTGTTTGTAGTTTGAGAACCAGACAGGATAAGGTTTAACACTGTTAACAATCATATCAGTAAGTCTATATAGTCGCCTGCTTTCCTTGGCTTGACAAGCTTTGTTGTGTAATGAAATCTGATCCAACTTATCGCTTGAGATGTTACTCAACACTCCACGATATAGTAGGAAGTGACGTGACGATAATACGCCCCAAAATACTATTTTCCAAACGAAACAATATCACAGAAGACAACACGCTCCTGTACCACCCCTTCCTACAGTAAGTGTATTCTCAATTTATCACGCGAAATCCTGGTGACACGTGACCAGCTCCACCCAGGTCCAGGGTTGGCCCAGGGTATTATCTCCCCAAGAGATAAGAGCCTGGGAACGAGGTTGGTACCGCACGTGCTGTACAATTACAGGAATTATAACATGTTGTTTGCATTTTCAAATGTGAAATCAAACTATTACTATATTTTTACAAGTACTAAGTTTATCTCACTTGAATTTTTACAATTCGTAAGTCAATTTTGAGGAACATGAGCGCTCCACTATTTGTTATTTAATATGTACACAGTGCTTATTTATTATCAGCCAAACTTTGTTTATGAAGTTAATATTATTCGAGCATGTGCTGTACCATGTGCAGGTTTATTTGTTTCCTGTTACGGTTTCTGTTTCCACTCCGTTGACCACGCGTAAGACGGGCTCTGGGAACGAGAATGTCCTAAAACATTCAACAGATTTTTATCTGTGACTGTTTATCTTCAGATGCAAGCGACGGTAATTTAATGAGATTCCTTTCTTTTAGATCGTAATATCTCTGAAGAAAGTTTCCACTTACGCTGCTATGAACGAAGTGCAGTTATTCATTCAAGAAGTTTTCCCCAGAGCATCACAAGCCATGATTCAAACACCGGAAGCCTGGATTGTTACTGAAGATGAAAACAAAACAGCAGAGAACTTCTTAAAGTTTGACAAGGTAGAGAAATAATAGGGACCTTTAGCATGTAGAACGCGACGAAGATTGCCGAGGCGAACTAGGTTGAAATGAATGATTGTAAAGAAAGTTTATCGCGTATTTTCCATCGTACGAATTGACTAGGTTAAGACAGGGCATGTTGCGAAGATTTCTTCAGAGCTAATTTGGAATAGATATTTTTACTCAGTTCAAATGAATTCTGTTGCAGCTTCGAAATTCCTATTCAAATTTCCCATTTCTGATTATGTGATGTTCACATATTTTAACACTTATTATTCATATCGAAATATTAAATGCAAAAAGAGAAAGAGTAATAAGAGATATATAATTCGCGTCATCTGAAATACGCAATCTGCATAGATAGCTGAAGAAATCCATTTAGGTTTGGACATAAGTCTAGTTCTGGTTAGTTTTTCTACTCTTTATACGTCAGTTTATTTTGCATAAGTTATTAACACTAACATTCTTCATTTAAAGATGACATTACGTCACGGAGGCCGCTTGAGTTGGTCAGATGAAGGAGTACATCTTGGGATAGATGAGTTAGATGGAGATGGAACAGGATCATTGAATGTTCGTTCTACACAACAACTCTCAGTGAATCATACTACAAGTTATTTCAAGACAGAACTCTTGGCTCATGTTAACTCCTCATTAAATCTACCTCAAGACTTCAATTGTCATGCAGTGAATGTTGTAGTTCGAGGTGCTGTAAATGCTCTAGACAAAGTCACTGTAGGTCCACAGTGCTTCTTTTCTCTGAAGAGTGAGGATGAGAAACTAAATTTAACCATGAGTAAGTTGGTGGTTCAGAATGATGGTCGGATGAAACTCATGGCAAAACATGATGAGGTTGTGGTCCAGGGGATATCGCTGGATATACGTGGTGGTGCTAGGGTAAGTGTTGTGGTGTATAATTATATTTGGATTAAAGAGTGATACACAAGTTAAAACGCATAAGTTGTGACAGCCGTATGCACAACAAATTCAATACAAGATTGTTCCAATGACTCAACAGACATGCTACAAGGTTGATGACTCAACAGACTTGTTACAAGGTTGATAACTCAACCGACATTTTACAAGGTTGATGACTCAACAGACATGCTACAAGATTGATGACTCAACCGACTTCTTACAAGGTTGATGACTCAACGGACATGCTACACAAGACTGATGACTCAACAGACATGTTACAAGGTTGATGACTCAACAGACTTGTTACAAGGTTGATAACTCAACCGACATTTTACAAGGTTGATGACTCAACAGACATGTTACAAGGTTGATGACTCAACAGACTTGCTACAAGGTTGATGACTCAACAGACTTGTTACAAGGTTGATGACTCAACAGCCTTGTTACAAGGTTGATGACTCAACAGACTTGCTACAAGATTGATGATTCAACAGACATGTTACAAGGTTGATGACTCAACAGACTTGCTACAAGGTTGATGACTCAAGGTGTAAGTGCTAACCTCATACCAATTTAGCGAAAAAACAAAATTGTTAGGACTTGGTTGAAGATTGTTAAAAACGCGTTGCGAGAAATTCTCCTATATATTTGTTACTCATTGGTTATTATATATTTTAGCTGGTTATTTGATTTTCAGAACATGAAACAACAATTTTACGTTTTTCAGCTGGAAGCAAGTCAACTAAAACTGGAATTTACGAACATCACTTTGGAGCCTTATTCCACCTTATCAGCGGACAACCATATTATGCCCTCTACACCTCATGTAGGGGACGGAAAACCTCATACTTCAGGTAGTAGTGGCGCTGGTCATGGTGGTCATGGTGGTGTTGGCTCAGGTCAAAGTTTGGTTGGAATTTCTTACGGTTCTTTCCGAATTCCACGAACGTCTGGTCGACCTGGTGCCGCCCCAGTCTTCCCTCGTGTACCCGGCTATGGCGGAGGTGTCCTGGAACTAGTTGCTCAAAATACAGCTCATATTGATGGTACAATTTCTGCAAGAGGTGGTCCTGCAATATCCCCACGGGGGAGTGGTGCGAGTGGCGGTAGCATTCTGGTGTATGGAAAACATCTTCATGGACAAGGTTTACTTGACGTTTCCGGCGGAGATGGGGACAAAACTTATAGTGGGGGTGGTGCAGGTGGAAGGATTAGTATTTACACAACTGCTAATAATTACATAGGACAGTACCAGGCTCTCGGCGGTGAGAGTAATATTGAACCGGGAGGAGCAGGAACCGTGTATATAGAACGGATCACTCAGAATGCTACTGATAATATCGATGTTTTAGCACACCGTAATGTATACAGGAATGCAACAGAATTTGAGATCCAGAATCGTACATTGTATATCAACGCGCATGGTCGACGACCACGTGATCCAGACAGGAACCTGAGTTCAAGTTTTGATGACTTCTCCCAAAGAGCGTCCGCGCGCACGTGGTTAACCCTGGATCCTAATGATGGCGACATCAAGTTAAGTGAATTACAAATCTATGGTGGAGCACAAGTACTATTTATCATCCCTGAGAAGACAGGACATCCATTGTCTATAACAATTACCCGAATGCAAGGCGATCGTAGTGGTTCTTTCTTTATTGGTTATAATCAATCTTTTTTCTCACTGGAGTCTTATTTACCATTCAATATGGTGATCTACCAGGGGGGTGTTACCACTATGCAAGGTGAACTGCTGGTTGCTGGAGTAACAGTTGACGTGGATGGTATATTACAGAAATGCCAGAATATAACTATTGCTGATCATGGGGTTGTGAAGATGAAAGAAATGTATGATTTCCGTGGCATATCTACTAAGGTATGTCACAGTTTCTCGTTTAAACTCATATTTACCACGATTGCAAACACTAAGAAATTTGAGTTGAAGTTTGGCATAGTGAGATATTTCATTGCGTAATATGATATTACAATATCGTAGGCTTAAAGTTAAATTTCCCATGCTAATCATTCACGACCATCAATGTTCACAACGCAACGGGTTCTATAGCGTCTGTGCACAGATGCTTTGTATTTCTTGTTTGAAGTAACACTTACCAGGAAAGTAGGAGGATGCGCGCGTCTTTCCTCATGCAAAACGAAGAATTGTTTTGCATAAGTAGAAATAAGCCGTGAAAGATTGTTTCTACTTTGTTCTTAATTTCAATTTGTATTTACAACAAATTGTTAAATGTGCGAAATTTGCGCTGTTTCCTGTTGTATTTTCACAAAATTTCGATAGTAAAAAATATTTCTTTTGGTTTTTAAGACTTTTGATTTTGAGGAGATCAGTATCCGTAACCATGGTACCATGACGGTGACGAATCAAGACAACATTCGGGAATTTAATGGACGTTCTATTCACGTGCACGCCGGTGGAAAGTTGTCAGCAGTCAACCTTCATGTGAATGCAATAAATGTGACAGTGGATACGCTAGCTGTGTTTGAAGCAACTTTAGCTGGACAGAAATTTGACTTGCCAGGTATAAGTTTTGGAGACAGTATTTTGAATAAATGAACTTAACTGACTAATTGCATTTGTTCGTATTATTGACTAAAAATTACTGACAAACTGATAACTGACAAACGATGAAACAGCAATGTAACAGCAATTCATAACTGACATCTCATAAGAAATCTTACAGCTGACAATTCGGCAAAATAAAAAAGATGGCGCCGCGCGTTGGATTATGGCCTTTATGGGTAGATCGACATGTTTCAGATATTCTGTGATTTTACGAGTGAGTTAAGTTTTCACAAAATACTTTGATAAAAACACACCGAAAGCAAATTAAACTAACGATAAATGATGAAGGCACGATATCTTAGCTGTCTTCTGACAAGTTCTTGTGTGCTATAATGCTTGAAAACAACTAAAAATAGCCAAAGTTTTCTAACTAAAACATCAAAAAAGAACACGCATGCATTTACACTTTTGCTTAAAACATGGGAACTAATGCGAATTGCACAAAAAAACGTAACACAAACAAAGAACAATAGTTTTACTATACTTTCAAGTATATTTTGGATCAAATGTAGATCAGATAAAGTAGTTGAATAAATACTTTGTTTGTCGCTGTGGTTTATATCTGAGATTTCAGACTTGCTATTCGGAATGTCTTCGGATATTCGGATTAAGATGATACGATCGGATTTTGTATTTCTTTTACTTTGAATTGGTAATGAATCCGAAGGAAATCCGAATATACACGAAGACATTCCGAATAACGGGCCAGGAATCGCGGATGTAAATAGCGAAAATTTGACAAACAAAGTATTTATTCAACGGTGTGAACTACTTCGAAAGTATTTTTGTCCAAAAAACATCTTGAAAGTATAGTAAAACTATTGCTCTTTCTTTGTGTTGAGTTTTTCTGTGTAATTCGCAAAAGCTTTCACTGTTTTAAGCGAAAGTTTGATTCATGCGTGTTACTAGCTGTTGTCTAAAGTTAGGATACTTTTCGTTATTTTAGTTATTTCTTAAACGTTTTAACACACAAAAGTATGTCAAAACATAGCAAAGCTGTTGTTCTTTGTTTGTGTTACTTTTTTTTGTGCAATTCATAATAGTTTTCATGTTTTAAGCAAAAGTGTTAATGCATGTGGGTTTTTTTTTATGTTTTAGTTAGAAACGTTGGCTATTTTTAGGTGTTTTTAAACATAGCACACAAGAAGTTGTCAAAAGACAGATAAGATATCGTGCCTTCATCATTTATCGTTAGTTTTGCTTTCGGTGTGTTTTTATCAAAGTATTTTGTGAAAACTTAGCTCACTCGTTAAATCACAGAAATTACAAAATATCTTAAACATGTCGATCTACCCAGAATTCAACGCGCGGCGCCATCTTTATTACGGCGAATTGAATTTTAGCTTACATCCAAAGTACCGATTAAAATTATTAACGTTATGGTTAACGGTACCATATAATTGACGTGGTATCCTTTTGACTTTATTTTTAGGGCCGGGCAAAGGCGCTGATTATATCCCAGGATACCTAGCGGGTGGTTCAGGCGGAGGGCATGGTGGGCGTGGTGGTAGAGCAGTTGGACGAATATTGTCTGGGGCTACCTATGGATCTGTGTTCAAACCACAGGAATTTGGTACGAAACGTGTTTCTTGTATTAACTGTGTGTGGGGTGGATTAGATTAGAAGGCGTAAGGAGCACATTGCGAATTGTGGGGCCTATTTCAGGTTTTCCTGAGTGTTAATGGCGTCAACATTGTCAGTTAGAAATGTCGTCAGATGGTTTACCATGTATTTTTTATATTATTAAAAGTATATCTAACAACGGCGCGATTAAGATCAGTGTATCTATTTTTAACAGGAAGTTCTGGTGGCAATGGTGTATCAAATGAACGTGGAGGGGTTGGAGGCGGTATTCTCTTCCTAAATATATCCCATCGTGTCACAGTGAACGGTGATCTTCTTGTTAATGGACAAAATGCCCGGGGTAGATACGCCGGTGGTGGAAGTGCCGGAAGTATATGTGTTGTAACTCAAAGGTTGGATGGCAGTGGGAAAATCCAGGTTAAAGTTTTATATTTTATTGTCAGATTTAATTAGTTACAGTGTAGAACAGTAAATATTTAACAATCTTAAAGGTTATTTCCCAATTTCCAAACGTTTTTCCGGTTTAGTCCTCTTCAGTGAAAACGTTTACGGTAATATTACCGCCGTATATGTATTTCCATGTTTTCTAATATTACTGCCAACTTTCTCCCTGAAGAAGCCTGCTATCCAATTCATATTTAAATATTATCTATTTTAAATATTCTCTATTTCAGGCAAATGGTGGTAATGGGTACAATAATGGACACCAAGGGGGAGGTGGAGGATCCGGTGGTAGGATAGCAGTGTATTATAGGGATAATGAGGATTATGACGGGATAATTGAAGCTTATGGTGGGTTTGGTAACGAGGAGTACGGCGCAGCTGGAACAATATACCATCATCATATGACGTCAGATAATGTAACAAAGAAGAGCTTATATGTGAATAACAATGGTCATGGACCGCAGACAGAGCGAGTGAACCAGGTATGTTTTTCTTATTATCAAACGTTGGGTCTGGTTTTCTACGATAAGCTGCCGTTGTTTGGCTCTCAACTTCCTGATTAAAAATACTTCAACGTTTGAAGAGAAAGCTCTTCTTCAGGAAGTTAGGGGTAGTTTTACTAACCTCCACACGAAGGGCGTACGGTCGCAAAGTTGAATTGTTTTTACGTAGTTTAGACCCAAATTACCTCAGCAAGTTTTAATTACCATATATCATAGAGCGCTCGTTAATCATCTATTATACTGTATCATACATCTTTGCTAAAAGTTGTATCAATGACGTTCGGTAGCTGATACTAGAATCTTTTACATTTTAGCTCCTTGAACCGCTGAAACTATCTGGCGGCTCAGGTGGGACTCAGTCCTCCAGAACTTACAAAGCTGGCGCGGGTATCACCATAACAACCAGCGCTCCTCCAATATGGTTGGGTCATGATAAATATCTTCAACTTTACAACGTATTGGACGGTAACATCAACACATGGTATGCAAGCACCTCTACGTCTGCTACGGTGACCATCACTTTCTCCCGGCAGACATGGTTACAACTTATCAGAATATATCCGGTATGTTTTATCATTACTTAATATGTTGCATTTAATATCATGTGCCTGTGGGCCCTGTTACCGAACGTCTCGCCTGGCAAGATACTTTTAAGGTATGGGAATTAGTCATGTCTATTGACCCGTCTAAATTGCGCTTATTTCATGGTAAGGTCATTGAAGGGTAAGGTACACAAAAAAACATCAACAGAAAGCCAGCCTAAATAACGTTATAATGTAGTTACAGTATTAGAATCTTATCGATACCCTATTAGTTTCACTCAACATTTCTTGAATTTTGTATTTACATTACACATCAAAATATCCGACTGGGTGAGATGTCTCGGTAACCAGGATCATATCCACATGTCTTAAGGTGGCTCCCTAGGGTTTTATCTCCGGGGGTTACGTTCTTCCTATATGGCGTGAACTTTAGATATCGCGTGTGACTCGCTAGTTCAAAATATAAACAAATATAGCGTTTCTTTTCCGAAAAACTCTTTTCAAACAAATGCAAAGCATAAAAAAGAAGCATAAAAATAATTCTAAAATCCACAACGATATCTCGAAGTGACATCGGGAAAACAATAGTGTAAATTTGCCTTTGCAAGCGGCATTGTTGGCCGTTTTTGCCGCCGCACTCGAGGGTCGCATTGCGAACAGTGGGATATATACATTGGGAAATACCCAACATTGTGTTTGATCTTACATAAAATAATCCACACTTAGTTGGCCATAAACAGACACAATATATTTGATAACTTGGAATTTGAAAAACAATAAAAGTTATAAAACATGCTTTGAAAGACTCGTAGAATTAATTCAGCGTCGGCCACGGACATATAAGAACAAATGAGGGTTGTTTCGCGTGTGCCTATTAAGATATAAACAAAATCTCGACGTTTCGAGCTAAAGCCCTTCGTCAGGAGAAATTAGTGACGAAGACTCGTTCTCCACGAAAATGCATGCGGGACAACCACGCGAGAAACGAGATTTATAACCATTGTATGACGTCAGAGCTTCAAAAGCTTCAAATTTCTCCCGTTTCCTTCGGTGAGTTTTTCTAAAATTTTGTACATTTAATAATATCGGCTTGATTTTATAATATCATTTGATAATATCGGAAAATTTCTGAATATTGATTTTTAACTTTTTGAATTAAAAAAAAAACGTATTGATAGAATTTTTTAAAAATGAGGAATAGAACGATTAAACTAATTTTATTTCCTATGCAAAGTTTTAAAAGTTTTTACCGAAGGATATTCTTAAAATGACAGGAAGAAGACAAAAAGTAAGCTTTATTCTTAGTACGCTGTTGCCATGGTAACGGACTTTCAACACAAAGGTAGTATACCAAAATCTTCAGGAGAGCATTCTCGATGTTTGCTTTGAATTTCGTCCTTGTACCATTGAAGATGAAGAAACAGGAGCCTCTTGAATACAATAGTGCACTATAATGCAAAAACACTAGGGAGCCACCTTAAGAAGGGTGGATACCCGGAGTCAAAGCAATTACATTTTCCAGAATAAAATTACTTGTGGTGTGGGTATATACCCGTTCATTGCCTAGCTATAATTATCATGATCTAGTCTGATATGCTGATATCACGAATCACGATTCAAGCCAAACGAGTGGAAGTTGCAATGAACTAAAATAGAGCTCATATGATCTTTTCAAATGGTTAAACAAATGTCATGGGTTTATTTCGTTTCTAGACATGTAGATCTGAATATCGTGTTAGCTACAATGTGTACATCACGAGACAACAAAGAAAGATCAATCTGACGCCCTCAGGTATCTCATCCAGCGGTTGCTTCAACACTGGCGTATTTCAAGACATTGCAATTAACAGTGCGATAACATCAGTAGAAATTAAACTTGGAGCTTTGGAGAAATACATTTCGTTGTCAGAGATTAATCTTTTTATTGGTCGGGATACTGGAGATTTCAATGAAAAGAATATCATTGAAGACAGTGCAAGAACATGGTTGGTCCCAGACATCTCGGGTGACTTTGAGTTTGATTTTCTACAGATAAGTGGTTCTGCGCATGTCGGAATATTACCACTACCATCATTCAACAGGAGTATGGTTGTTAGTGAGGTGAGTGGTGATTATACTGGCAGTCTTCATGTTGGTGCTCAACAAATGGTGAATATATCAACCCAGGAGATGACTGTGTTACCGTTCAATGTACAGACTTATAAGGTATGTTATATAGTCTTGTCGCATACTATTGATATTTTAGAATTTTTCGTTTGTTTCAAAAGTTAGTCATTGAAATAGTCAGTGGCGAAGTCAGCCCGCCGATTTGCGGTCCCGCTATGCAAATTTCAAATCATCATTATTCAATTCTTTAGAAATTGATTGTTTTCACCGTCAATGAACACGAACAAATTTGTATAGCGGGACTAAATCGGCGGGCTGGATACGCTACTGGAAATAGTTAGTTATTTTCCTTTTCAATTGACTAAGTAGTTAGTTGTTAGTTAGTTGATAAAAAAGTTAGTAATGTTGTTTTGTAGGGAATCGAACAGTTACTTAGCAGTAACTAAACAGTGAGATAGTTGGTTGGTTTAGTAAGTATAACAGTAATTGGTTTGTAAAAAAATAGTCGGTATGTTAGAAAAATAATTTATTATATTTGTAAATTAAGCTAGTTGGGATGTTAGTTAATAAGCGATTACTTAGTTATATATTGTTAGTTAGTCGGTGATTTGGTTAGTTAGTTTTATGTTAGATGGCTGTCTACTGATCAATTGATGCGATTGACTGATCCATTGCTTATTTAAGGACAATTTACCGTCATTTTTCAACATTTTATCACTAGAAATCAACGATTGTACTGCCTGAAGAAACGCATATCACAAATGGCATCCTCGTGGCAAAAGGAGAAATATTGGGACTAAGAAGATTACGAATAGATGAAAATGGCATATTTAATGTTTTCCCCGAAGCCAGTTTATACACAGGGATACCAAGCAGTTTGAAACTCGACAGTTTACGCATATTTACAGGCGGATTGTTTCAACAGTCGTTAGGTGATTTAACAGTCGGAAAACTGAATGTAACTCTGAAAGATGATTTTGTTGTGAATGCTTATGGTACGACGGACATCAGTGGAATTTCAGTCCAGGTAAGAATTATTTTATAACTTAGTTGTTTATAATAAAACATTGAAGAGATTCTATATGCTGTTCAATATGGACCACCATCAAGTGATCCGAGGCAATCATATATATGACGTACCACTTTCAGGATTGGTCATTAATTGTTGCCTGTTTAGTACTTTGAAGACCATGAAATAATGCCTGCCCTATGTACCATCGAGGTAGACTCACCCACAGAGGTTGGAGTTATTTTGTATAAAGCTTTCAATAATGTTTTACTCTCACAGGCAAGGAAGATCCAACTTGACACGTCTTCCATTCTGACTGCTCGTGGGCATGGTTATCCCTCAGCTCAAGGGCCTGGTCCTGGCGTTTCACTCTTGCAAGGTGGCTCAGGAGCAGGACACGGAGGTACAGGGGGGCGTGGAAAGCAAACAAGTGTGGGGGAGGCTTATGGCTCTGTGACTCGACCTCGGGAATTTGGCAGTGGCGGTGGACAGGGTACACACGGACTGGTATGTTAATATAGTTAAAAACTCATTAATAATTCATGAGGAAAACCCAAAGTAAAATCATTATCGTATCGTGGTTTTATGAGATAAAAAATCCTCCTGATTTACATAAACCTTTTTTGCTTTTTTTTTTTCTTAGACAACGTAATTTTTTAAAAAAATTACGCCAACGAAACTTACAAATGGTGATCGTTTTTTTTCAAAATCAAAAACACATAGAACGTGTTTTATCAGTAATAAAACACTCGGCTTCGCCTCGCGTTTTATATCTGATAAAACACTCCTGTTCGTGTTTTAAATAGTACATAAATTCTAAATATTTAACATTTATTTTGATGTCCTATAACGTTCCCGTTCAGTTTGGCATAAATCTTAAAGTTTTACATAATTATGCGACAAGATGACAGGCAAGTATTCACTAAACAAACCATATTTTGTTTAGGACTAACGTTAGCTCATTCTGTAAACCTCGCTTAACGTTCACATTTTAGTGCTTGACGTTCACATTTTATGTAGGCTCGGCAGTTCAATCTTAATATCTGTAATGATTCATTTTCACTTGCAGCCTGGAGGAGCGGGCGGTGGTGTCGTATCTCTTCAAGCTCAACTCATCGACATTGATGGTACCATTGACGTCAGCGGAAGTGACGGTCAAGCCGGGAGTGGTGGCGGAAGTGGCGGAAGTGTTCATCTATTGGCTGGCAGGTTTATAGGAAAAGGTCAACTGCTTTGTAATGGCGGGAACGCTGTGAACAACGGAGGAGGTGGTAGCGGTGGACGACTCAGTATTCATTGCAATGAAACTGAATTCAGCGGGAGAATATCTGTTCAGGGAGGAGCCAGCAGTGTTGAGCCAGGGGGACCGGGAACGATTTATCGCAAAACTGGAACAGGAAATAAAACATTCCGTACTTTGGAGATAAACAATGGTGGACTTGTGCCTGTGGATAGTTACCTGGTCAGCAGCAATCAGTATAAAAATAGCGGAAAAGCCTGGATACTAGTGCAGTCATCTGATGACTTGAAGTACGATGAACTGCGGTTGCTTGGTGGTGCGCATGCGTCGTTTGTGTTAAGTGTAACTGGAGATGTATCTATAAATATATTCTCCGGTGATAACACGGGTATGCTGCATGTCCAGGCAGGTGATAGAGTCATTATAAAGTCAGCTCCTGCCAAGTTTCCATCCTGGTTCCGTGTGTACAAGAGAGGATATCTATCTCTTCCTCAAGTCGTCCATCTTAACAAGTTCTTGTACTCACAGTTGTTTATTGAAGGAAAACTTGGCTATATTAATGACTTTCGTATTGGCACAGGTGTCACTGTATCACTTGGAAATAAGGTAAAGTGAAATGTTGGACAAAGACATCCTAGCCTAAAGTATAAGTAAAACTTCAATCTTTTCACCTGAAAAGAGGTTCGTAGAGCTGTATTGTGACGATTTCAAAGTACTGTAAATCGAATTGTTAGAATTAGGAGTAGCATCGCGATTGTATTTGAATTTATGTTGTTAATATTATTATTGTTATATTGACTCCGTCTAGTTGTTGCTCTAAGTATTATAATATTTCTTCTTATATGTTTTCGTGTAATCTTTCTACTTCCAGGCCAGTTCGTATGGATTAAATGACAACAGTTTCAGATTTGGTTCACTCACAGTCATGCCAAAAGCTCAGCTTGATTTCTACAACCCCGAGTCTCTTACCCAGTCTCTGAAGTTGAATATCTCAGATAAATTTCATGTGTTTCCTGGAGGTGTGGTCAGCGGTCAGAATGTTGATGCACACGCGCGAAATATCACGGTAGAAGTCGCAGGCAGTATTGTAACAAAATCATCTGGGTTTACTTTAGGGACTGGAAAAGGTATAGTTCATGTCCACTTTTTGAAGTGATATTTAAAATGTGAAAGTGTGAACTGGACTGGATTGAAGTCCTAACAATTTGAGGCAATACTTCAGAGTTAAAAATTATTCTATCAAGTCAAAACATAAGGCTTGAGATGCTCATTCACCCCATTTAATGTTTTCTTGAAATATCATATCTACACCTAAAATTTGAAATATCATATCTACACACCTAAAATTACTGAATATCATATCTACACCTAAAAATTACAGATGGGTTATGATATTAGGAAATATTGGTAGTTGTTATGATATTAGGAAATATTGGTAGTTGTTATAAAGATGAGTTAACAATTTTAGTGTGCACAGCATATAAAACGTAATGTGGACGACCACTTAACTGGGATGAACTGAATATTCTAATACTATATTTTAACAACATTTTTAAATATCTATTTTAATAAGGTAACGGAGGAGCTGGTCATGGTGGAAGCGGTGGTTATGGTACATTAGAATTCGACCGTCCTGGTGCTGCTTATGGTGATTTCCAGAATCCAACTATGTATGGTAGTACTGGTGGTACCCAAGGTGCTCCAGGTGGTGGTGTTGTTAAACTGTATGCCGAAGAAATAACCACAGTTGATGGGACCATCATTGCCATAGGTGGCGACAGTCCTCGTGCTGGTATTGGTGCAAGTAGTGGTGGTAGTATCTGGATCCAGAGTAAGATTTTCACTGGGAGAGGTACCATACAGGCGAATGGTGGAAATGGTCTTGGCTATGGTGGTGGAGGCGGTGGTGGTCGCATAGCAACCATATTTAAAAACAACACTTTTACTGGTAAACTCGAGGCCTATGGCGGGGGGAGTAATTTATCCCCAGGTGGTTCTGGCACTGTGTACCTAGCAAGCAAGGATGGTGGGTTTAGGAAGTTAATTGTTGACAACCAAAATATTGGTAAACCCTCTAGTGATAACATTACAGACATTCAACGCGATGGAGGTAGGACATGGTTGACACCCTCTGTTGGTTCACATCGAGTAATTTTGAGTCATCTTGATATACGTGGTCTGGGTCAGTTAGCATCTTTGAGGAATTCCACACAAGGTAACCTAGAGTGGGACATTGGTACCATCACAGGAGATAAGACTGGACTACTACATATACTTGGTAATCAGAGGCTGGTTATTACGGGAGAAGAAAGAGAGAGCAAATCTGCTGACTTACCGTGGGGTATTAATGTTTACCCGCGAGGGGAACTGACGTTGTCAGAGAGTTTTGTGGTTGATGGAATAAAGATTATTGTTGCAGGACGATTAAATGGAGCCAGAAATCTTACTGTAGCGAATGGTGGAAAAGTTATTTTAAAGTAAATAGAAATATCTTTGGTTTTAGTTTTCCGTACCATATAACATACCATGCAGTACAATACAATAGAATATCATAATATATAATACGAAAAGGACCATAAGCTTATTAGCTGTGGAACTATTATGTGTTACCCTTGGTAAGTAGAGTTTCAATAAAATACCATACCGAACCACATTCTACCAAACCATACCATATCATACAGTACCACACCATATATGAACACCATTATTTTTCTGATACTAGACAAATGATCGACCCTGAAGGAAATATATCACGTCACACGACGTTTGATGTCATCAAAGTTCAAGGTGGGGGTATATTTGAAGTAGAAAGTGATGCTGGTGGTTTATCTGTGTCATGTAATCAACTTATTGTCAACAGTGGTGGCAAGTTCCAGGTCACTAAACTGGACCTGACAGCAAATCTCGTCAGAATTGACCAATCCGGAGTCTTGGAAGCTAATTACGAAACAAAGGTAATGATTGTGACAAGAAACCTTACTTTTCCAACTTTAAAATGATTTGTGGTGTAGTTTTGAAATATGTTATTGCATAACATTTTAACTTTGTATAACTATTTTAGGTTCAGACGTAGAACTTCTCCAATTGTAAATCTTGAACTTCTTGAGATCAAACTTGTTCGAAAGATAACATATTTCGACATTTTGGAAGGCCATTTGTTTGGATTTTTGAGGCCATTTGACAAAGTTGATTTGAAGGCCATTTGTTTGGAAGTTTGAAGGCCATTTGTTTGGAAGTTTGAAGGCCATTTGTTTGGAAGAGGCCATTTGTTTGGAAGTTTGAAGGCCATTTGTTTGGACGTTTGAAGGCCATTTGTTTGGAAGTTTGAAGGCCATTTGTTTGGAAGTTTGAAGGCCATTTGTTTGGAAGTTTGAGGGCCATGTGTTTGGAAGTTTGAAGGCCATTTGTTTGAAGTTTGAAGGCCATTTGTTTGGAAGTTTGACCATTTGGAAGTTTGAAGGCCATTTGTTTGGAAGTTTGAAGGCCATTTGTTTGGAAGTTTAGAGAGCCATTTGTTTGGAAGTTTGCCCAAGGCCATTTGTTTGGAATTTGAGCCATTTGTTTGGAAGTTTGAAGGCCATTTGTTTGGAAGTTTGAAGGCCATTTGTTTGGAAGTTTGAAGGCCATTTGTTTGGAAGTTTGAAGGCCATTTGTTTGGAAGTTTGAAGGCCATTTGTTTGGAGGTTTGAAGGCCATTTGTTTGGAAGTTTGAAGGCCATTTGTTTGGAAGTTTGAAGGCCATTTGTTTAGAAGTTTGAACGCCATTTGTTTGGAAGTTTGAAGGCCATTTGTTTGGAAGTTTGAAGGCCATTTGTTTGGAGGTTTGAAGGCCATTTGTTTGGAAGTGTGAAGGCCATTTGTTTGGAAGTTTGAAGGCCATTTGTTTAGAAGTTTGAAGGCCATTTGTTTGGAAGTTTGAAGGCCATTTGTTTGGAAATTTGAAGGCCATTTGTTTAGAAGTTAGTCGGGAGAACACTTGTGCTTTATATAGGGTGAATACAAAAGCGATCACGTGATAAAAAATATACCAATTAGATGGATTTAGTCAAAACAAAATATAAACAGAATTAGAAAAACACATTACAGAATATATCAATATTGAAGAATAGGTGGAAAAACCATGAATACTAAAAATATATGCAACTATGTATGAGGTGGGGTACGATGTAGAAATACTGTCAATGTCTTCTGATTTAATATATACAGTAGAAATTTTCAAATTTTGTGAAATTATTGGAATAATGATTTCGCGTTTCACTGCTAGTGTATAAACTCCTACGTAGAGTTGATGAGAACTGATGATAGTCGGGGTGTTTGAGAGACGTACTGTATGTAATCCTTTCGAAATCACATTTTATGCATTTCATCAACTTTTACCTTGTTGCTTATATTTTAGAGTATGATTAGTGCCCTGGGGCCAGGTTCTGGAGAATACAACCCACGTGGTTCATCTGGCGCTGGGCATGGTGGTACTGGTGGTCGCGGGCGCCAGGACGTAGATATCAGGGCATTTTACGGCAGTGTGTTTACCCGACATCATTTGGAAGTGTTGGAGGCGGGGGGAAATCCCCAGGGGGAGGAGTTATAAAGATTACTACTCGTGAGTTACAAGTGGACGGCAATATCGAGAGTAAAGGCGGTGTGTTTGAGGAAGGTACAAATCATGGTGGAGGTAGTGGGGGTAGTATATATATCAATACTACAACCTTCGAGGGTGAGGGTCTGATTGATGCATCCGGAGGGCCTGGTAATAGTTATGGAGGAGGAGGCAGTGGTGGAAGAATCGCAGTGTATTATCACTTCAGTTCATTTACCGGTCAGTTTGCTGCATATGGAGGGAGTTCATTGTACGAAGCAGGGGCTGCTGGGACTGTATATCAAGAAAACTATCAACTAGATTTGAAATATCTTTGGGTTTCAAACAAAAACCAGAATCCTCGAACTGTACTTGTCAACTTTGCCAACCCACGCAAAGATAATGCTCGAACATGGCTACCCTCACTTTCTAATGATACCCACTATGATTTTGATGAAATCACCCTAAATGGAGGCTCACATTTAGTCCTTGAATCTAGTACACACGATCAAGAAATGGTAATTGGCAAACTGAGTGATGTCATAAATAGTGACGTAAGCAATGACGTGACAAGCTACTTACATATTGGTCAATGGCAGACTGTTAATGTGCGTGAAACTGGTGTTATATTCCCTGTTAATATCCGCGTCTATAAAGACGGTACGCTGGGGCTGCCACCAAGTATTGAGGTAAAGAAGACCGCGTTTAATTGCGAGGGACGTTTGAGCGGGCTCAAAGAGTTTACTGTATCTGAGACGACGATCAATTTTGGCGTGAACAGCGGATCAGTTAGAAGTGGCCCGTATGTAGCTCGGCACTTTGTGTTTGAACGAGTGACCGTAAAGGCTGCAGGAAAGATCATATTTACGAATGCCGAACATGGGAATGTCTTGGAAACTACCAGACTTGAAGTGAAGGCTGAAGGTTTGATCCAAGCAAGAATGTTGACTATACGAAGTGATGTCATGGAAGTGGAGAAGACTGCAAGGATCACAGTGGATGGTCAGGGATTTATACAAGGAGTGGTGGATAAGAATTATGGAGGTCAGCTAATATTGATGTAGAATTATTAACAAGTTCTTGTCATGTATAATATGTAGAGTTAGTAAGAATGTCTTGTACTATTGAACGTGTAGAGCTAGTAGCAAGGTTCTGTATATAATATGTGTACAGCTGTGACGGTTAAACTACAGGGTCATATTATTATTTGGGTTTGCCAGTAAATGATAAAATAGATTTTATCAGGCCTCACATTTGCAACAGTTCTCCGGACCTGACGTGAGCACATACAAAAATTTGTTGTGTCTAAGTAGCGGTTGTTTTTTGTTGGTCATATACTAACTATGCGTTATGAAGATTTGTGAAAGCATTCATTTGTATAATTTTATAGTGAAGTTTTTTAAATCTTTATTTTATTAAGGAGCAAAACAACAGTCATCAGGAGGCTCACATGCTGGTTATGGAGGCCAGCGGTCACTTGGTAAGCCTTATGATTACGTCATGGAGCCTGCACTCCCTGGCGAAGGCGGCGGTCCCCCTCGCTACCAGTCCAGACCGAGCGCACCTGGAGGTGGAATGATTCGCGCAGTTGTAAAATATCTTTTGGAAATTAATGGAGAAATTTCTGCAAGGTTTGTTTTAAGTTTTCTGCAATGATTTTCTCTTCAGTCCTTTTAATTTTCAAACAAGTCCAGAAACAGGTTTGATGCAGAAATAGTTGACGTTTAAGAAGTGGAAATTCAACATACATATATGTAAATATGTAAATTTTACTTCTTTTCGAGCAGTTGTATCTGAACCAGGATTGTAATAAGCTTTTAAATATGTTCTAAACTAATGTTGATATTTTATCAAGCTTCTTTCAAGGTTTGTCTCTCGCACGTGGCTAGCAGGTTGCTAGAACAACTTGTAACAAGTCTGTTGAATCAACACAGTGGTGTAACTTAACGCTTGCCCGCTTGCCCGGGGCGAGTGAAAATCATTGCGGGCAAGTAAAACCTTCTTCTTGGTTGCCCGATCGGGCAAGTTGCTCTCTGTTTCAGCTTTGCCAGAAAAAGCTCATGGCCATCTCTAAGTTATTATCCTCAAATACAGTATTAAATGAGGAAAATATAGACCAGTTAACTATTCATTCTGCTAGATAATTTGAAAAATGTAAATACATGAACACGTTTCGACGGACATTGTGTCTCGACTTAAATTCCACTTCAGTTCTTGAGGAAAATAAAAGAATGATGTAGATGTGTGTTATATAATGCAAATTGTGGTTATCCATCAACATATCATGCTTACTGCAATCATGCATTTGCTTCAAATTGTGTTATTATGTGAACCAAAGCAGATCTAATGCAAGTGAATTATATTCAGGGCAACCATTTCTCATGTCCAATTTGCCCTGATCGCAAGTGGTCAAAAAAGTTAAGTTACACCACTGTCAACAACCTTGTAGCAACTTGTCAACAAGTCGATGACATTTGTCACCAAGTTGGTAACAAGCAGTGTGAATACAACCTGTTATATAATTTGTGGAATTACCTTGTTAGTTGTAGGTCTGGAACAACTCTATACTCTGCTGTTTGTTTGTCAAAACTTTAACGTGAATATACACAGTTAAAGGATTAGTGTCAGGGTCATGCATTGCGAGCTTTTGTTATTGTTTACATCTTACCCAAATGCAACAAATAACGATAAAAATACCCTGTTTGGTACATTTCCGACAAAAATCAGATAAAAGGAGCAAGGATTATCAAAGGATGGGTTCAATATATGACGGATTATAAAACTTTTCCAGATCTTCTCATCTAGTCGGCCCGAAAAATGGCCCCCAGCAGGAGTTTGAGCCGGCGAATTCCTGGTGTGACACTAATCCTTTAAAGTAAACAATGCCAAGACCCAAAGACATTTAAGTATAAATTTACTATTTTTCAGAGGAACAAACGCCGGAATTAGTACAGCAGGTGGTTCTGCTGGAGGTAGCATTTGGATCACGACAAACATGCTTCAAGGTGATGGCGTCATCTCAGTTTCCGGGGGAAGTGGAGGTCACGATGCTGGAGGGGGAAGTGGAGGGATGCTTGCTATGTATTACAAACAAAGCTCGATATTTTTTGACTTTCAAATCGCTGGTGGGGCTGGTAAGACACCGGGGGCTTCAGGAATGATCTATTTACGGCAAGAGGACTCCAATGGAAAACTTGTGCTGGACAACAACGACCAAAATGCAGCTGGGTTTTCGGCTCTAGTTTGTCAACCAAGAGCTATAGACTACCATATCAGTGAAATCGAGCTCCGACGTGGTGGGAAACTGACGATGATTTCTTGTGGTGTAGATCAATCGATGACATTGCAAATATCGACTAAACTAAGTGGTGATGGAAGTGGTACGTTACGGGTTGGAAACGAACAAAATGTTTATCTTTCTATTACGAATTTTGAAAATACAACACCGATCAAGCTACAAAGTAGTATTGATATCCAGAATAATGGATTTGTTCTCCTTCCAGAGAATATATTATTGACTGATGGTATAAACCTACATGTTGGTGGAAGCTTGACTGGTGTAAAAACTATCACTATTGCAAAGAACAGTAAATTTAGCGCCCTATATCCTGGAAGTACAAGCTACAGAGCCACTCCAGGGGTGTTTCAGTTTGATACATTATACGTACAACGAGGTGGCATTGTTGAAAGCTCAGATTCAATTCAAGTTAAATTAAATATCGATCTATTGAAGTTAGATTACGGAGCTTTGTATCGCGTCCCTCATGGTGTTACGACGTATGGTAAAAAAATCGAGCAAAGAAGAGGGCCTGCGCTGACAAGTAATCTGTGTCCTTACGGTGTGGTACACTATACTTCAGATGACATAAATTATAACCCTTGTGGCGAAGGAAAATGGAGTTCAGTCTCCGCCCCAATCCCCTATCAAGTTGTGATGAATATTTCAGACAATGATGGGATATATAGGCTAGTAAATGTCACAAAATACCGCGAGAACTACAATATAACTTGTGATTATACCGACTTCCGTCTGCTACCAGGTCAAAGTTGTGTTTTTAAACCAGGGAACTACAGTTATAGACGTTTAGAAATCTTCAGCGAGGCTACAATGAGTTTCGAAGCTGATCCAGGACGGGTAATTAAGAATACTCTAAATGTCGAATATCTTCGAATATTTGCCGACGGGAATCTCCGAGCTCTTTCCGGACAATGGTCGAGTGGGTTGTCATCTGGTATAGGTGGATCATACGGTGGGGTTGGTGGCAGAGGTAGCCCAAGTGATGTACATGGTGATGTCATTTTACCTGAAAGCTATGGTGCAAGTGGGGGTGGGTCCCAATGGGGTGGGGGTCAAATCAAGATTCGTGTTGCGGGTGAGTTTATTCATGATGGAGTGGCAGATGTTAGTGAGAAAAGTACTAATACTGGGGGACGGGGGTAGTGGGGGTAGTCTCCTTGTATTTGCTCATGATTTAAAAGGTACGGGAGTATTCAAAGCAAATGGTGGAGGAAGTTCAGGCGGAAACTCGGGCGGAGGGGGAGGAGGTCGAATTGCACTCCACGTGAACTCTTCTCTTGATAACTTCCAAGGACAACACGAGGCATATGGTGGTAATGGTGTGTATCGAGGTACATCTGGGACAATCTATATCCATGATAAGAACAGTGTTAAAGGAAGGCTTATCATCAAGGGACAGGGAACCAAAGCTGCTTTTCTACCATTAAACACAACATTGGTCGAAATTGATTCCCTCTATATTGCTCAATCTTCTGTATTCCAGGTTTCAGTTCCTCAATTGACAGTTAAGTTATTGGAGACTGATGGCAGTGGAAAGATTGTTACACCTACGGGATATACATTAACTATCATAAAACTACCTTCAGATGGAAAGATTGCATGTGAGCTAGACGTAAGTGGTGTTCTGGACATTCAAGTACCAGTTATGATCACCAGCACTGTCAATCTTCAAGGTGTCATTAAGACTTCCCGGTTGACTGTAGCGAAGAGGACGAATTTCAAATGGACTGGCGGTGAATTAAAGACAAAATCCTTGATTTTGAGACCGTATTCTGTAGCCTCTATATCTGGGTTATCTAAAGTCATTATAGATGAAATTCACGTAGGACCGTATGCAAAAATAGAGTTGGCTGCTCGAGATTTCATCTTTATTTGCAAGCAATTAATATTTAAAGCGCATTCTGTGTTACTCTCAAAATCTGATTTGAAGTCTTTTAACATCACTTCAAACATGTTGGAAATACATAACTTTGCATCGGTGGGAGTAACGGGTGGGGGGTATGAACAAGGTCGAGGGTATGACGGCCGGGTAGGAGTGGGGGGAAGTCACGGGGGACAAGGCGCGGGTGCTAGGAAAGATTCTGTTTATGGTTCTGTGTTTGAACCGACCGAGTTTGGAAGTGGGAGTCAAGATTCCAGTGGAGCTTCTCATCGCGGCGGAGGAAGACTGGTTATAAATGTCGCGGAGGTGTTACATGTGGATGGTGAGGTACATGCTGATGGTTTAGGGTCACAAAAGGATGGTGGCGGTAGTGGAGGAAGTGTGATGATAAAAGCTAAATTGCTCAAAGGAACAGGAGTGTTTAGAGCAAACGGAATAAGTGGAGGATCTGGGGGTAGAATTGCTTTGTATGTAGAGGATAAGAAAGGTTACTCAGGGATAGTGAGTAGTTTTGGGGGATGTAGAACTACATGTGGAGCCGCTGGAACTGTGTTTATTAGAGAATATTTGGTAGGTATACCTTATGAAACGACGATTGTGAACAATGCTGGACGATCAAGTACTGGCATCACCAGTATTATGCATGGAACACAGGCTGAATATACTTTGCAAAAACTGAGAATTACTCAAGAAGGGAGAGTTGAAGTGGTGAATCCTAATTCAAATAAAACCAGTATTAATGTTTTAGATTTAGAAGGTGATTTCACTGGTCAGCTTCGTGTGCTAAAGAATCAGAAGTTATCCTTGGGATCTAGTAGTGTGGCAGGTAGTCAACCGTTTGTGCTACGTTGTGCTGTAAGCGTTGAAGTTGGCGCTGACCTGATTCTAGCTCCTCGAGTGTTTGTTAAAGAAACGACATTGAAACCAAGTTTTGATGTGTTTGGTAGAGTACAAGGTGGCCAGGAATTAATCATTGGACGAAATGCGTTAGTTTCAGTTGCTCCTGAAGGAGTCATCGGAACCAAATCTTCACAAAAAGGCATTCTCACGTTTCGTGAACTTCATGTCTTAAGTGGCGGCCATATTGTTTTTAACCATGGTGGGAAATCAAGCGTCGAGGTCCGTGCTGTGTCGATTAACATTGAATACAACGGTATCCTTGAAAGTCCCAATGTGGTTCTCAAGACACCTGTGTTGAATATACACATGGGAGGCCGGGTTATATCTGATGGCCTGGGGCATAGGTCGGGACCAGGTGTAGGGGGTCTATCCGGGGTCTCGTTATGGAACGGAGGTAGTTACGGTGGATGTGGCGGTGGGTTTACTGGAGTTTTCTGTCCTATATATGGTTCAATGTTTGGTTCAATTCAGCCAGGGAGTGGCGGGGGTGCTGCTACTGGGAATAATGGAGGTCAGGGCGGTGGGGTTATTGTTCTAGAGGTAAGTACTCTACATCTTGATGGCGTGATCACCACTGATGGTGGTAGTGGTGTTGGAAATGCGGGGGGAGGTAGCGGGGGTAGTATTCACATAACTATAGGAAATATCTTCAGTGGGCGAGGTTCAGTACATGCACGCGGGGGTAAATCTGGAACCGAAGGAGGGGGTGGAGGAGGAGGGCGGATTTACATAAACTCACAAGGAATTGATATTTTTAATGGAGCGTTTGACGCTAGAGGAGGGGTGGGTGTTAAATTGCCCTCGGGCTCCCCTGGAACTATATGGTTGCTTCAAAAGAAGAACGGATTAACAATGAAAACATTAATCTTGGATAACAAAGACATCAGTCTTACAGAACCAGTTCCTGTTGTCCTCAACGAAACTGTCAGCAGCTATTACTTTGATATACTTCATTTAATGGGAAGCATTGAACTGACACCTGACCATCACATGGTCATTGAAAAGCTAGTTACCAGTCCGCTCAGTACTGTGAATATACGTAACGGCCTTATCGTGGAGATCGATACAAACTCACGTGCAACCAGCCCCGCGTGTAGTTTCCACGTTGCAGAACATGGAGAACTCCGACTTCCTTCTTCAGTTACTTTCCTTGGACCAGATAATCAATTTTCAGGAACAATTACTGGTGTATTAGACATGATCATTGGTGAAGGACGCCGGACAGTTCTCTCATCTTCAGCCAGAACAGCGCTTTATGTTGATGGAAACTATACATTTATATCAAAACGAGGCGAATACAAGTTTGCGTCCCTGCTTTTAAAAAGCAATGCGATTGTGTCATTTGAGAAATCAGACATGACAGAAGTTCCCTTGGTTTTTGCAACATTAGAGTTACGTTATGGTTCCGTATTAAAAGGACGTTTGTTGAGTATTCAAGCTGTAAGTATACTGGTTCATTCTGGTGCTAAGATAGATCTTGCTGAGAGAGGACATCCTGGGGGCCGTGGTGATGGTAAAGGGGTGTATAAAGATGGCTATGGTCGAGGTGCTGGACATGCTGGTATAGGAGGTGGTGAAAGTAGTTCTGGAGGAAAATGGTATGGTGATATGGTCGCTCCTAACACCTTTGGAAGTGGAGGTGGAGGATACTTTCTATCCCAAGGTGGCAAAGGCGGAGGTTATTTGAATATTTTAACCAGCGAAGAACTTGTTATTGATGGCTCAATTTTGGTCAGTGGTGGAGATTGCAAGGAGTCCGGCTGTGGAGGCGGAAGTGGTGGTAGTATCTACATCTGGTCTAGAAGTCTAGAAGGTGTGGGACTTATAGGAGCGAGAGGCGGTAACGGTGATGTAGCAGGTGGTGGTGGCAGTGGTGGTCGTGTTGCTGTTCATCTCAACACTGAAATGCTGTTTCAAGGAGACTTTGAAGTACGTGGTGGGACAGGGAAGTATATTGGAGCATCAGGAACTGTATACATTGAGGATAATAAAGATCGTATACCAACAAGGATTGTAATTGTGAACAACCATGCAAGGACTTCTGATACAAAACCTACGACGGTGTTAACAAACAACGTTGATAATGATGTGTCTTTAGACGAACTAAAGATACAAGGTCCAGTGAGCGTGTCTTTCTTCAACAAGAACAAAATAAGTAACCCAAAAATGGAAATATCTGTAGCAAAACTCTCGGCTGATACTCGGGGTGAGATCGTGATTCAGGCAAATCAAGTTATGTTTTCAGAAACTAGCGAAGCTGAAGAGACTTCTTTTACACTTCGAACGAACCTCGTTATTCAGGAGGCAGGTCTGTTTGTTACTGCATCAAAGTTGTTTGTGGATCGCGTGGAACTTACTGTCAATGGACGGCTGATGAACGTGCGACATTTCACCCTGGAGACAGGAAGTCGTGTCACATTTTCAGAGAAGTCACAGACTGGTGTATATCTTAAAGCATTTGGTTCTGTTTTTCTATCTTCACCTGGCACTCAGTTATTTGGAGGTTTGACCCTGAAGAGTGGCTCCACATTTACTGCGCCTGAAAATTTGCGAATACAGACAGCTGATATGATCGTCAAGAACGGCGTGATAATCCGTGTGAAGGATTTGGAAATAGCTGCAGCAAGTTTGATCCTGGAACGAGGAACAATCATATCAGCTGATGGTGTGTCTACTGGTGGGCCTGGAGCTGGATCATCAAGTCCTAACGTGGGGTCTGGGGGGAGTCATGCAAGCCCTGGAGGTAAAACTCAAGATGATAAGTCGTATGGAAGTCTATTCAAACCTCAAGACCCCGGCAGTGAAGGTGGAGGAGGGCCATCTCCCGGAACTGGAGGAAAAGGAGGCGGGGTTATCATTATTGAAGCAACATTACTACAACTTGATGGTAAGATAACTGTGAACGGGGGTGATGGACAACGTGGTTCAAATGCAGGTGGGGGGAGTGGAGGAAGTATATACCTTAAGGTTGATAATCTCGTGGGTAAGGGGGAAATCATTGCTGATGGTGGTCGTGGAGATGATAGTGGTAGTTGTGGTAGTGGAGGACGTGTATCGATTATCTTGACATCTAGATACAGATATCGTGGGAGCATCCGTAGCGCCAGTCTAGACTGTGGATCTACGCAGTCAAATGCAGGACCAGGAACTATGTTTATCAGTGAAGTAAAAAATAGACGCACTTACATCCGACTCGTATTGGATAACCGTTTTTCAAACCAGCACATATTTGTTACTCTAAAAGAAAACCAGCTTGAATATGATTTTGATGAAATTATTTTACGTGGTGGTGCAGCGTTGCAGTTATTGAAACAATCGAACGTCCATCAAAGGCTAAGTATAGGACTACTTTCTGGTGATAGAAGTGGTTTTATATATGTACAACGAAATCAAACTGTGATTATCAGTGAGAGAACCCCCGCACGTGTTCCCGCCAGTTTCAAAATAGAGGAAGGAGGTTTGGTTGTAGTTCCACATAGCGTTATTGTTGTTGGTCAGCGGAGATTTTCTATTGAATCACGTGGTACAATTCTGGGCATGCGCAATATGGAACTAGCACGTGACCGAGTCGTGAGGTTCTACGAAAGTTCTATACTTGGGATAGGTAGGGATAGAAGAGATTTTACAGGATCAGAGGGGGTATTAGAGTTTGGTTCACTTATTTTGCATAGTAGTAGTATCTTGGTGATAGACGATGTTGAAGTGATAAAGATAATGGCGGATAATATTGACATCAAGTATAATGCATCCCTTGTCTCATTTTCTCTTGCGTTTACTGTGTCGTCTCTTCACGTGGAAATTGGTGGTCGAATTGACTGTTCTGGTGATAATGATGTCATTAGATCAAAACCCGCGCTGTCTGACCTACCAATAGGGATTGGTGCCGGCCATGGTAGCGAGGGAGGGGAAGGTACTACTAAACAAGGTGGCCCGTACCATGGATCTCTGTATAACCCCACTGAACGCGGTAAACCGGGTGGTGCAAGTACTAGTGGAGATAAAGGCGGACAAGGGGGTGGAAGCCTACTTCTCAGAATTGGATCTCGTTTCATAGTGGATGGAATTATAACTGTGTCCGGTGGAAGTGCAATGACCGGAAGTAACGCAGGAGGAGGAAGTGGAGGAAGTATCCATGTGACCACACACTCATATCGAGGCTATGGAGTAGTGGATGTGCGTGGTGGGGCATCTGGCGGTAGTCTTTCTGGTAGTGGGGCAGGGGGTAGAATTGCAGTATACTCTGAGAAAGCAATCTTATACAGGGGGTTATATGAAGCGTCAGGTGGAAATGGGACACAAAGTAACTATGGCGGCCCCGGAACAATATTTCTACGATATTTGAGAAACAAACGTTTCTATACTCAACTGAGGTTTGGTGAAAGACAAGGAAATAATCTCGTTTTTGTTACACTTGACGAAAGAAATGTCACTGAGTTTATGTTTAATGAAGTTATCATCGAGAGAAAGACAGCCGTTAGACTTAAACAAGATGGTGAAAGGAGAAGTTTAAAAGTTGATAAACTTACAGGCGACGGAACTGGATATATCTATGTTGGAAACAATCATACGTTCTATCTCCGTGGTTCAACCGGTCATGGCGAAGTGTCTCGGCCACCTGTGAATTTAAATATTGACACACAAGGTACAGCAATACTTGATACATCGCTCTTTGTGGTCAGTCACAGCCCTGCAAGTCCTAACGGTCATGCGCTGAGTGTAAACGGTCGTATCATTGGTGTTCAACATTTGTATTTGACGAGGGAACGAAAGATGTTATTTATGTCCGAAGCTCAGACTGTCAGATATAATAATGGAAGTCTGATACCTAGTGCATCCGGGACATTTGTTCTAGCGACATTAGAAGTTCATGATCGTGCAGAGCTGTCGTTCATGACGTCACATGGGATGAGAGGTTTGGCGGGAAAAATGGACGTGAAGTTTGGAGCGAAAGTGTTTGCTGATCAATTTGATATGAGTAAGTATGTGGTTGTGATTTAGTTGTATATGTTTCTTCTAGACATTTGGTGGGTTAAAATAATCGTTACATGCCTGCAGAAGGTGGTCAAATCCTAAAATGTTAACGTTGATAGGAGGACGTAAATTAAACTTCATCCATCTATTTTATCTATGAGCCTACTACGTATGAAAGAATCAGCACTATTTTCTCACATTTATATCACTGATATAAAGCGGCGGTTGACCGTCATCTGTTGCAAAATGGTGCTTAGTTAAAAACATCAATAGACTTTCGTTGCATATTTTCTATTCCATTACATTACATTACATTACATTACCATTGCAAAACTTAATTATAGAGGATTATTTTCCATATTTTCTAGACATCACAACGTTGAATGTTGAGACTGGAGGGTTAATGACAGCAGCTGGATCTGACAGACCAAACATACTGAAATCACATTCGTCATCACCTGGTTGCCATGGTGCTGGTGGTGCGTATGCCAGCGATGGCGGAAATGGCAGTGATCCTAATGTATCTTTAAAACCGTACGGCAGTTTGTATCTACCTAAGGAATTTGGTACTGACGGATGCGGGGACAAAAGCCCGGGTGGAAATGCCGGAGGGTTGTTCTTCATAACAATTGGAGATGCCTTACATTTGGATGGAACATTGAGTGCACGAGGTCAGAATGGTGATCCCTCCCCCTCCGGCGGGGGAAGCGGTGGTAGTATTTTGCTTGGTACAATTGTGTTCACTGGTAATGGAATCCTTGATGTTTCCGGGGGGAATGGACATGGTCAAAAGACAGGGGGAGGATCAGGTGGAAGGCTAGCAGTATACGTGAAAACCCAGAGTCGTTTTTTTGGTCAGTTCCTAGCAATTGGCGGTAGCGCTGGGGATGCCGGAAATGACGTCAGTCGTGCATCTGGAGGGCCCGGGACTGTTTACATCCGGGAATTTCGTAACCAGGTTCCACATGACCGTTTGGTGTTGGACAACAAAAATAGACCCTTCACTCATTACGTCACGTTAAACGAAACCCGAGATTCATACGAGTTTGATGAGGTTCTCCTGACAAGGAATGCTTCACTACACATGGTTAACAATGGAAAACAATTAAATTTAACGATACATAAAATTCTCGGCGATGGTACTGGCCTTATTCATGTGCATGACAATCAGCTGTTAACCGCTGAAGTGAAAGACGCGAGGCGCACTGTAACCCGCGCACAGGCAAACTTTAAGTTGGATGTAAACTCCTCAGCTATAATGTCAACAGTAGTTCACATGATAGGACAAGGAGGTGTTGCATTTGATTGGTGGGGAAGGCTTATTAATGTTATGCATTTACATCTAGCCTATGGTAGACGAGCAGTGATTGGTGTCGAGGCTCATACAGGAACTATTGAGAATGATAAATTTGTATCTTCAGAAACGGAAGGAACATTTCATTTCTCAACTTTGGAGTTTAGCAGTAAGTCACAAGTGGATTATCCTTCACCTCATGGAATGCATTTCACTGTTGGATTACTGGTAAGCACTGAAATGCTTGTTGCCTTTTTTACCCTAAATGCCCACACATATTCTGTTCTGATTATTTATTAAGAAGGTGGAAAGGCGTTGAAACATGTATCAAGTATGGTTAAATCTTGCAGAAACATACTTCAATGAGTCTGACGTTATATTAGACCATATCTATTGTAACGTGAATTGTAAAAATATTTAGTTTAACTGTAAAAAGTAGGAATATGACTTAAGTGTTACGTTTGCAAGAGCCGGGTAAAATTGTTCCGTAAAGATTCGTCTGGACGTTAGTAAAATGGGAAATATGTGCTTTAATAGTGTATACAAAGCGGTCACGTGATAATCAAATACATTTAGTCAAAACAAACTATAAACAAAATATGGAAATCACATTACGAAATATATTAATATGGAAGAATAGGTGAAAAGGACCATTGACATCTTTTTGGTTAATATGTTTGGTTATTTTAAAGTTGTATTTGGCTAGTATTACCCCAGATGAAGCTAATCGAATATTTCTCTTCTATTTTGCTCGCAGGACATGAAATACGACTCAAGATTCAACGCTGAATTCTTTAAAATTGAAGCGACAGAATTTTTCTTGGAAATTGATGCTGAAATATATTCGAAAGGTCGGGGATTCACTTTCTATACCCTGGGTGCTGGAGTGAACGCGAGTGACGGAGGATCTGGGGCTAGTCATGCAACTCTTGGCGGAAGTAGAAATAACCGGAAGCTGGAAACAACATACGGGTCCTTATATAAACCTGTTAGTGATGGCAGTCGCGGAGGAGTGGGACCTAGCGGTAAACTTGGTGCTCGTGGTGGCGGGAAAATGAGAATCATTGTTGGCCATTCGTTTCATTTAGATGGCGTCGTTAATGTCGATGCAAATGATGCTACAGTCAGCTCTGGTGAGTTTTACATGCCTGAAAACATTGCATTCTCTCGTTGAGGATGCTGGAAATTCATGGTTGGGCGAGTGGAATACGTTGAAAATTATCATTAGCCTACAATGTTGGACAAATTATTTGAGAAAATTATGTATTTTGTGAGGATAAATTATTAATGTTTACTTCTAATCAACAATTTTACTCTGTAATCATATTATCATTGTTCTGCCAAAAAGCCAAAGTTGAGCAGACGTCCATAAACGTCGCGTACACATAAGCAGTGTTATGAATGATCTTTATTTTCTCATTATTGTTACCATGCATGCTAAGACTTATACAAGTATGCTACAATAAACCTGGGTTTCAATATTTTAATCTAAACTAATTTACTGAAAATGTCCTTTTTGCTTCTTTCCATCTTTTGATGTCTTTCTTCATTTGTGTGTGTTTGTGTGCATGGCTCTCTCTTTTTGTTCTCCTTCTGTTTATTTGTCGGTTTGCATGTCTTTCTGTTTGTCAGTTTTCGTTGGTTAAATATGTTTTCCCTCTCTTTTCCTAGGCAGTGGGGGAGGAAGTGGAGGCAGTATTTCGATCACAACCAACTACTTCAAAGGACATGGCGAAATAACTGCGCGTGGAGGTCTGGGTAACGCTTATGGTTCAGCATTAGGGGGCAGTGGTGCCGGAGGACGAATTGCCGTGCATATGAGAAAAGAAGACGAGTTCCGGGGTACATATTCCGTGTTTGGTGGAGCAGGCGATGGTTCCCGGCAGGGAGGACCCGGGACAGTTTATGTAGAGGAAACTAGACACATATACATTCACAGTAGATTGTATATTGATAATAACAACGCCATGCCAGTAAAGGAATTTGTGTTAAATGAAAGAAATCCTCGGGAAGATTATCATAAACGAGTAGATGGTGTTCTCACAGATTATCATTTTGATGAAGTTATGATTCTTAACCAGGTAAGGAATAATGTAATATCATATATGAGAAGCAGTTCATCATAGTGTTGAAACGCCGAATGAGTGTTAGAAATGAAGCTCCAAGGCTGGAAGAGATCTTTCATTTTCAGGGACTACAAATGAACGTGGAAGCATTTCCTGTAAATTATCGAGAGACTGAAGAGACTCAGAAAGTCTATAGATATACTTCTTCCAATAATGGGTTCACTATTTACCAATATGACGAAGGGTCGCAAGACTTACTTTCTTTGTATTTGCTTAAGTGCTAATGAGGTTTACTGTCTTTCTTGAATTCCTCCCTTCCTTTCTTTTCCCCTCTTTCAACGTGATATATTAGTGGACGTTTATCCAGTGCTGATTTCCTTTGGGTTTTGCTCATGAATTTGAGCGTTATTTCTTTGTCTGATTTGCACCGTTAATTCTTTTTTTTTTCACTCTTTAACTGAGATGAACAGAGGAAAGTCTTTTAATCTTTGGTCGACTCTAGTTCTTAAAAAGATAAAGTAAAATAGAAAGAAGTAACATTTTCCGTACATAGACGATAGCTATATATGAAGTTACTTTGCTTGTAGTTGATGTTTAAGTTTATAAATGTTATTCAACCCGAACTGAAGTTTATGCTCAGCTTTTTGCCGTATCATACCTGGGTGATTAGTAAAACTTCTTGGATAGCAAAGATTTAAATAGCATTCATTTTATTTTTTGTAGGCCATATTTCAAATCACAACACCGTCGCAAAATGAAACCCTCAATCCCTCTGTATATATTGGCTTGATGTACGGAGATGGCTCCCCTCTCATCCATGTTCAGTCCAACCAAACTTTCTACATGGAATATCAAAAAGCAACCAGCAAGAGATCCAACCCCAAGGTTAATTTCCTTATAAAAGAAGATGGGGACTTGATCACGGTTAATGATCTCCGTATTAGCGGAGGTATGACTCCGGCGATTGATCTACGTGGCACAATTCGGGGAGTGACTAAATTCACATTGAGCACCTCCAAAGTTTGTCACGTCAGCAAAACTGGTTCGATTACAGTCGCATTAGATCGTGAGAACTCTTCAGCTGTCGCCATTAATCTCGGAATGCTAAGTTTAGAGTATAATGCAAAGTTGTTGTTTGCTGAGGGTGGAGAACTGGATATTGGGTATTTTACCATGCGTCAAAAGACGCTGATGTCAGCAAAATATTTCTACATTAAATCCACAGCGATTGATATCGAAGGCGAGGGAAGGATTACTACGACCGCGCGAAGTGAAGATCCAGGTCTGGGGGCTGGGAACGATACTCGAGGATCAGGATCTGGTGGTGGTCATGGGGGATATGGGGGTGGTTATGATGATAACGGAGGTGGTGAACCCTATGGATCCTATAGTGAACCTACACATCCCGGGAGTAAGGGTGGAGGTGTTGAAGGCGGTGTTGGTGGAAATGTTATTAAGGTGTGTTATAACGACTTTTAGTTTTGGTTTGTTGTTTGTTAACTTTAGTTTACGATAAGAAACGTACGTTACTCAGAATATCAAGTTAAACAATACCGGCGAAAATTTGATAAAACGTCTGTATATGTTAAAAGAAAAGGGAGAATTCCAAGAATGATGGAGATTTCCTTAATTTATTCCTGAGCTTGGGTTTAACCCACTTCCTAATAGTTTTGAAAGCTTTAAATGCAAGCTTAATATAAACGTAAAAGAACTTCAACTGAATTAAACTTAGATTAACTTAAACATAAATACGCAGCCTACTTGGACAGTTTTTTATACATCCTGAATATGACTATAGCTTGCTTTACACGAAAACTATTTTTGGTACGGTAAGCTTGAATATTGGGACGCGTAATATTGGGCAGGGCACGCTTAATTTTCGTCGTGTAAATACAAACGCTCGTTGGGCGCGGACCCAATATTTTAAACGGACTGCGACTATAAATTTGGTAGTCTCGGCCTGCTTAAATCAAATGAGGGTACGCTAAGCTGCAATGTCTGACTGTCTATGCTACTGGTAATACTAGAATATGTGAATGTTGAATTTGACTTAATTGAACTACTGAACGTATAATAGGGAATAAATATCGCCAACCAATTCAATAAAATACTTTGCAACACTCACCCTGATACTGTTGTAGTCGCATGGTCAATCTACTTTTTCGCGCCATATTGAAATAGAATTACGAAATGCGTCGCGAATCATGCGACTTTCGCGTTCGCGTCGCGTCGGACCATTTGATTTAAGCTGTATCTTGAATAAAGGAATAACTTTGCTTTATTTAGTCCTTCTTTCAGTTTGGTGGTATTGTATTAAAACATACAGGATTTCTTTGGTGTTTAAGGGAGAGTAAACTGGAGAAAAATTGCTTCACTGCGGTGAAATCAAACCCACAACCTTTGGTCTGCTAAACAAATCATGCAGAGCCACTCGAAGGAGGGTCATGTGATATATTTTACCCTAGTTCTAACCCCACAATCATTAGACATAAGTTAAAGGTTTTTCACTCGACACATATTTTCGCCAATAGATCGAGACTGGTCATTTTCTTCATCTTGACGGCGTGATTGACAACAATGGTGGAAACGCTTCAAGTGACGGAACTGGTGGTGGTAGTGGTGGGAGCATTCTTATCAAAGCCTTGATGTTCTCTGGTCATGGAAGTATTCAAGTGAGTGGGGGAGATGGCCGGGGGAGCGGCGGTGGAGGTGCTGGAGGAAGATTGGCTGTCCATGTCTCGTGGTTGAGAGAATATGCAGGTAGGAATATTTTTTCTTTAAAGCATAAAACGCAATTTGAACAACACATGATATTTGAAATCCTTTGCCTGTTGATAATTTCTTAAAATAAAAGACGAAACAGGACGAGTGTTGCGTATGTCAGGCAAGAAATATATGTTAAAAGAGAAACATTACTTGTTGAAAGAAAGAGGAAAAACTTGTGGCAACCAATTACGTTTAAAACTAGCTAGGATGTTTAATAAGTTTTATTTATCTATCTAAACTCTTGCATTCCTACACTGCTGGGAATAACAAGCATTACAAACAAGAGATTGTACAAATATTTCGGTCATTTGTTTCGTTTATTGAGATGAGGAGGAGGGAGGAAGGGTTAACATAATGCTAGTTAAACAAAATATTTACACATACAAAGTGTAACAGTCAGAGAACGGGTTGAATGATTTTGATAAAATACAAAGATTGCCATTTTTTAAACATAAATATATAGACATAAGAATCTCAGAATAATAGCTATATTTTGTTTATATTTATGTTTTGCCAGGTACATATTTGGCTCTGGGCGGCCATGGTAATCCTGCAGGTGCATGTGGAACAATTTATTACACAGATACAAATCAAGGACTTTCACATCGTCCTTACACCACTGACGAACATAATAATACCGTATTTGGCGAAGGATTCACCAAACTGATCCTTGATAACCAAAACAGAAATAAACATATAGCCACCTTAATTGAAAAAGAGGTTGAGAAATATTACGCAGTAGATGAACTAGAAATACGGAATCACGTGATCTTATGGATCCATGGAATTAACGCGACGTTGGTAGCACATAAATTTTCTGGCGATAAAACAGGATTGGTTCATTTGAGACCTACACAAAAGATGTTTGTTGAAGTAGTTGAATCCAAGAAAGGTTACTCAATAGCACCCGTGAGTTATAAAATTGATTCAGGTTCAGAAATAACGTTCCCTTCAACACTTACACTGCTCGGTACACGTTGTACCTTTGATGGCTTTATTATTGGTGTTCACCAACTTTACATCGCTCAGGATGCATCTGTCACCTTCGCGTCAAGTTCGCAAACTGCTATACGCGAGAATGGAACATTTACATTTATTACAACCCCGGGGAATATTACCTTTGGTACTTTAGTCGTACAGCGTGGTTCCCTGGTTTCCTTCTCCCGGATAAATGACACCTTGGTTTTGACTGCAGGAATATTTCGTGTCAAATACGAGGGAAAAGTACGTATTAATCACGGGGAGATTGACTCATCTTGGGCCTGGGTCGAGAGCCTTGGCCGAGTGCTTTTGGAAGGAACTGGGTACCACAATGAAGTTGGACTTGGAAGAGGGATTACATCTTTGCAGATTGGTACTGGGGCAGGTCACGGTGGCGAGGGTGGATCAAAGGTGTCTCGTACTGGGGAGTGGTATGGATCGATACTTAGACCTCTTCATTTGGGAAGCGGGGGTGGAAATGGTCGTGGTATTGGAGGACGGGGAGGTGGGTCTTTACACTGGCGTATTGGACAGACTTTAGAACTGGATGGTCTCGTATCACTGAGAGGAGTTGATGGTACAGGAAGTGACTCTGGGGGAGGAAGTGGGGGGAGTTTATTGATAGAATGTACAAATATTACTGGATATGGAACAGTAAATGTGATTGGAGGATCAGGAACTGGTCAAGGAGGGGGAGGAGCAGGGGGTAGGGTTGCAATCCATGTTCGATTTAAACACAAGTTCTCAGGGATATATGAAGCATATGGTGGATCAGGAGGGGTATATGGAGCAGCAGGGACAGTGTACGTAGAGGAGACCGCACGTGGTCCCCAGTATGCTGATATTAAATATAATAAAGAAACAAACAGGACTGAAACTGTATCAACACACAGGTTTATTAAAGTTGACAACTGGAATAGAAAAACTACATTCTCAACAAGTCTAGTGGAGTACAGTAATGAGTATTACGAGTTTGATGAAATGTTTTTAACCCGTTATGCTAACTTACAGATTGATCATCCGCTAAATTCTCCTAACGTTACTGTTGTTGTACATCATTTCATTGGCGACGGAACTGGAAGAGTTCATATGCGGGAAAATCAGACGATTTATGTGGAAGTTGTCGAGTCAATGACGAATGAAACTACAGCTCCATGTAGCTTTAAGGTTGACCAGGGCGCTGAAGTTGTATTCCCGTCCAAAGTACATATCTACGGTACGCGTTCGGAAATAGACGGTAGAATTACGGGCGTACACGATCTTATTATTGCTCTTGGTGGTATCATTGAGTTTTCATCCACAGCTCAGACAGCAACAGTTGAGAATAGAGAATATTTGAGAATTGATAAAAATGGCAATTTCTCATTTGGCTCTGTTCTGGTAAAACGTGGGTCAAAAATTGTATTCAAGAAAGTTAACAATACCTTGATACTTAACAGTGGGTTATTTAGAGTGAAGTATGAAGGCTTGATGATATTAAATCATGGTATTATACGGAGTTCGTTTGCTTGGGTGGAAAGCGAGGGTGTATTGATGCTTGATGGTACTGGGTTCCCAGAGGAGCAAGGACCAGGTCAAGGTATGACTAGGAATGGTGTTGGAGGTGGGGCAGGTCATGGCGGTGAGGGTGCTGGTGATAGCGGAGGGTTGCCTTATGATTCTGTCTATACACCTCATGTTCTAGGTAGTGGTGGCGGGAGTGGTCAAGGTGTGGGTGGTGCCGGAGGGGGTAGCCTGTTGTGGGAGGTTGGGAAATTCTTACAGATAAATGGTTTATTATCTGCGAATGGTTTAGATGGTAGCGGTGTTGATGCTGGTGGTGGTAGTGGTGGAAGTATCGTAATTAAGACCACCAATATGTCAGGACATGGTGAGATTGCAGTGGCAGGAGGGGAAGGCAAAGGATCCGGCGGGGCAGGAGCAGGAGGACGTGTAGGGATACACTGTAGATGGAGGTATAAATATGGCGGTAAATTGACGGATCACGGAGGGCACAGCAATGTCGGTGCCCCTGCAGGAACTATATATATCGAGGAAAACTTTCGACCTTTGCAGTACCGCCACCTGAAGTATTTAAAGAGGACGAACACGAGCGTACTAGCTGTTGATCACATGTACTTGCACGTGGACAATGAAGGCTATGACGTCAAAGGCGCAACGATGATTATGGAGGAAGATATTACTGTGTATGAATTTGATGAAATGGAGTTGACAGGCTATAGCAGATTGCTAGTGTATCATCCTAATAACTCCATAGTTAACGTGACTGTTCATAGATTTATTGGTGACAAAACTGGACAGTTTCATATCCGAGACCGACAAAGAATTTTTGTTGAAGTAGTTGAGTCTGTGAGTAACAAGACTGAAGCACCTTGTAGCTATAGGATCGATAATGGTGGAGAAATTATTCTTCCTTCCGAATTTCATGTTCATGGCACTCGCATAGTTATCGAAGGACGTATAACTGGAGTACATCGTCTGTATGTCTCTAGTGGCGCTGAAATTGACTTCACCTCTACCACCCAAACTGCTTTAGTTGAGAATTCAACGTATGTGTTTTTATCCGAGCCAGGAAATTTATCTTTTGCCGACGTGGTTGTAAAACGTAACGGTGATGTAGAGTTCCGACGGGTTACGGACTTTCTCCGACTGAATTGCGACGACCTTACCGTGAAATACGAAGGCAAGATGTATATTAATCATGGTGAGATATTCACGTCTTTTGGCTGGCTCGATAGCCAAGGAGTAATAAATATTGATGGGGTTGGTTTCCCCGCAGAGGAAGGACCAGGGGCAGGTTTGAGTGACGTGGGAATTGGCAGTGGAGCTGGATATGGTGGCACTGGTGGACGTAATGGTGGGACGGCGTACGGCTTAGTGTATACACCCATGCATTTGGGAAGTGGGGGTGGTAATGGTCAAGGAACTGGGGGTTCAGGAGGAGGATACCTTATCTGGAAGATCAGCAAATATCTGGAACTTAACGGCCTTCTTACAGCCAATGGTGAAGATGGAAATGGTCTTAATGCAGGTGGTGGTAGCGGTGGAAGTATTCTCATTGAGTCAACTAATATAACAGGTCATGGTGAGGTATCCGTTTTAGGAGGTCGAGGTAAAGGCGAAGGTGGTGGGGGTGCTGGAGGAAGAGTAGGGATACATTGTCGCTGGAGATACACCTATGGCGGCAAGTTTTCTGATCATGGTGGACAGGGGAATAAACATGGCGCACCAGCTGGAACTATTTATAAAGAGGAGAATTTGAGACCTTTACAATACCGTGAACTGAAGTACAGCAAGATTAGGAATACGACATTCCTAGCTGTGGATCATACATATGTTCATATTGATAACGCTGGTTATAATGTCCCAGGAGCAACTGTGTTGATGGAAGAATTTACTTCACAGTACGAGTTTGATGAAATGGAGTTGACTGGCTATTCAAGATTGCTCGTTTATCATCCCGATAACGTTACTAATATAACTGTAGTGGTTCACAGGTAAAGAATATTATCTTTGCTATATTGTAGGTTATGATAAAACAACCGCAGTAAATATCTTTGGATTATCATCAGGTTCAAACCGATACGAAAACCTTTCACGAGAGTTAGGAGTCAGGGTAATTAGTCTGAGTAAATCTCCTGACGTTTTCGCTGGAGACGTTAGAAGTTTTCTTATCTTTTTCAGGAGGATAGATGATAAATTATTAATGATAGATTATTAATGACAGATGATAGATTATTAATGGTAGATGATAGATTATTAATGATAGATATAGATTATTAATGATAGATGATAGATTATTGATAATAGATAATAGGTTATTAATGGTAGATTATTAATGACAGGTGTTATATATTCAATGATTAATGATAGAAAACTCACGTACAATCTTAAGAAATAACACACTTTCTTAAGTCTTTCAAAATGGCTTAAGTTATGTAATGAATAAAAACAAAGTTCATAGAAACGACATTGCTCATTATCTATAATAGAAAGTGTGTTACCTGAATACCTGGTACCTAATTTCGTATCCTGCATCTTTAGATTTATCGGCGATGGTACGGGACAGTTCCACATACGACAACATCAAAAGATATATGTTGAATATATTGAATCAAAGAACAATCGTACAGAAGCACCATGCAGTTACCGGATTGACCAGTTTGGAGAACTGGTTCTTCCATACGAATTTCACGTGCACGGTGTTCGGACAGAAATTCACGGCCTTATGACAGGCGTTCGTCATTTCTTTATTGAAGATTCTGGCTACGTTCGAATTTCATCGACAGCACAAACCGCTGTACTTGAGAACCGTACTTATATTGATGTCACAGAGCCAGGAAATACGTCATTTGCCAATATTGTTGTCAAGAAAGGTGGTATACTTGATCTGTTACGTCAGCATGACGTCATCATTCAAGTGACGTCAAGTCTATTTGAGATCAAATATGAAGGAAAAGTGCTTATGAATCATGGCGTCTTGTATACCTCCGTTGGGGACCTGGAAACTAAAGGAGAGTTAGTGTTGGATGGAAGAGGCTGGGGGTCTGGCACTGGAATTGGAAAAGGCTTTCGACATGGATATTATGGGACAGGTGCAGGTCATGGTGGACGTGGCGGTACAAATGGTGGTAATCAGGGTCAGTCGTATGATTCAGTGTTCAAACCTCTGATGCTAGGAAGTGGTGGAGGTGATGGACGATATGGAGCAGGTGGACAAGGTTAGTACTTTAGTATTTAAATATTCCTGATTTATCTCTTATTAAATTTATAAAGAATATCAGAAAAGAGGAGTTCTCTCCAAATTGGGCAGAGAACACAAGGTGCATCAATTACCATGTGGTTTTAAATACGATGATATAGGAATAGAAACTTCCCGTGCTTGCTGGAGTGGACACGAACCATCGCGTAAAGTTGAACATCGTGATGTGTTCCGTTGTAAATTAGTAGTTTTCATTGCCATCTAGCGAACTCGGCAAGTGGCTATTGAAAACCAGACAAGATTAACAGAAGAAAAAAGTGATCTGTTGAATAATTCATTCCATTTCTTTTTCTTCAAGGTGGTGGCAGTCTCCGGTGGCAAGCACAAGATCACTTACACCTGGATGGCTTGATCACAGCTCAAGGCAAGAGTGGAAAATCACAGTCAGGTGGAGGGAGCGGGGGTAGTGTTCTTATTGAGGTCTTAAACATGAGTGGACATGGCGAGATCAATGTCAATGGTGGTGGAGGGATCTCTGGGGGTGGAAGTGGATCTGGAGGACGAATTGGAATACATGTGGACTTCAATAACAAATATGGCGGGACCTACAGGGCTGTTGGAGGGCAAGCGGACTCGAAGATTCTTGTTGGAGGTGCGGGTACTGTGTATAAATATGAAAGCAATCGTGGTCCACAATATCGTGAAATTAAATACAACCCTGATGGAAACTTTACAGGCTTTAAACCTCAACATTCAAAGCTAAAGATCGATAATGAAGGAAGGGATTCAGGCTCACCGGCCGTTGTTATGGAAAATAATACGTTGTTTTACGAATTTGATGAAATGCAAGTGGAAGGAAAGTCTCACGTGGTTTTGTATCATCCAATAGGAGCACGGAATGTCACAGTAGTCGCGCATGAAGTTACTGGGGACAAGACTGGCATTATAAAAATGACGTCACGTCAAAGATTGTTTGTATTTATCGTTGAAAGTACTCATACATACCTAGATGTCCCGTGTGGATTCTACATCAGTGATTTTGCAGAGATTGTATTCCCAACTGAAGTGATACTCCGGGGTGAGACTACCACTCTACGTGGCCGCATGACTGGGGTGGAGAGACTGGTAATAGAAAGAAATGGAAATATTCTGATCAGTGGAACGGCTCATACTTCTAAACTTCCTGAGCATGCGCAATGGTATAATGATCGACCATTTGATCCGTTCACACCAGGTCAACTTTTCATTCCTGAACTGGTTGTGGCGAATGCTGGTGTTCTTACTGTTGCCATGACACCGTATCGTGCTGAAATCATAGCATCAGATGTCGTCATCAAAAAAGGTAAGCATTGAGACTTTAGCTACAATCATGGACAAAACAGTTAATAGGCTCTCGCCCGCTTCTCCCCCATCCAATATTGCTATTATTTTCGTCACACTTCAAACACAAAATGACAACATTGTCTCGGGGGAAGGGAGATTTTTTAGGTAAGATACAGGAATAATAGTACAATTTACACTCTGACAGAGACACCTTAGAATTGTATTAACAAGTTATGTCCACGATTGTAGATTGATGCTACCTGCTTACGAGGGAACATAAACGAGTTTAGGTTATTTTAGGTCAGCATAAACGAGAATTGGTTAGGACGACCAATGAGCTAATTAATATAAAATTTAAAATAAGCCTCGACTGATGTTGAAAAAGAACATGGAGGTGCACAAATCTCCTTTCTTAGATTGATACATATATATTTAAAGATTTCAGTTGAGCGATTGAAGCCTAAAGTTGCTATTGGTTGCATAATTTGCAGAATAGCAAACACATAACCTTTACAAAAACATCAACATCAACATAAAAATAGACAAACCTTTTGTCGACCTTCCAAACCATAATTTACTTTTAACTATTATTTAGCAATTACATACTGGAGTACTCAATATGATTTGTTTTCAATTTCAAAAGGTGGAGTGTTCAAAGTCAACACGCGTGAAATGTTCTTCAATCTGGACCGCGTTGTGATTGAAAGTGGCGGGAGACTGGACGGAGGCGGTGGTGGGTATTCTGCAGCTAAGGGACCTGGTGCCGGGTCTGGATCTCAAGGCGGAAGTTATGCATCCCTTGGTGGAAACGCTGGCACTGGCAAATACCATGGATCTTTATATATACCGCGTTATCCAGGCAGTGGAGGTGGTGGTAGTGCTGGTGGTTCATGGATAAATTTGACAGCTGGTGGATATGTAAAGGTAGATGGAACATTGAGGGTTAATGGTGCTACAGGATCTGGTGCCGGGAGTGGAGGTAGTTTAACCATTACAACGTCGCTTCTGATTGGTTATGGATTACTTGCAAGTCACGGAGGTAATAATTTCTTGGTTTTATTGTTTCATGAAATGTTGAGAAATAAATCGGTGCTTCCATTAAGAATAACCTTTCAACATGGTAGACTTTCGTTTCTTCCGTGTTTTCTCAATCAAACAGAAAACAGATAATCCACAGAGAATAAGATAATCCACAATTAATTAAGAACACAAATTACATTTTGCATGACCTTGAACCATGTTCAAATCAAGTTTAAAAACGCTTATTTACAAGATAACCTCTTCAAACAAAAACATAATTGTTGTAAATATAATTCATGACCGACTTGAAATTTGCTGTAGTAGGCAATGTACTAATCTCATTTGTTCCATGCAGGGTCTTCAAACAGAGGAGGTGGATCTGGTGGTCGTATTGGTCTTTATCTCTCTCAACCATTTGATTTCCGAGGTACGATTGCCGCGTTTGGTGGTGCTGGGTCACCTTCTGGGGGACCTGGTACGACTTACATTCAAATCAGCAATGGGGTTTCAGCACAGAGGATCTTAAGAATAGATGGAAGGAATAGAGAGGAAACTGCAGGACTGAAGGTGTTCTTGGATGAACCTGGTGGATATTATAATGTATTTGATGAGATAGAACTTACAATGAAAGCATTTGTATCTTTGCAACAGGTATGTTGACAGAATGTATATTTCTATACTCGAAATATTAATTGTTGGGGGGGGGGGAGTAATGAAGGTTGACAATGTGGCATCATTATATCAATAGAGTAACTGTGTTTTATTGCCATCGCGTGATCAGACACAAAATCATGTTTCCTACCAACGAATTCGAAACCGTATGCAAACATGCACTTGTTTACAAGGGATTATTTTGTATTTGGTCCAAAGTGAACAGGTTGAACCATAGATATAGGAGACCTAGATTGCTGACCGTAATATAATCCTATATTGCTGACGCTCGCCAGCATGAGTGATCCAAGATGGCTCAAGCGAGCAAAAAACCTATGCAGTCTACAGGGAAATCGATAGTTTTCGCATTTTACGTCGTTCCACCGCTTCGAATCCTGTTCGATCGTGTTTTATTTGGAAGAAAGTATCGATCGCTAAATATTTTGTGAAATGGTCACTTGGTCGGTTCGAGTCATTTGCTGTCGAAAACTGAAGGTTTTGTCAGCTTTGGCCTCTTGGATGGTCTTCTTCATGTGGAACTTTCTTCGAGTAAACATTTCGAAAAGGATGGAAAGATATTTTTAAATACAAATATATTTTTTCTTGATTTACATGGTCGTATATAGACGGTTATGACTTTCACACGAGTGCTGCTGCAGAGGACCCAGAATTTCAAGCTTATATGGACTAAATTGTGACTAATAGCAGCTCTTGGTTCATATCAACACTGAGTTTATACTTGACAGTATGGCGGTGCGATCGCTCTGTATAGCTCTAACATTTATAAAGATTTCTATATTTCTGTACTGTATATTCGGTCTGAAAAAGGAATCATTTGTAAGCGATTCAGTCTGTTATTCCTTCTGTCGTGAAGCTAAGACTGAATATGCAGTTGAATCGCATATATACGGCTCTTTATGGAACTACAAGCAATGTAATGGGCTGCATATCAAGCTAAAGGGTACTGTTAAGCTACTCATGATTTTAGCAGGAGATATTGAATTGAATCCCGGTCCAGCTTTCACATGCAATAACTGCTCAAAGCGTATCAAACGAAGTCAACTGAGGGGAACTTGTCAAAACTGTAAGCTATGTTTCCATATAAAATGTTTAAAGGAGAATATCGATGACACTATGTACTGTAAAACATGTTACATCCAACCTAGTGAAGAGATTAGTCATGGTCAATTGCATAAGGACTGCTATGAAAATTTACGATCGTATGTTACTAAGAGGGGTCTTAAAATACTACACCATAATGTGAATGGCCTTCAGTCGAAGATTGATATGATTCGAGATATGTTTAGCAGTCTCAATAAAAATATTCATGTTTTTGGTGTAACAGAGAGTAAATTGAATGCGACGGTTTTAAACACTGAAATTCAAATTGATGGCTATACTAGCATACGTCGTGATCGCACTTCAGGAGCGGGTGGTGGGGTGACTGTGTTTATCCGCGATGATCTTAATTTTCAACGAAGGACAGATCTAGAAAGTCCGACGGTAGAAGCGATATGGCTTGAATTATTTATAAAATATTCAAGATCAATCCTCATCTGTTTTACATATCGACCTCCAAACTCATCAGTGCATCTTAATGAGAGTTTTAATGAAGTATTTAACGAAATGTTAATGACTGCTTTACAAGAGAACAAAGAGGTTATTCTCCTAGGTGATCTGAATTGTGATTACTCTAAGAAAACGGACAATAGGAATCTTAAAGATATTATGAAGATAAACGGTCTTAAACAAGTGATTACCCAACCGACTAGGATCTCATCACAAACAAGCTCATTAATTGATGTTGTATTAACAACACATGTCGAGAATATTCTCCAATCCTTTGTCTGTAACAATGGTCTTAGTGACCATGACCTTATCGGGCTAACGAGGAAAATGAACTGTACTAAATATACACCAAGAAAGATATTTGCTCGAATTACAAGCAATATTCTGCTACCTCATTTATAAATGAGTTAAGAAACCAGAATTGGAATGATGTGATAGGGAATAATGATTTTAATACTGCCTGGGATGGATTTAAAGCCGTCTTCACAAATATAATCAATAAGCACGCTCCACTAATCGAAAGAATTGTTCGAGGAAAAGATTGTCCATGGCTTACCAAAGATGTCAAGAAAAATATGTATGAACGTGACTATCAGCTTCGAAAAGCAAAACGGTCAAATAACCCTGAAGATTGGAGTCATTATCGAAAGCTGAGGAATCTTACAACCTATGTTATACGCAAGGAAAAGGCTAATTATGAGAGATCTATCCTTAATGAAAATGAATTAAATCCCAAAAAATTCTGGAAACAAATCAAGAAATGCTACCCAGTTAAGAATAAATCAACATCAAGTACCCGGTTTAAAGTCGGAAACGAAGTTGTAACAGATAAAAGAAAAATATAAAATATTTTCTGCGACTTTTTTACCAACATAACCTCCTGATTGAAAACCTCGTATAGTCTCGTCAATTCTACCTGGCAGTATAATGATATGAAAGGCATATCAAAAAAAGTCAACTCGAATGGCTATGAATTTTACTTTGAAGAAATTCATTATAAGGAAGTACTCGAAATCCTAGAAACATTAAACCCATTTAAACCCGCTGGTATTGATAACATCCCACCCAAACTTGTCAAGGAAGCAGCCAAGGAGATTGCGATACCACTGGTGCCCTTGGCAAGACGTAGTCTCGAATGTGGTCAATTTCCTACCTATTTCCACGCTGCCGGTGTTTTCAAAGGTTCTTGAGAGACTCGTGTATAAACGACTCTCACGGTATTTGGAGGAACATGATCTCTTTAATGACTGTCAGTACGGTTTCCGTCAGAATCGGTCAACGAAACATGCAATAACGATCCTGATAGATGATATACGTACATACATTATTCAGCTCACTCCCCGTTGGGGCTTTTCAGTGACCGATTACATCAAGTATCTCGCTTACCTATATTATGTACGTAGCCTACATTATCTATTTTTACAACAATTGTAATATTACTTTCCTAATCTGTATATCCTTACCCACCCAGTCAACTTTCCCTATGGGAGGAAACCGGAGTGCCCGGAGAAAACCCACGACTTTCGGCAGAGCGTTGACTTACTCTTTTCACATGAGTGTGATGAGTGTAGTCCTCAGCGGGAATCGAACTCAAGACTCAGAGGTGAAAGGCGCTTGTCCTGACGACTGCGCCACCGAAGCCCCACTAACCCGGGTATGGATCAAAGTCAATTGACTGGGGCAGTATTTATGGATCTACGTAAAGCATTTGATGTCGTAAACCATAATCGTCTTCTAGACAAACTGCCAGCTTATGGTATTAAAGATTCAGAATATAACTGGATTGCAAGCTTCTTGTTCGCACGAGCCCAAATCATAGATTTTCAAGGAACGCTCTCAGATGCACAATTTATTACCCACGGGGTGCCGCAGGGCTCAATCCTCGGACCATTGTTTTTTGTCCTACTTATAAATGATCTCCACATAGAATTAAATGAATGTAAGATTCTACTCTATGCTGATGATGCAGTGGTATATTTTAGTCATAAGGACGTTTCCAATTTGGAGTCTATACTAAATGATGAAGTGAATAAGATAGCAAACTGGTTCTCGGAAAATCATCTAACATTAAATTTAAAGAAAGGAAAAACTGAATGTGTCTTGTTTGGGACTGCAAAAAAAATTGAGCAAAGAATCCTCCACTTCTATCAACATCCAGATCAACGGTGAACAAGTATATCAAACCATGCAATACAAGTACTTGGGTGTAGAATTTGACCATCACCTTACTTTTCATGAACAGATTCGTTCTGTTTACAACAAAATGTCTGCCAGATTAAAGCTACTCAAACGAGTAAGGCATAACTTAACTACATACGCAGCTGAACGAGTTTATCTAAATATGATACAACCACTTATTACATATTGTCCGACAGTGTATCTTGGTCTGCCAGTGTATTTGAACGAAAAACTTCAATCAATCCAGGATAGAGGAAAAAAGATTGTGCTATCAAAACAGAGCGAAGTTGAATGGAAATCGATCTCCGAAATAATCAATCAACAGACTCTCCTGGATGTTCATAAGGCGATTCAATGTGTCTCTCCCCCTGTGTTCCATGACTTCTTCAAATTCATCAATCATGGAAAGAACACTCGGGGAGATGGATGCTCCCTTATAATCCCGCGGATAAAAACCGAAGCAGGAAGAAAGACTTTTCGGTTCCAAGGATGTAAACTTTTCAATGAACTACCGCGAGAAATGAAAACCGAAAAGTCCATTGTTACATTTAAAAGAAATCTGATGTCTTAATAATGTTAGATATTTAGAGTACATGCACTATTTTAACCAATATTTTACCTTTTATCTATTTTAATCTTGGACTATCTAGTAATAATTTTTAACTTTTAACTTTTCTAACTTTTATAGCAAATAGTTTATTATTCTTAGTACATGTAGGCACAGGTCCTTGTAGGATAACAGCATTTATTGTAATAGCTGAACAAGTTAACCTGTAAAAAGATGAATAATAATAATAATAATAAGTGATCAACCCATGCAGGTTGATTTACTTACTATACAGTAGCCCACTGGCCACATCGGTTAATTGGCAAATATATCATGCACTTCCCTTTGGGCTTGAATTGGAAAACTGAAATTCACAATTCACAATTCACAAGCATTTTATTATTTTATACTATACACACAAATAAAAACACAGTGGCATAATAATGATTCGCTTCGCATAATAATGATTCGGCTTGGCTCTCTGAAGGGTGCTAGGAAAAATCAAGTAAATGGCACTTAAAATGACCAACTTTTATATATTGTGAGAGCACCCTAGCCTTAGGGCCCATATCTTATCCATGTTCTTGGAGCCCTTCACGTAGTGTTTTGGAATCCAGGTGTGAATCAGTTTGCTTGCTTCATATCAAATTCCCACTGTTTTGATAAGCTGTGAATGTCTAGGACAATTGTAGTGTCTAAAAAGATTAATTCTAGTTTTGCATGCACTTTCATAGAGATAAAAGAAAAGGGAAGGTTGTATATCACTTTAGTATAAAATTGAGAACTGTTGTTATATTATGACAGTACAGGTCTCATTTATACATGCACATCATTGTGAAACTCAAGTGTAAAGAACACCGTTTATCAGAGGAATTTTGTAGTTTCTTGTTTTTCCTGATTCTTGTCAGCCCCAAGCACAAGATAAAGCCATTGAAAGTCTGCCATATTCTAATTTGCTATTCCGGGACACCCTGGTGCTGTTGACCCTTGAGGTCCAGCAAGGGCAAACATTATATTTGTTCCAGTTAGTGAATTGAAGAACAGATTATGTTGAGATAGCTTGCAATGTTTAGTTCGAGTCAAATTGTAGGCACTCTTCTGAAAGGCGACCAAGGCAAAATGATAATCAAACAACTGCAGCAATTGAATCCAAACTGTGGACATGGAAACCGCATATACTTGCCACTCTGCCATTAATACACCAAAAATCAAATGACTTTATTTTCTTTGATGTAGTTTATTCAATCTAGCACACCTTGTTATATACTGTACAAGAGAAAATTTGCAGTCTAATAAATATGTAACAATACAAAACCCATTTATTTTAGATTGTAGGATGTTTTCTGTACGATCCGAGGTGGAAAACTTACTTGTTAAAGGACAAACGCGTAGCGCCCGTAGATTTCCCTCGTTAAATTTTGCGATTTTATACGCTACACATGATTCCAGAGTATTATTTTCTGTCTAATTAGCTGCTTCTAACGAGGATTCGAGGAAGTAGACATATTTAGCTTTGAAAGCCACAAGTTTGGTTTAACAAGTACACTAAACCCGAAATCAGTTTCCTAATAATATAGTTTCTATACGCTCTTGCCCGGTTGAGCCGCCATATTGGATTTTCAGTTTTTGCCAGTGATCTTGAGTCGAGTAAGCAATCTAGGTCTCCTATATCTATGCGTTGAACCGTAGAAGTTTTGTTACTGTGTTTGATTTTGATTTCATTTGCAGCTATGAATGCCACATTCAAATTCCAACCACACTGCGAAAAAACAATTCTAATGTTTTACTATATTGTTTAGATTTCTAACCACGTACCGGAAGTAAAAGTCCGCCACTTCTCTGGTGATGGAACAGGAATACTTGACGTCATTTCTGGCACACGTGTCTATACTGACGAAGACATTGTACGCATGCGCACGAAGGTAAATTACGTCATCAGGAAAGGAGGTGAGCTTATTCTGCCCCAGCTTACTGAACTAGCTGCACAGCGTTTGCCCAGTTTGGAAATACATGGCGGTGTCTATGGTATTAGAGAGTTGCGGATATACGCTTCTAGTCATGCGCAGCTACATATAGGTGGTCATTCGGGGTGTTTCAATTGTTCTAATAAATACACCGGAAGTGGACTAGACCGGAAGTATTGGTTTAAAAAGATAACTGTCAAGGCTGGTGGAAAATTTGAAGTGATATCTTCTGTACAGAATGTTAGCAATGGCGTACAGGTACACACGGGGACCGTTGTCGTGGAATATAATGGACTGGTGACAAGTGATACAGTTGAAATGTTCTCAAAATATCTCAAAATCGATCATGATGCAAGATTTTATAGTTCTGGCCGAGCATCAGCCAGTGGTCAAGGCCCTGGTTCAAGTTGTGGTGGTGCTGGGGGTGGCGCAGGGCATGGTGGGAACGGAGGACGTGGGGCAAGTTGTCACTGTGGTGGTAATCATTATGCCTCAGGTAATCCTCGTTTTCCTGAGATAATTTCAATAATACCTCTGGTTACCAGAGACATACCTATAGTTTTAATTGATTATCACACAATTATCACAATGGTCACGCCTGTAACCTACCGCGACGTGGCTGTGGTATACTTGTTAATACCTCTGTGTTAATACCAAGACAGGCTTCACATTGACTGCCATGAAGAAACCGAGCTTATCTATATCTCTTTAGATACCCAAACATGTGTATAAACTGTCCTAGGAGTTCCTCATTGACAGTTTAAATCCTCTAGTGCAAGACAGAGTAAAATTGAGTAAATATGTACCTTATCAAAGTATTAGCAGCTATTTTTCAACGCGATTTATATTTTTTCTCTCGTAGGTGGTTCAAAATATGGTAAAGTGTGTAACCCAGTACTTTCTGGTAGCAGTGGTGGTAGTGGTGGTGGTAAAGGTGGTGGTGTCATTCGTCTATTTAGCAGCCGTCTGGTGGATCATGAGGGACTGTTGGTGTCCAATGGACTTAATGGTGGTAGCAGTGGTGGTGGTGGTAGTGGAGGAAGTGTATGGATAGATGGTGAAGCGATAGATGGTCATGGATCAATGAAGGTAACAGGTGGTAGTGGTGGTGTCGTACACAATAGATATACATGTGATTATTACCATGGTGGTGGAGCAGGGGGCTACATTCGAACTCAATCTCCGAGGTATATAAACCAAGGAATACTGCTGAATTTAGGACGCAGAACAGCTGTTGAAGGCGGGAGTACGCTTGGACATGGGGCTTTACCTGGTGAGGATGGACAGACCTGCTTATCTGGTAACGAATGCATTGGACATGGGCTATGGTCAAGCATCGAGAGAAAGTGCACGTGTAATCAAAATTATCATGGTGTGAGCTGTTCCTACCACTGTGATCCAAGTGTCACATGTTTAGGTCATGGGCAGTGTACAGAATCAGGAGGGTGTAGGTGTAACAGTGGATATGTAGGGTATCGATGTGAACATCTCTGTGATCCCCAACGTGACTGCAGTGATAATGGTGTTTGTGACAACTTAGGTCAATGTGTTTGTGATTCCTGCTATAGTGGGAGAAAATGTCAGTACTTGTGCTCAGGTAAAGGAACGTGTGAGAATGATTTGTGTAAGTGTGATAGCTGTTATTCAGGGAAGTTTTGTGAAAGTGAGTGTAGTGAACACGGACAGTGTCTTAATGAAACATGTATGTGTGAGGGGTATTGGCAAGGGACACATTGTCAACGTGGGGGATGTCCAGGTACACCTGTGTGTTCAGGAAATGGTTTATGTAACAGTGCATTACAGAAATGTTATTGTAACCCAGGATGGCAAGGTATTGATTGTAGTCAACTTGATTGTCCTGGTGAACCTAACTGTAACTCGCGTGGCGTGTGTGTCCCTCATCCCGAGGGTGCTAAATGCGTGAACTGCTCGCGAGGGTGGATGGGTGCTGCGTGTGATGACCCATGTACACATGGAGTCCAATCTCCAATGAACAGCGGTATATGTGAATGTGATCCATGTTACGGAGGAAAGGGTTGTACGAGTTTATGTCTGGGACGGGGAATCTGCCAATCAAATACAACATGTTTCTGCGACCCGGATGTTGGATGGCGTGGTGACGTCTGTGAAATACCAGGATGTCCAGGGATAGAGAAGGATTGCAGTGGTCACGGAGAGTGTAATGCAGCACGTCATCAGTGCTCTTGTTATGAAGGATGGACAGGTAAGGCATGTGATATCCCAGACTGCCCTGGGGCACCTAACTGCTTTGGTCGTGGTTTTTGTAATGCTTCACTAGATGTTCCTCGATGTCAAAACTGCACTCGAGGCTTTATGGGACCTGCCTGTAATGACCCCTGCACATTTGGTCTGCAGATACCAATGAACAGCGGTAACTGTGTGTGTTTCCGTGGCTACAGTGGCGTAGGATGCAACAGCGAGTGTTCGGAGCATGGTATGGTACATAACGGTACATGTCAGTGCGATGTAGGATGGAGAGGAGTTTTATGTGATATCTTGGGATGTCCAGGGATTAATGAAGATTGTTCGGGTCATGGGAGCTGTAATGGAGCTATCCACAAGTGTACTTGTTACAGTGGCTGGTCTGGGGAAGGTTTGTCATCTTATTTATTTTTGTTTGTTTGTTTGTTTGTTTGTTTGTTTGTTTGTTTGTTTGTTTGTTTGTTTGTTTGTTTGTTTGTTTGTTTGTTTGTTTGTTCCCTTTTCTCCAATAAATTTTGATAACGGCCGAACAACAGCTATCTGTAATTATTTCTTCAGTAATGTTAAATTATTTTAAATCTATTTTATTGATGGCATACAATGCGGTTCTAAATTCATTTCAGGAATGTAATTAATTCAAAAGTTAACTATTTTATATATTGAATGAAATAGATTTGAAACAATTTAATATTACTATGGAGTATTTAGAATTGAATATTTAGAGAATAAATTTCTTCGTTAGGTTGCGAAATACCAGATTGTCCTGGTGCTCCAAACTGTTTCAATCGTGGTTACTGTAACAGTTCTGTGAGTCCGCCAATTTGTCAGAACTGCACAGCGGGTTGGATGGGACCTGCTTGCAATGATCCATGCGTCCACGGTGTTCAACAACCTATGGATAGCCGTAACTGTGTCTGTGATCCAGGCTGGACTGGCCTAGGTTGTGACAGTGAATGTTCTGGCCATGGCAAGGTTGAACAAGGGTCATGCAAGTGCGATATAGGATGGCGAGGTACATTATGTGATAATCCAGGATGTCCAGGGATTGATGAGGATTGCAGTGGCCACGGAGAGTGTAACAGCGCACTACATGAGTGTACATGTGAAGGCGGGTGGACTGGAGATGGGTGCGAGATCCCTGATTGTCCTGGAAATCCTGACTGTCTGAACAAAGGTAAGATGTTAGGGATGAATATATTTTACTTGTTTCACGTCATGTGAAGAGAAAAAATGCTTCTCTCAATATTACCCCAGGTTTTCTATATATACACCGCGACGTTAAGCCCACAAGTTTAAATATTTAGTTGATTGTGGATAAGTTGTTTCTTTCTACCAATGTAAGCTTCTAAACCCTAGGTATAGCCTACACCATAGACCATACTCAATTCCTCCTACGAGGAAGACAGACATTACACCAACAAACTTCAAAAGCACAATCACTGCAAACTAAACAACACAAAAAGTAATTACAGCTAATACTAGCAATACAAACAAACAAGCAATCAATAAAGCTTAAAACCAAACAAAGTATTGGCACGCACTTTAATTAAATGACATATTTTTAATTCTTTGTTGAACTTGCAGGTTTCTGTAACGCGACGTTCAACCCACCACGATGTACGAACTGCACTCTGGGATGGATGGGGGTTGATTGTGGATATCCGTGTATACATGGAAAACAAGTGCCAATGGACAGCGGCATATGCAAGTGTGATACTTGTTATGTTGGTAAGAACTTTTGAGTACCATAAATTTGGGCATGTAACATTCAGGTAATCGGCATTAAACATACATTTATGTTTATGTAACTGTTGTTGCATTGCAATTTGGTGTGCCATACGGAAGGTCCAAAGTGAAAGAGACAAGCTAATGCAGGTTGTAGGCAGTAGCGTAGCCAGCCCGCCGATTTAGTCCCGCTATGCAAATTTGTTCGTGTTCATTGACGGTGAAAACAATCAATTTCTAAAGAAATGAATAATGATAATGATTTGAAATTTGCATAGCGGAACCAAATCGGCGGGCTGGCTACGTCACTGGTTGTAGGTCGAGTTTGGGATAGGGTGGAAGGACTAAAACAACGTGTTCGTCACCTTCATTATTGCTTTAACCGTGCACCAAACTGCAATCTCCTTCACTTTTCGTCTTTATCAGTCAGTATTTCACCTTGCAATGTTCCCTTCAAGGTCTTGGCTGTACTCAAGAATGTTCAAGTCATGGAAAATGTCAAAATGGATCTTGTGTTTGTGATGAACTCAGTGGATGGCGAGGGTCTCTGTGTGAAGTACCAGGATGTCCGGGGATAGGAGAGGATTGTAGTGGACATGGTAGCTGTAATAGCGCTGAAAAAACATGTATATGTGATCCAGGTTAGTAATGTACGAAGTCTTCTTTGGCATTTTCATATAGGACTCAGAACTGATAGTAAAACGTTGTCGTAATAAAAAGACCACATCTCGTGACCCCAAGCCTGCTTCGACGATATGAAATAGTGTTTATCTTTCTTGTGTTATGTCCACTGTAAATCAGTCCTTTCTGATTGCAGGGATATATCAACACTCTATTACATCAACCACTTTGATATGGTGCGACAGTCACGACTAAATATGAAGAAAATTGCATAATATTGTTCTAATATGTATTGTGGTGTAGATTTCAGTTATATATTGTTCATCACAGAGGTGTCCATCACGCTGTGGAGTATAAGGTTAAGGACGTGAAAAATTACCCAAGTTTTTCTTTTTATAAATCCTTTAAACATGACCCCTTGGTGTAATAGGAAGCCATTTCGAGCTTTACTCCCTAGCTCGATTGCTGATCGAGAATATATCGATCAAAAATAGGGCAAAAATTAAGGTAACCTGAATAAATAATTTGATTGATTGATTGATAGTATTGGTTGTTTCTGCAGGTTGGACAGGCATTGGATGTCACGTGCCAGACTGCCCTGGAACTCCAAACTGCTTCGGTCATGGATTCTGCAACAGTACTGATCGTGAAACACCAGAGTGCACCGACTGCTCATTTGGATGGATGGGACCAGCATGCAATGATCCATGCTTACATGGGCGTCCTGTGGACGACATCTGCGAGTGTGACCAGTGTTACACAGGTGATGGCTGTCAGCTAGAATGTTCAGGTCGAGGGTCTTGTGTCAATGGAAAATGTGTGTGCCATTCAAATAATGAAGTAGGATGGCAGGGGATCAACTGTGAACTTGATGGATGTCCAGGGATTGATGGGAACTGTAATGGCAATGGTCTGTGTAACACCAATACCGGAGAGTGCGAGTGTGATCCGTTGTGGACTGGGCCCGACTGTGGAACAGCAAATTGTGCGGGTAACCCACCTTGTTCAGGTCATGGTAGTTGTAATGCAGCCTCAATCCCACGTCGGTGTAACTGTGATAAAGACTGGGCCGGGGAGGCTTGTGACGTACCTTGTATCCACGGAATGAACTATGGAAATGCTTCAGGATGTATATGTAATGCATGTTACCATGGCATCGGATGTGACGTGTTATGTTCTGGAAATGGTCGTTGTGAGCATGCGCAGTGTGTATGTAATGCAAGTCTTGGATACAAAGGAGTATTCTGTGATGAACCGGGATGTCCTGGATGGCCAGAGGATTGCAGTGGGCATGGTACATGTAACTTAGCAACCAAACAATGTTCATGTGACCCAGGATGGCTTGGACCGTCATGCAGCTGGACTGACTGCCCTGGAACTCCGGATTGTAACGATCATGGAACCTGTGTACCTCCACGAGGTTGGTTGATTTAAATTGTAGTCGAGGGCCGGGCTCGTAGGATGTCCCAAGCTTATTGTCAGCTGTCAATATTTAGATATTTGTAAGATGTCAGTTCGAAATTGCCCTTTCTTTGTTTGTCAGCTATCAGTTACAGTAAGATATTTAGTCAGTTATCAGCCAGTTGTCAGCTGTAAGCAAGATTGTCTGTACGATGGCTGTTCAAAATTGCTGTTTCATCTTTTTTTAGTTAGCAGTATGATACTTTCTAAAATGTAATCGATTTCCAAATTGCTTTGTTATCGTTAGTCATCTTTCAGTTAACGATTTTGAAATACGGACAAATGTGAGTAGTAAGATAACCCTATTCGCAGACAGAGACTTATCATTTCTAACAGAGCAATTTCTGTATAAAAACATTGTACCTTATTTTGTTTCAGAAAACAGTTTGAATACTCAAGGTACATGCAATTGTTCAGAAGGTTGGATGGGCGAGGCGTGTCAACATCGCTGTAACCATGGCAACCCCACTGACAACTATATCTGTGAATGTGAACCTTGCTACAATGGTCTTGATTGTTCAACACTCTGCTCTAACAGGAGCAGTCTGTGTGTCCAGGACGAGTGTGATTGTGGATTTAAGGGATGGCGAGGGGAGTTTTGTGAAAGAAGAGGATGTCCTGGTGTTGATAAGGATTGCTCGGGACATGGAACATGTTTCGCAGACACACAGACTTGCGTATGTGATTCTGGATGGACAGGTGAATGACACATTATACCCAGTGGTAGACTGGTAGTTATATTGGTTACAATTTATCATATGATTGTCGGTGTTGTTGAGCTTCATTGCATAGCAGGGCAAACAAGGAAACGTTTCTTTCATGTTTTCTGAAGGGGTGTAAACCAGAATCACACCACAACAAAAATCACACTGGAGAAACACTGTAAGTTTTTGAATTTGTTGGGAAACATTTTTGCCTCCTGGGAAGTAAATTTTGTTCCCGCAACAATGTTTCTCCACTGTGAAAGATTACTGTGAAAGGAACGTCGAAATTCTTTGCTGAAATTTTGTTTTTGCGACAGTGTTTTCTAGTTTGCCCTGGTTCTCTTTTTGAGGTAACATGATTGCTTGAACCTTTGTTAATATTGAATATTGAAATTGACCCAAATCTTCTTTATTCCAAACCAGGTGTCGGATGTCAAAACTCAGACTGTCCTGGCGACCCAGACTGCAACGGAAAAGGCCGATGTGTGATTGATGATTCCGCTGGTCCAATATGCGTCGACTGTGAACAAGGATGGATAGGGCGAGCCTGTGAGATTCGCTGTCAGCATGGCTCCGCAACAGAAGAAAACCCGGATGTGTGTATATGTGATTCATGTTATACAGGTTTTAATTGTGACCAGTTGTGTTCAGGACGTGTCAACGCTACATGTGTGGATAACAAGTGTATTTGTGGATTTGAAGGATGGAGAGGGGATCTTTGTGATGTACCTGGTAAGTTAGCAGTGAGCTAAAGGTAAATCAGAATCAAGTGGTTGTTGAACTTAAGCTAGGTGCTTCGATGTCCACATTTTAGGCTGGTTGTAGTACTTTTAATGTCAACATAATCTAACCATGCTTGACTTTGGCTTAACTATATTAACGTTAGCTTACTTTCCTCTAATGCCTGCATGATATAACTGCGACATTTACTCCAAAGACAAACCCACTTAAGTCTTTTATTATTCGCTCTTTCTTCTCAAATAAAAACCAACATTGAACACATAACATATCATGCATAAAACATATTGAGTTGTAATTGTGTCGTTTTCGTTTAGGCTGTCCTGGATTAAACAACATTGACTGCTCTGGTCATGGGACATGTTTCAGCGTGCAACGTGTTTGCGAGTGTAACAATGGATGGATCGGATCAGGTTGTCATATCCCTGTATGTCCCGGCTTGCCACAGTGTAGTGGTCATGGGAAGTGTGTTGTGACCTCAGATATCCCTGTATGTACCTGTGATGACGGCTGGATGGGTAATGCATGTCAAACTAAATGTCTTAACGGAACAGTTATGAGAACAGAGGATACTCAGGAGTATTGTGAGTGTAAGAATTGTTTCAGTGGGATAAGCTGCGATGTAGAGTGCTCAGGAAGAGGGGTATGTGTGAACAACACTTGTGACTGTGGATTTGACGGATGGCGAGGGGCAACATGTGATATACTGAGATGTCCTGGGTGGGGAAGTGATTGTTCTGGACACGGACTGTGTATTCCTTCATTAAGACAATGTACGTGTAACCCAGGCTGGAAAGGGGTCGGCTGTCAGATCCCACATTGCGCTGGTGGGGGAAACTGTAGTAACCATGGTACGTGTAATGGAGAGAACTATGACCCTCCAGTGTGTACGTCCTGCGACCACACCTACTTTGGTAAAGGCTGCGAGCGACGTTGTTTCAACGGAAGTCTAGTTACGACTAGTGACGATACTTCTACGACGAATAGCGAAGAATGTCGATGTGATGAATGTTACAGTGGGGTGGACTGCAGTCAGGAGTGCAGCGGTCATGGCCAGTGCGAGAACGGGACATGCAGTTGTGATGTAGGGTGGCGTGGGAGCACATGTGAGAGAATAGGATGTCCAGGGTTAGGACAGGATTGTAGTGGACGTGGAAGGTGTCTAAGTTTGAATCAAGAATGTCATTGTGATAAGGGATGGAAGGGGATTGGTTGTGAAAATCCTAACTGCCCCGGGGTTCCTGATTGCAATAGTAAGGGTTCATGTGATGGAAGTGTAAAACCACCAAGATGTGTAAACTGTACTGACAACACCATGGGTAGAGCGTGTGAGTTACCTTGTATCCATGGCAATGAAGACCCACCTAACAGCGCAATATGTAAATGTGACTCATGTTACTCAGGCCAAGCTTGCGATCTTGAGTGTTCAGCACACGGGACATGCACAAACAGCAGTTGTGAGTGCCAAGAAGGGTGGAGAGGGGATCTTTGTGAACTCTCAGATTGTCCTGGTGATCCTGATTGTTTCCAACGTGGTGTTTGTATACGTGCATCAGAAAATGTTTTGCCTGAGTGTCTCTGTGATCAAGGTTTCGGCGGACCAGATTGTAGCAAGTTGCTGTGTCCTGGTAATCCTCCCTGTAACAACCGTGGGGACTGTGTACTAAATAAAGCTGACCCTATCCCACATTGCGCATGTCGGCATAATTTTGTTGGACAAGCCTGTGAACAATGTGCTCAGCGGTATACAGGAGCAAATTGTGAGGAATGTGTATATGGATATATTGGTTGGCCTATCGGATGCAACGTCAGCTGTTTCCATGGTAACGCATCCGGTATTAGGTTAGATAATTGCATATGTCATAATGATAGCCGACTTGGTTACTGGAGAGGTGAAGATTGCGCGATATGTCAAGAAGGTTGGGACCAACCTGAATGTACGAGCTGTGACGTAACACATGTTGGAGAGAGTTGTGATATTTTATGTTATACTGAGCATGCGCAGTATGGAGATCCGAGAGATTCAGGCTCTGGAAAGTTACCTGTATTACCTACACTAAGTTGCATCACAAACCAATCTCAAGATTCCATCCTGGCTTGGTATGGCTACCATAATAAAAATCCACATAATGTATATCTCGATACAGGACCACTTAATTTCTTTAGCGCTCCGACACCATCCATAGAGCCTGGGGGAGAATTAGGATTTCTGAAAATTTCTTCAGGCAGCACAGGGAACACGTACCCAGTGATTGAGAAAGACCTTGGACAGCCAAGAAAGTTTTTACCTGGAGAATACAAGAAAGTATTTGCAGTGAAGTAAGTTATATCTGGATGTTCAATTTAACAGGTATATGTAAGGCGAAAAATTGGGAGAAAATATTGTAAGGCAGAAAATGATTTTCTGGATGTTTTGAACGACATCGAAATTTTCTTAATATTCTCAGGTTGTCCCAACCAAAACCGCAGAAGTTTATTCTATATTACTTATGTATATTTTTATTATCACTCCAGCTTAAAGAGGTCAGTGCCCGTCGTTTGGATATTAGAGTATCCAGCATCTAACACAAGACTGTTTGTTAAGTATGATCCAAGTAATGAACAATATCCATCATGTTCAGGAAATGAAAATTCAACACAAGAGGTAAGTCATACCGTGAGCATTATTTTCAAGTGTACAAAGACCAAGTTTGTTGGTAGAGAGATATGTCAGAAGTTGGGAGCACTAATAGAATACTGACCCAGAGAATATGACACTCCACGGATTTGCGAGGAGACAAGGAGTCTAAACTTGAGAATTTGGTATAGGTTCATAACATTATGCAGGGGATTGGGGGAGTTATTTTAACATAATTGTTCAACTGTTCAATGTTCGACTTGTATGTTCAATACTTATCTGAACCGTTTTCATAGCTATCATTTTAAAGAAGCATAAGAATATTTTTCATATAAACTAGACTCTTAGACTCTAAAATAGAGTTGAAGTTTGTAGACTCTGAAATAGAGTTACAACACCGTACCATCACAACTAGTAAAATATAAGTCACCAGAATATCTTTTGTCCTTGAATCTGAAGTTAAACGTTTTATCCCAACACAAGTGAATCAATACCTCAACTTTACCTGACTTTAAATTGAAGTATTGTTACTTGTCTTAATAGGAGGTAAAGCAGTGTTTATGCCGTGATGGTTTCTGGGATACTAGTTGTGACAATGAATGTTCAGGTGGAGCCTTGTCTCCATGCAATGGTCACGGAGTTTGTAACAAAACAACCGGGACGTGTGTCTGCGAACCTAGATGGCGTGGCAACATGAATTGCTCTGCCTGCACTCCAGGGTGGACTGGTAAAGACTGTTCATTTATCGTTACCAGGACTGCCAATCTCAGCGCGGTCTGCACAGGCTATGGAGATATTATTACATTGGACGGAGTTGGCTATAGTGTTAAAGGAACTGGAGAACATATCCTGTTTTCCTCAAGCGACCTGGAAATTCAAATAAACATCGTGCCCTGCTACCAATCTCAAAGATGTATCAACGCTGTTGCTATGGTAATAATGACGTCAACAGTAACGATTCATGCGCCGTACCAAGATGGTGGTGACTCTACGTTATGGATTGACAAAGTGCAATCATTTTCTCTCAGAACATTGTTCAATTCAAATCAAAATACTTTCACTCTAGAAAGATTTTCCTGGGGAAGTTTCAAGTTTTATTCGGAGAAGTTACTTCTTGATATCAGAATATTTGGTCGCTATCTTGACCTCGCCTTCACTTTAACCGACCCAACTAGGTGCTCACGCAGCAAAGGATTATGGGGCAGTTGTGATGGTAACAGAATAAACGATTTCATTCCAAGAAACAGTTTTAATATATCTCAAAATTTCTCAACTATCCACGAGATCTCTCAACATTTCATCGACATATTTGTACGTTCTTGGAGAGTGTCGGGTGAGTCAGTCTTTGTGTTTATGTTTGATAATGGTGGAATGAAAGAGCCTCGTTTAAAAACTAATGCAGGGTATTGCCTTCGCTTCCAAGATACTGGTGTTACATCTAGGAACCTGTTTACACTGGCTGGTGGGGATGTTACCATAGAAATGATGGTGAAATCTGATGGTACTGATGGTACTTTATTCTCATATGCAGCCACTTCAACTCTTGCGATTGTTCTCAAGACAACCGTAAGAATATTTTATGGTTCACAAGAATTTGACACCTTCTTGAACCTACAACAAGAGCATTGGAATCTAATCTCCTTGATCTGGCTTAAGAGAAACCGGATTATCCAGTTTGTGCTTATCGAAAACTCGGGGAAAACCCATGTTAGAAATTTCCCAGTAAACAACGACCAAGATATCTTCTCACCAGGCGGAACTTTAACCCTCGGGTATTGGTTCCCTTCAGGAGGAGGTACACGCAGATCGATACCAGGAGGTTTCTTCGGAGAAGTGGACGAAGTTCGTATATGGAACAAACAACGATTGGTTACAGAAATTGTAAGTTCGAGAATTATACTTTTAGATTGTACTTCAAAAGACCTTGCTAGTTTGTGGCGGTTTAACGAAGGTCAAGGTAACCTAGCAACCGATTGCGTGGCAGGAGTTCGCTTCCAGTTCCCAACACAAGCGCGAGGACCAACATGGGTATACTCCAGTGCAAACTTAGAACTGCAAAGTCAGACCATAAGTGTTCTAAGTGTGAATGAGAAGTTATCTTTGGAGAATGTGTGTAAGGAAGAGATATTTGGCGGCAGTTATAGGAAGCAATGTAATGTTTTGGATGCTAACGTGAAAATGTTTTATACCATGGCATGTTATGAACTGGTCTTGAGCAATGGAGGAATTAACGAGCGAGTTTGGAGCGTTTTCACATACCTGGATTACTGTAAAGCAACCTTAGGTGTATCTCAGTGGCCTGGAGGTAAATATTGTGATGAAATACAGCATTTACAACTACCGAATTGGGTAAGCTTACCATGTCAAATAGACTGCAAGTTTGGAAGCATCATTAAGAATGGAGACTGTCAATGTAAACGCGGGTTCTATGACAGAACCTGTGCTCAGGAATGCCCTGGAGGTTATGCCAGCCCTTGTGGAGGTTTCAGCGAATGTAACAAAGTTTTTGGAATCTGTTCATGTCCATTGAATGCGAACGTTAGTAGTGATTGTCAGAGCTGTTCATCTGGTTGGACTGGGGAGAAATGTTCAATTGCAATAACGAATAACGCGAGAAAACTGGAAATAAATCCTGTGTGTCAGGGTTATGGAGGTGGGCACTTCACTACATTTGATGGAAGTAATTACGACGTCAAAACCCCTGGAGAATATTATTTAATAAGATCAACCAACTTCATCGCACAAATACGTCACGAGCCTTGCATGAACTCTAGCAGTTGTATCTCTGCGATTGCATTGCGTCTTAGGAATGTCAACATCACATTGCGTGCGTCATATGAGGAACAAGGAAAACCATTGCTATATATTGATCAATATAAAACAGACTACACAATAAAGCAACACATTGAGGGAGGTTATGTGTTCAGTCAGGAACAACTAGGATTATTCGGGATAAGACGTGGTAGAGAACGCGTGCTTCAAGTTCGAGCACAACACAAATTCTTGAGCTTCAGTTTATATAGCGATGTCAAAACGTGTTGGAATGTCTCAGGTTTGTGTTCATCTTGTGATAACAACACTGCGAATGATTTTGAAACAACAGACAATCAAAGAGAAGCCATTTCAGCATTCGAAGAAAATTGGAGCGTGCTTCCACTTGATTCCGTGTTTGTTTACAAAGAAAGAGAAGAACGTGAAATGTCGTCATCAGAATATTGTCTGCAGTATCACGGAACAGCGGTCGACACACGTGCAATATACGGCTCATTTACAACTAATGAGAATATAACACTTGAGTTCTTTGTTAAGATCGAAAAGCATGGAGGGACGATTTTATCTTATGCTTCTGTAAATACATTCGGGATAATTAATGACGTGACGATAAAGATTCAGTTTTCAAGTAATGTTATCGATACTGGGATACGGTTGACCGCTGGACAGTGGTATTGGTTGACTATTACGTTCAGCAAGCGTACTGGGATCATGCGTGTGTATTGCTTAGATGCCAGTGGTATAATGCGTCAGCGGACAATGCTTGTACCATATGTCTTGTACACAAGTGGTGGAGTACTGTCTATAGGACACTGGCAAACCACGGGCAGTGGTGCCACTGATGTTAATAGAAAACCTTTCTTTGGCTACATTGATGAAATCAGGATCTGGGATATAATTATTGAAGCCGCAGCAGTGAAGCAAAGTCGAGATCGTCTTATTAAATATCAGGCTCCTGGTTTGGTCTCCCTGTGGCTGCTTGATGAAGGTGAAGGAACGATTGCACATGACATAATAGGTGGTCACGACTTACGCTTGCCAGTCGAACCGAGAGCTCGTCCACGTTGGGTGTTCAGTTACGCTCGTACCAGTCCACCTGTAGTGTCATCCGACAATATACTCTGGAGCAATGAAACTTTGAAAGCGGAAACCGAAAATCTTTGTAACAATTTTATAATGGATATCTTACATAGTGGTGAATGTGGCAGTGTGTTGGGATTAGCACATTCGCAGTATTATTACACTCGTTGTTTGGATGATGTAAAAGCTTCAGGTGTGGTGACGTCCGCATTTCAGTCTATCGTTAGCTATGCAGATTATTGTCAAAACATCCTGGAGCTAGAAACATGGCCTCTTGATCATCACTGTAATGAAATACCGAAGGCGTATGTTGGTGTTGTGAAAGGTCCGTATTGTAATGTCACTTGTTTGTTTGGTGATGTCACGCTTGATGGCTGTATTTGTCATACTGGATACTGGGGCGACAATTGCTCAGCTGTTTGTCCGGGGGGTGCAATCACTCCTTGTAATGGCAGGGGGGTGTGTGATCCAAAGACTGGGAAGTGTACGTGTGATTATAACTGGCAGGGTAGTGAGAACTGTTCGATATGTACGCCCGGTTGGGAGGGAAGAGACTGTAGTGTTGTGTTAGCAAGTCATGGAAACGTATCGTCTGTTGGATTAACTGGCGGACATTATCAAACATTTGACGGAGTAAGGTTTACACTCTTGGCCACTGGGGAGTTTAAAGTCGTACAAAGTTCGGAAATTGTCGTGCATCTTCGTCAAGTACCCTGTCATAACGGACGTTTCCGATGTATTGATGGTCTTGCGTTCTTACTGGACAGCAAGGTGGAGTTGATAATACTAACCCCAGTCCCTGGAACAGGTAACAGTCAATTATTAGTAAAAAGAGGTAAATAGCAATTCGAATCCTACGGCGTTTGGGGACAACCCATCTCAAATCTGTTGATTTTCGCAAAATATGCAGTTAACTTTAACTACTTTTTATACAACCTGCCTCAGGAGTAAAAGTGTAAACACTTATACACATACAGGGTTCGTACGGCTCCTGGAAAGTCCTGGATTTTTCTTCTTATCCTGGAAACGCCTGGAAAAGTCCTGGAATTTCAAACAAACCCCTGGAAAAGGAGGGGGAAATGTCCTGGAAACTCCTGGATTTTTAAAATTATGAAGGTGTACGAACCCTGCACATATTGTGTGAAAATACGGTATGCATACAGAAATATCTCATGATGCATGAGAAGATCTGGAAAATACATTACAACCGTCATATATTTAAACCATCCTTTTATAATATGTCCTCATTTTATCTGAATTTTATGGGAAATGTACCAAACAAGTTATTTATATCGTTATTTGTTGCTGTTGGGTAAAATAAAAACAATAACAAAAGCCCGCAATGCATGACCCTGACACTAATCCTTTAACAAGTTAGCCAATAACAATTAATTATTATATAGTTTTATGAAATCCGCGGTTCTGATTGGTTAGCGAGCGGTCCGATAAAAGCCGTATCCGGACCGTGGTCCGGATAACTAGTTATCCGGACCGGTGTCCCGGATTAAAAAACTAAAAATTAAATTTTTTAAAAAATATTTGCAATTAATAAAACAAAAAAAGCAATGCCCATCGTTATGGAAACCAAAGTGCAAACTGACAAACAACCGTCGTTGTTCGAAAAAAGTAACAGAATAGCTAATGAGGAAGCCATTTCATGTCTCAACATGAAAAGTTTGCACTGGAGTATTGTTTATGCCTTAATTAATTTAAGAATCAATCTCAAGAGCCATATAATAAACAGTTTATTGACCTCGCTTGTTCGGTCTGTACTGTGAAATATCGGACCTCTGTTTTTTAGTACGGACCGCGCTCGCTGCGCTCGCTTGGTCCGTACTAAAAAATCTCGGTCCGATATTTCACTGTACAGACCTCACGCTCGGTCAATAACCTATTAATATAGTGTAGTGTTACAAGTTTGATCACACTGTAATTTCCCCAAATTCTCGTTCACAGAACATTCAGTATTTTGGCTAAACAGAAAGAGACTTGAACTCAACGCAATTGTCACTTCAATTGGAGATAAGTTTACTTTGGTTCAAACTACATCAATGACTCTGGAGTTACGTTCATTGGTTTACAAAGTCATGATAAAAATAAGATTGACAGAAAGTGGACTGCAGTACATTATCGTTGCTCCGAAGGAGATATGCGGGAAATCTGTGGCATTAGGCGGTAATTGTGATGGTTTACGTTATAATGATCATAACGGTACCTCAGGGACACCCTTGGAAAATCTTTTCCGAATTCTTCCCGCGCAAAGTCTGTTCTCTGCTGCGATTGGTTACAAGGATTTCTCCAGTGTTTTTACTGGTGCGGAGTTTGCTTTGAAGTTTACCGGTGTGGGGATAACAACAGATATAATTGGAGAAGTATTTACTGAAAGTTACGTGACACTTGAGTTACTATATTTGAGTTTTGATGGAAGTGGGACATTGTTTACTTACAGCAAAGAAAAGATTTTCTCAATTGTTTTGGTCAGTGGAGAGTTTTGTTTAAGAATGAATGACATGATAAATCAGACAGGTTAGTGATTTTTTCTCTTATCAATGTCTATTATCGATTCTGTTTCTTATCTGAAATGCCGTAGCGTGAAGTTTAGCATGCTTTTCATTTCAACGCTATTGTCAAGAAACGTTTCTTGGTTTCGTAAATACTAACATCTTGTAATATCTTTGATTGTACTTTCATTTTATATTGTTCATTTTTTATTCATGAATCAAATTTGTAAATTTATTTTAGAATTTTTAACTTCATAATTTTTATAACTCTGAATATAGCGCTAAGTACAGGACCCTTATTGACAACAGTCGTAAATATAACTGACTAGGTTTTCGTGTATAAATATTAAATATTATTATTATTGTTACGACACGGTTCTCAATGTTTAATTTAAAATTCAAGCACGTAGACAAGAACATATTGTTTTCGCTGTCTCCGAGTAAATACATGACAACTATAGATAAACGTCGACGTTTCGAGCGAAGGCCCATCGTCTTACTACGTGAGTTCCAGAGGACTTCCGATTGACACGTCGAAGTTTTTCAAGTAGTTTCATCCAGAACAAGGACAGCTTACTGCCTTCTGAAGGAAACATTAAACCACAAAGAACAATTTCACTGTTTGTACCAAGTTTCTATGTGTAATCGTCTTGTTCTTATATACCTATCGCCTTCCCAGACCTCACAAAGTTTCTACATTATTTAGGAATAAAGACATCTCTGAACACGTGGAACCAGATCTCTGTGGTATACTATCGTGCATCGGGACGCGTGTATTTCTACCACATAAACAGCCAAGGACATGTGACTGTCAAATCGATATTTACGTACAGAAATATGTTTACGGCTGGAAGTAAAATTGCCGTTGGACAATGGATTCCAGGAGGAAGTGTGGTTGTGTCTACATCACGAGGCTTCCGGGGAAAGATAGACGAGGTTCGTATTTGGAATAGGCAGTTCTCTGGAGCAGATATCAGATCTTCCTGGAGAGTGAACGTTCAATATTCTTCTAAATATCTCGCGGTTTTATGGAAATTCAACGAAGGACGAGGTGTCGTGGTAAAAGACATTAAATCTCATGTTCATTTGTATATTCAAGAAGTCCACCACACCGTTGAATGGGTGTATGGTACGGCTATGGTGACTATATTACCAATAACGACTCCCGTAGCTACCAAGGAAATTGTAGATTGGTGTACAGATCATATTCTAAACGCTCAGGTAGGCCACATTTGCCGAAGACTCGGAGTTCCGAGTCAAACTGTCTACTATCGCGCATGCTTGGGGGTGACGTCAGTGAGTGGCTACGTAACAACAGGTGTGAGTATTGTGGTTGCTTATTCAGATTACTGTCAAGTTTCTCTTGGTCTTATCACATGGCCGGCACGTGCACTTTGTAACTACCCATCATTCCTTGCCTCACCACATTTCCCATGGACTGGTTCTTCTTGTCAACAAGCTTGTTACTTTGGTACGAGAACGGCCCACCGCTGCTCATGTTTATCAGGATTCTACGACTCAAGTTGTTCCAGTGTTTGCCCTGGTGGTATCACGAGTCGTTGCCATGGAAATGGCGCGTGCTCTCAAACAACGGGCCGCTGTACATGTAACTACAATTGGTATGGCTCGTCTTGTAACCGCTGTAGACCTGGGTACTACGGAATCGACTGTTCGTTAAACATCGGGGGCTTTATACCCATTGGAGGGAAGACCTCGATATCTTTATCCGGGAATGGACATTTCATTGGACTGAGTGGAGCTGCTTGGGTTTATCGTGGTACTGGCGAGTTCAACGCGATCGTATCTAGAAGACTTCGTGTTCGTGTTCAACTTCGACAAGTAACGTACGGTACAGGGGTAAGAGTTCGTTGTGTTGTAGTTCAAACTAGGGCAGGATTACTGGCCATTCACAGTGGAGTACAGACAGGAGTTACAATTACTCTCAATGGAAAACCTGTAGATTACACCAAATACATCATAATCGGATCTGGCTTTGTTTACCGCAAACGTTCTCACAATAAACTGGAAGTCAGCGGACCTGAGGGCTTCTCTATGCTACTCTACTACAGACAAGTTTATTTTGGTGTTCAAATCACCATGGATAAATCATTCTGTCGCGATTCTTGTGGATTGTTTGGGAACTGTGGGGACTCAAAGGATCTTAATTGTACATCCACTGGATTACTGGAACGCTTTAACAAGTCAAGGATACGTCAACGGGATGTTGATGAGTTTATGAGCTTGTGGTCAATTCCTAGAAATGAAAGTCAGTTCCGAGACGTCCTGGCGGTTGCCAAAGACACCAATACCATCACAGCAGCTGGCACGTGTTTGTTCTTTTCTCAGAATGCTCTCATCACGCAGCCATTTGTGGACGTATTTCATGGAAATTATTTCACCGTTCAGTTTTATGTTAAAGTCAAAGATCTACATACTGGTGGAACAATCTTTTCATTTGTCTTAAATACGAACTTCGCTTTCAGAATAAACGGAACATTAAAAATTCATTTTGGAGTACAGATTTACGACACCAATATATATCCAGAATTTGAAAAATGGAATCATATTACGCTTGTTTACCATCGTGTAGTTGGAATACTTGAGGTGTATGTTCGAAATTCTTTGAAGATATTGGTGACGAGGGTGATAAATATTGGAGTAGGGGCGTTTGAACCCGGGGGTAAACTCGCCCTTGGTCTTTGGCAGGCTACAACAGGAGTGATCACCTCCCCTGGAGGGTTTATTGGCTGGATTGATGAATTTGTTATTTGGAATAAACGTTTTGATGTCGCCTTGATTGACAACTATGTCGGAGTGAGTATTGCGAGGAGTACCAAGGGTGTTGTAGGGCTGTGGAAGTTCAATGAAGGAACAGGATGGATTGCAAGGGATCTCGTTGGGTCTCTACATTTTTATCTCCCCAGGCCTCCGTGGAGCTCACCGGTGTGGGTCACATCCGATCTCTATATTGATGTACAGTCTGGAGTGATATCTAGAACTGTGACATCAGACAATAAGACAGAGTCAATTTGTCGGAAAATATTTAATTCACAGTCATTGAATGATTCATGCGGGTCAATGGAAAAACAAAAAGAATTTTCATATCAAGCATGCTTGCAAGATGTTATGTCAAGTGGTTTTATTGACGCTGGAAAGGATTCTGTGTTGTCGTATGCTAGAGAATGTCAGGTCGCGCGGAATCTTACCATCCTCCCTGGGAACGACTTGTGTGACGTCTTCACTGACGAACGTTACGATGATTGGTCAGGAACTGCGTGTGACGTCATATGTATTTTTGGCACTATCGAGAGCAACACTTGCCGTTGTGATGAAGGATATTGGGGAGTCGCGTGTTTACAGGAATGTCTGGGGGGAGCGTCAAATCCTTGCAACAAGCGCGGGAAATGTGACGTCATCACTGGTGTATGTACATGTGACCGGAAATGGCGTGGTGATTCTGGTTGCAACAAATGCACTCTGGGATGGATGGGAAGTGATTGCGCAATAGCCATAGCCAAACCACTTCGACCAACAACTTCTGTGACTGCGACTGCAGGATCAGGTGGAATATTGATTGCGGGTGATGGGACGACATTCCGCCTGAATAGTGTTGGGGAGTTTACCTTGTTGCAAGGCGAGAATATTGATGCTCAAGTACGCCAAGTGCCGTGCAGTAATGGAAGATATTTATGTTTCAATGCTGTTGGTGTGTCAGTGAACTCTACTGCTATAAGTATTCATGCCCCGTATGAAAATGGAGAAGATCCTGTTATCAATATCAACGGAACGGTTATTGATAAATATGAAATAAATAGAGCAGATTTAGTAGGAGTTAATGTTAGTTTCCCGGGTCCAGATGAAGTAAAAATTGATTATGGAGATAAACTTGCAATTCGAATAAACATCAATGGACAACACATGACTTTAGAAATAACCACTTCGACATCATTGAGTAGAAAACTTGGCGGTCTTCTTGGCTCTCTTAATACTACATCTTCAAGTAATACATCTGTACCTTCTTTAAAAGATTTACTTAATGTGACTAATATCGACATAGCTGTTCGTAAAGTGTTTGGGGTATCTCCCTCATCACCTCGGTTGATCATATTAGACAAAGAACGTCACGAGACTGTTGTAGTTTACGGTGGAGGCTATTCCCTGTTTTTCAAGTTCACTGCGATATTTTCAAAACCGGTTATAAACCTGTTTATTGAAAATGTGATAACGTTTGAAATAATGGTGAAAATGAATTGCGAGCCTGCAATCTGTGGTGGACCCATATTGTCTTATACTTCATTTGAGACGTTTTACATATCGGCCTACTCCACGCTGAGGGTGATCATCGGAACCCACGTCTATGATTCAGGTTTGCGGGTTGAGATAGGGCACTGGAATCAAGTTACAATGACATTCTGGAGTTTAAGACTTGAGATGACACTTTGCCTCACACTATCCCAGGGTACATTACTTTGTAAGTCCTTCAAAGTCGTCACCAATTCTTTCTCGGCCAGAGGAACTATTGCTATCGGCGCATGGCAACCTTCGCCTAATGGTCGGCTTGGACTCGTGCCTACGACGACCTTCGTCGGAGAAATTGATGAATTTCGATCATGGAACCGCGCGTTTGATTACGCATTACTACAACAACATTGGTTAGTGAATCTAGCGCCTGATGTTGATGGTCTGACTGGGTTATGGAAATTTAACGAAGGACTAGGAAGGATAGTGAATGATCTTGTTGGTAATAACCATCTCTATTTCCCTGGTGAACCGTGGAATAAACCTGTATGGTACTACTCAGATCTACCAATTCCTTATATGGGCATGCCTAGGTCTGATGTGGAAAATTATATGATCAACCAGCTGGCGAATACGACGTGTTCCGGGCTCCTCCGAGGTGGTCCGTTACTGGATTATTGTTCTAGTCTTCCTTCTATAACACGTGGACAGTATTATGATATGTGTTTTGAAACAGTCACTGATACAGAACGAAATACGAGCAGTTTGGAAAGTGTATTGTTATATTCTGACTATTGCATGAAAACACTCAGCCTACGCCTCTGGCCAGCACAGTCTCTTTGTAACAATTTCCCAGGAGAGATGTTTCCAAAATGGATTGGTGAAAACTGCGATATTCCTTGCGTATTTGGTACGAAAGATAAAGACGATCCTGAGAAATGTAAATGTAACTTTGGTTACTGGGGAGTGGCGTGTGCTCAAACCTGCCCGGGCGGAACTAAGTCCCCATGTATGAATCATGGCACATGTGATCAAATCTCCGGTCAATGCACATGCGAGCTTGAGTGGACTGGTAATGAGGACTGCTCCACTTGCGCAGCTGAGTGGACTGGGAATGATTGTTCTTTTGCTATATCAAGCGTGACTGTAGTTAGTGGAGGTATTCGAGTTTCTGGAATGTTTGGTTTATCTTTATTTACAACTCTTGATGGTCACAGTTTCACTCTGAGTGTTATAGGAGAATATTACCTTTTCTTTTCTATACATGTCCATTTCTCAGCTCAAATTCGTTTGGTTTACTGCTATGGTCGTTCATCGTGCGTTAACTCGATCGCTTTTCGCACAGCTAGCCACACTTTAGTTCTACATGGTTCTTATACAACCGCTGGTTATCCTGTTATATGGCTTGATGGCTCAGTTATTGATTTAGATATTCATCACTTGACGACCTCAGTATATGGCTTCATTCTTCGGAAAGAATCGACATCCGTATATATCTTCGAATATTCTACTTTCAAAATATCCATTCGAGTGCAAGGTCGGTACCTTAGTCTGGTATTAAAGATCTCTGGTGTGATATGTGATCGTTCTTATGGTATACTGGGTTCTTGTAATAAACCATTCCTGGCTAGTCTGGACCCTGGTTTTCCACTGAGTAACTGCACGGATAGAAATAACACCTCACCAATGGAAAGTCTCAGCACGAATGTGTATGAGATCAAGAATGTGACGACCGAGGCAATCGGAAGACTGATACAGAATCTCAAGGTCCACGCGTGTGACAGTCTCTTTGTGTACCACTACGGGTCATACCACGAATATCGAAACTCCAACGCGGGATACGCGTTACATTTCCATCAAACTGCTATTGTCTCTGGCTTAATAAAGCAACCGTTTGAACACAATGATATCACCATAGAGTTTTATATCAAACTCAGCAGTATTGGAGTGATTTTCAGTTACACAAAGTTCAAAACTTTCGTTCTCACTACGACTTCTACTCATTTTACTATATATTTTGGAGACAAGAAATTCGATACAAATATTGCAGTACAGCTCAACCACTGGAGTCAAATTGTATTGGTGTTTAGGAAACTCACCACTGTTTTACAACTCTACCATTTCAACTATAAAGGAGAGCTTACAAGACAAGATTTGGTTATACATGAGGATATTTTCCCGCCCGGGGGAGTGTTGGCCATAGGAGCTTGGCAGCCTTCTCTGGATGGATCTGGGCCACACCTCCGAGGGTATTTCACCGGGTATATAGATGAATTTAAGATATGGACAATGGGTTATCACCCGGCAGTTATAAGCCAAGCATGGTTTAGAGAGGTGGGTGTTAATACAAAGAATTTAGAAAGACTGTGGAAACTTAATGAAGGAGAAGGTGTTTTTGCAAAAGAACATCTAACAGGGAGTGTATTGAGTTTAGAAACATCTCCATGGCTAAGTCCGAGTTGGGTTTATTCAGAACTTGAACTAAAACCTCCATTACCAGGGACAGCAAGCACAACTCTTCCTTTGAACAAAACTTTCGAAAATATCGCCAAATCATTCTGTACAGAGATTATCAACCAAGGTCCTTTACATTCATCTTGTAATCCACTGGGACAAGCTGTATCAACGTATTATTTTAAAGCTTGCGTCAGTGTTGTTATGACAACAGGAGATGTTGCAGCGTCGCTGGACATAGTGATCGCATACTCAGATTATTGTCAATCTATCCTCGCGTTGCCCACGTGGCCCGCTATATTGCTCTGTAATAAATTCCCTGGGAGAGGGTTTCCGATCTGGTTCGGAAGTCGCTGTGATAAAAAGTAAGTGCAAACAGTTTTTGTTTCTTGCCATTCTTACCGAAACGTAGCGTTTGTATCTTAAAATTATCATACTTTCGTACTATTTTTTTTTGGGGGGGGGGGGGCTGGAACACAGTGGTTAGTACATATGCTTTCATCTCTACATCCCTGGTTCCATTTCTGCAATATGCAGCTGTCTGACTATATCTTCGCGTCACTGGTATGCGAAGATTGCTCCTATTTTTCCTGGAAATCCTGTATCCCTGTAGCAAAACTGGATCAATTAACAATTAGACATCGAGCAGTGTAGTTGTCTGTGAGCGAATAGTCAACGAAGGCGAATGTTTTAGTATACACTTTTACCTCAAGTACAAACTTTAAGGAAAATTGGAAAGATTTAAACGAAGTTTCAAAGCATGGATGAGCGTTTAAATCATCTCCTTTAACCTTCGCACGCTTCGCTTGCGGCGTTTTTGTCGCTGTCTGCGAACAACCCGGCGAAACTTTCCTTAAAATATCCGGCATGTGAGTTTTAAAAATATTTTGAAACAGGGCGTATAACATTCATGATATCAAGGGAAATTACAAGCGAAGTTTTGGTGATTACAGGAGGAGGAAACAGGACTTGAAAGTTCAAAACAATATATACTTTTGCATTGGAAACAAAATATGGCTTCCAGAAATGTTGCTCTAGTTTACGTTAAAAAGTCGTTTAAAAATCGCAAAAGCAATCCTATAATAATGACAAATGTCGTTAAAATCTATGAAATGCATGAATGACTACAAGCAGCTTTTACGGTTGTAGGGTACGGAGGCCGAGTTACCTAATTGTATTAATATAAACCTACTAGTATATTTCAAGCTGCAGGAATAAAATAGGAAAGTTTTTAGCGAAATTTAAGAGCTTTCATGAGCATTTAGATGGCTTCCTTCGACTTTTGCGTCCACTTCAAGTCTTCATGTTTATATAACGGCGAACACCTGAGTGACAATTCACCAGAAATATACGACTTGTGAGTTTAAATATTAAAAAAATCAGACCGTGTAACAACTATTATATCTAAGGAAAGTTTCAAGTCATATTTGGCTAATAAAAAGAATGAAAAAAGGCTTAAAAAGACCGAAAGCCAAAACGTTAGATATTTGCAAACTGTAAACAATATGGCGGAGCATTACTAATAGCCTACTAGTATGTTTATACTAATTGGTGATAGCCTACTAGTAGAGAAGAGCGAGAGAAAAACTTGTGAATCAGTTGCTTCTTTAAAAAAATTTAGCAAAATGTCCTTGGAAACTGCTTGCAAAAAGAGGTAAAATGTTGACGTTTTAAGTGACTGGCGAATGTGTGAACAATTTTTGTTCATATTTCGAGTAAAATCATTAAAAACACAATCGCTTGATGTTATTTAACTGTATTTTTTTGGCCTTTAAAGCATTTTCTTGATTTAAGTCTTAAGAATGTTTTCATCCATTTAGCTATAAAATTTCAAGTGTTTTTCCGTTTTAATGATATATTTTATGTGCTTCGAGATTTCCCGCCATATTGTTTACAGTTTGAAAAAATCTAACGTTTTGGCCTTTTAAGCCTTTTTCTTTCTTTTTATTATTGAGACTTTCCTTCGGCTGCGATATAATTAACATTATTATACCATGAGCTCGAGTCGTATATGAGCTAATAGCCGACGAGGTGCTCAATAACATACTCATCTCTGTTGTAATATTTTTACAGTTCTTTCACCCACAAACCTTGTCCGTTTTAGCCTCATGAATTTTCCACTATCCTTGGGATCTCTGAGTTTTCATATTTAAACTCACAAGTCGTATATTTTAGTGAATTTTCACTCGGGCGTTCGCCATTTTAAAAAAAGAAGCCGGCGCGAAAGTCGAAGGAAGCCATCGAAGCCATCTAAATACTCATGCATGCTCTTCAATTTCGCTAAAACTTTTCTATTTTATACCTGCAGCTTGAAATATATTAGTAGGTTTATACCAACACAATTAGACAACGTTGTTAATTGTCAAATGGTCCAAGGTTGAGTAGCTAATCAGAATGCAGGATTTGTAAAAGACCATGGTTGAGTGTATACTAATAAGAGATGATATCAAATGGGGCTATTGCTCTGTTCGGCCATCTGTTGCCAACCATTCTTGGTAATAAAGTGATTAAATAGAGAATAATACATGGGTGCGCGGAAATACCAAATTTATTTCGAGTGTTGAACATGATATCTCACGAGTGAGCGCGGCGAACGAATGAGATATGTTCAACACGAGAAATAAATCTGGATTTCCAAGCTCACAGCGCACAGAAAGATCACATCTACTACAAGGTAATTTTTGAAAATCACTAACTAATAACTCATATGTTCATATTTTAAAGGTGTTATAACCGAGATTACAAAGCATCCGCTGTCGCTTGTATCTGCCATCATGGGTACTGGGGGTCCGAGTGCCAGAACATATGTCCGGGCGGAACATTACACCCTTGTAATGACCACGGTGTTTGCAGCCCAACTACAGGAGAATGCCGTTGCTATGACAACTGGAGTGGATCACGTGATTGTGGTGTTTGTGCAATGAACTGGAAAGGAGTCGATTGTTCATTGGCTACTGTAAGACATATATCATCTGTTCAAGTGTATGTATTTGCTGTAATTGATATTACTGCTCACTATGTGACATTTGATGGTATGGCATTCCATCTTGCTGTGGTGGGAGATTATTATCTATTCAGAACACATCTATATATAGCTGATTACGTCACAGTTCAAGTTCGTCATGCACCTTGCGCGTCACATAGTGTATGTATTGTAGCAGCTGCAATAAAACTTTCGAGCACACATATTGTCATTCATGCACCAAAAACAAACCAAGGTCTACCTATTATTTGGGTTAACAATAACCAAGAAACCATCGCTCAGACTTATACTCGATTTGGAACGGGTAATACCGAACTAGTGATAACAATGGATGCTCATTCAGTTTACACCATCAAACACAAGGATGTGTTTTCATTAGGAGTTCGTGTAGTCGGTACTGCGCTTTCATTGAATGTAGATATTAACAAGTCAAACTGTAGTGCGCATGGAATTCTAGGGAACTGTGATGGTAACCCTGAAAATGACTTACCACTTGGTAACACAAGCGTTGCCATTGGAAACCAAAGTGTTGCTATTGGTAACGTTAGCCAAGGTGTGTTAAACAAAGATTTGGTTAAGGTTTTCGAAGTTGGTGTTAGAGACAGTTTGTTTGTTATCGTGGACAGTTTATATCTCAGGAGAACATTGTTTACTGGTGCAAGGTACGCTCTGAATTTCCAACAGAATGGCGTGATATCACAAGTATTGTTTAAGACTTTTAAAACTGGCACAGATATTACAATAGAACTCGTTTTCAAACCATTTTCCAATGGAACTGTACTTTCTTACGCTCACTTGAAAACGTTTGGAATATTAATAGATAATACCCTTCGGCTTGAGTTGGGCCGCGTTTGGTCCAAAGACACTGGGATATACATCGAAGTGGCTACTTGGTATCACCTGACCATCACATGGTATCAAACTCTCAATTTGGTGGAAATATACGTGATTACAACAAATGGCTTCATTCACCGCAGGCAGTTTAACATCCCGGAGAATCCTTTCTTGCCTGGCGGCATTTTAACCCTCGGATATTGGGAACCTTCATCTGGGGATACGGAAATTCGCATTCACGACGGCTTTACGGGAGTTATCGATGAGTTACGAGTATGGCATCGGGCATTCAACCCTGTAACTGTTCAACAAAACTGGAGAATGAATGTACTTCCAAATACACCATCTTTATCTGGGTTATGGAAGTTGAACGAAGGCTCAGGAGAAACTGTGCATAACCTAGTTACCACCGAACATTTGTACCTACCATCGGAGGTTTGGTCCCCGACGACATGGATACTCTCTGATGCGGATATTTCTTTGAACTTGAGTAATGTTGAGCAACCTTTCGAGAACCATTTTGTAAATGAAACATTACAAGATTCGGCTTTAGAGTGGTGTAAGGGTCTGTTTTATCGCGGACCTTTGGACAATTATTGTAAAAATCTTGGAGCAATTGTGCAATTTTACTACTTAACTTGTGTGCAAACCATTGCAAGGACAACACAATTGAAGTCAACGCTATCTATTGTAGTTCAATTCTCGGATTATTGTCAGAAGTCATTATCGTTATCCAACTGGCCTGCACGTGAACTGTGCAATCACTTCGGAGATGTCAACTTTCCTTACTGGATAGGTGACAAATGTGACGTACCTTGCGTTTTTGGACACAGAGATACTAAGAATAAGAACAAATGTCAGTGCTACCATGGTTACTGGGGAAGTGACTGTTCAGAAGTATGTCCAGGGGGTTATATCAACCCTTGTCATGGACATGGTGTGTGTAACCCTAGTGATGGCGTGTGCACATGTGACGTCAACTGGAGAGGTGATGTCATGTGTTCGGCTTGCAGTTCGGATTGGTTCGGTGAAGTATGTCAATATGCTGCCACAAATCATCTCATATTTAAGACAGTCTCAATCGCCTCTATCAAAGGTCAAGGATACTTTACAACTTTTCTCGGGATTTCTTTCTATCTTCCAAGTTATGGGGAGTTTTACCTTATTCGGTCAACATCGTCACATTTCTCCGTACAAATTCGTCAAACTCCGTGTATGTATCATACCTTATACCGACCGCTTTGCACGACGGGTATCTCAATACAGTTCAACCTTCACCTGACTGTAACGATTAGATCACGTGTGACCGATGGGAACATATATTATCCACTTGTGTGGACCAATGGGAAGCCGATTAGAGTTGACCATGTGACCTACTTCAGTACAAGCATACGTATGACAAGAATTGCGCTAAACCGTTACGAAATAGCTGGACCTGATGGACTGCTGTTCATACTGACCGTGGAACAAAGTCTTTCAATTCGTCTTCGAATACCAACATCACTTTGCAAACATTCTACCGGAATCCTCGGTCCTTGTGAAGAGCGGTTATCTTACCAAAATGCGACTGATATTCAAGCCCTAAGTTATGCAATCAAAAACGAAACAGTTACCGAATCCCATAGCTTATTTGTCTACAAACATGAACATTTCCACGAAATCAGACACCTTACTGGGACGTGGTTTAATCTGCGCATGATCGATAGTCATGTCGTATCAGATCCTTTGTTGCTAGGTAACCATGACGTCGTCACCATTGAGATATTTGTCAAGATCAAGAGTTACGGCGGGACGTTACTATCGTATGGTAAAGAAGAGTACTTAAGCCTTACAAATGAACGAGATATACGAGTGGTGTATGGGTCAGTGGAGTATAGAACAGGACTGAAACTTGGCATTAATGTTTGGTCACAAATAACGTTGGTATGGATAAAATCAACATTTGTACTTCAAGTTTATTATCACGATTATCTCACGTCGTTTGGATTACCTCTTCTAAGGACTTACCAGTTTAGTACACAGATATTCCCGACTGAAGGTATGTAAGATGTCCAACTAAATGTTTTTCTGCTCTTTCCTTTTTGGCTTACTCCAGTCGAACCCCCTTACGCGAACAACTTTGAGACATGTGTCCGTAAAAAGGTGTCTTCGTAATAGGGATTACGATAATTGTATTCTATTAACATAGGGACCGCTTGAAAGTCCGCAAAACGAAAATGGCCATTAATAGGATTTCAACTGTTTAAAGTTTCCGTTTGTTTGGTTTTGTTAACACTAAGCGTTACGTGAAGTCAAATCCTGATAAGAATTTTGAGATTAATGGGAGATGAACCCTTAACCACCATGATGATTATTTCTGACAACACATAATGTTCCTGATTTATAGCCCCACTGTATACATTATTTCCTTTCTCATTTCATAATCAATTGTTCATGAAATCTTATTGTTTCTTTCCAGGTCGTCTTTACATTGGTTCATGGCGAGCAGGAGGAAGAACGACAATCCTGGTTCCAAACGGGGACTTTAATGGTGACATAGATGAAATTCGTATCTGGAATAGACGATCAATTCCTGATCTAATCAAACGTCACTGGAACATCAACTCAAAAGCCTCGCTACCTGGTTTATTACATCTCTGGAAACTTGACCAAGTGCAAGGATCCAGTGCAGTGGACGCAATTTCAGGAAAGAAGCTATACCTCCCGCTCTTTAATAAACCTTTCTGGGATTTCTCAGATCTTCCCATTCCAAGAAACAATTTGGTTAATAAACCAGTGTTCCAGAATTCCACGCTCGAAGTCCTTGCTCAAGAGTTTTGTTATTCAGTTATATTAGCAGGCCCTCTTTACGGTAACTGCCAATCTCTTGGACCAGCAGTCGCTGGATTTTATTACAAAGTGTGTTTACAGGATGTTGCTTCAACACAAGCGGTTGCCATAGCAATAGAGGCGGTGATAGCGTATGCAGACTATTGCGAGGATGCCCTTGATCTAAAATTCTGGCCTGCTCGTGAGATATGTGATCTTTTCCCGAGTGAATATTTCCCGTATTGGATTGGACCAAAGTGTGACATTTCGTGTGTATTTGGAAGGCCTAGCATTAAGAACGGATCCTCAGTCTGCGTCTGCGAGCATGGATATTGGGGACCAGCGTGTGATGGACTATGCCCAGGAGGATTGTGGGATATTTGTAGCAACCATGGGTCATGTGATCCAATGAATGGTACGTGTACATGTGATCCAAGATGGAGGGGTGATATCAAAAATACAACTTCCGGTAACGCGACTCTCTCTCCAACCCCCTGCTCGGTGTGTACTTCAGGATGGAGAAATCAGAACTGTTCAATTAGTGTTGAAACTGAATACTCGAACTCAAGCTTCCTGAGCGGCTCGGCCATTTGTGTAGCATTTGGTGACCCACATGTGACAACATTTAGCCGAGCTAGTTATCATCTTGGTATCACGGGACCATTTGAAGCATTCAGATCCAGATCTAGTGTGATGGAAGTACTGCAAGTACCTTGTAAAAATTCAGCAAGATGTAGAAGAATTCGAGAGATTGCTTTGACGTCACAATCTTTAAGTATTTCAGTGAGAGTGTCAGGTGCAGGCGAGGTCTTCACCAATCTCAGCTCTAGCCTGGTACAGGATACTACTTTAAGGTAACTATTCAGTATATTAATAGTAATATGGGTACCGTTCGACCCGGATGCTTGAGCTGGCGCATGAATTGGCGCGCTCATCATTAATATATGAGGCGGCGCATCATCATTAGCATATGAGAGTGATCATTAGCATAATAATTAATTATGCAATGACGTCACAGAACAAGACCATCAGCGGATTTTGCTGAGTTCAGTATATTTTGTGTGCAGAAATATGGCTTTGTTGTCGTAAACTTTTCGATTTATAAACTCCTTACTAGTAGTAAATATATTCTCGTATATAATAGTATCGCCTTATACGAAGTGATAACAAACGGCTTTCTTAGACAACCAATATAGCGACGTTTAACCTAGTAAACTATTATTGCCTTATGCGAAGTAATAAGAAACGGCTTCTGAGTAGACCAATATGGCGACAAAGATAGACATAGTTCTTACAGGGATTTAAACCTTACAAAGTTTCAAGCGTTTATATATAGCATACAAAATGTGAAAAGCATAAGCGAGATTTCAACAAGTTTTACAAGCATAGTTTTCATACAAACATCGTATATAAACATAAACATTTAGCGATTGCTATATATGTGTTGTTAGGCTAAAAATTTTGATTAAAGAGTGAATGTATAATGCATCTTAATGGATTGGACGGGGTAATATTGTACAAATCATGTAGTTGGTGGATAAAACGAGCGAATAATGGATACAGAACAACACACACGATATTTTTAAAGCACATTTATTGCTTTAATAAGGTCTGCTTATTAAGCGTATTATTCTTAAACTCCATCACTCGCTTGGGAGTATTTATTGTCCGAGTCATCCTCGTAGCTGCTTTTTTCATAGCATATCTCGGAAATACTTGTTAACTAAACCAATTTCTATGACTATGACTACAGTCTATGACTACAGTCTATGACTACAGTCTATGACTACAGTCTATGACTACAGTCTATGACTACAGTCTATGACTACAGTCTATGACTACAGTCTATGACTACAGTCTATGACTACAGTCTATGACTATAGTCTATGACTATACTCTATGACTATAGTCTATGGCTATAGCCTATGACTATAGTCTATAACTATAGTCTATGACTATAGTCTATGGCTATAGTCTATGACTATAGTCTATGACTCATTCAATCCTAAAATTGAATCATTGAATCCTAAGATTGAATCAATGGCGGGTGGGGAGGGAAAGCCTCCTGAAATTTCAACAAACCTTCTTTCCGACAAAACTGCAAAGCCTTCCTTCCACCAGACCCTTCAGTTTACCACATTTCCGCTTCTGAATTTTTCTTGAGGGAATTGCTTTATAAGCTAATGAATTTAAGCCAGATTATTAAGTCTAGGTATCAAAGCAAAAACATTGCTTCAAAATGCAAAAATAGCTGATATCATAGCGTAAATTCCCGTGCTCGTTAGAATATGTACCGAAAACGGTATACATATTCGCACAGGTTACTAAGTCCGTCCAGGATAAGAGAAATATAAACCTGTACCCATGGTAAATTCTCAGAAACCTTACCAAACAAATATTTAATAACCTTCCTTTTCCCAAGATATTCAACATTGTGGCAAACAATCGGTGATGAAAGATATCGTTGGTTAGATAGGAATCGTTTGGAAATCTTGGACAAAGATGAAACAAAGTTAACAATCTTGACATACTTTGACACCTTGGCTGTGGCTATTGAAACATCTAGGGGACTTAACACTAGTGAGAGGGGAATATGCGGATCATCGGATGGGGAGTGGGAACGCGATATCCTTGAAACATGGAATATGACAACATTAAATGAGACTGCAATACTCTCACCACTAGACAATTTAACACAGGCCACCCACGATGAATATATTAACAAGGTGATGCGAGTTAGGGATACCAGGATGATCTCAGAATATGCAGTGGCATACAGGACAGGTGGAGGATACATGTTGAGTCTAGGGATAAATTACTTGTCTTTAATCCTTGACTTTACTTATCCCGTTCTTTCTGAAGTCAGCATTGAACTATGGGTAAAACTGTCTGTATATGAAACAGAGGTGACTGCTGTTGGGACAGATCTAAAAGGAAAACGAGTCTTGTATAGTATTATACAACAGGGAAGCAGTTTGACTGTCTGGTATAACAATGAGATAGTTATAAGATGGGGGTCTTATGTAATAAACACTGGTTTAATGTTGAAGCAATCTCTCTGGACACATCTCTCTTTCACGTGGAGAAACACTGATGGACGACTTGTTATAATGTTGGCAAATATTCACGGACAAGAAGAAAAGTCAATACACTATGGTATCATGATCAATCTTTTCTTTTATATTGATAAAGGATTTTTCTTCGGGCATGATGAAAAGAACGAACTTTTGAACATTGAGCTGGGTCTGGAGCTTGATGAGATTCGTATATGGCAGTTTGCACGTAAAGATGAAGACATTCTTAAAGTAATGGCGGTGAAGGTACAAGGTTACATTGCTGGATTGATCATGTTTTGTGGCTTCGATGAGGGATACGGCACGACCACGAATGGGACACTGTACTCACTTAGTGACAATGTGACAATATCTGGTTACTATCACCGTGAAAACAAGACCCGGGATAAAGAAATCGTATACGAAGTAAAACCCCGGAGTGTGAATCCAGTATGGAAACCATCAGGCGCACCTTACTCGAACTTGGGTGATTATGAAATGAATTTTGAGTCAGATGATTTGGAGAGCGAAGCCAAAACTGAATGTCATAAGTTGTTTTATACTGGAAATCTGTACAAATACTGTAGCAACAAGCTTGTCACACAGACATTGTTTTATTACGAAGCCTGCCTAATGGATGTTGCTCATTCAGGGAACATAGAACACACTAAACTCTCCGTGAGCATGTTTGCATTCTATTGCCAGAAAGTTTTAGCCGTCCCGTCTTGTCGCTTGCATGGTTTTTACGATGGTTTTCCGGCATGTGAAGAAAAGCCTGGTTGTAAAGTGATTCCTATTTGCTGTCGAAGACGTCGGAGACGAATAAAATATTCACGGCGTCGGTTAAGTATTAGGAGACCTGTAAGTCGTCCGAGGCGACGTCAACGTCAAAGACGCCTGAGAGGAATAAAATATTCACGCCGTCGATTAAGTATTAGAAGACGCGTAAGTCGTTCGAGGCGACTTCAACGTCAAAGATGTCTGAGACGAATAAAAGATTCACGGCGTCGGTTAAGTATTAGAAGACGCGTAAGTCGTTCGAGGCGACTTCAACGTCAAAGACGCTTGAGACGAATAAAAGAATCACGCCGTCGGTTACATGCGCCAAAACGACCCGCTGCTAAAAAGCCTACTAAGAAGCCTACTAAAAAGCCTACTAGAAAGCCTACTAAAAAGCCTACTAAAAAGCCTACTAAAAAGCCTACTAAAAAGCCTACTAAAAAGCCCACTAAAAAGCCTAAAAAAACCTACTACGAAGCCTACGAAAACTCCCGCGAACGAATCAACTAAGAGTCGAAGAAGAAGCCAAGAAAGAAATGAACAGACATTATGCGTCAGTCAAATCCAAGCGTGCCCATTCCCCCCTGGCCACCGTGGGGCATTTGACACTTCGGCTCCTCCCCGGGGAGGGTGATTTGAAAGCTAATGTTAGCCCGGGGGGTGGGCATTAGACAATTTTCTATTTTGAACCTTAAAACCATTGGACCGTCTATACAAATGAGCTTCGGGTCTTTAGGATCAATCTACCTGAAAAATTCAGGGGGCCCTTCGTCTGGAAGCGTAGGCCCTTTGTCTGGAGCGGACGCTCAAAACGTTGTAGTTATCGTTGAATTTTTCAGGTAGATTGATCCTAAAGACCCGAAGCTCAAAGACTTTGGCTGCAATGTTCCACATTATTTTGCTCCTAACAAATCATGGTTTGTTCATATGGACACAATGCCAACTTGATATAGCTTTTTACCATACAGTACATGTGTACAAAATTATTAGTATTTGCTATGTAGTTGTTTCGCCTTGTGTACCAACATTAAAGTGTGTTCCCCGGGGGGAATGGGCACGCTTGAATTTGACTGATGCATTAGTACTCAGTAGAAATAATTTGCACAGTAAAGCACCATTAGCATCGTAGTATTACTTTAATTTCTATTTGCTCTTCTGTGTTTCACGCACTTTACTTACAAATTTGTTAAAATTTAAGTTTGAATCAATTTTGAAAATATATCTTTTGCACAATATATCTATGATCTATGCTGAATATTACGAGATCGAAATTGTCTTAAGGGGTCAACTTACCTTCAGTTTTGCGTGTATGCGCCAGGCAGTATGCTCAAATATATCCCATCTCTAATAAGCCCTTTTTAGTGCAAAGTTTTACTTTGCAACTATTGTGATTACAGGGCAAAAATTCACACAAGTGACTCAGATAGGCATCGATGGATAGATAGATGGATACCGACGGCTCTACAGTTTCATATTCACATTCAGATTCAAATCTGAAAATAGTCGGGTATCTGACGTACAAAATGTGGAATTACTCAGTTTCTTTAGACGGAATAGACTTGTCTATAAAACGCATTCTCCTTCAGAATATTATGCATTCAACAAAAGTAGTTCGAAGTTATTTGGGCGAAATAGGAAGTCAGGAAAAATCGCAGAACCTACACGACCGAGACGTCGTCATATCTCGTAAGATACGCGCTGTAGCTCCTCTATACTGAAACGCATTCTTTATTACAATATAATGAATGATATGAAGCAAACTTAGTCTCAAAAACGTTTGCCGTTTTGTCGGGAAAAATCGCAAATCGCAGCGCATGAGAAACGGTTTTTGTAACCTGAAGCGAATGACAACAACACAATCGAGAAAGTAAACGCTTCTCGCGGGGCACGCGTTTGCCTTGGCTAGTATTTTCGCCGAAACGCATGCAGTCATCTACAACTATCCTAAAATGTACCTTTTATCTTCAAGCAACTTGCTGTTTCGGCTGCAAAAATCGCAAAACACAACTAGTGCTTGAGTAAAAAATCCGGGTGGGATTTCAACTTTTCAAAATGTCCGTTTTGTCTGAATGTATAGTAAACACAACTTTTGTTGTTTTAGGTAAAACGTCTATCAGCTGATTAGGATTATACTCAAGTGTAAATAATTTCAACAGGAGCCCAATTGTTCCCTTTAATTTACCGTAAAGAAACGCAGTCTTCTATATTATTGTGCGCTTCATTTGGCGTGGTTTTAATTGCGATTCGGCTATTCGTGTTCGCAGGAAAAATCGCAGAACCTACACGACCGAGATGTAAATTCATGCTACGCCATATTGTCGCAAGCGATCGGCTAAAATATTTTTCGCTATATCTCGTAAGATACGCGTTGTAGCTCCTCTATACTGAAACGCATTTTTATTACAATATAATGAATGATATGAAGCAAACTTAGTCTCAAAAACGTTTGCCGTTTTGTCGGGAAAAATCGCAGCGCATGAGAAACGGCTCTTGTAACCTGAAGCGAATGACAACGACACAATCTAAAAAGTAAAGGCTTCTCACGGGGCACGCGTTTGCCTTGGAGTATTTTCACCGAAACGCATTCATCTACGACTATCATAAAATGATGTGATGTACTTTTTATCTTCAAACAACTTGCTGTCTCGGCTGGAAAATTCGCAGAACACAGAAAGGTATTTTATAATAGAAGGTATTTTATAGGCGAGCTATTAAAGGCGAGGCGGAAACCTATTAGTGTTACTGTCAAGTGACCAATTAAAGCGTCATGATAGTGTGGGGGCTTGTGGGGGCTATCTTTAAAACAGGGAATCGGGGAATGGGAACGGCGAATGGGAACGGGGAATGTGAACGGGAGCAACAGCTGTATACTGAAGAAAAAAATTGTATGAAGTAATGAAATAAATTCGAACTAAATACCATTAACTGTATATATGTTTCTTTCTTTCCTGAAGAAATCATCAAAATTTTCTACATTTCAAATAATAAGCCAATACGCTGATAATTATTCATGTTTTGGAGTGAATATGGACGAAGACTTTCCTGGAACAAACATATTGATACTATATGTTCAAAGGTTGTGAGTGGTAAGTGAGATCAGTGAGTGAGACGAGTTAAGCCTTTTGTCCCACTACCGACACTAAAAATGCTATATAATGCCATCGTGCAGCCTTACTTTGATTACTGCAGCCCGCTATGGGATAACTGCGGAATTGGCCTCACAGACAGGCTGCAAAAATATCAAAATCGTGCTGCAAGAGTAATTACTGGGGCAACCTACGATGTTCGATCTGCTGATGTACTTGAAAATTTAAGCTGGAAACCCCTAAAAGTAAGACGCAACTACTTAAAAGCTATTTTATGTATAAAATTCTTAATGGCAACACCGCACCCAATCTAAAAGAAGCCCTCCGATCTAATAATGAAACAAGTAATACTTATAATCTCAGAAATAGAGAGACCGATTTAGCACTTCCTATGCCAAAGAAAGAATTCGTTTATAATGGGGCCACTCTTTGGAACAATCTTCCCCATGAGGCAAAAAATACTGAATCCCTAAGTTCTTTCAAAACAATTTTAAAACAAAGAATGAGTTGAAACTGGCTTGTCAATTGATTCGGATAGAACATAAAAAGTTAGTTAATAAGTTCTAGATTAGTTTTCGACTTAGACTTTTAGTTTCGGAGATATAAAGGCTCAAAGTCGCTATTTTGGAAAAAAAGTAGCGTCTTCCGGGAGACTGGGTCCCAGGAACGTGTGTATTTAATTTTACTATAAAAACAATTACATTTGGATAAATCATCTTGAAAAGTCGGCTATTTCTTGAGGAAAAAAACACATTTTTGAACTCAAACACATTTTTGAGTGTGTAAAGTAACCCTTCTAGTGGTTTGCATCGTCAATCGTGGAATATAGACGAAGGAATGGATTTAAATGCGATTTCAAAGTCGATCGTGGAGACGACCATGACACTTGATGACAGTAACTTATGTCTATAAATTCTGTGACATAGATGCCTCTTGCTTATAAAATTCTTTCGAAAGAAGAAATAAATGAACGAATGCAAGGGTTAAAAGTTTGTTGGAATGGAACTTAAACCTTTTACTGCATTTTATAGTCTTCATGCCTTCATGGACATGGGAATCGCCCGAATCGGTTGCATTTCATTTCTACACCTGCTTTAAAGTTGGTTCTCACGTTAGCAAGGAAGCTTGTTTCCCTACAAATTTTACATTCAAATTTGCCCAAAATTTGGACATTTTCAAGAATAGTAACTGGTTAACTGCAACTGGCCAACCCACAATCTAATGAAATTGGCCCCCATGTATATTCTCACAGAACCTTTCATAGAAAGATTGGTTGGCAGATTGTCACCTTTGTCCATGTAACTGAAAGATGATCAATACACGGATATCATAAACTGGATATATAGATATATATATATGGAATTATTGTGACGACACTAAACATTAATTGCCACATAAATAGGCTTAGAATAATATTCATCTTTTGAGAATGTTTTAGTGGGGGAAACATATCTAATTTAATAAGCCATAAGGCCAGTATGTGATCTGTAAAACTTCATACTTTATCAGGGGTTTCATTAATTTTCAAAGTAGCAGGCTCGTTTCCGAAAGTAGGCGGCTCAGAGTCCCGTAGGCACGTGGTTGCTAGGGGGTACGGAGGCATGCCTCCCGGAAATTTTTTAAAATTTGGGCCTCTGAAATGGCATTTCCAGCATTCTGAGAACACATTTTGTGCAAAATTTTAGGATTTCAAAACAAGATTTTAATGGTTCATTTTACGATCCATCACATGCCAAGGATATTTTATTTTGGCTGTTTTGATTCTCATATAATTATAACGTACTTTATGACGACAATTATCCGATTTTCCCCCGAATCTGGTCGAAACTTTGTCCGGTTTTCGGCAGAGTTGTATATACTATATTAAAATTTATTACACTTGTATATTATATAGCATATAAAATACTTGGCGTGTTTATGTATTATTCTGTCTCAAGATAAAGGTATTTAATTATGAATAAACATTTGTGTTCGAGTGTGCCTGTGACTGGCCTGTGATCGCGGGCCATTTTGTTTTGAACTTCCTCGTCCCAGCCTCTTCCGCGATAGAGTTACGCAATAAATATTTACAAGATGGCGGCTCAGAGATGGCGGCTAACTTCAGTGAGTTGTTTAATAAACAATACATAATTTAAATAATACAGAAAAGTATGCAGTAAGCAAGAAAATATAAATCTCCCCATAAACCAGCTTTCTTCACATTCAAGGTCAGTTATGCTTTCAAGGAAAAATGGAAAGACTCAAGTGAATACGAATTTAATACGAGTTTTTCTATTTATTAAAATTTTGAAATTATGAAAAGTAGCCGGCGATGATTTTGATAGTAACCGGCGACTTTCGCCGATCGCCGGCTTCTAATGAAATCCCTGCTTTATACTACAGTAGCTTTGCCTGTGTGGGCAGAGCAAACATGCTTCAACTTTCACATTAGATGTAAGATGTCTGGTGTGAGAGTGATGTATGCTTTACTCATAGTGTACACACATCCAACTTTCTTGGCATGCCCACATAGCTGATTAAGTAACTTGGAAAGGTGCTTCTCTGTGCAGGTAAACCGACTTCCTCCCCATGGAGGAAAATGGATGTTGACCCCCTACCAGATGTCCTTGCACATTTTAGAAGTGGAATCTCTCCTTCCAGATGGGTAAAGTTCTTCCATAGTGGGAGTCTGGCTCTTTTCTAGGTAACCCATCACCCAAAAAGTAGCTAAAGTTTAGCCGATCCAATCAAGTGCAGTTAACCCATTAATTGGCAGTACTCTACCACTGATGAGTAAAATTTGCCAATTAATGGGTTAAGCCAATCCAATCGATCAAGGGGCTGAGCTATTAAAAGTGAACTTGCCCCCAAGAGACAATAGAGTCACACTGCAACATATATTGATAAAGATGTTTAATAAATATTTAATTAAAAATATTAATTCATCTTTCACTGATGGTTCCAGTTTACTTCACTGATAATCTAGATGAAATCACAAACAAATAGTTTAATGGGCTATACAATGTTGAAGTGTATCTCTCTATTTAGGGAATTTTCTGTTAGCCTCCCTAAGGTTCTTCAACATAGGTGGCTTAGGAACCAAGGCCTGATACTCAGGTTAAGGTGGTTCCACTAGTGGGACAGTGCAGCACTTGGTGATCAACTTTGTGCCAAATACATGTATCAATTAAACATATATCATCTGTATCTCACTGTCATATAAAACATGTGACATTGACCACATGTGTAGGATAATACAAGACACTGAAAGTCCACATATAAAGTAGGTTGAAGTCTAAAAGTAGAATGGCCTATTAATTTATATTAGTTAAATACCATAAAGGCATTAAAGTTGTGATAATTTCCACATTGAAACATATATGATATATTCTATAACAGCAGTATGTAATCTCTCAGAGGTAGAAGCACTTCGATCGTTTTGTGCGTCAACAAACACCGTTGTACACCGGACATGTCCGGCGCAGAACCTTCATCCATAATGGCTTCAATGACATTGTATACTAAGCAAATAATATGCACATTTAGGTGACATGATTCAACGTTAAATATCCAAAGTTCATACGCGCGAATAGACAATTAGACATCATTGCATTTGTTAAAATCACAGCTTACCTGTATGTTGATTCCTGTCCTATGTTGGGACAATTGGGTACATTAGTCTTTGTTTATAGGTCGATAACTATGGCCTGTATTTGCCACCAAATGTCTCAGATCGATGAGTTTCGGTGCCCTCTTTTCTATCGGTTTAAAGCCGCAATAGGTGATTTATCATCCAAAAAAGGTGTCAGATAGCTAGATATATTACTGTTGGTACTTTCTGTGTAAGATCACGCACAAACGAAACATCGTTTAGACAAAATATGCAAAAAACACAAGATATCGATATCTTCGCCATATATTTCTTAGTTGTTTATCAAAGTTGAGTTCCTGGGATCCAGGCCCCTTGGTGATATTTTGGTCGCGCTACTTTTTTTCAGAAAATGGCAAAATTTGCCTGTTCGAGCCTTTATATCTCCGAAACTAAAAGTCTAAGCCAAAAACTAATCTAGAACTTACTAACTAACTTTTCACGCCTTATACGAATCAATAAAAACCCATTTTGCGTTCATAAGCACTTTAAATCAAATAATGTATTCCTTTTAAAACTTTGTAATATTTTACCTTGTAAATAGTTTAAGTTCACGCCCCTCATGCATGGAAACCAGCAGAAAATGTTGTTGAGGCTAGCGTGACTAAATAAAGTTTGTATGTATATGTATGTATTAAAATCATGTAGCTACACAGTGTCACTGTGTATAAATAACATGCAATTTGATTCGGCATTTATATAGTCAACCTCGTTATATAGTTCGTTATAAATATTTTGCATTTAAATTCGAGTAAAAAAATGACTCTGTAGTGTAAAAATGACTGTTCAGATCTTCTGTGCTAAACGTGCATATTGCCAAATCCGTACCGTTTTCATTTGCCTATGATGATCAGTACTTTACCCCATGAACTTTGCACTATCCTTGGGATCTCTGAGTTTAAAGAAGAGATTTATTAAGTCTTTCCCCCTCTCTTCAAATTTCTCTTCAAAAGAAATTTTGCTTAAAGCGGAGGACTACTAGCGCGTGTTGGCCATTACTAGCGCGTGTTGGCCATTACTAGCGCCATATCATTACATATTGGTATCTATATTTATAGCGCTCGCCGTTTAAATAGTATTTATTTTTCTCTTTAATAACTTTTCTAATCCCTTTTGTTAATATCCATGGCCTAGATAATTGTTTTTCTTCACGTTTAGATAATTTAGCTTCAATGGTGCGTCCTTGTTTACAATTTTCATGAGCCTCAGACAAGATTATTGATTGAATTCTGGCTTGTTTGAAATAATATTGTCGATAAGGGTGACTGATTCACCATTAATCCTGGTAAGTTTGGAAATTGTTGGCAAGGAGGCAGACCTGTATAATTAATGTACAAATTCCTTACTATACTATATGTACATGAATCATACTTGAGGAGATGTGGCGGATCTAGGATTTTTCATTGCTGAACATCGGGGGGGGGGGTTACTTTTGACCGGGGGGGGGGTTACTTTTGACCGGGGGGGGGGTCGCCAAGCGAAGATTAAACAAACTGGGGTTACAAAGTATTGATTATTGTGTAAGTAAAATATTAACCCAGCTTTCTAGTATCTGTAATCTATAGCATTGAAGAACAAAATATAATTGCTTCTCGAGTTTTATTCGTAGCAGAAAGATGTGCCATGAAGTATTCACAATGGCAACATGATCCATTTTACTTGTTGTATACATGTTGTAGAGATCGCATTACACAAAGCCATGCCACATTGTCACGTGCTTGTAGTTTATACTAGGTATAAATAATACAGTATTATCAAGTATCTGATTAATATATAAAGTCCACATTCCACAAGAGGCATAAACAAAGTATAAACAAACTGAAACTGCCTGTATTAAGCCGCAGTATTTATGTAAATAGACTGAAATATTATGTAAATTTCGTCTCTTATTATTATACGCGTACCCGCCGATTTTATAGCATGTGCGTGCAGACCATGGTACAGACGCACAATCCACTACAGTCTACAACAGCTATAATGCTATAATTATCTAGTTTTGTTTTCTCTCGAACGTACTTCGGGATGTAAAGATTCCGCACCAAAATTTTGTGCGAGGAAGAAGCTTGTGTTGTTCACAGCGCTCAATAAGTCTTCAATAGAACGCTTCGGTACACCGTCTATTCGCTTCTTTATAGATCAGCTTCAATATCTTTAAGATATTGTCGATCGTCTTTCTCTAAAGCAGCCTTTACGGTTTCGTAAATACTAACAGACTAAGAGGTCAAGTAGCAATCAGAAAGGGCCAGAAACGTCATAGACCTTTCCGTGCATACTAAAACCTGAACGGTATGATCGATCAAAAAAATCCAGCCAATGGGAATTCAGGATTTTTTTGAATTAGCCAATCGGATAGCCTGTATTCGAGCCCCTGATCGCTTTAGCGATCAGAACTCCCCACAGATCGCGCAAAAATCGAGATAGCCAATCAGATGGCTGGAATCTGACCCAGAGCGTGCAAAACTCATGCGTAAGACCGCTTTTCTGCGCGTTCGTGTTCGAAGGCCTTGCTACTGGATGATATTTCAGAACTGGACTGTTAAACTTTCAATACAATACACTGCGCGAAGTTTGATAACTGGACTGCTCTTTTAATTTAACAATTTTCTGGCCAATTTTACCTCAGTCGCGTGATCGCTCTGATCACCCCTAGATCCGCCCCTAATGGAGATCAATATTGAAATCACCCATTATGTAAACAGTTTTTGAGGATTGTTAAAGCTATATAAAGCTTCAATAAATTGTCTAAGAATTTAGTTGTAAATTCAATGCAAAATCAACCAAAGAATTTTCTAATATGAATGTTTTATTATTATTATTTATTATTACTATTTAATCTTATTTGAGAACGGTAACCCTTCAGATCTAATATCATCTGATTTCCAAGGGGCCGTTACCGAAATACAATAAAAAAACAAACTATATACAAAGGCATTATACTATTCTAACTGAATAGACAAATTATTTACAAACAAATAAAAAAAAGGTTCTAGTCACTGTTCACACGTTTCGTCCCGTCATTATAATCGGCTCGAGAGAATTGTTTTATTTGCCGAATAGAAACGCCGTTCGCTTTAGCGGCTTTCGGGAGGCTATTCCAGACTTACCGCTGAATAACTTATGCTTTTTTTTTTGAAATTTGTTTTAGGCTTTGGAAGAGCAAAATCAACATAATTATTACGTAGGCTGTAATTGTCGTTTCTATTAATATTAAACATGCTAGATATGCTGTCTGGGAGTTGCTTGTTTTTAACTTTATGCATAAATGTTATTTTATGAGATCTCCTTCTTTCAGCTAATTGTTGCCAGCCAAGTTCGGTTAGCATATCGCTTATTCTTGTATCGAACGGTTTCCCTGTAATTACTCTTGCTGCTCTATTTTGCATTTTCTGTAATTTTTCTTGCAGGTAAACACTACAGTTGTCCCAAACTAAACTGCAATAGTCAAAATAAGGCAATACTATAGCTTTATAAACGTTTTCTAAAATTGGTGTAGGAATATATTTCTTCATTCGTCGTAACATTCCAATACCTTTTGAAGCCTTATTAACTATGTTTTCGATCTGGTTTTTCCACGATAATTGTTCGTCAACAATTACACCTTACCCTAGTACACTTTACCCTATTAATATTGGTTTCCCCAATTCTTGGTCGTTTTCAATTTTTGGCCAACAACCACTGGTGAACTCTTTCTAAGTCTGCATTTAATTTAGTTATGACTTGATCTACCACTTGTCGTTAAATTTGTGTCGTCAGCGAACATAGCAGTATTCGAATGCGAGAGTTTTGAAATGTTTTCTGATCGTAAATATTTATATCAATATACAAGCTTTCGACTGCCAATCTGCAGTCTTCGACGGGTAAAGCAATATGATTTGACATGTCATATGGAATAAAACTATAAGCCTAAGGACTGTGACTACGTCTACGGTTTAAAACCAAGGCCCTGTCTACACGTATCCGGATTCGTTTGTATCCGCAAACATTTTGTTGCGGATTCAAAAGTTTACGCGTCCACACGTATCCAGATTCGTTGCGTTTTCGAGCGTCCACACGTATCGGCGAAAACGATACGAATACTCTAGAATTGTTACAATTGTTGCTAGAGTGGAAACTTTTGAAAACGCAACGAATCCGGATACGTGTGGACGCATTGTAACCGCAACGATTTGAAAACGATGACATAAATTGATGAAATTTAATATCCACCCACTCAACACCCACTCTAAACTGTAGAATTCAGTCCACGATTATTCTCGCGCGCGCGAGCTTTCCTAAAGCAAAATGGCGCCTCGGAGACAAGCGATTCTATCGATTTTAACTGGGATAATTTCGAGCATTATTGCCTTTATTCAATTGAATGTTGTGATTCTAAATTACCAGGCTGACTATGAAAGAAAGCGTGCGGCATCATCTGTCCACACAAAGGGCTCACTCTCACTTTTTTTATTTGATGACCTTTGATTTAATAGCTTTTTCTACAGAATTCAACATGTTTACTTTCCGAAAGAACAACCACGCTAAAATTAGTACCACGCTATGAATACAACACGTGTTACAGCAACTAGCCAACTACATCGCGGGCTCATCATTTGTGACAGAGCATGCTCGTGTTGTATTCATAGCGTGGTACTAATTTTAGCGTGGTTGTTCTTTCGGAAAGTAAACATGTCGAATTCTGTAGAAAAGCTATTAAATCAAAGGTCATCAAATAAAAAAAGTGAGAGTGAGCCCTTTGTGTGGACAGATGATGCCGCACGCTTTCTTTCATCTGACTGAATTCTACAGTTTAGAGTGGGTGTTGAGTGGGTGGATATTAAATTTCATCAATTTACGTCATACAATGCGTCCACACGTATCCGGATTCGTTGCGTTTTCAAAAGTTTCCACTCTGGAGAGCGTTTTCAAAAGTTTGCGGTTACGGTTTGCGTTTTCGCTGGATACGTGTGTACGGTAAGCGTAACCGCAACAAAATGTTTGCGGATACAAACGAATCCGGATACGTGTGGACGGGGCCTAAGCCTAAGGACTGTGACTACGGTTTACAATTACAATAACACATATATAAATGGAATTGATACAGTGGTAGTTCCGCCTAACTAAATCTAGTTAAAAACCGATATTGTTCTGCTAAATGTTTTGAATTATCAGGATTTAATGTGATTATTGCTGTACAGGGCCTTTTTTAACTAATGTACTGGAGGGGCAAAAGCCCCCCCAGTCCCATGTTGGCCCCCCCAGTAAGCTATTTTGGCCCCCAGTGAAGGTCCCTTTTGTCCAATGTATAAGCAAAAAGGGGGGAAACTGAGTTTAGAGGACAGTTATGGTATTCTCACAACAAAACTGGCTCCGTTTAGATGGGATATATCAAAAATTGTCTCTGAAAATGCAGACACAGAGACTCAAGAATACAAAAATTTCTGGGGGAGTACCCCTAGACCCCCCTTCACCTTACCACACCTGTAATACACCACCTACTTGTTACGTCCCCTTTCGATGATGGCCCCCCCACTAACGATTTCTTAAAAAAGGCCCTGTTGCTGTATGCCAGGAAGTGTTGCTCTAAGCCTCTATGTCGGTAGTTTTCCTTGTCCTTGATTTTATAAACAACGTTTGTCTGTTTTTCAGGAGGTGGTCTGTCTTTGCCTTTGGGTGAAGGGAACAATTGGTCTAGCATCGAAACTGGTTTCGTTGTTATTTTATACCATAATGTTTGAGGAGTCTTCTTAGGGGTTCGGTTGATGTAGGGAAGGACAGCATAGTCAAAGTTATTCTTCGGTTCTACCTTGTCAAAAAATATTCGAACCAGTTCTTCCGGTGATGGTGTCATCTCTTGCCTCATTGGCTCATTACGCGTTTCCGTTTTCAACTTCATCCAGAAACTTTCTTGGATATCCATTATTATTATTATTATTATTTAATGTTATTTATACACGGTAACTTATCAACCATATAATAAAGAATAAATGTATATACAATGTTTTCTATTATTAAAAATAGGTACGCTGTAGCGTACATGGCGTCTACTGAGTCAGAAACAAAGAAAGACGCTTAATGCAGTTAACATGTATGATCAAATGACCATTTTATTAGAATAAAGACAGTCTATTACATATCACACAAACATACAGTTTCCAAATACTTTAATTAGCGAATACTTTAATTTCATAGCAAATCTGATGCGTCAAGCAGTCCTGGGAAGTTGTTATAATATATAATTGAAAAATGTTCATATTGATATTTTGCAATATAATTTGTAAGCAAAAAAGTTTATTAACAGTATGTGATATCTCTTCGACGATTTCTTTGTGTTCCCCACTGGTCCAATAAACATGCAAGATTTCTTTGTGTTCCCCACTGGTCGATCCAATAAACAAGATTTATTTGTGTTTCCAACTGGTCCAATGAACAAGCTTTCTTTGTGTTCCCCACTGGAGCAATTCTGCAGTGTGTTTAAGCACACTCTGCTAGCAGGGTAATCCAGAATTATCATGTGAGCAAAGTAATATGTTTTGCTAATTTCCTCATGAACTATTAATGATATTGGATATGTCAGCTTTATAAAGAAAGTGGGCGATTTATCAGAAAATTTGTCAGATGTTATAAATAACCATAATTTGTCAAGCTTTATAAATAGCCACCTCCTGCAACCCTTAAAGTTAAAGTCAATGGCATGTTTTGTTTTTAAAATGCACATTTATACATTAAAACCAGTTCGATTTATTTCCTTTCTAGGATATATTAAATTCAGAAAATTATTGATGAAATATTTTGACGAATTGCATAATTTAATTGTCATCGAAGCTTCAAAAATAAACGAAATTTATAGCCTTGATCGTCATGATCGAGGTCTTGATAAACAATAAATAGTCTCACCGATTGAACACACGCTATATGTCGGTTAAATACAATAAATTACGTTGCAATCTCGTCAAATTTTACCAAATTTTTATAGCAAATAATAAATGCATGCTGCAACATAGCTCTCTCCTCCGCAGAGGCTTACATGAAGTTTCTAGTGAGGGAAAAGTGAGCGTGCAGGGAGTGATGGGAAGAGCGAAATAAAAGTAGCCTCTGCTAGTTAATGTAATAAATATGGCGGTTCGATATCAACCTTCGAGGGTGTTAAGAGATGTTTTCCACTTTCCTTTTCAGGCGTACTTGACTCTCCTGGAGTGAATCCAACATTAATATCTTCTTCTGTCAATTTGCACTGAAAAATAGCGAGAAATTGCAAATGAATATGGATATGTTGACTGAAAATATCCTCTAAATTGCAAAATGTCTTTATAAAAATGACTCCACTGACCTTCGATACTCAGATTATGAAGATTTATTTCAATTTCTTCCACATTTCCGTCCATTTCAGGTTTAAAAAGATGTCAAAGCAGTCAAACAAAAGTTTGGTTCGAAAACCATACTTTTTGGCATTATCTGGCAGAGCCTCCTCGCTTTCCATAGATATATGTCGCTTTCATTTGAATCTTCCCATCACTCCTCGCGCGCTCACTTTTATTCAGGAAACTTCATGTAAGTTATTTGTAAATACTTAAGGAGGCTCTGCGGAGGAGAGAGGCAACATAGAGTATCTGATATCAACGAACATTTTCGTATAGGCATTGGCGTAAACAGTTCGGAAACCTCCGCAGATGCGGGCTTAACCTATGCAAAGAGCCTGTTCGCAGCCTAGACGCCAAAAATGTTACCAAAAAAAGGTTGCTTTTCATAAGGCCGTGTCTAACAAAGTCTAGTTACTTACTATAACTTAATTGTTATTTAATTTATTATCTAATTTAAAACTACTATATATATATAAACTAACAAAAGTCAATGCATACATGCGAATTTACTGATAACTTGCATAATTTGTCAAAAATGAAGTATCTTCACGAATAAAATCATGTAAAATGCGTTTAAAAATACTCTCAAGTATCTGTCAGTATGCATGTGGTATAATTACTGTAGGTTTCCGGTAGACATTTATGATAAGAGGCACGTTGTTACGTGTAATTATGGTGTCTAAAAATGTTGTCCGTCATGTTCCTCTTCTATAGTGAAGTTAATGTGGGGTCGATGGAGTTTAGCAAATTGTGGAAACTGGTAATCGCATGTTTTTTGATGATCGAAAAAACGTCATCTACAACATCGTCATCCTCAAACGTTATGGTTTAAAAGTAACAACAAAACCAGTTTCGACGCTAGACCAATTGTTCCCTTCACCCAAAGACAGACCACCTCCTGAAAAATCAACCGCTTTGAATGTTCGTGGAGCTATATCGGCGAGACAGGCAGAGCCTTGCAAACAAGAAAAAAGGAACGCATAAAAAACGTTGAACAATATAAGAGTAGTTCAAATATAGCCAAATATACATGCTTCGACCCACGATCATCGAATCGACTTTGAGGGCAGCAAGATAATCGACAAGGCAAACTATCGACATAGAGCAACGCTGAAATCCTGGCTTACAGCATTCACGTTAAATTCTGATAATAATTCAAAACATTTACCAGAAAAATATCGGTTTTTACAGAAAAAGAACACATAATATTTATTAATTAGATTTAGTTAGGCGGAACAACCACTGTATCAATACTATTTATATAATGTGTTATTGTAATTTTAAACCGTAGTCACAGTCCTTAGGCTTAGTTTTATTCCATATAATCATATTGCTTTAATCATATTCCGTCGAAGACTGCAGACTGGTAGACTGGCAGTCGAAAGCTTCCGCTCGGCTACTTATTACACCCGGGGGGGAAGAAAAGCTATGCATGGGAGATCTAAAGTTCATCAATGATCGTGGGCGGACCTCTCAGACTCAGTGGTGGACCCACTGAGTTAAATACTGATCTCAACTAGAAATACATAAATAGAAAAATCCAAGTATCGTATCGTACTTTGTCTTTTAACAAGATGATTAATTATGCGCATGTTTACATGAAGTATTGGTATTTAGCAGACCGCTGAGTGCGATATATCGCTGTGGAGAATTTTTTTGTCGCCATTAGTGGTCGTCATGGTTACGCGGAAACATTTTTGATTTTTCGTATTATCGGCAAAACCGCGGATGCTTCCTCTACTATTGCTCGAAATAACATGCCTTGTTTCCGTGTCAAAACATTCAGGAATGCGACTACATTCCTAACGTCGTGAAATCGACAACTTGGAAATGGCGACATCTGATTGGTCCGCGGTAAAATGTGCTGAGGTTAGCTAAGGGGTGGACCATTAGATTTTTGAGGGGGGTTGAAGATTTCCAAAACAAAATTCCTGCATCTACTGAAACAAGAAAATAAAATTCGTACAGGGATTCGTACAGGATCTTGAGTGTAAAGGACGAAAACCAGACTGGTAAACAGATAGAAGTTTATTTTCCTGAAGGTATGTGTAAACCATTCGATGTACAGCGCGTTCTAGGATCTTGGAAAAAATGGTAATACCGATAAAGGCCTATAATTTGAAGGGTCGGTTTTAGGCCCAGATTTAGATATTGGCGTAACAGTAGCGTGCTTCCATTCAGTAGGGATGTTGCCTTTGCTAAACGTCTGTTCATGATATCCGTTAGGGGTTGTGCTAGGATATTACAACCATCTTTGAGCATTCGGGCTGGCACATTCGACATGCCAGTAGATTTCTTATTCTTAATATTTCCTAACTCGCTACAAACAAAATCAGTATTGATTATAGAAAATTTAAAACTCGTATTAACTTGCTTTGGAATGACTTGTGATTGGGAAACACGAGTATGATAATCTTTCTCTGATTTTCGCAACAGCTGATCGGAAATACCGTACCGCGCAAATCCTTGTGATATTTCTTTCTGATTATATAAAATTTCACCATTTGTTTCAATACAATCAATGTTTGTGCCCTTCTTGTTTAAGGATATTGCCGATTTAAGGGTTTTCCAAAGTTCCCGGACTTAGATTTGTTTTCATTGATTAGATCGGAATAACAGCTTCGTTTAGATTCCCTTAGTTAGGAGACTGGTTGTTTTGTTTCGCATCTTCTACAGGGTGTCTCAAAAAAGGAGACCTTTAGAAATTCACCTTATTGTTATAATTTGAATGCCTGAGTACTACAGGGTGTCCCCCAAAAAAATCCCCCTATAGAAATCACTCTTTTGTTGTTAAACGTGCGTTGTTATACCTCTGGAATTTAAAATAGCTTCTAAAACGAACAGCAACACAAAAATGTCAAATTACAAAATACCGTCAGGTCGAGTAAGAATGGTTCAACTGACTACAGAGCAACGAGTATTTGTCGTAAAACCATTTGTTTGTGAAATCGTTTTGCTTGCTTCGATCGTCGCGTTAAATTATTTGGACGAAGGGAAGTTGTAAATACTTCCGCCGTTCATTACAATTCAATTAAATTCCCAAAGGTATAATAACGCACAAGAGTGATTTCTAAAGGGGGACTTTTTTTCGGGACACCCTGTATACTTAACCCATGGGCGCGTAAGCGCAATTGAATCGAATTTTATGCATGGAGAAGTTATTTAAAAGTTTTTGGTTTCGTTCAACATATGATTATGTGCTGATTGATTTAACGCAGCGCTTGAGCCAAGAAAATTATGTGCATCAAACAAAGGATATTTTAATTTCTAAAGTCTCCTTTTTTAATATATGCACCTACCTCCTCCTCAGGACCTTTTTCCCGCGGGCGGGTGATATTTTGCTTCAGGGGAAAGAGTAGACGAAGGGCCTGCCAATTAATGGTCGAAAATCAGGCATAAATGTCGACAATCGGGAATCCAAAAAAATCTGCCTGAAATATTGCCCATCACAGCGTAAAACGATATATTTTCGTGTTTTCCATCTTAGATGGGTATATTTTAAAAGTTATTGCTGAAATATGATCCATATTAATCGAAATATGAAACGTTGAATCAAAGTGTTTTTGTCCTCAGTCTCGATGGGCGACAACACCGAAAAATGCACTCAAAATGCGAAGGGTTCAATTGACTTCAGTGATAGTGATGTCGACATCATTAATGTGTCATTCAGTATGTAGTATGAGTATGTATTTGACTATGAATATATATAACTTGAAAGGAAAATTATATGCAAAATAATAACAAATATGTATAACAAATCTAAAAGTATATATGCGCATTTATTTTGCCATCAGAAGCGTGACAGTTAGGGCAAAGTACTTTTCCACCTTCCTTAGCCTTTTGTAAGAGCCTACGTTCATAAGAATCATTAACAAACTCTTTCTCCGGACGATTATAGTCAAATAAGTGGTGAATAGCTTCTACCATCTTGAGAACATTAGTCAGCAGGCGCTTCCCTTCGCCTTACCCGCATGCCGCCCGTGCGTCCCTTCCCTAATTTTCCAAGCCCGCTCCAATTAATAAAGCGCGTGTGGAGGAGGTAGTATATGCACCCTGTCAATATTTTACGCATCCGTGGGTTTAGCATAGTGCTCAGGCATTCAAATTATAACAATAGGATCATTTCTTGGGGCTTCGGTGGCGAAGTGGTTAGCGCACTTGCCTTTCACCTCTAAGGCCGCGGGTTCAAGTCTCAGTGAGGACTTTCTCAATGCGACTCGAACCCAGTCCTCAAGTGAAAAGAGTAAAGTCAACGCTCTGCCGAAAGTCGTGGGTTTTCTCCGGGTACTCCGGTTTCCTCCCACAGGGAAAGTTGACAGGGTGGGTTAGGTAATCATAATGTAAATAGTGTCCCCAATTAGCTGTTAAAAAGCTAAACACATTGAGACTTAAATAAAGTCATTCATTCATTCATTCATTCATTCTAAAGGTCTCCTTTTTTTGAGACACCCTGTACAGGGTGTCCCAAAAAACCCCAAAATAACGTATTGTTAGAATTTGAATGCAGGCTCAGCACTCTGCTGAACCCACGAGTGTATAAAAGCTTGACATAAGTAAATTGTATGCATAAAGAAGCTGTTTAAAAGAATGTTTGTAAGAGAGATTTATGTAATACGCAGCGTTAATTATTTTTATGGTAGACAAAACGAACTAAACCCATGCCCATGCCCATGGGTGCGTAAACACAATGGAATCAAATTTTATGCATGGTTAAATTATTTTCTGAGCTCTTTTCTGATGATAATCTCTTTCTTGCATTGACATTCTAATTTCTGCAGTGATCCATGGCAGCGTGGAGGAACGCACTCTTTTAAAACAAATAGAAATTAGAGTATTTTTAAATGCATGCCAAGCATCCTCAACAGTGAGAGAGTCGTTAACCATTTCCCAAGATGCGGATTGAAGTTCAGCAATGTAATCATTAGGCGTGTAATGTTTAAAATTTCTATAGTTTTACAACCGGCCCTTGGTCTTTTAGATCGTCTAATAATATATATATATATTAGAGAATGGTCTGAAATTGAGCAGGTTAAAACGCCAGATGGAATAATCTTTTCCCTGTCACAAGCGAGAGCCAGTCACGGGCCCAGGCCAGATTGGTCAACGTGCATGGGCCCCCTCACTCCCTCAGTATTGCACTCATACGCTTTGGTTTTCTCCGTCCTCACTTAACGCTCGCCAGAGACGTGAACGCAATGCAATGTGCTAGCCCCACTATCGTCCGGAAATTTTCTTTCGAAAGATTATTTCTTATAGTTCGGGCACGTGTTGTCGTAGGACAAAAACTTAAGAAAATGCATGTAAACCTTTATTCTTTGCGTTTGGCGATTGGGCTGGGCTGGAAAACTGGGACCATGCCGCACTCAAGTGCGTGTGAATGAAATTTTGAAAAAATATAAAAATACATGAAGCACGACCCCAGCACTTACAATTCTATATATAATTCTCAAATAAAAGACTACTATGTATAATGAAAGGAATTAACATTATTTTCTCATGTTGATAACTGTAGGTTGACCACCATTCGCTGCATAATAATGCTTAGTGAAACCCACCTACTGCGCCTAATGAACTATTGAACTCTCACTATACATTTATATAAAATGGGCCCTTTAAATTTCATTTTCCTAGCACTTATGAGAGGGTCACACTGCTCTACTGTGAAGCACAACTATGGGAGCTGATCAACTCATCTACATTTAAATATTCAGGCCACATAAGCTTGAACGTTTACCAGTCAAAACGTCCCCAGGTCAAAACGAAGCTGGTCTTCGAACTTGGTTTCACAGATCTTTTAAGCACTTTTCAGCTTTAAATTTTTTAACGGTTGTGGAAGGGCGGGTAATTAAGGAATTATGGTCACTTATAAACCGATGCCGGGTAAAACTGTAATAACACGAGAGATTCGTAAAGATATATAAGATCAAGAGCTACATTCCCGCGGGTTGGGTCTTTGACGATTTGTCGTAGGTTAAAATTATTGCAGAGGGATCGGGAATAAAGTCGCCGACCAACAAAATTCCCGCGTTAGAAAACTGAACCAAAGCCGTGTCCAATGACGAAATTAGGTATTCCATACAAAGAGCATCATCATCTTGTGGTGAGTGGTATTACTTAGTACCCTGATAATGATGCAAGAAAAGCCTCGGGGTAGTCTATTTGGGCGAAGATATAACCAGAGCGCTTCAAATGAAGGACTGTTAAGTTCGTCTACAGTTGTAAACCCTATATCACAGTGGATTTAATGTACGCGCAAACGCCGCCACCCCGTATTTCAGGCCCCGGTCTGTCCGTACCAACGAGTAATTTTCTATTTCAACCGCTGAGTTTGGAATAGATTCGGTTAACCAGGTTTCAGTCATAGCGTGGTTGAGAACCAGAATTTCTTTTGAAATTTTGAGATCAGTGCAGGTAAGTGTCAGGGGGTCAAGATCACCCTTTTTTAGAAAGGAATTTGAAGTTTTAGACGATTTTGGACTAAACGTCAAGGCTGCTGGAGTCTTATTATCATATTTTAATAATATAGTTTTAAATAGTTTATAATAGTATGTATTCTGTATTCAAACATTATTACTGGTGAGAAAGGAACATTATTAGAGATGAGAAAGGAACATTTTGCGTAAATGTACACTAACATAGTTAATATTAAGTTGTATAATTGTAATTTCATCTACTATTTTTAATAAAATTTTGTATCCATACCAGGTTTCAGTTATGCACACAATATCTGCATTACGGCTTCGTCTTCCCACATAATGGCCAACACGAGGTGTAACTTGCACTGGGATTCTGTTCTGCGTGTTTCTTGTAATCGCAGGACATGAACTAGTTGCTAATAGCCTCTCGTTGTTCGAGTTACAAGGTCGAGATAATCTTGCTATTCCTTCATATTCAAAGGACGGAACGGCTGCCGTAACAAACGTTTCTTCCGACGTCGCTTCGGAAAAGGAGAACGATGTAAATGGCTTTTATTTGGGCGTTTATTTGGAGGCGACGATAATGTAGCCCCATAATATCTTGTTTCTAAAATCTTATGATATTTGTGTTTTCAGTCCCAAAGGATTTGGGTATGAAGGAACATTACAGGGTTGCTGCGTAAACACCTCGATTAAGGGTAAACTACCCATCATTCATGAGCCTTTGTTTCAGAAATTATTCCATTGTCTGGGCGTTGCTCTACAAGGTGTATAAAAAACTGCAACCCTTTGAAATCAGATATTTTTAGAATTTGCATGATTCAGCACTAATTGATCCCAAGGGTGCGTAAACACAATATATAGCTATACAGGGTGTATCAAAAAAAACGCAACCTCGGAATTTCCCAAGAAATCCACTTTGTTCTTAAGAACAAAAGATTTTAGGCCCCTGGGAATTTAAAATAGCTTCTAATCGTATTCCAGGAGCATAACTGTCGAATTACTAATAGGTCGTATGACTATTTTAAATTCCCCAGGGGCCTAAAATATTTTGTGCTTAAGAACAAAGTGGATTTCTTGGGAAATTCCGAGGTTGCGTTTTTTTTGATACACCCTGTACAGGGTGTACCAAAAAACCCGCAAACTATTGAAAATAATCTATTGTTAGAATTTCAATGGCCTAGCACTAAGTTAAACCCACGAGTGCATAAATTATTGACATAAGTAAATATTATGCATAACGAAGCGGTTTATGTTAGACAAAACGAACTAAACCCATGGGTTCGTAAACGCAATGGAATCAAATTTTATGCATGGCAATTATTTTATTTGAATTCGTCCAACATGTGCTTATGTGCTGTTTCAGCCAGGAAAATTACGTGCATCACACAAAACAGTTTTTATTTATTTACATGTCCAATTATTGAAACAATAATCAAGCGCCTTGACCTTCGACGTGTCCCCCTTCTCTTTCAACACAAAGCATTGTTCGTCTGTGCATATCGCGCACTGCCCGTTGAATGAAGGCAGGCTGTTCTCGTAAGGCATTGAATTCTCTGATAATTTTCTCGCGTAACTCATCAATATCGCGCGGTGGAGTTGAAAAAACTTTATCTTTCATGTATCCCCACAAAAAAAGTCACATGGCGTCAAGTCCGGTGAGCGAGGTGGCCATTCAACATCATGACCTAACCCAATGACGCGGTTATTCCCAAACACATCGATGAGGCGATCTCTAACTGCGATAAGGCGATGTGCAGGTGCGCCGTCTTGAGCCCACCAAAGACCCCGAAACCTTCCCTCCCAATACTGATTGTTAAAATGTTCAGCGAGTTGTGGGAAGACAAATTCATTGAGCATTCGAAGATAGGCAATTCCGTTTACATTCCCTTCGAAAAAGTAAGGCCCAATAATCAAACCGTTGCCGTATAGTGCTGCCCAGACTGTCAGGTGTACACGAGAATTGCTCCTTTCAAAATTAAATGCAGGCGGGTGTCCTTTAGGTGCATATTGGCGTACATTTTGCGTGTTGACTTCGCCATTCATCGTAAACGATGCTTCGTCTCCAATAAGCAAGCTATTCAAAAAGTTTTCGCGACGACAGCGTTCGTTAAACCATCCGGAGAAGCGCAATCGACGTGCAAAGTCGCCTGCCAACAACTCACTCGTGTCGCACATGCATTCGGTATGGATGCCATTTAATTTCTAGCCTTGTTATCCGGTTAAAGCTTGTACTGGAAATTGGAACGGGGTTACGACGAGCACTCACATGAGGATTTTGCTGGAGTAGATCTCTGACAGCTTCAATATTTTCTGCAGTTTGAATGGATCTTCTTCTGCCAGAATTGCCTTTATTAAGGTTTAGACTCGTTCCTGCATTTAAATACTTGTTAACGTTTCTCAAAATCGTGCTTGGCGCAGGTGGATTGCGACCTGGAAACCTTGCTCGAAAAGCGTTTTGCACTGCGGTTGAACTTTGAGTTTGCGTATAATTTATCACAATAAAAACTCTTTGTTCTGTGGTTAATTGAACCATTTTCTCCCGAACTGATCATAGCATTAATTTGTAATTTTATCATTTTTGCAAAATTATTCTCTTTTAGAATTTACGAAGCTGCTTTAAATTCCCAAGGGCAGAAAATTACAAAGATATTTTAATTTCTTAATAAGTCAATACTTAATATACAGGGTGTATCAAAAAAACTGCAAATACCATAATTTGTATGCACGAGATCATACATTAGAATTTCAATGGCTGTGCAAATAATTACGCTTCTGGGATTTGAAAATACGTTTCCCAGGGGTATCAAAACAAGCACACAAAGTGAATTTTAATTCACTTTGTGTGCTTATTTTGATAGTACTGCACGTGGAAACGTATTTTCAAATCCCAGAAGCGTAATTATTTGCACAGCCATTGAAATTCTAATGTATGATCTCGTGCATACAAATTATGGTATTTGCAGTTTTTTAATTTTGATACACCCTGTATGCACCCTGTCAATATTTTGCACTCTTTACATTCAGCTTAGTGCTCGGCCATTGAAATTCTAACAATAGAATATTTTCAATAGTTTGCGTTTTTTTTGGTACACCCTGTAGAAAGGAATTTCATGCTTGGGGATGTACAGGGTGTATCAAAAAAATCGCAACCTCGGAATTTCCCAAGAAATCCACTTTGTTCTTAAGAACAAAGGATTTTAGGCCCCTGGGAATTTAAAATAGCTTCTAATCGTATTCCAGGAGCATAACTGTCGAATTACTAATACGATTAGAAGCTATTTTAAATTCCCCAGGGGCCTAAAATCTTTTGTGCTTAAGAACAAAGTGGATTTCTTGGGAAATTCCGAGGTTGCGTTTTTTTTGATACACCCTGTACAGTATAGCTATATATTGTGTTTACGCACCCTTGGGATCAATTAGTGCTGAATCATGCAAATTTTTAAAATATCTGATTTCAAAGGGTTGCAGTTTTTTTTATACACCGTAGAGAGCATCATTAGCAATTATGTTCTCAGTACCCTAGGGACTTTGTTGTAATACAGGGTGTTCCAATAAAACTGACCCTTTAGAAATCAGCATTTTGTTATTAATCACACGTTATTATACACCTGGTGTATTTAAAACTTTTTCGCTTCGTCCAAATTGTATTTCTGACAGGTGGATTCCGATTGGGAAATCGTATTCTAAATGCGTTTTTCACTGCGTTTACACTTTGTGTTAGGGTATAATTTGTTACAATAAATACTCTTTGCTCTGTAGTCAGTTGAACCATGTTTACTCGAACTGAAATGCTATTAGGAGCCATTTTAAATTCCCAGGAGCATAAAATTTTGTGCTTAACAAAGATATTCTAATTTCTAAAGGTTTGCTTTAGTGAGAATAGTGCTCAGGCATTCAAATTATAATAATAGGAAAATTTGTAAAGTGTTAATTTTTTTGGGACACCCTGAAGATTTGTTACTCGGTTGCTGCGTGAACATCTCGAATAGGGGTAAATCACCCATCCACAGTAAAGGGCATTCATTAGCAATTATTGTCGCTTCTTTACAGGCATTTTCAAAAACCCAATGAGCGCTGTCTTTGGCATAGGTATTGTCGCACTGGCCTAATTCGCCCGTGTGGTTATGGCTTGTCTGATTTGACTCTGGTTTATTATCTTGTGCGTGGTCATGACTTGGCTGAATTAACTCTCGGCTGTTATCATGCGTGTCATCATGCACAGCTAATATATTCACAAATGGCCTCTTTTTCAACTTCAGTGAGCTTGCTCGAAGCCCCTTAATAATGCCGTTGCATTCATCTATTTCTCTGTTTATCTTGTTTAAAATTGTAGAGAACTCTTTAAGAAAAGTTTCGATTCTAACATCGTAAGGTAATCGAGGCTTTCGGAGGGCCTCAAAACGTCACCAATAGACTCAATAATAGCGTTAGAGGAATCAATAACGTTCTTCATAGATTTAATTTGCTTTTGCATAACTGCAATGTCTAATTTAACGTCCTTCATGTCTTTGGCGTGGACTCTGCAAGAGCAACTATGACAAGCAGGCGAACATGAATAAACTTCTGTATTATTATCCAAAACAGTTTCGCATACTGAGTGTGACACAAAGTGACTCGGTTTCAACTGTCGTTTCATTAGCCGTTTGAGACGAACAGCAAGTATCCGTGTCTATTTGATTAACGCAGGTCGTATCTAAGACATCCAACAGGAGTTGTTTAAGCGAATCGCCGTCTTTTCCTTGAAACAACAAAGAATTTTGCTTACCGGGATACCAGGTGACCGGTCGCAGTTAGGTCAGAATTTGAGCCAATAAATTTCTTAGTTTTACCGCCGGGTGACTTCCATTTGCCGTTTAGCCCGACAACATTTTCGACGAAGTTCTTTAACGTATCAAAGTCTTGTGTCCATTTAATACGAATTCCGTCGTAAACTAAGTGAGCACTATCATTTAACACCTTACGATATCCATATCCACATTATCTGGTTTAAAATTTTCACATTTAACTGAGCTCGACAAATCTAGTCATGATCTTCCGCATATTGTTGGTATTATGAATACACCTGCATGTACATATTATCCTGCGTTAGGATGCCACCTTGTATATTAAACGGTTACTTGCAAAATCAGTTTCAAAGTAGATTCTCTTGTTAACTGATGGCTTCACTCTTGACCTGTAGTATTTCCTTTTAAAGCCGTCGCGTACAATAACCCTCGCTCTGCAACCCAATATGGCGACTATAAAATCGAATGCTATAACAAAAATCGAATCCCGATAAATCTTGGGCATCCTCTCGTTAGAGCTGTTCGGTATACCGATATAGCGAAAATATCGGTATAGAATCCAATATCGGTATAACGGTATGAGGTTTTCAGTCAAACAAATATACCGAAATTTCCAATATACCGGAATTTTTCGGTATAACGAAAATGCCGAAATTATCGATTTTGTTGTAGTACAAATGCCAAATTGTGTGTGAATGTAGCTGAATTTCTATTGGGAAATTTCATCTCTAATTAACGGGGCCCAAAGATCGGTATACGGATAATATCGGTATAATTTTTCCGGTATACCGATACCGAAAATTTCTCATACCGAACATCCCTACCTCTCGTACTACCGCGTCCTTTCTATATTGATTTAATCTTTGTGCATTAAATAATGACAAAGTTAAAATCTTCATTCTCAAAATTCTTACCAATATGAAGCAGTAAAATCCAAAAAATACTCAGACACCAAAATATTCGTCCGGCCGCCATATTAAATACCTTACTCACACACCAACTCGTTCCGTGATAGCCTGCACGGTCATTCAGTTTATTTTAAGTTCTGTATCAGCGGAGTTTCTTTTGCTGAACATTGGCTGGCGTGTTTCAGTTTTTGGATGCTTTTGAGGTTTGGGAGGCTTGGAGGTTTGGAGGCTGAGGACACGGTTTGGGGTTCGTTCGGTACCGTAGATGCAATACCTTAATGATATGGCCGCCGTGGGCCCGTAGTGGGACCGGTGTAAGTAGAAGTACTATACTAAATCTAAGCTATACTAATTTACAACAGCGTGCATTTATGATGTTATAATGCACGAGGAGAATGTTGGGAGAATACGAGAGAAGCGTGTAAAAGGAGGCGTAGCCGCAGGGCCGTGAGGTATAAGCAGGGGTGGGGGTAATATACCATTTGCCGACAAAAGGGAGTGGTCTCTGGGTGTGGTCATTCCTAGTTATTTTTGGAATCCGGCATATCTTTACGTTGACGAGGAAAATTTCCCCCTAAAACATGCCTAATTTAGAGAAAAAGCGACATGAAAAAGACGCAGAAATAACAAAATTGTTTTGTCAATACTAATAACACTGATTTTTAATTATCTTAAAACACGAAAATATGTACGTAAGAGGGTGGTAAGGGGGTATTGATCACATTTCTCGAAAAATAAAACCGCAATTTCACGATTCACGAATAAAAAATCTTCCACTTCACGTTTCAGGGAAAGTAAAATACCGTTCCAATTATATTCTTCAGCTCGCATTTGGAAAGACCGGAAAGTCGGCACTATTATGAGGATTTCTTGACGTTATACGAACTATACTCCTTGTAGACATCTCAAGTACTGCATTTTTTGTTTTGCACACACAAATATCGCTTCTCTACTCCCTGTGAAATCACGATTCACGGAAAATTGCACTTGAATTCTCGTTTCACGTTCATATTTTAACAGTGAAAAATCCTACACTGTATAAACGCGTGTCCTGTAAAGTTCTAAAAGTATATAGTAGCGAAGAAGAATATAGTAAAGATATTAACAATTACTTACAATACTACGTTAAGCTAAAACTTTACTTACATTATTCATAAAAGTTTGATAGTTTTCACTGTTTCTAATATATAAAGGAAGGTCATTAAAATATAAAGCACCACTGTAGACAAATGACTTTTTAGTTGATTCCAATTTTACCTTAGGTAATCTAATCAGTTTATACTTATTTCTGGTATCTGGTCCATCGTGGTGAATTAATTGAAAATAATTGGAAAAATCTTCGCACAATAGATTGTTGAGTGACCTGTAGACCATATCACAACAACGCCTTTTCACAAATTGATCTATTTTCATATGTTAATATTGATTGATCTAGGACTATTAGTGTTCTTCTTGATAATTCGCATTACTCTTTCTTCACAAATCTGCTCAAACGCTTTTCCATTGACTTAGTTAAACGTGTAAAGGAGATACAACAGTAAAATGGGCAGGATCATGCAGCGGTAAATTGACTTAGCTGCGTAAATGTTTAACGAGTTTCTCATTCTGGAAAGCAGTTTTAGACGGCTTGAGGCTTTCTTGAATACTTTAGCAAGGTCGTTAGCCATAGTAAGAGAAGGATCAACAGTTATACCAATTAGATAGTTATAAGACACTGTCCTATTAGTAATACTCCACCGATATGAAACATTACAATCTTCAACTTTCTTTAATCGCGAATAGAAGAAGTACCAAATAACATCGCTTCTGTTTCCCCCTGTTTTAAATTGATGACAAGTTCATCATCATCCAACCATTTGGACAATTGACCCATATTTTCACTTGGTCGTTGTTAAATAATGTCCACTTTTTTGCCTGCGGTATAAATCATGGCATCATCAGCATACCTAATTATATCACAATTATGTAGACATTGAAGGACATCATTAAAATGGACAAGGAATAGTATAGGGCCTAGAACAGAGCTTTGTGGCACGCCACATGTGACATATTGATAGTCTGAAATCACATTATTATGCTTAACTGCATGCTTTAGGGCGAAATATAATCACTAAACCATCCAAGTTCCACACCTGTAATGCCAATAACTTTGCAAGGAGTTTCCGGTGACTAACTGTGTCGAAGGCTTTCTGCAAGTCGACAAAAACTGCTCCTGTTAGCATTCCTTTATCTAAGTTCTTTCTAATGTTATCAATAAAGAGAGTCACTGCTAGTTATGTTGATCTGTGAGGACGAAATCTACACTGATGCTTTGGAAGCAAGTTATTTTGCTGAAGATGGTTGATCAATTATTGGACATCAGGTTTTTGGGCGGGTGTAAAGTGGAACAATGGTATATGTTCATTCTCAGTTAGTGGAACACAATAACCCCAGGCAAAATCCTTCAGCAGTACAGCTCGAGATCTAATTTTAGAAGCAATGTTTGTAAAAAATGAAATAGATCGTTTATTAGAAGTTGACCATCCAATTTAAAATGGAGGTGACGGTAGGTTGAGCTTTCGTTGGGAAAACTGTTTTAACAAGTTTGGAGTGGAAATATTCTCATTAATTAAACGTCGATTATATCTGGCTTTTGTAGACTTAATTCACTCTGCTTCTGTATTGTTTGTACGTCGACCAATCCACCTCCCCATTTGTTTTCCTAGCTTTCCGCAAATCGTAGTCACGAGTGTTCATCTCTCTTTTTATGTCAGACGTTAACCAGTGGGAAGGTTTAACTCTTACAGTTTTTTTAATTAAAGGGGCATTTTTATTGAAAAACACAAGTAGGGTTTCTTTTATATTTTGCCACGCGATAGACACATTATTTCCCTCTAACATATTCGACCAATTTGCGTTTTCTTCCATGTCGTGTGACAAGGTAAGAGGACCATTATTGCGGTAATTACGAATTAATCGGTTTGTATTTTTTATTGTTTGGTTTCCTAGAGCATCCAACGATATCATGATCGCTAATACTACATGGTATAGTTTGGGTATTGATCAACTTGTCAGGATAGGTTGTGGCAATAATATCGATAAGAGATTTAGTGTTTGTATAGTAATTCTAGGCGCAGAGGTCACAACATGCTTGAGGCCATATGATTATAATTGAAAATAAAATCACGATTAATGTCATTGTCTGCTGTGAGAACACATTATTTATCCTCAGCTGTTGCAGCAGACAAAATGTGATCAAAATGGAAACTAAAATTTTCACGGCAAAGGTATTTAGAGCTATCTGGTGGTCTATATAGTACCAATAAGAATGGATTTTGCTTTGGGAAACATCACTTCAAGCCACATACACTCTACTTCGTCAATTTCAAGTTTATACCTTCTATAATATGGAGTTCCATTTCTGATATATGCCCCAACGCCACCACCAGGTCCGTTAGATCGTAATTTTCTTTCATACATGTAGCCCGATATTTGTAGTTGAGCTTCAATAGTCGTACTATTCTGATGTGTTTCACTTAAATATTATTTGTCGAACATAACAGTACAGACAGAAGATCTTTCTTATGTTAAAACCTTTACAAGCTGCAAACTGATCTAAAACACTTTCATTCGGTGCCGTTGAATCGTCCGGAGAAAGGTCTTGCGGCGAACAGTTAATACATGCATGTGTTACCACTGACGTGCGGGGCCAAAATATTTCGAATGAAAGTTTAGCATACACGAGGAGCAATTGATTCTTTCGAATATTCTTGTTACAAGCAGGGGTCATCCTAAGGCCTTCCATTTTCCAAAATGGGCAGTTCTAATTGTAAAATGGGTAGTTCTAAAACCTAAAATGGGCAGTTCTAAAAATTGAGTTCAATCATGTTGAATTCACAAACCCGAAAAGTGTCTAAACATTCAATATTTAATATATTGTTTGAATTGGTCATTATGATCATATTTACTTTCAAATACTTTTTACATTTTAACAAATTCCTAAAAATTTCTATCTTTGGGATCACTCTGTGACAGTGCTTGAAGCCAGGCTAGCCAGCTTCTCCCTGCATAGGCGGCGGAACCGGGGGACTAAAGCCCCCCAACTTTGAAAAAGTAGGGAAATGGGGGGTTAAGCCCCCCTGTTTCAGTCTTTCAATTAAATAAGTTTATATAACAAATGTTGAATATTAGATTATTGAACTATAATGTTTTTAGTACTCGAGATGAAAGCTTGTAATGTTGAAATGTCCATGAAATTCTCCCCACAGAATGCAGGAAATGCGGTTTAGGATATGCTAGATTTCAAACTTTTCCGGGGGAGGATTCCCCCAGAACCCCTGCGTTTGTAGCGCCTTCGGCGATACATTCTAAGCCCCTCCAATAATACATATCTTCAGCCGCCTATGTCCCCCTTTTCACGCGAGGGAATTCGCGGCCCATTGCCTGTTCCGCCGCCAAAATGGGCAGTTCTAAATTTTTCTTAGGATGACCCCTGGTTACAAGCATAGCATTTGTGAAGTGTAGGTCCAGAACATGACTCAGTCAATATCGCCAGATAAAAGCAGTAAAATATGAAGAATATTTACACAGAGCAACCTTACATACAAGCCATTTTGGCAAAGAAAATTCCAGATCGACGAATACGCGTATGATTCATTCCAGAAAATTCAGCAGTGTAATATCGTTTAAAAGGAACTTGAAGACAGTCAGAACTAACAAAGCTATACTTTCTCACTGCCAGTGGCGTGCTGGCTCGTGTTCGCCAGAGGAGGCCAGCTGGGAATTTGGCGCCCCCTTGTAATTTGTGTATGGGCGAGCGTCGTAGACGTGAGACCTCTCGGGTGGTCCGGGGGCATGCCTCCCCGGGAAAATTTTGAAATCTAGAGTCCCTGAAATGCCATTTATTGCGTTTTGAGAGGCGATTTGACGGAATTCTATGAGATAATTACAACACTTCAACAGTGCTTGCGGCAGTGCGGTACCTAGTAAGTAATGCGATCTAGCGATAGCCAACATTACCAAGAAAATCTGGCATGTCGGTCCAACAATCTCAAACTCTCATCGGATCTGACAAAATTCCAATTCGGACTAGCGGCTTTTGTGTGTGCTTTTGTGTGATTTGGTGCAATTTCGGCGCCCCATTTATGTTTTGGCGCCCCCTAAAAAATATTCGCTGGTGGGGCCATGGCCCCTCGGCCCCCCTGCCAGCACGCCACTGCTCACTGTAAATACGACAAATACAGCTAAGATGCTAAATTCAGCATTTCACGATTTACGTGAACTATCTAAATCACGATTTACGGAAAAATTAATAGCCATTGCTCGTGACCACCCTCTTGTAAGTTGTAACAGCAGCACAACAGCAGTTGAGACTGTAAATAATTTGTTTAATCATATTTAAAATGCCGCATTTTACATTTTCTCCAAAAAGACTTCGTTTGTCGACGGACAGATAACGCAGCTTCCATATAGCATCTTTATAATAATAGAAACGTTACCTGCGCCACGATGGCAGCTATGGTTGCTTGTGTTATGTTGGCATTTCCAACTGGTGTTGCTGCACTGATAGTGGAGGTTGCTTGCGGTATGTTGGCATTTCTAACTGGTGTTGCTGCACTGATGGTGGAGGTGGAAGCTTCGTACTGTGTCCGACGTCGTCTTGTGGCTGGTTGATCGCCGTGCAGACATATAGTATAATTGGATATGCTATCTAAAAGTAATGTTAAATAAATTTCTGCAGTACAACAGCACTTGAGGTAAAGGCATTGGCATATTTTATAACAAGTAAATATGACTTGTTAATGTTTGTATATGATAACATTACTGACTTGTACCTCATCAAATTTCATGGCAGGACAATGTTTAAACCTGTTGTTTCATATCCTAATCATGGCAGGTCAACATTACCTGCTGTTCCATATCAAAATTCAGGGCAGGATAATATTTAAAAAAGTTGTGCAAATCAAAATGATTGCAACATGCTAGCTATCTATTTCAAGATGTAGCAAATTATGTCATAGGCCACACAAAAATCAATATCTCATCACCAGATCCCGTTGAGATAATATGACTGATGAAAACGGGTTTGAAAATTGACACCATTGTTGGATCATGGTGTGACTTTTTTTCTTTTTTCTTTAAAAAAAAAATAAATTATATATATTCGCAGGTCTGAAAATAGGACAAAGGCAGTAGCTTGATGCATGAACACATACGTGCCATAAAGACGATATTACAAACGCGACAAGCTAGAGAGAATTGAGTCAATTGACCCCCTATAACTGCGATACAAGACAAATTGACCGCGTGGATTCACACGGCAGGATGGTAAAAACCCCTATGCTTCCAGACAAAAAGGTTGGGGAAAGGGTCCAAAGCCTTTTTCATTAAATCATTAAAACCTTTCACCGATGCGTTGAACTGCTCGCCTTTGGAAGATGACCAGCACGCGGAATGACCATACACCAAGCCACCGTCTTAACCGAAGGAAAAGATAGCAAAATTTTGATAAAATCAACTAGTTTATCGCAAATAATAAGAGGCTCAAGCAAAGAAAGATTGTTAGTGCCTATTTCAAGAATTAAAATGTCAGGTTTATGTGATCTAACGATATGTAAATCTCGTTCGCGCAATTTATCGACAGTGCGCCCTCCAACACCGAATAGATGAACTGAGGTTTTGTCTTTTAGGTTAAAATTGCTTTGCGCACGAGGATTAAAACCTTTCCTAAGATCTTCTTTAATATGTCGAATAAATGAATGGCCAAAAATCAAGGTCGAAAAAGAAGGAAGGACGCTGACACTCGTGAGATAAACCTTGTTGATCACAACGTATCGATGATACGAGCAAATCGCGCGAACGAGAGGCACAAATAACAATATAATAACGGCAAACAAGATATAGTATGCCAAATATTAATGATATCAGATAAGTTATAATAGAATCGTACCTTATAAGCTTGAGATCTGAAAAAAGGTTTGCTTCAAAATGTAGCAATTCTGTTGAAGATGCTACTTCTGTCAAAGCCAAAGTTGGAAAGGTCATAATTATAGCACACGTGCGATCAAATAAGTGTGAGCATTGTGCGGGGGTGCCCAATAGCCCTGGGCCCATACCGCCTCAGGCTCTTACAATAACGACACCTGAGAGAAGGAAGGCATAAAAATCCTATTCGTGGCCAAATATTTAATTTATAACAAATTTTATGTGATCAGGGACATGGTGTTAGTAATAATAATAATAATAATAATAATGGCTTTATTTCCCACATTTCAATAGCGGATACACTAAATTATAATGTGTTTACAATTTGGTTCAACTACTAGTTAAGATTACAACTAATTCTAAAATATTACATGTATATACAAATTTATATCTAAAATACGACTAAAATATACGACTATATATATAGAACGTTCTCAAATTAAAACTACAGTTTTAGCCTATCGTTGTATTTATCTATTGCATATACTAACGGACTGCGTTTAAATCTTTCGGTTCTGTAGAAGAAGTTATAAAATTTGTTCGGATTTGTTCGAGTTTCTCTTCCTTTTACCTCAGAGCATTTCCTAGGAAGCAATGAATGTAATTTATGTGATGGCTCTGACATCTGCTTGATGAGACGAACACATAAATCATCTCTACGTTCCTGTAACGTTTTTAGTTCACATTCCTGAAGCGCACGATTGTACTCATATTCAGGAACAATTATCCTCAAAGCTCGTTTCTGTACTCTTTCAATATCATTACGCTGTGCTTGCGTCAAGTTGCCGTTCCATACCTGGGCACCATACTCCAAAGTTGATCTGATTACACAGCAATAAAAGGTCTTGAGGTCATTTTTGGTGCGCCATAACCCTTAAGAACCTTCAAAAAATATAGACGTTTGGTTGCTTTCTTAATAATGTACTCTGTATTTGATTCCCAATTTAAATCATCGTCTATCCAGAGTCCCAATAACTTGTACGTTTTGACTCTAGACATTGGTTGTTGCCCAATGCAGACAGGAGGGATTACAGTCTTAATCTTTCTAAAATCTACTACCATTTCATTGCATTTCTTGGCGTTTAATTCCATTTGCTCATTTTCCGTGAACCGAATTATGTTATCAATATTATTTTGACTATTTCCGATACAATTTCCAGATACATGATCAGTGACATCAATCACCTCGGATAAAGTAGTGTCATCCATAAAAATAACAATGTCGTCTTGGTCAGAACCTCCATTCTGATCATCATTTGGTGTTTCAACAACATTGGCCAGCTGGTTAATCTTTATAATGAAGGCCAGGGCCCCAATTTACTTCCTTGTGGGATCCCTCCTCTTATACTTTTACACTCTGATTTGTGGTTTCTAAACGTACACATTTGTAGTCTACCTTGTAAATACGTCGCAAACCATCTTACTAACGAAGGGCGCACACCAATGTCCATAAAATTTCCTAACAAAATGTTATGGTTGATCAAATCATAGGCTTTACGAAAGTCCAAAAGGAGATTCTTACAACTTTTCCCGTGTTTTCCATGCACTTATACCAATTATGTACCAAATACACTAGCGTCAAAACAGCTGAAGATCCCGCCAGGCCACCAAATTGAGAATCACTAATTTCTTCTTGAACGTCCTCAAGGATCCATTCAACAGCATACGATTCTTGCACTTTGGAGAGTACGCTAGTAAGGGAAATCGGTCTTAACTCCTCCACTCTATTGCATGGGGTTGTTTTGGGGATAGCACAGACGTTAGAAATTTTCCAAACTTCCGGGAATTTCATAGTTTGGAAGGATTGATTAAAAATATGTACTAAAGGTACCGCAAAATATTCAGCGAATAACTTTATTATCTTTAAACAGGGATCAAATGGCCCATGTGCTTTATTGGCATCTATGCCTTTTAATTTCTTTATGAGATTCGTCACAGAGATTTGAGGCAGAGTCTCATCTGCTGTAATCGTCAGCCACTCATCAGCCACTTCTGGGTAGTTCTTAGTTAGGTCTGTGAAAAAGGTGTTAATAAACTCAGCGGACTCTTTTGCGCTTAGTGGATTTTCAGTTTCCGGATCTATAATAGAGACTGAATCCTTCTTAGTTCCAACAACTTTTTTTATCTGTTTCCACCATTGCTTTGGGTTATGGCTGCATATCGGTTTAATTCTCTTTTCATAAAATTTATTTTTCTCTTTCCGAATCTCAGATACAATTTTATTTCGTAGATACTTAGAGCGTTCGGCTTGTCCACGTTGGTATGCTTTATCGCGATTATGCATCATTTCCTTGATTCTTCCAGTGATATATGGTTTATCGTCCTCATACACTTTGATTGATTTACAGGGGAAGAAGGTATCAAACATGTTATTAGTTGCCTCAAGAAATAAACGCACCCCATCATCGACTTCAGCAGCGTTAAATACAAATGACCAATTATATTCTCTAATGAACTGCTCAAATTGAAGTATAGATGAGTCTCTCAGCGGCCTTACAGTTACTGTTCTTTTTCCTTTTTTGTTTCCTAACTGATTTCGATTTTTGGTCTCCATACAATTCGTTTATGGTCAGAAGTTCCAAGGGGGGGCAGTATTTCTGGATCTTCGTAAAACTTATGTATGTCCGTAATAATTAGGTCCAACACGGCATTACCCTGGTTGGTGTTTTTACTATTTGTTTTATGTGGCATTGGCGTGTGATTGTTCTTATATTCAACCCATTACTGTCAGGGTTGAAATCACCAGCTGCAATGATTGCTGTGCATGGGCTTTCCGATTTCAATTTATCATAACAGTAGCAAAAATAGTCACAGAAACTATTTACCGTCTCCATATTTACAGATGGAGGAATGTACACACATGCAATTGCAATTCTAGAAATTGATCTTGGAAGCCAGACAGGGCGTAATACAATCCAAACACACTCATATTGATCATTTGACAAGTCGAGTCGAAGTTTGTAAGTTATACTTTCCCGTATATACACTTGCACTCCACCACCCCTTCCAATAGGTCTATCTTTTCTGACCAAGCTAAATTTCGGAATATTAACGACTTCATCAGGTACGATATCAGATAACCATGTTTCTGTGATCATGACTACATCAGGGCTACACTGACTGATAATGACCTCAAGTTCCTCTTTTTTATTAAGGATTGATCTAGCGTTTAGTAATAAAAATTTTGGTAAAGAACCGTCAAGAGCAGCATTTGTAGTTTTCGTAATTGGAATATTAATTAAGTTGTGGCTCCTACTTTGCCGGATGGCTAATCGATTAGAGGGTATCCTGGTCGCTTCCGAAAACCCCAACTATTATATCGCTTTGACTTTGCTCTAGTTCCTTGTTGGAAACGGGTAGTTATTCTAGCTGGAATTTTATGTTGTTGCGTATCAATTAGTGGTAACCTCCCGATGTCAACTATGTTAAGGTTATTCGTGGTTCGCTTCTTGTCTTGAATTTGACTCATTTCGCGAGGTTTCACCGCTTCTTCTGGGCGAGTTTTCCTATTTATAGGCATTCTTGGGTGGACTTTGTGCTGACTTTCAGGGGCTAAGTCAACATGTTTCTTTGCAGATTTTTCTTTAGGCTTAATAGGCCTAGTATTCACTGCGTTATGTTTCTTATTCGGCGGTTTCATTGAGACAGGTAGGTTAGCGCTCAAAGGAGTATTTAGCGGTTTATTTAGATCGAGACACTCAGTAGTTTGTTGGGTGTTGAGCGATTCCTTTGACGTACTTGATCTAACGCTATGTTGGGCACTATGGATTACTTGTGTGTTTTGCAAATTATCCACTTTGGAGGATAGTTGCTTAATTATCTCACTTTGTTTTGAAATTTCCTTAATGAGTGTTTGACGCTCACTTTGCATATTGGTCAATTGTTCTTTGAGTTGATTTATTTCTTGAGTATTTTCGCTAATAACCTTACTATTTGATGAGATATTGTTGGATAGTTTAGTGTGGTTTATCACCGCATCCAGCTTAACTTCCTCTAAGTCTGTTGACAATTCATAATATTCTGAAAGGGGACGCTCGTTGTTCTGGTTGGGCTGATCTATTGCATTAGTATGACCATCTTTACAAAACTTTTGGCCCAAATCATCACCTATCGCTGTCGAATCGCTAACAGAATTATAGATTTTATAAGTTATATCATACAAACCGCCCAGCTTCCCCTCAATTTCTGATAGCTTAATCGCCATATCCTCGCAATTACTACAATGAGGTTTCTCAGCCGCAACATCATTTGTATTTCCACTAGCTTCCTGTTGCATGTCAGGCTCAATATCGGTTGTGGGCACACTGTTTACGGGCCATATGTTGGTCGCTTGTTTATCTCTAGGTTTGCTCAGTAGTCGCATCAAGAATTCTTTCAGCATTTCACCGTCTTTCCCATGAAATGTTATCGTATTTTGTTTCCCCGGATACCAAGTTAGGGTGAGATCATAGTCACTACATTGGAATTGTTTAGCTGTACCTCCAGGTGATTTCCAAATTCCCGATAAACTGACCACATCTTCGACAAATTTTTTCAATGCATCAAGATCCCATGCCCACTTTATACGACAACTATCGTAGATTAAACAAGACTGTTTATTTAAGAGCTTTATTGAATTCACGTCGATGTTTTCAATTGTAAAATTTGTCTGAGCAGTCTGTACTGCAGCCATGTTTATTTCCTTCAAGCTCTCTCTCAAGCTCTCTCTCAATATCTAGTCAAGAACTGATTGGACGAGGTTGTGATGCACTTCACCAAAAGCATTCTTGAGGTCAAGTAGGGTGATGAAAATATATAATAGACATTATCACATACTTGTGCCTTGTTCAGGGCGATAACAGGGTGACATAAAAACGATATGTCACTGATATCGTTTTTTGTCACTGATATCGTTTTTTGTCACTGATATCCCTTTTTGTCCCGCTCAAAACATTCAAGATGGCCGCCGCCTCTGAGATTTCAGAATGTGTCTGTAGACTAGTTTATTGTTGAAATTAAAAATTCAAATACCAAAATAAGAACGTCAGGGGTAGAATAAGAAAAACATAATACGGAGGACGTCTTAGAAGTTATAGGACCGGAGGTTATGGACAATTTCATGGCTTTTCATCAACATGCGAAAACCAGACGGTGAGACGGAGAATAGTTTTACAAACCTTTCGAAACGTTTTAGTGAACGGAAGGTTGCATTTAAACATTAATTTGAAGCTTATAGAATGCATAAGACCATACCTACACCATATACCTCAGATTTGTATGGCTAAACCAACTAATATTTTAATTACTTTTGTAGTTTTTGTGACCTGTTTAACTGTACTCCAGAAAGAAGTTTAATTATATTATTAATCGTGTTGCCATGGCTACTGTGCTTCCTCTTCTCGAAACAAAATTTCCATTTTTTATTCTTTCAAAATAGATTTCTCAAAATATTGTTTCCTTCCACTCTTCTTTCCAAACTATTAGAGTAATGATCAAAATTTTAATGGCACATTTAAAATGAAGGAAAACACAGTGATTACGTCAAGTAAAACATTTCATGTGGCGATAGCCTTTGATTGCGCCGTGAAGAGGGGTGTGAGCCAAGGATCCAATTCTGTTTTCTAAGCCACAAATTTGTTTTGAACGCAGATATCCGACTCGCCTACACCCTTTGCATGGCAGATTTTGTGATGAAAAAGATTAGCAATAGTAATGTTTTGGAATGTAGTGTCTGGCAATGTTCAGCTGGGGCGAGGGGTTACTGCAAGCATGTATTTCTAGTTTAGAAATAATCCAGGAATAACTCTTTCAACTTTCTATTAGACATCATTGCTCCAAAGGGAAAAAATATTGCAAAACGTCAACCCGTGAGCTCACTGAAACCAGCCAAATGTTTGTTATTCCAAAGAAAAACCGTCCACAACACTTCTATATTGAAATTAATGCTGTTATTATCTAGCAAATGCTCCCATTAAGCTTCGTTCATCGAGTCACTTGAGGCGCCATCATACAAAATGGCTGCTCAACCGGGCAAATTTTGTTTGAATTTTGGCGCATTTGTCAATATAGTGACGTATTACGAGTCAGCAATCTATGTCTCCTATATCTATGGTTGGGTAACGTACGTCCCTGTGCTTGATAAATTCATGTCAGTAGAGTTTAGTTGGTTCTCTCCTGTGCTTCGAGGGTTTTTCTCCGGGTACTCCGGTTTTCCTCCCTCACCAAAAACTAACCCTTAGGCCTTAGCTGTCGAGCACGTGTATCATGAGCCTCTGGCTCGGGTGAATTGGGCAACCACACCCTGTGTGGCCGACATTAAATAAATCATCAAGATGTTGTACTGTAAACAACGAAACGTTAGCTAATAAAATTTTCTTATATATAATATGTGTGGTTTAAAAGTAATATGCTGAGCTCTTTTATTCATTCTTATATTACATCTAAATTATAATTATATTTTCCATCTGGCACCAAATATATCAAGCAGTAAAATTATAAAATATTTTCTCAGACAAACGGTCAAGAAATGCATAAAACTGTCTTATAATACAAAGAGATATAACATGCAATTGAACGCATAGCCACTGCCAATGGGGCACTGTTTGGTTTTCGCTCCGTCTCCGCTTGTTGTCAATACAAGGTAAACAAACTTATAAAGTTTGAAAGTCCAAAGGTTGTCAGAAAGCAAGAAAAAAGTAGACCTATAAACGAGATGAAAGAGCCAGCCAACAAATGACAACGGAATAAAAATGGCGAAGAAACGATTCGTAGCTGTTTCTGAGCCTGAATTAAACTTTTTGCTTGAAAGTTCGCATTCAACGGCGACAAAAGTCAAAAGCGCAAAAAATAGGCTATTTTGAAATTCAAAGGTAGCTACATAAACTTTATTTAAACTCCGTTTCAGAACAAACCAAATCAGTTATTCACAGTTCTAGGTGCAAAAAATAATTATAAATTAACAAGTTTGGCATTGCTTTTGTCTGTTTTGATGACACTATAGCACTATAAAGCACTATAGTTTTAAGCTGTCAAGATGCAACGCCAAAAAACCATACGAGGGAAATCTTGGGAGAATACGAGAGAAGTGTGTAAACACGAGGCGTAGCCGATTTTCGTCGTTTTTGCCCCGTTGTTCATTTTGTTCATAACAAGTGGAGATGAAGCCGAGGGGTGTATCACTTCAAAAAATGTCGTACACCTCGAAACAAAATCCCTAAAAATCTCTAAAAACCCCGTCAAATCCCTAAAAAAATCTCTATAAAATCCCTGAAAATCTCTATGAAATCCCTACAAATATATCCCCCTTATATTATAATTTGTTTTACTCTGTGGTTGATAGGTTTAGACTAGATAAGGTTTTACTATTCACCGCCATATTCCCCCCCCCAATTTTTCTATTGAGTATTGTGCATACATGCATGTAACATCTGATGATATTCTGCATCTTAAAAAACTATTAAATTAATAAAATGATATACGGTATAGCATAAGGTAGGTTGACCTCGTAAAACAATTTGGATTTCGTAATATTCAGCATAGACAAATTATTGTGCAAAAGATATTTTTTCAAATTGATTCAAACTTAAATTTTAACAACTTTGTTAGTAAAGTGCTGAAATTACAGTAATACTACGCTACTACTGCCTACTGGTGCGTTGCTGTGCAAAACTGATTATCAAGAATATTTCTATCGAAGTAGGATTATTATAAAAAATTATTGTCTACTGACTAGGATTATTAAATATTGATTATTATGTCTTTTAAAGACTATATTTTGAGGCAAAAGTCTTCCAGTCTAGTAAAACTACACAAACTCTTGCTAGAATTTGGTTGTAAAGTTTGTACATGTTGCGGAAAATCTTGAAAGTGTTTTTCTTCAATTCAATTTCAAAACGAGCTTTCCTGCATCCTTTCACGACCATCAGTCTCATGGGGCTCTTCAAGTAATCCATAATTGTACCTTGGTGGTTCATCTGATAGCCTTAATTCACCAAAATGATCATCATCATCCTCAAGATCCCTGTACATATCTGGTGAAAGTACACGTTTCAAACCAACCACTGTGTCTTGTCTTTGATTATCCTCTAATTCTTTTTTCTTTCGCCGTCTTAGACACAACAGAATAATACACAGAATTATGATCAATAGGAATACAAAAACACCGATACATATTGATATAATAAGAATCACTTCCAAACCAGGCTCTTCTTCACAGGCCGGAAAACCATCGTAAAAACCATGCAAGCGACAAGACGGGACGGCTAAAACTTTCTGGCAATAGAATGCAAACATGCTCACGGAGAGTTTGGTGTGTTCTACGTTCCCTGAATGAGCAACATCCATTAGGCAGGCTTCGTAATAAAACAATGTCTGTGTGACAAGCTTGTTGCTACAGTATTTGTACAGATTTCCAGTATAAAACAACTTATGACATTCAGTTTTGGCTTCGCTCTCCAAATCATCTGACTCAAAATTCATTTCATAATCACCCAAGTTCGAGTAAGGTGCGCCTGATGGTTTCCATAGTGGATTCACACTCCGGGGTTTTACTTCGTATACGATTTCTCTATCCCGGGTCTTGTTTTCACGGTGATAGTAACCAGATATTGTCACATTGTCACTAAGTGAGTACAGTGTCCCATTCGTGGTCGTGCCGTATCCCTCATCGAAGCCACAAAACATGATCAATCCAGCAATGTAACCTTGTACCTTCACCGCCATTACTTTAAGAATGTCTTCATCTTTACGTGCAAACTGCCATATACGAATCTCATCAAGTTCCAGACCCAGCTCAATGTTCAAAAGTTCGTTCTTTTCATCATGCCCGAAGAAAAATCCTTTATCAATATAAAAGAAATGATTGACCATGATACCATAGTGTATTGACTTTTCTTCTTGTCCGTGAATATTTGCCAACATTATAACAAGTCGTCCATCAGTGTTTCTCCACGTGAAAGAGAGATGTGTCCAGAGAGATTGCTTCAACATTAAACCAGTGTTTATTACATAAGACCCCCATCTTATAACTATCTCATTGTTATACCAGACAGTCAAACTGCTTCCCTGTTGTATAATACTATACAAGACTCGTTTTCCTTTTAGAACTGTCCCAACAGCAGTCACATCTCTTTCATATACAGACAGTTTTACCCATAGTTCAATGCTGACTTCAGAAAGAACGGGATAAGTAAAGTCAAGGATTAAAGATAAGTAATTTATCCCTAGACTCAACATGTATCCACCACCTGTCCTGTATGCCACTGCATATCCTGAGATCATCCTGGTATCCCTAACTCGCATCACCTTGTTAATATATTCATCGTGGGTGGCCTGTGTTAAATTGTCTAGTGGTGAGAGTATTGCAGTCTCATTTAATGTTGTCATATTCCATGTTTCAAGGATATCGCGTTCCCACTCCCCATCCGATGATCCGCATATTCCCCGCTCACTAGTGTTCAGTCCCCTAGATGTTTCAATAGCCACAGCCAAGGTGTCAAAGTATGTCAAGATTGTTAACTTTGTTTCATCTCTGTCCAATATTTCCAAACGATTCCTATCTAGCCAACGATATCTTTCTTCACCGATTTTTTGCCACGATGTTGAGTACCTTGGGAAAAGGAAGGTTATGCAATATTTGTTTGGTAAGGTTTCTGAAGATTTATCCAGGGTCCTAGATTAACTTAGGAACATTAGCTTATAAAGCAATTGCCTCCTACAAATTTAGAAGCGGAACTTGTGGAAGAGTGGAGGTGCTTTATATATTTAAACTTGGTTCAAAGAAAATCAGGTAGCAAGACGCTGTGTGCAATGGTGGTACTAAACGCCCATAAATTAAGCCAACTTTAGAGGCGAACACTTCCTATTATACTGATTTGTTTTAGAAATTATACAATATACATATACCTGAAAGTTCTCAGTTATAAGTCCTCGGTTATCGCATTATTTTTTAACGAATGTTTTCATGTTTAGAAACCAAATAATAAACCGTTTCTCGTGTAATATATATGTAGTCAATTTCTTTCACGTGCCGCATAACACACAGATCAGACGAAAATGTAATATATACTGAATATACTGAATAGTTACCTTAAAGTAGTATCTTGTACCAGGCTAGAGCTGAGATTGGTGAAGACCTCGCCTGCACCTGACATTCTCACTGAAATACTTAAAGATTGTGACGTCAAAGCAATCTCTCGAATTCTTCTACATCTTGCTGAATTTTTACAAGGTACTTGCAGTACTTCCATCACACTAGATCTGGATCTGAATGCTTCAAATGGTCCCGTGATACCAAGATGATAACTAGCTCGGCTAAATGTTGTCACATGTGGGTCACCAAATGCTACACAAATGGCCGAGACGTTCAGGAAGCTTGAGTTCGAGTATTCAGTTTCAACACTAATTGAACAGTTCTGATTTCTCCATCCTGAAGTACACACAGAGCAGGGGGTTGGAGAGAGAGTCGCGTTACCGGAAGTTGTATTTTTGATATCACCCCTCCATCTTGGATCACATGTACACGTACCATTCATTGGATCACATGACCCATGGTTGCTACAAATATCCCACAATCCTCCTGGGCATAGTCCATCACACGCTGGTCCCCAATATCCATGCTCGCAGACGCAGACTGAGGATCCGTTTTTAATGCTAGGCCTTCCAAATACACACGAAATGTCACACTTTGGTCCAATCCAATACGGGAAATATTCACTCGGGAAAAGATCACATATCTCACGAGCAGGCCAGAATTTTAGATCAAGGGCATCCTCGCAATAGTCTGCATACGCAATCACCGCCTCTATTGCTATGGCAACCGCTTGTGATGAAGCAACATCCTGTAAACACACTTTGTAATAAAATCCAGCGACTGCTGGTCCAAGAGATTGGCAGTTATCGTAAAGAGGGCCTGCTAATATAACTGAATAACAAAACTCTTGAGCAAGGACTTCGAGCGTGGAATTCTGGAACACTGGTTTATTAACCAAATTGTTTCTTGGAATGGGAAGATCTGAGAAATCCCAGAAAGGTTTATTAAAGAGCGGGAGGTATAGCTTCTTTCCTGAAATTGCGTCCACTGCACTGGATCCTTGCACTTGGTCAAGTTTCCAGAGATGTAATAAACCAGGTAGCGAGGCTTTTGAGTTGATGTTCCAGTGACGTTTGATTAGATCAGGAATTGATCGTCTATTCCAGATACGAATTTCATCTATGTCACCATTAAAGTCCCCTTTTGGAACCAGGATTGTCGTTCTTCCTCCTGCTCGCCATGAACCAATGTAAAGACGACCTGGAAAGAAACAATAAGATTTCATGAATAATTGAATATGAAATGAGAAAGGAAATAATATGTACAGGAACATTATATGTTGTCAGAAATAATCATCATGGTGGTTAAGGGTTCATCTCCCATTTATCTCAAAATTTTACCCGAGTATTTGCTCGTTTGACTTGACATAATTCTTAGTGTTAACAAAACCAAACAGACAAAGGGAAACTTTAAACAGTTCTTATTATTAATTTTACAATCAGATATTGAAGGCACAGAAACCAGGACAAACAAAGTCCTAAATTAAGTCCTGCCGTACATAAATACGCTATACTACATTATATGCTGCATAAAATTGTAACGCAACAAAACATGCATTTTTACGAACAAGTCAAAAAACAAGAACGACACTTAAGTCCCTGGCCTATCAGCATCAAAACATCCATTTAGCTTCTCAATATAGTGTTTGCAAAGTTTTGATTTCAGCGATTGAATAGAAAGAGAGGATCTAATTTCATTGAAATTCTATTAATTGCCGTTTTCGTAATCCCTATTTCGAAGGCACCATCATTTTTTCAAGGACACGTCCTTGATGTCCCAAAGGTGTTCGCGTAACAGGGGATTCAACTGGAGTAAGCCAAAATGGAAAGAGCAGAAAAACATTTAGTTGGTCATCTTACTTACCTTCAGTCAAGAATATCTGTGCATTAAACTGGTAAGTCCTTAGAAGAGGTAATCCAAACGACGTGAGATAATCGTGATAATAAACTTGAAGTACAAATGTTGATTTTATCCATACCAACGTTATTTGTGACCAAACATTAATGCCAAGTTTCAGTCCTGTTCTATACTCCACTGACCCATACACCACTCGTATATCTCGTTCATTTGTAAGGCTTAAGTACTCTTCTTTACCATACGATAGTAACGTCCCACCGTAACTCTTGATTTTGACAAATATCTCAATGGTGATGACGTCATGGTTACCTAGCAACAAAGGATCTGATACGACATGACTATCGATCATGCGCAGATTAAACCACGTCCCAGTAAGGTGTCTGATTTCGTGGAAATGTTCATGTTTGTAGACAAATAAGCTATGGGATTCGGTAACTGTTTCGTTTTTGATTGCATAACTTAGGGCTTGAATATCAGTCGCATTTTGGTAAGATAACCGCTCTTCACAAGGACCGAGGATTCCGGTAGAATGTTTGCAAAGTGATGTTGGTGTTCGAAGACGAATTGAAAGACTTTGTCCCACGGTCAGTATGAACAGCAGTCCACCAGGTCCAGCTATTTCGTAACGGTTTAGCGCAATTCTTGTCATACGTATGCTTGTACTGAAGTAGGTCACATGGTCAACTCTAATCGGCTTCCCATTGGTCCACACAAGTGGATAATATATGTTCACATCGGTCACACGTGATCTGATCGTGACAGTCAGGTGAAAGTTGAACTGTATTGAGATACCAGTCGTGCAAAGCGGTCGGTACAAGGTACGATACATACACGGAGTTTGACGAATTTGTACGGAGAAATGTGACGATGTTGACCGAATAAGGTAAAACTCCCCGTAACTTGGAAGATGGAAAGAAATTCCGAGAAAAGTTGTGAAGTATCCTTGACCTTTGATAGAGGCGATTGAGACTGTCTTAAATATAAGATGATTTGTGGCAGCATATTGACATACTTCACCGAACCATTCAGAACTGCAAGCCGAACACATGACATCACCTCTCCAGTTGACGTCACATGTGCACACTCCATCACTAGGGTTACATACACCATGTCCATGACAAGGGTTGATATAACCCCCTGGACATACTTCTGAACAGTCACTTCCCCAGTAACCATGGTAACACTGACATTTGTTCTTAGTATCCCTGTGTCCAAAAACGCAAGGTACGTCGCATTTGTCACCTATCCAGTAAGGAAAGTTGATATCTCCGAAGTTATTGCACAGTTCACGTGCAGGCCAGTTGGATAACGATAATGACTTCTGACAATAATCCGAGAATTGAACTACAATAGATAGCGTTGACCTCAATTGTGTTGTCCTTGCAATGGTTTGCACACAAGTTAAGTAGTAAAATTGCACAATTGCTCCAAGATTTTTACAATAATTGTCCAAAGGTCCGCGATAAAACAGACCCTTACACCACTCTAAAGCCGAATCTTGTAATGTTTCATTTACAAAATGGTTCTCGAAAGGTTGCTCAACATTACTCAAGTTCAAAAAAATATCCGCATCAGAGAGTATCCATGTCGTCGGGGACCAAACCTCCGATGGTAGGTACAAATGTTCGGTGGTAACTAGGTTATGCACAGTTTCTCCTGAGCCTTCGTTCAACTTCCATAACCCAGATAAAGATGGTGTATTTGGAAGTACATTCATTCTCCAGTTTTGTTGAACAGTTACAGGGTTGAATGTCCGATGCCATACTCGTAACTCATCGATAACTCCCGTAAAGCCGTCGTGAATACGAATCTCCGTATCCCCAGATGAAGGTTCCCAATATCCAAGGGTTAAAATGCCGCCAGGCAAGAAAGGACTCTCCGGGATGTTAAACTGCCTGCGGTGAATGACGCCATTTGTTGTAATCACGTATATTTCCACCAAATTGAGAGTTTGATACCATGTGATGGTCAGGTGATACCAAGTAGCCACTTCGATGTATATCCCAGTGTCTTTGGACCAAACGCGGCCCAACTCAAGGCGAAGGGTATTATCTATTAATATTCCAAACGTTTTGAAGCGAGCGTAAGAAAGTACAGTTCCATTGGAAAATGGTTTGAAAAGGAGTTCTATTGTAATATCTGTGTCAGTTTTAAATGTCTTAAACAATGCTTGTGATATCACGCCATTCTGTTGGAAATTCAGAGCGTACCTTGCACCAGTAAACAATGTTCTCCTGAGATATAAACTGTCCACGACAACAAACAAACTGTCGCTAACACCAACTTCGAAAACCTTAACCAAATATTTGTTTAACACACCTTGGCTAACGTTACCAATAGCAACACTTTGGTTTCCAATGGCAACGCTTGTGTTACCATGTGGTAAGTCATTTTCAGGGTTACCGTCACAGTTCCCTAGAATTCCATGCGCACTACAGTTTGACTTGTTAATATCCACATTCAATGAAAGCGCAGTACCGACTATACGAACTCGTAATAAAAACGCATCCTTGTGTTTGATGGTATAAACTGAATGAGCATCCATTGTTATCACTAATTCGGTATTGCCCGTTCCAAATCGAGTATAAGTCTGAGCGATGGTTTCTTGGTTATTGTTAACCCAAATAATAGGTAGACCTTGGTTTGTTTTTGGTGCATGAATGACAATATGTGTGCTCGAAAGTTTTATTGCAGCTGCTACAATACATACACTATGTGACGCGCAAGGTGCATGACGAACTTGAACTGTGACGTAATCAGCTATATATAGACGTGTTCTGAATAGATAATAATCTCCCACCACAGCAAGATGGAATGCCATACCATCAAATGTCACATAGTGAGCAGTAATATCGATTACAGCAAATACATACACTTGAACAGATGATATATGTCTTACAATAGCCAATGAACAATCGACTCCTTTCCAGTTTATTGCACATACACCACAATCACGTGATCCACTCCAGTTGTCATAGCAACGGCATTCTCCTGTAGTTGAGCTGCAAACACCGTGGTCATTACAAGGGTGTAATGTTCCGCCCGGACATATGTTCTGGCACTCGGAACCCCAGTACCCATGACGGCAGATACAAGCGACAGCGGGTGCTTTGTAATCTCGGTTATAACACCTTTAAAGTACGAATATATGAGTTATTAGTACTTAGTGATTTTCAAAAATTACATTGTCAAGTAGATCTGATCATTCTAATAGTCCATTCCACATTCAAGTTGTAGTAAAACTAAAACTAAATTAAACGAGTTGTCTAATTGTATTAGTATAAACCTACTAGTATATTTCATGCTGCAGGTATAAAATAGGAAAGTTTCTAGCGAAATTTAAGAGCATTTAGATGGCTTCCTTTCGACTTTCGCGCCGGCTTTTTGTTTATAAAACGGCGAACGCCCGAGTGAAATTCGCTAAAAAATATACGACCTGGGAGTTTATATATTAAAAAAACAGGCTGTATAACCACCATTATATAGAAGGAAAGTTTCAAGTCAAACAGTGGACATTATGCGGAGGCAAGCGAAGCGTGCGAAGGTTAAAGGAAATCATTTAAATGCTGATCCATGCTTTGAAATTTCGTTTAAATCTTTTCCAAGTTTCCTTAAAGTTTGTACTTGGGGTAAGAGTGTATACCAAAACATTCGCCTTCGTTGACTATTCGCTCATAGAAAACTCGGCCTCGTTGTCTAATTGTAGATTGGACCACTTTTGCTTCCAGGAAAAATCCTGCAGTATTTGGTGGCCTAAAACTAGAAGCAATTTTTGCATACCAGTGAGGCCAAGATATAGTCAGACAGCTGCATATTGCAGAAATTGAACCAGGGATGTAGAGATGAAAGCCACATGTGCTAACAACTCTGATACCAACTCCCCTCCCTACGAATAGTATGAATTTATGATGATTTAAAATACAAACGCTATGTTTCAGTAAAAATGGCAAGAAACAAAAATTGTTTGCACTTACTTTTTATCACAGCGACTTCCGAACCAGATCGGAAACTCCTTCCCAGGGAATTTATTACACAGCAATATAGCGGGCCACGTGGGCAGCGCGAGGATAGATTGACAATAATCTGAGTATACGATCACTATGTCCATCGATGCTGAAACATCTCCTGTTGCCATAACAACACTGACGCAAGCTTTAAAATAATACGTTGATACAGCTTGTCCCAGTGGATTACAAGATGAATGTAAAGGACCTTGGTTGATAATCTCTGTACAGAATGATTTGGCGATATTTTCGAACGTTTTGTTCAAAGGAAGAGTTGTGCTTGCTGTCCCTGGTAATGGAGGTTTTAGTTCAAGTGCTGAATAAACCCAACTCGGACTTCGCCATGGAGATGTTTCTAAACTCAATACACTCCCTGTTAGATGTTCTTTTGCAAAAACACCTTCTCCTTCATTAAGTTTCCACAGTCTTTCTAAATTCTTTGTATTAACACCCACCTCTCTTAACCATGCTTGGCTTACAACTGCCGGGTGATAACCCATTGTCCATATCTTAAATTCATCTATATACCCGGTGAAATACCCTCGGAGGTGTGGCCCAGATCCATCCACAGAAGGCTGCCAAGCTCCTATGGCTAACACTCCCCCGGGCGGGAAAATATCCTCATGTATAACCAAATCTTGTCTTGTAAGCTCTCCTTTATAGTTGAAATGGTAGAGTTGTAAAACAGTGGTGAGTTTCCTAAACACCAATACAATTTGATTCCAGTGGTTGAGCTGTACTGCAATATTTGTATCGAATTTCTTGTCTCCAAAATATATAGTAAAATGAGTAGAAGTCGTAGTGAGAACGAAAGTTTTGAACTTTGTGTAACTGAAAATCACTCCAATACTGCTGAGTTTGATATAAAACTCTATGGTGATATCATTGTGTTCAAACGGTTGCTTTATTAAGCCAGAGACAATAGCTGTTTGATGGAAATGTAACGCGTATCCCGCGTTGGAGTTTCGATATTCGTGGTATGACCCGTAGTGGTACACAAAGAGACTGTCACACGCGTGGACCTTGAGATTCTGTATCAGTCTTCCGATTGCCTCGGTCGTCACATTCTTGATCTCATACACATTCGTGCTGAGACTTTCCATTGCTGAGGTGTTATTTCTATCCGTGCAGTTACTCAGTGGAAAACCAGGGTCCAGACTAGCCAGGAATGGTTTATTACAAGAACCCAGCATACCATAAGAACGATCACATATCACACCAGAGATCTTTGATACCAGACTAAGGTACCGACCTTGCACTCGAATGGATATTTTGAAAGTAGAATATTCGAAGATATATACGGATGTCGATTCTTTCCGAAGAATGAAGCCATATACTGAGTTCGTCAAGTGATGAATATCTAAATCAATAACTGAGCCATCAAGCCATATAACAGGATAACCAGCGGTTGTATAAGAACCATGTAGAACTAAAGTGTGGCTAGCTGTGCGAAAAGCGATCGAGTTAACGCACGATGAACGACCATAGCAGTAAACCAAACGAATTTGAGCTGAGAAATGGACATGTATAGAAAAGAAGAGGTAATATTCTCCTATAACACTCAGAGTGAAACTGTGACCATCAAGAGTTGTAAATAAGGATAGACCAAACATTCCAGAAAATCGAATACCTCCACTAACTACAGTCACCCTTGATATAGCAAAAGAACAATCATTCCCAGTCCACCCAGCTGCGCAAGTGGAGCAGTCCTCATTACCAGTCCACTCAAGCTCGCATGTGCATTGACCGGAGATTTGATCACATGTGCCATGATTCCTACATGGGGACTTAGCTCCGCCCGGGCAAGTTTGATCACACGCCACTCCCCAGTAACCAAAGTTACATTTACATTTCTCAGGATCGTCTTTATCTTTCGTACCAAATACGCAAGGAATATCGCAGTTTTCACCAATCCATTTTGGAAACATCTCTCCTGGGAAATTGTTACAAAGAGACTGTGCTGGCCAGAGGCGTAGGCTGAGTGTTTTCATGCAATAGTCAGAATATAACAATACACTTTCCAAACTGCTCGTATTTCGTTCTGTATCAGTGACTGTTTCAAAACACATATCATAATACTGTCCACGTGTTATAGAAGGAAGACTAGAACAATAATCCAGTAACGGACCACCTCGGAGGAGCCCGGAACACGTCGTATTCGCCAGCTGGTTGATGATATCATTTTCCACATCAGACCTAGGAATGCCCATATAAGGAATTGGTAGATCTGAGTAGTACCATACAGGTTTATTCCACGGTTCACCAGGGAAATAGAGATGGTTATTACCAACAAGATCAAACACTACCCTTCCTAGCCCTTCGTTAAATTTCCATAACCCAGTCAGACCATCAACATCAGGCGCTAGATTCACTAACCAATGTTGTTGTAGTAATGCATAATCAAACGCGCGGTTCCATGATCGAAATTCATCAATTTCTCCGACGAAGGTCGTCGTAGGCACGAGTCCAAGTCGACCATTAGGCGAAGGTTGCCATGCGCCGATAGCAAAAGTTCCTCCGGCAGAGAAAGGATTGGTGACGACTTTGAAGGACTTACAAAGCAATGTACCCTGGGATAGTGTGAGGCAAAGTGTCATCTCAAGTCTTAAACTCCAGAATGTCATTGTAACTTGATTCCAGTGCCCTATCTCAACCCGCAAACCTGAATCATAGACGTGGGTTCCGATGATCACCCTCAGCGTGGAGTAGGTCGATATGTAAAACGTCTCAAATGAAGTATAAGACAATATGGGTCCGCCACAGATTGCCGGCTCACAATTCATTTTCACCATTATTTCAAACGTTATCACATTTTCAATAAACAGGTTTATAACCGGTTTTGAAAATATCGCAGTAAACTTGAAAAACAGGGAATAGCCTCCCCCGTAAACTACAACAGTCTCGTGACGTTCTTTGTCTAATATGATCAACCGAGGTGATGAGGGAGATACCCCAAACACTTTACGAACAGCTATGTCGATATTAGACACATTAAGTAAATCTTTTAAAGAAGGTACAGATGTATTACTTGAAGATGTAGTATTAAGAGAGCCAAGAAGACCGCCAAGTTTTCTACTCAATGATGTCGAAGTGGTTGTTTCTAAAGTCATGTGTTGTCCATTGATGTTTATTCGAATTGCAAGTTTATCTCCATAATCAATTTTTACTTCATCTGGACCCGGGAAACTAATATTAACTCCTGCTAAATCTGCTCTATTTATTTCATATTTATCAATAACCGTTCCGTTGATATTGATAACAGGATCTTCTCCATTTTCATACGGGGCATGAATACTTATAGCAGTAGAGTTCACTGACACACCAACAGCATTGAAACATAAAGATCTTCCATTACGGCACGGCACTTGGCGTACTTGAGCATCAATATTCTCGCCTTTCAACAAGGTAAACTCCCCAACACTATTCAGGCGGAATGTCGTCCCATCACCCGCAATCAATATTCCACCTGATCCTGCAGTCGCAGTCACAGAGGTTGTTGGTCGAAGTGGTTTGGGCATAGCTATTGCGCAATCACTTCCCATCCATCCCAGAGTGCATCTGTTGCAACCAGAATCACCACGCCATTTCCGGTCACATGTACATACACCAGTGATGACGTCACACTTTCCGCGCTTGTTGCAAGGATTTGACGCTCCCCCCAGACATTCCCGTGAACACGTGACTCCCCAATATCCGTCATCACAACGGCAAGTGTTGCTCTCGATAGTGCCAAAAATACATATGACGTCACACGCAGTTCCTGACCAATCATCGTAACGTTCGTCAGTGAAGACGTCACACAAGTCGTTCCCAGGGAGGATGGTAAGATTCCGCGCGACCTGACATTCTCTAGCGTACGACATCACAGAATCCTTTCCAGCGTCAATAAAACCACTTGACATAACATCTTGCAAGCATGCTTGATACGAAAATTCTTTTCTTTCATCCTTTGACCGGCATGAATCATTCAATGACTGTGAATTATATATCTTCCGACAAATTGACTCTGTCTTATTGTCTGATGTCACAGTTCTAGATATCACTCCAGACTGTACATCAATATAGAGATCGGATGTGACCCACATCGGTGAGCTCCACGGAGACCTGGGGAGATGAAAATGTAGAGACCCAACGAGATCCCTTGCAATCCATCCTGTTCCTTCATTGAACTTCCACAGCCCTACAACACCCTTGGTACTCCTCGCAATACTCACTCCGACATAGTTGTCCATCAAGGTGACATCAAAACGTTTATTCCAAATAACCAATTCATCAATCCAGCCAATAAACCCTCCAGGGGAGGTGATCACTCCTGTTGTAGCCTGCCAAAGACCAAGGGCGAGTTTACCCACGGGTTCAAACGCCCCTACTCCAATATTTATCACCCTCGTCACCAATATCTTCAAAGAATTTCGAACATACACCTCAAGTATTCCAACCACACGATGGTAAACAAGCGTAATATGATTCCATTTTTCAAATTCTGGATATATATTGGTGTCGTAAATCTGTACTCCAAAATGAATTTTTAATGTTCCGTTTATTCTGAAAGCGAAGTTCGTATTTAAGACAAATGAAAAGATTGTTCCATCAGTATGCAGATCTTTGACATTAACATAAAACTGAATGGTGAAATAATTTCCATGAAATACGTCCACAAATGGCTGCGTGATGAGAGCATTCTGAGAAAAGAACAAACACGTGCCAGCTGCTGTGATGGTATTGGTCTCTTTGGCAATCGCCAGGACGTCTCGGAACAGACTTTCATTTCTAGGAATTGTCCAAGTGCTCATAAACTCATCAATATCCCGTTGACGTATCCTTGACTTGTTAAAGCGTTCCAGTAATCCAGTGGATGTACAATTAAGATCCTTTGAGTCGCCACAGTTCCCAAACAATCCACAAGAATCGCGACAGAATGATTTATCCATGGTGATTTGAACACCAAAGTAAACTTGTCTGTAGTAGAGTAGCATAGAGAAGCCCTCAGGTCCGCTGACTTCCAGTTTATTGTGAGAACGTTTGCGGTAAACAAAGCCAGATCCGATTATGATGTATTTGGTGTAATCTACAGGTTTTCCATTGAGAGTAATTGTAACTCCTATCTGTACTCCACTGTGAATGGCCAGTAATCCTGCCCTAGTTTGAACTACAACGCAACGAACTCTTACCCCTGTACCGTACGTTACTTGTCGAAGTTGAACACGAACACGAAGTCTTCTAGATACGATCGCGTTGAACTCGCCAGTACCACGATAAACCCAAGCAGCTCCACTCAGTCCAATGAAATGTCCATTCCCGGATAAAGATATCGAGGTCTTCCCTCCAATGGGTATAAAGCCCCCGATGTTTAACGAACAGTCGATTCCGTAGTACCCAGGTCTACAGCGGTTACAAGATGAGCCATACCAATTGTAGTTACATGTACAGCGGCCCGTTGTTTGAGAGCACGCGCCATTTCCATGGCAACGACTCGTGATACCACCGGGGCAAACACTGGAACAACTTGAGTCGTAGAATCCTGGTAAACATGAGCAGCGGTGTGCCGTTCTCGTACCAAAGTAACAAGCTTGTCGACAAGAAGAACCAGTCCATGGGAAATGTGGTGAGGCAAGGAATGATGGGTAGTTACAAAGTGCACGTGCCGGCCATGTGATAAGACCAAGAGAAACTTGACAGTAATCTGAATAAGCAACCACAATACTGACACCTGTTGTTACGTAGCCACTCACTGACGTCACCCCCAAGCATGCGCGATAGTAGACAGTTTGACTTGGAACTCCGAGTCTTCGGCAAATGTGGCCTACCTGAGAGTTTAGAATATGACCTGTACACCAATCTACAATTTCCTTGGTAGCTGCGGGAGTCGTTATTGGTAATATAGTCACCATAGCCGTACCATACACCCATTCAACGGTGTGGTGGACTTCTTGAATATACAAATGAACATGAGATTTAATGTCTTTTACCACGACACCTCGTCCTTCGTTGAATTTCCATAAAACCGCGAGATATTTAGAAGAATATTGAACGTTCACTCTCCAGGAAGATCTGATATCTGCTCCAGAGAACTGCCTATTCCAAATACGAACCTCGTCTATCTTTCCCCGGAAGCCTCGTGATGTAGACACAACCACACTTCCTCCTGGAATCCATTGTCCAACGGCAATTTTACTTCCAGCCGTAAACATATTTCTGTACGTAAATATCGATTTGACAGTCACATGTCCTTGGCTGTTTATGTGGTAGAAATACACGCGTCCCGATGCACGATAGTATACCACAGAGATCTGGTTCCACGTGTTCAGAGATGTCTTTATTCCTAAATAATGTAGAAACTTTGTGAAGTCTGGGAAGGCGATAAGAACAAGACGATTACACATAGAAACTTGGTACAAACAGTAAAATTGTTCTTTGTGGTTTAATGTTTCCTTCACAAGGCAGTAAGCTGTCCTTGTTCTGGATGAAACTACTTGAAAAACTTCGACGTGTCAATTGGAGGTCCTCTGGAACTTACGTAGTAAGACGATGGGCCTTCGCTCGAAACGTCGACGTTTATCTATAGTTGTCATGTATTTACTCGGAGACAGCGAAAACAATATGTTCTTGTCTAATGTGCTTGAATTTTAAATTAAACATTGAGAACCGTGTCGTAACAATAATAATAATATTTAATATTTATACACGAAAACCTAGTCAGTTATATCATAGACTATCCAGAAGACATGATGTCTTCTGGATAGTCTATGGTTATATTTACAACTGTTGTCAATAAGGGTCACGCTATATTCAGAGTTATAAAAATTATGAAGTTAAAAATTCTAAAATAAATTTACAAATTTGATTTATGAATAAAAGATGAACAATATAAAATGAAAGTACAATCAAAGATATTACAAGATGTTAGTATTTACGAAACCAAGAAACATTTCTTGACAATAGCGTTGAAATGAAAAGCATGCTAAACTTCACGCTATGGCATTTCAGATAAGAAACAGAATCGATAATAGACATTGATAAGAGAAAAATCACTAACCTGTCTGATTTATCATGTCATTCATTCTTAAACAAAATTCTCCACTGACCAAAACAATTGAGAAAATCTTTTCTTTGCTGTAAGTAAACAATGTCCCACTTCCATCAAAACTCAAATATAGTAACTCAAGTGTCACGTAACTTTCAGTAAATACTTCTCCAATTATATCTGTTGTTATCCCCACACCGGTAAACTTCAAAGCAAACTCCGCACCAGTAAAAACACTGGAGAAATCCTTGTAACCAATCGCAGCAGAGAACAGACTTTGCGCGGGAAGAATTCGGAAAAGATTTTCCAAGGGTGTCCCTGAGGTACCGTTATGATCATTATAACGTAAACCATCACAATTACCGCCTAATGCCACAGATTTCCCGCATATCTCCTTCGGAGCAACGATAATGTACTGCAGTCCACTTTCTGTCAATCTTATTTTTATCATGACTTTGTAAACCAATGAACGTAACTCCAGAGTCGTTGATGTAGTTTGAACCAAAGTAAACTTATCTCCAATTGAAGTGACAATTGCGTTGAGTTCAAGTCTCTTTCTGTTTAGCCAAAATACAGAATGTTCTGTGAACGAGAATTTGGGGAATTACAGTGTGATCAAACTTGTAACACTACACTATATTTAATTGTTATTGGCTAAATTGTTAAAGGATTAGTGTCAGGGTCATGCATTGCGGGCTTTTGTTATTGTTTTTATTTTACCCAGCAGCAAAAAATAACGATATAAATACCTTGTTTGGTACATTTCCCATAAAATTCAGATAAAATGAGGACAGATTATAAAAGGATGGTTTAAATATATGACGGTTGTAATGTATTTTTCAGATCTTCTCATGCATCATGAGATATTTCTGTATGCATACCGTATTTTCACACAATATGTGCAGGGTTCGTAAACCTTCATAATTTTAAAAATCCAGGAATTTCCAGGACATTTCCCCCTCCTTTTCCAGGGGTTTGTTTGAAATTCCAGGACTTTTCCATGGGTTTCCAGGATAAGAAGAAAAATCCAGGACTTTCCAGGATTTCCAGGAGCCGTACGAACCCTGTACGTGTATAAGTGTTTACACTTTTACTCCTGAGGCAGGTTGTATAAAAAGTAGTTAAAGTTAACTGCGTATTTTGCGAAAATCAACTGATTTGAGATGGTCCAAACCACGTAGGATTCGAATTGCTATTTACCTCTTTTTAATAATAATTGACTGTTACCTGTTCCAGGGACTGGGGTTAGTATTATCAACTCCACCTTGCTGTCCAGTAAGAACGCAAGACCATCAATACATCGGAAACGTCCGTTATGACAGGGTACTTGACGAAGATGCACGACAATTTCCGAACTTTGTACGACTTTAAACTCCCCAGTAACCAAGAATGTAAACCTTACTCCGTCAAATGTTTGATAATGTCCGCCAGTTAATCCAACAGACGACGCGTTTCCATGAGTTGCTGACACCACACTACACTCTCTTCCCTCCCAACCGGGCGTACATATCGAACAGTTCTCACTACCCTGCCAGTTATAATCACACGTACATTTCCCAGTCTTTGGATCACACACCCCCCTGCCATTACAAGGAGTGATTGCACCCCCCGGACAAACAGCTGAGCAATTGTCGCCCCAGTATCCAGTATGACAAATACAGCCATCAAGCGTGACATCACCAAACAAACAACTGACATTACAATACGGACCTTTCACAACACCAACATACGCCTTCGGTATTTCATTACAGTGATGATCAAGAGGCCATGTCTCTAGTTTCAGGATGTTTTGACAATAATCTGCATAGTTAACGATAGACTGAAATGCTGACGTCACCACACCTGAAGCTTTTACATCATCCAAACAACGAGTGTAATAATACTGCGAATGTGCTAATCCCAACACACTGCCACATTCACCACTATGTAAGATATCCATTATAAAATTGTTACAAATATTTTCGGTTTCTGCTTTCAAAGTTTCATTGCTCCAGAGTATATTGACGGAGGACACTACAGGTGGACTGGTACGAGCGTAACTGAACACCCAACGTGGACGAACACTCGTCTCAACTGGCAAGCGTAAGTCGTGACCACCAATTATGTCATGTGCAATCGTTCCTTCACCTTCATCAAACAGCCACAGGGAGACCAAACCAGGAGCCTGATATTTAATAAGACGATCTCGACTTTGCTTCACTGCTGCGGCTTCAATAATTATATCCCAGATCCTGATTTCATCAATGTAGCCAAAGAAAGGTTTTCTATTAACATCAGTGGCACCACTGCCCGTGGTTTGCCAGTGTCCTATAGACAGTACTCCACCACTTGTGTACAAGACATATGTTACAAGCATTGTCCGCTGACGCATTATACCACTGGCATCTAAGCAATACACACGCATGATCCCAGTACGCTTGCTGAATGTAATAGTCAACCAATACCACTGTCCAGCGGTCAGCCGTATCCCAGTATCGATAACATTACTTGAAAACTGAATCTTTATCGTCACGTCATTAATTATCCCGAACGTATTTACAGAAGCATAAGATAAAATCGTCCCTCCATGCTTTTCGATCTTAACAAAGAACTCAAGTGTAATGTACTCACTGGTTGTAAATGAGCCGTATATTGCACGTGTGTCGACCGCTGTTCCGTTATACTGCAGACAATATTCTGATGACGACATTCCACGTTCTTCTCTTTCTTTGTAAACAAACATGGAATCCGGTGGAAGCACGCTCCAATGTTCTTCGAATATTGAAATGGCTTGTCTTTGATTGTCTGTTGATCTCTTTCTTCTACGTAACTTTGTTGTTTCAAAGTCATTCGCAGTGTTGTTATCACAAGATGAACACAAACCTGAGACATTCCAACACGTTTTGACATCGCTATATAAACTGAAGCTCAAGAACTTGTCTTGTGTTCTAACTTTCAGCACGCGTTCTCTACCACGTCTTATCTCGAATAATCCTAGTTGTTCCTGACTGAACACATAACCTCCCTCAATGTGTTGCTTTATTGTGTAGTCTGTTTTATATTGATCAATATATAGCAATGGTTTTCCTTGTTCCTCATATGACGCACGCAATGTGATGTTGACCTTCCCAAGACGCAATGCAATCGCAGAGATACAACTGCTAGAGTTCATGCAAGGCTCGTGACGTATTTGTGCGATGAAGTTGGTTGATCTTATTAAATAGAATTCTCCAGGGGTTTTGACGTCGTAATTACTTCCATCAAATGTAGTGAAGTGCCCACCTCCATAACCCTGACACACAGGATTTATTTCCAGTTTTCTCGCGTTATTCGTTATTGCAATAAAACATTTCTTCCCAGTCCACCCAGATGAACAGCTCTCACAATCACTACTAACGTTCGCATTCAATGGACATGAACAGGTTCCAGAAACTTTGTTGCATTCGCTGAAACCTCCACAAGGGCTGGCATAACCTCCAGGGCATTCCTGAGCACAGGTTCTGTCATAGAACCCGCGTTTACATTGACAGTCTCCATTCTTAATGATGCTTCCAAACTTGCAGTCTATTTGACATGGTAAGCTTACCCAATTCGGTAGTTGTAAATGCTGTATTTCATCACAATATTTACCTCCAGGCCACTGCGATACACCTAAGGTTGCTTTACAGTAATCCAGGTATGTGAAAACGCTCCAAACTCGCTCCTTAATTCCTCCATTGCTCAAGACCAGTTCATAACATGCCATGGTATAAAACATTTTCACATTAGCATCCAAAACATTACATTGCTTCCTATAACTGCCGCCAAATATCTCTTCCTTACACACATTCTCCAAAGATAACTTTTCATTCACACTTAGAACACTTATGGTCTGACTTTGCAGTTCTAAGTTTGCACTGGAGTATACCCATGTTGGTCCTCGCGCTTGTGTTGGGAACTGGAAGCGAACTCCTGCCACGCAATCGGTTGCTAGGTTACCTTGACCTTCGTTAAACCGCCACAAACTAGCAAGGTCTTTTGACGTACAATCTAAAAGTATAATTCTCGAACTTACAATTTCTGTAACCAATCGTTGTTTGTTCCATATGCGAACTTCGTCCACTTCTCCGAAGAAACCTCCTGGTATCGATCTCCGTGTAGCTCCTCCCGAAGGGAACCAATACCCGAGGGTTAAAGTTCCGCCTGGTGAGAAGATATCTTGGTCGTTGTTTACTGGGAAATTTCTAACATGGGTTTTCCCCGAGTTTTCGATAAGCACAAACTGGATAATCCGGTTTCTCTTAAGCCAGATCAAGGAGATTAGATTCCAATGCTCTTGTTGTAGGTTCAAGAAGGTGTCAAATTCTTGTGAACCATAAAATATTCTTACGGTTGTCTTGAGAACAATCGCGAGAGTTGAAGTAGCTGCATATGAGAATAAAGTACCATCAGTACGATCAGATTTCACCATCATTTCTATGGTAACATCCCCACCAGCCAGTGTAAACAGGTTCCTAGATGTAACACCAGTATCTTGGAAGCGAAGGCAATACCCTGCATTAGTTTTTAAACGAGGCTCTTTCATTCCACCATTATCAAACATAAACACAAAGACTGACTCACCCGATACTCTCCAAGAACGTACAAATATGTCGATGAAATGTTGAGAAATCTCGTGGATAGTTGAGAAATTTTGAGATATATTAAAACTGTTTCTTGGAATGAAATCGTTTATTCTGTTACCATCACAACTGGCCCATAATCCTTTGCTGCGTGAGCACCTAGTTGGGTCGGTTAAAGTGAAGGCGAGGTCAAGATAGCGACCAAATATTCTGATATCAAGAAGTAACTTCTCCGAATAAAACTTGAAACTTCCCCAGGAAAATCTTTCTAGAGTGAAAGTATTTTGATTTGAATTGAACAATGTTCTGAGAGAAAATGATTGCACTTTGTCAATCCATAACGTTGAGTCGCCACCATCTTGGTACGGCGCATGAATCGTTACTGTTGGCGTCATAATTACCATAGCAACAGCGTTGATACATCTTTGAGATTGGTAGCAGGGCACGATGTTTATTTGAATTTCCAGGTCACCTGAGGAAAACAGGATATGTTCGCCAGTTCCTTTAACACTATAGCCAATTCCGTCTAATGTAACAATATCCCCATAGCCTGTACAGACCGCGCTGAGATTGGCAGTCCTGGTGACGATAAATGAACAGTCCTTACCAATCCACCCTGGAGTGCAGGCAGAGCAGTTCATGTTGCCACGCCATCTAGGTTCGCAGACACACGTCCCGGTTGTTTTGTTACAAACTCCGTGACCATTGCATGAAGACAAGGCTCCACCTGAACATTCTTTGTCACAACTAGTATCCCAGAAACCATCACGGCATAAACACTGCTTTACCTCCTATTAAAACAAGTAACAATACTTCAATTTAAAGTCTCCACCTTAAATTGATCCTGTTTTTCCTTTTGAGGTATTGATTCACTTGTGTTGGGATAAAACGGTTAAATTCAGATTCAAGCAAAAAAGGTATTCTGGTGACTTATAATTTACTAATCGTTATGGTACGGTGTTGTAACTTTATTTCAGAGCGATTTTCAAACGTATGAAAAATATTCTTATGCTTCTTTAAGATGATAGCTCTCAAAACGGTTCAGATAAGTATTGAACATACAATTCTAACATTGACAAGTAGAACTGATGACAAGTGCGTTGAACAATCAAGCTAAAAACGGTGAATAATTCTGTACCCTGGTTCCAGAGGCTCTTAAAGAACGGCGAGGCGAAATAACGGCGAGGCGAAATCAATACGAGGCGAAAAAGCCTCTGGTCAAATCGATTGCGAATCTCACTTCCATACTTAATTAGGTTCAGAATCTGAACCTCGTATGTGATTGGCTGTTTGTAAAAACATCTCAAACCGGTTTGGAAAATAAACAAACATTGTACTAATTTTAAACACACAAAGGCTATAATTACTTCAATGTTTGTTTCTTTTCCAAACCGGTTTGACATGTTTTTTACAAACAGTCAATCACATGCGAGGTTCAGATTCTGAACCTAATTAAGTATGGATGTGAGATTCGCAATCGATTTGACCAGAGGCTTTTTCGCCTCGTCTTTATTTCGCCTCGCCGTTCTTTAAGAGCCTCTGGAACCAGGGTATAACTACTGTAGCAGTCTTGTAACTCTAGTTCAGAGCGATTTTCAAACGTATGAAAAATATTCTTATGCTTCTTTAAGATGATAGCTCTCAAAACGGTTCAGATAAGTATTGAACATACAATCCACATTAAAAAGTAGAAGTGATGACAAGTGCGTTGAACCATAGTTAGTATTTCTATTAACTATGGTTGAACAATCAAGCTAAAAACGGTGAAATAACTTCTGTAGCCCCTGCTCAATGTTGTGCAACGAAAACAAATTCTCAAATATGGACTTTTTGTCTCCTCTACAATCCTATAGGGACGGGAATTAAATTTAAATTTTCACAATTTTGAGTCAAATTTACGTTTGAATTGAAATGTATCATATTCTCTGAGTCAATATTCTATAAGTCTGCGAAGCAATAGCTTATTTTTTAGTGGTTATTATACACTTTATTCTATTAGTGCTCCCATGGTCTTTGTACACTTGAAAATAATGCTCACAGTATGACTTACCTCTTGTGTTGAATTTTCATTTCCTGAACATGTTGGATATTGTTCATTACTTGGATCATACTTAACAAACAGTCTTGTGTTAGATGCTGGATACTCTAATATCCAAACGACGGGCACTGACCTCTTTAAGCTGGAGTGATAATAAAAAATATACATAAGTAATATAGAATAAACTTCTGCGGTTTTGGTTGGGACAACCTGAGAATATTAAGAAAATTTCGATGTCGTTCAAAACATCCAGAAAATCATTTTCTGCCTTACAATATTTTCTCCCAATTTTTCGCCTTAATACATATACCTGTTAAATTGAACATCCAGATATAACTTACTTCACTGCAAATACTTTCTTGTATTCTCCAGGTAAAAACTTTCTTGGCTGTCCAAGGTCTTTCTCAATCACTGGGTACGTGTTCCCTGTGCTGCCTGAAGAAATTTCCAGAAATCCTAATTCTCCCCCAGGCTCTATGGATGGTGTCGGAGCGCTAAAGAAATTAAGTGGTCCTGTATCGAGATATACATTATGTGGATTTTTATTATGGTAGCCATACCAAGCCAGGATGGAATCTTGAGATTGGTTTGTGATGCAACTTAGTGTAGGTACTACAGGTAACTTTCCAGAGCCTGCATCTCTTGGATCTCCATACTGCGCATGCTCAGTATAACATAAAATATCACAACTCTCTCCAACATGTGTTACGTCACAGCTCGTACATTCAGGTTGGTCCCAACCTTCTAGACATATCGCGCAATCTTCACCTCTCCAGTAACCAAGTCGGCTATCATTATGACATATGCAATTATCTAACCTAATACCGGATGCGTTACCATGGAAACAGCTGACGTTGCATCCGATAGGCCAACCAATATATCCATACACACAGTCCTCACAATTTGCTCCTGTATACCGCTGAGCACATTGTTCACAGGCTTGTCCACCAAAATTATGCCGACATGCGCAATGTGGGATAGGGTCAGCTTTATTTAGTACACAGTCCCCACGGTTGTTACAGGGAGGATTACCAGGACACAGCAACTTGCTACAATCTGGTCCGCCGAAACCTTGATCACAGAGACACTCAGGCAAAACATTTTCTGATGCACGTATACAAACACCACGTTGGAAACAATCAGGATCACCAGGACAATCTGAGAGTTCACAAAGATCCCCTCTCCACCCTTCTTGGCACTTACAACTGCTGTTTGTGCATGTCCCGTGTGCTGAACACTCAAGATCGCAAGCTTGCCCTGAGTAACATGAGTCACATTTACATATTGCGCTGTTAGGTGGGTCTTCATTGCCATGGATACAAGGTAACTCACACGCTCTACCCATGGTGTTGTCAGTACAGTTTACACATCTTGGTGGTTTTACACTTCCATCACATGAACCCTTACTATTGCAATCAGGAACCCCGGGGCAGTTAGGATTTTCACAACCAATCCCCTTCCATCCCTTATCACAATGACATTCTTGATTCAAACTTAGACACCTTCCACGTCCACTACAATCCTGTCCTAACCCTGGACATCCTATTCTCTCACATGTGCTCCCACGCCACCCTACATCACAACTGCATGTCCCGTTCTCGCACTGGCCATGACCGCTGCACTCCTGACTGCAGTCCACCCCACTGTAACATTCATCACATCGACATTCTTCGCTATTCGTCGTAGAAGTATCGTCACTAGTCGTAACTAGACTTCCGTTGAAACAACGTCGCTCGCAGCCTTTACCAAAGTAGGTGTGGTCGCAGGACGTACACACTGGAGGGTCATAGTTCTCTCCATTACACGTACCATGGTTACTACAGTTTCCCCCACCAGCGCAATGTGGGATCTGACAGCCGACGCCTTTCCAGCCTGGGTTACACGTACATTGTCTTAATGAAGGAATACACAGTCCGTGTCCAGAGCAATCACTTCCCCACCCAGGACATCTCAGTATATCACATGTTGCCCCTCGCCATCCGTCAAATCCACAGTCACAAGTGTTGTTCACACATACCCCTCTTCCTGAGCACTCTACATCGCAGCTTATCCCACTGAAACAATTCTTACACTCACAATACTCCTGAGTATCCTCTGTTCTCATAACTGTTCCGTTAAGACATTTAGTTTGACATGCATTACCCATCCAGCCGTCATCACAGGTACATACAGGGATATCTGAGGTCACAACACACTTTCCATGACCACTACACTGTGGCAAGCCGGGACATACAGGGGTATGACAACCTGATCCGATCCATCCATTGTTACACTCGCAAACACGTTGCACGCTGAAACATGTCCCATGACCAGAGCAGTCAATGTTGTTTAATCCAGGACAGCCTAAACGAAAACGACACAATTACAACTCAATATGTTTTATGCATGATATGTTATGTGTTCAATGTTGGTTTTATTTGAGAAGAAAGAGCGAATAATAAAAGACTTAAGTGGGTTTGACTTTGGAGTAAATGTCGCAGTTATATCATGCAGGTATTAGAGGAAAGTAAGCTAACGTTAATATAGTTAAGCCAAAGTCAAGCATGGTTAGATTATGTTGACATTAAAAGTACTACAACCAGCCTAAAATGTGGACATCGAAGCACCTAGCTTAAGTTCAACAACCACTTGATTCTGATTTACCTTTACCTCACTGCTAACTTACCAGGTACATCACAAAGATCCCCTCTCCATCCTTCAAATCCACAAATACACTTGTTATCCACACATGTAGCGTTGACACGTCCTGAACACAACTGGTCACAATTAAAACCTGTATAACATGAATCACATATACACACATCCGGGTTTTCTTCTGTTGCGGAGCCACGCTGACAGCGAATCTCACAGGCTCGACCTATCCATCCTTGTTCACAGTCGACGCATATTGGACCAGCGGTATCATCAATCACACATCGGCCTTTTCCGTTGCAGTCTGGGTCGCCAGGACAGTCTGAGTTTTGACATCCGACACCTGGTTTGGAATAAAGAAGATTTGGGTCAATTTCAATTTTAACAACCTCAATTTAAATAAAACCCTAATCCTAATCCTGGTGACGGCATTTTTCAAATAGTAGTATGGAGTTGCAAAGGTTCAAGCAATCATGTTACCTTAAAAAGCAGGGCAAACTAGGAAACACTGTCGCAAAAACAAAATTTCAGCAAAGAATTTCGACGTTTCTTTCACAGCAATCTTTCACAGTTTAGTTTACCCTTGAAAACATGGTTGCGGGAACAAAATTTACTTCCCATGAGGCAAAAATGTTTCCCAACAAATTCAAAAACATACAGTGTTTCTCCAGTGTGATTTTTGTTATGATGTGATTCTGGTTTACACCCCTTCAGAAAACATGAAAGAAACGTTTCCTATAGCCTGAGACAGACGAATAACGAAAAATATTCGTCTGAGAACATTCGTCACTAATCTTGCCCGGTCTAATTATCATAATTTATCATAAATATTTGCATAATTACGTATCTGAGAAAAACAAAATGGCGTTTGCTATGAGCGACACTGTATCGAAGTATCGAACGACCATGTGATCTTACTTGATCTTCCATGAGGGCTTTCAGTGGAGAAATAACCACTACTATGCTGGTTCCCGTGCTTCTTCGAAAGAGAATATCGGCCATTACGGGTGCAGCTTGAAATATGAGCGATTTCCCATACGATGTAGAGAGATTAATGAAAACATCTCGCTTCGAAAACGATTGAGCAAGGGCCTCTTCCTGTTCTTTATACAAAGAAGGTACTTGAAAAACATTTAATACCTTATTCCGCCATCTTTTATTTTTTCCGACATGTCTAATGAACCAATAAAAACGCATAATACATGCAATTTTAGTGTGACCAATGACAATCTGTTATCTGAATCTCGACTAACGCTCTGACGTCACCAGGCAAGATTAGTGACGAATGTTCTCAGACGAATATTTTTCGTTATTCGTCTGTCTCAGGCTACGTTTCCTTGTTTGCCCTGCTATGCAATGAAGCTCAACAACACCGACAATCGTATGATGAATTGTAACCAATATAACTACCAGTCTACCACTGGGTATAATGTGTCATTCACCTGTCCATCCAGAATCACATAAGCAAGTCTGTGTGTCTGCGAAACATGTTCCATGTCCCGAGCAATCCTTATCAACACCAGGACATCCTCTTCTTTCACAAAACTCCCCTCGCCATCCCTTAAATCCACAATCACACTCGTCCTGGACACACACACTGCTCCTGTTAGAGCAGAGTGTTGAACAATCAAGACCATTGTAGCAAGATTCACATTCACAGATATAGTTATCAGTGGGGTTGCCATGATTACAGCGATGTTGACAAGCCTCGCCCATCCAACCTTCTGAACAATTGCATGTACCTTGAGTATTCAAACTGTTTTCTGAAACAAAATAAGGTACAATGTTTTTATACAGAAATTGCTCTGTTAGAAATGATCAGTCTCTGTCTGTGAATAGGGTTATCTTACTACTCACATTTGTCCGTATTTCAAAATCGTTAACTGAAAGATGACTAACGATAACAAAGCAATTTGGAAATCGATTACATTTTAGAAAGTATCATACTGCTAACTAAAAAAAGATGAAACAGCAATTTTGAACAGCCATCGTACAGACAATCTTGCTTACAGCTGACAACTGGCTGATAACTGACTAAATATCTTACTGTAACTGATAGCTGACAAACAAAGAAAGGGCAATTTCGAACTGACATCTTACAAATATCTAAATATTGACAGCTGACAATAAGCTTGGGACATCCTACGAGCCTTGCCCTCGACTACAATTTAAATCAACCAACCTGGTGGAGGTACACAGGTTCCATGATCGTTACAATCCGGAGTTCCAGGGCAGTCAGTCCAGCTGCATGACGGTCCAAGCCATCCTGGGTCACATGAACATTGTTTGGTTGCTAAGTTACATGTACCATGCCCACTGCAATCCTCTGGCCATCCAGGACATCCCGGTTCATCACAGAATACTCCTTTGTATCCAAGACTTGCATTACATACACACTGCGCATGGTCACAACGACCATTTCCAGAACATAACACGTCACATCCGATGCCATGGTAACATGCATTACATATACATCCTGAAGCATTTCCATAGTTCATTCCGTGGATACAAGGTACGTCACAAGCCTCTCCGGCCCAGTCTTTATCACAGTTACACCGACGTGGGATTGAGGCTGCATTACAACTACCATGACCTGAACAAGGTGGGTTACCCGCACAATTTGCTGTTCCACAGTCGGGCCCAGTCCACAACGGATCACACTCGCACTCTCCGGTATTGGTGTTACACAGACCATTGCCATTACAGTTCCCATCAATCCCTGGACATCCATCAAGTTCACAGTTGATCCCCTGCCATCCTACTTCATTATTTGAATGGCACACACATTTTCCATTGACACAAGACCCTCGACCTGAACATTCTAGCTGACAGCCATCACCTGTGTAACACTGGTCACACTCGCAGATGTCGTCCACAGGACGCCCATGTAAGCATGGATCATTGCATGCTGGTCCCATCCATCCAAATGAGCAGTCGGTGCACTCTGGTGTTTCACGATCAGTACTGTTGCAGAATCCACGACCGAAGCAGTTTGGAGTTCCAGGGCAGTCTGGCACGTGACATCCAATGCCTGTCCAACCTGCAGAAACAACCAATACTACTGAAACATATTCTCGATCAGCAATCGAGCTAGGGAGTAAAGCTCGAAATGGCTTCCTATTAAACCAAGGGGTCATGTTTAAAGGATTTATAAAAAGAAAAACCTGGGTAATTTTTCACGTCCTTAACCTTGCACTTCACAGCGTGATGGACACCTCTGTGATGAACAATATATAACTGAAATCTACACCACAATACATATTAGGACAGTAAAATGCAATTTTCTTCATATTTAGATATCACGTTGCTTTAAAGTTCGCTTGACATTTAGTCGTGACTGTCGCACCATATCAAAGTGGTTGATGTAATAGAGTGTTGATATATCTCTGCAATCAGAAAGGACTGATTTACAGTGGACATAACACAAGAAAGATAAACACTATTTTATATCGTCGAAGCAGGCTTGGGGTCACGAGATGTGGTCTTTTTATTACGACAGCGTTTTACTATCAGCTCCGAGTCCTATATGAAAATGCCAAAGAAGACTTCGTATATTACTAACCTGGATCACATATACATGTTTTGTCAGCGCTATTACAGCTACCATGTCCACTACAATCCTCTCCTATCCCCGGACATCCTGGTACTTCACACAGAGACCCTCGCCATCCACTGAGTTCATCACAAACACAAGATCCATTTTGACATTTTCCATGACTTGAACATTCTTGAGTACAGCCAAGACCTTGAAGGGAACATTGCAAGGTGAAGTACGGACTGATAAAGACGAAAAGTGAAGGAGATTGCAGTTTGGTGCACGGTTAAAGCATTAATGAAGGTGACGAACACGTTGTTTTAGTCCTTCCACCCTATCCCAAACTCGACCTACAACCGGCATTAGCTTGTCTCTTTCACTTTGGACCTTCCGTATGGCACACCAAATAGCAATGCAACAACAGTTACATAAACATAAATGTATGTTTAATGCCGATTACCTGAATGTTACATGCCCAAATTTATGGTACTCAAAAGTTCTTACCAACATAACAAGTATCACACTCGCATATGCCGCTGTCCATTGGCACTTGTTTTCCATGTATGCACGGGTATCCACAATCAACCCCCATCCATCCCAGAGTGCAGTTCGTACATCGTGGTGGGTTGAACGTCGCGTTACAGAAACCTGCAAGTTCAACAAAGAATTAAAAATATGTCATTTAATTAAAGTGCGTGCCAATACTTTGCTTGGTTTTAAGCTTATAATATATTGCTTGTTTGTTTGTATTGCTAGTATTAGCTGTAATTACTTTTTGTGTTGTTTAGTTTGCAGTGATTGTGCTTTTGAAGTTTGTTGGTGTAATGTCTGTCTTCCTCGTAGGAGGAATCGAGTACGGTCTATGGTGTAGACTATACCTAGGGTTTAGAAGCTTACATTGAAAGAAACAACTTATCCACAATCAACTAAATATTTAAACTTGTGGGCTTAACGTCGCGGTGTATATATATAGAAAACCTGGGGTAATATTGAGAGAAGCATTTTTTCTCTTCACATGACGTGAAAACAAGTAAAATATATTCATCCCTAACATCTTACCTTTGTTCAGACAGTCAGGATTTCCAGGACAATCAGGGATCTCGCACCCATCTCCAGTCCACCCGCCTTCACATGTACACTCATGTAGTGCGCTGTTACACTCTCCGTGGCCACTGCAATCCTCATCAATCCCTGGACATCCTGGATTATCACATAATATACCTCGCCATCCTATATCGCACTTGCATGACCCTTGTTCAACCTTGCCATGGCCCGAACATTCACTGTCACAACCTAGGCCAGCCCAGCCTGGATCACAGACACAGTTACGGCTATCCATAGGTTGTTGAACACCGTGGATGCATGGATCATTGCAAGCAGGTCCCATCCAACCCGCTGTGCAGTTCTGACAAATTGGCGGACTCACAGAACTGTTACAGTAACCACGATTGAAACAGTTTGGAGCACCAGGACAATCTGGTATTTCGCAACCTAACGAAGAAATTTATTCTCTAAATATTCAATTCTCTCCATAGTAATATTAAATTGTTTCAAATCTATTTCATTCAATATATAAAATAGTTAACTTTTGAATTAATTACGTTACTGAAATGAACTTAGAACCGCATTGTATGCCATCAATAAAATAGCATTAACATTACTGAAGAAGAAATAATTACAGGTAGCTTTTGTTCGGCCGTTATCAAAATTTCTTGGAGAAAAGGGAACAAACAAACAAACAAACAAACAAACAAACAAACAAAAATAAATAAGATGACAAACCTTCCCCTGACCAGCCACTGTAACAAGTACACTTGTGGATAGCTCCATTACAGCTCCCATGACCCGAACAATCTTCATTAATCCCTGGACATCCCAAGATATCACATAAAACTCCTCTCCATCCTACATCGCACTGACATGTACCGTTATGTACCATACCATGCTCCGAACACTCGCTGTTGCATCCTACGCCACTATAGCCATGGAAACACACACAGGTACCGCTGTCCATTGGTATCTGCAGACCAAATGTGCAGGGGTCATTACAGGCAGGTCCCATAAAGCCTCGAGTGCAGTTTTGACATCGAGGAACATCTAGTGAAGAATTACAAAAACCACGACCAAAGCAGTTAGGTGCCCCAGGGCAGTCTGGGATATCACATGCCTTACCTGTCCATCCTTCATAACAAGAGCACTGATGACGTGCTGCATTGCACTCTCCGTGACCACTGCAATCCTTCTCTATCCCTGGACATCCTGGTATTTCACATACGTCACCACGCCATCCAACATCCGGGTCGCAGAAACATGTTGTATTTGATTGGCAGATTCCCCTTCCCAGACATAAACTCGTACAACTCTTTCCTCCGTAACATGGATCACATTGACATATACCGCTGTTCATTGGAGATTGGACTCCATGTGTACATGGGTCATCACACGCAGCACCCATCCACCCTCGCGAGCAGTTCACGCATTTAGCACCCTCGGGATGAGGGACACACACGCCACGCGAGTTACAGTTAGGTTCACCAGGACAATCAAGTTGACTACAATCAATACCTTGCCATCCTGGGTTACAATAACACTTCTGTAATGCACTGTTACATAAACCATTTCCTGAACACACAGGTGTACCTGGACATCCTCCACGTTGACAATGTGTCCCTTGCCAATACCCCTCACACATACATGTTTCATTAAGACACTGTCCGTGTTCACTACACTCACTTTCACAAAACGTCCCTGAATAACAGCTATCACATTTACACAAATCATTCTCACACGTTCCTTTACCTGAGCACAAGTACTTACATTTTCTCCCACTATAGCAGGAATCACAAACACATTGACCTAAGTTGTCACAAACACCATTATCACTGCAGTCACGTTGGGGATCACAGAGATGTTCACATCGATACCCTACATATCCACTGTTACACCTACACCCTCCTGATTCTGTACACTGCCCATGACCTAAACATGTGACACTTGGATCACAGTGGTAGGAACAGCTCACACCGTGATAATTTTGATTACACGTGCACTTTCTCTCGATGCTTGACCATAGCCCATGTCCATTGCATTCGTTACCAGATAAGCAGGTCTGTCCATCCTCACCAGGTAAAGCCCCATGTCCAAGCGTACTCCCCCCTTCAACAGCTGTTCTGCGTCCTAAATTCAGCAGTATTTCTCGGTTTATATACCTCGGAGATTGAGTTCGAATGTAGCCCCCTGCTCCACCGCCATGGTAATAATCACATGTATGTCTATTGTGTACGACACCACCACTACCACCTGTTACTTTCATTGATCCATGACCATCTATCGCTTCACCATCTATCCATACACTTCCTCCACTACCACCACCACCACTGCTACCACCATTAAGTCCATTGGACACCAACAGTCCCTCATGATCCACCAGACGGCTACTAAATAGACGAATGACACCACCACCTTTACCACCACCACTACCACCACTGCTACCAGAAAGTACTGGGTTACACACTTTACCATATTTTGAACCACCTACGAGAAAAAATATAAATCGCGTTGAAAAATAGCTGCTAATACTTTGATAAGGTACATATTTACTCATTTTTACTCTGTCTTGCACTAGAGGATTTAAACTGTCAATGAGGAACTCCTAGGAGTGGAAACAACAGGTAGTGTAGCGGAAAGTATTTTTATTCAACTTTGAAGTGGGCGTTAGCCTGAGTTCATCGGTAGTTTTAAGGTATTTATACACATGTTTGGGTATCTAAAGAGATATAGATAAGCTCGGTTTCTTCATGGCAGTCAATGTGAAGCCTGTCTTGGTATTAACAAAGAGGTATTAACAGGTATACCACAGCCACGCCGCGGTAGGTTACAGGCGTAGCCATTGTGATAATTGTGTGATAATCAATTAAAACTATAGGTATGTCTCTGGTAACCAGAGGTATTATTGAAATTATCTCAGGAAAACGAGGATTACCTGAGGCATAATGATTACCACCACATTGACAACTTGCCCCACGTCCTCCGTTCCCACCATGCCCTGCGCCACCCCCAGCACCACCACAACTTGAACCAGGGCCTTGACCACTGGCTGATGCCCGGCCAGAACTATAAAATCTTGCATCATGATCGACTTTGAGATATTTTGAAGAATTTCAACATTTCTTTCAACTGCATCACTTGTATATTCCACATTATATTCCCACCGTGTGTGTGTGTACTGTACGCTACATTCCAACATTCTATTCAGGTACAGAAGATATCAATTTTCCACCAGCCTGACAGTTATCTTTTAAAACCAATACTTCGGTAGTAGTCCACTTCCCGTGTATTTACTTGAACAACACAAATTGAAACAATATGAATGACCTGCGCTATGTAGCTGCGCAGTATATCAACTCTCTAACTCATACCTCTAATACCATGTGTTATTTCAAAACTGGGCAAACTGTGCAGCGCTGCAGCTAGTTGCTGGGGGCAGATAACCTCATCCCTTCACCGTGAATTTGATTTGTGCGCATGTGCGCGTACAATAATATCTTCGTCAGTATAGACACGTGTGCCAGAAATGACGTCAAGTATTCCTGTTCCATCACCAGAGAACTGGCGGACTTTTACTTCCGGTACGTGGTTAGAAATCTAAACAATATAGTAAAACATTAGAATTGTTTTTTTCGCAGTGTGGTTGAAATTTGAATGTGGCATTCATAGCTGCAAATGAAATCAAAATCAAACACAGTAACAAAACTTCTACGGTTCAACGCATAGATATAGGAGACCTAGATTGCTGACTCGACTCAAGATCACTGACCAAAACTGAAAATCCAATATGGCGGCTCAACCGGGCAAGAGTGTATAGAAACTATATTATTAGGAAACTGATTTCGGGTTTAGTGTACTTGTTAAACCAAATTTGTGGCTTTCAAAGCTAAATATGTGTACTTCCTCGAATCCTCGTTAGAAGCAGTAATACTCTGTAATCATGTGTAGCGCATAAAATCGCAAAATTTAACGAGGGAAATCTGTCCTTTAAAAAGTAAGTTTTCCACCTCGGATCGTACAGAAAACATCCTACAATCTAAAATAAATGGGTTTTGTATTGTTACATATTTATTAGACTGCAAATTTTCTCTTGTACAGTATATAACAAGGTGTGCTAGATTGAATAAACTACATCAAAGCAAATAAAGTCATTTGATTTTTGGTGTATTAAGGTGGTCTTGGACACTGCAATTTGAAAAAAATCTAATTTTCAAAACAGTCATTTTATACATTATTAACCCTTGCTATTTCGTTTCCTGGTGTTATTTTTTAATTTTCTAAGCGGAAAATGCGTAAATATTAGAAAATAGCTGCTTTTCTGTAATTCGCAAAACGTTATTCCAAACTTTAAACTCGATTTTCCCGTGACAGGTTAAACTGTACTCGGGACGCTCTACAGCATTCAATATTTGTCCTAATGACATGAAATTTTCAGGATATGATCAGTGCAACTGACTCTATAATGCAAACCTCTAAAATTGTATATATCAAAAATAAATATTTTGAAAATTCTGATTTTAAATTTGGATTTTGGCTCAGTCACAGTTAAATATTTTTTTACTACCAATGTTGCTATTTTTTAAATATTTTTTGAGGTTCACAGTTTGGATACATATGTTGACCTCACTTTTAACCTATTTTTTTCTTCTAAATGACTTTATTTTTCTTTCAATCATGTCCCAAGCAAGTGCTATTTATCGCTCCTTTGTCATTTCTTGGTTACCATGGTAACAGCACATGTAGAAGTGTGTGTTTTGGTATCAGTAATGGATATTCTATCATATCCAACCAAAATCTCTTTCAAAATAGTGATATTAAAAATTTTGATTTCTAGTGTCTAAGACCACCTTAATGTCCACAGTTTGGATTCAATTGCTGCAGTTGTTTCATTATCATTTTGCCTTGGTCGCCTTTCAGAAGAGTGCCTACAATTTGACTCGAACTAAACATTGCAAGCTATCTCAACATAATCTGTTCTTCAATTCACTCTAACTGGAACAAATATAATGTTTGCCCTTGCTGGACCTCAAGGACAAGGGTCAACAGCACCAGGGTGTCCCGGAATAGCAAATTAGAATATGGCAGACTTTCAATGGCTTTATCTTGTGCTTGGGCTGACAAGAATCAGGAAAAACAAGAAACTACAAAATTCCTCTGATAAACGGTGTTCTTTACACTTGAGTTTCACAATGATGTGCATGACATGTATAAATGAGACCTGTACTGTCATAATATAACAACAGTTCTCAATTTTATATTAAAGTAATATACAAGCTTTCCTTTTCTTTTATCTCTATGAAAGTGCATGCAAAACTAGAATTACTCTTTTTAGACACTACAATTGTCCTAGACATTCACAGCTTATCAAAACAGTGGGAATTTGATATGAAGCAAGCAAACTGATTCACACCTGGATTCCAAAACACCACGTGAAGGGCTCCAAGAACATGGATAAGATATGGGCCCTATAGCCTGCGTGGCAGGCGTTCTATTGTGCTATGGGCCCTAAGGCTAGGGTGCTCTCACAATATATAAAAGTTGGTCATTTTAAGTGCCATCTACTTAATTTTTCCTAGCACCCTTCTGAGAGCCAAGCCGAATCATTATTATGCGAAGCGAATCATTATTATGCCACTGTGTTTTTATTTGTGTGTATAGTATAAAATAATAAAATGCTTTCATTTTATATTTACAATTGTGAATTTCAGTTTTCCACTTCAAGCCCAAAGGGAAGTGCATGATATATTTGCCAATTAACCGATGTGGCAGTGGGCTACTGTATAGTAAGTAAATCAACCTGCATGGGCTGATCACTCCATCACCATTTCACAATTTAGTCCATATAAGCTTGAAATCCTGGGTCCTCTGCAGCAGCACTCGTGTGAAAGTCATAACCGTCTATATACGACCATGTAAATCAAGCAAAAAATATATTTATATTTAAAAATATTTTTCCATCCTTTTCGAAATGTTTACTCCAAGAAAGTTACACATGAAAAAGACCATCCAAGAGGCCAAAGCTGACTTCAGTTTTCGACAGCAAATGACTCGAGCCGACCAAGTGACCATTTCACAAAATATTGAGCGATCGATATTTTTACTATTAATTCAACAAAAAACTGTCGAAATTGCATCCAAAATCTTCGCATAAACGAGTTCTTCCAAATAAAACACGATCGAACAGCATTCGAAGTGGTGGAACGACGTAAAATGCGAAAACTATCATTTCCCTGTAGACTGTATAGGTTTTTTGCCCGCTTGAGCCGCCATCTTGGATCACTCATGCTGGCGAGCGCCAGCGTCAGCAATCTAGGTCTCCTATATCTATGGTTCAACCTGTTCACTTTGGGCCAAATACAAAATAATCCCTTGTAAACAAGTGCATGTTTGTATACGGTTTCGAATTCGTTGGTAGGAAACATGATTTTGTGTCTAATCACGTGATGGTAATAAAACACAGTTACTCTATTGATATAATGATGCCACATTGTAAACCTTCATTGGCCACCCCCAGCAATTAATATTTCGAGAATAGAAATATACATTCTGTCAACATACCTGTTGCAAAGATACAAATGCTTTCATTGTAAGTTCTATCTCATCAAATACATTATAATATCCACCAGGTTCATCCAAGAACACCTTCAGTCCTGCAGTTTCCTCTCTATTCCTTCCATCTATTCTTAAGATCCTCTGTGCTGAAACCCCATTGCTGATTTGAATGTAAGTCGTACCAGGTCCCCCAGAAGGTGACCCAGCACCACCAAACGCGGCAATCGTACCTCGGAAATCAAATGGTTGAGAGAGATAAAGACCAATACGACCACCAGATCCACCTCCTCTGTTTGAAGACCCTGCATGGACCAAATGAGATTAGTACATTGCCTACTACAGCGAATTTCAAGTCGATCCTCAATAATATTTACAACAATTATGTTTTTGTTTGAAGAGGTTATCTTGTAAATAAGCGTTTTTAAACTTGATTTGAACATGGTTCAAGGTCATGCAAAATGTAATTTGTGTTCTTAATTAATTGTGGATTATCTTATTCTCTGTGGATTATCTGTTTTCTGTTTGATTGAGAAAACACGGAAGAAACGAAAGTCTACCATGTTGAAAGGTTATTCTTAATAATCGAAGCACCGATTTATTTCTCAACATTTCATGAAACAATAAAACCAAGAAATTTCTCATTTATAACTGTCAAGAAATTATTACCTCCGTGACTTGCAAGTAATCCATAACCAATCAGAAGCGACGTTGTAATGGTTAAACTACCTCCACTCCCGGCACCAGATCCTGTAGCACCATTAACCCTCAATGTTCCATCTACCTTTACATATCCACCAGCTGTTAAATTTATCCATGAACCACCAGCACTACCACCACCTCCACTGCCTGGATAACGCGGTATATATAGAGATCCATGGTGTTTGCCAGTGCCAGCGTTTCCACCAAGGGATGCATAACTTCCGCCTTGAGATCCAGACCCGGCACCAGGTCCCTGAGCTGCAGAATACCCACCACCGCCTCCGTCCAGTCTCCCGCCACTTTCAATCACAACGCGGTCCAGAGTGAAGAACATTTCACGCGTGTTGACTTTGAACACTCCACCTTTTGAAATTGAAAACAAATCATATTGAGTACTCCAGTATGTAATTGCTAAATAATAGTTAAAAGTAAATTATGGTTTGGAAGGTCGACAAAAGGTTTGTCTATTTTTATGTTGATGTTTTTGTAAAGGTTATGTGCTTGCTCTGCAAATTATGCAACCAATAGCAACTTTAGGCTTCAATCGCTCAACTGAAATCTCTAAATATATATGTACCAATCTAAGAAAGGAGATTTGTGCACCCCAATGTTCTTTTTCAACATCAGTCGAGGCTCATTTTAAAATTTTATATTAATCAGGTCATTGGTGGTCCTAACCAATTCTCGTTTATGCTGACCTAAAATAACCTAAACTCGTTTATGTTCCCTCGTAATCTACAATCGTGGACATAACTTGTTAATACAATTCTAAGGTGTCTCTGTCAGAGTGTAAATTGTACTATTATTCCTGTATCTTACCTAAAAAATCTCCCTTCCCCCGAGACTATGTTGTCATTTTGCGTTTAATGTGTGAGGAAAATAATAGCAATATTGGATGGGGGAGAAGCGGGCGAGAGCCTATTAACTATTTTGTCCATGATTGTAGCTAGAGTCTCAATGCTTACCTTTTTTGATGACGACATCTGATGCTATGATTTCAGTACGATACGGTGTCATGGCAACAGTAAGAACACCAGCATTCGCCACAACCAGTTCAGGAATGAAAAGTTGACCTGGTGTGAACGGATCAAATGGTCGATCATTATACCATTGCGCGTGCTCAGGAAGTTTAGCAGTATGAGCCGTTCCACTGATCAGAATATTTCCATTTCTTTCTATTACCAGTCTCTCCACCCCAGTCATGCGGCCACGTAGAGTGGTAGTCTCACCCCGGAGTATTACTTCAGTTGGGAATACAATCTCTGCAAAATCACTGACGTAGAATCCACACGGGACATCTAGGTATGTATGAGTACTTTCAACGATAAATACAAACAATCTTTGACGTGACGTCATTTTTATTATGCCAGTCTTGTCCCCAGTAACTTCATGCGCGACTACTGTGACATTCCGTGCTCCTATTGGATGATACAAAACCACGTGAGACTTTCCTTCCACTTGCATTTCATCAAATTCGTAAAACAACGTATTATTTTCCATAACAACGGCCGGTGAGCCTGAATCCCTTCCTTCATTATCGATCTTTAGCTTTGAATGTTGAGGTTTAAAGTCTGTAAAGTTTCCATCAGGGTTGTATTTAATTTCACGATATTGTGGACCACGATTGCTTTCATATTTATACACAGTACCCGCACCTCCAACAAGAGTCTTCGAGTCCGCTTGTCCTCCAACAGCCCTGTAGGTCCCGCCATATTTGTTCTTGAAGTCCACATGTATTCCAATTCGTCCTCCAGATCCACTTCCACCCCCAGAGATCCCTCCACCGCCATTGACATTAATCTCCCCATGTCCACTCATGTTTAAGACCTCAATAAGAACACTACCCCCGCTCCCTCCTCCTGACTGTGATTTTCCGCTCTTGCCTTGAGCTGTGATCAAGCCATCCAGGTGTAAGTGATCTTGTGCTTGCCACCGGAGACTGCCACCACCTTGAAGAAAAAGAAATTGAATGAATTATTCAACAGATCACTTTTTTCTTCTGTTAATCTGGTCTGGGTTTCTATGCGTTTGCTAGATGGCAATGAAAACTACTAATTTACAACGGAACACATCACGATGTTCAACTTTACGCGATGGTTCGTGTCCACTCCAGCAAGCACGGGAAGTTTCTATTCCTATATCATCGTATTTAAAACCACATGGTAATTGATGCACCTTGTGTTCTCTGCCAAATTTGGAGAGAACTCCTCTTTTCTGATATTCTTTATAACTTTAATAAGACATAAATCAGGAATATTTAAGTACTAAAGTACTAACCTTGTCCACCTGCTCCATATCGTCCATCGCCTCCACCACTTCCTAGCATCAGAGGTTTGAACACTGAATCATACGACTGACCCTGATTACCACCATTTGTACCGCCACGTCCACCATGACCTGCACCTGTCCCATAATATCCATGTCGGTAGCCTTTTCCAATTCCAGTGCCAGACCCCCAGCCTCTTCCATCCAACACTAACTCTCCTTTAGTTTCCAGGTCCCCAACGGAGGTATACAAGACGCCATGATTCATACGCACTTTTCCTTCATATTTGATCTCAAATAGACTTGACGTCACTTGAATGATGACGTCATGCTGACGTAACAGATCAAGTATACCACCTTTCTTGACAACAATATTGGCAAATGACGTATTTCCTGGCTCTGTGACATCAATATAAGTACGGTTCTCAAGTACAGCGGTTTGTGCTGTCGATGAAATTCGAACGTAGCCAGAACCTTCAACAAAGAAATGACGAACGCCTGTCATAAGGCCGTGAATTTCTGTCCGAACACCATGCACGTGAAATTCGTATGGAAGAACCAGTTCTCCAAACTGGTCAATCCGGTAACTGCATGGTGCTTCTGTACGATTGTTCTTTGATTCAATATATTCCACATATATCTTTTGATGTTGTCGTATGTGGAACTGTCCCGTACCATCGCCGATAAATCTAAAGAAGCAGGATACGAAATTAGGTACCAGGTATTCAGGTAACACACTTTCTATTATAGATAGTGAGCAATGTCGTTTCTATGAACTTTGTTTTTATTCATTACATAACTTAAGCCATTTTGAAAGACTTAAGAAAGTGTGTTATTTCTTAAGATTGTACGTGAGTGTTCTATCATTAATCATTGAATATATAACATCTGTCATTAACAATCTACCATTAGTAACCTATTTATATCTATTATTAATAATCTATCATCTATGATTAATAACCTACCATCTACGATTAATAATCTATCATTTATTATTAATAATCTATCATGTATGATTAATAACTATCATCTACGACTAATAATCTATCATCTATTTTTAATAATCTATATCTATCATTAATAATCTATATCTATCATTCATAATCTATCATCTATCATTAATAATCTATCATCTGTCATTAATATTCTATCATTAATAATTTATCATCTATCCTCCTGAAAAAGATAAGAAAACTTCTAACGTCTCCAGCGAAAACGTCAGGAGATTTACTCAGACTAATTACCCTGACTCCTAACTCTCGTGAAAGATATTTACTGCGGTTGTTTTATCATAACCTACAATATAGCAAAGATAATATTCTTTACCTGTGAACCACTACAGTTATATTAGTAACGTTATCGGGATGATAAACGAGCAATCTTGAATAGCCAGTCAACTCCATTTCATCAAACTCGTACTGTGAAGTAAATTCTTCCATCAACACAGTTGCTCCTGGGACATTATAACCAGCGTTATCAATATGAACATATGTATGATCCACAGCTAGGTATGTCGTATTCCTAATCTTGCTGTACTTCAGTTCACGGTATTGTAAAGGTCTCAAATTCTCCTCTTTATAAATAGTTCCAGCTGGTGCGCCATGTTTATTCCCCTGTCCACCATGATCAGAAAACTTGCCGCCATAGGTGTATCTCCAGCGACAATGTATCCCTACTCTTCCTCCAGCACCCCCACCACCTTCGCCTTTACCTCGACCTCCTAAAACGGATACTTCACCATGACCTGTTATATTAGTTGACTCAATGAGAATACTTCCACCGCTACCACCACCTGCATTAAGACCATTTCCATCTTCACCATTGGCTGTAAGAAGGCCGTTAAGTTCCAGATATTTGCTGATCTTCCAGATAAGGTATCCTCCTCCTGAACCCCCAGTTCCTTGACCATTACCACCCCCACTTCCCAAATGTATGGGTGTATACACTGAGCCGTACGCCGTCCCACCATTACGTCCACCAGTGCCACCATATCCAGCTCCACTGCCAATTCCCACGTCACTCAAACCTGCCCCTGGTCCTTCCTCTGCGGGGAAACCAACCCCATCAATATTTATTACTCCTTGGCTATCGAGCCAGCCAAAAGACGTGAATATCTCACCATGATTAATATACATCTTACCTTCGTATTTGACGGTAAGTTCGTCGCAATTCAGGCGGAGAAAGTCCGTAACCCGTCGGAACTCTACATCACCGTTCCGTTTTACAACCACGTCGGCAAAAGATAAATTTCCTGGCTCGGATAAAAACACATACGTTGAATTCTCAACTAAAGCAGTTTGGGTGGTAGAAGTGAAGTCAATTTCAGCGCCACTAGAGACATACAGACGATGTACTCCAGTTATTCGTCCTTCGATAACTATGCGAGTGCCATGAACATGAAATTCGGAAGGAAGAATAATTTCTCCACCATTATCGATCCTATAGCTACAAGGTGCTTCAGTCTTGTTACTCACAGACTCAACTACTTCAACAAAGATTCTTTGTCGGTCTCGGATATGAAACTGTCCAGTTTTGTCACCAATAAATCTATGAACAGTCACGTTAACTATGGAGTTATTAGGATGATACACTAGCAATCTGCTATAGCCTGTCAACTCCATTTCATCAAATTCATACACAGTAATATCTTCCTCCATAATCATCGTTGCGCCTTTGACGTCATAGCCTTCATTGTCCACGTGCAAGTACATGTGATCAACAGCTAGTACGCTCGTGTTCGTCCTCTTTAAATACTTCAGGTGGCGGTACTGCAAAGGTCGAAAGTTTTCCTCGATATATATAGTTCCTGCAGGGGCACCGACATTGCTGTGCCCTCCGTGATCCGTCAATTTACCGCCATATTTATACCTCCATCTACAGTGTATCCCTACACGTCCTCCTGCTCCTGCCCCGCCGGATCCTTTGCCTTCCTCCTGCCACTGCAATCTCACCATGTCCTGACATATTGGTGGTCTTAATTACGATACTTCCACCACTACCACCACCAGCATCAACACCGCTACCATCTAAACCATTCGCAGATAATAAACCATTTATCTGTAAGAATTTCCCAACCTCCCACAACAGGCTACCCCCTCCGGCACCACCCACACCTTGACCACTCCCGCCACCACTACCTAGAACATGAGGTGTATAGACAGAATCATAAGGCAACCCTCCGCTATCACCAGCACCCTCACCGCCATGACCTGCCCCACCTCCAACACCATTCCTAGTCATACCTTGACCTGGTCCTTGCTCCTCTGGGAACCCAGTACCATCAAGCATCAATACACCCTCGCTTTCCACCCAAGCAAACGAACTCCGTATAGTACCATGATTTAATATCATCAAGCCTTCATACTTCACTCTAAATAACCCACTGTTAAGTATCAAGGTATTGTTAACTTTCTTGAATACAATTTTTGACCCACGTTTTACCAGAACAGAGCCAAATGAGAAATTGCCATTTTTATCAATTCTCAAATATTCTCCATTCTCAACTATTGCTGTCTGAGCTGTGGATGAAAACTCAATGATACCACCAAGAGCAATAATAAGATCGTGTACGCCCGTAATTCTACCGTCTATTTCCGAACGCGTACCGTAGATATGTACTTTGGACGGGAATACAATTTCAGCGCCCTGGTCAACTTTAAAGCTACATGGAGCTGTAGTTTCATTCGTCATTGACTCGACAACTTCCACATAAATCGTCTGATTTTCCCGCATATGAACTCTTCCAGTTCCGTCGCCAATGAAATGATGTACAACAACCGTAACGTTAGGAGAATTTAGCGGATGATCAATCTGTAAGTTAGCATAACGGGTTAAAAACATTTCATCAAACTCGTAATACTCATTACTGTACTCCACTAGACTTGTTGAGAATGTAGTTTTTCTATTCCAGTTGTCAACTTTAATAAACCTGTGTGTTGATACAGTTTCAGTCCTGTTTGTTTCTTTATTATATTTAATATCAGCATACTGGGGACCACGTGCGGTCTCCTCTACGTACACTGTCCCTGCTGCTCCATACACCCCTCCTGATCCACCATATGCTTCATATATCCCTGAGAACTTGTGTTTAAATCGAACATGGATTGCAACCCTACCCCCTGCTCCTCCCCCTCCTTGACCTGTTCCTGATCCTCCAATCACATTTACTGTTCCATATCCAGTAATATTTGTACATTCTATCAATAAACTCCCCCCACTTCCTCCCCCAGAGTCACTTCCTGTACCATCAACTCCTCTCAGTGATACGAGACCATCCAGTTCTAAAGTCTGTCCAATACGCCAGTGTAAAGACCCACCTCCCCGTCCTCCAATACCACGACCATTTCCACCCCCGCTTCCCAAATGAAGAGGTCTAAGTATCGATCCATACCACTCCCCAGTACGAGACACCTTTGATCCACCCTCGCCACCGTGACCTGCCCCAGTACCAATCTGCAATGATGTAATCCCTCTTCCAAGTCCAACTTCATTGTGGTACCCAGTTCCTTCCAAAAGCACTCGGCCAAGGCTCTCGACCCAGGCCCAAGATGAGTCAATCTCCCCGTGATTAATACGTACTTTTCCCTCGTATTTGACACGAAATATTCCTGCAGTCAAAACCAAGGTGTCATTTATCCGGGAGAAGGAAACCAGGGAACCACGCTGTACGACTAAAGTACCAAAGGTAATATTCCCCGGGGTTGTAATAAATGTAAATGTTCCATTCTCGCGTATAGCAGTTTGCGAACTTGACGCGAAGGTGACAGATGCATCCTGAGCGATGTAAAGTTGGTGAACACCAATAATAAAGCCATCAAAGGTACAACGTGTACCGAGCAGTGTAAGTGTTGAAGGGAACGTTATTTCTGAACCTGAATCAATTTTATAACTCACGGGTGCTATTGAGTAACCTTTCTTGGATTCAACTACTTCAACAAACATCTTTTGTGTAGGTCTCAAATGAACCAATCCTGTTTTATCGCCAGAAAATTTATGTGCTACCAACGTCGCGTTAATTCCATGGATCCATAAGATCACGTGATTCCGTATTTCTAGTTCATCTACTGCGTAATATTTCTCAACCTCTTTTTCAATTAAGGTGGCTATATGTTTATTTCTGTTTTGGTTATCAAGGATCAGTTTGGTGAATCCTTCGCCAAATACGGTATTATTATGTTCGTCAGTGGTGTAAGGACGATGTGAAAGTCCTTGATTTGTATCTGTGTAATAAATTGTTCCACATGCACCTGCAGGATTACCATGGCCGCCCAGAGCCAAATATGTACCTGGCAAAACATAAATATAAACCATGTCAAAATATAGCTATTATTCTGATATTCGTATGTCTATATATTTATGTTTAGAAAACGGCAAGCTTTGTATTTTATCAAAATCATTCAATCCCGTTCTCTGACTGTTACACTTTGTATGTGTAAATATTTTGTTTAACTAGCATTATGTTAACCCCTCCTCCCTCCTCCTCATCTCAATAAACGGAACAAAAGACCAAAATATTTGTACAATCTCTTGTTTGTAATGCTTGTTATTCCCAGCAGTGTAGGAATGCAAGAGTTTAGATAGATAAATAAAACTTATTAAACATCCTAGCTAGTTTTAAACGTAATTGGTTGCCACATCTTTTTTTCCTCTTTCTTTCAACAAGTAATGTTTCTCTTTTAACGTATATTTCTTGCCTGACATACGCAACACTCGTCCTGTTTCGTCTTTTATTTTAAGAAATTATCAACAGGCAAAGGATTTCAAATATCATGTGTTGTTCAAATTGCGTTTTATGCTTTAAAGAAAAAATATTCCTACCTGCATATTCTCTCAACCACGAGACATGGACAGCCAATCTTCCTCCAGCACCTCCACCGCCGCTCCCCCGGCCATCTCCCCCACTCACTTGAATACTTCCATGACCAGAGAACATCAAGGCTTTGATAAGAATGCTCCCACCACTACCACCACCAGTTCCGTCACTTGAAGCGTTTCCACCATTGTTGTCAATCACGCCGTCAAGATGAAGAAAATGACCAGTCTCGATCTATTGGCGAAAATATATGTCGAGTGAAAAACCTTTAACTTATGTCTAATGATTGTGGAGTTAGAACTAGGGTAAAATATATCACATGACGCTCCTTCGAGTGGCTCTGCATGATTTGTTTAGCAGACCAAAGGTTGTGGGTTTGATTTCACCGCAGTGAAGCAATTTTTCTCCAGTTTACTCTCCCTTAAACACCAAAGAAATCCTGTATGTTTTAATACAATACCACCAAACTGAAAGAAGGACTAAATAAAGCAAAGTTATTCCTTTATTCAAGATAGCAGCAAAGTCTCATGATTCGCGACGTATTTCGTAATTCTATTTCAATATGGCGCGAAAAAGTAGATTGACCATGCGACTACAACAGTATCAGGGTGAGTGTTGCAAAGTATTTTATTGAATTGGTTGGCGATATTTATTTTCTATTATACGTTCAGTAGTTCAATTAAGTCAAATTCAACATTCACATATTCTAGTATTACCAGTAGCATAGACAGTCAGACTTTGCAGCTTAGCGTACGCCCATTTGATTTAAGCGGGCCGAGACTACCAAATTTATAGTCGCAGTCCGTTTAAAATATTGGGTCCGCGCCCAACGAGCGTTTGTATTTACACGACGAAAATTAAGCGTGCCCTGCCCAATATTACGCGTCCCAATATTCAAGCTTACCGTACCAAAAATAGTTTTCGTGTAAAGCAAGCTATAGTCATATTCAGGATGTATAAAAAACTGTTAATCTAAGTTTATTTCAGTTCTTTTACGTTTATATTAAGCTCAGGAATAAATTAAGGAAATCTCCATCATTCTTGGAATTCTCCCTTTTCTTTTAACATATACAGACGTTTTATCAAATTTTCGCCGGTATTGTTTAACTTGATATTCTGAGTAACGTACGTTTCTTATCGTAAACTAAAGTTAACAAACAACAAACCAAAACTGAAAGTCGTTATAACACACCTTAATAACATTTCCACCAACACCGCCTTCAACACCTCCACCCTTACTCCCGGGATGTGTAGGTTCACTATAGGATCCATAGGGTTCACCACCTCCGTTATCATCATAACCACCCCCATATCCCCCATGACCACCACCAGATCCTGATCCTCGAGTATCGTTCCCAGCTCCCAGACCTGGATCTTCACTTCGCGCGGTCGTAGTAATCCTTCCCTCGCCTTCGATATCAATCGCTGTGGATTTAATGTAGAAATATTTTGCTGACATCAGCGTCTTTTGACGCATGGTAAAATACCCAATATCCAGTTCTCCACCCTCAGCAAACAACAACTTTGCATTATACTCTAAACTTAGCATTCCGAGATTAATGGCGACAGCTGAAGAGTTCTCACGATGTAATGCGACTGTAATCGAACCAGTTTTGCTGACGTGACAAACTTTGGAGGTGCTCAATGTGAATTTAGTCACTCCCCGAATTGTGCCACGTAGATCAATCGCCGGAGTCATACCTCCGCTAATACGGAGATCATTAACCGTGATCAAGTCCCCATCTTCTTTTATAAGGAAATTAACCTTGGGGTTGGATCTCTTGCTGGTTGCTTTTTGATATTCCATGTAGAAAGTTTGGTTGGACTGAACATGGATGAGAGGGGAGCCATCTCCGTACATCAAGCCAATATATACAGAGGGATTGAGAGTTTCATTTTGCGACGGTGTTATGATTTGAAATATGGCCTACAAAAAATAAAATGAATGCTATTTAAATCTTTGCTATCCAAGAAGTTTTACTAATCACCGAGGTATGATACGGCAAAAAGCTGAGCATAAACTTCAGTTCGGGTTGAATAACATTTATAAACTTAAACATCAACTACAAGCAAAGTAACTTCATATATAGCTATCGTCTATATACGGAAAAGGTTACTTTTCTATTTTACTTTATCTTTTTAAGAACTAGAGTCGACCAAAGATTAGAAGACTTTCCTCGTTTCATCTCAGTTAAAGAGTGAAAAAAAAGAATTAACGGTGCAAATCAGACAAAGAAATAACGCTCAAATTCATGAGCAAAACCCAAAGGAAATCAGCACTGGATAAATGTCCACTAATATATCACGTTGAAAGAGGGAAAAAGAAAGGAAGGGAGGAATTCAAGAAAGACAGTAAACCTCATTAGCACTTAAGCAAATACAAAGAAAGTAAGTCTTGCTTCGTCATATTGGTAAATAGTGAACCCATTATTGGAAGAAGTATATCTATAGACTTTCTGAGTCTCTTCAGTCTCTCGATAATTTACAGGAAATGCTTCCACGTTCATTTGTAGTCCCTGAAAATGAAAGATCTCTTCCAGCCTTGGAGCTTCATTTCTAACAGCCATTTCGGCGTTTCAACACTATGAACTACGTATACTTCTCATATATGATATTATATTATTACTTACCTGGTTAAGAATCATAACTTCATCAAAATGATAATCTGTTAGAACACCATCTACTCGTTTATGATAATCTTCCCGAGGATTTCTTTCATTTAACACAAATTCCTTTACTGGCATGGCGTTGTTATTATCAATATACAATCTACTGTGAATGTATATGTGTCTAGTTTCCTCTACATAAACTGTCCCGGGTCCTCCCTGCCGGGAACCATCGCCTGCTCCACCAAACACGGAATATGTACCCCGGAACTCATCTTCTTTTCTCATATGCACGGCAATTCGTCCTCCGGCACCACTGCCCCCTAATGCTGAACCATAAGCGTTACCCAGACCTCCACGCGCAGTTATTTCGCCATGTCCTTTGAAGTAGTTGGTTGTGATCGAAACACTGCCTCCACTTCCTCCTCCACTGCCTAGGAAAAGAGAGGGAAAACATATTTAACCAACGAAAACTGACAAACAGACAGACATGCAAACTGACAAAATAAACAGAAGGAGAACAAAAAGAGAGAGCCATGCACACAAACACACACAAATGAAGAAAGACATCAAAAGATGGAAAGAAGCAAAAAGGACATTTTCATTCTTAGATAAAAAGATTGAAACCCAGGTTTATTGTAGCATACTTGTAATAGGCATGGTAACAGAAATGAGAAAATGACCTTTGTCACTATGTGACTAAAATGAAATAAAGATCATTCATAACACTGCTTATGTGTACGCGACGTTTATGGACGTCTGCTCCACTTTTGGCTTTTTGGTAGAACAATGATAATGTGGTAGCTATTAAGACGGAAATCTTGTTTTAAAAATGAATGAAAGAGCCCAGCAAATTACTTTTAAACCACACATATTATATATAAGAAGATTTTATTAGCTAACGTTTCGTTGTTTACAGTACAACATCTTCAGAGCATTTAAACAAATTCCACTCATGTAACCATGAACAATTTCCAGCATCCTCAACGAGAGAATGCAATGTTTTCAGGCATGTAAAACTCACAGAGCCCCAACTGCGCGCATCATTTGCATCGACATTAACGACGCCATCTAAATGAAACGAATGTCCAACAATGATTCTCATTTTCCGCCACCACGAGCACCAAGTTTACCGCTAGGTCCCACTCCTCCGCGACTGCCATCACTAACAGGTTTATATAAGGACCCGGATGTTGTTTCCAGCTTCCGGTTATTTCTACTTCCGCCAAGAGTTGCATGACTAGCCCCAGATCCTCCGTCACTCGCGTTCACTCCAGCACCCAGGGTATAGAAAGTGAATCCCCGACCTTTCGAATAGATTTCAGCACCAATTTCCAAGAAAAATTCTGTCGCTTCAATTTTAAAGAATTCGGCGTTGAATCTTGAGTCGTATTTCATGTCCTGCGAGCAAAATAGAAGAGAAATATTCGATTAGCTTCATCTGGGGTAATACTAGCCAAATACAACTTTAAAATAACCAAACATATTAACCAAAAAGAAGTCAATGGTCCTTTTCACCTATTCTTCCATATTAATATATTTCGTAATGTGATTTCCATATTTTGTTTACAGTTTGTTTTGACTAAATGTATTTGATTATCACGTGACCGCTTTTGTATACACTATTAAAGCACATATTTCTAACGTCCCAGACCCAGTCTTTGCGGAACAATTTTGCAGCTCTTGCAAGCATAACACTTAGAAGTCATGACTCTACTTTTCTGATTCAGTAAATATTTTACAATTCACATTAATAAATATGGTCTAATATAACGTCAGACTCATTGAAGTATGTTTCTGCAAGATTTAACCATACTTGCTACATGTTTCAACGCGTTTCCACCTTCTTAATAAATAATCAGAACAGAATATGTGAGGGCATTTAGGGTAAAAAAGGTAACAAGCATTTCAGTGCTTACCAGTAATCCAACAGTGAAATGCATTCCATGAGGTGAAGTATAATCCACTTGTGACTTACTGCTAAACTCCAAAGTTGAGAAATGAAATGTTCCTTCCGTTTCTGAAGATACAAATTTATCATTCTCAATAGTTCGTGTATGAGCCTCGACACCAATCACTGCTCGTCTACCATAGGCTAGATGTAAATGCATAACATTAATAAGCCTTCCCCGCCAATCAAATGCAACATCTCCTTGTCCTATCATGTGAACTACTGTTGACATTATAGCTGATGACTTTACATCCAACTTAAAGTTTGCCTGTGCGCGGGTTATAGTGCGCCTCGCGTCTTTCACTTCAGCGGTCAACAGCTGATTGTCATGCACATGAATAAGGCCAGTACCATCGCCGAGAATTTTATGTATCGTTAAATTTAATTGTTTTCCATTGTTAACCATGTGTAGTGAAGCTTTGCTTGTCAGGAGAACCTCATCAAACTCGTATGAATCTCGGGTTTCCTTTAACGTGACGTAATGAGTGAAGGGTCTATTTTTGTTGTCTAACACCAAACGGTCATGTGGAACCTGGTTACGAAATTCCCGGATGTAAACAGTCCCGGGCCCTCCAGATGATCGACTGACGTCATTTCCGGCATCCCCAGCGCTACCGCCAATTGCTAGAAACTGACCAAAAAAACGACTCTGGGTTTTCACGTATACTGCTAGCCTTCCACCTGATCCTCCTCCTGTCTTTTGACCTTGTCCGTTCCCCCCGGAAACATCAAGGATTCCATTACCAGTGAACACAATTGTACCAAGCAAAATACTACCACCGCTCCCCCCGCCGGAGGGGGAGGGATCACCATTCTGACCTCGTGCACTCAATGTTCCATCCAAATGTAAGGCATCTCCAATTGTTATGAACAACAACCCTCCGGCAATTCCACCCGGGCTTTTGTCCCCGCATCCGTCTGTACCAAATTCCTTAGGTAGATACAAACTGCCGTACGGTTTTAAAGATACATTAGGATCACTGCCAGTTCCGCCATCGCTGGCATACGCACCACCAGCACCATGGCAACCAGGTGATGACGAATGTGATTTCAGTATGTTTGGTCTGTCAGACCCAGCTGCTGTCATTAACCCTCCAGTCTCAACATTCAACGTTGTGATGTCTAGAAAATATGGAAAATAATCCTCTATAATTAAGCTTTGCAATGGTAATGTAAAACGAATAGAAAATAATTTATGCAACGAAAGTCTATTGATGTTTTTAACTAAGCACTATTTTGCAACAGATGACGGTCAACCGCCGCTTTATATCAGTGATATAAATGTGAGAAAATAGTGCTGATTCTTTCATACGTAGTAGGCCCATAGATAAAATAGAGGGATGAAGTTTAATTTACGTCCTCCTATCAACGTTAACATTTTAGGATTTGACCACCTTCTGCAGACATGTAACGATTATTTTAACTCACCAAATGTCTAGAAGAAACATATACAACTAAATCACAACCACATACTTACTCATATCAAATTGATCAGCAAACACTTTCGCTCCAAACTTCACGTCCATTTTTCCCGCCAAACCTCTCATCCCATGTGACGTCATGAACGACAGCTCTGCACGATCATGAACTTCTAATGTCGCTAGAACAAATGTCCCGGATGCACTAGGTACCAGACTTCCATTATTATATCTGACAGTCTGAGCTTCGGGCATAAATAACATCTTTCGTTCCCTCGTCAAATACAAATGTTGAACACCAATGATACGACCGTTTACACTCAGCGCATGACCGTTAGGACTTGCAGGACTGTGACTGGTCACAAAGAGCGATGTATCAAGAATTGCTGTACCTTGTGTATCAATATTTAAATTCACAGGTGGCCGAGAAACTTCGCCATGACCGGTTGAACCACGGAGATAGAACGTATGATTGTTTCCAACATAGATATATCCAGTTCCGTCGCCTGTAAGTTTATAAACTTTTAAACTTCTCCTTTCACCATCTTGTTTAAGTCTAACGGCTGTCTTTCTCTCGATGATAACTTCATTAAACATAAACTCAGTGACATTTCTTTCCTCAAGTGTAACAAAAACGAGATTATTTCCTTGTCTTCCACCAAATCTCAGTTGAGTATAGAAACGTTTGTTTCTCAAATACCGTAGAAATATTGTTCCGGGGCCGCCATACTTACTTTGTGTCCCATGTCCACCTGACGCTTCATATAACCCCCTGTATAAGATTGCTTTCTCAGAGTATACTGCAATTCTACCCCCTGCCCCACTACCAGAAAGACTACCTCCAGATGCCCCACCACGCACATCCACTACTCCATAGCCTCGATATGAGTGTGTGGTCACATGGATACTTCCTCCACTTCCTCCTCCTGCGTTACCTCCGGTCATTGCACTTCCGCCGGACACAGTTATAATTCCATCCACTATGAAACGAGATCCAATTCTGAGAACTAGGCTTCCACCCCCTTGTCCGCCTTTATCACCACTAGTACTTGCACCCCCCGGTTTACCGCGTTCAGTGGGGTTATACAGAGATCCATGGTACGGGCCACCTTGTTTAGTAGTACCTTTCCCTCCCTCGCTACCATGGCCGGCACCAGTTCCTATTGGTAGGTCAGACAGCACGGATTTTGATCCAATTACATCATTATCACCAGAACAGTCAATTCGACCACCAATTTCCACGTGAAGAGACGACACAGTAAACGCAAGAGAAAATGAGACGAGGGATGCATTATACTTGATGTCAATATTATCCGCCATTATCTTTATCACATCAACATCGTCTATCACCAAGATACTACTACTATGCAGAATAAGTGAACCAAACTCTAATACACTCTCTGATCCCGTAAAATCTCTTCTATTCTTACCTATCCCAAGTATAGAACTTTCGTAGAACCTCACGACTCGGTCACGTGCTAGTTCCATATTGCGCATGCCCAGAATTGTACCACGTGATTCAATAGAAAATCTCCGCTGACCAACAATAATAACGCTATGTGGAACTACAACCAAACCTCCCTCCTCTACTTTGAAACTGGCGGGAACACGTGCGGGGGTTCTCTCACTGATAATCACAGTTTGATTTCGTTGTACATATATAAAACCACTTCTATCACCAGAAAGTAGTCCTATACTTAGCCTTTGATGGACGTTTGATTGTTTCAATAACTGCAACGCTGCACCACCACGTAAAATAATTTCATCAAAATCATATTCAAGCTGATTTTCTTTCAGAGTAACAAATATGTGCTGGTTTGAAAAACGGTTATCCAATATGAGTCGGATGTAAGTGCGTCTATTTTTTACTTCACTGATAAACATAGTTCCTGGTCCTGCATTTGACTGCGTAGATCCACAGTCTAGACTGGCGCTACGGATGCTCCCACGATATCTGTATCTAGATGTCAAGATAATCGATACACGTCCTCCACTACCACAACTACCACTATCATCTCCACGACCACCATCAGCAATGATTTCCCCCTTACCCACGAGATTGTCAACCTTAAGGTATATACTTCCTCCACTGCCCCCACCTGCATTTGAACCACGTTGTCCATCACCACCGTTCACAGTTATCTTACCATCAAGTTGTAGTAATGTTGCTTTAATAATGATAACCCCGCCTCCTTTTCCTCCAGTTCCGGGAGATGACCCTCCTCCACCTTCACTCCCGGGATCTTGAGGTTTGAATAGACTTCCATACGACTTATCATCTTGAGTTTTACCTCCAGGGCTTGCATGACTCCCCCCAGACCCCACGTTAGGACTTGATGATCCAGCTCCAGGCCCACCAGTAGACACACCATCAGCTGATATGATTGTTCCTCGCTCCAGGATCAAACTTGCTGCAGCTATTTCCAAATCCTTCACACGGATTATCACGCCGTTCTTGACGATCATATCAGCTGTCTGTATTCGCAAATTTTCAGGCGCAGTAAATGTGGAGCCACTTTTTAGAGTCAAACTTCCAAATAACTGAGTGCCAGGTGAAGATAGAAAAACAGAACCAAATGCTTTACGATATGCACCAGTCTGTGACTTCTCTGAAAATGTGACACGACTTCCTGTCTCCAGGGTAAAATGTCGCACGTTCATCAGCCGTCCATTGACAGTAAGTTCCACGCGATCCACAAACAACTTTGATGCAGTAACAAACAGACCTGCCTCCTGAATAACGAGGTTCGTTCGAAGTGTAAAAGAAGTCTCTTCGGATTCGCTGGTTTCTGAAAACATAACTTGATTTGCCTGAATCACGATCTCAGCCCGAGTATCAGCCGAGAGTTTTGCTACAGATATTTCCATTTTTGGGTTACTTATTTTGTTCTTGTTGAAGAAAGACACGCTCACTGGACCTTGTATCTTTAGTTCGTCTAAAGACACATCATTATCAACGTTGTTTGTTAACACCGTCGTAGGTTTTGTATCAGATGTCCTTGCATGGTTGTTCACAATTACAATCCTTGTTGGTATACGATCTTTATTATCCTCAATGTATACAGTTCCTGATGCTCCAATGTACTTCCCTGTCCCACCATGTACTTCAAAGTCTCCTTGAAACAACATTTCAGTGTTGAGATGAACAGCAACACGACCACCACTGCCACCACCACCTGCTACATCACCGTTACCGCCTCTCGTTCCTATAAGTCCCACACCTTCTAGACTTCTAGACCAGATGTAGATACTACCACCACTTCCGCCTCCACAGCCGGACTCCTTGCAATCTCCACCACTGACCAAAATTGAGCCATCAATAACAAGTTCTTCGCTGGTTAAAATATTCAAATAACCTCCGCCTTTGCCACCTTGGGATAGAAAGTATCCTCCACCTCCACTTCCAAAGGTGTTAGGAGCGACCATATCACCATACCATTTTCCTCCAGAACTACTTGCACCACCTCCTATACCAGCATGTCCAGCACCTCGACCATAGCCATCTTTGTACACCCCTTTACCATCACCACGACCCCCAGGATGTCCTCTCTCAGCAAGATCTATCTTGGCACCAGAATGAACCAGTATACTTACAGCTTGAATACTCAACCAACGTCCTTTTAACACCGAACCATAACGTAACTCTAATGTTGCAAAAACCAAGGGAACTTCTGTCATGTCTGATTTCTCAAATGACACAATCGCATTGCTTTTTAAAAGCAGGGACGCAAACTTGTATTCGCCTCGTTTTGATATAAATGTATAGTTTCCATCAACATAAAGCGCTGTTCTGGCTGAAGATGAGAGAACTGTCCGGCGTCCTTCACCAATGATCATGTCTAATACACCAGTAATTGTTCCTGAAAATTGATTATCTGGTCCAAGGAAAGTAACTGAAGAAGGGAGTCGGAGTTCTCCATATTCTGCAACGTGGAAACTACACGCGGGGCTGGTTGCACGTGAGTTTGTATCGATCTCCACGATAAGGCCGTTACGTATATTCACAGTACTGAGCGGACTGGTAACTAGCTTTTCAATGACCATGTGATGGTCAGGTGTCAGTTCAATGCTTCCCATTAAATGAAGTATATCAAAGTAATAGCTGCTGACAGTTTCGTTGAGGACAACAGGAACTGGTTCTGTAAGACTGATGTCTTTGTTATCCAAGATTAATGTTTTCATTGTTAATCCGTTCTTCTTTTGAAGCAACCATATAGTTCCAGGGGAGCCCGAGGGCAATTTCACACCCACCCCTCCTCTAGCGTCAAACGCTCCATTAAAAATATCAATTCCTTGTGAGTTTATGTAAATCCGCCCTCCTCCTCCACCCCCTCCTTCGGTTCCAGATTTACCCCCGCGTGCATGTACTGAACCTCGCCCACTGAAGATATTTCCTATAGTTATGTGAATACTACCCCCGCTACCTCCCCCCGCATTTCCAACACCACTACCACCATCAGTGGTGATCACGCCATCAAGATGTAGAGTATTTACCTCTAGAACAATAACCCCACCGCCCTGACCTCCATTATTCCCAGTAGCAGCACCCCCGCCACTCCCTGGCTGAATTGAACCAAACATTGAACCATATATAGGACAGAAAACTCCAGTAAACCCACCGCCACATCCACCGTAACTACCTCCGTTCCATAACGAGACCCCGGATAGACCCCCTACACCTGGCCCCGACCTATGCCCCAGGCCATCAGATATAACCCGACCTCCCATGTGTATATTCAACACAGGTGTCTTGAGAACCACATTGGGACTTTCAAGGATACCGTTGTATTCAATGTTAATCGACACAGCACGGACCTCGACGCTTGATTTCCCACCATGGTTAAAAACAATATGGCCGCCACTTAAGACATGAAGTTCACGAAACGTGAGAATGCCTTTTTGTGAAGATTTGGTTCCGATGACTCCTTCAGGAGCAACTGAAACTAACGCATTTCGTCCAATGATTAATTCCTGGCCACCTTGTACTCTACCAAACACATCAAAACTTGGTTTCAATGTCGTTTCTTTAACAAACACTCGAGGAGCTAGAATCAGGTCAGCGCCAACTTCAACGCTTACAGCACAACGTAGCACAAACGGTTGACTACCTGCCACACTACTAGATCCCAAGGATAACTTCTGATTCTTCAGCACACGAAGCTGACCAGTGAAATCACCTTCTAAATCTAAAACATTAATACTGGTTTTATTTGAATTAGGATTCACCACTTCAACTCTCCCTTCTTGAGTAATTCTCAGTTTTTGCAAAGTATATTCAGCCTGTGTTCCATGCATAATACTGGTGATGCCAGTACTTGATCGTCCAGCATTGTTCACAATCGTCGTTTCATAAGGTATACCTACCAAATATTCTCTAATAAACACAGTTCCAGCGGCTCCACATGTAGTTCTACATCCCCCAAAACTACTCACTATCCCTGAGTAACCTTTCTTATCCTCTACATACAAAGCAATTCTACCCCCAGATCCTCCACTTATTCCGTTTGCTCTAAAAACTCCTGTTCCTTTGAGCAATTTAGCTTTTATCATCACACTTCCTCCACTACCACCACCATCCTTTTGTGACCCTAAACCATCAGCATGTACCTCACCATCCACATGTAACACCTCCGCGACATTTATAACCAGTCTTCCTCCGCCGCGATGAGAAGCTCCACTGGAATCTTGACTCCCACTTCCAAACTCGGTCGGTTCAAACACAGAACCATAAACAGAATCTTTCCTAGCACCCGCGCCTTGTCCCCCGTGACTTCCCCCCACTCCTGCCCGGCCGTCATACCCTCGACCTTGTTCATACCCTCCACCCGTTACTCCCACCGATGCAAAGTTATGTATTTCCAACATGTTTGAAGTGATGTTAAAAGACTTCAAATCAGATTTTGAGAGTAACACAGAATGCGCTTTAAATATTAATTGCTTGCAAATAAAGATGAAATCTCGAGCAGCCAACTCTATTTTTGCATACGGTCCTACGTGAATTTCATCTATAATGACTTTAGATAACCCAGATATAGAGGCTACAGAATACGGTCTCAAAATCAAGGATTTTGTCTTTAATTCACCGCCAGTCCATTTGAAATTCGTCCTCTTCGCTACAGTCAACCGGGAAGTCTTAATGACACCTTGAAGATTGACAGTGCTGGTGATCATAACTGGTACTTGAATGTCCAGAACACCACTTACGTCTAGCTCACATGCAATTTTTCCATGTGAAGGTAGTTTTATGATAGTTAATGTATATCCCGTAGGTGTAACAATCTTTCCACTGCCATCAGTCTCCAATAACTTAACTGTCAATTGAGGAACTGAAACCTGGAATACAGAAGATTGAGCAATATAGAGGGAATCAATTTCGACCAATGTTGTGTTTAATGGTAGAAAAGCAGCTTTGGTTCCCTGTCCCTTGATGATAAGCCTTCCTTTAACACTGTTCTTATCATGGATATAGATTGTCCCAGATGTACCTCGATACACACCATTACCACCATATGCCTCGTGTTGTCCTTGGAAGTTATCAAGAGAAGAGTTCACGTGGAGTGCAATTCGACCTCCTCCCCCTCCGCCCGAGTTTCCGCCTGAACTTCCTCCACCATTTGCTTTGAATACTCCCGTACCTTTTAAATCATGAGCAAATACAAGGAGACTACCCCCACTACCCCCTCCCCCAGTATTAGTACTTTTCTCACTAACATCTGCCACTCCATCATGAATAAACTCACCCGCAACACGAATCATGATTTGACCCCCACCCCATTGGGACCCACCCCCACTTGCACCATAGCTTTCAGGTAAAATGACATCACCATGTACATCACTTGGGTTACCTCTGCCACCAACCCCACCGTATGATCCACCTATACCAGATGACAACCCACTCGACCATTGTCCGGAAAGAGCTCGGAGATTCCCGTCGGCATATATTTGAAGATATTCGACATTTAGACTATTCTTAATTACCCGTCCTGGATCAGCTTCGAAACTCATTGTAGCCTCGCTGAAGATTTCTAAACGTCTATAACTGTAGTTCCCTGGTTTAAAAACACAACTTTGACCTGGTAGCAGACGGAAGTCGGTATAATCACAAGTTATATTGTAGTTCTCGCGGTATTTTGTGACATTTACTAGCCTATATATCCCATCATTGTCTGAAATATTCATCACAACTTGATAGGGGATTGGGGCGGAGACTGAACTCCATTTTCCTTCGCCACAAGGGTTATAATTTATGTCATCTGAAGTATAGTGTACCACACCGTAAGGACACAGATTACTTGTCAGCGCAGGCCCTCTTCTTTGCTCGATTTTTTTACCATACGTCGTAACACCATGAGGGACGCGATACAAAGCTCCGTAATCTAACTTCAATAGATCGATATTTAATTTAACTTGAATTGAATCTGAGCTTTCAACAATGCCACCTCGTTGTACGTATAATGTATCAAACTGAAACACCCCTGGAGTCGCTCTGTAGCTTGTACTTCCAGGATATAGGGCGCTAAATTTACTGTTATTTGCAATAGTGATAGTTTTTACACCAGTCAAGCTTCCACCAACATGTAGGTTTATACCATCAGTCAATAATATATTCTCTGGAAGGAGAACAAATCCATTATTCTGGATATCAATACTACTTTGTAGCTTGATCGGTGTTGTATTTTCAAAATTCGTAATAGAAAGATAAACATTTTGTTCGTTTCCAACCCGTAACGTACCACTTCCATCACCACTTAGTTTAGTAGATATTTGCAATGTCATGGATTGATCTACACCACAAGAAATCATCGTCAGTTTCCCACCACGTCGGAGCTCGATTTCACTGATATGGTAGTCTATAGCTTTTGGTTGACAAACTAGAGCCGAAAACCCAGCTGCATTTTGGTCGTTGTTGTCCAGCACAAGTTTTCCATTTGAGTTCTCTTGCTGTAAGTAGATCATTCCGGAAGCCCCCGGTGTCTTACCAGCCCCACCAGCGATTTGAAAGTCGAAAAATAGCGAGCTTTGTTTGTAATACATAGCAAGCATTCCTCCACTTCCCCCTCCAGCATCGTGACCTCCAATCCCCCCGGAAACTGAGATGACGCCATCACCTTGAAGAATGTTTGTCGTGATCCAAATGCTACCTCCAGCAGAACCACCTGCTGTACTACCCACGGCGTTTGTTCCTCTGAAAAATAGTAAATTAGCTTAAATGTCTTTGGGCCTTGGCATTGTTTACTTTAAAGGATTAGTGTCACACCAGGAATTCGCGGGCTCAAACTCCTGCTGGCGGCCATTTTTCGGGCCGACTAGATGAGAAGATCTGGAAAAGTTTTATAATCCGTCATATATTGAACCCATCCTTTGATAATCTTTGCTCCTTTTATCGGATTTTTATCGGAAATGTACCAAACAGGGTATTTTTATCGTTATTTGTTGCATTTGGGTAAGATGTAAACAATAACAAAAGCTCGCAATGCATGACCCTGACACTAATCCTTTAACTATGTATATTCACGTTGAAGTTTTGACAAACAAACAGCAGAATATAGAGTTGTTCCAGACCTACAACTAACAAGGTAATTCCACAAATTCTATGACAGGTTGTATTCACACTGCTTGTTACCAACTTGGTGACAAATGTCATCGACTTGTTGACAAGTTGCTACAAGGTTGTTGACAGTGGTGTAACTTAACTTTTTTGACCACTTGCGATCAGGGCAAATTGGACATGAGAAATGGTTGCCCTGAATATAATTCACTTGCATTAGATCTGCTTTGGTTCACATAATAACACAATTTGAAGCAAATGCATGATTGCAGTAAGCATGATATGTTGATGGATAACTACAATTTGCATTATATAACACACATCTACATCATTCTTTTATTTTCCTCAAGAACTGAAGTGGAATTTAAGTCGAGACACAATGTCCGTCGAAACGTGTTCATGTATTTACATTTTTCAAATTATCTAGCAGAATGAATAGTTAACTGGTCTATATTTTCCTCATTTAATACTGTATTTGAGGATAATAACTTAGAGATGGCCATGAGCTTTTTCTGGCAAAGCTGAAACAGAGAGCAACTTGCCCGATCGGGCAACCAAGAAGAAGGTTTTACTTGCCCGCAATGATTTTCACTCGCCCCGGGCAAGCGGGCAAGCGTTAAGTTACACCACTGTGTTGATTCAACAGACTTGTTACAAGTTGTTCTAGCAACCTGCTAGCCACGTGCGAGAGACAAACCTTGAAAGAAGCTTGATAAAATATCAACATTAGTTTAGAACATATTTAAAAGCTTATTACAATCCTGGTGCAGATGCAACTGCTCGAAAAGAAGTGAAATTTACATATTTACAGAATTATATGTATGTTGAATTTCCACTTCTTAAACGTCAACTATTTCTGCATCAAATCTGTTTCTGGACTTGTTTGAAAATTAAAAGGACTAAAGAGAAAATCATTGCAGAAAACTTAAAACAAACCTTGCAGAAATTTCTCCATTAATTTCCAAACGATCTTTCACAACTGCGCGAATCGTTCCACCTCCAGGTGCGCTCGGTCTGGACTGGTAGCGAGGGGGACCACCGCCTTCGCCAGGGAGTGCAGGCTCCATGACGTAATCATATGGCTTACCAAATGACCGCTGACCTCCATAACCAGCATGTGAGCCTCCTGATGACTGTTGTTTTGCTCCTTAATAAAATAAAGATTATTTTTTCTTGCAAACCTTTTTAAAAAACTTCACTATAAAATTATACAAATGAATGCTTTCACAAATCTTCATAACGCATAGTTAGTATATGACCAACAAAAAACAACCGCTACTTAGACACAACAAATTTTTGTACGTACTCACGTCAGGTCCGGAGAACTGTTGCAAATGTGAGGCCTGATAAAATCTATTTTATAATTTACTGGCAAATCCAAATAATAAAATGACCCTGTAGTTTAACAGTCACAGCTGTACACATATTATATACAGAACCTTGCTACTATCTCTACACGTTCAATAGTACAAGACATTCTTACTAACTCTACATATATGACAAGAACTTGTTAATAACTCTACATCAATATTAGCTGACCTCCATAATTCTTATCCACCACTCCTTGTATAAATCCCTGACCATCCACTGTGATCCTTGCAGTCTTCTCCACTTCCATGACATCACTTCGTATAGTCAACATTCTTGCTTGTATCAAACCTTCAGCCTTCACTTCAAGTCTGGTAGTTTCCAGGACATTCCCATGTTCGGCATTCGTAAATATGATCTTTCCTGCAGCCTTTACGGTCACTCGTTCAAACACAAAGTGCCGAGCTACATACGGACCACTTCTAACTGATCCGCTGTTCACGCCAAAATTGATCGTCGTCTCAGATACAGTAAACTCCTTGAGCCCGTTCAAACGTCCCTCGCAATTAAACGCGGTCTTCTTTACTTCAATCCTTGGTGGCAGCCCCAGCGTACCGTCTTTATAGACGCGGATATTAACAGGGAATATAACACCAGTTTCACGCACATTAACAGTCTGCCTTTGACCAATATGTAAGTAGCTTGTCACGTCATTGCTTACGTCACTATTTATGACATCACTCAGTTTGCCAATTACCATTTCTTGATCGTGTGTACTAGATTCAAGGACTAAATGTGAGCCTCCATTTAGGGTGATTTCATCAAAATCATAGTGGGTATCATTAGAAAGTGAGGGTAGCCATGTTCGAGCATTATCTTTGCGTGGGTTGGCAAAGTTGACAAGTACAGTTCGAGGATTCTGGTTTTTGTTTGAAACCCAAAGATATTTCAAATCTAGTTGATAGTTTTCTTGATATACAGTCCCAGCAGCCCCTGCTTCGTACAATGAACTCCCGCCATATGCAGCAAACTGACCGGTAAATGAACTGAAGTGATAATACACTGCGATTCTTCCACCACTGCCTCCTCCTCCATAACTATTACCAGGCCCTCCGGATGCATCAATCAGACCCTCACCCTCGAAGGTTGTAGTATTGATATATATACTACCCCCACTACCTCCACCATGATTTGTTCCTTCCTCAAACACACCGCCTTTACTCTCGATATTGCCGTCTACTTGTAACTCACGAGTAGTAATCTTTATAACTCCTCCCCCTGGGGATTTCCCCCCGCCTCCAACACTTCCAAATGATGTCGGGTAAAACACACTGCCGTAAAATGCCCCGATATCTACGTCATGGCGCCCGCGACCACCAGTACCACCATGGCCAGCGCCAGATGAACCACGTGGGTTGTATTCTCCAGCACCTGGCCCCATGCCACTAACTATACTCTAAAATAAAAGCAACAAGGTTATAGTTGATGAAATGCATAAAATGTGATTTCGAAAGGATTACATACAGTACGTCTCTCAAACACCCCGACTATCATCAGTTCTCATCAACTCTACGTAGGAGTTTATACACTAGCAGTGAAACGCGAAATCATTATTCCAATAATTTCACAAAATTTGAAAATTTCTACTGTATATATTAAATCAGAAGACATTGACAGTATTTCTACATCGTACCCCACCTCATACATAGTTGCATATATTTTTAGTATTCATGGTTTTTCCACCTATTCTTCAATATTGATATATTCTGTAATGTGTTTTTCTAATTCTGTTTATATTTTGTTTTGACTAAATCCATCTAATTGGTATATTTTTTATCACGTGATCGCTTTTGTATTCACCCTATATAAAGCACAAGTGTTCTCCCGACTAACTTCTAAACAAATGGCCTTCAAATTTCCAAACAAATGGCCTTCAAACTTCCAAACAAATGGCCTTCAAACTTCTAAACAAATGGCCTTCAAACTTCCAAACAAATGGCCTTCACACTTCCAAACAAATGGCCTTCAAACCTCCAAACAAATGGCCTTCAAACTTCCAAACAAATGGCCTTCAAACTTCCAAACAAATGGCGTTCAAACTTCTAAACAAATGGCCTTCAAACTTCCAAACAAATGGCCTTCCAAACAAATGGCCTTCAAACCTCCAAACAAATGCTTCAAACTTCCAAACAAATGGCCTTCAAACTTCCAAACAAATGGCTGAACTTCCAAACCAGACAAATGGCCTTCAACTTCCAAACAAATGACCTTCAAGCTTCCAGACACAGGTTCAAACTTCCAAACAAATGGCCTTCAAACTTCCAAACAAATGGCCTCACTTCCAAACAAATGGCTTTCAAACTTCCAAACAAATGGCCTTCAAACTTCCAAACAAATGGCCTTCAAACTTCCAAACAAATGGTGGGCTTCCAAACAAATGGCCTTCAAACTTCCAAACAAATGGCCTTCAAACTTCCAAACAAATGGCCTTCAAACTTCCAAACAAATGGCCTTCAAACTTCCAAACAAATGGCCTTCAAACTTCCAAACAAATGGCCCTCAAACTTCCAAACAAATGGCCTTCAAACTTCCAAACAAATGGCCTTCAAACTTCCAAACAAATGGCCTTCAAACGTCCAAACAAATGGCCTTCAAACTTCCAAACAAATGGCCTTCAAACTTCCAAACAAATGGCCTTCAAACTTCCAAACAAATGGCCTTCCCTCAAAATGTCGAAGTTGTTGTTATCTTTTCAGGTAGTTTGATTCTACAATCTTTCAAGATTATTCCTTACCCGATAAAGCCCGATATACTTCTACTACAAGTTCGGAACAAGTTCGGAAGAAGTTCGGAAGGTATGTAACCTAGACGACTAGTTAAAATGTTATACAATGCAGTAACACATATTTCAAAACTACACCACAAATCATTTTAAAGTTGGAAAAGTAACGTTTCTTCTCACAATCATTACCTTTGTTTCGTAATTAGCTTCCAAGACTCCGGATTGGTCAATTCTGACGAGATTTGCTGTCAGGTCCAGTTTAGTGACCTGGACCTTGCCACCACTGTTGACAATAAGTTGATTACATGACACAGACAAACCACCAGCATCACTTTTCACTTCAAATATACCCCCACCTTGAACTTTGATGACATCAAATGTTGTGTGACGTGATATCTTTCCTTCAGGGTCGATCATTTGTCTAGTATCAGAAAAATAATGGTGTTCATATATGGTATGGTACTGTATGATATGGTTTGGTAGAATGTGGTTCGGTATGGTATTTTATTGAAACTCCACTTACCAAGGGTAACACATAATAGTTTCACAGCTAATAAACTTATGGTCCTTTCCGTATCATATATTATGATATTCTATTGTATTGTATTGTATGGCATGGTATATGGTACGGAAACCTAAAACTAAAGATATTTCTATTTACCTTAAAATAACTTTTCCACCATTCGCTACAGTAAGATTTCTGGCTCCATTTAATCGTCCTGCAACAATAATCTTTATTCCATCAACCACAAAACTCTCTGACAACGTCAGTTCCCCTCGCTGGTAAACATTAATACCCCACGGTAAGTCAGTCGATTTACTCTCTCTTTCTTCTCCCGTAATAACCAGCCTCTGATTACCAAGTATATGTAGTAGTCCAGTCTTATCTCCTGTGATGGTACCAATGTCCCACTCTAGGTTACCTTGTGTGGAATTCCTCAAAGATGCTAACTGACCCAGACCACGTATATCAAGATGACTCAAAATTACTCGATGTGAACCAACAGAGGGTGTCAACCATGTCCTACCTCCATCGCGTTGAATGTCTGTAATGGTATCACTAGAGGGTTTACCAATATTTTGGTTGTCAACAATTAACTTCCTAAACGCAACATCCTTGCTTGCTAGGTACACAGTGCCAGAACCTCCTGGGGATAAATTACTCCCCCCACCATAGGCCTCGAGTTTACCAGTAAAAGTGTTGTTTTTAAATATGGTTGCTATGCGACCACCACCGCCTCCACCACCATAGCCAAGACCACTTCCACCATTCGCCTGTATGGTACCTCTCCCAGTGAAAATCTTACTCAGGATCCAGATACTACCACCACTACTTGCACCAATACCAGCACGAGGACTGTCGCCACCTATGGCAATGATGGTCCCATCAACTGTGCTTATTTCTTCGGCATACAGTTTAACAACACCACCACCTGGAGCACCATGGGTACCACCTGTACTACCATACATAGTTGGATTCTGGAAATCACCATAAGCAGCACCAGGACGGTCGAATTCTATTGTACCATAACCACCGCTTCCACCATGACCAGCTCCTCCGTTACCTTATTAACATAGATATTTAAAAATGTTGTTAAAATATAGTATTAGAATATTCAGTTCATCTCCGTTAAGTGGTAGCCCACATTAAGTTTTATATGCTGTGCACACTAACTCATCTTTATAACCCATCCTGTAAAACATTAAATGGGGTGAATGAGCATCTCAAGCCTTATGTTTTGACTTGATAGAATAATTTAACTCTGAAGTATTGCCTCAAATTGTTAGGACTTCAATCCAGTCCAGTTCACACTTTCACATTTTAAATATCACTTCAAAAAGTGGACATGAACTATACCTTTTCCAGTCCCTAAGGTAAACCCAGATGATTTTGTTACAATACTGCCTGCGACTTCTACCGTGATATTTCGCGCGTGTGCATCAATATTCTGACCGCTGACCACACCTCCAGGAAACACATGAAATTTATCTGAGATATTCAACTTCAGAGACTGGGTAAGAGACTCGGGGTTGTAGAAATCAAGCTGAGCATTTGGCATGACTGTGAGTGAACCAAATCTGAAACTGTTGTCATTTAATCCATACGAACTGGCCTGGAAGTAGAAAGATTACAAGAAAACATGTAAGAAGAAATATTATAATACTTAGAGCAACAATTAGACGGGGTCAATATAACAATAATAATATTAACAACATAAATTCAAATACAATCGCGATCCTACTCCTAATTCTAACAATTCGATTTACAGTACTTTGAAATCGTTCAATACCACAATGCGCTGCTATTTCAATATGGCGTCGCAATACAGCTCTACGAACCTCTTTTCAGGTGGAAAGATTGAAGTTTTACCTATACTTTAGGCTAGGATGTCTTTGTCCAACACTTCTCTTTACCTTATTTCCAAGTGATACAGTGACACCTGTGCCAATACGAAAGTCATTAATATAGCCAAGTTTTCCTTCAATAAACAACCGTGAGTACAAGAACTTGTTAAGATGGACGACTTGAGGAAGAGATAGATATCCTCTCTTGTACACGCGGAACCAGGATGGAAACTTGGCAGGAGCTGACTTTATAATGACTCTATCACCTGCCTGGACATGCAGCATACCCGTGTTATCACCGGAGAATATATTTATAGATACATCTCCAGTTACACTTAACACAAACGACGCATGTGCACCACCAAGCAACCGCAGTTCATCGTACTTCAAGTCATCAGATGATTGCACTAGTACCCAGGCTTTTCCGCTATTTTCATACTGATTGCTGCTGACCAGGTAACTATCCACAGGCACAAGTCCACCATTGTTTATCTCCAAAGTACGGAATGTTTTATTTCCTGTTCCAGTTTTGCGATAAATCGTTCCCGGTCCCCCTGGCTCAACACTGCTGGCTCCTCCCTGAACAGATATTCTCCCGCTGAATTCAGTTTCATTGCAATGAACACTGAGTCGTCCACCGCTACCACCTCCTCCGTTGTTCACAGCTTTCCCGCCATTACAAAGCAGTTGACCTTTTCCTATAAACCTGCCAGCCAATAGATGAACACTTCCGCCACTTCCGCCACCACTCCCGGCTTGACCGTCACTTCCGCTGACGTCAATGGTACCATCAATGTCGATGAGTTGAGCTTGAAGAGATACGACACCACCGCCCGCTCCTCCAGGCTGCAAGTGAAAATGAATCATTACAGATATTAAGATTGAACTGCCGAGCCTACATAATTTATATGAATTGAAAATATGATTTATCTCTTCCGCTAATGCATACCCAAACGTTTTGCTACTTTTTTAAACGGAAAGAGGGGCTGTTAGACGTTAAAACGTCAACCTCAAATGCCAAACATTAAAATTTATACGTTAAGCGAGGTTTACAGAATGAGCTAACGTTAGTCCTAAACAAAATATAGTTTGTTTAGTGCATACTTGTCTGTCATCTTCACGCATATGTAAAACTTTAAGATTTATGCCAAACCTGAACGGGAACGTTATAGGACATCAAAATAAATGTTAAATATTTAGAATTTATCTATATTAACATACCAGTCCGCGTGCACCCTGTCCACCGCCACTGCCAAATTCCCGAGGTCGAGTCACAGAGCCATAAGCCTCCCCCACTCTTGTTTGCTTTCCACGCCCCCCTGTACCACCGTGTCCTGCTCCTGAGCCACCTTGCAAGAGTGAAACGCCAGGACCAGGCCCTTGAGCCGAGGGATAACCATGCCCACGAGCAGTCAGAATGGAAGACGTGTCAAGTTGGATCTTCCTTGCCTGTGAGAGTAAAACATTATTGAAAGCTTTATACAAAATAACTCCAACCTCTGTGGGTGAGTCTACCTCGATGGTACATAGGGCAGGCATTATTTCATGGTCTTCAAAGTACTAAACAGGCAACAATTAATGACCGCTCCTGAAAGTGGTACGTTATATATATGATTGCCTCGGATCACTTGATGGTGGTCCATATTGAACAGCATATAGAATCTCTTCAATGTTTTATTATAAACAACTAAGTTATAAAATAATTCTTACCTGGACTGAAATTCCACTGATGTCCGCCGTACCATAAGCATTCACAACAAAATCATCTTTCAGAGTTACATTCAGTTTTCCGACTGTTAAATCACCTAACGACTGTTGAAACAATCCGCCTGTAAATATGCGTAAACTGTCGAGTTTCAAACTGCTTGGTATCCCTGTGTCTAAACTGGTTTCGGGGAAAACATTAAATATGCCATTTTCATCTATTCGTAATCTTCTTAGTCCCAATATTTCTCCTTTTGCCACGAGGATGCCACTTGTGATATGCGTTTCTTTAGGCAGAACAATGGTTGATTTCTAGTGATAAAATGTTTAAAATGACGGTAAATTGTGCTATAATAAGCACGAAATTAGACAATCGTATCAATTGATCAGTAGCCAGTCATCTAACATAAACTGAATTATCTCACTAACTATATACCCATCTATTGATTAGTGAACTAACCAATCACCGACTAACAATATATAACTAAGTAATCTCTTACTAAGTAACATCCCAACTAAAATATTAACATCCCAACTGTTAAATATGGACAAGAGTCTAATTAACGGGGTCCTTTTCTCAGACTTTAAAAAATCATTTGACACGGTCGACCATAGTGCGAAAACTGGAACAGTTTGGAATAAAAGGGACAGCCCTAAAATTATTTAAATCATACTTGAACAACAGGAAACAAGTCCGCGTACTCAATAACGTAAATTCAGAGCAAAACACAGTCCAATGTGGGATCCCACGAGGGTCTAACTTGGGGCCATTACATACATAAACGATTTACCCAATTGCCTCAAACATACATAAGCATCCATGTTTGCTGACGATACAAACTTGTCGTGTTCAGGAGTGTCTCCTGCAGAAATTGAATATAAATTAAATTCCGACTTGTGTAATGTAAGTAGTATGCTCGAGGCTAACAAATTAACACTAAACACTAAAATATGTAATGTAAAATATGACCAACGATAAATTTTCGTTAAATGAATGCCATTATCGTATTCATTCTTCATTAAAACATTTTTGGGACTTGTGTATTTGAATACGTGTAATTCTGGTATGCATTTATTTTGTTTTGTATTTATTCCAATAAATCTTTCATAACATTGATATATTTTGGTGTCATATATTTGGTTTCATTCGTGCAACGGTAAAAATATTTTCATTCGGTGAAAGATGGAATTTCCCATTCCACTCGGCTGTCGTCTCGTGAAATCCAAAAGTCCATCTTTCACGTCATGAAAATATTTTCACCATTGCACTCATAAACATTCATTATTTGTATAATGTAAGAAACTTTCGAGTGCTATAGCTCTCCTAGGAAGGGCTAAAGCATTTGTATCTCAAAATGAATAAGTTCGTATGTACAACTCTTTAGTAGTTCCTTACTTCACATATTGTTCGACCGTCTGGAATGACGTAAATCGTACGAATCTTGAGTTATTTACAAGATGCAAAAAAGGGCCGCTCGTGTCATAACTAGTTCAAAGTACGAAATAAGGTTCAAAACAATCTTTCGGATTCTAGGATGGACTCCAATTGAATCTACTTTTAGGAAAAGGGAAATTTTAATGACGTTCAAGGCTATCCGTCGAATTGCGCCGGAGTACATCACTAACATGTTCTCACAACGCCAAAATAACAATTATCGAATGCGGAGCAACAGGCGCAAGCTAGTGTTATGAAAAAATTCTTTTCCTACCGAGGTGTTTGCGCCTGGAATAACTTACCCAATGACCTTGTCAACGAGCAATTATCAACAAGTCACTTTAAAATTTTACTCGACAACTACTTTTGTAGATTGAAGGACTATTGATAATGCTCACAAAAGCAACATGATTAATTTTCTTCAACTTTTTAATTCATTTATGTGTGTACGTCGCCCAATTTATATATCATTTAGGTTTTATACACACTATTAAATTGTTATTATTAAAATTGATGTAAATAATTATTAATACTTTATAGTATCTAAAACGATCCCTTGAAAAGCAGCAATAGCTGAAGGGCCACCGTTTTTAAATAATTTTCATAAATAAATTACATAATTATTTGACTATATAACATCCCAACTAACCAATTTATTTACAAACTAACTGTTGTACCTACTAAATCAACCAACTCCCAGTGCTTTAGCTACTGCTAAATAACCACTAAATTTCCATATAAATCTAACTTAGCGATTTTTAAGAACTAAATACTTAAAGTGGCAGTGAAGTCCGTTCTCCTCACGCGGGTGTTTTGTTGACATAATATTATCTTTTTCAAACAAAATATAATTCAATTAGGATTCTTTGGGCATCTCGTTCGATAGAACTAATAATAGAAGGTGTTTTGTGGATGGAATATTCGAACGAGAATTTATATACATTTTTATACCTAGCCAGGAGCAGTTGCGAAAAATGCAACTTTAGGCCCTCTGGCAGGAATTGAACCTGCGGCCCTGCGATTCCGGTGCAGCGCTCTAACCAACTGAGCTACAGAGTCCAGTTGCTGAGCATTAACCGCAAATTCGTGTATATATAGTGGAGTGATGCAAGGTATGGGTGAATATCAGGATTGTTTGGGAATCTCGTTCGATATAACTAATACGCTCTCTAGATAGAACTAATAATGCTTGGCAACTGGACTCTGTGGCTCAGTTAGTTAGCACCGGTGATTACAGGTTTATATTATGCCAACTTTGCCCAATATGACGTCATCTTAATCCTATTACTATAGTTTCGGTAAAAATAACAAATGCACGGGAATTATTAAATCTTTTTCGTGTTTTTCGTCTTAATGTATTAATCGGAGGTTCAATTCCTGCCAGAGGGCCTAAAGTTGCATTTTCGCAACTGCTCCTGGTCAGGTCTAAAAATGTATACAAATGCTGAAGGAAAAACTTGAGCTCTAAAACAACATATTGCAAAAGCGAAGATTTTACGAAGCACCACCTACAAGGGTTGGGACAAAATTTGTCTATATTTACAGAAAATTCAGGGGTGAGAGAAGTAAATGACGAGATGGTTCAACTAATTAAGACCAAAGACTAAATGCCTCACTTTAGTCGTGCTTATATAACTATGAAGTCTATCATGCACTTGTTAAGCATCGCCCATGTCCACGACATGAGCAGAACGGACTTGTGCGATAATGAATTGACAAGCTAAATACCTAACTATTAAAATAACTAACTTTTAAAACAAACGAAGAGTTCTAATTCTCAATCATTTGTTAAAAGTATGCGACAATATAACTTACCTTATAAGTCTGTACATTGAACGGTAACACAGTCATCTCTTGGGTTGATATATTCACCATTTGTTGAGCACCAACATGAAGACTGCCAGTATAATCACCACTCACCTCACTAACAACCATACTCCCGTTGAATGATGGTAGTGGTAATATTCCGACATGCGCAGAACCACTTATCTGTAGAAAATCAAACTCAAAGTCACCCGAGATGTCAGGGACCAACCATGTTCTTGCACTGTCTTCAATGATATTCCTTTCATTGAAATCTCCAGTATCCCGACCAATAAAAAGATTAATCTCTGACAACGAAATGTATTTCTCCAAAGCTTCAAGTTTAATTTCTATTGATGTTATCGCACTGTTAATTGCAATGTCTTGAAATACGCCAGTGTTGAAGCAACCGCTGGATGAGATACCTGAGGGCGTCAGATTGATCTTTCTTTGTTGTCTCGTGATGTATACATTGTAGCTAACACGATATTCAGATCTACATGTCTAGAAACGAAATAAACCCATGACATTTGTTTATTGCAAACTTCCACTCGTTTGTCTTGAATCAATATATCAGCATATCAGACTAAACGATGATAATTATAGCTAGGCAATGAACGGGTTTATACCCACACCATAAATATGTTTATTCTGGAAAATGTAATTGCTTTGAATCCGGGTGTTCATCCATCTTAAGTCTTAAGACATATGGATATGATCCTGGTTACCGAGACATCTCACCCAGTCGGATATTTTGATGTGTAATGTAAAATACAAAATTCAAGAAATGTTGAGTGAAACTAAAAGGGTATCGATAAGATCCTAATACTATAACTACATTATAACGTTATTTAGGCTGGCTTTCTGTTGATGTTTTTTATGCTCCTTGCTATGAAATAAGCGCAATTTAGACAGGTCAATAGATATGACTAATTCAAATACCTTCCCATATATTCCCGTACCCACAGGCACATGATATTAAATGCAACATATTAAGTAACCAAAACAATTGAAATGATAAAACGTACCGGATATATCCTGATAAGTTGTAACCATGTCTGCCGGGAGAAAGTGATGGTCACCGTAGCAGACGTAGAGGTGCTTGCATACCATGTGTTGATGTTACCGTCCAATACGTTGTAAAGTTGAAGATATTTATCATGACCCAACCATATTGGAGGAGCGCTGGTTGTTATGGTGATACCCGCGCGAGCTTTGTAAGTTCTGGAGGACTGAGTCCCACCTGAGCCGCCAGATAGTTTCAGCGGTTCAAGGAGCTAAAATGTAAAAGATGCTAGTATCAGCTACCGAACGTCATTGATACAACTTTTAGCAAAGATGTATGATACAGTATAATAGATGATTAACGAGCGCTCTATGATATATGGTAATTAAAACTTGCTGAGGTAATTTGGGTCTAAACTACGTAAAAACAATTCAACTTTGCGACCGTATGCCCTTCGTGTGGAGATTAGTAAAACTACCCCTAACTTCCTGAAGAAGAGCTTTCTCTTCAAACGTTGAAGTATTTTTAATCAGGAAGTTGAAAGCCAAACAACGGCAGCTTATCGTAGAAAACCAGACCCAACGTTTGATAATAAGAAAAACATACCTGGTTCACTCGCTCTGTCTGCGGTCCATGACCATTGTTATTCACATATAAGCTCTTCTTTGTTACATTATCTGACGTCATATGATGATGGTATATGGTTCCAGCTGGGCCGTACTCCTCGTTACCAAACCCACCATAAGCTTCAATTATCCCGTCATAATCCTCATTATCCCTATAATACACTGCTATCCTACCACCGGAACCTCCACCTCCTCCTTGGTGTCCATTATTGTACCCACTGCCACCACTTGCCTGAAATTAATCATATTTGAGGTGGTTGTGTTTCAGGAACAGGAATTGGGTGGGAGAAAGGCCTCAGTGGAACAGTTGGCAGTACATGCAGCGGTAATATTACTCTCAACTTTTTCACTGAAGAAGCCTTAAACCAGAGAAACCTTTGGAAATTGGGAAATAAATCATCATAACATTTTTATGTCTGAAGAAAAGTCTCCCACTCAATTCAACATTTAAAGTTGTGTTATACATATGCACTATTCTACACTGTAACTAATTAATTCCGACAATAAAATATAAAATTTTAACCTGGATTTTCCCACTGCCATCCAACCTTTGAGTTACAACATATATACTTCCGGCACTTCCACCACCGGCGTATCTACCCCGGGCATTTTGTCCATTAACAAGAAGATCACCGTTCACTGTGACACGATGGGATATATTTAGGAAGAGAATACCCCCTCCAACCCCTCCACGTTCAATTGATCCACCATTACCACCAGAACTTCCTGTTTAAAAATAGATACACTGATCTTAAATTATGACTGATATTTTCATATTTGAAAATGAAAATAAAGCTGAAATAGGCCCGATAAATCGCATCTATCTAATCCACCCCACACCCAGTTAATACAAGAAACACGTTTCGTACCAAATTCCTGTGGTTTGAACACAGATCCATAGGTAGCCCCAGACAATATTCGTCCAACTGCTCTACCACCACGCCCACCATGCCCTCCGCCTGAACCACCCGCTAGGTATCCTGGGATATAATCAGTGCCTTTGCCCGGCCCTAAAAATAAAGTCAAAAGGATACCACGTCAATTATATGATACCTAAACCAACGTTAAACAATCATTTTAATCTGTACTTTGGATTTAAGCTAAAATTCAATTGTCAGCTGTAAGATTTCTTATGAGATGTCAGTTATGAATTGCTGTCACATTGCTGTTTCATCGTTTGTCAGTTATCAGTTTGTCAGTAATTTTTAGACAACAATACGAACAAATGCAATTAGTCAGTTAAGCTCATTTATTCAAAATACTGTCTCCAAAACTTATACCTGGCAAGTCAAATTTCTGTCCAGCTAAAGTTGCTTCAAACACAGCTAGCGTATCCACTGTCACATTTATTGCATTCACATGAAGGTTGACTGCTGACAACTTTCCACCGGCGTGCACGTGAATAGAACGTCCATTAAATTCCCGAATGTTGTCTTGATTCGTCACCGTCATGGTACCATGGTTACGGATACTGATCTCCTCAAAATCAAAAGTCTTAAAAACCAAAAGAAATATTTTTTACTATCGAAATTTTGTGAAAATACAACAGGAAACAGCGCAAATTTCGCACATTTAACAATTTGTTGTAAATACAAATTGAAATTAAGAACAAAGTAGAAACAATCTTTGACGGCTTATTTCTATTTATGCAAAACAATTCTTCGTTTTGCATGAGGAAAGACGCGCGCATCTTCTTACTTTCCTGGTAAGTGTTACTTCAAACAAGAAATACAAAGCATCTGTGCACAGACGCTATAGAACCGTCGTGAACACTGATGGTCGTGAATGATTAGCATGGGAAATTTAACATTAAGCCTACGATATTGTAATATCATATTACGCAATGAAATATCTCACTATGCCAAACTTCAACTCAAATTTCTTAGTGTTTGCAATCGTGGTAAATATGAGTTTAAACGAGAAACTGTGACATACCTTAGTAGATCTGCCACGGAAATCATACATTTCTTTCATCTTCACAACCCCATGATCAGCAATGGTTATATTCTGACATTTCTGTAATATACCATCCACGTCAACTGTTACTCCAGCAACCAGCAGTTCACCTTGCATAGTGGTAACACCCCCCTGGTAGATCACCATATTGAATGGTAAATAAGACTCCAGTGAGAAAAAAGATTGATTATAACCAATAAAGAAAGAACCGCTACGATCGCCTTGCATTCGGGTAATTGTTATAGACAATGGATGTCCCGTCTTCTGAGGGATGATAAATAGTACTTGTGCTCCACCATAGATTTGTAATTCACTTAACTTGATGTCGCCATCATTAGGATCCAGGGTTAACCACGTGCGCGCGGACGCTCTTTGGGAGAAGTCATCAAAACTTGAACTCAGGTTCCTGTCTGGATCACGTGGTCGTCGGCCATGCGCGTTGATATACAATGTACGATTCTGGATCTCAAATTCTGTTGCATTCCTGTACACATTACGGTGTGCTAAAACATCGATATTATCAGTAGCATTCTGAGTGATCCGTTCTATATACACGGTTCCTGTTCCTCCCGGTTCAATATTACTTTCACCGCCGAGAGCCTGGTACTGCCCTATGTAATTATTAGCAGTTGTGTAAATACTAATCCTTCCACCTGCACCACCCCCACTATAAGTTTTGTCCCCATCTCCGCCGGAAACGTCAAGTAAACCTTGTCCATGAAGATGTTTTCCATACACCAGAATGCTACCGCCACTCGCACCACTCCCCCGTGGGGATATTGCAGGACCACCTCTTGCTGAAATTGTACCATCAATATGAGCTGTATTTTGAGCAACTAGTTCCAGGACACCTCCGCCATAGCCGGGTACACGAGGGAAGACTGGGGCGGCACCAGGTCGACCAGACGTTCGTGGAATTCGGAAAGAACCGTAAGAAATTCCAACCAAACTTTGACCTGAGCCAACACCACCATGACCACCATGACCAGCGCCACTACTACCTGAAGTATGAGGTTTTCCGTCCCCTACATGAAGTGTAGAGGGCATAATCTGGTTGTCCGCTGATAAGGTGGAATAAGGCTCCAAAGTGATGTTCATAAATTCCAGTTTTAGTTGACTTGCTTCCAGCTGAAAAACGTAAAATCGTTGTTTCATGTTCTGATCAATCAAGTAACCAGCTAAAATATATAATAACCAATGAGTAACAAATATATAGCAGAATTTCTCGAAACACGTTTTTAACAATCTTCAACCTTGTAAGAAGTCGGTTGAGTCATCAATCTTGTAGCACGTCTGTTGAGTCATCAACCTTGTAAGAAGTCGGTTGAGTCATCAACCTTGTAAGAAGTCGGTTGAGTCATCAACCTTGTAAAATGTCGGTTGAGTTATCAACCTTGTAACAAGTCTGTTGAGTCATCAACCTTGTAGCATGTCTGTTGAGTCATCAACCTTGTAGCATGTCTGTTGAGTCATTGGAACAATCCTGTATTGAATTTGTTGTGCATACGGCTGTAACAACTTATGCGTTTTAACTTGTGTATCACTCTTTAATCCAAATATAATTATACACCACAACACTTACCCTAGCACCACCACGTATATCCAGCGATATCCCCTGGACCACAACCTCATCATGTTTTGCCATGAGTTTCATCCGACCATCATTCTGAACCACCAACTTACTCATGGTTAAATTTAGTTTCTCATCCTCACTCTTCAGAGAAAAGAAGCACTGTGGACCTACAGTGACTTTGTCTAGAGCATTTACAGCACCTCGAACTACAACATTCACTGCATGACAATTGAAGTCTTGAGGTAAATCTAACGAGGAGTTAACATGAGCCAAGAGTTCTGTCTTGAAATAACTTGTAGTATGATTCACTGAGAGTTGTTGTGTAGAACGAACATTCAATGATCCTGTTCCATCTCCATCTAACTCATCTATCCCAAGATGTACTCCTTCATCTGACCAACTCAAGCGGCCTCCGTGACGTAATGTCATCTTTAAATGAAGAATGTTAGTGTTAATAACTTATGCAAAATAAACTGACGTATAAAGAGTAGAAAAACTAACCAGAACTAGACTTATGTCCAAACCTAAATGGATTTCTTCAGCTATCTATGCAGATTGCGTATTTGAGATGACGCGATTATATATCTCTTATTACTCTTTCTCTTTTTGCATTTAATATTTCGATATGAATAATAAGTGATAAAATATGTGAACATCACATAATCAGAAATGGGAAATTTGAATAGGAATTTCGAAGCTGCAACAGAATTCATTTGAACTGAGTAAAAATATCTATTCCAAATTAGCTCTGAAGAAATCTTCTCAACATGCCCTGTCTTAACCTAGTCAATTCGTACGATGGAAAATACGCGATAAACTTTCTTTACAATCATTCTTTCAACCTAGTTCGCCTCGGCAATCTTTGTCGCGTTCTACATGCTAAAGGTCCCTATTATTTCTCTACCTTGTCGAACTTTAAGAAGTTCTCTGCCGTTTTGTTTTCATCAGCAGTAACAATCCAGGCTTCCGGTGTTTGAATCATGGCTTGTGATGCTCTGGGGAAAACCTCTTGAATGAATAACTGCACTTCGTTCATAGCAGCGTAAGTGGAAACTTTCTTCAGAGATATTACGATCTAAAAGAAAGGAATCTCATTAAATTACCGTCGCTTGCATCTGAAGATAAACGGTCACAGATAAAACAACATCTATTCAATGTTTTAGGTCATTCTCGTACCCAGAGCCCGTCTTACGCGCGGTCAACGGAGCGGAAACAGAAACCATAACCGGAAACAGAAAATCCTGGTATCTGATTAAACACACCCTAATCCTAATCCTAACAACCCTAACAACCCTAACCCAACCCTAACCCAACCCTAACCCTAACCCAGAGTGGTTTTAGGTAAGAATAGACAATTTTTTCATCTACAAATGTTCGTCCTTAGTTGCAGACGACGGTATATTCAATTCATAATTGCTCAACAAGACGGCCACACGTACATTATTAGAATCCCAACGAAAAAAACTTTTATTTCTCTCACCTTATTAACATCTTTATGGATTTCAACTTTACCATATTGCCCCTGTCTACATAACTCCGTTCCAGTCCACGAAACCTGCTCGTACACTTTACTAGTACCCAGGTAGGCTCGAACTCGGTAATTCGTCCAATATGCCGAGCTGCATTGTGGGAATATTCTTAAATGATCCATAGTTAACGGATATGGGAAAGTAAAGGTCAGTTCAGGTGTTGGATACGTGGTGTAGTAAGAGTGACTTGTCCCGGAAAATAAGTTAGACAACTGACCATTCCATTGACATCCTAACGACGTAACTCTTAAGCAATGTGGTGGACCAGTTGTATGGAGATTAATACCCTCAGGTGATGTATACGATGTGACGTCATAGTTATAATTTCTTCTATCAGTGATAAACAACTGTCGAACTTCAATAATGTTGGATGAAGCTGAGATATGACCATTGTCTATGATGAGTTGTCTTTCAGTTGTATTACCACTATGGTCTTGAATATACACTGTACCGGGACCTGGCAAGTAATACACATATATTTTGCTTTTCTATTTTGGGTCGTATAATGTTTTAAAACATTTAAATCTGATATGATTATAACCATGCCATAACTGACTATCATTTGATTAAGTCAAAACTTAAAACCTCGATCCCTTAGTGCGAAAAACAAAAGGGATATTTATATGTAATTGGGTATAGGCATGAAATATGTAAGTTCGTTGTAGTTTTGCATGAAGATAAATATAGCTGTTTTGTGGAAAACCGCGCGTTTATTTATCTCGCAAAGCTTTCGATCCGAAAGCCTGGATATTTCGTCATATTATTTCCACTGATACAGATCCAAGGCCAACGGATCAAAAATCAGCGTGGAATTTTCCACAAAACAATTAAAAAATGTCATTTACCTCCTCTTTCAGATATACTTTCTCCACCAAACGTTTGTAGACTTCCAATAAAGGTACTTATCCCAAAGTGATACACAGCTATCCTACCTCCCCCTCCCCCTCCACCCTGAGTTCCACTCACACCACTAGTAGCACCAGCTCCGCCACTTGCTTCTATTGTTCCCATACCATCAAAATGATTGGTACGCACAAGTACCGTGCCTCCAGCACCACCTGCGATAATGAGAATCATAATTAAGACAAGATTTTTTTATGTCATTTCTCTTTATAATTCTTCAGCAAAACACAAAGAAAATCAGTACCGTATTGTTGTACGGATCTGTACCTATATGAACAGGTTCTGTCATTGGTTATATTATGAAACACAATAAACTATAGCTTGACACTTATTACTTTTGTTTTCGAAGCCAATATATTTTAGCTCGAAGAAAGCATTTGTCATGCTGCTCTGAAAATTCGAGGGTAAATAGAGTTTATGTATATGTACGTATACGTGTGTATGTTTTCAACACATTTTTTGGTGTTTCTAAGTCCTCATAATAGACTCCTTATATGATATACAGCGTAACAGTCACGTTGAGCTTTCCTGTAACTTCTAACACAATTTCAGATTACGGGTACATCTCGCTGTTTACCAGGACCTTTCTAAATAACATACAGAAGACCTGGTACGAATAAAAGAAATGAATGACAATGAAAAATAGCGATGGAGTAAAATATGGATGCCATTCCCAACGTTTTCTGTAAGTATACCGCGGGTGGCGCAAGAAAAATTTCTCCTGTTTGATTTAGTGTAACTTAAAAACTAAAACTATAACACTTTAACACGTTTTTTGCATTCAGTAATGTCTAACTTAAATTTTGATATACGCCTTGTGCATTTTCATGCAATATTGACCAAGTACTTAATTCACATGCATAAATTACATAAAAGTATATTTTTAAAATTATGGGGAAATCCACCATTTTTTGGCATAATACTAAGAACCGTCGTTAGTTTAAAAAATTTTAATGATTTTTTGTTTGATTTCAAATAGGAAGCTATTCAAGGCCGACATGGTAACATACTTTGGTTGTCCCCAATAGGTTTTGCAGATAGAGGTTTTAAAAATATCATGCATGGTTATCAACAATCTCGTCCCATCAATACTCACCTCCTATATTCTTTCCCAGGCCATTTGCGCGAACATTTCCTTCGACTCTAAACAGATCACTAACATTGATGTAGATAATCCCTCCTCCAGGGGCCCCGGTTCCCCCGCTCCCAGCTTCAATAGGTGTGTAGATAGAGTCGTAGGCCAAGGGAGATTGCAGTTGATACAAGGCTCGACCGCCGTTACCACCGTGTCCTCCGCCGGATCCTGGGCGCGAGCCCATTTTATATGAGGGTCCTTTTCCAGCTTGGTAGCCAAGCCCAGTAGAAGTTATTTCACCTGAAGAATATGAAGTCTTCGAATGAATATCAATGTATAATGAACATGAATAGATATTGCTAAACATCAGAAGATACAAACAAATACATATTAACACCAATGGATACAAGTAAACATTAGTGCACATGAAGGATATCATTGTTAACATCAGGGTATTATTGTGGACAAACTTAAGCATCAGTAAGCAAGGAAAATAGATACGAGGAGAGGAAGATGAATATCAATCATTAGAAACGAACAACACTGAAAACAATTGAACATCATTTGATACAGATGAACATCAATGGATACAAATGGAACACTACTTGGAACTAACCTGCAGCATCAATAGTGATATTAACCGCAGTCAAATGAACATCATTAGATATAAATTTCCCGCCAGCATTGATCATCATTCTGCTACATTGGACCGCCATCTTACCATGTCCAGCCAAGGTGGTAGCAAACAATCGACCACGAGCACGTATACTGACGTTCACAAATACAAATGTCCCCTCAGGTTCACCCTCACTGTTCCCTCCAGACCACAGATGTAGCTGTCCATCCCTATCTATCACGTATTCCACCGAGTCAGACACAGAACCATTCACATACATCCAAACTTCACGTAACGAAACACGTTTAGGAAGAAATAATGAGCCATGCGGGTACACAAACGTGTTCACGGGAAAGTATACATCAATATCGTGAAAATGAACTTCTTGTAATGCTCCAATGTGTAAGACTGCTGACCGATCTCCTCTCAATAGATGTGCTAGCAGGCTCACATGTTCACGCGAGGCGTTACCATAGATACTAAGATGTGAGTTTCCTTGAAGAACAAGTTCATTAAACATGTAATAATTTGCTTCTTTTAGAAATGTCACTGTGCCAACTTGACTGATATCACTATATACCCCACTAAACAAGTTCAACAAGTTCCCAGCGTTCCTGTTTACTGCCTTTGGTAGCGATAGTCCCTCATTATCAACTATCAGCTTTCGCCACGTGACATTAGTACCATTCCCCTGCTCCAGGTACACAGTCCCGGATGCTCCATCTTCGAGACCAGTCCCTCCTCGGACAGAGAACGAACCATTGTAATTATGAATATCCCGATAGTTTACAGCAACTCGCCCACCTGAACCTCCGCCCGCATTGCCCGTTGAGCCAGCTCCACCACGTGCTTCAATAGATCCATAACCATCCAGCTCATCACATGTTATCCATATACTTCCCCCACTTCCACCTCCACAGCCACTTCGCTGACCACCAGTAGGTGCATCTTGACCATTGGCTGATATGGTACCATCAACAATGGTGCGTCTAGAGTGTATCCTCAAAGATCCACCACCTATCCCTCCCATACCTCCAACTGTGACTTGGTTTGAGTAAGAACTGGTGCTTTGAGAGTAGTAACTCCCATAGTAAAGATTGCCTGGAAATAAAAAACAAAACAAACCCTTGACATCTCAATGGGATTCAAACATGGCTTTGATAATTAACAATTATTGAATGAGATTTATCAAGGCCGAAATTAAAAATCTGCCGAAGCTGACAGCTGAGGCTGATAACACAAACAGAAAACAACAATTAGCTGTGTTGTGAGGCAATGCTTCTCTCCTTCGGGTATGTCTTGCGTCATTGGCATGACGTCATAGCGTGCGATAACTTTTTTCATATCGCACGCTATGATGATGATATGATGTTACAACTCCATATTTGACCATCATTGAGTTGATATGATGATTTCACCATTGGCTGTCAGCCAATAAGAAATCATGAATTATTTAACATATATAATTATACAGTATACGAGTAACGCAATTAATCGTAAATGGTTAGCATTTCTTAGATATGAGTTAAACGTTGTACAGTCTGTGGTATATATGAAACCCCGCGTTAAGTGCATCCCAATAGCCCAGTGCTATTAGTACGTCCAAACTCTAGTACGTTCAACTAAGGACTTTTGATTTGATTCCCGGTTGGGGAATTCAGAAATCATCTTTTAACAAGTGATCGACTTCAATTAAACACATTTACTTGTGATTTATCAAGAAAAATTAAGTATTTAGCATTCCAATGATGAGAATACCAACTTAGAAAAACATATCCTTACCGTAATCTTTGCCAAATCCTCCAGGACTTCCAAAATGATGAGGAGTGTACAACGATCCATATGTCTGGCCTGCTAGTAGAGTCCCCTTCCCCCGTCCACCATTACCGCCGTAACCCCCTCCTGAACCACCAGACACGTGTCCAGTCCCCTGACCGGGTCCTGTCCCAGTCGTATAGCCAGAATGATTCTGTTCCAAGATTCCACCTGAGTTCACCGCCATTGTATCTGATGCATTGATTGTGAGGCGACCATGAGATAAAAAGTGTCCACCACCATAGACCTTCAACATAAAAAGTTAAGAAATTACATAATTATATGTACACTTTCCGGGCTTGTATTTTGACATTTCGAGATGCTGTCAAACAGGTTTTTTCATCTATGGAGGAACCATCTTAAGTTTGCTATCCAGGTGACAATCTGTACAATTTCAGATCATTTAAGGCAATCCACATTCAATTTCAGAATAATCGAACCATGGTTGCTCAGAGATAAGAGGAAACGTATTCACTTATTCAGATCAACAGACAAGCCAACGTTTACCACTTTCACCCTGTACAGTACACTCCAAACAAATATATTTTTCGCTCAGCCCAGCCCAGTAAGCCAATATTGCAATAACAAACTGTATATTATCAACTATAAAGCAGCCGCGGTTTATTGTCTTTACAAACTGGAAATATTTACAACATTTCTGAAGTGTTTTTAATGTTTTAACTAAAGGTATGTCTGATACAAAACTTATTGTAGAGTACTATCTATATTGGACAATCGAGATATGGTCTGGAAACTCGGCAAACTTCAAAGTCCCTTAATGATTAATGAGCTATTATTTTATGTTGAGACGAGTTCACGGTACACAAATCTTTTGAAATTTTGCTTATTAATATTTCAACAGTACGGTTGAGACGTTGAGTGACTCGACGAGATGATGCCATTGGATGATTGCTTTATTATACCAAAAATTCATTGTCTTCACAGTGCACAAGTTTGGATAAACGTGAACAAAAAGATAGAACATAGAGTTTCGCTATGACCGACTATGATCGGACACCGATGTTGGAGATATCTGACATAAATTAGTAATACAAAACCCTTCCCCCGCTTATTATTTCATCTATTTTAATAGTCAGAAAAATGTGAGAGCATTAAGACAATTTAATACAGGGGTTCATCCATGGTCCCTAAAGCAGATTTTATCAACAGTCTGATATTAATGTAAGAAGAGGTCAATACGGTCTATTTTTGAACAGGGGCATAGGAAGCTCATAAATTTTGGGGGGGGCCGACCCAAGCAAAAAGGTAATGGATGTGGTGCCGAAGGTGCCAACCAACTAGGGGGATTTGAGGCCTTCCCCCACTCAGACAATTTTGAAATCTAGACCCTCTGAAATGGCATTTTCAGCCATTTTGGAATGTTATTTTGAGAAACATTTAACAGTTAGTCAGCTGACTGTATAGCACGGAAGAAAAATACTATGCAAACTGTCAATAACTCTCTTTCATAAACGAAGGAGAACTCTACAATAACTTGCAATGAACTTGATACGTAATCCTTAATGCGATTTCTGCCTAGTTTATATTTTTCTTCAAATACTAGCTTTAATTATAAATTGAGAGGGCCCCGCCTTGTTTAGCATTGGGGGCACCTTGCCCCCACCTCGGCTTCCTACGCCCCTGTTTTTGAATACATATTGGTAGGCATGAACACTTTCAAAATACACTCCTAGTAAATCTGCATGCCTATATGAATTTACTCTTATTATAGAAAGAATGTTAATGTATTGAGCACAGCTTGAAATAATATAAGGAAACATTTCAGATATGTAGGTGCATTAACTCAACTATTTTTGCTTTACCAAAATGCAAATGTACGATGAAGGTATGTAGTCCATATGACTCAAACCCATGCAAGGATCATCACCATATACTGGTGATCTGGGTCATTGATTTACCTCGCAGTACCAGAGAAAAATGTACAATCACTATAGCCAGTCAATCGCCAAGTGGGAACCTGGGCAGAATGGGCAACTTTCCACTGCCCCTATACATCCCTTTGCAAGTTAAGACACTTACTCAAAGGGCCTGACCTGACTGTGGCTATCATTCAAGTTATTTTAATATAATTAAACATTTATATAATTTGTTTTGGCTGACTTTACAAAACAACTTTGATAACATATAAATGCTCAAGATTATATTTGGCATTCTAGTTGAATATGTATGTGACATCTCAATTTGCTGCTTTTGTTGTAATTGCTGTAACATCTGCAAATGCCATGAATTATTAATATAATAGTATTTAACAATTATTCACCGAAGGCGAGGTGAATATCGGTGAATAAAAACCGAGACAAAGTTGAAGTTTTTATTCACCGATATTCACTGAGCCTGAGGCAAAAAATTGTTTTAGTAAAATTACATACAGTAGGTGATTAATAGGAAAAAAATAAAAAATACACATTTCAAAAATATTTTAATTGAATATTTACGATAAAAGCGGCTTAAAAACACTTTAGGTGATTATCGCGTATTAATCTGAGGTAGCGCAACCAATCAGCGTTGAGAATTTTCAATAATCACCTATGTAATTTTACTAATATATGTTGGCAGCCAGGTAGTAGGGGAGCTTTAGGCATCTGCAGGTCACGTTAGAGCTAGCTAGGGTTATATAAATTAGGGTATTAAGACTATTAAGTTAAGGATTAGTGGAACAAAGTAAATGCCTTCAAGGGATTCATGTAATTGCTTTCTGTACACAACTGCATTTCATTGACCTGTTAAAAGCATCTTAAAATGTCAAAAATATGTGGATTTCTTCAATTCCATAATTTTTGCTCTACCTGAATCTGAATGTCTGTGAAAAAGGTACATGCATGTATTCCATGATTCTAGATCATGCAAGACCCATGACCATGTGGCTAGCCTGGGTGGGTCATAAATCACCTGTGCCTTTCATGATTTTTACCCTCTGGAATGCAAAAAAATCTGTGTAACTGACCCCTTTGGAAGTGCATTTTTACACTTTAACCCCCCTGGAAACAGCAATTTTCTCACATTTTCTTCAATTACCCGTCTGGAAAAATTGAGTAATTTACCCCCTTGGAAATCGAGGTCCTCGACAGACGACAGGGGGGTATGACTGCCAGAGTGCATTCGGTGTAGTCTAATCGGAAGATCTTCGGCGTAGAGTTACAGTAAGCCTTGGCGTACTGGCGCACAATCATCTTTCCTGGCGTAGTGGCGTACGCTGTTTTTAACTTGGCGGCGCATAAATACCAATAAAATAATAAATACGATCAAACGATTCAAACGGCGTAACACGGTAACAGGTTCACGGCCCAAAATAATGTCACTAAACGGCGAATGACTTGCGAAACATGTCTTAAACATATCTTATTGATATTTAAAAACTAATTACGATTTAAACTTCTCAAAAATGGGCCTAAAACGTGTGGAATTTTTGCAGAACTGACCCATACAGTCATACGCCCTGGCGTGGGTGAGAGTCGGAAGAATGGGCCAGGGTGGGATGCTGGCGTAGCGTTGCGACTGCTTTGGCGTATCTTCGGCGTAGCATTTACACCGAATGCACCCTGGGGTATGAGTTTAAATGTAATAGCCCAATCAAAATATTTCCATTACTTACCAAAAATACTCTCTATACATTCCTCACGTTCATAAAAATTACAAAATGAAAGATTCTGTTGCTTTGATGCATATTTTCCATCGTAAAATTGTAAAAAAATGGTTATGTTGCTAATTTTCGCTCTTGAGTAGTCCGCCATTTTGAAATATAAAACATCAATCCAGTTATACCACTGATCTGAAAATATAGTACCTGGATCGAGCTTCGAAAGTACCTGGATCGAAAATTGCATCCTCGTACCCAGGCTTTTCCCTCTTGTGGAGATAAAAATATTATCTCCCCAAGAGATAAGAGCCTGTGAAAGAGGCAGTGAACTCCATAAATTTCTAATATCTGGAACGATAACATTCAATCATTCAGGCGGAAAAAAGTGAAGCCTAAATCCCAGTCCTTTTACGCGGTCCGTACGTCAGTTTCAGTCCCTCAAAAGTCAATTTCACGCGGTCCGTACGTCAGTTTCAGTCCCCCACAACTTATTTACTGCGCGGTCCGTACGTAAACTCTATTTTTGTGTTATTTTTTGGAAAAAAAACAACAGTTTTTTTGCAAATCGAAGTAGTTTCTACTTTGTAACTGGCTAACAAAGATTACAGAAGGAAAACTAGGAGGAAAACATATCTTTGTCACTGAGTGACTGAAGTAAGTTAGTTTTCTCAGTGTTTTTGTTCAAACAGCGAAAATATTTTGTTTTTTGTCAGTCGTATAAGGCGTATAAGCTAGTTTGTGCAAAAAGTTTATGAAAGCCATAAAAATATGGGATAAAATAAGTTATCGTGCAGGTTTTAACAGCTTTTCAAGTTTTTTTTCTATTTTCGTAACTTATTTTGAACTTTGGCCGTTGTGAAATCAATCACGTTTGATGGCGTAGGCACTGTTATTTTGGCTTCACTTTTCAGTGCCAGTTATCGTTCTGAATAAAATAATAAAAACATTCCCAGAATAAATATTAAAAAAAACTGAATAATAATTATAGATGATATATAGATACAGTTTACACTGAAAGTGTTGTTGAAAGTGTTGTTGTTTTTGTGGTCCATCCAAACATACAGGTAACCAAATTGAGTTCACTGGAAAGAGGTTGTGAAAATTGAAGCCAGTTTTGGATTTGGCGGCCATATTGGAGTGACCACCAATGGCCGTCGTAAGTCGAAGCAATTTGAAGGAAGTATTTTCAATTTGCGCTGTGTTGGGCGATGGAATTATTGAAGTTTAATTGGAAATATGTAAAGGAGTTTGTATATTGTTAAAAGTCACCGATTTGGTTTGATTTCGGGCGTTTCTCGGCGAAAAAACTGTTCGCGTGTGTATGTTGTTGTTAGCCATGAGTGAGCATATTCACGTGAAAATTTTGGAATAAATCGCCGTACTGTGCCTCTCGGCGTAGTAATCAAAGAAATTACAAGAAAGGGGACAGTTTCACATGGGAAAGTAATACTGGGCAAATAGTGATGGTGGAAGATCGGCCTTAAAACGGGTTTTTGTGACGATTAAAGTCGACGAACTTTGCGTGTTGTAGCTACAATATGTTGCCTTCCGCAGTAATAGTAAATCAAGAAACGAGACAGGACGTCTTGTGGAAGTAATATTGCGCGTATAAATAATGAGGAATCACTGATTCAGGCTGAAAACGAATGTGTTAACAGAAACTTTACGCGTAAGTGGCCGTGAATCCCCGTGATGCACTGTCGCCATATAGGACATAGAATTTATAGTGCTTGTAAATAATACTATACTTTCTATGCTCAGTTGCTTCAAATTTAGTATTATGTTTGTAGTGAAGTCATGAACTATTTTAATTTTTATACTGTATATTTCTTGTAAAAGTATGTTTTAAATTTCTGTGAAAGATTTTTATACCTGTCTGAAACATTCTGTATCTTGTGAAGAATTTTGCAAAAAACTGTATGCAATAAATCAGCATACCATGATAACTTGCCAATGCTATTGTAAAATTTCTCATTGACAAATGTTTTTATTAATTTAAAATTATTTTTAATATGTCTTTTAAACTAGATTTATACCATTAAGTTCCTAATCTACTTGTCAACTATGGTGTCATCAATTCCTTGGCACAGGAAAGGAAAAAAACAGGGGCTAAATATATTAGGCCATCCTTTTAAGGCAAGGTCTGAAATTTGCAGTATCCCGATATCCACAAGATACTAAAATTGGTGTTGGATACTAAACTGTGAATGACTTGTATCCTGACTGGATACTACAAAGCTTCAAACATTAGTATAACATTAAATGTCTTAATTGATCAACATTCAAGACAGATGTACAGAAGTTTGCTTAAGGTTTATATGCATCTTAGTGTATCACAGTACCAACTTATTTAGTGTCTAGTTGTTGACTGTTGTGTCTTATGTTGTTGTTGTTACTTGTAACAGTGAGATGGGTCAGGAATGGGTAATCTGTTGGAATGGATACTGAAAAATAATTTAAATTTCAGATTCTGGAAAGGGAGTCGATTAATTTTTGAACCAAGACTTAATGTATATTACATGGTTTGTAGCTTAAACATAGTAACTGAATATGATAATGCCTGATATATTGGTGTATTTCCCCAATGGAGCCTGGGGTTCCCAACAGAGCATGTATTCCCCACTAGCACCACCCCTGCTTCCTCTGCACAGATTCAACCTTAAAATACATGTTGTAAATAAATTGTTCACTTAATTCATAAGGAAACTAAATGCCAAAGCATGATGTTTCATATAGATGGCCTGTAATCAATCTCTTGAGACACAGTAGACAAATTTGTAGTGGTACATTCTGACAAATTCTGTCAATCTGACCAGTATAATTTAGTAAATACAATTAAAAATGCATAACAGCATAAGTATTTTTATTTATTGTGCTTCAGCAAACAATGAACTATTTTCTTGGACCTGTTAAATATACTGTCGTATTTGATACAAGTATGAACAACGTCTGTTCGCCGGGCAAAAACAATCAACTATTAATTGTTGTAGCTACAACACGCAAAGTTCGTCGACTTTAATCGTCACAAGAACCCGTTTTAAGGCCGATCTTTCACCATCACTATTTGCCCAGTATTACTTTCCCATGTGAAACTGTCTCCTTTCTTGTAATTTCTTTGATTACTACGCCGAGAGGCACAGTACGGCGATTTATTCCAAAATTTTCACGTGAATATGCTCACTCATGGCTGACAACAACATACACACGCGAACAGTTTTTTCGCCGAGAAACGCCCGAAATCAACCCAAATCGGTGACTTTTAACAATATACAAACTCTTTTACATATTTCCAATTAAACTTCAATAATTCCATCGCCCAACACAGCGCAAATTGAAATTACTTCCTTCAAATTGCTTCGAGGTGGTCACTCCAATATGGCCGCCAAAACTGAACATAGAGAGTAGAGACATAGAGAAGCTCGATCCAGGTACTATATTTTCAGATCAGTGAGTTATACCCAGTAGTTATACGTAGAGATCAGAGAGTAAACGTCATTTGAAGGTAGCTGTCGCTGATTGGCTAGAAGCACTTTATATTCAATTTTTCGATTGGAACTTTTCTACAATCAAGTATTTTTGGATACTGTAATCTGCATACGTTTGAAGACGAAAAATGTGATAAATCGAGAAGAGAGGCTGCGAGTCATTGCACCGGGTCGATAATTGAGCAAAACATCGATTCTACAAATATCGAAGATATAAAACACACTGCACTATATGGGGCGCCAAACTTTCTAAACATAAAAAATTCGTTCGGAAGGTGAAAATTGTATTCCAAACTCAAAATATTTATTGCAAACTTCAAATTTTAATGGCTATGACTCATAAAAACCTTTCTAAACTTTAAAACAGCTTCCTAAACTTAAAATATGTTCGATGTAGGGAATTTGCATTCTAAACTTCAATTTCATTCTAAACTCAAAATTCATTCTAATTATGATCCTTTGCGAGCTTGCAGACACCATGTCTATTCTGTGTCAGAGCACGATTAATAGAACTAGAGTCAGAGCTTAAGTGACTTAAGACAATACTTCATGTAGCCCTTTTAGACGTGACTTCCCAAGAATGCCAGTTTATCGTAGACAAAATGGTTTCGTTATTCAAACACAATTTCGCGATTTTCTAAATGCTAGTCAGTTCTTGAAGAAGTAATTATAAGTAATTTACTTCCATTAAATAATGTCACAGTTGACCAGCTTGAAATATTAGTATCCAGACTCGATGATATCTGCTGTACAACATCGGCATCGCTTTAATATAGTTGGCTCAACAAACGAACCTATAAACCAAGTAAGAGTTATATTTACTCGCTGAATTTTTGCATTATGCTTGGCAGATTAAGTGTTCTCTGGACCGTAAATGCGAAGCTCTTAAAGCCCTGAATAATGATGATCCAGAATACAATGGATATGATTGTCCCACGATTCAGGGCACCGGGTGGAGTAGACCTCGATACGCCATTCAAAAGTCCCAGCTAGAATTTTTAAGAGGTAAACATTTTACATGAGCTCAAATTGCAAGATTATTTAATGTATCTACACGAACACTTAGACGGAGAAGAGATGAACTTGGCATTATTGACGAGCCATTTGATGATATAACTGATGAACAGTTGAGGCGTGAGATGGAAATGGTTAGAAACGTCACTCCACTCACTGTTTCTGTCAAGTTATTGTTAGCACAATGGAGGTAGATCACAAGTCTGCTGTAACCATCAATACAGGCATGCATTACTATTCTCCAGGTGATCATCGTATGGTTACCGTCTATATGCCATAGTGAATTTGGGCGTGGAACACAATATCTTCTTCTAAAGTATATATAGCTTGATTCCACCATAGTATTGTTCCAATAGGGTCAATATCACGCAACATTTGACGATCTCTGCACCCGAATTACACGGCTTCTGAGTGCACCCATCATTCTGGTTTGACCAATATTTGGAGTGACGTTTCTAACTATTTCCATCTCACGCCTCAACTGTTCATCAGTTATATCATCAAATGGCTCGTCAATAATGCCAAGTTCATCCCTTCTCCTTCTAAGTGTTCGTGTAGATGCATTCAATTTGAGCCCATGAAAATGTTTCCCTCTTAAAAATTATAGCTGAGACTTTTAAATGACGTATCGAGGTCTACCCCACCTCGTGCCCTGAATCCTGGGACAATCATATCCATTGTATTCTGGATTATCATTATTCAGGGTTTTAAGAGCTTCGCATTTACGGTCCAGAGAGCACTTAATCTGCCAAGCATAATGCAAACATTCAGCGTGTAAATGTAACTCTTGGTTAGGTTCGTTCGTTGAGCCAACTATATTAAATTTAAAGCGATGATGTACAGCAGATATCATCGAGTCTGGACACTAATATTTCAAGCTGGTCAACTGTGACATTATTTAATGAAAGTAAATTACTTACTTCTTGAAGAACTGACTTGGTAGCATTTAGAATATCGCGAAATTGTGTTTCAATATTAACGAAACGAAACCATTTTGCCTACGATAATTGGCATTTTTGGGAAGGCACGTCTGAAAGGTTTACATGAAGTATTGCCTTAAGCTCTGATGCAAGCTCGTAAAGGATCATAATTAGAATGAATTTTGAGTTTAGAATGAAATTGAAGTTTAGAATGCAAATTCCCTACATCGAACACATATTTTAAGTTTAGAAAGCTTTTTTAAAGTTTAGAAAGCTTTTTATGAGTTATAGCCATTAAAATTTTAAGTTTGCAATAAATATTTTGAGTTTGGAATACAACAAAACAATATCAACCCTCATGAAATCTTTTAGTATTATATTGAAAAAAGTATAGTTTTTATCCTATGACAAAAAGATTTAGGAAATAAGAAAATTTAGCCTTTCTAAGGTGTATGAAGTTATGTGATGAAAAAGTAGCAGTTGACATGGGATGGTGCATAGTCATTTTCTTGTAAAATATTATACCTAGACACTTTCCACTCTCAAATGACCACCCCTAAAAGTGACCACTCTAAACACTATAAGCACATTTCGGAACTCTTAGATTTTCAAAATTTCCCCCCGAACCCCCTAATGTTTCTCGGTCGTTGGCCTTGAGAGGATTAGCCTCGCACCAATGTTAACGTCGTGGCTACGGCCCTGTCTCAAACCAACTCTAAACCTTACCCTAGCTAACCTGGTACCTTACTGCAAATGCCACCTGTTATTCTCAAATATCATTAAAACATATTTTGTACTCACGGTAAAGTTGACGAGATTCAACTGCAGTTCTGGCATGTGTTCTGAGTCACCAAGTTTCACGAAACCTTCGTCTTGGACATGCAATAACTTCAAGCTGTATTCTGATGGCTTACACTGAGTACCTACACAGCTTGCCGCTGTACACTCGAGACGACCTCCATGGAGTACATAGACTTCTTTCAAACCACTCAACTAAACATGAGAGAAAATATAATTAGATAGACCCTAGAAAACACTTCGAGAATACAAAACAAGTGTTGTGACGCAATGGCACCTTCATGACCTTCATAGCCTAAGTCAAAGATGGCTGGTCCTTACCGAACCTCTAGGGAGAAAACATAGAACTGGTAGAGCTATCCAGAATATATATGCGATATGGATTTGATCACTAGTACTGTAGTACTTGCAAGAGTCATTCCTGTATATAAGAAAGGACCAAAAGTTATTGTTTCAAATTATCGACCTATTTCATTACTTTCAATCTTCAATACAATTTTAGAAAAACTAATGTACAAACGATTATTAAATTTTCTTGAACAAAACCAAGTTCTATTTGATGGACAATTTGGATTTCGTTCCAATCTTTCAACAACCCATGCAATTTTGCTCATTACTGACAAAATTCAAAAAGCAATTGAAAATAAACTTTATTCATGTGGTATCTTTCTTGACCTAAGTAAAGCGTTTGATACTGTTAATCATATAATCTTATTAAAAAAACTTGAAAATTATGGAGTTAGGGGATTAGCAAAAGATTGGTTTTGCTCTTACCTTACAAATAGAAGACAATTTGTATCAATTGGCACTTCAACATCTGAGTATAAACTTATTACCTGCGGTGTTCCTCAGGGATCTGTACTAGGACCTTTGTTGTTCTTATTATATATAAATGATTTTAGTAATTGCGCAAGTGAAATTGACTTCCATTTATTTGCTGATGACTCCAATTTATTTTGTTCCCATAAAAGCATCATGTGTTTAGAAACAATTTTAAACAAACAATTGTGCAATGTCAATGAGTGGCTTTGTGCTAACAAGCTATCTTTAAATATTGACAAATCTAATTTTGTTCTTTTTCATCCACCTCAAAAAACTCCCAATTTTTCTATAAGTCTTAAAATTCATGATAAAGTAATAAAGGAAAAGAAAAGCATTAAATATTTAGGTGTTTTTATTGACTGTCATCTGAATTGGAAGGATCATATACGTGAACTCTCGAAAAAAATTTCAAGAGGCATTGGTGTTTTATTAAAGCTCCGTAAATTTGTTTCTACTCATATACTTCTACAAGTTTATTATTCAATTATTTATTCGTTTCTCACATATGGTGTTTTGATTTGGGGAAACACTTATAAAACCAATTTACATCCTTTGATAGTTTTACAAAAATAAGCAATTCATATTATTACATTTTCTGATTTTCAAGCAAACTCCTCATCTCTTTTTAAAAAACTCAGTCTTTTAAAATTTGTAGACATAGTTGATCTTTATACAGCACTATTTATGCTTCGGTACAGTGAGGGCAATCTCCCGGTCAATTTTGATGGATATTTTAATCCAGTCTTCAACACGCATTTGTACAATACACGTGTTGCATCCAAGACAACTTTCTCTTTACCGCTAATTCGAACGAATTATGGAATGTTTAATATTCGTTTTTGTGGACACAAATTATGGAACACTATTAATGAATCATTTAAATCGTTGAGTGTAATTTGTTTTAAATTTTTTTTAAAAATCAGATAATTGGCTCATACTAGCATCAAATTTATATAGTTTCCAATATTTATTTATTGAATTTATATTTTCGGCTCCTTTTGTTTTGTTTTGTTAGTTTGTCTATTGTATTGTAAATAATGTTTATTGTATTTGGTGTATTTTTTTTTATTCTATTTATTGAGATTGTATAAATATTAGATGTCTTCTGTCAACCATATAGTTATTTGTCGATTCTTGTTTAAAGGCCACCTGCCAAGTCTAGCTCACTAATAGTTATTGCAGGTGGCTTACACTCATCTTTTGTAAATAGCTACTTGTAACCTCTTTTTTTTCTTTGTACTTTTGAGTGTTAAATAAATTATTTGTTGTTGTTGTTGTTGTTGCATATTCATTTTAAATTTAATGCTTTTACTTTTAGAACCTGAACGGCAGACGATTTTACATGACTATATCAGTAATAATATTTTATGACCGAAAGGAAAGACAAACGAATTGAAATGTACCGGATGGTGCAAAACAAACACCATGGGAAAACTTCAGATGAAAAATAGTTGAAACTGAAATTACCTTGCCAGAAAGGAACACGCTCACACTTTTGAGGAAACTCTTCCTGGGCAAAGAAAGCTGACCATGTTCGTAAACTCGCAGACTCAATGGTGTGTCAGGATCAGTGATGTTGATGGCAAAACTTTGATTGTAGCCAATATGCCAGGTGCCTGATTTATCGCCATACATTCTCTGATTATTTATCGAGATGTGAGCTCGGGAATTGTCGGGATTTTTGAAAGCGACCTGAGCTGATCCTAGGAAATGGATCTCATCAAACTGATAGTGAGAGGTGTTTAGGAGTAGCCAAGTTACAGCGCTGTCTACATCAAGATTTTCATAACTAACAACAGATAATATATACAGTTATCTTATAGCGTATTCCGGATATACTTTACTAGACATCTTCGCATATATCCGCAAATTTGGTAAATTGAGTACATTAATTGATATAAAAATTTAGCTACTAAATTTCTTTCATCTCGGAGAGAAATAAACGCCGTTTTTAGTAAATATTCGTCCAGGCGTTGTTTGACATTTTGTCTACCACGACTTTTACACCCTCAACGAAAAACACTTGATAATAAAGCAAATAAAAATTCACTTTGTCGTGAATAAAAAATTTTAAAGGCGGGAATTTAGATGGATGTCATACAGTAATAGGTATTAAAATACACTCTCCCCACGGGAGATATTAAAATACACTCTTTAGGCCCTCTGGGCTCTGGGCCGCAGGTTCGATTCCTGCCAGAGGGCCTAAAGTTCCATATAAAGTTCTAAAAATGTATACAAATTTTCGCTCGATTATTCCATCTACAAACACCTTCTACTATATCATAATATCAATGCTTTCATTGGGGGCCAAATTTCTTAGTCTTATGGTTACCAGCTGTGCTAGCATCTGTAGAGTTCACTACCTACCGTTGCCAGGGTAACGAAGTTCCCTCAAATATTTCAATTTCTGCGAGACTGGTGAGTTTATGTGGTGCTGCAATGAGATCTATAAATATTCGAGTTGTATTCTTCATAAAGTTAACATCAGTATATGAACCCTGCGTACAGCCATAGTCCATGTTAACGTAATCACGATGAATCACAAACGTCCTGCCCTCTTCATCCACACCACTCAACTAAATGTAAAATAAACAATAAACTATTGAAGCCAAAAATATGTATTTTAGTCTGAGAAAACTTCTCGAGCTAAGACACCTCTTACTCTTCGCTTGAAACGTCGCGAAGTTTTCTTATCTTTTTCAGGTTGATGAGAGCCATTCCACAATGACAAGGTTGTTTATATTGAAGGGTATAACAGGGTCTTAATTTTGGAAGAGTGGCAAAAATGTAATGCAGTTGACGTTGAGTTAAGGATTGCTTCACTTTGCATTTTTTAAATTTTCTGTAACAGTATTTTAAATTTAAAATCACATTATCACAAACAACACGGTTTCACATAACCTAAAAGCTAAAGCATGTACATTTACTAAATCATATTATATACAATTAAATGGAAAATATAAATTAGGTTTCTAAACTTTTAAGAAAAACCGTCTCAGGTGTTGATCGTAACAACCCTCCTCAGGCTACGCGACTTTCCTGGAAACAACAATTCAATTTATTAAATGATCTCTTACCTTAAACTTTGATAAATTCGGACATGCAGGATAAATTCGGACATGATTCACAAACACAATTCTCTTAAGATTAATGTTGAGTCTTGGTCTTGTGGCTGTGGTTGTAAACCGAGTACTAGGATCACCATCAAACATTCGTCCAATATTATATGGATAATACGCTGCGGAACTCGATACAGTTACCCCACCGGGTATAGCGTACACCTGAGGGGAGTTTGAACCCCCGGAAGTAGGTACCCTACGGCCTTCGTTTCTGATGACGTTGCGAATTGGCTTCTGTTTGTTGTTGTCCACTCGAAGAATTGTGTATGCGTTTGTCACGTGTTCAAGATATGTAGTCCCGGATGCTCCAGCTTCGCCTCCAGAAGGAGCCTCACCCCCATGTGTTTCAAACACACCACCATAGAAAGGTTCAGTCAGTTTATTTGTATAATACACAGCTATACGCCCACCAGCGCCACCACCGCCGGGCTGGGATGTACCTCCAGTCACACGTAGAGCTCCCGTATGTCCACCCGTGAAAGTCTGAGTCAGAATAAGAATGCTTCCACCGCTGCCACCGCCTCCTGTGTTTGTCTTCAAACTGTTGGCTTCGATATAACCATCGACCTTAAACAAAAATTGAAATTGATTTTGCTTTTCAATTGTTAGTATTTTTCACCCCTCCATTTCTTCCTTTTCAAAGACCTTCAAAGGTACCCATCGTGGTTTTTCGTGGCCAAACGTGACAGCGACGAGTCAATTCCGAAATGAATTGGCGTGGCACTATGCATCACATAGACTGCATCAGATAGACACATACGGGAATAATTCTTAGAACTCCCAGCAAAGAATAATAAGATAAAGGAGTATCTCACACTTGTTCTCCAATGTAGATAATAGTACAGTTATCATTTTCAGATAAATCACATACAATCCTCCATCCTATCATCATTAATTCACGGAGATAAACAATTCTCGACACTGCGTTGGTAAAAGTCAAAGATGGGTAAAACAATTCGTATTGGTTCAGTTCGCAATAGTAAGCCACCTATTTTCAAAATCAGCATTTTAATCCGTAACAAGTTTTGCTTCCAAATATTGTCTGGGATGAATGTCAGATTTTATAAGGGTCTACACTACCACCCACAACAAATCTATGAAGTACTCCCTCCTACCTTTAAGGTGTGGTTGACATCAATCTTAACCTTCCCACCACCAGTTCCGCCAACGCCACTGTCACCTCCACTACCAAACTCTGTGGGTTCAAACATATCACCATAAGCTAAACCTCTACGAATTCGGCACGTTTTGTACCCAGAACACCTCGGCTGTCCCCCAGTACCACCATGTCCAGCACCACTTGCGCGCCAGTTCTTCGTAATCACAGTCCCAGGGCCTTGCATTGGTAAATATCCGCCATTGTTCAAGTTAATTATTCCTCCATCGTCCAATGTCAAGTTCACAGCTTTTAGGTGAAGATTGTTACTTTGCAGCACAGCACCACCTGAAGTATTCGTAAAGTCATTTAATCATTCATATTTTCCATATGCAAAGTTAATTACATACTTCAGTAAGCCCAGCTTTTATTTGATAAAAACTGTCTTAAAAATAGCATCACGATAATTCTCAGCTTCCAATTTTTCATAATAATATTTTATACTGTTATTAAACACTATACTCTATAGTCTTCAACTTACTTATATCATATGTTTATGCAGTAACGTACGTATACAATTAGAGGAAGTCTTTTTTCAGTAAATGAACTTTGTGGGGATGAATCAGAACGCTAAAACATCTCACATGGTCCTAGGTAACCTCCAATCTTACGTTGTAATCTACATTTGTATTTTATATTATTCGCCATGTAAAACAGAATTATGTTTACAATAAAGCGTATATTATATTACATTACCTTCAATTAACAGTATCCGACATTCTAAAGAGAATATCCTGTCATCTGCATTCCGGCTATAGGTCAAGATCTTCGAGTTAGCCATGATGCGGACAGTCTCATTAAACTTTATGGTTCGTTCCGGTGCATTCTGAGTGAACCCAGTTAAATAAACATGTAATATACCACCATTAAGAAGAGTCAAGTTCTGAACATGCGCAAGAGTTCCGGCCAAATGTAGTGACACTTTATTAATTTCAGTGACGTCAGCAAGCCCTAGATATCCGCCTTGGTAGACACGCGCGTGCGCTGGAAAGTCGATGAACTTCCGACGAAGATCGAGTACTTGCCGTTTACCAATGTGAACAGTTCCCGTACGGTCGCCGATCATGAAACTGAAGTACAGTGACGTCACACGGTTTGTGATATTTGACAACGTAATACCAAGATGAGCCCCGCCGTAGATTTGCAACTCTTCAAAATGAAATCGATGCGAGTTATCAGCGAATATATGTGCACCAGAATTACTCAATATCCAGGTTTTTCCGGTTTGTCGAGAAAGTTCTCCGTAATGATCGACCTCGTGAGTGATAGGATGTTGTCCATCATTGTCCACCAGTAAAGTACGGTGGGTGTGTACAAGGTGGTAGTAAAAGGCAGTTCCTGACCCTCCACCCTCAACACTGCTTGCCCCACCTCTCACCAAAGTTTTACCGGTGAAGGTAGAGTTCTTTGTGTAGTAAACACTGATTCGACCTCCAGCTCCTCCTCCACCTCCTTCAGGGCCTCCACGACCTCCAACTACAGACAGAGATCCAGTCCCCTGAATTTGATAACAATGCACATAAAGACTTCCTCCACTTCCGCCTCCATCCCTACCTTTCTTGACATTAATACCGTTAGCACTGACATTGCCATCAACATGAAAGACATCTGAGACATTAAAGAACATCACTCCTCCGCCATTTCCTGAGTTTGATCCACCACCGCTGCTTCCAAACATCGCAGCTTCGTATAAATCATCGTAGGGTAGTCCAGCCTGCAGAGACCCTTTACCTCGTCCACCCGTTCCGCCGTGACCTGCGCCTGAGTAGAGGAAACCACGTCCGGGGTTTACAATGCCATGAAGACCTCGAGGATCCACGTGAGTTTTGTTATAGCCAAGACCATCTGCTGACATAAGCCCGCCATCATCAATTGTGATATTCTCGGCAATTATTATGGGACGCGTTGCATGGAATAAGCCACCACCTTGGACATTGAGTGCACGGACATGGAACGTCACTCCAGGGTGTTTCACTGGAGAGGTTAACCCCTGGATAACCCCGTTATCTTGTATTCTTACCGTATCAAACTTATATGTACTGTTGCTCTGATTGGTTGTCCGACCTCCATGATACATCCAGAATGCACCACCATGATGTAATGTCATGTTTTCCACGTGCGCAAGAACTCCAGACAAGTACAATGTTACACCATGCACTTCAGTATACGGCGCAAGACCTAGATATCCTCCAAGATAGACATGTACACTGAACGGTAGATCTATCTCTTTTCGACGTAAGTCCATTACCTGGTTTAATCCAATGTGAATAACCCCACTACGATCACCAATGATATGCTTGAAGAACAATGACGCAGGTTTACCAACTGGATCAGTATAGATTGCAAGATGGCCGCCTCCGTATATTTGAAGTTCTTCAAAGTGAAAATCTTGTCCTCTGTTTGCAAAATGATGTTTACCCGATTCAGGCAAAATCCACGCTTTGCAGCCATCTTTCCGTAGATCATTGTAGTCTGCGATTGCAGAAATTAGAGGTTTTTGTCCACCATTATGGATGAGAAGTGTGCGATGTTCTTCGATCATATGATACAAAAATACAGTCCCAGGACCACCTGCTTCAGCCTCACAGAGATCTTCTCGTCCTATTTTACAGCCACGCGCTGCTCCTCCACGTGTCTCGTACACAAAATAGGTCGATGTTTCATTTTCTTGGAAATATATCGCAATTCTTCCACCTGCCCCTCCTCCCGCGGGTCGGTATCCATCCGTCATATATCCATCACCACCGTTGGCAGATATCTTTCCATACCCCAGGATTCTTTTACAATACATCCAGATACTCCCTCCGCTACCTCCACCACTGCCAGTGCTCGGACCATCTTCGCCATTTGCCGTCACGACTCCGTCGATATTGATTGTGTTTGTAACATTCATCCAGATTACACCTCCTCCATTCCCTCCTCGCTGGGTGCTGTCCCTTCGCCCTCCGGCGCTACCAAACATATCTGGCTCATACAAGTCATCGTACGGAGCGCCAGTGATTTCTGCTCCTTTAGTTAGTTTACCACGTCCTCCGCGCCCACCATGTCCTGCCCCAGAGCCTCCATATTGTGAACTCAATCCAGCGCCTGGGTTTATCAAGCCATGCAACCCCGTGCCACTGAAACCATGAAATGTATTATACCCGAGATAGTCAGCCACAAGCTTACCTCCGTCATCTATAGTCAGGTTCGTAGTGATGAAAGTTAACCGAGTTCCACGCATTTCTCCCCCGCCTTCGATCTCCATAGAGTGAGTAAAGAAGGTAATCCCAGGGTCTTTGACAGGGGAGGTGACCGCATGAACAACAGCAGTATCTTGAACACGAACAAAATCAAACTGATATTCATGTATACTCATGTTTGCAGTCCTACCTCCATGAAGAAGCCAGAGCTGTGCTCCATGATGTAGAGTGATATTACGTACATATGATAATGTACCACGTAGTATAATCTCAACTCCGTGTACAATAGTCCTAGGAGCTAATCTAAGATGGCCGTCTTTGTAAACATAAACACTAAACGGTAAATCAATTTCCTCTCTCTGTAAATCCAAGTCTTGCCCTGGCCCCACGTGAACCATTCCGGAGCGGTCGCCGATCATGTCCCGAAAGTAAATGGAAATGTTTGTCCTGTTAGATGGCCAAAACGCGAAATGTGCTTTACCGTAAATTTGCAGTTCTTCGAAATGGAAATTACTTTCTGAATCAGCGAATTTATGAATCCCGGAGTCAGGCATTATCCAGGCCTTTCCACCTTCGCGGTGAAGTTGAGTATAGGTCATGTGTTTGTTTTTAGCTGATTGTCCGTTGTTATCAATCAAGAGTGTACGATGTTCATGGTATAAATGATAGAGGAACACAGTTCCTGCCCCTCCGGCCTCGGAATTTAATCCACCCGTCCCACCATGTGCGCGGTAAGAGAAATACGAGAAAGTTTCATTTTTCTGAAAGTACACTGCTATCCTACCACCGGAACCTCCTCCCCCGAGATTTGATCCCATTCCGCCATTTGCTCTTATTGTACCATATCCTTTAATGATGTTGGTATATATCCACAGACTTCCCCCACTACCACCACCATTGTGAGTTGTGCCTGCCTGACCATCAGTACTCAGGTCTCCGTCAATTTCAAGAAGGTTTGATACGTTCAGGAAGAGACGACCTCCTCCGCGACCTACGAAAATAAAAATAGGTTTCAAATATTTATTCGGACGACACTTCAAAAATAGAATCTTCCTGAGACCCCTATTTAAGACGCACCTCTCTAAAACCGATATATATGATCGCTTGTTGCGTGAAGCAGGCTGTATATATTACTTCTAAAATTCATTAATTATTCATCAGCAAAATACAAAGGAAACTCATGACCCGTAGCGGATCTATATATTTGATATAGACTTGCTCAAATTTCTCCTTCAATTTTTACAGCGTAGATAACATCAATCTTCAAAATTCCAACGCCAGTGAGCGTACAAAACGAGTAATTTTAGAAGTCATATACAAACCGCGCGAGAGGTCTTTATCAGATTTAAAACACTCGGCTGCGCCTCGATGTTTTAAATCTGATAAAGACCTCTCGCGCGGTTTGTATATATTACATATATATATATATATATATATATATATATATATATATACAGCTAATTCAAAAAAAGGTTGTCCTTTGCAAACCTTAAACTCTAAAACCCTAAACCTTAAATTCTAAACGCGAAAAGCACAATGGGAACGCAAGTTTGAAGTTTAGAATGACATGTCCTTGTAGGGAGATATTAACCATGTCTCTCACAAATGGCCGCCATATTGAACTTCTAACTTGAAACTTGCGTTCCCATAGTGCTTTTCGCGCTTAGAGTTTAAGTTTTAAGTTTGTAGAGTTTAAGGTGTGCAAACGACAACCTGTTTTGAATTAGCTGTATATATATATCGGTTTTGAGACTTCATACGGACCCTATACCTATTTCCCTATACGGACCTCCAAGCCGGTAAATGATTTTTTTTTTTTTATATAATTTTAAAAACAAAAACATTGACCGCTCGCGTAGCCAATCAGATTGCAGGAAACCCTATAGAATATGAATTCGGACCGCAACTGAAAAACATATATATATATATATATATATGATTCGATATCAGAAGAACTCCTCAAACAAGCCTTAGAATTTGCCTCGCAGTTTGATGAAATCACAGAAGAGGAAACATATAAATTGTAATAATTCAAACAGTATATGAATGTACTGTATAGCTCTGCAAAGAGTGCTCAACACCAGGTATTGGTAGAGCTTAATTAATAATTAGTTTTCACTTAAAATAGAGTCGCAACTCTGAGTTTCACGTTCTTACGATAAAAAAACAACAAACAATAACCGCAATAAAAAAAGACGACAACGAAACATTATTTGGTTTAATCCGCCGTATATTAAGAACGTGAAAACCAAAACGTACACCTAAATTTATTTAAATCTTTTTATGATGTAGAAATGAACTGTACCTGGTCAATGCATCAAACTTGTTCATGTCATAGACTTAGGGATTAGTATTGGGAAAAAACATATGCACATTGTTTTATTATTATTCTCATTATCTTGAATGCTCTTACATTCTTAGTTGAGTTTTTATTGGGTCTTTCAATATCTTATTTTATTATATTATTTGAGCGTTTTAAAGTTGTAAGCGTTTAAGCGATAACGACTTACGGTTTGAATTAGTGCAGCTCAACGAGCAATTGGCATATGTTTTTTTTTGTTTGTTTGTTTTTGTTGTTGTTTTTCAGTTTGGGGTTTTTTTACGAGTATTATTATCGTGTATATATATTTTAAGTACTGTTATGTATTTTAGTATCTATATGGCTTGAATCGGGGGAGTGCCTCGCATGGGACCTCGAGTCCCGTTCGCTCTCTTACCGTTTGGACTTTGTGCAATAAATCAATTAAATAAATGTCGGCAGAGTGTTCCTAAATTTTATCGACAAGCACTTCCCACCATCCAGTCCCTTGCATAAACATGGACAACGAGATCCAACCACATGCAACTGTAGGCAGGAGAGAAACTACCACCTTTTCCCTGCCAAAACCTATGACGGTCAAACCACCGAGCATCACAAGGCAACTACCTGCATCAATTAACAAGCGCACCGCACTTCTTTCATCAGATGAGCAAACTTTTCAGGAATCTGCACCCATATATCAGAACGCACTTAATTAGGCATAGCAACTTTAATCATGAACTTAGCTACACTCAGAACACACCGCAACAACAACGCAGGAATAGGCAACGCAATATCATTTGGTTCAACCCACCATTTAGCAAGAGTGTTAGCACAAACATACGACATAATTTCCTTAGTCTAATTGACAAACATTTTCCACCGTATACCACAAGCTCCATAAAACTTTTAACAGAAATACAGTTAAAATAAATTACAGCTGCATGAACAATGTCAAGTCAGTAATCATTAAACACAATGCACGCATATCTAGGAATAACAAGGCAAAGGACAGGGACATTACCAATTGCAGTTGTAGAGAAAACACCATTTGCCCACTTCAAAAACAACATAGTATATACAAAGCAACAGTCACAGTAAGCAACACAAACACGATCAAAATATATATATACTATATATATAGGCTAGTCAAATCTGCAGACATGCATGTTTCGCCGTTCAACGGCTCGTCAGTGCAGCTTGTAACGCAGTCTAGATGCGAGTGACTTCGTATTTATACACCATAATCTTGCTCTCACCAAGCGCATGTGGTACAATACTCGGACACATGCACATCCAGACATGCGTGAAGTGTCTTGGGGCCAGAGTGCTCATACGACCACAAGGGAAGTGAGCTTTGCATTACTTTGCATCACTCATAACTGGTCTTATTTTTTATCTATGTAAATGAAGCAATCTGATTGGCTGACAAGCATTTCAGAGCGGTCCGGATTTTTGCATCCGGCCCGCTCTGAAACTCATCCGGCCCGCTCTGAAACTCATCCGGCCCGCTCTGGATTACGCGACAAAACACAGGAGTGAAACAATTTTTAGTTTAAAAATCTACCCAAAAAGTTCAAAAAGCTAGCCTAACGATAGTTAGAGTACAAAAATGAATTGCATCAACTCCAAAGGCTTCATACTAAGCACGATGTGTCGAGAAAACTAATACATTTGTTTTAAATGCTCGTGTATTAAAACTACTACATTTGTTTTATTGCTCGTGTATTTCAGTATTTGGCCACATTAAAGTTAAAAAAATACAGTTTAAACAGATATCATAGAAGAAAAAACTTTTCTCCATACATAAAACTTAAAAATATGGACCAACTGTAGTGAAAACATGATTTTTCTGCCCATTTGTAAAAAAATACATAAGTACTTTTCGTAAACATATTGTAAACAAAAAAAAATTAAAGCCGTGGCCCTTGGCAAACAAAGTTGAGGCTATATTTTTACCGTGAAATGACCAGAAAAGAATTACTGCATACCTTGTTCATTGTCCAGTTTTAGTAGAAAGCGTTGATCGAAGTCAAACTGCATGATTCACTTTATGAGTTTTTTATGGCCAAAGCAAGTAAACACGAAGATATCCTTGTCGAAGAAACACGGAATACCGGAAAACCTGGCCAAAACCTTTCATTCCTATGCTTTTTATACGGTGGCCCACACGTACAACGACAAATATATTTCTATCTAAGCAATAAATAAATATACTACCGCAGAAAATAATATTGAATAGCAAAAATATTTATTTTGTGCTGCAAATATCTTTTCTTGTTGAAAATATTTATCTACATCACATAAATATTTACAATTGTAACGAAAATATTTAGTTTGTACTTAATATTAATGCATGATGCAAAAAAATACTGATGCATAAAAATATTTATGCATGATACAAAAATATATTTATGCATGATACAAAAAATATTATGCATGACAAAAAAATAATTATGCGTGATGCAAAAATATATTTATGCATGATGCAATAATAATTTGACATTAGTACCCAGACCCAGGCTCAAGTCGTCAACTCCAGTGATGTATTCAGCTCAGTTGTCAAGTCCTTCCCGCGCTTTCCAACGTGTTTTCACATAGGTGGCCCAGAAATCGATTGTGTTTACCTTCTGTAGCCTGGCCTGTGGCCTGGCGGTCATCTCACTTGTATTCAAAAATCTCGCGTGACGTTCGTGGGGCTCGTGAGTAGACCTATGGTTTTCATCAGGTTTTTATGTCAATATGGCTGCCCGTAATGGCAGGAAATGCACAACGTGTAATTCACCTCTCGAATTGGAATATTTGTTTTGCCCTATTTGCGGAAATTCAGCAGCAAAACCTACAAGTCTTACTACTAGTTGTGGTAGCGCTTCCTTAGGAGAGCCAAGTCAATCGAAAAGCAAAGAATTTTCCCTACAAAGTTTTCAATCGTTCAAGAGGAAAAAGGAACGTGAAAGGAGCTCTTTTTTTGTCCGGAAAAATGGGCGCAAGAACTCTTCGAAAGAAGACCAAGAAGTTGTTATCTACATTGGATTGATGAAAGAAATGTGTCAAATCAGACGGGGGGAATGGCTACCGTTGAAAATCAGGCCCAATGCTACTGCCGATGACATCCTGAAAGCAGCAATTGAGAAACACACTACATTTAATAAGTTATTTAATCCCAATTTAAAGTACAAATTGGTGTTCAAAGATGGCAGCGCTGTGTCTACGATGTGAATCCACAAGAAAAGTAGTAACGTATAAGATCTTGCTCATCCAAGCTTTCAAGAGCAGCAAATTCGGTGAAAGGCTCGCCACAGTTAGGACAGAATCGACAAGAGATTTTTAAAACGAATTGACAAGACTTGCAACACCTCCGCAGTGAAGACTCGGCCATATTGAAAAATGCAGAAAATACAGCCTAGGTCTGGGTACTAATGTGAAATTATTTTGCATCATCCATAAATATATTTTTTTATCATGCCTAATTAATTATTTTTTTGTCATGCATACATATTTTTTGTATCGTGCATAAATATATTTTGTATCATGCATAAATATTTTATGCATCAGTATTCTTTTTGCACCGCATCAATATTTTTTCATCATACATAAATATTTTTACATTAAGTACAAACTAAATATTTTCGTTACAATTGTAAATATTTATGTGATGTAGATAAGTATTTTTAACAAGAAAAGATATTTGCAGCACAAAATAATTAAATAAATATTTTTGCTATTAAATATTATTTTCTGCGGTAGTATATTTATTTATCGCTCAGATAAAAATATATTTGTCGTTGTACGTGTGGGCCACCGTATTTTTACTGCCATATTTAAAAATATCGTGTACATTTTTACAGAAACTATGTTTTTTTTGTGAGTTTCTTGCCAGTTTTCTTGAGTTTTCGTCTTCGTGTTTTCTTTTAACGTTCAAGTTTTGTCAGCCTCGCTTTGAATTCACAATTGCACTGATCTCAAATTATTTCGCTACACTGGAATTTTCAATTTTAATAAATTCTTAAATTTTACCTATGATAAAAAATAAACACGTTATTTACCGGCAGCGTCGGTCCGGATGAGAAAAACTGTGCCCTCGGTCTTGAAAACGTCCCTCGCCCTCCGGGCTCGGGCCGTTTTCAAGACCTCGGGCACAGTTTTTCTCATCCGGACCTCGCAACCGGTAAATAACATATATATATTCTATTTATTTTTTTCAAGTTTATCATTATATTTGAACCTAGGATGGTATTTTCTTCCTTAAAATTGCCGTTCGTTATTTCGTAAATTATTGTATTTTTGAGTCGGTAGCTGAGTATCGGGATGAACTGTTTTTAGTATAATTTCAGTAGTAAATAATGGCTATCAAGTGTTCTGATTGGTTGGCTGCGCAGTAAATCTGAGGCATTATTTACTAGCTGGAGTAGTAAATGCTTTTTTTCAAAATGGCTTCCCAAAGTCGTTTTGTAGTGAATTCTCTCCATGTCTACGACTCCCCAAGATTAAAACTGAATATGCGAGGAAATCATTCTTTTTTATGGGAGCTAAAGTTTTTAACGAACTGCCAACGGAAATACGCAAAACGGAGAAGTATGAGGATTTTGAAAAACTTTTAGAATCTATTTTTAACTATATTTTTACCTTCCTATCTTTATTTCTATTTTAAATTATTCTATTTAAATTTATTTCTTTTTCTTATTTGTTTCCCTATAAATATAATTATATACATATTTTAGGATTTTTAGCACATATGCAATTAAAGAAATAAAGGATAATGCAATTCCACAAAACACAAAACTAGCAACAAAATATGGGGTTAAGCTTTTTAAAGGTAACGAGGTACTTACGAGTGACAAGCAAAGAGCGGCAAATTGTCAACATGATATGCACATGACAACAATTAACTTTTCTTGCATGATCTTTCATTTTAAGCATTTTCAGCGCCATTCGGCCATAGACTTTGTTGTTTTAACGAACTTCCGATTATTTTAGTAGACATTACGTATTTAAAAAGGAAGTAAATTATATTCATAACGGAAGGCGCATGTTGTTGTATTTAACTTTATGCATATTTTACTACTGAAATTATACTAAAATAATTATTTACCTCAGTCTCGGTGATTATCGGTGAATGTCCACCTCGACTTCGTCTCGGTGCATATTCACCGATAATCACCTCGACTTCGGTAAATAATTGTTAGTATTACTTCTAATTCATTAATTATTCATAGGCAAAATACAAAGGAAACTCATGACCCGTAGCGGATCTATATAGTTGATATAGACTTGCTCAAATTTTCTCCTTCAATTTTTACAGCGTAGATAACACCAATCTTCAAAATTCCAACGCCAGTGAGCGTACAAAACGAGTCATTTTAGAAGTCATATACAAACCTTACAGTTCGGCCTTTATCAGATCTAAAACACTCGGCTGCGCCTCGATGTTTTAAATCTGATAAAGACCTCTTGTGCGGTTTGTATATATTACATATAGAGAGAGAGAGTAAAACTAACGTCAGCTCACCCCATTCTGTAACGATTATTTTAGCTTATTTTAAACTTTAAACATTCACATGCAAATAACTTAATAAGTAACTTCAACTCAACAATAGACACCAAGAATTTTTCTAGATGTTTTATTACAAAAAAAACTGATTATTAATAGTATTACCTTCTTGTCCAGCCACACCACCACCACTACTTCCGAAATCTGTTGGCTCATATAAATTCCCATATGGCAATCCAACATACTTTGTAGCTGAGCCTGTACCTCCTGTACCTCCGTGACCTCCCCCGGAAGATCCAGTACCGGAACCAACCCCCCGTCCGTAATTTATGACACCATTGACTCCTAGTCCCATTCCATCAGTAATTTTATAACCTTCTCCAGTCAAAGATAATTCACCACCGGCGTCAATGGTCAAGTCAGTGGCTTCAATATGTAAATTGCTTCCAATCATTTTCCCACCACCTTCAACAGCTAATGACGTAACACTGAGATTCATACCGCCGTGAGAGACTGGAGAGGAATGCATGTGAACCACGCCTTCTGTTTGGATACGGATATTTCTGAACCTAGAATAAGAGGAGGGTAAAATTGTGAGGGATAAATAATGAAATACATATTCTAAACATCTTACCAAAATTCATCGTTGATATATATGAATATTTCCAGTCATCGCTCCTTCAACGTTTCAAGCGAAGACCATTTGTCAGAAATACATTCTGATTAGAATCAATACATTCTGATTAGAATGATAAAGAAGATATCTCAAGAGGGATCACATGATCAGAAATGGCTAATTTGCAAATGAAGCTGAGGAGGTCTATTGAGAGATAAGTAATAATGTAGTAAAAATAATTTACGTGAAATCATCCTTGATATGAGTATTTCCAGTCCTCGCTCCTTCATTTAGATACAACACTCCACTATGATGTAATAATAGATCATCAATATTTTCTATAACGCCATCTACGTGTATGTTCACTCCATGTACCTCAGTGTAGGGTGCTAACCCCATGTAACCTCCGTTATACACATGGACACTAAATGGTAAATCAATCTCAGTTCTGTTTAGATCCATCAGTTGGTCTCTGCCAACATGGATTGTTCCAGAGCGGTCTCCGATCATGTGCCGAAAATGTAAACTCGGCTTCCCACCGGAATTTTCATGAATAGCTAGATGTACTCCGCCGTAGATTTGTAGTTCTTCAAAATGATAATTCAAATCTTTCGCGAACTCGTGAATTTTACCTTCCGTCAGCAGCCAGGCAGTTCCAGGAATAAGAGACAGATCAGAGTAACTGGATATGGCTTCATCACGTGGTTTTACAGGCGAACGTAATTGGTTACTTACAATCAAGGTGCGGTGACGATATACACGATGGTAGATAAATATAGTCCCAGCACCACCTGCACTACCACCATGTGCACCACTGTTACCACCATACGCCTCAAATGTCCCGCTGTAAGTACGGTTGCTTTTGAAATACACGGCCAGTCTCCCCCCGGCACCACCACCTCCATCATACGTACGAGCATGTGATGCGTAGTAATACTGGTGGCCATTACCTCCATTCACCTGCATCTTACCATAACCTAGAGTAATAACAAAGAAACAACAGGAGCAATAGATTTATATACCCATAATTATCTATAAATAAATACATGATTCATATACAGTAATTTGGGTAGAAATCAACATGTTGTAAGAAAGATGATTTTAAAGTTTTAAATACAATGTATTTTTGGAAGCGGTTACAATGAAACTGCCATAGCAGGAATGAATGAACGCTAATATATTGTTGTAAATATTGAAAACACCACCTATATTTATAGAAATTATATATATCAAGTTTTATCTATCGTCATGGAAGTCAACAAGAATATTTCATCGCAGTGTATGTATATTTACAAGATAAAGTAGTCCTGTACCAACCTTGCATAATATGCGTCTCTATCCATAAACTTCCCCCGCTGCCACCACCTGATCCACCAGATGTCCCTGGAGATCCACTACATGTCACGGTGCCATCCAGCTTAAGTTTATCTAGAACTTTCATCTTTATAATTCCTCCGCCCAAACCAGCTCCGCTTGTATCGCCACCGCGACAACCAAAGTCTGCGGGCTCGTAAAGGTTTCCATATGGTGTACCAACACGATTCTGATTAGAACCCAGTCCTCCTGTACCACCATGGCCTGCGCCAGATGAACCAAGAGAATTTGATAAGCCATTGCCATGAGAACAACTAAAATTTAAAAGTTCAATTGACATGTAGAATATAGAATACGGAGGAGGTAGAATTTAGAACAGTGATTGAGTCTGGCACTGCGTGAGTTTTTGAGACATAAAATATCAATAAATATATATTATATGATGCATCATCAATTTATTACACTTATATCGGTAGGTTTCATACAGGAAATAGTGATCAACTATAGACGTGCTGGCACATTTAGAAGCAAGCATATATGAACTTGATTTCTAGTCAGCTACTGCTACCGTACATGACTACTGCATAATGCAGTAAAATGAGAGGAACTAACTATACACTTTACAGTCGGTAGCACTGGAAATGACTGCTCAATTTTCCGAGCCAGAGGTTCATATGAAAAATACTCAACTATCAATTTTAACTTACCTATTATCATACGTATCTCCTTGAACAATGCCAAGATCGTCCACTGTAAAATTTCCCGCCTCAATAACCATATTTGTCATATGTAGCCGTCCACCCCCCTGAATATTTCCTTCGTTCATCACCAGAGTGATGCTCGTGTTTTTGACGTCATTAGTTGATGTCAGCTCGCCTCCATCGGCGATTGTCAGACTGTGAAACTGAAATGTACCCATCTTGTTTGCCAGTCTTGTGGTACCAGTACGCGAGACTAACAGATGACAGTTGTGTGCTAAAGTCACGTCAAGCATGTTTATTGTGCCCCTAAGAAGAATACAAATTCATATACATCCCATTCTTGTATATTTCACGATATTTTTAGTTCTTCAATATTCTGATACGAATTACGTTAGTAGCTTAGACCATTAAAAATAATGAAAATCACAGAGCTTACGTCCTGGAGGGACACAATGCAAATTATATCAATTATACCTCTCGAAAGAAAACTGAAGCGCCGAAACACAATGAACATGATTTATAACACAACATGATTTGACATGTCAATATACTTCTATTAGTAATGTAATTACAGGCATGCAGTTATGTTCAAATTTCAACACAGTATCAATTTCTACGCACACATAATTAAACTCAACGTTCTTTAATTTCATTTACAGCGATAAAATTGACCACGATGATAAATTTTCCGAAGATACCTGATTAACTCTATTTCTTTAACAAATGACATCATTCAGAGGTCTAACCCACCTGTTCACAATGCGAATTTCACGGCAGAGAAATGACTTGGGAAGATGTAGTAAACCATCCTGATACACAAATGTATTTATTTCAAACTCTCCGTCATCTGCAAACTGACCAATCACAGTTTGATTTGGACCCACGTGTAATACACCAGTAACGTCGCCGACAAACTTGTGTACTCTGAGAGGTCTATAAAGAACACAAACATTTGAACAAAATAGACTGAATGCATAATAATAGGTGGGTTTCACTAAGCACTATCGTGGAGCAGATCAACCTTTCTTGCTCCTATCAATTATCAATATGAATGTTAACAGGTTTGACGCTGACCACTATCTACAGGTCCTACAGGCTCGTAACACTTGCTGAAACCCACTAATACAAAGCCGAGGTTTGCTCCAGTCTTCTCTTGGGCCAAGTGTGAGATTGGCCGAGCACTAACATGCAGAAATCCATCTTTCTATGCAAACATAATTATAGAAAACTTACTGTTTGACATCGGGATGTATTGCTAACTCTCCCCTACGCAAAATATGAACTTCCTCAAATTCCAAAGCAGTTTCATTTGAATGGAGCCAAGTCCGTCCGCTATCAACTTGCCAGTTTGAGTAGTCAACTTCAGGTGTCGATGGTCGTTGATTGTTACTGTCGATGATGAGAGTTCGATTCAAGACCCCAGGTTGCTTGTCCTGCGAAATAAACGGCATGAAAGAAAACTATAGCCTATCAATTACGTCATTTAAACAATGAGATCCATGCAACGCAATGCTAGTACGAAGCAGGGTTAACATCCCAGCCGGACAAACACCAATTGACATAATTGCTACACTTCTTAGAATTTGAAAGTGCAAGTTTAATATAATTCTCTTGAGTCACGTCTTAAAGTAAGGAAAGAGTTCGTTCAACTGGAACTCGATCTTGGAAGGCATATCTTTGTCTCTTTAACTCGTTCTACACACTTTTTAATTTAACAAAATATAAATGTAAAATGTATAAAACCGAGGCGATGAACAAATATAATATGGCGGTCTTGTCTATTTATTCAACTGTTATATAGCCTCTTCATAGAGTAATACACCATTTTGTTTTTTCTTTTACTACTTTATGGTAGGATACTAGATATTGTCTAAAAATTTAACGTCGCTCGACTTTATCATACTTCACAGTAAAAATTAAAAACGCTCGCATCCGTGCCGTCGCATAAGGACCTTCATTTTAAAAACTTGTCCTGTTTTAGACTAAAATTGCAAGGAAATTGTTGTTGTTTTCTAACATTGATTTTGCATAAAGCTGGTTTGGAGTACATAAAAGTCTAATTGTATATTGGCTTCAATAATATACCAAAGCTACAAGTAGCACAACTTTTTTGTTTCGAAAACAGAAATCTGTTCAAGATCCTGAATATAGCCACAATATATCAGAAACTTTCTTAAAATTTGCTGAAAGTACAACAACTTATCCTAACTTAAGAAAAATCAGTTTTGCCCTGATCAGTTTACAAAACAATAAAAAATTATCATACTTGTAGACAGATGGTCCCAGCTCCACCATTCCCAGCTGAAGAACCACCAAATGCCTGGAGATGACCAAACCACCATTCTCTATCATGCCAATATATAGCAAGTCTACCACCAGATCCACTACCACTTGCACCACTACCACCATTCACTGTTATCTGGCCAGAACCTTCAAGTGCGTTGGTGGTGATCAATACACTACCACCACTACCACCACCATTGTTTGAGGAAGATGACGTCATTCCATTGGCACTGATGGTTCCTTAATATTAGAAAATTTAGTTATCGTACTGCTCTTAAAACCTGGATGGTGAATAAAGAAGCTTAAATGCCATACTGCATTAGACAGTCAGACATTCCATACTGATTTCCTGTCAAACTGTGATCGTGTATGCAGATTTTGAAAGAAGAATATTATATGCTCTTATAAAATCTATGCCAGGTAACCAACTACATGCCAGTACCTGCTTCGCACACTATCAACGCAGCAACGCTTGCCTTCTAGACATATTGAATATACTTGGTAATTCTACTCTTTAAAGTTCTTTAAAGTGCACCAATACAACATACCATCAACTACAAGTGATTTCCTAATTTCTAGTTCCAAAACTCCGCCACCCTTTCCTCCCTCACTTCCACCACCACCACTGCCGAAGTCGTTAGGATAAACTATGGACCCATAGGGACTTCCAGGTGTTCCTCCGTTTGTTACCCATCCGCCAAGGCTACCATAGCCAGCACCGGATCCGCTTGAATCTCCAGCACCGAGACCCTGACCTAGAATATGAACCATACAGCAATTTAGAAAGATTTTCACACATTTAGGGCCTCCGATGGTTTAGTTAACTATCTACTATTCAGGTTGAAATGTTTAAGAATTTTAGAAAAAGGTTCAGCCTCTGGGTTTTCAACCTATTTCTCCTTCATTTTCATTTTGAATTATAAACGGATTGAATTTCTAAGATGAGAAAGCTTAGCTAATTTGGAAAGAAAAAATCCAAACGCAAAGGCAAACGTTTTTCTTGATTTTCAGTCGTTCGCTCGTGAAACTCGTCAAAGCATAAAATGATCTTTGGGGCTCGGAAAATTGTTCATTTCTTGACCATACATCCCACACTTAATGTGGATATTAAGTGAGATAAACGAGATACCAAGACCAGTTCTGCCCTCATTACCTGCATTATAACCTTGTCCATTTAAGTTAACCAATCCCGCGTATTGTACATCAAGAGACTCGGCACGAATTCGTAATCTTCTAGTTTCCAGGATACCACCACCTTCCACGGTCAGTTTCCCATCACGCCTCAGTGGACCTGTGTCTGCAAGTAGATTAATATCCCAGCGGTCTGTAATGTTACCGTACTCACTTTCGAAGACGAGTCTTCCCTTCTTCTGTATTGTTATACCAACAAAAGTCAATGACCTTGGGGCCGTTTCTTTGAATGTCAATGTGGCACCGAAACCGACCATAAGATGCCCTAAGTTACCAACGACTTGTCCCCAAATATCAACATGTGATGGTCTTTCTGATGATGGATACTTAAGACTCTTTGCTTCCCTAAATTCAACTGTAGCATTTGGAAGTATTAAAAATGCATTCTGGAATATAAGAGGAGTCCACGTGATATTGGTACGACGGTATGTAGAATCAGCGGTAAGTCGTAGTGTGTTGCCAGGGGCAACGTGGATATATCCAGTGTCATCACCTTGAACGAGGTGTGTAGTCAGTCCTGTTCCTTCACCGTCGATATAAAGATGTGCAGTGCCGTAGATTTCAACAAATGTAAAGTCAAATATGAAGTTGTCTGATTTTGGAAGGAGATACGCAACAGCTCCTACACGATAAATAGATATTGATTTAAAATGGAGTTTGCATGTCCGTCCCAAAATACAGTAGAATGTAGTACTGGTTATAATATATCAAACTCAAAAAAGCGTGTTTCATCAGCCGAACATTGAGAAGTATGATGAAATCATTGGCTTAATTCATGTTGGACAAATTCTTCCTCCGAACTTGGGATGGTTTAGATGAAGAATACAACAGGCTCAAGCAGCAATACATTATATCTCCCCTCTTATCAATCACTTTCCTCTTACTGCATGTTAACTGAGCATATTACATGGCTACACGTGTTATAACCTGATAAAACACCCACGATCATTCATTAAACAACACACAGATATATTGAGGTACCTGAAGATTTGAACTTTTCAAAATCTGGACCTTGGTGGACCTGGAAAATAAACAAACCCGTCGATATTATCAGAAGAAATTATCTGCAAAGTTCAAAAAAGTTCATTAACTACGCTACTACGTTTACGCATTTGGATTTATCATTTTAAAAACACTTTGATTATAATTGAGAAATACGAGATAGACGTCAGTAGTAACATAAAGGCCGTTCGGACCCCTTTTTGGAGAGGAGCAAGGGGGAGCATGAGAGGGAGCATGAGGTGGAGCATCATCATTAACATAAAAGAGGGCGGCGCACCATTAATTAGCATACGAGGAGGAGCAACATCATTAGCATACTGTACGAGGGGCCGCATCGCCATTAGCATAATATGGGGCTGAGCACATTAATTATGCAACTCGGTCCTACTCCTTTGAGACCTCTCAACCCTCATTATATATGCAATGACGTCACGGGACAAGACCATGCAAGGCTAGGCGAATTTTGTTGAGCTCACCATATTTTGTGGTTACATAATAACAAGTAGAAATATGGCTTTGTTGTCATAAACGTCTCCTTATTAGTAATAAATATATTCTTGTGTCTAGTGAAGTGTTATTGCCTGATGCGAAGTGCATACAAAACATTTAGACCTTTATGTCATCTCGGATAAAGACCTAAGACTATTATTAGTGTTAACCTACTTGGAAGTTTTTAAATGGCATTTATATGTGGACAACCTTACATTTATATTCCGTGATCTGAAAATTAAGCTTGCCCGCCTAACCGGAATTTCGCTTTGCATTTCCTGAGATCATGGTTAACCCCACTAGGTGTTTTCCTCGTTGAGCGCAATTTCCCAAGCTGGTTCACCTCCGTATAAACGCCACGCTAATTACTTATCTAACAGGATATCTAGAGACAAAATCGCAGATAAAAATATACTAAACTAGACTTTACCACAGCTTGCTTTCCTCTATTGTCAATCCTCAAATTCTTATTTAGTGGTCTTTGTCCAAACAGATAGATGACTCCAGGTCCTCCATTTTCTACATTGGTACCACTGCCAGTGCCTCCATATGCTGACGTGTGATCACTGTGGAACATCCCCTCCTGGTAATTTACAGTAATACGGCCACCAGCGCCACCACCCCCCTGATAATATCCGTTCCCGCCATTTGCGTGTATGTATCCCTTGCCATTGAACTGAGTGCAGTTTATCCATATCGATCCACCACTACCACCACCAGCATTTCCGCCCTATGAAAGAAGTGTGTATAAAATCATTATACCGAAGTACATGTATTGAGAATGAAATTTCACCAAAATGCGCAGTAGTACTAGACGACCACCTGGTTCAAAATATTCCTATCATTGCTGGGTTAAGGACGGTTAGTTATAGGCCTTGCAAAGCAAATAGATATTCTTGAAAAGGTGCTGTGGGGCAACAGACGGTGGTCAACTTTAGAACTGTTCTGGGTGACTTTCCATATTACTCTCCCGAAATTACGTCACAAGGATAAGGGTTAGGATTAAGGGATAGGATTGGGGTTAAGATTAGGGTTGAGGTTAGGATTAGGGTTAGGATTAGAGTTAGGATTAAGATTAAGTTTGTATTAAAATTCAGACAAAGATTGATCTGGTGTTGTACAGAAACTCATTTGAGTAAGGTCAGTTCTAAATTATGAATGACTAACGGTTGTTAAAACGGATGAAGGGAATGATGATTAGTCTAAAATCTACAGCTCACCTTGCCAGATTCTCCTGAAGCTTGTATCCCTCCATCCATTTGTACTGTTTGTTGCACTTCAAGGTAGACCTTACCACCACCTCTACCCCCCAAGTTCCCTGCATGTCCACCGCCACTACCCCAAGTGCCTCTGGTATAGATATATCCATAGGGTAACCTATGACATGATACACCACTACCTTTTCCTCCCCTCCCTCCATGACTTGCTCCGGATGAACCAGAAGTTGCAGCCGAGCCAGCACCAGGGCCCTGACCGCTTGCATATCCTCCCCAGTCCACAGTTAGCAAGCCATGAGTGGGTATTGTTAGATCTTCTGTAAGCATGTTGACTGAACCAGCTTCGAAAAGTCCATGTATAGCAATAGAATTCTTCATTTTAATTGTAGACGGTAAGCTACCTGATGTCGGGTCTGCTAGATTCTGTTGGTAGTTTAAACTCAGCACACCACCCAAGTTGACAATCAATGTGTTGCCTACTAATGACATGGGATCGCGAAATGGTTTAACACTCCTCCATGTTCCGTTAATAACGATCTTTGTGATATTAAATGTAGCTGCTGGGAGAAATTTAAATGTTCCAGTGACGGTTAATTCTTGCCAGTTTTGACCAATATTAAGTAGATCTGTGACAACCTTCCCTGCAACTGTAACACGATTTGCAATAATTCGTGAGTCGTTGAAACATCTCTTTATTACAACATCAGAACTTGGTCCAAACTGCGCATGCGGAATAGGAAGGTTATGTCGACCTTCAAATATTACATCACGATATGACGTCATTCTCCCGTTTACATTGAAATGGTTAAACCAGAATTCCCCAACAGGATAAAACTGGAAAATACCAGTATCAAAGATACTAAAATCATTAATCCCATCATGGATGGACAAAGGGCCAGCTTTAAAAAGACCTTTTATTGAGAGTTGAAGGACCTGAAGTTCGGAATAAGTTTCCTTCTCGCCACAACTCACCTCATAACTGTCCGCCATCAATTTTACAGAGCTCCCCGTCTCGAGTTTAAATTCCGATGTCTTGAGATAGCTGTATCCAAGAATTATCACTTCATTCGAAACCTCCAAATTCCCAGAAATTTTCACATTATCGACATGCAATACGTCATGGAATCCAATAGCCATGCTCCCATGGGAACCAATATTGAATAAATTCCATCCTTCACCAGGTGAAACCAACCCTGCTTGGAATCGACCGTTAATATTGACGTTATATACTCGGATTGTAGACAATCCAGAGGTCTTCTGAGAATCAAGGGTAATAGACCCGCCATCGTCGATAACTAAATCTCGCGTACGATTTTCACTGAAGCCACGAATTATCACCGAATTTTCAATCTCTAAATTTCCGGATACTTCTAACCTATCAACTTGGAAATCACCAATGAAGTTAATTTTCATAATCCCCGGTGGTTTGACAACCAGACGATCCCATCCCTCCATCGTCGATGCATCACCAATCAGAAATGTCCCGTTAACTTCCACGATTGACATTCTGAGATGCGAGGTTCCATTTTTCTGGGAATTCAAAGTCAACGACCCTCCCGCATTGATCACAACTCTGCCAGTTCTAGGTTTCCTGTAACCACGGATTGCTACATTGTTTGTGACTTCTAAACTCCCTGAAACTTCCAAGTCATCAAGTAGGAAATCCCCAATGAAGAATATATTCATACGTCCTTGTGGCTGAACGACAAGACGATTCCATCCTTCAACGATCGATGCTTTTCCTGCCAAGAACCGTCCGTTGATTTTCACTTCTGAGATTCTGAGATACGAGGTTCCAATTTTCTGGGAATTCAAAGTCAAAGACCCTCCTGCGTTGATCACAACTCTGTCAGTTCTAGGTTTCCTGTAACCACGGATTGCTACATTGTTTGTGACTTGTAAAATCCCTGAGACTTCCAAGTCATCAAGTAGAAAATCCCCAATGAAGAATATAGTCATTCTTCCTTGTGGCTGCACGTCAAGACGATTCCATCCTTCAACGGTCGATACTTTTCCTGCCAAGAACTGTCCGTTGATTTCCACTTCTGAGATTCTGAGATAGGAGGCTCCAATTTTCTGGGAATTCAAGGTTAATGACCCACCTGAAGTTACCAGAATTTTTTTAGTTCTCCCATTCGTGTAGCCGCGAATCGAGACGTTCTGTGCGATTTCAAAATTTCCAGAAACCGTTATTTCATCAGTACGAAGTTCGTCAGTTAACTCAATCTGTAAATTTCCCTGGGAGCCGACACTGACACGATCCCAACCCTCCACAGGGGTTACTCGTCCACCTGCAAACGTTCCATTGACTTCTAAAATCGATGCACGGATTATCGATACCCCAACGTCTTTCCGAGAATTTAGGGTAAACCGGCCACCACTTATCACGTAAATGGCATCAGTCCGTACTTTAGTAAGGCCACTGATATTTATCAGGCCCTGCACATGCAAGCTACCAGAAATTTCTATGGTGTCTATCTGTAAGTGGTCATTAAACTGGACAACCATAGAGCCACCTTGCAGAACACGTAGTCGATTCCATCCACCGGAGGGTGTCACCAGTCCAGGAAAAAACTGACCAAATATGTCAACGTCCCCTGCACCAATCTCTGAGAAATTAGAACCAGCGCTGCCAGGACGTCCGAGAATTTTAAACATACCACTTTGGATGACAGTAATACTAACATTTGAAGCACCAGTTTGATCAAATAGCTTCACCACCCCTGCTAGAGTTAACGCACCAGATACGGTAAAACTATTCACGCTCATGGATATATTAGCATTGCTTAAACTGAGACTGCCATCTATGATAACACTACTAACTCTGAAAGCGTTGCTTAAAATCTGTGTGTCTAGTGATCCATGTAATCTAACCGATAATGAATCCCAAACTGCGGTAGTTATGGTAGGAGCTGTTAGGACGCCGTTAATAACTACATCATCTGCTAATAGCGTTAACTGAGAAGTTGACGTAAATGAAGACCCGGTACCCATTGTGAATTTTCCTCCAGCGACATTCATAACTTTTATCTCTTGATTTTGAAGCAAGTTAACCTGATACCCAGGGCTATCATTTATGACAAAGTTTTTGAAATCAAGTTGAGTGGGTGATGACCCTGGATGCATGATGAATGACCCACCATAACGTCCTATCTCAACACTAGGGACATAGCTTAAGTCAAGGTTCCCATATACATGTAAAGTTCTCTGGATGTCTACTTCACTACCCGTCTTGTTACCAAATGCCAGCACACTGGAGTTGAATGCGACCAGACATGGTGAGAGCAGTGTATAGATACTAAAGGACTGGGATGGAGCAATGAATACTTGACCACTACTGTCACTTGAGATTGCATTTACGCTGACATGTATTGACTTGGTGCTTACGATCAGAACACGAGAGTTTCCACGAAGATCGATAGTGTCGAAGTGTATTCCGTCTTTGTTCAAAATAAGCCACGTTATAGTTCCTTGATATAAGAAAAGGTAAGGAGTTTTAGTGGTGATAAAAGTGCACCATTTACTTTTCAATAACACTTGCATGTTCCCGCTTGAACTCGTACCTATGTGTATCATATAAGAGCCAAACATGAAATACTACCATGGGCATGGGTGGGCGATGCATGAAGGGGCGGTTGGGAAAATTAGCTTGAGACTTTTCTACTCAAAACGTATTTCTCTTCCATGTTCCTGTCGTAGTTCTTATATAGCGCTCGAGTACAAGTCAGCTGCTTGAAGCTGTGGTCCTGTAGTGTACGAGTTCTTTGATATATCAGTCATACAACAAATTCAAGACAGTGTTTTCAAAGTTGACTATATGCACTAATAAATACTTATATTAGAACAAGATTTTGTCAGGATTCATTTAATGGTTCCACAATTTCAGCAGCATTGTAAATCATGCACATCAATACAAAATATACCGGGAACATACCTGTCTTTTTAAACTGTTCATAACTGGACCACTCGTTAATCTAAATTAATAAATTATTAATGAGACTACGAAGCTCATCATAACAAGGTATTATGTGGCAAAATAACGGCTATATCATCAACACGTTTAACTAAGGACGGATCCAGGATCATCTGTGCCTGTGGGACAGTGAAAACTTCTCTGGTGATGTACGACATCTTGGTAAACATTGATTTGTGCTTAGTTGCTAAGGGGGCGGTAGACTATAGAAAGTACGGGCTACCTACTTCAGGTGATGCATTTTGTTGCCACTGATTTGGCGAAAAAGATCTGTATTTTGTAGGATAATTATTTGTTCGAGAATGCATTTAATTTGTTATTATAAACTGGGTATAATTTCCTTAATTTTAGTTTTGTAATATAAATAGGAATTAACAATGTAGTAATAAGTTAAATTACGTATTAAAAACGTACCCGTAAAGTATTATAATCATTATGAATGCGAAGTGTGTTGACAAGTTTTCCATTCTTGAAGTGAGAACGAAATACCGTCCCAGAGGCACCTGGCTCGCCGCGACTTACTACAAGAGAGACTGGGTATGAGATATGATTAGGCAAAGGCGTTTGCCGCATAATGTGCAAAGACACGTTTAAATATACAGGGTGCATAAAAAAACGGAGTTCTCGATTCAAATGTAAATTTTGAAAAGACTGCTAGAGTAAAACGTTTATGTTACATTTATTTTAAAGGTTAGGTGATCTACCCACAGGGAATCCAACTAAGAACTGTGACGAGTAGGACTAAATATAGCGTAGTATATTCAAATTATTGGACTTGTATAAATCATAGAGCTTATATTATGCAGTGAATAGCTTCAGACATTGTTTCAATTCGAACAATAATTCAAAAACGAAAATATTGCATCATTTGCATGGCGAATTATTGATAATACGAAATTATTACATGACGTTTCGAGCAAACAACAGCAAGGATTGCGGGCGTTCGAGGGAAGGCGAGGGGCGAAAAGAAATAGAAAGGGATGAAACACCGATCACGTTCACGTTTCGTGTGCTCCATAAGTAGCCTGTTCTCTCGGAAAATTCCGATACTAGAAGTGACTGCGTTACAAGCTGCACTGACGAGCCGTTGAACGGCGAAACATGTCTGCAGATTTGACTATATAGAGAGAGAGATTTTTGCTCTAACTATATGTTGTCGAGCACTCTTTGCGTTTCGTAGACCTAAACCTACACGTATATATATATATATATATAGTCAAATCTGCAGACATGCATGTTTCGCCGTTCAACGGCTCGTCAGTGCAGTTTGTAACGCAGTCTGGATGCGAGTGACTTCGTATTTATACACCATACTCTTGCTCTCACCAAGCACATGTGGTACAATACTCAGACACATGCGCATCCAGACATGCGTGAAGTGTCTTGGGGCCAGAGTGCTCAAACGACCACAAGGGAAGTGAGCTTATATATATATATATATATATATATATATATATATATATATATATATATATATATACGTGTAGGTTTAGGTCTACGAAACGCAAAGAGTGCTCGACAACATATAGTTAGAGCAAATTATAGATTTTCGCTTACCTCAAAACTTGTCTGCAACAGGCTGTTTCATCTGTAAAAGAATCATCAGGCAGTTTGCAAAAAAACTGCCTGATGATTCTTTTACAGATGAAACAGCCTGTTGCAGACAAGTTTTGAGGTAAGCGAAAATCTATATGTAATATATATATATGCGTTACAAGCTGCACTGACGAGCCGTTGAACGGCGAAACATGCATGTCTGCAGATTTGACTATATATATATATATATATATATATATATATATATATTTATATATATACTTTCTTTTGGATCTTTCCAGTAATCTATTTCAATGAATCAAATCATTAATATCTGTTTACGAAAATATTAGGACTATTTCTCCTACAGAGAAGCATTCGAAAAACCTAATTATTATTCAGAATACTACAGGCTGTAACGTCCTTGTACTATATAGCTAACATATAAACTCAATAATGTAAACGAACTCAAATAATGAAGAAATCTAAATCTTACCACTAGTTGTTGGTGTATACTGAATACAATTTTCGATGGAAATAGATGCTGAAACAAAAAAAGACATCAGGCTAGATAAATAATGTGTAAAACTAACCATATAAAAATAGACAATTAACTTCAACGCACACAATATACGTACGTATATTTAAACTTTGAATTAGCCACTGGGCACGGAAGAACTTGTTTAATTTCTAGTCACATTACATTCCAAAAACATTCAAAAACACGTTTTGTTAGGAGTATTAGGCCTACTATATTACGTATACATCGTTTGGCAAGAACAAGTGCAATGATTATATATAACATACGATTTGAATACAGTTCAATTCTCAGAGCTATTTCACTATTCCATGATTCAGGATATATTCGTAATTTTTGCATCGCTGTAGGGACTGAGAGAAAGTTCTTCACGACAGTTGAGACGTCTGTGTTTCCAGGAAATATTTTCTTTTCGCCAAATTCCTGAGTAAAATAAATCAAAATGCTGTAGTCATGCACATAAGAAACCGTTTATTATTCATCCTGGGAACGTAGAGATTTGGGTTAGGCAATTTAGTTTTTACTATTTAGACACATGGCCATGTTAGGGTTGAGTTATAAGTACTTTACATTATCATTCACATAATAATTTTCTCAGTTATGATTGCCTAATTTTCCTGCAAATAACTCGGTGCGAATAACACGTCAGCTGCAAATAACTTGTGCAAATATTCATTTGAGCATGCGCATTGGCCAAATCCGTTTCTCAGCTGCAAATATCGATCTGCTCATGCGCATTATAGCTTCGTTTTTGTAAACATTGAAACGATCGCTTGCCAAGGCTAGCTTATTTTGCTGAACTTTTGCAAATTGAAATTTTGTATTTCATTGAATTAAAAACGTATAAAAAGTTGCCAAAGTTGCATTATTCCTTATGGCTTATAATAATTAATATGTCATGAACTAAACGATAAAACAATTATTGAACTCGGTTATCGCAAAATATCGTGATTTATCAGTGGCTCGCAGATCAATTATTTGCCTCTGCCTTCGGAATCGGCAAATAATTGATCTGCTCACAACTGATAAATGACGATATTTTGTTCAACCTCGTCCAATAATTGTATATTGTTTGTAATCTTCGGTACCACCTACATGCACACAATGACAATGTTTCTCAACTAGTTCCATACGGCTCGTTTAATGATGTTATATGCTGATATGCGAGTGGTATTGACACACAAAAGTGTTTCCTCTTTCGGTAATAAAACTATCATTGTAGGCGTAGCCCGAGTTGATGTGTGTGTCCAAATTCTTTTAGATTTCATGAAAATGTGCATGATGCGACTTCTTTTTTGTTTGTTAGCCATTATTTAAAGATGTGAATGACCTTTCGAAAAGAAGAATCAGATAAATGATATCTCAAGTGTAGATAGTGGTATTCTTCAATAAACTGTTGAGCTTTGAATTCGGTTAGAACTATACCTGAATAACATTTAGAAAACGTTTACGTTTTCAGCGAACGAAGGAGTTTAGTAAGTTATTCACATCCAAACGAAGGAAGTTTCGAAGTTCTCATCGAAGTTTCTTTAATATCTTTCTTGTCTGAATGACATTCACTTACATACCTACAAAAGTCGTAACGCTTATGAATATTTTACCTTGTATAAAATCCAGTTCCTTCTATCGTAATACTGTAGACTGTAGCTTCGAACAAAATTATTTTCATTTTGTCTTCCAGTACCCTGAGTTGCAATACCCGTGATAGATCTGCTGCTGCCAAAATTGACCTAAATATGCAAACGAGAATTTCCATAGTAATTTGAGATGTTAATTTTATTTAGAACTTTCTTAGAACTGCTAATTATTGGAAAATGCTGAGACTGATCTCCAGTTTCTTCTGAAGTAAGACAATGGGGTCAAGGCTCGAGATAAAAAACATGACTATCTTGTTTAATACTCGATTTCTACAGCATATGGTAAAACCACAATCATTAACACGCAGCACTATGTCATGTTACATTCAAGAACCGATGTCCTACCTTTGCATGAACTAACTGTTCTTAACGTATTAGTGAGTTATGTATAAGATTACTAAGTCCACACAGAACACACACTACCCGCTCCAACCACCTAGAACCTTAAGACTAGCCAAAGAAATACTCATCTTCATTTTCTGCACTTAGGCTTACCTCCAGATATTGTCCAGGCGTGGTGTAACCAGGGGCGGGCATCCAGGAACTTGAGCCATGTAGCCGTGCATATGTGGCTAAATAGTCGTAATTTGTATTCAAAGTCGGCGAAATTCGTTTTGTTGTTGATGCAGAGAGTGTGTAAGAACCTGATTGTATGCCAAGAGACGCCATGTCTTCTTCTACAATATGGTAGGTAGGAGTATTAGCATAAGAAATAGTTTGTAATAGACTTACTGTCGAAGTTGGTAATTTGGGAGCATAATGGATAATAAAAAAAATAAAATAATAATAATGGACACTTTATTAGGTATTTCAAGCCTTTTACGAATATAACTGTTCTCTTTAGAATCCATATTTTCAGTGATCCAGGTTTCGACAGACCAGTAACAGTAAAATGCCAGGATAATTTACAATCACAAAAATAATTATGGACAAATAATTATACATATTAAAATTTAAGCAGTTCAGGATTGGTCCACTCCTTGTTTCTACTGCAGAAAACATAATATGTCGTTCTAATTGCGATAGACATTATCTTTTTCATGCAATAATAATAATAATAATAATAATAATAATAATAGCCAAGAGCAGTTGCGTTACAACTTTCTCCATTCCTGCATTCAGTGTCAGAGCTGACAGAGGGCCTAAGTTGCATTTTTCGCAACTGCTCCTTGCTAGGTCTAAAAATCTATATAAATTTTCGTTCGAATATTCCATCCACAAACACCATCAACTATTATTCCCATCGAACGAGATGCCGAGAAAAATCTTAGTAAAAAATGACCATATTAATTTAATTATCTCCTAATATGTATATCTAAAATTACAATACATAGATTATAAAGGTCCTAAATATATATTCTAAATGAAATTATATTGAGTTTATGATCTTATCTTAGGCGTACCAGGCGAGGGGGGGGGGGATGTGGAGCAAGGTTGAATTAGATGTCGGACACTTTAAGTTTCAGTTGGGGAAAATGTTCTCTCCACTTCCCTCCAGATATTGAAGCTGCTTGATCTAAATTTTGATGGAAAACTTAACTACTCTACAAGAACGTTTAAGAACGTGGCTAGAATTTCATGTAGATTACTAAAACCTTGTCAAACGCTAGAGAGTGGTTCCCCATAATTTAATATAACGGGTGATTTTCCATATTACCATCCCGAAATTACGTCAAAAGAATTAGGGTTAGGATTAAGGTTAGGATTAGGGTTAAGGTTAGGATTAGGGTTGGGTTAGGATTAGGGATAGGGATAGGGATAGGGTTAGGGATTGGGTTAGGATTAGGGTTAGGGTTAGGGTTAGGGTTAGGGTTAGGTTAGGGTTAGGGTTAGGGTTAGGATTAGGGTTAGGGTTAGGGGTTAGGGTTAGGATTAGGGTTAGGGTTAGGGTTAGGATTAGGGTTAGGATGAAGGTTAGGATTAGTGTTAGGGTTAGGATTAGGGTTTGGATTAGGGTTAGGATTATGGTTAGGGGTAGGGTTAGGATTATGGTTAGGGTTAGGATTAGGATTAAGGTTAGGGTTAGGATTAGCATTAGGGTTAGGGTTAGGGTTAGGATTAGGGTTAGGGTTAGGGTTAGGGTTAGGGTTAGGGTTAGGATTAAGGTTAGGGTTAGGGTTAGGATTAGGATTAGCATTAGGGTTAGGGTTAGGATTAGGGTTAGGATTAGGATTAAGATTGTATTAAGATTCAGGTTGTTAATATGGAAATTGAGCCAATATAACGTCCACACGTAACGAAAGCGTTAGTGATAGAATCGCTTATACGCTGCCGTGCAATCAAATGGCCTGCATGAGACCACGAAATATATAGTTGTAATTCGAACAAAAACATGCCTTGTCAAAGGAAAGCTTAGCAAAAAATGCGGGAAATCTAAGCGGAAAATTGAAGCCCCATTAGGGATGTCTGGATACTTCGCATCTCGTTATTTATTGCTAAAATATCCCGTATTCTTTTAGTTTTTGGTCAAGTATTGCTACTATGACGAAATCTATGACGTCATTCATCAGCATTATTTTCAAAAGCTGTTAAAACTATTTTGTACACAAAATGAATTTTAAAATACTTGGTTAAGGTTAAGACACGACTTCTAATCCGCTTACGTTTCATTTCTGGCAATATTGCTGTCATCCAACATGGCGGCCAAAAATCTTGTTTTTCCGAGCTAAACAGAACTGAATGCGTAATTTACAATTTGCTGGCAGCCAAACTCAGATTATACCAAATATTATGTTCTCCATTGAGATAGTCAACAATGCATATCACAAAGCTCTTTGCCTTTTGGAGCTTTAAAAAGCTCAGTTCTGCGGCCTGCCAGAAAAACGTAAACAAGACACTTAACTTAATTCGCTGTCGGAGTTATGCAGTGCAAAAGCGCACGTTCATTCGATATGAACTGAGTGGAAAAACAAACATCTTAATGCATTATTTCCTGGGCGGAAATATATAAAATCTTAGCATCTCAACAAGGCAGAACAGTACAAGAGACTCTTATTGAAAACCACTAGATCCAATATATCTGGCAGCCTGGTATACAGAAGCTGCCAATCAGACTACAGAAAGTTACATACATAACTGTATTTAAGATATCCACGAAAAACCAATAGCATTCTGTTCTGTAACTAGGCCTGGACAATTTTGTAGCAATCCACCTTTTTTGAGGTTGACCTGCAGGGGTAGCACGTGTTCCGAAGTAGCTTAAGCTAACATATTCTGCAGTTTACACAGGGGCGTAAATGTGGGGATGTGGGGGTGGAGGTGGTATACCCCCAGAGATCATGATCCAGTCGGTCTCAAAATGTGCAGTCGGTCTCAAGATATTCATTGTTACATTGGACGCATTATGCCACGTAATGTTATGCGCGCGAGACTGGCTAAATAGTTTCAGAGACCGACTTCAGTGGTTGCATTAATTAAAATATAAGTTTGCCGAATATCCTGTTTCAATCTTTGCCGTAAAGCGTTCTTCTAGAATGTCATATCATTCATACTGTATGTGGCGTGCGTATGTTGAATATTTACAGAAGCACTGAAGCACTGTAAATGCTAAAACAAACTACTTTGAAATAGAACCATAATATTGCCAGTTGCCTGTTGCCACAACTGCTATAATCTACATATTTACTTTATGGCAAACTTATTGTACAGGAAGCTAAACTTATTTTTATCCGGAAAAACTACATTGTATTTGCGATATAATTCGAATATTGGACAAAAATATTTGTTCAGAACGCAGGAAATCGTGGTGGTGGTGGGGGGGGGGGGGGTGAGAGGTCGGTTTGACTTTATGAGTCGGTCTCATTTCGAAACTTCGCCCACCCCACAACCAAAATCGATATGTACGCCCCTGAGTTTACAACAAGTTCTATTAAGTATAGCTATGGTATAATATAAAAGTTTAAATGTTAAAAAGAGTCATATTTATAAATATTAAAAATAGATTAATCATTACGTGGAAAGTTGTAATACATTGCGCCATTTGATCTTGTTTCTCGTTGCTTTATTTGGGAGACTTTATTTGGTAAAAGGTGATGAAGTTTGTGTTCCGGGTTTGACATATCTTTAATTAGCTGAACACACATATTATCTCTGCGGTCTGCCAACGATTTAAGGTTCGATTCTAATAATTCTTGGTGGTATTCTAGTTCTGGGTAGATTATCTTTAACCCTCTTTTCTGAATTCTTTCGATGTCTTTAACTTGCTCTTTTGTCAAATTACCGTTCCATACTTGAGCTCCATATTCCAACCTGATCTCACTACCGCTACATAGAAAGTCTTCAAGGCTTCTTTTGACGCATTATAGCTCTTTAAAAACTTCATAAAGTATAGTCTCTTCGTCGCTCCTTTCTTTATTATATACTCCGTGTTTGTTCTCCACTTCAGGTTGTCTTCACTGAGCGCCTGCTCTCCGGTTGTGGTTGGGGGTTGTTCACTGTTATTTTCAGGGAGTTATTTTAACTCCAAAAACGGGGGTTAGCAAAAAAGGTTCAAAATAATCCGTTTTTTGGAGTTACAAATAACTCCATTTCTGGGGTTACAATTTAACTCCACTTTTGGAGTTACAATAACTCTCATTTCGGAGTTAATACAAATAACTCCATTTCTGGGGTTACAATTTTTAAATTGTTTAAACTAAAAAAGTTAAAACTCCACTTTTGGAGTTACAATAACTCTCATTTCGGAGTTAAAATGTAACCCCAATAAAGGAGTTATATTAACTCGAAATATGGGGTTAAAATTTTAACTCCCCCAAAAAGGAGTAATAGGGGAGTTAAAATAACTCCCTGAAAATAACAGTGTTGTCATGATTTTTATGATACTTATTACAACAAGTGAAGTGCTGACAGAATTCGTCGGTGGGGGCAATTAACAAAAAGGGACCTAACAAGGAGGCGGTGAAGTGGAGGTGCGTGAATGTGTAGGGGGGTCTGGGTCGCCCAGAGAATTTTTGTATTCTTTAGCCTCTGCGGCTTAATTTCCTGCATTTTCAGTGACAGTTTTTTATATGTCCCATCTAGAGACTGAGCTTTGTTTTTTCATATATTCCATCTAGACAAACTGAGCTTTCGGTATAAAAGCAAGGTTTTGTTATGGGAATATTAAAACACAATTCTGAACAAAATCATTATCCCTTTCAGTTTCGCTTATGATTTTAGACAAAAGGGACCAAAATAGTTTAGTTTAGTTAAAATAAGGTCCTACTATATTTAAATGCTTCAAGAGGCCGTTCAGCGGTGTATAGGAGTGCTGCAGGCGAAGTCTGGTAGATGAACGCATGTTTCACTTAATACGGGTGTCTGCTATACTTTTGCTATATTTCAACAATAGAGCCAATCAAAGACTGAACCATATAAATGGCTTATTAAATGCTGGAATTGTATGCAAATTTTTATAGGCACAATATTTAGTTGTTGCTCTGTTGTTATTAGGGACTATTTATTTTTTATCTGGGAGGGAGGGCTGGTCAAAAAAGGATGGCCTTAAAATGGTAGGCCGCGTAAAAAATATATATTGACAAAAGAGGGGAGGGGGGCGCAAAAAATATGTTGTTCTGTTTGCCAGAATGCCACCACGTTTGCCCCCAAACCCCCCTACCTATATGCAAGACACAATAGAATGACTACGCAATTGCATGGGATCAGCCTTGAAACTGCTGCTTAAATCCATCCTGACACTTGAGTAAGATATTTACAATAAAATATTTAAAAGTCGATTAGCCAATGATCACAAAGCTTTTTGCTCACAAAAACGAGTCAGTTAAGGTTACATGTACTTTGGAATTGGAGGGGGTCATATTTTTGGCCAGAACTCAACTTTCACTTATATAGCTCAGTCGAGTACTATTTTTATGTATATTATTATAAAAGAAATAGCAAACTGTGTTGCTATACAGTTATAGAAACACTCTCACTGCCACGCGCACACGAGAGAATGTGACTGATCAAACCGCCTCGCGAAGTTGATACCTCAACCAAGAGCTCTCGTGTGGCTTTAATGTAAGGCATGTTATTAGCATGAGAGTATTGTTCATTCATGATAACTGCTTAGTTAGTAGAAACAGGGCCATACGCACATCCGATATAAAGGGAAAACAATGTTTAGAAACCCGTGTTTAGGGTTTAGGATTAGAGTTAAGGTTAGGATTAGGATTAGGGTTAGAATTAGGGTCAAGGTTAGGATTAGATTAGGATTAAGATTGTATTAAGATTCAGGTTATTAATATGGAAATTGAGCCAATATAACGTCCACATGCACGTAACGAAAGCGTTAATGCTAGAATCGCTTATACGGTGCCGTGCAACCAAATGGCCTGCATGAGACCACGAAATATATAGTTGTAATTCGAACAAAAACATGCCTTGTAAAAGGAAAGCTTAGCAAAAAATGCGGGAAACCTAAGCGGAAAATTGAAGCCCCATTAGGGATGTCTGCATGGATACTTCGCATCTCGTTATTTATTGCTAAAATATCCCGTATTCTTTTAGTTTTTGGTCAAGTATTGCTACTATGACGAAATCTATGACGTCACTCGTCAGCATTATTTTCAAAAGCTGTTAAAACTATTTTGTACACAAAATGAATTTTAAAATACTTGGTTAAGGTTAAGACACGACTTCTAATCCGCTTACGTTTCATTTCTGGCAATATTGCTGTCATCCAACATGGCGGCCAAAAATCTTGTTTTTCCGAGCTAAACAGAACTGAATGCGTAATTTACAATTTGCTGGCAGCCAAACTCAGATTATACCAAATATTATGTTCTCCATTGAGATAGTCAACAATGCTTATCACAAAGCTCTTTGCCTTTTGGAGCTTTAAAAAGCTCAGTTCTGCGGCCTGCCAGAAAAACGTAAACAAGACACTTAACTTAACTCGCTGTCGGAGTTATGCAGTGCAAAAGCGCACGTTCATTCGATATGAATTGAGTGGAAAAACAAACATCTTAATGCATTATTTCCTGGGCGGAAATATATAAAATCTTAGCAGCTCAATAAGGCAGAACAGTACAAGAGACTCTTATTGAAAACCACTTGATCCAATATATCTGGCAGCCTGGTATACAGAAGCTGCCAATCAGACTACAGAAAGTTACATACATAACTGTATTTAAGATATCCACGAAAAACCAACAGCATTCTGTTCTGTAACTAGGCCTGGACAATAATGTAGCAATCCACCTTTTTCGAGGTTGACCTGCAGGGGGTAGCACGTGTCCCGAAGTAGCTTAAGCTAACATATTGTGCAGTTTACACAGGGGCGTAAATGAGGGGGGTGTGGGGGGTGTGGAGGGTGGTACACCCCCAGAGATCATGATCCAGTCGGTCTCAAAATGTGCAGTCGGTCTCAAGATATTCATTGTTAAATTGGACGCATTATGCCACGTAATGCTATGCGAGACTGGCTAAATAGTTTCAGAGACCGACTTCAATGTTTGCATTAATTAAAATACAAAGTTTGCCGAATATCCTATTTCAATCTTTGTTGTAAAGCGTTCTTCTATAATGTCATATCACTCATACTGTATGTGGCGTGCGTATGTTGAATATTTACAGAAGCACTGAAGCACTGTAAATGCTAAAACAAACTGCTTTGAAATAGAACCACAATATTGCCAGTTGCCTGTTGCCACAACTGCTGTAATCTACATATTTAGATTTAGTTTTTCTGGAAAAACTACATTGTTTTTGCGATATAATTCGAATATTGGACAAAAATATTTCTTCAGAACGCAGGAAATCGTGTCTACGAGGTCTAAAATTCAAAATTTCCCAGATGAGGATTCCCCCGGACCCCTCTGCGAATGGGTGTCCTACTGCATCAGTCGTCCTATTCTGCTGGAGTTCAGTAAAATATGAAACGTAAAGGCAGTCCGGCTGTTGTCATGATTTTTATGATAGTTATTACGCAATTGCATGGGCTCAGCCTTGAAACTGCTGCTTAAATCCATCCTGACACTTGAGTAAGATATTTACAATAAAATATTTAAAAGTCGATCAGCCAATGATCACAAAGCTTTTTGCTCACAAAAACGAGTCAGTTAAGGTTATATGTACTTTGGAATTGGAGAAAGGTGTGGGGGGGGAGGGGGTCATCTGAAAAAAATATCATTATTTAGGGGTGGGCCACTTAAAGTCTTTTTAATTTCGAATAAAAATAGAAGTCATGTTTTTGGCCAGAACTCAACTTTCACTTATGTGGTTCGGCCGCCATAGTTGTTTTGTTTTGGGACAATCTGTGGCCGTCATTTGCGAACAGAAACTGCTTACGCTGATTGGTTGATTTTAGGCATGTTTGTTTTTCCGCCCAATCAGATGAGTTTGTTACAGAGTATTGTTCATTTATGACAACTGCTTAGTTAGTAGGAACAGGGCCATACGCACATCCGATATAAAGGGATAACAATGTTTAGAAACCCGTGTTTCCGTTCATAGTCAAGTGCTCGCTACCTAAAACATTAAAAATTCAGTTCTTGAGCACGTCAGTTGAAGTGCGACATGGAATCATTTTGCTTAGCTGTCTTGATAGCCAACCAATTATGCGATTCCGCAGTACGGAGAGCGCTTGAATTTATACACGGTTTAAATATATTTATATTATGATATAATCACATATTTTACTAGATACAAACGGCAAAGAGAGTTCAAAATTCCGTAAACATTAAGTTTTTTCGGAATGTTGGACCGCAATATTAACTGAAATTGAAAAATTATTTTTAGAAATTGTTGTTGACGTATCGGTGGAAAAAATCCACTAAAAAAATTCCACATCTATTTAATATACAGCTTGAATTATGTTTCATTGTTGTACTTTCGTTTGTCGGAGTCATTCAAAATATAACAGATTTAAAATAATGTGTAATAAACTAATAAACAGTCAGACGTAGGAAAGTCAATAAAAACAACTTTATATCCCCGACTAGTCACCACCTAGTCCCAGGTACCCACCCTAACGACAAATTAGTCCCAAAATCTGGGATGTCGCGTAACCAGATCCGAACAAGGTCTCGCCGTCGCAGCTGTTAAGGGGCGTGATGGAGGCGAGACCCTGTGAAACAGGTTGGAATGACCACGGATGAACCACGAGTGACAACGAATGACTACGAATGACTACGATTGACAACGAATGACCACATTGGCCCGTTGCCCATACATGCAATAATTCAGCACAAGTCAAATAAAAACTGTAGAATACAATCACTGGCTGCATATTATGTCGCCTTGCGACTCCGTAGAAAATAGACCCGGAAGAAATCCCTTAGCAAAAGTTTTTCTCCTTTTATAAGAATCCTTCTATTCTAAAACGGCCTTTTGTCAATTTTGGTCATCCATGTCACTCGTGGTCTATCCGTGCTCACTCGTGGTCTATCCGTGCTCACTCGTGGTCCATGCATGATCAATAGTGGTCCACTCGTGGTCCATCCGTGGTCACTCGTCAGTCGTGGTCCAATTATGCTTTTAACTATTTCATAAACAAAGTTTTGTTTAGACTGATTGATGACAATAAGACTTAACGTTTTAACAAACCTGTTTTCCCACCGTGAACTTGAAAGGATCCTTTAAAAGAATCATTTGTACAGTTCACACTGATTCTGCCGCCGCTGCCTCCCCCACCATAATTTCGTCCTAAACCACCACGCACCCCCAACTCTCCAACTCCTGCCAGGGTTTTACACTGGATCGCGATTCCTCCTCCGCTACCGCCGCCCGACTTACGATCTCGGTGGCCATGTTCACCATTTGCAAGAATTGAACCGTCAATAGTAACACCAGATGCTTGGATTTGTAGGAGCCCACCCCCGTGTCCTCCGTTCCCTCCTTTGCTACCAGGAGTATTCACGGCCAGGCTTGAACCATAAGGGATACCTTGGTTTGCTTCTAATGTTGTACCACTCTCAGCTCCCCCTCGCCCTCCGTGACTTCCACCAGAATTCCCTGGTGCTGCCCCGGTATTTAACTCTTGGTTATAACCCGCCGATAAAACAGCTCCAGGGTGGATTGTTAAATCCCCTGAGACTAAGAATGTATGTGCTGCATTGCTTGACGAGGTGTCAAGAAAAACATCGCTTCGAATATCCAACGATGTGTACTTGTGCTCACCAGGAATAAAACGACAAGATGAGGAAATAATAACACTCAGACCAGTCGAGCACAAGGGTAAGGTAGCTTCGCTTGTTTTACACAAAACTAGCAAAAGACATACCATCAAAATGTAGCTTTTCATAAGCTTTTTACCAATAGCAAGCTTATTACTTGATTCACTGATCATACTTTTGCAGATATTTAAGCCATTTTATAAAATATTGCTCATTCGCAAAAGTTCGTCCTCACATCAAGTGTGAGATGATACAATGAGTTTGCTCCAAACAGGATGTGATTATATAAGACTATTGAGAATGTCATGTGACTCTATAATGTATTACTGTTACTTAATTAACCAATAGTTGGTATTGTTGAATGGCACATATAATTATAGTGAATGGCATAAATTAGCGGAATGGTGCATGCATAAATTAGCTGAATAGTAATTAGGTTGAAACCAGATAGACAGTAACTTAAAGGCTCCAACATGCTGTGTTGCGCACAACAAATTCTGCATAATTATAGTAAATAGTGCTTAAACTGAGCTGAAGCTTGATTGACAGTAAAGGCGTTTGATAAAAGACTTTATTAGTTATCCAATTAGATCCAGCCATGAACACATGAAAACACAATTACAAGAATACGAACTAAATGGCACTTAAACTAAGTGTTCACATTAGTGACTGGGCAGGATGGTATGGAATTAATAAAATAATAAACTTAATCACGCAAAAGTTTATAAATAACACACTTGCTTTCGATGGCATTCATACATTGAGAAATGGAAATATTGAAGAGACTACAAATACATGTAATGCAAAGTGAATGATATATATACCTGTGACATGCCGGTGCTAAAAATAAAGTTTCGTCATCGCATGAAAGTATGAAACGGTAATTGGGCATTATATCAAACAGTATTAAACAATTAAAATTGGTGTATATAAAACAGAATCCAGCCCTAATGCTTGATCATTTTCAAAATAACAATGCTTATAAAATGACTTTAGTTCTTTTTTAAAGCTCGTTCTTTCTAACAAGGGTGTTATATGTGTCTTTACTGCAAGAAATAACTGCACAAGGGTAGCTCGGTTAATTTAGTAGAACCCATTGTTTTTAAATATTATCCAATTATGCCATTTTACTATTTAATGGTCGCCGCGTTTGTTGAATTATTTTTGTTTCAATTTTATGCTCTTGTGAGTCTTGTTGTCACACAAAAATGTAGAACCATCAACATAGTTACTTGTGAACTTGTTCTTGCACTAAATGTTCATCTCTCTCTCGTTTATTCACTAAATGGCAAAGTTTCTCGGCATTTAAGATTTTATTATTGGGAACAGCGCTCCCTCATGCACACAGGTGATCGATGTTTCTCTTGGAAGATTTTCAACGCAGACGACTGCAGCTTTGGTTGTTTATAAATGGTATCGTGTCTGATCCAGCTAGCGCATGGGAAAAAAGGAGCGCGGATCCTAGCTTGCCGCAAAATTATCGCTGATGGCCTAATGTATCGGCACTTCGCTGCTGTTCTGGCCGCAATCCATACTGGTAACGCTGGAACGTTCGCCAAGCTGTGATCATGCAGGAACTGGTACATCCCTGTTCTCGATGACTCGACGGATGGGGAGGTTTGTTCAATAGATGTGTATTCGTACCGGTCAAACAGAACATGTATTTGAATAAATTAATATTTATGGGAAAATCATGTAACATGAAAAGGTTTCCTCAATAAAGATTATTATTATGGGAATGTGTTACCCTGGGATATATTCTCCATGTAAATGTACGATTATATCTGTTTATTCGATAAAACAAAATGCTTTTTATTCAGAAAATAAGCGTCACATATTGATTGGCCCACGATTACAGAATTTTTGTAATGTAACACCCACAATGTAACAATGTAACACCCACAACCGGGGCATTAGGCAGTTTACTCGTGTCCCTATCAGTGGGGCATTAGCTTCGTTTTGAACATCGTGAGCATTGGCAGCGGTTTGGGCGGGGATTTGACGTAAAACTCAATGCAGTTCATCTAATGACATCATATCCGGTCACTTCTACGGTGAAAAAGTCAATAACATCATATCCAGTCACTTCTACAGTGAAAAAGTCAATAAAGTCATCTTTATTCTCCAACAAACAAACTACAGTTCATTTTAGAGTGACCCAAATAGTATTACACATACCAAAAGTCATACTTGGGGGTTAGTATAGTATCGCAGTTATATGCACATTGTTAATCTACGATGCAACCCAGAGCGTGGCATTAGACCACTTCAATGGCTCCCCATATCAGAACATTAGCTCTCATTGGAATGGAAAATACCTAATCCCTGCCTAATGCCCGGGTTTGAAGGGAGGTGGAGGGTTTACATTGACTGGAGCGTCATATAATTATGTACAAATACCACAAACAATTAAAAAAACCCGAATTATATCAAACTCCAGCATTTAAAGTGTATTTATTCCAAGTGTAGTTTTGCAGGGTTTATTTATACAATAAAATATCGAAAACTATGTTCTCCAGAGAAATGTTCATATGACGTTTCTTGTGGGCCAAATCGATGTGATGCTTCTCTAAAAAAACTATTTTATTTGCTGAACTGTGTAACCATCTTGTATTAATAGGATTGTTGTACTTTTCCTACTTTTTATATATTATGGCGTAATAACACCCATATATGTCATTTTATATAGGCAAGGAAGACCAAATTACAGCATTACTAGTTAACTCTTTCTAGTCGGTCGCATTTCAATTATGTTGTCGCAAGAGCACTTTGAGTACGATTTCCTTTGCAAATATTTACCCCCTGGCAATGAAACTAACACCATTGGAATCCGTACAAAATAAGCTTTTTAACGGTGAGTTATATTGCCGACGAACCATTATTTTTTTGGAGGGGGGGATTATAAATCCTTAAACAAATTGTTTGTTAAAGCAAAAAAGTCTAAATAAATTATTTGCACATATACGAAAAGTGAAAAAAAAGAGTTTGCAAACTTTATAAGCTGTTTAATGAGGTTTATTCAATAACCAAGGTTTTATGCTACAAAAATGGTTCATTGCAGGGCCTTTTTTAACGGACAGGCTGGGGGGACAAATGCCTCCCAGTCCCCATGTTAGCCCCCCCAGTAAGCTATTCCCCCCCCCCCCAGTGAAGATCCCTTTTGTCCAAGATATAAGCAAAAAAGGGGAAAAAACTGAGTTTAGAGGAAAGTTATGGTATTCTCACAACAAAACCTGGCTCCATTTAGATGGGATATATAAAAAATTGTCACTGAAAATGCAGGAAATCAAGCCACAGAGACTCAAGAATACAAAAATTCAGACCCCCCTTCAGCTTTCCACACCTGTAATTCACCACCTACTTGTTACGTCCCATTTCGATTATGCCCCCCCCCCCCCACTAACGATTTCTTAAAAAAGGCCGTGGTTCATTGTGTCATGTGCAGCTTACCAGGTGGATATAGCCATAGGTTGCCAGTTTTAATAACTTTAGTACAACAAGGCGTCTATAAGGATTATAGACGCCCTTGTTTCAATCAATAGTTATTTAGATAAAATGAACAGAAAGTAAGAGAATGAAACTTTTTTAGAGAACATATGTCAGGAAAAGAAATGACAAGCATTACTGGACCATTTATCTATTTTAGAATTGCTGTTTTTATTAAATACTGAAAAACGAGTTAGTTATTTGTTATTTAATAAATTGCGCAGACGTTTTCCCGCGGTGTTACCGCAGTCACTAGCTAGAAAAAAATTGTTATTAGGATTAGGATTAGGGTTGGGTTAGGGTTAGGGTTAGGGATAGGGATAGGGATAGGGATAGGGATAGGGTTAGGATTAGGGTTAGGGTTAGGGTTAGGGTTAGGGTTAGGTTAGGTTAGGGTTAGGATTAGGTTAGGGTTAGGGTTAGGATTAGGGTTAGGGTTAGGGTTAGGATTAGGGTTAGGGTTAGGGTTAGGATTAGGGTTAGGATGAAGGTTAGGATTAGTGTTAGGGTTAGGATTAGGGTTTGGATTAGGGTTAGGATTATGGTTAGGGGTAGGGTTAGGATTATGGTTAGGGTTAGGATTAGGATTAAGGTTAGGGTTAGGATTAGCATTAGGGTTAGGGTTAGGGTTAGGATTAGGGTTAGGGTTAGGGTTAGGGTTAGGGTTAGGGTTAGGATTAAGGTTAGGGTTAGGATTAGGATTAGCATTAGGGTTAGGGTTAGGATTAGGGTTAGGATTAGGATTAAGATTGTATTAAGATTCAGGTTGTTAATATGGAAATTGAGCCAATATAACGTCCACACGTAACGAAAGCGTTAGTGATAGAATCGCTTATACGCTGCCGTGCAATCAAATGGCCTGCATGAGACCACGAAATATATAGTTGTAATTCGAACAAAAACATGCCTTGTCAAAGGAAAGCTTAGCAAAAAATGCGGGAAATCTAAGCGGAAAATTGAAGCCCCATTAGGGATGTCTGGATACTTCGCATCTCGTTATTTATTGCTAAAATATCCCGTATTCTTTTAGTTTTTGGTCAAGTATTGCTACTATGACGAAATCTATGACGTCATTCATCAGCATTATTTTCAAAAGCTGTTAAAACTATTTTGTACACAAAATGAATTTTAAAATACTTGGTTAAGGTTAAGACACGACTTCTAATCCGCTTACGTTTCATTTCTGGCAATATTGCTGTCATCCAACATGGCGGCCAAAAATCTTGTTTTTCCGAGCTAAACAGAACTGAATGCGTAATTTACAATTTGCTGGCAGCCAAACTCAGATTATACCAAATATTATGTTCTCCATTGAGATAGTCAACAATGCATATCACAAAGCTCTTTGCCTTTTGGAGCTTTAAAAAGCTCAGTTCTGCGGCCTGCCAGAAAAACGTAAACAAGACACTTAACTTAATTCGCTGTCGGAGTTATGCAGTGCAAAAGCGCACGTTCATTCGATATGAACTGAGTGGAAAAACAAACATCTTAATGCATTATTTCCTGGGCGGAAATATATAAAATCTTAGCATCTCAACAAGGCAGAACAGTACAAGAGACTCTTATTGAAAACCACTAGATCCAATATATCTGGCAGCCTGGTATACAGAAGCTGCCAATCAGACTACAGAAAGTTACATACATAACTGTATTTAAGATATCCACGAAAAACCAATAGCATTCTGTTCTGTAACTAGGCCTGGACAATTTTGTAGCAATCCACCTTTTTTGAGGTTGACCTGCAGGGGGTAGCACGTGTTCCGAAGTAGCTTAAGCTAACATATTCTGCAGTTTACACAGGGGCGTAAATGTGGGGGATGTGGGGGGTGTGGAGGGTGGTACACCCCCAGAGATCATGATCCAGTCGGTCTCAAAATGTGCAGTCGGTCTCAAGATATTCATTGTTACATTGGACGCATTATGCCACGTAATGTTATGCGCGCGAGACTGGCTAAATAGTTTCAGAGACCGACTTCAGTGGTTGCATTAATTAAAATATAAGTTTGCCGAATATCCTGTTTCAATCTTTGCCGTAAAGCGTTCTTCTAGAATGTCATATCATTCATACTGTATGTGGCGTGCGTATGTTGAATATTTACAGAAGCACTGAAGCACTGTAAATGCTAAAACAAACTACTTTGAAATAGAACCATAATATTGCCAGTTGCCTGTTGCCACAACTGCTATAATCTACATATTTACTTTATGGCAAACTTATTGTACAGGAAGCTAAACTTATTTTTATCCGGAAAAACTACATTGTATTTGCGATATAATTCGAATATTGGACAAAAATATTTGTTCAGAACGCAGGAAATCGTGGTGGTGGTGGGGGGGGGGGGGGTGAGAGGTCGGTTTGACTTTATGAGTCGGTCTCATTTCGAAACTTCGCCCACCCCACAACCAAAATCGATATGTACGCCCCTGAGTTTACAACAAGTTCTATTAAGTATAGCTATGGTATAATATAAAAGTTTAAATGTTAAAAAGAGTCATATTTATAAATATTAAAAATAGATTAATCATTACGTAATTACATACATTTTTCAAAAGTATGTTTGAATGGTTCAGATCTACATGGAAAGTTGTAATACATTGCGCCATTTGATCTTGTTTCTCGTTGCTTTATTTGGGAGACTTTATTTGGTAAAAGGTGATGAAGTTTGTGTTCCGGGTTTGACATATCTTTAATTAGCTGAACACACATATTATCTCTGCGGTCTGCCAACGATTTAAGGTTCGATTCTAATAATTCTTGGTGGTATTCTAGTTCTGGGTAGATTATCTTTAACCCTCTTTTCTGAATTCTTTCGATGTCTTTAACTTGCTCTTTTGTCAAATTACCGTTCCATACTTGAGCTCCATATTCCAACCTGATCTCACTACCGCTACATAGAAAGTCTTCAAGGCTTCTTTTGACGCATTATAGCTCTTTAAAAACTTCATAAAGTATAGTCTCTTCGTCGCTCCTTTCTTTATTATATACTCCGTGTTTGTTCTCCACTTCAGGTTGTCTTCACTGAGCGCCTGCTCTCCGGTTGTGGTTGGGGGTTGTTCACTCAGTGGCGCCGTGTTGGGGCCAGGGGCCATGGCCCCTACCGTTGAGACCCGTCGGAAAATCGTAAATTTGTAATGTTGTCGGAATCGTAATGGTGAAGCATACGTGCCAATAGGAATGCTAAAATATGTCGGAAATCAAACTCAGTTTACGTTTTTAGAATATAAGTTATAGAATAGGTAAAATTTAAACAATATATTGGGACGATTGTCGATTGTCGGTATTTACCTGTATTAATAGTATAGTCCGGAAAAAATTTTTTAACTCCACTTTTCGACGTCGACAACAAAAGCAATAATTATTCTTCCAAATATTGTCGGAAAATGGTGCCCTTGGCCCCCCCTAAAACAAGGGACCCACGGCGCCCCTGTGTTCACTGTTATTTTCAGGGAGTTATTTTAACTTGTTTAAACTAGCAAAAAGTTCAAAACTCCACTTTTGGAGTTTTTGAGTTACAATAACTCTCATTTCGGAGTTAAAAAATAACTCCATTTCTGGGGTTACAATTTTTAAAGGAGTTAAACTAAAAGTTAACTCCACTTTTAAATATGGGTTAAAATTTTAACTCCCCCAAAAAGGAGTAATAGGGGAGTTAAAATAACTCCCTGAAAATAACAGTGTTGTCATGATTTTTATGATACTTATTACAACAAGTGAAGTGCTGACAGAATTCGTCGGTGGGGGCAATTAACAAAAAGGGACCTAACAAGGAGGCGGTGAAGTGGAGGTGCGTGAATGTGTAGGGGGGTCTGGGTCGCCCAGAGAATTTTTGTATTCTTTAGCCTCTGCGGCTTAATTTCCTGCATTTTCAGTGACAGTTTTTTATATGTCCCATCTAGAGACTGAGCTTTGTTTTTTCATATATTCCATCTAGACAAACTGAGCTTTCGGTATAAAAGCAAGGTTTTGTTATGGGAATATTAAAACACAATTCTGAACAAAATCATTATCCCTTTCAGTTTCGCTTATGATTTTAGACAAAAGGGACCAAAATAGTTTAGTTTAGTTAAAATAAGGTCCTACTATATTTAAATGCTTCAAGAGGCCGTTCAGCGGTGTATAGGAGTGCTGCAGGCGAAGTCTGGTAGATGAACGCATGTTTCACTTAATACGGGTGTCTGCTATACTTTTGCTATATTTCAACAATAGAGCCAATCAAAGACTGAACCATATAAATGGCTTATTAAATGCTGGAATTGTATGCAAATTTTTATAGGCACAATATTTAGTTGTTGCTCTGTTGTTATTAGGGACTATTTATTTTTTATCTGGGAGGGAGGGCTGGTCAAAAAAGGATGGCCTTAAAATGGTAGGCCGCGTAAAAAATATATATTGACAAAAGAGGGGAGGGGGGCGCAAAAAATATGTTGTTCTGTTTGCCAGAATGCCACCCTGAACGTTTGCCCCCAAACCCCCCTACCTATATGCAAGACACAATAGAATGACTACGCAATTGCATGGGATCAGCCTTGAAACTGCTGCTTAAATCCATCCTGACACTTGAGTAAGATATTTACAATAAAATATTTAAAAGTCGATTAGCCAATGATCACAAAGCTTTTTGCTCACAAAAACGAGTCAGTTAAGGTTACATGTACTTTGGAATTGGAGGGGGTCATATTTTTGGCCAGAACTCAACTTTCACTTATATAGCTCAGTCGAGTACTATTTTTATGTATATTATTATAAAAGAAATAGCAAACTGTGTTGCTATACAGTTATAGAAACACTCTCACTGCCACGCGCACACGAGAGAATGTGACTGATCAAACCGCCTCGCGAAGTTGATACCTCAACCAAGAGCTCTCGTGTGGCTTTAATGTAAGGCATGTTATTAGCATGAGAGTATTGTTCATTCATGATAACTGCTTAGTTAGTAGAAACAGGGCCATACGCACATCCGATATAAAGGGAAAACAATGTTTAGAAACCCGTGTTTAGGGTTTAGGATTAGGATTAGAGTTAAGGTTAGGATTAGGATTAGGGTTAGAATTAGGGTCAAGGTTAGGATTAGATTAGGATTAAGATTGTATTAAGATTCAGGTTATTAATATGGAAATTGAGCCAATATAACGTCCACATGCACGTAACGAAAGCGTTAATGCTAGAATCGCTTATACGGTGCCGTGCAACCAAATGGCCTGCATGAGACCACGACGGAAATATATAGTTGTAATTCGAACAAAAACATGCCTTGTAAAAGGAAAGCTTAGCAAAAAATGCGGGAAACCTAAGCGGAAAATTGAAGCCCCATTAGGGATGTCTGCATGGATACTTCGCATCTCGTTATTTATTGCTAAAATATCCCGTATTCTTTTAGTTTTTGGTCAAGTATTGCTACTATGACGAAATCTATGACGTCACTCGTCAGCATTATTTTCAAAAGCTGTTAAAACTATTTTGTACACAAAATGAATTTTAAAATACTTGGTTAAGGTTAAGACACGACTTCTAATCCGCTTACGTTTCATTTCTGGCAATATTGCTGTCATCCAACATGGCGGCCAAAAATCTTGTTTTTCCGAGCTAAACAGAACTGAATGCGTAATTTACAATTTGCTGGCAGCCAAACTCAGATTATACCAAATATTATGTTCTCCATTGAGATAGTCAACAATGCTTATCACAAAGCTCTTTGCCTTTTGGAGCTTTAAAAAGCTCAGTTCTGCGGCCTGCCAGAAAAACGTAAACAAGACACTTAACTTAACTCGCTGTCGGAGTTATGCAGTGCAAAAGCGCACGTTCATTCGATATGAATTGAGTGGAAAAACAAACATCTTAATGCATTATTTCCTGGGCGGAAATATATAAAATCTTAGCAGCTCAATAAGGCAGAACAGTACAAGAGACTCTTATTGAAAACCACTTGATCCAATATATCTGGCAGCCTGGTATACAGAAGCTGCCAATCAGACTACAGAAAGTTACATACATAACTGTATTTAAGATATCCACGAAAAACCAACAGCATTCTGTTCTGTAACTAGGCCTGGACAATAATGTAGCAATCCACCTTTTTCGAGGTTGACCTGCAGGGGGTAGCAGTGGGCCCGAAGTAGCTTAAGCTAAAATTTTGTGATGTTTACACTGGGGGTTAAATGCGGGGGGTGTGGGGGGTGTGGAGGGTGGTACACCCCCAGAGATCATGATCCAGTCGGTCTCAAAATGTGCAGTCGGTCTCAAGATATTCATTGTTAAATTGGACGCATTATGCCACGTAATGCTATGCGAGACTGGCTAAATAGTTTCAGAGACCGACTTCAATGTTTGCATTAATTAAAATACAAAGTTTGCCGAATATCCTATTTCAATCTTTGTTGTAAAGCGTTCTTCTATAATGTCATATCACTCATACTGTATGTGGCGTGCGTATGTTGAATATTTACAGAAGCACTGAAGCACTGTAAATGCTAAAACAAACTGCTTTGAAATAGAACCACAATATTGCCAGTTGCCTGTTGCCACAACTGCTGTAATCTACATATTTAGATTTAGTTTTTCTGGAAAAACTACATTGTTTTTGCGATATAATTCGAATATTGGACAAAAATATTTCTTCAGAACGCAGGAAATCGTGTCTACGAGGTCTAAAATTCAAAATTTCCCAGATGAGGATTCCCCCGGACCCCTCTGCGAATGGGTGTCCTACTGCATCAGTCGTCCTATTCTGCTGGAGTTCAGTAAAATATGAAACGTAAAGGCAGTCCGGCTGTTGTCATGATTTTTATGATAGTTATTACGCAATTGCATGGGCTCAGCCTTGAAACTGCTGCTTAAATCCATCCTGACACTTGAGTAAGATATTTACAATAAAATATTTAAAAGTCGATCAGCCAATGATCACAAAGCTTTTTGCTCACAAAAACGAGTCAGTTAAGGTTATATGTACTTTGGAATTGGAGAAAGGTGTGGGGGGGGAGGGGGTCATCTGAAAAAAATATCATTATTTAGGGGTGGGCCACTTAAAGTCTTTTTAATTTCGAATAAAAATAGAAGTCATGTTTTTGGCCAGAACTCAACTTTCACTTATGTGGTTCGGCCGCCATAGTTGTTTTGTTTTGGGACAATCTGTGGCCGTCATTTGCGAACAGAAACTGCTTACGCTGATTGGTTGATTTTAGGCATGTTTGTTTTTCCGCCCAATCAGATGAGTTTGTTACAGAGTATTGTTCATTTATGACAACTGCTTAGTTAGTAGGAACAGGGCCATACGCACATCCGATATAAAGGGATAACAATGTTTAGAAACCCGTGTTTCCGTTCATAGTCAAGTGCTCGCTACCTAAAACATTAAAAATTCAGTTCTTGAGCACGTCAGTTGAAGTGCGACATGGAATCATTTTGCTTAGCTGTCTTGATAGCCAACCAATTATGCGATTCCGCAGTACGGAGAGCGCTTGAATTTATACACGGTTTAAATATATTTATATTATGATATAATCACATATTTTACTAGATACAAACGGCAAAGAGAGTTCAAAATTCCGTAAACATTAAGTTTTTTCGGAATGTTGGACCGCAATATTAACTGAAATTGAAAAATTATTTTTAGAAATTGTTGTTGACGTATCGGTGGAAAAAATCCACTAAAAAAATTCCACATCTATTTAATATACAGCTTGAATTATGTTTCATTGTTGTACTTTCGTTTGTCGGAGTCATTCAAAATATAACAGATTTAAAATAATGTGTAATAAACTAATAAACAGTCAGACGTAGGAAAGTCAATAAAAACAACTTTATATCCCCGACTAGTCACCACCTAGTCCCAGGTACCCACCCTAACGACAAATTAGTCCCAAAATCTGGGATGTCGCGTAACCAGATCCGAACAAGGTCTCGCCGTCGCAGCTGTTAAGGGGGCGTGATGGAGGCGAGACCCTGTGAAACAGGTTGGAATGACCACGGATGAACCACGAGTGACAACGAATGACTACGAATGACTACGATTGACAACGAATGACCACATTGGCCCGTTGCCCATACATGCAATAATTCAGCACAAGTCAAATAAAAACTGTAGAATACAATCACTGGCTGCATATTATGTCGCCTTGCGACTCCGTAGAAAATAGACCCGGAAGAAATCCCTTAGCAAAAGTTTTTCTCCTTTTATAAGAATCCTTCTATTCTAAAACGGCCTTTTGTCAATTTTGGTCATCCATGTCACTCGTGGTCTATCCGTGCTCACTCGTGGTCTATCCGTGCTCACTCGTGGTCCATGCATGATCAATAGTGGTCCACTCGTGGTCCATCCGTGGTCACTCGTCAGTCGTGGTCCAATTATGCTTTTAACTATTTCATAAACAAAGTTTTGTTTAGACTGATTGATGGCAATAAGACTTAACGTTTTAACAAACCTGTTTTCCCACCGTGAACTTGAAAGGATCCTTTAAAAGAATCATTTGTACAGTTCACACTGATTCTGCCGCCGCTGCCTCCCCCACCATAATTTCGTCCTAAACCACCACGCACCCCCAACTCTCCAACTCCTGCCAGGGTTTTACACTGGATCGCGATTCCTCCTCCGCTACCGCCGCCCGACTTACGATCTCGGTGGCCATGTTCACCATTTGCAAGAATTGAACCGTCAATAGTAACACCAGATGCTTGGATTTGTAGGAGCCCACCCCCGTGTCCTCCGTTCCCTCCTTTGCTACCAGGAGTATTCACGGCCAGGCTTGAACCATAAGGGATACCTTGGTTTGCTTCTAATGTTGTACCACTCTCAGCTCCCCCTCGCCCTCCGTGACTTCCACCAGAATTCCCTGGTGCTGCCCCGGTATTTAACTCTTGGTTATAACCCGCCGATAAAACAGCTCCAGGGTGGATTGTTAAATCCCCTGAGACTAAGAATGTATGTGCTGCATTGCTTGACGAGGTGTCAAGAAAAACATCGCTTCGAATATCCAACGATGTGTACTTGTGCTCACCAGGAATAAAACGACAAGATGAGGAAATAATAACACTCAGACCAGTCGAGCACAAGGGTAAGGTAGCTTCGCTTGTTTTACACAAAACTAGCAAAAGACATACCATCAAAATGTAGCTTTTCATAAGCTTTTTACCAATAGCAAGCTTATTACTTGATTCACTGATCATACTTTTGCAGATATTTAAGCCATTTTATATTGCTCATTCGCAAAAGTTCGTCCTCACATCAAGTGTGAGATGATACAATGAGTTTGCTCCAAACAGGATGTGATTATATAAGACTATTGAGAATGTCATGTGACTCTATAATGTATTACTGTTACTTAATTAACCAATAGTTGGTATTGTTGAATGGCACATATAATTATAGTGAATGGCATAAATTAGCGGAATGGTGCATGCATAAATTAGCTGAATAGTAATTAGGTTGAAACCAGATAGACAGTAACTTAAAGGCTCCAACATGCTGTGTTGCGCACAACAAATTCTGCATAATTATAGTAAATAGTGCTTAAACTGAGCTGAAGCTTGATTGACAGTAAAGGCGTTTGATAAAAGACTTTATTAGTTATCCAATTAGATCCAGCCATGAACACATGAAAACACAATTACAAGAATACGAACTAAATGGCACTTAAACTAAGTGTTCACATTAGTGACTGGGCAGGATGGTATGGAATTAATAAAATAATAAACTTAATCACGCAAAAGTTTATAAATAACACACTTGCTTTCGATGGCATTCATACATTGAGAAATGGAAATATTGAAGAGACTACAAATACATGTAATGCAAAGTGAATGATATATATACCTGTGACATGCCGGTGCTAAAAATAAAGTTTCGTCATCGCATGAAAGTATGAAACAGTAATTGGGCATTATATCAAACAGTATTAAACAATTAAAATTGGTGTATATAAAACAGAATCCAGCCCTAATGCTTGATCATTTTCAAAATAACAATGCTTATAAAATGACTTTAGTTCTTTTTAAAGCTCGTTCTTTCTAACAAGGGTGTTATATGTGTCTTTACTGCAAGAAATAACTGCACAAGGGTAGCTCGGTTAATTTAGTAGAACCCATTGTTTTTAAATATTATCCAATTATGCCATTTTACTATTTAATGGTCGCCGCGTTTGTTGAATTATTTTTGTTTCAATTTTATGCTCTTGTGAGTCTTGTTGTCACACAAAAATGTAGAACCATCAACATAGTTACTTGTGAACTTGTTCTTGCACTAAATGTTCATCTCTCTCTCGTTTATTCACTAAATGGCAAAGTTTCTCGGCATTTAAGATTTTATTATTGGGAACAGCGCTCCCTCATGCACACAGGTGATCGATGTTTCTCTTGGAAGATTTTCAACGCAGACGACTGCAGCTTTGGTTGTTTATAAATGGTATCGTGTCTGATCCAGCTAGCGCATGGGAAAAAAGGAGCGCGGATCCTAGCTTGCCGCAAAATTATCGCTGATGGCCTAATGTATCGGCACTTCGCTGCTGTTCTGGCCGCAATCCATACTGGTAACGCTGGAACGTTCGCCAAGCTGTGATCATGCAGGAACTGGTACATCCCTGTTCTCGATGACTCGACGGATGGGGAGGTTTGTTCAATAGATGTGTATTCGTACCGGTCAAACAGAACATGTATTTGAATAAATTAATATTTATGGGAAAATCATGTAACATGAAAAGGTTTCCTCAATAAAGATTATTATTATGGGAATGTGTTACCCTGGGATATATTCTCCATGTAAATGTACGATTATATCTGTTTATTCGATAAAACAAAATGCTTTTTATTCAGAAAATAAGCGTCACATATTGATTGGCCCACGATTACAGAATTTTTGTAATGTAACACCCACAATGTAACAATGTAACACCCACAACCGGGGCATTAGGCAGTTTACTCGTGTCCCTATCAGTGGGGCATTAGCTTCGTTTTGAACATCGTGAGCATTGGCAGCGGTTTGGATGGGGATTTGACATAAAACTCAATGCAGTTCATCTAATGACATCATATCCGGTCACTTCTACGGTGAAAAAGTCAATAACATCATATCCAGTCACTTCTACAGTGAAAAAGTCAATAAAGTCATCTTTATTCTCCAACAAACAAACTACAGTTCATTTTAGAGTGACCCAAATAGTATTACACATACCAAAAGTCATACTTGGGGGTTAGTATAGTATCGCAGTTATATGCACATTGTTAATCTACGATGCAACCCAGAGCGTGGCATTAGACCACTTCAATGGCTCCCCATATCAGAACATTAGCTCTCATTGGAATGGAAAATACCTAATCCCTGCCTAATGCCCGGGTTTGAAGGAGGTGGAGGGTTTACATTGACTGGAGCGTCATATAATTATGTACAAATACCACAAACAATTAAAACCCGAATTATATCAAACTCCAGCATTTAAAGTGTATTTATTCCAAGTGTAGTTTTGCAGGGTTTATTTATACAATAAAATATCGAAAACTATGTTCTCCAGAGAAATGTTCATATGACGTTTCTTGTGGGCCAAATCGATGTGATGCTTCTCTAAAAACTATTTTATTTGCTGAACTGTGTAACCATCTTGTATTAATAGGATTGTTGTACTTTTCCTACTTTTTATATATTATGGCGTAATAACACCCATATATGTCATTTTATATAGGCAAGGAAGACCAAATTACAGCATTACTAGTTAACTCTTTCTAGTCGGTCGCATTTCAATTATGTTGTCGCAAGAGCACTTTGAGTACGATTTCCTTTGCAAATATTTACCCCCTGGCAATGAAACTAACACCATTGGAATCCGTACAAAATAAGCTTTTTAACGGTGAGTTATATTGCCGACGAACCATTATTTTTTTGGAGGGGGGGATTATAAATCCTTAAACAAATTGTTTGTTAAAGCAAAAAAGTCTAAATAAATTATTTGCACATATACGAAAAGTGAAAAAAAAGAGTTTGCAAACTTTATAAGCTGTTTAATGAGGTTTATTCAATAACCAAGGTTTTATGCTACAAAAATGGTTCATTGCAGGGCCTTTTTTAACGGACAGGCTGGGGGGACAAATGCCTCCCAGTCCCCATGTTAGCCCCCCCAGTAAGCTATTCCCCCCCCCCCAGTGAAGATCCCTTTTGTCCAAGATATAAGCAAAAAAGGGGAAAAAACTGAGTTTAGAGGAAAGTTATGGTATTCTCACAACAAAACCTGGCTCCATTTAGATGGGATATATAAAAAATTGTCACTGAAAATGCAGGAAATCAAGCCACAGAGACTCAAGAATACAAAAATTCAGACCCCCCTTCAGCTTTCCACACCTGTAATTCACCACCTACTTGTTACGTCCCATTTCGATTATGCCCCCCCCCCCCCACTAACGATTTCTTAAAAAAGGCCGTGGTTCATTGTGTCATGTGCAGCTTACCAGGTGGATATAGCCATAGGTTGCCAGTTTTAATAACTTTAGTACAACAAGGCGTCTATAAGGATTATAGACGCCCTTGTTTCAATCAATAGTTATTTAGATAAAATGAACAGAAAGTAAGAGAATGAAACTTTTTTAGAGAACATATGTCAGGAAAAGAAATGACAAGCATTACTGGACCATTTATCTATTTTAGAATTGCTGTTTTTATTAAATACTGAAAAACGAGTTAGTTATTTGTTATTTAATAAATTGCGCAGACGTTTTCCCGCGGTGTTACCGCAGTCACTAGCTAGAAAAAAATTGTAAGCAGTAAGAAGCAACCACAAAAAAATTGTTTGCAGAGACAACAACACAGAAAAAAATTGTTTGTCTTGGAAAACTTTTCATCCCCCCCACTCCAAAAAAATACTGGTTCGTCCCTAAACATTACAGAATCAAAAATACTAAAAGTTTAATCCCAAACATACCTCCAGTTCAACTCAAACAATCTTTAATATCTTCTTTATTCTTGGATTTGACAACAGATTTCTATGGTCGAAATTTAGCTTTTTATCTGTGTATTTCTTGTAGAAAGTTTTGCTTCGATACGACGAGTAGAAGTATTTATTTTGAATTATTTTTATTTATCGGGTATTTTTCAGCACGCATGTGCTTGCCGTAGTTTGACTATATATGGTTTGCCTACGCGTTTCAGGCACGACAAAAATATCTTATATAGGGTATTGTACCATGGGGAATTTATCATGGGATGAAAAACTATGCTTAATTTAATATAATTATTGTAGATTTCATAAGAATTGACATTGTTTTGTTTAAATATAATACATTTTATTTCACTTACCCCCCACCAAAACACGATTTCAGCCATATTTTGCCGTCTTGTTTGCTTTTTATCGCCGAGTCTCGCAAGTATCATCCAATTGTTGTACTTTTACATAATGATAGATGGCTAAAGAAGATGGCAACCAAGTTTCGTCAAGTTTTAAAGCAGTGCAGTGTATTTTATCTTCGATATTGTGTCCTTCGATATTTCGTCAAATAGCGGCCATTGCAATGCCTCGCCGCTTCTCTTCCTGATAAATGCCACTTCTTCGTCTTCATATGTATTTAGATTACAGTATCCAAGAGTACTTCATTGTAGAATAGTCCCAATCGAAAAACTAGAGTAGTATAGTCCCACTTGAAAGGAAAAAACCTCCCATAACAAATTTAGGATCAGAATCAAAGACACAAGTTTAAAAATAATTTGAAAGTCACGCGCAATCTTCGCGAAAACTCCTCGTGGGCTACTTGACAGGGGGGGTCAAATATTTTCACGAAACGCTGGTTCGCCACCACAGAACCCAGTAAATATATTATATTTATTGTATTTTTATGATTTATGATAAAAACAATAAATATTTACGTATTTTCTATTGTTTTTTTGTTGAAATCTTCTTTAGCCATCTATCATTATGTAAAAGTACAACAATTGGATGATACTTGCGAGACTCGGCGATAAAAAGCAAACAAGACGGCAAAATATGGCTGAAATCGTTTTTTAGTGGGGGGTAAGTGAAATAAAATGTATTATATTTAAACAAAACAATGTCAATCCTTATGAAATCTACAATAATTATATTAAATTAAGCATAGTTTTTCATCCCATGATAAAAATTGTTAGGAAATAAGAAAATTTAATCTCTGCCAGGTATATTAGTTATTTCATGGATAATTAGCAGTTGACCTGGGGTGGTGCATGGTCATTTTCTTGTAAAATATTATACTTAGACAAATTTTTCCTTCCAATAACTACCCCTAAAAGCAACCTTCTAAACACTATAAGCACTTCAGAAAGGCTGTTGCTTCTGCTTTTCGGAAGTTAGAGCTATGTCGGCACTGCCGTTTCAGGGCGGGGTCATTTTCAGGACTTTCGTCCCGGATTCAGGTTTTGGCACATATGCCATGTTGACCGCCATGGTCATTTTACCCTAAAACAGTTGAGATTGCCTGTGGTAAATGAAACGCATACAAACTCCTATACAGGTCCTAGACTATAATACAAAATCAAGAAATACACGTAGTAAAATTGTTACATCCATAACATTGCTCTTCTTGACGTTCTCACTGCTCGTTCAGTCTTTGTTCTGCAGGCCACAAATATATTCTTGTTTCGCGGACAAAAATTATCGTCAATCACGGCTCATGGCTAGGGATATAAATCACGTTTCACGACACAAAAATCCGTCATTTCACATTTCACGGGAACAAATATTGGCAATTCACGGCTCACGAAAATACCCTTTACCACCCTCAGTCTAGAGGAACACCCCGAATTCCGTAATGTTGAAGTTTATCAAACAAAATACAATGATCAATAGTGTCAAATGCCTTGGATAGATCCAAAAAAATACCAACTGCATGTGAACTCCTTTATATCAATTCCTGAAGAAATTTTGTTATATAGATCCAATAAGGCTAAAGAAGTCGAATGATCCTTTCTAAATCCATATTGATTATCAGTAAGAATACTGAGTCTATCCACATAGCTTATCAAACGATTGTAAACAACTCTTTCAAAGACCTTAGAGAAAATTGGAAGGACTGAAACTGGTTTGTAGTTTGACATAAGTCTACGATCGCCTGATTTAAATACAGGTATTACTCTCGCAATTTTTAAAAAATCAGGAAAAATGCCAGACGATATAGATAAATTAACAATGTGAGCTAAAGGTTTTAGCAATTAGATCAATAGATTCTTTAATAACAGACACAGGTAAGTTGTCGTAGCCAGAAGCCACACCGTTCCTAAAAGAATTTACAATTTCCGTTATCTCTTGCTCGGTCGTTATATCAAAAAACATACTATCTACAAACTCGCCAGAAAGAAACGAATTTGGGGAAACAGGAACCTGTGGAATCTTACTAGCTAGATTAGACCCTAAAGTTGAAAAATATTTGGAAAAATTATTGGCTATTGAAATTGGATCTGAACAATCAACATTATTAATTATAAATGTAGATGGGAGTTTACTTGTTTGTTTACGTTTATTGATAATTTCATTCAAGATATTCCACGTTTTTTTACAATTTGACTTATTACGCTCTAATTGCTGCTCATAATATAAACGCTTGGCTAATCGCAAAGAATGATTTAATTTATTTCTATACCTTTTGTACTTAGTTTCCATAGCAATATTTGGAGAGCTCAAATATCGCTTATATAAACGATTATTTTTCTTAATTGAATATAAAAGACCCTTAGAAAGCCAGGGTTTACTAATCTTGGACCTCCCACTTTTAATTTTCTTAAGAGGAAAACAATTGATATATGTTTTACTAAATTCATTAAAAAAACTAGAATAGGCCTTAACTGGATCGCTAATATCATCAAGATCAAACCAATTGATTTGAGAAAGACAATTACGAAATTCGGTAACATTTTTTGAACTTTTATCGCGATATAAGAAGTATGATGCTTCATCCTTTCCCTCAACTTTCTTATTAAATATACTAAAAATAGGTAAATGATCAGATATATCTGAAAGAAGCAAGCCACTAAAAGCATAATTATGCAGATCGTTTGTAAATATATTGTCAATCAAAGTGGCTGAATGCCAAGTAATTCTAGTTGGAAGTGTTATTATAGGAAAAAGCATATTCGCATACATTATGTCGAGGAATTCGCTTGTAAGTTGATGCAATTGCTCATTGAGCAAGTTAAAGTCACCCATTATATAACAATACTTATTTTCTTTCGAAATTTTCCCGATTAATATGTTTAAGTTAGCAATAAAGTCGGCTACATTTTGACTAGGCGGTCGATAAATCACACCAGCTATATAATTTTTCCAATTTAATTTTTGTAACAATTTAATTTTTGGTTTAGATTACAAGTATAGTTACTGTTAGGTACAATATGACTAATTAACAAGAAAATATTTATAATTATACTTTAGGAAAAGTACAAAGAAAAGGTCGCAAAGTGGTTTCTGAATGTAATGTCCTTAACCGTAACAGTGGAATGACCCATTTGGTCTTCAGCACCGCATAATTGTAAGTCATGATCTGAATAACTTCATGGCTCATGGTTTTAGTACGAACTGACTAGATAGATAGATAGATAAAACTTTTATTTACACAGGATGACCCAATCAGCAAAATACACATGCTGTTATCAAGAGGGGTCCTGCATGAAAATATATCTAAATATACATTGTAATGGAGCTAGTTTTAACTATAACTATTAAAATAATATTTAGTATTAAAATAACTAATTGTAAATAGGAAAGTTTAAAAATGTACAAACACGGTAAAAGTAATTATTTTGAGAAACGTTATGCACAATACGTCCGTTGTAATAAAAATATTTTTCTGCACATTCGGTTCTCATCCTGGGTAGGTGAAGCTGGTTACTTTGCCTAGTTTTTCGTTCACAAACTTTACGATTACTAGTAAAGTAATTATTTAAGAATTGCGGTACAGCTCTAGACTTGCTCCAATACAGCTCCAGCTAACGATTTCCTAACAAGTTTAAAACATGTTGATCTCAGAAAGTTTTTGGATGCAAAGAAGATCACAGTATCATCAGCAAACATCAGAATGCTGCATCTCCGCCGGGGTTGCTTGAGGAAGGTCGTTTACAAAGATTACAAAAAGGAGAGGACCAAGTATCGATCCCTGGGGTACACCAGAGTGTACTTGACACGACTCGGAAGCAACATTGCTCATATAGACTACTTGTGATCGATTTGATAAATAGTTAATATGTAAACCATATTAGTTCCTGATCATCAATTATCACTTATTTACTGAGACCGAGGGAAACAGCGTGTTTTGTGGTCCCGAGACCGCCGTTGTTCGAGCCGGTCGAGGGGCCACAAAACACGCTGTTTTCCCGAGGTCTCAGTAAATAAGTGTTTTATTATATAGCAAGTGTCAAAGTCTCAATAATTCACCTGGTATTCCGTCTTTATCTCTTATTGGTAAAATTACATAGGTGATTATTGAAAATTCTCAAAGCTGATTGGTTGCGCTACCTCGGATTAATACGCGATAATCACCTAAAGCGTTTTTAAGCCGCTTTTATCGTAAAAATTCAATTAAAATATTTTTGAAATGTACATTTCCTCAGGCTCGGTGAATATCGGTGAATAAAAACCTCGACTTCGTCTCGATTTTCATTCACCGATATTCACCTCGCCTTCGGCGAATAATTGTTAAATAATAGATCAATACCTCTCACGACGACCTGCTCTCGGAAAATGCTTTAATCATGTTCTCGGCATCTAGCAAAAATAAAAAGTGTTCATAACCAGTTAAAATTCTGACGCGAGAAGAGTTTCTATCCAACTAAAGTGACATCATCCGATTTGAATTCTAAAAATTTTGCGTTAAGCTACCTGATGGTATGTTCTTTATATAGCCGAACGTGCGGTACCTGTGTGGTAGAGTATAGACTCTACCTGAAAAATACAATAAGAACTTCGACGTTTCGAGCTAAGGTCCCGATATTATTATTCGTGTAGGGCTCTCTGAGCTGGCAGGTATACATAAAGTCCATAAAGAACCATCCCTCCTAGCCTCCTCCGCAGGCAACTCTTGGGGAAAAAACTTGTAATGTAGCGAATATTATCGAATATCGAATGTGTGAAGACTGAGAAGGGAGAGGGCCTGCTCGGTCAAAATAGTAAATTCGACAATATTCGATAATATTCGCTACATTACAAGATAATGTTCGATAATTTTCGCTACATTACAAGTTTTTTCCCCAAGAGTTGCCTGCGGAGGAGGCTACATCCCTCCATCCCACCTGAAATTTCCCACCTGACTATTGTCCGCTTGTCCGCTGCCCGTCGTCCCGAACTGCACGCGCATGCGCTTTATTGCACATCGCACGTGTTGTTTGGAATTGTCTTTGGAAAAGATGCAGAGTGATGTGTTTTATATTTCAATATATTTTGACGAAATTCAAAACGTGCATTGAAAAAAATTGAACAGTTTAATGTAAGTTGTTACTTTACGTTGTATAAATAACATTTCTAGTTATACATTTCAGTATTGATGGCAGGCAGACAAGAGCAACATGCGATTGTTTGCATCATCGCATGCCTTCATGAAATTCTGAAGTTAACTTGTTATTGAACCTTGTGTTTGTTTGTGATGATTTCATCTCATTGTGAGAGTACTAAATCCTGTTGTATATAAAACTAGTAATGCCCAGAATTTTATTATATATTTTTATACAAATCAGAAATGTGCTCACCATACTTTAGGAACCTTAACTTCATATATTAACAATTACTGATTATCGCTCTTTCTCTGTATATGGACAACTGAGGAATTGAGTTGAATACAGCTGGAATGCTACAGTTATAGAAATTATATTACTATTGCTTGAAAACAGTTTTATGGTAAAACAATTTCCTTGCATGATAACTTTATATGTAATTTGAGCAATTGCCAAATCTCACGGCTTGACCGTGAGACTACAGTCAGGGTTGCCAACTGTAAATGTGTGAAATTCCCAACTAAGCTTTCCAAATATCCCGAGATTCCCCCAAAAATCCCAATGTTCCCACTAAAATCCCAATGTTCCCACTTTCGTCATACCGTATAAGCTATAGTATAGACTATAGATTATAGTGTACTGGGGCCGGTTGTTCGTACGGCGTTTAGCTTAAACGGTGGTTAAGTTCAAAATAGAAAGCCAGTCTATAGATTCATTGAATAACAAAACTAAAGGTTTTTAATCTTAATAGAACAATAATAGTTACAACAACATATTTAGTGCATAATAATTAAGTTAACTGATTCATGAGACATATAAGAGTGTTATTTAATTTTGACTTATACATCGTTTAAGCTAAACGCCGTACGAACAACCGGCCCCTGCACTACAGTCGCAACCAAAAATATCGATCACTTCAGCTCGGTAAAAACATTTTCCATCCCACGGACCTTTATGTCACGTCTCCCAGTCAGAGTACAAGCTATTTTCATAGATATAAGATTTTAAAGTAAATTTTGCTGCAAAACGTTGAATATATGAAAATTTATATATTCCGCACTATTCGAGAATGTTTGTTTGCCCCCTGGCAATCCCAAAATGCATTGTGAAATTTTGTTGTAATGGTATATCACTATATCTTAGTCTAATAGTGTGACGGATATATACAATATAATTGGCACTTGACTTGCCTAAGCAGTATGTCTGCGGGAAGGGATGCAAATTTGTGTGTACAAAATTGTGTACTGGCAAGATTAAAAATTTAAATTTAATTATTTTTTCATTATAGATAAGTCTGATGTTGTTATTGTTGAGATTGTCCATGAAATTCAGTTAAAAAATATCTGTATCCTGGATTGTAACTTCTGCTTGGGGTAAGTATGATTAGTTATTGTCTACAATCTTAGACAAAATGTAGGTATTCTGTCAAGTTGTATTAAGAATAATAGGGGGTGACCCAAACCAATGTTTAACCCATTAACTGGAAGTACCCTACCACTGATGAGCAAAATCATCTGGTGTTAGACAGAGCAGGTGTACAGTATCTGGGCGCATTGGCAGCTAAATTGGGTTAACAAGAGACACTGTCAGATAGGTTTGTTAATCCATTAACTGGCAGTACCCTACCACTGACGAGTAAAATCGTCTGGCATTAAGACAGAGTAATATACTAAAGTCGGGTGCATCTGGGAGCATTGCCAGCTTATATGGGTTAAATTATGAAACGCTATTATGAAACCAAAATGCATGGTAGGATTGCACCTATGATTTGCAGTTTGCATTTAATATTAAATTGCTTGATTACAAAGCAGGTCTTCACGAGGATTTCATATTTTGGGAAGGTTTTCTATAAATTCCAACTGCCAAATGTTACCCAGGATGGGCAAACCCATAGTAAGTTGAGGTGTCCCGGTCCATTGGTGCCCAGGCGAATTTTGATAATTTGTTTTTTATTAACTAACAAATAACCAGATTCAACAGACATTTTATTAAAAAGTCAAAACTATATTTATATCTAAAACCACCATATCTTAAATGTTGCTGTCTTTTTCCAGTTTTGGACGTGCTAACACGGCCAACAAGGCCTTCTAGCTAAGACCCTGCTACAAAGCTAATTTATACAGGTATTGCCACGATAATCTGAGTCAAATGGGAATGGAATATGATTAAATAGAATATTTAAATAACCAAATTTTGTAAAATAGAATATGAGATAATTGAAGTAAATGAAGTAATTGATTAAGTAAAAGACAAAAATCTGATTCTGCATTAAAATTAGCTTAAATTTCTAAATTTACAGTGTTAAAGAACCAGGAATGGTGACAAGTTGGAAATCTCAAGCTGCATGGAAAAGGAGACTCAAGAAGAGTTCAGGAAACTGAACAACGGAAGGTAGGTGGAATTTGGAAGTAGGAAATGTAAAAGAAAAAAGCATTTAAAAAATTTTTGTGCAGAGAATTGTATTTGCGATTTGGAAAGAGAAACTTTTATTGACGTTGTTTGATGTCGTTGTTATGTATAGTGAACACACTGCAAGAAATGCATCAGCAAATGTTACCCATTTGTTGAGTAATTGCACAGATTACTCAATCATTTGAGTAAATTTTACTTTTCTTTCCTGCTAAATTGATTTTACTGCTGATTTTGAGTAACAAAACTCCTTTTTTCGCGTAAAGTTTTTTGAGTATTTTCTACTCTAATACAAGAGTACAATTTACTCAGATGTTAACTCAATATTTTGAGTAAAAGCATATTTGTACCCATGTTTTTATTGAATGATGAATTTACTCAAATCTGAGTAAGGCATTACTCTAAGGGTATTCAATTTCGAGTAAAATTTGGACAATCTGTACTCATTTTGTGAGTAATTTTCGTGACTATCGACGTTTATAGACGCTGAACAAATTTTAACCTTAAAAAGTCGACTTTCTGTATTTCTAATTTGCATACAATTAATGCCAGCCATAGTGGCAAATGTTGACAGTTCTAAGTTAAGTACATTTTGTATTTTAGTTTAAGAAATCTACTCTCTAGGGCAAAACGACGAACAGTTTATTTGCATTCTTACCAAATCCATGATGGGTGCCAAGAGGATGGAAATCTTGCAAGTTTTCTTGTTTAATAAAATGAACATCATCACCATGAACCACTTGATAGGCATTTATATGTTCTGAATATTCCAGGACTAGCAAAGACTTGTATTGCAACACAATGTTTCCCCCTGACCAGTAAAACGTTGCTTATTTGACCAAAGGGTGGTTGACCATAAGGGCAATTCCATGGTGACGGACGTTACATTCATATAATTTTTCAGACACAAGTCAACTTATATCTCTTCAGCTATAATATGTTGGCACACAATTATTTCTACAATAATAAGTAATTACAACATCTATCTCATGAAAAAGTTCAACTTGCTAAAATCGGCATTTGAATGTGTGTGACGGATGTTACACAAAATGGACAAAGACTTTTGCCACATAATTTCAAATAAATTTTGTCTTCAAACTTTAGTAGACAAGTTAAAATATTTATGACCCACCATTCAACCACAAAGTGAATTAAATATCTTGGAGGGTTTTTACTGTCAATCTCCTTTCCATGGGGGGGGGGGGGGGCAGAGACCAAAAGGTGCTGTGACGGATGTTACGTGACGGATGTTACAAAATGGTCATGTTTAACAATCAACTATAAAATTACAAAAAAACTACAAAGTAACTTTTTAATATTGTTATATAGAACAGGCAACTTATTTATAAATATATATTAACAGTAACTTAAACTACTGTATCTACTCAAAGTCTGGGAAGTCATAATGCTCCCGGGCATTCAATCCTTTCACAATTTGATCTCTCAAATAGAGAATTTTGTCTTCTTGTGGCTGTCGGGTGGAGCTTACCATCAAACCAAAGGGTTGCAGTGAACAGGCTGACTTGATCCTGTTTCCAGTGAGCACTTTGTTTTTCGTCTTGAAACATGCATGTGTAGTTCTCTGAGAAGTCAACCTGCAACAAAGCAAATGACTTTTTCAAAATCTTCACAACCAACAGCCTCTCTTTTCTTGTTGTAGCTATCTGCTTGGTTTCTTTTGACATGGCAGTGTTGGAGGAACTCTGGCAATATCGAGCATAAATTATCAAACAGATCATCTGTTGTGCCCTCCTTTACCATCTTGCAGAGTTTGTCATCTCCAACTTTCCCCCAAACATACCAAGTAACAGCTTTCGACTCTTCTAGCAAAAACATGCCTCTCGCTAGCTTTGCATCACTACATCTAGGGCACTGGTTAAACCAACAATTATCTGTGGCAGCTGCGCAAACCAACTTTGCTGGTAGATCATGGTCATACTTTGGAATGATGTGTCCAAATTCTTTGTTTAGGGTGTTGACAGCCATAATGAAGTCCTCATGGTATTTACAGAGACATACATTTCGCGGTAACTGACTACTTAAAAGTACATGCTTTGGTCTTAGTTCGCTGAATTTACTCCGTCCTATTTTAATGTCAGGGTTGGATTCCTTAAACATAGCATACACTTCGTTAATTGTTGTGGTAAGATGCCAAGCTTGCACTTTAGTTTTTTTCCCATTCTCACTGCGAATGGTGACCATATCTTTTCTACCAGGTGCCTGGCGACTAATATCATCTCCCTCATAAACATTTCTCACGAGATTTTTCGTTTCTTTGGCTATAGCAATCGAATGAATTGGTGTATTTTCTGTGCTTGATGTTGTGTCACCATATTTGTTTATCAATTTTTGCCACACCGCATGCTTTCGTTTTGGTGTACTAGGTAAAGCAGGACTGAGTGCTCGTCTAGCCCTGGATACAGCTCTTTCTGTGCACTCTTGAATGGTGGAGTGTGTGGCGATGCTGGAACTCCATTTCTTGCTTTCTTTGAAGCTCTGTGTTTGGAAACATGTGCTCTCGTTTCTCGACGACGTTTTTCTTGCAAAACACGCTGTTCGTTTACTGGAAGTTCAGTTTCATTTTGCTTACTTTCAGCTCTCTTCAGTCGCTTACGAAGGGCATCTTTCCGTTTATAATCTTCATAATTATGATTCCTTTAATTTCTTCCTTCTGTTAGCTTGTCGTTGAGCAGCAGTGAGTGGAAGTGGCATTATATTTACAATTCAACCATTAAAACTTTACCATGAGTTCAACCAGAAAATAACAGAAATTGTAAAATTTAGCATCTTTTCAGACTCAAAACGAGCGAGCAGTAATGCTGGTTGGAGGTGTATACTTCATGTACTACCAGTGACACTTGTTTGTTATTTAAATACAGGAAACACTGTATTAATTAGAGAGATCTTTACCCACTTTTGAATGTGATGAACATGTGACGGATGTTACATAATTTATTAATTAATTGTTTTGCATGTGTGTAGCATTTTTGGGTTTTTATCATTTTTTCATACTTGTATATGCATAAAGTAACAAATAAGTTATACTTCATCAATTCAAAACATTACCCTTGCGGCAGAAAAAAACTTTTAATATTTTTTTGTGACGGATGTTACATAGAATTTGCAATGTCATATTTTAATTAAATAATTATGATTAAAACATTTTTTTACTAAAAAAACACTTTTTCTTGCAGATACATACCTAATGTTGCTGTATTAATAATATAGCTGATGGGTAGCCCTAAACTACAACATAAGCCAGAATTGAAAAAACTGTTATGATTGCTACTTTAAAAATTTCAATAAATGGTCTTTACTCTCGGACCCATAAAACTCATACTAATCAATATTTTTTTAAATTCTGTCCAATTTATGTTATTTAGGTCTAATCTCCACCATAATCACTAAAAAATTCATAAAATTAGGGAAAACATTTTTTGGAAAACTATCAACTCTACCATGGAATTGCCCATATTCAATCCGGTAACATGGATGACATATATTAAAATACATGATGGTTTTACATTTCAATTCATATCCATTTATTGTTTCTACTGCATGTTACAGTATACTATATGGGATACACAAATTACATAACAATTGAATAGGCAGTTGCGATATTGAAAAAAATCGATATATCGATATCGAAAAAAAAATATCGATAATATCGACTATATCGAATTATGCAAATGAGAAAACGTAATTTAGTCGACTTGCATGTATACGCATCACAAACAGTTAAAAAGAAGTGCATGAAACCAGTCATGGTACGTCTCAAAGATTTATTAACAACGGTTTATCCGTTTATGAAAGTTTAAAGATATTTATATATTTACAAGCCTAATGAGTAATGGATATAATGTTCATAAATTTTCTGCGAGAAACACTAACATGTTTGCCTGGCTTGGCTTGAGGTATACTCGCTTTGCCGTAACTATCTGTCCCGCTTTGCTGAAAAGTCTTTCAGTTGGAGCACTGCTCGCCGGAATCGCCAGATATCGTCGGACATACTGCGACAGGAGAGGAAAGTCATTCTCATGGAATTTCCACCACTGGAGTGGGTCGTCATCTCCATCGTCATCATTTTCATTACTTTTCGTAAAGTAATTCCAAACAGGACTTCTTTGATTCGACATTTTTACTTCCCTTTGCAACAGAATAACGAGTTTGAATGAGCTGTGTTATTTTGATACCTCGTTTTTAAACCTGCGTCGATACGCGTCATTAACATTATTATTCAAATTATTGCGAATTCCATCTTTATGAGTCATCAATGCCGCTGCTTGGTGTGGTCACAGTTTCTCTGTTTCCGCTTTTAATTTCAATTGCCCACGCACTTGTATCAAAAATTCGCAATTGCCGCCAAGCACACGTTGGCGAAACTTCACCGGTGAAAACAATAATTGCCGAATAATCGGAGATTAAGTTGTTTAGTTACAACTTTCGATATTTTCGATATGCGAAAAATCGAATATCGAATATCGATATTTTTGAAATATCGATATTTATCGAAAATATCGATATATCGCAACTGCCTACAATTGAATTTGTTATTACTCTTACACTGTAACTTTAGTATCACCAGTGATACTGTTATCAATAACATTCAGAGCATCGCTGACATCAGCGACCGTGGTCTCTTCTCTTTAAAAGTAACCATGGAGAGTAAAATACTAAAGTAGGGTGCATCTGGGCGCATTGCCAGCTAATGGGTTGACAAGAGACATTGGTAAATAGTTTGCTAATGACCCAGTTGACTCTTTGTACTGTATTGAGTGCTGGGGTGTATAATATTTACTAAGGACAGATATATCATTGCACTATTAGCAATTAAATCACAAGTAATATAATTGTATTGTAAGAAAATTACAAGAATATACCAATAACTTGGAGCCAAGACTGGCCAAATTGACTAAATTGTTAAATGTATACAAAATTATTGGATCAATTCAAAATGAGGCAAATTTTTGAAACTCCTGGACAAGACATTTTGCAACAATACATCACATGTCTTGAGAAACTTTGGTCTGATCATTAAATGAAATAACTCTAAGATGCATGCACAGCCATGCTGTGGCATGTTAGATGTTAAAAGTTGTGGCAATGTTAGATGTTAAAAGTTGTGGCAATGTTAGATGGGCGGGATCCTATACAGGTCTCCCAATACGTGTTCCACAACGACGGCTCAGCATCTAACGCTAAGGGATTGAGCAAATCATCATAATAGAAAGTGGCAACAGTCTTAAAATTGCTATAAAATACTCTTTCAAGTTAATCCCCTTACTAGTTAAAGACAAGAGTTTGGTTGGTACAATACTTAACCCTCTATAAACATAAACATAAACACTATCAATGTCAAATCGTGCTTGTAGAGATGAATTAAGATGGTCAATGAGAGGAATAGTAATAATTCGTTTATAATACTCCGAGATGGTCTTGTATGGGTGATCTGGTCTTGTATGGGTGATCTGCCCTAGTAGTTTGTTTACCCACTGTTCTTGACTTTGACTCTTCAATGCCGACTTTATTTGCCAACGTCGAAGCTTCCTCGTACCACATATCATGATATGTATCTAACTTAGTCTTTCTGCTTTCCGTATCAGAACTATGGGTTTTAATGCTTTGTTCAAAAGGCATATTACGTGTCTGAGCAATATTAATAAAATGTGAAACCTCATTTACATGTTTAAGCATGATCTTTACCTCAAGTATAGCTAAAGAATCACAAACAGATAATTGAAGTCTATGACTGTAACAGTGAGTGCAATAAGGGCTTTCGTGTTTAGCCTCAAAATATGAGTAGCCAGACCATTGGTGTGCCTGGCAACAGCACCTGTCCCCATCATACCCTTGTCCCCTACAATCATCAATGGATAAAGATAAATCATTCAATTTGACCCCATTTACAGTGCAAAAATGCAATAAATTCCACTTAAATCTATACAAAATTATTGAATCAAATCAAAAGGAGGTCAATTTTAGGCAAATTTTTGAAACTCCTGGACAAGGCATTTTGCATCAATACCAGTCTGGTCATTAAATGAAATAACTCTAAGATGCATGCACAGCCAGGTGTACAGGGTGTATAAAAACGCAATCCTCGATTCAAATGTCGAAAGCCTATATGTTTACAATCATTTGAAAGCTTAGCCATTCAGCTTTCGAACGATGGATTACTTTTTAAATTTGAACGATTGGTTCGCGAAAAATATTACTTGAATCGAGGGTTGCGTTTTTTTATACACCCTGTATATTAACTTATACAAATATTAATGTGTTATCAACCTTGAAAGAATTAGAGCTATCATCTATAACATTTGTCAAGGGTGAATATTGCATTGGTCAAGGGTGAATATTGCATTGGTCAGATAACCAACGGTAACAATTAATCAAACATGATTACGTTATGTACTGGCTATTTCGTTTTCGTCACTACCTGATGATGATTTCTCAGATGATTGCGATGATTCGGAAGAAGTATGAATCCTACCTCGCCTTGGTTGAGTCTCCACCTCACTTTGTTCATGTTTCTTCCGTTTGTTTTAATTTTCCTTCATACTTTTTCTAACGCCCTTTGGATAATCATAGAACTTAATTAATGAACATACTATGGCTCCTTGAACATAAAATTGAAATTTGAAGACCCCAGGGAGTCTTCACTATCTTCTCTCCTCAAAAAAAAAGCAGATTCTTTTAATGGAGCAAATCTTCAGAATTGGAAGACTGCATACACAATGAAAAGTACCTTGTTGGGTTCCTCATATTCATAATAATAATAATAATTTTTAAACAGGATAACCTATCAGTACTATAATACTGCTACCAGTAGGGTGCTGTACCTAAGTACTGTAAACTTTTAAAGTGAAAGAAAATAGATAAAAATACTATTAAGAATAGATGCATGCTTGCAATTAATAATGTTCATTTAAAAATTGTCTGAATAAGGCCCGAGATTCATATATTTTAGCTGCAGTTTTGCTGCCATGCGACCGAAGATTTAAATCACCGATTCATTTTGTTTTTATGTACGTCCAAACTGTTTATGGTATCTGGTTTGCGTACTGAGTGGTTGTTCGTCATTTGTGAAATCGTTATCAGTTTCTATAGAACAGTTTCTATGTCAGGGCTCCTAGTGTTTGGAACATCCTACCTAGCAACATCCGTGATACATCAAGATCTTTAGCTTACTTTAAATTCTTGTTATATAACTATTACTTCGAACTTCTAAATAATATTTACAACCCGGACAACCCAAGAACATTTAAGTCAGTGTGCGTAAAAGGCCACTCCACGCGGCCTCTCGCTAATTTATATGTTAGAACGTGTTGTTGACAGCTTAGCTAATTATTAGTTATACTCACGTGTATATGTAATTGTAACTGTATTGCTATAATATTTGTTGGGGACCCCGTTATTGGAGATATCTCTCTGGTCAGTTACTGCCTGTGTTGTATGTAGATTAATTGTGTATTCTTATTTATGTTTGTTGGCAAATCTTCTAAAATTAAAAAATAAAAAATAGAAAATCTTTAGTTCTATATTGTTGTTTAAAGGGATATGGCAAGAAAAATTTAGTTTATCTCATTTGAAAGAACTTTTAAAATTATATATAAATCTCCCTTACCAATTTTTCGTATCTTGCTTAGTTCTTGAGATATTTTAACTGAAAACAATGAACTGTCCGCCATCTTGGATTAATTTTTATCTCATTAACGGTGGTTTAGTGACGTCACAAGCAGGGTTACAGTCATAGCTCGACAAATGTTCGAACAGAACATGTTTGATATTTTACGAGTTCTCGTTCTCACAGGTAAACACACAAACAAACCCAGGCAGAAAACACAACCTCCTAGCAGAGGTAAAAATTATTTTCTCATGAAAAAAAAACATACTGTTATACAACAAAACCTTCGTCACTACACTATAATATCATCCGGAGCTTTATACAGCATACTACAGTCGACGACACTTGGTTTTAATCTCACCAAAATAGTGTAAACTTCCAAAGAAAACATCGAAAATTGTCAGCTGTATGTGAATAACCACAATTACTATCTATACTCAGTCACTCAGAATAAATTTAGTTCAATAAACCTATCTTTTTTATAACAAAACCAAGCAAAAACAGTTGTATAAAACTAGCTAATTACTAATAACTACCATTTTGTATTTCAATGGTAGTAAATATTTTTCTCTCTGAGCAAGTGCATTTATTACTTTTTCTAAATAGAATGATTGTTTTAGCAAGGCATATTTGCACCTTACTCTCTGCTATCACTCGCCATCTTTGCAAGGAAGCTACCACGACAGTCGACCCACATATTTAACAATTTATACGCATTAAAAAGATAATCCATAAACTGCAAACTAGAGACTTTCATTCCACAATTATGATCAGATTTAAATGTTGGAAGGCAAAAGATTTCGACTTTGAGAAAAAAAGCAAAATTTACGCATATCTGTTTAGGTTAGGTTTTACCCACAGAAATTATTGCCATTTGTCAAATGTTGTACAGTCGCCTTCTACTGCTTCTAGGTAGGTAGAGCAGTGTACAGTGATCGTGACGATGTGTCACTCTACAATTATGCGTTTCAAATCCTTTATGGGATTAATTTTATGATCTGATGTGATTAAAAATATCTAACTCATTTCCCTGGAAATATATTTCTCATATTTCTGGAATAAAAGTTGCAATATGCTTTACCAATGTAGATACTTTTCTGTCCAGGAGATGTAAATTAAAAAAAAACTAACTAGGATAATTTTTGTCTTTCAATCACGCTAAAAACAAAACACATATTTCAGTGTTTTTCGGCTCACCCTGCTATTAAGTAGTCCAAAAATTCATTGGTGATTGTTTTGCTTAGCAATGCTTAAACACAATAATACTCACCCTACCTCTCCACAGCTTTAAAACCAAAAATTCTGCTTGGTTCCGGTTTGGTCTTTGCCTGATTGATTATTTAGAAATAACAAATACTCCCTGCATGCATGACTTTCTTGTATTAGTGAAAAATTAGTCATTAGTATATTGTCCTATATACTTCATAATTCTCCTCTATATGCTCTTGAAATTTCTGGTTTTCTAACCAACATTTGTATTGTTGGCTTGCCATTACTGTTACTATTTATATAGTCCACTAATCAATAGCTCATTCATAAAGCAAGGCATTTACTGTTATTAGTTGAAGGCCCTGCTTGACAGACTCTTCCTCTCTTGACGTAACAAATATACTGTTGATGAAGTCCTGTTCATTTGTCCTGTTCATGGAAAGAAGAAAAATGTTTTCAACTTGCATACCAAAAGGGCATGTCAAATGTTTGAATATCAATGTACAAATTATGTTTATGAGAAACAGATAATGACTCAGCCGGCTGAAACGATTATTTCATGAAGTTTTGGCGACTTCGCGATGACGTGAAATATTTGCACCTTTTTCAGACATATGAAAGGCATTACCAGTTTCCAATGAGAACGTTATTACAGATATCATCCTTCACTGCTATCGCTGTACCTAAATTGGTCTTCTCTTGTAGAAAGAAGCAAAGCACTTCATATGTTAACTTTTTTACCCAGATCAAACATCAGACTTTCCAATATTCCTGGATTAATCATTTACAAGTATTATTGCTGTTGGAGAGAAACTTCTATTTGAAAAACAGAAAAGTGCTTGCTATGAATTGTGCCAGTATTTAATATTTAAAGAAAAATAGACATTGAAAAGTTCGGCATCCATTACCTGCTCTAGATGCAATGACATTCCAGCATTCAAAGTTTTATCCATATACTGCTTGTGTGTGAATGCTGATGTTAAACAACCAGTGTGTATCTTCAGGATCTCAAGCCATTTCTTGACAATCAACAATTCAAATCCTTCTCATCTTGAAACACAATTTGACATATTATGAACTTACTTTACCACCACCCTCCTATTCCATATGCACAAGGAAATACCACATACAGAACGTTGGGATTCAGTACAATTTCTTGAAAAACATTTATACTACGTTATAAACACTTCAAAAGCAACCATGCAACTTTTTGCACTGGTAGCCCCACTACGTAAAAAACCTTCCTTGCAATCAATATTGAAAACCCCACATCCCTTTGAATTTCCTAACACTAGAAATCTTCTCCCCTCCAGGCATTACATAGCCTTCAATAAACATGAAACTCCCTCCCTGTTATATATCCCATATCCACAGCAACCTAAACCCTCCCACATCAATGAACACTGAAATTTCCCTACCTACACATTCCAAAGTGAAGAAATATGGTAAAGTGAAGAAATATCACTAAAGTTTCCTTGGGCACGTTTAATCGTCACCTGATCCAACAACCCCATCTGATCACAGTTTTCTTCAAGTGGCAAAGACATCGACTGTCCAAGGTTCAAAACTGCCAAGTTGGCCTCTACCAAGACCTGCAAAATCATTCTACTATAGAAATTCTACAACTTCTACATGCAGTACGAAAGATATCCTGTCTCCCTACCTGCGAGCATTAAGCTCTAACACTCTACCTAACGAGCTGTTTTGGTTAATACATTTAAACAACGACAATGATAATTTACTCTTTTTGATGTAAGAGTTTTGTAAGAGTTTACGAAGTCACACTATCAATGGTGCAAGCTGATCCAGATTTTACTTCCCAAACTCTTGAATATAGCCTTCAAATATTGGTCTTTGACAAGAGCACAATATACCAGAAATTTGAAACAATATTTTGACATCTTGATTTACGAAAAGGTTTACTATGAAGATGCAGGCAAAGTTGGAATGATCTATATATTACCAGTTTACATACAAATAGTCTATAGGGGATTTCTAATGTCGCCGAAAACAACGAACAGAAATATGTTCTACAAATCAATTGGTCATGCAAGCATATCTACTATTAAAGTTTATTTTTGGCAATGCAAGAAAGACAACATCAATCATTTCGTGGATTGTTCCAACAACGATATGTTTGCTATACAGTATGCCACTTATCCGAAGGGTGTTCAAAAATGGCTCCAACCTCTTGTCTTGAGAACAATGATAGTAACTCATTCTTCAGGAAACCTTACAACTATTGAAGATGGCCCCATTTTGGTCTATGATATTACTTGCAGTACAAGATCGTTAGTCATTATTTGAACGCTGACACTGGTGATAAACCATGTATTAAAACAGGTCTGACAAAACTGACACTGTCGAGCAAGGCTTTTGTCAAAATCAAGGTTAACCATGGTCAACGATTGGTGATTGAGGATGTCAAGCAGAAGGCGCGCACCCTAGATATTAAGCTTTACATACATTTTTTAACTTGTGGTATTTAAGCCACTCTTCAGGCTCTCCCAGAAAGTGCTTCCTCTGCTCTCATGTGTTTTGCCTCAAACTCACACCACAGAATGTTTTCCTTTCTAACAAGGAACGTTCTCTTGAACCTTGTGTTGCACTTGCACATGTTTAAGGTTGGTGTGATATGTCATCTCCACATGTGGTGGGATGATCTATTTCAAATTTGAGACCAGGATCTTTTCTTTTTATACTTTCTTTATCCCCTTTTACTTCCTTTTTCATCTTCCTCTTTTGCCGTCCCCTCCTTTCATTCTTTATCGGTCCAGGGAGACATTAACTAAACTAAAAAATACAATTTCAATTTGTTAATCAATTTTGAGTTTCCACGTCCTGGAGTCAAAAGAATCCACATTTGTAAAACAAATTGTTATATGAAGAACATATGACCGTGCATTTTGATTTGCTGTTTACAGACACACTTTCTTCCTTCGTGTTTCTACTTTGCGATGTTGTTGACAAAAAATGTTAACATTGTGAAAATGACAGTAAATTGACTTATATCACATTATATAAACATGAGAAAATTACTGGTTGTTACTTTTTGATGATTCTTTTGCCCTCCTACATATTAAACCAGAATTTAGCTGTGGATTATATCTTTATTTCGAAAAGAATAGATCTTCAATCAAAAGCTTTGCTTTTTTTAAAGGCAATTAGGATTTTGGCATGTTTTTCATGTTGTACCATCTTTCTTGTTTTGACAAAATACATATATGATTGCAGATGGTCTAAAATTGAGCAAACAGCTACTTTCCTAGTTTTATTATGCATACTGACAAAAGGATTTTTACGCAAAATTGATAATATGTAAGATAGACAGTGGTAATTGCATATTAAGGCTCATAATAATCCAACCTGCAAATTACTCTTGTAGTATTCTTTTTGGGCAAAACCATTTCTTCTCAAATAGGCGCGAAAGACAGTTCATTGCTTCTACCATGCAGGGGCCGGTTGTTCAAAAGCCGGTTAATGCTAACCCAGGGTTAAATTTTAATCTGCTGTTCTGGTTTGTATACTTCTAAATGTTTGTTTATTTAAAAACTTTATAAACAAAAACTTCTATCGCCCAGTACAAGGTTGATGGAAAAAAGTATTCATATTAATATAACCGATGTCTGGAAACTTGTATGAAAGTTACCACTAACCCAGGGTTAAGTTAACCGGCTTTTGAACAACCGGCCCCAGGAGGTTATGTTTTCACGTGGTTTGTATATCTGCGTGTTTGTTTGTGTGTGTGTGTGTGTGTGTGTGTGTGTTTGTCTGTGACCTCAAAACTAAAAAAATAGACAGCATGTTACAATAAAGCCAACGCACTTTCAACTTCTCATTGCATAGAAAACTTATATCGTAATGAATTACCTATATCAAGAACATTAATCTCAGGTTGGTGCAAAATGTCAGTAACAAAAGTAGAACTAATAAGTTAATTTACTTAGAAAAGCATAACACTTCATTTCTCACCAAAGGAAAATATTTCTACCATGATATTTATTTTACATACATTTGCTCTACTGTAACTATGAAAAATGAAGTCAGTGAAATACTAATGTAGGAGTAAGTGTCATGGCGAGAAATAATGGACACGCATGCGCCTAACATGTGCAGACTTAAATGTCTTCCGTAGTTCCGTTAGTTGCATAAGGTTTACATAAAAGAATGAAACTATTGTCCTCTATATCTTTCAATCGTGAAGTATAATATCAAACCAGTGCATACTATACAGAAGTTATATATACAATAGTGCTCTTTTAAGTTGTTGACTTACTTGTACTGTTTAGGGTTGGGTTAGTTAGAGGACCCTGCCCAAACCCACCATTCGATTTACCGAAGCGAGGTTTCATTACTTTTTGATAATCTTTTTTATATGAAAGCCCTATGGGGCTAGTTTATTGTATTAGAATTTGGGCGTGATACCTCGTTTGGTTCGAAAGTTATGACGAAATGTCTAAAATTAGAATCAGCGTTTAGGGGCAACCCACCCTTGGCTACAACTTTGTTGCTATTCAACCGATTGGAATGAAAGTGGTGCCATTCGACTCCTAAAAGGCTAAACTAGTATTCTGGCCTACTATTGTTTAGGGATTACGTCATCATGTAATCACGTGACAAAGTGGAGGAAAATTATGAATTTCTACCTTTTTAACAAAGAGAGATATCAAAATTCTGAGCAGTCCTTCCACCTTTCTTTTAATAAGAAGCTTTAATCAAACTCGCTAAAAATTTACAACAATACATTAAAACAAACAAGATATTACAAACAACAAAAGGCAAGTTAGATAAGGGATTCACAAACGGACTCGAAGTCCCAACAAGGCAAACCCCGCAAATATATAACACCTAAATTTACACTATGTCTATGATGACAGAAAATATACATAAAACCTATCTAGTTTATTTAACTACTGTTGGACGAAATACGCCATTCTCCTTAATAATAATAGACCCTTCACTGCTTGCGTCATAAGCTAATTTACACCACCAAAGTTTCCCTAATACAGATAATCAGCATGAAAGTATAACTAACTCATGGATTTCATCAAAGGACAAATTTACTTGTTTGAGAAGAGATAACACCACCGAGTTAACAAAAACTTTGATAGTGCAAACCAGCCCATATATCTCCTAACAGCCCATATATCTACAATATTGGTTAATATATCTTTACGAAAAAGTGAATATTTCAGGGGGAAATCCACTTTTTGTATTTTACATGTTCGGTATTTTAACAAGTTTACCAGTATGTGCTCTGTTAAGTTCAAAGTAGGTAAATTAGCATCGGAGTACCTAAATCTACATTTTTTGTTAATACATGTTCCCCAAAAAATCATTAGGTAAGCTTCTGCTCAGAATAGTGTGGTGATTTTGAGACACTTCGAAATATTTTGGGTGTTTTTAGTATGTGGTGTACATGAGCCGAGCCTTATGTATTTAATAAAGCATTAAGTTAGTGTATTAACAGTAATCAAGGTTGGCTGTTGAGTTCAAGGTCAAATTGAAGGTCATTCAAGGTCATTCAAGGTCATTAAAAAAACGCTTAAAATGGCAAATGTAAATATAATTTGTAAACCCAATACCAATTTTAACATTTAACAACATGAAAATGAACTATTTACATAATATATATAAATACTTAAAATATATTAAAAGAAATTAAAGTTTATGTTCTAAATGTTTTTATATAGTAAACTATTTACAAGGTTTTCCAGCAACTGTTCAATTCCAGTATTGCAGGTGTTGTTGCAGGCGCTTTAATTGCTTCCACCTATTCTTGACAGATTGGAGAGGATGCCGGCCAGGAAATCTTTGATTAAATGCAGGATATACATTCAGCCATGAAATCCTTCCACCATGCAGGGCGTACGGCCTTATGAGGAGGCAAAGAGTCCTTTCCTGTGCCTCGTCCCATTGGACTCGTTGATTCCTCTTGGTCGTAGTAGTTGTTGAGGACCTTGCGGAGGGTTGACCGCTAGTTGCAGACCCACACGCCACCAAGCTTGTGGATGAATGGGGTCCGTGTGTATACCTTCTGTGTGTGTGAATCCGAGCATCAATGTAAGATCGCCAAGGATGCGCTTCTCCATGTCTTTGATGGTGGGTGATAGCCCCTCTTTGCCGAAGTATATCTCGAGCCAAGTTGTACAATCTCTTAGACGTTCTCAGAAACGATTCCACCGTTATCGATCGTATTTCTAGAGTAGATGGTGCGATAAAATCAATAACTTTGTGGGGGGCAGATTCTTGATATTGCGCTATCACCAGTTCCATCGTCTTTGCCACGACACATGTCTCCACACTAATACCTCCAATGGAGTCACCATACGTGGTTAGTTTATCTAGCAAGTACTCGATTGTAACGAGGAAGGATTGCGCTTGTCTGGTGGTTTGTGTTGGGGCTACAAGCTTGGTGGCATGTAGGGCACGGAGGAAATTATATACGAGGTTGTATATTTTGACCTCTTCAATAGGGTGGGAGTTGCGTGGTTTAATCGTGAGGTTACCACCATGGTTATGTTGGGGGTGGCGTCTCGAATCGAGCGGGTTAAATAGAGTGTAAGCATCGTAGTCGAAGTTCCGTTCATCAGGGACCATTTTAAGAACAAATAAATGCGGTACCTGTTTGGATTTGGAGATATGAAACTTGTTCGCCGGAAGGATGTTATTTTCCGCAGCATAACATCTGAGGAAAGAAAAAGGAATAATTAATTATTGTTGTTGTTATTGTTGGTTATGGTTAACATTTTTAAACTTACTCGTTGAGAGCTTCGTCCAACTGGAAATAGGAATGGAAAGGGATTTTTGTTCCAAAATGTATAATCCTTATGTACTCTACGTCACATTCGATTAGAGAATCCACAAACTGGCCAGTTGGAATGGTTTAGCGTGGCCAACAACCAAGAAGTTGGTTACTGCGTGAGCTTCATGTACTATCTGTACACGATGGATGGATAATGGGAAATACAAAATGTGGTGGCGTCAAGGACATCATCTGATGGATATAAACGACCTTTTGCATTTGATAATGTTATGTTGAAACCAAGTAATAATGTCAATATCTCTTGTAGGCCATCATCAACATTTAGTTTGAACGCATACATATCGATATCAAACTCATCTTCGTTTAAATCATCGTAGAATATCGAATTGATCAATTCCACAGGACACGGTTCCATTATCTAGAAAATTTAAGCAGTGTGTGCTCAGTTAAGGTTAAAGTTATACATTAATTATATTTTTTTGAAGTGTTTTATTTTTAATTTTGAACAACTTTGTTTTTTAAAAATTTAGATATTTTTTTAAGTGTTTTATTTTTAATTTTGAATGACTTTGTTTTTGAAAATTTTTATTTATTTTTTTTAAGTGTTAGGGTTAGGGTTAGGTTCACAGAAAAAAACTAGCCATGCTTTGGTTCATAACTTCATCAATATTGGACATTTTAAAATTCTCTTAGCTTATCTAAGAAAGCTAATCTGGGGCAATATTCTCTGAAAATTTTAAGCAAATCGAGTAAATATATAAGAACTGCGAAAAAGGGCATTTTGAGTAAATGAGCTTTAAAATTTCGGTTTTAAGAAACAAGCAGGGTATTAAGTGTTTTGACTGTTAAAGTCATTATTTCTCATGAATAATTGTTTACTCGTCATTGTATGTCCTTTAAAATCCTCCTGCTTCATATGTTTTTCCTTCAACTTCCTGAAGAGCTTCTTCTCTTTGTGTCCGCAGCAGCGCTTGACCTTGGCGGCGTTTCTTCTTGTCCGTGACTTGCAGGTCAGACTTACGCAGTCTCTTTTTGTCACGAACAAACGAAGCTTTATTTGTATGGTGACCAGCAGGTGTGGAGAGCCTCATAACCCTTTCCCTGCTAGCAGCACCACTGTGAAAGTGGCAAACAGCTGCAGCAACAGCACAGCGAACAGCCTAGTAGTATAGAGCGGGGCTTAATGGCCCGGTTTCATGCGCATAAATTAGCCATATTTTTAGGGGCATAATTCATGAGTTAATTATGTTAATGATCTGAATATTAATGAGTTTATAATTATTCATTTCCGAGGATAATCCGAACAATTCCAAGTATGAGTTATGCATATTAATGAGCATTTATAATTAGATTCATTCCGACGACGTTAAAACAAGATGTTGTTCCAAGATGGCAGAACAGCTAATTCTGGATGTTTTTAAGGAAAATAACGTAGAATTAACGCAGGATACTTTACGGTTTTATATAAAACTGCTTTTAGAAAAGCATGAACATACATATAATGTAAGAGATAATGTGTTTGAAAATTTATGTCAAACATATGAAGAGACAAAGCCTTTAAATTCTGGTAGAATTATGGCTTACCTGGCTTTAGTTTACAAAGTGAGCGATTTTTGTGACACTGAAACAGTGCGAGAAGCCGTTCGAATATGTGTAGACGATTTAAAACAATTTGATTTAGCGAGCTATGAAATTAAACTGTCTTGGTTTCAACGCCTAATTTCATGGTTGGTGGGTTAGTGTTACAGCTTAATTGGAATTGAATAGCGAAAGTCATTAAGAAGTCATTAACTGTTGTACATGGGTGAACACATTGTACTTTAACGACATTGCCCAAACGCGTTTATGCTGAGCTTGTAAGAAACAGGCTTTAACGACAGGACAAGCCTGATTTTGCACGTCTCTAAACAAAAGAGGGACACACATAGATATCGCACACCAAACAGTGTTTGTCATATACACAGCAATGGAGTGCTTTCGTGGATTGCCAGCGTCCACGGTTACTACAAAAAATGGGACATTTTGGTTTTGCAACAAAAATAATCATAAAAGTTGTGAATTCTTCTGCCCTGATCAAGATCGCTCGTACGAAACGGCTATGATGATGTGGAGAGCGAATGGACCAATTCATCCGGCGTGCGATACCCACCAAAGACCAGCGAGGATGAAAGTCGTCAAAGATGCCAATAAACGCAACTTTGGAAGGCCATTTTTCGTTTGCTGCGACCGTAATAACCCATGTAACTTCTGGCAGTGGGGTGACAGACTTGAGCTACCAAAACCCAAGTGCCAACACGGATTGAGTTGTTGCGTACGGAAAGTCAAAAAGGAAGGGGGAAATCAAGACCGCCTTTTCTTCTGTTGCCCAAACGATAGAGAAAATTCGTGTGACTTTTTTGAATGGAAACTCGAAACGGAAAACCCGTTCAACCAAGATCATTTTCCTCACGTTGAAAGAGTTGGTGTATTGCAGAGCAATCCAGCGCTGTACACATACATGGTGGCTGAGACTGGACTTACCTTTACTAGTGCACGGGAAAATCCACACGATGCCTATGCTGAATATATGGGGGAATTACCTATTTGTTCACTTGCGACGGCTGTGGAGAGACTGTCACTGATAGACTATTAAGAGGCTATCATTAATCTATTTAAAACATTGTTATAATAACCCGAACAGAACAGAACACTTAATATAACGTGTGTAGCTAATCCTATGGTGTCTAAATTGTTAGTGTAAATATACTTATTTGATAGTTACTTAATAAAAGTATTGCGAACTCGTTATAGTTGTTTATCTTTCAATTCAATTCAAACAGTGTTATTTCATCATCGTCTTCGTCTTCTACCCCACAACGACGCAAAACAGTCAGTTCCATAGGTATAGCGTGAATCACACGCCGTTTTTGTTGTACTTTCCGAATTAAGAAAAAGACACACACTCCAAGTATAATAAAAACAGGAACTAGAATCAACCATAACCATTTTGAACTACTTTGACCATTTTGAAATTGTGTAGAAGGGGGCAATGTCTCATATTCTCGGGTTGTGGTCCTCATTTGTTTGTGGTGGGTAATATCATGTGGAGTACTTGTCGCAGTGCCTTTCGAAGTAACCATAAAATTGCAGTCACTTAAGATTAATGATCTGTTCAATACATTAGTGCAATTCAATGGGTTGTCCCTGATATCGACTTCCCTAAATGTTTTGAGAGCGAGAATGTCCTTCAACGTTACATTCACAATCCTGTTATGTGCAAGATTTAGAATACCGTAATCGCGAGTGCCTGTCAGTCCACGTGGAATGTGCGTGAATCCTCCATTCGCGCAGTTCACAATACCCAATATACCAAAACATGCGCAGCGTAAAGGACATGCCTCAAAAATTATAATATTCCACAAAATTACAAATAACATGAGACACAACATTTTGACCAGTGAAGAATGTCTTAAAAAATATTGCAAAAGGACACCTTGTTCATTTGTCCTATTAAGCTTGTCGTGTTAACATGGGAAACTGCTTCGGACAGCCGCAAACACCTAGTATAGCACTGCGTGAGATTTTCAAACGCATTCGGTGTCTTTGTACCTGTTGCGGTGGACGAGTGTTGATATATAAATCAGAACTCGATGGAAAAGAGGAAGGAAACGATTCTCAACAAAATTTACTACAACCCCAAGCACGAAGCTAGTTTTGGTTGTTTAGAAAAACTTTATCGTGCAGCGAGGGCCACAAAAACCAACCTAAATATTAGTCGAAATGACGTGCGTGAATGGTTACAGTCGCAAGAGACGTACACTTTACACAAGCCTGTCCGTAAAAACTACCCTCGTACCAGAGTTTTTGTTGTCGGTATAGATGATCAATTTGAAGCTGATTTGGCCGATTTTCAATCGCTAAGTGCACAGAATGATAACTATAGGTTTTTACTTGTTTGTATTGACTGTTTTAGTAAATATGCCTGGGTTAGGCCGATAAAGAATAAGACAGGCCCAGTCGTTACGCGCGCTTTTCGTGACATTTTAGAAGAAGGTCGCGTACCCAACTATCTTCATACAGATCAAGGTACAGAATTTTTGAATGCACAATTTCGAAATCTCATGCGACAATACGCCATTCAGTTTTTTACAACTAACAGTGAGACCAAAGCTAGTATAGCCGAAAGATTTATAAGAACATTAAAGGAAAAAATATATCGTTATTTCACGGCAAAAAACACTGTCCGTTATATTGACACATTGCAGGATATAGTATACGCGTACAATCACACTTTTCACCGTTCGATTAAAGAAATGCCAGCTAATGTTACACGAGAGAATGAGTTCAAAGTCAGGCAAACGCTCTATGGTGAGAAACAGGCAAAAGTCAAATTCAAATTTAATGTCGGTGATTTAGTAAAAATAAGTAAGACTCGAAGACAATTTGAGAAAGCTTACAATCAAGGTTGGACTGAGGAAAACTTCACCGTAGCTGAACAAATTGCACGAAACCCACCAGTTTACAAAATCAAGGACTATGACGGCGAGATACTTGGTGGTATATTTTACGAACACGAACTCCAACGAGTTGTAAAGAAAGACGAGGTTTACCGAGTTGACAGCGTTCTACGGACACGCACAAGAAACGGTCGCAAGCAATATCTAGTGAGCTGGAAAAATTACCCTGCGAAATTTAACAGTTGGGTAGATGAAAAAGATATAAGCAACGTAAAATAACTTTCGCGTTTAGTGGTATATCAAACGCCGTGATGGAAAGGTCAAAACCATTTTTCTTAACTTTACCTAGTAATAGCTGTTTAGAAATCTTTCCTTCAAATACAGTCGCAAATTTTAAGGTGAAACTTCCTGAAACAATTTCCCTAACGGGGGAGTGGGAGATTGCTCTTGTTGAGATGCAATATGCACATACCTGGAGTACTATAAGACAGGGTACCCAACAAACATTCATATATATGCTTGGAAGTGAACGAAATACTGGAGTCATCGACAGTGGACATTACGAGAGCGTACCTGACCTTGTCAAGAATTTAAACAGTCGTATGTCGAAAGATGCACAAAGCAAAATTCAATTAACGTATAATCGACGTACGCGTAAAGTGACGGCAGATGTGAAAAAACAAGCGAGTGTCTGGTTCACGGGTGATATCGCTGCTGCGTTAGGATTTGACCAAGATAGTTATATCACAAAGAAAACAACATCCCCCTATACGGCTGATATTAATGCGGGTTTTACATCTATGTTTGTGTATTGCAATATTGTGAGTGATCAAATCGTTGGTGCAAAAAAGTGCCTTTGCTGCGTGCTGTTCAAATTAAGGGTAAATACGGTGATACAATTACAAGAACATACCAGAACCCATTATATATGCCCGTCGGTACGAAGCGGTTTGAAACATTGGAAGTGTATATAACGGATGACTCAGGGAGGCGAGTTCCATTCGAGTACGGTCGGTCGATTTGTACACTTCATCTTAGACCAAGTCATTCCATATACTTTTAATATGAAACAGTGGCAAACAGGCGGTGCTCTGCCGGTTTTTGTTGGAGCTAGAACGCAAAGAGGATTTGGTAGATTTCGAACACAGAGCGGTAATGGCTTAGGGGGAATTTTTAGAAGATTATTTCGCAGCGCAGTTCCGTTTCTAATTCGTGGCGGTAAAGAAGTAGGTCGAGAGGCTCTAAAGACAGGTGTCGCTATTGGAGAAGATGCACTTCGTGGGAAAAATGCAAAAACCGCAGCGGCAAGTCGTTTTCGTGAGGGAGTTGAGAACATGACACAAAAAGCGATTAGTCATACTCAATCAAACATGCAAAGTGGTGGTGGCCGGGGAATAAAAAGGAAAGCCAAAGTTAAATCTACTAGTCAGTCAAAGAAACCTCGCAAGGCAAGCACACCTAAGTCGAAGTCTAAAAGAAAAAAGCCACAATACAACGATATATTTGGTTCCTAAAAGATGCTGAGACCTATTCACTACGATTCCGAAGCCTGCAATAAACACGAGTTAAATCTGTTTAGTATTCCTCCCACGCAAGTCACAGTGGAGAACAGCAAATTTGTAGATTATTACCCTGTGTCAACACTTAGTGAAGATTCAGCCCCAATCGAATTTTTTGTTCCGGGTAATGGGGAAGATTATTTAGACCCTAGTCGAATGCAACTTTACATAAAAGCTAAAATAAAAGCTGCCGATGGCGAGAACATCACAGCGGATGACAAGGTTGGTCCACAGAATCTATTCCTGCAGTCGCTGTTTAGTCAAGTGAATGTTTCACTCAACGATAAATTAATCACACCAAGCGCAACGACTTATCCTTACCGCGCCATGATCGAAACGTTACTAAACTTCGGCCCGGCTGCAATGAAATCGCGAGTACAAAGTAGCCTGTTTTTTATGGATACCGCTGGTAAAATGGATGTTGTAAACCCCGGAGTGGTAGAGGCCAACGCAAACATGGGCTTAAAAAAGCGACACAGTTTTATAGCAACAAGCAAAAGTTGTGATATGACTGGTCCCTTACATGCGGACATATGTTTTCAAGAACGACTGATTATTCCAGGAGTGAACATTAAAGTGAAATTGGTCAGATCTGCGAGCAATTTTTGCTTAGTGTCAGGTGATGAAAATCCGGCATACAAAGTTCTGATTGAGGAGGTCGTGCTTCGCATGCGTCGTGTGATTGTAAGCCCAACCCTGCGTTTAGATCACGAAAAGTTTCTGGAAAAAAACACTGCAAAATACCCCATTTCAAGAGTCGAGGTGAAATCTATAGCAATTCCTCAAGGGCTGCTATCCTTAGATCGAGAGAATGTCTTCCTAGGCGTCCTACCAAAACGTGTTGTAATAGCCTTAGTTCATAGCGAGGCTTTTCACGGCAGTTATACCAAAAATGCCTTCAACTTTCATCACTACGGAGTCAGTCAAGTCGCGCTGTCTGTTAACGGGGATTCGCGCAAACCTATTCAAGTGAAGTTTGGCGATGCAGGCTTATACATACGTGGTTATGAAACTCTGTTTTCTGGTATGGATAAAATGTTTGCTGACTCTGGGAATCTTATCAGTCGTGACGGTAAAGGGTATACACTGTATGCCATAGATCTCACACCAGACCTTTGCAGCTCGGAGCATTTTAATCCTGTACAAACTGGAAACGTTCGCCTAAGTATTCAGTTCGCACAAGCTCTCCCAAATACAGTGACCTGCTTAGTTTACGCCGAGTTTGAAAGCCTTATCGAAATAGACAAAAGCCGAAACATTATATTTGACTTCAGCACATGAATTCTATCACAATTGAGAAAATTCTACGGTCCGACAGTTGTACTAAATCTGTGTTTGGTGGTGTATACGCATCTGATAGACTGCCTGAAAAAGTGGACATGTATCCCAAAGCATATGTCGCCAATGTTGATAAAAGTAACAAACCAGGATCGCATTGGGTTTCATTTTGGTTTGATAGTCCTAAACATGGTGAATTTTTTGACTCGCTTGGACAGAGCCCCGATACGTATACATTTTCGTTTGTATCATTCCTGGCTAACAACTGTTCGAAATGGACTTTCAATGATCGAACACTTCAATCACCTTTCTCGAGCGTGTGCGGACATTTTTGTATCTATTATATATTCTATCGTTGTAGAAACATAAGTATTAGTACAATAGTGTACAAATTTAGTAAAAACCTTGAACAAAACGATGAACTAGTCGCAGCTTTTGTTAGGAAAATGTTTCGTGTATACTCATGCAACAAGTTTGGTCAAAAATCTATAGCAAAGTACTCAAAAACCATGTAATAGTAATATTTATTTAGAAATAAAAGATTGAATACATTGAATTATTGGTTTTCACACTTTATGTACATATATATACACACACTTACTTTTTAACATTGGGAACTCGATTACTGTAGGCTTTACTGTTCCCCTATCCCCCCTATAGCAAGTAATACTGAACCAGCGGCCTTGTGACTATGTCTGTGCGATAAAAATACCGATAGATGATAAAATATAAAGTTTTTCTATCTATTATCTATACTTATGTTTTGGTTAAAGACTATCGTATATATAAAGGAAACGGCATTAGAATCACACAAACATAACCATGATAATGTTATATATCTAAGTATGTCGTGCTCACACCATCCTCCAAGACTTTACGTTTACCATAAAAATAAGTAAAAGCATTTTTTACCTGCTTGTAAGTGAAAACCCGATTACCCCTAAGGCGAAAACCTCTGTTTGTCGCGGCGCCTGTTACCTTGCTGCGAAGAACACTCAAATAGGTGTCTTTGTCAATCGCATTCGTATACTTATTTACCCCTTTACAACTGAATTTATTCTCTGACTCGTTAAAACAAAAATACATCTTGCTACACAGCCCAATTATCCCTGTCCCTTCAAACTCTGTCTTAAATAATCCAGGTGTGCGTTTGTCGAATGCCCTAACTTCGGCGTTATAATCCCGCGGAAACCAAAGGTGTTTTTCACGCTCAAATTCAGCTCGGAGATGGGGTTTGAACAAAGCACTAACGCTTTCGCCGGAAAGCGCTAAATAAGCACTATCAGTATCCATTTCACAATATTCGAAGTCTGAACGATCGATGAATTTATCCAAGAAATCATAATAAAACTCTAGCATACGCAATTTTGCGTATTGATAGACAAAGAACCCTATCTGATTTGGCAGATTCATCTTAATTGATTTTTTCGTTTTGCTAATTTCATAAAAATTGTCATCTAACACATCCAGTTTCCGAAAGTGCGGATCATTTACGGCTAAACCTACGTTTGACTCATCGCAGAAGCTAATGTTTAAATGTTTTTCTCGTCGGCAAACCCTGCAAAACAAGTCTTTGGAGTGTATTCTGTCACTTCATATACTTCAGTGACCTGTAGACCGTGGTCTAAATACCAGCGTAAGAGTGGAGTTGCTAATAAAATATTGTTTGCAAACATGCTTCCTATCAATCCTTGTCTCGGTTTTTGGCTTAAATTATTCGCGATGACAAAGTTTTGCATGTGTTCGCCAATCGCATCAAATGGAATGTCGGCGTTTTTGAAAATAGGACACATCTCCGAAAACATTTCCTTTCTCTCTTCTGGAACATGAATGTCACACCGGACAACGCCAAACATTGCGTGTAGTTTTGCCTAAACGCTATCAAATTCTCGTCCGACTTACGCAAATTTTTATACTCGCATTCCCAAATTTCAATAACCTTATAACCGCGTTGTTCAAGATAGCGTTTTCGTTCTATGGTTCGTTCGTATAGGACAGACATAGGCGCACCGCATTTTTCATTAAAATCTTTTTGGTTCAGTTCACATCGATGCCCGTGAAAATAACAACCGTTAAACTCATATATAGTTTGGTTTGTCGAGTCGAATCCATCAACAAAATAACGACCTATACGCTGCTCACCAATATTGTGTGTATGTGCAATGTTAACCCCGTCTCGGTGAGAAATGTAATCCAACCATTCAATGCTAATCTTATTGAAATATTCCTGCTTTTTAAACTGGTTTTCTTTCAGTCGTCTAATGTAATGTCCGCAAGGCATTTTTTGAGCGAGTGCAAAGAGATATAACGCATTTGCGTCCGCACCCCATATTTTCTGACACTGTTTGCCTCCACGAATATAGGTTTTATTCTTTTCGTGGTGACGGTTAAAAATTATTGACGGACCCCCGACTATGTTCGATTTAAAGCTGTAATATAGATCTTTATCACACTCTTTGAACAAACTGAAATATGTGTTGTTATCAAAACCAGAAAACATATACTTCATGACCAACCCAGGCACAGATATACCGTCCTTAAATAGATCTAATTTTTTTTGGTTGGTAAAACTGAAACATTTTTTCAATGGCTTCCACAAACGGCTCAACATCTACGTTGTTATACCAGATTAAATAATCCCTAAAGGACTGCATATTATGTTCTTGCCAAATTCTACAACAATACTCGTACTCTTGAGACGTAATGTTAGTGTTTCGCAAAGTACTAAAAAATGCCTCGTGAGGTGGAAGTTGATCATAATTTAGTTTCTCAGGACTATCAAAAAATTCATACGGAAAAAATCCCTTTTGTGCTGTGCATTCGTAAGCCTTAAGAAATTGATCATAGTTGTAGCCAGGAGCCAAATAATTACATATGTCTAGAAATTTAAGCCGTTCTGTTTTCAAACACATGTAGGCACTGTTTCGTTTTATTATAAATCCAAAGCCCTGAAAATTATCATCGTCATTGTTTGTTTCCTCGACAGTTTTAAGCACATGAAACAAAAACCGTTTTATAACATTAATGTCATATTTAGACGAATTGAAACCAATGACTGGGAGTTCTTTGAGGAACAGATCAAATTTTTCCCCTAATTTTATGAGTTGCGTTTTCCCCTTTTCGTCGTCTTCTGGCAAATTTCGGATCAGTACATCTAGCTGCGAAAAAACCTCTTAACAAGCGATAGCTTGTGTCACTAATAGAAACCAAGTGCTCTACAAACTCAGAAACTAATTCTTTTGGATCGCCATTTGTTACGAAACAATGCGCCTGCTCGTAACCAGAAACGTTGCTGGCGACGGATATTGAAGCCGGTACATGTTCTGCAACCCAAACGTGCTGACCTTCATCGGAATCGTTACTCGTGTCAACCTGAAAGCTTTCCAGGTCCCATGTAGCAAAATATGGAAAGAACTTATCCCTATCTTCGAAGACAAAACCCATGTCTTCAAACTCCTCAAAAATGTTTTCATTAACTTTAAAAGTACCACCCGGAAATTTATGTTTGACATTCACATCACATGTCTGCTCATGGCGAGTTAAACTGTATGGTCTGGAAAAATGTTTTTGGCATTTACAGCAAACAAAAGCCTGACAATACCTAGTTATATCTGTAATAAAACTAAAATAATTGTCATACAGATTTAAATACATTGGTTGAAATTGTCGAATTGAACGCCGCATTAACATTGCCTCACCGTGTTCGTCTATCGAATAAACATGAATGGACACCTCGAAAAGTTGCTCGATAACATCCAATTCGCTAAGGTCAATACCACAGAAATCCTCCTGAGCCAGACTGATTTCCTGGAGATATTGCTCGAACAGGGCCCTCGACGCACGGTATAAACTACGCTCGCCCTCCCCATTGTGCAAGGCAAGACATCGAAACAAACAGAGGTTATCGGCATAGGCCCTTCCCGTTAAGCGGTCTTTAAATAATGTAATAATTGACTCGTTGTTTTTTATATATGCTGGTATATCTACTGGAGCCCCAATTGGGAAATTTAGTCTCGTTACAGTTACTAAAGATTGTACTAGTTTGACAAACACCCATTTGCTGTTTGGCCTTTGATTTCTGGTCCATTCTAGAACATCAATGGTTCTTAGGACTTCAACTAGGTCTCTAAAACTTTGGTCATTATTCACCATCATTGGTGTATCTAACACGCTGGTGTTGTTTGACGCATAAAAGAATCTATATTCTCCTGTTTCTATATTACGTAAAATAAAAATAAAACTTAAATTGATTCTAAATGCGTTTCGTTGTTGCAAATAAATATTTCGTAATTGACTTACGAGTGTGTCCGTTGTAAAGGAGTCGTCAATTCGAATGTTGTATACGTCTTGCCTGGGATGGAGGTAATTTGCAGCGTTAATAACGGCTTCGTATCGACGTAGTAATTCTTGAAGACCTTGATTTTCAGGGTCTTCTGGTAAATCGTTCTGCTCGCTATCAGATTCATCATCAGGCTGGTTGTTTTCCCTTGGTTCTGGTGAAGGATTCAGGGGTTCCTCATTGTCTGCCTCACCAGACGGACCATCCCCACTCTGGTCTATTCTGGGGTGTTTCGTTTCCCGCGTCTGCTCACGTGTTTCATCTACACAAAAAAAAAATTTATTTAGTTGGAAAACATATATGTTTGAGATTGTAACTGCATACCGAATAGTACAAACCAAAAACTAAAGCCAGGTAAGCCATAATTCTACCTGAATTTAAAGGCTTTGTCTCTTCATATGTTTGACACAAATTTTCAAACACATTATCTCTTACAATACTACATATCATGGAGTTATATGTATGTTCATGCTTTTCTAAAAGCAGGTTTATATCGTCTACGTTATTTTCCTTAAAAACATCCAGAATTAGCTGTTCTGCCATCTTGGAACAAAATGGCGAACTGTCGGAAACCTCTCGTTGTTTTAACGTCGTCGGAATGAATCTAATTATAAATGCTCATTAATATACATAACTCATACTCGGAATTGTTCGGATTATCCTCGGAAATGAATAATTATAAACTCATTAATATTCAGATCATTAACATAATTAACTCATGAATTATGCAGGGTAAATGGCTAATTTATGTGCATGAAACCGGGTCCATTAAGCCCCGCTCTATACTACTCAGCCTTGATGCTGTGATGTTTATGTTTGGGACATCGAGCCCACACAAGAGAGTTGATGCACTCATTGGGGTTCTGAGTTGTGCCACGTACACATCTCTCAAGCAACTTTGTGTCACTTAGTGCCACAATAGAAATACCTTTCGTAGGCAATCACTACCATCATAGGTACTGGTCCCCGAAACTTGATCTTGTTGCCATTTGCACCATGAAGATTCACCCAGTGGACAATATCGGTGCTGTTTTGTTGGATCCTCTAGCTTCACACTGGTGCAAGATTACAATGATGTTTTTCTTCATTCTATAGGCAGAAACATTTACCTCATCTTGGGTTGGATTCTGCTTTTTCGGTACCCGGACATTTTGCCGAAAGACACTTTGCAGAAAGACATTTGGCCGAAAGACACTTTGCCGACGGACATTTTGCCGATCGGACATTTTGTCGAACGGTCAATTTGACGAACGGACTTTTTACAGAAAATACATATTTCCGAACAGACCATTTGCCGAAAATAGCGATACCTTGTGAATTTTTATATTTTTTGAGTTTGACATGCACATACCAAAAATTGCCATATTAGAATAATACCATTCATAAACGTAAAGGTTTATTTTACACAATTTTTTATTAATGTCGAGCATATACATGTAGAAATTTTATGAAAAGCATCCCTAGTTTAAAACATTCTTTCTACAAATTATGAGCAATAGCCCGTAAGTACATTATCGTGTTCTCGTAAGTGTCAATTTTACTAACAATATCCTTCAATCTTAAATTCACTAACTGATACTTCTTTTTTGGTGGAGGCTGAGGAATGCGGGCAAGCACTTGCTCCAGAAGAAGTTCGTTGTTGGCTTGTTCCTTGACTAGCTTGGCAGACAATCGACGGATCGTAGGGTGGGTGATGGAAACTCGAAGATCAAACGAGTGATGTCATCCTTCGATGGAATTGTTTGTTCGCGGAAGATCTTGCTCAACGCGACCGTGCACATTCCACAGAGAGATGGCAAATAAAGGGCGACGTCGACGGCCACGTTGAACCACACCAATCCAAGTGGCTTCAAAATAGGTCAGAAAGTCGGAGAGAACTTCATTTGTATCGTCATCAAGCGATGCCATTAATTCTTGGAACGCTTCTGTTACACGATGCGGTGGGACATATGCAAGGGCCTGGAACGACTTGATAGTCAATGCATTGTTCGCATCTTCTTTGTACCAATTCTGCAGTCCCACAGGCAAGCATCCTTGGATTTCAGCTTCAGGGAAATGGTGTTCTAACGACTGTATGGCGGCCATCTCGAAGTCAATCATCACTGTCAGCGGAGAGAGATTTTGTCGACGATCTTTAAGGAACTGGAAGATGCGGTCGTACGTATTTCGATCTTTTCTTCTGGCGATGCAGTACACAACGGGCACAGTTCTGGAACCATCGGCAATCACGTGTAGTGTGTATAGCTGGTACCCCATCGGTGCGCTATCAAAAGTTCCGTCGCAGAACCAATGTCTTTGGCGTGCAAGGATGTCCAAGTTCTTACTGGTTGCGAAGACGTAGAGATCTAGGTTTTCATCATGAAGCGCCAAAAACTGTTCCCTACGTGTAGTTTGGCACATGTCATCAGGGATATCATCACCATCTGGGGCTTTTCGTTTTCTTCTGATCATTCTTGCCAGCGTTTCTTTTTTGGGAAGACTTCCCGCGGCGGAAAGCGGTAGAATAATATTGCTGGTAGATTCTTCAGAGTTCTCAGCACGATATTTCATAGCTGACACCGCTCGTTGAACGGCAACGCGAGCTGGATCGGGTGGATGAGAATGTTCTGATGGTTGATGCCATAATGTGTCCGCTAGAGTTGATAGTCTGCCAGAGCATTATTTACGTTTCTCGCACCTCCAGTAAGCCGATTCTTCTTTCTTCTTGTCCAAAACATAAACATAACTTTCGTAAAGCAGTTTACGATTTCCCCGAGAAGTTTGAATGTATTCCATGATACTAGAATAAAATGTGCTTGCGCAGTTGCCTTTATATAGGTAAAAACACATTCCAAACAAATGAGTCATCCGCCACACAAATAAATTTTCGTTATGGTTATGCACCGCTAATGACCCAAGCATTTGACAAACCTTTTTCTCGAACCTTTTTCGCTCACCAAGACACTTTTCGACAATCATATAAGCACCATCAAATCATTCATGTCTTGGAATGGCTATCCCAATGGTTTAAATAACTTTTTAATAAACAAACTCAAACTGAAATACACCGCTTCTTCGACACCTATTCAAAAACCGACCGAGGATGATCTACCTAAAGTTTGGAATCGTGTTCCTTATCTTGGTACACGGGGTGAAAATCTCGTTAAATCTTGCATTTCGAAAATTCGGCGCCATCTCAAACAACCTGTTAAGTTTATAGGGAAAACTGATCGTTGCCTTCAAAAGCGTCTTTCTGAACATGCGACTACACACAACACCAGTATGTGAACACGCACAATTCATTGCTAACCTACACTCATTGTATGATAGACTTAATGACAATTCCTTTTCTCCCAAATCAGCTCACCTTTAATAATTACAAAATTCTTTACTCTAACAATTCATTTAACACTAACCAAATGCTAATAATGGAAGCATTACATATTAAGTTTAATAAACCCCGAGCTAAATACAGGGCTGAAGGCCAGCAAAGAACTGTCTCTTTTTAGCTAATGACTTCCTTTACACTTTGCGTTGCATGTCATATATTTATCTCACCTTATCACATATTTCATATTAATAGCTTTTCTTCCTATGATGTAATCGGACCTTAGTATATATAGTTATGGCTTGTCTGTGTAATTTCATTCTGTCTGAAGATGACTTTGAAATAAAGTCGAAATATTACAGTGTATAGTATTTTCCTCTTGTTTTTACTCATATCTTGAGTTTCAAGATGGCATTCTTTTTCGGAATATGTTTCATCCTATATTTCTTCACGTTCTCAGCTGGTCGTGGTTTTTGGTATTTGACAAACAACGTGGGTTGTTTTGATGAAAAAATATTCACAAAGTATTGCTATTTTCGGCAAATGGTCTGTTCGGCAAAATGTCTTTTCTGTAAAAAGTCCGTTCGTCAAATTGTCCGTTCGACAAAATGTCCGATCGGCAAAATGTCCGTCGGCAAAATATCCGTTCGGCGAAGTGTCTTTCGGCCAAATGTCTTTCGGCAAAGTGTCTTTCGGCAAAATGTCCGGTCACCGCTTTTTCGTAGTATTTTGTCGAATAGCAAGACCATAAGAATTACAACTATAAAAAAATCAGGAATAAATACCTTTTTCACAGTGATGAATCTTACATAGAACAGAGGACAATTGTTTTACATTTATCAGCCTGTATTCACTCTCCTTAAAGTCAGGATTGTCATCGACTACGACGGCTGGCGGGTGTTCAGCATCATGCTGTAATTTCATCTTCTTCCTTGATGAACTGAGTAACTAACGCATGTTGATGTGGTCTCATTTGCATCACCGTTTGATTTGTTTCTAACTGTTTCTGATGCCTCAGCCGCTTTCCCAATGCTTTGATTACTAGCCTGACTATATATGTGTACACCACTGAAAGCTTGTCCTTTTCTTCTCTTCCTGTAACAGTTTTTTTTCTTCTCACCAACCATCTTCAACAAAAATGTCTCAGAATGGCTTCCTCACAACAACTTTGTGCTTTGTCACACTCGAAAATCGCAAAATTATACTTATTCGTCAGCGGTTTGACATTCTGTTAGCCAAGTAACATAACCTCCTAAAGTTTTCAACTGAATCTTGCCCAATTGGAAGGGGTAAATAGGGAATAAACAAAAAATGCAAACTACGTTTCCATGGTAACGAGATCATGACTATTTATAAAACGCAAAATAAACACGGAAAAACTTAAAATAAAAGCAAACTACCTGCCACTATGGTAAGTCTAATAGTTGAAGTGTCATTTTCTGAAGAAAAAATAAATTCGGAAAATTCTCACATTTTGGGGTTTACCCCCGCCTTAACATCCAATAATAAAGACTCGATTCCAGGAAAATGAATGGATTAGCCTCGCTTTCATGAGTTATATGATAAATAGCCTTTTTGTTCATTGTAAGGCGGCTATTAGAGTAACACGAACGAAAGTTGCTCAGCAACATGGGCCTGCATACCGCAATTTGCTAGCGAAGTTTCAAAATAATTCGCTTAAATCTGATTGGTTTATCAAACTTTAAGTAAATCTCAAATCGCGCGGTTTCTAATAACTAGTAAGGAAAAATCGTTAAAACCGCCAAAACTCGCGTGTACGTGTATAGTTCGATGCTACGTACGAATTTGTGGTTAAACATTTTGGTACCTTGAACCCCTTTCCGGGGGGTGGGTAACCGTAATTTTGCGTTATAATAATATAATATATAATAATATAATGAATTTGTCACTTTGTACATGATACAAACTAATTAAAGACAAATAAAGACAGATTAGACAAATCGTGACAGGGGAAAGGAACAGGACTCTCGTCCCAATTGACACCTAAAACCGGGTCTGGTACCGAGTAGTTGGTGTGTCACGTGATATTGTTTGCATATGTCATAGCACCCTTGGCGGGCAACATAATCCCACCCACAATTGGTCCTCAACTCTAATAGACAGGCTCCGAGCACGAAAATAACGAAAATCGAAAAATCATCATAACTTTTGACCACGCCCATAACCTTTTATGAAACACATATTGTTCGATAGAGCATACAAAGCTACATAACATACCTAAGTATAAAGAAATTCTATCGAGGGGACGTCCTAAAAAAACGCACAAATATATGCGCATGCGCACACAATGTAGCATAACAGAACTAGCGTCCAAAGTAACCTTAGTGTGCCAAGTTTTAAGGCAATAGCTTAAGGGAAAGGGGTAAAACATCCAAAAATGTAATGAAAATAAAGGTGGAAAAAAGTGTTCTTGAGCAAGGATGATGCCTGGGTGTCTCAACCTGACCTCTACCCCATTCGCTCGCTAACCCTGAGAAAATGTATAACTTTTGTTCCTTTTAACCATATCCAAACTTGGTACACATGTTCACTATGCTCTATTATAGGATTTTACCTGGTACAGAAGCCGGCCAACCCTCTGCATGTTTTCTCGAGAAGCATCTTTGGGACGGTTACCGCCATTCATCGATGTCAGGTATCGCTCGAACCTGACTAATGCCGGAATGGAATCCAACTAAAAACATTAAATAATATATATAAATATGGCTTATGATAACCAAGCTTTTAATTACTTAGCAATTATTGTATTTTTGATATATTTCTATTGATGTAATAATTAACAAATAGTTTTGTTACCATTCTCACTAGCGACCGTCTTGGAAAAGATTTTGGGGGCGAAACTTCAATTGCTTCGTCATCTTCCGACGATGAGGTGGTGCTTGAAAGGGAGGAGGGCGCACTATCACTTTCAACTTTCGAGGTTTTTGGCGTAATGGGAGCCCGTTCTTTTCGTTGTTTTGCTATCCTCGGAGACAGTTTTGTTGTATCTAAAAATGTATTACGTTTTAACCTCGCGTTTGACACTATGATTGTATGTATGTATGTATGTATGTATGTATAATGTATGTATAAACTTGATTTCAACACGGAAATCTCATCATTACATAAATAATGCTCTTCCTGAGAGCCGTGCACATATACAAATATATATATCTATGTAAATATAGTAAGAAAAGAAAGAAAAGGAAAACAAAGAAGAAACTAGATTTTACAATAACTTGAATGATTAACTATATTACATATATACAATAAAAGCATCAGAGACTAAGAGAATCTCGTATATCATTAGAAACCTTCGTTTTGAATGCAATGACATCCTCAGTTGATTTGGTGTCATCACTTAGAGAATTCCAGGTAACCACTCCACTGTATGCTAGACTATTTTTCATAAAGTTTGTGTTTATTACATTGTAGTCATGCATTAGATTCCTTCTGGAAAATTGTGATGTTAGATATATAGGTGCATCATTATTTGCTATTTTATGCATTAATAATACCTTATTCAAATGCCACCTATGTTCCAACGTAAGCCAGCCTAATTTTTCTAAAATTTCCGCAGATCTAATATCATAACCAGAACGTGTCCTTAGAACCTTTATTACAGTTATCCCATACCGATGAACAGTAGTCGAAATGCGGTTGTATAATTGCATAATATACTTTCTTTAATGCGTCTACTGGGACAAAATCACGGATTTGTCTCAAGGCACTAAGGCCGCTCTTTACCTTCTTAACAGTATTACTTATATGGTCATGCCAGCTAAGACATTCATCAACGGTAACACCTAGAATTTTCTTGTGTTTAACTCTTTTCAGTTTAACATTTCCTATGAATAATGACGGTTCCCTACTTAAGTTTCTAATTCGTTGGACTGAGCCAATGATCATATATTCGCTTTTGACAATATTGAGACTAAGATGATTTGCTTTCAGCCAAATGCACAAATTTTGTAGATCTTCATTAATTCTGTTTTCCATAAGGTTAAAATTTTCGTTTCCATAGTGATGCTGGTGTCTTCTGCATACATATTTGGTGTTGTATGAGCGAGACAGCCCGGGAGATCATTAATGAAGATCAGAAACAGCAGCGGGCCTAGTATCGATCCCTGTGGTACACCACATTTTATTATACCTGGATTTGAAAGGACCCCATTTATAAAGCATTTTTGGCTCCTATTAGAAAGATATGATTGGATCCATTTTAATTCATCACCAATAAATCCGTAATACTGCAATTTATTCAACAAGATAGTGTGGTCCACAGTATCGAAGGCTTTCTTAAGGTCAACAAAGACAGCTATGTTCAGGTTCCCTTCGTCCATGTTATTGAGCCAAAACATAGTATCTTTATGTAAAGCCGTCAAAGTAGAGTGTCGAGGTCTGAAACCCGACTGATTTTGTGACAATAAGTTATTATCACTTAAATATTCATAGAATTGTTTAAAAACGATTTTCTCAAAAACTTTAGCTATTACTGACAATACAGATATTGGTCTATAATTATTTGCATCCGATCGTTCTCCGCTCTTAAAAATTGGGGCTACCCTTGTACTTTTTAGGTCATCAGGAAAGATACCACTTATTAAAGATTTATTAAAAATAATTGAAAGAGACTCGGATATGATACCTGCAACACCCTTGATCACGTTACATGGTATTTTATCTAGGCCAGATGCCTTTTTAGAGGGGATATCCCTTATAACAGCCGCAACCTGACCAGCACTAATGTGCGTAAAATTGAATTTACTTGTACTTTGACTCACATAAGTGCAAGGATTTAAAGTTGTACTCGGAATCTCACGGGCGAGGTCCGGTCCCAATTTAATAAAATGTTCGTTAAAGTTTTCAGCTATAAGTTTCTTATCACTTATAATACCCAATTCGTTTTTTAAAATATTTACATTAGTCCCTTTGATAGGGCTATTCAAAAGGTTATGTAGCAATTTCCACGTTTTTTTGGTGTTGCCTTTATTCGCCTCAAGGTTTTGAACAAAGTAATTTCTTTTGCATGTTTTTAGCTTATTATTAACCTTGTTCCTCAGTTTACGGTATTCAATCCAGTTTGCTTCAGAACGATTTTTGACAGCGTGCTTAAAAATTCCTTCCACATTCGCCACATTTCATTAGGATCGTGAAATCTGTTCAACAGTTCCCATGGTATTTTTTGTAAATCTTCTGCAAATGCATTCCTGTCAAAGGTTTTATAATTACGGGTCTCAATAATCCTAGGTCGCTCGCGTGGTATCATACGACGCACTGCATATATCAAACTATGGTCACTGATAGAAAGGCGACATACTACACTACTCCTTATACGATGAGATGCTGTTGTAACAAGGTGATCAATTAAAGTTTGAGTACTGCTTGTTATACGTGTAGGTTGTTTAATAAGCTGAGTATACTGATATTCGTCATATAGAGAAGTAAGTTTTGATGTATGTGGAGTTTCGTTTATCCCCAGCTAGGACATGACAATTGAAATCACCTGGTATTATAGATTCCTTTTCCTCCATTTCTAGCGACTGGAGATAGGTTTCAAATGCATCAAGAACATTCAATTCACTTGCTGGAGGTCTGTACCAGGTAGTAACCAAAAATGGTTTTACGAATTTACCTATAATCTCGATAATTAATATTTCAAGATCAATATCAAAAATTATTTGATTGGTCAAAAAATTCCATGTCTCCTTTACGTATAGCAGAACTCCCCCCCCCCCCCACCCCGTGTCTATTTCTATCCTTACGTACTATATTGTATCCTATTATTGAAATATCCTTGTCAGCAATTGTGCTGTCTAAACGTGTCTCGTTGATTGCTAAAATATCAAGAGTGACTGGACATGACCATTTTTAATTCATCTATGTGCCTTACAAGACTAGCAATATTAAGTGCCGCAATTTTGAACCTTTCAGCGCTTTGATATTCAATAAAAGATCGCAATTGCTGGGAGATTTATCACACGCACTCTGACTATTTATTTCTGGATTTACATCAAGCATGTATGTGTTATCTATTAATGGAGCAGTACCAAAGAATTCACCTTGCAGATTCTCCAAGCTCATCGCTTCCTTGTCATGTGTGTTACACGATGGCTACTATAACTTCGAACAAAAAATGATCTTAACAACTTACTCTTTGTAATCAGCGTCGGTTGTTTTCAACCCATGTACCCCCTTCAGGTGCATGTCGACCCTGACAACTTTTTTAAGGCAGCCAGGGACAGGGCAAGATGTTCGTTGGTATGACTGCTTTCCACCTTGTTTTGTCAGCCTTTTTCTCCCCGATATTTCCAGTGCCTGTTGCTTTGGCAGCTTGTGCTTACGGATGAGATGCATCAACAATACTTTGAATTTAAGGCTGCACAACGGACACATCTTTTCGCGCCGTATGTTCTAGAAAAAGAAAGTGCATTTAGAATATGAATATATGAAGGTGAAGAACTGACTTAACTAATTTGATTACAATTAACAACCTTTAGCTTCTCAGGGATGAGACATTCCGATCCTGAACTGTCTCCATCCTAAAAGCGAAAATTAATGAGCTTAGCTTCGATACTTAGTATGATATTTAGTCGTACTTATTTAGTAAAGTAAAGATTGATTTAATAAGGTTAACTACCTCGCCTCCTTCCATTCCCTCGTCCTCTTTTTTATTCTCATCGTCTAGTTTCTGGAAAAAGATGACATATTGTTTTAATTAAGAATATCTTCAGAATAGGAAGACTGCATAAACAATCAAAAGTACCTTGCCAAGTGGTTGCTCGTCTTTTTTGGAAGATTGTACATTCCTTGGGAATGGTTATTTGTGTCTCTAGAAAAATATAACAGATTATTTTAATTCAGAATATTTTCATAATAGGAAGGCTCCATAAACAATGAAAAGTACCTTCCAAAGTGGTTCGTCATCGTCACACGTCTCACTCTCATTCTATAAAAAGATAACAGATTAAATTAAACCTAAGAATATCTTCGGGAGAGCATAGATAAACAAAATGAACCTTTCGTCCTTTGTCCACTTCACTCCACGATTCCTCGCTCCATGTTTTTTCGTGGAGCGGAGGAGTGTTTACATCCTAAAAGACAAAAATAATGAGCTTAGTTCCTTTGACCAGTTTGTCTTCCTCACTGGAAGAATCATTATTCGTGTTCTAGAAAAAGATAACAGATTATTTTAATTGAGAATATCTTCAGAATAGGAAGACTGCATAAACAATGAACAGTATCAGTTGTGCCATGATTTTGAGGTAAACCGCAATTGATCTCCAATGGAAGATCGATGTCCAATGGGTTTGATGTCTACTGAGCGAAGCGAGGTAGACATCAAACACATTGGACATCGATCTTCCATTGGAGATCAATTGTGGTTTACCGAAAAAATCATGGCATAACGGTTTTGTCCCATAAATCAAATAGAATGATATTTGTTAGTCTTGTTACTTACCGAACTATTAAGAATAATCATGTGTTTGTGCTTCGTAAAAACTGCTTTCAACTTTGACATTGTTTATAAATTTCGACGCCATGAATGTGTTTGAGAGAAAATTAATAAAAAAGCCAATAGTAATGTAATTAGCCAATGAAATTGCTTATCGCAGGTGAACATCAAAAGTAAACATCATTACGTTCTAATTCACTGCGTTCAACCGAACGTAAATTATTTTCAATCTCCATGCTTAAATTCATAATAACAGACAATACAACAATATATGGTTGGTTGCTCAGACAATCCAACCACCGTGAGATTCACAAAGTACGAGAACGGTCTTACCACGAAAAAGCTGATTATCGCTGGCAGGTTTAAACCTTTTAGACACATTGCTGATCTGAGGCTTTGTTTCCTTTCTTTTCTTCTCTTCTCTACGGCGTTCTTTGCTTTGCGTATTCTCTTTTCGTCTTCGGAATCCGAGGCGAGGTCGTCTGACTCGTATTCTTGGGCAACTTACCAGCCGTCTTTACTTCTGTTGGCTAATTTGATTAACTTTTGCCTTTTCTTAATAAGCTGTTGACCTTCCTCTATCAATTTCCGTATCTCCGCAGGACTCTCGAGATTTTCCCCTACTTGATTGAAAATACGACTCAGATTGGCGCTCAACTCGAACTGCTTTCTGTTTCCTTTGAACTTGAGCTCGCTTGATTCTTTGACTATTTTGGATGTTTCTTGTAAATGCTTGTCTTTCGCTTCTAGTTGAGATGAGAGATAGCCTTTGAACATTGAAAATACTTGTTCGACCAGCTGTGTATTCTGGTTCGTTTCAATACTGGGAGTTTCTTGACTCCCCGTCATACCTAAGCCGTGTAACAGTATAGGATTGCAAGAGTGAGAGACAGAATTGAATTCAAATCTGTATAAATAGATGAATTAGCCAATCAGAATGCTTGAAACGTGACCTGAATTTAATTGCATTTCTTTAGAAAATACATAATCTAGCAGGTAAGCATCAATTCATTCCAGCAGTCCGTCGACCAATCAAAACAGTTCTTATATCTCATTTATGGGACAATACCTTGTCTCCTTTCTTTGCTCTACGATCATCCTTTTTTTGTAAAAAGATAACAGATTATTTAAATTAAGAATTTTTCAAAATAATAGCTCTGCACAAACAATCTAAAGTATGTCACCTTCATTTCTGAGAATTTTTCGTTGATGGCCTCCAACCTTGTTTCCAAAGCGTGCCACCTGGCGTCCATCGATTTGGCGTCCTGTCATTGGTAGAAAGAGAAAAACACATTCAGGGTAAAAATTCCGATTAATATTAAATTATGCCACTTTAGTTCTACTACACTATTATTTAAATACCTCATCTTCACTCTCGTCAGGATTATCTTCCTTCCCAAACTGTCGTTGATAGATGGAGGAAAAAAGCAAAACACATTTAGTGTAAAATTTCCGATAAATAATAAATTATATACCTTTAGTTCCACTACATTATTATTTAAATACCTCAAAATGTTGTGTTTCGTAAAGGGCTTCATCAGCCGCTTCCTGGGTTACCCCATATCTATTTCTGTATATCAAAATTAGCGTTTCTGGGAACAAGACCTGCAATAGATATGTGGTACAAATTAAGACCAAGTCCTACCAACCAACGACAGTGCAAATAACTGATACATTATGCTTAATCAACAATACCTTTAAAATGTAGTCCACAATCCGTTGCTGATGATCACCACCAGCAAATCGCCGGACGAGGTCAGCAAGGATAAAGTCAAGCTGCTCATCGGAGAATCTCCCCATGGCGATTCCCCAGTCCATGTCGTTGCGGGCCTTGCCTGCAATCTGAAATTGTGCATGTCTCTCACTAATATTGTGAGCAATCTCTTCAGGCGATTTCCCATAGAGGTCGTTAGTTCCCACATGAACAATAAGATGGCTAGCCTTAGCTTTTAGTGTAGGTTGAAGATATTCAAGATAGTGCTTCATATCTTCTGTTTTAGCTCCTGCAAAAGTTCTGAATGTTACTCCACTCTTAAGCCCTTGTCGGAGCTTCGCCGGCTCTAGATGTTTGATCATGGAATCTCCCACTATAACTACGTTGGGACGATTTCGGTGGTCAGTCCGTTGTTTTGTTTGATTATCGCGATGGTCGGTTGGATTTTTCCTGAGTTGATCGGTGGGTAATTGGATATGTACGTTCTACTTCGTTTCTTACAGCATCCCGGGCATTCCGATCGCTTACGTCGTTTTTTTAATTAGGGCGGAAAACCTATTGCTTAAATTAATACTCGGATTAATCACTTCGTTTGACACTTCGTTTGTCTGCTGTATACAATTTGCCATTTGTGGGCACCTTTGTTCCATTTCTTCGTTACGATTCGCATTTATCACACTTCCTTTGTGATTCAATTCTTCGGCCATTAATCGCATTGCAGTAATTAGGGTATCCTTTTCTTCCTCAGCGATTTTAGCCTTTCCCTGCAAGTCAGCCAAGATATAGCTTAGATTATTCACTCTCTCTTTCAAGTTGTCGTTCTCACTTTTGAGGTCAATGTTTTCGTTAATAAGCTTGAGATTTTCCATCTTTAGATTATCCATTTCCGTATTGTGTGCATTTGCATGTTCAGTAAACAACTTAACGGCTGTCGTATTTGCATTGACGTCTTTGGATATTATATTATTATTATATTATTATTGATGTATATTTCTCCAAATATGGTTTTTCAGAAATATTTACCGTAATATCATAATGTATGTTTTAACTAAAATAGCTATAATAATAATAATAATTGTATTGATTGCAGGTCCTTATTAATAAGATTAACAAGTCCGTCACTCACCACAAAGATGTGGCACATCACATTAGCTGCAATCACCTTTTTAACAATCTCAAGAAGTATACCAGATTGTGTATTTACTATTCGCTTACGATTAGCTGTAACATTACTCTGATTACTTCTAAGATCAACAACAAGAGCAAATATAAAAGCTCCTTTATATAAAAGCTCTTTATCCCCATGTACTGGTCTGCGACCGGTGAGCCGGTACCAAACACTCTGCTAGCCTCCTCATAGAATCTTTCCTTGGTAATTCCCTGAGAGTAGACAGAGTTCGGTACTCCCTCAATGGTGACCTTTACATTCTCAATATTGGGATAAATATACTCCTCTGTGTCACCTCTTGTTTTATTGGTGAATAGCAGAACTATGGACTTCATTGATTTCCTGGGTAGGTTAATACTTTCATTAACAATAGTCTGTCCTTACCCCCATTCTACTGTTTTCATTAAAGTCACATGTTCATATGATAGTGATCGACCAGCTGAGTATAAATTAACTATTTCATCAGCTAGTTCCTCATTATCCACAGTCTCATACTCCAGTTCCAAGTTCTCCAGTTCATACCCAGCCACAGCCTCACCTACCTGCGCCTCCATGATATCAGTGGCTTTGCTGAGTGTCAACACATATTGGAATCTATTATTCATATAGAAATAGCTTATTCCCATATACCGAGAACATCAAGCCATCAGACAGTTTTTCAGCATCACCTGCTGCGGCTCCTGTGTCATCACCAGACATAAGCTTTCTAAGGTTCTCACTACCAATTCCATACTCAACTCGTTGGTCCCTTTCTGACTTACTCAACCATAGGTCCTTATATACATTATACAATGCCTCACTCGAGCAGTCATATACTATCTCCCCAGCTAACTTTACCCTAAACATTTCTATTATTGACTTCGATAGGTTATTCAGGAACCAACTCTTTGCGTTCTTGTTATTAAAGTCCAACAGCAAGTGAAGTGACCCAGGGACTAAGCAAGTATCCGGCTTTAGCTTTGGGATGTCTATATAAAGCTCCTCACCTGGTGAGACCTTATTGGGGTTCATTGTTATAACATGCCTAGTCCTTACCTTACTCCTTTAACGCTAGACATTTTCACGCGTCGATAACCCGGCTGAAGTTCTGACTCTGTGTTGTTCATATATTATTACTACGTTGTATTATTCAGAATTATTACATTTTATTTTATTTTAAAGGTATCCCATAATGTATGTCTAACTTTACTAAAGTTAAGTGTTCAACTATTACTGACTCGCAGAGGATAGACTTCTTAGTACCCTTGTGTCCGCCGAGAACTCTACCACCTCTCTCTGCATGGCACGTTTAAGCTTTCTTGACTTTATCTTTACCATACTGTCGATTCTGCGAATGAATCCACGCCTCTTCCTCTCCTCCTTATACATCAGACGAAGTAACTCCATAATGCGTGGTAGGTTCTCAGAGTGATCGATGAAGAACTGAATGATACTGTCATCCACTGTGCTTAGGTTATCTAGTGCTGCGTCGATGTTAATATTCGTTATTCGAGTTTCCCAATCCAGAAGGTCATTTATACTTTCTCTCACCTCTTTAATATTCTCAGAACACTTATCGCGGCTTGAGCGTAGCTGCCTCAATGTCATTGGCATGTTCATAATTATGTTGTGCTCACTACACAAATGTGTTCACTGTGCTGTACAGTGTGCTGTACACATTTGTGAAAAATTTTGTGCTAAACAAATACAGCTTGCCATTTGTGTTTACTTTACGTGGCGGCGGCGCTTATAAATATCATAAATAAACCACGCTACAGCTAGAGCCAATAGCCATAAGTTTTTGGCGAGAAAAGCGAGGCCTTTCGCTCCATATTTTAACAGTGTACTTAGGATAGTGCCGATTGCTAATACTATTGGCCCCAAATAAGGACCAACTGCAGCGGCGATCTTCTTAAACACACTATAAACAGCTTTGGCTAATTTACCAACCGCCGAGGCTCCTTTGTAAACTGCCTTGCGCCCACTGACTATATAATACTAGTTATAATCCCACCAATACTCAAGGCAACAGCAGATAGCCCAACTGTGAGCTCTTTGTTATTCTTAAGCCATTCCTTAAACCTTTCGTACCTGCTGATATCCTCTTTTTGTTGAGCACGAACCTCCTCTATTTGCTTTTGCTCTATTGTTCTATTCTTCGCATTTCGTAGCCCAATAACTCTTTCCTCTAATAGTATAAAATCCTCCAGGAGCGTATCCGGATCATCCCTTTGTTCAATTACTTCATTAACAAGGATTTACCCATATCAACAAGGTCAATCTGTATTTGCTCGCCAATGTAATCAGCACGTGTTTGTCTAAACTTATGTCTTCTGACAACTGGTTTATATCTTGTGTAGGTGTCTTGTGACTTTAACCACTCTTTTACTTGTTTCCTACTTACTTGTAAACCATCCTCCAACGCTCTCTGATACAAGGGACTTTAAGATTGGACGGCTACGGACTACGACTACGGCCGAGCACCGGAAGTAAACTAGGGCGAGGTAGTAGAATTGCCGCGATCCAGCCGTAGTTGCCTCACGACGGTGGGTAGTCGATGAGTTTCTCGTTGCCGCGACTACGTAAACCAAAATATCAGGAAACATACATAAAAATACATTTAAAAATTATAAAATACATTTATACATTTAAAAACATCAGGAATATGAAGAGTTCTTGCTAAAAGTAGAATATCGTCTTTCTCTACTCGAAATTCTGCTTTACATTCATTTGAGTCAAGGTTATCCAAACAAAATGGGTCATATTCCCAGTAAGGATAAATTGGATTTGAAGACTTGAAATACTCATACAAAATTAAAAATTCTTCTTCAGGTAAATATCCATCCACCAAACCAAAAACCAAATTATTTCTAACATCTTGAAAAGACATCTTGTCTTTGTTTTCCGTACTCCGTATTTAAAATCTTAAATTCATCTTTCGCGCCATAAACAACGGTACTCGTTCCAGTGCCCACCAATATCGTGGTCGCTCGTCCAACCGTAGTCCCAGTCTGTAGCCGTCCAATCTTAAAGTCCCTACAATCTTTCAACACCGGAATATCCTGTTTTAGGATTATAATAAAGGTCCCTCAATCCCTGCTCCAACTCTAGTTCACTACTACCCATAAGTATAGTTCTAGTAAGATATTTCCTATATCAACAGGATGGTCGTTCTGATCAGTAACATTGAATACTAATTGATTAATAACACCATTCCCTACACTAACCTTAGACTCGATGTCAACAAATGTTTGGACACTGCCAAATAGACTTATCAGTGGTCATAACCATGGCCATCGAATATTAGATTGGAACGCTAATGTTCTCAATGCTCAGGCACTTGAAGTTTATCCGGATGCTATTCAAAGGAAAGGTGCGCCATTAGCTAATTGTTTTGGCTTTGTGGATGGCACAGTTAGACCCATTTCACGTCCTGGAAAAAATCGAAGAGTTGTTTACAATGGGCACAAACGTGTACATTCTCTAAAGTTTCAAACTGTGGCTTTACCAAACGGACTTATAGGACAAATGTATGGTCCAGTAGGTAGGGTGTTTTTGTTTGCCATTCAATTTTTAGAAGGCAAAAGACACGATGCTGGAATGTTGGCAGATTCCAACCTTCTTCAAAATCTAGAAGCTCATGCCTTCTCTACTACTGGTGAAGTTATGGCAATATATGGTGATCCTGCATATCCTCTAAGAGTACACCTACAGGCACCATACCGAAATGCAAACATCACTCCTGCAATGCAAAATTTTAACCGAGCAATGAGTTCAGCGAGAGTGTCGGTTGAATGGCTTTTTGGTGATATTACTAATTACTATCACAATTTTTTTTATCTGGACCCTCCAACTCTGCAAGAATATTTTCAATGAACATTACAGACTTTAATAACTAAGATGACAGCTAGTACAGTAATGTATTATAAATTACTACAGATGAGAAAATATACATGCAGTATTTTCTAGGTGTGTATTAACAAAAGTTATATTAAGGCAAAAGCATGCCAAGTTTTGGTAGAAAAGCTAAATTTATAATAAGTTCAATGTCTTATTAACACAAAATATAAAGTAGTAAAAAATAATGAGATAAATAATATAAACAGTAACAACAGGGTGTGCGCAGGATATAAATTAGTAGTGAGTCATCAAACCTTTATAATGTTGTCTGTTGGTGAGCATTAAAATTACTTATTTATAAGTTTTTGCATCACTGAAACGAGAGCTTGATTCATCAACTGCTGCTGCTGTAGCATTTGCTGTTGAGATTCTTGTTGTCGATTAGCCTGCTGTAGTGCTGTTTCATGATTTCCAACATCGACTGTTGTTGTTTCATTGCCATGTCTTGCTCTTTGCGTTTAATTTCGTTCTCCTCTTGGCGAATAGTCTGTTCAACTTTCGCTTTTTCGCTTAAATATGACACAATTTCACCTCCAGTTCTTCGTTTTTTAATTTCTTTGGATTTGCCATCGCCTTCGGCATCGTTTTTTCTTTTAGCGGTAGCCCCCATGCTTTCCATGGCCTGTATACGCATTTCTTCAGCTGTTTCTCTATCACTCGACTTTTTTGTAACTAAAGCAACCGAATTTTCTTCTTTTTCCCATAGCTCCTCTACCAAAACATCTTTCTCACTCGGATCTGGTTCTATTCCGGATGCTGATTCTTCCTCGCGCATTGGCTTTTTGAATTTGTTGAGAAGTAAGCTCCCCCTGTCTCGAACACCTCGCTTTTCTTTTATGTTGAACTTGGGATTCTCGTTGTGGTTATCATCCCAAACGTTTCCGCGATCCACACTTCCTTTCTTGTACATAAAAATATCGCTTACAACCATTTCTCTGAGAAATAGTACGTCGTATTCTTCAGTCCATTCCATTGCTCTAAAGGTGCGAGAACAAAAGCAGGTTTGCTATATTAGATTAAATTTTGATACAACACTTTGAACTATCAAGGAATCAAAACAATTATGTTTCCAAAATGACCGACCGAAATATATATATAACAATAAGAGACAAAATTTAAATTAAATATTAGTTTGAGTTAATCGCTGTCCCATATACTTTGAGATTGACATATTTTACATCACTATAAAATATGAACACATGATTTTAACCTACTTCCTAGCCAAAGCTTAATCGCCCGTTTGATGTTCAAATACGATATTTAGGTAGTGGAAACCAAATATTAGAAGATACTTGACTGTGTAGTAAAAATTAAGTTCAACTTACGGCTGTTCGTTGCTGACTCCATGGCCGAAGTAAAGGCGACGTTTTAGAGAGAACGCGTAAACACGCTATTTGCCCTCGGCGCGAACTCACCAGGACACATTGTCAAACTGGAAAGCGTCAACCGGAAGTAAAATTTATTTCCTGTCACCGTTGTCGCCCTTCCCGCCGTCTTTGCTTAAGTTCCCTATTGCTGTGAAGGCGGAGGGAGAGTTTGCAAAACGCCAAAATATGGTCGCCTTCTTCACGAAGAGACTGACCGCGGAGCGAGTGACAATTGATTCCTGAAGGTTCACAGTAGTTGTATCTCCTTGCAGTAGTACTGTTATTTTCAACATACATTTAGATGAGATAGGCTTCTATTATTATCCTACCTATATCCCTGGATCATCCTGATCTGTTACCACAACATGGAAGCTGCTGATTTCATTATTACTATTAACCTTAACCTTGGACTCAATATCATTGAACTCCTGTATTTGGCCAAAGACATTACCATCCTTAAGAATTGGTAGATGCAACACAGTCGAGCACTCAATAGCAGTCCCGCTCAACTCCTTAGTTTTTGCGGTGTACATTTTATTATCCAATGTGTCAAATACAACTGGTCTGCTTAGGGACCGTTCATTATTTATACCTCAGGTTGGCACCGAAGAGAAATGGGCTGGGTAATTTATTTTTTAACCCACTTAAAGGTTGGGTAAAAAAAATTTGGAGTATTTCTTAAAGTTGGGTAAAAAAATATTTACTAATAGGTGTCTTCAGAGGAGTATCAACCTCTTTTTTTTATAACAGGGGTATCACCCCCAACTCACCTAAAAAACTTCTAAATTGCAGGTAATATAGTTCACCTTAATAGAGGGCAATATGCCCAGTAAACTTTTAAAAGGATATTTGGTATAACTGCTCATCAGACCACTCCTTATAGGTGGAGCCCCAACAGCAACATGAAGTCCATGACTAATGGTAGTCATTACATAATTATAATAACAAAGCACATAGTTACAGTACTATCAATAGGTTGGAACTCACACAAACAAAAATTGAATCTATAAAATCTTGAAAGATTCTCTATTGCTGCAAATGCAAGAAGGCTAGGTTAGTATAGTTTAGTTTAGATAGTTTAATTAATCCAAGTTACATTGCAGTTAAGACTGAATTGCGTAACTTTACAAGTAATAGATTGGTAGTGTATAATTACATAAAAATTACCTACTATAAAAACGTTAACTTAAACTATGTACGATATGTATAAACTTCATAAAACTTCTATATATATATATATAAACGATATCACTATATTGATCAATTCAGAACTATTTTACACCTTATCATAAAGCTCACTACTATGGATGATAAAAGAGTTAGCATAACGTTTGGTTTTTGCAGTTGGTACATTAAAAGATCTATGTTTCCTGAGCTTGTATCTAGCATTAGTATTTCGTTGTGGTAATAAAACATGCAATTTGTTATTCGACTTGCTTACAATTGACCTAAAAAGGGCTTTGGTTAACCTTTCGTGGTGATCTTGAATTGATTCTAGGCCAGCGAGCGATAGGGCATCTTCATATCCGCAGTAAGGATAAACACAGGCTAGTGCTCTTCTCTGTATCCTCTCCAGGTCATCCTGTAGGTATTTTGGAAGCGAGTAGTGGAAGACAGGACATGCGTAATCGATAGCAGAACGAATGCATGCGCAGTAATAAGCGACTATATCCTTTGCTGGAACCTTCGCTCTTTTCAGCTGCACAAGAAAGTACTGCTTGCGAGATGCTTTTTTTACTATTTCCTCGATATGATTGTTCCACGTAAGAGTGCTGTTAAGTATAAATTACAAACTCATACGAACATAAATACTGATGTCATCTGTGTGCTTTGCTATTAAATTATCAGTAATTATACTTTTAATAATTGGCATACCTGTATATACTGATACATCTAAAACCAAATGTCAACAGTCATGGGAAACTAAACAGTAGGGCCACCATCAAAGGTTTAATGATAAATGTAAACGAAACACCAAAATTAATATTATCACTCCAGTGTCTAATAGTTTATATACAAGTAATGAAGTATCACTTACAACATCCAAGAAAGCACCAATTGATTTTAAGTATCCAATGCTCTTTGGATCATTGTTTGAAAGAGATTCATAACTAATGGACTTTGTTCCTCTCATTCCATAAGTAGAAGGGCAAATCTCTTCAATTTCTGTTTCCCTGAAGCCACTTGTTTTTAAGAAAGCATGGGTATTTCTCAATAACTTTGTCTTACTTTTTTTCCTGTTCTTGGATTTTTGTTCTATTTGTCGGTGCCTCTTTCTTTTCAGATCAAATTGAGAAACATCAGTACTCCCATACTTTTTGTTCAGTTGCTTGGTTGTATGTGTCACATCATCCTCAATCATAGCTACCTTTTCCCTCAGAGCTGCAAGATGTGTTATAAAGTTACTCACAACTTCTTTTTCATTAACTGCCCACTTTCTCAGTTCCACGTGTTCATTAAATGGTGTGTTTTCTTTTCTGTACATTTTCAAGAAGTTCGCCAACAGCTTTTCTTGTTTCCGTAATGTGGCTAGCAGCCCTGTTAGCCAAACGTACATCCTTTAAAGTTGCATCATCTGGCATTGTTTCATACTTTTAAAAAAATATATTCTCTTTCGGAATAAAGCCAATTTATAGATCACAATGTATAAATTTAAGTTAATGAGACAACACATTAACTTGAGGTTTGTTTTGCTATACAACAAGTGGGAAAAGCCTGTCAACACCCACTAAATTCACAACAAAATATCTCTGATCAAAGTTCAAAGTTGTCCGGACACGTGCAATACGAATGCAATTTGCTCAGCCAATCGAATGACTCTATTGCCAATCATATTTCAATGACCATATGTAAAGCGCGCTATATAACGTCAAGCGTGTCACTTTGCCGAATGTTTCAATTAAAAAAATAAATAATTAAATAAAATAGAAAATAACAAAACAAACATGCCTTGTTAGTCAGCTCTGTTGGTCGTGTTACCAACACTCCAATTATGAATTTGTGAGATAAAAAGCTTCGTGGGGGAGCTGCTGTATGTCTTGGGCCCCATCCAGGTTTCCTGTACTGCAGGTTTTTCCTGGCCTCCCTGACATCTCGGCTGTAGTATGAGTGATGGTAATGCTCAAATGGAAGTCAACTATCATCAGGCAAAAGCTGTCTTCTCTATGACTACAGCTTTGTGGGAGATGGGTTTCTTCGTCTATGGGGAATACACTTGCAGTGTATTTGTGGGGTTGAAGTGTTCCAAATGGTCAACTTCATTGCCCATAGACTCAGATTATTTCATGGAAATATAATCAGTCGAATCGTAAGGACTGTCCAAGGGGATTATCACCCATTGGTTCAGGTAATGTCGGAGAGGGTCGCAACCTTGATGGCAGGGCTCTATCGGGGTTTTTACCCCTAGGGCATTTAGTCTCTCCTAGCGGGTCTCATGTATACACCCGCGGGATGAAAACATAAGGCTAGAATGAGTCTTTGGGTTGACCAGAGTATAAATATTGGTTCACTTCAGTCTTCACCCCGAACCCGTTCTCCCACAAATTTGGCGTGTGTTTAATTTAATTACCGGTGAATTTTAGTATATAATGTGCTTGGATCATTAACTCCTTCTTCATATGACTTTATAGTAGACTGCAATCTCTCAAGTTTTTGCTTTGTATCCCATCTAAACTGTCGTTGTCCATTCAAGTAGGTTAGAAACTGAGTTTGTTTATGAACAAATGCTGATTCATATATTTGTTTGGTAACATAATTGAAATACTTCATTCTCTCTGTTCTAGGCTGTGGTTTCAAATAGTTTTCCCATGGCTTCTTTTTGGTATTAGATAATATGGGCTGTACAACAAATTTGCCACCAAAGAATGCTATTTCTGTTAAAGTAAATATATATATATATATGATCATTTGTGTGTTTTAATATAGTTAATAATTAAAAGATACAATATAAAAACCAGGGATTTCTTTTTTCTTTTATTCATTAAAAGACAATAAAAGACAATAAAAGACAATAAAAGACAAAGACATGTCAAAATATAAGTTTTTTCACGTTTATAAGTTTTCGATTTGTGATAGTTAATATCTTATAATATAAGCTATTAAATAAGCAATTGAACTGTAAAGTAAGCTATTAAATAAGCTTTAAAATAAGCTATTAAATAAGCTATTCAACTTTAAATATCAACTAAGAAGCATGCTATCTATAACAACTGTTGTATTTATGCTGTTACATCTTCGAGTCTGGAAACATCCATAGAATCGATGCTGCTACAGTCACTGTCATAGTCAAATAAGTCCATGCCACTGATTTGTACCGTGTTTGTCTTGATGTAGACTAGTTTTTAACTTTCTCTGGGCCCAAACGGTTGCGTAGTTTGGTATGAATGAAACCAAAGGTAGAAAAGCTGCGTTCGCTTGCAGCACTTGATGCTGCAATGGAAAACACACGCGTGGCCAAATCTTGCAATCATGGCCAATCAGTGCCATCAGCCTTCCACCACTGAAGAACTGATTTAGATTGGCCAATGAGTTTGAAGCGGAACGTGTTCTGCAGTCGTTTTCTCAGTGCCTCGATTCGGAAAGCTGTATATCCCTGGGCCAGTTGCTCCTGTCTTTCCTTGTTGGTTGTCCCATCATTCTTTGGAAAGTTGTAGATGAAATCTTCTATCTCATTGCGCAATGTCCGTGTCATATCATCGCCCAAATAACGAGGGTCTAACAGGTAACATACACCATGTGCATCCCCGTACATGAAATTGAACCTCGCATTTCATCGATTGAAGTAGCTCGTAACGCTTGTCCAAATATTGACAGTCTTTCAAAGCATCACAGCAAGAAATTGGTTTACAGTGTGTTACGATGTCTTGCTCGGAACAATTGATGATGGGTGACAAAAACAAAATTTCTCGAAGCGCCATCACATCTTCCTTTGCATCATGGTGTGCAGCAAATCCCTCGTTGAATAACGCTTCGTATATCGACGACTGGCTGGACGAACATCTTTTACCACTTGACTGGGTTAACGCTGGATGTTTGATCTTTAACAGATGCTCGAACAGCGAGAGACTGTCGCCAAAACAACTCCCCAAAGCTTGCATTTGTGCGTGAATTTCACTGGCGTTGTTGCGAAGCAATATGGGAATGTCAAAACGCTTTGCATTGTGACCGATTAAAACTGTACATATATCTTTGGTCGTCCTAGCCTTGCAGGAGTCAATGCAGCTCTGGATATAGTTGACAAATTGGGAAGTTGCTTCATGACAGGTAAGTGTTTTTAAAGCTACATCACCTTTAAAAAGCGTTCGTTTGCCATCGACTGATTTTACTGTCAGTTTGTTGACCCGTGTGGCATATTTGTCGATGTCTTTGTCGGGCAAAATGTACTTAGAAAAACAGTTTTGGCCGGTCTTATCGATAGCTGAAAGTTGGCACAACTGGGCAGTTTTACCTGTCGTGTTTGTCTCGATATCAAACAAAATAATATTGTATTCTATGTTACTGCTAAACTCTATATTCGGGCAATTTGGCCTTGGGGTAAATGGGGAGACCAATTCTTCATAAATTGTCAGTGTTTCCTTTGGGATACTTTCCTCCACTAATTGATTTACGGCTGTGATTGATTCATTTGCAATAGCCGCAGGCACTGATCGATCCAAGTTCAAACCAATATTTGATTCATAGGTTTTGCCTTCTTGCTTTTCTTTTCTTGCAGTGCCTTGAATTCTTTGGTTGTGAAGTTGATTCTTTCGCTGTTTAAATAAAATTGAATTTTTCAATATCTTTCTTTTTCTTTTTTTCCATTTCACAGGTGTACTTCATACAATTGAATCCAGGATCTATTCCTAATGCTTCGAGCGTACGAGAAACGTAACCATAACCAACATTGGTCTGAGCCACCGCGCAAGCCACCCGAAAGTCGTTGCTCTCGCTTTCACCGTAGTACCTGATCTTAGGATTTTTGGACCCCACAACACTGTTGAATGATTCATTCCTTTGAGAGTTGGCAGCTGGAGCAAGCTTTTTAACCACGGTATCGCTGTAGTACTGGCTGAAGATGTCACCAAGGGCTGTCTTCAATGCAGTGCAGTACAAGTCCTTGCCATATAGATTTGTATGTTTGTAGTTAGTGGGATCTTGTTTATATCTGCACCAGGAATCACTGCAACTGGAATGGTCACCAAAGGAATGAGGGACAATGCATTTTAGGGACGATTTCATCTTATCAGGATCACTTTTGTTCTGGGCTACCACAATTGAGAAGCATTTAACAAGGTATTCAATAACTTTTGATGACAATGTGGAGCTATCCTTGAAAGATACCATCTTGCTAAGGTTGTACAACCTTGTTGTAAGTGAACGTTTCATGTGTATAATGTCACTGAACTTCTCAACACCATAGGGAACTTGTTGGTTGATGTACAATTCAGTGGTCGAGTCATCATCACCAGTATTAAGTATGAAGTACTTAATACCATGTTTGGGAGCATTTTTAAAAACTGCAGATATTGGCTCCTGCAGATATTGGCTCAACTGCAGATATTGGCTCCATGGATTTGGACGAACCAGTGTGGTTTTTACGGCAATCATGAACCTTTGGGTTTGTATTGGTACGTTGAGCATATTCACATGTTCGACACTTCTTGGTCTTTGTGGCGTAATCAAAGATTTTTCCTGTGCTTTGACTCATCGTAGCAGCTTGACCAGTGTTAGAATTATACCCCTTTCCACGTTTCTGCCAGCCCATGTCATATGAACAAGATACTGACACTAAATTGTTTTCATCTGGTTGTTTGCCAGTGCTATAATTGGGTTTTCTCATTTGCAATTATTTCTTCACACGAGACCACCTTGGCGACATCTTCTACAGCTTTCCCAATTTCTCGTTCTCTTGTTTTGAAAGAAGCTCGACTCATTGCTGGTATATTCATTACTGACAAAATACTTTTAAGATGAGTTTCACCAATCCCTGCATGTAAACTAGTCAATGTAGCTTTAGAGTTAATATCATAAGCATTTGGTCCAGACTTGCCAGACTTGTGCGATGATGAGGTTTCAATTGAATTTTGCATGGAACAGAACTGGCATTTCACTATGAGCTGGCTTGCTAAACCATATTGTTTTTCATCGATAACTTCAGCCAAGGAAATTGGACCTTAAATTTAAGAGTTTTACTTTGTATTTTATTTGTACAGGTAAATATATTTTTTCTCTAGTATCAGGGTAATTTTTGTAAACAAATTTTGTATTTGATACTTTTTTACATGAAAATACTAACTATAAATTTGAATATGTTGTTGTGATGCTTTGTTTATAGATTTGTTTTGCTTGTACAAGCTGTTACTGTTTTGATATGTTTTCCTTTAACAGCTTTTGCAAGAAAAACAAACAAATTATAGTGAAATATGTCTACTAAATTTGTACAAATATAGACTAAAAATACGTGCAAAAGTTTCAAACCGCGCAGCTACCTTTTAGACAAAATTTACATTTCTGAAGCTCGCCTTTCAAAACATCAATATCGATAATTCTCGCTCCATGTGGCACATTTTCCTCTATTTTCCTTTGTTCCTATCAAGAGCAACCATTTTACTTGTAAGTTTAGCGTAAACTATGAAGAAATACAGTGAAATTATTGTAGCCAAAGTATTATTGCTTTTTGTACGTACCGTCACCGCTCGCGTATTCACGATCCTCGGAAGTTTCGGTGGTGGTTCATACTCTATTCTCGCGTCTTTTCTCCATGAATTTAGCCCATAATATAGCCTTTCCTTGTTAAGGGAAGTATTTATCATAGAAACGTTGCTAAATTTGCCGCTTGAAAGCCGATTATTAAACCGCGAATCCATGTTTGTTTTGAAAATTGCTCTTTAACTAAGTTTTTCCCGCACGCGCGAATTTTTCCCGCACCCACGAACTTTCCACGCACTCGTGAAACGTCATTATCGTTACCAGTCTCCTGCTTAAATAACCCTAGGGAGCCACCTTAAAGCGCACACCTATATTTAATACTTCTACATGAATTTCACAAGACATTTACAACATTCGCGTCCGTGTTGTATCGGATATATAAGCCTTGTATATCCGATACAACACGGCCACTAAACTGCCACTCATGTTGTAAATAGTACATATCTTTTCTTGACTCGGTAACTTTGATACAAACAATAGGCAAAGATATTCCAGGTCAACACTAGTGTAAGGGGCCGATTACATGGACCGGGCTAGCCCGGCAAAGCGAGATGACTTTTAATTTACAATTACATGCAGCGGGCCACTGAAGTAAGCTCATTATATTGAAAAGTTTTAATACTTGAATAATCGTTGCTGGATATTAACTAAAGAGTGTTTATATGCTGAATTTTAGGGCTTCCCTACATTGTGATTTGTATTCGCTGATACTTGATATATTTATATTAAGTATTATTTCTAACGCGTTTTCTTCGCTTGTGCTCCACTAAATCCAGTCGATTCACTATCTAAAACGTTTAAGCGTTTATTGATGCTCAAAAGCTGTATTTTAGTGCAAATTTGTGTTTTTTGTGCTATTTGTTTATATTTTCAAAATAAAAACTGTGCGTTTGCAATTTTCAGCCCTGTTTGCCGGGATGGAATGATTACATGGAAATTTCATCCCGGCAAAGCAGGCTAGCCCGCTTGCGACAAACGAGACATCGGCAAAACGGGCTGGTCCGGCTGCCATGTAATCGAAACTCAAAATTTATATGACATTAATAGTAAGCGGGCTAGCCTGACAAAGCGGACTAGCCCGGTCCATGTAATCGGGCACCTAAGGTCCAGGAAACCATATTTGCTCCAGTCACAATATTTTGTCATTCAAACCAGAATATAGTAGCCAATAGACATATGCTTAAAATTTCCAAATGCTAAAATTTGTAGATTTTTATGGTGTTTTTTTTATATTTTAAAAGTAGTTGTAAAATTCATGAATAACTAATGAATAATTCAGCAATCAAATTGCACTATTCTGTTCACAAGCCCCTTGATCTAAACCCTAATAACGTTACCTTTATCAAAGTTAAAGAATTATAATAATTAGACATAGCATATAAGCAATGTTGTGTCACTGAATTTTTAAACAATGTTTTTGCAAATCCAGCAACTGTTGAATCTATACCAAAACCATTATTTGCAGTAATGTTTGAGAAATCAAAACAGCAGATAATTAGAGACAAAAAAGAAAGTTTCCTCATCGAAGAGTAAAGATGAGAGTGATGATGTTGTTTCTGTTCTAAGAAAAATCATGACAATCCCTGCAAGAGTTACTGAATTTTTTAACATTGTTTTGCAAATCCAGAAACTGCTCCATCTGTACTAAATGCATTACATGGGAAATAACTACGCATAATTCCAAGGTTTACACAAATTTGAATAAATTGGTAATATTTGTGCATTTAATTGCTCTAATGTTTCTTGGTTTTGCAACTGGACTAGGAAGCTTTAATCTGCTGATCTTCACTATTTCCAGTTAATGATTCAATTGCTCTTGGGAGAATACTACGACTAAAATCAAACACAAGTGATACGAATTTTTGTGTGGGAGAATGGGTCATGGGGGTGAAGTACTCCGGTTTAACATACTGTACTGTTGTAAAGCTGTGTACATCCCAAAAGACTCATTAAGGCCTTATGCTTTCCTCCTGTGGGGGATCTATAAGCCCCACTAGGAGAGACTGAATGCCCTATAGGGGTCATAATCCCCAATAGAGCCCTGCCAGAAGGGTAGCGACCCCCTCTAACATAAACCTGAACCACGAGGTCATAATCCGATTCGACTGATTATCTGTACATTAAGGTAACCTGAGTCTATGGGCCTGAAGGTGATCATTGGGGCATAAAATAAATTCAACAAAATACCAGTTCATATTTTACAAATAAGATTTTAATATGTCCTGAGGTACGATAGCAGTGCCCTCCAATGTTCGCATTGTTTCTAGGATATACCGTGACGTAGGTGCTTCCAGTGTTCTCTTTAGTACCAGTGCATATCCTCTGACTAGACGAGGTGGGTGGGTGGGTAAAAGTTTCGCAGCTTTGTAACCTGTAGTGTGCCTCGTTGGAACTTTAGAACAAAGTGATCTCTTGCGAGCATGCTTTATCTATTGTATTCATTTTCCTGGTTTATGATTGGTTACAATTATGTCAAATTAAGCAGGTAACATTCTGATTGGTTGTAGGAATTTTGTGTCATCTGCCGTGCACGTGCACAAATGATGAATACAAAGTAACCTTTGATATTTCAGACATGATATAAACCAGGTGACCTTTCATCACCATCAGCCGCGTATTTTAGTTGTGATAACATGAAACTGTAATCAGACCCTGAGTTATATAGCATTGAAATTGCCATTTGCGTGAGCATTGCTCCATTAACTTAAATTTATATTTTTGCATATAAATTGGCTTTAATGATTCAATTGCTCTTGGGAGAATACTACGACTAAAATCAAACACAAGTGATACGAATTTTAGAATGGGTCATGGGGTTTAACATACTGTACTGTTGTAAAGCTGTGTACATCCCAAAAGACTCATTAAGGCCTTATGCTTTCCTCCTGTGGGGATCTATAAGCCCCACTAGGAGAGACTGAATGCCCTATAGGTCATAATCCCCAATAGAGCCCTGCCAGGACCTCTAACATAAACCTGAACCACGAGGTCATAATCCCGATTCGACTGATTATCTGTACATTAAGGTAACCTGAGTCTATGGGCCTGAAGGTGATCATTGGGAGCACTTCAACCCCACAAATACACAAAGTGTATTTAAATATGCGAATTGGCATGTATACATATAAATATGCATATATGTATATATGCACACACATATATTCTTAGATATAATATTATTCTCTCTTTTGCAATAGAATTAAGTTTTGGCCAGCATGGCTGATACTCCTGATAACGTAGAAGTAGGTGTCTGGATATAACGTTCATAGCAGTCAGATGACCACCGTCCTAAGGTTTTAATAAGCCATGACGGTAATTTTCGTTGCTGCACCTATTCTATAGCTATGACCAGCATAATTCAAAGCCTCGAAGCCAGATTTAGTGAGCAGCTTCCTAGTTTCAGTGGTTAAATTTTTGTTTTGTGAGAGGTTTACCGGATGCATGGATAAACAGAGGACCCGTTGTGGGTGGTTGTAGTGACAGATAGTTTTGTAAAGCTTGTACTGGACAAATATCAGAATTAGTAACTGTTATAGTATGACCCAGGCGAAATGGGTCAGTCTTGAATATGGACAGTCATGGAATCTGACCTTAAGTCTAGGTGCAAAGAGGACGCTATCTCGGGTAAGATGTATGTTCGGATTGAATTTACAGTTGCATGTTAACTCTCCAAGACGGAGAAACCGGCTAATGTCATGGCTGCCCAGATCATCAGGGAATCAAAACTTGGTGTGTTGGGTATGCCAAGTAACATTCTAAAAAGCCGCAAATGGTGGATTGTGATTGGGAGGCGGACTCTAATTTTGTCGCCATGGGAGCGTTTAATTCCTCGTAACACAAATTTAACTGGAAACCATGCCGAATGTGGTAGTGACGAACTGCTGCAAATATGTTTTTATGGAAGGATATTTGATAGATTGTCAACAGCACTTCGTCAGCTGGTATACACTGGTCAATATTTTTTTGTATAACTGGATGAATGTTATAAAGCGTTTTTCTCCAGAACTATAAGTTTGTTGTGTTGCAGATGCTAGAGATAAATTTATATAATGTTGGATGTCCTCATTCAGAGAGTCATTACAGTTTCTGAATTTGGCAGGGACTGGTATCTGCATCAAACCTCTGAAATTGAAAACGAGAAATTGCATCGGCTATGTCATTGTGTTTACCAGGAATATGCACAGCGTGGATGTATATATTGTGCCGCAAGGTTAGGAGTGTTAGATGACGCAGGTCCATAAAACGTTTAGTATTAATAATGGTCACCACAGCCTCATTATCGCAATGAAACCTCACCCCAGATATGACATGCTACAACTATTGCAAAGAACTCCTGCCAAGATATACTTATACCAGGCTGGCCTAGTCTTTGATTTGGTTTCCATGCTCCTGAAACCACTTCTTCCCAAAAATACCCCAACCCCAATGTGCCAGAGGCATCAGTATGTACACTAAAGTATCAGAGTCATGCCACTCTGAAGACAGAAAGAAATTTGCCCCATTCCAGTTGGAAATAAACTTCTTCCACATTTCAAGATCTTGGAAGAAACCAGAATTTAATGTGGTGATGTGGTTTCTTGATGTTTCTAGTTAGAGCAATCATGTTGTAACTTTACATGCAAAGTTTAGGGTGCCTATTAAAGACTGCAATTTTTTAGAGTACAGGACCGTCTATGTTGAAATTGCTCAAAGATGGCATGCAGCCTCTCAATTTTGTCTCGAGGTAGACTGGCTTTCATGTTTACAGTGTCTAATAGGATGCCTAAAAACTCAAGTACGAGGGGCCTTGTGTTTTCCTGGAGCTATTGGGATCTTAATGGTAGATAACATTTTGTTAAACTTTGTTGACAAACCGAAATCATCAAGAATATGACATACAAATGAGATGTTACAGTTATGAGTAGGATCCATTCAAGTGCATCTGAAAGTCAGTTAAAGATGGATGGTCATCTGGATGGATTGGGACTCCGATTCAATGTCGGTTTTAGCCAGGAAGCAGCCTGAGCCAAAACGCTGAATACCCTTGATAGCATCATCTATTGTGATATACTGGAGACTAAAATCTTCTTTCGAAATGCTATGATTTATGCTGGTTGAGCCTGATTTCGGATAAGACAAATGAAAAATTGTGCGGAATTTGCTTGAATTCTTTTTAGGTACCAAGCCAATTGGTGAAACCTGAAAATTCTGAAAGGGGGGAGAGTCAAAGAGAAACTTCAGTTGCTAAATTCGAGGAAACAGTTTCCGGATTGGCAAAAGCAGTAGGCAAATTTTGGATGCGATTGGATGCCCATCGACATGTTTTTAGGTAGAAGTTTAGCTAAGTCAAAAAACTCACCCGACTGGATTTGCTTGACGTATGTCGCAGGAACCTCGTGGAAGCCATTTCCGTAGGGAATTCGCTGTACTGTGGCGTTGGTCGATTGATTTGCAGTTAGTGTGGGAATATTGCCTTCGCGCACTTCGCGTTCGTCTAGGATGACTGGAATGCTGTTGGCCGCGTTGCTTCCACTAGCACAAGACGTCGAGTTTAACATTGCTTGGACGGCAGCCTGCGTTGGACGCTATCTCGGCCGCAGCTTGTTCAATACAACGAGGCTATCGACTGAATTTGTGCCTGCTGCGCTTCTGAAAGAAGTTGTTGCGATTCCATAGGCAAGGTTAGTGATTCCGTAGGCGCTGGTTGCGAGTCTTCGTTTGTAGACACGCGTAAATTCACGTTAGTTGTGGCGTGGTGTTGTAAGCGAGCAACTAACGCATTTCGACGTCCATGTGTTGGTAGTCCTTTCTCGGCGCACTGTCTTCGAAGACTTGTAATGGTATTAACTACATTATGTCTGATGTTGGAAACGTTATTGCTTGACGCACTTCCTTCATTTGCATTTCGTATTCTTACGCGTCGAACTGGAGGCATAGCGATGAATTATTTATAAGCAATCGATGAATAAAAGTTTCGCAGCTTTGTAACCTGTAGTGTGCCTCGTTGGAACTTTAGAACAAAGTGATCTCTTGCGAGCATGCTTTATCTATTGTATTCATTTTCCTGGTTTATGATTGGTTACAATTATGTCAAATTAAGCAGGTAACATTCTGATTGGTTGTAGGAATTTTGTGTCATCCAGACATGATATAAACCAGGTGACCTTTCATCACCATCAGCCGCGTATTTTAGTTGTGATAACATGAAACTGTAATCAGACCCTGAGTTATATAGCATTGAAATTGCCATTTGCATATAAATTGGCTTAATATTACACCATAACCCTCTCAATGTTTTATCTGTGCTAAAAATTTCCAGACCATGTTTCAAAATGTCTTTATTGGCATCCTCCTCTAAGCTGGCTTTAACAATCTTTTCCAGCGACTCATGCAAATAATAAAATAAAGGTAACAAGCCCTCGTTGATTACAAATATAAATTTCCCAGGTTGCACTAGAACATCTTGCCCAATATTTTAATCAAATCCAAAAGGGTGTTTTTTCCTGACTTCACAATAGTTTGGATGCTAGGTCCATTCTGTATCATGTCCCTAACACGTTTAATAACCCAACCACCACGTTCCTTTATTCACTCGATTTCAATATTTTCCAATTCAGTGGTCGTGGAAGTTGAACTTTCAGTTGAACTATCATTATGACTCAATGCTAAGGATGATACAGCGGGAAGACCAGACGATTTATTAAGTAACAAGCATCTCCATAAGTGTTGAAGGATATAATTTAAAACAATGCACCCATTTGGCGACATTTCCCAGCCACAAGAGCTCAAAATTTCCCCCCATTCTTTTTCAATCGAAGGACTGTGAGATGACACTGATGCAAAATTTCTTTCCAGCTCCAGAGCTTTTTTGTTTGGACATTTCACATGCTGGACAAGTTGGTAACATTTACAAAAAGAGTTGGATATTTCCTTCAAAAAATTGCGAACAATGACAGTTTCAGTGGAATTCTTCTCCTTTTTTTCAATTAAACTCGGTAAAGATTTGGCAATATCTGGGTCTTTTGTTTCGTTCTCCGCCATAGATAACCCCCTCAAAACGTCTTTAAAAAAGTCTATTCCCTTTTGTGAATGTACCCAGGAACGATTTCCTGGGGTCTCCAGATTTTCTTCGGCGGCCAAATATAACTCTTCATAGTCACTATTATCGGCAGCCATTTTGTTTTGAAATTTTCAGATTATTTACGGGGGGGGGACCTGCATCACACATAGATCAGGGGCGTCATTGCCGTTTCGCCGCCCGTGTTTTACAGCGCCCTGTGTTAAGTTACTCTCCACGGACACTGACTCTTTATTGTATGAGATAGTGACTGAGAATGTGTATGAGGATCTAATAAAGGATAAAGAACTATTTGACTACCCTGAGGATAGCCCCTTTTACTTTAAGTAGAATAAGAAGGTGATTGGTAAAATGAAGGATGAGACAGGTGGAAGACCAATAAGGGAGTTTGTTGGTCTCCGCAGTAAAAACTACTCTGTGGATGTTGGTAGTGAGGTTATAAAGAAATGTAAGGGGGTTAAAAAATCGGTGGTTAAGAATAATATTAAACACTTTGACTATAAGAAAGTGCTATTCAAATCAAAGATTCTTAGATATGATATGAAAAGCATTAGAAGTAAAAATCATAACCTTGGTACTCACAACATAAATAAGATATCATTAAGTTGTTTTGATGATAAAAGGTATCTACTAGACAATGGAGTTGATTCCCTAGCTTATGGACATAGGGACATATTAACCGACTAGACTGCGGTAAGTTGCGTAAAAATACGTGAAAAGCATAACCATAGAGTAGTATAGGAAATGGGGGTATCGGTCACAGTTTCGGTCACAGTTTCGGTCTGACCGCCTCTCTACGCAATCATGATGGCGTAAGTGGTGACCATGGTGCGTCTGGGAAATGGTCTCTGCAGACCCGTGGGTTTGTAGTGAGAGGCTGTTTTCCGGGAAACTGTGCCGATACCCCCATTTCCTATACTACTGACTCTCCAGACTAGACGACTGAACATTATGAGTTAGAGTCGCAATAATGTTCTTTTTCATTGCATACACTGCAACATTCACCTCACATGGCCGACACAATCAGTTTTCTCCACCTTCACATCTCCGTAAACATTTTCCACACTGCTGAAGGATTTGCTATCTCCATCAGATACCATATACCTGTATCGCATTTGGTGTTTTTTCAATTGACCGTTGCCGGCTTCAGCCTCCATTGCTGGGGAACTCCCCTCAAAGTTAACATGACAATCTCCGTTGTTAACATGGTCAACTTTCCATTCCTCGAACTTTTCCAAATCATCTTTGTACAGAGATTTTTTCAACAAACATTGCTGGCAACTCTTGGACAGAACATGATAATCAAGAACTTCCTCAGTGTCAACAGACATCACAAAGAACACGCCAAATAGAGAGGTAAACCCTCTTTTTGCCCATGTTCAGTAAAAACTAACAGTAACATCTAGAATGTCATCGGTTGATAGTTCATTGTCACTTTCCTCTACCAGAACATCGTGCAGCTTTTTCCCGGCTTTCGTTAATTCAGCTGAGCTTCCGACTCTTGCGCTTCCAGAATTACTTCTAATTGTTCTTTATAGGCTTTCTTGGAAATACATGGCATGTTCATTATTCCACAAAATGTTGATAACGACTCGTATCCACCAGCAGTTTCCAATGAGTGATATACAGCCCGTCTGTTTACACCAAATGATCTTCCTCGATTGGAGATTGTAGTTGACGTTGCCATAGGTGTAGTGGTATTGCAAGAGGTACACTCGATAGAAAAATCAGACATTAATCCAGCCCTCGAAGAAGTATTTTCCCGGAGACAAAGTTCACCTAAAATAAATAATAGTTGTACGTTGTAAGCTGGTGTCCATTCATTTTGATGCAGACAAGGGTATTAAAATAAATATTATAATAATAAAACAAAATGTTATCATGGGGCATGGGCATTGTTCAAAAATATCATTCAGACCATTTACATGCCAGGTTTTATGATGTAAATGCATAGGAAATAAAACAATCTGTATTCCACACCTTCTTCACATCTGTGAATATCTGACAGTGTTGAAGATAAAATACTTGTGTCGATTAGCCTATAACCAAGGGTGTTCAGTTCGTCATTATTTCCAACTTCGTCATCCGAAATCTCTATGCTATCACTTGTAAGACCTCTCTCACCAAGTTTTAGTCTGGATGCTCCAAAACAAGTGGAGGTTTGCTGAGAATCATTAGCTGAATCCTGACGCGACATGTGCTTGTTGATGGCTGTGGATCGAGGTTGTTATTCTCCTCAGACATTGCCGATTCATGACGATTTTTCGCCCACGATGCAACTCCAGGGAATCTTTTACTCCTCTTTTTACTATACTTTGTCCTAAGTTTCTTTCCAACCATTTTTGAAAGCAGATAATTCCGAAATTGGAACGTTCTAAATCTCACAACATATACAAATGAATTTCTTCCTCAAATTCTCAATTTTAATGATAAACACGATAAATTTCTTGACATGTCATCTAGTGAGAATTAATGTCCAGATTAACAATATGTTAGTGTTTTCTATGTGTGGTTCTTTTTAACACGATATTTAGTAAGCTATATTTTCCAAGGCTGCCCAGGGGGCGGATTGCTCGATGGGCCCCAGATTTAAGTGAGTCCCAAAAGTACTATAAAAGAAAAAAAAATCTGGGGAAAGAAGTCAGAGGGTTGTAAGAGGTGGGGGAGAGATCATAATCTCATTTTCCATTCCCAATTTTAATTGCTATTTTTATTGCTTTTTTGTAATCCCAGTCGTCTCAGCAAGTAAAGCCTGTTACGGACGACCAAGTTTTTTATGACAAGTTTTCATGTGGCAAGATTTAGTTGATAACTTTTCATAGAAAACTTGCTCGTCTGTAACTGGCTCAGAGGAGGTTGGACAGCAGGCCGCAAAGCATCATGGGTAACGAGCGTATGTTTCCACGTGCGGCCTCATTTATACGTTGACTCCCGTGAAGTCAACATCTCTGGCCATAGCAAATTCTGCGAAAATGGACGCTATTGATACAGAGACTCAATGCCATCATTATGGATGTGTTTAGTGTTTGTGTATCGATGTATAACAAGGCTCTTTGAGTCCGTTTAATGGATTTATTTGTGCAGAAATCTCAAAGGTCCTCAAAGGCTGCGTGTGATCAACTGGTCTTGTGGTCAATATAAATGTTCATGTGTTGAAAATTCTATATGTATTTGTGGACAATTTGTTCAGTGTTGCACGTATTTCTAGTATATACTTAAGTAAATGATTTCATAAGCTGCCCCACTGGCACTGCCTGGATCGTCTGTATTTGTAATGTACATTGTGCAACTAGTGAGGAGTGTAGTACAGACAGTTAACTAAATATTTATTGGCCAGATTGATTCTGCTGGCATCAAAGGATTCGACTTTTAATATGTATTTAGTTATTTATTTATCCCAATAGCACATTGTGACTACTGAAAACCCCCATATTGGAGATGTCAAAGAACTTCTATTCCTCAGCTTAAACATATACTTTTGCAACAGAAATTACTGTTGAAATGTAGACAAAACAAACTTTACAGTAATAACAGTTCCATTTTTATTGAAAATACATAGCACATGCATAAAATATATTATTATTATTATATAAAGAAATATTAATATAGAAAGCAAATATTCACCAAGAAGGCAAATTAACAATACAATGATTGAATTCAAACCAAAATACAAATCTGTAAATAAACAACAAATTTTACTTCTAAAATTTTCTTCTAAAACTCAGCACTTATTTTAAACATTAAACTGAGTAAAGTCCACTTCTTCAGAAAAATACGAGCCACTGCGTCAATTGTGGAAATTCGTGGTGTTCAACTTCAAAGATTGTTGACAAAAATGGCATCGGATTAATACAATATGACGACGTACAGCCTACATAAAAGATCAAAATAATGTTTACCTTACAAGATACTGCTCACATAGGTAGATCAATAGTTATTGAAATAGCATGGATGCATTCCAGGGAAAAAATTGAATAACAATGACAAAGTATTCGATATTTGCGAGTCGAGTGGGCCGTCAGACAACAAAACTGCAGACAGAGCCAGACACTAGCCCTGATATAAAATCTCTAAACAACACGCAAATAACTCCTAACTCTCCTAAAATTCATTCAAAAGTACTTTAACGCTTACTCTAAAGAATAACGCTCTTTATATTAAAGAAGTTTCAAGATTCATTGGGAAAAACAAGCTTTGGTGGCGCAATATCTTCCTAAACTATTAGACGCCATTTTGGCAACGTCGAAATGACTATGGTCACTTAAATGCCTAATATCTCGAAAACTGCCTGTGGATCCCCGGGATCCCTCCAGCAGATTTTTAGTATATACATTTATCTTGATTTTTTTGCAAAAATTACGAAAATCGAACCATGGAAACTCCAGATATTTTAGCTTTAAAGTTGTAAACAGACGCGGCCTCGAGTCATCACGTTGCGATGACACGACGAACTTTAATCATCAAAATAAGTTTAAACAATAATACTTACTTTACAGATACCACAAGTTCTTGTATAATATTAAGGCCACGCTTGGTTTTTTATAGAATTTTTAAAATATTAGTATGTATTTTTCAAGTGTTTCTGCGCCCAATGCAAATTAGGCAGCCTAAAATCTTCACAAACACGATGGAAAAATAGCGCGATTTCATTGGTCGAGAAATTCACGTGACAGCTGTCCAACCTCCTCTGTAACTGGCTTGAATACCATTTCCCCGGCCCAAATACATGCTGATCCCAGTCCCTATTTGACCTGTTCATGACCCTCAATTCAGCCTAGAATGTCAAAATTCAAGAATAGGAGGTGTGGAAAAAAGCGCGGGAAATTTTGCTCCCCTATATTAATATAAAATCTACTGTTTTCCTTGACGAAAAGTATATATTCGAAGTTTTCACAGAGTTATTTTCATTATATTGCTTTTCCTTGTTCTGAGAGGTGACAAAAATTAAACCTAGTTAGTTTCTCAGTCAAATAACAATTACCAACATGAAAAAGCGTTTAGGGGCGACATCCATGCATGCTCAAGTTGCCACAGAAAACGTCAATTCGACGTTTTCTTTGGAACCCACCCCACAAAACGTGGCAATAATTTTTCACACCTAATTAGATAATGTATAATAAGGGGTTTTTTGTAAGTGTCAGCTACAATGTTTACATCTTGATATTAATGTATGAAAGTAAATATGCCATACTTCATTCAATTGCAATGTCTCTCTTCTTTTCATCAATATTTTTCAAAACGAGCCTAATCAAATGTCCTACTTTAGAGAGGAATAGATTATAACTGGAAACATCGGCTTTCTGCCTTGGAAACACCGAACACGATGATCAGAACCTGTTTAATCGATTTTTCAAAAGCCTTCGACCGAATCGATCACAACATTCTCATGCATAAGCTATTGATCCTTGGGGTCCCTCCGGTGCTTTTAAACTGGTGCTCGAGCTTCCTCCAAGACAGACAACAACATGTTAAAGTGGGAACCCATAAGTCAAATTGGAGACGAATTGTAGCTGGGGTGCCTCCTCTGTTTTTTCTTATTATGGTGAATGATCTGAGATGTGATGCACCATTGTACAAATATGTCGACGACTGTGCGGTTACTGAAATCATTAAAACGTTCGACTTGGAGTCATCCAGTTTACAGTGTGATATTGACTACGTGAATCAATGGTCGATTAAGAATAACATGAAATTGAACGTCACAAAAACTAAAGAATTCAACATATCACTGTGCAACGTTCCACACTCGTTCCCTGCCTTATATCCATAGACAATCAACATTTTGAAGTTGTCTACACTGTTAAACTTCTGGGAGTGTACTTGACTGCTGATCTAAAGTGGACGACTCATATTAACCATATATGCTCTAAAGCCAGTAAACGTCTATTTGCAATTCGAATATTGAAACGAAATGGCGTAGAACTGAGGGATCTTAGAAATGTATACTGCAGTTTCATACGACCTGTTCTAGAGTATGCATGCCCCGTGTAGCATTTTTCATTGCCTGTATTTTTGTGCGATCAAATTGAACAAATTCAACGCCGGACTCTGAAAATTATCTATCCTGATTTATCGTATAAGGATGGTTTAAACGAACTCAATTTGCCTACACTTGTTGATCGGAGGGATTCCTTGTGTAAACGGTTTTACGAGAACAATTTTGGTACTTCAAGTAAAACTTCTGATCTGTTACCTAGAATGAAATTCCACTCATATAATTTTAGAAATGCTAGAAACATTCCACTTTTTAAGACACGTACAAATAGATTTTATGATAGTTTTTTACCAACCTGTGTGCGGAAATGGGATTTGCCTTGAACCTTTAGAATTTAATAACTTAACACAATAATGCATGAAATTTTCTATATTTGTTATATTGTACATATACTTTTATATATTTTATTCCAAATTATTGTATTTAATGTTATCTTGTTACTTGAGTTTTTCAGTTTCTTTTTGTAAACTGCCATTCAAGTTTTAATAAATTCAATTCAAAATTCAAAAATAATGTATTATGTTACTTTAATATACTGACTGTATGTCATATCAGTACATGAATCATTATCACCCTAACACATGCACCTCTATTGGAATAAGAAAACACACCGGTCACGCACAAATCATATCGGGCATGACCACTTTCGCCAGCAACTACAATAACAACAACAATAACAACAACAATAACAACAACAATAACAACAACAAAAACAACAACAAAAGAAACGCGAAATTTACTAAACAAGTTATAGCTGTGAAATGTTGTAATCTAATAAATAACTGGTCTCTTAGGACTAAAAGTCAGCACTCAACATTCTAAAATCAACTCTGTGTAACAGGTTTACATCACCCCCAGGCGGCCCAGATGTACAACTCAACTTTAATTAATATTAGTTCACGAACATTTGTTACCTTTGATTTCGGCGGCTGCAAGGATTTTGAATGACGTATCTATATTCAGTTACGATATTCGGGACTTAAATATGATGGAAATCTTATTAAGGTGGCTCGATACAGTTTAAAAAATTCAGGTGATCAACAATTTGAAATTATTAAACTCCATATTTTTAGGTTTTATTCACCAGGTATCGAGGTTTTCGTATATTTTGATGTTTCTACTTTCAAAGTTTCTAAGTTTTAGTAACACATAGTTCGTTGCTATGGCAACATACGCGTACGAAATTCACTCTAAAATAGCCTATCGCCTCGTGTAGTTGGAAAAGAAGCACGGTGACCCCCAATTTTTTTTCGTGCATTATTTTACTTGCAAGACAGACTAACAATAAGCAAAGTATAAAAAAATTCTGTAATGCCATTTGTTTGAAAAATGGAAAAATGTCGTTTTCTTCCATAAAATTTTTTTGGCATTACAGAATTTTTTTATTTTTGGTACAATGAAAGATTTTTGCGGTGCAATACAGCATGCAAAATTTGAACATAGGTCACCAGACAAAATAATGAGATATAGCGCATTGTTTTTCAAAAATAGAATTTTGTAATGACGTCAGCAATTGACATGAAACGGTATATAACACAACACGCACAATGACGCGAGATGGCGCGAGCAACTGCTTACGTCAGATCATTTTGTAAGTTATTTCGTTAATATTCCCACGCGCACAAATGGTCACACGGATTTGTTCATTTTCGCGATTCTTGAATAAGGTTTTTGTGATTACTATATCGAGCCACCTTAAAATTGTTAAGAATAACACAATTAATCTACGATATAACGGGGAGTTGTACGTTTGGGCCTCCTGTGCATCAGCATGAAACCACTAGTAAATCACACTGCAGTTTTTCTCTTGGCCTTGGGACTGTTATTTATCTGGGTTTTTGTCAGCGTTTGCAGTTTCTGTTTATGATGAACATTTCTGGAGATAAACTTCAATTTTCTTATGTCATTCTCGCTTTTCATTCCAAGACCAACACAATCTGCATGAAACCATACTGAACAACGGCCACATTCCACCCAAATATCTTTTATATTAGCTTCATCTGTTTCAATGTTCCCAAGAAGGCAGGGTCTTGCACGACATGGGGAATTATCTAACTCGCTGTAACTTTCGGAACAATCTCCTTTCATTGTGCGAAGTACATCATTTATAGTGCGTTGGTTTGTTTTCTTTACTTTCTTTGCTGGTGTTCCCGTCGGACTATTGGTACTTGAAACCTTTCTCTTACTTCCCCGTGTTTCTGTCACATCTCTGCGTGTGTGTTTTTCTTCTTTTTTTGTGCCGATTGAGAGTTGATTTGCTTGTAAACGTACGTTTGCAAACTTCGCATGAAACTGATGCTGGAATATATTCTCCTTTTTGGCGTCGGTGAAACATACCAGTATGTCTGGTCTTGTCTGCGTTTGACTTGAAATAGTAAGATCGACAAAATTGGCATTTCCCAAGGTTCCTTTCTTCTGCATTCGGCTGCCCAGAATCGCCGTATGTATGCTCTTTACGGATGCAATTTTGCAGAAATGTGTCGTAATGCCCCTCTTTGTAGGCACCGAGGGATGGAGCAAACAACTTCATTTCGAAATTTTGCAGGAACATTTTGAGCTCTTCTGACTTCCACGCTGAGCAGCAGGACCTGTCATTGCACTTGACAAATACGATTTCATTCAAATGTCGATCCAAGTGGAGAAACATTTGCTTGAACTCAGCATGAAGCTCTGGGTATTTGTGTAGTTGATTTAAAGGGCAGCTGATAAACTCTTTAACTTTCTCATTGTCACTCCAAAGAAGCCGGTCTTCTCGGCAATGAAGTGGGTCTACTGAGATCTTAAATCCGTCAAATGTTAAATTGTCCCAATATTGAGAGAGCTCATCAAGAGCAGTGTCATAAAACAACTGCTTCCTTGTTGAGTCTTTCATCAACTGACATCTCGGTCTGTTGGCACGGTCTATGCTCACCTTCGATTGTGGCCTTAAATACTACACCTGATAAATTGTTGCTCAGCACTAACCATACATGCTCAATGGGATTGAAGGCAGAATAACGTGCTGCATAAGTAAAGACACTAAACAAATCGAGGTGTAGTTTTTTGAATAAACTATAGAAATAAATTTCATTTAGCAGAGAAGAAGGATTAAAGTCGGGACCACCATCAGATAGAATCATAAATCCACTCTTTCCATTCTGTTCAATATCGTTTTTCAGCAACTGAGACAAATCAGTTACGTGTGTCGCAACACTTGTACGATTGAACTTCTGGGCACGTGCTTTTACATCTACTCGCCCAGAATAAGGTGTTGGAAGATGAGCCCTTCCAAGGTTATCATATGTAACAGGTAATTTATTGGTAAGGTTCTTTGCCTTGTACTGTTCGACTGATTCTTTCTTAAACAATAAAGATGTGAACTGCACTGGAGTCTTGTTTAGTTGTTGAATATAAATGGGCGATTCAACAATATCACTTCTTCCCTTTATCTCACGAAAAACAATTTGTTTGTCATTTGTGTAAAACAGAACAATTTTACATGAAAAACAAGATGCAGCAGCGTGGAGAATCGCATCAATATGTCCAGTGTCAGTGTCGTTCATACTCAAGTTTGAACACAATTCTTCTAAGTCGCTATTGTAGACTTTCTTGTAATAGTTCTTGTTATTCTTCATCTCAAATTTAATTGCATCAAAACATTCTTGGGCAGTTGAGATAATGTTCAAATGAAAATGCACTTGATCTGATATGCACTGAAAAATAGATGTATTTTGACCACTGGCAACCATAGCATCAAATTCATGGTGTGAAGCTGGTCTTACATTATCATATAACGAAGCTCTTGTCAGGCCATCAAGTTCGTCTGTTTTATCCTGTTGGTTAACCTCTGTTCTATCCTTTGCCTCGAGAAACATGTAACCAGACACATTCAATAGATACCCTGATATTGGAAAATCGTGATCACAGAGGTTGGGTTGATCATACGTAAGGAAGATTCGCTGCAGTTGATGGTGTCTGGATACGGCAGGTGCACCAATTTTAACTTTGGCCATGTCGTCAATCGAAAGCACGCTGGCATCATCATTAAACAAGGATGCCAATTCTCTGCGCATCTTGTACGGGCAAATAAATAATGGGCATCTGGGTGGGACTCACCATAAGAATTGGATTTCGTCGATGTATTCTTTATATCTTTCGCTATAGTTGGGTCCAAAGTAAGTATTCTAAAACTCCAGGTGTATAAACAAATTCGTGCAAGTTTAGAAAGCAGTTAGTATCTGTACCAATAAAATAAATAACTGGAAACAATTTTATCAATGTGTCTATATCATTTTTTGTTAAGACCACATTTGGAATATCGGAGATGTGGGTTACGATATTTCCGGACGCTTGTTTGGCAATTTCAGAAAGCTGCCATGTTGTTAAATTCATCATGGCCGACATTGTTTTGCCATGAATAGACGAATCAATTTTGACAATACCCCTAATATATGATGCGATTTGGTTTGTCTTTGATTCAATCTTGTCTAATGAACTTTCAACGAAAGATGATTTTCTTTCTCTTTTCTGTCCTTCCTTATACCGTGTTCTCATCATTTCTAATATCGTCAGTAAAAAAATCGGCGTCATGTATACAGCCAAAGGTTTTCAACATTTTCTTAATAAGGCATGCTTCTTTACTGTTTAGGAAAACTTCACTGTCCGAAAATACAATGTGAGCATTTTCGGTTAATGGCGTTTGTTTGTTTGTACATGTAGTTACATCATTTTCCTTAGATGGCTCTGTACCTGAAGTTGGAACGGTAAGAACCTTATTTAGTGTTGGTTGCCCCATCACGTCATTTGTGCTTTGCTTCTCTGGCGCAGATGACATTGGCGCATTGAAAAAGTGAGTGATTCTGTTGAGAGAACAACGAGTGGGAGAAGTAGTCAACATAAACTACTCTCTTTCATCACTGGTTGAACTGTTCCAATCAGCAACAGCTTGCTTGATAAAATTCTGCTTTGATATGCAAATATCCTCCCGTTCTTCCCATTTCCTGTTTACATACCGTTCATATAATGTCTTTGGAGATGAAAAATACGGTAAACCCGACTTTTTGGCAGACGAAGTGTTAATCTGTGACATTGTGAAAACTGAAAAAATGGGATTATACAGTGGCTGATAAATTATTCATGTTGCATGGTGGTCATCAGGGTCGTACGACCTCCCCAAAGTAAAATTGCTGGTGAATAACGCAGAACGTCAGGGACTTTGCCCGATCTGAACTTAACCCCGCCAGTGCCCTGCCCTGGACTTACTGGAGTGCTAGTGGCTTTACCCTCATTACATGTGAAAAGATGTGAATTGTATTGTATTTCATGAAAGATTATAAATTTGATATGATCAAAATGTTTTTGCTAAAAAATGTACTTAATTTGTGGGTCACAGTTCACAATAGCTTATATAGTAGTATCTTGCATGAAAAGAAGCAAATTTATATAAAAAAAGACAGTTTGAACTTACCATAAACTGTGTTTTTCATGCCATCTTGAAAACTTTTCCCGCATTTTTGTCTTGTTCCACTTTCATTGCAGGAAATTCCAATTTAAGGAAATTTCAATTTAAGAAAATTTCCTTATTAAAGAAACTGAGGAAGTTTTAACTTTGTATCAAAATAAAAATTCATAAGAAATATTTTGATTTGGGCAAAGTAGATAAAACTGCAGCAAACCGATGCTTGGTTGCTATTAATTCAATGTAAAAATTAAAAGCCGAACTGGAAGGGGTGAGATTTACAGCTTTTCTTTCGTTATTTATAGTTACAATTTTAATATTTTACTTTTTTAATCAGCAAAGTATAAAACTGCCACGCAGAAACGTCAAAGATTGAAACCCACCCAGAAACGTCGGATTGACGTTTTCTATGGCAACTTGAGTATGGATGTTGCCCCTTAACATCCTCATCCGAGAATCATTGTCAAAAAACATGTTCTTTCCAATATATTCTCTTTTTTTGGAAGATGTCTATCTTTATAATTATTTCTAGCTGCGTTAAAATAACAATTCAAAAGGCTAGAGCTGACAAAACGTTAACTTGTCTGCAGTAAATGACTCGAGCTGAGCAAGTGACATTTTCATGTCACGCTTTGGCGAGCGATATTTTAAAATAGTTCGCTGATTAATATTGTTGATACCCTGAACGCTAATTATTTTGAACATCAATTTGAAAATTTTCAAACAAATACTAACAGCAATATAGAAGCTTTATATAACAAAGGCGAAACCAGTGTAAGCAAGCAAAAATATTTGGAAATTCATCGGCTACAAGAGGAAAACCGTAAATTACATTTAGATAATGCAGATTTGACTAAACGCCTCAATGAACACACACATATTTTAACAGATACAACGAACAAACTTAAGGCTGCTGAGGATGAAAAGGCTAGCCTTTTAACTGTCATCCATTTACTTCAATCCGAGAATAGCAGTTGTGCTACCGATGCGGGCGACGATGGAAACCTTTGGTCGAAAAAGCGGTTAAGGAAAACTCGAAGAAAAGTTGAAAAATCACTACCTAAATCTACAGCTTCTAACACCTCTACTGGTGGCTCAAATCAGATTGACTTGGGACACAATCAGTTTGCCCTACTAACGATTGAAGAATCAATCGACGACGAAGACATCCAAAGCCAAAGGCCCGTGATTAACGCAGTTAGGGAAACAGATGAACTTTCTGAAACACCTACAAATTCCTCTAGCAACAAAATAAGTAAACGAACATCAAAGCACCATCATACTCCCAAGTCGGTTGAAGGACCTATAGCAATTTTAGGTGATTCTATGCTAAAAATGCTTAATCCATCTAAACTGCGTCGCTCGACCGGCAAGAAAATCGTCGTTAAGACTTTCCCAGGGGCAACTACTGCTGATATGAACCACTATGTCAAGCCTACGCTTGAAAGAAATCCTCACCTAGTCATACTTAGATCGCCTTAGATCTGATATTAATGATGTTGACATTGAAATTTTAGCAATCGAAATAATAAAAAACAAGGTTAAACCATTTCTGCATGATTACTACAATACTACCTGGTATAGACCTCCAAATGACCCCATAGATACGCTATATAAATTTGAACACTGCCTAAAATTAATCGATCTCGAAGATAAAGAAAGTATTATCTTGGGAGACGTTAATTCTGATATTCTAAGTATAAACCCTGCACCCATTGTCTCAGAGATGGATTTTATTACTAAATTATTTCAATATGAGCAATTAATAAAAGACCCCACCAGAGTTACAAAAGACAATGCGTCTTTAATTGATCACTTTTATACAAACAAACGAGAATGTATTATTTCTATAGTGGGGTAAAAATCATTACTATTAGTGATCATTACTTAATATATGGTATACGCAAAATTCATACAACTAAAGAGGCACCTCGAATTGTTGAATACCGTGAACTTAAGCATTTTAATAGAACAAATTTCCTCCTTGAATTAGAATCCCTCTCAAACCTTAACTTAGACTATTTGGACCCCAACAGGTCATGGAAAATGCATTTCTTGATATTATAAATAAACATGCACCCCTCAAAAAACGTAGGGTGTCTGGCAAACGCGTGCCATGGTTGACTAAGGACCTAATTGTTAAAAAAAGGCATAATGCATAACAACTCCAGAAAGCTACTTCACAGCGTTTGAGCGCCCAAGTAACCCATTATTTTGTTTTAAAGAGATATCGGAATTGGAAACTCTAAGACTGCTTCAAAACTTAAGTGCTTCTAAAGCATCAGGTATTGACAAAATTTCAGCTAAATTCTTAAAAATTGCCGCCGCCGTTATTACTCTCATCAATTTTTAATCAATCAATTCGCACCGGTATATTTCCGTGTGACTGGAAAATCGCAAGAGTAACACCAATATACAAATCTGGGGCCAACATTGTACGTCTAATTATAGGCCAATATCCGTTATTTCGATTGTAGCAAGAATTATGGAGAAGCTGGTACACAACCAGATCTATGATTATTTGATGTACTCAAATTTATTAACAAAATCTCAGCACGGATTCAGACCGTGCCATTCTACGGTTACTGCATTGCTAGACATCACTAATAGATGGTATCAAAACATTGATATTGGTAAATTAAACGGCGCAGTATTCTTAGACTTAAAAAAGGCCTTCGATACTGTCAATCATGATATCCTACTTAAAAAGTTGGATATTTACGGCATAACAGGAACGGCACTATGTTGGCTCAGATCTTATTTGACAGACCGAACGCAATATTGCCAAGTAGGGGGCCATTTATCTGGACCACTACGTGTAAAAACAGGTATTCCGCAAGGCTCTGCTCTATGGCCGCTTCTATTTCTAATATACATCAATGATCTGCCTCAATGCTTAGAGCGAACTAGTGCCAGTATGTCTGCCGATGACACCCAAATTGATACATCTAGTGAAAATATTAATATAATTGTAGAAAATCTTAACCATGACTTGGAAAATGTATCAACTTGGATGTCAGCTAACCAACTTACTTTAAACCATTCTAAAACGGAATACATGATAGTAGGTAGTAATAGAAGAATCAACCAAATAGACATACAACCCCACATACATATTGGAGGTAGGAAAATAGACCGAGTTAAAGTAACTAAATCACTTGGCGTAAAGATGAACGAAACTTTGTCATGGAATGCCCAAGTGAACCAAGTTACTAAAAAGGTCAATGCAGGCCTCAGCATCCTAAGACGGGTTCGAGAAATAGTGGATTATAGAACACTAATTACAATATATCAATCAATTATTCAACCTCACTTTGATTACTGCTCGCAAGTATGGGGTTGTCTAGGAAAAGGTTTATCAGACAAATTACAGAAGCTCCAAAACCGAGCATTTCGAATAATAACACGTGAAAACTACGAGATTCGATCTGTTGACATTTTGGAAAACGTAGGAGTTTCTAACTTACAAACCCGAAGAGAGCATCAATTAGCGATTCTAATGTACAAAGTCAATGCTACCAAATGATTTAACTGAAATTTTCACCAACACGAATTCAATACATGATCATAATACGAGAAATAGCGAATTTAATTTCGCATTACCTAAGCCAAAAACAAATAATATGAAAAAGGCTTTTGCCTACAGGGGGGCTGAGGCTTGGAATAACCTTTCCACTGCAATAAAATCATCGAAAAGCATCTCTAGCTTTAAAACCAACATAAAGCGAATATACTAATACTGGAAATTCATTTTCAGTCACCTAATTTTTTGTAGACCATTGATATTTTATATAATATATTTGTAGTGCATGCACACGGCCTATTGGAAGATCACCTTATTCTTTCTTTCTTCTTTTTAATTAACATCATTGTAAATAATTAATCAGGTGAAATAGTACCGTTTTAATAAAGTCAATAAAGTCAATTTGGACATTTTATAACAATCATACGTCATGGTGTTTTTATCTTTCTTTACTAGATTCTGGATCTCATGATTAGACAAACATACTGCGTCAGTTTTGAAGGGACTTGGATACTTAGAGCCATCACGTGTAGGAAGTTCTGATGCTTGGACGAATATTTCTCTGGCAGTTGATTGGTTTAGAGCTGACTTGGATGTCGACGCCCTTGAGATCGAATTCCTTTCACTGAAGACGTCTACGCTCCTAACTAATGTTCTAGACAAGGCGAAATCGGAAGAGAGAGAGGCTACTTTTATAGAGTTGTACCGAGTGCTTCGACATAAACCAGAGTGCTACCGTCAGGTTCTAGCACTTATGAAAATTGCACTAACACTACCACTCACATCTTCGAGCGCAGAAAGGGCATTTGCGAAGCTCAAGCTCATTAAATCTCGACTTAGGTCCACAATGGGACAGGAAAGACTTCAAAGTCTGATGCTTATGTCTGTAGAGTCTAATGTATTACAGGAACTAAATGTAGATAATCTCGTAGAAACTTTCGCAGGCATGGCACCGAGAAGACTTGATTTAGTTTAAGTACCATATTATTTGTTGTGCTGCTTGTGCATGTAAATACCAATTATATATCGTATATACTTGCAAATTATGCCTATGCATGTGTCGACTACAAATTGTAATACTGTTTATGTGAGTATATCGACTATATGTCAGTTTTGGCTACTACAAAATTCCAACTCGACAATTTGAATGGCACTGTTTGAAATATATCAAAACCCTAGGCCTAGTTCAAGTTCAAACGTCAAACGCACATAAACCTAACTCAATTGTCAAGAATGTTTTCCGTAATTTAATCTAATTTGCATTAATTTTGGTTCATGTGAAGTTCCAGGTTTGAACTTGGCCTGAAACTTTTTGATGGGTCAAATTTCAGTTTGGTGTAGTCTATATGGAAAATATAGCATTACAAGGTCCACATACATACGACTTATCATAAATAATTCTCAATAAATTTTGATAATAATAATAATAATATTTTACATTACACCAATATTGGTACATAGGATAATACAAAACAAAACTATTATGCATATAAAATAGCAACCATGCATAAACTATAACGAATTTCTTATTTACATGTGGTACACTCAGTGAAGATTTTAGTTAGTTCATAAATGAATCTGGCTGTACAGCTTGTTATGCTCTTGTCATATGTGGCTGTAACATGCATATTTTAACAGAGAATTCATCGGAAGGTTTTTCCTGCAAAGATTGAGCTTTAACAATGAAATCTTCCATCTTATTTATGAACGCGACGCACTGCCTACATAGCACTTTCGAGTAGCCATCGTCTTCAGAAACTTTTACACCGCACAGTTTCTTTATCTTCACACAAAGATTTATTGATGTATCAGCTTTGCTAAATAAGCGTACCATATCACGCGTGTCTTGACAACCACCACAGAGTCTACAAACTGGGTTTCTAGTTGTAATTATAGTCCGCCATCATGAATATGCATATTAAATAAAATTCAAATTTGGATAAATTAATCTCAAAGTTGCATAAATTTTCAAAATTCACAAGCCAATCATAAGACAGAATTCACCAGCCGACGCCAGGGCCTTTTCCCCTCCACCCCCCTCGAAAAGCCCTGGAATCGAGGTTGTCAATATTAGCATATCTACCGGCTTCAACTGGAAATCTATGTGCAGAGATCCTAAACCTTGTAACCGCTTGACGGTGTTTAACATTTTTGACCGTGGACAAATAACTTTCAAAATCCAAGTTTGGTTTTACAAGGCTTAAGATTCGTAATTTGTTACACTGTTGAATCTGATCTTTCCATATGGTATTATATCTCTTACATAATTCATTTTTAATAGCTTTAGCTAAATTATTAATATCACTTTTAGATTGAATCTCATTATCGCACAAAGGCTCGAAAATGCTCAGAGAATTTCACACCCTGTTGCTTCGATTGAAGGCACACATGAGCTGCCTTTCCTACTAATTGACTTTCGTAAACTGAACTATTAACTCTTAGCCATTATTTGATAACTATAAGGTTGAAACTTGCACAATCATCGGCATTCTGCCTAGTTCAGTCAACACTGCTACATTGGTAGATTTAGAATGGACCTCTAATATACGTTTACAGAAAATTTTGTTCTTGAACATATCGGTCGTTGTCAATCTACCTAAAGTATGCACTCCCCATATCTCACAACAATATAATAGAATCGGGGAAACGAGAGTTGAAAATAGTTTTAACAGCACCTTAACTGGGACCCTATCCACATTGGAAAACTTTTTGAAAATACTGTGGTAGGCCTGCAGTGCCTTATTATGCTTCCTCTTTCGTGCAAGTTTAAAACCCCCACCATAATGAAATGTAATTCCTAAGTAAGGGTATTCATCAACGCATTCAAATAAATCTCCACCAAAATACCAATTCGACGTAATATACATGCAGTCGCCTTTGAGATTTAGTTCCAAAGATTAGAACTTTAGACTTTTTTAGATTAACTCTCAACTTCCATCTTTTAACATAACATTCCAACTTAGCAAGACTCTCATGTAAACCAAACTCAGACTGTGATAGAAGTACTAGGTCTTCACCATAAAGTAAACAATTCACTTTCGTTTCTCCCAGATACACCGGATCACAATCGTTTGAGATAAATAATTCAGGAATATCATTTATAAAAACATTGAACAAAGTTGGGCCCAATGTTAGAAGAAAAGAAAGGTGTAACTCCTTCATTGAGTTTGACTGCAGCCCTAACAGAAGAATACATACTGAGTAATACACGAACAAAACTTTTGCTACAACCGTATTGAATGAGTTTAAAGAACAAACCTTCTCTCCAAACGCTATCATAAGCTTTCCGAAAGTCTATAAAGCACGCGAATAGCGGCCTTTTGTGACTCTTGTATGAATCAATTAATGTTTTTAGTACAAGTATGTGATCAGATGTTCTGATAAAACGGGAATTTAGAATTAAAGTAAAGAATTTACCTAAGCAACTGCTTAATATACATATTCCCCTGTAATTTTCAGGATCTAAACGAGAACCTCCCTTATAAATGGGTACTATGTAACCTTCGGACCATGACCGAGGAAAAACCCCACCTGAATGAATTAAGTTAAAGAGCTTCACAAAGTATGGCGCAAAGACCTCCACTGCAATCTTAATTATTTCATTACTAATCGAGTCCCCAGCACTGGCCTTTTTGTTTTTGAGTATTTTAGCTGATGAATAGATTTCTTCTAGAGAAATCGCTGAGTCCAATATCTCATTCGAACTAATGGCCCAAAGCTGATAATTTCTGACAAATTGAGCCTCGTTGCTACAATTCTCAGAATCTGTCTTAACTTCGTTTAATTCTTTGAAATAGTTATGCCACACTACTGGTGATATATCGTCTAATGAACCTGACAATTTACTCGATTTTATGGAATTTACTAATTTCCAAAACTCCTTCGGATTATGTTCTTCCATTACTTGAATCTTGTTTAACATTTCGCTTTGGAATTTTCTTTTGAGCCGTTTAGTGAGTCGCTTATAATCTTTTTTGTGGAAAAAAACTTATGTCTCAAAAAAGGGTCATTAGGGTATCTTGGGAGTAACCTACATAAATTTTTTATTATTATATATTGCCAAAAAAGTTTGATCCTGAATGGCGACCATCTTGGATTTATCATGCAAGGCTACCTCCAGGGTTGCCAACTGTAAATGTGTGAAATTCCCAACTAAGCTTCCCAAATATCCCGAGATTCCCCCAAAAATCCCAATGTTCCCACTTTCGTTCCCAGTCCCCAAAGACCCCAACCTGCGAACGGGCATACTCTGAAAAAGAGATTTAGAGATCGCGCCGGTTTCTCGAAATATGCGTAATACTTCATGTTGTATAAATGAAACATACTTCAGTTGGATAAACTGATCTAGTATAACATTTGTAACATAAAGTTCAATAGGATGCCAGCAGACGAACGCTGGATTTTTTGAGAATTGTTATTATATTATTGTTTATTTTAATTTAAAATAATTTTACAAAAAAATCAATTTTTAATTCTCGAACTTTCTGTTCTCAAAAATCCAAAAAAAATCCCGAGCATGAATTTTTAAAACAAAAATCCCAAAAAGTTCCCAACTGCTTTTTAAAATCCCGAGATCTCGGGATAAAATCCCGAACTTGGCAACCCTGGCTACCTCCTCCACAGGCGCTTTATTAATTGGAGCGGGCTTTGGAAATTGGGGAAGGGACGCACGGGCGGCATAAAAAATGCGGGTAAGGCGAAGGGAAGCGCCTGCTGACTAATGTTCTCAAGATGGCAGAAGCTATTCACCACTTATTTGACTATAATCGTCCGGAGAAAGAGTTTGTTAATGATTCTTATGAACGTAGGCTCTTACAAAAGGCTAAGGAAGGTGGGAAAGTACTTTGCCCTAACTGTCACGCTTCTGATGGCAAAATAAATGCGCATATATACTTTTAGATTTGTTATACATATTTGTTATTATTTTGCATATTATTTTCCTTTCAAGTTATACATATTCGTAGTCAAATACATACTCATACTACATACTGAATGACACATTAATGATGTCGACATCACTATCACTGAAGTCAATTGAACCCTTCGCATTTTGAGTGCATTTTTCGGTGTTGTCGCCCATCGAGACTGAGGACAAAAACACTTTGATTCAACGTTTCATATTTCGATTAATATGGATCATATTTCAGCAATAACTTTAAAATATACCCATCTAAGATGGAAAACACGAAAATATATCGTTTTACGCTGTGATGGACAATATTTCAGGCAGATTTTTTTGGATTCCCGATTGTCGACATTAATTCCTGATTTTCGACCATTAATTGGCAGGCCCTTCGTCTACTCTTTCCCCTGAAGCAAAATATCACCCGCCCACCGGGAAAAAGGGCCTGAGGAGGAGGTAGCATGCAAGGTATGAGGTATGAGTCAGCAATCTAGGTTTATGCGACGACCTCCCCAAGCACCTCCGCGCGCTCGCTCAGCTTAGCCACTGATCTCTATAAATTAGCTGAATGCGATATTTTTTTCTTTTCCTTAAATGCGCCTGGGTACGAGACTGGACCATTGAACTATATACAAACTGGAACGCTAACTCAATACGCCAAACCCGATAATAGCTAGGATGAAGCCAAGCTAGTTTTTCTGAGTTTTGAGTTGAAATACTTAAAACGCCGAACATTGGGCTGTTATGAAATTGAAGCTATTAAAAAGTTCTATTTGATATAAAACTTCAAGACTTTAGGTAAAAGGGAAATACTTAAAAAATACAAAAACAACCAAAGTTTTATAGTTTTCGCAGCTGTTCCTGGTTAGGTCTAATAAATGTATATAATTTACACTCAATAATTTTCCATCTACAAAACCCTTCAATTATTATTCAATCGAGTGAGATGCCAACAAAATCTAGATATTTACCCACAACTTAACATGGCAGTACCCTAGTATATATACATGAACTTTTGGCTAGAGCTCGACAACTGGACTCTGTAGCTCAGTTGGTTAGAGCGCTGCAACGGAATCGCAGGGCCGCAGATTCGATTCCTGCCAGGGACCTATAGTTGCATTTTTCGCATATCAAATAGAACTTTTTAATAGCTTCAATTTCATATACAGCCCAATGGTCGGCGTTAAGTATTTCAACTCAAAACTCAGACAAAACTGAATTAAGCTGGCTTCAATCCCCCCCCTGCGTTAGCGTTCCAGTCTATTATAGTTCAATGGGCTGGACTCTACGTGAAAAATACAATAAGAACTTCGACGTTTTAACGGTCCAAGGTCCCGATATTATTATTCGTGTAGGGATACATCATACATAAAGAACCATCCCTCCATCCCACCTGAAATTTCCCACCTGACTATTGTCCGCTGCCCGTCGTCACAGAATAGACATGTGCCGTCGTCCCGAAACTGCACGCGCATGCGCTTTATTGCACATTCGCACGTGTTCATCCGGAGATCTAAAAATTTTTAAACAGTTGGGGTTGTTTGGGAAAAAAAAGTGGATTTTGGTTTTTTTTTTGGGATTTTTGAGAAGAAAAAAAATGATAATTATAAAAAACAATAATTATAATAATTTTCAAAAAAATCAGTGTTTCGTCTGTTGCATCCTATTGAACTTTATGTTACAAAATGTTATACTAGATCAGTTTATCAAAACTGAAGTATGTTTTTTATACATACAATGTTTATATATTACATATATTGAGAAACCTCTAAATCTCTAAATCTTTTTCAGAGTATGCCCGTTCCGTTGTTAGGTTGGGGGGGGACTGGGAAGAAGTGGGAACATTGGGATTTTGGGGATCTCTCGGAGGATTGAAGAAGCTTAGTTGGGAATTTCACACATTTACAGTTGGCAACCCTGCACGTGTTGTTTGGAATTGTCTTTGGAGAAGATGCAGAGTGATGTGTTTTATATTTCAATATATTTTGACGAAATTCAAAACGTGCATTGAAAAAAAATTGAACAGTTTAATGTAAGTTGTTACTTTACGTTGTATAAATAACATTTCTAGTTATACATTTCAGTATTGATGGCAGGCAGACGAGGGCAACATGCGATTGTTTGCATCATCGCATGCCTTCATGAAATTCAGAAGTTGACTTGTTATTGAACCTTGTGTTTGTTTGTGATGATTTCATCTCATTGTGAGAGTACTAAATCCTGTTGTATATAAAACTGGTAATGCCCAGAATTTTATTATTTATTTTTATACAAATCAGAAATGTGCTCACCATACATTAGGAAAAGGCATTCACCTTAATAATAACTTCATATAACAATTACTGATTACGCTCTTTCTCTGTATATGCACAACTGAGGAATCGAGTTGAATACAGCTGGAATGCTACAGTTATATAGAAATTATATTACTATTGCATGAAAACAGTTTTATGGTTTAACAATTTCCTTGTGTGATAACTTTATATGTAATTTGAGCAATTGCCAGGAATGCAGACCTGCCAAATCTCACGGTTTGACGGTGAGACTAGAGTCAGGGTTGCCAACTGTAAATGTGTGACATTCCCAACTAAAGGCTGATTTCCATTCAGTGCAAAATGTCGCGCAATCGACCTTTTGCGATCGTTTTCTTTTGAATTACGAGCCCTTGACTGGAACGGATCCGGTCGAGGGCTCATAATTCAAAAGAAAACGATCGCAAAAGGTAGATTGCGCGACATTTTGCACTGAATGGAAATCAGCCTTTTACGGTTCCCAAATATCCCGAGATTCCCCCAAACAAACATTCCTTATCGAATACTGCGAAATATACTGGAGTTTTTTTTATCGAACTATGGCTCTCGTTAATGGTAATACTGACAAATTTATTAAGTGTTTGAAGCTTTATATCTGTTCAAATCCAAATCTCTCTGTACAACTGTAAAAGAGTATCTTAAGAAAAGATACAAAGGATGTTACATGGGCAGAAGCGATCAATATTTTTAGTTGTGCGACTGTACTTCAGCACGCTATCAACTATACTATATAACTTATTTGATCACGAGCCAGAAATGGGTGAAATTTGATCCATCTGTTATTCTCGAAGTGCAATCTTTTAGCTGAGGTTGCTTGCTTGCTTCAGATTTGCACTTTCGTCTGTTTAGTTTTGGCAATTTAACGTCACAGGCGATTGAAGATGCAATGTCATGGCTCAAGTTCATCCACTTCTGGCGCGTGATCGAATAAATCATACCGTATAAGCTATAGTATAGACTATAGATTATAGTTTACTGCACTACAGTCGCAACCAAAAATATCGATCACTTCAGCTCGGTAAAAACATTTTCCATCCCGCGGACCTTTATGTCACGTTTAACAGCAGGAATCTCAGCTATTCATCGAATCAAACCATTTGTTCACCAAGATACACTTATTTTGATTTATAACGCTATTGTTCGTCCATACTTTGACTACTGCTGTGAAGTATGGGATGTATTTGCAAAACTCCATCAAAACGACTCCAAAAACTGCAAAATAGAGCAGCTAGAATTATTCTTAATGTAAGCAATGACGTAGATCATACGATTGCTTTGGGTGCTTTGAGCTGGGAGCCACTCCAAACAGAAAGGAAAAAAGCTTGAGGAAAAATGATGTATAAGTTATTAAACAAAATGGGTCCCAAATCACTCACAAATCTATTTTCGTATAAGAGTGCGAAAACTATTTTATATTTCACACTATTCGAGAATGTTTGTTTGCCCCCTTTGCGATCCCAAAATGCATTGTGAAACCGCGCTGGAACTGGGAAAGGGCAACATACCCATTGAAACCACCCCCACCCCCAAGCATATACAGGGTTTTAACAGGACTTTGTGGGGGAAATACAGAGTTTTAACAAACGTTGCCATCATGCTACCTGGGGTTTTAACACTGACACTAAGGCTGGGTCGGGGCTTAACTCGAAGGGATTAACTCTAAGATTACAGACCTCGTTTATCTTCTTGCATGGCAAATGCCATGTTGAAGTCTGTTGGCGAGTTTATTGGGTATTTAGGGATAAATGTTTGAATATTAAAAGGACCAAAGTGGGACTAAAGTTCCAGAAAATTTGGTTATTGATGGTAATTTTCATTCAAAAAATTGACGTAGGTGCATTTTGTGTCCAACAAATGACGAAAAAAAAAGCGAGCCGAAACCTATGGTCTCTGTGACCCCCAGCAACTAATTAATAAACAGATCAGCTTCCAGTTCCTTGTAATGCATGAATGAAAAGTGGTCCAAAGCATTGTATCATGGCAACTAAAATACTGTATATTTTTATGTATGATAAATATCTTGTGCAGGGTCTGAAATTTGCAATATGCCAGATATCCACAGGATACTGACATTCTAACTTCTATTGTTATTAAGAGTGGGGCTTTGCAAATCATAGTTTGAAATACTGGGAAAATTTTGTTTCATTTTAGCGATGCCACTGCAAAAAATTTCACAGTCTTATGGGTTTTATTAACAGTTGGGTTGGGAAATCAAAGGACTGCAAAATTTTGTTGCAATTCCACATCTCAGCATTAAATATATCTGTTGGATTTCAGTATCAGGATAGGATAGACTTCAACAGTTCATAATTATATCAATCTGTCTCCTCTGCCTTATTGGGAGGCATGTGACTGTGGCAACCAAGGTGTTTCCTCCGCAAGAGGAATGAGGTTGGGAGCCAAAACTTATTGTGATCAATATTTAGTGGGATACCAGATTCTCAGGTCTGGGATACTAAAACTTTTAATCATGGTATCGCAGTTGAATACTGACAAATAATTTAAATGTCAGATCCTGCTGTGGTAATGGTATATCACTATATCTTAGTCTAATAGTGTGACAGATATATGCAATATAATTGGCACTTGACTTGCCTAAGCAGTATGTCTGTGGGAAGGGATGCTACTAAAGAACACTGAGTTGTAAGTCAGTTTTGCAATCATACTAATGACCAGTGTAACTACCAAAAATTTGTGTGTACAAAATTGTGTACTGGCAAGATTAAAAATTTCCCATAAAGTCATTAATTATTTTTTCATTATAGATAAGTCTGATGTTGTTATTGTTGAGATTGTCCATGAAATTCAGTTAAAAATATTTGTATCCTGGATTGTAACTTCTACTTGGGGTAAGTATGATTAGTTATTGTCTACAATCTTAGACAAAATGTACGTGTTCTGTCAAGTTGTATTAAAGTGCTTATGAACGCAAAATGGGTTTTTATTGATTCGGATAAGGTGTGAAAAGTTAGTTAGTAAGTTCTAGATTAGTTTTTGGCTTAGACTTTTAGTTTCGGAGATATAAAGGCTCAAACAGGCAAATTTTGACATTTTCTGAAAAAAAGTAGCGCGACCAAAATATCACCAAGGGGCCTGGATCCCAGGAACCCAACTTTGATAAACAACTAAGAAATATATGGCGAAGATATCGATATATTGTGCTTTTTTGCATATTTTGTCTAAACGATGTTTCGTTTGTGCGTGATCTTACCCAGAAAGTACCAACAGTAATATATCTAGCTATCTGACACCTTTTTTGGATGATAAATCACCTATTGCGGCTTTAAACCAATAGAAAAGAGGGCACCAAAACTCATCGATCTGAGACATTTGGTGGCAAATACAGGCCATAGTTATCGACCTATAAACAAAGACAAATGTACCCAGTTGTCCCAACATAGGACAGGAATCGACATACAGGTAAGCTGTGATTTTAACAAATGCAATCATGTCTTCGCGCGTATGAACTTTGGATATTTAACGTTGAATCATGTCACCTAAATGTGCATATTATTTGCTTAGTATACAATGTCATTGAAGCCAGTATGGATGAAAGGTTCTGCGCCGGACATGTCCGGTGTACAACAGTGTTTGTTGACGCACAAATCGATCGAAGTGCTTCTACCTCTGAGAGATTACATACTGCTGTTATAGAATAATATATCATATATGTTTCAATGTGGAAATTATCACAACTTTAATGCCTTTATGGTATTTAACTAATATAAATTAATAGGCCATTCTACTTTTAGACTTCAACCTACTTTATATGTGGACTTTCAGTGTCTTGTATTATCCTACACATGTGGTCAATGTCACATGTTTTATATGACAGTGAGATACTGATGATATATGTTTAATTGATACATGTATTTGGCACAATGATGCACTGTCCCACTAGTGGAACCACCTTAACCTGAGTATCAGGCATTTCTGTGGTTAGGCCTTGGTCCCTAAGCCACCTATGTTGAAGAACCTTAGGGTAGCTAACAGAAAATTCCCTAAATAGAGAGATTAAATAGCCCATTAAACTATTTGTTTGTGATTTCATCTAGATTATCAGTGAAGTAAACTGGAACCATCAGTGAAAGATGAATTAACATTTTTAATTAAATATTTATTAAACATCTTTATCAATATATGTTGCAGTGTGACTCTATTGTCTCTTGGGGGCAAGTTCACTTTTAATAGCTCAGCCCCTTGATCGATTGGATTGGCTTAACCCATTAATTGGCAAATTTTACTCATCAGTGGTAGAGTACCGCCAATTAATGGGTTAACTGCGCTTGATTGGATCTGCTAAACTTTAGCTGCTTTTTGGGTAATGGGTTACCTAGAAAAGAGCCAGACTCCCACTATGGAAGAACTTTACCCATCTGGAAGGAGAGATTCCACTTCTAAAATGTGCAAGGACATCTGGTAGGGGAGGGGGTCAACATCCATTTTCCTCCATGGGGAGGAAGTCGGTTTAACTGCACAGAGAAGCACCTTTCCGAGTTACTTAAATCAGCTATGTGGGCATCTACATGCCAAGAAAGTAGGATGTGTGTACACTATGAGTAAAGCAAACATCACTCTCACACCACACATCTTACATCTAATGTGAAAGTTGAAGCATGTTTGCTCTGCCCACACAGGCAAGGCTACTGTAATAGAAAGTATGAAGTTTTACAGATCACATACTGGCCTTATGGCTTATTAAATTAGATATGTTTCCCCCACTAAAACATTCTCAAAAGATGAATATTATTCTAAGCCTATTTATGTGGCAATTAATGTTTAGTGTCGTCACAATAATTCCATATATATATATATATCTATATATCCAGTTTATGATATCTGTGTATTGATCATCTTTCAGTTACATGGACAAAGATGACAATCTGCCAACCAATCTTTCTATGAAAGGTTCTGTGAGAATATACATGAGGGCCAATTTCATTAGATTGTGGGTTGGCCAGTTGCAGTTAACCAGTTACTATTCTTGAAAATGTCCAAATTTTGGGCAAATTTGAATGTAAAATTTGTAGGGAAACAAGCTTCCTTGCTAAAGTGAGAACCAACTTTAAAGCAGGTGTAGAAATGAAATGCAACCGATTCCCATGTCCATGAAGGCATGAAGACTATAAAATGCAGTAAAAGGTTTAAGTTCCATTCCAACCCTTGCATCCGTTCATTTATTTCTTCTTTCGAAAGAATTTTATAAGCAAGAGGCATCTATGTCCCAGAATTTATAGACATAAGTTACTGTCATCAAGTGTCATGGTCGTCTCCACGATCGACTTTGAAATCCATTCCTTCGTCTATATACCACGATTGATGATGCAAACCACTAGAAGGGTTACTTTACACACTCAAAAATGTGTTTGAGTTCAAAAATGTGTTTTTTCCCTCAAGAAATAGCCGACTTTTCAAGATGATTTATCCAAATGTAATTGTTTTTATAGTAAAATTAAATACACACGTTCCTGGGACCGAGTCCCCCGGAAGACGCTACTTTTTTTCCAAAATAGCGACTTTGAGCCTTTATATCTCCGAAACTAAAAGTCTAAGCCAAAAACTAATCTAGAACTTATTAACTAACTTTTTATGTTCTATCCGAATCAATAAAAACCCATTTTGCGTTCATAAGCACTTTAAGAATAATAGGGGTGACCCAAACCAATGTTTAACCCATTAACTGGAAGTACCCTACCACTGATGAGCAAACTCAACTGGTGTTAGACAGAGCAGGTGTACAGTATCTGGACCGTGCATTGCCAGCTAATGGGTTAACAAGAGACGCTGACTGGCAGATAGGATAGGTTTGTTAATCCATTAACTGGCAGTACCATAACACTGACGGGTAAAATCGTCTGGCATTAAGACAGAGTAATATGCTAATGTAGGATGGATCTGGGAGCATTGCCAGCTTATGGGTTAAAGTTGTCCCTATTATGAAACCAAAATGCATGGTAGAATTGCACCTATGATGTGCAGGATGGCCAAACCTGCCCTGGCGAATTTTGATAATTTGTTTTTTTATTAACTAACAAATAACCAAATTCAACAGACATTTTATTAAAATGTCAAAACTATATTTATATCTAAAACCACCATATCTTAAATGTTGCAGTGTTTTTCCAGTTTTGGACGTGCTAACACGGCCAACAAGGCCTTCTAGCTAAGACCCTGCTACAAAGCTAATTTATACAGGTATTGCCACGATAATCTGAGTCAAATGGGAATGGAATATGATTAAATAGAATATTTAAATAACCAAATTCAACAGACATTTTATTAAAATGTAAAAACTATATTTATATCTAAAACCACCATATCTTAAATGTTGCAGTGTTTTTCCAGTTTTGGACGTGCTAACACGGCCAACAAGGCCTTCTAGCTAAGACCCAAATTATAATAACCAAATTTAGTAAAATAGAATAGGAGATAATTGAAGTAAATAAAGTAATTGATTGAGTAAAAGACAAAAATCTGATTCTGCATTAAAATTAGCTTAAATTTCTAAATTTACAGGTTAAAGAACCAGGAATGGTGACAAGTTGGAAATCTCAAGCTGCATGGAAAAGAATACTCAGGAAGAGTTCAGGAAACTGAAGAACGGAAGGTAGGTGGAATTTGGAAGATTACTCAATCATTTGAGTAAATTTTACTCTTCTTTCCTGCTAAATTGATTTTTACTGCTGATTTTGAGCAACAAAACTCCTTTTTTCGCGTAAAGTTTTTTGAGTATTTTCTACTCTAATACAAGAGTACAATTTACTCAGATGTTAAATCAATATTTTTAGTAAAAGCATATTTGTACTCCTGTTTTGACTGAATGATGAATTTACTCAAATCTGAGTGGGGCATTGCTATAAGGGTATTCAATTTCGAGTAAAATTTGGACAATCTGTACTCATTTTGTGAGTAATTTTCGTGACTATCGACGTTTATAGACGCTGAACAAATTTTAACCTTAAAAAGTCGACTTTCTGTATTTCTAATATGCATACAATTAATGCCATAGTGGCAAATGTTGACAGTTCTAAGTTAAGTACATTTTGTATTTTAGTTTAAGAAATCTACTCTCTAGGGCAAAACGACGAACAGTTCATTTGCATTCTTACCAAATCCATGATGGGTGCCAAGAGGGTGGAAATCGTGCAAGTTTTCTTGTTTAATAAAATGAACATCATCACCATGAACCACTTCATAGGCATTTATATGTTCTGAATATTCCAGGACTAGCAAAGACTTGTATTGCAACACAATGTTCCCCCCTGACCAGTAAAACGTTCCTTATTTGACCAAACGGTGGTTGGACCATAATTCAATCCGGTAACATGGATGACATATATTAAAATACATGATGGTTTTACATTTCAATTCATATCCATTTATTGTTTCTGCTGCATGTTACAGTATACTATATAGGATACACAAATTACATAACAATTCAATTTGTTATTACTCTTACACTGTAACTTTAGTATCACCAGTGATACTGTCATCAATAACATTCAGACCATCGCTGACATCAGCGACCGTGATCTCTTCTCTTTAAAAGTAACCATTGTTGTCAATGTCAGAGCATGGAGAGTAAAATACTAAATTAGGGCGCATCTGGACGCATTGCCAGCTAATGGGTTGACAAGAGACATTGGTAGATAGTTTGTTAATGACCCAGTTGACTGTTTGTACTGTATTGAGTGCAGTGGTGTATAATATTTACTAAGGACAGATATATCATTGCACTATTAGCAATTAAATCACAAGACAAAATATAAGTAATATAATTGTATTGTAAGAAAATTACAAGAATATTCCAATAACTGCCGGGAAACAAGCCCCTTGGATGCTTCTTCTTAACACACGGTGAAGACTGGCCAGTAGATTAGCCCGTCCGTATGGCGGCGGAAGTAATTAGTATGCAAGAGGTACAGGAAGTAATGACGTCATAGGGTGTGCGCACTTTCTGACGTCATAACGTGCGCACGGGTGTGCGTACGGTGTTCGCAAAAGGGGGTGTGCGCATTAATGGGTGTGCGCACATAACGTATGTAATAAACAACGTTAACATTTTCCCTTAAAAGATACACGAGAGATCCTTTCATATTAATATAAATAATTTTAACTTACAATAAATAATTTTAACTTAAAATAAATACTTTTCCATTAAAAAAGTTTACTAAAAATCCATATTAATGTTAAAAAGTTCATCTATGTATTTATCGCATGGAAATAAATCCTTATAGATACAGTTGAACAGTTTGTTTATCTCACCGTCAAATATGTGCGCTGAGGCGCAATCTCTTGTTCTGAGGCGGTCCAATGGCGGCTTGAGGTAAAACATTGATTTGAGGCGGATTGTTCTCAGATTTGAGGCGGATTGTTCTCAAATGGTTCACTTCCAACTTGAGTGCTTTGATGTTTTCTTTCGAATTGTCTTTCAAATTTTCTGAGCACTTCAGGGTTTTCTTCTGACACAAATTCATAAAGAGCTTTGTATTTATTTAATTCATGTTTTTTCTTTTTTCGAAGTTCTCTGTGGCGTAGTTTTTCTCTCTCTTTTTGGTCCATTTTGTGTACGAGTGATGGATTGTACTCAAAGTCTTTCCCTTTTTGTATATGTGGAGAATTCGCGCTTTTTTATGGTCAAGGTTAGACACTGACCAAGGCCGCACGTGAAGCGCACGTGATTTCGTTTCACCTTACATCACGTATGCATGAACCGCTGTACATAAGGTTTATCTATGTCTGTGTTAATTTATGCATGCATCCAAGCGTCACTCATATTTTGCTCCAAAAACAGCACGATTTCGCGTTCGCCTAACCCCCTTTTACCTCCTTTTGATGTTGCCTATACATGCTGTGCTGTGGAAAACCATTCTTGCTTTGTTCTAAGATTTTCAAAAACATGTTGGATACAATTTTTGTGAGATGAGCATTGCGCATGCACAGTAACCGAGCACTCTCACAGTTATCTTACATGCTAAAAACACATGCTCGGTGGCCCGATTGCATAGATGTCATACTTCCAAGGGTGTATAGGGGGTGGTCCGAGTGTAACCGAGTGCTCATTGAGTGCAAGGAAGCATGTGCTCATAAAAGTACCGTGCTGCTCAAAAACAAGTCATTTCTGGACAGACAGTGGTAGCGGAATGAGCTGCAAATTTTGCGGAAAACAATTTAGCCGTGGTTACAATCTACGCAGACACGAAATGGAATACTGTCCGCTACACCATAGTGGCAAATGTTGACAGTTCTAAGTTAAGTACATTTTGTATTTTAGTTTAAGAAATCTACTCTCTAGCACAAAACGACGAACAGTTTATTTGCATTCTTACCAAATCCATGATGAGTGCCAAGAGGGTGGAAATCGTGCAAGTTTTCTTGTTTAATAAAATGAATATCATCACCATGAACCACTTGATAGGCATTTAAATGTTCTGAATATTCCAGGACTAGCAAAGACTTGCATTGCAACACAATGTTTCCCCCTGACCAGTAAAACGTTCCTTATTTGACCAAACGGTGGTTGGACCATAATTCAATCCGGTAACATGGATGACATATATTAAAATACATGATGGTTTTACATTTCAATTCTTATTACATTTATTGTTTCTACTGCATGTTACAGTATACTATATAGGATACACAAATTACATAACAATTCAATTTGTTATTATTCTTACACTGTAACTTTAGTATCACCAGTGATACTGTCATCAATAACATTCAGACCATCGCTGACATCAGCGACCGTGATCTCTTCTCTTTAAAAGTAACCATTGTTGTCAATGTCAGAGCATGGAGAGTAAAATACTAAATTAGGGCGCATCTGGACGCATTGCCAGCTAATGGGTTGACAAGAGACATTGGTAGTATTGCTCATCAAACTTCAGATCTTTCAACATTTCAACAAAGTCCAGCGATGATTGACTGAAAAGTCCCAGTGAACTGATAGATAAATTTACAAATTTTACTGTTTCATTTTATTAATTAGTTCTTGATATTTTTGTCTTTTACGGGTTACATTAGTAAGCAGATTAGATTCAAATCCGACAGTAAGTTATGCATCACACATAGGACATTGTGAATCTTAGCTTTTGCCGATTTCTTGTTATCAGTCTTAGCTTTCTTGGCTTTTGGCTGTTGCTCCTCAGCTTTCTGCGACTTCTTTTGTTTGGCAGAAAGTTTTTGTTTGCTTTTCTTGTTTTGCTCAGCTATGTTCTCAACAAGAGACTGTTTATATGGAGAACTAGTGACTATCCTGGACTACTCAGATCTCTTTGACTTCTTCTTTTCGGTGAGGGGAGGCAGTTTCATAATCATTGAAAAGCTGACGTGGTCGACTGCAGGTGGTTCATCTTGTGTGGGTGAAGAATTTCTGGGTTCTGAGGGTACAGGTGGCATTAGTGTGGTTTCTTCAGTCGCTGGAAATGACTCTCTGGTTTGTGCTTCTGAAGAGGATGCTTCATCATGGCTTGGGCTCTGCTTAGCTGTGTCAGCAAGGGAAGACAAGGTCTCATCCGATGGCGGATCAACAACACGGGGGTCCTCTAGGAAATCAGACGAGGGCAAAATTTCTTTGTTGAATGGGACAATGCCAGTGCATCGGAATCCAGACACAGCATTCTCAATGGTAGGAGCTTTTAAATAGGCAGCATTGAACAGCTCGCCAAGCTTGTCCACAGTGATTCTGCGGCCAGGATGGTTTCGCATCCAGGTTGAGCATGCCGCATTGAAAGCACTCTTGAGCGATTTGAAGAAACTTCGATCCAGTGGTTGGAGCTTGTGGGAGGTGTGTGGAGGGAGTGACAGGATGACAACGCCATTATCACGAGCATACTCAATGGAGAGAATCTTTGTGTGTGTTTTATGACCATCAAGGATCAATAACACTGGGGAATCTTTCGAACACTTTGTAAATGTTACAAAGTGCTTCAAGTAATCCAGAAACAGGTCCGCATCGATCCATCCATTTGGAGAGCAGCGTCCAATAGTCCCTGCAGGAGCATGATCAACCAACTCCTGCCTGTTGCGTTTTCTTTTAAAGATCATCATTGGTGGAATGTATGTACCTGATGCACTATATGCCACTAAAATGGTTGTTGTTTGACCCCGTTCACCGCTAGTAACAGGAGACACATCGTTTTCCCTTTGGTGCAATGACTTTCACTGGTTTGTGAACACATGTCAAACCACTCTCATCACAATTAAAGATTTCATGTGGTTTAAAGTTATGTTTGTCCAACACAGTTTCCAGGTTATCAAAGTATAAATTGACAGAGGTCTTGTTCAAACCAAAAACCCGATTCACGGACACCGATTCCGGTCTTCGAAGTGACAACTTTGGGTGGCGCTTCATAAATCCCGCAACAAAGTCGCGACCAGCTATTTTATTATCAGAATTGAAATTGTTTTTAATATTGTTCTTTTGACAATAGTCATAGACAATGGCCCTGATGTCATTTATGGAAAGACCATAAAAAGCTTGATCCATGTTGATTATGTGGTCTTCAAGCTCTTTCTCTTGGTCATGGGTGAGAATTGCACGATAACGCCCCAAAATATTTTTATGTTTCTCCTCTGCGGATAAACTTTTCAGCTTACCTTTCACTCGGCGATTTAGTGAATCCTTGGGAACCCCAAAGACAACAGCAGCTTTTCTTATGGACAGCTCTTTGTTTTCTACTGCCAAGATAGCATGCTTCATTTGCTCCTCTGACCAATTTGCCCGGTCAGTCTTCCGTTTGTAGTTTCGGTCTTTCGGACCATTCTAAAAATAATAAGTCTATTTAAGTACTTCGTCAACTGATGGTGTCACAGAACTGAGTGAGAAAACCCAACTGATGTGTACCCACAGATTATTTTTAGATTGACATACAAAATTACAAATCTATAGTAAATTTTTATTTAATATGAATTGTTTGAGCAATGATGCACATATGTAGGGTAGAAAGATGGTAATACAAACATTTACTGCATTAAAACACCACTTTGAGACACTAATATACCCCTATGCTACTTATATACCATATATATTGATTACAACATTACAACAGATAGCGACAATGCCCATAAGCAAACAGAAGTGTATAGTCTTGTAAGAAAATCGGCCTGTCTCATTTAGCCCCACGGCACTTGGGAGAATTCAAAGGCTCAAAATGATAAAAATTAAGAGCCACATGAGCAAAATACACTTTTAACATGAAAGGCCACATGTTTTTGTATACAAAACAAATGGAGTATATTTTAGACAGAATAAAAAACTATCTAAATATGCTGAGTAATAACATACCTCAATTTTGAGATGCCAACTTCAGTGTAATCCAAAATAATTGATTTTTTTTCGCTGTGAAATAGCTTTGAACCTCAAACCACGTTGAATAACTTCGAAAAATGCTTGTTTATGAGCCCGTAATGCTTGTGATAAAAAACCTGCGGTAATACGCCGAAAACTAGCATTATTGCATAATTGTCTCATTTAGCCCCACCGTCTCGTTTTGCCCCGACTTACGCTATATAAATACATTTGTTTTGAATTGTTGCTAAAAGATCAGGATGTAATAATAATAATAATAATAATTTTTAAAAAGGATAACCTATCAGTACGATAATACTGTTATCAGTAGGGTGCTGTACAAAGTACTGTAAAACTTTTAAAGTGAAAGAAAATAGATAAAAAATACTATTAAGAATAGATGCATGCATGCAATTAATAATGTTCATTTAAAAATTGTCTGAATAAGGCCCTAGAGGTCATATATGTTAGCTGACAATTAAACAGTTTTGCTGCCATGCGACCGAAGATTTAAAATCGCAGATTCATTTTGTTTTTATGTACGTCCAAACTGTTTATGGTATCTGGTTTGCGTACTGAGTGGTTGTTCGCCATTTGTGAAATCGTTATCAATATCTCTTTAGTTCTATATTGTTATTTAAAGGGATATGGTAATAAATATTTAGTTTATCTCATTTGAAAGAACTTTTAAAATTATATATAAATCTCCCTTACCGATTTTTCGTATCTTGCTTAGTTCTTGAGATATTTTAACTGAAAACAATGAGCTGTCTGCCATCTTGGATTAATTTTTGATCTCATTAACGGTGGTTTAGTGACGTCACAGGCAGGGTTAGCCATATAAAACTACTCATAGGTGACCAAATAACAATTAGTAGATGTTTTAAAAGTTGTCAGTCAATTTGTTATTTGAAATAGTGACCGAAGTATAATTTTGGACTCATAATGACCATTGGCTTTCTGGGTATAATACTTGCGTGACCCTACTTGTGACGTAACATGCATATCCACAAACATCCAAGATGGCGGACAGCTCGCTGATTTCTGATTATTTCTGTCAAAATATATCCAGAACTAAGAAAGATACGAAAAATCGGCAAGGGAGATTTTCATATAATTTTAAAAGTTCTTTCAATGGAGATTAAGTGAAGTTTAGATTCATTTGACCAATGGTATGTTCCTAACGAAGTCATCGATTTGTGTTGTGTCCACTTGAAGTAGTTGAAGATCTTTTCGCTCGACACTCTAGTAAATCGTGGTGTCATCTGCGTTTTGATGGCAGCTACCCATATTACCCAGTTGGTTCGGAAGGTCCGCAACATATAGGTTAAACAACCCAGGACCCAAGATAGAGCTTTGCACCGAAATTTACCTGACTTATCAAATTGGACATGGTGTTGTGTTCATTATCCATGGTGTTCATTATCCACCGAAGAAACTTCAAAGAGACTATAGAGTGTAGTTTCCTTGTTATAATATCAAAATGCACTGCATTCATTGCTTTGATAATATCATCTCTAATTCCAACAATTAAATCTGGTATTCATGCATTAATATTATAAATGCGCCAATTTGCACATTCACTTCTGTTCTGCTCTTCTCAAAAACAATTTTGGAAAATGCACTTTTCATCAGAATTGAACGGAAATTTAATCTGTTTGTCCTTGTGCCCATTAGCTCGACAAATGTTCGAACAGAACGTGTTTGATATTTTACGAGTTCTCGTTCTCACAGGTAAACACATGAACAAACCCAGGCGGAAAACACAACCTCCTAGCAGAGGTAAAAATTATTTTCTCATGAAAAAAACATACTGTTATACAACAAAACCTTCGTTACTACACTGTAATATCATCCGGAGCTTTATACAGCATACTACAGTCGACAACACTTGGTTTTAATCTCACCAAAATAGTGTAAACTTCCAAAGAAAACATCGAATAATTGTCAGCTGTATGTGAATAACCACAATTTACTGTCTATATTCAGTCACTCCTATTATCAGTCAAACCTACCTTTTTGATAAAAAAAACCCCAAGCAAAAACAGTTGTATAAAACTAGCTAATTACTAATAACTACCATTTTGTATTTTAATTGTAGTAAATATTTTTTTTCTCTGAGCAAGTGCATTTATTACTTTTTCTAAATAGAATGATTGTTTTAGCAAGGCATATTTGCACCTTACTCTCTGCTATCACTCGCTATCTTTGCAAGGAAGCTACCGCGACAGTTGACCAACATATTTAACAATTTATACGCATTAAAAAGATAATCCATAAACTGCAAAATAGAGACTTTCATTCCACAATTATGATCAGATTTAAATGTTGGAAGGCAAAAGATTTCGACTTTGAGAAAAAAAAGCAAAATTTACACATGTCTGTTTAGGTTAAGTTTTACCCACAGAAATTATTGCCATGTCTCAAATGTTGTACAGTCGCCTTTTACTGCTTCTACGTAGGCAGTGCAGTGTACAGTGATCGTGACGATGTGTCACTTCTTATGCGTTTCAAATCCTTTATGGGAGTAATTTTATGATCTGATGTGATTAAAAATATCTAACTCATTTCCCTGGAAATATATTTCTCATATTTCTGGAATATAAGTTGCAATATGCTTTACCAATGTAGATACTTTTCTGTCCAGGAGATGTAAATTAAAAAAACTAACTAGGATAATTTTTGTCTTTCAATTACGCTAAAAACAAAACACATATTTCAGTGTTTTTCGGCTCGCCCTGCTATTAAGTAGTCCAAAAATTCATTGGTGATTGTTTTGCTTAGCAATGAGCAAATTTGAGCGTTTGTCGTGTGAGTGCATTATGGAGAAACCTCTGTATTAAACACAAGAATACTCACCCTACCTCTCCACGGCTTTAAAACCAAAAATTCTGCTTGGTTCCGGTTTGGTCTTTGCCTGATTGATTATTTAGAAATAACAAATACTCCCTGCATGCATGCATGACTTTCTTGTATTAGTGAAAAAATAGTAATCTGTATATTGTCCTATATACTTCATTATTCTCCTACATAATTGTCTTTATATGCTCTTGAAATTTCTGGTTTTCTAACCAACATTTGTATTGTTGGCTTGCCATTACTGTTACTATTTATATAGTCCACTAATCAATAGCTCATTCATAAAGCAAGGCATTTACTGTTATTACTTGAAGGCCCTGCTTGACAGACTCTTCCTCTCTTGACGTAACAAATATACTGTTGATGAAGAATTTGTCCTGTTCATGGAAAGAAGAAAAATATTTTCAACATGTATACCAAAAGGGCATGTCAAATGTTGGAATATCAATGTACAAATTATGTTGATGAGAAACAGATGACTTACAGACATCATCCTTCACTGCTATCGCTGTACCTAAATTGGTCTTCTCTTGTAGAAAGAAGCAAAGCACTTCATATGTTAACTTTTGTACCCAGATCAAACATCAGACTTTCCAATATTCCTGGATTAATCATTTACAAGTATTATTGCTGTTGGAGAGAAACTTCTATTTGAAAAACAGAAAAGTGCTTGCTATGAATTGTGCCAGTATTTAATATTAAAAGCACAAGAAACATTCGGCATCCAATACCTGCTCCAGATGCAATGACATCCCAGCATTCAAAGTTTTATCCATATACTGCTTGTGTGTGAATGCTGATGTTAAACAACCAGTGTGTATCTTCAGGATCTCAAGCCATTTCTTGACAATCAACAATTCAAATCCTTCTCATCTTGAAACACAATTTGACATATTCTGAACTTACTTCACCACCACCCTCCTATTCCATATGCACAAGGAAATATCACATACAGAACGTTGGGATTCAGTACAATTTCTTGAAAAACATTTATACTACGTTATAAACACTTCAAAAGCAACCATGCACCTTTTTGCACTGGTAGCCCCACTACGTAAAAAACCTTCCTTGCAATCAATATTGAAAACCCACATCCCTTGGAATTTCCCTAACACTGGAAATCCTCTCCCCTCCAGGCATTACGTAGCCCTCCATCCACATCCCTCCTTCAATAAACATGAAACTCCCTCCCTGTTATAAATCCCATATCCACAGCAACCTAAACCCTCCCACATCAATGAACACTGAAATTCCCCTACCTACACATTCCAAAATGAAGAAATATTGGTTCTCACTAAAGTTGCCTTGGGCACGTTTAATCGTCACCTGATCCAACAATCCCATCTGATCACAGTTTTCTTCAAGTGGCAAAGACATCAACTGTCCAAGGTTCAAAACTGTCAAGTTAGCCTCTACCAAAACCTGCAAAATCATTCTACTATAGAAATCCTAGCAAACAACTTCTACATGCAGTACGAAAAATATCCTGTCTCGCTACCTGCAAGCATTAAGCTCTAACACTCTACCTAACGAGCTGTTTTGGTTAATACATTTAAACAACGACAATGATAATTTACTCTTTTTGATGTAAGAGTTTTGTAAGAGTTTACGAAGTCGCACTATCAATGGTGCAAGCTGATCCAGATTTTACTTCCCAAACTCTTGAATATGGCCTTCAAATATTGGTCTTTGACAAGAGCACAATATACCAGAAATTTGAAACAATGTTTTGACATCTTGATTTACGAAAAGGTTTACTATGAAGATGTAGGCAAAGTTGGAATTATCGATATATTACCAGTTTACATACAAATAGTCTATTGGGATTTCTAATGTCGCCGAAAACAACGAACAGAAATATGTTCTACAAATCAATTGGTCATGCAAGCATATCTACTATTAAAGTTTATTTTTGGCAATGCAAGAAAGACAACATTAATCCTTTCGTGGATTGTTCCAACAACGATATGTTTGCTATACAGTATGCCACTTATCCGAAGGGTGTTCAAAAATGGCTCCAACCTTTTGTCTTGAGAACAATGATAGTAACTCATTCTTCAGGAAACCTTAGTACTTTGAAGATGGCCCCATTTTGGTCTATGGTATTACTTGAAGTACAAGATCGTTAGTCATTATTTGAACGCTGACACTGGTGATAAACCATCTATTAAAACAGGTCTGACAAAACTGACACTGTCGAGTAAGGCTTTTGTCAAAATCAAGGTTAACCATTGTCAACGATTGGTGATTGAGGATGTCAAGCAGAAGGCGCGCACCCTAGATATTAAGCTTTACATACATTTTTTAACTTGTGGTATTTAAGCCACTCTTCAGGCTCTCCCAGAAAGTGCTTCCTCTGCTCTCATGTGTTTTGCCTCAAACTCACACCACAGAATGTTTTCCTTTCTAACAAGGAACGTTCTCTTGAACCTTGTGTTGCACTTGCACATGTTTAAGGTTGGTGTGATATGTCATCTCCACATGTGGTGGGATGATCTATTTCAAATTTGAGACCAGGATCTTTTCTTTTTATACTTTCTTTGTCCCCTTTTACTTCCTTTTTCATCTTCCTCTTTTGCCGTCCCCTCCTTTCATTCTTTATCGGTCCAGGGAGACATTAACTAAACTAGAAAATACAAATTCAGTTTGTTAATCAATTTACGAGTTTCCGCGTCCTGGAGTCAAAAGAATCCACATTTGTAAAACAAATTGTTATGAAGAACATATGACCGTGCATTTTGATTTATATCACATTGAATTATATCACATTATATAAACATGAGAAAATTACTGGTTGTTACTTTTTGATGATTCTTTTGCCCTCCTACATATTAAACCAGAATTTAGCTGTGGATTATATCTTTATTTCGAAAAGAATAGATCTTCAATCAAAAGCTTTGCTTTTTTTAAAGGCAATTAGGATTTTGGCATGTTTTTCATGTTGTACCATCTTTCTTGTTTTGATAAAATTCATACATGATTGCAGATAGTCTAAAATTGAGCAAACAGCTACTTTCCTAGTTTTATTATGCATACTGAAAAGGATTTTTACGCAAAATTGATATGTAAAATAGACAGTGGTAATTGCATATTAAGGCTCATAATAATCCAACCTGCAAATTACTCTTGTAGTATTCTTTTTGGGCAAAACCATTTCTTCTCAAATAGGCGCGAAAGACAGTTCATTGCTTCTACCATGCAGGAGGTTATGTTTTGACGTGGGTTTGTATATCTGCGTGTTTGTTTGTGTGTGTGTTTGTCTGTGAGCTCAAAACTAAAAAAATAGACAGCATTTTACAATAGAGCCAACGCACTTTCAACTTCTCATTGCATAGAAAACTTATATCGTAATGAATTACCTATATCAAGAACATTAATCTCATGTTGGTGCAAAATGTCAGTAACAAAAGTAGAACTAATAAGTTCTTTGCAAATTTGCATGGTGATTATACAATATTCCTTTTGTTAGTGGAAAACACCATGTATATTTAGGTTATAAATCAGTAATCTCGAACGTGCGGTGCCAGTGTGGGTAGAGTGTAACAAAGATTCGGCAGTTGACTGTTGTGTAAAACTACCTGAAAAATACAAAAAGAACTTCGACGTTTCGAGCGAAGGCCCTTCGTCTGGAAGTTAGTAGAAGGGCCTTTGCTCGAAACGTCGAAGTTGTTATTGTATTTTTCCGGTAGTTTTACACAACAGTCAACCGCCGAATATAAATCAGTAATAGTCTGTTTTAAAGGTGAAGTTGTGTTGGACACCAGCTTTCAGCAATGTTCAGCACTCAAATTTATGTGAAAGGTTACCTGTATATTTAAGGGGTTACAACAAGATACACATATTCAATATATTGGTTCTATAATTTACCTTCTCCGAGTTTTTCTTTGCGGACGACTTGATTCTTGTGGTATCGCAGTCTCAGGCTCCTCTACTAGTAAATATCCCAGGAACAATATCCAAATCACTCCGCATCTTCAAGAATGAAATGTCCCCATCATTGAACTTCAAAAGAGCCAAGTAAGTTGAATGTGCAACAGTTTCTCGTTCCACATAGGTAGTTTTGGGACATCTATCCCAGACGAGGCCATTCAAACACTCGGCGGCATTTCTCAATCGGCACCAGAATCTTGATGCTTTCGTCAAGTTTGCTGACAAAATCAGGGTCGGTTATGATTTCCTTGATTTCCACACGCTTCTCCTTTTGCTTTGCAGTACCTTTGTTTACAAAATCTCTCTGAGACACCAAAGCATTCAGGATGCTGTCAGCAGCTTTCAATGATTTGAAGCAACCAATTAGAGTGCCCCACCGCGTTTCAGCTGGCTTCACAAGACCACTCAATTTTGCTGCAGCAAGAGCCTTCTTTAATTTTGCCTTCATGACATGGTGATTGTGGAAAAATGTAACTACTTCCTTAGAATCATTTGAAAACAGCTGCAACTCTTCGAATGTGTAACCATCTGGAAATTCAGGTGCTCCACCACGAGTTGATTCCTTCTTCTTGGCACCAAATATATATTTTACCAAAAGATGGAGACCGTGTGAAACACAGCCATGAAAAAAAAGTGCTGGATATTTCTGCTCCAGAATGCTCCACATCTTTTTGTTTGCTGCAGTGTTATCCGTGATAACACCTGCAACATTACTTTGTTTTGACCTGTTCGCAGGCTAGAACAGCTTTAAAACAAGATGGCGTCTTTCGAAGAATATCAAAAACATTGATGAGATTTGGCCAAATTTCAAAGAAATATACGTGAAATATAAAATAATATATTCCGGTTTTCAAGCAGGATAAATTGTGTACACTTGAAATATTTGTTCTACCGAAAATATTCAAATTTTATTTGGCTTTCAGCTTTCTTTAATATCGTCTAAGGATTCTGACTATATGTAACTTGGGTTGCTGTAGCGAATATGTTCAATTAACAAGTAAAATTTGACTTTGTGTCGCCTTCCGACCGCAGGTTAGTGCATGCAAATTGTTATCACAAATCCAGATATAGAATTTTTAAAATCTAGCTCAATCTTAGATAAATTATATAAATTTAAGATCGGCCGTACAACGACGAGTCAAGGTATATTCATTGAAGCGAATGCGAACATTATTTGAAAACTTACAAAGGATTTAGTAATTATATTTTCTTACTTCACGATGATTATTAAACCGTGGGTGTGGCGTGAAATATAGTTTGAAAAAATGGTGCTTGTAACACCATTCCAATTCGTATGGCTATTTTATCGTCTAAAGATTCTGACTGCATATAATTTGTCTTGCTACTGCAGCGAATATTTTGTATTCCACAGTGGTTAAATTTCATTGTAATGAACATAAATACAATTAAATTTAGTGGGTGTTGTTAAATTTCATATGGCTGCATGATATTTTTGAAAACATAGTCAAATCCTCGCAAATTATGTTATCTAAGATCGCCAGGCAGTATATCATCTGAAAACGTTTCAGAAGTAAATACATCGAAAATTTTCGGCATTTTTCTCGGTTCACAGATCAAGTTCTTAAATTAGTTATCTGAGTAGTTTTTACTCGATTTACCACAAATATCCTTTTATAAACTAAGCTTTGTCTTACAAACTATTTGTTCAAAAGGTGGGGGACGGCCTCCTTTTTATTCATTGAAGCTACCAACTATGCCACAACCACTCCAATATAAATAACTTCAACAAGCACAACATCAGCGATATAACGGCGACTAAACACCTGCTACAATAAACATAGATCAACACTTGGCGCTGATACATGTACGTTTTGCGTACCTATTTTGTTTGGAGAGTAAACTGTCAACTTTACTCTTGACCTCTTCATAGTATTCTTGAAGAAGACCAGCAGGACTATCATCGGCCAGCTGCTTTCTTGTTGGTAATTTTGCTTGTGGGCGAGCCAATTCTTTAATCTTTAATCTTTCTAGAATTTCACATTAAATAGTAAATACTAAATACTAATTTACAATGTGAATTACATTTAAACTGTATAAAAAAATATACTAAGACTAATGTTAAGAGTTAATATTTACAAGTAATCTTAAATAAATTTACTTCGACTCCAGCGTTCGGTTAAAACATTCAATCCCATACACAATTGGGCTATTTTTAAATCGTTCAGTTCGATATCTAAAATTATGCACAAAACACCTGCTTTGGTGCACCATAACCTTTTAACATCTTCAGAAAATACAGTCTTTTTACCGCTTTTTTAACAATATAGCATGTGTTAGTTGACCACTTCAAATTGTCATCAATCCATAAACCAAGTAATTTGTAACATTTAACCCTTTCAAATACATGTCTATTGATTTCTAGCGGTGGAATAACAGTTACATTTTTTCGAAAGTCAATTATCATTTCTTTGCATTTCGTTTGATTTAACTCCATCATATCTTCTTCAGTAAACCTTAAAACGCTCTTAACTTTACTTTCAGCACCACCCAGTTGCTTCCCAGAAATATGGTGGCTGACATCTAGTACCTCGTATAATGTAGTGTCATCCATAAACATTAATGTATCATGTTCAAGTATAACATTAGTTTCCATGTTGGTTGATATCATGAGTTGGATTTCTTCTTTTATTACAGAGGGAAGTTTATCAATCTTTATTACAAAGGCAATTGGTCCGAGTTTACTTCCTTGTGGCACTCCGCCATTGATATATGCATAATCAGACGTATCATTCCCAAATTTAGTAAAATGGGATCTTTTATTGAGGTATGTTCCAAACCATTGGATTAAGGCCAATCTAACTCCCATCTCTTTCATATTTCTTAGCAGTATATTATGATTAATTAGATCGAACGCTTTTCTAAAGTCAAGAAAAATTATTCGTATTACTCTTTGTGGCTCGTCCATTGCTCTATACCAGTTGTGGAGTAGATTTAGAAGGGCATACAAAGTCGAAGATCCTGGGAGCCCTCCATATTGGGAATTGGAAATTTTCCCATTTATATCTTCATTTATCCACTTGTTGGTAAAGGATTCTGAACTTTTGATAAAACACTGGTTAATGCAATCGGTCTAAGGTTTTCAGCGATTGTACATGGTGTGATCTTAGGAATCCCAGTTACTTTGTATTTTTCCAAGTTTCAGGAAATTTCTTTGTCTGAAATGACTCATTAAAAATTTCAGCAAGGGGAACGGCAAACAATTTCGAAAACATTTTCAGAATCTTCAAAGGTGGATCATTTGGCCCAGGTGCCTTGTTAACATTAATTGCATTCAATTCTCTAGCAACTTCTTCAACACTGATTAACGGTAGATCATCCGGGCATTGCATTTCTAGCCACTCGTTTGATATATGTGGATAATTTATCGTTAAATTAGCAAAGAAGTTATTAATTGAATCTGCCGATTGTTTATCGTTCATTTGGAGATTTGTCTCGAGTCTACTAGAGTCACAGCGTTTTTCCTTGATCCAATTAATCTTTTAACTTGCTTCCACCATGCTTTTGGGCATGAACTATGGTTTGGTCTTACCTTTTATCATAAAACTGCAGCTTGGCTTTCTTTATCTCAGCTGAAACTTGTCTACGTAAATATTTGAAGAGCTCGGTTTTATTGTTTTTAAAAGCTTTATTTCTTTTATCCATCAGAGATTTAATTTTTTGCGTCATAAAGGGTTTATCGTTGGTATGCTTTTTATTATTCTTTCGGTAATAAACTCGTTGATAATCACTTTAGTAAAATGAAGAAAAGCATCAACTTTCTCATCGAGTCCTTTGTTAGAGAAAAGTTCACTCCAGTCATAGTTCTCTAGAAAAACCCCAAACTGTTCCGTACTTGTATGGTTGAGATCTCTCACTTTTACCTTTACTATGTTTCCAGCCTTTACTACAGAGGCATCAGTTCTCGCTTTCCACAACACAATGTTATGATCTGATGTTGATAGAGGTGCCAACCTCAGGATTTATATAGAAATGCGCGATATTTGTAAAAATCAAATCAAGTATATTGTTATTCCGTGTCGGAACCTTAACAACTTGTTTGAGACTACAGTGTCTATTTAATCGACTCTGTTGAAAGCCGTTACTCGTTGGGTTAAAATCGCCCGAAACAATGAAAGCTGAGTTAGGACTTTCAGTACAGAGTTTGTCATAGCAATTATAAAAGTAATCATAAAAACTGTCTATCTCGCTATGACTCGGTGGTAGGTATACGCAGCACACCACAATTTTTGAAATTGCTCTTGGTAACCATTTTGGACGTAATGTAACCCATTGACACTCAAACAAGGGGTCATTCAAGTCCTTGCGAATTTTAAATGGTATTTTGTTGTTCACATATAAAGCAACACCCCCTCCTGTACCATACGTTCTATCATTTCTAACCAATGTCATTCCAGAAACAGCCACAGCTTTATCGGGAACAGTTTCCTTTAACCACGTCTCAGTGATACAAGCTATGTCTATATCATTAGTAATAACCAATAATTCCAATTCATCTGTTTTATTAATAAGTGATCTTGCATTTAAAAGCATTACATTTGGGAGAAGTTTCCCATTTTTGATTTATCGTTGTTCTTTTCCAAAGGAATATTAATTAAATTGGATTTACGTGCGTTACTCGGTGGTGCATGTTCTTCTAGTAGTAATAGCTGTACCATTTCTTCCGCTCGTGTTTGTCTTTCAGCCAATCGGTTTGGTGATACATGGGGCGCGATCGAAAAACTTGTCTCTGTTAGCCCATTTGCTTGTTCCTCTGTTAGCCTGTTTGCTTTTTAAGGATTTGCTAGACTCTCTTCTCAAACGATTTGTTGATGAGGTACGTAGAGTGATGCGCGTTGGGATGGGATAATGTTGGTTATGGTCATGGGTAGGGTCACACGGATGTATGCTGTCATCACCAGTGCCAGGTTGATTTATAAATGAATTCCCTTGACCTTCGCTATTTGCATCTGGGAGAGACTTAGTAATATCATCACGTGCAATTTGGCTCGTTGTTACACGATTAACTAGTCTTAGATAGTTTCTCCAATCTTTACTCTTTATGTAGGGCTGGGAATAAGTAGATGGCAAATACCCTTCTGATTGTGGGTTGTTTTATGTTTCTGGGCAAGTTTCTTGAGACGAATCCCAAACTTTAGGTTTAACTTTGCGTTTTTCCAATTCCATTGATAAGACTTCGCTGGTATCACGAAGCAAGTTATTTTCGTCTCGCAAAACGGTAACATTTCTTTGAAGTAAATCATTCTCATTTCTTAAGCGTGATAATTTACTAGCCATATGGTTATCTACATCGGTATTGGCAGTAGAACACAATTCTTCAACTGGTTGGCAAACCGATATAATTGGTGGATCAACATGCTTCTGAATACCCTTAGTTTTAATTTCAAAAGGATTTTCAATTCGTTGACATACCGACGTAATTAATGATTCGTCACGCTTCGACTGCCATTGTTTTTAATCGTATCGATATTTGCATCTGTAAAAGACTGATTAAGACACAAATCTCCAAGAGGACTCTCAATACGGGTATATTTTGTATTATCGCTTACCGGATTATTTGTATTATTATCGCTTACTGGTTCATTCTCGTTAAGACGGCCGTAATTGATTTGTTCGCGATCGTTGGGCTGGTTTGGACTTGGAGAAACTCCGCATTGTTTTGATTTCAAAAGTTTGTCTGAATATATGTGCATAATTGTTGCTCTTAAAGATTCATTACTCGCTTCAGTTGCCTTAACTGTATTCTCAAGGAGACAATAGTGTTATTCAAATCGTTTATCTCCTGATTTCTTCCTCTGATTAAAATAGCCAAATCGTCTTCAAGTTGCTTAGATTTTTCCCTTTCGTTATAAAGATCTTTTTTAAGGTGAACTATTTCGTCTTCCTCTCGTACGTTACTAGCTGTAAATATTTTCGACTCTATATTTTTATTCAGAATGACCATATCGAGTTTAACCTCCTCAAGTTCGGCAGCCAACACGCTACACTGGCAACCGCAAACAGGTTTACATAATAATTCACACAAAGATGGGTTTGATCTATCGTTATTATGTTCCTTACCTTGAGTATCATTCTTGAGTAGATGTTTAAAAGTTTCTGCTGGTACTTTAGTGGCTGAGATTATAGTAGATGTGGTATTATTATCATCGGCACTCAAGCGTTCGCTTCCACAACACTCAAAAAGTTCATTTGAAAATTCGATTCCTGATTTACTTTGTTTCGTTTCACAATATCTTTCGCAGTCGTTCTGTAATGCGACACCGTCCTTTCCTTGAAAGATCAAAGAGTTTTGTTTCCCTGGGTACCACGTAATACTGAGTTCGGCGTTGGAGCTTATAAACTTCTTTGCTTTACCGCCAGGCGAAGACCATACTCCCTCAAGACGAAAAATTTCGAATGTTATTTGTTTCAATAAAGCTAAATCTCCGTTCCATTTGATTCTCTTTCCGTCACAATAAAGGTTTGAAAGATTTTCATTTGTTAAAAACGTTATAAGGTTAAAACATACGGCACCACTTGGACAATTTTCTTGGTTATGCCGTGAGACACATCTGCACTCCGCCATGACTGAAATTTCCTAATATCTCTTCAATTCGGTAGAAACTTGTGCCAGTGTTATAAAAGAACATTGCCATCTCATGGTTAAATTTCTTTTGTTGCGAGGCATTGAAAACTGGGATGGCGAATGATTTCACAGATGGCTGTGCTCTAGTTGTTGAAGATGATATTGAAGATGAATCTAATAAAAAATCAACTAATTAAGGACACTATTTATGTTACATAGCATTATACTCACTTTACGGGCCGACAGTAATTGGTTTATACTGTTTTTTTGTTGTTTTTTTCTAGTCGCTTTATTGCAAAATAAAATATTTACATTAGCAAAAGGTGGCGCGCACAGGACATAGCCCCAATTGATTACAGCTACCATTGTGGTGTTCTGCCATTCGTCATTGTGATTTTTGTAAAGAAGTGTAAATTTTGAAGCTGACTTTACACGTGACAACTTTTAGCTAACAGCTCACAATGCAAATAAGCTATATGAATTTAGATTGATTCGAAGCTCTTTTTTGCATTGCAGGTTATGTTTAAGGTTGTTCCATGCAACATCGCCTGGCTAATAAGTCCATGTAATAATTTTATAAGTTGTATTTTTGTGTTGGCGAAGTTTAATAAATAGATAATAAACCTCTACCTTTCTTCTTATTTGTCATGTCATTCCACCATTCTGGGCGATCAGCAACAGGCTTATCCATCATTAGCTTTTTAAATTGCTTGCATCTCTTCAGGTGTGTCTTCACTGACAGCAGTGAAGATGAGAGACAGAAGGGAAGATGAACTTTTATCCTTTCATACGTTGTGTTAGGTAAAATCCTTTGTAAAATAATTTCAAATAAAACCAAGAAAACCCCCCAAACATGTTGATCACACATGTGTTGACGAACTTTATAGCAACTAAATGTAAAGAAGGGGCTAAGCGACCGCGCTTTTCTGTGTTGCAGATGGATATGGGGGGTACTTGTGAACATTAGGTGTTATGTTAGTAAACAGGACTGCATTATAACCCTTTATGATCTGGATGTACCTCTAGTTTTACAATTAATAAAGTAATCAACTAAAATATTTAACTTGTAAAACAACGTGTTCTGAAACAAATGTAAAAAAATAAAACAATTTTTATGCAGCTATGTGTTCATGTCTGTGAATGTACATACAGCTTGAGCTCTGTACTCAATCCGGATGAATTAATATATTTTTCTAATTCCGCACGTCCCATCTCCCTCATTTGTAAAGTTTCCTGAGGGTTGCCTTGTGCTCTATGCGAACGGAACCAATACAAAAACAAGCTGAGTGCAATAAAAACAAAAGCCGGTAAAAATGTACTCAACATAATAACTGTTGGTCTTTTTCGTTCCGACCTGGTGTCTTGTAAGGGTACTTCGGGAAAACGTTTTACCTTCGAGACGCTGCAACGTAGACAGGTATTTGACGTCTCCTGCGAAAGTAAAGTTGCCACTGTTTCGACCGCGGTTGTTTTGATGGCTCGACTCGTCCAAATACAGCTTCCATTCGTTATGGACGTCTTTGGCATTGACATAAGATCATTTCGACCAAAATTGATCCCTAACCGAAACATTTTTTGTCGATTGTGATTCTTATCCCTTTTGATCTTATCACTTTGATTTTTTCCATAACAAACACCCATTTTCGAAAGCCTGTCTTACTAAGTAACAGTAGACCAAATGAACACAACTCGTTAAAGTTGAAACATTTTATTTAACATATGTAATAAATTATACAGATGATTGATGTTTTAATTTACAAGAACATTTTACATAGTCCATCAAATAGTCAAAGCATACAGGTCTCTTCAATTGCATATACATCGTGAAAAGTCCCATCGAAGAAACACAATACTACCGTTCAAGATAACTTCTACATTCGGAGGAAGGCTCTGGAACTTTAAAATCTTAAAGGCTTGCACAATTCCATTCCAAATATGCTCACGATCGACCATATCAGTTGCTTGATCTGCAAAATTTGACCACTGCTCTTCTTCGTCCAACAGCTCATCTTTCTGTCGATATGTTGACCACACATCCGTCTGACTTTTACATCGCTCAAGTGTTCCAAGTTCAAGTATTTTCTCACGGATGAGCTCAGAAAAGATTGAATCTATCAATTTACTCTGTGTTATTTCTTCGAAATACACTTCGTCAACGTAAATTTGTTTAAACAGGCGTGCCATTTTTTCTACATCTCCACCAACTGACCCCCAGAAGCAAAGCAATGAAAGTAACGAGTAGCAGCATGGTTGCAAGTATACCAAGCTCTAACCATCTCGTTAACAATTTAAATGTGTAAATATTACATCATCCGTTTTCTTCACAATGAACTAAACCGCCCCCATTCAATTCAAACCTATCACAATATTCGCTTCCAACCTGTTTCCGGTAAGCCAGGGGGCGCGCCCGGTCTCACAATAACCTGGAAACTAGTTGGTACGGATCAGAGCTCTGTGGAAAATGCTGACTAAGTGGAACATACCTGCAGGTACTCTACTCATGCATTATTCTAGAATGGCTAAATTATTTTGTTACAAACTTGAATATTGGTAATATTTTAAGGCAATAGTAGTAGTGTAGGTGGTTTTCGACCCTTATTTTTGGGGGTGTGCGGGGGTGTGCAAGAGTGTGCGGGGGTGTGCGAGAGTGTGCAACATCATTAACATAAACATAATTAATTATGTATTGACGTCACAATAGCGTCACATTACCAAGTCGCGTTACCATACGTCACCTTAGGTTACGTTACCATCTGGGGTGGCACGTGGTCATTAGCTGGGGAAGGGATTTTGAGGTTTGCCAGCAAATCCCTCTCAAAATTATATGATGTTTGATATCTGAAATGATTCGTTTATATTCCTTTGTAAATGTGATGGTTCTTAAAAGAACCGTTTTTAAATTCTTTGCACTTACTCTAGAAGTGACGTGTCGAAATTCTTTATCGCGTCTTCGATGAACGCATCCATCGTTGTGGGATCCTTCTCATATTCGTACTCCAAAATCGGGTTGTGTTGTTCTTGCAGGCGTTTAATTTCAAACTTCAACCAAACGCCTGGATAATTCGTCTGGATGAAATCTTTCAGTGCCAGCAGCATTTTTCTTTCCTGGTTTCTTTTCTCTCGATGTCTCTTCGAAATTTCTCGACGCTCCATCTTGTAATAATGAAATATATTCGGTTTTGTCTGTTAAATACTAGCGACGTTGTCCACTATGGAATGGTGCCGTATGTCAGTTCCGATGGTTATTAGAATGCTATAAACAATTAAATGAGAATAAAGTGCCGCAAGTAATTATTGATACAAAACAAAATGTTGTTAATGAGTAATTAATTTATGATTCAATTTGATTCTGACTATTAAATATTACAAGATAATATGCGGTTTAAGTAACGTTACCATATGATAAACTGGTTCCGTTACCGCTAATGAGCATTTTCGGACTGGGTTGCGTTACCATGTGATAATCTGGTTCACAAAGGATCAAAGATTATAAATATCATGTTTTTAACTCGCTATAAATACAGCTAGCGTCCTGTCACATACATAGTCTGTAAATGGAGAACATAGATATAATTTATGACGAGTTAAGACGAAATGAGAAAGTGTCTTACAAATACATGTTTGCGAAGCGAATATATAAACATAACTCTAAGTCAAAGCTTTCAATTTATTACCAATAATACATTTAACATTACACTATATAAAATCCGCGAGACATATATACGAGAAATTTAAAAGAGAAAGCTAACATAATTCTATGCGTTGCCATGTCTTGTTAGGTGAAAGCAATTAAATCTAGTTTTGCATAGTACATTTTGTACTTTGAGTAATTAATTTATGATTCAATTTGATTCTGACTATTAAATATTACAAGATAATATGCGGTTTAAGTAACGTTACCATATGATAAACTGGTTCCGTTACCGCTAATGAGCATTTTCGGACTGGGTTGCGTTACCATGTGATAATCTGGTTCACAAAGGATCAAAGATTATAAATATCATGTTTTGAACTCGCTATAAATACAGCTAGCGTCCTGTCACATACATAGTCTGTAAATGGAGAACATAGATATAATTTATGACGAGTTAAGACGAAATGAGAAAAGTGTCTTACAAATACATGTTTGCGAAGCGAATATATAAACATAACTCTAAGTCAAAGCTTTCATTTTATTACCAATAATACATTTAACATTACACTATATAAAATCCGCGAGACATATATACGAGAAATTTAAAAGAGAAAGCTAACATAATTCTATGCGTTGCCATGTCTTGTTAGGTGAAAGCAATTAAATCTAGTTTTGCATAGTACATTTTGTACTTTAAATCATTAAACCGGTGATTAACACAGCCAAACAGTCATCTCCCCAGACATGTCTGAGCGAACACAAACCAGATAACCTTAAGCAAACGGGTTTTACTTTTGTAAGATACTGTATGATGTCCTAAGATAGTGTATGATATCTTAAGATACTGTATGATATCCTAAAATGATATCCCAAGATACGGCATGATATCCTAAAATGATATCCTAAGATACTGTATGATATCTTAAGATACTGTATGATATCCTAAAATGATATCCTAAGATACGGCATGATCCCTTTCTCTAACCTTAACCCCAACCCTAACCCCAACCCTAACTCTGATACTTAAACCATTTTCATTGACCTCACAAAGTATAATTATACTGAAATCGAGAAATTCGTATATATCTTTTGATAATTTGGTGGCTCTGAAAAGAGCCGGTTTGGTTGCGCTATGCTTTACAGACTTAGCCATAGACAACCACAATCACCACATTGAAAATAAACAGACAAGACAGTATCTCCGAGCCCATGTTGGACACTTTCAATACACGAAATGTGTACTCTTGAGTGCAACAAGAGGTGGTTTTGCTGTCTTGACTGTTTATTTTTTTCACGCAGAGCATGCAGTGGTGATCGAGCTGTAATGGCTGCCTGCAAAGAGCACAGCGCGTAAGGAGCTCTCCAGTTCTCGAGAAGGCCTCTATTCTCCATCTAGACAGACACCCGCTGTGGCAAAGATGTCCACAGCAAGGCGTCGTTACTACCATCATCGTTCCACAACGGATCTCTTCGAGGCAGAAATGACATTCCTCGTCATTTTCTGCCTTGCCAATGATACCAAAAGTATCGACCAATCTTCGCTCTTCTAATTCTTGCTCTGGCGATGGTAACTGACCAAGCTCTTCCATGGTCGAAATCTCGCTTGGACTTTTTTAGGGAAACCACTTCTCGCTTTTATGTGTTCAACCTCAATTGTTGTGTCCTTTTCGGAACGATAATTAGAGCATTTAACGCTCTATTATGTTTCTTTGTGAACTTGTCGGAACGATAATTATCATCATTTGCTGATTATCCTCAAACGCCGCCCTGATAGATCCATTATTTTCACCGACACAATGACGTCGCGCGCGTTGTAGGTTTAGAGAGTGTGTGTTTTCAAATACTTCCTCTACAATTCCTAAAATGTGAATTCCAAAAAACTCTGTAGAAATCTTTACCTTGACAATGAGTCAACGTTTCTGTGTGGTCTATGGTTTGATTTTTCCCATTCTGTTAAACACGCTATAACCTTACTATACACTATGTGTCTTCATCTTTGCTATAATTTACCCACCCGCAAAATCGAATAGTCAATGATGATGTAGAATAAGATTTGTCATTAGTAGGAATCAAAACTACGCATTTGCCAAGAGAGGGGTTCGAACCCTCGCGTGTTGAATACACATTGGAACTTAAGGTGGTCTTAGACACTAGAAATCAAAATTTTTAATATCATTATTTTGAAAGAGATTTTGGTTGGATATGATAGAATATCCATTACTGATACCAAAACACACACTTCTACATGTGCTGTTACCATGGTAACCAAGAAATGACCCCCAAGGGAGCGATAAATAGCACTTGCTTGGGACATGATTGAAAGAAAAATAAAGTCATTTAGAAGAAAAAAATAGGTTAAAAGTGAGGTCAACATATGTATCCAAACTGTGAACCTCAAAAAATATTTAAAAAATAGCAACATTGGTAGTAAAAATCCAAATTTAAAATCAGAATTTTCAAAATATTTATTTTTGATATATACAATTTTAGAGACAATTTTTGTCTGGTCGTTCTCTTCATCGTAAAGTTCAACAAGACGATACACGTAAATATTAAGTTCAAATAATTTTTCCAAGTCCGGTAATTCCTCGAGTGTCACACCATCAAAATCATCCTCAGCATACCGTTCAAAATAATGTTGAGTATCGCGTTCGAGATTGCTCGAGTGACATCCACGGTGCATAGCCAAACAACGGAAGAAACACAATTTGTCCTCGTAAGGTAGACCAGTTTGTTCGTTACAATCTAACGACACGATGGCAGGATTATCCAACACACGGCGAGGTAAGCGAGTACTACGTCCAATCGGATGTTCGCGAAGCTTCGTTATATAAAACGTAGCGTTGGTAATATCCACAACGACCCACTTCGAGTTGGGTCGTTGTTGTCGAGCCCATAGGAAGATATCCAAGTTTGTAAAGCTTACGTATTTGGAAAGGCGCCTCGAATACACGGTTGTTGTTGATAGAGGAGTGGTGGTATTGGAATTGTTCCGTCTCGTTGTTGAACAATACGAATCCAAACGATACGTTGAGCTTGAACACCGTAGTTTGGTCATGGAATATATGATCTACGTATTGTACAAGTTGACTCACATCCATGGAATTCAGACGATAATTGTACCAATCCTGGACTCGGTTACCACGACTTTGACGGGTTCGAATAGCACGCCAATGTTGCCGGTGTAATTGAGAGGGGAGATTAGCTGGTGGTATAATTGGGTCTTGGGTAAATGGGTTGGGTTGGGTTGGGCAGTAGATGTCGAAACTCCTTGAAAAGGAAATTAATCTCAATAAGATAACAAAACACCCGATTCGGAAAATTTTAAACGCCAGGAGGAAACAAACCTATAATGTGTAATGTATATAAGCCTAACACCTTTAACGATTATAGCAGTATACTATATAAGTATATTAAATCTTTATAAAAGAAACTATATGTGACTTGGTAAAAACACACTACGAACAGCGAAACATAAAAAGTTAATTACTTCTTAACGACTCTTTTCGCGGATTAGTGATATTCAAATTACACTTAGCAACGTTAGGATAGCAACCATATTAAAATATTAAAGTCAAACTTTCCTACCTTCGTTAACAACTGTAGATGTTGAGGCTCCTTCATTCACAGGTGTAGAATCCGTCGTCTTTGCTCGCTTCCTTTTGCTTGCTGTGGGACCACGCTTACGTTTCCCACCGCCGATCTGGTGGACATCGCGTTGATGTGCTTGCAGTGGGAAGATGTTGCGAAACGTCTCGCCACAAACATTACATGTATATTCACGCTCAGCACCTCGTCTCTCGTGCATTTTCATGTGACTGCTCAGTTTATCCTTGAAAAACAAACAAAAAAAAACACACTATAGTTCAAGATTATATAAGAATATAGCCCTTTTAATTACATACCTTTCGACCAAATTTCTTGTGACATCTTGGACACTCGCACGTTTTCTCCTGGTGGATTTTCTCGTGACGTTTCACTTTATCTTTCGTAGCAAAGGATTTACCACATTCTTTACATGAAAGCATCTTCTCTCCAGAATGAAGGGATTTAACGTGACGTTTCAAACTGGTTAGACGCGTAAATACTCGACCACATTCATCACAACATAACCCTACTTTCTCCGTGGTTGCCTCATCGTCTTTCCAATCATCCCACTCAGCGAGAACTTGTTCCTGGGTTTCAGGTGACCAAGAATCGAACATATCTTCAACCGCCAACGAACAAAGCTGACGATTAATCTCTTCGTCCTCCAGATCAGCCATGAACTGATCTCTCCTATGGAATAGAATTTGTATTAACAAGAATCTAATTATACCAAAGCGAATGTCAAAATCAACTTACCAAATATTTTCTTGCTGTTCTTGAGCCATTGTAAACTTTCAGATACAGATTTCAGAATTTTCAGATGTAGAAAAATTCACCAAAGCAATCTTAGGCAGAGAGAAGTTGTAATCGTTGTCGAAACGGACTGTGTTTGGAACACAACGCTTGGGAACTTTATAGAGATGCTATAGCTATTGTGATAAGTAACGCGACTTGGTAACGTGACGCTATTGTGACGTCATAGATTTTGTATACTAATTACTTCCGCCGCCAGATGGTAACGTAACCTAAGGTGACGTATGGTAACGCGACTTGGTAACGTGACGCTATTGTGACGTCAATACATAATTAATTATGTTTATTTAATGATGTTGCACACTCCCACACACTCTCACACACTCCCGCACACCCCCGCACACTCTCGCACACTCTTGCACACCCCCGCACACCCCCAAAAATAAGGGTCGAAAACCACCTACACTACTACTGGCAATCATTGGAAATTCCATAATAATATTTTCTTTTGCTATCAATGTTTGAGTGACTCGTTTCTTGAGCGACTGTTTTTTATTATGATTTAAGGAGATACAGTACTGAACTACAACTCGCGTTTATGAGTAACTTTACTCAAAGTAACTTTACTCACGTTTATGAGTAACTTTACTCAAAGTAACTTTACTCACGTTTATGAGTAACTTTGAGTTATAGATACTCAGTTTCTTGAGTAAGTTTACTCAAAGTTTGAGTAAATTCAAAATTTGCGCAAAAATAGGAGTAACTATGAGTAACCACAACTCATTTTTTGAGTAGCGAGTATACTTGAGTAAAATTACTCAAAATTTGAGTAACCCATTAGTTTGCATTTGAGTAGTGTTCTACTCATTTTTTGAGTAAAATCAACTCAAAAACTTGAGTTGTTCTCTTACTCATGTTATATGAGTAGGTTTTCCTCAATATTAGGAGTAACTATGGGTGCATTCATTTACTCAATATTTTGAGTACCATTTACTCGGGATTTTTTCCGTTTGATTCTTCGGAGACCGACGGTGGGCACGGCGTTTGCGTAGTGGTACTATCAATCGCCAAAGGTGTTTCAATTAATGGGAGATGGTCCATCCATTCATGAAGCTGGGGTCGACTTTTAGATACGTGTGGCAATTTGTTTTTATTAACGTTATCGGTGCTTCGGTATAGATCATGTTTTGATAGTGAATTACCGGTTTGACCTTCAAGGATTCAAGGTCCTGCGTCCATTGTATTCGTTTTCCATCATACACTGAATAAGTGCAATCCTTTAACCGACTTTATTACGAATGTGATCTTTGTGGGAAAGGGTTTTCACAGTCGAGTAGTCTGTAATGTGATACCTGTAACAAACGATTTTCGCAGAGCCGTTGTCTAACAGATCATAAACTCGTGCATATGAGTGAAAGACCTTATGAGTGTGATGTTTGTAACGAACGATTTTTGCGAGTGAATGATCGAACAAGGCATAAACGCATACATACGGGTGAATGACTGTACGAGTGTGATGTTTGTAACAAACGATTTTCGCGATCGGATCATCTAACCAGGCATAAACGTACACATGAGTGAAAGACGTTAAACGCCAGTTTATGAAAACATTGAGAACGTGTTGTTATGTTAACTTTTAAGTTTTCCAAAACGTTTACTGTTTTTCAGAATATTAATTAGTCTGTTTAATGAGTGTATGATTTTATATATTTTTTTAAATAAACATGTTGAGTTTTCTGTATTCAAATGCGAAAAAGGGGGTTTAATGATCCAAGCACATTATATACTAAAATTCACCGGTAATTAAATTAAACACACGCCAAATTTGTGGGAGAACGGGTTCGGGGTGAAGACTGAAGTGAACCAATATTTATACTCTGGTCAACCCAAAGACTCATTCTAGCCTTATGTTTTCATCCCGCGGGTGTATACATGAGACCCGCTAGGAGAGACTAAATGCCCTAGGGGTAAAACCCCCGATAGAGCCCTGTCATCAAGGTTGCGACCCTCTCCGACATTACCTGAACCAATGGGTGATAATCCCCTTGGACAGTCCTTACGATTCGACTGATTATATTTCCATGAAATAATCTGAGTCTATGGGCAATGAAGTTGACCATTTGGAACACTTCAACCCCGAACCAAAGCTTTATTCAACATCAACAAGTTTAGATATATACAACATGATCATTCACAGCAATAAAATTGTTCGTGTTTTCCTCTTGGATTAATTATCCAGCATAATTAAAGCAAGACCACATCCAGCATAACGATACAGCAAGAGCATTTCCAGCGATACGATAGAATTGATAGTTTGTTCCTCTTGGATTACCCTGCATGAAAATAACTATATAATGAGATAGATAAATATATCGTCCATTAGATTAGTTCCTCCAACATGTAAAATAGAAGGGTGGGTGGGTGGAAATTTTTATTCTTGCAGAATTTCGTGTTTATTCAGTTGAAACATTCGGCAAAGTGACACGCTTGACGTTATATAGCGCGCTTTACCTGTGGTCATTGAAATATGATTGGCAATAGAGTCATTCGATTGGCTGAGCAAATTGCATTCGTATTGCACGTGTCCGGACAACTTTGAACTTTGATCAGAGATATTTTGTTGTGAATTTAGTGGGTGTTGACAGGCTTTTCCCACTTGTTGTATAGCAAAACAAACCTCAAGTTAATGTGTTGTCTCATTAACTTAAATTTATACATTGTGATCTATAAATTGGCTTTAATGATCCAAGCACATTATATACTAAAATTCACCGGTAATTAAATTAAACACACGCCAAATTTGTGGGAGAACGGGTTCGGGGTGAAGACTGAAGTGAACCAATATTTATACTCTGGTCAACCCAAAGACTCATTCTAGCCTTATGTTTTCATCCCGCGGGTGTATACATGAGACCCGCTAGGAGAGACTAAATGCCCTAGGGGTAAAAACCCCGATAGAGCCCTGTCATCAAGGTTGCGACCCTCCGACATTACCTGAACCAATGGGTGATAATCCCCTTGGACAGTCCTTACGATTCGACTGATTATATTTCCATGAAATAATCTGAGTCTATGGGCAATGAAGTTGACCATTTGGAACACTTCAACCCCAAATACACTGCAAGTGTATTCCCCATAGACGAGGAAACCCATCTCCCACAAAGCTGTAGTCATAGAGAAGACAGCTTTTGCCTGATGATAGTTGACTTCCATTTGAGCATTACCATCACTCATACTACAGCTGAGATGTCAGGGAGGCCAGGAAAAACCTGCAGTACAGGAAACCTGGATGTGGGGCCCAAGACATACAGCAGCTCCCCCACGAAGCTTTTTATCTCACAAATTCATAATTGGAGTGTTGGTAACACGACCAACAGAGCTGACTAACAAGGCATGTTGTTTTGTTATTTTCTATTTTATTTAATTATTTATTTTTTAATTCATCTGACGTAACAGTCTGGTATATGTAACTCAGAGCTATACGATAAAAGGTCTCTACATTTGAACAGCAACAGGTTCAGTATACAGAGAATGTGATTGAATAATTGAATTACATACATTAACAAGCAAACAGATTTGTGTATCATATATAAGGTTCATTTGACCCCCGATTATCCGAGATTTGTTTTCTAAAGGTTAACATTAAATTGGCACCAACTGTATTTCCCTAAACTGTGATAACAGTGGTGTATGTAGTATATCGACTCAAGCTTGAACACAACAGTGAAAGCAGTCACATGCATGTTTGAGATTTGCACGAGCTAATATGAAATATTATCTGAACATAGTCTACAATGTTGGTAGTACTATGTAGTATATAAAGAAATTGCAATCTGAAAATAAAATATAATTAACTGCCACATTATTTCCATGATATCTTTTAGTAACTTTGACAACAAGCTTAGCCTTTGACTTAACTGCATATACCAATAGGATCAAGTAGGTTAATATACAGTGGTGGACATTTGGTGAAATATTGGGGTACTGACTTAGGTTGCCAACATACAGCCACCCTTTTGTTGCTGCAAATCTGAGTTCTTAAAACCTTTTGGCCTAAATTACATGAAAATTTTAATTAAATTATAGCCTATCAAGGCTTTCCTGGTTGAAAATCATTGATGTAACTTTCTTACATACAGTTAATAATCAGCTATAATTCAAAGACTTTGACCTTGCTGTCAGTAGAAGTGGTGCCTACCAGGAACTACAGGGTGAGTCAGAAAAAAGCGATGCCTCTGAAATTTAATACAATAGTGAACCTTTTGAAATTGAACTTCATATTTGCATTTTCTTTCAAAGAATCTATTGTACCCTATTGTATTTAATCTCAAAGGCATCACTTTTTTCCGACTCACCCTGTAGATATATTGACAATGAGACAATGCCAGTGCGACATATACTGCTCAAATTGGACATACCGTCCTGTTAACCCAAATTATATAATTATAATGGCAATAATCCTGAACAACTAATAGACTTTCACGTGAACATACGCCAACGCACGCTCGAGTGCACGTGTCCTAATTCCGAACCAAAATTTGACAACTGAACACTGAACTATATTTTATCGTAGTATTTAATATTCATTAACAAAATACGTGTTGCCGATTTAACGATAATGGTATTCTTTTCTATAGCCGTAAAATTTTACGGTAAATACAAATATTTTCAGACCTCGAGAGTCGAGACAAGGATTAAACTTTGGACATCAATATAACAATAGGATATATTACAGAGATATATCATGTTATAATTTATACATATATGGTACAAGAATACTATGATATCGAATGGCAATTGAGAGATATACTAAAATTGGTTGAAAAGAAATATACCATTCGTTTGAGTCAGTTGCTGGCAATACTTACGACGCCTCGCATGGGCCACATGCGAGGCAACCAATTGTGTTATATTCAGCACGTCGTGTTCGTCGGATCTGTTGACTGGTTGGCGTCTGTCCGTACTAACTTTATAGCGGAATTGAGCTGGCATATTTCTTGGACCATGGGAGGAATAATACCACAACTGTCATGCTTGCTCTGCATCAGTGAGTTCTGATTGTAGATATAAAACCACGTCGTTATTCGCCATGCTGCCCGTCGTTCGCATTAATCTTGTTGGGTCTTGTTCTTGTGCCGAAGGAGGTCTCGCGTCGACATATTTAGCATTCGAATCGCCTAAGTTCTCGCACCGTCCATAACACCGTCCAAAGCACTTCGCATATTATGTAAATTTTTATTCTTGCAGAATTTCGTGTTTATTCAGTTGAAACATTCGGCAAAGTGACACGCTTGACGTTATATAGCGCGCTTTACCTGTGGTCATTGAAATATGATTGGCAATAGAGTCATACGTACACATGAGTGAAAGACGTTAAACGCCAGTTTATGAAAACATTGAGAACGTGATGTTATGTTAACTTTTAAGTTTTCCAAAACGTTTACTGTTTTTCAGAATATTAATTAGTCTGTTTAATGAGTGTATGATTTTATATATTTTTTTAAATAAACATGTTGAGTTTTCTGTATTCAAATGCGAAAAAGGGGGTTTGACGAATACGAAAACGTACTGTTTTTAGAGCTAAATATTGTTGCCAGGATACCGCTTTGCTTGGATCCATGCATAAATTAACACACGGATTAAAGTTTGTAACAATATATTTTTTAAAGTATAACAATTATTTACACAACTATACAGTAATTAAACATATTGTCCGGGTTTTACAGTGTTTTCTAGTTTAGGTCGTTTGACTTTGTAAACAGTTCCGTCTTCCGTAAGCACAAGTTTACGTTTCTGTCGTTTATGCTCCACAGGCTTAACGTCCAATACTTTAAACACTTTACGTTTCTTGTTTTCAGGCAACAACGGTACTTTTTCGTAGTCCAGTACACCATTCCTTATGTTCTTTCTTTGCTTCCCCAGAGTTAGAATGTTTTCGTTTACTGGGCTGTCCATGCTTTAATTTGGCGGCTCGTAAGTAAACATTAAATTTTCTTTCCATCTCTTCTTGTCGCTTTAATAATTTTTCGACACTTTCCTCCATATGGAATTCCTTTGGTTCTTCATTCTGTCGAGGTACACATATTCCTATCTTACTCCACTTTAACCATTTCTTGCGTTCTTCCGTATCCATGTCATGTACTTGATCGAGATGATTTGCTGGTCTAGTATAAAACAGTATCACTCCCAAGCGAAGAGGTGTCAGACAAATTATCCAAGATGAGGTCAGTGGACTTATTTACAGGTGGAAAAGTATGGGTCTGGCATCGTCTCCTCCGGTTACGACAAATGAAAAGTACAACGGATAACACAATACCGGCGCTGAGAGCGACAGAGAGCAACACAAACAGCAAAATTTTCCTTTTTCCCAGATGTTCGCGATGAACACGCGGTCGAGGCGTAATCAATAATATCGGGGTAGTATAAGAAATGCGAATGTTGTGCTGTTGGGCATAAATAATTAAGGGTAGTGGTTTGACGGCGGCAAAAACGAGATTTTCTTTTTCTCCGAATGAACACGGTCGTAGGCGTAGCAATCAATAATCGGGGTAGTATAAGAAATGGCGAATGTTGTTGTTGAGGCATAAATAATTAAGGGTAAGGGTTTGACGGCCGGCAAAAACGAGATTTTACAACTGCTGAGGATTTCCACACTAGCTGGCTTGATTGCTTTGCAGTTCACGAATATCCACTAGACGTAAGTTTGGGAAATACCACATCAGCACGGTGAAGTTGAAATACCTGATGTTATTTCTTCGCAGATCTAATGTTAAGACCCACTCTGCTGTCCCAGGATGAGGAACAACGCTCAGGTTTTGGCCAACACAATCAAGCAAGCGTATAAACTCACGCTCTACACAACTGTTTGCGAGTGGCAAAACCAGCAAAAAGAAAAACAAAACGGACATCTTTAAACGCTTTCAACAGCTGCATATGTCAACACGTTAACTAGCATATCCGGTCATAAACTGTTTGTATAAACTTGCATCTCAACTGTTTACCTAGGAACATTTTCTTGTTCAAGGCATCTTGGACACAAGGTGGAAGCCTTCCAGTTTCAGGCAATGGAAAATGGTTCTCTCATTTCCTTGTTGCCCCTTTGCTGGTGCTAAAGAAAAACACACAAATGTTACTCAAACAAAGCCATATCTAGTAACAATTTAACAAAAACATTGTGAAGCATTTGCCCATGACAAAAATGGTATTTTGCAAAATAGAAACTAATATTTATTTTGTTGTTGTTGTTGTTGTTGTTGTTGTTGTTGTTGAACAGAATTAAACAAAGAAAAATAATGTGAGTTATCGAACGAAGAATTCTCAATCTATTGTTAGAGAGCTTAACCTATTAACTGCATGGCAGTACTTTACCACTGACAGAGTAAAATACTAAAGTAGGGCGCATCTGGGCGCATTGCCAGCTAATGGTTAAGCAAGTTTGTTGCATTACATAATAAAATTATTCCGTAGATTTTTTATCAAAACGTTGTTGCCGATGAACATGAAACGCTACACAGAGGATACTCAAAAACATGAGGCAGCCGTCTTTTTGCCGTAAGGACAAATGCCCATGGGTCAGTAGGTTTACACGTATGTAGTATTCAGTCAGCATTTGAGATGATGACGTCATTGGGGTGTGCGCACTAAGGAGGCTTGTGCACTAAGGAGGCTTGTGCACTAAGGGGTGTGAAATAACAGAAATTTTTACGCTTTGAACAAATTATATTTTTAAAACTGAAAGAATATAATATGTTTATTAGGTATAATAACTTTAAGTATGTATATAGTTCCCTTATTAGGAATGTTCGTATATAGTTCCCTTATCAAGATTGTTCAACGATCCAATAGGAAAGGTAATATTCAGAAAGGTTTGAGCTTTCTCTTAGGTCCATAGTTTATATTCTTTATATTCTTTATTATTATAAGTGCCGGTTTCTCTATAGTCCAAGCCAAAGACAACCACACCAGGTGGCTTGTCCACATTCCAACGTGAATTCAAAGGATAGTAACGAGAGTACGATACGGAGGTTTTCTACGCACGCTGTGTGTACTGTAGAACGGCAGCAGTTTGTTTCCATAAGATGTTCGTCACTCGTCTTTTTCTTTAAACATAGAAAACAGAATTCTTTATCCGGATACATCGTTCTACAGTGGGCACAACGTACCGTTGCGTCATCAATGTTAACCGATGTTAACGCCCATGTCCTAAAGCAGTCACAGTGAACGATGTGCCCACAGCATGGTGTTTTAGTGGTGAAGAGCTCGTTGACCTTGACAATCTCCAAACAAAAGTGGTAGTCCTCTTTCTCGATGTTATCTTCTTCTTCATTCCACTCTCGAACTGTAGAGAGTATTCCAAACACGGATACTATTCTCGGTGAAAGTGTGCAGTCCGGTCTCGGTAGAACTCCGATAGATTCCATTGTGTAATCCCCGAGCAGGCATGAAGCGCTGTGCGAGGGTTCTAATTCTGCTCGGATATTTACACCCGGGTATGTGAGAACATAGCGGATTCCAAAGTTGTCCGCCATTATGTCATGGACGAACATGGTTTTCTACTTTATGCGCATGCGCGAGTTTAGGCCGAGAGAAAACTTTTTTCAAATATAGTTTTGTAGTTGTTTTGCACTCAGGAGTCGGGAAATAATACAGACAAATAAAGTCTTCAAAACAAGATACATGAATATTTTGTAGAGGAAAAGAAATCAGTCAAAAGACCGAGAAAGGACAAAGTTTTCGAGTTTTAAACCGTGTTAACGCGTAAGTGTCTATTTTGCATACTTGCTTTTTCAGTTTTGCCGTCAATTGGCATGCACTATAGTTTGTGGTTTTCAAAATGCGTAGTTCATCCTGTGTGGTCAATACAACACTGATTAATCTTCAAAAGTGTTTTAATATTAATTCAAATGCGTTATAGAATAAGAAACAACATTTTTAATCTCAAAAACTTCATAGTATAAAAATACTGTTCAAAAAACAGTTGAAGTTTCATGACAATTTTGAAACGTTTTGTGAGACGTCTCAGATAAAATTTTAGAGTAAATCAAAGATAAAAGAGTACGTAATAACATAGCTACTTTATATGGTTGGGCAATTGATAATTTTACAGTTAAAAGTACAAACCTTAGTCCTTATCACTATTTCGCCATTTTGTGCAAAAAATAAAAGAAATATACGACCGGTTGCGTGTTACCATGGTTACAGTGATCAACTCAGTACTTCACGTTACAATAACTTTTGGGGAGTTTAATTGCTTGGTTCTTCCTCTTCCTCTTCAGCCATTTTTCTTTCGTGATGCTTTTCCAGCTTTGTGAATCGATCACGTACTGACCTTTGGTCAACAAAAAAATTTTCTTTGCTCATGTGGTTTAAATGATCTGATATTGTATCCCAGCAATGTCCTCTTTCCCTTGAACCATGCTTAAACTTGTATGGTTCTTCCACCAAGATTTCCCGGCATAGTAAAATGTCCTGCCTTGTGGTCCATAACATTTTTCGTCTGCAAAAGGTTAAAACAGAGCATGTAACAACAATCTATTATACCTAGACATATTCTGACCACTATGCTTAGACCTACAATCCTGGTTAAAACATTTACGACACTTACAATTGTCTCATCACATTTATGTGAATCGAAACTAAATTAAAGAAGTTCCCCCCCACCGATCAATGTTGAATGGTGTCCCATAACATGTTTAAAGCATTTCGCATAGACTCAACATTGTTTTGGGAGCGAGGGGGGTCATTCGATAAGAAAACGTAGACGTTTTATAATTAGGAACATCAAAGGCGACAAATTTATTAGAGTGTAGTCGATGGTTTTGGCCAGGATTGTAGCTACAAGACATGTACTTATAAATAGTAACACAAATTCAGGTGCTGATGAAGGGTGTAGGCCATGCGATTGTTCTCCTTGCAAATTTGATTAACCACATGAAATTTTACGTGCGTCTTCGCACACCGCGTCGTCAATCGTAAACTCTTTATCTGCTCCCCTTCGCGGCGACGTTTAAATTTTTCGGAAACCTGAAAGTCTGATTTGGCAACTCTTTTTCTGTCCTTGGAGTTGCAGGACCTTTCTGTGTTTACTCCTCCAGGGATTGCAAGTCTGTACATTACATTCTGCCTTCTTGCTGCACCAGCATGGAAATGGCATACTGCTGATGCCACAGCAAAGCGAACAACTTTAACGGAATGGAATTTATGCTTTGGACACCGAATCCAAACCAGAGAGTTAATACACTCATTCCTATTTTGTGTTGCACCGCTTACACATCTTCCAAGGAGCTTGGAATCACTAAGTGTCATAAAAACAGGGCGTAAAACTTCCAGAAAAACCTTTGGCAGTATGTTGTTAGGTTTATATGTTTTTGTCACGGTGGCTTTATCTTACCAATTGGACAGAACCGTTGAAGATTTTCCAAACTGGATGACTCAACATTATGGGTGAGTGTTGCGATAATGTTCTTCTTTATTGCTACACTGCAACGTCAACTTCAACATCAGTTGGATTTGGTTTTGTAATAACATTTTGCCAGATAGCAAGACCATAGTATCTTTGAAGTTGCTTTATCTTTGCTTCGGCGAGTCTTCCTCTACCCCCAATCGTCTTTCCATCCTCTAGCTTTCCTTTCGTAGCTGCCTTCAATTTTAGCAAATGTTTACCAATGCGCTTTTGCACATGCCCAACACAATCAATATTTTCGACCTTCACATACCCATAAACATCCTCTACACCACTGAAGGCTTTGCTATCCCCATCAGATACCATATACCGGTATCGCATTTTGTGTTTTTCAACCGACCGTTGCCAGAGAACAACAGTAGCTTCGGCCTCCATTGCTGGAGAACTTCCCTCAAAGTTTGTCACATTCTCCACTATTCACATGGTCAACTTTCCACTCTTCAAATTCTTCCAAATTTGCTTTGCATTGGGACCTTTTCAATGAACATTTCTGGCAACTCTTTGAAAGTACATGATAATCCAGTACCTCCCCAGTGTCCACAGACATTACAAAGAAAACACCAAATAATGAAGTGAACCCTCTTTTTGCCCATGTTCCATCAAAACTTACTGCAACATCCACCATGTTGTCATTTCCAAGTTCGATGTCACTTTCCCGTTCTACAAAATTATGCAATTTCACCCCAGCTTTGGTCAATTCAATCTCAGCTTCTGATTCTTGTGCTCCAAGAATTACTTGCATTTGCTTGTAATATGCTTCCCTCGTCATACATGGCATGTTCATTATGCCGCAGAATGGACACCGGAACAGAGAGTGGACACTATACCTAAAGTATGTCAGTCAGATGTTGCAGAACCAATAGATAGGCATAATGTTTTAAGTGCAAATGTGAGCAGCGATTTCTTAATTAGCCTGAACTCCATTCCTAAAGGGGTTTTAAAATGGCATTTATAAACATTGTTAGTCTGCCTAAAAAAAGTGATGAAATAAGGTATTCAATGTCAAACAAAAACATTGATCTTATTGCTTTCAATGAAACAAGACTTGACCAATGTATAACTGATAACCTGATACACCTTGATGGTTACGATATTATTAGGAAAGATAGATCGAGAAATGGAGGTGGAGTATGTATTTACTTGCGTAGCTCTATAAATTACAATATAAGACACGATCTGATTCCCTCTGAACTAGAGGGTGTTTATGTTGAAATTACTGAAACTATTGATGATGAAGATAAAGAAATGTATATTCTTGGTGATCTAAACTGTGACATGCTAAAACCAAATAAGGAATCTAATCTTCCTACCAAAAAAATTAAGTCACTATACGAATTGTATCAGTTATCACAGTTGATCAATCAAGCTACTCGAGTGACTATGACTACCACCAGCCTTATTGACCATGTAGTTAGCAATAAACCAGAAAAAAATTCAAATTCTGGTGTCATCCATACAGGTATAAGTGATCATAGTTTGATATATGCAATCAGGAAACATTCCATTTTTAAAAAACAAGAAAACACTGCTGAAATTAGAAATATGAAAAATTTTGATAATCAATGTTGATGATCTTCAGGGTCAGCGCTGGGAGTATGTATACTTTTTTGCTGACGACCCAAACACTATGTGGGAAATTTGGAAGAAATTATTCTTAGAGATTCTAGATAAGCATGCACCACTTCAACACAAAAATATTAGATCAAAAAAAAATCCTTTGGATCACAAGTGATATGAAGAAACTTATAATTACAAGAGGCAAATTAAACAGGAAAGCCATTATTACAAACCTAGAAAAGGATTGGAAAAATTATAAAACAACAAGAAATAAAGTGAATATAGAACTTAGAAATGCTAAAAAAGATTATTATTCCTCGAAAATTGCTGGTCAAAAATGTGATCCAAAAAACGCTTGGAAAACCATAAACAATCTATTAGGTAGACAAAGCAAACCAACAGTGGTAAACGAGCTAAAGCTGGGTGAAAATAATTTAACAAATCCAAAAGATATTGCTGAGGGCTTTAATGATTATTTTTCAAATATTGGCCCTGGTTTAGCAAGCAATATTCATACTTCGAATGACAGCTTTGAAAGCTATGTTAAAAATGCTAAATCAGAATTCACTGCTTTCCAGCCGGTTACTGTCAGTAATGTCTACCATCTCTTGCATGGTCTTTCTGGCAATAAAGACTGTACTAATGACTAGACTGTACTAATGACTGGTATATGAACTTAGACAGGAAAATGTTTAACTTTGTAGTCTTAATTGACCTGAAAAAGGCATTTGACACTGTTGATCATCAAATTCTGTTAAAAAATTGGAGCTTCATGGAATAAAAGGACAAGCTTTGACCTTTCTTAAATCTTACCTCACAAGTCGAAAACAAAAATGCCAAATAAACGGATCCATTTCATCAGAGAAATTGATCAAATGTGGTGTACCACAAGGCTCTATTCTTGGGCCATTATTCTTTCTATTATATATTAATGATTTGCCTCAATGTCTAAATAATACAAAACCTCGGTTGTTTGCTGACGACACAAATCTAACCGCTACTGGAGATTCTATACCTCACCTTGAGGCTGCAGTGAATTCTGATTTGGAAAACCTTAGAAAATTGTTAATCGTTAATAAACTTAGCCTAGATGTAGCTAAGACCGAATTTATGTTAGTTGGTTCGAAGCCAATGATCAAAAGTATTTCAAATTCACAACCAAATATTGAAATTGAAAACAAACCAATTAAACAAGTTTATGAATGCAAAACTCTTGGAGTGACAGTTGACCAGCATTTATCTTGGAAAAGTAATACTGACAATATTTGCAAGAAAATAACAGCAGGAATATCGGCTCTTCGGCGTTTAAAAGAATTTGCTGATAAGCAAACTCTTCTTTCTGTATATATTATTATTTTATTATTATTATTATCAAAAATTTATATAGCGCATAATAGAGAAAATTATGTGCGCTTTACAATGGTATATAGTTCAACTAGAAGAAGCATTAAGAAGAATTACAGCTATTACATCAATCACTAAAAAATACAAATCTGTTAAAACTATTAATAAAATATGTACATCCAGACTATTCCTTTAAGAACAGAAATAAATTTTAAACAAGTGTGTTTTCAGTCTAGATTTAAAAACCTGTACACTTGGTGCTAATCTTACAAAGTTCGGTAGATCATTCCAAAGTCTAGGTGCATGTATAGAGAAAGCTCTCAGGCCATAATTAGCAGTATTGTATTTCTGTGTCTCTAACTTCATATTCCCATTAGAACGCAAAGTTCGACCAGGACTATACACCACCAGAAGATCACTTAGGTACTTGGGTGCTAAATTATATAAGCATTTATAAGTCAGTAAATTGATTTTAAATACTATTCTCAGTTCAATAGGCAGCCAATGTAGTTCTTTTAAAACGGGCGTAATATGATCATATTTTCGTGCTCCAACTGTGACACGGGCTGCGTCATTCTGGACATTTTGCAACTTTGATATCAAGTAATTAGGTAAACCAAACATCAGCGAATTACAATTGTCGATCTTCGAAATGACCAAGGTCATCACCAAAGTTTTAATAATTTCCACTGATACATATTTCCGGATCTTAGCAATATTCCGTAATTGATGGAATGACGATTTGACAACTGTTTGTATGTTTGTATATGCTTTCTGTGAGACATCATATAATGCTATTGTTCACCCATACTTCGATTATTGTTGTGAAGTATGGGATGTGCTTGGTGAAACACAATCAAAACGACTCCAAAAACAAAATACTCGACCCAGTCTTTCGCGCGATATATATATGTTGCATGTCAAATCGCGATATTATTTGGGTTTAGGGGTTTGTCTGTCCGCAATTCCGGGCAGAAAGTCGAGCTCAAGGAGAATTTTTAAAATGGGGGGAGAGGGCGAGAAAATATTGTATTGCGCGCTGCAAAATATACAAACATTTCCCGAAGAAACACAGGTAAGTATGGCTTTATTTCTTTCTGCCGATATTCATCAAGGCGATGAACTGTTTAGTGTTCATTCTAGAGGAAAGCAATGTGCTTTTATGAGTTTATCGGCGCTTCTTTCAGCACGAAATATTCCATTGTCCGCGTGGTCTGTATTTAAAAGCTCTGAGTAATGGCTTATTAGTCCTAGATCCTGGTGTAGAATATCTGTCTATAGATAACTTACCAACAATAGTTAGTGTTTATAATTCATGTACGATGATAATTCCATCTCATTAGGCCCTTAAGATGATGTAATATATCCATATTTTTTGTAAGTTTGTCACAACCATAACAAGTAAATATACCATAATTTATCAACCAAATTTGGTTTTCATTTTCTGCCTCAACAGACGGATATGTTACTTTGTCCACAACTGGCCCTGCCACAATGGGCAGATCAATAATATTTTGTGCCTCAACGGGCTCAAACATGCTTTCTTACAAGATATGTCATATGTCGGCCTGTGATCGACACAGTTAATATATCGCCTGTGCAGGCAAAAACAATCCCACCTATGATGGTGACAAATAGTGATCTAGCTGTAGTCATAGAGCCTGTACCTGTGATCGTAGCACAAAATATCAATCTACCTATTGTGGTAGACCCCATTGAGGCACAAAATATTGATCTGCCCATTGTGGCAGAAAGAAACATTGATCTACCCATTGGGCTATTCCATTTAATACCGAACCCCCCCCCTATCGAGGACCCTGGAATTCTTCAGAGGTAAGGGGGCATTTTGCCTTGGAATTCTTCAGGGGTGTGACTATTTATGCTTGGAATTCTTCAGGAGTTGAGTAAAAAATTGCATTCTTCAGGGGTAATAGCTGTAAGACAGGAATTCTTCAGGGGTAGGTGTTGTAAATACAAAATTCCTCAGGGGGGCTGTTGAAAGTCAGGAATTCTTCAGGGTTATAGAAAAACCCCTGTCCTCGATAGGGGGGGTTACAGATTTTAAATGGAATAGCTCATTGTGATAGAGCCTGTTGAGGCACAAAATATAACTGATCTGCCCATTGTGGTGGAGCATGTTGAGGCACAAAATATTATTGATCTGCCCATTGTGGCAGAGCCAGTTGTGGCACAAAGTAACATTGACCACCTGTTGAGGCAGAAAATGAAAACCAAATTTGGTTGATAAATTATGGTATATTTACTTGAAAAAAATGGTTGTTACAAACTTACAAAATGATATGGATATATTACATAATCTGTAATGGGATGGAATCTGCAATATAAAGAATTAAATATTTCCAACATATGTCATGTGGATCCCTGCTCACAGTTGTTTTGGAGAGAGTTGCTCAGAGTTGTTTTGTTGGTTTGCTGTATAGTCATGTATTTTTACAATTCACTGGACAGTACAGATGAACACTGATGGAAGCTGAATGCTAAGATTGTACTATATATATCAAAAGCTCACTTCCCTTGTGGTCGTTTGAGCACTCTGGCCCCAAGACACTTCACGCATGTCTGGATGCGCATGTGTCTGAGTATTGTACCACATGCGCTTGGTGAGGGCAAGAGTATGGTGTATAAATACGAAATCACTCGCATCTAGACTGCGTTGCAAGCTGCACTGACGAGCCGCTGAACGGCGAAACATGCATGTCTGCAGATTTGACTATATATATATATATATATATATATATGTAATATATACAAACCGCACAAGAGGTCTTTATCAGATTTAAAACATCGAGGCGCAGCCGAGTGTTTTAGATCTGATAAAGACCGAACTGTAAGGTTTGTATATGACTTCTAAAATGACTCGTTTTGTACGCTAGCTGGCGTTGGAATTTTGAAGATTGATGTTATCTACGCTGTAATAATTGAAGGAGAAAATTTGAGCAAGTCTATATCAAATATATAGATCCGCTATACGGGTCATGAGTTTCCTTTGTATTTTGCCTATGAATAATTAATGAATTTTAGAAATATATATAATGACTCGTATCCGCCACCAGTTTCCAGAGAATGACAACACAGCCCGTCTATTTACATCAAATGATCTGCCCCGATTGGTAGTTGATGTCGACGTCTGCATATGTGTAATGCCATTGCAAGAGTTGCACTCTATGGACAAATCAGACCTTAAACCTGCCCTCAGAGAAGTATTCTCCTGGAGTTGAAGTTCGCCTAAAATAAAGCATTTTTTAATATTATCAGCATTCACATTATGTACAAACACAGACCTTGAAATAAACAAATAAAATATCATATACAGTGAAGCAATGTTTCGTACACGGGAGGATCAAAACGATGCAATTTATGTTTAGGGGGAAAATTTTGTATTTTGAAAGAAAAAAACAAGAATTGTTTACTCAACAAAAGAGCTGAAATAATTTCACGGTGTCGTCATCGTAATAAATTTCGCGTAAACAGCAAACAAAGCCATGTATGCACACATTGTCTCCCACATACACCCCCACGCTCCGGCAGGAAGCATATAAGCGGTCATTTCTTTCGATACTTGTAAACTGCCTGCTGATTCTTTTACAGATGAAACAGCCTGTTGCAGACAAGTTTTGAGGCAAGCGAAAATCTATATATATATTTCTAAAATTCATTAATTATTCATAAGCAAAATACAAAGGAAACCCATGACCCGTAGCGGATCTATATATTTGATATAGACTTGCTCAAATTTTCTCCTTCAATTTTTACAGGGTAGATAACATCAATCTTCAAAATTCCAACGCCAGTGAGCGTACAAAATGAGTCATTTTAGAAGTCATATACAAACCTTGCTGTTCGGCCTTTATCAGATCTAAAACACTCGGCTGCGCCTCGATGTTTTAAATCAGATAAAGACCTCTCGCGCGGTTTGTATATATTACATATATATATATATAGTCAAATCTGCAGACATGCATGTTTCGCCGTTCAACGGCTCGTCAGTGCAGCTTGTAACGCAGTCTAGATGCGAGTGACTTCGTATTTATACACCATACTCTTGCCCTCACCAAGCGCATGTGGTACAATACTCAGACACATGCGCATCCAGACATGCGTGAAGTGTCTTGGGGCCAGAGTGCTCAAACGACCACAAGGGAAGTGAGCTTTTGCATTATAGCTTATAGCCACCAATTAACCTCACAGAGTGCTTAACAACACAAGTGAAGGAGCATATATAGTCAAATCTGCAGACATGCATGTTTCGCCGTTCAACGGCTCGTCAGTGCAGCTTGTAACGCAGTCTAGATGCGAGTGACTTCGTATTTATACACCATACTCTTGCCCTCACCAAGCGCATGTGGTACAATACTCAGACACATGCGCATCCAGACATGCGTGAAGTGTCTTGGGGCCAGAGTGCTCAAACGACCACAAGGGAAGTGAGCTTTTGCATTATAGCTTATAGCCACCAATTAACCTCACAGAGTGCTCAACAACACAAAGTGAAGGAGCATATATAGTCAATCATACATATATATATAGTCCGAGTCAACCTCGTAGCTTTTTCACCTTTTAACCACAACTTTACATTTCTTTAACCCATACCGAGCAAGCATATCTCTGATATACTTGTTAACTAATCCAATTTCTATGACTATGACTATGCCTATGCCTATGACTACGCTTAAGAGTGAATAATTGAATCCTAAGATTGAATAATTGAATCCTAAGGTTGAATCATTGAACGTCAAATAAATTGATTCGTAACGTATCTCACTACTTATCTGATAGCTCCAAATCGAGCTTAGCTCCATATCGAGCTTAGCTCCATATCGAGCGAGCTTAGCTTCGAGCCGAGCCCTAAGATGGAAGGATAGGCCCGAGCCGAGCTCTAAGATGTAAAGATAGGTCGAGCCGAGCTCAGTATATATCTCCGAGCCTAGTATATATACCTCCGAGCCGAGCGAGCTTAGCTCCAAATCGAGCGAGTTTAGCTCCATATCGAGCGAGCTTAGCTCCATTTCGAGCGAGCTTAGATGGACTATAGTCATGGACTATAGTCATAGACTATAGTCATAGACTATAGTCATAGACTATAGTCATAGACTATAGTCATAGACTATAGTCATAGACTATAGTCATAGACTATAGTCATAGACTATAGTCATAGACTATAGTCATAGACTATACGCGAACACTGTAAACTCACACACGAACACTGTAAACTCGACAAGAGACGTGTCTTTTGTGCTCCGCCGATTGTTTGTAACTTTACTTTGAAATAAAATAGTTTTGAAGGCATGGATGCCACTAAATGTACCGATTTCTTAATCTTTGATGGAGATTCATATCGTTGGTTGGGGAGCTTTATTGAGCTAAAGAATTACATTGCCGAAGACTTAAAAATCACAGGAATATGGAAGTCACCGGGAGGAGGTGCTAAGCGTTTCATAGCTGGCAAAGATTCTGAATTTGTTCTTAAATGGCAAAAGTCAAAAAAGTTGGTAATCGAAAAGGACAATACAGATGAGTATTTATCAAAATATCTTAAAGCTAACGCATGTGTCGCGTCGGACGTAGCTATGAATGGCTGCGAGAATGAGTTTGTGTCGACCAGCAGCAATGCCGAAGGCGTCCATGCGGTTAATTTTACCTTGCCCACTGAATCTAATATAAATGGTGACCCATCCTTAGTGCACTTAACGAAAGCAGTAGAAGTTGGGTTTAGTCTAGCTGACACTAAAATTAAAAGTATTGAAGAGAAATTCAATGTTAAAATAAGTGATGTTCTTGACGATCTGAACGAACTAAAGGCCCGGTCTGAGTCTGTCTCTGAGCGATTAGTCAATGTATTGCTTGAAGAGAATACTAAACTTAAGAAAGATAACGATGTGCTATCTGGGAGACTCAATAATTCGTTGCTTGTTTTATCGGACCTTAACACCCGTATTAAGGACATTGAAAATGAGAAACTTAGTTTGATTACAGCTATTAGACTTATTCAATGTGCAGATAAAAGTCATGTTGACTCAACGGTAACGGCAGCGAAGCAGTTGAAGTCCAATGACATTGCCGTATTTGATCAACATGATTTATCTGATAATTTATGTATGAATGATGTCGAAGAGTCGATCCAGGTAGTTGATAAAGGCCCGGATCCTTTTCTGTTAAATAATGAAATCCCGGAATCACAAAGATTGAAGCGCAAATATAAGTCGAAAAGTAAGAGAAAGGGTCTAAACCTGGTCAAGAATTTGACCAAAAATGCAAATTCCGCAACTAGATCGGAAGTCCTGCAACAAATTCCAGCAAACAACAATTCCATAGCAGAGCCAGTCATGCAACTAATCCCAAATGACAATTCCATAGCAGAACCAGTCATGCAACAAATTCCAGCAAACAACAATTCCATAGCAGAACCAGTCATGCAACAAATTCCATCAAATATCAGTGGAACCAATAATTCGCATACTGTGCCAAAAACGCCTAACAAACATGCAAATTTTTCTGCGAAAAATGTCACTGTTGTTGCGGGAGATTCAATTGTCCAGAACCTCCAAGGATGGCGTCTTTCTAATACTGACAATCATGTTGTTGTCAAAAGCTTTTCTGGTGCAAATATAACAGATATGGAAGACTATTTAAAGCCCATTCTTCGTAAGGAGCCGAATAAAGTCATTCTACACGTAGGAACTAACGATTTAAAACATCTATCTGCTAAGAGAGTGGCTGAAGGGATTGCAAATCTCGCAACTCAAATTGTAGAAGATTCCCCGGCAACCAGCATTGTGATTTCTAGTATATTACCACGATCAGACAACTCCGAACTATCGGCAAAAGCAACAGAAGCCAATAAACTTACTAAAGCAATATGCTCTAAAAATCAATGGGCATTTATTGATCATAAATCAGTTAATTTGTCTTGTCTAAACACAAGAGGCTTGCACCTTAATCGTAAAGGAACTTCTGTTGTAGCAAAGAACATTTCTAAGTACATTAGTTCCTGTTAGGAAATTGCCGTAACGGAGTCAATTAATTCTTTATCTGCATCTCATATTTCTAATACCGAAGCCCCATATACTAGATTATTCAGCCATGGTCTTGCCATTGCTTGTCTAAATATAAATAGTTTGTTAGCTCACATTGATGATTTAAGAATCTTTATGGACAATAGTAAAATCGATATATTATCTATAAATGAAACTAAGTTAGATTCGTCCATCAGCAATAGTGAAATCCATCTTTCAGGCTATGATGTTGTTAGGCTAGACCGTAAGGTTAATGGTAGAAGTGGTGGTGGTGTATGTATGTATATACGAAGTAATCTAAATTTTCGAATTCGTAAAGATCTGGCAAATGAAGATCTTGAAATCCAAATAATCGAAATTTCTAATCCTCGTTCAAGGCCGTTTTTGGTGGGTACTTGGTATAGACCTCCAAGCTCGTCCCAACAATTATTTACTCTATTCGAGAAAATTATCGATAAGATAGATGCTGAGAATTCCGAACTGTATTTACTTGGAGATTTGAATTGTGACCTATTGTCAAACACACCAAATTCCAACACGTCTGAGCTTTTGAATATATTTGATATTTATAATCTCTCACAGACAATTGCTGAACCTACCAGAATAACAAATACCTCACAAACATTAATTGATCTATGTATCACCAATAATCTTGATAAAGTAAAAGCTTCCGGTGTTCTTTCTCTTGGTATAAGTGATCATTCTCTGGTATACCTTATTCGGAAATTTACATATCATAAGGCACCGGTAAATGCTTTTGTTGAAAGAGAAATTTCAAAAACTTTAATGAGCGTGCATATTTGAATGATTTAAATAATCTAAATTGGGAGGAGGTTTCTCTGCATAACGACCCTAATGATATGTGGACTGAATGGTTGGATATGTTTATGTCTGTGATTGATAAACATGCCCCACTTAAAAGAAACGTATAGAAACGAAAGTCTCCCTGGATTACTTCACATGTAGTTCAGAAAATTCGCGAAAGAGATTATCTAAAAAAGCAATTCGATATTACACGTGACGATGAAATTTGGTTACAATATAAGAAAGCTCGAAACGAAACTAACAACACTATTAGGCAGGCTAAACAAAACTATTTTATCACTAATATTGAGGCTGCACGAAAAGATCCAAGGAAAACTTGGAGACTAGTGAACGATCTAAACTCTCGTAAAGTGAGTGATGTAACAAGTGTCAAGAAAGTCAATCTTGACGGTAATGAAATCACTAATGCGGCTGAAATTTCGGATGCCTTTAATTCACATTTTACCTCGATAGGAGAGAAACTTGCAAACAAAATACCTAGCTCTAATGTTAATCCTGTTTCTTATATTCAGTCCACAAATACTGTATTTTCTTTCGAGGAAATTGGTTTGTGCACTGTAAATTGTTTGCTAAAAACGATTAATGCTAACAAAGCTACCGGCCTGATAAAATTCCAGGTAGATTATTAAAAATAGCCGCTGATATTCTTTCACCCTCGTTAACTAAACTTTTAATAGATCACTTTCTAAGGATTTACCCGACTGATTGGAAAATGGCTAAAGTCTTACCTATATTCAAAAATGGCAAAAATGTGATCTAAGTAATTATCGTCCAATTTCAATTATATCGGCGGTTGCCAAGGTTTTGGTAGAACCATTTATGATCAATTTTACTCCTATCTGACAAGTAACAACTTACTGTCGAACTATCAATCCGGGTTTCGAGCATCATACAGTACCGTTACAGCTTTATTAGAGTCGACTAATAACTGGTGCGTAAATATTGATAAGGGTTTGCTAAACGGAGTGATTTTCATTGACCTAAAGAAAGCTTTCGATACAATTGATCACGAAATTCTTATACGTAAACTCAAGTGTTATGGTGTGGATGACAATGCGCTATCGTGGTTTAATTCCTATTTAAACAATCGAAAACAGAAATGCTACGTAAATGGAAAACTCTCTGGTAGTCGTTCTATCTCCCACGGAGTTCCGCAGGGCTCTATTATAGGCCCACTTTTGTTTTTGATCTATATCAATGACTTGCCTAACTGCTTGAACGAGGGTTTACCCAGAATGTATGCTGATGATACGAACATCAGCATGCAAAGTAATAACCTTTCTGAGCTAGAAAATCTTATGAATGCCGAAATAGCCAATTTAAACACATGGCTAGAGGCAAATAAGCTAAGTTTAAATATTGCCAAGACTGAATTTATGATTATCGGATCTCGACAAAGACTTTCAACCTTTGATAATCAGAATGTGGAAGTATGTGTTAATAATAAACAGATTAATAGAGTGTTGAAGTCTAAATCATTGGGTTTAACAATTGATGAGAACTTGACTTGGAAATATCATGTTGATAATATCACGAAAAAAGTCTCTTCGGGTATCGGCGCTCTCAAACGAATGAGAGATTTTATTACCAGGGAAACTGCAATTCGAGTTTACCAAAGTTTGGTGGAGCCCTATTTTTCCTATTGTGCCCCTGTTTGGGATGGCCTAGGTAAAAGCAAAGCGATAAATTACAAAAATTACAGAATAGGGCCGCCCGTGTTATTACCCGTTCATCTTATGATATTTCATCAAGTTCTCTTCTTGAAGAACTCAATTGGGAATCATTGTCCACTAAGCGATTAAAGCAAAAGGCAATCCTTATGTTTAATACTGTTAACAAACGTACACCATTTTATTTACAAGAGATGTTTTCTCTTAGTAGAGTGTTTATAATCTGAGAGATTCTTATGGTAAACTCTATGTCCCAATACCACGCACAGATTATTTGAAACGCTCCTTTAGTTACAGTGGAGCCTCCTTATGGAATGGCCTGCCAGAATCTCTTAGATCAGTAACCTCTCTCGCTACTTTTAAGACGGGTTTAGAAGCCTTCTTAAATAATAATCGATCTGACTCCCACACGGCAATCAGGTAGAACAGTATTTATATTTCTTTTTGCTCCTTTTTAAAATATTTTAATAGTTTTGTAAATAATTATACTGATGATTCTCCGTGTTTAAATAAAGCTGATGTATGTATGTATGTATGTATGTATGTAGTCATAGACTATAGTCATAGACTATAGTCATAGACTATAGTCATAGACTATAGTCATAGACTATAGTCATAGACTATAGTCATAGACTATAGTCATAGACTATAGTCATAGACTATAGTCATAGACTATAGTCATAGACTATAGTCATAGACTATAGTCATAGACTATAGTCATAGACTATATTCATAGACTATAGTCATAGACTATAGTCATAGACTATAGTCATAGACTATAGTCATAGACTATAGTCATAGACTATAGTCATAGTCCATGACTATAGTCATAGTCCATGACTATAGTCATAGACTATAGTCATAGTCATAGACTGTAGTCATAGACTATAGTCATAGTCATGGACTATAGTCTATGACTATAGTCACTATAGTCCATGAATATGACTATAGTCATAGACTATGGTCCATGACTATGACTATAGTCTATGACTACAGTCTATGACTATGACTATAGTCTATGACTATAGTCATGGACTATGACTATAGTCATGGACTATGACTATAGTCTATGACTATAGTCCATGACTATGACTATAGTCTATGACTATAGTCTATGACTATAGTCTATGACTATAGTCTATGACTATAGTCTATGACTATAGTCTATGACTATAGTCTATGACTATAGTCTATGACTATGACTATAGTCCATGACTATAGTCCATGACTATGACTATAGTAAAAGAGGGACAGTTTCCACTTAATAGGGTTGTATAAATATCTTCTTCTTCTAGGTTGTGGATGTAGCATATGCTTTGTATAGGAAGGCTATCCATTAATTTATCCCACATTGTGTTACGCTCTGGATTCGTTGCTGAACAGTTCATTACAAAGTGTTCTCCAACATCAAGCAGACTTTCACTGCATACCCGACATACTTATTCAGTATCGTTTTCTATTACAGCTGATAACACCATTGCTGGAACATTTCCACATAACAAATTTACCAGGTTAGCTATTATCTCTCGCACGCCTGGATTGCGCCTTGTTACACTCCAGTGTTGAAGCGGCTTTAAACTTGTGTGACTTTTTTGCAAGTGTTTTAAGTTCGGTTTTGCACTAATTGCTTCTTTCCATACTTCCGTCTGTTTTTGATGTATTTGTTCTTTAACCATTTTCTTCCACTTGGTTTTGTTGGGAAACTCACCGGTTGCTAGGTAGTTTGTGACATAGTCCGTTAGGTTGTATGTTTCAAGTATTTTATAGATATCCGCTGCGAAACCGATACTTCGAGAATTCTCCTGATGAAGATGTGAGAATACTCTATATAGAAATAGATGTTGACTCCTCTGGTGGGGATTGCTGACAAGGAACAGCATCTACATTAGTAGGCTCTTCATCTTGCATTGTGGGTGGTGATAACTCTGTGTTCATTTGCATTAACTCGCTACTTGCAATCTCATTTTGATTATTTTCAGGTAGATTTTCTTCACATTTTTTCCGGAGAGACCGTATTTCACAATTTTGCTCATCCACAACAGCCTCGAATTTCAAAACTTTAGCTTGAAGAGAGCTAATGTCACTCATACACTGTTCACGAAACAGCATAAAACTTGTCTGGAGCGATGAAAGTTGGCTTCTCATATCAGGTGCCAGTATTCAAGCGAGCTGGGCTGCCAATGAGATCATTCGTGCGTACATCGTCATCCAAAATTCGGATAGACTCTTCATTCTGATTTACACCTTTGAACATCCCTCTCAGTTCAGTTGTAATCACATGAGTATCAAAAAATTGATAGAGCTCACATATATCACTTGCCAAACGCTCTTCTAAGGTCGCAAAATTACTACATCCCTTTGGCTGTCTTCTCAAATATGGTTCTCCTTTCGGGAATCCATTAAACTGCTTTGCTTTTTCAACCAACTTCATTTTATACTGAGTAAGATTGTCCACGTTACCATTCCTCGACAATTCAATAATAATCTCCTTCCTTGGCCGAGTTGAATGCTCTTGATATATTAGTTCCAAACCGTCCGCCATCTTGGATTTTTAAATTTGCCGAAACTGGCAATTTTCAAGGCTTATTCTGACGACTTATAACGGTAATTGTCAATTTAAAATAGGTCAACAGTAACCTGGTTACCTTATAAACAAAATAAACTGAACTAAAAAGCTCTTTCTCAAAGACAGGTGTTTTGAAATTACTTTTGAAATTTTAAAATAGGCAGAGCTTAAAATTGGCATCCGCCATCTTGAACAGGTAACCCAAGAGAATTACGTAATTTTAACAATGCCATAAGATAAAATAAGATGACTATTTTACATCAAATACTACGACAATATGTATAAAAAATCTATAACAAGGTTTATCATGCAAATGTTTAAAAGTTAATTATTACGGCATGCAAATGTTTAAATGTTTATCATTCAAATATTTAAAAGTTAGATATTACGACAATATATATAAAAAAACTATAACAAAGTTTATCATGCAAATGTTTAAAAGTTAAGAACCAGGTTATACTTAATGATCCTTATTGAAACAGGCTGCACATAGCAGGGATAAAAGAGTTTGAGGCTCTATTTGTATAAAACCGTTGGACATCAAATTTCCGTTGATTCCTTAAACTATAGCTGGGTTCATGTAATGGTGGCAACAGTTTTGCAAGCTTGTGGTTCTGGTTTGACACAGCAGATTGAAATAGCTGGTTGCATAGGTATATATGATGTTCTTGTATTGGTAATATATTGAGGCTTTTAACAGCGGACAGATAATTCTCTTCAGGAAAAATAATTGACAAGGCACGTTTCTCTAATCGCTCTAACTCGGTTTTTAGGTACTGAGGAAGAGAATGGTAAAATACAGGTATTGCGTAGTTAATTACCGATCTAATACACGTGATATAGAACAACACCAAATCTTCAGGTGGTACTCTTGCTCGTTTCAACTGAACGAGGAAGTATAAACGTTTGTTAGATTTCCTTATTACTTTCTCGATTTGAGCATTCCAAGTTAATTGGTTAGTAATGGTGATCCCTAAGAGGTCAATACTGTCAACTACTTCCATTTCTTTACCATTTACAATTACGGGGTCAAAGTTAACAGGTTGGTTTGAAAATGAGATTCTTAGCTCTTTGCACTTGTCCGAGTTTAACTGCATTCTGTTTTCAGATGACCAAGACATAACTTTATTCGCTATAGCTTGTGAATTGCTTATATTTTCTTTATAGACAATCTCAGAGGTTGTCGTGTCATCAACGTATTTCCAAATACCGTTGTTTCCAATATCTAAGTCATTTATCATTAGCACAAACAGCCAAGGACCAAGCTTCGTTCCTTGGGGTACACCAGAGGGCACTAATCTCCATTCTGAAAAGCACTGGTTAGATAATTTGACTCTTTGAAATCGATCAGTTAAAAAATCAATTATCCAATTTACAACACTCCTGGGTAGATCTAATCTTGATAATTTATTAATGAGAATACTGTGGTCGATAAGGTCAAAAGCCTTGCGGTAATCAAATAAGAGTGTTCTTATTGTTGCTCCATTACCATCAGTGCTCATATGCCAGTGATGCAACATGCTAATTAAGGCCAAAGCCGTGGAGGAATTCGGTATCGCTCCAAATTGGTTTGAATCAATTATCCGGAGGATAGCAGGTTTTAAATAATCCACAACAACAAATTCCTCAGCTATTTTAGATATGCATGGCGTGAGTGAAATTGGTCTTAATTCTGTCTTTAGGTTTCGTACGGGATTGGTTTTCGGTATTGGGGTTACATCAGCCATTTTCCAGCTAGCCGGCAAACGCTGTTCGTAATAGGAAGCATTGAGAATAAGAGCAATAGGTTGTGCCAGAAGGAATGAATATTCCTTTAATATCCAGTTAGGTATTGCATCTGGTCCTGCTGCTTTATAACGATTTAATTTGGCCAAGTATCTTTGTACTCTCATCTCGGTTACTTCGATAAAAACTGGCGATTCTTCCAAGGTGACATGCTCTAATAAATTTGGTAGTCTATATTCTTCAAGAGGCTCTAAGAATGCCGAATTTATGGCGTTTGCTTGTTCGTGGTAGGTTAAGTTTAAGAGCTCACCAACATTAATTTGGTTAGTCAAGTCACTTTTATTGACCTTCATATTGCTCAAACGTTTTATTTCACCCCACCATTTTTTGGGTGCTCCCCTTTCAGTTGTTGAACTTTTGATTCATAATACTTGGCTCTGATAATTTTCCGCTCTCTGTTCACACGATTTCTGTAGAATTTAAATTTTGCCGAGTTAACACCATCATGAGTAAAAGCTTTTTGTCGTTTTAAGATGAGAGATTTCAAATTTTGGTTCATCCATGGGGCATCGGCTGTACAAATTTGTATATGTTTTTCTGGCATTAATATATCAAGGCCAAGATGAACAACGCCGTGAAAGACATTCCACATGTCTTCGCTAGCACCCAAGGTAGCAAACATTGTATTCCAATCCACACTGTTCAAATATCTTCCCAATTCGTTTTTGCGATTTGGTCGCTGATCGCGTTTGACAATAGTTTGTGACTATGACTACAGTCTATGACTATAGTCATGGACTGTGACTAAACACCAGTAAAAATATAATACTCTATAATGCATAATGCACAAAACCTAAAAATAAACATAAAAAACAACAACACTGAACTACTTACTTGTCTCGAGAAGCTGCCATTTTGTTTTTTATGTTGTTGTGGTTACCATTCTCCGCTCTTTATTTCCCCCCGGAACTACTGAAAATCTTAAGTCGAAACCCGTACCCGGATACTGGGTACGGGTACGTGTGCGATACCCGTACCCGTACACCGAAACCGGGGTATCTTAACCTCTCTAATAGAACAAAATTCCGGCTGGTCTACATTGCAAGCCTATCGCTGGCTAGGAATTTTTGCTAAATGCATAAAACTATATATCATTGGAAAGCTTATTTAACAAGGATGTTAAATATATGTTATTTATGAACTACAAGGAAAGTAGATGAAAATGAGCGATGGAATTTTTTATATTCCAAATAGTTTTTAGTGCAAAGTTTTTAACTTTGCAGTATTGTGATGGTGGGAAAAATTCAAACGAGTCATACATAGTGTAAACTTTCCGGGGGGTGTTTACGATTGTTTGTATTTTTACAGAGCCTATAAAACTATAGAGATTTCATTTTTTTTTAACTACAGCCACACAAGTTATCACTTCATTCTATCGTTTTATGGAATGTCGGACAAAATATAATCAATTATAGATTTAATCGTGACAATTTTACCTTCTGAGACAGGCATTTGGACGTATTATAAACGATTACTTGCCCCCCGTACCAAGATTTTTCTTCAGAAAAACTACCAATGCGCATGCGTTATTGCTGTATCACAAGGTATAATGGCGGACGTATAGGCGCGTGTCGTACATAACACGACAAACACGTTATTTTAGCTGCAGTGATAAACGATTTTATGTTTTAAAATTATGATTAATAAAATACGTTTTAGCGCTAGGCTATTTTAGTTCTGAATTATATTTCAAATTACGACAAAGACCCGAGAGAGGTAAGTCTACTAAATCAACTTGCGTATACAATTTGTCCCGAATTTGTACACATCAAATAGTTACTGTCATTGTTTCTGGCGTATCATTTTATAGTTAATGGAAGTTGCTATAGCGTGAACTGCATAGCTTTAAATTTGCAGCACGACGAATTAATATAAAATATCTAAAGTGAGTAAAGTACATGTCTTATTGGCATTGTCGTTTGCAATATATCTTGACCGCTTCGCTTTCTCGACAGCATCGTGTACAAGCGCTAGCAGCTGCTAGATTTCGTCGCTTTTTACCTATATATATATATATATATATACACACAATGAGCGTCAGATTTCGGTGATTACAGATCTGCACGCTGCCTAGTATTAAACTACAGTAGAATATTTATATATATATATCTTTTAACGCGTGTTTACTTTTAATAGCCAGCCACATCATGCATTGACATTGTGATTGTTTAGCGAGCGTGAGTAATTTGATACAAGGCTGTAAGCTATATTATTATTTAGACGTTGCTCTCCAAAATGTTTAATATTTCGCTTTATGTCAATGAATTCATAAACTACTTGTGCTTCCTTACATTTTGAAATAGCATTTGGTTAGTTTTGTTATATAAAATAAACAGCCCCTAAATTTGCCTTGTCAATGGGATTTATACAGCAGACTTGCCATGTGCAAATTAGTTGACCACATGTAATTTATGCTGTCTAAAGTCTAAATTAGTTCTACAGTTCTGCTTAAATTGGTTTAGATTCAATACCAGTATATCATGTGGCCTGAATTTCAGACACTCGCCCATTGAAACCATTGCAAAAATGGAGGAGTGAATTCTAGTATATTAAATCAGTCCAAGCCTGTCTATATGATATTGATAATAATTAATCATATGCCAGTCAAACGTATTTGGTGTTTTTATTTGTGTTTATATACCTTGTTGGGCCTTAGCTAAAGCTGTGTCAAATTTTCTGTCGCAAATGTTTTGATGAGACAACATATAGTTGCTGCCTTGCCAGTCAAAATTTTGCTTTGTGAACAGCAGTATATATATGTTGTGTGAACACACACCACATTTTCTGTGATCAGAAAACTTTTGTACGTGACATTTTTTCTTGGGCTAACCGATGTCTGTTTCTCTGCAAATACAGTTGCTACATGCAATCAAAAATCTGGGCAAATTTCCCATTAAAATTGCCATAGAAAAATTGTTGTGTTGGCAGGGCTTAAGATCATGCGTCGCTATATAATGTCCTCAATCACCCCTTTATGGCTTTAGTAAGATAAACTGGACACTGACACTGTTAACGTATATGTTTTTAAGGCTATGCAGTTCACGCTATAGAAACTTCCATTAACTATAAAATGATACGCCAGAAACAATGACAGTAACTATTTGATGTGTACAAATTGTATACGCAAGTTGATTTAGGCCTAATAGACTTAGGCTACCTCTCTCGGGTCTTTGTCGTAATTTGAAATATAATTTAGAACTAAAATAGCCTAGCGCTAAAACGTATTTTATTAATCATAATTTTAAAACATAAAATCGTTTATCACTGCAGCTAAAATAACGTGTTTGCCGTGTTATGTACGACACGCGCCTTGGACAGTATCTTACCTGATGGAGTGATGGTATAGATATCAAATATACTGATAAAAAGGAGAAATTAAACCTGATTACAAATATTAAAAGGGGAAATAAAGAATTCAAAAAAAATAGCTATTTCTGTAATCGTGATGTAGGATTAAACAAAATGTATTTGGCTGTCTACCGCAGTTTTGACATATACTTCCGTTCAACCATGCAGTGTTTGCTGACTTTATATAATAGCTAATTATATATTTTCATTTCAACAGTTTTATGAACCGCCGCAACATGCATGCACAGCAATTACGCATGTACAGACCACGTTTGTCCCCCAGCTAGTCGATATAATATGATCTAGAGACTAGGTTTTCCCCTTTTAAAGTGAAACTTTGCACTATCCTTGGATCACTAGTTTAACAATATCATCTCAAAGTATCAAGTAAATTTAGGTAAGAAAAATTCTGCAGTATTTTCTTTCCCAAATTAAGACAATATAACCTATAGTGTTTATGATATAAATATTGGATATACCTGAACTTTCTGAATAGTAATGGCTCTGAAACTGTCCAGTAAAAACATAGTTGTAATTTAGAACCCCCCTGCCTCATAAGTCACTCCTTCTGCCTCTCTGAGTGCTTCCTCTCGTTGTCTTTTTAATTGAGCAATTCCCTCGCGACATCGCTTAAATTTATCTGACAGTTGTAGATCAGACTTAGCAACTCTTTTTTTCATCTTTAGTTTCGCAAAATTTCTCTGTAAATGTCCCTCCTGGAGAATATAGCCTTTGCAATATTTGTTGTCTACTACTTGCACCTCCATGGTAGTGACATACAGCTGAAGCAACCGCATATTATATGACGTTTGCGCCATGAAATTTATGTTTCGGACAACGAATCCAAACTAAAGAGTTGATGCATTCATTTTTTTTTTGAGTTGCACCTCTTACACACCGACCAGTAAGGTTTCTTCACTCAGTGCCATGAACTGTAATGAACGGTTAATATTTTACAGCAAGTTTATACATGCCCATAGGCATTATAAATTTAAGTTAATGAAACAAGCGTTCGGATAAAAAAGTAAAGTTGTGCAAAGTCCGTTTATCTTCAATTACATCAGGTCAGGTACAAAGGCACAGAGTAGACACTATAAAGAGGCCTCACTGTGTATCAAATCCTAATGTTTTGAGCGTAACCGATGCTTAGCCAGTGCGCAAAGGAGAGGCTCACCCCCCCCGAAAACATTCAAAATGGCGGGCATTTTTAGACGTAAAAATACCGCAAAAATTCGAGTTAACTATTTAATGTTGTTAATCACAACTTCAGTCAAGGTAAACCGTTATAAAGAAAATAACAAGGGTCTCTTATGCCGGTTATTTTCCGAAAATATCGGCCGCCATCTTGTTCGGGGGGGGTGAATGCCTCTCGTTACCGCACTGGCTAGGAACATGGCGGCCGGCCGATAATTTAAGAAAATAAAGAAAAAAAACAAATTCCGGAGAGTAATGTCATTTTGAAATTCAAAATATGAATAAAACAAGACGAGTTTGAGAGACTGTAAATTTTCCACTCTATTTTAAAGTCATCATCAGACAGAATAGCGGCCGGTTACGCATTTTGCCTGAAGTGAGATCTCTGTATAGTGTCTACTCTGTGACAAAGGTCAGCCTTTGAAACGCGTGACCATACACGCGTAAAGCGCCAGGCAAGTAACTTGCTTTCCGGAAAATCTGAGTTAACCAAGTCCAGAGGGGAGCAACAAGGGAATACGTCCGCAAATTTAGTAATTTCTTCACGTACCGAAGATTTTATTCACGAGGAAACGCCACGAAACGATCAAGTAGTAGATATCAAGTATCTAGATATCGATCCATGCTACAATCGGCTCCAGTCTCTTCATCGAAAGTTACGGACAGACCCAGTTCTTTTAAACGAGTACGATAAGATAATTTGCGAACAACTCGAAACAGGCATTATCGAAAGGGTACCAAATCAAGGTGAATCTAGTGAAGGCGATAACCGAGTGAATTATCTGCCTTATCATCCGGTTATTCGAAAGGACAAGGATACCACGAAAGTTCGTGTCGTTTATGACGGATCAGCGAAGGGTTCAAAGGAAGAAAAATCATTGAACGATTGTCTCGAAACTGGGCCGAATTATACACCACATGTTTTTGATATTTTGGTCAACTTCCGTTGGAATACAATTGGTCTCACAGCTGATATCGAAAGGGCATTTTTGATGGTTGGCATCAAAAAGACTGACCGAGATGCACTACGTTTTTTGTTGTTTGACGATCCGAATGAGTGCCATCCCAAATTGACGATGTTTCGGTTCAAACGATTAGTCTTTGGTCTTCGACCTTCACCGTCCATTCTTGGGTTCGCCATCCGATTCAAAGGATTCAAATCCATCGATTTATGTCGATGATCTTGTGTCTGGCGATATGTTCCATATTTACAAGAGGTCGAAACAAATCATGTCCGAGGGCGGCTACAATCTTCAGAAGTGGAACTCCAATTCGCAAGAACTACTTGAACAAATCGAAGCGAGCGAGCACGAATTCGAGGGATACCGTAGCAAAGATCCAATGCCACAAACTTCGGAAGTCGTATGCTAAATCAACTACAGGACATAATACAACTGATCCATCGAACGATAGTGTCAAAGTGCTTGGAACTAATTGGAACACGAAAGCCGATGAAATGTTCTTCAATTTCGACAAGTGGAAGGAAGAAGCGACTTCACTTCCAACTACGAAACGGTCATTGCTGATTCTCACTGCTAAGATATTTGACCCGCTGGGATTTCTTGCACCTTTAACCATTTTGATAAACCCTATTCCAAGTTCTATGCGAGGGAAAGGTCGACTGGGATGAGGAACTGTCGGGTGATTTACTTAAGAAATTTCGAGCTGTTATACAGGACATATCGTGTCTTCATTCAGTGCGTGTTCGAAGATGTTATTTTGATCTCCAATCCAAACCTACCGTCATTGAACTTCATGGGTTCAGTGATGCATCGATGCAAGCATATTCTGCCGTAGTTTACATCAGGTCAGTCTATGAGAATGGCACGGTTCGAGTTCCGTTGATCGCGTCCAAGACCAGAGTCGCTCCGTTAAAACGCCAGAGTATTCCTCGTCTCGAACTCCTTGGAGCTATAATATTAGCACGACTTTGAGACAAAATCATGCAGGCAATTGGGGAGCTCGTTTGTACCTACTGGGTTGACTCAATGGCAACTCTCTGCTGGATTAAAAATGACAAACACTGGAAACAGTACAGTACGTCCAACACCGAGTCAACGAAATTCGTGTATTAAGCTGTACGTCCGCTTGGCACCACTGTCCAGGCATTCAAAATCCTGCAGATTTGCCTTCGAGAGGCCTCAACGCGAAGGATCTTGCTGAAAACAAGGTTTGATGGAATGTCCTGAATTTCTACACAAGTCACCAAATGAATGGCCATCGAAAGACCAATCTTTCGAAAGAAACGAAGATGCCGATAAAGAAGTAGTGAAATGTCCTCCCGATATAACTCACATCATGGTCAATAAGGAAACAATACCACCGAAGGCACGAATCGATGAAGTAATAGAAATCAAACGGTACGGTAGTCTACAAAAATTGTTGAGGGTCACTGCAACAGTATTACGTTTCATAAAGGTGTTAAAGTCGAAAGTCTTGAGAGAATTACATGAAACAACTGTCGATCGCGATGTCGAAGACATGAATGCAGCCGAAGCGTTATGGATACAGGCTACTCAACAATCGAGCTTCCCTGAAGAAGTGAAGTAATAGCCCGTTGTCGATTTGCGATCGTTGAGGTCCCCGCTCCAATCTGCGTCTGAGTCGCCAATCACGTTGAGATTGGAATTCTTCGCAAATGTTAATCGTAAATCTATAGTTCCTTTCAGGTATTTTAGTACGTGTTTCGCAGCTTTCCAGTGTGATGTGTCAGGTTTATCCAGGAATCTTGACAGCTGATTGACAAGGTTCAGTATGTCTGGACGGGTTTGCTTTATTATTATTATTATTATTATTAAAGGTTTATTAAAAAACACATTTTGGCACCCGAAGGTGAATTGCGATATGTTTACAAAAACATAATAAGGATAAATATCGATAAAATAAATATAGATATATCATATATGTACAGTTGTTAGAATACTACAAATTATTTATTATTAAAATTAGCAGTCATTGCTGGAATAAAACTAGTTTTATAACGTTCAGTTCTACATTTAGTTAAAGTAAAGTTAGAATTGTTTCGTAAGTCCAGTTCATGTGATTCTTCACGGAGTGGGGGTAAGAGGTGGTTGAGGTGAGCATCGGGTTTTAAGATCTTTTTGAAAGTTTTAGCACATAACTCTTGACGTCTGTCGTCAAGACGCTTGCATTGAGCGGTTTTGACAGCATCTTCGTAATCTGTCGTCGGATAAATAATACGAAAAGCTCTTTTTTGGACTTTTTCAATTTTATCCCCCAAACACTTAGGTAACATGGTGTGCCAGACAGGACAGGCATATTCTAAGATAGAGCGTACCATAGAAAAATAGACTAATAGGAGGTCGTTGGGTGGAAGACCACAGCGCTGTAGAACACGGATAATGTATAAGCGTTTTGAGGCTTTTTTAACTAACGCTTCAGTGTTATCTTGCCATTTCAATTTATTGTTCATAGTTAAGCCCAAAATTTTGAATAAAGGAACTAAGTCTAGAGGCAAACCATCAATGAGGAGCCGGGGGATGTCGTTCTCGGTACGGGCGAAACTCACTATCATTTCTTTACATTTCTTTCCGATAAATAGAAGAGAACCAACTAAACTTCTATACAGCTTCGGATCTACTAATTTCTGTTCGTCGTTGTTCTTACTTCCCCAGGTGTTGCTGCTGCTTTGCAATCACTCATGTGGAATTGTTCAAGAACAGACTCGATGTATTTCCTTTGGTCAACAGTAATCTTATCGTGCGACCGTAAAATCTGCATTCCTAAGAACCAGTGTAATGTGCCACGATCGTCCATCTTGAAATTCTCATTTAACACTGCCTTGATTTCGTTAACTGCTTCTTCGCTCGCTCCAGCTACTATAATGTCATCTACCCAGACTAACACGTATGAGAATGTTCCATCTTCCTCCTTTCTTACAAATAAGCAGTAGTCATTACAGCTTCGTTTGAATCCTTCTTTGAGAAGTCGACTTGACAGTGCTTCATACCAATTCTTTGCAGCCTGTTTCAAACCATAGATTGATTTGTTTAGTTTGCATACCAGCTTTTCTCCCGAGTTTGCTTTCCTGGTAAAACCTTTTGGTTGCTCTAGGTAAATTTCTTCTTCTATGTTGGCGTGAAGGTAGGCTGATTTCACGTCCATTTGTCCAAGATGCAAATCTTTTTGTGCTGCCGTTGCTAGTAGGATTCGGAAAGTTTCGGGTTTACAAGTTGGAGCGTACGTATCGAAGAAGTCTAAACCTTCGATTTGAGCATAACCTTTGGCTACGTATCTTGCTTTGAATTTATCTACTCGTCCATCTGCTCCGTACTTTACTTTATACACCCATTTTCCTGGTAAAACTTGTTTATCCTTTGGTTCATCAACTATTGTCCAGGTGTCATTGTCTATTAGTGAATCATACCCCGCTTTCATAGCTTTTCTCCAGTTCTCTGCTTGCGGTGAATTAACTGCTTCACTATACGACTTGGGTTCTTGTACGTTTTCTTCTTTAGTTGTGCTGAAAGTGTAGGGTGATCCATATCTCTCAGGTGGACGCCGATTTCTGCTTGCTCTGGGAAGTGTGATTTCGTCTTCCTCTGGGTTTTCTTCAGCTTCATGCTGATCTTCTACGACAGGTATAGGTGCATTATTTTCCCCCACTTTACCTTGAACCGGTTTCGTTGTGTCCTGGTGATTTGAGCTATCGTTGAGGTCCATGTTGGGACTCACAAGGATTGATTCTTCCGGATTTATTGTTTCCTTTGCTGAAAATGATTGGATTTCATTTTCTTTGAAGAGAACATTTCGCGCTTTGATGACTTTCTTCGAATCAAATTCTTGCAGAATGTATGCTGTGCTCTTGTCATCATAACCGATAAATTTTGCCTTTACAGATCTAGAATCCAACTTCTTTAAGTTGACCTTTCTCTTCATAACATATGCTGTGCAGCCAAAAACTCGTAGATGATTTCGCCTTGGCGGCTTTCCGGTAAAGAGCTCGAAGGGACTTTTGCCTTGGTTGCTGTTGGCACTCACGGTAAGATTTCTTATATGAGCTGCTGTAGATAATGCTCTTACCCAATAGCGCTTTGCTAATTTTGCTTGGATCAATAGACATCGTCCCATTTCAACCAGAGTTCGATTAAAGCGTTCCGCAACTCCGTTCTGTTGTGGGGTTTCTGGCACGGTATATTCCTGCTTTATTTTTGAATCTCTGCAGTAATCCTTAAATTGCTTCGATGTATATTCTGCGCCGTTGTCGGTTCGTAGTCTCCGAGGTGATCCTGATTCTGCTACATACTCTTTGAATCTTTCAAAGGCTTGGGATTTCTTGCTCATAAACTTTACGACTGAATATTTCGAATATTCGTCCACAAATGTAATCGCATACCTGGATCCATTGAGGCTAGGGACTTCGAATGGACCAAGAATATCTGAGTAAACAAGTTCGAGAGGTTTCTGGGACTTGTTCTTAGCTTCTTTTGGTACAGGTTTACTGGATTGCTTTCCAAGTGCACATGTTTCACATACTTCCTTTAGATTATCTTCACAGCCAATGGTGCGTTTGACATCGTCCTTGTTCAGATGTCCGAGACGTTGATGCCACAAACTAGCATCTCCTTTACTTGTTGTCGAATTTGGGTTGCATGTGGTAGAATTACATGCTCTGGACCTTTCAAAGATAACCTTCAGATGAAATAAACCTGCGTCTTCGGTTAGATCAATCTCTGGGCCACGATTCAACATTACCTTCGCTTTGTTTTCGATAAATATGAACTTGTGTCCAAATTTGACAGATCGGTTGACAGAAAGTAGGTTTACTTCATAATTTGGTACATAAAGAACATTTCGTAGGACCATCTCTATCTCTTTTCCATTTGTTGATTGAAGCTTAATTGGTACATCGCCAATTCCTTCGACAGGTGTAAGGTTTCCTTTTGGATCCTTAACGTTTTTGACGTTGCAAGGTTGTAAGTTTTCGAACAGTTCCTTTTCGGTAATAATATGATCTGTACAACCAGTATCAATGATGAGATGATTTAATTTTCCAGTACCACTGCTTGTTCCACTGCCACTGTTCATACATTGAGAGTACGATGAAAATGAAGTTGATTCATTTGTTGGAGGGTCTTCAGGTTTACTTGGACCTCTGCACGCTTTTGCTAGATGACCCCTCTTTTTGCACTTTGAACATACAGCTGAACTTATTTTATTGCATTGCTTGGCATAGTGACCGGGAAGTCCACAGACAAAACAATTTCCCTTCGGTTTGGTTGGACCTTTATATCGACTCGATGCATTCCTAGAATGCATTGCTGTAGCACTATCTCCTTCTGCTTGATGTCTTTGGAGTCGACTATCTTCATAGTTTTGTAAACGTGTTCGTAATTCGGTGAAATTAGCTGCCGGATTGAAGCTTTCTTGTACCACAAAGTGTTCATACTTTTCTGAAAGTCCGTTTATAACAAGAGCATTGAATAGTGTTTCTGATATCTTTTCACCAGCTTCGGTAAGTCGGGACATTAGTTCTTGTGCTCGTATAAAATATTCGGATAACTTTTCATTTTCACCTAACTGTAATCTAGATATTTGACGAACTAGACTTACTATAGTTGGCTTTTCGACGTTGGAATATCTCTGTTGTAGTAAACGCCACGCTTTTGCTCCGTCCCCAACACCATCTGATGATAGGCAATCATGTCGTATATATAAAAGACTGTTTTTATCGAGGGCTAAAGCAATATGACACCATACCATATTATTTCTTTCTTCAATCTTTTCGATTTGTTGATTTCTCTCTTGTATTTTTGCCTCCCATGCGGCCTTTATTTCATTTGTAGCATCTTCTGCTAACGGTGCTACTTCTTCTGGTAAAACTTCTTTCCCTAGAAGTGCTTTATATAAACCTTTCGTCTGCATATACGCAATGAACTTCGTACTCCATACCGGATAATCCTCGACTTTTCCATGAAAACTAGCCATTTTATCGTTTGACTGTCCATTTTTACGCTCCTGGGCCCATAACCTGTTAGATTATGCAGTTTATTTGGTAAAAGAAACAAAAAAGGTTTACAAAATATAGGTTTTCGTTCGAGACGAATCAACAACTACTGATAATGGCGGATAAAAACGTTCAACTCGCACCATATGATCACGTGTCCGATGTACTATATATACTAACTGTAGCATCATGCTTCCTTAATTTATGTTAAACAATATGAACCGATTTACTCTATATAACTTGAAGTATTACTTAATGTTAACACATATGACGAATTGAATACAATCCTAGTTGAAATCGAAGCAATACCTATCACTTATGTCTACGACGACGAAGAGTCCAATTACGAACCATTAACACCATCTCATCTCATTTACGGTAGACGTATTACGACAAGCCCAAACAGTGCACATCATGAAGTCGTGAGTACAAATCGGTCATTAACTAGAAGAGCTCGTCACCATAAGCGATTGTTGGAACAGCTAACAAAGCAGTGGCGAAGAGAATATCTCACCAGCTTACGCGAACAGTCGTCAGCAAAATCGAATGTACGAGGTAAGAGTTGTTCCATTTCACAAGGTGATGTTGTTATTGTGAAAAATGAATCGACGCCAAGAGCATTCTGGAGACTTGCACGAGTTGAGCAATTGCTGCCTGGAAAAGATGGAAACACTAGATCTGCTGTTATTAAGTTGGGAAGTAATCAAGGCAACTCAGTTACGACAAGACCGCCAATCGAACTACTCGTACCTATTGAGGTCAAGTCAATGTCATCAAATGAAGAGTCATCTAGCGATGAGCCAAACGTCGAAGGAGAAACGCCAGAGGACGATGTAAATGTAAGAAGGCGTCGAACAGCCGCAGTAGTTGGTGAAGTGAGACGAAGAGAAAGTAATATTTTGTAACATTTTTACGTAGTTGAGTTTGTAGGTGTTTATCACTTCATTCATTCAGTGACTAAACATTGGGGAGTGTCATGAACGGTTAATATTTTACAGAACACAATACGATTAATTAGATTAAGTTTATATTCGCGTTTATTTTTGTAACTCTATTTTTAGCGTTGACATTTCTGGGTAAATTAGGCGTTTTTGATTTGTACTGTAGGTTTTAGTTTTTGTTGTTGTAAATGTTTTCCATACAATATAGACGTGTGCGTTGAGCTAAAATCGATCTTCATAACATGAACACAGGTTTTAAAACTTCAAGAAATACTGGTGGTAACAAATTTTCTGGCTTTTATGTCTTTGTCCCAGTGGCTTTATCCTGTTGCCATTTACACCACGAATCTTCTCCTGGCGGGCAAAAACGATGTTGAGCTTCCAAACTTTCTGCCTCCGTATTGTGGTTTAGGGTTGCAATTATGTTCTTCTTCATAGTATACACTGCTACCTTCACTTCAATTTCGGTTGGATTTGGCTTTGAAAAAATATTCTGCTGGATTGCAAGACCATAGTACCTTTGAAGTTGTTTTATTTTAGCCTCGGTAGGCCTGCCTCTTCCTCCAATTGTCTTCCCATCCTTCAACTTCCCTTTCATTGAGCCATTCAATTTCAACAAGCGTTTTCCCATTCTCTTCTGTACATGCCCAACACAGTCAATTTTTTCCACTTTAACACCTTCGTATGTGTCTTCTACAGCACTGTGGGCTTTGCTATCCCCATCACTTTCCATAAATCGGTATCTCATGTTGTGCTTTTCGATTGATCTATTCCACAGGACTTTTGCAGCTTCGGCTTCCATAGCAGGAGAACTCCCTTCAAAATTAATATCACATTCCCCATTGATAATGTGCTCAACTTTCCAAGCATCAAATTCCTCTAAGTTTTCTTTGCACTGGTTTTTCTTTAAGGAACATTTTTGACAAAACTTTGAAAAACAGATGTAGGAAATAAAAGACGGTAGACATAGACAGACGGTAGGAAACGCAAAATAGATTTGTTCTGATCTCGTCAAATGCACTCACTTGTAACAAAGGTTCATCCAGTGTGCTTGTCCCTCCGTCATCATTCATTTCATCATAAGATATTTTCTGGTCACTCAATGTATACAACCTTTCCAAGGCTTTTAATTCCGCTATCGTTTGACAATCATTAATTTTCGTATCCATATCTATGCAGTACTAGTGTTATCTCTATGAAACCTATAAGCACGCTCTTTATTCGGAAACCAATGTTTATAGTATACGTACAACTATGCCGTCATATAAATACCCTTAGTGCGCACACTCCCTAGTGCGCACACCCCTTAGTGCGCACTATGTGCGCACACTCCCTAGTGCGCACACCCCTTAGTGCGCACACCCCTTAGTGCGCACACCCCTTAGTGCGCACACCCCTTGTGCGCACACCTGTTACCTTTGACATTTGGTCATTATGGTGTCCAAATCAAATTTTCAGACTTGACATTTGATATACAGTATTATGCAAAACGTTTTCCATGGCCACTGCTCCTCTTCACTTCAGTCTTCACTGTCACTGCTCGCTTGTATTAACCTTGGCATTCTAACCTACGATAAATGGTTTCACCCACTACAGGCGCTGATCATTTGACTCTACTGTAGTTACTTCACAAGATCAATATCGTTTAAACCACTGTTTTTAAACAATTTGAAATATTCTTTAACAAATTTCAAATTCTTTTTCGGGGGGGGGGTAATGGGCCGGAGGGTACTAATCCTGAAGCATGAAAAATAATATTCAATAATCCTGAAGCACAAAAAATAAAAGAAGGAAGTGCAAAAGAAGGAAGGGTTAGGTTGAGGGTTGGGGGTGGGAAAAGTTTATTTTATAAGTATTTGACTTTAACTACAGTCAGGCAAATGCCCGCCGCATTCCTGTCCCTAGCTGCAAGTGTTTGAAATATTGATGCCATGTTAATACTGTCTTGAAACGAATTGATTAATTGAAACGAATTGAATTTTATGTTGTGGTTGTCCTGACAAATCAAGATGGCATCAACAAGTCCGGAAAGGTGTAGCTATTCAAGTATTGCTTTTGGATTTAAGCGCTACGAAAAATCCCCAGTTCGTATGAAATTGATTACTATACTGTAATTTTAATTTTGTTTTCACAACCTGGGATTATTCAAATAAGATACATTCTCAAAGCATCCACTGTAGCGTCCAAAATGTGGAGGCAAATCGGTGAAAGAAGGAAGGTAAATACGCATGCATGGTATATGCAGACCTCATTTAAAGTGCATATGATCTATGATCTAATACTAGGTTACCTGCAAGGTAGGGATTGCTGCGAGAATTTTAGGGTCCAAGTAAATTGTTATATGAAATACAAGTAAACTAAATCCGTTTTACTAATAGCAATAGTAAGTTTCAAGAACGTAAAGTTAATTAGTTTAATAGCAATAATATTATGATGTACAACAAACTTTTAACACATGCAAAGTTTAGTAGAAGTCCAAAGCCAAACTTAAAAAGCATTCACAAGTACACAGTTTTGCAGAGCAAGGCTGGATGCAACCTTGCAACACAGGGTGTTTTCCCCCCTGTCGGAGTACAAAGGAGAGGACCCTGGCTTGCGAGGTGCGCCTCGATCAAATCAAAGTCTTTAGAGGCAGTTGATTTTCAAAATGTTTCAACATTATACGAATCCCAACAGGAGTAATAACAATAATAGTAATACCATACTAAGTCCATGTAAATGGCTTCATGTAAGCAGTAGCACATCTTTAACAAAATAGAACATAATATAGGTTTAAATGTATATTTGTTTTCATGAAATATGTTGTTTGTCTTTATTGTAGAGTCCATGTAAATGTGTGCCATGTAGCTTACAGCTTCCACTTTAACAGAACAGAACATGATAATATGAATTAGTCTAGGACCTGTATAGGAGTTTGTATGCATTTCATTTAGCACAGGCAATCTCAACTGTTTTAGGGTAAAATGACCATGGCGGTCAACATGGCATATGTGCGAAAACCTGAATCCAGGACGAAAGTCCTGAAAATGACCCCGCCCTGAAACGGCAGTGCCGACATAGCTCTAACTTCCAAAAAGCAAAAGCGACAGCCTTTCTGAAGTGCTTATAGTGTTTAGAAGGTTGCTTTTAGGGGTAGTTATTGGAAGGAAAAATTTGTCTAAGTATAATATTTTACAAGAAAATGACCATGCACCACCCCAGGTCAACTGCTAATTATCCATGAAATAACTAATATACCTGGCAGAAATTAAATTTTCTTATTTCCTAACAATTTTTATCATGGGATGAAAAACTATGCTTAATTTAATATAATTATTGTAGATTTCATAAGGATTGACATTGTTTTGTTTAAATATAATACATTTTATTTCACTTACCCCCCACCAAAACACGATTTCAGCCATATTTTGCCGTCTTGTTTGCTTTTTATCGCCGAGTCTCGCAAGTATCATCCAATTGTTGTACTTTTACATAATGATAGATGGCTAAAGAAGATTTCAACCAAGTTTCGTCAAGTTTTGAAGCAGTGCAGTGTATTTTATCTTCGATATTGTGTCCTTCGATATTTCGTCAAATAGCGGCCATTGCAATGCCTCGCCGCTTGTCTTCCCGATAAATGCCACTTCTTCGTCTTCATATGTATTTAGATTACAGTATCCAAGAGTATTTCATTGTAGAATAGTCCCAATCGAAAAACTAGAGTAGTATAGTCCCATTTGCAAGGAGAAAGCCTCCCATAACAAATTTAGGACCAGAATCAAAGACACAAGTTTAAAAATAATTTGAAAGTCACGCGCAATCTTCGCGAAAACTCCTCGTGGCTACTTGACAGGGGGGGGGCAAATATTTTCACGAAACGTTGTTCGCCACCACAGAACCCATTATATTATATTTATTGTATTTTTATGATTTATGATAAAAACAATAGAAAATACGCAAATATTTATTGTTTTTATGCTTGACGAAATTGCTTCAAAACTTGACGAAATTGGTTGAAATCTTCTTTAGCCATCTATCATTATGTAAAAGTACAACAATTGGATGATACTTGCGAGACTCGGCGATAAAAAGCAAACAAGACGGCAAAATATGGCTGAAATCGTGTTTTGGTGGGGGGTAAGTGAAATAAAATGTATTATATTTAAACAAAACAATGTCAATCCTTATGAAATCTACAATAATTATATTAAATTAAGCATAGTTTTTCATCCCATGATAAAAATTGTTAGGAAATAAGAAAATTTAATTTCTGCCAGGTATATTAGTTATTTCATGGATAATTAGCAGTTGACCTGGGGTGGTGCATGGTCATTTTCTTGTAAAATATTATACTTAGACAAATTTTTCCTTCCAATAACTACCCCTAAAAGCAACCTTCTAAACACTATAAGCACTTCAGAAAGGCTGTCGCTTTTGCTTTTTGGAAGTTAGAGCTATGTCGGCACTGCCGTTTCAGGGCGGGGTCATTTTCAGGACTTTCGTCCCGGATTCAGGTTTTCGCACATATGCCATGTTGACCGCCATGGTCATTTTACCCTAAAACAGTTGAGATTGCCTGTGCTAAATGAAACGCATACAAACTCCTATACAGGTCCTAGACTAAATGTATTTGTCTTTCTTTGACGTTAAGTTCGTTAATTGTCTTTTTCTGTTTCCGACAGTACATTCTTTCTCGCATTGTAGAATACGGAGGCTTCCACAGTGAGGAGAAACTCCATAAGTGTATCGTCATCAACACTGTCAAAGGTTTCTTCTGTGTTGGTTTGGCGCTTGTAGATATCATATAGTTGTTTCAGCTTGTCGTCGAACAGAAGCAAAGAGACTGTTGACCCTGCTTTGCCAAACATGACGTTTGCCATTAGACGCTGGACACATTTTGATTTTAACTGGGCCATTCCGCACTCGGTGCATTTGATAACGTTCTTTGTTGGATCGGGCACCAGTTTAGTTTGGCATTTTTTACACGACAGGAATCGTTGTACTGACAAAGCGCCTTCGGCAGGGCAATGAACTTTCTGCGAGTGTGGTAGACCGTCCGCTTCAGTGTCCACCCTATCTATAGAGGTATCGCCGGCTTGAAAATCGACTGCTTGTTTAGGGTTAGGTACTTCGCGTTATCAAATTCTCGAACAACTATCTTTGAGATGTTATACACAGACTTTGAGATAACCCGTGTTATGTCACTTTCCCATAGGACAAGGCGCACTGTCCCCGAATTATCGGTAAATACGGCTTCTTGCTTTCTGAGTGTCTTGCCTTTAGAAAGTATGGTCTCTTCCGCACCATGGAGGGTAATCCGCCCGCATACATTGATAACAGCGTTGGCGTCGCCCTGCAACACATCTGAGACTGCAGTGATGCAGGGTTATATAGTAAATGTAATGGAATTATTTTCGAATAGTTTTAGTGATACAATACCTTTTACCATTTACACTGTTGGATATTTTCTTATTACCATCAGGGGCGGGTGGATTGTAATTGCTATCTGAGGATAAATGTTTACCAATAAAGATTACGTTGTACAAACAGTAAGGGAAACAGAGAAAACATTTGAATCGCGTTCTTGAAAATAAAATGCACAGAAAATTTTGTTCACAGTTGACTAGTAAATTGTAAACTTTAGTGACGTAGATTGAATTGATTAGTATAACGGAAATATTGACATATATACGTCAAGGGGTGCAATACCACATCTGTACAACCTGCCAAAGGAGTTAGTCTATTCCTTTAACAATTACCTACCTTCAGAAAATTTGCCACTTGGTTTGTGATCACCTGAAAGAAAAGTAAATACGATTTACTTTCTGTAGCAGGGCTCAAATTTAGTTGGTTAATTAGAGCCTTATTATGTGATAAAAATAAGCGAAGACAAACACTTACCTTCAAGCAGAGAAGAGTCAATTGGCTTTGCAGGCTTGTTGGCATCTTAAAAGGTATTGAGAATAGATGGTTACACAGGGAAAAACATAGTAAGTACAAGCATGTTTGTCAACTGGTTGTCTCTAAGAAGTATTGTCATACCAGGTGCGTTGTCCATGTCTTCTACAATTCTAAAAAGAGAATAAACTTTTAAACACAATATACACATTTGGAACACAATATACACAATTGGCACACAAAATAGTTCCTTGAGAACACAAATAATTAGAGCACGATAAAGTTAGCAGTTGCTTGAAGACGTTTTTCTTCATTCAACCTGCACTTCAGGGATTCAACTTTTTTTATGGAGGAAAGCCTATCATACGTCATTGCCCACATCAATCCATGCTTTTTCCAAGGTCAACCCTGACTTTTGTGAATTGTTAATGCCCACGCAAGTGTTAAAGGTAATTGTTGTCTTTCATGTACACTATTACCCACACATACAGTTGCAGTGACTGGAGGAATGGGAACACAAATTTTACCAAAACAGCAATAGGCAAGTCTGGTGGATTGTGACTTTCTGCAAATATTATATCAACAACAGTGCCAGTCGACCCATTACACAGGCCAACCATTGACCAAAGATTCATTGTCAACATTACTCTTGCTCCTCTACATATCAAAACAACTGGGTGCAAACCAAGCATATCTTGGGCACTAACATGTTTTGCATCTTGACTGGAATGATTGGCATGGACTTCTGCAATTTGAGCATGTAACTTTAATAAATGATCATAGTTGTACTTTGCTACCTGTTCATTGCTGTAATACAATCTTGTAGCACCTAAGAAATCATCTACGTTAGACGCAACACTTGGTTGACGGGTAAGCAGTAACTTCCAGTCATCAACACTTACTTCTCCACTTCGAATTCGTGACAAAACACCTTTAAATATGGTTTGATCTTCTTACCCTTTGATTAACATTAAGTATTACAACCTTGTCAAACATTTTGTATGCAAGATAACCTTGTTCACCTACTGGATTTGACGGTTTTTCATGGTATAGTGGCTTGTCTGCAACTGGTGGTAACTGGGCAGGGTCACCAATTAGAATTATAGATTTCCCACCAAATAGAGTATATTTCAAGCCAGTAGCCTGTCTACAACGTCTGTCGATCCAACCCATGGCAGTTTGATCCAACATAGAGTATTCATCAATCATAATGTACTCTACAGACAACAAGTTCATTTGTAACATATGTAAGCTCTGGCCAGCTAAATCCTTAGGAACATCACGGCCCACTGGGAGTTTTAAAAACGAATGAATAGTAATCCCGTTTACATTGAAAGCTGCTTTTCCTGTTGTAGCTGTTATTTTACTTTTTCCCCCTAAGTAACTTCTTACAGCATTTATTAAATAGCTTTTTCCAGTTCCCCCTTCACCATTTATTATAAGCAAAAGTTGTTCTTTGGGTACAGCACTGTTTTGATGATTAACAATAATATCATAGGCCAATTGTTGCTTTTCACTAAACGTACCCATGTCTACTTCATACTCTCTTTCTGTAGTAGTGTATTCAGTCTTTTGCACCTTTATCCAGTTTATCATGGAAGCTATTTGCTCATTTGTGTACTTTGTAGAGTTTTCGTACGAGTTTTCACATTTTTCATGATTGTCATTAAAGGGGCAGTGTCACCGTCTGCGCATCCTTTCTGCGCATACGAAAATTTGAAAAGTTTAGCCAAACTTTTCAAAGTTGAAAATCCAAGATGGCGTCTGTAGAAGGCAAGGCGCGTGGTGGTAAAAGGCGAAATTCTGGCCGAAAGAAAGTATTTGTAAATAGAAAAGAAGCCATGAAAGCATGGGGCAAGACGCATACACGGATAAATCTTAGTAATATTATATTTGACTCGTGGTTAAAGTCGAAAATTGAAGCTGGATATGGTTGTTCTGGTGACAATGATTTTGCTGCTCACTTGCTCACTTTGGAATATCGAAGAAAGTAAGTGGCAGGCCCGTAGCTGGGGGGTCCCCAGGGGGGGCAAGGCCCCCCCTAGCGGAAAATTGTGCCCCCCCCTAGCACAAATAACAGTAACGTAAATTTTCATTTTGAAAAAGTAAATTTGTTATATATTTCATTTGAAAAAGTGAATTTGTTATATATATAAACGTTTAACTATTAAGTAATACATTACTAACGCAATACTATGTGATTTCCGGAAAAAAATAATTTCATCCTCCCCCCCGTCGACAAGAAAAGAAAGAATTTCTGTCGGAAAAGGTAAAATATTTTGACAAACGCGGACAGACCTCGAAACGTGCCCCCCCCCAAAAAAAGAGGGCCAGCTACGGGCCTGGTAAGTGGCCTTCCTGTCAAATATTGTTGCTTTATCTCTTGAAGTAAGTGGTAGTACAAGTATTTGTTCTTCCGATTTAAGATCGGCTCTCGACACTCCAAGCAAACGTAAGCGAACAAGATCAACATCTCGATCAACACAACGAATTGAAACTGAGTCTGCGGAAATCATCAGTCAAGGTGAGAACAACATAATATTTTAAAAGCATTTTGCTATAACGTACTCGGAGTAAATTTAGCTTTGTTTTAATAGGACCACAAACTTCTACATCGTGTAAACAATTACAATCTGAGGACTGAAGAACCAACCCAAACGATTTGTATTCCAAGATTACTATTTGTGTATTTTCAGGACAAATGGATTGGATTACTTCATCACATATGCAACTCACACGAGTGGTTGGATGGTAAATGTGAACATGAAAGTGATCAGCATGAGGAGAATCTGCCTTAGTTCGACAGACGGGAAAAAGACTTTGCTGAACTTCAGAAAGTCATTCTAAATCCAGAGTTGCTGGACAACTTTAAATATTATACAAGGTTTAGGTAAATATTTTATTACATTGTGGAAACATATTAACATAATTTTTAATAGCCTCAGTCTTGTTTATACACCAAAGAGAGTGCCGGTTAGCATCAACAACTTTAATGGTACAATTTTTATTTCAGTAACATGAATTGGGATATGCCATAACTATTTCAGGTGATGAAATACAACCAAAGAACGAGGAAATGGGATATAAAAGCTGTGAAAGTTCTGAAAGGATATGAATACATCCCAGTACTTATGTCCAAAATTTTGAGGAAAAGACTAGATGATGTGGATTCTGTCACACAAACAGTTCCTTTAAATGAAAGTGATCCTGCTATTATTTCCCAACCATAGCCCATATCCGAAGGAGCAGATTTACCTCTGCAAATTAATATAAATAATAAATATATAAAGTCTTGCCCCTTTGCCCCTCTCTGAGCAGCCCTGGTCTTACCTAACTACAGACAGAGTGTTTATTATAAAGTAACGCATAAAAAAGGTGCATTAGCCATTCAATATCACATTTGGTGATGGTCATGGACCTCTTTTATGCTTTACACTAGGTTTTTTGTTTTGTTCTCACAGGGTCATTAATTAATAAATATCTAAATTATCAAAATCAATTTTGAGAAATTGCCCAAACGAACAATATACATTGTTTATCGCTTCCTTTCCTTAACACTAGGTCTGCAAGATATCTTGTAACGATTAGCTCTGTTTTCTGTGCGCGAACGTTGCGCAATTGACCAAGTCAGACAGCAACTGGAATAATTATGGCAATGTGCGTCTTGCGCAACGCACATGCCGATTTATTAATTTTTGAAAACAATGAGATAATTATTAACATAACAAATTATTAACCGAAGTTAATTATTAAAAGTTCGCACAGAAAAGGTGGGTCAATAAATACGCCCACCACTTAGAAATTAATAACTAAACTAATGTAGATAGATCAACTTTATTTAAACACATTGGCCTTTTCAGCAAAAGCTGATTTCCAAAAGGGATGTGTACTTTATTATTTATATACTAGCTCTAATATTACATACATAACAAATACAATTATATACCTATTTAGACAAAAAATTAACTACTACTTTAAGTCGAGATTAAGGTCGAGGAAGATAGCTTTTTACAGAACGAATTATACGATACCGAATTGCGTATCTCTTCAGGTATCTGATTCCATAGTTTAGCCCCACAATATTGGAAGCTTTTTTTTAAGGATTCCGTTTTTGGTCTTGGAATATAAAACCTTGTTGAAGAACCTCTCAGATTATGGTCATGAATGGTATTCAGATTTTGGAAAGCTTCGCATAGTCGTTGGGGGGCTAAACCATTAACTGTCTTGTACATGAGCCTGGCTTTCATTTGTGCCCTACGCTCTTCAAGTGTTACCCAGCCTAGAGATTTTCGTGCCAAAATAGACTGACCATGTTCATTTTTTAAGTTCATGATCAACCTAGCCGCTCTGTTTTGGAATTTCTGTAGACGTTCGCTTAGGCCTTTATTAAGTGTATCCCATACTTCACAGCAATAATCAAAATAAGGTTGGATTAAGGCATTATAAACTTTTATCAAAATGTCTTGTTCGACATACTCCTCATTTTCTAATAGCCCCAATACCTGATGATATTTTACTGCTAATATGGTTAATGTGTTTTTCCCAACTCAAGTTTTCGTCTAATTCAACTCCAAGAGCTTTGGTATTTTTAACTTTTTAATCAATTGATTATTTATTTTAACTCCTTGATGGGTATCAATATTACTTATTTTATGTCGTGTTCCAATTACAACATACTCGGTTTTCATTATATTTAGACTTAGTTTATTTGCACAAAGCCATTTCTGAACATTCCTCATGTCTACGCTCGCCCTCTCTTCCGCCTCACTAATTGTTCTGCCTACTGCCGTTAAGTTAGTATCATCAGCAAACATTCTTGGAGTTGTGCGTTCTAGGCAGCTTGGCAAATCATTTATATACATAATAAATAAGAGAGGGCTGAGTATACTTCCCTGAGGAATGCCACAAATGATTTCTTTCTCCACCGAGAGTATACTGGCCAATTGACAACTTTGAGTTCGGTGCGTCAAATAGCAACGTAAAGATTTAATGCTTTCCTTTGGAAACCATACATTTCAAACTTACTTAACAGTATTTCGTGGTCGACTGTATCGAATGCTTTTTTTAGGTCAAGAAAAATAACTAAGTTATACAGCCCACGGTCCATGTTGGTATACCATTCGTTCGTACAATCCAATAATGTAGTAGTTGTGGAATGATAAGGTCTGAAACCAAATTGGTGTTTTGAGAAAAGATTATTCTGGTTAAGATACTCATACATTTGATCATACATAATTCTTTCCATAAGTTTACTTACTACAGGAAGGATTGATATCGGTCTATAGTTGTCCAACATGGACCGCTGACCTTTCTTAAACAATGGAATAACCCTTGCAGCTTTCCAATCAGAAGGAAATTGATCCGAGTCAATTGACATATTAAAAATCTCAGTAAGAGAAGGTGCAATAACTGGAGCTGCTACTTGTAGAATTTTAGCTGAAATTTTATCCATTCCAGTCGCTTTGGTGGTAGACAAATTAACTAGAAGAGTGTAAACCAATGTTACACTCACTGGTCGAAATGAGAAACTGTTCTTTGTCTTAGATTTTTGTTGAGTAATAAAATCTCGAAAACTAACGTCATTGTCATTTGGAATAGACTCAGCAAGCTTTGGGCCAATATTACTAAAATGATCATTAAAAATGTCGACTAATTCGTCGGTCGATGTAACAGTTTTACCTGGAAGTTTAATTTCATTAATCGTAGTCTGTTTTCTGTTTCGACCTAATATATCGTTTATTGTTCTCCAAGCATATTTAGGATTCTGTTTATTATTTGTGAATTTGTTTGCATAATAATCTCTTTTAGCACTGCGCAAAGCAGTGTTAGCAACATTTCTAGATGACTTATATAGTCTCCAGTCTTCTTCTTTATTTGTCTTTATTGCTTTACGCTTAAGAGCATCTCTTTTAAATAATTTTCCTTTACTTCCCAGCTTACCCAAGGAATATTGCCCCTTTTCTTAGTCTTTTTACTCTCACAGGGGCATGTTTATCCAGCACATCTACAAAGAATGTTTTCCATAACCGCCACATTTCATCTACATTTCTTTTAAATCTTATTTCTTCCCAAGGTATATTTTGTAAGTCATATAGAAAGCCTGAAACATTGAAATTCTTAAAATTTCTATACTCGACAGAACCTTGTAAATCAGTTTTTATTCTTGTACTTATTTTCCGAATACTATAAATGAGGCTGTGATCACTAATTCCGAGATGGACTACACCTGAAAAAATTTTTTCAGGCATTGACGCAATTACTACATCCAATAATGATTGGCTAGACTGGGTAATACGCGTAGGGTTATTAATTAATTGTGTAAGCTGATATAATTCCAAAACGTCTTGAAGCCTTCTAGTGGTGGACAAAGTTGGTTCTAGCATATTACAATTTAAATCTCCCAAAATATAAAATTCTATATTTTCATCATCAATTGATTTGATTAGCCTCTCAATTTTTATAAACACTTCACTAGCGGAACATGGTGGTCTATAAATACTTGAAACTATAAAAGATTGACTATTAGCCTGCTTAATTTCCACACAGACAGCTTCAAGGCCTGTTGGAATTAGATCAGGGCGATTTTCATAATTTATATGGCGTCTTATATAAATACATACCCCTCCTCCATTTCTATTCCGATCAGCACGTAGCAAGTCATAACCTTCAATGCTAACAATCCCATCGGAAATAGTGGAGTCCAAACGGGTTTCATTAACTGCTAAAACATCTAGATATTTATCATGAAGTAATAATCGGATTTCATCAAGGTGTTTCGGAAGGCTAGCTACATTAAGCATAGCCATCTTAAAACCCCTTGTTTTCGGAATATTTAAACAGGCATCATTAGCACTCCTCCTCGACCCGTCCTCATTTCAATTATGCGAACTTAAGAAATATGAAAAGTTTGCCTGAAGCAAAGAGCTACCTTCTCGGTTTAAATGCAGTCCTCTACTATTTAAATGAGAGCGACTAATATTACTATTGTCTAAAAATGCAAGCTTTTTCTTCAAGCAGCTTGACTTTAGTATATTGTTGGTCTCATTTACCTTCGTTGTAAGTTCCTCTCTATCGCATCTAGTGACTAAAGAAGAGATGATGACTTCAGTATCATTGCAATCCTTTTTAAAATTCTCTGCTAACTCGATAATTTTCTTTGCAATTTCTTTAGGACTTGAATAGCGTATGTCGTTTGTGCCTGCATGGATAATGAGCTTATCGGGTTGCTTTCGTGCAGTGGGCTTTAAGAAATCAGACATATCATTAACTGTTGCACCTGAGAAAGACTTAACTATTACGTTTCTGTCAGTGTTGGATACTTCCCAACCTTTTACATATTTTATAATCGAATCTCCAGCTATAACAACCGTTTCTTTAGTGCGTTGTCTTTCTGCTGTTATTTCCTCACTTGCCTTATGCGCTTCTCTTGTTTGCTCGTTTTCCTTTGCCTTTTGTTCGTTATTCTTCACCTTTTGTTTCTTATTCTTATTCTTCTTATGCTTTTGTTCCTGATTAATCTGCTGTGACGTCTGCTTGTTGACTTTCGATTGAGCAGCTTTGTCATCAGATTCGCTCATTTGATTCTTACCAAAGCCCTTTCGTTGAAGGCTTAATTTCTCTTTTGTTTTTGTCGTGTTAGGAATTTCTTGATCATCAGATTCTTCATCGCCTTCGTAAATTAGACTTTCAAATCTGTTGCTAATCTCGACATTTGGATTGATATCAGCATCTATACTAGATGCGGACATCTGTTTACAACTACCGTTTTTTATAACAGAACCTTTGACAGTTTGCCAATCAGCCCCTTTATATTTCTCATTTAGATCTGATTGTAACATTCCCAAAGCTGTAATCAGGGATTCTTTCTCATTTTCGAATCTTTTAGCTTTAGTGTTTAGATCTGATATAATATACGAAAGATTTTCATTATCCTGTCTTAATTTTACATTTTCCCGCACAATACTATCAACATATTCACGGGAGAGCTCCGTATTTAATCCTTCCTTTGCTTTCAAACTGTTTATTGATTTTGCGATATCCATAAAGTTATTATTCATTCGATCTTCGAGGAGTTCAACCTTGTCAGCTAGATCAGACCACTTACCGCATAAATCATTAGGCAGTAAGGTAGAATCACTGATGTTGACCAATTCGATAGCGTTAGTATTATCTCTGGCTTCGATATCTGCGGTTTCGTCGTTTGTAGCCTTGACATTTGTGGCTTCGACATTTGTAGCTTCGACCTTTGCGGCTTCAACATTGGTGGCTTCTACATTTGCGACTTCGACATTTGTCAAATCTGTACATATGCAATAATATTGCGTCAAGAAAACGGGGAGGAGGGCGGGTTATAAATTGACTTCAGCCAGAGAGTTGACCTTGCGCTACCAGGTTGAAGAGCAGAATGAACTAATGCACATACTGCTGTAGATTATATCGCCACTCCTATCCGCTTCCTGCGCATTACATTCATGTGACTACTAATTACGGGGAAAATACCCACGTGTTCCATTACAATAGCTCTTTATCTACAAAACTAGATGCAGGAAGCAATAAAATCTTTATTGGTATGCCAATAATTCCTTTTTCACAATTGTATCTCTGATGGGGTTAAACCGACAATCAGTTGTCAATTAATGCAGGTATAAAGTTTATTTGTCAATTAATGCAGGTATAAAGTTTATTGAAATGGACATAATGATGTATATTAGTTGTTAACATCCCTGTGAGCAAGTATTTACAGTATGTACAGTGCAAATGACCAATACCGTAAACCGGGGTGACTTTGAAAATTGGGCGACTTTGGGCACCGTTCAATTTTCTAAAATAAAATCTCTTATGTAACTTTTAGTTACATATACTTATATAGATATAATTATATATTTGTTTTATACTCTGTAATGTGCAGGTGAGCATCTTCCTATGGAACCTCTGCAATATAAATTTAATTACAGTCAAAACGGAAATACCTGCACACTTCCGTTACTGTAATTGCTTACGTAGTTCAGTATTAACATTTTGATTGGTTGTCAATTTCAGTTCTGTAGAAATAAATCAATACAAGCTATATATATATATATTCGCAATGGTAGAATCTTTTTGGCTCAAATCTCTCAATATGGAGCACATATACTACGTGTTCGAAGAATTCGGCTTTACGACAGTTGGAAGTCTTAAGGAAATGAAGGAAGAAGATATTGACACAATATTGAACAAATTGAAACTCGGTGAACGGAGAGTTTTAGAATCTAGATTGCGCGCCTTAAGAAAGGTAAATTTAATACAGCAAATGTTTCACAGTTTTTGATTTTTTAGATTGAAACGATAACTATACTGGTCAAAACATTTCACTTGTGTTTATTGATAGAATATATACTTATTTTAGTATTTCGTGTATTTTAATTTGTACAGGACCAACAATTGACAGGAATAGAACAAAATATCAGTTACGCCACGTGTCAAAGTAGCTTGCTGTCATCTAAACAAGCAGAATTATCAAGAATAAAGATCTAGAAGTTAAATTAGAATCATTGAGGAAAACTTTACAACTATTAGAAACGCCTGTAAACGAACCAAGGTGTGACAGTCTGCGGAACTGCCACCATAGAGGCCATAGAAACGATTCAAGACACGCCTGCGAATATATAAAATGTATTGGGAATCAAAAGAACACACTCAAAAGCTTACTGATGTAAAGAGGCAAATTAAGCGCTTGGTGACGGTAACGAAAGTTTGAAGACAATTACAAACTTTGAAAGCAAATCTGAAACCTACTTCTTCTCGGCTGTTGATTCAATGAGGTATCAAAACAAGGCGATTCTTTTAAAGATCTTCGCATTTTGAAATCTGCATTTAATTCTAAAGTCCCTGAAGTACAACCAAATGACAAAACATTCCTCAAAAGTACGTTAGAATGTGAGAGAACCAAAATAGGTCAAACGTCAAAAAATATGTGTTGGATGACGATGATACTTCTTTCAACGAAGTAAACAAATCTAGTCAATAAAGCGCTATTTTACGATTGTTACGAAACGAATCATGATGATTCTATGAACGAGCATTATGACAGATACGACGAGCATAATTCCAGCCATGGACGTCAAAAGAGCGCGCATAAAAGAAAAATCGTAAACAAGCATCGCATTCCTTGACGGTAAATAATCAAAATAAGACTTACTTTCTTCCTCAAACGCGCACACAGAGCGGTGATTCGCATTCGAATACTATATCAATTCCACCGAGTCCAGAAATGGCAGAAAGATCTCGTAGTGCTACCGTTAACTTAAATCACGCTGGGCTCCAGGCAGTATTATGGATCCAACACACACTTTGATCATGTTGATACTTTGTTATACGCAGCAAGTTTGCAAGATGAAGATAAACATTTCAACTAAGACTATTGCATGGCACTGTATAATAGAAGTTTCTTTATCGTAACACGTTTGTTCAAATTTGAAACGTTATGAATTGTTCAGTTTACAGTAAATAGTGTTTTATGTTTACTAGTAGTAGTAGTAGTGACAGTATAATTTCTCTTTTCAAAGTGTAAGTACTCGGTCAGTACGACAGCTAAATATCTTACATATACTTGTTCAGTTGTGTTGTACAATGCAAGTATATAGGAGGACACAATTTGTTGTTATATAAGTACCTATAAGTAGCCATGAACATTTCTGTTTTTAATATTTGATATTACAGGTAATACAAAGAACATGTAATTGTGTTCAGGTTTCTATTTATGGTTACAGTATTACTGTCTATCAAATTCTAAATTTTAGACATGACGTTCGGTTCTATAATATATATTTACATGAAAACTTGTTAGTAGATATATGTAAATAATAACATAATAATTACATAACATTGAACGGGACTTTTGAATGCAATAACTATTTTTCTAGAGATGTGCAATTGTGCATGGCAACTCATTATCCCATAGACCATATAGTTATTTTAGTATTACATACATAAGAGTTAACTAATATGCATGTCAGCAATTCATAAATATTACTACAACATATAACCACAATGTCGAAATACTCGGTGAGAAAATTGTGGTGTTATATTCTCAACTCCGTGTAATGTTCAGTAAAGTCAGAGTTGTTGCGCAGCTGGCATTTCATAGATCGGAAACAGAACTCGCATGTATTAAAGTCTGGGGAGTATGGAGGTTGATAGATAAACCTTATTCCATACATGTTCGAAAGATCATTGAGCATTTCAGTAGCTAACCTTCCGTGATGCATGCCACAATTATCCATAACAATTATGTCCCCTCTCTTTATCTTAGGGTTTCCATAAATGTCTCGTTGTTGAAGGCATTCGTCTAAGAAGTGGAGCATTTCTAATTGATTTGATGCGTAAAATATTATAATGGTCAACGCCAAACATGCTGTGAAGGAGATTCACTGTGAATGTTGCGTTTGAAGCATATCGTTGGATTTCAGTATTTGTGTATTTTGCAATTATACGTTTAACTGTAGAAATGTTAATTTTATTTTGTACAAATCCATTGTTTACATCCGAATTCTGGTTGATAATTTTATTGTAGTTCTGTATTTTCTTGTAATAAAAATAATCTCTGCAGCACTGAATTTAAAGTAAGGACGTGGTCAAAGTCACTCGATTTTCAAAGTCTCCCCAGTTAAAATCTCTGCAGCACTGAATTTAAAGTAAGGAAGTGGTCAAAGTCACCCGATTTTCAAAGTCACCCCAGTTTACGGTATCAGTGATCTCTATACCCCATATAAATACCAGTAACGGAAGGATATTGTTCTCTAATTCTTAGAACAACAACACAGGAAGGACAAACTCTTCTATTTCCTTTGCCGAGATAACCATGGCGTGCCAAAATAAACTGTCTATATGCAGCCCTTCTGAATGCCCTTGTGCTGTTGTCTTCCTTGTCATTTCGAATATCGCTTGTATTTCGAATACACAGCTCCAGCACATCTGGATCAAGACATATTTTGACAAACCGAGAACCTAGTGTGATACATTTTTTTTGCTCACAGCATTTATTTTCCACTTCTTGTGGCATTGGATGGCATTTCCCACATTTGCACCATTCTGGTACAGGTTCAATTGCATTATTCTGTCCTGGATCAGGGATTTGTGACTGACTAGGCTGCTGGGATGGTTCAGCCCCTGGTTCTGGTTCCATGTTCAATGAGAACTCACCCATGATGCTTTCGGCTTCACCCTCATTGGCATCATCAAGGTCATCTTCCTTGATCAGGAGGGTATCAATATAATCCATACTACCGATACCCCTGCGAAGACTGCGAATTGCTAACTTTCTCACCACACTTGCATCTAGGGTATCTATAAAGTGCTAAAATAAATATATACATGATTAATTATATAATACCTAGCCAATAAACTAGCTTGTTTACAATGATTTAGTGCCCAACCCACATCTCAACCATAAACCTATGTAAAACCCTTTTATTAATAGCATGTACACAGCATTGTTTCATTTGTTTGGTCTGCCAGTTCTAAGAAAAATAACTTTAGTCTTTACAAGGTGTTCTATATTCAAGGTATAAATACAGGTTCATTGAAGCGTGGAAGCCAAGGACTATAGTCCGTTGATCAGTTGATGGACTATAAAAGTCTTGGCGAACTTCAATTTCGATTGTGTCAACTTGTTCGATTTATAATAATTGTTTATAATAATTGTAGGAGTTTAAACTGTATGTATTATATGCCATATAAATAAACTAATATAACCAGACAAGTTGTTTAGGAGCTAAGCCCTGTATAAAGTCTTCCAAAATAAATCATTTTAACGTACATAATAAACCAAGTTACCTTCACATCTTTGTTTTCCTTTTCCCTTAGCGCATCCTCCGAGACAATAGGCTGATGCGAGAGGCGAAAACCTTGACTTGTAGTCCTACCACGACCACCGCGTTCCCTTCCCGTGTTCGCTGCATTTCCCTGTAATGCAACCATTATTCTCTCATAACCAAAACAAAGTTGTAATAGTAAGGCATTCACTGTGCAAACTCACCTTATTTTGGCAAGGTTTAGCACGAGTACCGCACTGACATTCGGCAGAACACTCCATATTTTGCCCCTTACAAGGACATCCTCTTGTGCTATTTTCTTTTCTCCTAGTGCTGCAAGAACTCTTGCACTTACAACTGTAAACCTAAGACGATAATTTTTCAAAAATCATGTGGTTATGTATCGTATTACAAATATATGTAAATATATGCAAATTATAGCTTACCGTGGATGTCGACATGTTTTTTTCATCACTCGACACTCGCTCTTTAAATGGCGGATTATGTAAGCCGAACGATTTACGACACTTTCCGATGTTTGCTATAGATGCGCAGACGGTGACACTGCCCCTTTAAGTTTATGATAAGTAGACAGAATCATCCATTCCTCTTGAACAATACTTTTGTTCTCATTTTCACTATGAAACTCACCATCACTTTTTTGCACTACATTATCCAAGACATTTTCCAACTCTTTTTCCCAATTTAGAACGTATTTGGATGCAACTGGAGAATTCAGAAAGGCCAACCATGCATTGACATACACAGTATCTGAAGGTGTTTCATAGTTCCATGCATCATTTTGAGAGTTTTTCCAAGGCTTGTATTTCAGAAGCTGATACTTGCAATATAATGGATAGTACAATCCTTTGGGGTTCGAGGAATAAGAGGGGGAAAATCGTGGAATTACGTTAGGTGATTGAGTAACAATTTTATTTTTGACAAGTTTGTATTGTGTAACAAATTGAGTAAAACTGATGTTCATAATAAGTGGGAGATCATTCTGAAAGATTGCTCGTTTTGCATATTTGTCCAAAATATAATCATTGGTGCAACTACTATTACCATCTTTAATTTGTCGTTTTACACTACGGGATCCATCTAAGTTCACTGGCAAGACCTGAAATGAAGAACTATGCAATTTCAATGAAAGCAGTAAATGCATGGTTTCTTGTGAACTAAAATCTCTTTCTCCAAGTGATTTTATCATTTTTTTCATCACCTTCAAAGGGTCTGTACTAGTTTTTAAGTTGTTAACAACAGCATTAAATGTGTTTTTCAATGTGTTGGACCTGGGTTCACCCTTTGCAGCATATTTACACAAATATTCAACACAAGCATGGTAATCTAGTATTACTTGCATATCACAATTGGCCCTCCAGCCAACAAGTTGAATTTTCTGATGAGTATCCAATCTAGGATCATTCCTTGCTGTTACTATAGTTGCTTTGTATTTTTTGCTTTTATCTTTTGTATGCACTGGTTGAAACTCGAGTTTGGTGATATCTGAGCACTCAAATGGATAGTTGAATCTACAATGAAGACACTGAAGACCCTCTTTATTTGTTTCATGTTTTAAACAATATCTTGTGCTACAAGTTGTGTGTCGTTGAACAGTATTAATTAGATCAATATAATCATCGCTCTGCTGAGAATCACTGATATCTTTGTGTTGACGTGAACATGGATGAACACGTGGTTTACTCCACATTTCATTTTGGGGTGGACAAGGATTCCACGTAGTAATAAGTCTGTTGACATATTCACAAATAATCTTTGAAGCCTTTTTGCCATCATTGATCTCAATTGAAAGAGATGAATTATCACAACCATTCTGACATTTTTCTGCAAGAAATCCTTTTAAAGGCAATGTCAGTGAGCTTACAAAGTCCTGGATCAGATTTTAGCTTTGCAGCACCATGGCAATGAATACTACCTCTAGCTTGGAATTCATACCTATAACAAAGCCACTCAGCATCTAGTGTTTCATACAACCAATGTTTCAAGAATGATTCCAACCTTCTGGTAAAAAACCAATCAACTAAGTGAGGGTTATCAATAACATTTTTTCTTTTCTCGTTTTCAACATTTGAAGAGAAAAGAGAATGTAATTCAGGCCAGTAAAGATCAGCAGAGGAGAATGTAAAAAATATTGTTGGAGCACCTTTTGCCACTATAATTGCTTTGAGGTCCTCCTTAACTTTAAATCAATATGCAGAGCTACCTGTAACATTTGCTACATACCTAGAGAGTTTGGACATAAAAGAGGTTGAACTGTTACTACAATTCATTTCCTGCAACTGTTCAAAAGTTAAATGTGACTCGTCAGGATTTTGCTTAAGACAAATTGAATTTCATCATATTTAGAGCCCAATATGAGAACCTAGGGTGTGCAGCAAACCTATATACCCATTTACCATCAATTTTCTCTGAATATTTCAAAAGATGTTGAATAATATTTCCAAAAGAAATGTCTCTTTGCAAACATGGATTTGTTGGATCACCCTTACCATCGGGAAAAAGTGTAGGAAAAGTAAATGTCGCTAGAAAACCTGTTGTATACTCATTCAATGGTTGACTGTCAACTGAAGGCCAATCTACTTTTGAACAATCAAGACTGTTTTTGATTGCATCACTTTCAAGGTGGTCATTGGTAGACAATGGCAAAAAACTACTGTTTTCCTTCTCATAATCAGCATCACCACCAGTTAAAATTGTATCTGTATCATGGCTATCAATTTCATCTGGGTCTTCTAATGTTTCAATTGTTGAGATATTAGATGGAACACCGTTACTTGGTAAAGATTCTAATACTTTTAGATCAATTAATACATTTTTATATTGTGGATTATGTTTTATTAACCAATGTAATGCTTGCTCAACTTTTTGTTTTCTTACAACAACATCTTTCAATGAGTTATCCTTTCCTTTCATTGTTACAACAATTATTGGAATATTCTTAGGACAATGGGGGAGTGATTGGGCTAATTCAGACACTTTCTGAGGTAGGTTTATACAATGTCCAGAGTACCCTCGTTGACCGCCAGGTTTTACATAGACTCTCATAATAAGGAAATTTTCTTAGAACTTGTTTGTCAGATTTGCATCTGCGACAAATATAATTAACACGATTAAGACTTCGGTATAGTTTTCATTGGCCATGCTTCATGACAAACAGAACATTGTACAGTATTATAAATCATTGAACTATGAAACTTGTTAATGTTTTCTTTGTACTTTTCTGAACCAAGAAAATTTGTATGATCTCGGTGCTGATTTGAGTTTTGTATTGCATCACCTAATTCAACACGAGAAGTATTCACTTTCTCATAATTTGGAGGAAATTTAGGTGGCAACATTTTTTCTGTTTTACTATGGACTTTTGACTCATTTTTTAGTAACTTTTTTACAGGTGATGAACAAGCATTAGAAGAAATCTTTCTTTTTAAAGAATGATTTATATTTGCACACTCTTTGTCCAAAACTTGTCTATCTATTCCCAAAGAACCCGTCTTTAAGTCAGAGGTCATTGTATCAGAGTTAGTACTTATACTTACATCAAGAACAACATCATAGTGTACACCAGATGTATGTTGAATGTACATTGAACATGTATTTTGGGGTGGAGAACCATCAAGCATTGACTTAGAAAATTTATTCCATGTAAAATTACTACCAACATTACTATAGACATAAATATCAGTACTAAGCAAAGAGGATGCAGCAAAGATTTCAATATCAGATCCCCACACTCTTTCCTGGGCCATTCCAGTAGATTGGATGTAATCATTCAAAGGCATGTTCATATGTGGTCGCAACAGGTTTTCAATGTCTCTCATGTGACTTAGTATTTTTTGTCTCACCAAAGAGTGGTAAACTTGTCGCCCAGTAATAACATATGAAAGAGCTCGAAACAAACAGTTTCCATCGCCTAGGATTTGGTGCAAATTAGTTGGCGTAGTTAAAAGCTTGGGTGTCCTTTGTCTATGAGGTAAAACCAGTGGTAAATCCATTAAAGAACACATGTATCTCTGGGAGTTTTCATCAATTGGAATGAATGTGAATGGGCAAGCCATGTTTGAAACAGGTTGTACTTGATAACAATGCGATAATAATCCAAGAAAATTAAAAAAAAAACAATCAAGCAATAGTCCAAGCAAGTATAACAGCAAATTGTATACTACAACTCTACATTATTAGCATCAAACACCATGTATATGCCTATAGATGCTATGGATAGATGCAAAATATGGAAATCAGACGCGGTTAGAGGTGGACAGAGGTTAGGAAAAAAGGCAGATATGGATAGCAGATATTATACACTCCGAGTATGCGCGTGTCTTTAATCTCTGACTGACTATATGTTATTCTGGGCAAGGCCGGCTGGGAGCAACGCCAATAAAAAGCGGGAAAAAATGCAACAGTTTCTAACCTTTAGAAAACTATACGCAAATATCAACGTTAGATGTTAGTAATAAACAAAGTCCTTACCTTTATGGAAGTAAAGTTTGGGTTTGAACGTGCTCGAAAGATGTGTATCAAAAACCACATGGGATCCGGTGAACGCGACTAGACAAAAATATTAAGTTGTAAAATAGGAATAATAAATTTCCATTGTAAAATAGGAATAAAAACATATTTATATGCCTACAGTAGCCTATTTAATAGGTCAAACCTTGCACAAATCAGAATGATTCAGTCAGGCAATTTAGACGATCAATTGCATATCTGTGACTTTGTGTCAAGTTCACACGAGTCACAAGCGTCAAGCGACATACATGAAACATCACTTGATGCAAAATATGGAAATCAGCAAGAGAAAGCAAACGCGAATGGATAGAAAAACCTTTTAAAGACATCTCTATGTAGACTTCCATGCTTTACAGCACTAACAGCTCAAGCAAAGTGGATGGCACATTAGCAGAATATATATGAGTTTATATATAAACAGACACTGAATCTAGCTGCGATCGATTTGTAAACAGACACTGAATCTAGCTGCGATCGATTTGTGTGCTTTCAGCGTTTCATAGATATATAAATTGAGATTGCCAACTTTCCAAAAAGGAGTAAACAAATGTAAACGTAACATAAAAACAAAAGACAAAATATCTTACCTTGAATGGTCAAAATAGACTTGAAAAAGCTTTACTCCGTCCGTCAAAATCGAGCACATGGAACTGAGCGAGTTTAAAATTTGTGTTCTGCGCATAGCAAGCGCGCACGACCACAATTCCATGCGCTAAATAAAATTTACTTCAAAACTCGCTCTCTGCACACATTAGGCTGCTGCTACGCTCGCTCGCTTCAGGCTCGCTCGCTCCGCAGCAATTATATCTCAGCATTTGTACCACGTGACGCTGTGATTTTTTACGGTATTTCACCCAAATCCATGATTTCGCAATGCAGCGTGAGATAAAGGTATCTTTAATCTTTAATTAAAAATCTTTACACACGGTAGCCTATTCAGTGGATAAGTATTTACAGTACTGGTTTTCAAAGGGCCGTGTATATACTAAACTATGAAATACAAAATATATATAGACAAATAAGTAAAGACTATTTACAAAAGTATCAGTATTATTAACAACAACTTTATACCTAATTATATAATCGCCGTTTAAACGACAAGATTGATAGCTTATTGTAATTTTCGATGGTTTCACTTGGAAGCTCGTTCCACGACTTCGTAGCTCTCTATACGAGAAGCTCCTTTTAAGGAAATTTGTCTTAGGTTTGGGGAGCGCTAATTTAGTTTGATTACTTCTTAAATTGTAACTGTCATTTTGACATTTTGCAAACAGTTCTGCAAGATATTGAGGCAATCGACCAGTTAACGCTTTGAATGTCATTATTACTTCTCTTTTTTTTAAAAGCTCCTCAATTGGAAGCCAATTAAGATTATTTAGTATTTGTGTGGAACGAACATCGTACGTGTCCCCAGTTATCACACGCGCAGCTCTCTTTTGGAATTTAAATAATTTATTAATTATCGAGCAAGACCCATCGTTCCAGATTGTTGAACAATAATTGAAGTGTGGCCACACTAAGGCATTGTACATTTTTACTAAAGTTTCTCTAGGGACAAATGATCTTGCCCTTTTCAAAAGAGCGATCTTATTTGAAATTACTTTACATTGTACATCATTGTGTTTGTCCCACTTCAGTTGCTCATCTAGAATCATGCCAAGAGACTTTTTTTCAGAAACGCGTTTGATATTGTTTCCCCCTAATGTTAGTACTGGGCTATTTTCAATTGAATTTAGGCGATGTCTTGATCCTAGTATCATGAACTCAGTTTTTTTCATGTTTAAGGAGAGTTTATTAGCTGTTAGCCACCTGTGAACATTCTCAATGTCTCTTTTAAGTTTGATCTCAATTTCGTGAGGACTTATCTCTTCACAGGAAAGATTTGTGTCATCAGCAAATAAATTTGCTTTAGTTGACTCTAAGCAATTGGGAAGATCATTAATGTACAATAGAAATAGAATAGGACCAAGGTTAGATCCCTGTGGTACCCCGCATCTTATTTCTCTAGCAGATGACATCTTGCCATTCACAGAGCAAATTTGACTTCTGTCTTTAAGGTATGAATCGCACCATTTAAGGCTCGTCCCTCTAATACCGTATAATTTAAGCTTCGATAAGAGGATGTGGTGATCGACAGTATCGAAAGTTTTTTTAAGGTCCAGAAATAAAACTCCGCTAAGTGAACCTTTGTCCATATTATACAGCCATTCGTTCGTGGAGCTAAGAAGCGTAGTTTCCGTAGAATGTTGGGGACGGAAACCAGACTGTTGCTCCACAAGAATGTTATTTAATGTCATAAATGATCTTAGCTGTTGATATACCAGTTTCTCAAAACGTTTAGCCACGACAGAAATTACAGATATTGGCCTGTAATTTCCGCAGTCAGCCTTATTTCCTTCCTTAAAGACTGGAGTCACTTTCGCTATATGTCTAAGCTAGACTATCCAGAAGACAATGTCTATGGTCTGAGTAAGTTGTATGTATTTTTAGCATTTGAGAAATTATGTCTGAGTCTCTGTGGGTGGTATGAACTATGAAGCCATGTTTTTGTACTAATATCATATCTTGACTCTGAAGAAATGTCAGGAGTGGTTAATTTAAGATTATTATAATGCGCCACTAGGTTTTGTGTTATACTGTATAACAACTTATTCATATAAACTAGGGTGCCGGGGGAAAGTCAGGAAAGGCAATGTCTACCTAGTTTTGTGGCCAACAACATCTTACATTGGAGATACTGTCTTTAATATGTATTTGAACCACTAGTAAGGGTTGAATATCACTTTGAATAAGATATGTATCCTTAACTACAACAGCTTATTAACCCTCCATCCTTGCTGAGTGAAAGGTATCTTGGGCGATTACTCCCAGTCCACCCATAGTGAAGGGCTTAGACAGGATTAGCAATCTACATGTCAAAATGTGCTGCACTATGTCTGCCCCACCTTCCCCCTTGGTCAAGGTATGTGCAGGGACTGTTGAATGCCATTATGTTTTGTTTCTAGTATTATTTACCATTTTTTGCTTGGCTACATTAAAAAATACCCATCCAAAAGACTGGCAGATGGGCCTCTGGCTAAGCCCATGCCCATAGTTCTGGTGTCCCTGAAGTTAGGTCACATTCTTTTGTTTTCCTATCGACCCCCCCCCCCCCACCCTATTTTTATTTGTTATGCCTTTGTCTCCACTGAAACCTGTATAGCATTGTTTGTGTAACAGATATAATCTACTCTTGTAGAATATCCCACAATAACTCCCTGCACACCCCCAGAAAATCTGTGTGTGACAATAACACAGTCCTTCTTTCTATAATTGGTGAAACACAGCACCAAGCAACATGTTTGGAAATTAAAGATACAAAAGCTTGATCAATTTTTGTTTCATTTTAATTGACATTTTTCAAATAATTATTAATTAGCAGTAAATTTTAACAACAAACTGTATAATCAAGTTATGGTATTATAATTATAACTTTGCAGCCCCAGTTGGTCTGTGACTTTATTCTGCCTGTTCGATCAGAATTTTGATGCCTTGTGCCATTTCTTGTGGTACCTATAAACTTCCAGATGAAGGGCCATTCGCTCGAAACATCGAAGTTCTTGTTGTATTTTTCAGGTAGTTTTACACAACTCAGCAAAAGAACAGTCATACTGTATGTCTGTATTATTATCCTTACACCACAATACTTTAATAAATATACATAGATCTATGTTAACTCTATGTATGATACAATACAATTCTTACGAATTCTTTGTATATCACAGTTGAAGTCTGTAATGGAAATGAGAAATAAAGTTACCTTGGTTGTTTTTATACAGTGGTGCGCGAAGAATTACTATGGGTGAGCTAGAACTCGGTTCTGGCCAAACTTAAAATATTAGTGGTGCACCACTACTCCTGCACTTTGAAGATATAATGGCCAGGTCATTCCGGAAATTATCCAAACCCCAACTATTGAGGGAATTTCTGCCATCCAAAGGTGGGAGTGGATAAGTCCATTTCTATATCGTAGTAGGATGTCTGTTTAATAGGACATTAATTAACTGACTTTTATGAGGGTGCTGAAAGGATTGGTTGTGCACAACCCCTACATCCCCATCAATAAATACCACAATACCCGACTGCACAGTAGGTGACTGCCACTACCAAAAGCCTAGAAGAACTAGCAACTTTGTCAAGGGCTACTTGCCAGTAAACGGCTGTGGTATTAGTGTAAAGACTCTGACAGACTGATACCATAATTTGTATCTAATATGAAAGGATTGTAAAAGACCACCAAGTATAAATTCAATATATATAAACTTTGAAAACTCAGAACACAAAGGCCCAGATCGCCAGTGCAGGAATAAAACAACAAAATTTATGTACACAATTTTCAACCATTCAAAACGATTTTGATTGTATAATTTGTTGATATATTTGGCATATTTGTATAGGAAATAGCACGGTTCGAGAAGTATTAATGAAAAATTGCACGCGTGTTTGGCGAAATATTCGTAATACCGCGAGTGCGAAGCACGAGCGGTATTACGAATATTTCGCCAAACACAGTAATTTTCATTAATACTTCGAGAACAAGTGCTATTTCGTATTAATATCATTATTAACAAGGAAAATACTATAAAAATAAAATTATACTAATAAAATTTTTACTAGGGGTATTTGGGAGAAAATACCACATGTGGTATTTTCTCCCAAATACCCATAGTAAAAAGAATTAAGAGAAAATTTGCTGAGCCTAATAGGCATAAGGATTGCTGTAAAATGGTTAATAATTCGTCATTTGACAAAGCGTCCTTTCGTTCAAGGCGGTCATGTAAGCAACAAAGTGGTGCGGCCGAGTTTAACAAGGCGCGTTGAATGAGATTCAAATCTTTGTCTCGATTTTCAACCGACTTACGGCGGCCGTTTGGGACGTAATTGAGAATTTGTTTGTCTAAATATGGTGCAACACATGCATCAGTCTCAGGAAGGGAGTTTTCCCCTACAATTTCATTGACCTGCTCGATTGTCAAGCGTCGTTTAAAGTTTTCCTCGAGGAAAATACGAAAGGGCTCCGAGGGAGACCATTTTCGAAGTGAAGTATTTTTTGGATCAAAGAATTCACGAGACTGTTCCTGAATAGGATCTGACTTTCCTTTGGACACAGTACTGTGGCTATAATCCGAGACAATGTCGGCTAAAGGTGGCTCAGGGCCAGCTAAAGGTGCCTCAATGGCGCTGTTGTCTTGCGACAATCTATCATCACCCTCGTCCGAACCACGCGGCGAAGTCGGGTGAACTGATAAACAATCATTCGTCGATGTTTCATTGCCGAACAGGCGAGGTTTGATTCAGCTGAGTCTCTATGTTGCTAACTCTTGTGGTCCAACCCGCTAAATCTGTCTTCATATCGGCTATATTTTCAAGGATTTTTGTCAGTGACTCGTTTACGCTTGACTCAGCAGGTTTTGAGTTATTTTCCCGACTTCGGCTACGTTTTCGTTTATGACTACTTTGTCGCCTCGATTCCTCAGGAGAAGGCGAACGGCAACGTTTCCGACCAGATGAATCGGACATACTTTAAATAAAACACGTAAATATCGATAATTTCAAATCAAATCAAATCAAATATAAACATAAAAATCACGAGAGACTTACCTGAGTGCGTTCACGCGGGGTAGGGATAAAGGGCGGATACGGATGCGGATGGCGGATACGGATGGCGGATACGGATGGCGGATACGGATGGCGGATACGGATGAGAAAATACGGATGAGAAAATGCGGATGGGGGATAAAACGCGGATGGGAAAATGCGGATGGGGGATAAAACGCGGATGGGAAAATGCGGATGGGGGATAAAACGCGGATGATAGCATAAATGTCGCGATAATAATAATTTATAATTTTTTAATTTAATAATAAATTATAATTTAATAATTTCTATTATACTGACAATTATTTGCGAAATTAAAGGGACAATGTCACCCATATTTGACTAAAAAATGCATTTTATTTACAGTCTGAACTGCAATTCTGAAAATAAACATCGTAAATGGATTTATTTATGACATAAGAGTAATATTAAACGACTTTGGGCTTCCACATCAACATGTAAGACGACGTTTTCATACAAATTGACCTAAACTTGAAAAAGTGTCTGCCAACAATTAATTAAGATGGTATTTACAATCCATTTCAATCCTCGCATAATCTTAACCATCCGTACTTCTGTACACGCTTTTTGTGTTTGTTATTGCTTTATTTTGTAATTACAGTCATTCTTTCTCAGTTTTGTACAAGTTTTGAGAGAGTCAGAATTCCTCAAAAATCGGTGACATTGCCCCTTTAAAATGGGATGAAACTTGAAACTCTGGCAAAATATTCATTTCAGAAAGATCTTAATTTTATTAAGAAATTGGGAGTCAAAATTCGCAATAGTTTGCTTGGAAATGAAGGAAATGCAAATTTTGTCGCGGTTTTTTTTAAGAATCAAACCGTGAAACCGGGGCAAACTATATATCGTTTTAAAAAGGAAATAATAGACAAGGAATTTTATTAGAAAGGGTGGTAACACTTTCGCAAATTTATATTTTGAAATAAGGTTGCGCACCCCCGCCAAATGTAAAAAAAAAAACCGCCGTAGAGAAAGAATTCCCAAAATACAACTCCCGGCCAAACTGAATTATGATTCTGCTGCAAATAAATTTTGCATTTCAATTTTATTCACGTGGATTAAACACATGTACAACAAATTTATAGCAGGTCGATTCTTGAGACTTGTAAATCGTTCATACATTATCAAGTAGATATGTCATCAGTGCTACTTTTACATCATTATAATAGTACATAATGTAAAATATTTCTTGTACAGAAACGTTAAACGAACTAACAAGTGAATAAAAAATGAAAAAACCTCCATGCATAAGTACATATATGTCCGATATAACGTCAAAATGTACATTGTGTATGCACAACATCTTATGAACGACAACGAAAGTCAAATGAAAGAATTACAGTTAGTTAATATTTAAACCAAATTGCCGTAAGATTTGTAAATGCTCTGGGCGTAGATATTGCATAAGCCAATTTGGAAGTAAAGTTATTTGCGGATCAAAGTAAGGTTGCTTCATCCCGACGCAATTTCGATTAAGATGAAAGTAAACATTCCCCTCCTTGTACATTATTTCATTGCTTTGATTTGCGCGAAAACCTCTTTTCATTCTCGACACGATGACTAGATCATATGGTGGACGAGCGATGAGACCATCCGGTTTTAATGCCTGGGAGCATCCATGACAGGAACGTACCATAGGTGAGCAAAACTGCAAGAGATATAAAATAAATTCTCCTACCTTCGGTGTTGGTGGTCCAGGGAAAGCCACGGAGGGTGGTAGTGTTTGAGCAGACGGCACCTGTGAAGGTCCAGAGAAAGCCATGGAGGGTGATAGTGTTGGAGATGATGGAATCTGTGAAGGTCCAGGGAAAGCCACGGGGGGTGGTAGTGTTCGAGCAGACGGCACTTGTGAAGGTCCAGGGAAAGCCACGGGAGGTGGTAGAACTGGAGATGATGGAATCTGGGAGGCTGTTGAGACTGATAATCCATCGGAAGACAAATTACCGGCATTCCTATAAAACGGCCGATCAATAATGGTTGTGACCTCCGGTTGGTTAGCAGTTCTACCACCCTTGCGTCGAGCTGTGGCTGCTTTACCTCCCTTTTTTCCAGTACCACTGCTGCTGTCGAAAGTCATCATAGCGGTTACGTTCATTCTCGCAGGACCTTTTTCGCGAAGCCACTTTAAGTACTTTGCAGTGACACCTACTTTCTCTGCAACAGCAATAGCATGTGAACAGATCTTGGACGCTTTCCAGGCTGGACACTCTTCGCAAGTCACTTTCCCGTTTTTGCATACATCCACATAGTGCGGTCTTTTCGATGTCTGGCTTTCCACCATATAGGCGATCTTATCGGACGTGCCTGGAGCACAAACAATTGAACCTTCGCAATTCAAGAGTTTTTCAGCCTTTTCGGTCATGGAGGTTAAGACAGCCGGTTGGACAGATCTGATACTTTCGTCTCCCAGATCGACTGAAAGTTGGACCCGCTTCGCTGGAGGAGGTACGTCTGAACATGCGTCATCTGTGTTATCACGACCTGTTGAGGATGCAATCTATATTTGCTTCATTCGACATTCTTTTCGCATGAAATCTTTTAGATGCGCTTCCCGTTGTTTTGTATTCATCTTAAACCAATCACTTTGTGACACTTCAAAGGAGGAAAAAGCAGGTGCCAAACGGTAAGGACCCTTATTAATAACTGCGGAATCCACATCCTCTTTTTGTCGAGAGAGTAAGATGCCCATCTCACGGCAAAAATCTGCAATTTCGTTTTGTCGAAAATTAACACCGCGTTTTATAAGAGCGTTAGCGGACTCAGGAATGTTCGTATAATATGGAATAGGGGGATCACCCAAACCAGCATTCCTGCGAGCTTCCTTCAACATACTCTCATTCATCATTTCCACCTATAAATATGTGGAAGGTAATGTTAGACACCATGAACTAAAAGTACATGCATATAAACAAGCAGCTTTGCTTGCTACTACTGATGCTTCCTGGATGCCATATTAATTACTTTCAAAAAAACTTAGAACTTAAAATATAAAGCCAACCTTTTCGTTTATGTATTCATAAAATATGGGTGTTTTCCTCTGGAAGGTACTGTTGTTCGTTGGAGTTCCACACTTCTTTTAAAGAGAGTAGTTTTGCTCGAAGGTCGTCCTCGTCATCGGCGTCGAGAAGTCCTTTGGCGAAAAGCGGTATGTTATGTTAATAGATTTGAATTTGAAAACCAGCTGTAAAATTTCTGATTTTCATATACTAGTGCGCAGATTTTCACACAAAGGTTTCCTCGCTTAGCTACAATGAATGAACGTAAAAATGTAAAATATTACAAACCTTTCTCCCAAGTGTCTCCGATTTTTCGTCCAAATATGTCAGACAGGAATTCTTTCTGCGCTTGATCGGGTACGTTGGACAATCTCAATTGCGTTTTGCAATTATCTCTAAAATGGCTGAAACACCGTAGATGAACGGCATACGGGAAGTTGTACTTCATCGCTTTGAACAGTTCTTCTTCGCCATCGGTTCCAAAAGCTAAAATTTCTCGAATATCCTTATTGAGACCAACAATCTTGCTAAAAGATAGTTATATGAATCGAAGGATTTTGTCTGGCTTAGAAGAATGGGACCAATCATGGTTGGATGGTTACCACCAACTCGGTTGACAACTTTTAAGTTTGCGAAAGACGTAACTGTTGCATTGAATTTACCCAGGTTGAATGTTGGATCTGCTCCAAACACCGAGAAACTAACCGGATCTGTACAAAATGTGGCGACGTCATGAAACTGCCAATCAAACCCTAAGACACATCGCATTTCGGGAGCTCCTATAACTTCCCGTATGAACGGCTGTTCATCACGTTGCAGCTGTTGTCTCTTGCACTGTTCCAAAAGAATTAGCAGTGAATCTACATTGTCGTAGCTCTTTGGATTTGTATGTCCGCGCCTGTAGTATTTCGCCTGTGCACGATTTCGAGGTAGATCACTGATTGAGGAAGCCTTCGTTACGCCACCTTGCTCCTCTTGAGCATCCTGATATGCGTTCTTTGGAGTTTGAGACAAGGATTTACTTTTCAACGTGCTTACTGTGCTCTCCTTGATTCTTACATAAGGAGTAGAGTGTTTTCTCTTGCAGTTTCCATGCACCATGGGTTCGATTGAATGCTCTTTCCCGTCAAAGAGATACTGAATGAAAATCCATCTGGAAACCTGCCAAAAATGAGTAATATTTCTGAGATTTTCATGTCATTGATTGCTCGCGATGGAAAGACGCTATAACATACATTCTATGCAAATGACAGTTTTGAAACACCTTTTACAAAATTTAGCTATGGGCGAAGAAACTATGAATTATTACGTTTTTACATATGTTCCCATTATCATCACTGTTTTCATGATCTTATCTTCACAAAACTACAAATGTTGATATGCATGATTTCGCAAAACTTTCTACATTTTCGCATAATGCTTCAGTCAACTGACACCACGGCCCCAACCCCGGGACATAGCGGGAATTAACAAAATTTAGCGGGATTTAACGCTATTTAACAACGTACTATGCCCGGGAGGGCGTCGTATAAGTCATTTTTAGTATATTAATTTGTGAATTTGGATGCAATTTTAATATATTATTTCGATAAATATTATTTCAAAACATTCTCCTCGTGATATAGGAAAATAAAAACAAACTATTGTTGTCAGGAATTAAAACTTGTGCTATCTTGTACAAAAACTTAAAAGGCTCAAATTTGAGCAAGGAAAGGCGAGAAAATACACTAAATTTTCATCGCCAGTTCGGTTGCTATCCGTTGCTAAGGAAAAACACAACTGACCAATCAGCGACGATTTTGGTTGAAGGCCGTATAAATTATGCCGGGATTTAAACCAGGGGTTTAAAGGATGTGGACTGGGGCGAGTCAATAAAAACAAGAAAATGGCGGCTGAAAAAAGCGCATGAGACAGGTTTAATACAGGTACGTGCTTTTCTCTATTTAGTGTTCAATCTTTAGCCATCCGTTGCTTTCAATACTCAAATATTATCAGGCATCGTCATTTCCATTGTTTGGATAAACTTTACCTTTTATAACTTAAGTTGCATTGGTAATTTGACACGCACCAAAGTCCTGAGGCATTATTAAAATATCAATATGTCATTCTCAATTTTTCAATATCAAGAATATTTTGACCGGCAGTCTTTTAAACCTCAGTCCTTCTCTCGCTCCCTCTAAGATCTCCCACTAAATCCCGGCTATGCCGGGGTTTAACTGAACTAGCCCGAGGACAGGGAGAAATAATGTATATACACAGGACCCTTTTGAAAACCACATTATGTGATATTGGCCGCCTGTATAAAGAATTTTTATAAATAAATAAATGTTTTTTTAACACTTTGTTGATGTTAAATTCCCTGCTATATCCCGGGGGTTGGGGGCTGTGTTGTCAATTGACTGAAGCATAATGGATGGGCTATCCTGTTAATTTGTGTGAAGCACAAGCATTGCTGCTTTTTTACCTTCTATAAACGAGGCACACTTTTTTAGATCAGGAGCAGAATTATTCTTGAAATATGTTCTTTTGACGATATACTGTATCCCTTCCTTCAAAGGATCGTCGACGTCAACTGGCAACACCTCTCCTTCATCAAGGCAAAAACGCTGGCGTTGAACACCGTTGTTTGTCCACGAACCCAGATCGTCGCACTTCCAGTCGTTGTCGTTTTTCAGTGATGATCGGTCGAGTAGAAAGCATGCGTTGTGTTGAATAGCAGTTGGGACCTTCTTGCATATCAAAGTATCGTCAATCGGCTTCAGGAGTGTTTCCAGAATTTCGGCTGGACATTTAATTGTCGTTGTCCACTCGTATACCGGGAGAGATTCGTCCCCATTATAATGCTGTCCTGGAAGTCTAAACGCCATCAAAGAATATGCAACTGTCGGATTGACATCGACATAAGCATCGAGAGAAGAGTTTAGCTGGGGTGGGGGGTGGGGTGTTGTTATCAGACCGACCAATTGCTGATAGAGACGTCACTATGACATATATGGAAAAAAGTGGTGTAACTTTTCAAGTATGCACATTTGGGGGTGTTTCTTCATGCAAATGGGGATCCTCCCCTCAGAAATGTTTTGTATTGTTGAGCGCCTAGACTTAATTTTGTGCAATTTCAATCTGATTTTTGCTCTTTTAAGACAAATATTTGGTTCATAATCAAATTCGCCATATGCAAGACAAGTGCAAATAAAATGTGAGCTGTGTACTTACAAGGTTGCTACATTAGAGTTTGCAGTTTCCAACAGTAGTTGAAGCCGACAGTCTCCAAACATATTTTGGTGGTCCCCTAGTTTTGTGTTTGTTGCATCAGGCGAATTAATCCTTATATACATCAGATACATTATATCGAATAACATGCAAGATTTACCTGTCGCTTTGTGTTGGTTTGTCAAAAGCAGGTGGTAAACTGTCATTGCTAATATCCGAATCCGATGTCTTAGAACTATCAGACTCCACATCATCTGCAACCATTTTTTCTTGAGAGTTAGAAAGAGATACAAGTCAAATCTATACGATCAAATCAATTTCCGAATGGTACGAGTATACGTGCCCATTATAGGCAAGAACTAAGATTACATTCATTTTATTGTGCATGGGGGAGCATTGATATATTTCATGAAACAATTTTTAAATCATGATTTGTATATTTATCCCTGCCGAAGGAAGAATTAAAAATTAAAGTCTGATTGTGTACGTATAGCGTATACTTACTTTTATTGAAATCATTCAAATCACTTTGGCAAGTATCGCTGTCGTCAGGCGAGTCGTCAATCGTTATCTATGTCGAAAGGAAAATGTTAAAATAGTACAAAAATTTCTTTTAGTACAAAAACTGTTCGAGCTGTAAAAACGATGGAAAATAACAGTCTTCCAGATGAGCTATAAGATTTAGTCTTATACGATTTATATGAATCTATAATCAGTCTAAGATATAAAGCTATATAATACACCACCTGTTCAACTTGATTTTCATGTAGTATTTCGATATCATTATCATCATCGAACTCATCAGATGTGTCATGATGCGGCCTCTGCACTTTGAAAGATTCACTAGATTGCGCACAGAAAACATAGAACTTGTTGAACAGAATGTTAAACATAGAACAGAATGTTTAAATTGAGGTTTCCATTTCCAACCATAAATCTTTTGTTTTCACCATCAGAGGAATTTCCAAGGATTTTTTTTTATTTGGAGCAATTCCCCCTGACCCTATTTTATTCAGATTTATGTGGTAATTCAGAACTTTTTTTAGAAATCCCCCTCCCCCCCCCGCCCTCCTTCCCCACAAAATGAAATATTGAGGTGGCTCGATGTGTAGTAAAACATCGTTTTGAGCAATAATATCATGAAGTTTAAGTGTATTACTGACATTACTGGCTGTTAAACCGAGATAATTTGTCAGCGTTTTCAATGGTTGTATTTCCAAAACAAGATATTTAACAGACGAAAAGATATGAACGAAAAACGAGACGAAGAAAAGTTATGAATATATAATTAGGTGTTATAGTTTCAAACGGCTATGAATCGCTTGTATTATGTTCTATACTACAAAAATCTAGCTTATATTACTAGTATTTGCATGCTGATTCTGAGGCTGGTCTAGTTTGATCTTGATATAAAATACACTGAAATTAGTAACCGACAAAATCATAGTCTCTACTAGTACAGTAGTACTCTAGATTCGGCGTCGGCAAAAATTATATTTTGACACCTTAGCAACACAGTCGAAATTACCAAAACTGCCGGTTCTCCTTGAATTTTGAAGTTATGGACCAGGAAATATATCTATGAAGAGAGATTTTGACGACGATTTCGATGGTGGTATTGCCAAAACAAGACTTTTCACAAAAGAAAAGTTATCAACGAAATTATATATTTAATTTACTTTCACGCAGGTTATGAATCCCGCGTATTATGATTTATGTTGTCTACTAGTCTACAGTCTACAGAAATTTAGCTGACGACTGAGCTGATATAAACTAGAAAATTCGAACGGTTGTACGTTTATCTTGATAGCGTACACTGAACCGAAGTTAAGAGCTTTCAAACTTATAGAGCACACGGGGGTCAAAAGACTATACCACCTGCTGGCAAAAGTTAAATTTTTTGAACAAAAATACCGCGCAGACTCTGACTACCTCAGGAGTAATACTGTATAATTATATAGTTTAAACTATATAGTTAGTCCTAGAATATACTAATACAATGGCTACGTACCTGCTTATTTGCTCCGTTGGCGTTGTTTTCTCAACTGACTGAAATTGATTTTCAAATTAACTTGTAGACTGTCAAAAACGTCCTTAGCACTTGGCCTTAATGATGGCTCGAATTCTGTGCACGCTTCGTAGATTTCCGCAAGACGCTTCCATTCATTACTCTGCTTTAATACATATTTCTCCTGGGCTATTGGCTTTTGTTTCGCCTTCAAGAAATCTTCCAGGGATTTCCCAGCCTGCTTCATCTTTATATTGATCTGAAAAGGATGCTTCAAACCAGGATTTATTAAATTGAACAACACCATTCCATACGCCCATATATCTGCTTTCTTTAAATCTTCAACTGACGCGGCAGGCAACTGAAAATCGTTTACTAAAAGTTCCGGAGCCATGAAAACCGGAGTTCCCCTGTTAACTTGATTTGTCTTGGAATAAAGAATAGTGTTGGTGCGAATATCTTGCGATCTGCTTTCTCCAAAATCTGTAAGTTTGCAAATCAAAGGTGTCTTACGGCTGATTTCTTCAATTTTGGCAGGGTCAGTTAGCTGACAATAATGCTGGTTTGAGACTAAAATATTGGCAGGCTTTAAATCTCTGTGAGTAATGCCACTTTCGTGTAGGTATTGTAGTCCAGACGCGACGTCGCTAGCTGCCCGATAAAACACTTGTTTGTCTATGTTTGCGCACGAGTTTTTGTCCAAGTTCAAGAGGAGATCCGCCAAACAGTTCACTTTAGCCCTTAGACCGAACGGCTTAAAATCAAAATATAGATATTCTAGCAGTAGCGCGTACTCGTCGTCACAGATCCTTTAAACTCTACAATGTTACGATGAACAAGATTGTTCAAAAGTTTGGCCTCCTTTAACATTTTCTTCGTGTTTCTTCTTCGTCTCCTGCGCCAAATAGCTTCTTAACAACGACTTTTGGTGACGACGGAATTTCAGCAGTAAAAATTGTTGAAAAGCCCCCTTGTGCTATTTCATCTTTATTAATGAAATCAGCAAAATGGAAGCATGGTAGCCCTTCAACTTCAAGTGTCGGAGAAGTTGTTGAAAAATCATCAGTTTGAGAAACTAAGTTGCCAAATATCGACATCTTCCCAACTTTGAAATCACAGTCAGATCTTGATCTCCGTTGCAATTCCCATGCATTTACATATTGCCCAGACACGAGCAACACAATGTAGCAAATTTGTTACATTGAATGTCAGTTGTGACATGGGTAGGGATAAAGGGCGGATACGGATGGCGGATACGGATGGCGGATACGGATGCGGATGAGAAAATACGGATGAGAAAATGCGGATGGGGGATAAAACGCGGATGAGAAAATGCGGATGGGGGATAAAACGCGGATGGGAAAATGCGGATGGGGGATAAAACGCGGATGATAGCATAAATGTCGCGATAATAATAATTTATAATTTTTTAATTTAATAATAAATTATAATTTAATAATTTCTATTATACTGACAATTATTTGCGAAATTAAAGAGGCAATGTCACCCATATTTGACTAAAAATGCATTTTATTTACAGTGTGAACTGTAATTCTGAAAATAAACATCGTAAATGGATTTATGTATGACATAAGAGTAATACGCTTTTTGTGTTTGTTATTGCTTTATTTTGTAATTACAGCCATTCTTTCTCAGTTTTGTACAAGTTTTGAGAGAGTCAGAATTCCTCAAAAATCGGTGACATTGCCCCTTTAAGTCGGTTGTAATAACAATTTAAGGATTTTTCAAGTACTAGTACTGCAGTATCAATTCAACTAGGATTGCCACTTCTTTTGTATGAATTCTACCTACAATTATTTCCAAACCCCAAATATATTCAAGCGCTTTTATGCGCCAAATGTCGATCAAATAATTCTCACCAGACCTATAAATTTACCACATCTCAGGACTTACGCATGCAACAATAATAGACATATCAACATTCGTGTCACAACTTAATTAGCTACATTCAATGTCACAACTGACATTCAATGTAACAAATTTGCTACATTGTGTTGCTCGTGTCTGGGCAATATGTAAATGCATGGGAATTGCAACGGAGATCAAGATCTGACTGTGATTTCAAAGTTGGGAAGATGTCGATATTTGGCAACTTAGTTTCTCAAACTGATGATTTTTCAACAACTTCTCCGACACTTGAAGTTGAAGGGCTACCATGCTTCCATTTTGCTGATTTCATTAATAAAGATGAAATAGCACAAGGGGGCTTTTCAACAATTTTTACTGCTGAAATTCCGTCGTGTCACCAAAAAGTCGTTGTTAAGAAGCTATTTGGCGCAGGAGACGAAGAAACACGAAGAAAAATGTTAAAGGAGGCCAAACTTTTGAACAATCTTGTTCATCGTAACATTGTAGAGTTTAAAGGGATCTGTGACGACGAGTACGCGCTACTGCTAGAATATCTATATTTTGATTTTAAGCCGTTCGGTCTAAGGGCTAAAGTGAACTGTTTGGCGGATCTCCTCTTGAACTTGGACAAAAACTCGTGCGCAAACATAGACAAACAAGTGTTTTATCGGGCAGCTAGCGACGTCGCGTCTGGACTACAATACCTACACGAAAGTGGCATTACTCACAGAGATTTAAAGCCTGCCAATATTTTAGTCTCAAACCAGCATTATTGTCAGCTAACCGACCCTGCCAAAATTGAAGAAATCAGCCGTAAGACACCTTTGATTTGCAAACTTACAGATTTTGGAGAAAGCAGATCGCAAGATATTCGCACCAACACTATTCTTTATTCCAAGACAAATCAAGTTAACAGGGAACTCCGGTTTTCATGGCTCCGGAACTTTTAGTAAACGATTTTCAGTTGCCTGCCGCGTCAGTTGAAGATTTAAAGAAAGCAGATATATGGGCGTATGGAATGGTGTTGTTCAATTTAATAAATCCTGGTTTGAAGCATCCTTTTCAGATCAATATAAAGATGAAGCAGGCTGGAAATCCTGGAAGATTTCTTGAAGGCGAAACAAAAGCCAATAGCCCAGGAGAAATATGTATTAAAGCAGAGTAATGAATGGAAGCGTCTTGCGGAAATCTACGAAGCGTGCACAGAATTCGAGCCATCATTAAGGCCAAGTGCTAAGGACGTTTTTGACAGTCTACAAGTTAATTTGAAAAATCAATTTCAGTCAGTTGAGAAAACAACGCCAACGGAGCAAATAAGCAGGTACGTAGCCATTGTATTAGTATATTCTAGGACTAACTATATAGTTTAAACTATATAATTATACAGTATTACTCCCGAGGTAGTCAGAGTCTGCGCGGTATTTTTGTTCAAAAAAATTTAACTTTTTGCCAGCAGGTGGTATAGTCTTTTGACCCCGTGTGCTCTATAAGTTTGAAAGCTCTTAACTTCGGTTCAGTGTACGCTATCAAGATAAACGTACAACCGTTCGAATTTTCTAGTTTATATCAGCTCAGTCGTCAGCTAAATTTCTGTAGACTGTAGACTAGTAGACAACATAAATCATAATACGCGGGATTCATAACCTGCGTGAAAGTAAATTAAATATATAATTTCGTTGATAACTTTTCTTTTGTGAAAAGTCTTGTTTTTGCAATACCACCATCGAAATCGTCGTCAAAATCTCTCTTCATAGATATATTTCCTGGTCCATAACTTCAAAATTCAAGGAGAACCGGCAGTTTTGGTAATTTCGACTGTGTTGCTAAGGTGTCAAAATATAATTTTTGCCGACGCCGAATCTAGAGTACTACTGTACTAGTAGAGACTATGATTTTGTCGGTTACTAATTTCAGTGTATTTTATATCAAGATCAAACTAGACCAGCCTCAGAATCAGCATGCAAATACTAGTAATATAAGCTAGATTTTTGTAGTATAGAACATAATACAAGCGATTCATAGCCGTTTGAAACTATAACACCTAATTATATATTCATAACTTTTCTTCGTCTCGTTTTTCGTTCATATCTTTTCGTCTGTTAAATATCTTGTTTTGGAAATACAACCATTGAAAACGCTGACAAATTATCTCGGTTTAACAGCCAGTAATGTCAGTAATACACTTAAACTTCATGATATTATTGCTCAAAACGATGTTTTACTACACATCGAGCCACCTCAATATTTCATTTTGTGGGAAGGAGGGCGGGGGGATTTCTAAAAAAGTTCTGAATTACCACATAAATCTGAATAAAATAGGGTCAGGAATTGCTCCAAATAAAAAAATCCTTGGAAATTCCTCTGATGGTGAAAACAAAAGATTTATGGTTGGAAATGGAAACCTCAATTTAAACATTCTGTTCTATGTTTAACATTCTGTTCAACAAGTTCTATGTTTTCTGTGCAATCTAGTGAATCTTTCAAAGTGCAGAGGCCGCATCATGACACATCTGATGAGTTCGATGATGATAATGATATCGAAATACTACATGAAAATCAAGTTGAACAGGTGGTGTATTATATAGCTTTATATCTTAGACTGATTATAGATTCATATAAATCGTATAAGACTAAATCTTATAGCTCATCTGGAAGACTGTTATTTTCCATCGTTTTTACAGCTCGAACAGTTTTTGTACTAAAAGAAATTTTTGTACTATTTTAACATTTTCCTTTCGACATAGATAACGATTGACGACTCGCCTGACGACAGCGATACTTGCCAAAGTGATTTGAATGATTTCAATAAAAAGTAAGTATACGCTATACGTACACAATCAGACTTTAATTTTTAATTCTTCCTTCGGCAGGGATAAATATACAAATCATGATTTAAAAAATTGTTTCATGAAATATATCAATGCTCCCCCATGCACAATAAAATGAATGTAATCTTAGTTCTTGCCTATAATGGGCACGTATACTCGTACCATTCGGAAATTGATTTGATCGTATAGATTTGACTTGTATCTCTTTCTAACTCTCAAGAAAAATGGTTGCAGATGATGTGGAGTCTGATAGTTCTAAGACATCGGATTCGGATATTAGCAATGACAGTTTACCACCTGCTTTTGACAAACCAACACAAAGCGACAGGTAAATCTTGCATGTTATTCGATATAATGTATCTGATGTATATAAGGATTAATTCGCCTGATGCAACAAACACAAAACTAGGGGACCACCAAAATATGTTTGGAGACTGTCGGCTTCAACTACTGTTGGAAACTGCAAACTCTAATGTAGCAACCTTGTAAGTACACAGCTCACATTTTATTTGCACTTGTCTTGCATATGGCGAATTTGATTATGAACCAAATATTTGTCTTAAAAAGAGCAAAAATCAGATTGAAATTGCACAAAATTAAGTCTAGGGCGCTCAACAATACAAAACATTTCTGAGGGGAGGATCCCCATTTGCATGAAGAAACACCCCCCCCCCCCCCAAATGTGCATACTTCGAAAAGTTACACCACTTTTTTTCCATATATGTCATAGTGAAGTCTCTATCAGCAATTGGTCGGTCTGATAACAACACCCCACCCCCCACCCCAGCTAAACTCTTCTCTCGATGCTTATGTCGATGTCAATCCGACAGTTGCATATTCTTTGATGGCGTTTAGACTTCCAGGACAGCATTATAATGGGGACGAATCTCTCCCGGTATACGAGTGGACAACGACAATTAAATGTCCAGCCGAAATTCTGGAAACACTCCTGAAGCCGATTGACGATACTTTGATATGCAAGAAGGTCCCAACTGCTATTCAACACAACGCATGCTTTCTACTCGACCGATCATCACTGAAAAACGACAACGACTGGAAGTGCGACGATCTGGGTTCGTGGAAAAACAACGGTGTTCAACGCCAGCGTTTTTGCCTTGATGAAGGAGAGGTGTTGCCAGTTGACGTCGACGATCCTTTGAAGGAAGGGATACAGTATATCGTCAAAAGAACATATTTCAAGAATAATTCTGCTCCTGATCTAAAAAAGTGTGCCTCGTTTATAGAAGGTAAAAAGCAGCAATGCTTGTGCTTCACACAAATTAACAGGATAGCCCATCCATTATGCTTCAGTCAATTGACAACACAGCCCCAACCCCGGGATATAGCAGGAATTTAACATCAACAAAGTGTTAAAAAAACATTTATTTATTTATAAAAATTCTTTATACAGGCGGCCAATATCACATAATGTGGTTTTCAAAAGGGTCCTGTGTATATACATTATTTCTCCCGTCCCTCGGGCTAGTCTGTTAAAACCCCGGCATAGCCGGGATTTAGTGGGAGATCTTAGAGGGAGCGAGAGAAGGACTGAGGTTTAAAGACTGCCGGTCAAAATATTCTTGATATTGAAAAATTGAGAATGACATATTGATATTTTAATAATGCCTCAGGACTTTGGTGCGTGTCAAATTACCAATGCAACTTAAGTTATAAAAGGTAAAGTTTATCCAAACAATGGAAATGACGATGCCTGATAATATTTGAGTATTGAAAGCAACGGATGGCTAAAGATTGAACACTAAATAGAGAAAAGCACGTACCTGTATTAAACCTGTCTCATGCGCTTTTTTCAGCCGCCATTTTCTTGTTTTTATTGACTCGCCCCAGTCCACATCCTTTAAACCCCTGGTTTAAATCGGCATAATTTATACGGCCTTCAACCAAAATCGTCGCTGATTGGTCAGTTGTGTTTTTCCTTAGCAACGGGATAGCAACCGAACTGGCGATGAAAATTTAGTGTATTTTCTCGCCTTTCCTTGCTCAAATTTGAGCCTTTTAAGTTTTTGTACAAGATAGCACAAGTTTTAATTCCCGACAACAATAGTTTGTTTTTATTTTCCTATATCACGAGGAGAATGTTTTGAAATAATATTTATCGAAATAATATATTAAAATTGCATCCAAATTCACAAATTAATATACTAAAAATGACTTATACGACGCCCTCCCGGGCATAGTACGTTGTTAAATAGCGTTAAATCCCCGCTAAATTTTGTTAATTCCCCGCTATGTCCCGGGGGTTGGGGGGCCGTGGTGTCAGTTGACTGAAGCATTATGCGAAAATGTAGAAAGTTTTGCGAAATCATGCATATCAACATTTGTAGTTTTGTGAAGATAAGATCATGAAAAACAGTGATGATAATGGGAACATATGAACATATGTAATAACATATGAACATATGTAATAATTCATAGTTTCTTCGCCCATAGCTAAATTTTGTAAAAAGGTGTTTCAAAAACTGTCATTTGCATAGAATGTATGTTATAGCGTCTTTCCATCGCGAGCAATCAATGACATGAAAAATCTCAGAAATATTACTCATTTTTTGGCAGGTTTCCCCAGATGGATTTTCATTCAGTATCTCTTTGACGGGAAAGAGCATTCAATCGAACCCATGGTGCATGGAAACTGCAAGAGAAAACACTCTACTCCTTATGTAAGAATCAAGGAGAGCACAGTAAGCACGTTGAAAAGTAAATCCTTGTCTCAAACTCCAAAGAACGCATATCAGGATGCTCAAGAGGAGCAAGGTGGCGTAACGAAGGCTTCCTCAATCAGTGATCTACCTCGAAATCGTGCACAGGCGAAATACTACAGGCGCGGACATACAAATCCAAAGAGCTACGACAATGTAGATTCACTGCTAATTCTTTTGGAACAGTGCAAGAGACAACAGCTGCAACGTGATGAACAGCCGTTCATACGGGAAGTTATAGGAGCTCCCGAAATGCGATGTGTCTTAGGGTTTGATTGGCAGTTTCATGACGTCGCCACATTTTGTACAGATCCGGTTAGTTTCTCGGTGTTTGGAGCAGATCCAACATTCAACCTGGGTAAATTCAATGCAACAGTTACGTCTTTCGCAAACTTAAAAGTTGTCAACCGAGTTGGTGGTAACCATCCAACCATGATTGGTCCCATTCTTCTAAGCCAGACAAAATCCTTCGATTCATATAACTATCTTTTTAGCAAGATTGTTGGTCTCAATAAGGATATTCGAGAAATTTTAGCTTTTGGAACCGATGGCGAAGAAGAACTGTTCAAAGCGATGAAGTACAACTTCCCGTATGCCGTTCATCTACGGTGTTTCAGCCATTTTAGAGATAATTGCAAAACGCAATTGAGATTGTCCAACGTACCCGATCAAGCGCAGAAAGAATTCCTGTCTGACATATTTGGACGAAAAATCGGAGACACTTGGGAGAAAGGTTTGTAATATTTTACATTTTTACGTTCATTCATTGTAGCTAAGCGAGGAAACCTTTTGTGTGAAAATCTGCGCACTAGTATATGAAAATCAGAAATTTTACAGCTGGTTTTCAAATTCAAATCTATTAACATAACATACCGCTTTTCGCCAAAGGACTTCTCGACGCCGATGACGAGGACGACCTTCGAGCAAAACTACTCTCTTTAAAAGAAGTGTGGAACTCCAACGAACAACAGTACCTTCCAGAGGAAAACACCCATATTTTATGAATACATAAACGAAAAGGTTGGCTTTATATTTTAAGTTCTAAGTTTTTTTTTGAAAGTAATTAATATGGCATCCAGGAAGCATCAGTAGTAGCAAGCAAAGCTGCTTGTTTATATGCATGTACTTTTAGTTCATGGTGTCTAACATTACCTTCCACATATTTATAGGTGGAAATGATGAATGAGAGTATGTTGAAGGAAGCTCGCAGGAATGCTGGTTTGGGTGATCCCCCTATTCCATATTATACGAACATTCCCGAGTCCGCTAACGCTCTTATAAAACGCGGTGTTAATTTTCGACAAAACGAAATTGCAGATTTTTGCCGTGAGATGGGCATCTTACTCTCTCGACAAAAAGAGGATGTGGATTCCGCAGTTATTAATAAGGGTCCTTACCGTTTGGCACCTGCTTTTTCCTCCTTTGAAGTGTCACAAAGTGATTGGTTTAAGATGAATACAAAACAACGGGAAGCGCATCTAAAAAGATTTCATGCGAAAAGAATGTCGAATGAAGCAAATATAGATTGCATCCTCAACAGGTCGTGATAACACAGATGACGCATGTTCAGACGTACCTCCTCCAGCGAAGCGGGTCCAACTTTCAGTCGATCTGGGAGACGAAAGTATCAGATCTGTCCAACCGGCTGTCTTAACCTCCATGACCGAAAAGGCTGAAAAACTCTTGAATTGCGAAGGTTCAATTGTTTGTGCTCCAGGCACGTCCGATAAGATCGCCTATATGGTGGAAAGCCAGACATCGAAAAGACCGCACTATGTGGATGTATGCAAAAACGGGAAAGTGACTTGCGAAGAGTGTCCAGCCTGGAAAGCGTCCAAGATCTGTTCACATGCTATTGCTGTTGCAGAGAAAGTAGGTGTCACTGCAAAGTACTTAAAGTGGCTTCGCGAAAAAGGTCCTGCGAGAATGAACGTAACCGCTATGATGACTTTCGACAGCAGCAGTGGTACTGGAAAAAAGGGAGGTAAAGCAGCCACAGCTCGACGCAAGGGTGGTAGAACTGCTAACCAACCGGAGGTCACAACCATTATTGATCGGCCGTTTTATAGGAATGCCGGTAATTTGTCTTCCGATGGATTATCAGTCTCAACAGCCTCCCAGATTCCATCATCTCCAGTTCTACCACCTCCCGTGGCTTTCCCTGGACCTTCACAAGTGCCGTCTGCTCGAACACTACCACCCCCCGTGGCTTTCCCTGGACCTTCACAGATTCCATCATCTCCAACACTATCACCCTCCATGGCTTTCTCTGGACCTTCACAGGTGCCGTCTGCTCAAACACTACCACCCTCCGTGGCTTTCCCTGGACCACCAACACCGAAGGTAGGAGAATTTATTTTATATCTCTTGCAGTTTTGCTCACCTATGGTACGTTCCTGTCATGGATGCTCCCAGGCATTAAAACCGGATGGTCTCATCGCTCGTCCACCATATGATCTAGTCATCGTGTCGAGAATGAAAAGAGGTTTTCGCGCAAATCAAAGCAATGAAATAATGTACAAGGAGGGGAATGTTTACTTTCATCTTAATCGAAATTGCGTCGGGATGAAGCAACCTTACTTTGATCCGCAAATAACTTTACTTCCAAATTGGCTTATGCAATATCTACGCCCAGAGCATTTACAAATCTTACGGCAATTTGGTTTAAATATTAACTAACTGTAATTCTTTCATTTGACTTTCGTTGTCGTTCATAAGATGTTGTGCATACACAATGTACATTTTGACGTTATATCGGACATATATGTACTTATGCATGGAGGTTTTTTCATTTTTTATTCACTTGTTAGTTCGTTTAACGTTTCTGTACAAGAAATATTTTACATTATGTACTATTATAATGATGTAAAAGTAGCACTGATGACATATCTACTTGATAATGTATGAACGATTTACAAGTCTCAAGAATCGACCTGCTATAAATTTGTTGTACATGTGTTTAATCCACGTGAATAAAATTGAAATGCAAAATTTATTTGCAGCAGAATCATAATTCAGTTTGGCCGTAGTTGTATTTTGGGAATTCTTTCTCTACGGCGGGTTTTTTTTTTACATTTGGCGGGGGTGCGCAACCTTATTTCAAAATATAAATTTGCGAAAGTGTTACCACCCTTTCTAATAAAATTCCTTGTCTATTATTTCCTTTTTAAAACGATATATAGTTTGCCCCGGTTTCACGGTTTGATTCTTAAAAAAAACCGCGACAAAATTTGCATTTCCTTCATTTCCAAGCAAACTATTGCGAATTTTGACTCCCAATTTCTTAATAAAATTAAGATCTTTCTGAAATGAATATTTTGCCAGAGTTTCAAGTTTCATCCCATTTTAAAGGGGCAATGTCACCGATTTTTGAGGAATTCTGACTCTCTCAAAACTTGTACAAAACTGAGAAAGAATGACTGTAATTACAAAATAAAGCAATAACAAACACAAAAAGCGTGTACAGAAGTACGGATGGTTAAGATTATGCGAGGATTGAAATGGATTGTAAATACCATCTTAATTAATTGTTGGCAGACACTTTTTCAAGTTTAGGTCAATTTGTATGAAAACGTCGTCTTACATGTTGATGTGGAAGCCCAAAGTCGTTTAATATTACTCTTATGTCATAAATAAATCCATTTACGATGTTTATTTTCAGAATTGCAGTTCAGACTGTAAATAAAATGCATTTTTTAGTCAAATATGGGTGACATTGTCCCTTTAATTTCGCAAATAATTGTCAGTATAATAGAAATTATTAAATTATAATTTATTATTAAATTAAAAAATTATAAATTATTATTATCGCGACATTTATGCTATCATCCGCGTTTTATCCCCCATCCGCATTTTCCCATCCGCGTTTTATCCCCCATCCGCATTTTCCCATCCGCGTTTTATCCCCCATCCGCATTTTCTCATCCGTATTTTCTCATCCGCATCCGTATCCGCCATCCGTATCCGCCATCCGTATCCGCCATCCGCATCCGTATCCGCCCTTTATCCCTACCCCGAAGGAAAAAGCCGATGAGACATTAGGGTCCGGCGGTATTATTGGTTGAGGGTCATCACGGGACCGGATGTGTGGTTTCTCTTTATTTCCGGAGCGTTTAAACGTAGGCAAAAGCCTAGGAATTTAAACGTGGGCAAAAAAGCCTACCATTTGTATTCCCATATATTTCGACCGAAGTTTGTGAAGCATAATTGTGTTTATTATTTTTTTTTTTGTGAGCGGGCGGTATCCTACGCTTCCTGCAATTTGATTGGCTACGTGAGCGGGCGGTTTTTTACGATATCTGACCACGGTCAACGGTATCCTAAATTTCCGTATAATTTTCTGTTATAAGCGATAAAAAAATAAAAACGTTATTTACCGTTTAGGTCGGTCCGTACTGAAAAAATATTTTCCCTCGGTCTCAAAAACGGCCCTCGGCCTTCGCCCTCGGGCCGTTTTTGAGACCTCTGGAAAATATTTTTTCAGTCCGGACCTCCCATCTAACATATATGTATTAAAGGAAGGACAAACGTATTCAAGGAGTCATTCTAGCTGCTGTTTGGTTAGTAATGTGTAATCAATATTATTGCAAAACACACTAGTGATGTGGGTACCATTTCGTACGTAATGGCAGACTTACAAACTAAAGTTAAAGACACAGAAAATGAAAAAAACAGTCTTATCACGGCAATTAAGCTAATACAACTTGATCAATCCCAACCCAGTAGAATCGAAAATCAAATTGACACTTGGCATACTGTCAATAAGAAATCGAAAGTCGGTAAAACTAGCAAGAATCCACCCAAAACAGCCGCTAGCAACGCGAATGTTAACAGATATGAAGTCCTCAGTGACAGCGATGCCGAACCAACTGAAGAACGAAGCCTGCCTCATGTCGAACTGACTACGAGCCAGAATAATTCTGGCAATAAGGAATCCTCTTCTGGCCGGCTTGGCAAAACTGTCACGACCAATATGCGAGCCCAAAAACGACCTAACCAGGATCGCTATCCCAAGTCTAAGACAACAGAAGGTCCCATAGCAATCTTAGGGGATTCCATGATAAAGATGATTAAATCGCCTAAACTCAGCCGATCGACGGGTGAAAAGGTCAATATCAAAACATTTCCTGGAGCAACAATTAACGACATGAGCCACTACGTACAGCCCACAATGAAGAAACAGCCTAAGCTCGTAATTCTACACGTAGGGACTAACGACGTCCAACGGAAAGATCCAGAAGAAATTACAGATGAAATGAAATCCTTGTGTCAAGGTATCGTGTCCCAAAGTTTATCAAAAATAGCTATTTCTGAAATAATTAAGAGACAGGACCCGATCATCAACATTAAGATAGATAAAACTAATACCTTACTAGCTAAGCTTTGTAGTAAATTTAAGTGGCAGTTTATACGTCACGCTAACATAGATGCTACTAAATTAAATGCATCGGGACTACATTTAAATAGTCAGGGAACTGCACTTTTAGCAAAGAACTTGATTGAATTCCTCAAGAGTTGACTAAATGAATTCCAGCATAGCGATATTGACTATTTTATACTATTATGAAATCAATTAACATAGAGGCTAATATTAACAATACTAAACGAAACACAATGCGCAAAACCAGAAAGTCAACCCTATCCTATGAGCACAATTCGAATGTGGTCAACCAGCAAGACCGATTAGTTCCGGCTATTCGAGGCTTCAAAATAGCTTCCTTAAACATAACAAGTCTACCTAAACATATTGACGAACTTAGGATCTGCATGAATGATAAGGAAATTGACGTTCTCGCGATTAATGAAACCCGAATGGACGACAGTGTGCCAACACAATCAATAGCCATTCAGGGTTACAATTGGATTTCCAAAAACAGAAATAGATTTGGTGGTGGTATCGGTTTTTTCGTTAGAGATTCGATAAATTTTCGACTCCGGAATGACCTGAATGATCCTGAAATTGAAATCCTTACAATACAAATTACTAAACAAAACGTCAAACCTTTCTTAATTACAACGTGGTATCGACCACCAAATGATCCAATTGACACTCTTTATAGATTTGAGAACTGTTTACAATTAATCGATAATGACTCTAAAGAAAGTATTATTGTAGGAGATGTAAATTATGACCTATTATCCGGAAATTTATCTCCCCAAGCTTCGGAACTCAAATTCATTACAGAACTGTATCAATATGAACAATTGATAAGTGGCGCTACAAGAGTTACTAAAGATACTCGGACATTGATCGATCACTTCTATACAACAAATTCTAATAATATTATTTCGAAAGGAGTGTCAACTGTTTGTATAAGTGATCACTATCTTATTTACGGCATTAGAAAATTTAAATTTTCCAAAGAAAATGCAAAAATAATTGAATACCGCGACTACAAACATTTCAATGAACAAATATTCTTGCAAGACTTGAAAAATTCCTTTAATGCTTTTGACCTGGATCAATACGATCCAAATATATCTTGGCAGATTTGGAAGAATAAATTCTTCAAAATCTGGAACAATCATGCCCCACTAAAAGACGGAAGGTGGCCAATAAGCGGCTACCTTGGCTAACAATAGATCTAATTGAAAAAAAACGCCATATCAATTTCTTAAACAGAAAAGCTAAAGCAGATAATACAATTAATAGCTGGTCCGTCTTCAAAAAGGCTAAAAACCAATACAATAGGGAAATTAAAGATACAAAATGTTCGTATTATCAAGGCAAACTACATAGCAATTCAGGAAATTTAAAACAAACATGGAAAACACTCAACGAATTGATGAATAGAACGTCAAATAAAAATAAAATCCCAGAAATGAAAGATAGGAATGGTGAAATAATTGATGAAACTCTGATTCCAGATGCCTTTAATACATATTTTGTTGAACTGGGAGAAAAACTTGCGAACGAAATTCCTCGATCGAGTATTTCACCGGATAGTTTTCTTAGTGATATAAACCATCCAGTTAATGGGCTCCCTAGCTTTCAAGAAATTCTAGAAAGTGATGTTTTAAAACTACTCCACGGTTTAGGGCCCAACAAAGCATCTGGAATTGATGGTATCTCAGCTCGTATCTTAAAAATTTCAGCATCAGTTATTGCACCATTTCTAACATCCATATTTAACCACTCCATTATAACAGGCATATTTCCCAATGATTGGAAAATCGCTAGGATTACTCCGATATTTAAGTCTGAAGCTAAAGATGAAATGACCAATTACAGACCGATATCCGTTATTTCAGTAGTTGCCAAAATTGCGGAAAAGCTGATTCATAACCAAATCTATAATTATTTACATGACTTTAACCTACTTACAAATTGCCAACACGGATTTAGACCACAACACTCAACTGTTACAGCACTGCTGGATATTACTAACGAGTGGTATAAAAACATTGACATTGGAAAACTAAATGGGATTGTGTTTCTGGACCTAAAAAAAGCATTTGATACTGTCGACCATAACATACTTTTAAACAAAATAGCAAGTTATGGAATAAAAGGAACAGCGCATCGCTGGCTGGAGTCGTATCTATCAAATAGGACCCAGTACTGTTGTGTGAATGGTAATACATCAAGCCCATCAATTATGAAAACAGGCATACCGCAAGGCTCTGGTTTAGGCCCATTGCTATTTTTAATTTACATCAATGACTTACCAAAGTGTCTAAACAGGGCAAAAGCAGACATGTTTGCAGACGATACCCAAATTGCAACAACAAGTGATGATATTAAAGTAATTGAAGAAACATTGAATGGCGATTTAAACAATGTTGCAAATTGGCTATCCGCAAATAAATTAACTTTAAACAACAGTAAAACCGAATATATGATAATTGGTACCAAGAAAAGGCTTAGCCAAGTAACTTTTGATCCGGTTATCAATGTTGGTAATTTAGAAATTAAACGAGTTAAAACGACAAAATCGTTGGGCCTAATGATAGATGAGTCTCTAAGCTGGTCAGCGCAGGTCGAACACATTTCAAAAAAGGTCACTTCAGGCCTCGGTATACTCAGACGACTTCGAGATACAATTGGGTGCAATACCCTAATAACAATATACCAATCCATAATCCAACCTTACTTCGATTATTGTGCTCAAGTGTGGGGTTGTCTAGGGAAAACATTAGCAGATAAACTACAAAAGTTACAGAGCAGGGCGTTTCGAATAATCACCCGTGAGAATTACACGACACGATCAGCTGACATATTAAGTAAGCTAGGAGTTCCCAACCTCGAAAAACGAAGGATCCAACAACTTTCAATTTTCATGTATAAGGTAAAAAACAAAATGGTTCCTGATTATTTGTGTGATATGTTTACAAATATTAGTGACGTACACGGCCATAACACAAGACAATCGAGAGCCAATTTGACATTACCTAAACCAAAAACAAACAATATGAAAAATGCATTCTCATATAGAGGGGCGGAAGTCTGGAACTACCTTTCTTCATCACAAAAGTCCTCGGAAACTATTGCTAATTTTAAATCTAACATAAAACGTGCATGTTAATATTAAGTATCATATTCATTTTCCCTTTGTTGTTATCTATAGTTATAATAACCTTCTTGTAAATATCGTAATTCATATTTTTACTAGTGTAAGCACGGCCGGTTGGAAGATCACCTTTTTCTTTTCTTTGTACATAATTATTTTATAAGGTGAAATTGTACCGTGTTGAAATATAGTTCATAATAATAATAATAATAATAATAATAATAGTATCCTGGATAAATATCATTATAAAACGCTATTCGAAACTATAAATATTAAACTTGATTTTATCAAACCGGAACGCTCTGCTGCATTAAATATTTATCCGATTGACATCAAACTTTCAGGATTTGATCATTGTAACTACGTCTAAAACCTAAACCTCCAAAATCTCATATTTTGAAAATATATGTCTTTGAAAATTCTGATATCTTAATTAGGTTATGGCATATTACAAACAAAATAGTTTTTAGATGTTAATATATGCATATATTTAATGTTTTGAGGTTTACTATCTGGATACACATATTGGCTTTACATTAAGCCTAGTTTGTTCTTTCAAACAACTTTACTTTTCTCTTCATCATGTCCCGCGTAAATGCTATATATTGCTCCCTTGGGGGTCATTTCTTGGTTGCCATGGTAACAGCACATGTAAAAGTGACTGATTTGGTGTCAGCAATCGACATTCTATCATATCCACCAAAAATGTTTCAAAATACCAATATTAAAAATATTCATATTGAATGTCCAGGACCCCCTTAATTGCTTTTCCGCCTCGTAAAGCCCACTAGTGCAACTTGCATGGCCACATGTCATTTGTGACGAGTTGCGCAGGGACAAAATCCTAGTGTGCGGGGAACATATGCGGTGTTTTTGTCATTCGTGTCGTGAAAACCAAATCTCAAACATGTTTGATACGCGTGACAAAATTTCCTGGTGTGCGGAGAGCAAACGTAAGCAGCTCTTCAAAACAAACAAAATGTGCATGCGTGTCATCACACAAACAACATGGCGGATCACAGTGAACTGGTTACGGAAGTTCTTTGACGAGATTGTTGTATGCTACTTGCGCTTGTCTTCGTAGAATCCATCGCCTTATCCACACTTTTAGCATTCGTATTAGGTGGAAATGGGATATTGAGAGTGGCAGCCCCCAGTGCTCTCACTACTAAGGATTTTTCCTTAGAAATAGGAATTTTGCAAAGTTTTAAGGATTTTTTTAAGGAATCCCAGTAATTTTCTGAGGATTTTTTAAGATTTCGACCAAGGTCTTCAAAATATTAATATTGTCAGAAAAACGAGTATCCTTTGATTCTTATATGCATTTTAGTAACAATTGGCCATGTTGCTACGACTTTTTGATAACAAGTATGTTAATTGGACTCAGGGGTTTTTTTAACATGCAGTTCTACACAAAAGTGCAGTCAGTGGCGTAGGAGCGGGGAGCCGCCGGGGGGGGATCTTTCGGCCCCCCCAAAAAATAAAATAATTTTCATGAAAATGATGGAAACAGCTTAGTTCTTCAAATTTTTAAATATTTTCGCTTGGTGCCAACCATGGTGGCGCCTCGTGAGCTTGCCCCCCCCCCCAATATTAAATACGTTCCTAAGGTGCCCTTATTATTAAATATTAATCATTAATATAATGTTTACGGTATTTCGTGGACTGCAGTGGCCGAAAGTATCATTTTCAAGCTCTTCAGTAGCCTACGCGTCCCTAATCAGAGCCAAACAGCGTTATTGGTCACCACATCCAGCTTGTTTGTTTGACCTGGGGTATTTTTTATGAAATCTGGCGTATTTTTTCATCTTTTTGGTTGAATCTGGGGTTTGGTGAAATTTCGGAGTGGTAACACAAGAGAGGGGAAAATGACTTAGTTCAGAAGAGAGTTATGATATTCACATAACAAAACATTGCTTTTACACCAAAAGGTCAGTCTGTTTAGATGGGATATTTCAAAAATTGTCTCTGGAAATGCAGGATATCAAGCCACAGAAACTCAAAAATACACCTCACCATCTCCACACACCTTCAATATACCACATTGTTGTTAGGTCCCTTTTCATTGATGCCCCCCCCCCCCCCACCACCACTAACCATTTCATAAAAAAGGCCCTGACATGTTGTGACAGTATGACAAAATGTGCAGCTCTAAATTTTTCTTTAAAAAAAACCCTGATTGGACTCCGTGCTCAGGCAAATTTTTCAGCGTGCCCGGTGTGGATACACACTCAGAGTAACACCAGAAACATCATATTTAATAATTAATGTTTACTGTCGTTTGCGCAAAAGGTACTTTTGGTAAAGTACTAAAACAATAAAACCAGGATTACGGCTGATCTTGGCCTTATGGGGTACTAGCGGATAAACAAGTCATTTAAGGAATTTTGGGGAAATCTGAGGAATTTTGGAGCTCACACTAAGGAATATCAAAATTTGGTTGTGAGAGCACTGGCAGCCCCCTGACAATTAATTATTACAGTCAAAACGGAAATACCTGCACACTTCCGTTACTGTAATTGCTTACGTAGTTCAGTATTAACATTTTGATTGGTTGTCAATTTCACAAGTGTTTTCAGAAGTTCTGTATCGCTTACGGTAGTACAGTACCAGAAATAAATCAATACAAGCTATATATATATATATTCGCAATGGTAGAATCTTTTTCAACAACACCCACGAAAAAATGGCTCAAATCTCTCAATATGGAGCACATATACTACGTGTTCGAAGAATTCGGCTTTACGACAGTTGGAAGTCTTAAGGAAATGAAGGAAGAAGATATTGACACAATATTTGGCACCCCGAACAAATTGAAACTCGGTGAACGGAGAGTTTTAGAATCTAGATTGCGCGCCTTAAGAAAGGTAAATTTAATACAGCAAATGTTTCACAGTTTTTGATTTTTTAGATTGAAACGATAACTATACTGGTCAAAACATTTCACTTGTGTTTATTGATAGAATATATACTTATTTTAGTATTTCGTGTATTTTAATTTGTACAGGACCAACAATTGACAGGAATAGAACAAAATATCAGTTACGCCACGTGTCAAAAGAGTAGCTTGCTGTCATCTAAACAAGCAGAATTATCGGGGAAGAATAAAGATCTAGAAGTTAAATTAGAATCATTGAGGAAAACTTTACAACTATTAGAAACGCCTGTAAACGAACCCGCGCAACTTGGCAAGGTGTGACAGTCTGCGGAACTGCCACCATAGAGGCCATAGAAACGATTCAAGACACGCCTGCGAATATATAAAATGTATTGGATTTCATTACTGCGGGAATCAAAAGCTTCATCCAGAACACACTCAAAAGCTTACTGATGTAAAGAGGCAAATTAAGCGCTTGGAAGGCGAAATACGTGACGGTAACGAAAGTTTGAAGACAATTACAAACTTTGAAAGCAAATCTGAAACCTACTTCTTCTCCGAAATGCTTCCGCTTAAAGGCTGTTGATTCAATGAGGTATCAAAACAAGGCGATTCTTTTTAAAGATCTTCGCATTTTGAAATCTGCATTTAATTCTAAAGTCCCTGAAGTACAACCAAATGACAAAACATTCCTCAAAAGTACGTTAGAATGTGAGAGAACCAAAATAGGTCAAACGTCAAAAAAATATGTGTTGGATGACGATGATACTTCTTTCAACGAAGTAAACAAATCTAGTCCAATAAAAGAAAACACTCAAAGTCGAAAACGAGCGCTATTTTACGATTGTTACGAAACGAATCATGATAGATATGAGAACAGTAACAGCGATTGGTCTTCCTCTGATTCTATGAACGAGCATTATGACAGATACGACGAGCATAATTCCAGCCATGGACGTCAAAAGAGCGCGCATAAAAGAAAAAATCGTAAACAAGCATCGCATTCCTTGACGGTAAATAATCAAAATAAGACTTACTTTCTTCCTCAAACGCGCACACAGAGCGGTGATTCGCATTCGAATACTATATCAATTCCACCGAGTCCAGAAATGGCAGAAAGATCTCTAGATCCGATAAACACTCTCGAAAATACACCTCGTAGTGCTACCGTTAACTTAAATCAAGCCACGCTGGGCTCCAGGCAGTATTATGGATCCAACACACACTTTGATCATGTTGATACTTTGTTATACGCAGCAAGTTTGCAAGATGAAGATAAACATTTCAACTAAGACTATTGCATGGCACTGTATAATAGAAGTTTCTTTATCGTAACACGTTTGTTCAAATTTGAAACGTTATGAATTGTTCAGTTTACAGTAAATAGTGTTTTATGTTTACTAGTAGTAGTAGTAGTGACAGTATAATTTCTCTTTTCAAAGTGTAAGTACTCGGTCAGTACGACAGCTAAATATCTTACATATACTTGTTCAGTTGTGTTGTACAATGCAAGTATATAGGAGGACACAATTTGTTGTTATATAAGTACCCTATAAGTAGCCATGAACATTTCTGTTTTTAATATTTGATATTACAGGTAATACAAAGAACATGTAATTGAGTATAGGAAGAACACCGATTCACGCGCATTGTATACTTTCATCTACTATCTTACTCTAATTTGTCAAGTCATCAAATTATAAAACCACTTTAATCCGGTTTCATAAATCCACCCCCAACAAATACCCCCACACCAGGGTCACGAACATACATACAATAGTTTAAAGGATCACATAAAAAATATACTAATAAAGAGGTAACATGTCATTCAAAGAATTAAGTGAAGTTAAATTTGAACTTGATGAAACATTAACGTGGGGGGTAAAGGAAGACAAGTTTAGTGGTTATGACATTCCAGTAGTCATCCCTGAAGATGTCATTGACAAAATTAAAAGTCTAGCATATGAACATGGAACGAAAAACCAACTATATGGTAACGTGTTATATTTAAAGTCAAAGGGTTTATCAGTTAAGCAACAAAGTGAATTACTAAACAAAGGTACAGCGAATATCATAATACACTTTAAAATCACAGGTGTATACGCAAAAAGCGTTGATGAAGGTCTTAGTAAATACCTTCTCTTCAAGGTTACCAAGCTATGTAAGTTAAACAAACCAGAGGACGAGCCCGAGGACTAAAAAAACTTACTTACAATTTTAAAGGTAAAAGCCTTTTAAATTGTTTTAAAGGATCGGATACTAAACATACTAATAAAGGAATGATGAATAGTACTTATGAAAAGTTTAAAAAACTTATTGCGGAACAAAAGGAAATAGAACTAAGACGTATCTTTAAGGAGAATCAAAAACAAGCTAAGATCATTAAGAAACAGGAGGACAAGATCCAAAAGCAAGAGGAGAAGGTGCGACAACAACGTGTAAAGGAAAGACAGAGGATACAGAAAATTAAACAACAAGAGTTTGAGAAAAGGCAGATAGAAATGAAGAAGATTAGAGAGCAAGAGAAAAATAAGCTTCTTCAACAAGCTAAGGTTAACAAGAAAAGACTTAACATAGAGCGAAAGCAGTGGGATCGTGAGGTTCGAAGAGCAAATGTGAAGGAAGCGAAGCGGCAACAACAAATACTTAAGAAGGAGACTGCTAAGTGGAACCGTGAGATACAGGCTGAGATGAAAACAAGGAAGAAAGCAGAGGATAGATTTGATCGATTAAAGACTAGAGAGTTTAAAAAACAAAGCATTAGAGATCAAAAGCAGTGGGATCGTGAAATTAAAAGGAGGAGAAAAGACAAGCTAATGTGTTTGATGATATTAGATGGAAGGGAACAAACAAGAGACTTATTAAAAATAGGACTACGTTACGAACCAAACTGGACAAAATTTACGAGAAAGGTAAGAACCTAAAACCAAGACTAATCTCAGAAGCCATCAAACAGAATACCAGCAAGTGGAGTATTAGTGGCGGAAACTTTAAAGACCCAAAAGTATTTCTTGAGACTACTACTTTTGAGGTTAAAAAAATAATTAACAACACCGATAGCGTGGGTAAAAAGGTGAACACAGTTTTATTATGTAGGATGGTGAGATTAGATCCAAAAACGAATGAGAGTATAATAACCATTGCACACTTTCGAAGTAACACGCACAACATCATCAACGAAGAGGATACTACAACTGAGTATGAAAAGATGAAGGGAAAAATGTTGAAGTTGCTTGCTGAGTACCAAAAATTAGGTAGTGGATGGCGACTTCATAGCATTGATGCGTTAGAGATCTTCATCACAAAATATGCACCCTTAGAAGGTAGTAGTTACAAACCATTACCAAATATGATCAAAAACAAAAAGGCTATCATTAACATGGAGAATGATGATAACCAATGTTTTAAGTGGGCGATCACAAGAGCCTTAAACCCTGTTAAGCGTGACGCGGAGCGTGTTACAGGAAATCTTAAAGTGCAGGCGGAGAGACTTAACTGGACGGATATTAATTTCCCAATAGCCTTAAATGACATTAGAAAATTTGAGACTAACAACGATGTTAATGTTAATGTGTTTAGCTACGATAAAGAAACTAAAAGCGTGTACTCATTAAGAATAAGTAAAACTTATAATACAAAGCATGTTAACTTATTTTTACTTGACGAGCATTATAGTGTTGTGAAAGATATTAGCAGGTTGGTATCTTCACAGCTTAGCTCTTATGGTCATAAAAAACACATCTGTCTCAGATGTTTAAACGGCTTTGGAACGTCAGAACTACTACTCGTACACAAAGAGCTATGTGAAAATCATAACCACCAAAGACAAGTTTACCCGGCCAAGGGAAGTTATACATCATTCAAACATTATCACAAAATGCATAAGGTTCCCTTCACGGTTTACGGAGACTTTGAGAGCTTCTTAGTTTATTTAAGTTATATTATGGGGAAGTCAAACGAAAGCTTTACAGCAAAGTATCAAAGACACATACCAAGCGGCTTCTGTTTCACCATCAAGTGTATTGACGAGTCTATTTACAAACATAAAACCGTGTCATACACCATGCAAGAGGAAGGTGAGGACATTGGCAAAAAGTTCGTAGACTTGTTAGAAGAGTCATTAAAAGATGTTTATAAAATAATGAGTAAGAATAACCCCATTAGGATGACTCCACAAGAAGACTCTGACTTTTTTCATGCAATAGACTGCTATGCGTGCGAGTTGAAATTAAACGATGACCGTGTTAGAGATCACTGCCATCTTACTGGAAGGTATCGCGGCGCCGTCCATAATGCGTGTAATTTAAAAATGAGAGCCCCAATGTTTGTACCAGTTCTATTCCACAATTTGGAAGGGTACGACTCACACCTGTTTGTTAAAAGTTTAGGATTTACTGAGGGTGATATAAAATGCATTCCAAAGACTGATGAGAAGTACATCTCATTTAGTAAGAACATAGTAATGGAGACTTACACTGATAAGGAGGGAAATGAAAAACAAAAAACACTAGAGGTTAGATTTTTAGATTCACTTAAGTTTACCCTTAAGTCGTTAGATGGTCTTGTGAAGGGTCTTGTTAAAGAACAGTTTAAGATACTAGAGGAAGAGATGGGAACGTCTAAGCTGTTAAAGATGAAAGGTGTGTATCCGTACGAGTACATGACCGGTTTTAACAAGCTAAGTGAAACCAAACTACCATCAATGTCATCCTTCCATAGCAAGCTTAATAATACAGACATATCAGACAAGGACTTTAAACACGCACTAAATGTGTGGTCGGAGTTTAAATGTGAGACGATGAGAGACTACCACGATCTCTATCTAAAAACAGACACCCTACTACTCGCTGACATCATGGAAAACTACAGAGACATCTGCATTAAAAACTATGGATTAGATCCTCTTTGGTACTACACAGCACCAGGACTAGCTTGGGATGCTGCGTTAAAGATTTCTAAAGTTAAGCTAGAGTTACTAACAGACCCAGACATGCACCTGATGGTAGAACAAGGTATTAGGGGTGGAGTTAGCACCATCACTAAAAGACATGCAAAGGCAAACAACAAGTACATGAAGGTATATGACCCTGAGCTGGATAGTATATTTATAATTTATTTAGATGCGAACAATTTATATGGGTGGGCGATGAGTAAGCCATTACCTGTGGATGGGTTTGAGTGGATGAGTGAAGAGGAGCTTGAGAACTGGAATAATATATGTGATGAAGAAGGGAAGGGGTGTATATTAGAAGTAAACTTAGAGTACCCCACCCATTTACACAACCCTCACAATGAGTACCCGCTAGCCCCTGAAAGTCTAACGGTAAACAAGGTGGATAAGCTCATTCCAAACCTTAACAATAAGACCAAGTACGTACTACACTATGAGAGCTTAAAGCAGTACATTAAGCTTGGTTTGAAGTTAACAAAAATCCACAGAGGTATTAAATTTAACGAAAGAGCTTGGTTAAAGGAGTACATCCAACTCAACACAGACCTTAGGACGAAAGGTACCACAGACTTTGAAATGGACTTTTTTAAGTTAATGAACAACTCCGTCTTTGGAAAGACGATGGAAGACGTTCGTAACCGGATAGACGTTAAACTAGTTACCAGACCCGACCAACTTCAAAAGTTAGTTAAGAAGCCTAACTTTCACGGTGTGAACACGTTCACTGAAAACCTGGTAGCGGTTCACATGAATAAGACCACCATTAAATTAGACAAACCCATCTACTTAGGGTTGAGTATTTTAGACCTGAGTAAGACGTTAATGTATGACTTTCATTACGGGTATATTAAAGCTAAGTATGGTGACAAAGCACAGCTACTGTTTACAGACACAGACAGCTTGTGTTATGAGATTAAGACGGAGGACTTTTACAAAGACATCTCTAAGGACATCCAAACACACTTTGACACTAGTAACTTTGACAAAGACCATCCATCAGGGATTCCAACTGGACTTAACAAAAAAGTCATCGGAATGATGAAGGATGAGTGTGGTGGGAAGCAGATTGCAGAGTTTGTTGGGTTGAGAAGCAAGCAGTATACATACAAGATGGATGTCAGCAAAGCGGAGATAAAAAAGTGTAAGGGTGTAAAAAAGGGGGTTGTAAAGAACGACATAACGTTTAATGATTATAAGACCTGTCTGTTTAGCGGTAAAGAGCAGCACAGAAGTATGAATACGTTTAGAGTCGAAAGCATGTGATTTACACAGAGACTGTAAACAAGGTAGCTCTAAGTGCTAACGATGACAAGAGAGTGATTTGTGAGGTGAAGTAAACACGATGGCAATTGGACATTGGAGGTGTTACCAAAAAGTGGAGTCGTGCTATCAAAAACATTTCCACATCCAAAAACAAACACGTTATACTCACTAGCTTTTAATGCTCTTAAATAAATGAGTCTAAACTTTGGTTACTCAAATAAGAAAAGCGATACCACCAACGACATCACACCACCAAAAAGTCCTAAACCACAATTAAGGACGTTACATTACCAATTCTACTACTCGGCTATAAGTAGCAGTTCTTTGACGTCTCCATACAGCTTGGATAGTGGCTGGCCACACAACGTAGCGTTTTGCATAAGTAACAACGACGAAGCGAAGTTTACGATAGTGTCACACACATTCGACACCGATCATACTATAACGACGTTAAAAGTGAGATGGACGTTTATGGCATACAAACTTGATGGTACAACAGTTGATATTCCACTTGACGATGTTAGCTATGACACCGGGAATATACGAGTGTTGAACACGTTCTTCTTAGGTCGCGAGTATAAATTTAAAGATATAACCTCTAATCCCATGATGCTTGCAGGTTTCATAATTAAACTACAACTGCTTGATGGAATGTCCTATGGTAACGAGTCTGTCATGAGTGTAATGGTTTACTTTTAATTTGATGAGTTTGCGTATGTCTTAAAACATACGTAACCTATTCCTTTAATTTTTTTCAAGAGCCTCCTCTAGAACACTATTTTCTTTCTTTATTTTTTCATTAGTCTTCTTCCACCTTGCTATTTTTTCATTTTTTGCTTTAAGTCTATCATTGTGTATGGTATGTAAACCTCTTGGTCCTACATCACCCTCGACCGACGTCACCCTGTGGTCCCGACGGACCGACGTCACCCTGTGGGCCTGACGGGCCGACGCCACCCTGTGTTCCACACAGATTACACAAACATTTTGGATTAATAAGTCTATCAATTATATATAATCCAGCTCCAAATATTAACATGTGTGTCATTCTTTTATTATAATAAATGGAACAGGTTATAAACTTTTCTGAAAGTGAGCTTACAGAAGTAAGGGATGAGGTAGCAACCAAACTATCTCAAATGAAAAAACTAATCTTTAAAAAGAAGATCAAACTGGTAGGGAAGTCACTACTTAAAATAGTTCTTGTGGTTGGTGGTGTTGCGGTGGCTATTATATTTCCTTCTGCTATCGTGGGAGCCGCTCTTGGTGGGGCAGTTGCGATAATAGATGGTGGTAGAGGAACAGTTAAAACTATGAAAAAAGTTAAACATGAGAACAAAAAAAGGAAGACTGGTAAGGGTGATTTAAAAGAAGTGGAGACTGAGCTTTTAAAGCGAAAGATGACAAGAGAGCTTGTTGAAAGTTTTCAACCATCAGCACCACCACTTTACCCAGGACTTAATTAAAATACATGTTTTCCTTTCATTTTGTGAAAGGAAACAAATCAAATCACTTAATTTAATCCTGTTTCACCTCACTACGTTCAGGCTTACTACACTTATACTTCATATGCTTACCAATAATGAACCCACCACAAAGCAAGCCAATGTATGGGAGGTATGGTGTTATATGACTAAGAAGGCCCTTTAAGTCTTTTTTTTATCATATGGTTGTTCTTTAGCTCATTTTCCATATTGTCTTTGTCATCAATCATATTTAGACTTTCCATTAGACCTGAAAACTTTGATATTAAATTTTCTGAAATGAACTCGTTGGTCTCATCCAGTTGCTTTCTATCATACTCTGTTTTGATTTTTCTAAGGTCTCTTGGTTAGCCTTTTAAGATACTTTTCTGTTTGTTTAATTTCACCTCTTTCAGATAATGTGAGAAGCTCCTCGCGCACGTTACTTTGATCAACTACTTCAGCTTCTGTTTTTGAATTAGGAAATGTTTCTTCTTCGCTCATTTATTATAACGGGTTGCGTGTACACAACAAACAAAGCACCACCAATTGCAAACAAGACAAACCCTATTGCGAATAAGACAAACCCTATTGCGAGCAAGGTGAAACAAATTGCGAACTGAAGCGGTTTACGTTGAATATACAACGCTATGTGTGAAAGGGTGTCGACGCAGTACTTCAAGTCTGGCATATTTATTTGTTCTTAACTTTTCTATAATGTCACGCTCTTGATCCTTAGTAACGTTAAGAGACTCTTCTAAGAATAACTGCATATCTTTTTTAGTTGGGTTGTAAAACGTAACCATCTTAGATGTGTTGTCTCTATAAGGTTTTGTTATACTTGTTAGCTGCTGTGTAATAACAATTGTGCTTAGGTTATAATGTCTTGCGGAGAAGGCGAGCCTTACCATCTCACTCGTTCTATTTTTAACTGACTGACTACTAGCACAGTCATCTAGAATAATAAGACTATTTGTTCCGCTGTAAATTTTAGTAATATACTTTAGAAAACTTTCCACATCGTCTTGGTCACACGGTATGTGAAAAACTTGTCATTGTCCTTGTACTCCCAATTTTGATACGTTTGATTATACAAATAGGTTGGGCAAATTAAAAAGATGTACTCAAAGTGACCTTTGTACTCGTTTTCTAACATTTTAAGGAGGTAGTATGTCTTACCACACCCAGTCATTCCAACTATTATCATATTGAATGGTGTCTCAAGACTCATTTATTCATAACATATTTCCTAATCCATTAGATTAAGAAAATATTAAGTATCACACTTAGTACTCAACACCTTGTAGAGAGTTGTTTGCGATGTTTACAATACCATCTGACACCACAAAGATGTAACATGTGAGATCTTTTACGGTTACTTCTTTTGTTATCTCTAACAACACACCAGACTGCGTGTTTAGAATTTTTCTTCCGTTACCCGAGACGTTGTTATCGTTAAAAGTTCTAAGATCGATGCATAATGCAAACTTGCTGTCAGGGAAGAACTCCGAGACCGGCATAGTGTCGCTTTTTCGGTTTAGGAATACCTTCTTTGCCTCTATAAAAAGTCTTGATCTATCCATACCTTGACTATATACAGAGTTTGGAATACCTTCTATCGTAACTTGCACGTTTTTGATGTTTGGATACACATACTCCTCACTGTTTGTTAGTATTTTGTTTTTGAATAACATGACGATGTACTTCATGCTTTGTCTTGGGAGGTTAACATTTTCGTTGATAAGTGTTGATCCTTTATCCCAAACACATTTTTTCATCATAGTTATGTGCTCGTAGATTAGAGATCTACCGGTCTGGTAACTAGACAAGGCTGAGTTGTATGTATTGGTGTCTTCTATCGTTACATACTCTAGTTTAATGTCCTCCAAGCTGTAATCAACAACACTTGAACCACTTTGTGTAACCATAATTTCGCGTGCAAACGGAAACCTTATTCTATAACGAATTTTACTTTTCATTCCATAAGGAGCATACAATCCGTGATCGTTAAGAATTTTACCAAGCTTAATTCTCACACGGTCGTTGAACACTTTCACCATGAACTCATCGTTTGTTATAGAGCTATCACCTGTGTCATCTTTTGACACAAGCTTTCGAGAGTTCTCGTTCATAACACCTTCATCAATCATGTTTGCTCTTTGCTTTTTTGGAAGCCATAAGTCTTTGTAAACGGTGTAAATGCTTTCGTTGATGTTGTCGTAAACAACTGAGCCATCTACTGTTATCTCTTGACTGCTTGCTAAGAGTTTACCTAAGTTGTTTAAAAACCACGACTTTGTACTATTGCTTTTAAATTTTGCGACTAAGAAGAGCGAGTTTGGAACTAAACACACGTTAGCTCCTAAACTTGGAAGAGGGATGTAAAACTCATCCCCAGGACTCGCCTTGGTTGGATTAAATGTAACGCTATTAAACGTTCTTTTTCCCATAATTTGAGCGTCCTTAATTCTTTCGTAATCAGGGAGTAGTTGTTCCATTTTATAAGTAGTCATTATACTTTCTCTTTATTAGTATGTTTTAGTTGTTGTTGTTGTTAAAGCTACGCATTTTTGTGATTGGTTCTTTAACGTCTTGAGGGGTGTTGTTGTTGATGGCGTCTTTAGTGGGTATAAGTGCCTCTGCTCTTTTGTCTTGTTTGTATGTGAAGTAAAGACAAACCACACCTGTGATTATACCAACCCCCGTTAGGATCGACATAATACTAATTCCGCTAGAACTATCTTCCGCTTCGATACCATCCTCACTATACTCATCTTTTGGAGCAAGCTTCTGCGTTGTTCGACCTGCCTTTGCTGATTTGTTATAGTCGGCAAGTCTTTTACCTGCATTTACTCTTGCAGGGTTTTTCTCCTTTTTTACCATTGTAATTTGACTTGTGCTTTGTTCACTCATTTATTATTATAACAAAAAAGTTTTGTTATGTTTTTGTTATGTTTTTGTTAAGTTTTGCTGTGTTTTTGTTGTCAACAGATTTTAGCAAGTTTATAGCAAGTTTATAGCAAAACTACAGTAAAAAAGTTTTGTTATGTTTTTGTTATGTTTTTGTTAAGTTTTGCTGTGTTTTTGTTGTCAACAGATTTTAGCAAGTTTATAGCAAGTTTATAGCAAAACTACAGTAAAAAAGTTTTGTTATGTTTTTGTTATGTTTTTGTTAAGTTTTGCTGTGTTTTTGTTGTCAACAGATTTTAGCAAGTTTATAGCAAGTTTATAGCAAAACTACAGTAAAAAAGTTTTGTTATGTTTTTTGTTATGTTTTTGTTAAGTTTTTGTTGGTGATTAAATTACAAACCTTGCGACTAACACACCGCCAATTAATGTAACAGCGAGAAGAGTTAGTTCCTCTCCATACATGCTTGGACTGCTTTGAGTGCTACGGGCTTCGCTTCGCGCGCTAGGCTTACGCATAGGAAGCGCAGTTGGTTTCGCCACGGGTTTGCTTGCGCTCGCCACGGGTTTGCTTGCGCTCGCCACGGGTTTGCTTGCGCTCGCCACGGGTTTGCTTGCGCTCGCCACGGGTTTGCTTGCGCTCGCCACGGGTTTGCTTGCGCTCGCCACGGGTTCACTTGCAATGTAGTTAACTCCGTCGTTCTTACCAAATCTCATTCCCATCCCAGCAAGTTTTAAAATGTTGTTGTAACCAGCTATCATCTCGTCAAGTATGATCATGTTTGATGGTATAAGTATAATTCCTGGTGTGATGGCCATATTTAACACAACGTTTGTATCCTTTATAGCTTTCCTCATGTTTGATACGGAAATGGTGTTATCATCCTGAATGCTTGTGTCACTAATTATTTTTTTGAAAACCTCCTGTGTTTGTAATGACATAGCCCCTCTGCCAACAATCGGCCATCTAGTCTTTGCTTGCGCACCTAATATGCAGTAAACGTAACTTTCTACGCTTTGTTGAAAGAGTAGCTGACCAGTTTTCGTTAACCCATTTGACTTAGCCGCGATAGCCATATTAAAATTCATCATAGGAAGAATTTGACCAGCCCTTTTTTCATAATTAAGACCAAGTTGACCAAAACCCCTATTGCCCATTCGATGTGTGACACGTCTAATTGTACCTCTTGGGTGTTGATTAATCAACCAACTAGCTGTCGCTTTCCCATAGTAAAACTCCTTAATCCAATGGTATGTAGCATCCTTGTTATCCATAATAATTTTTCTTATGTCACTTGTTATATACTTTGTCATTTTGTTTGGTTGTCTAAGGAACCTACTCATATGAAAGTATAAATGATACCTAGCCATACTTGTGATAATAGGTGACGTGGTTGAGTTGTACTTAAAATGCTTTTCACTAATCCCACAAGAGTATGTTGCGATGTATGCGGCGTACAAAGACGCCATGTGTGAGTTATCCTTGTAGTCGTTGTTGGTTTTGTTGTTTTTTATATCAAAGTCTGGAAGAGTGATGTGAAAAAACAAGCCGTCAGTAACGTAAAATTTAAGATCGTTTGGTTTAATTGTGGAGGTATTGTTTCGAGCAAATGGTTGAACGGTTCCATTAGCACCCCATGGTTCTTGCCAATACAAATTCTTTGTCCAGTCCTTATTGTTTAAAAAGGTGTTGGAGGTGATGTCGTACGAGAGGTCGTCAGTAATTTTATAATATGTTACGTACTTGTCTATATCACCGTTCTTTTTTAACTCGATGTTAAAAATAAACTTGTCTACAACAGCGTACGGGTATTTTACTAAAAATTTTTTCTTAGTTTCCTCAGGTCCTTCTTTCATATTTCTTTTAACCTTGGTGAGGTTTTGCTCACCGTAGAAGGCTATTATTATTTTATCTGCTTCGCTAACCATTTATTCTACGCTAGAATAAATGAAGAAGGTAACAGTATTTATAAAGGATAATGAGAAGGAGCTCTATCTTGATGCCAACATCTCAAACAAGCACAACAAGTCAACGATGACTTTAAAAAACGCGGCAGTCTTTTGGAAGTTTAAAAACGTTATCTCCGGTGTTAACGACTTCATCCTATACGGGACTGCAGCTAGCGTTAGTGCGCGTAGTCAAAAAATTATGTTTGGAGAGGGGTATTGGACGTTCGATATGATCAAAGATAAGCTAAAAGAATACGATGTAACGTTGGTAAAAATTCCATACAACAACACGTGTAAAATATCATCAAAAAATCATTTGTTAGATCTTGACAACTTCGCACCGCTACTTGGCTTTCCAAAGAAACAAATTATTAATGATACCACTGGAGACACCATCATTTGGGTAAACTCGCCTAACGTCGTAAACATCAACCAGGGTCTTTCACACATCAGCATCGACTGTGACATCGTGGACGGATCAATGAACTTTAACGCGCGTGGTGAGAGAAGTATCACACTCTCCACGCTACCAATAACATCAAAGCAAATTTTAAACTCCTCGGTAACATTTTTCAAAAACATTAATAGCAAAGCAATAATTAACAACGGTTGTTTTAACAGGTTGTTTTTTAGTGTTAGCACAAACATTGAAAAGAAGGTTGACATGGACTTACTACTTGAGTTGTACATAGAGTAAAAATAAATGAATAGCGAACAAAGTGAGCGAAGTAAGGTGGGTGGAGCGAACATAAACGATAAGGAGTTCATTATTGAACAAAAACTTCGAGATATTTACTACAACCCAAGCATGGGTTTTCAGTCTATAGAAAGGTTGTATCAAAAAGCAAAAGACTCTGGGTTAGACGGAGTTAGTCGTAGAATTGTAAAAGACTGGTTAAAAACTCAAGACACCCACACAATACACAAACCCATCGTGAGAAAACATAAATTTCAAAGAACGTTCGTCAACAACTTAGCCGACCAAGTACAGATGGACTTGGTTGACATGGAAGTATAAAAACAAAAACAGGGTTATTATTGGATACTAACAGCTGTTGAGATCCTAAGCCGTTACGCATTCACAATACCAGTATACAGGAAGGATACCAAAAACATGACAGACGCTGTGGGTAAGCTACTAAAAGAGTTTAAGGAAAGATTTGGTCAGTATCCAAAGACCGCTCAGTTTGACGAAGGAAAAGAGTTCTACAACGTTGGCGTAAAAAATTTGTTAAAAGAGCATGATGTGCACTACTTTTCTACAAACTCAGACAGAAAGGCTGCCATAGTCGAAAGATTTAACCGCACTTTAAAAACACCTATGTGGAAGTATTTTCACAAAGAGGACACCTTTAACTGGATTAATGTGTTAGACAAACTTACGTATAATTATAACAACACCAAGCATAGTAGCATACAAATGAAACCAGCCGATGTGAATAAGTCTAATAAGGATCAGGTATGGATCACGTTGTATGGTTATGACTTAGGCAAATAAGTTTCAATACCAAAGTTTAAAGTTGGTGATATCGTTAGGATAAGTAAGTATAAAAATATTTTCAAAAAGGGGTACGAGGCAAACTTTACAGAGGAGAAATTTAAAATTAGCGGTGTCTTTAGAGGTGATCCAAACATGTACGAGATAGTAGACGACGAAGCAGAACCAATCATTGGTAAGTTTTATGAAGAGGAGATAAGTCATGTGGGTGAAAATCCTCACGTGTTTAAGATAGAGAAAATTTTAAGAAAAAGAAAAGGTATGGTGCTTGTAAAGTGGTTGGGATATGATAACAAACATAACTCGTGGGTGTCTGAAAAAAGTATTAATAAATAAATAAATAAACAAAATGGATGCTGAAGATATTGGTAGGGATGACATAGAAATGAAGGAACGTGAACGCGCCCAAGAAGCAGAAGACGCTGAAGAGGGTGAAACAAGCTTTAATGACCGACGTGATGAAAGTATTCTTATCATCGATGGTTCAAACCCTGTGTTTACGAGAGTTGATGATGATATATCAAGTAGACTTAATAAAGTTGGAGAAAGAGATCAACGTCGTGATGAAGGTGTTGTAAAACGCCATATCATTCACGATAAAAAACAGTTTTTAAAAATTGGGCTTGGTATCACTGTAAACAAGGGAGATGGTCCAAGCTCAACAACACTATACGACAAGTTAGAAACCACCGTCTCTGAAAAAACTAATAAGATTAATGGTGCAAAATACAAAGGTAAAAAAATTTTGTTTCTAAAAGATGGTAAAATGGAGTACTCCACAGACAAAACAAAATTAGCGTACGTAAATGAGTTTAAGGAGTTATTAAAAAAGTCTGATAAAGAGCATCAAAAAACTCCTGCCGCAATGGTTGAAAGACGTGTTAACGTTGACCTCCCTCAAGACGTTATGGATGACATTGTAAGCAATGTGAGTGAGAAGATAGAGTCTGTGGTTAGTGATAAGATTGATGAGATCAAAAACAACACGGAAATAACACAAAATGAATTAAGAGAGCTAAGAGGAATTCTCAACGTAAGAGGTAACTCGGGTGAGGAGAAACTAGAGGCTTTAAAAGTGGAGAAAGACCACTGGAGGAAGGAAGCCGTGAAGGAGAAGGCTAAGGGGAATGAGGCAAGGTCGAAGTTATGTGACGCTATCGCTGACGTAGCCGAGCTAAAGATGGATGATATTAGGTTAAGACTTAACCTGAGGCCAGAAAGTAAGGAAGTGATAAACATGGTTAATGAGGAGGCTGACGTTAACGACTTAACTAGGTTTGAAAAATTTAAAAAATGGGCGAGGAAGAATATCGTAGGACTATCCGCGGTGTCAATAGGTATCGCAGGTATAATAACATCAATCATTAGGGGAGGAAGAACTATAGTAAACAAGGGGGCGGACGCTGTTAAAAAATTTGCAAACGCTGTTAAAAAAATAGCCGAAAAGTTTGGTCCTATAATAGGTGCGGTTGGAAATATAATTGCTGGTATTATAAAATTAACAGCTGGCGGACTTAAATGGTTGGCTTCAAATTTATGGGTGTTAGCCTTAGCATTAACGTATTTTGTTTACACAGAGTTTAAAGACTATCGAAAAAATAAAAGAATTAAATCGAGAAGTTAGTTTAAAGAGTTGTATACTAATCATTATAATAAAGGAGATGTGTGTAAAAATTAATATAATAGTCAACGAGTGTGGTTATAATTATACTTTCTCAGGCCTGTATTTGTGTGCTATTTGCGACTATATTGGAGACTTTTATGAAATAACAACGCATGTTAAAGAGTGTCACTTTCATATCAACGGTAAAATTAAGTTTAAGTGTCTGCACTGTGTGTATGTAACACCTAACATTAATAATTATATTAAGCATAGAGTGGAGGAGGATGCTAAATTTATTTTATCAAAAGGTACTGACTATGTTGTTTCCATTCCTGACGATTGGTAAATCCTAAACGTAAGATTTCATAGGTCTTTGTATCTATGAAATCGAAAAGCTAGTTTAAAGGTTTGTATAAAAAAAAACATACTAATAAATGAGTGACATTAAAAAATGGATTAATGATAATGGTGAGCTTCATAGGGATGACGATAAGCCCGCAGTTATGGTTAAAAAAAAATACTCAATATGGTATAAAAACGGAAGCGTTCACCGAGATAATGGTAGGGCTGCTGTGTATCACAAGATGGATAACGGTGTGTTGTTTAAAGCATGGTATGAACATAATGTTTTGTTACGTGAAATGTATTCTAAGGGAGAGGAGACCTTAAGTAATTTGTATTACTATGAGGAGGATCACGCTAACGAAATTACAAACCCGCTGTTAGGAAAATCACCACCAGTTGAGAAAACTTGGTTAGACAAGTGGATGAGCACATTTTAAAGAATTACACTAATAAGCGTAAGATTCCTTAAACTTTAATGTTTAAGAAATTTTTTTGTAGTATAATAAATGGCTACTAAACAGAAGGACATATTAAACGAATTATACACTGCGGCTGTAATTACCGCTGGTGCGATGGGAATCTCATATCTTGGTAAAAAGTTTGCAAAAGACTCACTTGGTCTTCCGGCAACGTTAAGTGGGGCAGCTAAACTCTCCGTGGTTTTTGGGGTAAGTGCTGTTGGAGTGAAAATGCTTCAAGATAAAAAGTATCTTCCAGACAATCCATTCAAGGAGTAAACGAAGTATAAATAAATGGCAAGTGTTGTAGCATCAGGATTATTTAATGCACTAGCATTCGCAGGTGCTGGGTTTCTATTTAAGTCACTCGATAAAGATGGTTATGAAAAAGAAACTAAAAGACATAACCTAGCGACAGAAAAATTAGCGGCTGCAAAGGAAAAGTGGTATGAGAATCAAACCGAAAAGACAAACAAAATAGAATTACAACGTCAACAGTTATCTGATGCTAATGCAGATATAAACACAGTAAACACCGCTTTGGATAACCTAAGGAAGATCACCTATCAAGACAAGACGTTTACGAGGGAACCACATATATCAGATTACTACGAACCATCTGATGAGATGAAAGAGTATCAAAACGTCGCTATTGGAGTCACTGGACTGATTGGTGGATGGGGAGTTTACAAATTAATTTTTTAAAAAAATGTATGAAAGAAAATTTCAAAGACAAAAAAGTCTTTGAAATTGATTAATCCTCACTTACTCACTCACTATCGTAGTCTAACTCACTTATCTCATCTTCACTTCGTTCAGAATATGTTTCACTCGCCTGGTTAGTGGTTAAACTGTAACTACACTCACTAACTTCGCTGTTATCTGTATCACTTTCCTCTGCTTCACTTTGTTCACTACGTTCAGGTTCACTTCGTTCAGGTTCACTACGTTCATCTTTTACACCGTTGGCTTGTTCTGCTTTGCTAATGGCTTTACCAATGGCAATACCATAATCAAATTTTATATTTCTAATTTTTTCTTTATATTTTTTCAAAGATAAAAGTTTTGGTTTTGGTTTTGGTTTTAACATTGGTTCTGGTTCTGGTTTATCAATCTTTTGTAATGTGTAAACAGTCCAGTCTATTTTGATGACTTTCCCCATATAGTAAGACACACTACCCGGATTAATATTCATCTCCTTTCCTACTTTAAACATAGATGTGAAGCCCTGTTTTTCTCCTGTCTTTTGTTTGTTAGAACAAACATTAAGTGTTTTAATTTTAACCTTTAGTTTTTAGTAAGCTCCTCTGCACTCATCCTTGAGGAGTACTTAAGATTTAAATTTCTCGCTAAGAGTTTAAGATCTTTAATGCTTGTAATTATAGGTTTTGTTTTATCCATCCAAAACTCCTCACTTAGCTCTTCTACTTTGGTTTTATCTCCTTTGCGGGCAGAATAATTATAGTTATCACCTTCCCAATGTTTGTATACGTGTTCATCACCTTTTTCAATACCACATTTTTCACAAAAAACTGATCCATTAATTTCTGTAAAACTATGAAAACAACCGTAACCATACTCCTCCTTGCTTTCTTCATCTTCATCACTACTGCTGTAATAGTCATCTTCATCATCATCAGAAAAGTCATCACGAGCTAAAAGTTTAGCCTCGTCACTATTAATGTCGTATCCCCTTTCTTTAACTTTTTTAAGCCATTCGGCCGTCTTTGTCTTCTCAATGTTGTTATAAAGGTTTATGTAATTACAAGTCGGACAGTTGTGTTTACTTTCACCGATAGAGTGACCATCAAGATCACACTGTTTTTCCATATCGATTTCGGTTAAATCTTCAGGTAAATATTCTATTTGTTTTAACTTGATTAATGTGTTCCATTTGACTTTAAACGAAAACTTTTCATTTGAACTTAAAGTATTCATCATTCCTTTATTAGTATGTATTGTATACGATCCTTTAACTTTTTTAGTTAGTACTGAAAAAATAAATTTGTAGCCCGTTTGGGTTACAAATACAATCAATCATCCTACCTACGATGCTCTGGAAGTAGGTAACGAAGACTGTCTGGTATTTTACTTTTTCCAACACCATACTTTTGTATAATGTCTTTTCTAACTTGCTCACACTCTAGGTGTTTGTTTACGATAACTTTATAAAACTCACCCTCTTCTTTTAACTTTAAATTATATCTGATACAGTCAAAGATTATGTCCTTCATCACAGATTCATTTGAATAAAACCTTTTGTATATACTTGCAGCACGTTTGTATAGCTTTTCTTTTTGAGTTCTTATGTTAGTAACTTTAAAGTATTTGTCATCACAGAAACACATCCTTTATTAGTATGAATTTGTATACGATCCTTTAAAACAATTTAAAAGGTTTTTACCTTTAAGATTGTAAGTGAGTTTTTTTAGTCCTCGGGTTCGTCCTCTTGTTTATTTAATTTACATAGCTTGGTAACCTTGAAGACAAGGTATTTACTAAGACCTTCATCAACGCTTTTTGCGTATACACCTGTGATTTTAAAGTGTATTATGATATTCGCTGTACCTTTGTTTAGTAATTCACTTTGTTGCTTAACTGATAAACCCTTTGACTTTAAATATAACACGTTACCATATAGTTGGTTTTTCGTTCCATGTTCATATGCTAGACTTTTAATTTTGTCAATGACATCTTCAGGGATGACTACTGGAATGTCATAACCACTAAACTTGTCTTCCTTTACCCCCCACGTTAATGTTTCATCGAGTTCAAATTTAACTTCACTTAATTCTTTGAATGACATGTTACCTCTTTATTAGTATATTTTTTATGTGATCCTTTAAACTATTGTATGTATGTTCGTGACCCTGGTGTGGGGGTATTTGTTGGGGGTGGATTTATGAAACCGGATTAAAGTGGTTTTATAATTTGATGACTTGACAAATTAGAGTAAGATAGTAGATGAAAGTATACAATGCGCGTGAATCGGTGTTCTTCCTATACTTAATTGTGTTCAGGTTTCTATTTATGGTTACAGTATTACTGTCTATCAAATTCTAAATTTTAGACATGACGTTCGGTTCTATAATATATATTTACATGAAAACTTCGCTCTCGTTAGTAGATATATGTAAATAATAACATAATAATTACATACATTGAACGGGACTTTTGAATGCAATAACTATTTTTCTAGAGATGTGCAATTGTGCATGGCAACTCATTATCCCATAGACCATATAGTTATTTTAGTATTACATACATAAGAGTTAACTAATATGCATGTCAGCAATTCATAAATATTACTACAACATATAACCACAATGTCGAAATACTCGGTGAGAAAATTGTGGTGTTATATTCTCTAAGGCAAACGAAATGGCCAACTCCGTGTAATGTTCAGTAAAGTCAGAGTTGTTGCGCAGCTGGCATTTCATAGATCGGAAACAGAACTCGCATGTATTAAAGTCTGGGGAGTATGGAGGTTGATAGATAAACCTTATTCCATACATGTTCGAAAGATCATTGAGCATTTCAGTAGCTAACCTTCCGTGATGCATGCCACAATTATCCATAACAATTATGTCCCCTCTCTTTATCTTAGGGTTTCCATAAATGTCTCGTTGTTGAAGGCATTCGTCTAAGAAGTGGAGCATTTCTAATTGATTTGATGCACCTTGTAAAATATTATAATGGTCAACGCCAAACATGCTGTGAAGGAGATTCACTGTGAATGTTGCGTTTGAAGCATATCGTTGGATTTCATATGCAGGTTTTCCAGGAACAGAATGGCCATAGCGACGGTTGCCACTGGTTCTTACGACAGAACTTTCGTCAAAAAAATGCAGACTTGCAGGATCCGTATCCGACATAATTGCCATAAAATCAAGCGTTTTTTGTTTTATATCATCTCGCTGCGATTCCAGAGGGACCGACTGAATCTTCTTGTAGGATAAACCTAATCTATTTCGAATGTTATCATTTATTGTTGTTACGGCTGGAATGTTTATTGCACCGCGTGCAATAATCTTTTGACGGATCTCTTCAGCGGTGATACTTGGTCGACAGTACTTCAAATATTCTATATAATGAATGATTTCATTGCCGCAAACGCTCCGCTTTCTTCCCGAAGACTGGTTTGGGGAAAATGAACCAGTATTTGTGTATTTTGCAATTATACGTTTAACTGTAGAAATGTTAATTTTATTTTCCCGAGAAATTTGTGCATATGTTTGCCCTTCGGTAAATAAATCGGTAATTCTGTTACGTACATGTAAAGGAATTGCTCGACCTGGCTGGAAGATACCACCCTGTGAATTTATTTTGTACAAATCCATTGTTTACATCCGAATTCTGGTTGATAATTTTATTGTAGTTCTGTATTTTCTACAGAACTTTTGAAAACACTTGTGAAATTGACAACCAATCAAAATGTTAATACTGAACTACGTAAGCAATTACAGTAACGGAAGTGTGCAGGTATTTCCGTTTTGACTGTAAAATAATGTCTTTACATTCAATACATTGTTAAACAAAAAGGCTAGGAGCCTACTGGAAACCATTTGGCTTTTGAAATATAATGAGACCACTGATAGAATGAACAGGTAAATTTAAGAAGCTTTTTAATACAAACAAGTACGACATGTGCATCAATATATAACGTTTAAACCTTTTATTGATAAAGATATATTTTACTCAACCGTATTACCTAATTACCATATATACAGTTTCTGGGAAGCTATGGTTGAGCTATGGTTAAGTATATTTATAATATGGCTGCTTTATATAGGTATTTCAAAGCTATGATGAGGAAAATGTTCTCTCTTTTAAATTGTGCACTACTCATATCTTCTGTCATTTCAACTGAGGATGGTGCCTCAGACTCTTGCACTAGTGATTGTAAAGATGAAACCATAAAGGATTGTGGGTGCTCAAAAACTTCTAGAACTGATAGCCTTATTAGGGAAAAACCAGAAGACCACGAGAAACATAAATGGACAGAACCAAAAGCCACCTATGACGGCACAGAACATGACCGTGGTCTCAAATATGGTTCAATGGTACTTTTACAAGGTGGTATATTTCTGATGGGTACCAATAATCCAAAGATATTATCTGATGGCGAAGCTCCAGCAAGAAGAGTTAAGCTGAATGCATTTTATATGGATCAATATGAAGTCAGTAATCATGATTTTGAGATTTTTGTTAATAAGACTGGTTATATCACTGAGGTAAGTTAGGCTCTTTAAACATATGTGGAGGCAGGGGCTAAAATGGTTTTCAGAAAAGATTCAATCATCATGCAAAATGTTAATTGTGGAAAGAGGAATTTTGCCTTCACAACTGAGAGAATATGCCCTCAAAATCAGAGCTACCAAGAGATACCCCAGGGCAGAAATTCCCCTGGTGCCAACATAATTTGAGAACAGTAGAAATTACAGTGATATATTTGTTTGTGCCCGGCCTCTACAGTCTGTTGAGGCCCCGAACTAAAAAATTGCCATATAGGTGTCCCAACCTAGCTATCAGGCTTCAGAGCAATTTGCTGCCTGCCTGTGCCTCCCTATCTCTATGCTATATATGCTCATATGTACTGGGGCTGCAGGATATGTAGTCTTGCTCCAAGCCTGTCTCTCAAAGGGTTTTTTCCCAATTTATGGCCTCACACAAGCCTGCCCAAACAGAAACCCCTTTGAGAGACAGACTTGGAGTAAGTCTACAGCATATGCTGCTTTGCTATATTGGTGAATCTGCCTCGCTTAACTCTCGCCTTAACTTAGTCTGTCAAAAGCCAGGCAATTTTATAAAATAACCATTACTCATTAGAAACTAAACTCTGAAAATATTTGACAACTAAATACTTTTAGGCTGAAAAGTTTGGTAATTCATTTGTTCTTGAAAGCAAACTGAATGAAGACATAAAAAAGGGAATCACTCAGGCGGTGAGTGGTCATGCACATTAACTGTTTTCTTTTTAGACATCTAACTGTCCCTGATATTAGAACACGTATTATTTGAAACATTCAGGTTGCTGGTTCTCCATGGTGGCTACCAGTTGAAGGAGCAAGTTGGAAACAACCAGAAGGCTCAGGATCAAGTATAAGAACAAGGTACCATTTTGGGAGAGTTCTACCTATGAATTTGGTGGTGGTTTCAGTTATCTTATATTTACCTCTGCCAGCAGTGATGTAGATAAGAAAATGGGGTAGCCGGGCTAATCTGAGATGTAGAGGGGCCATAGCATCAATTCGTGGAGCTGAGGATCTGGGGCATACTAGTGGTTGCATAAGAACTTACTGCAGTATACTTCAGTCCCCAGGGAAATTTTGAAATGTCCGCCTGTAAATATAAGCTGAAGCATTTCTTGGATAATAGTAGGTCAGCTTCAAGTATTATAATGTGCTGCAGCTCTTCTATGTCATCCACTAAATTAAGAATTAACTGTTCGCTAAAGCTAAAATGTCACATCATGACCTAAATCAATAACTTCTGATGCCAGTTGAGAAGTATGTGGGTGCAGGGACAGGGTGTTGGACGTCGTTATTCATTCGTTGACTTTACTTTCAGCAACAGATTTAATCTAAATTCTTATAGAGACAATTACTCCGACTTTCACACAAACGTTTACACTAAATATATACCTGAATCTTCTAGATTTTAGCACAGTTTAAAGCCAGTCCAAGAGTGTAGCATTTGCCCGGCAATACATCATTGTTAATCACATCTCTGTTTGTGTATTTGTTTATGTGTGTTTTCTGTCAGATTTTAAACACTCCATGGGCTCAGGACATGCAGATCGATCAAGTTTGGTTGAATGAATGTGGATGAAAATATTATGAAAATTTTGTAAAACTTTGTGTTTCTCATTTAAGCTTTGTAAAAGAACGAAATGCATACCGTAATATAGTTGAGTTTTTGCCAGCAAGATATCTCAAACCGTTGTACCATATTGAACTTCGTAAAAGTTTATACAAGATTGGCCAAATAGGCCAAAATGCTGTTAATGGTCTTTAAAACTATCTAATCTACAAAGCCATAAAAGTCGATGTAGATCAAATTTGATGAAACAACACACATAAAGACTTGGGGGCCGATTACATGGACAAAATTCGCTAAACCGGGCTAGCCCGCTTACTATAATAATCTTATATAAATTTTGCATTGCGATTATATGGAAGCCGGGCTAGCCCGCTTTGGCGAGATCTTGCTTGTTGCAAGCGGGCTAGCCCGGTTTGCTGGGATGAAAATCGCCATGTAATCGCTTCATCCCGGCAAACCGGGCTGAATGCAGCATATAAACACTATTCAATTAATATATAGCAACGATTATTCAACAGTTGAAAAAATGAGGATTAATGCGTTTATTTCATCCCGGTTTACCGGGCTAGCCCAGTCCATGTAATCGTAATTGACAAGTTGTCTGGCTTAGCCGGGCTAGCCCGGTCCATGTAATCAGCCCCTAAATATACTTTATTCTCTTTTCCAGATTAGATCACCCTGTTCTACACGTGTCGTGGAACGATGCGGTCGCGTTTTGTACATGGGTTGGTAAACGTCTCCCTACTGAAACAGAATGGGAATTTGCTTGTCGTGGTGGATTACAGAAAAAGTATGCCGCACCAGGTTATATTTTGGAATTGTATGTCTTATGGATGCAGTTTTATCCTGCTCACCTGTTTCCGATGATGACTGCTGACTAAAGGCCGGCCTCCACTTGCACGTACGTACGCACAATTGCACGCACGTACGTGTTTATACTTTCGTGAAATGTGATTGGTTAAAAACTTGACGGCCGGACAGAAAGTAGAATACAGTTCTACTGTCATACGTACAAAAAGTTAGCCGCGACGGTCAAGATTAGAGTCACAGAGCATGCACAAAATCGGCCGCACTGGCCGTACGTGCAAGTGGAGGCCGGCCTTAAGTGATGTGTGCGTCTGTGCGAGTCTTCAATGTTGTAATAGACCCCTTGCACTATGAAACGATCAACTACACTGCTCACTGTGATTTACTGGAATATTGCTTTTCCTGGGTTATTTCTGGTGGGGTGTCTTCGTTTTGTATCTTTGCTCAATGTTTTCCATGCCAGTTTTAAATTGTCGATTTTGAGGAGTTTCCTCCAATTTACTCGCCTCAATTTGAGAAGATATCATATATGCCGTAACATCTTTGTAACCTTATTTTGTCTGGATCCATCATCAAGCACTCCAAACAAAAGTATGCTCAGTATTCGATATGATATTAGCCTATTGATGTGCTTCTGTAGATGCAGTAAATATCTGGGAGTCAATTACTTGACAGAGAACAAAGTGATTTTACAATAGTGAGAATAAATAATAAATTCTACAATTCTATTTTCATGCAATCACGGTTTTAACTGCATAGCATGAAAATTTATTTGGTTATATTCCTCTACAGGATATTTCCCTGGGGTAACACTTTCAAAATGAAAGGAAAACATCAATGTAATACTTGGCAAGGAGAGTTTCCTACTAACGACAGTGCTGAGGACGGTCACGCTGGACCAGCGCCTGTATGGACATTCAAACAGAATGATTTTGATCTTCATAATATGGTTGGGAATGTTTGGGAATGGACAGCTGACTGGTGGAGCATCAGACATTCTGAAGAGATGCAAGAAAATCCCGTAAGTGAAATGTTTTCAGATGGGTAGACAAATTTCTTTATAACCAAAATCTCTCTTCTCCACAGAGGTTTTAAACCCAGAAAATAAAGATTTTAAATTCTGGAAAATAATGTAACTCGTGGCGTCATGTGGCTGCTCGGTATACAGATTTTATTGATATATCCGTAATATCGCATTATCGGTACAATTTTTCTGGTATACCAAACATCCCTAGTGAGGATCGCCGTACAAGTTTGAAAGCCTTGTTTTGCGTGTTTAGAAGCTTCTGCGAAGGAGACAAGCATTGTTACATGTATATGACAGTGACCCTCCACATTCTGTAAATGTTCAAATGTAAGGTAAAAATCACCAATATTGATGTATACATGCAAAAGCTGAAATATGTAATATAGATTTTCTAATAGAAAGAAATAAACGAAAATAGAAAATTGAGCGAAATAGAAATATTATATCATATTATATTTAGGTTGGTCCTAGTTTTGGTGAAGACAAAGTGAAGAAAGGAGGATCTTACATGTGTCATAAGGTAACGTTGCACCACTGCGCTGCACATATACACTTCAAGTCTTTCTTTCTGTGTTTTTAAGGGTGCCGGCACCAGTATGGAGTTTGCCGTTTATGTGGCCCGTTTATTGTTACCCATGATAGTCTCATTGGCACGTGTTTTTTTCAGATAGTAGATTTTTGTAGCCTAATGAATATCCATCCGCAAAGCAATAGAAATACAATAAATTCATTTTATTAAAATACCCAGTTTCCAATTCGTCGCGGGTGTTCTACAATATATCCACGTCATAGTCGCCGATGGAAAAAAGTCTGAATCTATCTCGCCTTCTTCTGTGCGCTCAGATGCACTCAGTATATTCACTTAAAAATGTATCGATTCTCTATTACATCGGTTATCTTGACACGGTGGTGATATCAACAGCACGCCATATCTTGTAATTCACTGCTGAAGATGAATCAAATTTAGATTCGAAATATACAGTTTTAAAAAATTGTGTGTTATAACAGTAGTTATGCACTCCTTATTCGGAATAACTTATTATATATTTCTATACTCTCACTCGATATAACGGGAAACGTCCACATCCAGTTGCCCCCTTGACAGCGCTCCTGTTTGAGTTAGCACTTTCCTTGCGACAGTAACTCCTATATATAGTAGTTATCATATTATATATTTTTAACCTTTTTAGTCGTTTTGCTACAGATACAGATGTGCTGCAAGAAATAAGAACACGCCAGATAGCTCGGCGTCGAACCTTGGATTTCGCTGTGCAAAGGATGCATAATTTATATAACCTGAATAATGCATGTGTTCAATATTTTGGATGTATATGTTGTGATCATGATTTACTTCAGAAAAATTGAAAACTTGAATCCAAATCTAATTTATTTGGATATATTTTATTATAACAAGCCAACCTGAAAATATAATAGAGGTGTAATTCTCTTGGGCATTAGTTTATTGAAACTCGTACTTTAGTTTTAAACACTATAATAGTAAAAGGTTTACACGAGACTTAAGAACTACATGATTTTGGCATAAATATTTCGGACCCAAGAGAGCTGTAGGAGAGCTGTGGAACACTCCGAAATCAACTTTTAATAAAGTAACTAAAACCATTCTCCCTTGCAAACAAGAAGGTAAGGAATACATATGCACCATGGTTACATAGTCAAACTAAGGAAACCAAGTATCAAGATATTATCTAATTAAAAAGGATGGCAGTGAAGCATGATTCTCCAAACTTGCAATCTGCATATATAACACAGAAAAATACAGTAAACAGGATAATTAAAAAAGACGACATAGCAAAATCCCAGTTCCAATTGTTTTGTTTCTCAACGCCGTTTAATACTCACGTTCCAGCATTTATACTACTGGGAGCGACGCGCTAGTTTCACAACCACAACCCTGCATGCTCATGTGTATTCCCTTAGGGCTGAAGCCCAAATATAATATGCTGGTCAGTGGGTTTGTCCAGAATTGACGCAACGAGGCGGCTTTTCCCCTCTTCTTTTTCTTAAGAGTTAATATAGAGGCGCTTTCTTGCAGAAATGGGTGACTATTTTTGCTTTCCTGTTGTTTTTATAGAGAATATAGTTCACATATATAAAGAGAATCACTATTTACTATTTGATTATTACAATGGCCACGTGCTAACGTGCCAGTGTCTTAAAATGCCCAGCCTTCTTTTTGGGTGTCAAACAGACACTCGTACACAAAATAATGGCAACTCGAATTATTTCATTTTAACATCGACGATTATTAATAAATAATATTAGTATCATTTATATTTACCATTTTATTGATATTTCATTTTAATATCGACGTTTTGACTAAGAAACGAAGTATTCTTTTACGCCTTTTTGTAGATTTGCAATACGCCAATAGTTTTCAAAATACCTATTTATTGCGTTCTTTCTTGCTTTTGGTAACCGCCACAGGAATACTTGACTTCCTCTTTAGCTTCTTATCATCTTTCACGGGTTTTGAAGGTGAATGCTTAAAAATTTTTTTAAATTCAATATAAGTGTTTTAGCCCATCAAAATGATCAAGTCACCATTTACCATTATGTCATATCTTTAATTCTCTTTAGTTTTTGTCACAAGGAAATTGGACAGCATTGCAGTAATTATACCGTCACGAATAGGGTGCTGCCTACACTAGCAACATTAATCTTAATTACTCACAAAAAATCCTCAATACAAACGTTTTTTCACACTCTGGGAAAATGTACACATAGAATTATATGAAAGATTTTAACTTACCTTCGAATTCTGAAATTTCTTTAGATCACCACTAAACAAAACCTATACAATAGTAAAGTGAAAAATATTACTAATAAAATAGAATTACAGCTTAAACGGGCGAACCGAGGCCGCGTTTGCATATTTTGCATATTTTAAAATTAAAATTAGCCAATCGGGCGATCGTAATTTTTAAAATATTCAAACAGTTATAACTGAACAATACAAATGTAAATTTCGGTTATAATTGTTTGAAAATTTAAAAAATTACGATCGCGTGATTGGCTAGTTTTAATTTTAAAATATGCAAAATATGCAAACGCGGCCTCGGTTCGCCCGTTCAAGCTGTAATTGCAAAACATATCTTTATGAGTTTTTTAGAAATAATATAATGATTGTTCCATTTGCTCATTTTTCTACTTAATTAAATTAAAGGACATTGGCAATTTAGTTTACCTCATTTGAAAGAGCTCTTAAAGTTATACATAAAACTCTATTACCAATTTTTCATATCTTGAAGTACCATCTCGGATAAATTTTTGATTTTGACATCACAAGCAGGGTTAGCCTATAGGTGACCAAGTAACAATTATTGGTTGTTTTAAACGTTTTCAGTTAATTTGTTATTTGACAAAGTCATCGAAGTATATTTTTGGGCTCATAATGATCAGTGGTTGGTTGATAGAACAGATACAGAGGCGAGCCACCAGATGGATCCTGAAGGCTAGGATAGGTGACTCCATCTACAACGAACGTTTATCAGCTCTAAACTTTTACTTTTATGTTATGACCAAAAAATCAGAGATTTGATTTTCTTTTTTAAATCTCTATATGCATGGTATATCACTGACCTACATGTGCATGATTATGTCTCCTTTGTGAGTCACAATCGAATTCGACTTAGTCTTAATCCCGATCTTATGCTATATATTCCGTCATGCAAAACTATTACGTATCAAGCATCTTATTTCAACCGGATTGTAAAGCTCTGGAACACAGTGTTTGTAAAGTAGCACCACCTAGAAGTTTTTCCACTGTCGCTGTATTTAAGAGTTTTCTTTTCCGTCATTACTCGGAACTTTTAGTGACGAGTTCTTTTAAATGAGACAAACTAAATTTTATTGCCATGAACCTTTTGAAATCAGAACCCGTCTTGACAAGTACCATATGCAAGTTTAAATCACTGGTAATATCCGTCCAAAATACTGCACGACGTTTATGTATAGATTTTTAATTATAAATCAGACAACAAGAATACCAAATTGGATATCTATAATTGTAACGTTAAGGCTATGAAAATTAATAACTGCTCAAAAGGCTTTCAAAACCTGACTTTGACGTTTTGACCCCTTTGCTTCAGAGTTCAGTATAGTCAGACACAATCCACAACTTACAGAATTAGCCCAGCCAGCATGTTGTCCAAATAGCTTACGAAAATGATTACCTGAAAAAATTAATGTTAAATAATGAGTACACTTTCAAATTAGCGTCAGATTCAGTAAGACTGCAGATTTCTCGGAAAATTCCTGCGTCATATGCAGCCCTGCGATTACGGTGCAGCGCTCTAACCACTGAGCTCCAGTTGCCAAGAGCTAACCACAAGTTCATGTACATATATACTAGGATGATGCCAGCGTAGGTATAAGGGAACATATTCTAAATGTCGCTCGAAATTTCCATCCACCTACAAAAACCCTTCGATATTCAGTTCTTATATTGAGCGAGATGCCCAAAATTTAGAATATTTACCCTTCTACCATACGCTGGCATCACCCTAGCATATACACTGTATATATGTACTTGCTGTTATTGGCAACTGGACTCTGCATCTCCGTGGTCAAAGCGCTGCACCCAGCAGGGTTGCAGGTTCGAATCGCTGCAAGAGGGCATGAACTGATGAGTACCACATTATTTTCCAATTAATAATGTTTTCAGTATCAATACCACTGCTTCTAAAGAATCTCCAAATTTATGACTAACCTATTGCTTTGTAAGATTTGTTTGTTAAAGACTTGCTTTTCTTTAATTCTGGGATATTATAATCCCTACAGGATATCTGCCATACATGAGTATCAACAGGAATTGCATCAGTTTTGTCCAATGACATGAGACAAACACAATCAGCTACCTTGGCTCCAACACCAGGTAATTCACAAAGCTCTGAAATAAAAAATATATCAAAAACAAAATATATCTTCATTTGGAAAAAATTTCCAAAAAATTAGCTGTAAAAACAGATACAACTACAACTGAAGGAAGCTTCAGAAGCTGGTTTGAACAGATACACTATCTTTAGATTATATACTGTAGTTTCTAAACTTGGAGTTCAGTGTAAGGTGGTAAATAAAATATTGACATAAACAATATTGTAATCCAGCAAGGCTGTTCTCCCTCTGATATTGCAAATGTCAACGTATAATGTGGTGGCCCATTAGCAGGAAGTAGACACAGGTCTACTAATTAATGATCCTGAAAAACTTGCTTGAAATATCTGAATCACTAGAAATATCTGAATCACTAGAAATATCTGAATAGTAGTTTTTGCACTTTACTTTAATAACAAGTTTGTTTTTAAAATGAGTTCTACTGTATGTACAGTATAGGAAGAACACCGATTCACACGCATTGTCTACTTTCATCTACTATCTTACTCTAATTTGTCAAGTCATCAAATTATAAAACCACTTTAATCCGGTTTCATAAATCCACCCCCAACAAATACCCCCACACCAGGGTCACGAACATACATACAATAGTTTAAAGGATCACATAAAAAATATACTAATAAAGAGGTAACATGTCATTCAAAGAATTAAGTGAAGTTAAATTTGAACTCGATGAAACATTAACGTGGGGGGTAAAGGAAGACAAGTTTAGTGGTTATGACATTCCAGTAGTCATCCCTGAAGATGTCATTGACAAAATTAAAAGTCTAGCATATGAACATGGAACGAAAAACCAACTATATGGTAACGTGTTATATTTAAAGTCAAAGGGTTTATCAGTTAAGCAACAAAGTGAATTACTAAACAAAGGTACAGCGAATATCATAATACACTTTAAAATCACAGGTGTATACGCAGAAAGCGTTGATGAAGGTCTTAGTAAATACCTTGTCTTCAAGGTTACCAAGCTATGTAAATTAAATAAACAAGAGGACGAACCCGAGGACTAAAAAAAACTCACTTACAATCTTAAAGGTAAAAACCTTTTAAATTGTTTTAAAGGATCGTATACAAATTCATACTAATAAAGGATGTGTTTCTGTGATGACAAATACTTTAAAGTTACTAACATAAGAACTCAAAAAGAAAATCTATACAAACGTGCTGCAAGTATATACAAAAGGTTTTATTCAAATGAATCTGTGATGAAGGACATAATCTTTGACTGTATCAGATATAATTTTAAGTTAAAAGAAGAGGGTGAGTTTTATAAAGTTACCGTAAACAAATACCTAGAGTGTGAGCAAGTTAGAAAAGACATTATACAAAAGTATGGTGTTGGAATAAGTAAAATACCAGACAGCCTTCATTACCTACTTCCAGAGCATCATAGGTAGGATGATTGATTGTATTTGTAATCCAAAACGGGCTACAAATTTATTTTTACAGTACTAACTAAAAAGTTAAAGGATCGTATACAAAAACACACTAATAAAGGAGAGATGAATACTTTAAGTTCAAATGAAAAGTTTTCGTTTAAAGTTAAATGGAAAACATTATTCAAGTTAAAACAAATAGGATATTTACCTGAAGATTTAACCGAAATCGATATGGAAAAACAGTGTGATCTTGATGGTCACTCTATCGGTGAAAGTAAACACAACTGTCCGACTTGTAATTACATAAACCTTTATAACAACATTGAGAAGACAAAGACGGCCGAATGGCTTAAAAAAGTTAAAGAAAGGGGATACGACATTAATAGTGACGAGGCTAAACTTTTAGCTCGTGATGACTTTTCTGATGATGATGAAGATGACTATTACAGCAGTAGTGATGAAGATGAAGAAAGCAAGGAGGAGTATGGTTACGGTTGTTTTCATAGTTTTACAGAAATTAATGGATCAGTTTTTTGTGAAAAATGTGGTATTGAAAAAGGTGATGAACACGTATACAAACATTGGGAAGGTGATAACTATAATTATTCTGCCCGCAAAGGAGATAAAACCAAAGTAGAAGAGCTAAGTGAGGAGTTTTGGATGGATAAAACAAAACCTATAATTACAAGCATTAAAGATCTTAAACTCTTAGCGAGAAATTTAAATCTTAAGTACTCCTCAAGGATGAGTGCAGAGGAGCTTACTAAAAAACTAAAGGTTAAAATTGTAAAACACTTAATGTTTGTTCTAACAAACAAAAAGACAGGAGAAAAACAGGGCTTCACATCTATGTTTAAAGTAGGAAAGGAGATGAATATTAATCCGGGTAGTGTGTCTTACTATATGGGGAAAGACATCAAAATAGACGGGACTGTTTACACATTACAAAAGATTGATAAACCAGAACCAGAACCAATGTTAAAACCAAAACCAAAACCAAAACTTTTATCTTTGAAAAAATATAAAGAAAAAATTAGAAATATAAAATTTGATTATGGTATTGCCATTGGTAAAGCCATTAGCAAAGCAGAACAAGCCAACGGTGTAAAAGATGAACGTAGTGAACCTGAACGAAGTGAACCTGAACGTAGTGAACAAAGTGAAGCAGAGGAAAGTGATACAGATAACAGCGAAGTTAGTGAGTGTAGTTACAGTTTAACCACTAACCAGGCGAGTGAAACATATTCTGAACGAAGTGAAGATGAGATAAGTGAGTTAGACTACGATAGTGAGTGAGTAAGTGAGGATTAATCAATTTCAAAGACTTTTTTGTCTTTGAAATTTTCTTTCATACATTTTTTTAAAAAATTAATTTGTAAACTCCCCATCCACCAATCAGTCCAGTGACTCCAATAGCGACGTTTTGATACTCTTTCATCTCATCAGATGGTTCGTAGTAATCTGATATATGTGGTTCCCTCGTAAACGTCTTGTCTTGATAGGTGATCTTCCTTAGGTTATCCAAAGCGGTGTTTACTGTGTTTATATCTGCATTAGCATCAGATAACTGTTGACGTAGTAATTCTATTTTGTTTGTCTTTTCGGTTTGATTCTCATACCACTTTTCCTTTGCAGCCGCTAATTTTTCTGTCGCTAGGTTATGTCTTTTAGTTTCTTTTTCATAACCATCTTTATCGAGTGACTTAAATAGAAACCCAGCACCTGCGAATGCTAGTGCATTAAATAATCCTGATGCTACAACACTTGCCATTTATTTATACTTCGTTTACTCCTTGAATGGATTGTCTGGAAGATACTTTTTATCTTGAAGCATTTTCACTCCAACAGCACTTACCCCAAAACCACGGAGAGTTTAGCTGCCCCACTTAACGTTGCCGGAAGACCAAGTGAGTCTTTTGCAAACTTTTTACCAAGATATGAGATTCCCATCGCACCAGCGGTAATTACAGCCGCAGTGTATAATTCGTTTAATATGTCCTTCTGTTTAGTAGCCATTTATTATACTACAAAAATTCCTTAAACATTAAAGTTTAAGGAATCTTACGCTTATTAGTGTAATTCTTTAAAATGTGCTCATCCACTTGTCTAACCAAGTTTTCTCAACTGGTGGTGATTTTCCTAACAGCGGGTTTGTAATTTCGTTAGCGTGATCCTCCTCATAGTAATACAAATTACTTAAGGTCTCCTCTCCCTTAGAATACATTTCACGTAACAAAACATTATGTTCATACCATGCTTTAAACAACACACCGTTATCCATCTTGTGATACACAGCAGCCCTACCATTATCTCGGTGAACGCTTCCGTTTTTATACCATATTGAGTATTTTTTTTTAACCATAACTGCGGGCTTATCGTCATCCCTATGAAGCTCACCATTATCATTAATCCATTTTTTAATGTCACTCATTTATTAGTATGTTTTTTTTATACAAACCTTTAAACTAGCTTTTCGATTTCATAGATACAAAGACCTATGAAATCTTACGTTTAGGATTTACCAATCGTTAGGAATGGAAACAACATAGTCAGTACCTTTTGATAAAATAAATTTAGCATCCTCCTCCACTCTATGCTTAATATAATTATTAATGTTAGGTGTTACATACACACAGTGCAGACACTTAAACTTAATTTTACCGTTGATATGAAAGTGACACTCTTTAACATGCGTTGTTATTTCATAAAAGTCTCCAATATAGTCGCAAATAGCACACAAATACAGGCCTGAGAAAGTATAATTATAACCACACTCGTTGACTATTATATTAATTTTTACACACATCTCCTTTATTATAATGATTAGTATACAACTCTTTAAACTAACTTCTCGATTTAATTCTTTTATTTTTTCGATAGTCTTTAAACTCTGTGTAAACAAAATACGTTAATGCTAAGGCTAACACCCATAAATTTGAAGCCAACCATTTAAGTCCGCCAGCTGTTAATTTTATAATACCAGCAATTATATTTCCAACCGCACCTATTATAGGACCAAACTTTTCGGCTATTTTTTTAACAGCGTTTGCAAATTTTTTAACAGCGTCCGCCCCCTTGTTTACTATAGTTCTTCCTCCCCTAATGATTGATGTTATTATACCTGCGATACCTATTGACACCGCGGATAGTCCTACGATATTCTTCCTCGCCCATTTTTTAAATTTTTCAAACCTAGTTAAGTCGTTAACGTCAGCCTCCTCATTAACCATGTTTATCACTTCCTTACTTTCTGGCCTCAGGTTAAGTCTTAACCTAATATCATCCATCTTTAGCTCGGCTACGTCAGCGATAGCGTCACATAACTTCGACCTTGCCTCATTCCCCTTAGCCTTCTCCTTCACGGCTTCCTTCCTCCAGTGGTCTTTCTCCACTTTTAAAGCCTCTAGTTTCTCCTCACCCGAGTTACCTCTTACGTTGAGAATTCCTCTTAGCTCTCTTAATTCATTTTGTGTTATTTCCGTGTTGTTTTTGATCTCATCAATCTTATCACTAACCACAGACTCTATCTTCTCACTCACATTGCTTACAATGTCATCCATAACGTCTTGAGGGAGGTCAACGTTAACACGTCTTTCAACCATTGCGGCAGGAGTTTTTTGATGCTCTTTATCAGACTTTTTTAATAACTCCTTAAACTCATTTACGTACGCTAATTTTGTTTTGTCTGTGGAGTACTCCATTTTACCATCTTTTAGAAACAAAATTTTTTTACCTTTGTATTTTGCACCATTAATCTTATTAGTTTTTTCAGAGACGGTGGTTTCTAACTTGTCGTATAGTGTTGTTGAGCTTGGACCATCTCCCTTGTTTACAGTGATACCAAGCCCAATTTTTAAAAACTGTTTTTTATCGTGAATGATATGGCGTTTTACAACACCTTCATCACGACGTTGATCTCTTTCTCCAACTTTATTAAGTCTACTTGATATATCATCATCAACTCTCGTAAACACAGGGTTTGAACCATCGATGATAAGAATACTTTCATCACGTCGGTCATTAAAGCTTGTTTCACCCTCTTCAGCGTCTTCTGCTTCTTGGGCGCGTTCACGTTCCTTCATTTCTATGTCATCCCTACCAATATCTTCAGCATCCATTTTGTTTATTTATTTATTTATTAATACTTTTTTCAGACACCCACGAGTTATGTTTGTTATCATATCCCAACCACTTTACAAGCACCATACCTTTTCTTTTTCTTAAAATTTTCTCTATCTTAAACACGTGAGGATTTTCACCCACATGACTCATCTCCTCTTCATAAAACTTACCAATGATTGGTTCTGCTTCGTCGTCTACTATCTCGTACATGTTTGGATCACCTCTAAAGACACCGCTAATTTTAAATTTCTCCTCTGTAAAGTTTGCCTCGTACCCCTTTTTGAAAATATTTTTATACTTACTTATCCTAACGATATCACCAACTTTAAACTTTGGTATTGGAAACTTACCTAAGCCATAACCATACAACGTGATCCATACCTGATCCTTATTAGACTTATTCACATCGGCTGGTTTCATTTGTATGCTACTATGCTTGGTGTTGTTATAATTATACGTAAGTTTGTCTAACACATTAATCCAGTTAAAGGTGTCCTCTTTGTGAAAATACTTCCACATAGGTGTTTTTAAAGTGCGGTTAAATCTTTCGACTATGGCAGCCTTTCTGTCTGAGTTTGTAGAAAAGTAGTGCACATCATGCTCTTTTAACAAATTTTTTACGCCAACGTTGTAGAACTCTTTTCCTTCGTCAAACTGAGCGGTCTTTGGATACTGACCAAATCTTTCCTTAAACTCTTTTAGTAGCTTACCCACAGCGTCTGTCATGTTTTTGGTATCCTTCCTGTATACTGGTATTGTGAATGCGTAACGGCTTAGGATCTCAACAGCTGTTAGTATCCAATAATAACCCCTGTTTTTGTTTTTATACTTCCCCATGTCAACCAAGTCCATCTGTACTTGGTCGGCTAAGTTGTTGACGAACGTTCTTTGAAATTTATGTTTTCTCACGATGGGTTTGTGTATTGTGTGGGTGTCTTGAGTTTTTAACCAGTCTTTTACAATTCTACGACTAACTCCGTCTAACCCAGAGTCTTTTGCTTTTTGATACAACCTTTCTATAGACTGAAAACCCATGCTTGGGTTGTAGTAAATATCTCGAAGTTTTTGTTCAATAATGAACTCCTTATCGTTTATGTTCGCTCCGCCCACCTTACTTCGCTCACTTTGTTCGCTATTCATTTATTTTTACTCTATGTACAACTCAAGTAGTAAGTCCATGTCAACCTTCTTTTCAATGTTTGTGCTAACACTAAAAAACAACCTGTTAAAACAACCGTTGTTAATTATTGCTTTGCTATTAATGTTTTTGAAAAATGTTACCGAGGAGTTTAAAATTTGCTTTGATGTTATTGGTAGCGTGGAGAGTGTGATACTTCTCTCACCACGCGCGTTAAAGTTCATTGATCCGTCCACGATGTCACAGTCGATGCTGATGTGTGAAAGACCCTGGTTGATGTTTACGACGTTAGGCGAGTTTACCCAAATGATGGTGTCTCCAGTGGTATCATTAATAATTTGTTTCTTTGGAAAGCCAAGTAGCGGTGCGAAGTTGTCAAGATCTAACAAATGATTTTTTGATGATATTTTACACGTGTTGTTTGTAAACTTCCAAAAGACTGCCGCGTTTTTTAAAGTCATCGTTGACTTGTTGTGCTTGTTTGAGATGTTGGCATCAAGATAGAGCTCCTTCTCATTATCCTTTATAAATACTGTTACCTTCTTCATTTATTCTAGCGTAGAATAAATGGTTAGCGAAGCAGATAAAATAATAATAGCCTTCTACGGTGAGCAAAACCTCACCAAGGTTAAAAGAAATATGAAAGAAGGACCTGAGGAAACTAAGAAAAAATTTTTAGTAAAATACCCGTACGCTGTTGTAGACAAGTTTATTTTTAACATCGAGTTAAAAAAGAACGGTGATATAGACAAGTACGTAACATATTATAAAATTACTGACGACCTCTCGTACGACATCACCTCCAACACCTTTTTAAACAATAAGGACTGGACAAAGAATTTGTATTGGCAAGAACCATGGGGTGCTAATGGAACCGTTCAACCATTTGCTCGAAACAATACCTCCACAATTAAACCAAACGATCTTAAATTTTACGTTACTGACGGCTTGTTTTTTCACATCACTCTTCCAGACTTTGATATAAAAAACAACAAAACCAACAACGACTACAAGGATAACTCACACATGGCGTCTTTGTACGCCGCATACATCGCAACATACTCTTGTGGGATTAGTGAAAAGCATTTTAAGTACAACTCAACCACGTCACCTATTATCACAAGTATGGCTAGGTATCATTTATACTTTCATATGAGTAGGTTCCTTAGACAACCAAACAAAATGACAAAGTATATAACAAGTGACATAAGAAAAATTATTATGGATAACAAGGATGCTACATACCATTGGATTAAGGAGTTTTACTATGGGAAAGCGACAGCTAGTTGGTTGATTAATCAACACCCAAGAGGTACAATTAGACGTGTCACACATCGAATGGGCAATAGGGGTTTTGGTCAACTTGGTCTTAATTATGAAAAAAGGGCTGGTCAAATTCTTCCTATGATGAATTTTAATATGGCTATCGCGGCTAAGTCAAATGGGTTAACGAAAACTGGTCAGCTACTCTTTCAACAAAGCGTAGAAAGTTACGTTTACTGCATATTAGGTGCGCAAGCAAAGACTAGATGGCCGATTGTTGGCAGAGGGGCTATGTCATTACAAACACAGGAGGTTTTCAAAAAAATAATTAGTGACACAAGCATTCAGGATGATAACACCATTTCCGTATCAAACATGAGGAAAGCTATAAAGGATACAAACGTTGTGTTAAATATGGCCATCACACCAGGAATTATACTTATACCATCAAACATGATCATACTTGACGAGATGATAGCTGGTTACAACAACATTTTAAAACTTGCTGGGATGGGAATGAGATTTGGTAAGAACGACGGAGTTAACTACATTGCAAGCAAACCCGTGGCGAGCGCAAGCAAACCCGTGGCGAGCGCAAGCAAACCCGTGGCGAGCGCAAGCAAACCCGTGGCGAGCGCAAGCAAACCCGTGGCGAGCGCAAGCAAACCCGTGGCGAGCGCAAGCAAACCCGTGGCGAAACCAACTGCGCTTCCTATGCGTAAGCCTAGCGCGCGAAGCGAAGCCCGTAGCACTCAAAGCAGTCCAAGCATGTATGGAGAGGAACTAACTCTTCTCGCTGTTACATTAATTGGCGGTGTGTTAGTCGCAAGGTTTGTAATTTAATCACCAACAAAAACTTAACAAAAACATAACAAAAAACATAACAAAACTTTTTTACTGTAGTTTTGCTATAAACTTGCTATAAACTTGCTAAAATCTGTTGACAACAAAAACACAGCAAAACTTAACAAAAACATAACAAAAACATAACAAAACTTTTTTACTGTAGTTTTGCTATAAACTTGCTATAAACTTGCTAAAATCTGTTGACAACAAAAAACACAGCAAAACTTAACAAAAACATAACAAAAACATAACAAAACTTTTTTACTGTAGTTTTGCTATAAACTTGCTATAAACTTGCTAAAATCTGTTGACAACAAAAAACACAGCAAAACTTAACAAAAACATAACAAAAACATAACAAAACTTTTTTGTTATAATAATAAATGAGTGAACAAAGCACAAGTCAAATTACAATGGTAAAAAAGGAGAAAAACCCTGCAAGAGTAAATGCAGGTAAAAGACTTGCCGACTATAACAAATCAGCAAAGGCAGGTCGAACAACGCAGAAGCTTGCTCCAAAAGATGAGTATAGTGAGGATGGTATCGAAGCGGAAGATAGTTCTAGCGGAATTAGTATTATGTCGATCCTAACGGGGGTTGGTATAATCACAGGTGTGGTTTGTCTTTACTTCACATACAAACAAGACAAAAGAGCAGAGGCACTTATACCCACTAAAGACGCCATCAACAACAACACCCCTCAAGACGTTAAAGAACCAATCACAAAAATGCGTAGCTTTAACAACAACAACAACTAAAACATACTAATAAAGAGAAAGTATAATGACTACTTATAAAATGGAACAACTACTCCCTGATTACGAAAGAATTAAGGACGCTCAAATTATGGGAAAAAGAACGTTTAATAGCGTTACATTTAATCCAACCAAGGCGAGTCCTGGGGATGAGTTTTACATCCCTCTTCCAAGTTTAGGAGCTAACGTGTGTTTAGTTCCAAACTCGCTCTTCTTAGTCGCAAAATTTAAAAGCAATAGTACAAAGTCGTGGTTTTTAAACAACTTAGGTAAACTCTTAGCAAGCAGTCAAGAGATAACAGTAGATGGCTCAGTTGTTTACGACAACATCAACGAAAGCATTTACACCGTTTACAAAGACTTATGGCTTCCAAAAAAGCAAAGAGCAAACATGATTGATGAAGGTGTTATGAACGAGAACTCTCGAAAGCTTGTGTCAAAAGATGACACAGGTGATAGCTCTATAACAAACGATGAGTTCATGGTGAAAGTGTTCAACGACCGTGTGAGAATTAAGCTTGGTAAAATTCTTAACGATCACGGATTGTATGCTCCTTATGGAATGAAAAGTAAAATTCGTTATAGAATAAGGTTTCCGTTTGCACGCGAAATTATGGTTACACAAAGTGGTTCAAGTGTTGTTGATTACAGCTTGAGGACATTAAACTAGAGTATGTAACGATAGAAGACACCAATACATACAACTCAGCCTTGTCTAGTTACCAGACCGGTAGATCTCTAATCTACGAGCACATAACTATGATGAAAAAATGTGTTTGGGATAAAGGATCAACACTTATCAACGAAAATGTTAACCTCCCAAGACAAAGCATGAAGTACATCGTCATGTTATTCAAAACAAAATACTAACAAACAGTGAGGAGTATGTGTATCCAAACATCAAAAACGTGCAAGTTACGATAGAAGGTATTCCAAACTCTGTATATAGTCAAGGTATGGATAGATCAAGACTTTTTATAGAGGCAAAGAAGGTATTCCTAAACCGAAAAAGCGACACTATGCCGGTCTCGGAGTTCTTCCCTGACAGCAAGTTTGCATTATGCATCGATCTTAGAACTTTTAACGATAACAACGTCTCGGGTAACGGAAGAAAAATTCTAAACACGCAGTCTGGTGTGTTGTTAGAGATAACAAAAGAAGTAACCGTAAAAGATCTCACATGTTACATCTTTGTGGTGTCAGATGGTATTGTAAACATCGCAAACAACTCTCTACAAGGTGTTGAGTACTAAGTGTGATACTTAATATTTTCTTAATCTAATGGATTAGGAAATATGTTATGAATAAATGAGTCTTGAGACACCATTCAATATGATAATAGTTGGAATGACTGGGTGTGGTAAGACATACTACCTCCTTAAAATGTTAGAAAACGAGTACAAAGGTCACTTTGAGTACATCTTTTTAATTTGCCCAACCTATTTGTATAATCAAACGTATCAAAATTGGGAGTACAAGGACAATGACAAGTTTTTTCCCATACCGTGTGACCAAGACGATGTGGAAAGTTTTCTAAAGTATATTACTAAAATTTACAGCGGAACAAATAGTCTTATTATTCTAGATGACTGTGCTAGTAGTCAGTCAGTTAAAAATAGAACGAGTGAGATGGTAAGACTCGCCTTCTCCGCAAGACATTATAACCTAAGCACAATTGTTATTACACAGCAGCTAACAAGTATAACAAAACCTTATAGAGACAACACATCTAAGATGGTTACGTTTTACAACCCAACTAAAAAAGATATGCAGTTATTCTTAGAAGAGTCTCTTAACGTTACTAAGGATCAAGAGCGTGACATTATAGAAAAGTTAAGAACAAATAAATATGCCAGACTTGAAGTACTGCGTCGACACCCTTTCACACATAGCGTTGTATATTCAACGTAAACCGCTTCAGTTCGCAATTTGTTTCACCTTGCTCGCAATAGGGTTTGTCTTGTTCGCAATAGGGTTTGTCTTGTTCGCAATTGGTGGTGCTTTGTTTGTTGTGTACACGCAACCCGTTATAATAAATGAGCGAAGAAGAAACATTTCCTAATTCAAAAACAGAAGCTGAAGTAGTTGATCAAAGTAACGTGCGCGAGGAGCTTCTCACATTATCTGAAAGAGGTGAAATTAAACAAACAGAAAAGTATCTTAAAAAGGCTAACCAAGAGACCTTAGAAAAAATCAAAAAAGAGTATGATAGAAAGCAACTGGATGAGACCAACGAGTTCATTTCAGAAAATTTAATATCAAAGTTTTCAGGTCTAATGGAAAGTCTAAATATGATTGATGACAAAGACAATATGGAAAATGAGCTAAAGAACAACCATATGATAAAAAAAGACTTAAAGGGCCTTCTTAGTCATATAACACCATACCTCCCATACATTGGCTTGCTTTGTGGTGGGTTCATTATTGGTAAGCATATGAAGTATAAGTGTAGTAAGCCTGAACGTAGTGAGGTGAAACAGGATTAAATTAAGTGATTTGATTTGTTTCCTTTCACAAAATGAAAGGAAAACATGTATTTTAATTAAGTCCTGGGTAAAGTGGTGGTGCTGATGGTTGAAAACTTTCAACAAGCTCTCTTGTCATCTTTCGCTTTAAAAGCTCAGTCTCCACTTCTTTTAAATCACCCTTACCAGTCTTCCTTTTTTTGTTCTCATGTTTAACTTTTTTCATAGTTTTAACTGTTCCTCTACCACCATCTATTATCGCAACTGCCCCACCAAGAGCGGCTACCACGATAGCAGAAGGAAATATAATAGCCACCGCAACACCACCAACCACAAGAACTATTTTAAGTAGTGACTTCCCTACCAGTTTGATCTTCTTTTTAAAGATTAGTTTTTTCATTTGAGATAGTTTGGTTGCTACCTCATCCCTTACTTCTGTAAGCTCACTTTCAGAAAAGTTTATAACCTGTTCCATTTATTATAATAAAAGAATGACACACATGTTAATATTTGGAGCTGGATTATATATAATTGATAGACTTATTAATCCAAAATGTTTGTGTAATCTGTGTGGAACACAGGGTGGCGTCGGCCCGTCAGGCCCACAGGGTGACGTCGGTCCGTCGGGACCACAGGGTGACGTCGGTCCGAGGGGTGATGTAGGACCAAGAGGTTTACATACCATACACAATGATAGACTTAAAGCTAAAAACGAAAAAATAGCAAAGTGGAAGAAGACTAATGAAAAAATAAAGAAAGAAAATAGTGTCTTACAAGATGCTCTTGAAAAAAATTAAAGGAATAGGTTACGTATGTTTTAAGACATACGCAAACTCATCAAATTAAAAGTAAACCATTACACTCATGACAGACTCGTTACCATAGGACATTCCATCAAGCAGTTGTAGTTTAATTATGAAACCTGCAAGCATCATGGGGTCAGAGGTTATATCTTTAAATTTATACTCGCGACCTAAGAAGAACGTGTTCAACACTCGTATATTCCCGGTGTCATAGCTAACATCGTCAAGTGGAATATCAACTGTTGTACCATCAAGTTTGTATGCCATAAACGTCCATCTCACTTTTAACGTCGTTATAGTATGATCGGTGTCGAATGTGTGTGACACTATCGTAAACTTCGCTTCGTCGTTGTTACTTATGCAAAACGCTACGTTGTGTGGCCAGCCACTATCCAAGCTGTATGGAGACGTCAAAGAACTGCTACTTATAGCCGAGTAGTAGAATTGGTAATGTAACGTCCTTAATTGTGGTTTAGGACTTTTTGGTGGTGTGATGTCGTTGGTGGTATCGCTTTTCTTATTTGAGTAACCAAAGTTTAGACTCATTTATTTAAGAGCATTAAAAGCTAGTGAGTATAACGTGTTTGTTTTTGGATGTGGAAATGTTTTTGATAGCACGACTCCACTTTTTGGTAACACCCTCCAATGTCCAATTGCCATCGTGTTTACTTCACCCTCACAAATCACTCTCTTGTCATCGTTAGCACTTAGAGCTACCTTGTTTACAGTCTCTGTGTAAATCACATGCTTTCGACTCCTAAACGTATTCATACTTCTGTGCTGCTCTTTACCGCTAAACAGACAGGTCTTATAATCATTAAACGTTATGTCGTTCTTTACAACCCCCTTTTTTACACCCTTACACTTTTTTATCTCCGCTTTGCTGACATCCATCTTGTATGTATACTGCTTGCTTCTCAACCCAACAAACTCTGCAATCTGCTTCCCACCACACTCATCCTTCATCATTCCGATGACTTTTTTGTTAAGTCCAGTTGGAATCCCTGATGGATGGTCTTTGTCAAAGTTACTAGTGTCAAAGTGTGTTTGGATGTCCTTAGAGATGTCTTTGTAAAAGTCCTCCGTCTTAATCTCATAACACAAGCTGTCTGTGTCTGTAAACAGTAGCTGTGCTTTGTCACCATACTTAGCTTTAATATACCCGTAATGAAAGTCATACATTAACGTCTTACTCAGGTCTAAAATACTCAACCCTAAGTAGATGGGTTTGTCTAATTTAATGGTGGTCTTATTCATGTGAACCGCTACCAGGTTTTCAGTGAACGTGTTCACACCGTGAAAGTTAGGCTTCTTAACTAACTTTTGAAGTTGGTCGGGTCTGGTAACTAGTTTAACGTCTATCCGGTTACGAACGTCTTCCATCGTCTTTCCAAAGACGGAGTTGTTCATTAACTTAAAAAAGTCCATTTCAAAGTCTGTGGTACCTTTCGTCCTAAGGTCTGTGTTGAGTTGGATGTACTCCTTTAACCAAGCTCTTTCGTTAAATTTAATACCTCTGTGGATTTTTGTTAACTTCAAACCAAGCTTAATGTACTGCTTTAAGCTCTCATAGTGTAGTACGTACTTGGTCTTATTGTTAAGGTTTGGAATGAGCTTATCCACCTTGTTTACCGTTAGACTTTCAGGGGCTAGCGGGTACTCATTGTGAGGGTTGTGTAAATGGGTGGGGTACTCTAAGTTTACTTCTAATATACACCCCTTCCCTTCTTCATCACATATATTATTCCAGTTCTCAAGCTCCTCTTCACTCATCCACTCAAACCCATCCACAGGTAATGGCTTACTCATCGCCCACCCATATAAATTGTTCGCATCTAAATAAATTATAAATATACTATCCAGCTCAGGGTCATATACCTTCATGTACTTGTTGTTTGCCTTTGCATGTCTTTTAGTGATGGTGCTAACTCCACCCCTAATACCTTGTTCTACCATCAGGTGCATGTCTGGGTCTGTTAGTAACTCTAGCTTAACTTTAGAAATCTTTAACGCAGCATCCCAAGCTAGTCCTGGTGCTGTGTAGTACCAAAGAGGATCTAATCCATAGTTTTTAATGCAGATGTCTCTGTAGTTTTCCATGACGTCAGCGAGTAGTAGGGTGTCTGTTTTTAGATAGAGATCGTGGTAGTCTCTCATCGTCTCACATTTAAACTCCGACCACACATTTAGTGCGTGTTTAAAGTCCTTGTCTGATATGTCTGTATTATTAAGCTTGCTATGGAAGGATGACATTGATGGTAGTTTGGTTTCACTTAGCTTGTTAAAACCGGTCATGTACTCGTACGGATACACACCTTTCATCTTTAACAGCTTAGACGTTCCCATCTCTTCCTCTAGTATCTTAAACTGTTCTTTAACAAGACCCTTCACAAGACCATCTAACGACTTAAGGGTAAACTTAAGTGAATCTAAAAATCTAACCTCTAGTGTTTTTTGTTTTTCATTTCCCTCCTTATCAGTGTAAGTCTCCATTACTATGTTCTTACTAAATGAGATGTACTTCTCATCAGTCTTTGGAATGCATTTTATATCACCCTCAGTAAATCCTAAACTTTTAACAAACAGGTGTGAGTCGTACCCTTCCAAATTGTGGAATAGAACTGGTACAAACATTGGGGCTCTCATTTTTAAATTACACGCATTATGGACGGCGCCGCGATACCTTCCAGTAAGATGGCAGTGATCTCTAACACGGTCATCGTTTAATTTCAACTCGCACGCATAGCAGTCTATTGCATGAAAAAAGTCAGAGTCTTCTTGTGGAGTCATCCTAATGGGGTTATTCTTACTCATTATTTTATAAACATCTTTTAATGACTCTTCTAACAAGTCTACGAACTTTTTGCCAATGTCCTCACCTTCCTCTTGCATGGTGTATGACACGGTTTTATGTTTGTAAATAGACTCGTCAATACACTTGATGGTGAAACAGAAGCCGCTTGGTATGTGTCTTTGATACTTTGCTGTAAAGCTTTCGTTTGACTTCCCCATAATATAACTTAAATAAACTAAGAAGCTCTCAAAGTCTCCGTAAACCGTGAAGGGAACCTTATGCATTTTGTGATAATGTTTGAATGATGTATAACTTCCCTTGGCCGGGTAAACTTGTCTTTGGTGGTTATGATTTTCACATAGCTCTTTGTGTACGAGTAGTAGTTCTGACGTTCCAAAGCCGTTTAAACATCTGAGACAGATGTGTTTTTTATGACCATAAGAGCTAAGCTGTGAAGATACCAACCTGCTAATATCTTTCACAACACTATAATGCTCGTCAAGTAAAAATAAGTTAACATGCTTTGTATTATAAGTTTTACTTATTCTTAATGAGTACACGCTTTTAGTTTCTTTATCGTAGCTAAACACATTAACATTAACATCGTTGTTAGTCTCAAATTTTCTAATGTCATTTAAGGCTATTGGGAAATTAATATCCGTCCAGTTAAGTCTCTCCGCCTGCACTTTAAGATTTCCTGTAACACGCTCCGCGTCACGCTTAACAGGGTTTAAGGCTCTTGTGATCGCCCACTTAAAACATTGGTTATCATCATTCTCCATGTTAATGATAGCCTTTTTGTTTTTGATCATATTTGGTAATGGTTTGTAACTACTACCTTCTAAGGGTGCATATTTTGTGATGAAGATCTCTAACGCATCAATGCTATGAAGTCGCCATCCACTACCTAATTTTTGGTACTCAGCAAGCAACTTCAACATTTTTCCCTTCATCTTTTCATACTCAGTTGTAGTATCCTCTTCGTTGATGATGTTGTGCGTGTTACTTCGAAAGTGTGCAATGGTTATTATACTCTCATTCGTTTTTGGATCTAATCTCACCATCCTACATAATAAAACTGTGTTCACCTTTTTACCCACGCTATCGGTGTTGTTAATTATTTTTTTAACCTCAAAAGTAGTAGTCTCAAGAAATACTTTTGGGTCTTTAAAGTTTCCACCACTAATTTTCCACTTGCTGGTGTTCTTTTTGATGGCTTCTGAGATTAGTCTTGGTTTTAGGTTCTTACCTTTCTCGTAAATTTTTTCCAGTTTGTTTCGTAACGTATTCCTATTTTTAATAAGTCTCTTTTTTGTTCCCTTCCATCTAATATCATCAAACACATTAGCTTGTCTTTTCTCCTCCTTTTTAATTTCACGATCCCACTGCTTTTGATCTCTAATGCTTTGTTTTTTAAACTCTCTAGTCTTTAATCGATCAAATCTATCCTCTGCTTTCTTCCTTGTTTTCATCTCAGCCTGTATCTCACGGTTCCACTTAGCAGTCTCCTTCTTAAGTATTTGTTGTTGCCGCTTCGCTTCCTTCACATTTGCTCTTCGAACCTCACGATCCCACTGCTTTCGCTCTATGTTAAGTCTTTTCTTGTTAACCTTAGCTTGTTGAAGAAGCTTATTTTTCTCTTGCTCTCTAATCTTCTTCATTTCTATCTGCCTTTTCTCAAACTCTTGTTGTTTAATTTTCTGTATCCTCTGTCTTTCCTTTACACGTTGTTGTCGCACCTTCTCCTCTTGCTTTTGGATCTTGTCCTCCTGTTTCTTAATGATCTTAGCTTGTTTTTGATTCTCCTTAAAGATACGTCTTAGTTCTATTTCCTTTTGTTCCGCAATAAGTTTTTTAAACTTTTCATAAGTACTATTCATCATTCCTTTATTAGTATGAATTTGTATACGATCCTTTAAAACAATTTAAAAGGTTTTTACCTTTAAGATTGTAAGTGAGTTTTTTTAGTCCTCGGGTTCGTCCTCTTGTTTATTTAATTTACATAGCTTGGTAACCTTGAAGACAAGGTATTTACTAAGACCTTCATCAACGCTTTCTGCGTATACACCTGTGATTTTAAAGTGTATTATGATATTCGCTGTACCTTTGTTTAGTAATTCACTTTGTTGCTTAACTGATAAACCCTTTGACTTTAAATATAACACGTTACCATATAGTTGGTTTTTCGTTCCATGTTCATATGCTAGACTTTTAATTTTGTCAATGACATCTTCAGGGATGACTACTGGAATGTCATAACCACTAAACTTGTCTTCCTTTACCCCCCACGTTAATGTTTCATCGAGTTCAAATTTAACTTCACTTAATTCTTTGAATGACATGTTACCTCTTTATTAGTATATTTTTTATGTGATCCTTTAAACTATTGTATGTATGTTCGTGACCCTGGTGTGGGGGTATTTGTTGGGGGTGGATTTATGAAACCGGATTAAAGTGGTTTTATAATTTGATGACTTGACAAATTAGAGTAAGATAGTAGATGAAAGTAGACAATGCGCGTGAATCGGTGTTCTTCCTATACTATGTACTTCAAGTGGCAATTAGTCAATACACAGTTAGATTTAAAATATATTTCATATAGTAGCATTAAGACATTTGTGCATGCAACAAGACCTCATATTAATCTTGAGGATCACATGCCCGTTCCTAAATGGCCTACGTAGTTACATTGCTTGCCCAGGTACGATATAATTGTTACTCATGCATTCAGCTCTGCTCTGCATGCCCCCACCCTAAATCTAGGTTACTTCAACTCCTTTCATTGCAGCCATGTTGGATTTGCTCAGGAAACATTAGGTCATTGTAAGTTGTAAGCTAATCACTGATTGGCTATTTAATGTATTTTATATAAGCTGGTCGCTGATTGGCAATAAGCTAACACTAACAGTTAACAACAGGGATGCCAGAACTGGGGGGGGGGGGGCAGGAAGGGCAGCTGCCCTCTTGCCCTTTATCGTATTTAAAACTCAATCTTGTTGTTAGTAGAACTTGGTAAATTAATTAAAAAGAAAAAATGCATTTACTTTCATGATATACTATATAAAGCATGTTGAACAAAAACTGTATGAAATAACAAAAATATTGAAATCTTCTGGGGAAGGACTCGCAGACCCCCCCCCCCTGCGCGCGCTAGCCAGCTAGCTGCATGCATGCATGCCCAGGTTGAAGATCTTCGCAAGATATTAACAAGATCTTGCCAAGATGATTGGATCTTGTTATGCAAGCTAGAATTTTCTGAAATGCTTGCCATGAATATTTGGTCATATATATTTCTTTCTACCGCAATCTTGAGTAATCTTGTCAAGATCCCACCATGATCTTGCCATCATTTTCTTGCCATGATCATGGAAGATCTTACCAAGATCCCACCATGATCTTACCAAGATCCTATTACAATCTTGCCAAGATCCTATCCGATGATCTTGGGTAATCTTGCAAAGATCTCACCATGATCTTGCCAAGGTTTTATTACAATCTTGTAAAGATCCTATAATGGCTATAATATTCTTGCCATGATCTTGAGTAATCTTGCCAAGATCCCATCATGATTATACCATACACTATGTGGACACAATGCATGCATGTGTGAAAGATCGACGTTATGCCGCGGCTGAAACAATAATTTGCGCTATACACTATTAATAGTATCTATAAACCGATCAAATTTCATTTTCCCTTGGTCATATTTACCCGGTTAACTCGAACTCTATTTTCGAGACGTGGATCGGCAAACCTCAAAATGTCAGAACATAGCACATTGACAAGTCGGAAGCTTGGAATTCTATTCAGACAACAACAATTTAATCGGTATATAATATATACAAACATAATTCAAGTGCATAAAGAGAAGGTTCAACAAGTTGCGTCGATCATTACTGGTCTAGCTTATCTAGTTCGTTTTGTAAAATTTTTACATATTTTGCCTGTCCAGAAAACTTTACTTTACATGGAACTTGCATACCTTCTCCTTCACCCAAGGTAACAGCCTTGCCTTTGATGATAACGCTGCACGAACTGTGAGTATCCGCTCGCTTATGGGATTTCTACTTAGTTTCATTGTTTATCTTCTTTTTTAACCATTAGCGAAGTAACTCCGCGCAAACACTGTGATAGGTACTGTTTAACTTAGGTAACAATAGTATACAAACTTTGTAAGTTCTTTAAAGTGCACCGTAATGGCTCACAATTGTGATGAACAATAAAACGACTATATCTTATTAATTATTAACATAATAAACGAAATCCAACACCGACCCCGCTAACTCGAACCCCCGCTAACTCGAACAATTTTCCGCTTCCCTTGGGAGTTCGAGGGTTTCTACTGTATATGAACTAGTTGACGTTGCATGCCCTGCTGGTTCCTCTGTTATAAATGCTTTGTTAATACACGCGTTCTCTTTCCAGGGAAAAGAAACATATTTGACTGAAGAAATACTCAAACTGCAAGAGAACCACATAAAAGCACATGGTAAACAATATTCATCAAACTTCGTCAATAGAAACCCTTAGTTAGCAATTTTCTATTTGAATCACCAATGGAACTCGATCGAGGATGGACTGTTATTCCAATTATATAATTATATATATTTAGATCGAACAATTTACGGCAGTTTGCGTTGTACAAATTTGTCTTAATAATGATGTGGAATGTAGTAACATTTACATTTAATGCATATGCTTCTATTTTGATAAATCAAATCAAGGTCATTGTGCCAAGTATTATTGTGTTTCATTTCGTGTAACTTTATGATCCAAGGTTTTGTAAGACCTTGCCAAGGTTATGTAAGATCTTGCCAAGGTTTTCACAAGATTTTGAAAGATCTTGCCAAGGGCTTGTAAGATCTTGCCAAGGTTTTACAAAATCTTGTCAAGGCTTTTTAAGATCATGTCAAGATCTTCTCTAAATCCTGCAAGAACATGGAAAGATCTTGCCAAGATCCTGCAAGAACATGGAAAGATCTTGTCAAGATCCTGCAAGATAATGGCATGATCCTGCAAGATCTTCACTCTTGGCAAAATCATGGAAAGAACATGGATCATGGCAAGATCTTGCAGGATTTTGGTAAGATCCTGCAAGATCTTGCAGCAAGATCTTTACATGATCTTGCAGGATTTATGTAAGATCTTGGAAAGATCTTGGTTTAAGATCTTGATGGGATCTTTGCACGATTGTCAACCTGCCCCCCCCCCCCCCTTCTATTTTTCTACAAATAGATCAATCCAAAAAAGGCTTTTTGGTGAAAATCTGCCCCTCTAGCTTGCCCTGTCGTCATTCCGGCATCCCTGGCCACGTGAACTCAAGGTGTTCAGAATATAAATGACAGACTAAGATTTCTATACTGTATGACTTTCACTAATCTTTCACGATTACATTTTAGAACTTGGCAAAAATGTTGGAAACCATTACTGTATGTAGCAAGGCTATAATACCCATTAGCTGGAAATGTGCCCTACTTTAGTATTTTACTCTGTCTAATGCCAGACGATTTTACTCGTCAGTGGTAGGGTACTGCCAGTTAATGGGTTAACAAAACTATCTGCCAATGTCTCTTGTTAACCCATTAGTTGGCAATGTGCACAAATGCACCCTACTTTAGTATTTTATTCTGTCTAACTCTGGGAGGTGTGAATCACAGAGAACAAAACTATATCTAATGAAAACTGACTTTTCTCTTGGGACAAGAGATCATCTGGTCAGGGATTGAGTAAAGAGTCAGCACAATCACTGGACAAAATCTATTCATCATTAGTAGAATCATACTAGTATACTATCGCAAATGCTGTAATTTGATTGGCTACGCAACTCGCTATCTAATTGTCGATAGATAGCGAGTAGCGAAACAGCCATCTCCTCGGCGCAATTTTTAACAAATTTATTTCAATAAATTATGAAAAACGTTTTGAAATACTGTTTTCTTGCTGGTTTCTACTAAAACAATTAGATTATTTGCTCTCAATTTCTATGAGATGATAGTTCATTCGGGCTTCACCCTCATCAACTATCACCTCATAATCTAATTGTTAATTAGATATATAATTTAGAGAGATTAACTTTAAATACTACCTGCATGTGCCTCTTCGTATGGCGCATCCCTTAACGACATCAACCAATTTTCATCACACTTTTTCATCAACATTTTAGCTGTCTCGTGAATGAACTTTGCTCTATAACCAAACTTCATCTCTCTTAACTCCTGTTCAACTTGAGGTTTGGCTAATGTGGCAACTGATGGGAAATCATGATAGACCACGCCATTGACTTCAGTAATAATGTCACCATATTTAACACACAATGACTCCACCATTGAACTAATACGATCAATATTGTTGTTCGATGAACATATAAAACTGAATAAATTTTCAACTGGGTCTTGTCGAAGGAGTCGGAAGCCAGAAATCTTAGAAGCTACATGTTTAAAATTCTCATCCCTGCTACTCCATTGTTTATAAAGATCATGAAGGTCAATATTTAGTCGGAAATAATCATTGAGAATGCTCTCATTTACTGCAGTATTTTCTACCTCTGACAAACGACAGTTCATTTTGTAAAATATCCCATCAGAGCTTTGTTTAAAGGTCCAAACTTTACCAGACAGAATACCGCACCATTCTTCGTTATTTATTTTCTTCCACCTAAAAGCTTGGCCACATACAAGAGTGATTGCCAAGTTTAAAACGTCTACTTCGCATGACAATCGCTTCCAATTTGCAGCCATATTGAATTTTAAGCGCCTTTACATTTGCCGTTATATGACGTACATCGTGGGGAGTGAAATTCTATATTTTCAGATCAGTGGGCGTTACCTGCCAAACCAGAAAACAAGCCCTGCTCTTAGCCGTGCTCTTTTCTCCGACTACGGTTCCCTCGTAGTTCTTTATATTGTATAGCGCCTACCGTAGCCTTAGAATAGCTTTTATAGCATGTTCAACATTTCAACCAAATCAAACACGGTTGGTCAAACTCCGGCCGACTCAATACTCGTTTTTCAGCGTGCTCGTTCTCACTATCATACATCACACTTCCCCTATTTTTCTACAATGCTGTAAATCCTATATTTACCCACCTGGCGGGCTTATTGGGCTATTACATTTAAAAACCATACCCCCCTGTCGAGGACCTCTGCTTTTACCCCTCTGGAATGCAAAAATATCTGTGTAATGACCCCTCTGGAAGAGTCCTTAACCCCCTTTGGAAAAGTCCTCAACCCCCTCTGGAAGTGTATTTTTACACTTTAACCCCTCTGGAAACAGCAATTTTCTCACATTTTCTTCAATTACCCATCTGGAAAAATTGAGTAATTAACCCCCTTGGAAATGGAGGTCCTCGACAGGGGGGTGCGGGTATTAAATGTAATAGCCCATTGGAGAGGGGGTTCTTGATTTACTTGCTTACTTATTCGCCCAAACAGTCGCAAACGTTTTCAATACATCGCTCTGATCTGAGGTACTTCCAAATATATAGAAAGACTCACATAATGAGGACAATACAATACCTATATCAGCAACGGCATGCCCCTAAAGTCTTCGAGGACTTTGTTGTCTTTGTTGTTGAATGGATGATTTCAGATGTCGGAAAAAATATCGACCCACAACAGTTCGGTTGTTTATAAGGATCATCAACAACATATTGCCTGCTTGATATGTTGCATTCTTCAATTCTAGGCTTTCCCACCTGCAATCGTCCACAAAATATATTGAGACTTTTGGAATCACCACCCCCCTTCCCCCAATTTCAATGTTGAATTGCTATGTTCTTTGTAATTGAAACTATGAAACATAATGTGAAACTAGAACCGAGACTGGTTCATTGGGAGTCGAAATCCAACATATGATATTTTAATTCAACTTATATACTGTTATATCGAAATGCAACATTGAAATTGGGGGGGGAGGGGATTTGTCTCAAATATTTTGGGGACGATTGTCTGAAAATCTAAAAGTAAACGAACAGAGATTGTGGCTATTTACTCTATACAATTTTCATTGTAAGCGCTTATGCTAATCGACAAACGTTTGAATAATGTATGTCATTATGATTTGCATATCATATATATTAACAACTGGATATGTATACATATATATATGACATCATACAGTATTTTATTAGAGTTTGTTAATCATATATGTAAAACCATACCTTTGCCATTCCTTGTTCCTTTCAAACCTTTCCTTATATTCTAAATCAAAAAATATTTAAACGATAACTGACGCGCACAACTTCAGAAATAAAGATATTAATGTTTTAATATGTAAATTCACATACATGTACAACTACAAGGCCAACATGTAAACAGCCTCGTTCTCAAACCGGAAATCAGCCTTTCTGAAGTATTGAATCACATGTATATTCATGGGCTACTGTTTTGGCACCAAATTCAACTTTAACACTGTGTTTGCAATGGAAGTCGAATGCACTATATGATCGGGAGACCGAAATTATGGCAATCAGATGGAAGGTGATTGCATTGAGTTTAAGCATCAAATCCCGGAAAGTGAACAAAAACAAGCTACTGCATTTGCTCGCTGATTTACCGAATTAGCATTATTGGGAGAAGCTAAGAGGGAATTTAAACTCCCAAAGTTCAACAGAATATATAGTATTCAACCATGAAACTTCATTATTAACAGTATAATTTTACAGACAAATATGCAAGAAATCATTAACAACGCGTTACTCACGCGTTACCCACCAGTTACCATACGCGTTACCATTATAATAGTCCAATTTTACACACAGATATGCAAGCAATGATTAACAACGCGTTACCCACCATTACCATACGCGTTAGCATACGCGTCACCATGAATCTTCGTTCTTTTATATGCATTCTATTAATATCGTCACGCGTTACCACGCGTTACCTTTCTTTTTCAAGAAAGATTACTATAGATGTTTTAATAGAAAATTTATGGAAACGCGTGGTAACGCGTTGTCTTATGAAAGGAAACTTAGCAAGAACATTTAATTCATGGTAACGCGTACACTAGCGTGTGTTGTAACGCTTTTCCTTATATATATAGTAACGAAAACTTAATAAAAGCAATTCATTAATGGTAACGCGTACGGTAACACGTACCTGTATAGTAACACGTGTGGTAACGCGTATGGTAACCCTTTGTGTTGTGTTTCATTAAAGTTAGTTACTATATTCAATAATGCAATAGGTTCATGTGCTTAATATTTTGTTCGCTGCCCCTTGCATTTAATTATTAAACCAATTCTTTGTTCTGTTTCCCTAGACCTGAGTACAATATAATTAGTAATGCATGTCGGAAGTAACAGGCCTTTCTCTCAGAAGAACTCAGTAAATTCTGCGAACTCTTTACCCGATCACACCAATTCCAATCCATCCCCCCCCCGGCCCACCCCGCCCATGCCTGGCCCAGGGTCATATTAGACATTGTAGCATTTAGAGGAAAACGCTATTATTTCATACTCAAAATATTATTCAAGTCATAGAAACAATGAAATATGAATAGTTTGAAACATAACCTTTAATATTAAAGCATGTAAGGTCTGTCACCAAATCAGCGACCAGCCCCGGTTAAACTGTCTCCACTGTAATATTGTAAACTTGAGTAATAGTGTCCATAGGAACATAAAGAGTGACTAAGAGACATGTTACTCAAGATAATTTCATAAGAATTTCAAGTCGTATTTTACTAAGTGTTATCAATTTTTCAGACAATCGTCCACAAAATATATTGAGACTTTTGGAATCACCACCCCCCTTCCCCCAATTTCAATGTTGAATTGCTATGTTCTTTGTAATTGAAACTATGAAACATAATGTGAAACTAGAACCGAGACTGGTTCATTGGGAGTCGAAATCCAACATATGATATTTTAATTCAACTTATATACTGTTATATCGAAATGCAACATTGAAATTGGGGGGGGAGGGGATTTGTCTCAAATATTTTGGGGACGATTGTGGATTCACCAGGTCAAAACTTTCTAAAGCTTCCGATCGAATTGGCTACTTCATTCAAAAATATAATTGTGGATATTGGAGTTAGGAGATCTGTATTTCCATGCATTGCAAACTTTCTGTCTGGCCGAAACACCGAAAGCAATGCGTCAAACTTGGTACGAAATTGGGGGCAATTCGAAATTGGGGACTAATAATGTTCCCCTTTCTGAAACTCTATCCAGAAACTGTGAGTCTCAATTGAGGGACATCAAACAACCGGATAAAACTAAACGCCAATGAGTTTCTTTAGGAACAGACCTGAACTGCCACATTGGTAACCAAGTCAGTTTTGGAATGCATAACATCTCACAAAGTTCTTTATTCAGAATGACCTGGAGTGGAATGAAGATATTTCGATGTGTTTTAGTAAAGCGTCTGAGCGATTACATATTTTACGTGTTCTGCGCCGGGGAAGATTGCTGCACATGACCTCATCACCTTTTGTGTAATTTTTGTACTTTTTACTTATATTTATGTAAACACATTTACATTGTAATTCATTTTACTCTGCGATGAAGTGTCAATAAACACGAATTTAATATTCGAGAGGAAGAAATAGCTTAATACAGTAGAATTGACGTTAACAGGTAAAATGACTTGTAATAACTCGATCTTTCTCGATCCCACACCCCCAAGCCATATTATTGACAGTCTTATAAACACACCTAAAGTCAGTACTATAACAATTTAATCAGTCAACAACTGATTCAAACTACCTTATTATACTGTATTGAATAGTTAGGTTATCAGTTATCACTATATATTTTCACAAGTAAAGTAAGAATTACAGTATCAGTGAAAATGTGAAAATTATTAAATAACACAAATGCAGGTGGCTAAAGTGTGACATAATTAATTTAAATGTGAAGATCACGCCTCAGTGATTTTGTTCGAAAATATTGAAGTAGATTTAATTCTGGATCTCAACACAACATACTACTTCAAAAGGTTAGTATTTACTTGGTAGTACCTTATCTTTAACATTGACGTTTTGACGCAGCAGTAAATTACATTGTTCATATACCGTAGACCGTAATCGCAGACTTACCGCAGTACTAGCCATGCTCAGTACTCATGCTAGTGTCTCAGCCAGTGATACCGTTAAATTAAAACTATCAGACCGTTAACTTACACTTATTTATTTATATTCTATTTATTCAAAGATTAAAACGCGTAATATCTCAACCCTCATACTGGCGCACCTCGCCAGAAAAAAAATATACTTTGCACTTCAATATCCAGTTAAAGAGGTCATGCTCTTTTTATGAATTCAAAATCGACTTGATTGTACATAAATCGTTGCGAAAGACATTCTACTCTTTATGGGGCAATGCAATGTGCTATCAAATATACACAGCGTAATTAGTACAGTCAAACACCTCTATAATACGGAAACATCTCTAATAGGGACACTTTGGTGTGTCCTTTCACTGTCCGTATTAGAGAGATCCGACTGTATTAGGACGTAGGTTGGTTCAGTACCACGCGTTAGCTTGTCAATTAGTTAAACTTTCGAACCCTAGCCCTTGAACGACCTTGCCCTTGCTATGACAGATATATACTAGATACATTAATATAATCATACCCCTTTAATTATTTTGACCATAGGACTTGCCCTGATATTTTTCAATTGTCTAATTAACTTTATAACAAATAACAAACATAAATAACATTATTATGGTATTATATTAAATATTCACTTTCCTCTTGTAGTACGACTAATTGAAGTATGAACGGACTATTTTTGTTGGTGTTTATTATGACGTTGTGTCAAGGTACAGTATAGTTTGCGATAGAAGACCGCCTTTCGACCGCACCCCCCCCCCCCGGGAGCGGAAGAAAAACGTCGTCACTTCCCCCCGGGGGGTGTAAGACTAGGTACAGTACCAAACAGACCAAATGTGTTTTACTGGCGGTAGTAAGTAGAATACGTTCGCACAAATGAAAACCTACATCTTTTCTTCGCATTTTAAGCTGAATACGAAAGTCTGAATATTGATCAAAATGAATACACTTATAATCCTGCGAATCCTGGCTTACGACTCCAATTAGGATGCATGTTCATTGTGCCCCCCATGCAATTACAATTAAAATCGTTGTGTACGGAAAGTGCTTTCCGGAGGTGTTTACATGAGCATATTTTGCGGTGCAAATTTTAGAATAATAACTAGCCCAACAATTAAATATTGATCTAGAGCAGTAAATATTAGAATCGAAAAATATTTCGAAAAGCGTAGTTCGACCAACCTCGTACCCAGGGCTAGCCTGCTGGGCGTAGTTTGACACCGCCGGTTCCTTGCTCAGTCTTACTAGGAGGGCCAGCCTTCGGGTAGTCAATAGTCCTAGGAGGGTTGGCACATGCTACTCTTAGTGATGGGCGGGATTTAACACAAAGAAGGGGCTTAATTAAAGGGGCGTTTGTTAGAGAGGAGGCTTAATCGGGAGGAGATTTAATAAACGATTTATGTATATATTAACGAAAAACCTGCCTCAGAAATAGTAAACAAATATTTGCTCACAGAGTTCCCTTTTAGGAAAATCCCCCCACCCCGCCCCCCCCCTCCCCTCAACGAAAAAATCCTTTAAAATGGCCCTGGGGGTAACGTGCGTCCACACTTCAAAAAATTAACCTTGGGCTGGGTTAGATTTCGTAGTATAAATCGGGCTATAGTTTCACAATTATTTTCCGTCCTTATAATTTATCGCAACAAGCAAGCACTGTTGTAGATGTCCTTCTACTTTAATTTACTAAACATTGACTCTTGGACTTGGTGCGCAGACTATGTAAAACTGTCTGGCGTTAGCGAAAAATGATTGAAATAAAAGAAAATTGAACTTTTTATGCAATAAAGGGTAAAGTTGTTTTAAATTCGAAGTTTAAATAAAAAGTAAGAATTAGTCTGTTCATTGACCTGGCGTTAGTCAAGAACTGTCACTGCATGTACCTGTTGTCTCTTCGCTTACAAGACTAGCGACATCGTGAAGTTGTTATAGCCATTGAATTCTCTTGTTTCAGTAAAATGTTTAAATTTGAAGTTTTACTTAAATCGGCAAGACAAAGTATAACTCAAAAATTTCAATTCATTTAGGTTTTCCATTGCATTCTGAGAAATCTAAATCTAGTTCTAAAAATTCAGCTGCAGCAAAATCACAAGGGCGACAATATGTTTCACAAACTCAACAACCTGCACAAGGGATGGTAGGAAACCAACAAGCGTATGGTCAGTATCCTTCAGGGTATGATACTGTACAGCCCCAGTATGGTCAACAAAATGATCAACAACCTCAACAAAATGATCAACAACCTCAACAAATGACTGGTCAACAAATGACTGATCAACAAACGACTGGTCAAGAAATGGCTTCCAAACCTGCTATAAACAAAGGACATACTGGTATATTATATTCTCATCGTCCTGTGCCTGATCATGACAGTAAGTATTTTTTAATTCTAGAACTGATTCCAAGACCCAATTCTAATCAGACCCTGTTTACCATACATGCGGGCCGCATATTACCAGTAATAAACGCTAGTCTTAGGCTACGTTCACACGAGACCGGACGAATTCCAGACCGTACTCACCCGGTTTCCCGTGTGAGCAAGTGGAACCGACCGAATTTGAGTACGGTCCGGAATTCGTCCGATCTCGTGTGAACGTAGCCTTAGTCAGTAAATGGCAGTCAGTTCAGGGCTTTGCATGCCATACAGTCACGATCCCGTAATCGGATCGGAATATTCCATTGTTCTTTCATTGTTTTCAAAATCTCCATGCCAGACTGCCAGTCACTTGTTGTTTTTGAAATATTTGTACGTTATGCGAAGGACTATTGTATATACTACGGATTAATGAGGAATGGTTTAATCACTAATCGGCTGTAAGTAATGTACTGTTATTCCGGCTCTACGGTCAAGGAATACAAATGATCGAACCGGCGGCATTTAATTTCACCGCCTGAACATGTACAATTCCTAGCTTTAATGCTAGCCTGCGTAGCTGGCGGTTTTAAGGCATGTTTTTTAACATGGTCACAATTCCTGAATTCCTAGTTTTAAATGCAGACAGGATGCTTTATACAGGATTGTTAAAAAGAGTTTAAGCAGCTTGTGGTCTGTCAAACTGGGAACCATGCGCATGGTACAAATAGAATGGCTCATGAACCCCAAGGTATTGCATCATCCTGCTGGGGCAGGTCCGCAGGTTGTCTCTTAACGACTTTTTAACTTCCCGTTTTTTAGTTAAATGGTAGTTATAACTCTAAAACACGTAATGGTGATTGGTTAACTTTTACACTTACTATAGTTAATAACAACCAGCCCCTAAAAATTTTCGTTAACCTGAGATAGTGAGTACGGCATCCAATCCAACCGAGCTTGCACCAAACGTTTTAATCAACTTTGGACTTCGTATAGTCAAACCCGATTGGCAACACTGCAACAGAGAAAGAGCACCACTTTTCGCCACTCACAAGGGATTAGCGGAACTCTATAGGCGTGAACGTCAGAGTTAATACCCATGGCAATGGAGAAGGTCAAGTAACGAAACGATGCATACCATCGTCGTTCCAAAAAACTCGTGACACAACGTTTCCCGAGGCTGAGACGCCATCTTTCATGGAGAGGACAAACTTAGGCGTTAGGAATCAATCTCCAGTTTTTAGTAAACCCACTACACTAGGAGAGTAAGGCTGTTCAAAAAAGACCACCACCCGATTACTATGAGTTTCACCGGTACAAGGCGGTAGTATAAACAGCCCAAAAACTGGCAACCCCAAACTAATCCGTCTGTGTATGCATCAAGGTCAAAATCAGTGGCGTAGGAACCAGGGAGCATAGGAGGCCCTCCAAGTTATTCAAAGTGCCCTTTTCTCCAGCTAAACCATTGGGAAAAGTGCATCAGTTTTCTAATAGAAGAATTGCCCTTCAGAGTTCAGACGAAGTGCTCCTCCAACTTGAAGTTGCTTCCTGCGTCTACAGTAAAAATTCATTTTCGTTCAACACATGCACCAACCTGTTTCCTTAGGGGGACGTGGCGGAGGTGAAACCCTGGGAAACAGGTTGCACATGCACCACGGCCAGCACAACGAAAATAGGTTAGACAAGGTCGGGCCGGCTTAACGATCAACCAACATTTCCAGCGAGCATGCGGTTTATGTCATTTCATATTTCGATTTCCAGGTTGACCGTACTTGCAATTGGAAGACCTAATATATACGAAATTTTACCTTAGTTACAAGTGTGGCCCGCTGGTCTAGGGGTATGATCCTCGCTTAGTGTGCGAGAGGTCCCGGGTTCAATTCCCGGGCGGGCCCTGTTTGCAAAAGCTGATAATTTTTTTCTTATTTTCTTCGCTTTTTCTAGAAGACATAAGTCCTCCAGACGATAAGAAAGACAAGAAACATAAGAAACACAAGAAAAAATTTTCGAAGAGTAAAAAACACGATGATGATGAGGAAAAGTAAAGTTACGACATGAACATTACTCGACCCAGTCTTTCGGACGTCAGCGCGGCTTAGCGCCTCTGGTATTTTAATTTCTATATATCTATAAATATATCTATATTTTACTGAATTTACGATTGCAATGTACTGTTTATATTCCATGCATACAAAATTAAAATTCGTCAATAACCTTTTATATGAAAACAGATTTATGGATAAATAATGTTATTTTTATTTTACTTCATCGAAACTTCAAGATTCAATGAAAGTAATGAAACAATGTTTTCTATTTCAGTATGTGTTGCAAACTTTTCAGTATAGGATATAATAAAGCAAAAGTATGAATTTTGCAATAGACGGCGCCTCATACCCCATATCATGTTAGGGATATGGCCAGGCAGGAAAATATAAAGAAAGGTACTATATCGAGAATTATATCGGGTATATCGATCATCTAATTCGGGCATATCGAGAGCAGACGTGTATTTCAGAGCTCCGTTTTAAAAAATTATAACAACAACAGCACAGCACAAACATAACATCTCGTGTGAGAAAGAGTAACTGTTATCGTTTGTTAAAATGCTTATAAGTAAAATCGAATATTACTGGCAAGGATCTTTGAGTGAGCTGAAATTGTTTGTTGAAATAAATCTGAAATTGCAAGGAAAATGGTCTTCACCAGGCGGTGAAGTAAACTGTTCTCAGGTACAAACCTAAGTAGCAAATGGCATGGCCCCGCGCTCTGTTTAGCCATGCCAAAGTCTGAATGTGAAAAATGACATCGCTATACACGAATCGCGAAATTCGGCTTCGCATCCAAATGACGCGTTCTGAGTCGAGCAAAAATCGCAGTTAAAGAAAAACATGTAGCTGTGACTGGATGATTTAAAATTTGCGTATTAAAGTATTCAAATGTTCAGTCATGTGTTTTTATTGTTGTGATATGTAATCACGACTGAACATTTGAATACTTTAATACGCATATTTTAAATCATCCAGTCACAGCTACATGTTTTTCTTTAACTGTGATTTTTGCCCGAATTTCGCGATTCGTGTATTGCTGAATTGGATTTGGAAGTTACAATTCTTACAGTTTTGCTGCATAAAGAACAGGAGAAAGTACTGCAGGGCCTTTTTTAACTAAAGTACTGGAGGGGCCAAAGCCCCCCCAGCCCCCATGTTGGCCCCCACAGTAAGCTATTTTGGCCCCCCCAGTGAAGGTCCAAAAGGGAGTTTAGAGGAAAGTTATGGTATTCTCACAACTAAACCTGGCTCCGTTTAGATGGGATATATCAAAAATTGTCTCTGAAAATGCAGGAAATCAAGCCACAGAGACTCAAGAATACAAAATGTTTCTGGGGAGGACCCCCAGACCCCCCTTCCCATACCTGTAATACACCACCTACTTGTTACGTCCCCTTTCGATGATGGCCCCCCACTAACGATTTCTTAAAAAAGGCCCTGGAAAGTAGTTTCGCATTCTGTTCGTATTGGCTATTGCTGAGATTGAGAAACAAATTCAAAATTTTATAGCAGGCAACAACAGACAGACTGCTCAAACTGTACATGGAAAAGTAGTCATTAATATGTCGAGTCAAGAATATATAGAGAATAATACATGGTGCGCGGAAATACCAGATTTATTTAGAGTGTTGAACATGATATCTAACGAGTGAGCGCAGCGAACGAGTGAGATATCATGTTCAACACGAGAAATAAATCTGGTATTTCCAAGCATCCATGTATTTTTCTGTTTATTATATAAAGGACAGTCTTTTCAAACAAAACAAAATAAAATAAAATATCCATTTTCATAAACTTCAAAAGCGATAATTTTCACATGTGAGATTATCATAAATAATCTCACATGTGAGATTATCAGTTTTATCAGTGCTCGAAATCTCTATAAAGCACTATACTTTATATAATAAAAATTACCAACTAACAATGCGGATAAATGCAATCAAATTTGGGGGGGTGACTTTAAAATCACAAAAATCCCGTGTGGGATCAAATATGTCTGTTGTTGATTTTGGTCATTTGGTAAATAGCGAAAATTTGAATAATTATTCTAATATATCAAACACAAAGGAGAATACTCTATTAAATAACCTCAACTATGAAGACAACGAATGCATTGTCATCAACAATAGCACAACCATGCATGAAGCCCCAGCGATGGAAAATAATAATAGACATAATAGAAGCACAATAGAAACAGAGTTATCAAGTGAGCCTCCAATTCCAGGTACCACTGCTCATAAGCATATACATCAGGAAAAAGATAACAGCAGCAATCGATATGCGAATTCACAGGATAATATTTCACTAAACAACAGTGATCATACTAGTAACGAATATTTAATAAGTCCACCCACGCATAATAAAGAGCATCAAAAACATCGTGGTGTGCGAAATTACCAATCCATCCCAACTCGTATTACAAGAACAGCAAGAAAACCGACGAAAAGTCGTGGGAAATCAAATCGGAGACCAAAAGATCGAAATGCTGCTTTTAGTAATTATTGGGCAAGAAATGACGCATTCTTACAGCAACACGAACGAATATGTAAATCTAGAAATGGTATATCTAAACAAAGCAACGAAGTGAATTTTCGTATATATCCCAAGTGGAAAGACCTGGAATGGTTCAACTATTATTATTAGGTGATCTCCCCCCTAAAAGGCATCATCCCTCCAATTGCATTTCTATTGCTACGATTAACAGCCCTATTAATTATTCCCCAACCTCTGTAATTACTCCAAATTCTGAGATGGATCAATTCTCGAGGAAAATTGCTCAATATGTCCCTAAGATCATGGTTGCAAATGTTAGGTCGCTGGTGCCCAAAATTGAAGAAATACAAGAAATTATTAATCGCAATCGGATCAGTATTGCGTTTATCACCGAAACGACAAAATCGTCTACCCAGAGGTTTCTCCTCACTTATTGTCGCGGTAGTTTTTATTTAGCTTCGCCAACTAGGGCAGGGCCACCATAACAGCATATGCCAATTACTGTGGGCCCTTTTACCTAACCCACCCTGTCAACTTTCCCTGTGGGAAGAAACCGGAGTACCCGGAGAAAACCCACGACTTTCGGCAGAGCGTTGACTTTACTCTTTTCATTTGAGGACTGGGTTCGAGTCGCATCGAGAAAGTTCTCACTGAGACTTGAACCCGCGACCTTAGAGGTGAAAGGCAAGTGCGCTAACCACTTCGCCACCGAAGCCCCATAAAATCACCCCCACTGGACGACAGCCGAGAATGATCATATGCGCGAACATTTATTCCAGTGTGACTCTGGCCGAATCGATATATCCAAACTGCGCAATTATCATTGCAGGTGATTTCAACCGTTTGGATGTCAATACGATCAAGAAACATTTCCGCCTTAAACAGATCGTTAGGAAATCAACCAGAAAGGATGCAATTCTTGACCTAATATTAACTAATATATATGACTATTATGAAAATCCACGTATTTTTCCGCCGTTTGGTCTTTCAGATCATAATACAGTTACTGTTGGGGAAAGAACGAGAACATTGTAACACGACGAAATTTGTTTTCACCCGCGATAAGCGAGCTAGTCGTAAAGATGAAATGGGAAGGTACCTAAGTGCAATACATTGGCCCATAATATCTTCATCATTTATATTTTCATGATGGCCATATATTTTCATCCTCAAACTCGTGATGTTTGGAAATTTTGCCAAATTGGACTCGCCCCGGCGGCTCGTCCAATTTTGGCAAAATTTCCAAACATCACTCGTACTATTAATCCCTAATTGTACTCGCCATCGCATGATAACGTATACTAATTAAGAAAGCAGCTAAACGGCTATATTTTCTTGTACAACTGAAAAGAGAAAAACTACCTCGAAAGGATCTGGTTCTCTTTCACATTACATGCATCCGATCTATTTTAACTTATGCAATTCCAGTATTTTTTTACGGCTTGCCAATGTATCTACAAAACGAACTGGAACGCCTCCAAAAAAGGGCATTTTCAATTATCAGTCCTGGTTTAGCATATTATGATGCCCTGACAGAAGCAAACATTCCCACCATTATGTCCTACGGAGAAGCTATCTGTAAGAACTTTTTTAACTCGATTGTGAATAACCAGGTTTGGTTGCTTCAGCGGGTATTGTTAAATACTTATCTTGTATTCTAGCCTGCATACTTGCATTAATAATATAAAACAAATTAGTCATACACATTGGTAATAAGTGTACCATGTATATTTCTATATTTTCTATATACAGTTTTGTGGCTTATAGGCAGGGGTCAATCCTGGTAGGAGAATACAGTCATGCTCCCACTTGTTGAACAGAGGGCAAATTCATATAATAATTTACTGGAATAATTTTCAATGTTTTTCAACAACAACAACAGCATAAAACATAATCACACAGCTTCCCATAAAATATAGCCAAACTGGTTCCATAATGTTGGCCAGGTCTAGCCTACTCACAGGCCAGCCAGGACCAGGTCATGATCCCTGCATGGGAACTTGCCCATGGTACAGGGAAATATTGTAATCACACAGGTACATTGAAGAAAAGCCCATTTTGAAAATAGTGTTGTGACAAAATAATTTCTAACACCATGATAATACAAATTTTGCTATTGTTAATAAACTGTGGCAACTGTGCAGTGCTGGAATGAATGCCTAGTACTATGTGTCAAGGTACATGAATTGCTCCCAAGGAAGAGTCCAGGGTAGACACATACAAGGTAGGTACAATCTTTGACATAATGCTTGAGACCATTCCTCACAATATTACAAAGTTAGTATACATTGACAAAACAAACTACGCCACACCCACTTTCCCAGTTGAGTGTTGTTAACAATGTCGTTGAAATTTATATTACCATATAACAAGTTCAATATTGACTTGGGAGAGTCGGGGCTTAAGAAGCGCAACATGATTTTACAGGGAAATTATTATGAGGGTATCAAAATTTTGTATAGAGGTAAAGGTAGTCTCAACCAGTTATGTCTAAGATTGTAGCCACAGTCCAAAATTGCAAAAGATTTTGAGCAAGCTACAAGAAGGGTGTTATATAACATCCCCATCTTCAAAGTACTTAATCACTGGTAGAAATCAACAGCGGTATGTCAAGTATGAAGCTTACAGGTTGTTTCATGGACTGGCTGAGCTGACCAACCAAGCTTTCTGTATATTTTCAGGATGGTATTCCTATTGGAATGGGACCAGCCTGGCTCAGAGTGCCTGCATGAGTGACGAGATCCCAGGTTGTGGTTGTGTGCTTGCCTCATGTGAGGAAACTGACAAACTGACATGGCAAGCCAGGTTTGCTCACTTTGCCTAGCCTGTCTGGTTCATAAGAATAGTCCATGAAAAGGTTGAACCAGTACTGCAGCCTGATCCAACTTTTGACAAAAATTGTGCTTACTGTACAATTCAAGTGAAGATTCTTACTATACTATATGGCTCATAAAAATATAATGGAACCAATTTTCAGTTAAGAACTTTAAGCTTCGTTTGATATTCCTTTGATTTACAAGATGTTTAAGGTTAATAGTTGATTTGGAAGTACTTTAGCGTTTCCTTTTATCGTCAAATCGTATACAAAGTTCCAGCCATGTTTTAGTTTTTAGATTGGACTTTAATACCCAAAATGTCACGCATTGTTTCAGCTTGGCCGAACTTACGAGCGCTAAACGGCTATATTTTGATGGTAGAAAGACAACGACCCGTGCCGTGCCCACAGTGACAGTGCCCAAGGACAAAAATATACAGTTAGGCCACTTAAACAAATATAGTTGGTGATCGTCCTTTACTTTTGCAAAAGTCGGGCGGGCGGTCGGATTTTTTTTTATATAAAGATTTAATAATTCATCTTGAACATTTAACTTTAATTACGCACAACTGCATGGTCAAATAAACACATGACATGCAAGGTACTTTATCTTGTATATTAGTAAAAGCAATCGGAAAAACTATATAAACTGACTGCAGCTCTTACGCCAAACTTCTCTTGGCTGTATATATATTAAACGATCAAGCCGCATCATTTATATATTTTAACTAGCTCACAACGCTGGTACAACAAAACCGCAACTTTAAAATAATACCTTAAACTCTCTCGCCTTTAATATATACTATCCAAAATTGTCCTTCTCAATTTGGCTCAATCAAAACAAACACAATGTTAAACGAAAACTTAACTCGCAATTGCTACTCTCATAGAATTTGTGATTTTAGAAACACACTGCATTAAACGTGGGACAATATGTCCAAATGGTCCTGACTGTACAAATCAGTGACGCTCCATTATATAGGAAAATCACGAACATTTTACATATCTTAATGTAGACAAACGTTGTTCTTTTTAAATAAAAAATAAAGCGGGCTCTTTTTTATGGGCGGGCGGGGACGATCACCAAAGTGGCCTTAATTACGTAATTGCAAAATTTCCTTCGATAAATTCACATTCTTCACTGCTCCATTGATTACAATATTTTCTTTACTCCGCCGTATTTATGCTCTTCTTGCAACGTAGTACGAAGAACATTTAGATTTGCTGCCAAAAACGATATATTTTCATGGTTTATATACGAAACAACAGAATATTTTTTTTGAGTTTTGCGATTTTGCGAACGCATGCGCAGTTCGGTCGACATACAATTTTTTGTATGTCTGACTCGGATTATCCTCGAAGACATTTCTTCCCCCGAAGACAGTCGTCGTTGTGATCCTGGCTGTTGGCCAAACGGATCGCAGGCTCGGGGAACGAGATTGAATATCGCACAACATAAAGACGCCAGTTTTTACCCACAGACACGCGTGTTTCAGTTTCAATTGGCTGACAGTGGCGGGAATTCACTCTTTCCGGTGTCGGGACAATGCCAAAGCCTCCTGAATTTCCGACAAAACCACAATTTACACCCCAATTTCGTTGTTTTTAACCTTTTCCGAGATAATCCGACAAATTTCCGACTGATCGTCTATTTTCCGTAATGATAGGCCAGTGCATGTACCCAGCCCCGGCCACCTCACCGAAATTTCCGCGACTGAATAGTGTTAAGTTTCTACCCTTAAGATTTGGTAGAGAATGTATTTACGTGCATTCATTTTACAGATCAAACAGAAAAATAACAAAGATATCTAGAAATTAAAATAATATTTTAAAATTTATAATTTATTAACTTCGCCTCATAATTATATACAGGCTGGGAAACCGCAACAGCAGTAGCCAATTACTGCGGCTCCAATACGCAACATTACATATAAAATAACTAATATACTAATGATGAATAAGTGATTTTATTATATGGCTTTTCAAAATTCTCTATTCTGATTGGTTGACAAGCGGTCCGTAAAAACCCATATCTGGACCGTGGTCCGTATTTTCAATTGTCGTTTATCATAATTGTAGTACTTGTGTGTCATTAAAATTTACAGATAAAAAGTTTCAAACAACCAAATTGTTTTTGATTGAGCATGCATGCCTACCGTATATTGTTACCCAGTGAAACTGGTAAGCTGGTCGCACGGTAGCCGATTTAATTCGCGCGAAAAGCATGTGCTCACAGACTCAGTTCAGCCATATAATACACCGATTATTGACCTCGCTTGTTCAGTCTGTACTGTGAAATATCAGACCTCTGTTTTTTGCATGGACCTCGCTCCTTCGTCGCTCGGTCCATACTAAAAAACCTCGGTCTGATATTTCACAGTACAGACCTCACGCTCGGTCAATAAGCCTTTAATCTAAAAGCAACATACTATAGCAGATGTGAGTGAGTTACACGATAATATTAAAATTGCCACTAGCACTTGCCAGGACATTCCACACGCGGGAAGAAACGACTTCTGAAAGGTAGCTGTCTTACATTTACGGACTAGGTATTGGGCAGAATTACTAGTAGATCTAGTAAAGCGTACAGTACGGACTTTCAGTATTATGTCTGCGTCGATGTCTACGAGTCCATTAACAACTTTACGGGAGAAGATTCAGTTCAAACAGTCTACTTTTATACGACTGTTTACAGGAAAACGGCAATTTTAATATATTCTTAGTTGCATATCCTAGGTGGGGCCGCATAAGGGCGAGGTACATCGATCGTCTTATACTGGTAATCCTTATGGTTCTTGAATTTCGTTTGACATAACCTAGCAATCTGTTCGCCTTTGCACACTGCTCCGCCACTTGCTTTGCCCAGGTCAGGTTAATTGTCAGTGATCCACACACCCAAATCTTTCTCAGACATGCTAGATTCGATTGGGGAGTCGTCTAGCATGTAATTGGCTAATTTCTGTCAATTGGGTTATGTTTACGGGTAATTTGCATTGTTTTGGTCTTTTTTTGTTGAACGTCATGCCTGCATTGAGATCTGACTGCAGCTCGGAGGCGTCATCATATGATTTTATAATCTTAAAACTTTGGTATCGTCCGCAAATGTTGTGACATTAGTCCAAGGATTGTGACTTGCTGAGTGCGGTTGGAAAGATAGGAGATCAACCATTGTAAAACAACATCGGTCCAAGGATTGTGACTTGCTGAGAGCAGTTGGAAAGATAGGAGATCAACCATTGTAAAACAACATCGGTCCAAGGGATTGGGACTTGCTGAGTGCGGTTGGAAAGATAAGATATCAACCATTGTAAAACAACATCGGTCCAAGGATTGTGACTTGCTGAGTGCGGTTGGAAAGATAGGAGATTAACCATTGTAAAGCAACATCGGTCCAAGGATTGTGACTTGCTGAGAGCGGTTGGAAAGATAGGAGATCAACCATTGTAAAACAACATCGGTCCAAGGATTGTGACTTGCTGAGAGCGGTTGGAAAGATAGGAGGTTAACCATTGTAAAACAACATCGGTCCAAGGATTGTGACTTGCTGAGAGCGGTTGGAAAGATAGGAGGTTAACCATTGTAAAACAACATCGGTCCAAGAGATTGGGACTTGCTGAGAGCAGTTGGAAAGATAGGAGGTCAACCATTGTAAAACAACATCGGTCCAAGGATTGTGACTTGCTGAGTGCGGTTGGAAAGATAGGAGATCAACCATTGTAAAACAACATCGGTCCAAGAGATTGGGACTTGCTGAGTGCGGTTGGAAAGATAGGAGATCTAGCCATTGTAAAACAACATCGGTCCAAGGATTGTGACTTGCTGAGAGCAGTTGGAAAGATAGGAGGTTAACCATTGTAAAACAACATCGGTCCAAGAGATTGGGACTTGCTGAGTGCGGTTGGAAAGATAGGAGATCTAGCCATTGTAAAACAACATCGGTCCAAGGATTGTGACTTGCTGAGAGCAGTTGGAAAGATGGGAGGTCAACCATTGTAAAACAACATTGGTCCAAGGATTGTGACTTGCTGAGAGCAGTTGGAAAGATAGGAGGTTAACCATTGTAAAACAACATCGGTCCAAGGATTGTGACTTGCTGAGTGCGGTTGGAAAGATAGGAGATCAACCATTGTAAAACAACATCGGTCCAAGAGATTGGGACTTGCTGAGTGCGGTTGGAAAGATAGGAGATCTAGCCATTGTAAAACAACATCGGTCCAAGGATTGTGACTTGCTGAGAGCAGTTGGAAAGATAGGAGGTTAACCATTGTAAAACAACATCGGTCCAAGAGATTGGGACTTGCTGAGTGCGGTTGGAAAGATAGGAGATCTAGCCATTGTAAAACAACATCGGTCCAAGGATTGTGACTTGCTGAGAGCAGTTGGAAAGATGGGAGGTCAACCATTGTAAAACAACATTGGTCCAAGGATTGTGACTTGCTGAGAGCAGTTGGAAAGATAGGAGGTTAACCATTGTAAAACAACATCGGTCCAAGAGATTGGGACTTGCTGAGTGCGGTTGGAAAGATAGGAGATCTAGCCATTGTAAAACAACATCGGTCCAATAATTCAAAAGAAAACGATCGCAAAAGGTCGATCGCGCGACATTTTACACTGAATGGAAATCAGCCTTAAGACTGAGGACAAGTTGATCGCTCTGAGGAAATCACGTAAACCCTCAAAGTCTGCTTTTGCATAATCATAGATGTATTGTATCTTTGGGATCTTGCAGATGCCTTAACACACACGCTAAAGTCAAAACAGACCACGCCTGTAAAAACGCCTGCTTGCTCGGGAGACAAAACTTCGCTCACGCTTATGTGATCAGGCACGCTTGTTATTACCAAGTCGAGAACTTTATCGCCTCGAGTGGGAATATTGTTCATCTGTGACAACTAATTATCATTAAGTATCCCAACAAAGGACACCTTCCTGGCACCCTTTGTTTGAGGCACATTGTTTGATTCCCAGGAGAATTTTGACATGTTTAGATCTCCAGCGATTACCACAAGGCATATTATCGAACTTGTCACAAGTATGATCATGAAAAATATTAAATTTTTCCAACCAATTATTAGATGAAAATAACACTTTCTGGTCGCAATGCGTGGCCAGTTCGGCAGACACGACCTCAAAAGCTCTTCGGTAATGTACCGATGCAGTCCAGCGTATATTCTCGGATAGATTCAAAAGAGTCTAATTTCGTTGCGATGAGTATTCCGCCGCCGACGCGATCACGACGGTCTTTCCTAAATAATCTGTATCCAGTATTTATCGCCATTTAGCCACGTTTCGCTAATGAGGACAATATCAGATCAATAAGCGCTTCAATAAACACTTAAGTTGATTTTACTAATCGTAATTACATTTTTTGAAACATGGTATTATCTATACTATGGTATACTATACCATGGCCCAAAGGGGGGCCCCCAGGCAGCCAAGCTCAGACTGTAGAGCAAAAACAAACGAAAAATGCATGAACGCAACAACAAAATATATATATTCTTTCTTGGTATATTAAAATGTCGTTTTCTGACTGTCAGAATTCTGTAAAATCTTCCCCCAAAGTCCAGGAAATGGCATTTCAGAGACTCTAGATTTAAAAATTTTCCGGGGGGCATGCCTCCGGACTCTCCTAGAATGCTCGTGCCTTCGGCGCGAGCTTGTGCCTTCGGCACTCGTACTAGGGGGGGGGCATCAAAATTTTTGAACCGAGGGCCCCCTGATATAACGTTACGCCACTGATACTATACTATACTATACTATACTATACTATACTATACTATACTATACTATACTATACTATACTATACTATACTATACTATACTATACTATACTGCAATCTGTTTAATATTTACAAATCTACAACTACGGCCTTACAAAAAGACTACGTGTTATATTTCTAGTTCCTCTAAATTTGGCTATCGGCTAGCAATTCATTTCAATTACATTTTGTCATATTTCCTTGCGGTGAACATATAGACTTATAATAATTCCTAACGACTATTTGGTCAACTTTGTCATTGAAATAAAGTTGTGTCTTTGTCTTTGAAAGAAGTTTAAACACTTCCACAAATTTCGAAGCTATTATTAACAATCTTCGATAGTACTGTAAACCAGCCGTTTATGATTGCACGAAGAGTTTCTACATATTTTGGGCTAGGTAGGGTCGGTGAAATACTTAACCAGGTCAATTAAAGTGGTCATGTTTTATAAATAAAACAATATGGATCACTTAACCTCCTCGTGGATTATTAATGATAAAGTAAATGTGATACGACTAGTAATGTGTGCTTACTGCTTACTATTATAAGCTATCCATCGAGCTGAAATGACGTTGTTTTTAGGGAACATCAGTATTTTCCCTCAAATAAGTCCTAAAACGGACGGATCAGGGCACTAAATCTAAGGATCATGAGACGTCCTGGACTCATGGATTATTTATTATTCGTTCAATAAAGTCGCAGTGCCATTAATCATCATCTGAATTAAGGTGACTCCCTACAATTTTTGGAAATGTGGAAAATTCATGATTTACATCAAATTTTTTTGAATAATTTCTACTTGTTACAAAACAAAAATTGTATGACTTATATTGAGCAACATTCTAAGACCTGAAAATTGTTCACAAAAATGACGTCATTACCGTTTCTATGGTAACAATGACGTTTCAATATGGCCACCATTTTGGCTTTTAACGCACTTTACTCTAAAAAACGCCTGGTTACCTCCATTTTTTATTTAATGAATCGTTTTCAAGTAGAAAAGTAGATTATCTGAACGAGTTTAAAAAATTATGTAGAGCCAAAAAATATTTATAACGAAAAATCATATTTATTAATTGTTTAAAAATTTGGCTATACAAAAAATTGTTTAACTTGTTCAGATAATCTATTGTACGAAACGAAAATGTTTTATGAAATAAAAAATGGGGGTAACCAGGCTGTTTTTCAAGTAAAGTGCGTTAAAAGCTAAAATGTCTGCCATATTGAAACGTCATTGTTACCATAGCAACGGTAATGACGTCAGTTTTGTGAACAATTTCCGACTCTTAAAATGCTGCTCAATATATGTGGTACAATTTTTGTTTTCTAACAAGTAACAGTTCTTCAAAAATTTCAATATAAATCATAAATTTACCATATTTCAAAAACTGTAGGGAGCCACCTTAAATTGTTTATAGTTCTGCGCTATTTCTCCATTCCAGGAGATCATATTCTGCCTCATGTACAGGTGAAGGTTGACTTGATTCTTGTTCGGCTGCAATCTCAGGTTCTCGAAGAGGCGGAAGTGTCTCTACGGCGTGACGTTTTATATAAAGGAAGACAAAGATAAAAGCAAAACACAGCCCAAGAATACCAAGAGTAAGTCCAACGACAAGTCCTGTGTTGGCTTTATCTGAGAACCATTGAAACTCGAATGATATAGGTGATGTCAATAAACCAGGAATATAGATAACATTACTTTTCCCGCCACATCCTGCATTTGTACATATAACCATAAATACATGATACCCTTTTTTTGTAGATAGTTTATTCAATGCCCATTCTGTGACATTGCTATCTCTTATAGTGATATTTTTAAGCATTCGCTCATTTTCTTCATAGTAAAATATCAACTGACGACTTATTATTCCATTCCATAAACGTTTGTTTGGCAGTCGCCATGAAATTGTAACATTTCTAAAAATACCAAAGCGGACAAATGAACAAGAATTATGTTGACACGATTTTAGTTTCGGAATGCCTTTTGGAATGTCTTCAGCAGTTCTTATAACTTTGCATTTGTCACATGAAAATTGACCACCATGATATCTTTGTCTGCTTACACAAAACATACAGTAAGTAAAAACTGGTAATTTATCTTTTGAAATTTCAAAAATATTACTGTTCGTGAAATTCTTATGAATGACGAAACTTCCTTGACATCTGTACCAAACTTTCTTCCGTTCCAAATAATGTAAAACATCACTCCACTTTATTCCTACTCCGGACTTTGTCAGAAATACTCTAAGATCCTTGACGGGTTTCAACATCATTTTCTGTTGGGAAAGTGGAATATTCACTTTTCTATTTTTGTCTGCCATCCTCCCGAACTTGTTTTCAGCAATAAGTTTAACATTGTAGGCTGTCTTCAACCGTGGTGGAAACGAGGCTCTACAGTAAAATTCTATCCTGTGACTGCAATTATTTAAGGGGAAAAGGCCACAAACACTTGGCAAAATAGTTTTTGTATTCCGATCATTTTCAGGTGGTATGAAATACTCAACAGTATATTTGGTTTCTGCTATGGTATTATTATCTCCATTTGGTATCCATATTATCTCCACCTCGCCTTCTATCCATTGTATTGAGATCTGTGGAACGTTCCTTGGTTTCTCACCAGAGATTATCACCAAGCTTCTATTTTCACCTTGTTCTTCTCTGTTGTATCCTTTATAAATACAAAATATTGTTTGTTTTCCTTTCCACGAGACCTTGTCAATATGCAAAATAGATAAACATTGACTAATTGACTTGCTGCGGTTTTCAAAGCGTCTTTCATTCCATTGCCAAAAAAATATTCCTGAACAGTTTGATTTGGGAGAAAAATCCTCAGTTGAAGAATATAAGCATCTCATTTTTATGTCACCTCCTTTTGCAACGTACAACTCTTGTTGTGTAATATCCACAGAGTTATTCTGTTCCGAGTTAATGAGTTGAAAGTGAAGTACTGCATGAGTTGTTTTTAGGAAAATAAAACGAGTTAGAACAATTAGCAAATTAATAGAAGTTGATATTAACAAATATTCCATAATGTTGAAAATTATTTAACCTCCGGATGGATTTAAAAGTTGTTTGGCTTCTTCATACATTGTTGTTATACGCCAGTTTGTCACCCTGCATAACGGCGGCACAAATTGAACCGTATAAAGTTATATTCATATATATACATTTGAAACGTGAAGCCACTAAGATGTCGTGATAATGACAGTTCTGACTGAAAGAATGTGCGCTACATTGAGAGGAGGTTTTCCACCATATCAAATTGAGATCGTTCCAAGCTCTCGTTAGTTGCTATCCAAAGGTCCTTTAAGCGCTCGACAGTGCGTTCAACAACATCGTACAATAATGTCCATACTATCACATCTATTCACAATTATTCGCTATTCAACGCTGCACAAGTAGTTCAATACGTTACATGATAAAAGAAAAAATGCTCCACAGCAATCTGACGAGATCAACGTATCCGGACGAATGTTGTCTATATTAGTATATATGCATATACAATGAGCGTTTGATATATCATGGCACCTGCTACAATACAAACCGCAGCTCAACTACCTGTTCCCTCTGAAAACAAATGTTGATTTTTATCAATTAAAAACCTATTTATATCAACTAACTTAACAATGTATTATTTTTATAATCTCATAACATATAAAGTTTTATAGCCGGAAGACGTTATAAAGTCCGGGCCCGTTTCAAATCTGTATGTATGTTACTCGCCAGATACTGAACATGAAATTATAAATCTTGAAAGCCACATATCACCATCAACAAGGTGTAGTGTTCGTAACAATATTTTTAATGTTGGTCAGGGCCTCGTTCCCACGCATTCGCCAATCCCGCGTTGAATGACGGGAAGGCAATCGTTCTGTTGGACTGTTCGAGCTGGATCATTGCCCGAACTTCTTTCGGATTTGGAGGGATTGTGGAAGAGTCAGTGTAGGTCATACTTCGCCAGTGCCTTCCTGAAAGATAACGTACAATAATGTTTCGAGCTCGTCACTCGTCAGGAAGGTTGTCGCTCGAGACCTACCCATCGTATTTATCAGCAGAGGAAGTCAGCTTTAACAAAAGAAAAGTTTTAAATTATAAACACATAGACATCAGTGATCAGGAAACATTCAGCTCCCTAGCCATCTTTCATGTGGGCAAACATTGTTTCAAATCATCCCTTGGGAAACAAAGTATTTTTCTGAACTTTTTGGGAAACATTTTTGCTTCCTGAGAAGTAAAATTTTGCTTCCACAAGAATGTTCCCATACAAAATGCAGTCTCTCAAATGTAGTTTCCGCAACAACGTTTCCTAGCTGGCCAGGACCAGGGCTTTCAGTATTATCACGCGCACGTGTAGCATACTCTAGAGGTACTACAAGAATTTGCAATGTTGATTTTGCATTACACGAATATACTTACTAATTAATTATTAATACACCATGATAACTTGATTATTAATAGTGATCTATTTTTTCAGGTTATTATTTAAGAAAGTTTAAATATAAAAACAATTTATAGCAAGTATGATATTGTCTCTTTAATTTCCAAACATGTTGCATGATAATAATTAAAGACCATGTAAAGTCCATTCTGCTCATGTGCTATGGGGGGTGTAAACATTGCCCGCGATGTAAACAATGCCCAAATTTCGCGTTGTTTCGACTAAAGTTCGACATCTTCTAAATCAGAAACTCGAATCTGTATTAATTTAAAGCATAGCGAACCAGAACACATCATAATACCTTTTTTTCCTTGCCGTGGTTACAAATTATATCCCTACCAAGAAAATCAAAGGTCGGAACTCTCCTCCTTGGATGAATGGCAGCATTATTCATGCAATTAGGAAAAAAGAGGCATTACGACGAAAGTTAAAGTCTTCTCCAACTGATGCTCTTAGTGTCAAGTTTAAAGAGTTACGAGCCAGTGTAAAGAGAATGGTTAGTGAAAGCCGTGAAAGTTTCTTTAACTCTCTTGACGCGAATTTTCAATCAAACCCCAAACGCTTTTGGTCGATTTTTAAGCTAAAGAATAAACAATCGAGTATTTAGCTCTGACGATCTCGAAAATCGTTCATCTCTTCCCTCTCCACCAGCATCTTGTTTGTTTCTGTCAGACGTACAACTTACTGCTGAAGACGTTCTAAGAACACTCTTAAACCTAGACACCAGCAAGGCTACGGGACCTGATGCCATTCCATCTCGTCTCCTCAAGGAAACAGCACAGCAAATCGCCCCTTCTCTCACGCAGCTTTTAATAGATCTTTAAGCTGTGGAGAGCTACCTGAAGAATGGAAATTAGCGAACATTGTTCCGGTACACAAGAAAGGAGACAAGAGCCATGTGGAGAACTATCGACCTATCTCCCTTCTGTCCATAACATCGAAAGTGCTAGAACGTTGTGTACTTAGGAATATGAGAGAACATCTACTTAAATTAATCAGCACTACTCAACATGGCTTTATTCCGGGGAAATCATGCACAACTCAGCTAGTAGAAGTGCTTGATTATATTGGTTCGCTCTTAGATGGTGGTAAGCAAACTGACGTAATATATATGGACATGTCCAAAGCATTTGACAAAGTCAACCACACAGCCCTAACTGAAAAGCTAAGAAACTCCTTTGGAATCTCTGGTAACCTTCTTCACTGGCTTCACTCATACTTGTCCAAGCGTAAACAGCGTGTTACTGTCTTAGGAGCTACATCATCTCCAAAATCTGTCCTTTCTGGTGTCCCACAAGACTCAATTCTAGGTCCTATACTTTTTCTACTTTATGTCAACGACCTGCCGGATGCAGTAAATCATTATGAAGACGACATCGCCTCTTTTGCTGACGACACAAAACTGTTTAAACAAATTGACTCCAGTGCGGACGCGTTATTGTTACAAAGTGATCTAAGTAGGTCAACCTCTTCGGGTCTTGTCTTTAACCAAGACAAGTGCAAGTGTCAACACATAACTAGAAAAGCAAACCCTATAAAGCAGGACTATACAATCAAGAGTAAGACCCTGGCAGTTACATTGAAGGAAAGAGACTTAGGAATTTTGATTAATAACAATTTAACCTGGTCAGATCACACCCAAGATCGCTGTGCGAAAGCAAACAAAATGCTTGGTTTTCTCCGCGGATCTGCTCCACAAATAAATAATCTAAAGATACGTCGGACATTGTTCCTGACAAATCGTACGATCTGTGTTAGGCTACGCCACGCAAATCTGGTCCCCACAGTCAATCGAGTTGATCAAGAGGACAGAGCGAATCCAACGCCGGGGCACAAAACTCATCTTGAAACTACCCTTCTTCTTTTGTGCTGAAACGTACAAACTTAAGACAGGCTGATATCTTTAGACCTACTACCAATCTCCTACTGGCATGAGTATCTTGATCTCGTGTTTTTCTTCAAAGCCATTAACAACTTCATAACTGTCTCCGTAGATGTCCTGCCTGTGCCTATAATTCCATCGAGGCTTACTAGATCCACTGTTATTAAATATAAATGTATTATCGTTCCGTCCTCGTAAATGTAAGTCTGTTACATACCAACGCTCATTTCTCAATAGAACAACGAGAACATGGAACTCACTGCTTCAACACCTAAGGCTGAAACACTTACACATGTGCCAATTTAAGAAGATGCTTTTTGATTATTACCATAAAGCTCTTCAAAATTCGCGGACTCTTACAGTCTTTGACTTGCTGTCGTTAGTAACTATGTTCAGTGTATTTTTTCCCATTTTATATATCCCACAGTAATTGGTGTTAAACTGTTGTGGTGTCCCCGCCTTTTTATTTTTATTTTGCATGTGTTTGGGAGCTGAGTATGTAATTTATTCCCTTATTCCCTAATAAATAAGGTGAAAACAGGAAATCCAGTTTTATGAAAGTGGAAGCACTGGAATTATAATTTTCAATAAAAATGGTCATTGAACAGAAAGCACTGGTTGGTAAACTGAATAAATTTCCTTCAGGAATTCAACAGCTTTTTGCCCTTGGCAGCAACTTTCGTTCTTGTCAACAGACAGATGGACTTTTTCATCCCTTTGGTTGCATAGACAATGGAAGTGGAGACCAAAACCTGGAGCAAATCGACAGAAGTGACAGCCAGGTGAGCACTGTCACTGATGAACAACATGGTAAGAGTGGAAGTTTAGCTGGACCACTCAGTCAGACATATCCACAGTGGAAAGTCATGTGTGATGTTCAAAAACTACATAGTTTACAAAAAAGAAAACGATTTAAGAATCGAAAAATGTATATTTTGCCATTGGGGACTTCAGATGAGAAGGCAACTGTTGATAGCATGGTGAATGAATACCAACAAAATGGACTACCCAACCACTATTCAAACTTGCTTGATATTGTCATGAAGTTTACATCTTTATTCTTCTATGGCATGGAAGTTAAACTTCTACCATTTCAAGATATCAACAACCTTGGTTTTACAATGAGAGTTCATATTACAACTAATAGGACACAGGCTTTAGTTACTGGTATGTATATTAAGATATATTCATCTGGAATAAAGTTGTTGGTTCATGTTTGTTTCCTTAGTTGTCAACCACAAGTTCATGTATAAGTACTCGGGGGTGATGCCAGTGTTTGGTATTTTTTAGGGTAAATATTCTAAAGTTAATTTGGGCATCTCACTTGATAGAACTGATTGTTGATTGTGTTTGTAGATGGAAATTTCAAGTGAGAATTATATACTTATTTTTAGACCTAACTAGGAGCAGTTGCAAAAAATGTAACTATATGCCCTCTGGCAGGAACCAAACCTGTGGCCCTGGGATTCTGGTACAGCACTTTGCAAACTGCATTCATGAGCTACTGAGTCCAATTGTCAAGAGCTAACCACAAGTTCATGTGTATATATTAGGGTGATGTCAGTGTTTGGTATAAGGGTAAATATTCTAAATTTTGGGCATCTCACTTGATAGAACTGAATGTTGAAAGTGTTGTTTATAGATGGAAATTTCAAGCAAAAATTTATATACATATTTTTAGATCTAACCAGGGCAGTTGCGAGAAATGCAACTTGTCGACCCTGTGTCCCTGCGATTCTGGTAAAGCACTCTGCAAACTGAGCTACAGAGTCCAGTTGTCAAGAGCTAACCACAAGTTCATGTGTATATATACTAGGGTGATGCCAGTGTTTAGTATAAGTTAGGGTAAATATTCTAATTTTTGGGCATCTGCAAAATGCAACTATAGGCCCTCTGGCAGGATTTGAACATGTACCTTTCCTCTACAACCCCCACTTCCCATGGTGGAAAATTCCAAATCTTGTAAATCAATTTGTTTTTTTCAAAGTTCTAAAGGAACATTGACCAAATAAGTATACACTATACAGTGCATACCTTGAGTATGTTTTAGGATCACTGTTCCCAGTGAGTATGACATGTTCATGTTTTGCTCATAAGGCTCTTTTCCACTCATCGCAAAACCAACTTGCAAACTCGCATTGCAAATAAACTGTCAAGCATTGTGATTGGATGAAAGTACTTGCAGCGAGCTTACGAGTTGGTTTTTGCGACGAGTGGAAAAGAGCCTTATGTATTTTGTTTCTTCAAATGTTTTGAACACCACTAAACCCAGACCCTCTTGAAGGATGCATAGATATATCCCAGGAGCTGGTTGTTCAAAACACAATTGGCATTAACCCTGAGTTAAAAGTTTAACCTGCTGTGATTCTTTTGATCCAGAAACGATTTCTGGAAAATATCTCCGAATTTATAAACAAGCTGTTGGGAAGTTTGCTTTGAATTTTATGTTAATTAACCAGGATTAAGCACTGTATACTTCCCTGCTTCTCCAGGCATTTCAATCAAGCATGCCAAGCATTGAGGGTATAGTAAGGCCAATTCAAACCATTAGTTCCCAAGCTACTGTATGTCACATTTGAGAGATAAATAATTGGCATTAAAGTAATAGGCAGGGTAAAATAATGAAACAGCTGTTTTTTTGCAATTTGAAATAGGTCAACTTAGTTCACTAGTAGAAGGTGTTAGTAGATGGAATACTCGAACGGAAATTTATATACATTTTTTAGACCTAACCAGGAGCAGTTGCGAAAAATGCAACTTAGGCCCTCTGGCAGGAATTGAATCTGCGGCCCTGCGATTCCGGTTCAGCCCTCTATTAACCAACTGAGCTACAGAGTCCAGCTGCTGAGATGCTGAGAAAAATCTTGAAATTTACCCAACTTAGTTTACATACAAGTAATAATGAAGATGGTATGATTAACAGCCACATCTATGGTGTTGCTGCCTGCAAGGCATATTTTAACATATATACTGGGGGGCCACTTGGCCCCCCAGGCCCTCTTGATGGCCCCCCACTCACACAAAATTGGACCCCCACTCCCTGGGCCCTTTATACATTGGGTCGTTTACAGAGTAAATTATTTGTCTGTGTTTAACGAAATATTGTTTTTATGGCTTATATAGTTAGACATTTTTAAAGTTTTAGTTAACAACAGTGAAATATTATTGGCTTGGCAATTTCAGAGCTCCAGATTTCAAAATTTTCCCGGGAAAAAACTCCCCCGGACCCCTACAGAACTCGCGTCTTCAGCACTCTGATTAAGGGCCCTTTTTCACAAATGGCCCCCCACTTAGAAATCCTTAAAATATGCCCTGGTATAGTAATTATATGTCGAATGCACTATTGCCATATAAGGCTTCTCTCCGTGGAAGTAAGTACGTAAGTCTCCGTGTAAGGAAAGGTGACACAAGTTCAACTATTCTTGGCTTGCCAGAAAATGTAGTTCTGAGTACATACTGTGGTACATACTAACTGTACTTGTCAAAGATTCTCCAGGCAGTTGGTCTTAGTCTGGTGAGGATTGGGGATGCTGCACCCCCTCGTTATTAAAAGGATGGGATTATAGGTCCTGCTATATCCCAGGCTTTATTGCTAGCAAAATTCTAATGCATCATGTATGTTAATGAGGTCAGACACTTGTTTAATGCAAACACTCTGATGTATTCATTGATAATTCACAATGACTCCCCAAAATCTAGTATCATTCTCTGTGATCAGACTTTTTTTACCAGCCTACTCAGAACAAACCAGGTGACAGTACCGTAACTTCATTAGCAACCACAGGCAATCACATTAATAACTACAAGATGTTTTACTGTATAGCTTATGCATCTCCTGTCCACAACCCAAATTGAAGAAATATCCCCCCTTTTCCTTGTATTTAAACTTCAACAATAAGTGGGATGCATCTAGACGGAATTTCAGACACAATAGGGCCATTTATACGGGAGAAAATAAGTCCCGACTTACATAAGACGCGTTTTATATAAGACGCGAACACACTCGTATAAATGGTCAAATTCTAATAAGTCGCGACCTATTGTGGACTAGTCTGAACCCCTGTTCTTATTTAAGTCGCGCCTTACTAGAATTTGACCATAACACCGCTCACTTCCGCTCATTTCCTTTCTTCCATGCCATTGCCACTCTTTCCATCACAACTTCTCCCTTTCTGACAACAATCCCACTTGCTTAAATCACTTTTCATTTCTGTCTACTACTGTACAGGTACAGGTACAGGTACAGGTACAGGTACAGGTACAGGTACAGGTACAGGTATACAGGTACAGGTACAGGCACAGGCACAGCTGCAGGTACAGGCACAGACATAGGCACAGGTACAGGTGTACAGGTACAGATACAACAAAAATATCTTCCTCTTTTCTTGTTGACCACCATTGGCCGTATTTATATTAGAAGACATAGACGACTTAAACGTCTGAGATTGCTTAGTTGTTTAGTATAAAAACGGGGGAAGACGGACGAATAAGAAATCAACGTCGTCTGTTAAGTGCGACCAAACGACGCACTTAACAGACGTCTTAGACGTCTAGTGTAAAAACGAAGACGATTAACCTTGGGCTTGGAGAAGAAATACTGTAGATTGTCGTCAAATCGAAATATTTTTAATTTTTGTAATTTCATTCTTTGTATTATGTTCAACTGTTCGTCCCGTATGTACATAACACAAGACGTTTAATTCGTCCACGTCTTCAACAGTAATATAAATACGGCCATTAATCGATATCAGGACATAAGCGTTGAAAGCCAGAAATGTTTTACATATTTATTACTGAATAATATAATTATTTTACCAATTATTCCTACTTTCCAATTAAGATATCCTTGGTTACCTGAAGAAAATCAGACCAAATGATTCATTCTGTATAGTTGGATGGTCCTCGTTAGACTTATATCCCTGTCCAGAACTAAATTTTGTTCTGGGTGAAGCATGCTTTGATACTGGATGTGCTGTGATTAGCTTTGGTCATTATGCTGACATTGCAAAACAAGGTGCTGAAAAGAATTTTGAGAAAGTACAGAATAATGATTTACAGAACCTAAATGAGCCATCGTGTGCAAGTGTTGGTACTTCTTGTTTATCAACGGCCCATCATGACGAATATCCTTCTTGGGACTGCACAAATCTTGATGATAACGTTATCTGGAGATTAATCAAGGTACGACTACTGATCACATAATTATATATTGCATAACTTTTGACGTCTACCTTTAACTCACCATAGTCCACCTAAATGGCTAACGTATGTTTATGCCCGTTTCCACTCCTTTACATTTTTTTATAACTCACATGGCTTGTTACAACTGTTGATAAAATATTAGCATAGCCATAGAACAGAACAAAGGTAACCAAGCATTTAAATTATATATTTAATAAAATATTTAAAATTAATATTTAAATTATATATAAGTGAGTGATTTGGGTGACAACAATATTGGTCTATCATTATTAGTATTCGAATGCCATCATAATGTCATGCATGCACGTAACATGTCGTGTGTTACTTTTAGTTTGAATTGTTTGCAATACTAGCATCTTGTGTGTATGCTATTTTGTCACTCATTGGCAACTGCACTTATGCGGACAATACTGAAAATATAACAATACTACCAATACATAATCATTGATCGTTCAGATACAACTGACTATACACTTTATATGAATGCCGTATATCTTTTTCAAGCTACAGTATAGCCACTCAGCCAGGGTACTACTTTGTCAAGCAGCGAAATATTTTACTGAATTTGTTCTCTGTCTCTGAATTTGTACTTTTCCTATTTTTAGGTGCTGACTCACGAAGTTTGCCATCTATTGGGAATGCATCATTGTACGTTTTTTGCTTGTCTAATGAATGAAAGTAGTAATGTTTCTCAAGCTCAAAACCAACCAATGTTTCTTTGTCCAATATGTTTGAGAAAACTACATAAATTTCTGCAGTTTACAATTGTGTCAAGATATAAAAAGCTGAAAGATTTTATGGAACCGCATTCTACTATTGTTGCAGGAAAAAGACAGTTGTTAGCTTCCTCTGGTAACCAACCTTATACTACTAAATGTCAAGATTATTCTGAACATTTAGATAGCTTGGCTGCAATAGACAGCCCAGATGACCAGACATACGATACCTATACCTTGAAAAAATTTAGAAATTCTTTAAATTGGCTTGACAGTGTTTTACAATTTATTGGTTAATATATTCAACCAGAGCAGTTTGCAAGTAATGTATTATTATACAGTGACTACTTTTACTAGTGAAATTAATAGCCAGGTCAAAACCCGCAGAAAAGAACCGCTATTTTGTGGCAACTGAAGTAGTTCTTATATAACAGAGATTTACATGTAGTATGAACTCAGGCGGTTCTTTATCTACAGTGTATACCCTCACTTCGTTTCTCTAATTTCTATACTTCAAAAACAATTGTCACTGGCTTAGTGTTTATACCGAAAATGGATATTTCAAAGCCTCTCGATTTGATGAAATGCATCCTTTTTTAATGATAAACAAGAACGTATGTTTCTGGTTATGCATTAGCATTAAATTAGGTATGTAGCAGCTTGTAACTGTCTGCATTAAATTTTTTTCACTTCAGCTAAAGTACAAATCAAAGTGACAAAGGCAAAGCTAGATTTCTTTAGAACTGGCCAATTTGTCAGCCTGAAGTGGTTCTTGTATTTGCTTACTTGCCTAAATTGCAATCTGGTGCATGGTTCTTAATCCACTGCCACTGATTATCTTATGTGGGTTTTTACTGTGCTCGAATTGAGAGCTTCGTGATTTTTAGGAAATGACAGTTAACATCGAGCTAAGAAATAAGATTTCAAGTTAGATATATTGTTATTTATTATGATATAATGTCATTCTATGTATGTTATTATCTCATACCTAGCGTAAAAGCGGCTTTCCTATTGGCTCCGAAGAGGTGCGTTCAATCCCGAGCCCACCTGCTGACGTATGTTTAGGAGGTGGGTTCGGGATCGATGTATTTTCAAGATGTGTTTTCATTTGTTCGGCAGGTTATTAACCTTGGCAATGTTTTTAACCTTGGCAATGTGTGCATTTTTCCTCGGTGCGTCAAATCCCGGACTCGCCTCCCTGCAAATATGTTTGTTATAGAATTACACTCTTTGCTGAAGAGGCATACTGCATATCCACCTCATTATTTTGCACGGTGTTGCCCAGAGGGTGTTGCCTTATTGCGTTCTTGGTGGTTACCGTATTTACTCGATTGAGCCTGAGCGCTCTCTAAATTTTTAGTGTTTTAGACTAGACGAAAAGGCATGTAGTAAAACACTGACTACCGGAACAGCTAACAAAATCCAAAATGGCGGCAATTATTTTATAGAAAGGAGTAATACGTTAAGTATTAGTTTGGTTATTGTATTATTAGCACGTACAATGCGAAAATCAACTGCACTTCGCAAAATCAATGTTCCTCCGTGTGGAGGGGTATATAGTAAAACACTGACTACCGGAAAACCACCGTCCACCGGAATACCGAAACAATAACACCGGAAGTGGGAACACGACATTGGTGATGAATGGTGTACCATTGGCGTTAATGATATTGGGCGTAAGTCATTTTCCAGATCTGTAATCGCATATGATTTAGGAATTGTTATAACATCTGCTTCTTTCCATGTATCTGGAACAAATCTCTCTTGTTGAATTGAGGCGGCACGTGACGAAAGCTCCATGGCAAAATCTTTCAAAATCCATGCAGGTAAGTTGTGATACGGATGTACTTCTGATTCTCATGGCACATGCATCAGATATTCGTTGAGAAAATATATGGATGATGGCCGGAACAGCAGGTCAAATTACATAAGAATAAGGTTGTCGCCAACTTTTACTAAGAAATGCCTCATGAAGTTCGATATTTTGAAATCTCGCGGTGCTCTTTAAAAATAATTATATTTGTGTACTGTACAACGGAATTGCGCATTTCGAAAGTCCTGGAGAGAGAGTTAAACGATAGAGCATTGAAATATACTCACTTTGAACTTGAAAACAATGTAGTCGGGGTAATATACGTCCGAACGTGTAGATAGCTTCTATATAAGCTTCGGGTCTTTAGGATCAAACTATCCGAAAAATTCAACAAAAACTTTTTTCAGGTAGTTTGATCTTTATAAAGACTCGAAGCTTATTATTAATAGAGGGCGCCTCATAAATACCTTTACTCTTATTCGGGGGAGGCAACGTCACCCAACGTGTACTGTTGTACACTAGTGTAGTGTTGCACCCCTTAAAGTTTAATCTAAACTTCAATGTACGCAAGAATTGCAAGAAAATACTAATCAATAATTATGTATTATGCACTGCGTTTTGATGACCATCCACCAAACCTTGTCGCAATGGGGGTATGTACAGTATATTATTAGTAACGCTAACCCAAACCTATTGTACAATTCGTGTTGGGTTACATAGGCCGTAGGGTTGTAATTTGCACATCGCGTGTGCGTTGCTAAGTATGATTCATGAAATGCTGGTACAATATGTTCACATGGAGAATCTGAACGAGGCTATGAAATTGTAGAGCGCAGCAATTTGCAAATCGAATCACCACAGCTACTAGTACTTTATAGCCCACTTCATAGCCCACTTCTTAGCATGTTAATCCGTGAGAGCTGATGTCTGTCTCGAATTACAAATACAGTCTACGTTGGCTGTTACAAAACACTCAAGTTCCAAATATTTTCAAAGACAATATGATGTAAATTTTAGTACAGTGCAGTACAGGAGAACAACACAAATAGGCGAAAAGAAGGGAAATGTACGCCAGTATTAAGACGAATCAGATTTACGACACGTATATAAAACAAAATCTTGTTCAAATTTAACGACCTTTAATATTGTGTTGTAGCAGTTGTTTTATCGATTATTTTCGCCGCACTCCAATATACATTTGTCTCTACGCTATTCTTGTGTTTAATATCTAAAGATGTTCCTTTACTTTCGACGTTCACGTTTCAATATTGGATGGTTAAACTGAAGACTTACTATAATTATGATGAATCAGTTAGGAATATGGCTGAACGACAAAGAATATTTGTGTGATGTAAATGAACATACAACGTGTGATGAAGTCATACAGCTACTGATTAAACCTCCTGTGAATCAAATAACGCATTCCTTTGAGGTTAATGCCTGTGAATACAAAGTTGACAAATTGTTTGCAAAGCAAAGTGACAGCTCAAATAACATCAGTAATCGCAGCATGGACGAGAACCGACAGAATCGTATCCTATGCGAGTCAAGACTAGATATAATATATGATAGCAGGGTAGAAGAACTGTCGAAAAGGATTAGTCTACTTGATTCAACAACCGAGATTTATGATAATACTGATGTTGAAGACGGTCTATCTGATGATGAAATAATCGAGAATCAAATAACAAGAATGGGTATGCTTCTCAAGAAACAGTCTATTACAATTAAAAACCTTTCAAAGCAACAGAATACGTGTTTATATACGGAGAAAATAACAAAGAAAAAATTGCTTGCAGAGTTGCAGAAAAATTATAGTCAAATGAAGATGTTTGATCATCAACTACAAGAACTTCAATCAACACTCGATGTTCTGAACTGGAGAACGAATAAATATGACATAAACCCGGAACAACATACGAAATTTAGAACTAGAAATCACGACTTTCGTTACTCTTGTTCTCCCAAACTAACCAGAAATAAATTCACAACTGATTACGAAAATAATCATGAGAGTAAAGACATGCCTATGCTGTACCACACACCGCGTAAATCAGAACAAGGGACATACAATCAATGTCAGGCGCTAGGACATGACATATATAGACAATATAGTCAACGGGATAACCAGCATTTTTGTGAAGATATCAATGACAATCGAAGATCTTCTGATATGGATATTATTAACAGTAATGAGAATAAAGAAATATTGACAAGAAAAGAGATTATAAGTTTGACATTTGGTCTTAAAGATGAGAAATCGTCCGTACTAGTTTGAGAACTAACAATGGTTTGGAATTTCGACTGCGCATGTTTGCAAAATGCAAATGTATGCCATAAACTCATGATAATGACGAAATTCCTATCACTGTGGCAGTTATAGTTACATTGGAACAAGGCGCTAAGTGTTAAAATATAGTTAATTATCAAGTTTATTAACTAAAATCTTCCTGATCAAGTTTCTTCAATATGGGGGAGGGTGAATCAATTTTGGACTTCGTCTTCGACGTTTCGAGCAAATACCCTTCGTTTAAATGTCGGAGTATTTTCTATACTTTTCAGGTAGTTGCATCCATCAACCAAGCTCGTGAATATTGTTCATCGCTACCTATACTGGAATCCAACATTTAGATATTTTCCGGTTAGTTTTTACATGATTTGTAAAGATAGAATCGTTGCAGTTTTCTATATATGGCAAAAAGAGCCAAAGACATGTCATTTAGTACTCATAGTGTTTTCATACCCTCTGCTTGTAAGATTTCTCCAACAGTGAAATATAGGATTTATCATACTTCCGGAAGTGTGAATACATGTACAGCGAAAAAGCTTTAAGTCGTTTGAAGCAGTTTGACGAAATCAAATTGTATCTGAAAAATGTCATTTTTGATCTCAGACCTCGAATCCAAGCGCCAACGGACAAGAATTCAGAGCAAGGATCGGCTCTGGATCGGGCTCATCAGCCACCAAAGAGCACCACGTGCACCAAACAGGGAGGCCGTAAAAGAAGATACTACTCGGACACGAGGAATCGCCGATAATGATGATGATGATGAAGAATTATAACAACTGACATATACTATATGGTAAATAAGTATAGGTCAGCGGTAGTAACTTTCAAAATAGAAACGACATAAAAAACCATAAAACCATTTGATTTCTAATCTCATGAACAGAAATAATAATCTTGTGACTAAGCTAACAATTTCATAACAGAGTATCGAATCGTGTGTCGCTTGGGCACCTGCCGACATAATGGCAAGCTTATTACATAATACATGATCTGATATCCAATCAAAGTATTTAATTACAACCCAGTTGTTGCTATGGTGAGATGTGTATTATTAACCACGTTTTTGTTGTATATAAAGTTGAACCCGGAGCGAAGAGATTGTCGGAATTTTACAGCTGGCTGTTTTAATAGCGCTGTTGTTTTCACGATGTCTGCGACGATGCTTTCTAGTCATTCTATGACACCATTAGTTACTCAGAGATTAGAGAAAGATGCGATAAATAATCTCACAGACCGTTTTGCAGCTTATTTATCGCGCGTGAGACAAATGAGAGAACAAAGTGTTCACATGGATAACTTCAATTTTGTTAACTCTACGAAAATCTTGGAAGATGAAATTCTTTCTCTGAAAACAATGTACGAACGTCAATTAGAAGAACTGAGGAATCAGTTAGAAGACACTGGGCGGGAGAGAAGTTCCTATCAAATGATGTCAGCTAAAAATGCTGCTCAGTTGGCTGACGTTAATCAAAGGTTTGATATCCAAATTATATCTTGCTTTTTATCACTTTACTTTATAGGATGACGTTTTGTTGTTCCGAGATAATATATTATAAACATTACATTCGATGTAGTCAGCAATGTAATCTCTCAAATTATAGCGTACAATCCTAATCACTGATATGTCTTTTTCAGAGAACTAAGGTATTATGTAAGGGAGTTTAGCCCTAGAGTCTAGAGAGCTTTTATGAGACAAGCAATATTTATCCACAGACTATATCTCGTAAATTAAATTTGTCTGGGAGGAGGTCTATATCTGTTAAGAGGCTTAAGTCTCAAAACTCAGTTATTGGACCAATGATACGTCAATAGAACATTAAGTCACTGTCTCACTGAAGTCAAGGCCCAAGATCAGATCAGTAATATGTCTAATTTAATACTACATACTTTGATTTTAATGTTTCCTGCATATATTTATATATCACAAGCTCATCTGGCATTTTCCTGTCTACCATTATATACTGGATAAAGTAAAATAATGTAATCTATGTGCACATATTGTCAAAATTCATAGTAAGTAGTTCGTTGCTGTGCATCCATGATCCATGGCAACGATAATGATATCAAGCTATGTTTATATACCGGTAGTAAATCCTGTTTGTCTTGCAATATGTAAACATTCATACCACAGCTAGCTGCCTAGCTATAGGTCAGACCACAAAATGTTTAATATTCAATGCATACATTACATGAAAGTAAACAGTTTAAATATAGCTGGCTTTGTACACTTATAGATAATTAAAAATAATATATTATATGACACATATTGTTCATAATGACCTAAGATACAATTATATGTCCTGTCACTGTGCAGTCTTGTATGAGTTGTGTAGTAATGAATTGTCATTGACACGTCAGTTGCCAGCTTTAATCTGGGTTAATTTGCATATAATAACCTCCTTACAGTCACATTCGGTTAAACTTTAATGATTATAATGTCTGTAAATTAATTAATACTTATATTAGATCATTTGCTCCAACAATTGCTCTGTGATTCTGATCAAATTATCTATTTGATGAGCTTTAATTTGGATGTTATTCTGATAATATTTCTAAACTTGGGGGGGGGTGCAGAATATGACTATTCATCATTTACCCTCATTTACCAACATGCTATGAAAGGTGACAGTTTGCCATCTAATGAAAACAACCAAAAAATATAGGGAATACAATCATGCAGTTCATAATCTGCTACATAACATGTTATTCAGAGCCATATTAAATATGTAAAAATTATATTTGCATGAAATTTGCTTGTGCATCTTACTCAGTTCATATGTTACATACCCATTGAAGAGGCAACAAGACAACAAAGAAATGAGACCAGAGGTACAGTGGGTATAAAACAATCAGCAAAAAATGCTTTAATTGTTCTAGAAGGTACCTTCTATATGGCATAGTGTCTCTTATGACTTTAAATAAGATTGAAATATCATGACAAAATGAAATTATTTACATTATTCAAATATTAGTTTTATATAGTTCAGTGGGCATGCATGTTAACGTAATTGTACAAAAGTAACATAATTCTAGGAAATTTAAAGTTAATGTTATTGCGGTATGAAATATTAAATCTAGGCGAGTCTAGATTGTTCAGAAGTCTAAATGTTCCAAAGTTATATTTATGTCCTTATGCAAAAACAGCATATTTTGCATATGCCAAACCATGATGTAAGTAAGCCTCTACGCTCCCCTACAAATTACTTGTTTTCTCCGTGTAGCCCCTACCCCCTACACAACTCATTATAATCCCCTACCATAAGGGGAAATCCCCTACGCATGGCAGCCTTGCACCTAACCAAAAAGTGTGCCTTTGGTCAATTAACCAGAGTAACTGAAATACTTCATTTAAACTTAGATATAGCTGAAGGCCGACTGAAATTTTTATTGAGCATCACATGCTCACATCTATGGATGTTGGGGGATCGGGATTTGCCTGTTGTGATGTTTCCCAAATTCGATCATTCGTTCAAAAGTCTTGAGAACGATGCAAAGAAGGAAAATCAGCATTTTCAAAAAAGTTGTGTATTTCCAACTTGTGTTTCCGTATAGACAAGAAAACTGACTAAGAAAGTACTTCGTTTAAAACTTTAGTCGTTTCAAAAATCACTCGATATATCCATTTCCTTCGGCCGTACTTAACATTAGCTTATATAGACGGAGACAAATCCATAAAGAAATTGTCAAGTTTACACCAGAGGCAGACCTAGGAGGGTTTTGAAGGGTCGGGATCCCCATCTCAGAATACTTTCTGTACTTTCCTCCAAGATCAATTTTGGATTTTTTCCGAATTTATTCAAATCCGAGAGGGGATCAGTTCGATGGAGGGACGCTTAGAGGCAGTTTTCATAATAGGCATAAATTGCATGTGACGTCACAAATATGTAAAAAATAATGAGTGACTGCCAGGACGCATGGAGAACAGTGGGACTTCCAAAACAATGAAAAGACAATTACGCCCACTGGATCCCGCGCGCTATTACAACTTACGGAAATTTTGACCTAAAAAGGCCTATTGGATGTTTAGAAGGTTTTGTCCGAAATTTAGGAGGCTTTGCCCCCACCGGAGAAGGTGAATTTCCTCCACTGCCCACAAAGGCTGTTACGACGTCGTGTCGACGAAGCCTCAGTTTATTGGGAATAGGAACAATTTTGTTTAACGGCATGTCAAACTGTTATGAAGCCAGATGTTTAGTAATTTTTGCCTGGTTTTTACACTTGAGTGGAAGACACGGGAGGACTATGTCCAAGCTTTCTCGATCGTGTAGTACAAAAGTAGTGAAACTAACTAAATAACCATAAAATCAGGTTATCTGTGTGCAACGAATAAGACGTGACTTCAAATCCTAAGCCATAACTTTCAGTTTCATGCTATAGTTCTGATGACTAATGAAGTACAATGTCAATGATAAGCATATATTAAAACTGAATCCGTACTATCAATATCAATTATTCTAGGCTCGCAGAAGAACGAAACTTGCGTAAAAAGACAGAGAATGAGCTTGGTGACGCGTACCGTAATTTGGCAGAGAAAGAAGTTCAACTTCAGGAAGCCAGAGTAACAACAACACAACAAATGAACTCACATGAAGACACAAAACGTGATCGACATAATGTTGCAAATAATTTAATAAACACACAACATGATCTAGATAATGAAAGTGCAGCAAGAGTTAACTTGGAAGCAACCGCTCAAAGTTTCAGAGATAAACTCAAGTTTGATGCTGAAGTTCATCAGAAGGTATATAAGGAATATTGGTCACTGCATGATGCTAGATATTTTCCGCACTGCAGCAAAGTTTCTTGATAGAAATAAATAATTACAATTTTTAGCATCTAAGTAATAAAGTCAATAAACTATGATTCACTGTATTCCAACATTTTTGATCAAACAGATGCGGAGGCGTGGAGCCGAGGTTTTTAAATAAACTTCGAGTTGTTTGGATGTTTTGATAAAACTCGTTTCTAAGTCCATCTAAAACAAATCACTACTTCAAGAGAAAATCGAGGCTAAAGACAGTTTATTATATAAACATAAGTGTTATATAGAGTTTTATGCCACTGAGGAAAATCGTATTTAAACACACGTAAAAAATACGAAGTTGTAAAAAAACCAAAACTCGTGTTGAAGAGAATATTGCGCACTCGTTCGCTACGCTCACTCGTGAGCAATATTCTCTTCAACACTCGAAATAAATTCCATATTTCCGCGCAACCATGTAATATTCTCTATATATGCTATTTGTTAACTGAAAATCCATATAGTACATATACGTTGTTGATTTCCTTTGTTTTCCTGATGATAGATTAATTTGAGATGTACGAAATCTATTCAACATCTATTTACAATGTCATTTCCTTATTAAAATCATTGATGTTGTTTTTATTGTCATTTTTATTAATAATCTCGTTCAACTGATGTGACTAATACGTTAATGATCTTCAATGGATGATTTTCTCGTTTCACAGGAGTTACAAGACTACCGTTACCGTTTGGCTGATTTGGAAAGAGCTTTACTCTTGGCTGATGAGAGATTACATGAACACAATATTGTTGATGAAAATCTTTCAGCCATGTTGTCTCAACTCAAGCTTCATTCTGATGAGCAATTGAGAAGATATAAACATGAATCTGAGTGTTCCTATCAATCACATGTACGTTACATGATATTTTCAGTTGTACCAGGTTAACTTAAACTTAGTTGTATGCAAAAATAATAAGAATCCAGTAATCCCAAATAAACACCAACTAGGTGCGTTAATATCTATTAATTAGAGGTGTCCGGTAACCAGTGGTTCGTCACCGGAGGTTCGATATTAATTGTAGGTCCGTAGGCGTACGGGTCCAAATACTTAAGGGGGCAGAGAACTTGCCCAACTTGTCGACCTCTCAATTTTTCTAGGGGACAGCGCTCCCCTCCCACCCCTCCCCCTGCCCCCCGCCTGGTACGCCTATGTGTAGGTCATCACGACAGAAACGTAACACACGGACAACGTTGAAAATCTAAGAGGATAATAGTCTAATGTTTTAAAGGAACGCCCATTGTCAGAAAGATAGCAGAGACAGTTTCTTTCTCGCCCGAAAGTTCAACTTTATGCTCAATCTTATTCTAACGTGTGTTTTTTTCATTCACATGCAAAGAGGCGAACTTGTAATGTTGCATGCATTGTTTGTGTGAGCAAAAGTGTTTTGTTTGGTTGTAGACATTAGCCGAATTCATATTAGGGACGGGAAACTCGTCTTAGACGGGAAACTCGTCTAATATGAATCCGGGGGCAGACGAGTTTCCCGTCTAACTTTCCCGTCCAACTTTCCCGTCCTGGGGCCGGTTGTATAAAAAAGTAGTTAAAGTTAACTATAGTTAGTGCGAAAGTTAACCAATCAGAATCGCGAATTTTACAGTTAACTACTATTTAACTACAAAACGAGTAGTTAAAATGTAGTTAAGAGTTTTATACAACCGGCCCCAGGAGACGGGAATCCCATCTAGACGGGAAAATAAATCCGTCCCTAAATTCATATTCAGACGGGTTTTCACAGACGAGTTTCCCGTCTAAGACGAGTTTCCCGTCCCTAATATGAATTCGGCTATTGTTAAAGTTATTTGTATTATCGCTATTTATAAGGACAAGAGTCTCTAATATTTTCGTTTTTCTCATTATACGCAATATAGATGACTCAAATGCTGACACAGTTGGACAATGAATCACGAAATTTCACTGAGGCTATTGAAGAAAATATTAAACTGAAAGCTGCTTTAGAACAATTGAATACAAAATGTGTTGGTCTGGAATCAAAGGTGAGGAATGGGTTCATTTACAGTGGAGAGGTTCACCGGGGGATATGGCAGCAGTTGCCCCAGCTTCTCGTTGGTCACTTGATCCATCTCATGGGCAAAGTAGCGCCTTTCTTATATGGAATGTAGTGCCTTTCTTTGCATTCCTGGAGGAACCGCCCTCGCCGCTCTCTGCTTTTTCCGACATCCTAAACGTTCATTTATCAATTATCTCAAAGAAAATAAACTGTTTCTGCCGAAAAAAATGAAACGAAAATGTTATGTTAATCAAGATAAAATATTTTATCAGATTGGCAGGCATTGTCTAAACATTCATTTCCGTTGAATATTCTTCATGGATTATTAAATGAGTGCCGTAAGTTTGTTGTAAAGTAGTACACAGGAAAACAAAATTAATCTTCTATATATTTACCACTTTTTACCACCGTGAATCTTTCTGTAGTGTCAAACCTTAGATGGTCAAAATCGAGGTTTAATTCAAGATCTTGAAATGGAACGTCAACAATCAGCAAACACAATCAAGAATCTTGAAGTGAAGTTGAGAGAAGTTCAACAAGCTTTAATGGCGAAGATAAGAGAGTTGGGTCTAGCTTACAGTATGCATACTCCCATTGACCTTGAACTTGGATCACTTACTGCCTTACTGGAAGCAGAGGAGAAGAGGTAAATAGAAAAGTCATTGAAACGAAAAATGTGAAACATGCATGTTGGTCAAGTCTAGCGTCTGATCAACCAATCAAATTTAACTAGCCTCATGGTGATTGGCTGTCAGTTAATTGATGCATAAAACCGTTCAAACTCTGGCAATAAACATTGGATTTTTGTAGGAAAATAGACAATGCTGTTTATCTTTAGGAGTTTAAGTACAAACGACGGTTAATATACCAAACTAACCACTACCGTGACACTAATCTCCAATCCTGAGCCTCGCCTTATTCGTTAATCTCACCCTATAATCTTCAACTTTGCTGATTTCATTCTGATTTTGACCCCAATGCAACTCTGACTTTAAGATAGAATCTAGCCTAGAGATAGCAGAGGCAAAAGAGGAAAATGATGAAAATTATGACTGGATTATGTACGTGTTGAGAACGAAGTTGGCTGCTTAAGCCATGGTTAGGTCGTAATTCGTAAAGGCTGCTTAAGCTGTAGGTTATAGGTAATCTTCACTCAGATGTTTTAATAATGTTTCCTTTTTTTTACTTGCAATAAATGCCTTGTTTAATTTTTTATTTTCTTAGGCTTTCGTTGTCTCTATCCAACAAAGTTCCTCTGACGTCATACCGTTCAACAATTTTACCTCTGTCAGCTCCTAAGCCTGTCGTTACCAGTTCTTTGATGAGGAATGCAACCAGTCTCCCAAATGTTCACGCGGCCAAAGAAACAAAAATAAAACAGAAATTGAGGCCAAAGACATCTCCAGGTATATTTAAATACCTTGTCGTTTTCTGGTTGCCCAGCACGCCCAGCACGCCATACAGTAGCAATGGTTGAACAGTGTTTTAGTAATATACAAGGATCAAGAAGTCCAAACTTTCTGCCCAAATTCAAAGGCAGGCCAAGGATCAAAAGAGTACTAGTTTAGTTTAATGTGTGCTCATTTGATATTTGGACAGGTTTCGGATGGAAGTCTGAAATTCTTTATCCTTAGCTTGTATTATTATTATTATTATAATTTACAGCTTCGTTGACAACATTCTTCAAAAAGATGCAGTACAATCGGTGGCGCCGTCTGATAGATCCATCCAATTCGGACATAATTCGTTTGCGAATTCGCTTCAGAAAACGCCCAAAATGCAGTTCTAGAGCTTCAAAAATATAAAATTATTCTGGGGGAGGACCCCGAAATCCCCCTATTTTTTACACAACTCAGCATTACAATAACAATCAATCAGAAAAGGTCTATTACAATCCTCATACTCCAAATTTTACATTGAAATTCAAATTTCAGTAAAATACTTTGACAGCCCCCCCCCCCCTCAACCCCCGTCCCTGAATTCACATGAAGTATTTAAGTCTCCCACATTCTCAAAAAGTACAATATTTAAAATATTGTATGGGAAATCGTTTATGTTTTTTTGTTTCTTAGCATAAGTTTTGAACCGAAATATTTCTTATGAACATTGGTAAGAATATTTGCGGTTTACACCCTTGAAAATACTGTAAAAAATATTTTGCTCCAAACTGCCTTCAAAATTTGGGTATCTGAAAATGCCGTTTCTGAGACCCGCAATTCAAAAAAATTCCTGGGAGTGAATGGCCCAGAACTCTCCTAGGAATGCGTCATTACAAGCAAGTAACGTAACGTATTTTGCCCCCTCAATAAAAAATCCTGCCGGCGCCATTGAGTACAATATTACTGTACAACATTGTTTAATAAGAACGTCACCTGAAAATAAATCCAGCAATTTTATAATTATATTAAGTTTCATTGACATATTTTCTATAATTTATTATATTTCAGGCAACTTTTCATCAGCCACAGCGTCCCTTGTTCGACCAATCACTACGTCACTTCCGTTATCTTCCAGTATGTCTTACATCCCAAACTATGTTGACTACTACTGTCCAACCTCAAGGTAAGAGAACATTTTCTGGCAGGTAGTTGGTCCTTCTTGCTTTTCCCAGTATCTTTAGTATTTTAATCAAGTCGATGAACGTTTCAACTGCATGCATATTTACCCATCGCATTTCTTAGTTTAGCTTTATCATAAGAATTTGTCACTTTTCTCAGGTGAAGGGCTTTCATCTTGATTGAATATTACTCTAAAAGTACAGTAATGCTCGATAAAATGTTAATCATTATTAAACTAAGCATGAAGCTGCATGAAATGTTTAAATTTGAGTCTTTGTCAAAATACAATATAATGCAAGGATGAGTTATTTAAAGAGACTTATCTCTGTTTATTTTCTTTCTTGAGGTCGTCATTTGTGAAAGGTGTTACATATCGTCCTGCTCGTATACGACGTATTCATCCACGAACACTCACCTCTCCTTTGCCGTAAAATCATTGAAATAACCGAACCAACATTTATCTTTTTAAGACTTAAGTAGTTAAGTGCACATTTCTTGCACATTAATTCATATTGTGGATTTTGTAAATAAGCACTTATAAGCAAAATAAGAATATATCAGTTATTATAATCAAACTAAATATTTGTAAACATATATAAATAGTAAATGCAGTAAAATAACTTCTTTAAAAAGTATACGAACCTTTTGAAAGTAACGTGATTAACTAATATAATATATATATATGTACCTAAAAACGTGATGTTTTAAAAAGCATTTGCAATTGTAATGTATAATATGTATAACATAATTGTTCTATTTTTCCAAAGATGTAAAACCTTTCACCTGAGATGCTTATATGTGTCAACAGACATGCATGAACAACATTGTATTATAATAAGTATAATTAATATATGTTGTGCACACGGTGCATATGTTTATTCGCCTGTTGAAAAAAACTCATTTATTGAATACTCAGTTAGCAACGCGTAATATTACTAATATAGAATTTTGTATACCAACATTATATAGCAAGAGATATTATATAAGCTGAGGCATTTCGTTATTAAACATTATCAAGAGAGTGAATCAGCTATACACTATCCTCAAATATGACAAAACGATGCAACTATATTTTAAATGGAACATTTATAGTTACATCTTTTGGCTTGTTGTAGTCATTTTCATGCATACCACAACGCTTTGCGCCCTGGTGGTTAACTTCATTGAAAAATGTGTTGTAACTATTGAAGAATTCTAAGAAATATTACAATACAATCTAAACTCAGACAACTTGCATTGCACGCCAACAATCGGACGTTTTCCAAAGCTCACTAGTGTAACCTGAATATCAGGCCCGCCTTACGCTAAAAGGGAAAATCAGGCGGAGGAGAGGCGTTTTAGCCTTCTCGCCAGCAGGTATCTCCTCTCTCTTCTTTCCTCCTTTTAGCGGGAGGCGGGGAAAATATAGGCTGACATTCAGATTACCTCCAGTGGCACAATACATTTTGTAATAGGTGATCATATAAATTATGCAACTCGCAAGGGGTGAATATAACCTTATATATGTTTAAGGAAAAATATAGGGTTACACTTAAAAAGAGAAAATATTTTATCCTTTCTCGTAATTCTAGTCATACTGGTCACGTGAAAATCCTGGAAGTCAATCCTTCTGGGAAATATGTCCGTCTGTTTAACAGTTCAACATTTCAAGTAAGTGAACTTACCGAGGTAATATTTTGCCTATAACTTGAGACGGCTGATGTAATTTACAAAATGTTAAATGCAGAGCTATTGTTTACTTATAATCCAACCCTTGAATCAGGTTCTAACCCAAATCCTAACCCCAACACGTACGTATCCTGGCCCTAACCCCGTGCGAGCACTCCATGTTAAATTTACTGCCACACAGACATTTTGCACGCATCTTTTCACCTTTTAGGATGAAGAAATTGGTGGCTTTATGATTCAACAGAATATTTCTGGTAGTCCAGTGACAGTCTTCAGATTTCCACCACGAACTAAACTTAAAGCTAATTCACATGTAACGGTAAGCCCTCGTATAGATAATTTTCGCTGCGCGTATGTACTGCGCGTATGTACTGCACGTATGTACTGCACGTATGTACTGCGCGTATGTACTGCACGTATGTACTGCACGTATGTACTGCACGTATGTACTGCGCGTATGTACTGCACGTATGTACTGCACGTATGTACTGCACGTATGTACTGCACGTATGTACTGCACGTATGTACTGCACGTATGTACTGCACTAATTCGGAAAGAACTTTTGTAATTATATCTCCAACGTAGGGGTTCTGTCACTCTGTGTGGGTAGTATTCTACACTTTGGTAGTGTTTTTAACCTTAATGTTTAGGTATAGTTCAAACACAACCAACGGTAGCTAACGTTTGTGCTTGCATAATTTGAGGAATTTAATTACTATAAGTATAACAAAAGCAGTACATGAATGGTACTCTATATATATTGTTCATCCTGTATAGGTGTGGTCAGCGGCAAGCTTGGCTCATCACAACCCTCCGTCCGATTTCGTGTGGAAAGATCAACATAAATGGGGGACTGGACCTGAATGTACCACAATTCTTTGCAAACCAAATGGCCAGGTTGGTCTACTACTCGTGCATTCATATGTGCATCACAGAATTATTACTTCTTAAGAAGATACTTTCTGACTAGTGTATATAAATATTTATTGATATTTCTCTCTGCAGGCTGTTGCGTGGACGACGGCTGCATTCCCAGTTGGAGTTCCTAAACCATTCTCCAGTCGTGCAGAAGAGGGTGAGAGTCCACAGTATGATGAGTTAAATAAAAGGTGGGTTTGTTTTGGTTTAAATCGATTAGGTTTAAGTCTGAAGGCGCAGGTCAGTTCAACGTGATCAGCAATCTATAACGACCCGAAAGGACTCTACAGCACTGGAGTCAATAATCTATATGCATCTTGAATAAAAGTGATATTAAAAGAAATTGTTAGTTGTTTGAGTAAACGTCCCTCTGTTCAGCGAGCTTCCTATACTTTAAATAAATGCATGGATACTGTTTCTACTATGTTCAATCATTTAGGCCTTAACTTGGTTAGGAGAGAAAATATGTTATTACGAAAGAGCTAATCTCCAATAATGATACGGACAGTTCTAGAAAAGTAACAGTGTTTCAACCAACTAGGATTTACAGTATTATATTTGCATGGTTTCTATAAACTTCGAAACTTATGTATGGTTTCAAAAATCCTTAAAATATTAAATTAACCGTTTGACTTTTTTCACCTACCTTGCATTGTACCTGCTTACCAATCTACTGGTATTGTTATTGTTACGATATAGTTTATCAAAACTTGGAAATATTGAAACTCTACCATACTCCCTGCCAACAGATCATTCTCTGCACCCCAATGCTGGTCAATCACGTGTGACACTCGCAGGGAATGATGGGATGATATCTAATGCTCAATCAAGATCGCAACCCAGATGTCCTGATGAGAAAGTGAACTCTAAAAAGCAAACCAATCGTTCTCCAGTGCCTAAGGTAATTTCCTAGAAATATGTATTATCCTAAGGAATAATATATGCCGTTTGCGTGATGATCATCTGCAGACAAAATGCGATAAAAACGTGAACCTCATTAATCTGGAAAACATGATCCCAGAAAGAGACCATAGTCAATAGAATACATGGTTTGGAAAGTGGATGGAACTAACCAATTGTTCGATTCAAGTCACGGATGGATGGATAACTAAGCCAAAACATTTATAGTTAGTTGGTCGAAAATACAGTACACACGTTAAATAAACTACACAAAAATAGATATTGAGTTTTATTGACTTCCATCGAGTCTCTAAAGCATGTATTCAATGAACTATACGGAGGGACATGCGGTACGGCTGCTACAGATTGGTTTGGTTTCGGAGGAGGGGGGGAGGTCTAAAAACCAGAACATTTTGTTCACTTTGCATTTCAGGTACCTTCGTATTACGTTCTGATAGTTTTTGGGGGCTTAACCCCTCACCTCTATTTCTATAGGGGCTATAGCCCCTGAACCTCTTCATACGGTATAGTAACCTAATTTCTCTCTCTAGATTCCAACTCACCCCGATATACGCTGAGCTATGTTAGATATGGAGAACTAAATTTTTACGGGAAAGAATAACATGTATCGGTTTAACTTATTTTTAATCTAATCAATAACTTTTGAGTATCACAATGAAAAAAATAATTAATTTGATTTTAGGCTGGAACAAACAAAAACGGTGGAACTATCCGCGTTGTACCTTCGACGAATTTCAGTTCTCCTTCTCAAAGATTCAGCCATGGTTTAGCTGCTCTCAACTCACAACAGAGAGTGTCTTTTAAAGGACCAATGCCACGGCCATACACTTCAAGAAAGATGTAAAGATACCCGAGAGATGAAAATATCTCTCTCCAAGAGATTTTTAGTGAATCCATATAGACTGATGAATTAATTTAAATTTTCATTGTAAATGGTGTACAAAATGATGATATAGCGATAAGAGGGTTTGAATGTGGTTTATAAGTTATAACTGACGCACCACAATTATATTTATGATAAACTTGGTATAATATTTACGTGTAAACAACACATGCAGTGCAACACAATCCAACATTCACTTTACACTCAACATTCAAATGATATCGAAGTCGACTACGTACTAGATATTCGCGCCGACGTAACTGCAGATGCACGCATAATCCCGTAGACAAATTTTGAAATTTTGGAGCGTATTCATATTCAAATTCAAATCATCGTTGCTCGTCCTTCTGGTTAGAATCTACCTATAATATCAACATGTTTTGGGATTGCATGGTTTTCTAAGACAAAAATATTCAGTATTTATGACTTGTTCTTTATAGAAAAATGATTTATATACTTTATTATAACCAATCGTAAAGCAAAAATATTCAGTATTTATGACTTGTTCTTTATAGAAAGATGATTTATATACTTTATTATAACCAATCATAAAGCAAAAATATTCAGTCAAAATTTCATATAAGGTATGACCCCAATAAAACAGTCACTCTTGCTCGTTTAGAATTATATCCTAATACCAGTATATAAGCGCCTGCCTAATACAGGTTGTCACAAAAATACTAGAATTTTTTTCGGCATCCCGTTCGATGGGAATAATAGTTGATGGTGTTTGTGGATGGAATATTCGAACGAACATTTATATACATTTTTAGACCTAGCCAGGAGCAGTTGCGAAAAATGCAACTTAGACCCTCTGGCAGGAGTTGAACCTGCGGCCCTGCGATTCCGGTGCAGCGCTCTAACCAACTGAGCTACAGAGTATATGGGAGGGATGCCAGTATATGGTATATGGGTAAATACTAAGATTTTTCTCGGCATCTCGTTAGATGGGAGTAATAGTTGATGGTGTTCGTGGATGGAAGAACGAAAATTTATATACCTTTTTATTGAATGTTCAGTAAAAGTTTTATTGAAGTTTTCTTCTCTTCTGAATCATGCTTTCTGCCTTCTTTGTAAGGCAACCAAAAACAGCCTTTTTATAGTCTCGTTCTAGGTGGACACAACACATGATTTGACGTAGTTGATTGGTGTTGTACCATCCAATGAGCGAGTAGATGACGTATATATTTCCCTGTGTTTAAATCGCTCAAAACAAGGCGTTGTCATGTCCGGTCGGTTTTTTCACGCTCAGATTTAAGTTACTAAATCTAGCTATTTCTATTTAAAATTTGTAAGTGTCTATTTTAAAAGGTATGAAGTATACGAGTGTCATAATTATTTTGTGAATTGAAAAAGTATATTTGAGAAATAACGGAATATAAAAAGCAACGTCATACAGTTGGCATTTAAAACTTCCTGTTTAACTTTACCCAACCTCGTCCCCAGGGTTTTCATGGTCACGGCGCGGTGAACGGACAATGGCCGTTATAATATTTGGAGATTCAGTCGGCAGAAGTACGATTTGAGTCGGCACAAAAAAATATTTTTGATTTATACTAACACATAAAACGGAAATTGTGCCTGCACAACCAGGAATAGAAAAACGAAATTTTTGTTTTTAAAAAGTAAATTTATAGGCAGGAACAAATTTATTTATCTTAATTTTAAAGTTTGAAGTGGTTAAATAGCATTATAAACGTTTATAGTCCGGAAAAAAAGTATGAATTATTGAATATAGTATGGAACTAAAGAAAGAATTATTGGGAAACGGTCCCGACCGAGAAATGAGCGCAAACTACGGGCTGTAGTCGGTACAAGTTCGTTACCAAGTCGGTTGAAAGGACCTTACACCCCCCCTGAAAAAATTTCTGAGGACGGCCCTGACAACAACAGCAACATAGGCATCAACATCATCAACAACGACAGCAAAAACAACAACAACAACAATCAAGGACAATAACGACAATGACAACAACGCTTACTGATTAACAAAAGAAAACACGCCCTCAACTATTTAGAAATTGCTGAAGCAGTTCCCGTTTCAGTTTAATTTTAAAGCTTGGAATAGATTTGCAAAGTTTTAAGTCAGGGTTAATGTTGTTCCAGAGAGTGACAGTTCTGTAATGGAATGTTCTTTGTCCTGCAGTTGATCTATTGAAAGCAAAGGTAGAAGACTGCTCTCGGAAATTGAGAAAGCTGCTAGTCTATTAGATACATTATACAGCGAGAAATTCCAAAGGCACCCCTATATTATATGTGCAACACGTTATTTGCATATACTGTCATTACTCAAAAACGGCATATTTTGTTTGTATGATTATGGAACATGAACGTCAGAATTACTCTAAAAAGCCGTTGCCGAAAAGAATCGAAAAGAACTATATTTAAAACTTGACTTTACTTGCCGACAACTTTATACAGTTCATTAGAGTACGTAGTTTGGCTATCTGTAAAACAAAGAACGGGGAATCGAGGAACGGAACCCGGAGAATGTTCCATAACATTAGTTTGTCGCAGCTGCCCCTCTTGCCCTTTACCTGGAGGGGGCAAGGGTGCCCTTTTGATTAAAGGTGAATATTTTGTTATTATAATATTAAGAATTCGTTCTCGTTCTTATTTAAAACTAAAATCTAGCTATACAAATAGAAAAGAAAAAAATGCATTTACTTTGATGATATAAAGCATGTTCAACGAACTTTGGCTTGCAAAACTGTAAGCAATAATATATATGAATTTAACATTGTGAATTCGCCTCAGAAAATACTAGAAATAAACTCATCGAGCTTCGAAAACATCAAGATTTTCTGGAGGAGGTCAAATCAGAAACGTGGTTATGACTTATGGTAATGTCCAACTCCCAACTTGTGTTTCGCAAACTCCCCTTTATAGTATATATAAATTCAAAAGTGCCCATCGTTAAAAGTCTTCTCGATCCCCTTGCCCTCTTGTCATTCCGGCGTCCTCGAGTAAAGAGATTGCGGATGAACCTCAATTACAATATAGCAAGTTGTTTTGCACTTTTGGTTAATACTGCAAACTGTCAGTGACGTGGTCTGCACGACCGGACGAACTGGTTCCACTTATAATTAATTGGATTAATCCCAATCTAAGCAGAATGTAATCGTTCTAATCTAAGCAGATTGTCATAGGGTCCATGAAATGTTTAGCCAGAAAGTCAAAATTGGAAGAGCCACTACTGTCTCTACAATGCGCCTAAATTGCAAGTCGCTGCAAAAATTTTAACACCGTGCCAAGGTTGACAGATAACGTTTGGCCATTTTCACATTGTTTTACACAAAGTATTTCCGATAAGAGTCTAATCGCGGACTCAGGAATATTGCGCGCGCGTTTTCCACGCGGAAAATCACTAAATCAGCCATGTTGTTTTATCATGCCATGCAAAAGAAAGATTGGAATGATGGTTTTATAATCAAGTTTAGAAATGTATAATCATGGCTTTTAACTACGTTGTTACAGCACAGAAACCCACAGCAGTATCTGCTGCAGTTGTTGGTCATTTTACTGGCGAGAAAGACCTAAATCTAATTATTGCAAAAAATACACGTCTTGAAATCCATCTTGTAACTCCAGAGGGATTAAGACCTCTATTAGATATTGGGATATATGGCAAGATCGCATGTATGCACCTCTTTCGTCCAAAGGTTAGTAGTGTGGGTATATAGTGTGACACTGTGTGCATTGGGACATTTATGGAATGTAAAATTGCATATGTCCTTGTATAAATATAAATTGTAATTTGTTTTGTGGAAACACTATGTTTATTTATAAATTGGCAAACCTTTCGATCTGCAAGCCCGGACCTTCATCATGGTAAAGCATTTCAAATACATCATACATGTACAGTATGTTGCGAGAAAAATCAACACATGAAAAACTAGACGATTTTTTGGACAACATTGTTGCCAATTGATGTTGCAATGTCTAGTTTCCAATTGCTGTATACTGATTGTTAAAAGCTTTGACCAAATGAGATGTTGAATTGTTCTTCGCTTTTTCCCGCTTTTTCCAGTATTGCTATCCTATAAAGCAGGGTTATTTTCATTTTTTTTTATTAATTTAACTCTGATGGCCATAAAAGCAGCTAGCATTACCCTCACAAGGAAATACAGTATCATTTTCAAAAGGTTTAACATCATTTTCTTCAATTTCGACCATTTTGTTTATATTTGGAGATACGCAAGCGTACAATACACTCAAACTGCTGACAAAGTTAATTGTAAACTTCCGGGTGCATTGAAATTCAAAATTCCATAAACTTTATGAGAAAAGTTTATATTGCAAGAAACTACAGGTCATGCATTTTAAAGTTGTTTGAAAACTTTGCGTTTCCTATTGCAACTTCATAAAATAATGTCACATCTGTCTAGGATGTTAAGTATTTGGGAAAATATTGTAAAATGCAAACAATGGAAACTACTTGCAGGAATTTCAGTATTAATGATTTTGGTTATGCTCATGTTAGGTGTACTACTTTCCAAACCACTACATGTGGATGCTAACATTAGTATCACAAATGACAAGTGCATTTGAGGCCCGTTTCAGACGCCGCTCCACTCATGTGCCGAACTTAAATGACGAATTAGGTGCGACAGAAGAGCGACGTATGAATCAATTAGGTACGGCAGAATTTGGAGCGACATAATTTCGGCAGAAGTTCGGCAGAGCTTGTCGCATTATGCGACTTGGAGCGACATTGATTCATACGCCGCTCCACTCATGTGCCGAACCTATAAAATCAAAATTTGCTGTAATTTATTAGGATTAGTTTAGCCACTTTGTAATGTCTACGTATTGTTTTAATTTTAGAATTCCCGAGCGAACACGCTCTCTCGTCAACAACATTATATTTTGTACGCTGTTTGAATCACTGCCGCTCTTGTGTCGCTCCAGAGTCGCACCTAATACAATTAAGTTCGGCGCATGAGTGGAGCAGCGTCTGAAAAGATCTTAATACATGTCACTTGTTTTCGATTTTCGATCTTAACCTGGGACCTGATTATCGATTTGCAAATGGTTTAAAAATATTATATCTAAATGCTAGAACTAGAACTTAGAAGCCTAAAAGCTTTCGTTTCTCTTGATGAAGAAACTTGCAAAGTAAGCAAGATAACACTTCTACACCAATTAGTTTATGGCAGTGCTTGCGATGTAGTGTGTATATGCAAGACCTGGTTAAACAGCATTCTTAAGTTCTTAACGTTGAAATTCTACAAGACTACAATATATTTCGTAAAGATCAAACAAACACAGTTGGAGGCGGAGTTCTGGTTGCTGTCAGATTTAGAGGCATTGCATCGCCTGATCTCGAACGACTGGACTGCGAATTTGTTGTTGTACAAGTTAGACAATCGAACAGCAAACCAGTAACTGTTTACTTCCAACAGCCTTTGACAGAACATATAATTTGTGAACATTTTTGTGAATTGTTCAACGATAATTTCCTTCAACAGCACATTATTGGATCTACGCACATCGGAGGAAATAAATTGGATTTATTGTTGTGTAATCATCCTGAAGTAATCCAAGATGTCAGAACTTTGTCAGCTGAACACTTTCCTAGTGATGATTTTCCGATTGAGTTCACCATTAAACAAACTTTCTATCGATCCAATTGTGTCCGTCGTCGAGTTTACGATTTCGAACGGGGGAAATTTCAAGAACTTCAAAGATCTCCGATTGAAATAGATTTGTCAGAAAATATCGTGTTGGATGCAATGGAAAGATCAATTTCGAGCAGCCTTCGACCAAAGAGACCTTCGACCTTCGAGCAGCCTTCGACCATTTCGAGCAGCCTTCGACCGTAAAAGTACCTTTTAAGAAAATAGCGGATAGAAACTCTCCACCATGGATTGACGGGGAAGGTCGACATCTTATTCGTAAGAAATATACGGCATTGAAGAGATATCCTTAGAATTTAATCTAATTGAATTTAACTTAATTGAATTGAATCATCTTTCTGTGATAATCCTAAAGTATTTAAGACACAAAGCTATGATTCACAAACGAACAGATCCAAGTCATGCCATATCATACAACGGTATCACGTACTTTGCATCTGTCTTTCGAACGTCAAAAGCAAACGACTCCTCGGACAATAAAGATTATTGTGTTCCACACTTCCACGTCGAAGTGATTCTGTGTTATGCGAGTTAGTGAACAAGAACTCGTGAACTATTTGCGCAGTCTATATGCAGTGCTGCAACCCAGTTATTACAAGTAACTAAATTTTTGGTAAACTGTAACTGTAACTAGTAACTGTAACTAAAACTAACTATAGTTTAGTAAAGTAAATGTTGCTGAGAAAAGTTAGTTACTTGGAGAATTTTGTAAAACATTCCGATTTTCAATTTTCTCATTCTACACCATTTTTTCTGCCCAAAATTGCATTCCGAATGGTACCGTGTGAATCCAATCAATGTTCAACTAGCCCCTATTGTTTGTTTATCAAATGCATTCTGGAAGCCAGTCCATGTGCGTTTGTTTATCAGTCGAGTCTATCAATGAACGAGACTTGAAGCAGATCTGTTGAGTGAAGTTCAGGGCGACTTTTTCTCAATTTACAAGTGCATCGAATTTGAGCCGCTTTTTTCTTTATGAGGCGATTTGATGAAGTTTTCTGAATATACTGCAGGTGGTCGAGTTCCCCCAATGATGAAGTTTCTAACACACCTGTCCCGTTTTCTGCAGCACAGAAATGTTCAGCGCATCAACAACCATGTCACTGAAAACAAAACAACGCAATGCAACAACAACAACAACAACAACATTTTCAGACCACATCATTCCTTCCTCGATGACGTCGAATAATGACTGGAAAACTCTTTAAAAAATCTAAATTAAACAAATAAAAATTTACTTTTTACTACTTATATAGTTGTGTTGTTTATGAACTATATATATATATTATATTACTACCATATTTTGTTGAGTCTCTCTCTCGCAACCATGTTGGGCAGTACATAAAAAACATTGAAGTCGAGCAAAAGGGCCTTTGCGAGAGAACGACAAATATTTGGGTATTTATACCGTCGCTGCAGACGCTGACACCAGTTCATTAAAATACGAATAAAAAGAACTTGTACTATTAAAAGTAACTAGTTACAAATTTTGAATAACTTTGTAACTGTAACTAGTTACTTTTTAATTATTGTAACTTGTAACTGTAACTAGTTACATTTCTGGAAGAGTAACTGTAACTGTAACTAGTTACAAAAAAAAGTAACTTCTACAACACTGTCTATATGTAACCAAGTCATGTGGACCAGACGGAATTCATTCTCGTCTATTGAAAGAATGTAGTGAACAAATTGGATCAAGTCTGTGCGCTCTTTTTAATCATTCTTTTAATTGCGGCCGAGTACCTATGGAATGGAAATCTGCAAATATCACTCCGGTGCATAATAAGAAAGAATCGAAAGAAATTGCTGAGAACTATCGTCCTATCTCGCTGTTGTGGATTGGTAGCAAGATACTCGAACGCTGCGTGACGTGTATAGAAATTTGTACTACCACGTATCCAATCTTATCTCCAATGAACAGCACGGCTTCATTAGAACTCGATCATGTGTTACGCAACTTCTGTCTGTTTTTCATGCCATCGGTGAGAACTTAGATAAGAATATGCAAACAGATATCCTATATTATAGACTTTGCTAAAGCTTTCGACTCGGTTGACCACGATAGTCTTCTCGCCAAGCTAAGATCGTATGGTGTGAAAGGAAACTTGTTGAATTGGTTTGCTGACTACCTCCATGGCCGCGTGCTCAAAGAGTTGTTGTAGATGGCGTGGCCTCTCAATGGGCATCTGTTACGTCTGGTGTTCCTCATGGAAGTCTATTTGGTCCCATACTTTTTTCCCTTTTTAAGGTTACGTCACATGATAGACGTGCATTATGGTAGATTGGACATTGCGCAACGAATTTTAGGTGTAGTTTTGCCAAATTTTCAATGAAAACAGGTAAAACCTTTCTAGTTTTGTCTGACTGAATAAAATATACAGTAGGTACTCCATAAAAACAAAAAAATAAGTGTACAGTAAAGTAAAAAAAAGTCTGCGGAAACCTTCTCTTCTGTAATGGTGTTATTTTTTATAGTGATCTTAATTGATCTTGTTATGATAGTTCACAAAGCCGTAAAACAACATGGCATATCAAAATAACCATTAAAGAAGAGAAAATTTCCGCACACGTTATTTTTACTTTACTAATGAAGATTCAAATTGCGATATCTAGACAAACTTTGGGGGTAAACTGTACCCTTCATTTCCTTGTTTTTATGGAGTACCTATAGTTTTGTTTAGTCAGACAAAACTTGAAAGGTTTTACCTAAACACCCACCAAACGAAGTTTTTCGAAATCAACATTTTTGTAAAAATTTTGTAAAACTACACCTACAATTCGTTGCGTAATGTCCAATCTACCATAACGCACGTACATCACGTGATGTAACCTTAATAAACGACTTTCCCAATGTTGTTTCTGGTCAGTCACAGACAGCACTCTATGCTGATGATTCAAAACTTTATAAAAGCATCTGCAGTATACAAAGCTGCGAAACTCTCCAACAATCTCTGAGCTGCCTGGATACGTGGAGTTATGAGAACAACATGATCTTTAAGGCGTTGAAATGTAAAGTTCTGACAGTTACCAGAAAGATCTCGGTGTCCTAATAACAAACCGCCCGACTTGGGACGAGCAAGTTCTAGCAATTGTGTGTAAAGCCAATAAAATGCCTGGTCTACTGTACCTAGAACTTGCCCATTTCTCACAGACTCTAGATTAAGTAAGACGATCACTCTATCTTTCGCTGGTTAAGTGCCACCTGAATTATGCGACTGAAGTCTGGTCTCCGGCACATAGTTCACTTCAAATCAGAATTGAAAATGTTCAAAAAGAGCGACCAGATGGATACTGCAGCAAAGAAAAGGAGAACAGTCATATATACAAGGATCGGCTTGTCACTTTGAATCTTCTGCCACTATACTATGACAGAGAACTGAAGGATATGGTATTCTTCTATAAGGCTTTGTACGGGTATATAGATATGGATATTTCAAACTTTGTTTCTTCCGTCAATAACGGTCGCACCAGGTGAAGTCAAGTGAGACTGATGCTAAAAACACCATACTGTCGAACTAGCACTTTTCAAGGTTCATATTTCAACCGCATCGTCAAACTCTGGAACAATATCATACTCACTGCTCCTCCAAATAGTTTTTCTAGTTGGTCACTCTTTAAAAAGTTACGAAAAGACTTATATATTTACATTGGAGCTGAACAGAACTTTTGACCTGTCGATGACGTGCACATGGAGTCTTGTGCGGGACTGCGCTTGTCGTAGGACATAGTATGAACATTGAAGTAGACTTTTCACATCCAAGAAAATGTTAATGAAGTACCATCCATTTTCTCAGACAACATGCACTTAGTTCCTTTTCGACACAGCAAAAGTATGTGAGAAACTTTATTTCATACAGTCAGGCTTTTTTTGAAGAGAAGATTGAGTTTACCTAAACAGCAGAGGGTCTGGGTCAGCTGTCCCGTCTGTTCTTCTATTCTCTGGCTTAATTTATTCCTTGTGATATTGGTCAATGTAAAACCTGTGACTTTGTAGATTTCTCTACCATTATTTTGGCACTTACAGTTAATCTAAATTAACTATCAAGCAACTTTTCATAAACGTGGCATGCTTTACATTGGGGAAGATGTTTGAGAACAAGGTTTAGTGAGCATGGCTGTGCTGTCACCAGCTGACCAACAACAAATATATACAACCTGTTGCCAGGCAATTTAACAGTGGAAATCACAAGTTTAATTTAGATATGAAAATTTGAGCTCTCTATTCCATTTCTGATAGTAATGATGTGGTAAAAGACAAGAAATGTACTTATGTACATATCGTATTTGCCAACTTGCCACGCTTTACCACAGTGACGGTCAGTGTCAATGAACGTCTGCTTGACATACAAAGTTCCATATTTTCCCTGTATACTGTTTTTTCATCTTTTCTTTAATATTAATAATACTGTACATTTTGTAATGTGGTTTTTTAGTTCTGTTTATACTTTGTTTTGTCTAAATCCAAAGAATAAAAGAATTATCTTGGTGAATGGTTTTAAACAAATTGTAAAGAAAGCTACCCGAACAACCCTAAATACCAGCACATTAATTGATGTTATTATTGTCAACAATCCTTCAGTTATTGTCCGTACGGAAGTTGTTCCAATTGCATTTAGTGACCATGACTTGGTTGGCTGTGTGAGAAAGCTGAACCATATTAAATATGCGTCAAAAGTTATTAATTGTCGAAACACAAAAAATTACAGTAAGGAATTGATGTGTGACGAATTATGCAAACAAGATTGGTCGCCCGTTTATGAATCAGCCGATGCAAATTTTGCCTGGGACTATATGAAGGATGTTATATTAACATGTTTTAATAGGGTTGCTCCTATTATAAAGAAACGTATTCGTGGAAAACCATCTCCATGGTTGACGGATGAGATAAAAAAGGCGATGAACAATCGTGATATGTTGTTACGCAAATTCAGGAAAACCAAATTTGAGTCTGATATGCTTGCTTATAAGAAGAAACGTAATGAAGTGAACTCTTTGCTGAATAAATCGAAACAAGCCTACTACAGAGATCTGTTGAGTGAAACTTCAAATAATTTGGATAGTTTCTGGAATACAATAAAAAAGCTATACCCGAGTAATCCTACTAAATCATCCTCACCTATGTTTAATATTGACTCTGTTAACATCTCTGAACCGTTAATAATTTCGAACGCCTTTTGTTCATATTTCAGTACAATAGTATCGACTCTTAAGGAAAAAGCTTTTTTGCTGAGAGATTGCATTTGGACATTTCAAACGAAACAAAGTTTAAGAACAGACTACCGTTTCAAGTTTGAAGAAGTAAACGTCCAGCAGGTGTGTAAACAGTTAAAATCACTAAAGCGAAAGAAATCTACTGGCTTGGATAATATACCGGCATACCTGTTGAAAGATTGTGCAAACGTTATCGCCCTACCTTTAACTTATATCATAAACAGCTCTTTGGGTACAGGCGTTTTTCCTACTGACTGGAAATGTTGCAAACTTATACCGATACCAAAAACAAGGCCATATGATTGCATTAAAAACTACCGACCCATCTCAGTGATTCCAGCCATATCCAAAGTAATCGAAAAATTGGTTCATAGTCAGCTATCCACATATTTGGAAAATAATAATCTACTACACGACAGTCAATTTGGCTTTCGTAGGGGACGTTCTACGGAATTGGCAGCAACATTATTCACTGATAATGTTAGAAAAAAGGTTGACGAAGGTAAACTGGTTGGCGCTGTTTTCATTGACCTTACAAAAGCGTTCGACACTCTCAACCATGGAACCCTTTTGAATAAGTTGGAGAGTTATGGTATATGCGACGAAGAATATCAATGGTTTCAGGATTATCTTTTCAACCGATCCCAGCAAGTAAAGTTCAAAAATTGTTTATCGACGGCTGAAAAGGTTACATCTGGTGTCCCTCAAGGGTCTATTCTTGGCCCTCTCCTTTTCATTGTCTTTTTTAATGATTTTCCATTGTGCCTCAAACATTCAAATGTTATAATCTATGCGGATGACACGGTGATTTATGTTGCGGGGAAGGACACATTCATCATTGAAACCCGTCTTTCATCCGATATGAAATTAATTGAGCAATGGTGTACAAAGAATGAACTTATCCTGAATACTAATCCAGGGAAAACGGAAACAATGCTTTTTGGCACTGCCAAAAATCTGTCACAACAACCGAAATCGCTAAATGTGATGTATAGAGATCGGCTGATAAATTCTACAGCATCTTATAAGTATTTGGGTGTTAATATCGATCACACATTGAACATGAATTCTAACTTTGACTCTATCTACAAAAAAGCATGTGGGAGATTGAGATTACTGCGTAAGATAAGACCTTTCCTTAACATCATAGCAGCAAAGGCAATTTATCAAGGCATGGTATTACCGATATTTACATACTGTGGCTTATTACATTTGAAATTGAGCAAGACTTGAGAGGATAGACTAATGTCATTCCACAAACGCGCATCTGAGATTATCACATTAAAGTCTAAAAGTGGATTGGATATTAGACCGCCCTTTATTACCAATCAAATAAGAACATGCCAATTAGTTCGACAATGCATGCATTGATGGAAATGTCTGCTCAAATTGTTTGAACTATTTCGAGATGCAAACACACGACAAGGCGACCAGAAATCAAGGGTACCAGCTGAAAATACCAAGGATCAGATTGGAGTACAGCAGAGGATCTTTTTATTTTATGGGAGTCAAGCTGTATAATAGCTTGCCTCTAAATATTCGTAAAACTGAATGTTATGGTTCCTTTGATAAACTACTAACTGAATACTTTTAAATATTCATACTTTTAACTTTTTAATGACTCGCATGTTTATATTGCTATAACCCTGTAATTTTATTTTATATTTATATATATATATATACATATTAAGTAGTTCTTATATTCACAGGACTCACAATGATAACAGTTCTTAATTGAACTGAAGTGATTTATCCTGTATTAAATATTCGATTAATAAAATAAATAAAATAAATTGGTTTTACCACGTTTCTGATCGCTTTTGTATTCAGACTACTGTATAAAAGCCACATGTTTTCCCCACTCACGCTACTAACTTCCAGATGAAGGACTTCGCTTCAAATGTCGAAGTTTGTTCATCTATAGTTTTCAACTATATATATACATGTACTGATTATAAATCACTATTTGTAGGGTGAATCACAAGATCTGTTGTTTATCCTGACGTGTCGATACAGAGCGTTGATTTTGAGTTATAGTACTGGTTCAGGAGACATTATCACTAGAGCTTATGGTGATGTACAGGTAAAACCTATATTGTGTCTGCTAGAAAATGAAGAGTTCACAGCAGAATTATATACTTGTTGTTTATATACTGTGGTTTCGAGAATACAATACATGCTGTTGCCAGTCATTAACATTATTCAGTTAGCAAAATGCTTGCAGTCAGTAAACAAACAATTGCTAAAGGCGGATAAGCTATGAATCGTAAGAGTCGGACAATTGTTGACATCTGGACAAGAAAGAGTAACCAATGGAGCCCACGTCCAGTGCTTAGGTCAATTATTTCTTTTTATAGAAAATTGCTCTGACATGCCCTTCCATTGTACAAGTTAAAATTAGGCCCCGACTTTAAGATAAAATTATGTCCTTTCATATTTCTTAATACTGTAATATAATTGTATTGTATATGTATAATATAAATTGATAGTACATTTCACTGACACTGTTTTTCCAATCGTTCCAGGACAAAATCGGCAGGCCATCTGACACAGGGTTGATGGCTATTATAGATCCTGAATGTCGAATTATAGGCTTACGTCTTTATGATGGTCTTTTTAAAGTCATCTTACTTGAACTGGACTCATCAAAAGAATTAAAAGCTTTTAATATAAGGTATTTTACAATTCTAGCTTTGACTTATATACAGTATGTGCTGGTTATGTGCTGGTAACAATGAACGAAATTCCATTTAGCAATAATAGCATAATGAAGCATTATTATTCCTGGAGGATCCTATAAACGCACTTCTTCTATAACCTATCCGCATTCTGCCACAAAATGCGGGAAAATGTCCATGTTATCATGTTACACGAAGCACTTATCGTGCAAGATAAAACGCAATTTCGAGAACAATCAGCCATTTTAATAAAATGTATTCATGGAGAAACGTACATGTAGCCCATGCAAATTTACTGCCCCGAAGTAAAAATTTTCAAAGAACGAAAAATAGAACTGATTTTGAAATTAATTTGAATTTTGAAAACAATGTTTCTCCGTTTGTTCGGACACTTGCATCGTTTGATTTTCAATCTTTCAATCAATTTTCGATAAAATACGAATAGAATCCGAGTGAGAAGTGCGTCTTGAAACTAAAGATTTGGTCTCCTCTTGGTTTTTCCAAATCTCGAAATTTCGTCCATTGTTTTATGAACACGACAACTTGGAGGGTCAGATTCACTGATCCCACAGTTCATGCTGATTACCTAAATTCGCGCTCGCAATATTTCGTAATGTGTCTGGCAGTGTATGGTACTTACTCAATACTGCAGTAATACGTTTCGAGCGAAGGCCCTTCGTCTGGAAGTTTGTAGCCTTCTGGAAGTTTGTAGCCTTCTGGAAGTTTGTAGCCTACTGGAAGTTTGTACAGTAGATTCTGGACGTTTGTAGCCTTCTGGAAGTTTGTAGCCTACTGGAATTTTGTAGCCTTCTGGAAGTTTGTAGCCTTCTGGAAGTTTGTAGCCTTCTGGAAGTTTGTAGCCTTCTGGAAGTTTGTAGCCTACTGGAAGTTTGTAGCCTTCTGGAAGTTTGTAGCCTTCTGGAAGTTTGTAGCCTTCTGGAAGTTTGTAGCCTTCTGGAATTTTGTAGCCTTCTGGAAGTTTGTAGCCTTCTGGAAGTTTGTAGCCTTCTGGAAGTTTGTAGCCTTCTGGAAGTTTGTAGCCTTCTGGAAGTTTGTAGCCTTCTGGAAGTTTGTAGCCTTCTGGAAGTTTGTAGCCTTCTGGAAGTTTGTAGCCTTCTGGAAGTTTGTAGCCTTCTGGAAGTTTGTAGCCTTCTGGAAGTTTGTAGCCTTCTGGAAGTTTGTAGCCTTCTGGAAGTTTGTAGCCTTCTGGAAGTTTGTAGCCTTCTGGAAGTTTGTAGCCTTCTGGAAGTTTGTAGCCTTCTGGAAGTTTGTAGCCTTCTGGAAGTTTGTAGCCTTCTGGAAGTTTGTAGCCTTCTGGAAGTTTGTAGCCTTCTGGAAGTTTGTAGCCTTCTGGAAGTTTGTAGCCTTCTGGAAGTTTGTAGCCTTCTGGAAGTTTGTAGCCTTCTGGAAGTTTGTAGCCTTCTGGAAGTTTGTAGCCTTCTGGAAGTTTGTAGCCTTCTGGAGGAAGTTTGTAGCCTTCTGGAAGTTTGTAGCCTTCTGGAAGTTTGTAGCCTTCTGGAAGTTTGTAGCCTTCTGGAAGTTTGTAGCCTTCTGGAAGTTTGTAGCCTTCTGGAAGTTTGTAGCCTTCTGGAAGTTTGTAGCCTTCTGGAAGTTTGTAGCCTTCTGGAAGTTTGTAGCCTTCTGGAAGTTTGTAGCCTTCTGGAAGTTTGTAGCCTTCTGGAGTTTGGAGCCTTCTGGAAGTTTGTAGCCTTCTGGAAGTTTGTAGCCTTCTGGAAGTTTGTAGCCTTCTGGAAGTTTGTAGCCTTCTGGAAGTTTGTAGCCTTCTGGAAGTTTGTAGCCTTCTGGAAGTTTGTAGCCTTCTGGAAGTTTGTAGCCTTCTGGAAGTTTGTAGCCTTCTGGTAGTTTGTAGCCTTCTGGAAGTTTGTAGCCTTCTGGAAGTTTGTAGCCTTCTGGAAGTTTGTAGCCTTCTGGAAGTTTGTAGCCTTCTGGAAGTTTGTAGCCTTCTGGAAGTTTGTAGCCTTCTGGAAGTTTGTAGCCTTCTGGAAGTTTGTAGCCTTCTGGAAGTTTGTAGCCTTCTGGAGTTTGTGGCCTTCTGGAAGTTTGTAGCCTTCTGGAAGTTTGTAGCCTTCTGGAAGTTTGTAGCCTTCTGGAAGTTTGTAGCCTTCTGGAAGTTTGTAGCCTTCTGTAGTTTGTAGCCTTCTGGAAGTTTGTAGCCTTCTGGAAGTTTGTAGCCTTCTGGAAGTTTGTAGCCTTCTGGAAGTTTGTAGCCTTCTGGAAGTTTGTAGCCTTCTGGAAGTTTGTAGCCTTCTGGAAGTTTGTAGCCTTCTGGAAGTTTGTAGCCTTCTGGAAGTTTGTAGCCTTCTGGATTTTTGTAGCCTTCTGGAAGTTTGTAGCCTTCTGGAAGTTTGTAGCCTTCTGGAAGTTTGTAGCCTTCTGGAAGTTTGTAGCCTTCTGGAAGTTTGTAGCCTTCTGGAAGTTTGTAGCCTTCTGGAAGTTTGTAGCCTTCTGGAAGTTTGTAGCCTTCTGGAAGTTTGTAGCCTTCTGGAAGTTTGTAGCCTTCTGGAAGTTTGTAGCCTTCTGGAAGTTTGTAGCCTTCTGGAAGTTTGTAGCCTTCTGGAAGTTTGTAGCCTTCTGGAAGTTTGTGGCCTTCTGGAAGTTTGTAGCCTTCTGGAAGTTTGTAGCCTTCTGGAAGTTTGTAGCCTTCTGGAAGTTTGTAGCCTTCTGGAAGTTTGTAGCCTTCTGGAAGTTTGTAGCCTTCTGGAAGTTTGTAGCCTTCTGGAAGTTTGTAGCCTTCTGGAAGTTTGTAGCCTTCTGGAAGTTTGTAGCCTTCTGGAAGTTTGTAGCCTTCTGGAAGTTTGTAGCCTTCTGGAAGTTTGTAGCCTTCTGGAAGTTTGTAGCCTTCTGGACGTTTGTAGCCTTCTGGAAGTTTGTAGCCTTCTGGACGTTTGTAGCCTTCTGGAAGTTTGTAGCCTTCTGGAAGTTTGTAGCCTTCTGGAAGTTTGTAGCCTTCTGGAAGTTTGTAGCCTTCTGGAAGTTTGTAGCCTTCTGGACGTTTGTAGCCTTCTGGAAGTTTGTAGCCTTCTGGAGTTTGTAGCCTTCTGGAAGTTTGTAGCCTTCTGGAAGTTTGTAGCCTTCTGGAAGTTTGTAGCCTTCTGGAAGTTTGTAGCCTTCTGGAAGTTTGTAGCCTTCTGGAAGTTTGTAGCCTTCTGGAAGTTTGTAGCCTTCTGGAAGTTTGTAGCCTTCTGGAAGTTTGTAGCCTTCTGGAAGTTTGTAGCCTTCTGGAAGTTTGTAGCCTTCTGGAAGTTTGGCCTTCTGGAAGTTTGTAGCCTTCTGGAAGTTTGTAGCCTTCTGGAAGTTTGTAGCCTTCTGGAAGTTTGTAGCCTTCTGGAAGTTTGTAGCCTTCTGGAAGTTTGTAGCCTTCTGGAAGTTTGTAGCCTTCTGGAAGTTTGTAGCCTTCTGGAAGTTTGTAGCCTTCTGGAAGTTTGTAGCCTTCTGGAAGTTTGTAGCCTTCTGGAAGTTTGTAGCCTTCTGGAAGTTTGTAGCCTTCTGGAAGTTTGTAGCCTTCTGGAAGTTTGTAGCCTTCTGGAAGTTTGTAGCCTTCTGGAAGTTTGTAGCCTTCTGGAAGTTTGTAGCCTTCTGGAAGTTTGTAGCCTTCTGGAAGTTTGTAGCCTTCTGGAAGTTTGTAGCCTTCTGGAAGTTTGTAGCCTTCTGGAGTTTGTAGCCTTCTGGAAGTTTGTAGCCTTCTGGAAGTTTGTAGCCTTCTGGAAGTTTGTAGCCTTCTGGAGTTTGTAGCCTTCTGGAAGTTTGTAGCCTTCTGGAAGTTTGTAGCCTTCTGGACGTTTGTAGCCTTTTGGAAGTTTGTAGCCTTCTGGAAGTTTGTAGCCTTCTGGAAGTTTGTAGCCTTCTGGAAGTTTGTAGCCTTCTGGAAGTTTGTAGCCTTCTGGAAGTTTGTAGCCTTCTGGTAGTTTGTAGCCTTCTGGTAGTTTGTAGCCTTTTGGAAGTTTGTAGCCTTCTGGAAGTTTGTAGCCTTCTGGAAGTTTGTAGCCTTCTGGAAGTTTGTAGCCTTCTGGAAGTTTGTAGCCTTCTGGAGTTTGTGGCCTTCTGGAAGTTTGTAGCCTTCTGGAGTTTGTAGCCTTCTGGAAGTTTGTAGCCTTCTGGAAGTTTGTAGCCTTCTGGAAGTTTGTAGCCTTCTGGAAGTTTGTAGCCTTCTGGAAGTTTGTAGCCTTCTGGAAGTTTGTAGCCTTCTGGAAGTTTGTAGCCTTCTGGAAGTTTGTAGCCTTCTGGATGTTTGTGGCCTTCTGGAAGTTTGTAGCCTTCTGGAAGTTTGTAGCCTTCTGGAAGTTTGTAGCCTTCTGGAAGTTTGTAGCCTTCTGGAAGTTTGTAGCCTTCTGGAAGTTTGTAGCCTTCTGGAAGTTTGTAGCCTTCTGGAAGTTTGTAGCCTTCTGGAAGTTTGTAGCCTTCTGGAAGTTTGTAGCCTTCTGGTTTGTAGCCTTCTGGAAGTTTGTAGCCTTCTGGAAGTTTGTAGCCTTCTGGAAGTTTGTAGCCTTCTGGAAGTTTGTAGCCTTCTGGAAGTTTGTAGCCTTCTGGAAGTTTGTAGCCTTCTGGAAGTTTGTAGCCTTCTGGAAGTTTGTAGCCTTCTGGAAGTTTGTAGCCTTCTGGAAGTTTGTAGCCTTCTGGAGGTTTGTAGCCGTCTGGAAGTTTGTAGCCTTCTGGAAGTTTGTAGCCTTCTGGACGTTTGTAGCCTTCTGGAAGTTTGTAGCCTTCTGGAAGTTTGTAGCCTTCTGGAAGTTTGTAGCCTTCTGGAAGTTTGTAGCCTTCTGGAAGTTTGTAGCCTTCTGGAAGTTTGTAGCCTTCTGGAAGTTTGTAGCCTTCTGGAAGTTTGTAGCCTTCTGGAAGTTTGTAGCCTTCTGGAAGTTTGTAGCCTTCTGGAAGTTTGTAGCCTTCTGGAAGTTTGTAGCCTTCTGGAAGTTTGTAGCCTTCTGGACGTTTGGAGCCTTCTGGAAGTTTGTAGCCTTCTGGAAGTTTGTAGCCTTCTGGAAGTTTGTAGCCTTCTGGAAGTTTGTAGCCTTCTGGAGGTTTGTAGCCTTCTGGACGTTTGTAGCCTTCTGGAAGTTTGTAGCCTTCTGGAAGTTTGTAGCCTTCTGGAAGTTTGTAGCCTTCTGGAAGTTTGTAGCCTTCTGGAAGTTTGTAGCCTTCTGGACGTTTGTAGCCTTCTGGAAGTTTGTAGCCTTCTGGAAGTTTGTAGCCTTCTGGAAGTTTGTAGCCTTCTGGAAGTTTGTAGCCTTCTGGAAGTTTGTAGCCTTCTGGAAGTTTGTAGCCTTCTGGAAGTTTGTAGCCTTCTGGACGTTTGTAGCTTCTGGTAGTTTGTAGCCTTCTGGAGGAAGTTTGTAGCCTTCTGGAAGTTTGTAGCCTTCTGGAAGTTTGTAGCCTTCTGGAAGTTTGTAGCCTTCTGGAAGTTTGTAGCCTTCTGGAAGTTTGTAGCCTTCTGGAAGTTTGTAGCCTTCTGGAAGTTTGTAGCCTTCTGGAAGTTTGTAGCCTTCTGGAAGTTTGTAGCCTTCTGGAAGTTTGTAGCCTTCTGGAAGTTTGTAGCCTTCTGGAAGTTTGCCCAGCCTTCTGGAAGTTTGTAGCCTTCTGGAAGTTTGTAGCCTTCTGGAAGTTTGTAGCCTTCTGGAAGTTTGTAGCCTTCTGGAAGTTTGTAGCCTTCTGGAAGTTTGTAGCCTTCTGGAAGTTTGTAGCCTTCTGGAAGTTTGTAGCCTTCTGGAAGTTTGTAGCCTTCTGGAAGTTTGTAGCCTTCTGGAAGTTTGTGGCCTTCTGGAAGTTTGTAGCCTTCTGGAAGTTTGTAGCCTTCTGGAAGTTTGTAGCCTTCTGGAAGTTTGTAGCCTTCTGGAAGTTTGTAGCCTTCTGGAAGTTTGTAGCCTTCTGGAAGTTTGTAGCCTTCTGGAAGTTTGTAGCCTTCTGGAAGTTTGTAGCCTTCTGGAAGTTTGTAGCCTTCTGGAAGTTTGTAGCCTTCTGGAAGTTTGTAGCCTTCTGGAAGTTTGTAGCCTTCTGGAAGTTTGTAGCCTTCTGGAAGTTTGTAGCCTTCTGGAAGTTTGTAGCCTTCTGGAAGTTTGTAGCCTTCTGGAAGTTTGTAGCCTTCTGGAAGTTTGTAGCCTTCTGGAAGTTTGTAGCCTTCTGGAAGTTTGTAGCCTTCTGGAAGTTTGTAGCCTTCTGGAAGTTTGTAGCCTTCTGGAAGTTTGTAGCCTTCTGGAAGTTTGTAGCCTTCTGGAAGTTTGTGGCCTTCTGGAAGTTTGTAGCCTTCTGGAAGTTTGTAGCCTTCTGGAAGTTTGTAGCCTTCTGGAAGTTTGTAGCCTTCTGGAAGTTTGTAGCCTTCTGGAAGTTTGTAGCCTTCTGGAAGTTTGTAGCCTTCTGGAAGTTTGTAGCCTTCTGGAAGTTTGTAGCCTTCTGGAAGTTTGTAGCCTTCTGGAGTTTGTAGCCTTCTGGAAGTTTGTAGCCTTCTGGAAGTTTGTAGCCTTCTGGAAGTTTGTAGCCTTCTGGAAGTTTGTAGCCTTCTGGAAGTTTGTAGCCTTCTGGAAGTTTGTAGCCTTCTGGAAGTTTGTAGCCTTCTGGAAGTTTGTAGCCTTCTGGAAGTTTGTAGCCTTCTGGAAGTTTGTAGCCTTCTGGAAGTTTGTAGCCTTCTGGAAGTTTGTAGCCTTCTGGAAGTTTGTAGCCTTCTGGAAGTTTGTAGCCTTCTGGAAGTTTGTAGCCTTCTGGAAGTTTGTAGCCTTCTGGAAGTTTGTAGCCTTCTGGAAGTTTGTAGCCTTCTGGAAGTTTGTAGCCTTCTGGAAGTTTGTAGCCTTCTGGAAGTTTGTAGCCTTCTGGAAGTTTGTAGCCTTCTGGAGTTTGTAGCCTTCTGGAAGTTTGTAGCCTTCTGAAGTTTGTAGCCTTCTGGAAGTTTGTAGCCTTCTGGAGTTTGTAGCCTTCTGGAAGTTTGTAGCCTTCTGGAAGTTTGTAGCCTTCTGGAAGTTTGTAGCCTTCTGGAAGTTTGTAGCCTTCTGGAAGTTTGTAGCCTTCTGGAAGTTTGTAGCCTTCTGGAAGTTTGTAGCCTTCTGGAAGTTTGTAGCCTTCTGGAAGTTTGTAGCCTTCTGGAAGTTTGTAGCCTTCTGGAAGTTTGTAGCCTTCTGGAAGTTTGTAGCCTTCTGGAAGTTTGTAGCCTTCTGGAAGTTTGTAGCCTTCTGGAAGTTTGTAGCCTTCTGGAGTTGTCGCCTTCTGGAAGTTTGTAGCCTTCTGGAAGTTTGTAGCCTTCTGGAAGTTTGTAGCCTTCTGGAAGTTTGTAGCCTTCTGGAAGTTTGTAGCCTTCTGGAAGTTTGTAGCCTTCTGGAAGTTTGTAGCATTCTGAAGTTTGTAGCCTTCTGGAAGTTTGTAGCCTTCTGGAAGTTTGTAGCCTTCTGGAAGTTTGTAGCCTTCTGGAAGTTTGTAGCCTTCTGGAAGTTTGTAGCCTTCTGGAAGTTTGTAGCCTTCTGGAAGTTTGTAGCCTTCTGGAAGTTTGTAGCCTTCTGGAAGTTTGTAGCCTTCTGGAAGTTTGTAGCCTTCTGGAAGTTTGTAGCCTTCTGGAAGTTTGTAGCCTTCTGGAAGTTTGTAGCCTTCTGGAAGTTTGTAGCCTTCTGGAAGTTTGTAGCCTTCTGGAAGTTTGTAGCCTTCTGGAAGTTTGTAGCCTTCTGGAAGTTTGTAGCCTTCTGGAAGTTTGTAGCCTTCTGGAAGTTTGTAGCCTTCTGGAAGTTTGTAGCCTTCTGGAGCCTTTTTGAGCCCTTCAGCCTTCTGAAGTTTGCCTAGCCAGCCTGTAGCCTTGCCAGCCCTTGAAGTTTGTAGCCTTCTGGAAGTTTGTAGCCTTCTGGAAGTTTGTAGCCTTCTGGAAGTTTGTAGCCTTCTGGAAGTTGCCCAGCCTTCTGGAAGTTTGTAGCCTTCTGGAAGTTTGTAGCCTTCTGGAAGTTTGTAGCCTTCTGGAAGTTTGTAGCCTTCTGGAAGTTTGTAGCCTTCTGGAAGTTTGTAGCCTTCTGGAAGTTTGTAGCCTCAGCCTTCTGGAAGTTTGTAGCCTTCTGGAAGTTTGTAGCCTTCTGGAAGTTTGTAGCTTCTGGAGTTTGTAGCCTTCTGAAGTTTGTAGCCTTCTGGACGTTTGTAGCCTTCTTGAAGTTTGTAGCCTTCTGGAAGTTTGTAGCCTTCTGGAAGTTTGTAGCCTTCTGGAAGTTTGTAGCCTTCTGGAAGTTTGTAGCCTTCTGGAAGTTTGTAGCCTTCTGGAAGTTTGTAGCCTTCTGGAAGTTTGTAGCCTTCTGGAAGTTTGTAGCCTTCTGGAAGTTTGTAGCCTTCTGGAAGTTTGTAGCCTTCTGGAAGTTTGTAGCCTTCTGGAAGTTTGTAGCCTTCTGGAAGTTTGTAGCCTTCTGGAAGTTTGTAGCCTTCTGGAAGTTTGTAGCCTTCTGGAAGTTTGTAGCCTTCTGGAAGTTTGTAGCCTTCTGGAAGTTTGAAGCCCTGTAGCCTTCTGGAAGTTTGTAGCCTTCTGGAAGTTTGTAGCCTTCTGGAAGTTTGTAGCCTTCTGGAAGTTTGTAGCCTTCTGGAAGTTTGTAGCCTTCTGGAAGTTTGTAGCCTTCTGGAAGTTTGTAGCCTTCTGGAAGTTTGTAGCCTTCTGGAAGTTTGTAGCCTTCTGGAAGTTTGTAGCCTTCTGGAAGTTTGTAGCCTTCTGGAAGTTTGTAGCCTTCTGGAAGTTTGTAGCCTTCTGGAAGTTTGTAGCCTTCTGGAAGTTTGTAGCCTTCTGGAAGTTTGTAGCCTTCTGGAAGTTTGTAGCCTTCTGGAAGTTTGTAGCCTTCTGGAAGTTTGTAGCCTTCTGGAAGTTTGTAGCCTTCTGGAAGTTTGTAGCCTTCTGGAAGTTTGTAGCCTTCTGGAAGTTTGTAGCCTTCTGGAAGTTTGTAGCCTTCTGGAAGTTTGTAGCCTTCTGGAAGTTTGTAGCCTTTTGGAAGTTTGTAGCCTTCTGGAAGTTTGTAGCCTTCTGGAAGTTTGTAGCCTTTTGGAAGTTTGTAGCCTTCTGGACGTTTGTAGCCTTCTGGAAGTTTGTAGCCTTCTGGAAGTTTGTAGCCTTCTGGAAGTTTGTAGCCTACTGGAAGTTTGTAGCCTTCTGGAAGTTTGTAGCCTTCTGGAGGTTTGTAGCCTTCTGGAAGTTTGTAGCCTTCTGGAAGTTTGTAGCCTTCTGGAAGTTTGTAGCCTTCTGGAAGTTTGTAGCCTTCTGGAAGTTTGTAGCCTTCTGGAAGTTTGTAGCCTTCTGGAAGTTTGTAGCCTTTTGGAAGTTTGTAGCCTTCTGGAAGTTTGTAGCCTTCTGGAAGTTTGTAGCCTTTTGGAAGTTTGTAGCCTTCTGGAAGTTTGTAGCCTTCTGGACGTTTGTAGCCTTCCTGAAGTTTGTAGCCTTCTGGAAGTGCCGAAGGGCCTTCACTCGACATGTCGAAGTTCTTATTTGTATTTTTCATGTAGATTGATCCAAAAGACCCGCACTATTTGTATAGATGCTACCTACACTGACACCACATGTTATGGTACTTACTGTACCTTGGCTTAAACTTAATAATGTCCAACCTTAAAGTGTTTATTTGATATTTTAGATTTGAAGAACTTGATGTTATTGATATAAAATTCCTTCATGGATGTGCCAATCCTACAATAGCGTTTATATACCAGGTTTGTTATCCCGTCTTGTCATAGTTTGTCTTGCCTTTTTTACTGACTTTGGGCGGAATTAGAAGACGCATGATGCGTAAATGTTTTAAATAGATGTCGTGAATAACTAATAATAACGGTGTACTGCCCAAACGGGGCAACTTTAGTCTAAATAACTATAGTTAGACTAAACACATGGTATTTTGTTGTTAGGACCCTCACGGGCGTCATGTTAAAACAAATGAAATATCGTTAAAAGACAAAGAATTTTCTAACATTCCTTGGCAACAGGAAAATATCGAAGTTGAGGCATTCATGATTATAGCAGGTACAGTAGTGGTAGTATACAAGCTGATCGACTTGGATTTTTGTGGCAATGGGATAGTGCACTCATTAGTATGCAAGACATTATACTGTAACATAGGTAATGGGTATTTGTTAATATGCTGCAGCTGTGCCGTTATACAAGGTGTTTCAATTAACAACGCAATACTTCTTTATTTGAAAACATGGCTTTTCCCTTATACGGATGTCCTGGCCTCCCGTACGAGATGAAAAATGTCGCATTATAGACGTTTTCCAAAACTGGAGCGTTGGAAAACTCCCTTTCTCGGTTCTCGAGTATTTGGAAAAAACATTTTCAAAAATGCTGAGATTATCTTCATGCTCTCTTATTGGTGTGTATTCCCAAATAGTTTTAGCGTTTCCCTGCTAAAATAGACAGTTGTATGCTTGTAGACAATTCCCAATAGATAACTCCAATAATAGTGAAGACGCAAGTGCAACGTGCAGTATCAGTTTACAACTACAGTATCACATTTGTATTTACTTGTTTATCTTTAGTTCCCAAAGCTCTTGGTGGTGTAATAATTATTGGTCAAGAGTCAATAACATATCACAATGGTCGACAGTATCGTGCCATAGCACCTGCAGCCCTGAAAGTAAGTCATTTAGCAAACATTTTAGTAATAGTTGAATATCACCTGCTGTTTGGGGTTTGTACGTTTATACATCTGCACATTCAGACGCATGCAGATATATTGCTATCGTCTTGTTAACTATTAGCTTGTAGCCATTCAACGACGAGCTTATATAAAATAGCCAATCAGCGATTAGCTTACAACTTCTAATGACGTAATGTTACAACTTTCAATGATGTAATGTTCCCTGATAAAATCCAACATGGCAGCCACGAAATAGCTGAAGTTTACGAATACAAACCGTGAACTCGGAGCAAAGCAAAACCATTGTTTTCACTTTAATATGACGAACTACCGAAGGTAGAAAAAAGTACGTTTATACTAACTTTAAATTCATAGATTTCTGACCATATTTACTACTGACGATATTTTGTTGTATTAAATGGAATGTCAGTCGTGTTGTCCAGTCCTTCAATCATATCTTTATGTTTTTATCAAATGAATGTAAGATGATTGTTAAGTTAATAGAAATGTAACAGACTCCTTATGCAGAATATAACAATAGGTATTAGTATAATAAAGCCGGGATTTTGTAGAATAATATATTTGATAATGACGTTCCTGTTTTGCAAAACGTGGTTTTAGAGGAACATTTTCAGACAACAACAAAACGTTTCCACGTACTGTAGTAACTTATCAGCCTTGACATATTCATAACAGGTTTTTATTTCTCTTCAGCAAAGTACAGCCACATGTTACGGTCAAATTGATCCAAATGGCTCGCGATATTTACTAGGAGATCTTGAAGGAATGTTGTTTATGTTGCTGTTAGAACAACATGAAGTTGATGGAAATATGGAAATTAAAGATCTAAAGTTAGAGGCTTTAGGCGAGGTACGTCGGGCTGTACATAGTGTAGATAATGTACATAGTGTACATAATGTGTTTGTTGTTCGAGCTACAGTAACTGTCATCAGCCGACAGTCTAAAAAATACAAAACACAACACAACCGAAGATTAGCATCTTGAAGTCTAAAATAGGATTAAAACAAGACGTGAATGAGTTCGTGATATTTCGATCATCATCAGACAAACTCCATAAAGTAGTTACAAAATACGTCATATTTCGTTATGTACACGTGTGTTTTCTTTTTTGGCTGCCCACTTTTGGCGTTAAACGCGTTCTTTAGTTTGGCAGAAAAGAAGAGAGTTTTGAAATACACTTCTGATAATGATAACTTAGGTAACTTCATTCACTTTAGACTGCAAACTCTGCATGCTGTAATATATTGCGGTGCCCTGCAAAGTTGGCACAGCTTTATATTCTGGGCGTGAGTTCGTTCGTTCGGAATCTTAAGTTCAGTTCATTATACATAGGAGCCCCAGGCCCTATAAATATGCCCGCATAGCAGATTTTCCCGCGGCCACCCGCGGCTGTTCATTATTCTGTGTCTAGTAAAATTATTTTGTCAACTAAATGTCCGGCGTGTTTTTTGCTACGATTACCCATCTCAACTCCAACTCTAACTACGAATGTCTAAAAAATTATTTGAGAGTTAAAACAGGTCGGAATTTTTTTTAGAAAGTTTTAAGAAAAAGTGCTTGAAAGGGGATTTGAACCCTCAACATCCGAATCAAAGGAAGTCGTAGGCGCACGCCCTAACCACTGAGCTACGAAGAAACTCACTGCAAAAGATCCGCAAAAACACTTCTTGTACTGGAGAATGATTATTTATTCTTGTCAGTCTTGTGCTAGACGGGGCACCGCACTTCAGTATTGTGTTTTATTTACTTTCAGGTTTCCATACCTCATTGTTTAGCGTACTTGGATAATGGAGTCGTTTTTGTTGGATCTGCTTTAGGAGACTCACAGTTGGTCAAGGTAGGAACCTGCTGTATACTTCATGTTATTTACGGGAACTAAAACTGATTTTGGTTTCTCATACCTACTGTACAGTAATATAATTACATGAGTGGGAGACCCCCACCCCGCTCCAATTTTGACACACTATGATTATTTAAACCCATGTGGAAGGATCAGTAAGTACTGTAGACCATGCAATTAGACCGGACAGAACCTCCTTACAACGGACGGTAAGTTCAGGTCTCGATATTTTTACGTGTATACATTATGTAGACCCTGAAAATTTGAAAACATATACAGTACCGGAAAAGCTAGAAAAACATTTGGCTATGACCGCATCTTGCACGCCTCTTTCATCTAGCTGCTGTTACTAAACCTCTAGACAGCCGATACCTCGCAACAACGGACATCAAGCTTCTGTCCCAAATCCCAAGGCCGGTCTCCGTTATGTGGAGGTTGCACTGTAATGGAAAATAAGTTTTTGTGAGGATAAATTAAATGATGTCAAAAGGCGCGCGCGCTAGTTCCCATCATCCTTTGCCCAGACGCAAGCGTATAAAAATGTTTGACGTAATAATGAACTTTGTCATAATTGGCTGACTGCGAGAGATAATACGTCGCGTCTTTCGTAGTACAACATTACTTGAAAATGGCGCGTGTTGAGCAGGAAAATAATGTGAAAACGTCTAAAGCTGAGAAGAAGAGTGTTGAAGACGACAACGTTTTTAAAACGAAGTTCAAAGACAAAGGAATCCTCTTGTGGTTTTTTAAAAATCAAAGAAAACCAGGAGTTGGAATGAAATCATTAAAATGAGAAAAACTACAGCAACTGAGAAGCCACAAAAATTCATTTAATAGTTCGAATTCGTTTGTCTATAATTTAAAAGTTTAAATGTACAGTTTAAAGTATTTTCAATAATGAAGTTTAAATGTATTTTCAATAATTTGTTTGATAATATAATTTGTACGCATTGAGAAGGTGGTCTTTCATCCCAACGGTTAGATTATTTGCTTTCATAATGTTAACATGGACTTAAGGGAATTAAGACACGCCTGGGGGCTATTTGATCAATATTTATTACCATACCGTGGGGAATTTATTTGATGAAAAAATTCACACCCACCTTTGATCTCAACATTGATAGCCATGATATAGGTACAGAAGACATGGATGAATTGGCATAAACCACCCTTCCCACAATGCCAATGGATCATGTTCTTCAATTACAAATTTAGTACCCAATTATAATGGGAAAATTCAAACTCGTTGAGTTAAATATCACGAGCCACTAACTCTATATGCATTTTCGCGAGTAAAGTAATCTTAGTATAATAATATAATAAGGTTTGTTAGCTTGTTAACAAATTTGATAAGATGTCTTTACTTTGAGAACGTGCTTTTCACGAGAGGTCGAGAAGTAATACGATGTGAATGTATTTCTGTTCAATGTACTTCGATATATCTAACTTATAGTCGGTGATAATACTGGACTAGTTGTCTCATTCCATGTTCTTTCTTGCTTCTAGTTGAGTACAAAAGCTGATAAACATGGCAGCTACGTGCAGGTGATGGAATCCTTCACAAATCTAGGTCCAATATTAGACATGGCTGTCGTTGACTTGGAGAGACAGGGTCAAGGACAGGTAATGGTGTTTTCTTTGCAAGTTTCTGAACATTTCACCTTGACGTCATTTTGTTATTACGTTTGTGTAATTTCGTGGCATTTCAAATCTTTTCAGCTTAAAGTGTTTGTCGGGTTAATATATTGTAGAGAGGCCTCTTAAATATGGATATTTAAAGCTCAGCAAATTTTTAACACCATCTTGTTGCATTTGAGTGTTTATACCTGAAGCCATGATGTTGTTTTTACTGACGGTTGGCCGTGCTCTCCTACTTCGTAGAAACGTACTGTTACACACAACCGGAATAGGCAAGATACTGTATGTCAAAATGCACAAGTGCTAAATTTAAAAAAAAAAGTAACAGGAACAAATTAAATGTTTTGCCATTTAATAATAATAATAATTACAGCATTTAGTACGCATTTTGCACAGCCTCAATGCGTTTACAATGTTAAGAACATTACAGTCTACCTAAAAATTAAATATATTTACAACAATTCATTATAGATTATAAAAGTTATAAAAATGCCTCTCGAAAGAGGTATGTCTTGATATCAGATTTGAACAAATTGATAGAACTTGTTTCTCTTAAATCAACTGGCAAACTATTCCATAATTTCGGAGCTGCGATAGAAAAAGCTCTGTCTCCGTAAGTAGTGGTATAAGATCTTGGTACAACTAACTGATTTCGTGACGCAGAACGTAAAGAGCGGCTAGGGATGTAAGATTCTAGCATTTAAAACTAAACAGGAAACAAATGCGTGTAGGCTTATCAGCACGCTGTTTTGTACACTCTTTAAATTGATACAAGTACCTTATATACCTTATATATTGTACCAGATTAACACGGGTGTACACATCAAGCATCATGAATCATCAATGCATGGATTTGATATCCATGATCCTTGATGTCCACCGAATATTCATATACATTATTGATGGAAATCTAAATTTGATACTTCTTAATAAGCTTGTGACATGTTCTGGAGCAAGCAAGGAAGGTTCGCTGAAAATTATTAGAAATGGAATTGGTATTCATGAAAATGCGACGGTTGATCTACCTGGAATCATGGGTGTGTATTCTATTTTTTGTTTTCATTGGCTAAGAGTTGTTTGTGCTAGTGTATTTTATAAATAGAGTTCCTTCGATATTATCCTGCATTGTAACGTGCGTGCCACTTCATTTTAAAAAGCACAGATTAATTATATACGGATATGAAACTAGTCAAAACGCTGATTGTTTCGAGTCACACGCGTTTCGTCAGCACGTCATTTCCACGCGCCACGCAAGGTGTTCCGGGCAAGTTCTGGCAAGTGTAGTTTTAGGAGTCAGAGGAAAATTGTTTAGAATTGTTTAAAATTCAATAAAAATGCATTATACTAAAGTGAAATTGTTCTAACAACTGTTTTTGCAGCAATAATTGTCCAATAACAGCATGCGAAGCTCGCGGCTACATGTCCGTTGCGTTGTGATTGCAGACGTATATGACGTACAATTTTCATCTTTTGCTGTGCTAATTACCACTGTATGTATTGGGCCCCCTATGGTGTAGTGCTGAATCAGGAAAGTATCGGGAAAACACAGTTCGAAAGGTGAAAAATGTTTTAAAAGAAATGGCGCCTTTGATAATCAATTTCAGACAAACAATTTCAATAATAACAGTAAGTGATCTCTTTTGTCTATTTAAGAAGTACAGTTGAGCTTTTGTACAGCTTTTACTTATTGTTCAAATTATGATGAGTTTAGTTTTGACTTGTGTCCACCATATTTTTTTCTCACTTGACATTTCAAAACTGTTCATGATTAAAATGTTCCTTCAAGGCTTGATACAGTATTGTTTTTCTAGATAAGTTGTTTTACTTGTGAGCTGTACCTGTCTAAAGAAAATATTCAAACGTGTCTCTCGTCAAGATTGCTTTTTCTAGTCAAAAACTAGGGGAGGTTTTCGTTCTGACGGAACGCTTCCGGACAAAGATCGATGTCATTTGCCGTTGTTTTTTTCGGATTTATTCTATACCATCCTAGTTCCGTTAAATACTTTTAAATTAACCACTGATCTTGTATTTTCTGGTATTTGTAGGAAATAGCACTGCCATATCAAGTAAAACCAAGTTTTTAGCTCACAAAATGCAGTAGCTAGAACTTTAGCGAAGCTTTTTCAAGGCTTTTTCACTCCTTCGGGTATGTTTTTTCCCATTTTCGCCACTATCGAGGGGATTCATAAACCCATTTCTTGCTAAAAACTTCCAGTCTATCCCTCTTTCGTAAAATTTTAAGTAAAATAATAAAATCGCCATTTACTTGTCAATAATTCGATTTTTCTTATCTATTTACTGATTAAAATTTTTCATGATACTTGCCAGTAGGTCACGCATGCGTGTGACACAATTTGGCTTGAGTTTCATATCTGTATATAATTAATCTGTGCTCCAAGTATCTAAGAAGAAATGTAATATATCTTTTTTTGAAAATACCTCGTCTTTTTCGACCTTTTCACTGTACTCTTTAGAAGTTGCCGGATATTTGTCATTAGATGAAATGCAAAGTAGTTTTCCTTTGTTTTTTTTTGCAGCTAAAATCAAGATGCATGGAGATTTTTTGCTATAAAGATATATTACATTTCTTCTTAGAATGACCCAAATATTGCACAAACCAAAAATCATATTTGAGTTAGTGGCACTTAAACTACATACATGACAACATTCTATATGACCCTAGCTTGTTGATAACCCAATGAAACTACTGACATGCAGAGACGTGCATCACGACCCCTACAATATGATATGACTGTAATAAAGTTACATTTGTATCCCGCTTGTAGTGTCATATTAATTTAGTTTCCACCAATAATGTGTTTCGTAGGTATATGGGCTTTGAAAATATCTGAACCTGATTCAGAGTATGATGATACGCTGGTTTTGTCATTTGTCGGTCAAACACGGTAAGGGTTCGTTTCGCGTTCAAATTCCAAAACTCGACATCTTCGACAACGAAGTAAGACGAAAGCTACATGGTATCATTTAGCGTGAAGTTTTTGAGACTGCAAAATTTCGTGGAGACAGAATGATTCAGCTTCATAATGATTGCATTGTCTTTCTCTGGGTAGAATATTAACATTGAGTGGTGAGGAAGTAGAGGAAACAGATATAGATGGGTTTGTTGACGATGAACAAACATATTATAGTGGAAACGTTTGTGGCAAGAAAATAGTGCAGGTAAAGAACATATATGTTCCTTAGTTTATTGTGTTGATCACTCTGAGGTGGACGGAAAGCCTTAACATGTTTTATAACCCAATTGACAAAGGTTTCCGAGTGTTAGTTTTGGCTGATAAAGGGTAGTTTTTAGTGAGGGAGAAAAACCGGGATACCCTGAGAAAACCCTCGAAGCACAGGAGAGAACCAACCAATATCAACTGAGTTTATCAAGCACACGGACGTTACCCAGCCTAAGGCTCATGCTTTCCCTCAGCAGTTGTATGATTTATAGTTTGAACTTGTCTTATTGGTCATGTGTGACGCACGAGTAAAATCATTTGAAATTGAGGATACTGGGAACTAAAAGGAACGAAACTAATATAATACATTTTCCCACATTTCTTTGAAACCATCTCTAGAAACGTCAGCAGGGTGATGGACGATGTAGTCCTCCTATCCCTCCCTCGAATTTAGTGGCGTGGCCGTCGATCCATTGCTTCTTGGCTGCTATATGCCCTTGTATATATAGTAGACTGACATTCACGGCCAGTAGTGGCTTGTCGTCAACATCACTATTTCATGAAATTAATAGCCAGAGATTTGGGACAACTGTATCTCAGAAACTAAAAGTGAAAAATCTGAATAAAAAAAGGCGAACGAGCTGTTGAATAATTTTGAAAAACGAGCTTTGAGTTTATGGACGCTTTATTGTTACTTTACAGTCTTTACTGACTAAAACTTCCTAGTTTCCTGGACATGTGTAGCAACCTGCTTCGAATAACAACTGAATGAAAGTTGGCCTTTATTCACTGTACTGCATGTATACTGGCCTTGATGCCCTAGAAAACATAGTAACATTCAAAGCCAAACTGGCTTTTCTTTTCCAAAATTCGAGGCCTGTGGGTAATAGCCAATTGAGGGTGGGGGGGGGGTATTAATTGCGTTTTGGCTCTCAGATAGCTATCTAAATATGCACGAAATCCGGCTACCAACCCCCCACCCTTCCCCTCACCTTGAGCCACCCACCACCCTTCCCCGCAACTTATAAATAATGTCAATGAACTGGAAATTGATCTGTAGATCAAATTAGGTTATACTGCGATCCAAAATTTCAAAATTGCGCCATATATATATAACGTGAAATATTTTTTTACCTTGTGCTAGGTGACATCAAGCTCCATTCGTTTGGTGAGCTGTGATTCCTTGAAACTTGTCTGGTAAGTCATACATTTACTGTAGTCACCGAAGATCCTTCTTATAAACAATAAAGATCGAGTCACCGATGAGATCTTCAGATACTATCAAATCAATTTTACCAGATACAATATCAGTGCCTGTAATATTTTAAATTAATATATATTTTGCCTTAGTGAGTGGCGACCTCCCAACAGTAAGACAATCAGTGTGGTCTCTTGTAACAAGAAACAGATTGTGGCTGCCGTTGGAAAAGATTTGTTTTATCTCGAGTTTCAAGATGAAAATATTAATCAAATTTGGTAAAATATTTTTAGACACATCGCCATAGCATGGGAAGTTTATATCTCTTTCATGACATAAATATATTGTAGAAATTATAGGGTACATCTTGAATTACAAATAAACTGTTAAACAGCGTGCACGTGAAAGTATTTCTCCATAGTTAGTTTTCCATAGTTTAGTTTATATTAGTATAATAGTATATATTTAACAATTATTCGCCGAAAATTCGTCGAGGTTTTTATTCACCGATATTCACCGAGCCTGAGGCGAATAATTGTTTTAGTAAAATTACATATATGATTATTTCGAAAAAAATTAAAAATGCACATTTCAAAAATATTTTAATTGAATATTTACGATAAAAGCGGCTTAAAAACGCTTTAGGTGATTATCGCGTATTAATCCGAGGTAGCGCAACCAATCAGCGTTGAGAATGTTCAATAATCACCTATGTAATTTTGTTATTCACCTAAGTTGTTTAGTTTTTCCAAAACCTGGCATTTAATAATTTTATTCTTACTGTAACTACCCCATAAGTTACTGACACTACATCAACTTAGGAACAATATAACATTAAAAATTTCTAGCTTGTGCAAAGTTGTAAATTCTTTTCTTGATAAATGTTTTATCATTTAAATCTCGTGTAGCACCACGACGTTGGAACACGAAGTCGCTTGTTTAGACATATCTCTACCACGTAAGTACTCAACAAGCTTGATATAATACATCTTAAAATATAACCGTAATCAATTTGTTTTAACATGCATGTGCATGCATTATCTTACTCAGAAAATCCCGACGCGAAATCAACATTATTAGTGGTTGGTTTATGGACAGATATATCACTGAGAGTACTCCAGTTACCAAATATGGATCAGTCGTGCGTTGAAAACTTGGGTGGAGGTTAGTGGAACAAAATGTTTGTAAAACGACCAATCATGTCCCTTCCTATAATAGCCATATATTATTATTCAATATTCAATTGTATACAGTATTGCTTTGTTAATTGTATACAGTATTGCTTCGTAACAAAGAGTCACCGAATAGATGGTAATTGGCCTACCTCAACCACAGGTGTTTCACTAATTGCGGGTGGGCGTACGGGCGGCGAACGTTATACATCGATTTATCTAACGATGGATCATGTTTTCCGAAAAATTTTGAGGAACTGCCCTACTATCGACACTATTTCCCAAGAATTGAAGATTATTGAGCAGGCGGTTCGTTTTCATATTTCAATTATCATATTTCGCGCGCCTCTCTGAGAAGGAAACTGAGAAATAGGCAAAAAATAAGCAAGAAACGACTGTGAATGAGTAATTGGCGGTTACTATAGTTCTGGAAAGCGTCGCCCTACATAATAATATATATATCAGTATTTATCGTTAATTGCATCATCATTCTCCAGCCCTTTATGCAATGGGTTGTTGCTGTTTTGAATTTGGGGGGTCAACATTTTTTTTATGCACCCCGTATAAGTAGTTATACAGTATTTGTAAAGGGAGGTGCCTTGCATAGGATTTGTATTCAGTCTTGTTCGTACCTTTCCTTTTGGGCCAGATAATAGTTATTTAATATGTTGTACTTATGTTGTTTATGGAACCAATAAAGTTGTTAAATTAAAAATTAAATTCCAATTACTTATTAAGCACATCATTATTTAATTTACCATGTTCTAGAAATCATTCCTCGGTCTGTATTAACGGCGATTTTTGAAGGAATTAAATATCTCCTATGTGCACTCGGCGATGGAACTTTCTTTTATTTTATCATGGATAATTCAGGTACATATCTTAGTGCAATGTTTGTTTATAAAACGAGTTTTGTAATATTGTTGTTGTCAAGTCGGTAACATTGGTGTCATGTATGGAACATGGGTTGTTAATATTTTCAGGTTTATTATCGGAAAAGAAGAAAATCACCCTTGGTACTCAACCTGCAGCTCTCAAGACATTTCGTTCTCTTTCAACTGTTAATGTTTTTGCTTGTTCTGATCGACCAACTGTGATATATTCTAGCAACCATAAACTGGTCTTTTCCAATGTAAATCTGAAGGTAAGCATCAAGTGTCATTTCTAATGTCAATCTTAAGGCAGCATCAAGGACATTTTCGTGTCTGTCTTACAGCGCCCTGGTAATCATGCAACATGAAACGCGACCCACAATCGCTCGAATGCTAGCCCAACACTCAAGTAATTTAGGTGCTTAGAAATCGAGTGATTGGTAAAGATAGCTCGAGTACGTATAAAAAAAGACTGGTGATGAGTATTCTCTTAACAAAATGTTGGTCTACAGGACTTTTGGATCACTTAACAAAATGTTGGTCTACAGGACTTTTGGATCAATCTACCTGAAAAATGCAATAAGAACTTCGTCTAGAAGTCCCTTTGTCTGGAAGTTAGTAGCCTGGAAGTTAGAACGCCGTGTAGGTTCTTATTGTTAATTGTCAAAATTGTCAAAATTTTATTGGTTGTATTGTTAGGTTGCCGCTTGATAGTTAGCAAGTTGTAACGTTTTCAAAGCATGCAGAAAGCCTTTTAGCAAAATTTGCGTTTAGGACAAATCCAACCTTTAAACAGGCCTCTGTGCTGTAGCTATTGCCACATTCTAGCACTTGGTATGTTATCTTGAGACTTGAGGCAAGAAAATGAGAGATATGTGATGGTCTGCTCCACTCGCTTGGCAAGATGATTTCTCTCATTTATCCAGGGTGTTAGCTACAGTAAAAAATTCGGCGTTATTCGCCGTTTTCCCAATTACTTTTAGCTTGCAATTTCCCAATTTAGATCTGCCAAAAATAACATAACTATTATCAAAGAAAATATGAGGTTGCTTAAATTCTGCTTAAAAATCGCTGCCCTAATGCGCGGTAAAAGACGTGGCGTTCAGAGTTAAGAAATGTCTCCGAACTGAATTTCCAAATTTCATTAAATTGCCGAATTTTTTTTCTTCTGGCTAACAGCCTGTTAATATATATTTTCTTCAGGAAGTTGGATGTATGTGTCCTCTAAATACTCAAGGATATCCACAAAGGTGAGTAATTTTCTGTTTAAAAATATTTTGTGTAATTATATTGTTTATCAAGATGTTCTTTAACAACTTTCACGATATTTCTCGTTTCACGTGGAAATAATTTATGCTTTTCTATATTCTGTCGTAGTTTGGCGTTATCAAATGCTAATTCTCTGACAATTGGAACAATTGACGAGATTCAAAAACTTCACATTAGAACTGTTCCTCTTGCCGAGTCACCACGGTAAGTACAGCATAATAGTATACAGTTATTAAACTTGGAGGTTCAGCTTCGACTGAGGTGTAGATATCAGCTGAATGTTGACACTTGTCAGCTTCAAAAATGTTAAGATCCTGTTTACACTAGAGCAAAAGATTTCGGATTCGCGAAAGTTTCCGGATTTGAGTATTCGCATACGTAAACCGTTTACACTATAACAGTATGAAGGCAGGTTTTCGCGCGTTTATACTGGAGTGAATAACAAACACAAACCTCCTATAAGCTGTTTAGGGGCTTCAGTGGCGAAGTGGTTAGCGCACTTGCCTTCCACCTCTAAGGCCGCGGGTTCAAGTCTCTGTGAGAACTTTCTCAATGCGGCTCGAACCCAGTCCTCAAGTGAAAAGAGTAAAAGTCAACGCTCTGCCGAAAGTCGTGGGTTTTCTCCGGGTACTCCGGTTTCCTCCCACAGGGAAAGTTGACAGGGTGGGTTAGGTAAAAGGGCCCACAGTAATTGGCATATGCTGTTGTGGTGACCCTGCCCTAGTTGGCGAAGCTAAATAAAATAAAAAAAAATTAAAAAAATTTAGATGTCGGATTAGTGTAAAGTGAATATTTTCTGGTAATAAATTTAACAAACGCTCAAAAAAGCTAAAGTATGTATAAGCAAGCTAAGAAAGTACCTAGCAAGCTGCCAGAAAAGGTTGCGGATTCGTTGAAAAAGCCGTTTGCTCGTCGAATTGTCTCGGATTCAAATGTTTCCGGATACAGAGTTTCTACCTTTTTTTCCGGATTCAAAGTTTCTGGACACGAGTGAAAACGGAGATGATTTCGTATCGGATTCTTCACTACATGTGTAAACGGCAGCATGAATCCGGTACTAAATGGACTAAATATACGTGATGAATCCGGAATCTTTCGCTTTAGTGTAAACAGGGTCTAAACAGAGTTACAGTTTTAGACAACTAACCCTCCTGATGAAGGTAATTAACACATAGTCAGTATAACCAGTGGTACGAAGCGAAATAAAACGATGAACTATTCGATTTAAAAACATATAAACACACAACAATTAGTCACGCATAACTACGCATCTACTTCTGTCCAACCAGTGATTTTGTGGTTTATTTCAGTCGTATAGCGTACCAAGAGAGTACTCAGAGTTTTGGTGTTGTAACGATCAGAACAGAACTTCAAGATTCATACAGCAATGAATCACGCCCATTACGTAATAGTGCCAGTCTTACAGCACACAATATCACTAAGAATGTTGGAGCTGTACCAAGTACTGGGTCTGCACAGCCTGATGGGATTACGTTTGGTAATGATGTGGAATGTGGAAGTTTTCTTCTTGTAGATCAACATACATTTGAAGGTAAGATAGGAAAAAACTTGACCAGGTAGTAGAAAGCCCGTTATCCCTGGCCAATATAGAGAAGAATCAAACTAAAACATTTCAACCTAAATTAGCAGTTGTGTATATGCAACTACACAATCATGTAGAACTTAAGATTCAGTCATTCGCAACACGTGTTGGTTTCATGTGTCTTATTTCACGTGTTTATAAGCAAACCGCTCTTCGTACGACCACCCTCAGAGGAAAATAATGTATAGATATTGAGAGTAAATATATACTGTGAACCGAAATATTGAAACCAAATAATAATGATCATTTAACAACGAAAACACCTTTTTATGAAGCGGTTTATATTTACGTCGACTTCTCAGTAATTATTTGTTGTCAAATCACATTTTCTTACGTAGTGCATTATTTGCGTCGTCTTGCTCGCCGAGGCTCGCTTTGAATGAATCCCTTAGAACCAATTCAGGGATTCGAGGGATCGTTTGTTTTGTTGTATTGCTGATAATTTTTAGTGCAAAGTAAAATAGCGGTGAGCAAATATTCAAGCGACCAAGACATATATAGAAATAGAAGTTGAGAAGCTGTATCTTTGCTGTGTAAGCAAAACAAAACGACTGTTTAGTGGCGAGATTTTTACCCGAGCAACTTTGTCCGGAAATTTTTACCCAAGAAACTAAAAAACAGCCAAATCCTAATGTAAATGTTGGAAATTTAGAGGTTTTGTCGGAAATTCAGGGGGAAGGAAAATGTTAATTTCTGGCACTGAAAACGATGTCTATTTAGCTAATGCCTATCATTCAGCATTCCTAGAAAAGTCGCAAGCAAAGTTTCGCTAGAAAAGTTATCGTCTATCTGTAAACAGCGTCTAAAAGCTTGACACCATCCTTGGGATCTTTGAGTTTTCAATTTCGTTGTTTAGTGACTCATGCACATCACCTGAAAGAAATGGAAAGTCCTGTGAGTCTTATCTCATGTACACTTACGAATGATCCACATCAGTATTATTGTGTTGGCACTGCATTTGTTCATCCAGAGGAGGCTGAACCAAAGAGTGGTCGGTTAATTTTATTTCATCTTGATGACGGTAAGATTCTGATACTTTTTGTTTGATTAAAAAGATAGAAGATGTAAAATATGGCTTGTAACAAGAATATAACACTCGCATGCAGAAAGGTTAGATGTGTTCTGGTACGTATTTCTCCCGTGCTTTATTCAATATTGTTTAGTTACTCCTCAGCATTTTTTTCTAATTTTCAATATTGTTTTGGGCGGAGAGGGGCTTGACAGTGGCCGTAACATTCCAGCACCTCGCTTGGTATATGTCGCTGAATGTCTCAACATTGATACTCGATACTCACGTCGGCCTCTCAGTGGAGTTGTTTTACAAGTTTTTATGTTTTAATCCTTACAACAGGCAAACTAACTCAAGTGGCTGAAAAAGAAGTAAAAGGAGCTGTTTACTCTTTGGTAGAATTTAACGGCAAAATTGTGGCTGGCATTAACGGCACGGTATGCTGATGCTTTATTCTCATGTTCACTAAGTGCAGGGACAGTGAAATGTATATATTGATTTACGTGTATAAATGTTCCTTTAATTGTAAAATAATGAAGAAACACGTGTGATGCAATGTGCTACACCCTTTATGCAGGAAACCAGAGTAGAACATGTACTAGGGATGCTGCTCCCGAAATTGTTTTCATGTACTTCGAAACTGATATACGTCTGGTCGCTTTTTTCCTGTTTTAACATAGTTTTGACATTTTACGACAGATACAATATGTAAGATGTTGCCGCGCCTATCTACCACGTAAATTGGAAATCATTGATTCCTCCAGCCTAATTAACCTAAGTTGCTGTTACGTTGCACGGTTACTGCTTATGTAGAGTGTACGTGGTGTATATAAACATATAGTGTAATTATTTAGGTGAGTGTATTTGAATGGACTAGTGATGGCGAGCTCAAAATGGAATGTAGTTGTCATAATACCGTCCTGGCACTTTATATCAAATGTAAAGGTGATTTCGTATTAGTAAGTATTTGTAAATATTTTAATTAGCATGTGTACTAGAAACAAACGCTTATAATGTGTCCACAAAACCACAAATATGCCGTCCTTAATTACAACATAACGAACAGTCGCTGATAAAGATATTGTTTATTTTCACGTGAAAATTCAGTGTTTGTAACGAGCATTTGAAGGTTTGAAACTCGACATTTGCATCTATTCATTATTGCTTGGTAAATACGATTGTATTGTAATTCTAAAATATTATACTCCATCTCTAATTGTAAAATATTATACTCATCAATTCTATAGGTTGGTGATCTAATGCGTTCTGTGAGATTGTTGCTTTATAAACCTGTTGAAGGATCTCTCGAAGAGGTATTTACAAACATCTTATACACAAAATTACTGTTTATTGTGCTTAATAATTTAAGGTCAGTTTTCATCCATCATCCTCAATTAAATACTTCAATTTCTCGCAATCCTAATCCCAAACCTGACTCTGATCCTGACCACAAACTGCGTCCTTGTGACGTCATTTCAGGATAGCAATGTGGAACTTCACCAATAAAAAATAGTAACTTGAGAATCTAAACACCAGTTCTCTTTCTATTTCTTGAGAATCTAAACACCAGTTCTCTTTCTATTTCTTGAGAATCTAAACACCAGTTCTCTTTCTATTTCTTGAGAACCTTAGCATTTTACCTTGAATGACTTTATACCATGGCAACAACCCTACTTGTTAATAATGACTATCTCTTCTTTGCTTGCAGATTGCATTAGACTACAGTCCTAACTGGATGATGGCCATAGAGATACTGGATGATGAAACATTTCTTGGGAGTGAAAATTCATTTAATTTATTTACTGTTCAAAAAGACAGTGGTTCGACGACTGAAGAAGAACGTGCAACTTTACAAGATATTGGTAAATACCACCTGGGAGAGAGTGTAAATGTCTTTAGACACGGTACGTTTACTACAGTATATAGGACCTGTCAGACCAGAAATTCTTTCTCTGTGTTAATGGGACGATTCAGCCACGTTATTCAAAGATCTGACCAAAATGTACCTCCTCCTGGTTTGATCCAACTGCCAGATGTTTTATTCAATTTAACAATCTGATTGATGTAACCAGTCTGACTATGTAAATGGCATTCACCCATTGCTATCTTACGTCTGATGTTGCGGTTTAGAAAAGAATGTAAAGGTGGTGTGATGAGGTGTATGGTAACAGCATATGGTATGGTATGAAGTGGGGATCTGTTATGCATGTGATGTAATAGTACATGCAGGTAATAGAGTATTAAGTGTATGGCTTGGATCTATATCATATACGGTTTGGTATTGTGTATCATAAAATTTACGTGTAGCAATGCATTATACTGGCCACCACTTGTGCTATTTGTAAATATATTTTTCTCTTCTCAGGGTCTTTGGTAATGGAACATCTTGGAGAAACATCCAATCCATTTCAAGGAACTCTCTTGTATGGTTCTGTCACAGGAGCAATTGGTAAATATATGTACTTATCAACGTCGTCAAATATCTTTATTAAATATCTTTATTGCTTCCTACCATGGTTATTAGAAAACAACAATTGTTTGGACCGAAGCCATTTTTAGTGCAAAGTTTTTAACTTTGCAGTATTGTGATGAGGGGCGAAAATTCACACGAGCGATACATACATACATACATACATACATACACACATACATACATACATACATACATACATACATACATACATACATACATACATACATACATACATACGGGGGGTGTTTGCGAAGATTCTCTATTAATACCGTATCTGTTAAACTTTGGGGTTGAAACTTTTTTAAGCACTTTCAAGTTAATATCTTATAGCTCAATTCGGTTGTATTCATGCAGCGTTTAATTAGATTTACGAACAACATTTGGGTTGTGGTATTAAACGTCTACATCATAACAATCGTTTTATATATAATATTGGGTGCTAACTCCCCCGGTAGCTATGAACACGTGCGTTCAAGTATCACGGAACGAAAATACGAAATTTCGAAATATTCACCGCACAATGGTGGCAGCTGGGAGTGGGAATGTGATGGAATCATGGAAATACGATCAAATTTATAAATAAACGTTTTCATTTTGGCCTTTTGGATTAGTAGTGCGTTTTGTCATTTATATATTCAATAGACAATACTGAATGGGTCGAATATTCATTATTGCAATATTTTTATAAGCGTAAGTTTCGCCTCAAACATGTCACATATTTTGGACTTGGTAGTTGGTGCTGGTTATATATAAAAAATTCAAATACAAGATTCAAGACCCGATGAGATCCCTTTGGCCTTACCGTAAATAGCGAATATGTTAGTTATAGTATACAGCATTGGATTTTACCAGCGATCTAAGGTAAGTCGACTTGCGTACAATTTATACACATTACTGTAATACGGCTACTGTATTGTTTCTGGCGAATTTTATAGATAGGAGAAGTTGCTATACTCTGTCCGTAGACTCGTAGAGTGTAATTTGTAGAGTCACTAGAGTAGTAGAGTGTAGTATGAACTGCATAAAATTGACATTTGACATTTGTTATGCAATATTAATAGAACACATCTCTGTTGACGGGGCAGTTGTTTACAAATGCGAATGGCATTTTGGTGAGGATGCGTCTGTATATATAACTGATGTATGATGCATTCCATATACATTCTAGTTTTGCTTAGCCTTTATTTTAGTAGTCTGTGTACAACCGTACTCTCGAAATTTTATGTACACGATGAAATAATAAATAAATAAATAATATTTGAAATAATCGAAGTTGAGTTGACATATTTGTAATTAGTTGAATAAAACTAATCAAATATTGCAACCGTAAACAAAAGACAATTTTATCTGCTTACTATAATATATTGGCAAAAATATAAATCACTCATCGCGAATTTAGAATTACGAATGATGAAATATTACAAGCTTTTCATTGACAAGTGTACTTGTTGAAAAACTGGCATGCTAGCTTTTCAAAAGCTTGTCACATTTCATCAATTTTCAAGGGCAAATAAAAATAGTAAAGGTAAAAATAATTGCCAAATAAAAATTGCTCGTGTAAATACGTAATATGCAAATATCAACACAACACAACATAACATGGATGCACAACAATTACGTACGCACTATAAACCATGTAACATAGCATTTGTCTTTTAAAACTTTGCACTATCCTTGGATCACTAGTTTATGTTTTATAGTTGTATATAGAATTGCAACCAAGACTTCGCTCAACCGTAATGATCAAATATTGATAAACCTAACATAAACGGCGTTCGGTACATTTATCTGGGTATTCTTTTGATGACGTTTTAAAATTTCGTGTCCACAATCTTCGTCAGCATCAGCACCCTCAAGGAGAAAAACAAATATGGTTTAAAAGCGAAGATTGATCATATCCATTGTTGATTGTTGTATTTGACCACCTTGCTGCATCAATTAATTATCATTTGATCAACTCAAATTGATCAAATTGATCATCTTTAATTAAGTAATAAATCGTTGCAGTGCTTTATAAACACCCACCTTGCATCAACGTAGGATATATTTCTGTCGTATTTGTACCCGTATGTAGAGCTTAGATAATGTACCCTTAGATAATGTTATAAATTAAAATGTACATTTTTCATTTCAGGCATTATAGGTCAAATAACCCAAGACTTATATGAATTTCTTACACAATTACAAATACAGATGAATAAAGTTATAAAAAGTGTTGGAAAAATAGACCATAGTTTGTATCCTTTGTTTCGTGTGCAGTGAGATTATTCTGAAGGACAGTTTAGTGAAAGTATATAGCAAATTTTCTGTGAGATTCATGCGAGAGCTATTTTTGTTTTGTTCAGAAGTTCAAGAATAAAACAGTTCATGTACAGTGTGTCAAGATAACATGCAAAACATGCTGTTACCCTCGGTTCGGGTAAATAAGTGCTATTAGAGATTAACCTCTCAACTATTCCCCTGCCGTTTGACGTTGGCGTTTTGGTTTGCCGGCGGTTTTCGACAATTTCGACTTTTTTTTGAAGTTCTTAGATGATTTTTTTTCGACTTAGATTTGTTTGAAGACAGATGATGTTCTTCTTTCGAGGGATCTAACGGAGCAAATGCGCTATCAAGTAAGAAAGTCTACCGAAGAATCAAGAAGAACTGATTTTCCATGTCAGTTCGCTCAACGTATCTCCGTCAAAGAGTCATGATAAAAATAAAATAAAAAATGAATCAGCTTTCGACTTCAAATTTAAATTTTTCCTGCTGAATGATAAGTATACTGTATGTATTGTGAGTGTGGATATAAAAATGATATAAAAAAAAAAACCTGAATGAAATTACGGTAGTGTAGACCACTGTGACGTTTCAAAACTCGCGTTGAAAACCTCAAACGTGGCGTCGGGATAGATCGTGACCGTGACCCGTAGATATTAGCAGTTCGTAACCCCTGATCTAAAGGTCTCTATTATTATATACACAAGCTCTGGATATCAGGATATGAGGTATTCTGCAATCTGATTGGTTCTCTACTAGCAGGATATTAGCTCTTATAATATAGCCAAGCACAATGCTGCAATCTGATTGGTTGTCTACTAGCAGGATATTTTGTGATATCCTACTAGTAGAGCAATATCCTACTAGTAGGGAAAAAAACAAAATGGCTTCCAGATTTGTAAGCATGAATGATGAAGAAATTGGAGTTTTGCTTCAAAATAGCACGCCTAAGAACACAAAAAAGGCAACAAAATTTGGAATGAAGGTTTTTGACGGTAAGCCAAAATGTAAATGTGTATAAAATTTATACTTAAAAAGAAATTACGAAAAGTAAACATGTATCGCAAAATAATCGCTTTTTAATTTGCATTTGCCTGATTTGGCCATAAAAACAAAACAAAACATGAAAACATCTTTTATTTTTCGTTTAATTTTATAGAATGGAGCATTGTGGCTGGCTATATTATAAGTGAAATATTATATTCGCTCTCGTCGGATATTGGCTGATAGCCAACTCGGCGAAGCGCCTCGTTGGCTATCAGCCAATATCCGACTCGAGCTCATATAATATTTCTTACATATCCTGCTAGTAGAGAAAAGTAGAAAAATGGCTGGCAGATTTGGACAATTAAGTGAAGAGGAAATTCAAGTTTTACTTGAAAAAAGTACGCCAAAATGTTCTGTTCATATCCAGAGCTTGTGTATATAATAAAAAAGTTATTCTATACTCACTCTCGTCGTATCAGCGCATATACGACTCGAGTTCGTAGAATAACTGTTCAATGCTCAATGGTGCCGAGCAACGTCAGACCAAATTTGCAACGATGGTCCATTTTCCTTGACACAAATAATAATAGTTGGAGATCATTCTCTACAGAACGTAAAATAGAAGAAGCGAAAGGTTTTATTGATGGGGATTTGATAGAAAGTTTTTTAGATCTTCCTCGAGCACAAATGGAAGAAGTGGCTTCAAATCTTCAGGTATTTTAAACCTTCGAGTTTATTTCATACTACACTGTTTTCAATTAGGATAATGTATTCATCCTTACTCACATGGTAGTATTTTCTACTAAGTTTACGTCATGAGTTGCGGAATGAAAAATTACATCAACTACAGTGTAAATAAACCGCTTTTTCTAATAACGCGGGCTCAATTATTTTTTTGGTTATTGTATGTTCAAATATTAATGTTGAATCACTTGAATGTGATATTAAAATCGTTTGAATGAGATATTAAAATCGTAAGTACTTTAGTATATTAATCTTATAAAGGGGAATTTTAAACAATACTAAAATAGGCCTCTGGTTTGCTGTTTTAGAACTATATTTTGTTGCTTAAAAGAAACATAACATTATCATAATAATATATACTTTGTTTTGCATCACATTTTTGATAGAGATAAGGATATGAATAGTCTGTTTAAGACAGTTAGTTAACACGGTATATACAGCGAATTCAAGTAGGTTGTCGTTCCAAAAACGTAAATCTTTAAATTGGGTTAGGTTAAGATTAGGATCAACTCTGAGCAAACAAAGGATAATGGCTTATTGATAATTTAGACCCTTACACTTGGAGAATTTGCCTTGTAACAATAGCTAGTGCATATATAGAAGACTTCGATAGAAAACGTACTTGCTACAAAGGCAAATTCTCCAAGTAAAACGCGATTCAGGCGGTTTTATCTACTTGAATTTGCCGTATATACCGTGTTAACTAACTGTCTTAAGCAGACTATTCATATCCTTATCTCTTTCAAAAATGTGATGCAAAACATTTTAAACAACAAAATATAGTTCTAAAACAGCACATCAGAGGCCTATTTTAGTATTGTTTAAAATTCACCTTTATAAGATTAATATACTAAAGTACTTACGATTTTAATATCACATTCAAACGATTTTAATATCACATTCAAGTGATTCACATTAATATTTGAACATACAATAACAAAACAAGCGGTTTATTTACACTGTACTTGATGTAATTTTTCATTCCGCAACTTATTCCGCATGCCATTCCGCAGAGTCATTCCGCCTTTTATAGTCACCGCATTGGTCATAGTTTTATGATGTGCTTTTTGTAAAAGACAATGTTTTTGAAAAATACGTCTTGAAATTCAAGATAAGTGCTAAAATCTAGACAAACATTTGTATTTGTTTGATTTTAAATCCATATCTTACATTTTTGTTCCGGAATTCATTTTAATATTTTTCAAATTGTCAGATCACGTTTTTGACATAGCTCTTTACATTCCCAGATTTAGGTTTGAACATGCCACTCACATTGTGCCTCACAAAAGCATGTTTTGTGTGTTATTTAGATTGAAGAAGAAGGAATGAAGCGACAAGCGACGGTAGAGGACTTAGTAAAGCTGGTTGAAGATCTGACGAGAATACATTAACTTTCCATGTATCAACAAGTGGAAGTTCTGGTAAACAACCAGTAAGCATGTGCCGCACCTCGTGCAGAAACTGTGATGGAAAGATAATTAACCAAAATATGACAACATTGGTTAGGAAGGGATACCGACAAAATCCCCACATGACAAAATCCCCACAGACAAAAACCCCAACGACAATATCCCCGGGGACAATATTGCTCGCAGTTCGTGTTCGAAATGAATTCAATGAGCGATGACTTAAGAAACATATGCGTAGACTTCAGAGAAGACTTTGGAGCAAATTCTGCGTGGCGTTGGTCACAACATTCGAATTTGATAGTCCCATTAACAGAATAATCCTTTCATTACTCTTATCTTTTTAAACAGTACTTCCACCTTTTCTTTACAAATTATATTGTTTAAAAAAGTTTGTTCTGATAAATATATTTTGAAAAATTGATAAACAGAAATGTGGGAGTTTGTCGCATTTCAGTAATTTGGGGTTTTTGTCGCCGGGGATATTATCGTTGGAGATTCTTCGGTGGGGGTTTTGTCGGCGTGGTTTTTGTCATGGATACAGTTAGGAAAAAAGAGGTGAATCCAGCATGTTGGAATAATATGTCAATCCAGCATGTTGGACTAATATGTCAATCTGTCTTAGTTACAGTTAGTTTTTTTGACTTGCTGAAACACTCAATCCAAAGTTACGCTACTGCAACTCGAAAATCGATCAAAATGTTTCACATAAACATTGCTTGATTATGCTGTTGCCCCTGTTGCCATAATCTCCCTCGCAGCCGCTCTTTGTGTCGAGGTTTACTGTTGGCAAGGTCTTTAGAGAAAATTAGGTGTCGTAATATCGACTGCATATTATATTTTCATCATGTAAAACGAGTACTTGTTACAATAAAGGATATATAATTATCGATTACGGCCGAAATTTTGTGTGAAAACGGGAAGGTGCAAACATTTTGAACATCGTTCGATGTTGGTCACCATTGCCTGTCATATTATGATGGTTGACTGTACCAGGGTATTATGGCCGGGTAAGATGTCTATACTTGGATTTATATATTATGTTGACGGGTTTGTACATTAACTGTGTGTATTTTTCCAAAATGCTTAAATAAAGATGTACATGCATGTATACATTAATTATAAAGAACGATGAATTATTGTATATCACATTCTGACCTGCAAGTCAGTCAATATTCTTGCAGTGACTAGGTTAAACAATCATGCATCTTCACGTATTTATGTTTTTGAAAACACGTCGCAAATTTCATCTAATTACGAATTCAACCATGATAGGAGGGGATATAATGCATCGCTTCTTGGAAAGTCAAAATGTATTATTATTACTCGGGGCCACAAAACACGCTGTTTCCCTCGTTCTCAGTAAATAAGTGAAAATTAATTCTTTCTAGGCTTTGTGTAAAATACTAAATGGAGATCTTGCATATATTCGCCTTATGGGTGTATTCTTAGTTAAAGGACGTGCCCTAATGAAATGACTTGGTCACTGGACACCAAAAGACTGATAAAAACCGTTCTAGGTATTTGAGTTAATTAATCGACAATAACAATTTGAAAATTTACTCGTTTCCATGATCATGTTTTATTAAGGTACAAAGTTTTGAGGCTGTACTACTGCCACTATCTATGTCGCGATATATCATAAAATCTAGATAACTAGAACTGCGTGGGTGAACTATAACCAGTAGGGAGAAATTCATTTCTGATCATTTAACAGTATGCTACAACATAGACATAGTATTTGCTGTATTTTTTCATCATGCTGTATTTTTTCATCATACTGTACGTATGCAGCCTATGATTTCATCGCTAACGTGGATAGAAGAAATGGAAGCGAATAGATATGCAAACACTTGTTACGCAACTCGGTGTTTCTCATAAAGACCTTAAAGTCTCTCACCCATATTTATCACCCATAATTAATATAGAGATAACATGGTTAGGAAACTCGGCTTTCGCTTTTGTTCTATGTTTTTGTTTGCATTTGTGCACGGTCAAGGTTAGTGAATATATTGTAGTTTTATGAATCGACCAATAGAAATGTTTGGGCTTAATCTCCAAACCGTGTTTGTGAAATATTAATGATGTAAAACAAAAGATTTGTGCATGGTCAGGTACCGTTCAACATAAATCCCATTCAATTGTTAGCTGCTTGTAATTTGACGAGTTTCCTAACCATGTTATCTCTATATTAACTAGGCTAACTATGGCTCACCTAAACGTATGTAGCTTTTTGTGTTTGTATTTTGTTATTCTTGCTGTTGTTGTTGTCATATTGTTGTTGTTGTGTTTTGTTTTGTGTTTTTCTGGGGTTTTTTGTTTTTCTTTCTTTGTTCAATTAGATAATATTTACGTTATTTTTATATAGCAGTAAATCTATTCTACATTTTAATATATACATAATTATATATGTTAATTAGTTAAATCCTCCTAGTATAGTTTAATACTGTTTTAGGAGTAATTCATTAAAGCATAAAGATTGATCAGGTAAGACATTTACAAGAGATGTGTAACTTTGACATTTTAGCCATTAGAGAAAGTCACTTGGATGCAACTATACGCAATGAGGCGATAAATATTAACGGGCTGAAATTGGGGGCTGTGTACTATATTATAGGGAATACCTGAAAGCGGTACATCGGAAGAACCTATATCTGTAGCGGAGGTCGAAGCGATATGGTTAGAAGTCAAATTTCCATCATGCTCAGCATTATTTGCAGTTATATATATCTGGAGTATTTCCTCTGGGTATATCCGATCACAATCTGATAGACGCATCATTAAGACTTAAACTGAAAAGACCACCACCAAGAGGCAATTAATAATAATAAAAATCAGGAATTTCAAACGCATGAACATTGATGATTTTCAAAGAGATGTCTGTAGACTTCCTTTTCAGGTCAGTGCAATTTTTGACGACCTAGATGATCAACTCTGGGCTTGGCAAAATATGTTTATGGATGCATGTGACCATCATGCATGCGCCTTGGAAAGAAGTTAAGGTAAGATCCATGTCTTCTCCTTGGATTTCCAGTAGCATCAGACTTAAAATGAATAAATGGTTTAAACGCCCAGACTGGACGCGATTCGACAACGCGGCGCGATTTTTCGATTTTCACTGACATATAACTTTGATCCTGTTTTATATCAAATATTCAAAAGCGCTATAACAGTTTGAGTTATTTGGTCTGCATACTTTTAAAATTTCCTTCCATAGACGCTTGTATTTACTTTTAAAAACTGAAAATCCCGTGTGTCTGGGCCTTAAGGCTTTTAAAAAGGCTATCGCAAGTAAATGCCCAAATGACTGGCTTGTATATAAGAAAATATACGGAACGAAATAACCTCGGACATAAGAAAAGCAAAGGCCCAATACTTCTCATATTCGTTCGACCAGGTAAAAACAATTACTAGAGCATATTGGAATCTGTTGAAGAAATCAGTATCACGTATACCTCTATATAGAACATAAAAAAATCGGCCCAATTCGAAGAGAAAATGGTACTTTAGCGTTATTAGATGAAGAAAAGGCTGAGTTGATGAATAAGTATTTTGCAACGGTTGGTGGAATGCTGGCTGATGCTTTGCTGCCACAAGAGACTCTTCTACGGAGCAACATGAAGCCGTTTTGCCAACATGCGATACAATCTGCATATCGGAAGCTAATACATCGCGTGTTCCAGTACTATTAAAATTGCGACCATTTTTTTTTGGTTATATTACAATTATTTAATTTTAGCATGGCTAAAAATCATGTTCCCTAAATCTCTAGATAGTATAGATACAGTGCTGCAGGTTCACCATAAGAAGAGAGAGTGTATCTGTGGGCTTTCAGTGTAGGCAGCATTGACCAAATTTCAAGATGTTGAAGGCTGCCTGAAAAATATAGAAAAAATATCGCCGTTTCCAGCAAAGGTCATTCCGCCATTTCCAGGTAGTTAAATCTTTAACCAATGTCTTGACTACATTTGTACAATCTAGGACATGTTTATTAACTACCATTAAATTCACCTTGTACTCCTAATACCTTGACCATCCCCATACTTCGCTTTTCGCGCCATTTTCATTCTCTCAATTTTACCACCGCGTGATCAACAATTGGCTTCGGATAATCTCTGCCAATGATACAGCCACATTTCTGTTGGACATCACGTGAGGCTAGCCCTGGTTCAAATATGTAAGTCTTGGGCAAGACATGGCACGTCCTTTCTATAGAACGTGTGACAAAATATAGTCGTTTATAGTCTAGTCATTTATGTATTGCTGGTTGAGGAGGCGCTTGAGCAGAGTTTGCAAAAGTGGCAGGAAATAGTGTCAGCGCTTTTTACAGCAGGGTTGGCCTCCAGTGACAACACCATGGTTCGATCAACCATAAAGTCCGGCATAAACCACACATACCCGCCATGTTCTTCCTACGAATGATCCATAAACGCGACAACCCAGGCATTGCTTATGTCTTATGGTTGAATATTTCAATAGTAGGAGTCCGTTAAAATGGATTCAAGTGACTTTCTGCGGTGATTACCTAATATAATCTCCATTAGGGTCTGTCTTCTTCCCAAACGTGATCGGACTCTAACGTAAGCATGAAAGAAAGCACTTGCAGAAAGCCATAACCAATTTCCAGTCCAATCATGGTCCAATAAATAAGTCTTGAAAACCTGGTAAATGGATGGAAGATTCAAGGAATACGTTGAGGACAGACAACGGAACGTGAATATGATGTGACTGCTGCTAGCAAATGAACATCAAATTAATTCATTAGTTATAAATAGATATATTAATATAGTCATGTACCATTAGTAATGGCGGGCTCATCTGTACAGGTCCCAGAGCCTGTACAACCTAACGGTTTTCCTTATTCCAGCAAAGGAAATTGAGTAGAATACATGATTAATTATTTGTTAGCTTTGAGCAAACTGAGTAAATTGCCATTGTTAGGGAAACATTCGAAAATTTGCTCAATTGTTTCCTCGTTTGCTCAAACTTGGAAATGTTGTTGCGAAACCAGGAACCAAAAATGTTTCTTAACAAACATAAACCTGTTTTGTTTTGTACTTTCGGAAAAAATTAATGGCTCCTGCATGATTTAGCCACCTTTGGGAAACATGGGTTGGAAACATGTTTCTGCAACAATGTTCCCCCTAGTTTGCCCTGGAGTTTAGGCCGGATCAGTATGTATCATACCTTCTGATCGTGTTCCCATGCAACAGCATGACGTGCTAAGTGATGGATCCATCCTCCATTATCGCGTCTAGAAATGGGTAACCAGTTCTTCCCTGAAACATATATTTAAACGTACGTGATTCAGTGTGTTTAATATGTAAGTTTCAACACTTCCATTAATGTCAGATAGAATCTTTCTTTAATTCATTCCCGTTCGTAGGCATTTCCTTTTCTGCCTTTCGCGTCAATGTGATATAATTGAAAATAAGGCGTTTTTGATTTGCCGAATTTCTCAATAAACTCTGAAACACTCTAACGCGCTATTTTGATAAAAAGATTGACATTCATTGGTCTCAAATCATAGGTTTCCTGTTCGCATACAATTTGGTGATTATAGTGTGACTAGAACTGCAATATCGTCCCCCAATCAAAATCACTGACACAACTGATATCATCTGACGTCAAAAAGAAGTTGAATTAAAATGTAGGTTCCCCAGATTACCTCTCCCCAAGCTTTCAAATACTCGTCATTAACCCTGTTAGTCTGTGTCTATATAGCCGGGGAAACTGGTATCCAGCAAAATCTGTACCTCCTCAAACTATTAATTCAGTCATACGATTGATATCACGCGGCAAATTGTCTTGCCCATCCTGGAATTTGTTTTGGCCGTCGTCGTCGCGTTTCCGTCCTACATGCGTCCTACGAAATGACGTCGCTCAATTTAAAATTTAACCGCTTGTAAAGATCAATTGCTAAAGTACTGGAGTGTTGCATTATACACATCTCTTTTTTCTTTCAGAGAGGGAAACGTGTCCTTTGGAAGTCCAAGTATTCGCATACTTCTCTCCTGGATGTTTTCTAACTCATCTGATACTTTGGGATACCACCCCAGATTGGTGCGGCGTATTCTAATAGTGGTCAGACTTTTGTCTGATAGCATAGTATACCAATTTCTCCCGGGAGATTTGCTCTGCGGCATTCCCTCAGACAGAACAGACGTTTACAAGCTTTTTTGGTGATTTCATTGACGTGCTTGTTCCATTTCAAATCGTTAATTTAATTTTAATTTATAAACTTTGCCGATGAAACAGAATGTTACGTTACATAACAGGACAAAAACAAAACATACATAATGAAATACAGTATATGACCGAGATCAGGATCATAATTAATGTTCAGCGATGTAAAATAGTACTTGAGCAAATCCGATTTAAATACAATAAGGCTAGTATCCATAGTGAGGTTCAGTTCATCTGCAAGATAATTCCAAACTCGGCACGCTCTTACGAGGAAAGATTTTGTTCTGCATTTGGGGATGACATATTTCAGTGTGTTTGATGAGGTTGATCGGGTTGTTCTACGATTGATGAGGTAGCTGGCGAAACGTTGGGATTTAGTGTTACTAAACCGTGTGTGATTTTGAAAAACAAGATAAGGTGCTCTCGTCAGCCCCGTACCCAAAGTCTATCCACCAAGTGATATCAATAATGATTTCCGACAAATATCAGTCTTTCCACAACTTCCAAAAGTTCTCGAAAAACTCCAGCTGAAACTTAACAGACCGGATATGAATATTAGTGCTAACCAACATGCATTTACAACAGGGCGTTCGACCGTGTCTGCACTCGCTTGCATATCACAAAAATGCCGATATGCTTAAAATTGGAGATGAGGAAATTGAAAGAGTTGAATCTTGGAACTTCTACTCACTGGCGAAGCGAAATTTTTTCTCGCGAAGCCTGATTTATGTTTTCTGCGAATGCGTCAATTCATTTCGTGCGAAATTTTTCGCATTTAGCTGAGAAAAAACACTCGTGGAATCAGACCTTAATAAGCTCGCTCGTAAAGCTTGTCAAGGAGAAATTGATCGAAAAGCTTACTTGCCGTACACACAAACAAATAGACTCTCAAGGAACTTGTCAAGGACGGGGCTTTATAACTGTTAGTGCATAAAAATAGGGTAGAACTGATAGTAACCTTCATATTATGCAGGATTTTGCAAGGATTATTTTTTCAAAATCTGCCAAGCTTTCTCGCAACAGCTTTTCATAGCTAGAACCATACAGGCTTCAATTAAGCTCTACCCAAGCACTCCGCTACATACAAATTTCCCGGATAGAAGTCAGAAGTGCATGATATGAGAGACTGGTATGGGATTTCCTTGTGAATCATCAAGACTGAATTCAACTGGCTGAATTTATCGAAAATTGAAGCCTGACTAAAAACTACCCACCTCGAGTTAAGTTGGCTTAACTGAACATCGCAAAGATTCCATTAAAAATCTCCATCGATTAAAACCAATAGTGCCTCCATAAGTAATAATCTCTGGATTGAGAATATAAACTGGCTATATTTCAATACTCGTCTCACACGCAGTGTTGCCAGCCATGGGGTTTTTCTGCCAGATCTGGGGTTTTTGCTGCGGAGCTAAGAATTGAAGATATTCTTCAAAACGAACAGGAACATTGAGTGGTAACATTTAGAGTGATTAGAAGGTTTCCGTATTACATGTGACTCCTTACTGATTCACATGGAGGAGTGTGTTGGAAATTGTCTTTATAGCTATAGTTTAATAATTAATACTTAATTGGGATGAACTGTTTTTACATTGTGACATAAAAATTTGATTGAACGAATAATGTATTGTACCCTGGTGTTGTTATTATTGCTGTTCAATATCTCAGAGGAGTTGAGTTTATAGACAACAAGAGACATACTGTTTATTCCAGAAGATTTGTATTGTCTGGTCGCGGTGGTGTGGAGTTGCTTTTTGTTTTGAATGGGTGTTTTGTATTATTTTTGTTTGCATTTCCGAAAAAGTATTGAAGGTACATGTTTCGTCGGTATTGTAAGTATGATGTACAGGGTGTCCCCCCAAAAAGTCCCCCTTTAGAAATCATAAAGGAATTTTATACCTTTGGGAATTTAATATAATTGTACATGAACGGCGGAAGTATTTACAACTTCCCTTCGTCCAAATAATTTAAAACGACGATCGAAGCAATCAAAACGATTTCAAACAAAACTCGTTGCTCTGTAGTCAGTTGAACCATTCTTACTCGAACTGACGGTAAGACGTATTTGTAATTTGACATTTTTGTGTTGCTGTTCGTTTTAGAAGCTATTTTAAATTCCCATAGTACAGTATAGCAACGCACGTTTAACAACAAAAGAGTGATTTCTATAGGGGGACTTTTTTGGGGACACCCTGTATAGATAGATTCATACTTAGTAGGTTGAGGTTTTGGGACAAATGAGTGTCCCAAGGGAGTGAGGGGGGCGAGGAGTGAGGGTGTGGATCACTTAGTATACAGTAAGCGGGGGGCGTGGGAGGACTCGTAATACTCATTAGGTATGTAGTGAGGGAGAGTGAGGCAGTGGACTGATTAAGGCCCCGTTTACATGAGCCCGGGTTGGCTATCAATCCGGGTTGGCTTGTCATCCCGGGCAATCCGTCTACTAATAAGTTTATATTAGTGTTTACACGATATAGCCGGGTCAACCCTTTCACACCTCACCAACCCAGGGCACCCTTTTCGAGACCCGGGTGGGTGAAGTATGAAGGCGTGCAAATTGTGCTTTATATCTCTTCATGTAAACCCGGGTTGGCTTGACGCGGGCTCGTACGGACGTGTAAAGCTTTTATGACATTTAAAAAGTTTAAGTGACATTTAAAAATGTCTTACAGCAAAATTCAACGTCCTCTCACTCCCTGGGGAAGAATAATGATTAATATTTTCCATGAGCTGTGGCCTCTAGTAATACTCATCAATGCAATATTCGTATGTTAAATGTTAAACATGGGTCTCGTTGGATCGTCTTACAACAAGTACACAACTTTGGCTGACATAGTGGATGCGGTAGAAATGTTCGAAGCATGTGTATCATCAAAATAGTATGTAATGAAAGAGTTATGAACAGAAAAATACCGCAACCTCAATTGAATATCAACCCAGGTAAGCTCAAGCAGACCAGGTTTGAAAACAAATGTCTATTGTTGCTGCCAACCCGGGTTCATGTGAACCCAATGAAAAACAAGCACTTTGGAGTCTTCCTACCCGGGTCGAAAATCAGGCCGGGCTCGTATAAACGGGGACTTAAGTATATGCAATGAGGTGGTGTGAGGTGGAGTAAAGATGGAGCAAGAAAAGTGGAAATTAAGAATAGTTGACTCGTCTCATACTGTACGTAAACTATTAACACAGCACCAGGGTTACGCGCCCACGGTCGGCAGCGCCCAGCACTCAGCAGTTAGGCCCGGCACTCTCGCCAAAGTGGACTTCTTCAAAGGTTGCAATTAAATATGCAGTACGAAAATCCCAATGTTGCACTTTGTAATAAATATTTTGGAGCAAGTCTAGACAGAGAACTATTATAATTTAAATGCAGGAATACGAAACAATTTACGAGATCAATTTTAATATATCAGCAACTGAATGTTATTTATATGCACATCGTTTGATCATGTCTTTTTAAACTTGGATAGCCTATTTACGGAAATATTTTAGTACGAGTCAAGGTACAAAGTTTTAGCTGGAGACAAGTGTTGTAACTTGAATTATTCCATGTTTAAAGTCTTGCGTCTTCTCTTTAAAAATGAAGGTATTTGAGAGATGAGAGTCATTTGATGGTAAAGTGTCAATAAATTATTATTCCATCCAATGAAAGGCAATGGTGGGCTATTCTCCTGACATTGATTCTCAAGAAACCAGTCAGGTAAGACAATGTCAGACAAATGTTCTTCCAGAAAAGTATAGAAAAACATTCATGTTTAATTAAAAGAACACGCTTGTTTTATGAGTATTGTGGTAAAATAGACAGATGTGTCACTATTATCGATTATGCAAATAGAGAGAGCATACTTATACCACAGTTAATAAAACGTTACTCAGTCATTTTCTGTGTTACGTTTCTTTAAAAAATAATCCTAGCCTTTGAGTGAGTAAACAATCGTCGTTGGGGTGTGTTTAAGTGGAATATGTACGGTACAGCGCGCAATTGAATTGAATTTTATGTTTATTTATTTATTTATTTAGCTTCGCCAACTAGGGCAGGGTCACCACAACAGCATATGCCAATTACTGTGGGCCCTTTTACCTAACCCACCCTGTCAACTTTCCCTGTGGGAGGAAACCGGAGTACCCGGAGAAAACCCACGACTTTCGGCAGAGCGTTGACTTTACTCTTTTCACTTGAGGAGTGGGTTTGAATCGCATTGAGAAAGTTCTCACTGAGACTTGAACCCGCGGCCTTAGAGGTGGAAGGCAAGTGCGCTAACCACTTCGCCACCGAAATACAATTTCGTGTTTTAATATAAAGAAAAAACAAATAACAATGGGATAATTGTGGTTTTATGGTGTGTTCTTATATATTAACGGTTTTTGAATTAGAGGACTCGATACGGGCAGATTCATATACAGATTACAATGCAATTATATTTAAGGGGCTTCGGTGGCGCGGTCGTCAGGGCAAGCGCCTTTCACCTCTGAGTTCGTGGGTTCGATTCTCGCAACGGACTGGTGTGAAAAGAGTCGGTCAACGCTCTGCCGAAAGTCGTGGGTTTTCTCCAGGCACTCCGGTTTCCTCCCACAGGGAAAGTTGACAGGGTGGGTTAGGATAAACACAGTTAAGAAAGTAATATCAAAATCGTTGTAAAGATAAAATAGTCTAGGATAAGTAAGTAAGTATGTAATTAGGTAAGCGTAACACTTGATGTAAAGCGCATTTGATCATTATTCACATGTAAATTTGCGCTATAGAAATGTTAATCGTTAATTATACAAATAAAAATCACAATTGCAAAACGTAATTTCGCTGCAGGAACGAGACGAGACGATATAAAATAAGTAGCCAGCCTTAGCGTTTGGTTCACCACAATAGATATTCAGCCATTAAGCAGTATGTATAGTTAAACCGTTTCCATCATAATTGCTATATTAACACGCACCTATTAAAAAGTGCATTCCATAATAATACAGTCATACACCCCCCCCCCCAACCCTGAACTCTGTTCAGTTTATGTTTTTGTTATCGTACTGGATATTCTGTACTGTATTGGTTGGGATTTGCAAACATGGGAGTTTGGTTGTCTTGATAATAATGGTATGTGGAAGGATCTTGGGACAGAGATTTCTGTTAAGGATTCTGTTCTACAACACATACGCCTGTATTCTAAAAGCTCACTCACACTCACGCTCAATCTGAGCTTCCCTTGAGTGTCAGTGCTGTTCTTGAATAGCTGGAGGGTTAGTGCCGTACCATACGATATGAATACTCACGCTCCAGCTATTCAAAAATAGCACTGACACTCAAGGGAATCGAAGCTCAGATTGAACCTCCACTCTTTGAGTGTGAGTGAGATTTTAGAAGACAGGAAGAAGAAGAAGAAGAAGAAGAAGTATTTTATTTATCCCTTTTTTTAAAGTCTATTTACATATTAAATTTAAATTTTGTAGGATTTCTGGCCACCAGAAATAACCGTAGAAGGTTAAAAATGCCTAGCAGCCAGATAAGTGAAATTGTTAAAGAAAAATAAGTAATTACACGTGGTCACAAAACAATACTTACATATAGTCACACAAAACACTTAGTTGTAGATTATCATGCAATAATACATTTGGAAGACAATTTTATCAATTTCAAGAGCAAGATATAAACATGGAGGATCAATAGTGCTCTAAAAAGCTTTGTTTCATTTTGGTTTTAAATAATGCAATTGAGCAGGACTTTAAATTCTCATCAACAGAATTCCACACTGAAGGACCTTGAAATCTAATATTAAAAATGCCATAATTTGTTCTTGCTTTTGGTAGATAATAAGACTGTTTTGAAGCAAGCCTAGTATTATACTTATGTATCTTATTAACACTAATGAAGAAATTACAAAAGACCGATGGTAGCTGATTGTTATGAAATTTATACATAAATATTGAAATATGAAGTTTGACAAGGTCGAAAAACTTTATAATGTTCAAATACTTGAATAATGGACTTGAATGTTGATCAAAACTTGAAAATGTGATAATACGTACTGCTTTTTTTTGCAGTGTGTATAATGATGGGTCAAGTGATATTGTATAAGTATTTCCCCAAACTATTATCCCATAAATTAAAAATGGATATATTAAAGAATAATAAAAATTTATTAAAGTGACTTCAGAAACATAATGCCTTAACTTTGATAAAAGCCCAATACTTCTTTTAACCTTCTTGCTGATATATTCAACATGACTCTTCCAACTCAAATTAGAATCAATAAAAATACCCAAATACTTGATGGAAGAATCACGTTCAAGAGTGCAATTATTAATAGTTAATGAAATATTATGGGTTTCTATTTTCTTTTGTCGTGGGTGGAATATAACATACTTAGCAGGAGCTAATCTAGTTCCTTGTTGTGGTATAGGATGGAAGCCAGTAAACTGAGTGTTAGGGTGTGGGTTTTCAATTAGCGTTTCTTCACTTTCAGTGTTTTGTAGAGCCATGGATCCTTCGTTGCTTGGCTGCTTTCTTTTAAAATACCAAAACAGGGCTATGGAAATCGCAATAACAATAAGTGATACAACTATTACAATGACAGCAACGCGCCATTGTGGTAGAGAGGTAGAGGATTCCTTGGGCTTGGAGCTCTGCGTAGTGATTTGTTGCCTTGTGCATATTTGGTCAAAGTTACAATTCTCATCTGGGCCACCACAGTCAGAATTACTAATACATGATTCTCCAATGCAGTTCGCAAGGCACTGGCTAACCTCGTTCGAATATCCTTTCTTGCAACAGTAAAGACCTGAAGTACAGTCCGAATTTCTATCACACGCCGGGCAACCATCTTTTGCGCATTTTCCAGCAATACAGCATTCATTAGGAGGTCCACAATCATCGTCTGAGCTACAAATCACGCCAAGACAACTTTCAGTACACCGATCTTGCCAAAACCAAACACTTTTCTTCTTGCAACAATACTCCCCCAAATCGCATTCCGAGTTGGATGTACATTGTGAAATACATCCTGGTCTGTCAACACACTTTCCATCACGACAACATTCCCCTCTCCCAGCACAGTCATCATTCGAATTACAAGTTTTTCCAACACAATTCTTAGCACAGACAGTTTCATTCAAAGGGAAGCTCTTCTTACAACACACATGTTCAGACCTACAGTCCGAGTTCGAAGTACAGCCAGAACAACCACGATCAACACATTCACCAGAAATACAACATTCGCTTGGGCCACCACAATCGTCATGAGAACTACATTTTTCACCAACACAACTTTTACTACAACCATCTCCGAACCTCTTCCTGCAACAATATTCATCAGCATCACACTCTGAATTCGATGTACACTTCTCGTCACAGCCTGTTTTAGCGCATTTGTTCAAACGGCAGCATTCCCCCCATCCCGCATTGCAATCATCATTCGATTGGCAAGGTTCTCCAACACAATGATAAGCACAGAAAGTTTCATTTAAAGGATATGACTTTTTACAACATGCAGGATGTAAAAAGCAATCTGAATTCTTAGTGCAACCAAGACAGCCATCGTTCACACATTTATTAGAGCGGCAACACAGTAATGATATCCCACAGTGGAAATTGGTCTCACAATAATGACCCAAACACGTACCTAACTTGCAGGTTCGCTTCGTACTTTCAGGACTATCAAAGCAACATTGCATGTTTTTTATGTTTGACCAGGCGTCTCCGCAATCATATAGTCCAATTATGCCGTAAGTGTTACATTCTTTACCAGTAAAGTTGTTAGCACATTTAACAACACCATTGTCGTTGTAAACTAAGACACAGAAAGCAATAAAAAAGATAAGTTGATTTGCCATCATTAATATGACTAAACATGAAGTCAACCCCGAAAGGACTGACACGAATATAATTATAGAGTTTGTTTTGTGTGCAGGAATGCCTCAACATTAAAACTTCTTTTTGTTGATATTGCTGCGTAATTATATTTTAAGGGTAATGACGTAGCTAGTTCCTTGTAAGATTGCATAGCGATAAATATATTTGTTTTGTTGTGCAGTGAAAACATCACGTATATATATATATCTATTTTGCAAGGCTTTCGGTCCATAGAAATAATAAAATATGTTACTTCATTGAGTCTGATGTAGATCCGGACTGACGGATCGTGAGCTTTGCCTTTGGAAATAGATTATCGTGATGTTTTGCACAGAAATCAACAATTAATTTATTTTTACCCTCAAGGCTCACTCCCCCGCAGAGCTTTCATGTGGAAACGAAGTGTCATGATCAGCGGAAACCTCTGCGGAGGAGAGGGATATATTCATGTCTCGCTGTTTACGCGTTAAGGCCGGTTTACCGTTCGCGCGATTTGGTCGCGCGAACTGGAGAATTATTCGCGCGAACATAGCGAATCGGGTTTGCACATTTTAAAATTTGCCATAAATAACACTCGCGCATGCTCAGTGACAAATTCGCTCCTTCGCGCGACCAATTCGCGCGAACTGTAAACCGGCCTTTATGGTCAGCGTAGAGCATGGTTTGGTGTATATATTTAGTGCATGGATTTAGTGTTTTGTACTCCATAGACAATCGAATAGAAATAGAATTCGATTGTCTATGGTAAGACTGACGCCCGTATTCTAAAAGCTCACTCACACTCACACTCAATGAGTGGAGGTTCAATCTGAGCTTCTCTTGAGTGTTAATTCTGTTTTTGAATAGCGGGAGGGTTAGTGCCGTACCTTACTATGTGACTACTCACCCTCCAGTTATTAAAAAACAGCATTGACACTCATGAAAAGCTCAGATTGAACCTCCACTCATTGAGTGTGAGTGTGAGTGAGCTTTTAGAATACGGGCGTGAGTGTGTATTTGTTAACGTATTATAGACCTTTACGAAACCAGTGCAAAGTTCTAAAGTTCGGTGATTTAATCTGTTTAAACTTGTGCACGTGGCGAGAACTAGAATGTCAAAGCTCGGAGATATTCATAAAATATCCCAGGGGTGTAGTGGAGGGAGGGGGGTGTTAAAATTCCATGTCGATTTGGGGGATCTGAGCCCCCCTATAGTTTTGCAGGTTGCATAATCTTAACCTGGACAGTTCTTTGGATTGTAGTGTTAAAATGACTTTAGTGAACTCTACTTGTTCACTTTGACCCCACCATTAGATAATATATGTGAGACTCTAGCACAAGGTAGCTTCGCTATATCTATTGTTAGCCTGCGACTGAGACGTCGAACCATGCATGACCTTTCTTTTGTATTTTCAAGTTTTACGAGTGAGATAAACATATTAATTAGACAGAAATATATACGCACAAATAGACCAATAAATGGTGGCGAGTGCATATCCAACCCCTTGGTTAAAATTTCGTGTCTAGTTTTCGGTTAATAATAATGCCTGTGTATGAATACAATGAATGATAAACCTAAGCGAGGGCGGAAAATAAGAAAAAGCTCGCATTAGTTTAAAGTTTTTAGTTTATTGGTTTAATCTGGAGCTCGTAGGTCGATCTTCGGTTTTGTTTTAAATCTACCTGTTTACCCTGGCTAGACAAAAACAGTAAATCGTCTATTAAAAAAGCGTATAAACGTAGACGGTAATAGGCTACTGTGAGGTCCCACCGAAATAAGGTCCCACCCTCAAATAATAAGCCACCCGTAAGGTCTGTACACAGGAAGGAATTTATTAAACGCCCTTCTCTAACCCCCGACCCCCCCTCACTCCAACATATGGTGGCACATGTATATTGATAACTGACTAGATTTATTGCCCTGAAGTTCATTGAAAACAATGGCACTGCGCTATGAAGGGTTCATTCTTGTCACCCTGTTGAGTTGTAATGTCCTTGCAAGAACACCATCAGGATCGATTCGCCTCATGAAACACCTTACACGAACTGCTGAACTTGCAACCCCCGGGCTGCAAGAAATCCTTGTATACGTTTGTATCCGCGCGCGAAGTATCACAGTAATAACGACCCGAAGTATCACGGTAATTACGACCCGAAGTATCACAGATAATTACGACCCGAAGTATCACAGGTAATTACGACCCGAAGTATCACGGGTAATTACGACCCGAAGTATCACAGGTAATTACGACCCGAAGTATCACAGATAATTACGACCCGAAGTATCACAGGTAATTACGACCCGAAGTATCACGGGTAATTACGACCCGAAGTATCACAGTAATAACGACCCGAAGTATCACAGGTAATTACGACCCGAAGTATCACAGATAATTACGACCCGAAGTATCACGGGTAATTACGACCCGAAGTATCACAGGTAATTACGACCCGAAGTATCACAGATAATTACGACCCGAAGTATCACGGGTAATTACGACCCGAAGTATCACAGATAATTACGACCCGAAGTATCACGGTAATTACGACCCGAAGTATTGCGGTAATTACGATCCGAAGTATCACAGGTAATTACGACCTGACGTATCACGGTAATTACGACCCGAAGTATCACGGTAATTACGACCCGAAGTATCACGGTAATTACGACCCGAAGTATCACGGTAATTACGACCCGAAGTATCACAGGTAATTACGACCCGAAGTATCACGGGTAATTACGACCCGAAGTATCACGGTAATTACGACCCGAAGTATCACGGTAATTACGACCCAAAGTATCACGGTAATTACGACCCGAAGTATCACGGTAATTACGACCCGAAGTATCACAGGTAATTACGACCCGAAGTATCACGGGTAATTACGACCCGAAGTATCACAGGTAATTACGACCCGAAGTATCACGGGTAATTACGACCCGAAGTATTACGGTAATTACGACCTGAAGTATCACGGTAATTACGACCCGAAGTATCACGGTAATTACGACCCGAAGTATCACGGTAATTACGACCCGAAGTATCACAGGTAATTACGACCCGAAGTATCACGGGTAATTACGACCCGAAGTATCACAGGTATTTACGACCCGAAGTATCTCGTTAATTACGACCCGAAGTATCACGGTAATTACGACCCGAAGTATCACGGTAATTACGACCTGACGTATCATGGTAATTACGACCCGAAGTATCACAGGTAATTACGACCCGAAGTATCACGGTAATTACGACCCGAAGTATCTCCTTAATTACGACCCGAAGTATCACGGTAATTACACGACATTTTGATTTACGACATAATGAAATACGTTACGGACAATCAAATTGTGCGACTGATTTTGATTGACCCAATGAATTTCGAGCAATTTTTGATATTGATAATTACCCCTCATACTGCGCCACTGCGAACTAGCATCAGCGACATGCTAAGAAAACCAGGCTTATTAAACTAATTAAAAGTCAAATGACGTGATGTTTAAAGGAAACCTTCTAGAACAATATTTGTGAATATTCGCGTGTCGAAAAACCTCAACGAATACAAATATATATCAATTAAGATATGACTTTAACCAGAACAAAACTACAAGGTTTTGTACTCCAATCTATGTACGCTAAACAATAAATGAAATAACAATCAATAAATATCATACCATGGATAAATCATCTCATCAACAGCAAATCCTTCCCCTCGCCAGCTATCTCAAAAAGAGACTCCAGCCCTTGGGACACTGGACGGCGGCTTAAAAGGAGGAAGGAATACACTGAAACAAGAAAATATATTTTATTATAAGTGCACAACAATACTGTTTAAATAACCAGATGTAACTAAAAAAAGCCTAAATATATGTCAATTATAGAACAAAGCGTTCAGTGAGACATAGGCGTAAGCATAACTCACTAAATTCAAATATAAAGAGTCGTTTATCACATCTGGTTATTTAAACAGTATTGTTGTGCACTTATAATAAAATATATTTTCTTGTTTCAGTGTATTCCTTCCTCCTTTTAAGCCGCCGTCCAGTGTCCCAAGGGCTGGAGTCTCTTTTTGAGATAGCTGGCGAGGGGAAGGATTTGCTGTTGATGAGATGATTTATCCATGGTATGATATTTATTGATTGTTATTTCAGGCTTATTAAAGTTGTTTAATTTTCAATGCGACTGGAATAAATGAACCGATACAAATTAAACCTCAGAGATTACTCCTAAATGTTTTAAAAGGCAGCCATTTTGCGGAGCGCAAAGGGTCACTTGCATGATACTACTGAGATAACGTACCATATGGCGTTTTCGCTCATTTATACCATTTTGTGGTTGCTAACATGAAGTATTCGTCGAGTATTTTCTCTCTGACTGTGGGCTCACGAGAAAAACGCGGGAATTAGTAATTGGAACAAAATATTGCCATATTGGAGAGAAATTGGTGAGAAAGATTTCATATTTGTTATACATTTTGATTGCTTTCCCGCAATATTTTTGGTATTTCGAAGCGATCACCATGCCATCACAAGAAGGAGGCGAAATTTTGAACGAAGTTCAATCTCGATATGGATATTTATTGAAACCAATTCGTGATCTCTTTAAAAACTGGGAGATAAATATTGCCGCTGAACTGGAAGAATATCTGAATGAGGTAACATTAGCAAGGTTTTGGAATACAATCTTTATATGATAGTGTTGTAAAGAATCATGTTCATGTCTTGATAAATCATGTTCATATTTGATCGGTTAAATTTATTTAAAGATCGGTTAAATTTATTTAAATTTAGTTAAATTTAGTTAAATCGTAAAGGTACGGGGATCAATTGAAGTTAACGACCCCCCTACGCCATTGGGGTCGTATACTTCATTAAAAATATTCGGATTGAAGGACTTGAAGTATACGACCCCCCTTGTTAATATTATATCCTTACATTTACGGATTTTCGTGTTTGTGTCTGTTTCAAAGGAATTTTTATGACTTCCCTTCTATTGTCTATGTCTCACTCTCAGTTCATTGATTTTTTTACCACGAAACAAATTCAAAGATACAATAATATGCGCTTGAGGTGTTTTGTTTTGCAATTTTGTCTCGGTGTTTTGGTAGCAAACTGCATCTTGTAAATATCTATACTCGACCAGGATCACTAGTGTATTCTGACGAGTGGGCTGCATACAATCGCGTAACTAGGTTACTAGTTACCAGTCCCTGCACAGTTTTGCAATGTAACACAAATGAGGTCAGGACTCTGTATTCATTAATTCATTAATTCTTGCGAGGTGCAAGTCGTAGAGTCAAAGTTCAACCATTTGGCCTTAGTATTTGATACGCTGTGTGAATGTAATCACTGTGAAACATAAATAACTATTTTATTCAAGCTTACACAGTTACGGGTAACTGTTCGTGAATGCTGAATTTACAGCATACAATAACATATATTATTAAATGTAGCGGTGATGATTGGCTGGCGAGCGGTCCGATAAAGCGGTCCGGACCGTGGTCGGATGAATTATCGGACGGTGTCCCAGTTAAAATTAAAAAATTTTATTAAATTTTAAAAATTTAAAACAAAAATATTAAAAAAATATTTTTTAATATTTTAAAAAATTCAAAAATTTTAAAAATTTTTTAAAAATTTAAAATTTTAATTTTAAATTTAAAATTTTAAAAATTGAAATTTATTAAAAAAAAAAAACAATAATTCGTTAAACCAGCCAAGCAAGCTGGCAAACCAAACAAACCGTCGTTGTTGATAAAGTAACAGAATAGTGTGAAGAAAAGTCTTTCTCAACACACTGAAGTGCATAGAAAAAATCTTATTATACCTTAAATTATTTAGAAAATCAAACTCGAGAGTCCTTATAAAAAACAGTTTATTGACACCGCTTATTACGGTATACAGTGAGAATATCAGTTTCTTTTTTTAATTGGGACGCTCTTCGCTACTTCGCAGTCCGTACTAAAAAACCTCGGTCCGATATTTCACTGTACAGACCTCACGCTCGGTCAATAACCTATTATTATTTTATAATAATCGGTAATATAGCGAAGTAATCAGCCGATTACCGATTATTTTGAAATAAGCTGTTAATCGGCTTTGCCGATTATTTTCCAATTAATCGGCTCATCTCTACTTGCTATTGACTGCATGCTCTATTTCGCAGAATCATTTTTCTTTGCCTCGTGGTTTTTGCCACTATATTCCTCAAATCCTGTCTTACCAAAACCACAGATGCATAAGGTGAGGGCCCCCTTACTTTTTGCATTAAGGTTGATTAATGGCTGTTTTAATCCGTGATAATAAGACTTCAATATTTTTATGTGCACATGACAATAACTTTTGATTTAGCGTGAACCTGTGAAAGAGTTTTGCAATTATTCATGACTCGTGAAAATACTTATTAATATTTTTACTTGAATTCATTTTCTGCAGGGATATACTTAAGGTCATGGCCAGAAATAGCATGTCATGTGTTGGCGGTAAAACATTCAGGAATGTGACCATTCCTATGCCTATTACTATTAAAATGTGAAACTATTATTAGCTGATCACAGCACAATTTACTGCAGACTGGTCAATCAGCAATCACCATTCTCAAGATGTCAATTTCACAACATAAGAAATGTACTACATTCCTGACATGAAAACTCAGGGAAAATTACACTGATATCATCAATATACTGGTTTTTGGGCCTGTATCAAAGGAACAACGGCTTTACCTCGGTGTGATAGCCTCAAAATATATTATAGACCTGTATGCAGTTAGATTAATCAGTTTTACAGGTTGTTGCATGGTACTTATGGATCTCTTGGTTCTTTTAGTTCTTGTGGTTCTTATAGTTGTTTTAGGTTCTCTTGGTTCTTGTGGTTCTCTTAGTTCTTTCGGTTTCTCTAATGACTTTTCCAAAACTTTTATTTAATCATCCACGTTTCTCGGGGGCTGGGCCGCTGCCCTTTTTCGTGTCAAAACATTCAGGCTAAAATGTCAAACTATTATCAGCTAATCTCAGCGCAATGTCGCCATTCTCAAGATGTCATTTCTCGACGTTAAGAATGTAGTCGCCTTCCTGAATGTTTTGACACGAAAACAAACCACGTTATTTCAGGCGACAGGAAGCATCCACGGTTTTGTTAATAATTCTATTAAAAAGGTAAAACAACAATATGAAATAAAACACATATGTTCAAACCCAATTTGTTTCGTTTTTATGATACATGATTCATAATTTGGCTAATATAATGGTAGCTGGAATGTGATAGTATCTAGAACTGTGAGATGACAGTAGTTTCACTGCCCAGAAATAGTTCCCTCCTAAACTCGAAATTTTCTTCTTTTCACAAAATGTCCAACTGAAACTCTCTAAAGTTCCTTCCTAAATTTCTTAAGATCTCAATACTGATTAAGTTAAAAGGCCAGGTGACCAGGTTTCCTAATCGAGGAAGAGTGGGGGGACAAAACCGGATTTCATGTGTTTCATAGATTTTTTTTATAGAAGGATTTCATAGAATTTTCATTGATGATTATTAAATATTTAACACACAACTACTCTACTGAATCAATGAATAAGGTAGAATTGGGCACTGAATTAGGTTTGGGATAAGGATTGTAAAGATAAGGAATAGTTTGTGCGTGTAGTTAAATTAACGATGTTAATAAATGTGGAAATTTGTCCACTCAAATCTCATGCTGAAAGTTCTGGCCTACAGTAATCTATTGATATATCCCTCATCTATCTCTTGTATGTAAATTATATAATTATGTCTTCTCAAGGAATAACTTTTTCTATTTTGTATATATCTTTGTTATTATTTGAAATATTGTAAAATATCTCAAACTCATCTTCTTTTTTTTTTCTTCTATTAATAGTTTTACTTTAAGTTCTGATCATCAATGTAAATAATTGTAAATAATTAAACTAGGAGTCTTAAGCAAAAGCCTTTAGCGGTTTCTAGTAGACTTCTAGCCCTAGTAACTGTAATCTATGTTTTATTTTTATTTTAAACTATGTATGTATGTATGTATGGGCGAAAACTTTAATAATAATAATAATAATAATTGTGCAAGTAAGAAAATGGGAAAAATAAGTTGTAACGCAGAAAATCTTTGAAAAGGCGAAATCTCAGAAAATCTCAGAAAATCTTTGACGAATCTGATGTAACTGAAAATTAAAAGTTTGAAAATTTGGGCAAATTCTTGCAATTATATTTTGTTAATTCTTTTCGAACCTGATGTCACAAGAGTTCTCGTACAGTGGCGGACACTTTATGAAATATTGGGGGGGGGGGCGGGGGCTCGTGGAATTCTAGGGCGAACCGGGGGCATGCCCCCCCCGGAAACTTTTTAAAATTTGGTTCCTGGAAATGGCATTTGCAGTATTCTGAGAACACATGTTGTAAATAACTTTAGGTTTTCAAAACACTGTTTTAATGGTGCATTTTGTTATAAATCACATGCTAAGCATAAAAAACCAACATTTCAGAGAAAATATTTACATGAAAATATTTACATTTGTGAATGGAATTGCAAGGTGGTTTAATTTAACACGCCAATGACAATGTAAAAATTTATTCGCTAAGTGAGTGAAATTTATTCGCTGCGCACGCTTTTGTTTCGTTAACATAAAACCACAAATTGGAATGTTAATTGAATTATCCTTTGTTTTTTAGCATAATAGTTTAATACGCATTCAAATATTATCGTGCAGCAGGAAATTTCGCCGCTAAACAATACTATAAGCTTCAAAAACAACACAAAATCGACAATGACATTTAAAGAAGCGCCTGTAAGGAATCCTACACAGAACAAAAAATGTCAAAAAGAATGTATAAAATGCGTATGTTGTGACATGTACAGTACAGAAACATATATTATTATATTGTTTGGTATATTGCTTACTTTTTAGTTTAAGTTTTATCAAATAGTCATTATTTAATATGACAATTACGTTATATGGGTGTAATTTGTGTTATTTGGTACAAGATTTTTACAGTCTTTCAAAATTATTGGGGGGGGGGGGGCTCGGCCGCCACTGTTCTTGTATTTGGCCCCCAGCCTTCAAATTATTTTATGTATATATGAACTATTGAAGGGCATATGATACCCTTGCAAAGTCAAAATTATTCTTGAAACATTTTATTAGACTATACTTCGATAAGTATTCAATATAATTACAAAGCAGTTTTTCTTAGGCTTGTATCTTTAATTTTGGTAAAAGGGCAGCGCCCCGACAAACGTGGATGATGAAATAAAAGTTTTTTGGAAAAGTTATTAGAGAAATTATGAATACCAAACAGAACAGGAACAAGTCGAAATAGGCAGGATGCCCAAACGTTATGTACAGTACCTATGAGAATGAAACTAAAAGAACCAGGAACAAAGAGAAGCAAAAGAACCACGAGAACCAAGAGAATCACAAGTACCAGAAGAACCACATCAACCAAGAGAACCATAAGAACCAGTGGAACTTAAAAGAACCACAAGAACCAAGAGAACCACTGGAACTTAAGAGAACAGGAAGAACCAAGGGAACCACTGGAACTTAAGAGAACAAGAAGAAGAAGCAGAACCACAACCGCACAAGAACCAACAGAACCACAAGAACCAAGAGAACCACAAGAGAACCAGAAGAATAAAAAAACCCCCTGTAAAACCGTTTAATTAAGTATGTCGGTATGACGTCACTCGTATGGTTATTACACCGTGGTAAAGCTGGAATAATGGTTATTGATTGTTGATAAAATAATAAACTAAGGAGGAAAATATCTCAGGCGCTTTAATTAACAACTAACACTTGGCCTTGTCTGTTATTGTACACTTTTGCACCTAGTAATGTTGATATTGGCCTTTAGCAACGCGTTTCTTGTACTGACAAGGCAATGACCGGAAACAAGAAGCAGCAATTGAAATAATTTACTAACTGGCTACTTTCTAGTCTCACACTACTATATCTTTCCTTAGTTAATAAAACCAATGATTTCACCATTGCATTTAACGGTCATATCAATTGTTATGTTTGTTAATGTGATTAGATGGAACAAATCAAAATTTCATTTGATGGTGGTCAAACTGTAATGAATTTTGCTGAGGCTGCTTTACTTATTCAAGGATCTGTATGTATTTATAGTAAAAAGGTATGTACAGTGTCATAACAAATAGTTTCAAAACAATATTATTTAAAGGTTATCACTGGTACTAATCAGTATCGAAACAAGAATTCAAGAAGACTACAATATCAACATTTCTAATAATGTTGCTTACAGGTAGCCTTAGAATGACTGTAAACAATATTCTGATAATGCGATTCCGTCCGAAATTGTTACATGGTTTTATATTGAGTTTACTAAGATGCCTTGATCTGATTTACAGTAAATACTCTATTAATTGTTTTGTTTTTCTGGAAAAAACCGCCTAGATCAACTCATATGTACAAATAATATAAAAAGGAATTTCTTCTAAACGTGTTGTGACTATTTGAACTTCAACTACATAATATTGAATTTGGTGAAAAAATCAAATAAGACAATTAGATTTGTTTTCATGAAGTTTTATTAACGATGAGATTTAGTGGAATTTGTTGGGTTTAAAACAATTGAAAACAGAGCGCTTCATATCCTAGGAAATGTTGATATGTTGAAGACAAAATTGTAAACAATAAATTGACCGTAGTGTTTTTCACCAGGCAAAACAATTATATTTAACAATTATCACAAATATCCTTAGCTAGCTTGAGGTTAGTGTATGTAGTAAAATATTTTTATCTTTTAGGTTGAGTATTTGTACAGCTTGGTTTATCAAACTCTTGATTTGATTGCTAGTAAGAGGTAAACTGATCTTTTTCAATATAGATTATTTGATGGTGCTATAGGTAATTGAAATGTCCTAATAATCACACCAATCCTTATTGATTTTATCTGTTTTTATCTGTTCACGTGAATATTTACCGAAATAGATTCCCTCCTTCCCTCCTTCCCTCCTTCCCTCCTTCCCTCCTTCCCTCCTTCCCTCCTTCCCTCCTTCCCTCCTTCCCTCCTTCCCTCCTTCCCTCCTTCCCTCCTTCCCTCCTTCCCTCCTTCCCTCCTTCCCTCCTTCCCTCCTTCCCTCCTTCCCTCCTTCCCTCCTTCCCTCCTTCCCTCCTTCCCTCCTTCCCAGACGGTCGACCCAAGTCTACTCGTTTTTGAACTAGGAATTAGTTTTATATGTACACTCCTTGATGGAAATGGTGTGCCATTTTTGAGAGATACTTCCTCATGCTAACTTACTGGATGTGTTATGTTTCGTCTAGACAACTTCAGCAAGCGCCATCTGTAGACGATCAAGGACAGGATAAAGATGTGTCGTCTCATGCACAACAGGCAGAGGTAAGAAATAGTAACTTTCTATTGTTTCCTTTTTCATCGTTACTTGTTAACTTAATTTAAACCCTTTCATTTTATATCATGTCTTTTTTGTCATGATGTTTTCCTTTTTTGTGTTAGAATGTAAAATAGACTTGATTATCATTTAGCGTTGTTTTAAATTATGTATGACATGTGCATTCACCGTTTTTCTGGGCTTTTTCATGTGCAACTATAACCAGTCAGAAATACGATTATATGATTAAATATACATACATAATCTACCATTTTATCGCAATTTTTCTAGTTCTTACTTCTGGATGATATTAAAGAGGCGAAGAACATTGATTTGAAAGAAAACTCTGTTCAGTTAGAAGTAAGTTACTGTAGGCTTTCCACAGTTACGGTTGTCGCATACGATTGTCATTCTGGTGCGTGTAAAAATGCTGTCGAGTCCGCATAAAGTCTAAAGTCTACGCATAAAGTGCAATATCCAAAGTCCTACAGTATAAAATCTTGATCGCGTAGTTCGAGTGTATAGCGATAAACGGCATACTTGAGGGTTTATAACAAGAACTTCGACGTTTCGAGCGAAGGCCATTCGTCTGGAAGTCAGTGAACTTTCATCTGGAAGTTAGTGAACTTCCATTTGGAAGTTAGTGAAGTTAGTGAACTTCCAGACGAAGTTCTTGTTATATATTTCAGTTTGATCCTACAAACTCTCAACTGCCACAGTATATCCCTTTATAAGTTGCTGTCCTAAATACATATTTTTAAAATGCATGATAATTTGACCTTAATTTTTACTTGTCATTTCAATGATTGTGTTATTACCAGGCTCCACAGTTAATTCCTAGAACACCAGTTACTCTCATCACGTTCGATGATTCAAGGAAAGGATCAGCGCTCGTGAGGTATGTTTAGTTTTTGCGAAGTGCTATCATGAAATAGTGGTCTCATTTATATACACAATGGACGAGTAATGTATTACATTTCTATTCACCATATTGTAATGTACTTGGCTTATTTATATCTACCTCAGTTTTAAGAGTTTTTATCTGAAGGGAAGTCTGTGTTATTCTTTATTGTAGTCTCACTGGTGAAGTTCTGGGAAACAGAAATGACTTCAAGGTAAGATATATTGTTAACGCAGTGAAAAAAAACAGGGAAATTACTCGTTAGCAAGGACTAAAACTGACATTTTCAATATACTTTTTATTCCTCGACGTTTAAACAAATGCTTACTGTACACCGCATAAATATCTTAACCGGTGGTTTCGTAGAAAAAGGAAGACAACCAGAACACAGAGATATATTTTACAGCATTACAGTATAGAAATCTATTTTGACACAAATGAAAGCGATAAAAGTTCTATTTTATTGAACAATGTTAATTAAATAACTGTTAAAATACTTTTTTTTCACTTTCATTTGTGTCAATATGTATTTCGAAGGTTTTCTTATAAAGATTCCTGAAATTTAATTTTGAAAGGCAAAAATGATTTAATTGCATATAATTTATTGAAATTTATCTCTACAACAGGGTTAGTGAAACATTTACAGTACGTAGTTCTACTTCTCACTGTACAGCAATTTTGTCTCTGCTCTTTTTGAATCGTGAAATTTTATTTCAGATGAATACATGTTCAATTCATTTGGGTTCTGGAGCTTTACTTCTTGATATGTCAAGTTTACATTGCGTACAAAGTGAAGCATTTCAACGCAACTTTCAAGCTACATTTTCTCAGGGTAACACAGTAATACTTATTCCATTATATTCCACATTACAATGATAACATCATCATCATCATCATCATTGGCCCCCTTCTCGGTCTTTTACCAGTTTCCACTCTTTCCGGCGTCCATCTGATCCATATCATCTTTATCTCTTCACATGCCTATACCACCTCAGTCTACTCTCCTGTATGTTGTCCCTTAGATGTCTAATTTTCCTTTCCTGCCGTATATATCTTCATTTCTCATCCTGTATCTTCGTGTCATCCTCTGATCGCTCTCAGGCATCTCATCTCGGCCATCATCAGCTTCTTCACTTGCTGTTCCTTGATGACCCACGTCTCTGCTCCATACATACTGCCTGACCTGATCATTGTCTTGTACACCTGGCTCTTTTGGTTCATCGGTATTCTCTTATCATGGATGACTCCACTTATATTCCTCCACGCGTTCCCAGTGCCTTTCAATCTTGCCTGTACTTTCCGTTCTAGGTCTCCACTCTCGTGAAGTCAGCTACCTAAGTACTTGTCACTTTACATTCTAATCTATTCTACTCATAGATAATGTCGTACAGCAAGAAATGGCAAAAAGTCGTCCTGATGAAACACAAGGCAAGTATTGCAATGAAGACACTATTACAACACTTTTAAATAAACTTTACTAAAAATAAAGTTTCTTCCTAAAGTTTCTTCCTGCCATGCAATTGGTTAAAGCATACTGTACTGTACGGTACGTCCGATTTTGTTTCGCTAAGTAGATGTGAGTCATGGTTTTCTCTGAATTGGATACGGTTCCAACACATGCTCAATAAAAGTAAACCTTTGGCATGTTCTTTCTTCCACCTTATTGCATTTCTGAAATTCCGTTGCTCGAGATAATGACGTTTTGTTATGCAGTTTTCAACATTTTCACCGAATACTTAATACTTATACATGTCTGAACAGAAACAAGCCCTCCTGAAATTAAAATACATTTCGTTTTAGATGTTTGCAACGGTATGGACGACCCACCAGATGCGAGTACAAACACATTGTGTGGCAGTCCAGGTGGTGATATGGATGATGATCTACCTTGCTCACCACTTGGTGTCACAGAGGTGAAATGTGAGGCAATGTCGCATGGTGTACAATTACGAGAGAGAAAAGAAAATTGCAAAACACAGAACATGGTTGCACAAAAGGTATTATGCCATGCAGTGCTCGGTGTTTACTTTATGTGTACTGTACATTGCATGTAGGTTAATGCCGCTAGAATATTAAATGTTACAGTACATTAAAATTCTTAATCCAAAAAGCGTTGAGACTTGAGGAGCTATAAACTGAAAAATGTGTCATGAAATCCAATATTGTAGGGATGTTCGGTATCAGAAATTTGGGGTATCGTATACCAGAAAAATTATACCGATATTAGCGGTCTTTGGGTCGCGTTAATTAGAGAGGAAATTTCTTAATAGAAATTTCAAGGAGATTAGATTATGAAAAGTGGAAACAATTTCGAAGGAATTTCAGCCACACATCAATTTGGCATTTGCTATTTGATAGTACCACGCGAGTGTAGACAGACACGAAATGTATTTTACTTGTAATGGCCGGCAGTCATGCTTATCCTTCATGTATTTGCAGTGCAGTTTGCTGTTTATGACTGCACTATTTCCTCAATTGGAAAATAGGACAGCTTCTGTTGATAATCCTAGCCGCAGTGTGAACCTTAATGTGTGGAATACTAAGTGGAGCCCGAAAACTTTACATCAGTTAACGCTGCCGACTATCAGCTACCGACATGTTGGGATAAGATACAGCAGCAAGTATTTCAAACGTCGTGTGCCTTACAGCGTGGGGAATTGAGCCTCCTACAATACATAAGTCGTAACTTTGAAGTTTTTCATTGCTTGGGATGTGAATCTTAATCCCGGTCCTTCGACGGCGACATCAGACGCGACTATCAAAACCTAGATAACGATTGGTCTCTTTGGAAAGAATCCTTTCTTTCGCGTGTCGATCAGTTTGTGCCAAAGCGCAAATTGAGAGATAGAAATCCCCCCCCCCCCTTGGATCAATGCCAACATTAGACACTTGCTTAACCGTAAAGACACTATACGTAGGAAACTAAAGACCAACTCAAGCCCTCTTTTGAAGCAATCTTATCGTGACCTCCGAGCACAGATAAAGCAACTCATTCAGGAAAGTCGATCCGCGTATTTTGATAAAGCTGGCTCAGAAATCTACACTAACCGTAAGAAATTTTGGTCATTAATCAAAACGTTCACAAAATCGTCTAATCTCACCGTTCCAACAACTGTCTCTCTCCATGCAAACAACCCTGACAAGCCCACTCTAACCGCAGATAAACCACAAGTTATTGCTGACTTGTTTAACGTTCACTTTCAGTCAGTTCAAAAACGTCCACCTGTAGACAACTGTTCTGAAGAAAATTGCGATGACATTACCACCTTGGGCTTGCCGTCTTTCGAAGTTGCCAATGCTGAAGTAAAGCATTATTTGAATATCATAGATATAAATAAAGCCATGGGTCCTGACGGTATCTCTGGTCGGCTTTTGAAGACGAAATATGCGACTCTTTAACAAAATTGTTCAATAAATCATTACGCACGGGAGTGGTCCCCACAGAATGGAAACTAGCAAATATCATTCCTTTGTACAAGAATGGTGTGAAAAGTCACATTGAAAACTATAGACCAATTTCATTACTATCACTTGTTTCAAAAACATTGGAGCGTTGTGTGCTTAAACAGCTGTTGTCAAGGGTAACGCATTTAATACAAAATAATCAACACGGTTTCTTACCAGGAAAGTCGTGCACAACGCACCTATTGTCAACTTTTAATGATATTGGCACGAGACTTGACATGGGCGAAGAGATAGATATCTTATATACAGACATGTCCAAAGCATTTGACAGAGTCAATCACAAATTGCTGCTAGCAAAATTAAAGCGTGCTGGTCTTCCCTCCTCCTTTCTGAAATGGATGTCATCCTATATATCGAACAGGCAGCAACAAGTAACAGTTTTAGGAGCAACCTCGCAGCCTGTTTCCGTGGTCTCTGGTGTCCCTCAAGGCTCCATCCTCGGTCCGATTCTATTCCTGATTTACTCCAATGATATTCTCTCATCTTGCGATAAGGGAGCAATGTACGCTGATGACCTCAAGTGTTACAAATCCATTACTTCTTACGATGATGCGAATTCTTTCCAATCCGAAATCAACTCGGTATGCTGTGCAACTCAAAACTGTCTGCTGGATTTCAATGAATCTAAGTGCTCGGTTCTGCGTATCTCCCGCAAAATAAATAGAATTGAACATTCTTATCAAATTAACGATTCGGTATTACCTACGGTCAACAAGATCAAAGATCTTGGAGTACATGTTACATCAACCTTGGACTGGAGCGAACATGCATATAACATCAGCAAAAAAAGGGAACAAAATGTTGGGTCTACTTAAGCGTTGTACCTTAGCTTTTCAACGCCATGAAACAAGACGTATATTCTACCTTACACTCGTAAGATCTCACTTCTCCTATGCAAGCCAACTCTGGGCTCCGCAAAAGGTCAACCCCATTCAAGAGATGGAGAAAGTGCAGAGACGGGCGACTAAGTTCATTTTGAACCTTAATTATCTTTCTGAGATGTCTTACCGAGAAAGACTATTGTCTTTAGATATTTTACCTGTATCCTTCTGGCTAGAACTGCAGGTCTGCTTTTCTTATTTAAAGTCATTAATGGTTTGGTAATCTTACCCATAGGCGTCTGTCCAGCATTTTATGGTGCAGCAAGATGTACACGCATCAGGACAAGGAATGGGTGACAGTTGGTTATAAGGAAATGTAGAACTACCACTTTCCGAAATAGTTATTTCATAAGAACAGCCAAACTGTGGAATATTTTACCATCCGAACTAACATTAGAAGACGAGACATTCTACGGTTTTAAAAGTGAACTAAACACGTATTATAGGGACGCCCTAAGAACTGTTTACGACATTGATGACTGCAGAACATGGAAGTCAATATGTATAAAATGTAAAACCGCACGCTTGTTGCACAACAACATCCATTGTTGTTTTTAATATTTTAACATTTTTATAGCGCTTTTAATATTGTATTATATATAGATATATAACTTCTATTTTAGTTGGGGGTATAGTAATTGGGGTAACCTGTTGTACCTACCATTTTTTACCATATATGGTTTTAATAAAGCGATTTAGATTAGATTAGATTACTACTTCTTTGCATTGTACTACAACAAAATCGATGATTTTCGGCATATCAAAATTTCGGTATACCGACAAATTTCAGTATATTGGAAATTTCCGTATATCGGTATGACTGAAAACCTCATACCGATATACCGATATTGAATTCTATACAGATATTTTCGGTATATCGGTGTACCGAGCAGCCCTACAATATTGTTAATTTCACTAAGAACAAGTAACTGTAGTTTCGTACAAGCGTTTAGAAAAGCGTTTTTTGTAGGTAAAACGTTGGATAAATTTCCAATGGGGGAGGATAATTCTTCTAGACCTCTGCTTTTTTAATTATAGAACTTTGTTGTGTATTCCAAGCAATGTTCATTCGATAGATACTGTATAGTTAGCAGGAATAAAGATGCAAACAAACAAACATGCATTGACTGGTTTAAAGTTACAAAGCCAAAGTTGGATAAATCCTACTAATAGAATTTGTAGCAAATTAGTATGCAGGGATAATCGGTGCAGAAAGTTCTATTTCCGCCGAGTGTTGCGGAATTTCGGCGTTTACAAGAGAGTTGCCTGCGGAGGAGGCTACATGTAATATATGTATAAATAGCTGTATCTTGTATAAATGAAAATACTTTAAAGTTTCATGAGTATGAATCATGCCCAGCATAATTATACGCAATGTACGCTACTTGTGGTCTAAATCTCTTGTATTCGTTCTTAGATGAAAGATCCCTGGGAAACGTTAGATCCTCACGATCCAAATGGCGGAGTTGAAAAGATTTTTAAACAAGGTATCGTCAAACCAATTGTTTTATCTAACTAAACAGTTATTACAACAAGTACCTTGCAACACGATTAATTTTTTGGGGTTTTTTCGTTTGTTCTTTCGCTGGATTTCGCTGGTTTAAGAGCCCACAGTAATTGGTTTTCACTGTTGTGGTGTCCCAGCCATTGATTGTTAGTAATTATTGTATATGTTTAGGTGTTTGTGTGAGTCATTTGTATCACTGTTGTATGTCTATTTTGACGAAGATTAATAAATAAATAAATAGTTTGCAGTACAACAATTTTGACTATTCGCTACTCTGGTGTTAGTAAATGAATGCAAGCCCTGAACCAATTACATTCAGCGTCCAACTGTTCGACACTATAATAATAATAATAATAATAATAATAATAATAATAGCAATATTTTGACAGATTAAGCTTGGTCAGCTAGTTATTTAAACGACGCTGTTATCAATCAAGGACCTGCATGTATAGCTAATCTAAAGTGTAAAACGGTAAAAAATTAATTATATACAAGAACAGGAAATATATGTATATATTGGATATACAGTAATATTACGAGAATGTAAAATAGTTCCTTGCCGATGGTTCCTTAAATCTCCAAGTCGATTTTGTCTTTCTATAAAAGACACGAGTCACGAGTCATTAGCACCAACAATGATTATGGGTAAAGCTGTTGCTTGGAAGCATGGAACATGAATATGAATCATCGTGCTTTGAATAGGGATGACGGTACCTAGCTATTTCCCACAGGACGGTTTCCATCTTGTTGGAGGATGACGTCGTACCATGAATAACCATCATTAAAAACTTGTTACTCTCATCTAAGGTCGACCATTTAAGATACCGCCATCTGCCAGAGATGATAAAGTATCCGTGAAGAAACGAAAGCGAAAGTCTCAAGAAGACTCAGTAGTGAATGACAAGTTAATTCCTATTGCTGAGTTTTGTCGACTAGCATGTAAGTAAAGTGTAGTGGGTAGCAATATATTTTATGGTAATTGTTTTCATTTGCCATGAAGATTGACATCATCCCAAGCCACGACCAAGTTAACAAATAGCAAATTACAAAAGTAACCGTTTTTTTTATCTGCATGCAATGATCACACCGCATTGATATCCCTTAAACATTTATATCTCTTTAATTTTTCCCCTTGTTTCTTATCTCAAAATGTTCTCTCCCTTTAAGGTCTTTTAGCTTCTTCTCTCTCTTATCTTTTTGCCAACTTTAAAACTTTCTTGAGTCAATTTAAAGGAATTAAGAAGGGAATTGGAGAATTTTACCTCAGCTAATCCAGCTGAACTGAAACCATTGCATCTTCTGTTTTCTTTCTAATCAGTTAATAAGTTCAATTGCAGTTGTATACATTAAATAATCAATGAATAAGTTCAATTTCAGTTTTTGGACATTAAATATTTTTACCATTGATTTAGATCATTCCCAAGTGAAGAAACTACCAAAAAACCCGCTGAAGACTCTCGCTTATCATGGTAATATTTTATCAATTTTTAACTACAATTTCAAGTTAAAGACGAATTTCTTTAATGTAAACATATTTACAACTAAGCCAACTAACTGTATCTCACTTCTGTACTGAAGAATTGCCAAGACATGTGTACATGTAAAGAAATCTGTAGTTTATTTCAAGGCGTCAAGGTCGGCATCATGAAAGCTCAATGGCCGCTATTAGCAATTCTCGAATTCATGGATAATAATTGCTACATGTACTCTACAATTCCTTCTTTAAATTTCTACCAGAATTTGAGTATATCTACTGGAACGAGTTCAGACGTCGACAGATATTAGAAAAGAAACATCGAAAAGCAATGGTACGTTTTCTAAAGGTTATTTAAACGCCGAGTCAGGTTGCTGCACGGTACAGTTCATAAGAGTAAATTAAAATATGATTTCCTTGGAAAGGACATTGTTCTGACGCAGATTAGCCCTCAGTTGAACCTGGTGCTCATTCACCAGCTGAGTCAACTGGGAGAGAGAACATAGTTATTTGAAAAAAGTTCGTAGAGTTGAAATACTGTTACGTCACAAGATGCTAATGATCGCAGGAATATTTTGTGTGCTTAAATTGAACTTGTGCTTTCCTCAGTTGACTCAATTCGTAGAACGTTAGCCCGGTTCGTTGAATATACAGGTCTGGCTTGAGTCAACTTTATATTGACAATACAGTTTTCAAATTTTCAATGATTATATTATATAATGCTCACATTACGGTGGCGCATGTTCAATTAATTAAAGAACATGTACTGTACTAGCTTTACGTAATGTAATTAACATTTTGTTATTGAGGCCGAGAGAAGCAGCGTGTTGTTTAGCCACGAGACCGCGATTTTTGCAAATACGAGCGGTCGAGGGGCCAAAATGCACGCTATTTTTTTGAAGTCTCATTTAAACACTGAGTATCTGCTATGTTACTAGTGTTAAACTGTTTCGTTTTTAATTTTAAAATTGTCATTAAAAGAAATAAATACATTTCGGTGTTGTTTTTTTCTCATTGTCATTGGTTATGCGGAAACGTTGCAGTTTTTCAATTGATTCATGCTGTGAGAAGTTATTCTTTATTTATGCCCCTGCTTCGTCAGCAGTTCTCCATTGGCATACTGAAACCATCCAGAACAAAAGTATTTTTATACTAGCTAATCAATAAAAAGCACAGCTTTTAATAGGTAAATGTTCAGCATCCGGGGTGTAACGTCAATTAACATAATTTGACTAAAACACTATTTTGTTTGACAGTTTCCCGTGGAGTTAACGGTAATGGAAAAATAGCCCTTAGCTGTAAGGAACGAATTTATATTTTTAGGCCGCCGTGGGCATGTCTGAAGATCAAATTAAGTTGGAACCCTTGATGGACGATGTTGATGAAAACAACAATGACGAGCCTTTTGGTAAGAAAAATAACCCTGTCAAATCGTTTTATGAAAATGTGGATTATCTTGATATAGCTCTCATTTATTTGAATAATGTTAAGTAATTGTGGACTTAACTTCTTGTGTAAGTAATTGGGATACTTTGCTTGGATTCTTACAATGTTGACGCGTGTCACCATAGGCAGCCCAAAAATTGGTGTAGAATGTTCTAAATGTTGATCGGTGTTAAAACTCGCCCTATTCCTCTTAACTTTGTCGCGCGCCGCAAGCGCCGCCATATTGAAAAGCAATTGATAATATATAATAACATTGGTAATATATAATAACATTCTACACCAATTTTTGGGCTGCCTATGGTGTCACTCGTAAACAGAAACCACAAACGACAATTAAGAGGATTTTATTAATGTACAAAAATATCATGGCAAATTATAAACATTCTTATTCAGGAAGAGAGTCTATCGAATGTTAGGTGAGTTATTGCATGAAAAGTTAATAAAATAGGTATAACAATTGTCCTGTAATTATGTTTATTATATGGCAAGCATTTGTTTTGGTGTATCGCGCAATTTGATTGGTTCCTGAGCGGTCGGAATTTCCCGTATTGCCCCCGGTAGGTAATACCGGGCAATACGGTATTCTTATTGCCCTGCGACGACTTGAACACATTTCAAACCAATAAAAGCATAAAAAAATCCTTAAAAATAATTTAAAACAATGAAAAATAAACGGAAAATACGGAAAAGGGATAGCTACAAGGGATAAAATCAAGTTTTGTTGGCTCAAGTCGAAATATTAAGGTAAATTTTACGATGTTTTTAACTAAAACAGTCAAGAATGTTTTTTGTTTTTTCGAACATGCAAAGTTGTTTTTGTCTTTGATCGGATGGCTCAATATCACTATATTTTCTATGAATTTTATATTTTATTCTATAAATGGTACTGTAGAGTAGTTTTACTAAGCTAAGATTAGATATATTTGTAAAAAACTAAGACAAATTTCTGTCATTGAAATTATTTTGACATTTGAAAATGACCGGCTTTGAGTTTCGGACTTTGTACTTTGTCCTCGCGTGACCAACTTTTGGCAAAATGAATTGTTTTTTGTTGTCTGAAATGCCCTATAATAAACAACTTACTAACTTCGACTGTTCGGTCTGTACGGTAAAATATCAAGCCTCGGTCTTGCTGTATTGACCTCGCTATCGCTCGGTCAATACAGCAAGACCTCAGCTTGATATTTTACCGTACAGACCTCACGCTCAGTTAGTAAGTAGTTAGTATCCTATTGCACACAGCCTAATACACAATAAACAGCTCCCGCATTCCACCTGTTTTATGTTATTAAGCTTGTTGTGTATTTTAATTTGTTTTATTTCTCAAATCAAGATGATAACGCAGGTTTGGATGACGACTATGACAATGATGACGATGGTGGTGGTTTCCATGACAACTTGGATGATATTCCAACAGATGGCGTGGAACCTATGGGTACGTATTGCATGAATTGATATTTTATCTGTGGGATTCTTCGATGGATAAGGAGGCTCCCTACAGTTTCCATTAGATATCAGTGTTTTGAATTGAAAGTTATTTGAAAGGTTATAAGCTTAGAAAACTCAAATTTTTGCGTAAGCCCTATAGAACTTAGTACGTTGAATACATAGTCAAATTTCGAGATATGGTCACCGAAGAAACGAACGAGAAAAAAAACCTCAAAATGCCATTTTCTGCTCGCGAAAAGCCCAAAAGAAATACTGACCGATCACGATATAGTGTTTGCGGGCGCGTGTTCGAATCACTCGCTGGCTGTAAAACAGGCTGTTTTTTTCGTAATGGTGTACAATTTCGAGCAAAATTCTCTTCGTTTTCGTTACCCTTGGTTTGTTGGACCCATGCATGATTGTTTGTTGGACCCATGCAAGATTGTTTGTTGGTGGTCTTTTTTCTGGTCTGGTTTGTCGGTGGTTTTCGCATTGAATGAATCCAACGTCTCTTAAATTTGTTTTTTATTGTTGAAATCGGTATGAAAACCATTCAAAACATTCAAACAATTCCAAATTTTCATAAGACAACTCGTAAGTCTTAGCTGTCTGTACTGTGGTTGTATGCAGTAGTTTTTAAACTTTTGATTGCTTTAAATAATTATATTACTTTGACAGTTCTAGAGTGCCTTGAGGAGAGTACGTATAAAATATCATTTTAGAATTGTTAGTCTGCAACAAGTCGAAGATTTTGAACATTATAAAAGATAATACTGAACGTAAATACGTAAAAAAACATACTAAAAGAAAGCTTAGAAACTTGTTAAGAACATACGTACTGTTTGAATTTCAAAGATTTGCGATTATAATGAAAAAGTTGTGGTTTCTTCGCAGATAGGTCTCGAAAATAACTTCCCGCGGCTTGTTTCAGAATTTTACCGGGTCACGAAGATTCCACGCGAGGGTGACGTCTGATCTATATAGATCGTGTTTCAAACTGTACTATAACTGTAGGGAGCCTCCTTATAATGAACTACTATTGCTCGATCGGTAACTGCAAAAGTTTAGATCTCCTTACCCATTGATGACGGTAGTATATTTTGGTTAGGTTAGCAAGCAACATTTTGTTGATGAATATTGTGTTTTAACTCGACATTCATTATTTTCTTATCTGCTACTCAGAATTGAGCAACTATCTTTTCTGATTCTGAAATATCATCAATAAAGATATTGTATTTACTGTAATACTAGTGATAAGGATTAAATTGATGACTACATCAGTCCTTCGAACGTATACATATATATTTATCTTAGCACTTGAACAATCCGATGAATTAGTGGTGTCAAGTTACGAAGAACTGGTTCGAAAATATGTGGTATGTGAATGTAGTGATAATCTATTGTTTATATATAAGAACAATAACTTGCCGTGCACTGCATTGTATTGTAGTACTTTTGTAGTACTGTACAGCATCATATTCTTTCGATTACTTTACATTGTATTGCAAAGTAATCGGAGCACAGTTAGTTTAGAAAAATTTAGGAATGTTGCCACGTGTTTCGTTAACTTGTGCGTGAAAATTGTATTAAACATGCGCTGAAATCAGTTTTGTGCTCGTATTATTTCAGCTTAATGTAACATAGATAACCTGATTAATTTCAGCAAGGATTTCTTGTACAAGCTCAAACTTACGTTCAAGAAACAGATTTATCAAAGAGAGTGAAGGACTGGGAGAGAAAAGTCGTTCCGAAACTTGAGAATGAGGTAAATTTATATTCACCAAGTTTTGGTGTATTTTGTACAAAAAATATTTTCTTGTTATAGCTTGCTGAAATATAAGCATGCACTGTTGTGTTATTTTCACATAGAACGCATTTAGATCTATTATTCATACGTCTAGACCTACACTAATTATCATTTATAGACCCGGAGCGAGGGGGATTCGGCGAAATATTACCCTCAGTGATGATCATCACTGAGGGTAATATATTGCCGAATCCCCCGAGCGGAGGGTCTATAAATGATATATTATACCGAAAGTTAAAGAACCCACTAAGTTGAGAATAAACTTGCTGAATAACTAAGCGAATACAATGTTTAATTTCTTATTTTTACCTGAGTTTTTTACGTTTTCCCTTTAAAATATTTGAGCTTGTATCCTTGGATCATTGAAGGTAACATACCTCTTGAAAATCGTCATTTAAATTAATAAATCTTTTACGAAATTACAAACAACAGCTCACGAACGCCATATTGTTTTCCTGCCATTTTCACGCATTGAGTCGTGCGCGTTGTCTCGCGTGGTCTACGCGAATAATGTTCCACCCCATGTTCCCCGGGGAACATGGGGTGGGAACATGGGGTGGAACATCGCTAAGTGATGACGTAAGGCGCGATTAATTTCATGCTCACGTGGCACAAACTGAGCTTTCTGATTGGACATTTTCGCTCGCTAATCTGGTATATGTTGGACACTCAAGTCTAGTGTCTCCGTCCGCTAGGGGTGATCTACTGTACAAGAAAGTTCCTGATATACCCGAGGAATGATGTCATCACCCTTTGAAAATTTTAGGAGCTAATTCACAAATGGTATTCATAAATGTTTTTTTCTTGTGATTCTTAGGATACGCATCGTCCGTATGATATTCATAAATATGGAGAAAACCTGCTGGCTAGGTTTGAAGGTACAACTGTAGGAATTTACCAAAACCGTGGATGCTAATTCCTCTGGTAAAAAAATAACCGGTCAAAACATTGAGGAATGCGGCTACATTCTTTCAGGAAAGCAGTACATTTCTAGTGTTGTTAATTCGTCAAGGTGGTAATGGGGTCCGCGAGAAATTGTACTGTGATCAGTTGTATTGTCCTGTATACTGAATTCTATCCAAGGCATTATCAAACCGGCTTTTAGCCGAAAAATATCCCGAAAACGGAATATGAATGTTTGCGATCATGTAGTGCGGACGTGTCTTGGGGGTTGTCGGTTGTTTTCGCCGTTTTATGCCTGACTTGAATGAATGCACTTTATTTAAATACGCTGGATGTTTAATGAGTATTTTCACTCGGTTTACCAGCTTCCTTCTACCCCAGCAGCAGATTTTGATAGTCCTTGTGAATTACCATTCTTTTCGAGTATCGAGCTTCCAAGTGATGAAGTTTGTAAAGTTCTGCAGTCCCTGGACCCATTTAAAACCTCTTGCCCTGATGGCATTCCAACTCGCATCTTAAAGGAATGTGCTTCGGAAATAGCCGAGTCTCTCTGTTTGCTTTTTAATACATCAATTCGAACCTCTGAGATCCCTAACGAGTGGAAAGTGGCTAACATCATTTCATTTTTCAAGAAAGGAAAGAAAGACGAAGTTGAAAATTATCGTCCAATTTCTTTATTATCCGTCGTTAGCAAGGTCCTGGAACGTTGTATTTTCAACCGCATTTCATCGCATATTCATCTAATCCATTCCGCTCAACATGGATTTGTGAATGGAAAATCATGCTCATCCCAGCTCTTGTCTGTTCTCCATATAATTGGTAAGACCCTAGATGAAGGCAAGCAAACTGATGTCGTTTTCATGGACATTTCAAAGGCTTTTGACTCAGTAGACCATCAAACGCTAATTCGGAAATTGTACGACTCAGGTAACCTTCTATTGTTTAAAAGCTACTTATCTGGAAGATTACAGCAAGTTGTAGTTCAAGGTGTGAAATCTCAGCAACTCCCAATCACATCAGGTGTCCCACAGGCTCAATATTGGGTCATTTATTCCTTGTGTACGTTACTGACATCCCTAACTACATTTCTGCCTCCACCGACATTGCATTGTTCGCTGATGATACTAAATGTTTTAGGACTATTCAATCTTCTACTGACATAGAGATTCTCCAAAAGGACATATCTGGTCTTGAATCTTGGTCTTGTGATCATAGTTTAAAATTTAATCAACCGAAGTGCAAGGTCTTGTCTATAACTAGGAAAAAGTCCCCGATTGTGACTGCATATACACTGAACGACCATGTATGTAATCAACCAATTTAGTGCTGAATTAGACCTGGGGATCAAGATTGACTCCACACTTAGTTGGAAAGTTAAATAATATTAACTGCTGTTTTTAAATGTTTATGTATATAATCACTTACTATAGTAACTTATAAACCTCTTAGATTAACGGGATCGCAGTAATTGGGGTAAAACCTGTTGCGATAACCCGAGCACTTTTTAAATGTATTATATTTATATTTATATATGTATGCATGTGCATAAATCAATATATAGTTTATATTTTAACGGTAATAAGCGTAGGAATGTAGTCGCATTCCTCGATGTTTTGACAAGAAAACATGACATGTTATTTCGGCCTTGAGGAAGCATCCTGCGGTTTTGGTAATAAGACCTGTAGTTAGAGTATATCCAGTCTTATGTAATGCCAGATTTTGATCAGTGGAACTTGCGTGTATGTGTGATTGTGAAGGAAAACTTATTTTATGAAAACTTATTTTACAAAATACATTTTTTCCACAACCATTTTATACGGAAGGTGTTTTATCTTCCACTTTTCTACCGTTGCTTGCATAGAAAATTTCATTAAAGTTATTTTATGAAGTATCTTTCTGAGGGTCATTTTTAAAGATATATGCAACTCGCTTTCTCTTTCACATTTTACGCTTCCTCGCACGAAAAGCGACCATAGATAGTCTACAGTATTTCTGCCAGTGACTGACTTTGTATTGTTTTGAACTTTTCAAGATACACCAGTGAAATCATTTGAAGAAGTTGTTCCAAGTCAGGTTTGTACATATTTTCTCACAAGATTTAGGAAAACTCAAAGTAATGATGTGCTATACACTGACCTAACAGGGGGATCAGGGGGGAGCAATGAATTTATATTGCGTGTGTAATGTAATGTAATGTAATGTAATGTAATGTAATGTAATGTAACCACTAGCCAATCAGCGACAGCTATCTTAAAATGACGTAATGTTACTCTTTAATCTCTTCGTATAACTGGATTTATATTGAATATTTCAAGATGGCGGAATACTCAAGAGCGAGTATTGCGGTATATATGGCATGTTTCAATAAATTTTACGATGAAAATTCTACATCAAAGCAACAGCATTTTTTGTACGAGAGAGTATTTTTAGTATGTAATATAGACAAGTTTGATAACTTTTGACTCTGTGGAAATTATTCGACATTTACAAAAGCGTTATTGACAGATTGACTTGACTTCACCTGATATATATCAATCTCATTTGAATCAGGAAGCAAGGTAAGCCTTTTTGAATACTGCACGAATATCCTGCATTGTTTATGCTTTGATTTAGATAAAGTTCAGTCATAAAAGTGTTAAAATCAACACTATTTGTATAAAGTTGACAATATACAGTATATAATAGGCTCCCGTGCCTTGTTTACACTTTGCTGGAAGGCAAATTCCGAATATACAAAATATTATGTCCGCCATTATGATTCAACAATGTATACAACAATAATGAAGCTCTGTACAGGTGTATGTACCACAGAATACCACGGTGCCACAGAATACCACGGTACCACAGAATACCACGGTACCACAGAATACCACGGTACCACAGAATACCAGTCTTATTTATTGATCTTATAAAATTTGGAGGAGACATACTGTGTACTTTATTTTTGTGAATATATATTAGTTTTAGTTTTAATTGACATATAAAAAACAAAAAATGAATATTTTCATAAAAATTCTTTAAAATAATCAGGATTAACAAAAAATAACATTGTATGTTTTTGATACTTTTTTCCCGCATAATGCCTGTAAAATTCGAAAGTTTTAAAATAAGTTTGCAAACCAGTATATTGATCACTACTTTTTCTATGCAACACAACATCATAGGCGGATTTTCAGATTTTGCTCTGGGGGGTGCAAAATATTTTTGGGGGCGTGCGCACCCCCCCGGAAAATCCGCCTATGCACCACTGGTATGCTGTACTGATTTTAGTATTTACCTTTAACTAAATTAAGTTAGCAATATCCTACAGTATTATCACACAACATGACACCAAATCCTGGTACAATTTGATAAACCGTTGCTTATTTGTCTCCGCACTGGTATTCTGTGGTACATTAGAGTTTGTTCCACAGAATGTTCAATTAAAAAAAATATTGAAAGTCTATGAAATCTAGCCCAAAAACCCCCAGGAATTTATATATTATATTATATATTATATATTTGACATTATATATTTGACAAAAAATATGGAACATGTAAATTTTTGCGGTATTCTGTGGTACATACACCTGTAGGTAGCTTTTTAAGAATATTTGCCTGCCAGCAAACCATAAACAAAGCAAGGGATATATATATATCAGTATATATATGAGCGTGTTTTGGTTCACGAAATGCCAAAGAGTGCCCCGATATCATATAGATAGAGCAAATATAGTTTCCGCTTACCTCAAGCTATCCACTACAGCCTGTTTCACGCAATAAGCGATCATCATGTGGCGATCATCATATATGAGCGTGTTTTGGTTCACGAAATACCAAAGAGTGCTCAATATCATATAAGATAGATCATCCCTTCATATCTAGCTCACTTTTGATATTTTATTAGTATAAATGTATAATGATGGAGGGAGAGCCTGGCATTTCTTTCCCAAACTGTTGTGACCGAGTCCAAACTAGGGGATTAGGTGGGTGTAACAACATTGCAATGAACGTGTATACAAAAAATAGAATATATAAACAATAAAAATGTAGCCGAAACTCAGCCAAACATAAGCGATGAACTGGTAGACTTTCTAATGAATTCTGGTTCTAATTATTTTCAAGAGATACTGCCTCTGTCAAGGTTATGTAGTACTGTTCGCAAAGTCCCACATTAATGTTGTAAGAAATGAGACAGTCATTTTCGCATGCATTTGATCTCTTAATTGGTACATTCATTCTCTGATTACTATCCTAATGTGTATTATATCTGCCTTTAACATCTAATATGTTATATAATAATGTAATGATTTCATTTGTCCCGTGCTATCTTCATTATTCAGGAGAAATGCAGTTTTTCACAGCAACTATGAAAATCTCTTTGTGCAGATACGTGTACGCCCTGCGTACCTATTTTTTACTAGTGATCGGTCATTAGTCATATATGTAATATATACAAACCGCACAAGAGGTCTTTATCAGATTTAAAACATCGAGGCGCAGCCGAGTGTTTTAGATCTGATAAAGGCCGAACTGTAAGGTTTGTATATGACTTCTAAAATGACTCGTTTTGTATACGCTCACTGGCGTTGGAATTTTGAAGATTGATGTTATCTACGCTGTAAAAATTGAAGGAGAAAATTTGAGCAAGTCTATATCAAATATATAGATCCGCTACGGGTCATGCATGAGTTTCCTTTGTATTTTGCCTATGAATAATTAGAAGTAATATATACTGTACCTTTAAAATTCTCATTGCCAACTTTCTATTCTCTTGTCTAATAGGAGCCATGGGAGGTCTGTCGATATTTTCTCGCTTCTCTGCAACTCGTAAGTATTAAAATACATCTAGTTATTACTCCGGAAACATTTAAAGTACTTACAATTGCAGTGTATATGTTTTTCCATTGTCACAAACGTGCATTTCCATAGTCACCCGCACAAACTTAAATCATACAACTACCATTAGGCTTCTTGTGTGTTCCTAACCATGATTTTGAGTATATTATGCATGGTTATATGGACAATGCGCGCGGGGAGAGGAGAGGTAAACTAGAAACACACTGTCAGGGCGCGCAAAACAACTTTTATAAGGGCTCATTTTTTGTTTTAAGTAACTTGTTAACAGGTTTAAGTGTCAGGTGTTCGAGAGTAAGTCTTGAAAATATTGTCATTTTACAATTGCAACAATAGATAACATAATAATTAACTTGTTTAATTCCATAATGGAATAAGAGATGTATAAAATATATTTTCAGTATGCGTTTATACCGCGTCCATTACAGCAACTGGCAATAGCACTTTTAAGACTCAGGAAATCTTGAATGTATATACACAGGAATCCAGGCCTGCCATTTTCTCTATGGATTCAAATTTATTTCGGTTTTCTTCCTTTGAACTACATAAAGAATACATTAAAATTACATTTAATACCAGCTGGCCTTAATGTTCCTCGTCTCAATTTTCTTTCATTTTGATTTCTTTTCAGGCGAACAACAACAATGTTGAAATTGTTAAAGATAGCAGTGATAATATTATGGATTGTATGCAACTTAAACTATTACACCGCACCCCAGCTCATCAAGCAATATCACATTATAGAGCTCCATCTGTTCTAACTTAAACTTCAGGTATCACTAACTCGAGGCCGTGTTTTACAAGAGTTTTCAGTGTTTACGGCCCTGTGCTTTCGACATTGTCGCCAGGGGAGGTAATACCTTCAAGTGTGAAAATTGGTGTTTCTGCGATTGCTATGATAAGCTTAACGAACTAATAACTCAAGGAAAGAGAGTTATATCTGTATGTATTTTGAATATATAGACGACAGCATACTTTCGAGTGGAATTTGAAAAACTCAAAATTACTTGTATTGTGCATCGTACTGTATATATGTGTATATCTTTGTATGTTTGTATTTTTATATCATAATTGTGGAGATTAATTGTGGTAAAATTTCGTTGACAAACCTCTAATGTGGATGCGAAATAAACAAATTTGTATAAAAATGTATATTAATTCAGACCCTACGGTACAAATCTAAACGATTGTGTACACCAACCTCTTACTGTATAGTAATCGAAATACCATCGATCTCTGAGGAGATATACATTTAGGCTTAACTTGGTCTATACATCATGAAATGTACATAGAAATGTACCGCAACCTCGCACATTTTTTACATATTTACATCAAAGACTCTTGTATGGTTGCGAAATCCAACCTAAATTCGGTTGTGTGGACCTACTGTATGCTACTGTACGCACTTAAGAGGGGCTTCGGTGGCGCAATCGTCAGAGCACGCGCCTTTCACCTCTGATATCGTGGGTTCAAGTCTCGTTGGGGACGACTTATGATAGCCATGTGAAAAGAGTTAGTCAACGCTCTGCCGAAAGTCGTGGGTTTTCTCCGGGTACTCCGGTTTCCTCCCACAGGGAATGTTGACAGGGTGGGTTGGGTTTAACCCCTAACTGGCCCTTCCATCGTAGCTGTGCTCCGTGATGGCGAGCAAAAGGTGGCTGCCATATGCGCCCTAGAAAGCCTTCGACTTGGTCACGTTGAGCTGTGTCCTTCGCAATTCAGCTTAGCTCTCAGCTGCAAGTAAGGATAATAAGCACCCCTGCTTGCTTACTTACTTACTTACTTACTGTGATTGACAAGAAACTAAATACATGACATTTTAAGAGCAACAATCCAACCTAGACTTAATTTTATGTGATCTTTCTATTTGAAAACTTTAAATTTGTTTCAATTTTGTTCAATAGTGTTGTGCGTGCATGGTGCATATTTAACCAATTTTCAAAATTATTGAAGAACCAAAAACCCTGGAGGGTTCGATGATATAAAGTGAACGTTTTAGGTTGTGAAAAACTGGATCAAGCTGGCATTGTAGACGGTTTTTGAAACAGGGTGATATAGTTTCGATTTAAACCACTTTACCACCTGCCACGATTTAACCCTTGTAAGGCGTTTGGCGATATATAACATTTACCCTGAATGATCGTGAACATCTGTCGATAAATTTTACCATTAGTTTATTCTTAATACACGTTGACAATTCTCTGTCTATTTATGTTTGTTTACTAAATTCGAAAACAAATGTTTTCAACGCCATAAGTGCGGTAAGAACCAAGTTTCGTTCAAACTATTTTAAGGATAAAAAGAATAATTGAAACCTTGTTAAACGGTCTACTTCATCTTCTAGTTGATCAACAATTTCCCACCATGTTGCTACCAGTGATAAGGTGAGAAATAACAATAGAAACCTTGCTAACCACTCTATCAGTTGCTGATCTGAAAAGTGATGTAAGTTGTATTCGCCAGGATATATTTAGGCGTTTATATCTAAATGAACAAGTAATTCATGCAAGTTTTATTGCTTGCTAGTCGGGGAGAAAGAGGTAAGAGATTTTTGAAAGATTATAAAGTTTTATATGCATGTACATGTATTTTATTTTTCATAAAGTTGTTTCAAAAATCTTGGCTTTGGCTTGGACTGCGTTGGCATATTTTGATGTTCGGGTTTGACAATGTTTATTCAGTTATAACACAAAAACGTTTAATTCGAAATAGTTTAATTAGGAATGTCTTCTAAAGGGCAAAACTTGAAACAACAAAAGCTTTTTACTATTCAAAATATGAACATGGCAATTGAATAAATTTTCGCTTGATTGACCAAATTTTTCAGTCGGAATTTTTTCAAAATGTTTCATTCAAAGCCGACCTGAAATTTTAAGATTAAGTTTGCAAACCTAAAATATTTCTAAACTTTTAGGGGACGTTCGACTGAAAAACTCTAATTGTATATTTACATATTGCTGATGAACCACTAGCACTGCTGCTATAAACTTTGTTTAACCCACTGTATGTTGCTTTTGGGGTACATTCTTGCTAGAAAGGAAAATGTGTAAAGAGCACGATTTTAGTAATTGTGAGACGTTCTCTGGTCGTAAATTTATTTATCACAAGCTTTTGACTGCCAGTCTGAACTCTTCGATGTCACTTCATGTCCTTCATGCCTACTCTGTTTCTATCCTCATTGTTAATTACCCGTCAAAGACTGCAGAATAGCAGTCGAAAGCTCCTGACAAATCAGTTTACGGCCAGAGAAAGTCTCACAATTACTAAACATTTTGGGTTTTGAGGTACGTACAGCTAAAACATGAAATTTCACCATGTCATACTTCTTAATTTAAATTTAACCCGTCACTGACCATTCTATCTTGTATATTTTTATAGCGAACTTTAAATGTTGTCAAGGATGTTTGGCTTAAAAATTAAATGCTTTCTAGCTGTAATTCTTCTTACAACCTGCCTTAAAGTCATCAATGGCAGTGAACGTCATGCACTGAAACTTGGCATTATCACTGAAGATATGGAAGCTGATATGGTTTCAATGAAGAAAGGTCAAGTTAGCTGGCTTGATGGATTACCACAGTTTGTTGAGAAGATAAAACATATTAAAGCCGTTACAAAAGCGTTACACGATGGTGAAAGTTTACCTGACGATACACGTTCTATCTTCTCACTACTGCAAGAATACCAAAGCAAATTTCCACTTTCAATAGATAGTAGCGATCACCCGTTCAGTGAACTGTATAAAACCCATGGATTAAAGGAATTACAACGTGAAATTTGGACTTTAATTGAAGATGTAGCGATAAACCCTCGAGATGATTACATAGCCAAGTGGCCATGCTTTTTTGTTAACGTTCACACTGAATCAAACCTTAACGAGAAAAATTTAACAATTCATTATGGTTGTTCTAGCCTTGAAACATGTCCAAAACTACCCAGACCGTTTGATCCTACCCCCCATATCCCAGGACTCCCGAAGGACGAAGATTTGAGAGATGCTTGCAACGCAGATAAAACATGTAACCTCAACAAAGCATTGCCAATGATGACTGGCATTTTTTATGGAAAAATTTACCAAATGATAGGATTTCATATTTGTTGTGACAAGAGCCAAGAAGCCCAAAATGAATGTCAGAAATATCCGCCAAGTTATGAAGCAGTCATGTCTGAAGCTGACATTTTGATCGCATTTGCTCGCAGTCATCCAAATTTTTGGAAACCCACCTGGGATACATTCTTCGACACTGTTATCTCAAGTAATGCTCTTGTTGATATCCACACTGCGTTATCTCTGATGGAAGAAAAGAAGAATGTGTTTGAATCAACAAACACAATTTGCAAATATTTAAAAGTATCTGAAGCATGTGCTTATCATGATCTCTTCAAGCAATATCAATTGATAGTCAAGAAGCAGGAACATCAAAATTCACCCAGGTTTATCAAAGATCTTCGTCTACATTCAGAAATCAATCTCGCTAAAATGACCGAGCTACAAGCACTCAAATTAGATCAAATTGAATTATTGGGTTCTATTGACGGTTTGGATAAGAATATGGAATCTTCTACTACTGGTATTTCAAAATTTTTGGGTGACCTGGCAAAGTTTGATCAAGGAATAGCTGAAGCTGATGCTGGATTTATTAAAGCATCATTGGAAAATTATACAGTTTCTCTAAGAGAAGTCGAAAGTAAACTAACAACAGATCTTCTTGATACTCAGCAATATATGGCAGGTGTACTTACAGCAGCGTTGGCAGAGAAAGTCGTCCTCTTGGGTGTTACAGTTGCGACAAACTGTAACCCATTAAAACTTATCTTCAGTGGTCCTGACGTGGTAGATATAGTTGAACGTGCGAATGACATCGCTGATGCTACGGAAGACTTACTTCATGGTATAGCATTGATTGATGCAGTGATAGAACTTGCCTGGGATTCGTCTGAATTTAGCAGAGCATTTCTTGGAAATGATCGACAAATTTCACATCTTGAAAGTGTAAAGAATCAAATATTGAATGATCAAGAAAACGATCTTAATGAACATGCTGATACATTTTTAGAAGAGTACTCTGCGTATACTCCGTTAACAGATCGTTCTCGTCTAGCTCATAACAACGCCTTGTGGTCAGCATTTAAAGACTCAACTTGTGATTTATTATCAAGTGAAGGTGGAGTTGCCACCTCTGTCGTTAAAGGGATTGCGTCTACGAAACTACTTTGTGAAAGATTAGAAGGAACATTGGCTCAATTCTTTACACTACGCGAAGATATATTTGATTTTCAATTTCAGTTAGTAGACGCCATTGCAGGAGTTGTTCGTGGGAATATCGCACAAAGACTTGCGGAAGGAATTAAAACGAAAGTTGACGTTGTAAATGGAGCTCAGTTACTGATGGGTTCTTTTATGACGCAGAATAACCTTCAGACGACGGCTGCGACTTATTGTGATGTCATAGAATACAGACAGCTAGGACGGCCGTATACATCTGGTTGTGCGACATTTCAAGGTTTGTTTACAAGTGAGAATTTAGATGATCTTATATCATACACGAGAGCAACAGGAACTGATCATGAAATCGAGAGATACGTTACTATCCCAACCAAGCCCAGCTTCCAAGGAGATACCGCGTATGTTGATCTAAATTCTTTAGCAAGTGGAAATGAAGTCATTTTCAAGCTCCCAAAAAATACAACATGGCTTCATGAGCATCGCTGGGTTGCCCCTGGTCAAAGTGACACGCAGGTTCCTTTTGTGAAAGGTTTTGAGTTATTTCTTCCTCACAAAAATTATGATTCAGGATCCATACCAAGTGATAGTACTATGACTGTAACTATTCAATCGACTGCTGGGAGTTATATTTCTACACTCAATCCAAATACCGGAGTTTCATATCTTCTGCCCTGGGGAAGTGGTAAATACATAACTGTTTATGAAGAAAATTATTCCAGATGTTCAAAAGAGATAAAGAATCCTTACAGTCTCTGTGATAATCTTCCAAATCTCTGTTTACTGTCATCAAGACATCCTGGTTCAGATGCTTTGTTACCAACCACCTTATCTACCTGGAGTATCCGTTTAAAGAGAACCCAAGGAGCGCGCAAATTAACCTGGGAAGCACCACACCCTACCACAAAGTTTTTGATACATGCTAGAGCTGTTTTTCTTTCTCCGTCCAGTAAAAAGAAACGAAGCCATTTAAAAAAGTTGATAAAAAAGAAATCTGATGTTGTTCCAACTGAAAGTGGTTGTTGTGATGGCAACAAATATCGTTTGAAAGAAAGAATATGTAAATCATGTCCTGGTAATTCAACAGCTCTTCTTCGTGGTGTGTACTGTGAAATTGATCAACCAGACCCGAACTGATATCATCATAGTTCCACCGAGTAATATGGTAGAACATTTTGAACATATTCAATAAATTAACATATATAGTTGAAGATGCAAATGTATTTTGGTTAACGAGATATCTGCGGGTGCTCAATCCCATAAAGATAGAGCAAATAGTATACATAGGCTTACCTCAAACTCTCTTATACTAGTTGAACAATATGTATGAATGTTGAGAATATTTACTTTCTTGAGAAATTCCAATAAACAATTTAATTTCTTTGCTTTTGGTATGTGGAATTATATAATACTTAAATATTATAGTGACGAATAAACTACTTAATAGAGTGGAGGAGTGTTTGAGATAGGGACATTGGCGTAACTGGTAGGCCAGCTTGGACGAGGGGTTACGGCATTGTTGTCTGATCTAAAACTGTTATAATGTGTGAATGTGTAGCTGTAAATCAAGGTCCGGCCTCCCGTGAGTTTCCATGTCACAGAAAACTTGAAGGAGGTTTTTGTTCGGAGGCTGGATCCAGTAAATGCCTGAAACTGCTGATACATTTCTTGCCTGGATATCTTGACAAGACTTTCCTTGGTTTAACATTACATGGAATAAAAAGACTCTAATAAAATAGCTTTTACATACAGTCAAACCTGTATTAAGCGACCCCTGGCCGCTTAATGCAGGGTGGTCGCTTAATGCAGGTTCACTAAGTATAGACTCTGGACGTGGTGAAGTTGAAACCTTGTTAAACGGTATAAAGCGTATGGTCACATATATTGAGTAAGTAAAGAACAGATCAATGTAGCAACAAAACAAGTTACAGAATCCTTTTCGGTAAATGCCTTCTGTATAACATAGCCTGTGGTAAAAATGGTTTCGGGTTACTCATTTAATCCATTCAATGGGACAATGAACAAGTGGCCGCAGTCGCTTAATAGAGGTGGCCGTTTAATAGAGGTAGGTACAGAATATTACTGAATAAACAACCAGGACTTCAATAACTGGCCGTTTAATGCAGGGTGGCCGCTTAATGACAGGTTCGACTGTACTTGTAATAATAAACCCTTGTGAGTTGTGGCAAGCCTTTCGAACAGGAATTCCCCGCCCGATTTTAAAGGTCTGACAATAAGGTTTGTTTTAACTTTGCAACATTTCATATAGGTCTACTCTGGGACCTAAATCTCATGCCGATATTGAGCGATTTTGTGCTACCTTCGGCGAATTTTGGGCGATTTTAGGCGACATTAGGTCCCAGAGTAGACCTTCATATACAGGGTGTATAAAAAAAGGTAATCCAACTTTGGCATGTTACCGTGTGTTTACTTTTTCCAAACCAATAAAAATTTGGCTTTTAGCTGTCAAATGATACCAGTGTTGTATCATTGCGATCAAACATGGCCGGTCGGAATCGCATTTTTCCACCATTACAATACAATTTTAATATAGTACATATATGTTATTTACCGGCTTGGAGGTCCGTATAGGGAAAATATTTCCCAAGGTCTGAAAAACGGCCCGAGCCCGCCATGGGCGATAATATAAGTTATTATAATAATCGTTTATAGCTTTCTTAAATTGCGACAATAGTGGAAGACGTATATCCTGGGGTAAACTATTCCACAATAGTGCCCCACTATAAAAGCCGGCCTCCACTTGCACGTACGTACGCACAATTGCACGTACGGGTAAGTTTAACTTGACTGAAGTTTTGGTAAATTTCAAGATGGTTTAACTCGCGATTTGACAACGAAATTTCGTGGTTAAAACATTTTACGAAACTGGAATGTTGTAGAGAACTTGCAATGCCTCATGTTTCCCACATACGCAACCTCCATTTGGGCAAATGTTCGGAGATTGGAAGAATATTCTTAGGCACAGAAGTGGAAAAATGTGTTTTCGACCTGCAATTTCAAATCTTATGGTATTTGGCCATTTTTGTTCGCAATGATACAAGTAAAGTATCATTTGGCAGCTGAAGACTTGATCTTCATTGATACGAAAGAGGAAAACCTATAAAATTGATACGTAACGCATGATTACATTTCAAAGTTGGATTACCTTTTTTATTGATACACCCTCTCAGGTAACTTAATGCATGGGTCACATTTCAGCCAAGGCCAAAATATGAGTATACCAAGTTGTGGCTGATTTTCGATGTGAAAATTTAGTTAATATAATGCCGTTATGTTTTAATGCTATAGATTTCGACCTGGAGAATTTATTTATGATTTTTATTTCATTTTTCCTCGTTTTCCTTCGGAAATATATAGCCTGAAATGTCAATAAACACTGGTGAAAATTAAATCCGTTTCTCCGGAACATAGAATTGATTTCCCCGACTGCTGAATTGGTTTAATGTGAAAGATATGGTGTTGAACTATACGAATTCAACTTGCGTGGTTGTCTATGTAGTTTATTGCGGTAAATATTTTGTGTTCTATTTGAAATTATTTGGCAACTGCGCGTATTCACATGAATAATACTACATTATACATGTTAATGTACGCCGCGCAAGTTGGAACTATAAGGTTTTTGATGTGCTTAATCTATCTAGCCTAAAATTATACTTGTTTAAGTATTGCAACCTTTCCGGGGAAACGGCTGAAATTCATACATGTGAACAAGAAAGCTAAACGCCATTTCTTTCGCCACGCCGTATATTATTTACGACCAGCGGGGGTCCACATTGTTGGTTATATATAATATTATTCAGTTTGCGCAATGATACAAGTGCGATGATTTCTTGTTGTATTTTATGTTTATATAGTTGGTAGTTTCATGACTTATTCATTTCAGATATTGAAGAGGAAGGTCTCTCTGATATCGGGGGTTATTGGAAAGCAGCATGAGTAATCTAAAGAAGCCAGAATGCGAAGCCGCAAGTCATTGAACTTAATGAAACCTAATACTGATAATACGCGACGCAGACATATGCATATTGCCATATTTATATGTAAAACTACAGTACAATCTCCATGGCCATATATTTTTTGTATTTGGAAGAAAATATTAGCAATGTGGTCAAGCATGAAGGTCAGCGTATACATACATGCAACTTTAAATAAATAATACATGCATTAGATTAATTGTGCACTATACATATAGTCAAACGCAGCGTGACATGAGACAATACAAAATCGCAAGGCTCATTATTTCAATTTTCATCCAAGAAGAGACTCCTAACATCTGATCACATATGAATTAAGCCTCAGTAGCAATAGCAATAACACTGAATAAGTGTCCCAAAGTCCATTAGGAAATAAATAAGGCACAAAAACTCAAAACAGACTCCAAACGCATTCTAATAATTTATCCTTTGATCGAAGGAGTCAACTATCTGCCGCATACAAAATAGACAATTTTATCCAGTTAGAGTTGGATATATCAGCAAAATCTTTAATGAGATAATAGTTTGAGACAAAATATAGAAAAATGATGTATTTTTGATCAATTTGCTATGTTTACAAATAATTATCACTCCTGCGTGGCATGTTAGCCACACATTTCAAGGCGCCAAATATGTCGCTAAAATTGCGATCTGACCGCGCGGTCTACCCTGGGTCGAGGAAAAATGTGACCCATGCATTAACTCACCTGAGCTGTATAAAGTATTGTCTCGTGGGACTAACAAAACTAATTTTCACTATGTTTTATGGCTGTGTTGCGAAGGATTGTTAAATACAATCGAGTTGCTTTTATATTGATAACCTTAGCCTTAGGTACAATGGATGGAACTTCTAGTTGCGACTCAATATTTTAAAATCTAAAACATGTGACAGATGGCACGGCCGGGGATTTACAAACCTTCGGTTGGATTATATTCCCAATATTGGGTTATATTACGGGGGTTGGGTGAGAAAGGGTAATAGACGCAGAACAACTATGTCTTTTGGCTCATCTTAAGTGGTATGATTAGTCTCATATATACGATTCTTATACAATTAGAATAGCGAGATCTATGCATATATTATAGGTCATAGACATAGTGGAAAAAAGTACCAAACTTTTCTCAGACCTTTAACTGGTTAACAACGTTCAAGAATCAACGTTAAGAATCGCAGTTGAGGAAAAATGGATAATTTCCATGAAAAGTATCGACTAAAACCTACCGTTTGTAAGAAGATAGCTCCGAGATTGATAACTCTATTTATTGTATGGCTTTTCAAAATTCTCTATTCTGATTGGTTGACAAGCGGTCCGTAAAACCCCATATCCTGACCGTGGTCCGTATTTTCCGTATCCCTGGACCGGTGTCCCGGATGTCGTTTATCATAAGTTGTGCATAATTGTTTTCTTAGATATTTCACCCTTGCAAACTTGTGTGTCATTAAAATTTACAGATAAAAAGTTTCAAACAACCAAATTGTTTTTGATTGAGCATGCATGCCTACCATATATTGTTTGTTACCCAGTGAAACTGACGATAGCCGATTTAATTCGCGCGAAAAGCATATGCTCACAGACTCAGTTCAGCCATGTTTTTTGCATGGACCTCGCTCCGTCGCTCGGTCCATACTAAAAAGCCTCGGTCTGATATTTCACAGTACAGACCTCACGCTCGGTCAATAAGCCTGAGGGTTACGCGGTAGTTCCATACATTCAAAGCGTTACGGAACCAATATATATTCTATATGTATATTCTATACCTCAGTCTAAGCACCAATTCGGCACACGTTAAATTAAGAGAACACCAAAAATTAAGAGAACACCAAAAAGCAGTTTCAATTAAGATAAGGGAGATCAGCTTTGGTCGATCACGTGTGTCAAACGTAGCATGCGATCGCGTTGGAAAACTCTGAGGTAATTTCCAACTCCAGTCTCTATGGCCAAAGACGTCTAGAGGCGTGGCATGTAATCATGAATCAACTTAATTTGAATATAGAGTACACGGTATATAGCTATCTGCCACAAGAATATCTTCACCTTGTTGGCCGATTCGACTGGGTTTTGCATTCATTTACTTAAACCAGATAAGAGCGAAAACATATCTGAAGTTGTAAATTGTTATATTTATTATATAATTAACTACTGGAGATGAAACTGTTGAAAATTGCCTACTTGCCGCTTCTAGAGTCGTACTTGAAGTTATAAACATCGGTACCCGGACATTTTGCCGAAAGACACTTTGCCGAAAGACATTTGGCCGAAAGACACTTTGCCGAACGGATATTTTGCCGACGGACATTTTGCCGATCGGACATTTTGTCGAACGGACAATTTGACGAACGGACTTTTTACAGAAAAGACATTTTGCCGAACAGACCATTTGCCGAAAATAGCGATACCTTGTGAATTTTTATATTCTTTGAGTTTGACATGCACATACCAAAAATTGCCATTTTATGAAAAGCATCCCTAGTTTAAAACATTCTTTCTACAAATTATGAGCAATAGCCCGTAAGTACATTATCGTGTTCTCGTAAGTGTCAATTTTACTAACAATATCCTTCAATCATAAATTCACTAACTGATACTTCTTTTTTGGTGGAGGCTGAGGAATTGGCAGACAATCGACGGATCGTAGGGTGGGTGATGGAAACTCGAAGATCAAACGAGTGATGCCATCCTTCGATGGAATTGTCTGTTCGCGGAAGATCTTGCTCAACGCGACCGTGCACATTCCACAGAGAGATGGCAAATAAAGGGCGACGTCGACGGCCACGTTGAACCACACCAATCCAAGTGGCTTCAAAATAGGTCAGAAAGTCGGAGAGAACTTCATCTGTATCGTCATCAAGCGATGCCATTAATTCTTGGAACGCTTCTGTTACACGATGCGGTGGGACAAATGCAAGGGCCTGGAACGACTTGATAGTCAATGCATTGTTCGCATCTTCTTTGTACCAATTCTGCAGTCCCACAGGCAAGCATCCTTGGATTTCAGCTTCAGGGAAATGGTGTTCTAACGACTGTATGGCGGCCATCTCGAAGTCAATCATCACTGTCAGCGGAGAGAGATTTTGTCGACGATCTTTAAGGAACTGGAAGATGCGGTCGTACGTATTTCGATCTTTTCTTCTGGCGATGCAGTACACAGGCACAGTTCTGTAACCATCGGCAATCACGTGTAGTGTGTATAGCTGGTACCCCATCGGTGCGCTATCAAAAGTTCCGTCGCAGAACCAATGTCTTTGGCGTGCAAGGATGTCCAAGTTCTTACTGGTTGCGAAGACGTAGAGATCTAGGTTTTCATCATGAAGCGCCAAAAACTGTTCCCTACGTGTAGTTTGGCACATGTCATCAGGGATATCATCACCATCTGGGGCTTTTCGTTTTCTTCTGATCATTCTTGCCAGCGTTTCTTTTTTGGGAAGACTTCCCGCGGCGGAAAGCGGTAGAATAATATTGCTGGTAGATTCTTCAGAGTTCTCAGCACGATATTTCATAGCTGACACCGCTCGTTGAACGGCAACGCGAGCTGGATCGGGTGGATGAGAATGTTCTGATGGTTGATGCCATAATGTGTCCGCTAGAGTTGATAGTCTGCCAGAGCATTCTTGACGTTTCTCGCACCTCCAGTAAGCCGATTCTTCTTTCTTCTTGTCCAAAACATAAACATAACCTTCGTAAAGCAGTTTACGATTTCCCCGAGAAGTTTGAATGTATTCCATGATACTAGAATAAAATGTGCTTGCGCCGTTGCCTTTATATAGATAAAAACACATTCCAAACAAATGAGTCATCCGCTACACAAATAAATTTTCGTTATGGTTATGCACCGCTAATGACCCAAGCATTTGACAAACCTTTTTCTCGAACCTTTTTCTCTCACCAAGACACTTTTTGACAATCATATAAGCACCATCAAATCATTCATGTCTTGGAATGGCTATCCCAATGGTTTAAAGAACTTTTTAATAAACAAACTCAAACTGAAATACACCGCTTCTTCGACACCTATTCAAAAACCGACCGATGATGATCTACCTAAAGTTTGGAATCGTATTCCTTATCTTGGTACACGGGGTGAAAATCTCGTTAAATCTTGCATTTCGAAAATTCGGCGCCATCTCAAACAACCTGTTAAGTTTATAGGGAAAACTGATCGTTGCCTTCAAAAGCGTCTTTCTGAACATGCGACTACACACAACACCAGTGCCAACGCACAACATTTCCTACAATGTGAACACGCACAATTCATTGCCAACCATTGTATGATAGACTTAATGACAATTCCTTTTCTCCCAAATAAGCTCATCTTTAATAATTACAAAATTCTTTACTCTAACAATTCATTTAACACTAACCAAATGCTAATAATGGAAGCATTACAAACCCCGAGCTAAATACAGGGCTGAAGGCCAGCAAAGAACTGTCTCTTTTTAGCTAATGACTTCCTTTACACTTTGCGTTGCATGTCATATATTTATCTCACCTTATCACATATTTCATATTAATAGCTTTTCTTCCTATGATGTAATCGGACCTTAGTATATATAGTTATGGCTTGTCTGTGTAATTTCATTCTGTCTGAAGATGACTTATTACAGTGTATAGTATTTTCCTCTTGTTTTTACTCATATCTTGAGTTTCAAGATGGCATTATTTTTCGGAATATGTTTCATCCTATATTTCTTCAAGTTGTCAGCTGGTCGTGGTTTTTGGTATTTGACAAACAACGTGGGTGTTTTTTGATGAAAAAATATTTACAAAGTATCGCTATTTTCGGGAAATGGTCTGTTCGGCAAAATGTCATGTGTGTAAAAAGTCCGTTCGTCAAATTGTCCGTTCGACAAAATGTCCGATCGGCAAAATGTCCGTCGGCAAAATATCCGTTCGGCGAAGTGTCTTTCGGCCAAATGTTTTTCGGCAAAGTGTCTTTCGGCAAAATGTCCGGTCACCTAAACATCAATAGATCAACCATTTGAAGAATTACTGGAGCATACAATGATACACGCATGCATATAGTCTCGACTTCATTCTTCTGAAAACAGACAGAACCTCAAACATTACGTAACGAATAAGACTGAATAAAATTCAAAAGAAATTAGAGAATGAAGTCGATGCCGTGTATAATACTACGCTCCAGTAACTCTGCAAATGGTCTGTAGTCCTACTACTCCAAATTATGGAAGTTAGGTCACAACCTAGAAAATGTTGCACTAAATGAAAGACTACTAATAGATGCCAACAGTTAAGACCATATTATCATTCAACTGGTAAATCTAATAAGTCCAATATCCTAATATGCCCAATATGCTTCGCCAGGAGACGAGTTGAATGATATACACATTCTTTCATCCGATAGATATATCCTGAGGTATGGCTCTAAACATGGTATAAAATATAATGTGTTTCAAAAAATGGCCGGGAGGAATGAACCAGTGTCGGAATAAGTTTGTGACGTCAAATCGAAAACGAAAGTAATTAATAGAACTCTTGATATTCTATGCTTTGCTCAAAGAGTAGCTGGATCATCCGCATACATCACAACGCGAACGCACGTATTTGCTTTGAAAAGCAACCTCGCGCATGCTAAGCACGCGCGCTCTACCATTTGAGCTAATCCACTGAGAGTATCTGTAAGAAAATCACATCAGGCATTTCTGTTATTAGAAAACTAAAAGAATTTGTTGACCGTGATACACTTGTTTCTATATTTAATGCAATTGTACAACCATGCTTTACTTATTGTTGTGAAGTGTGGGACATTTTTGGTGAAACTCAATCACAACGATTACAAAAGCTCCAAAATAGATGCGCTCGAATTATTATGGACATGGGAAATGAAGTTAATGCTCAAATTGCATTAAATTCGTTAGGTTGGGAGACACTAAAAGTACAGAGAACTAAAGCCAAGGCAAAATTAATGTTCAAAATTTTATATAAGTATGGGCCAAAAGCCTAACAGACCTTTTTAGCTACAAGAATGAGAATACACATTACTGTCTACGTGACAATGAAACATCACTCGTTTTGCCACAGCCTCGCACAAATAGCATGAAAAAGAGTTTCATGTTTGATGGGGCAAAAATATGGAACTCAGTCCATAAAGAAATCAGAGGGATTGGGTCCCAGTCTCTATTTGAAAGAAAAATTGCTGCTCATGTTGCTAAATAATATATTTATATATATAAATCCTTTATTGTAAATAGTTAACTATACGTTTGGTTATATTGTCAATTTTGTCAATTGGAACAGTTACATTATTTCTATAATAACTTTAGAACACACCCCTTCGTGGAAATCAATATTCTTAATTGACGTAGTTAGCGTGTCAAAATAAAATTTTCTATCTTCTATCTATCTAATCCACCTTCACGTCCTACAAAGAAATTACATTCTACATTTTCTCAATTTCTTCCTGTGGTTAGAATTGTTGATGGTATTTCGCCAAAAAGAATAAAAACGTTTGAAAAGTAGAAATGTACCAAACTTGAAAACCCATTCAAATTTCTCTGTAAGAGGTATAAAGGCATGTCTGAGATTTTGACTTGATTTTTCGCTACTATGACTTAACTTACGACTGTATGACGATTCGTTTACGATGCTGAGGCATACATACAAACAGCGGAATTGCTTAGAAGAATTTTCCCATATTTGTCTTCATTCCTTCATGCTGGATATATACCGTACGATATAACAAAATTTGATGCAGGATGCGGGCGTCGATCCCGCTACCTCGCGCATGCAAAGCGCCAACCATTTGAGCTAACCCCCCTTCACCTCCTGCAAAGAAATTACATTTTACATTTTCTCAAATTTTTCTTGATTAGAATTGATTGATAGTGTTTGGCCGACAAGGAGGAAACGTTTGAAAATTAGAAACGTACCAAAATTGAAAAATCATTTCAGTTTCTCTGTGAGAGGTATAAGAAATATTTTTGAGATATTGAGCTTGATTTTTCGCAATTATGACATAAAAAAGAGCCGAAAAATCAAAGTACACAATACTATGCGATGCACGCGCTCTACCACTTGAGCTAATGGCTTCAGGTTCTTCGGGTTCGGTTGATACTGATCTGCTAGAAAATTTGAGCAATTAAATTTTTGCTGTTTTCCAATGGTTAAACGGCAAAAAAGTCCTGAAAGTTGAAAAGGTGGCAAAATTTTGAAGGGCTGTATGACGACACATTTTCGGTACTGAGGCATACATACAGCGGAATTGCTTTGAAGAATTTTCCCGTATTTGTCTTGATTCCTTCTTGCTTTTATTCCACAAGGGGAAACCTGGATATATACCGTACGATATAACAAAATTTGATGGAGAATGCGGGCGTCGACCGGCCTTCCGATTTTCTCAATTTCTTCCTGGTTAGAATTGATTGATAATATTTGGCCAACAAGGAGGAACTTTTGAAATTTAGAAACGTAACAAAATTGAAAAATAGTTTCAGTATCTCTGTGAGAGGTGAAAGACATGTTTTACAGATATTGCACTAGATATTTCGCTACCATGACATAACAAAGAGCCGAAGAATCAAAGTATACACAATACAACAAAAATTTGTGGTAGATGCGGCTGGCATAGACCCCTTTACGTGGAGCATGCTAAGCGTGCGCTCTACCACTTGAGCTAATCCCCCTTCTGTTTGTTGCCATTTTAATAATCCACCTCAGTTGTATAAATCCTCATATGTCAAACTGCCTTCTCTTTTATCGCCGACAAATTTAATAATTCCTGAGAGAAAGAAAGCACGAAAATGTCGAGATCATCTAAGACTCTTTGAGGAAACTGGGGCATGCATATCATCTGCGGAATTCCTTTCAAGGTTCTTACATATTGAATGCATTTCTTCCTTTTGTAATTGAAGAAAGGCTGATATATCCAAGTATTCACCACATAACAAAAGTGTGTGGAAGATGCGGGCATCGATTCCGCTACCTCGCGCATGCTAAGCACGCGCTCTACCACGCGCGTTTTTTATTTTAAAACTTGAGATCGATTTACTTTCCCGTATATTTTCTGGTAGGGAGTTCCATATTGAAGCTCCATCGTTCATGAAACTTTTCTTCATGTTGTTCGTATTTGTTCTTTGAGTGGTTCCCATCAGTAGGTAGCCTATATACCGCCGGAAGTAATTAGTATTCAAAATGGCGTCGCGTGCGGGGTGTGCGTACGTACGGAATTAGAAGTAATTACTATTCGTGTGACGTCATTTTGCGTACGTACGCGTACGTACAGAGAGAAAATAAAGAACAACAGAGAGTTTTGTGTTGGATTTTATTTAAATTACACACAACAATTTAAATGTTTCTTCTAATAAGTTTTGGCTTTATTATTCGTTAGCCATGGTTTCTTTAGCAAAGTCTCGGACCGTATTAGACCGTTTCGTAATCCTTTAAAAGTCTTTTTATAAGAAATTTCCTCTTATCAATAGCTGCTTCTAAAGCTTCTTCTGGATCAAAGTCATCGCTTTCCACAAGCGCATCCTTTGTCTTCATTATTTTTCTATGTACGGGATCTTTCTTTAGTTGTTTCATCCACAGGAGACGTTGCATATAAATATTTTCAAGTTCCTTCTGGAGTTCAGGCAGAATATTGGTGTAAGCTTTGTTAGCAGATTGCTCATCAAGACCGCTGTTTATAAGGATCTCTTTCATTTCCTCAAAAGCTGTATTACTTCTTTGCTTTGCTTCTTCTATCATTGCTATCCAAGGATCCTCAGTTTCTGACTCAGACCATGAGTTGAAGTTGTTGAATCATAGTCTTCGGAAACCATTATCTGACTTTCTGTTTCTGACATATCTCTCTCTTGTTCGCGTAGTGGACAGTATTCCATTTCGTGTCTGAGTAAATTGTAACCACGGCTAAATTTTTTTCCTCAAAATTGGCAGCTCATTCCGTTACCACTGTCTGTCTGGAAATGACTTGCTATTGAGCAGCACGGTACTTTTATATCTGCTCATGAGCTATAGCTTAGTCATAATTTTCTTATATTGAAAAATTAAATAATCATTATGACATCTTATAAAACGTTTACATCGCCCTCACATCGACCTCACATCGACCTCACATCGACCCTACATCGACCTCACATCGACCTCAAAAAAAATAAAAATAAAATAAATAAATGTTTTGAAACACTTTATTCTCGGTCATTTATGGTTGAACTTTCAAAGTGTCAACATGCCCTATAAGCACAAAAGAGACTGTCCTTTCTGTAACAAGCCTGGTCTTCGATATATAAGTGATCATTTGCGTCAAGTACATAACTTATACGGAGATGAAAGGAAAAAGTGGGTAGTCAAAGTGGAAAAACGTATTTTGTCCAACAAATTTTGGAAAACAATCGTATCGTGTACGAGGAGCAGAGAAGTATTCGTATCTGGTGGTGTTATAATCAATGGCAAGATCGTTACGATGACTTGAGAAAATCCCTTGGGAAAAGCATCCGGTTTGAGAGAGGTCTTCCCGAGCTGTCCGATGATCTGAGTGAGATCAATACCAAGTACAACAACATAATCATACTGGATGATCTGATGGCCGAAGCGACAGACAGTCCTATGGTAGCTCGATTATTTACCCAGGGTCGTCATAGAAACGCTAGTGTTATCCTTTTGCTTCAGAACATGTTTCCTAAGGGGAAATTTAATACAGATATTAGCCGAAATGCCCAATATCTTGCTCTCTTCCGACGTCCTGGTGATAGAAAACAAATTGGAATTGTTAGAGAACGAATGTTTGATAAGAATAGAATCCATTTTATGAACGCCTATTACAAAGGACCGAAAAACCGTTTGGATACTTATTGGTGGATAACAAGCCTGACACACCAACCGATAAGCAAGTTCTTGGAGACCTATTTGGAGACTGCCATGTTTATCCCTTCACCACCCAAACTAAAGTGACTACACCCACACCGGTCTCTGGCATCGAAACCAAGCCTGGAAGAAAACAACCTAAACATCATCGGTGTATTACCTGGTCGGATGCAACTATCCCCGAGTGGCTAAAATACACCGACAAAGCCGATACCGTTCGTGTCATTCCCAAAGGATATGCTATCATAGAGATGTATAAATCGTCGCGCAATAGTGTTTATCCTAGCCGTCCGGGTGTCTACAGCAACGGTGAACATTATTGGCCTGTCAAAATAAGGCACCAATCTACCGGCCATATAAAATGGGTGAATCTGCACGAAGACGAGTCTACGGTCCGAGACTTTGCTAAAGAAACCATGGCTATCGAATAATAAAGCCAAAACTATAAAACGACTCTTATTAGAAGAAACATTTAAATTAATTGTTGTGTGTAATTTAAATAAAATCCAACACAAAACTCTCTGTTGTTCTTTATTTTCTCTCTGTACGTACGCGTACGTACGCAAAATGACGTCACACGAATACTAATTACTTCTAATTCCGTACGTACGCACACCCCGCACGCGACCCCATTTTCAATACTAATTACTTCCGGCGGTATATAGGCCGGATAACCTACTCCCATCCTAATATATTCAGTACAGTTTGTTGATCTACCTTATTTGGCACATGTGCTATGATACGAGTAGCTCTGTTGTGAAGTTTTTGCAGACGTGTTGATTGAGTTTCACCAAATACATTCCAAACTTCAAAACAGTAGCTGAAAAGGGTTGAATTATAGCATTGTACACAGAAATGAGTGTTTATTTATCAACATACTCTTTAATGCGTTTGAGAGCATATTTGTTGAGATATTGAACTTGATTTTTCGCTATTATGACATAAAAAAGAGCCGAAAAATCAAAGAATATACAATTACTTTATGGTTTCCGTCTTTGGATGGCCTGATCCAAACACGCGGGAATGTTGCGAGAGTTAAGAAAAACGCGCGAAATCTCGAGCCGAAGAGAACCAATACAACAAAATGTTATGGAAGATGTGGGCGTCGATCCCACTACCTCGCGCATGCGAAGCGCGCGCTCTACCACTTGAGCTAATCCCCCCTTCAGGTACTCCGGATTCGGTTGATACCGATTTGCTATTGTTAAACGGCAAAAATTCGTGAAAGTTGAAAAGGTGACAAAATTTTGAAGGACTGTATGACGACATATTTTCGGTACTGAGGCATACATACAGCGGAATTGTTTTGAAGAATTTTCCCGTATTTGTCTTGATTCCTTCACGATTTTATTCGACAAGGGGAACCTGGATATATACCGTACGATATAACAAAATTTGATGGAGAATGCGGGCATCGATCCCGCTACCTCGCGCATGCAAAGCGCGCGCTCTACCATTTGAGCTAATCCCCCTTCACCTCCAGCAAGTAAATTACATTCTACATTTTCTCAATTTCTTCCTGGTTAGAGTTGATTGATGGTATTTCGCCAACAAACATAAAAACATTTGAAAAGTAGAAACGTACCAACCTTCAAAACCCATACAAATTTCTGTAAGAAGTCTAAGGCATGTTTTTGAGATATTGACTTGATTTTCCGCTACTTACTATGAATTAACTGAAAAATCAAAGTATAACCAATACAACAAAATGTTATGGAAGATGTGGGCATCGATCCCACTACCTCGCGCATGCGAAGCGCGCGCTCTACCACTTGAGCTAATCCCCCCTTCAGGTACTCCGGATTCGGTTGATACCGATTTGCTAGAAAATTTGAGCAATTTAATGTTGGCTGTTTTCGCAATGATTACACGGCGAAAATTCCTGAAAGTTGAGAAGGTGGCAAAATTTTAAAGGGCTGTACGACGACTCGTTTCCGATACTGAAGCATACATGCAAACAGCGGAATTGCTTTGAAGAATTTTGCCGTATTTGTTTTGAACTTTCGTGCTATTATTCCACAAACCTAGATATATACCGTACGATATAACAAATTTGATGCGGATGCGCCCATTGCTCACGCTACCTCGGGCATGCAAAACGCGCGCTCAATCATTTGAGCTAATCCCCATCTGTTTGTCGCCATTTTAATAACACGCCTTTTTATTAATCTTCTTTTGTCAAAGTGACTGCTGTTTTATCGCAGACAAATTTGATAATTCCTGAGAGAAAGAAAGCACGAAAGTGTCGAGATCATCTAAAACTCTTTAAGAAAAATGGGGCATGCATTTCTTCTGCGGAATTCCTTTCAAGGTTCTTACATATTGAATGCATTTCTTCCTTCTGTATTTGAAGAAAGGCTGAAATATCTAAGTATTCACCACATTACAAAAGTGTGTGGAGAATGCGGGCATCGATCCCGCTACCTCGCCCATGCAAAGCGCGTGCTCTACCATTTGAGCTAATCCCCCTTCACCTCCAGCAAATAAATTACATTCTACATTTTCTCAATTTCTTCCTGGTTAAAGTTGATTGATGGTATTTCGCCAACAAACCTAAAAACATTTGAAAAGTAGAAACGTACCAACCTTCAAAACCCATACAAATTTCTGTAGGAAGTCTAAGGCATGTTTTTGAGATATTGACTTGATTTTCCGCTACTATGAATTAACAAAGAGCTGAAAAATGAAAGTATAACCAATACAACAAAATGTCATGGAAGATGTGGGCATCGATCCAAGACTTGACAGCTCTATAAACAACTCTGAGGTTAAAATACAGGGTTATGACTTAATAAGACGAGATAGAAATCGAAATGGAGGTAGCTATTTATTTAAGGAATGTCATTCCTTATATAAACAGAGCTGATTTAATTCCAGACAATGTGGAGGCGATTTGCCTCGAAATTAAAAAGCCAAAAACTAAATCAGTATTAATCTCTACTTGGTACCGTCCTCCAGGTTCAAATATAGAATTTTTTAATGACTTCGAAAATTTCTTAAAAAAGATTGATAGTGAAGACAAAGAAATAGTCATAACGGGTGATTTCAACTGTGACTTCTTAAAAAGCGATTATAAAAATAGTAATACCAAGCGACTACAGGACCTAATAGACATCTATCAATTACAACAAAACATTGACAAGCCAACCCGAATAACCGAATTAACAAAACATTGATAGATATCATAATTACAAAAGTTGACGATACCAAAATTATAGGATCGGGTGTAATAGAGCTGGGAATAAGTGACCATGATGTGGTATATATCTGCAGAAAAATAGGAATACCTAGAGAGAAGCCGAAGATAATAGAAACAAGGCAATTTAAATACTTGAATGAAAATGATTTTCAAAATGACTTAACACAAGCGTTCAGATACTTCACGTATAACTCAGATCCAAACATCGCATGGCAGGACTGGAAGGAAATTTTTCTTCAGATTTCTGATGTCCATGCTCCAAACAGATCTAGGAAAGTGAGAAATGAATGCTGCCCATGGCTGAACAATGAAATTAAAAAATTAAGCTATCACAGAGATTATCTTAAAAGAAAGCAGTGAAATTAAATTCTGCTACATATCATGAAGCTTATAAAAGATGCAAAACCAAGTGACCAAACTTATAAGGAATGCAAAAACATATTATTGCAAAACAAATCTAGAAAACAGCAAAAACAGTAAAGATAGCTGGAAATATATTAATGAACTACTTAATAGGAAGTCGAAAACAACAACTATAAATCAGCTTAAAGTTAATGAGCAAACAGTTACTGGCAATGAAAATATAGCTAACGAGTTTAATAAGTTTTTCTGTGGGATTGGACCCAAACTCGCGGAAACCATACCTACAAATAATCTAGATCCCTTTCAATACGTCACTCCTAACACTAGTCAATTTACTTTTAAACAAATTTCTACAGCGAAGTTGACTAGCATACTGAACAGTATAAAGACGGGAAAGGCAGCAGGGCTTGATAAAATCACTAATAAATTACTAAAGGCTGCAGGTAATACTATATGTGAGACCTTACTTTATATATTTAACTTGGTCTTAGTCACTGGTATTTTTCCAGATGACTTAAAACAGGCCAAAGTAACTCCAATTTATAAGGAAGGTGACAAAAGTGAATGGGAACTATATACCAATTTCTGTAATATCGGCTATTGCAAAAATTTTAGAAAAGCTTATTTATGATCAATTAATCACCTTTCTGAATGACGAGAAAATTATCTCAAAACAACAATCGGGCTTTCGCAAACGCCACTCTACTGAAACCGCTCTCCTGCAAGTAACAGACAAATATTTAATGAATATCGATAAAGGCTTAATAAATGGTGTCTTGTTCCTGACCTTAAAAAGCGTTTGATACGGTTGACCACAAAATCCTTTTAGCAAAACTAGAGCTATATGGATTTCAAGGAGTAGCTCTGAAGTTATTTAAATCGTATTTAGCCAACAGAATGCAAATATGCACAGTTCAAGGAACTAAGTCCCAAATGAACAGGATAATATGCGGAGTTCCCCAAGGATCAAACTTAGGGCCATTGTTGTTTTCGTTATATATAAATGATCTTCCAAACTGCCTTGAACAAACACAGGCTTCAATGTTTGCAGATGATACAAATATATCAAGTACTGGTATTTCACCTGCAGATATAGAAAGGAAGATGAATAATGACTTATGTAAGGTCAATAACTGGCTAGTGGCAAACAAGCTAACTTTAAACGTTAAAAACTGAGTTTATGCTGATAGCCTCTAAAGGAAATTACAATTCACAGAAAACTCGCACATATTAATTGGCAGCCACACCATTAAACAAGTGACAAATAAGAATGTACTGGGATTACTATAGACGAAGAATTAAAATGGAATGAGAATAATGATATTCAGTGCAAAAAACTTTCTAAATCTATTGCCTTATTAAAACGAGCGAAAAGATTCGTAACTCAAACTGCACTAATTAATATGTATAATGCATTAGTTTTACCTCACTTTGCATACTGCTCAAATGTGTGGAATGATGGTAGTCGCACTCACATTGAAAAGCTATTCAAAATGCAAAAAAGGGCGGCCCGAATAATCACGGGATCAAATTATGAAGTAAGATCAAAGGATATATTTGAAAGCTTAGGCTGGGAATCAATTGAAAAAACGCTTAAGAAACGTGAAATGACTATGACATTCAAGGCCTTACAAGGCGAACTACCAGAATACATAACGGATATGTTCAAACTTAGCCACAATGACGTGTATCCTCTAAGGAGTAATGACTGTAAACTTTATTTAGAAAAACCAACACTGACTTCATGAAGAAGTCCTTTTCATACTGGGAGCTTCCTCATGGAACAATCTCCCAAATGATGTTGTCAATGGTTACAAGCAACTCTCCGCAAGAAATTTTAAAACTTTAATTAATAATTACTTTAACGAGTTGGAAAGGGATAGTCAGTGACAACATATATGTGGAGGATTGTTCGGAATGAGGTTATATAACTAATGGGTCTGTGAGAGTTAATGAGAGTTAATAAGAGTTAATATAAGTTAGTACGCATGCATCTATTGTAATTATAGAAACTGTTTTCGTCATGTTATAGTGTTTTTAATATTTATTTTTAATGTATATAGTCTAACGGCCCCTTGAAAAGCAGCACTGACGCTGAAGGGTCACCGTTATCAAATAATTTGAAATAATAATAATAATAATCCCACTACCTCGCGCATGCGAAGCGCGCGCTCTACCACTTGAGCTAATCCCCCCTTCAGGTACTCCGGATTCGGTTGATACCGATTTGCTAGAAAATTTGAGCAATTTAATGTTTGATGTTTTCACAATGCTTACAAGGCGAAAATTCCTGAAAGTTGAAAAGGTGGCCAAATTTAAAGGGCTGTACGACGACTCGTTTCCGATACTGATGCATACATGTAAACAGCGGAATTGCTTTGAAGAATTTTGCCGTATTTATTTTGAACTTTCGTGCTATGATTCCACAAACCTATATATATACCGTACTATGTAACAAATTTGATGGGGATGCGCCCATCGCTCACGCTACCTCGCGCATGCAAAGCGCGCGCTCTATCATTTGAGCTAATCCCCATCTGTTTGCCGCCCTTTTAATAACCCGCCTTTTTATTAATCTTCTTTTGTCAAAGTGACTGCTGTTTTATCGCAGACAAATTTGATAATTCCTGAGAGAAAGAAAGCACGAAAGTGTCGAGATCATCTAAAACTCTCAATAAGAAAAATGGGGCATGCATTTCTTCTGCGGAATTCCTTTCAAGGTTCTTACATATTGAATGCATTTCTTCCTTCTGTATTTGAAGAAAGGCTGAAATATCTAAGTATTCACCACATAACAAAAGTGTGTGGAGAATGCGGGCATCGATCCCGCTACCTCGCGCATGCTAAGCGCGCGCTCTACCATTTGAGCTAATCCCCCTTCACCTCCAGCAAATAAATTACATTCTACATAATCTCAAATTCTTCCTGGTTAGAGTTGATTGATGGTATTTCGCCAACAAACATAAAAACATTTGAAAAGTAGAAACGTACCAACCTTCAAAACCCAGACAAATATCTGTAAGAAGTCTAAGGCATGTTTTTGAGATATTGACTTGATTTTCCGCTACTTACTATGAATTAACAAAGAGCTGAAAAATCAAAGTATAACCAATACAACAAAATGTTATGGAAGATGTGGGCGTCGATCCCACTACCTCGCGCATGCGAAGCGCGCGCTCTACCACTTGAGCTAATCCCCCCTTCAGGTACTCCGGATTCGGTTGATACCGATTTGGTAGAAAATTTGAGCAATTTAATGTTTGCTGTTTTCGCAATGCCTACACGGCGAAAATTCCTGAAAGTTGAAAAGGTGGCAAAATTTTAAAGGGCTGTACGACGACTCGTTTCCGATATTGATGCATACATGCAAACAGCGGAATTGCTTTGAAGAATTTTGCCGTATTTGTTTTGAACTTTCGTGCTATTCCACAAAACTAGATATATACCGTACGATGTAACAAATTTGATGGGGATGCGTCCATCGCTCACGCTACCTCGCGCATGCAAAGCGCGCGCTCAATCATTTGAGCTAATCCCCATCTGTTTGTCGCCATTTTAATAATCCGCCTTTTTATTAATCTTCTTTTGTCAAAGTGACTGCTGTTTTATCGCAGACAAATTTGATAATTCCTGAGAGAAAGAAAGCACGAAAGTGTCGAGATCATCTAAAACTCTTTAAGAAAAATGGGGCATGCATTTCTTCTGCGGAATTCCTTTCAAGGTTCTTACATATTGAATGCATTTCTTCCTTCTGTATTTGAAGAAAGGCTGAAATATCTAAGTATTCACCACATTACAAAAGTGTGTGGAGAATGCGGGCATCGATCCCTCTACCTCGCGCATGCAAAGCGCGCGCTCTACCATTTGAGCTAATCCCCCTTCACCTCCAGCAAATAAATTACATTCTACATTTTCTCAATTTCTTCCTTGTTAGAGTTGATTGATGGTATTTCGCCAACAAACATAAAAACATTTGAAAATTAGAAACGTACCAACCTTCAAAACCCAGACAAATTTCTGTAAGAAGTCTAAGGCATGTTTTTGAGATATTGACTTGATTTTCCGCTACTTACTATGAATTAACAAAGAGCTGAAAAATGAAAGTATAACCAATACAACAAAATGTTATGGAAGATGTGGGCATCGATCCCACTACCTCGCGCATGCGAAGCGCGCGCTCTACCACTTGAGCTACTCCCCCGTTCAGGTACTCCGCATTCGGTTGATACCGATTTGCTAGAAAATTTGAACAATTTAATGTTGGCTGTTTTCGCAATGATTACACGGCGAAAATTCCTGAAAGTTGAGAAGGTGGCAAAATTTTAAAGGGCTGTACGACGACTCGTTTCCGATATTGAAGCATACATGCAAACAGCGGAATTGCTTTGAAGAATTTTGCCGTATTTGTTTTGAACTTTCGTGCTATTATTCCACAAACCTAGATATATACCGTACGATATAACAAATTCGCCGAATCACTAACTCTGTAAAGCTTTAGCTTGGTCAATAAAAGTTGATGGTCCACAACATCGAAAGCTTTTCTGAAATCAACGAAAATCATTGCGGTAACCTCGTCATTATCCATGTTGAAGAGGATTTGGTCAGTTAATTTGATCAACGCTGATTCAGTAGAGTAACCTTTACGGAAGGCGGACTGTAGTTTATAAAGCAATCCATTTTTTACAAGATAACTCATAAGGGATTTAGCAACGTGTTTTTCTAGTATCTTGGATAGGATAGACAATACTGATATTGGCCTGTAATTATTTCTAAGGTCACGGGAGCCAGTCTTAAACAAAGGTGTTACTCTTGCTATTTTCCATTTACTGGGGAAAGTTCCATCAGCTATGGATAAATTTAGAAGCTTAGTCAATGGATGACAAAAAACCGGAGCGACTAATTTAAGTATTTTCACACTAATGGAATCGGGCCCTGTAGCTTTCGAACTTGGTAAATTATTAATCAGATCAGTTACTTCCTCAAGTGTTATGGGAGGTATATTGAACTGAGTGATAAAATTATCAATCCTTGAGGAGATAAATTCGTCAAGTTTCTTTCCATCAAACAAATCAGTTGAGAAAGAGTCATCGCCTATTTGTTTAATAATATTCACGAAGTAATCATTCAGCATTTCAGCCATTTTCAACGGGTCCGTTTCCATGGTATTGTTTTCACATTTCAACTCCGCAATCTTATTTGACTTTTGTGTTTTTGTCAAGGATTTCAACGCTTTCCAAATTCCTTTCGGGTTTCCTTTATTATTTTCAATTGTTTCCTGAAAATAAACACGCTTCGACTTTTTTATCAACTTTGTGACAAAACATCTCGTACGTTTATAATTTTCCCAATCAGCTGGTGTATTCGATTTCCGTGCCCTATTTAGTTCGTGATCACGCTTTTTAATTGCATTTATTATATCGTCATTCATCCAAGCCGGTTGCTTTAGCTTTTTCACTCTTTTTTGTTTCAATGGAATGTGATCTTTAATTGCTTCATTCAATAATTGTTCGAGCGCTTCAAGCACATCATTAACATCATCGAACACAAAAGCAGAGTCCCATGGGGAATTTCTCAAATCCTCAAGCAAGTTTTCCAAATTCAAGTGTTTGAAATCATGATAATTTATGACTTTATGACTGGGTTCCTTGATTAGTTTTGTATATTTTCGACAAACAAACACCGGCAAATGATCAGAAAGACCAATATTTGGCACAGTAATCACAGAAATAAATTTCGGATGGGTGGTATATAAACATGATCCAAACAAGTATGACTCGCAGGCCTTGTTTCTACCGAAACAAGTTGAGACATATTCATACTTTTTAGAGATTTGGCAAGGCGGTGTTTTTCATACGTTTTGTCTAGACTGTTGATGTTTACATCGCCCACCAAGATCGTTTCTTTATTCCGTAAATATGCCGTCTCGATATTTTGTTCGATCTTGGAGTCCATGCTAACATTTGTAGAAGGCGGGCGATATATAGCCCCTACCAGAATTGCCCTATTTGATTTGTGAGGATAAACAGTTAACCATAATAGTTCAACAGATTCCTCTTCAAGTTCGACATATCTGCTGACTTTAACACGATCAGCAACATAAACCAACAAACCACCCCCGTTCTGTTGGCCGGCTCTGTCTTTTCTAAACAGAGAATAGCCGGGAATGTTTAACACAGAATCCGGGTTGGAAGGTTTTAAAAATGTTTCGATTAAGAACAAAATATCTATGTTTTGACATGTATTCAATAATAGACTTATCTGTTCGAGCTTCGCGTCCGTTAGTCGATTTACGTTCCACTGGCCAATTCTTAGCCCTTTGTCGGGTAATTCGAGTTGCCGTATATCAGTTTCCAAACTGCCATCAGGTCCATCACCAGGGTTTAATTCTACATCTCCGGAAAGTACCAGTTCCAAAGTTATCATTTGTAGATTGTAGAACGAGTCACCATTCACAGTGTATCGCACAGGAGTCTTGAAAAATTTTCGCTTCGGCGTCTTCCGAACTTCATGGCGACCGGTCGCAAACAGTGATGTATACTTGCCAGTTTTAGTCTCATTTGACACAATAAAAAGCTCTTGATATTCCTGTTTGCTTCTAAAAGCTTTTAGGTCTTCATTTGCAGTATTAAATTGAGTAAAGGGCAACGAAGAACATAACAAAAATGATAAAATCATCAGAGCTCCTGAATGTGCCGCCATGCTTTTTCAAAAATGGGGCATGCATTTCTACCACGGAATTCCTTTCAAGGTTCTTACATATTGAATGCATTTCTTCCTTCTGTATTTGAAGAAGGCTGAAATATATTTTATTATTCACCACATAACAAAAGTGTGTGGAGAATGCGGGCATCGATCCCGCTACCTCGCGCATGCTAAGCGCGCGCTCTACCATTTGAGCTAATTCCCCTTCACGTCCTGGAAAGAAATTACATTTTACATATTCTCAAATTTTTCTTGATTAGAATTGATTGATAGTGTTTGGCCGACAAGGAGGAAACGTTTGAAAATTAGAAACGTACCAAAATTGAAAAGTCATTTCAATTTCTCTCTGAGAGGTATAAGAAATATTTTTGAGATATTGAGCTTGATTTTTCGCTATTATGACAAACAAATAGCCGAAATATCAAAGAATACACAATACTATGCGATGCACGGGCTCTACCACTTTAGCCAGGTACTCCGTATTCGGTTGATACTGATCTGCTAGAAAATTTGAGCAATTAAATGTTTGCTGTTTTCGCAAAGGTTAAACGGCAAAAATTCCTGAAAGTTGAAAAGGTGACAAGATTTTGAAGGACTGTTTGACGACACATTTTCGGTACTGAGGCATACATACAGCGGAATTGCTTTGAAGAATTTTCCCGTATTTGTCTTGATTCCTTCATGCTTTTATTCCACAAGGGGAAACCTGGATATATACCGTACGATATAACAAAATTTGATGGAGAATACGGGCATCGATCCCGCTACCTCGCGCATGCAAAGCGCGCGCTCTACCATTTGAGCTAATCCCCCTTCACCTCCAGCAAATAAATTACATTCTACATTTTCTCAATTTCTTCTTGGTTAGAGTTGATTGATGGTATTTCGCCAACAAACATAAAAACATTTGAAAAGTAGAAACGTACCAATCTTCAAAAACCACACAAATTTCTGTAAGAAGTCTAAGGCATGTTTTCGAGATATTGACTTGATTTTCCACTACTTACTATGAATTAACAAAGAGCTGAAAAATGAAAGTATAACCAATACAACAAAATGTTATGGAAGATGTGGGCATCGATCCCACTACCTCGCGCATGCGAAGCGCGCGCTCTACCACTTGAGCTAATCCCCCCTTCAGGTACTCCGGATTCGGTTGATAGCGATTTGCTAGAAAATTTGAGCAATTCAATGTTTCCTCTTTTCGCAATGGTTAAACGGCAAAAAATTCCTGATAGTTGAAAAGGTGATAAAATTTTGAAGGACTGTTTGACGACATATTTTCGGTACTGAGGCATACATACAGCGGAATTGCTTTGAAGAATTTTGCCGTATTTGTTTTGAACTTTCGTGCTATGATTCCACAAACCTAGATTTTCGCGCATGCAAAGCGCGCGCTCTCTCATTTGAGCTAATCCCCATCTGTTTGTCGCCATTTTAATAATCCGCCTTTTTATTAATCTCCATTTGTCAAAGTGACTGCTGTTTTATCGCAGACAAATTTGATAATTCCTGAGAGAAAGAAAGCACGAAAGCGACGAGATCATCTAAAACTCTTTAAGAAAAATGGGGCATGCATTTCTTCTGCGGAATTCCTTTCACGGTTCTTACATATTGAATGCATTTCTTCCTTCTGTATTTGAAGAAAGGCTGAAATATCTAAGTATTCACCACATAACAAAAGTGTGTGGAGAATCCGGGCATCGATCCCGGTACCTCTCGCATGCTAAGCGAGCGCTCTACCATTTGAGCTAATTCCCCTTCACGTCCTGGAACGAAATTACATTTTACATATTATTATTATTATTATTATTTCAAATTATTTGATAACGGTGACCCTTCAGCGTCGGTGCTGCTGTTCAAGGGGCCGTTAGACTATATACATATATTAAAAATAAATATTAAAAACACTATAACATGACGAAAACAGTTTCTATAGTTACAATGGATGCATGGATACTAACTTATATTAACTCTTATTAACTCTCATTAACTCTCACAGACCCATTAGTTATAGAACCTCATTCCGAACAATCCTCCACATATATGTTGTCACTGACTATCCCTTTCCAACTCGTTAAAGTAATTATTAATTAAAGTTTTAAAATTTCTTGCGGAGAGTTGCTTGTAACCATTGACAACATCATTTGGGAGATTGTTCCACGAGAAACTCCATATTCTCAAATTTTTCTTGATTAGAATTGATTGATAGTGTTTGGCCGACAAGGAGGAAACGTTTGAAAATTAGAAACGTACCAAAATTGAAAAATCATTTCAATTTCTCTCTGAGAGGTATAAGAAATATTTTTGAGATATTGAGCTTGATTTTTCGCTATTATGACAAACAAGTAGCCGAAATATCAAAGAATACACAATACTATGCGATGCACGTGCTCTACCACTTTTTCCAGGTACTCCGTATTCGGTTGATACTGATCTGCTAGAAAATTTGAGCAATTAAATTTTTGCTGTTTTCGCTATGGTTAAAGGGCAAAAATTCCTGAAAGTGGAAAAGGTGACAAAATTTTGAAGGGCTGTATGACGACACATTTTCGGTACTGAGGCATACATACAGCGGAATTGCTTTGAAGAATTTTCCCGTATTTGTCTTGATTCCTTCGTGCTTTTATTCCACAAGGGGAAACCTGGATATATACCGTACGATATAACAAAATTTGATGGAGAATGCGGGCATCGATCCCGCTACCTCGCGCATGCAAAGCGCGCGCTCTACCATTTGAGCTAATCCCCCTTCACCTCCAGCAAATAAATTACATTCTACATTTTCTCAATTTCTTCCTAGTTAGAGTTGATTGATGGTATTTCGCCAACAAACATAAAAACATTTGAAAAGTAGAAACGTACCAACCTTCAAAACCCATACAAATTTCTGTAAGAAGTCTAAGGCATGTTTTTGAGATATTGACTTGATTTTCCGCTACTTACTATGAATTAACAAAGAGCTGAAAAATGAAAGTATAACCAATACAACAAAATGTTATGGAAGATGTGGGCATCGATCCCACTACCTCGCGCATGCGAAGCGCGCGCTCTACCACTTGAGCTAATCCCCCCTTCAGGTACTCCGGATTCGGTTGATACCGATTTGCTAGAAAATTTGAGCAATTTAATGTTTGATGTTTTCACAATGCTTACAAGGCGAAAATTCCTGAAAGTTGAAAAGGTGGCAAAATTTTGAAGGGCTGTATGACGACACATTTTCGGTACTGAGGCATACATACAGCGGAATTGCTTTGAAGAATTTTCCCGTATTTGTCTTGATTCCTTCATGCTTTTATTCCACAAGGGGAAACCTGGATATATACCGTACGATATAACAAAATTTGATGGAGAATGCGGGCATCGATCCCGCTACCTCGCGCATGCTAAGCGCGCGCTCTACCATTTGAGCTAATTCCCCTTCACGTCCTGGAAAGAAATTACATTTTACATATTATTATTATTATTATTATTTCAAATTATTTGATAACGGTGACCCTTCAGCGTCGGTGCTGCTTTTCAAGGGGCCGTTAGACTATATACATATATTAAAAATAAATATTAAAAACACTATAACATGACGAAAACAGTTTCTATAGTTACAATGGATGCATGCATACTAACTTATATTAACTCTTATTAACTCTCATTAACTCTCACAGACCCATTAGTTATAGAACCTCATTCCGAACAATCCTCCACATATATGTTGTCACTGACTATCCCTTTCCAACTCGTTAAAGTAATTATTAATTAAAGTTTTAAAATTTCTTGCGGAGAGTTGCTTGTAACCATTGACAACATCATTTGGGAGATTGTTCCACGAGGAAGCTCCATATTCTCAAATTTTTCTTGATTAGAATTGATTGATAGTGTTTGGCCGACAAGGAGGAAACGTTTGAAAATTAGAAACGTACCAAAATTGAAAAATCATTTCAATTTCTCTCTGAGAGGTATAAGAAATATTTTTGAGATATTGAGCTTGATTTTCGCTATTATGACAAACAAGTAGCCGAAATATCAAAGAATACACAATACTATGCGATGCACGGGCTCTACCACTTTTTCAGGTACTCCGTATTCGGTTGATACTGATCTGCTAGAAAATTTGAGCAATTAAATTTTTGCTGTTTTCGCAATGGTTAAAGGGCAAAAATTCCTGAAAGTGGAAAAGGTGACAAAATTTTGAAGGGCTGTATGACGACACATTTTCGGTACTGAGGCATACATACAGCGGAATTGCTTTGAAGAATTTTCCCGTATTTGTCTTGATTCCTTCGTGCTTTTATTCCACAAGGGGAAACCTGGATATATACCGTACGATATAACAAAATTTGATGGAGAATGCGGGCATCGATCCCGCTACCTCGCGCATGCAAAGCGCGCGCTCTACCATTTGAGCTAATCCCCCTTCACCTCCAGCAAATAAATTACATTCTACATTTTCTCAATTTCTTCCTAGTTAGAGTTGATTGATGGTATTTCGCCAACAAACATAAAAACATTTGAAAAGTAGAAACGTACCAACCTTCAAAACCCATACAAATTTCTGTAAGAAGTCTAAGGCATGTTTTTGAGATATTGACTTGATTTTCCGCTACTTACTATGAATTAACAAAGAGCTGAAAAATGAAAGTATAACCAATACAACAAAATGTTATGGAAGATGTGGGCATCGATCCACTACCTCGCGCATGCGAAGCGCGCGCTCTACCACTTGAGCTAATCCCCCCTTCAGGTACTCCGGATTCGGTTGATACCGATTTGCTAGAAAATTTGAGCAATTTAATGTTTGATGTTTTCACAATGCTTACAAGGCGAAAATTCCTGAAAGTTGAAAAGGTGGCAAAATTTTGAAGGGCTGTATGACGACACATTTTCGGTACTGAGGCATACATACAGCGGAATTGCTTTGAAGAATTTTCCCGTATTTGTCTTGATTCCTTCATGCTTTTATTCCACAAGGGGAAACCTGGATATATACCGTACGATATAACAAAATTTGATGGAGAATGCGGGCATCGATCCGCTACCTCGCGCATGCAAAGCGCGCTCTACCATTTGAGCTAATCCCCCTTCACCTCCAGCAAATAAATTACATTCTACATTTTCTCAATTTCTTCCTAGTTAGAGTTGATTGATGGTATTTCGCCAACAAACATAAAAACATTTGAAAAGTAGAAACGTACCAACCTTCAAAACCCATACAAATTTCTGTAAGAAGTCTAAGGCATGTTTTGAGATATTGACTTGATTTTCCGCTACTTACTATGAATTAACAAAGAGCTGAAAATGAAAGTATAACCAATACAACAAAATGTTATGGAAGATGTGGGCATCGATCCCACTACCTCGCGCATGCGAAGCGCGCGCTCTACCTCTTGAGCTAATCCCCCCTTCAGGTACTCCGGTGTCTTTTGATACCGATTTGCTAGAAAATTTGAGCAATTTAATGTTTGATGTTTTCACAATGCTTACAAGGCGAAAATTCCTGAAAGTTGAAAAGGTGGCAAAATTTTGAAGGGCTGTATGACGACACATTTTCGGTACTGAGGCATACATACAGCGGAATTGCTTTGAAGAATTTTCCCGTATTTGTCTTGATTCCTTCATGCTTTTATTCCACAAGGGGAAACCTGGATATATACCGTACGATATAACAAAATTTGATGGAGAATCCGGGCATCGATCCCGGTACCTCTCGCATGCTAAGCGAGCGCTCTACCATTTGAGCTAATTCCCCTTCACGTCCTGGAAAGAAATTACATTTTACATATTATTATTATTATTATTATTTCAAATTATTTGATAACGGTGACCCTTCAGCGTCGGTGCTGCGCCGTTAGACTATATACATATATTAAAAATAAATATTAAAAACACTATAACATGACGAAAACAGTTTCTATAGTTACAATGGATGCATGCATACTAACTTATATTAACTCTTATTAACTCTCATTAACTCTCACAGACCCATTAGTTATAGAACCTCATTCCGAACAATCCTCCACATATATGTTGTCACTGACTATCCCTTTCCAACTCGTTAAAGTAATTATTAATTAAAGTTTTAAAATTTCTTGCGGAGAGTTGCTTGTAACCATTGACAACATCATTTGGGAGATTGTTCCACGAGGAAGCTCCATATTCTCAAATTTTTCTTGATTAGAATTGATTGATAGTGTTTGGCCGACAAGGAGGAAACGTTTGAAAATTAGAAACGTACCAAAATGGAAAAGTCATTTCAATTTCTCTCTGAGAGGTATAAGAAATATTTTTGAGATATTGAGCTTGATTTTTCGCTATTATGACAAACAAGTAGCCGAAATATCAAAGAATACACAATACTATGCGATGCACGGGCTCTACCACTTTTTCCAGGTACTCCGTATTCGGTTGATACTGATCTGCTAGAAAATTTGAGCAATTAAATTTTTGCTGTTTTCGCAATGGTTAAAGGCAAAATTCCTGAAAGTGGAAAAGGTGACAAAATTTTGAAGGGCTGTATGACGACACATTTTCGGTACTGAGGCATACATACAGCGGAATTGCTTTGAAGAATTTTCCCGTATTTGTCTTGATTCCTTCGTGCTTTTATTCCACAAAGGGAAACCTGGATATATACCGTACGATATAACAAAATTTGATGGAGAATGCGGGCATCGATCCCGCTACCTCGCGCATGCAAAGCGCGCGCTCTACCATTTGAGCTAATCCCCCTTCACCTCCAGCAAATAAATTACATTCTACATTTTCTCAATTTCTTCCTAGTTAGAGTTGATTGATGGTATTTCGCCAACAAACATAAAAACATTTGAAAAGTAGAAACGTACCAACCTTCAAAACCCATACAAATTTCTGTAAGAAGTCTAAGGCATGTTTTTGAGATATTGACTTGATTTTCCGCTACTTACTATGAATTAACAAAGAGCTGAAAAATGAAAGTATAACCAATACAACAAAATGTTATGGAAGATGTGGGCATCGATCCCACTACCTCGCGCATGCGAAGCGCGCGCTCTACCACTTGAGCTAATCCCCCCTTCAGGTACTCCGGATTCGGTTGATACCGATTTGCTAGAAAATTTGAGCAATTTAATGTTTGATGTTTTCACAATGCTTACAAGGCGAAAATTCCTGAAAGTTGAAAAGGTGGCAAAATTTTGAAGGGCTGTATGACGACACATTTTCGGTACTGAGGCATACATACAGCGGAATTGCTTTGAAGAATTTTCCCGTATTTGTCTTGATTCCTTCATGCTTTTATTCCACAAGGGGAAACCTGGATATATACCGTACGATATAACAAAATTTGATGGAGAATGCGGGCATCGATCCCGCTACATCGCGCATGCAAAGCGCGCGCTCTACCATTTGAGCTAATCCCCCTTCACCTCCAGCAAATAAATTACATTCTACATTTTCTCAATTTCTTCCTAGTTAGAGTTGATTGATGGTATTTCGCCAACAAACATAAAAACATTTGAAAAGTAGAAACGTACCAACCTTCAAAACCCATACAAATTTCTGTAAGAAGTCTAAGGCATGTTTTTGAGATATTGACTTGATTTTCCGCTACTTACTATGAATTAACAAAGAGCTGAAAAATGAAAGTATAACCAATACAACAAAATGTTATGGAAGATGTGGGCATCGATCCCACTACCTTAGCATGGCATCAATGGAAAGAGATGTTTCTTCAAATCGCTGATAAACATGCACCTCTGCGATTAAGAAAAGTAAAGAGCGAATATACGCCATGGCTAACTAATGAAATTAAAAACATGAGTTATCACAGAGACTATTTAAAAAAGAAAGCAGTCAGCCATAATTCTCCAGCGTATCATAAAGCATACAAAAAATGTAGAAATGAAGTAAACCGTCGTATTAAAGACGCTAAAACAAATTACTACAAAACAAATTTGGAGAATAGTACTAATAGTAAGGATAGCTGGAAAATCATAAATGAATTACTGAATAAGAAATCAAAGACCACTTCAATAAATGAGCTTATAATTAACCACAATAAGATAACAGGTGATAAAAATATTGCAAATGAATTTAATAACTTTTTCTGTAAGATAGGACCACAACTTGCAGAAAATATACCACCATCAGAGATCGACCCCTTACGTTATGTGATTCCTGGAACAAATGTTTTCGAATTTAAAAATATTACTAGGGCAGAATTGGCAAGTGTGTTAAAGAAGGTGAAAGCTTCTAAGGCACCAGGCCTTGATAAGATTTCTATTAAACTACTTAAAGCAGCAGGGAACTCCATAACTGAATCACTCACGTACTTATTTAATCTTGTTTTGAACACTGGTATCTTTCCAGATGATATGAAACTTGCGAAAGTTACCCCAATCTATAAGTCTGGAGAAAAGACCGATTGTGGGAATTACAGACCTATTTCCATAATATCTGTTGTCGCTAAAATTTTGGAAAAAATTATTTATAATCAAATATTTGACTTCCTAAAACAAAATTCAATTTTAGCGAACCAACAATCAGGCTTTCGTCCTCTCCACTCAACCGAAACTACACTTCTACATTCTGCTAACCAATGTCTTGTTAATATGGACAAAGGTCTGATTAATGGCTTTTTATTTCTAGACCTCAAAAAAGCTTTCGACACTGTTGATCATAAAATTCTAATCTCAAAGCTAGAACAATACGGAATAAGAGGAACTGCTTTACACTTATTTCAATCCTACCTTTCTGAAAGAAAACAAATATGTAAACTTCAAAATACAATGTCGGAAGTTGCTAATATAACTTGCGGTGTTCCCCAGGGATCAAACCTTGGTCCATTACTTTTTCTATTATACATTAATGACCTCCCTAACTGCCTAGAAGAAACACAAGCTTCTATGTTTGCGGACGATACAAACTTGTCTTGTCAAGGTAAATCGTCCACAGAAATCGAAAACAAAATTAATACGGACTTAGACAACGTACATAAATGGCTAATTGCCAACAAATTAACATTGAATCAGGAAAAAACTGAATACATGCTGATAGGCTCTAGACAGAGATTACAACAATCTCCAAGTAATCCTCAAATAGTTATTGGCAACCATATTATACAGCAGGTTCCAAGTAAGAAAGTTCTTGGGGTCATTCTTGACGAACAGTTAAAGTGGAAGGAACATAATGATGCACAATGCAAGAAAATTTCACATTCAATTGCTCTCTTGAGAAGAGCAAAGCAATTTGTAAGTCAAGATACACTTCTAAACATGTTTAATGCACTTGTTCTACCTCATTTCACATACTGTTCGAATGTATGGAATGATGGTAGTTGTGCACATATCGAAAAACTATATAAATTGCAAAAGCGAGCCGCTCGAGTGATAACGGGTTCAAATTATGAAATAAGATCAACCGAGATATTTGAAAAATTAGGATGGGAAAGGATTGAAATTATTCTTAAAAAACGTGAACACATTATGACATTCAAGGCATTACGGGGTGAAACGCCTGACTACCTGTCAGACTTGTTTGTCGCCAGTCATAATGACACGTATCAATTAAGAAGTAATGACCGAAAACTTTATTTGAAAAAACCAAACACAAACTTTTTGAAGAATAGCTTTTCATACCGCGGAGCTGTATCCTGGAATAGCCTTCCAGCTGAAATTGTCGATGTATACGATCAACTTTCCTTGTCTTCTTTTAAGACTTTAATAAATCATTACTACAAGGACTTGGAGGGAAACACATCGACAACTTAATCAAATTCTTTTTTGTGATAAAATTGTTGTAAATAGTTGAAATATTGTATATAGTTAGAAGCCAATAGTGACTTTAATATAGTAAGTGTTTGTATTCTTAATCAATGTATGTATTGATAAACGGCCCCTCGAAAATCAGTTTTTCATTTACCGCTGAAGGGCTACCGTTTCCAAATAATTTTAAATAATAATAATAATAATACCTCGCGCATGCGAAGCGCGCGCTCTACCACTTGAGCTAATCCCCCCTTCAGGTACTCCGGATTCGGTTGATACCGATTTGCTAGAAAATTTGAGCAATTTAATGTTTGATGTTTTCACAATGCTTACAAGGCGAAAATTCCTGAAAGTTGAAAAGGTGGCAAAATTTTGAAGGGCTGTATGACGACACATTTTCGGTACTGAGGCATACATACAGCGGAATTGCTTTGAAAAATTTTCCCGTATTTGTCTTGATTCCTTCATGCTTTTATTCCACAAGGGGAAACCTGGATATATACCGTACGATATAACAAAATTTGATGGAGAATGCGGGCATCGATCCCGCTACCTCGCGCATGCAAAGCGCGCGCTCTACCACTTGAGCTAATCCCCCCTTCAGGTACTCCGGATTCGGTTGATACCGATTTGCTATTGTTAAACGGCAAAAATTCGTGAAAGTTGAAAAGGTGACAAAATTTTGAAGGACTGTATGACGACATATTTTCGGTACTGAGGCATACATACAGCGGAATTGTTTTGAAGAATTTTCCCGTATTTGTCTTGATTCCTTCACGCTTTTATTCGACAAGGGGAACCTGGATATATACCGTACGATATAACAAAATTTGATGGAGAATGCGGGCATCGATCCCGCTACCTCGCGCATGCAAAGCGCGCGCTCTACCATTTGAGCTAATCCCCCTTCACCTCCAGCAAGTAAATTACATTCTACATTTTCTCAATTTCTTCCTGGTTAGAGTTGATTGATGGTATTTCGCCAACAAACATAAAAACATTTGAAAAGTAGAAACGTACCAACCTTCAAAACCCATACAAATTTCTGTAAGAAGTCTAAGGCATGTTTTTGAGATATTGACTTGATTTTCCGCTACTTACTATGAATTAACTGAAAAATCAAAGTATAACCAATACAACAAAATGTTATGGAAGATGTGGGCATCGATCCCACTACCTCGCGCATGCGAAGCGCGCGCTCTACCACTTGAGCTAATCCCCCCTTCAGGTACTCCGGATTCGGTTGATACCGATTTGCTAGAAAATTTGAGCAATTTAATGTTGGCTGTTTTCGCAATGATTACACGGCGAAAATTCCTGAAAGTTGAGAAGGTGGCAAAATTTTAAAGGGCTGTACGACGACTCGTTTCCGATACTGAAGCATACATGCAAACAGCGGAATTGCTTTGAAGAATTTTGCCGTATTTGTTTTGAACTTTCGTGCTATTATTCCACAAACCTAGATATATACCGTACGATATAACAAATTTGATGCGGATGCGCCCATTGCTCACGCTACCTCGGGCATGCAAAACGCGCGCTCAATCATTTGAGCTAATCCCCATCTGTTTGTCGCCATTTTAATAACACGCCTTTTTATTAATCTTCTTTTGTCAAAGTGACTGCTGTTTTATCGCAGACAAATTTGATAATTCCTGAGAGAAAGAAAGCACGAAAGTGTCGAGATCATCTAAAACTCTTTAAGAAAAATGGGGCATGCATTTCTTCTGCGGAATTCCTTTCAAGGTTCTTACATATTGAATGCATTTCTTCCTTCTGTATTTGAAGAAAGGCTGAAATATCTAAGTATTCACCACATTACAAAAGTGTGTGGAGAATGCGGGCATCGATCCCGCTACCTCGCCCATGCAAAGCGCGTGCTCTACCATTTGAGCTAATCCCCCTTCACCTCCAGCAAATAAATTACATTCTACATTTTCTCAATTTCTTCCTGGTTAAAGTTGATTGATGGTATTTCGCCAACAAACCTAAAAACATTTGAAAAGTAGAAACGTACCAACCTTCAAAACCCATACAAATTTCTGTAGGAAGTCTAAGGCATGTTTTTGAGATATTGACTTGATTTTCCGCTACTATGAATTAACAAAGAGCTGAAAAATGAAAGTATAACCAATACAACAAAATGTCATGGAAGATGTGGGCATCGATCCAAGACTTGACAGCTCTATAAACAACTCTGAGGTTAAAATACAGGGTTATGACTTAATAAGACGAGATAGAAATCGAAATGGAGGTAGCTATTTATTTAAGGAATGTCATTCCTTATATAAACAGAGCTGATTTAATTCCAGACAATGTGGAGGCGATTTGCCTCGAAATTAAAAAGCCAAAAACTAAATCAGTATTAATCTCTACTTGGTACCGTCCTCCAGGTTCAAATATAGAATTTTTTAATGACTTCGAAAATTTCTTAAAAAAGATTGATAGTGAAGACAAAGAAATAGTCATAACGGGTGATTTCAACTGTGACTTCTTAAAAAGCGATTATAAAAATAGTAATACCAAGCGACTACAGGACCTAATAGACATCTATCAATTACAACAAAACATTGACAAGCCAACCCGAATAACCGAATTAACAAAAACATTGATAGATATCATAATTACAAAAGTTGACGATACCAAAATTATAGGATCGGGTGTAATAGAGCTGGGAATAAGTGACCATGATGTGGTATATATCTGCAGAAAAATAGGAATACCTAGAGAGAAGCCGAAGATAATAGAAACAAGGCAATTTAAATACTTGAATGAAAATGATTTTCAAAATGACTTAACACAAGCGTTCAGATACTTCACGTATAACTCAGATCCAAACATCGCATGGCAGGACTGGAAGGAAATTTTTCTTCAGATTTCTGATGTCCATGCTCCAAACAGATCTAGGAAAGTGAGAAATGAATGCTGCCCATGGCTGAACAATGAAATTAAAAAATTAAGCTATCACAGAGATTATCTTAAAAAGAAAGCAGTGAAATTAAATTCTGCTACATATCATGAAGCTTATAAAAGATGCAAAAACCAAGTGACCAAACTTATAAGGAATGCAAAAACATATTATTGCAAAACAAATCTAGAAAACAGCAAAAACAGTAAAGATAGCTGGAAATATATTAATGAACTACTTAATAGGAAGTCGAAAACAACAACTATAAATCAGCTTAAAGTTAATGAGCAAACAGTTACTGGCAATGAAAATATAGCTAACGAGTTTAATAAGTTTTTCTGTGGGATTGGACCCAAACTCGCGGAAACCATACCTACAAATAATCTAGATCCCTTTCAATACGTCACTCCTAACACTAGTCAATTTACTTTTAAACAAATTTCTACAGCGAAGTTGACTAGCATACTGAACAGTATAAAGACGGGAAAGGCAGCAGGGCTTGATAAAATCACTAATAAATTACTAAAGGCTGCAGGTAATACTATATGTGAGACCTTACTTTATATATTTAACTTGGTCTTAGTCACTGGTATTTTTCCAGATGACTTAAAACAGGCCAAAGTAACTCCAATTTATAAGGAAGGTGACAAAAGTGAATGTGGGAACTATAGACCAATTTCTGTAATATCGGCTATTGCAAAAATTTTAGAAAAGCTTATTTATGATCAATTAATCACCTTTCTGAATGACGAGAAAATTATCTCAAAACAACAATCGGGCTTTCGCAAACGCCACTCTACTGAAACCGCTCTCCTGCAAGTAACAGACAAATATTTAATGAATATCGATAAAGGCTTAATAAATGGTGTCTTGTTCCTTGACCTTAAAAAAGCGTTTGATACGGTTGACCACAAAATCCTTTTAGCAAAACTAGAGCTATATGGATTTCAAGGAGTAGCTCTGAAGTTATTTAAATCGTATTTAGCCAACAGAATGCAAATATGCACAGTTCAAGGAACTAAGTCCCAAATGAACAGGATAATATGCGGAGTTCCCCAAGGATCAAACTTAGGGCCATTGTTGTTTTCGTTATATATAAATGATCTTCCAAACTGCCTTGAACAAACACAGGCTTCAATGTTTGCAGATGATACAAATATATCAAGTACTGGTATTTCACCTGCAGATATAGAAAGGAAGATAAATAATGACTTATGTAAGGTCAATAACTGGCTAGTGGCAAACAAGCTAACTTTAAACGTTAAAAAAACTGAGTTTATGCTGATAGCCTCTAAAAGGAAATTACAATTCACAGAAAACTCGCACATATTAATTGGCAGCCACACCATTAAACAAGTGACAAATAAGAATGTACTGGGGATTACTATAGACGAAGAATTAAAATGGAATGAGAATAATGATATTCAGTGCAAAAAACTTTCTAAATCTATTGCCTTATTAAAACGAGCGAAAAGATTCGTAACTCAAACTGCACTAATTAATATGTATAATGCATTAGTTTTACCTCACTTTGCATACTGCTCAAATGTGTGGAATGATGGTAGTCGCACTCACATTGAAAAGCTATTCAAAATGCAAAAAAGGGCGGCCCGAATAATCACGGGATCAAATTATGAAGTAAGATCAAAGGATATATTTGAAAGCTTAGGCTGGGAATCAATTGAAAAAACGCTTAAGAAACGTGAAATGACTATGACATTCAAGGCCTTACAAGGCGAACTACCAGAATACATAACGGATATGTTCAAACTTAGCCACAATGACGTGTATCCTCTAAGGAGTAATGACTGTAAACTTTATTTAGAAAAACCCAACACTGACTTCATGAAGAAGTCCTTTTCATACCGGGGAGCTTCCTCATGGAACAATCTCCCAAATGATGTTGTCAATGGTTACAAGCAACTCTCCGCAAGAAATTTTAAAACTTTAATTAATAATTACTTTAACGAGTTGGAAAGGGATAGTCAGTGACAACATATATGTGGAGGATTGTTCGGAATGAGGTTATATAACTAATGGGTCTGTGAGAGTTAATGAGAGTTAATAAGAGTTAATATAAGTTAGTACGCATGCATCTATTGTAATTATAGAAACTGTTTTCGTCATGTTATAGTGTTTTTAATATTTATTTTTAATGTATATAGTCTAACGGCCCCTTGAAAAGCAGCACTGACGCTGAAGGGTCACCGTTATCAAATAATTTGAAATAATAATAATAATAATCCCACTACCTCGCGCATGCGAAGCGCGCGCTCTACCACTAGAGCTAATCCCCCCTTCAGGTACTCCGGATTCGGTTGATACCGATTTGCTAGAAAATTTGAGCAATTTAATGTTTGATGTTTTCACAATGCTTACAAGGCGAAAATTCCTGAAAGTTGAAAAGGTGGCCAAATTTAAAGGGCTGTACGACGACTCGTTTCCGATACTGATGCATACATGTAAACAGCGGAATTGCTTTGAAGAATTTTGCCGTATTTATTTTGAACTTTCGTGCTATGATTCCACAAACCTATATATATACCGTACTATGTAACAAATTTGATGGGGATGCGCCCATCGCTCACGCTACCTCGCGCATGCAAAGCGCGCGCTCTATCATTGAGCTAATCCCATCTGTTTGCCGCCCTTTTAATAACCCGCCTTTTTATTAATCTTCTTTTGTCAAAGTGACTGCTGTTTTATCGCAGACAAATTTGATAATTCCTGAGAAAGAAAGCACGAAAGTGTCGAGATCATCTAAAACTCTTTAAGAAAAATGGGGCATGCATTTCTTCTGCGGAATTCCTTTCAAGGTTCTTACATATTGAATGCATTTCTTCCTTCTGTATTTGAAGAAAGGCTGAAATATCTAAGTATTCACCACATAACAAAAGTGTGTGGAGAATGCGGGCATCGATCCCGCTACCTCGCGCATGCTAAGCGCGCGCTCTACCATTTGAGCTAATCCCCCTTCACCTCCAGCAAATAAATTACATTCTACATAATCTCAAATTCTTCCTGGTTAGAGTTGATTGATGGTATTTCGCCAACAAACATAAAAACATTTGAAAAGTAGAAACGTACCAACCTTCAAAACCCAGACAAATATCTGTAAGAAGTCTAAGGCATGTTTTGAGATATTGACTTGATTTTCCGCTACTTATGAATTAACAAAGAGCTGAAAAATCAAAGTATAACCAATACAACAAAATGTTATGGAAGATGTGGGCGTCGATCCCACTACCTCGCGCATGCGAAGCGCGCGCTCTACCACTTGAGCTAATCCCCCCTTCAGGTACTCCGGATTCGGTTGATACCGATTTGGTAGAAAATTTGAGCAATTTAATGTTTGCTGTTTTCGCAATGCCTACACGGCGAAAATTCCTGAAAGTTGAAAAGGTGGCAAAATTTTAAAGGGCTGTACGACGACTCGTTTCCGATATTGATGCATACATGCAAACAGCGGAATTGCTTTGAAGAATTTTGCCGTATTTGTTTTGAACTTTCGTGCTATTCCACAAAACTAGATATATACCGTACGATGTAACAAATTTGATGGGGATGCGTCCATCGCTCACGCTACCTCGCGCATGCAAAGCGCGCGCTCAATCATTTGAGCTAATCCCCATCTGTTTGTCGCCATTTTAATAATCCGCCTTTTTATTAATCTTCTTTTGTCAAAGTGACTGCTGTTTTATCGCAGACAAATTTGATAATTCCTGAGAGAAAGAAAGCACGAAAGTGTCGAGATCATCTAAAACTCTTTAAGAAAAATGGGGCATGCATTTCTTCTGCGGAATTCCTTTCAAGGTTCTTACATATTGAATGCATTTCTTCCTTCTGTATTTGAAGAAAGGCTGAAATATCTAAGTATTCACCACATTACAAAAGTGTGTGGAGAATGCGGGCATCGATCCCTCTACCTCGCGCATGCAAAGCGCGCGCTCTACCATTTGAGCTAATCCCCCTTCACCTCCAGCAAATAAATTACATTCTACATTTTCTCAATTTCTTCCTTGTTAGAGTTGATTGATGGTATTTCGCCAACAAACATAAAAACATTTGAAAATTAGAAACGTACCAACCTTCAAAACCCAGACAAATTTCTGTAAGAAGTCTAAGGCATGTTTTTGAGATATTGACTTGATTTTCCGCTACTTACTATGAATTAACAAAGAGCTGAAAAATGAAAGTATAACCAATACAACAAAATGTTATGGAAGATGTGGGCATCGATCCCACTACCTCGCGCATGCGAAGCGCGCGCTCTACCACTTGAGCTACTCCCCCGTTCAGGTACTCCGCATTCGGTTGATACCGATTTGCTAGAAAATTTGAACAATTTAATGTTGGCTGTTTTCGCAATGATTACACGGCGAAAATTCCTGAAAGTTGAGAAGGTGGCAAAATTTTAAAGGGCTGTACGACGACTCGTTTCCGATATTGAAGCATACATGCAAACAGCGGAATTGCTTTGAAGAATTTTGCCGTATTTGTTTTGAACGTTCGTGCTATTATTCCACAAACCTAGATATATACCGTACGATATAACAAATTCGCCGAATCACTAACTCTGTAAAGCTTTAGCTTGGTCAATAAAAGTTGATGGTCCACAACATCGAAAGCTTTTCTGAAATCAACGAAAATCATTGCGGTAACCTCGTCATTATCCATGTTGAAGAGGATTTGGTCAGTTAATTTGATCAACGCTGATTCAGTAGAGTAACCTATACGGAAGGCGGACTGTAGTTTATAAAGCAATCCATTTTTTACAAGATAACTCATAAGGGATTTAGCAACGTGTTTTTCTAGTATCTTGGATAGGATAGACAATACTGATATTGGCCTGTAATTATTTCTAAGGTCACGGGAGCCAGTCTTAAACAAAGGTGTTACTCTTGCTATTTTCCATTTACTGGGGAAAGTTCCATCAGCTATGGATAAATTTAGAAGCTTAGTCAATGGATGACAAAAAACCGGAGCGACTAATTTAAGTATTTTCACACTAATGGAATCGGGCCCTGTAGCTTTCGAACTTGGTAAATTATTAATCAGATCAGTTACTTCCTCAAGTGTTATGGGAGGTATATTGAACTGAGTGATAAAATTATCAATCCTTGAGGAGATAAATTCGTCAAGTTTCTTTCCATCAAACAAATCAGTTGAGAAAGAGTCATCGCCTATTTGTTTAATAATATTCACGAAGTAATCATTCAGCATTTCAGCCATTTTCAACGGGTCCGTTTCCATGGTATTGTTTTCACATTTCAACTCCGCAATCTTATTTGACTTTTGTGTTTTTGTCAAGGATTTCAACGCTTTCCAAATTCCTTTCGGGTTTCCTTTATTATTTTCAATTGTTTCCTGAAAATAAACACGCTTCGACTTTTTTATCAACTTTGTGACAAAACATCTCGTACGTTTATAATTTTCCCAATCAGCTGGTGTATTCGATTTCCGTGCCCTATTTAGTTCGTGATCACGCTTTTAATTGCATTTATTATATCGTCATTCATCCAAGCCGGTTGCTTTAGCTTTTTCACTCTTTTTTGTTTCAATGGAATGTGATCTTTAATTGCTTCATTCAATAATTGTTCGAGCGCTTCAAGCACATCATTAACATCATCGAACACAAAAGCAGAGTCCCATGGGGAATTTCTCAAATCCTCAAGCAAGTTTTCCAAATTCAAGTGTTTGAAATCATGATAATTTATGACTTTATGACTGGGTTCCTTGATTAGTTTTGTATATTTTCGACAAACAAACACCGGCAAATGATCAGAAAGACCAATATTTGGCACAGTAATCACAGAAATAAATTTCGGATGGGTGGTATATAAACATGATCCAAACAAGTATGACTCGCAGGCCTTGTTTCTACCGAAACAAGTTGAGACATATTCATACTTTTTAGAGATTTGGCAAGGCGGTGTTTTTCATACGTTTTGTCTAGACTGTTGATGTTTACATCGCCCACCAAGATCGTTTCTTTATTCCGTAAATATGCCGTCTCGATATTTTGTTCGATCTTGGAGTCCATGCTAACATTTGTAGAAGGCGGGCGATATATAGCCCCTACCAGAATTGCCCTATTTGATTTGTGAGGATAAACAGTTAACCATAATAGTTCAACAGATTCCTCTTCAAGTTCGACATATCTGCTGACTTTAACACGATCAGCAACATAAACCAACAAACCACCCCCGTTCTGTTGGCCGGCTCTGTCTTTTCTAAACAGAGAATAGCCGGGAATGTTTAACACAGAATCCGGGTTGGAAGGTTTTAAAAATGTTTCGATTAAGAACAAAATATCTATGTTTTGACATGTATTCAATAATAGACTTATCTGTTCGAGCTTCGCGTCCGTTAGTCGATTTACGTTCCACTGGCCAATTCTTAGCCCTTTGTCGGGTAATTCGAGTTGCCGTATATCAGTTTCCAAACTGCCATCAGGTCCATCACCAGGGTTTAATTCTACATCTCCGGAAAGTACCAGTTCCAAAGTTATCATTTGTAGATTGTAGAACGAGTCACCATTCACAGTGTATCGCACAGGAGTCTTGAAAAATTTTCGCTTCGGCGTCTTCCGAACTTCATGGCGACCGGTCGCAAACAGTGATGTATACTTGCCAGTTTTAGTCTCATTTGACACAATAAAAAGCTCTTGATATTCCTGTTTGCTTCTAAAAGCTTTTAGGTCTTCATTTGCAGTATTAAATTGAGTAAAGGGCAACGAAGAACATAACAAAAATGATAAAATCATCAGAGCTCCTGAATGTGCCGCCATGCTTTTTCAAAAATGGGGCATGCATTTCTACCACGGAATTCCTTTCAAGGTTCTTACATATTGAATGCATTTCTTCCTTCTGTATTTGAAGAAGGCTGAAATATATTTTATTATTCACCACATAACAAAAGTGTGTGGAGAATGCGGGCATCGATCCCGCTACCTCGCGCATGCTAAGCGCGCGCTCTACCATTTGAGCTAATTCCCCTTCACGTCCTGGAAAGAAATTACATTTTACATATTCTCAAATTTTTCTTGATTAGAATTGATTGATAGTGTTTGGCCGACAAGGAGGAAACGTTTGAAAATTAGAAACGTACCAAAATTGAAAAGTCATTTCAATTTCTCTCTGAGAGGTATAAGAAATATTTTTGAGATATTGAGCTTGATTTTTCGCTATTATGACAAACAAATAGCCGAAATATCAAAGAATACACAATACTATGCGATGCACGGGCTCTACCACTTTAGCCAGGTACTCCGTATTCGGTTGATACTGATCTGCTAGAAAATTTGAGCAATTAAATGTTTGCTGTTTTCGCAATGGTTAAACGGCAAAAATTCCTGAAAGTTGAAAAGGTGACAAGATTTTGAAGGACTGTTTGACGACACATTTTCGGTACTGAGGCATACATACAGCGGAATTGCTTTGAAGAATTTTCCCGTATTTGTCTTGATTCCTTCATGCTTTTATTCCACAAGGGGAAACCTGGATATATACCGTACGACATAACAAAATTTGATGGAGAATACGGGCATCGATCCCGCTACCTCGCGCATGCAAAGCGCGCGCTCTACCATTTGAGCTAATCCCCCTTCACCTTCTGGGAATAAATTACATTCTACATTTTCTCAATTTCTTCCTGGTTAAAGTTGATTGATGGTATTTTGCCAACAAACCTAAAAACATTTGAAAAGTAGAAACGTACCAACCTTCAAAACCCATACAAATTTCTGTAGGAAGTCTAAGGCATGTTTTTGAGATATTGACTTGATTTTCCGCTACTTACTATGAATTAACAAAGAGCTGAAAAATCAAAGTATAACCAATACAACAAAATGTTATGGAAGATGTGGGCATCGATCCCACTACCTCGCGCATGCGAAGCGCGCGCTCTACCACTTGAGCTAATCCCCCCTTCAGGTACTCCGGATTCGGTTGATACCGATTTGGTAGAACATTTGAGCAATTTAATGTTTGCTGTTTTCGCAATGCCTACACGGCGAAAATTCCTGAAAGTTGAAAAGGTGGCAAAATTTTAAAGGGCTGTACGACGACTCGTTTCCGATACTGATGCATACATGCAAACAGCGGAATTGCTTTGAAGAATTTTGCCGTATTTGTTTTGAACTTTCGTGCTATGATTCCACAAAACTATAGATATATACCGTACGATGTAACAAATTTGATGGGGATGCGTCCATCGCTCACGCTACCTCGCGCATGCAAAGCGCGCGCTCAATCATTTGAGCTAATCCCCATCTGTTTGTCGCCATTTTAATAATCCGCCTTTTTATTAATCTTCTTTTGTCAAAGTGACTGCTGTTTTATCGCAGACAAATTTGATAATTCCTGAGAGAAAGAAAGCACGAAAGTGTCGAGATCATCTAAAACTCTTTAAGAAAAATTGGGCATGCATTTCTTCTGCGGAATTCCTTTCAAGGTTCTTACATATTGAATGCATTTCTTCCTTCTGTATTTGAAGAAAGGCTGAAATATCTAAGTATTCACCACATTACAAAAGTGTGTGGAGAATGCGGGCATCGATCCCGCTACCTCGCCCATGCAAAGCGCGTGCTCTACCATTTGAGCTAATCCCCCTTCACCTCCAGCAAATAAATTACATTCTACATTTTCTCAATTTCTTCCTGGTTAGAGTTGATTGATGGTATTTCGCCAACAAACATAAAAACATTTGAAAAGTAGAAACGTACCAACCTTCAAAACCCATACAAATTTCTGTAAGAAGTCTAAGGCATGTTTTTGAGATATTGACTTGATTTTCCGCTACTATGAATTAACAAAGAGCTGAAAAATGAAAGTATAACCAATACAACAAAATATCATGGAAGATGTGGGCATCGATCCAACTACCTGGCGCATGCGAAGCGCAAGCTCTACCACTTGAGCTAATCCCCCCATCAGGTACTCCGGATTCGGTTGATGCCGATTTGCTAGAAAATTTGAACAATTTAATGTTGGCTGTTTTCGCAATGATTACACGGCGAAACTTCCTGAAAGTTGAGAAGGTGGCAAAATTTTAAAGGGCTGTACGACGACTCGTTTCCGATACTGAAGCATACATGCAAACAGCGGAATTGCTTTGAAGAATTTTGCCGTATTTGTTTTGAACTTTCGTGCTATTATTCCACAAACCTAGATATATACCGTACGATATAACAAATTTGATGCGGATGCGCCCATTGCTCACGCTACCTCGGGCATGCAAAGCGCGCGCTCTATCATTTGAGCTAATCCCCATCTGTTTGTCGCCATTTTAATAACACGCCTTTTTATTAATCTTCTTTTGTCAAAGTGACTGCTGTTTTATAGCGGACAAATTTGATAATTCCTGAGAGAAAGAAAGCACGAAAGCGTCGAGATCATCCAAAACTCTTTAAGAAAAATGGGGCATGCATTTCTACCACGGAATTCCTTTCAAGGTTCTTACATATTGAATGCATTTCTTCCTTCTGTATTTGAAGAAGGCTGAAATATATTTTATTATTCACCACATAACAAAAGTGTGTGGAGAATGCGGGCATCGATCCCGCTACCTCGCGCATGCTAAGCGCGCGCTCTACCATTTGAGCTAATTCCCCTTCACGTCCTGGAAAGAAATTACATTTTACATATTCTCAAATTTTTCTTGATTAGAATTGATTGATAGTGTTTGGCCGACAAGGAGGAAACGTTTGAAAATTAGAAACGTACCAAAATTGAAAAATCATTTCAATTTCTCTCTGAGAGGTATAAGAAATATTTTTGAGATATTGAGCTTGATTTTTCGCTATTATGACAAACAAATAGCCGAAATATCAAAGAATACACAATACTATGCGATGCACGGGCTCTACCACTTTAGCCAGGTACTCCGTATTCGGTTGATACTGATCTGCTAGAAAATTTGAGCAATTAAATGTTTGCTGTTTTCGCAATGGTTAAACGGCAAAAATTCCTGAAAGTTGAAAAGGTGACAAGATTTTGAAGGGCTGTATGACGACACATTTTCGGTACTGAGGCATACATACAGCGGAATTGCTTTGAAGAATTTTCCCGTATTTGTCTTGATCCCTTCATGCTTTTATTCCACAAGGGGAAACCTGGATATATACCGTACGATATAACAAAATTTGATGGAGAATGCGGGCATCGATCCCGCTACCTCGCGCATGCAAAGCGCGCGCTCTACCATTTGAGCTAATCCCCCTTCACCTCCAGCAAATAAATTACATTCTACATTTTCTCAATTTCTTCTTGGTTAGAGTTGATTGATGGTATTTCGCCAACAAACATAAAAACATTTGAAAAGTAGAAACGTACCAACCTTCAAAACCCATACAAATTTCTGTAAGAAGTCTAAGGCATGTTTTGAGATATTGACTTGATTTTCCGCTACTTACTATGAATTAACAAAGAGCTGAAAAATGAAAGTATAACCAATACAACAAAATGTTATGGAAGATGTGGGCATCGATCCCACTACCTCGCGCATGCGAAGCGCGCGCTCTACCACTTGAGCTAATCCCCCCTTCAGGTACTCCGGATTCGGTTGATACCGATTTGGTAGAACATTTGAGCAATTTAATGTTTGCTGTTTCCGCAATGCCTACACGGCGAAAATTCCTGAAAGTTGAAAAGGTGGCAAAATTTTAAAGGGCTGTACGACGACATATTTTCGATACTGAAGCATACATGCAAACAGCGGAATTGCTTTGAAGAATTTTGCCGTATTTGTTTTGAACTTTCGTGCTATGATTCCACAAACCTAGATTCTCGCGCATGCAAAGCGCGCGCTCTCTCATTTGAGCTAATCCCCATCTGTTTGTCGCCATTTTAATAATCCGCCTTTTTATTAATCTCCATTTGTCAAAGTGACTGCTGTTTTATCGCAGACAAATTTGATAATTCCTGAGAGAAAGAAAGCACGAAAGCGACGAGATCATCTAAAACTCTTTAAGAAAAATGGGGCATGCATTTCTTCTGCGGAATTCCTTTCACGGTTCTTACATATTGAATGCATTTCTTCCTTCTGTATTTGAAGAAAGGCTGAAATATCTAAGTATTCACCACATAACAAAAGTGTGTGGAGAATGCGGGCATCGATCCCGCTACCTCGCGCATGCTAAGCGCGCGCTCTACCATTTGAGCTAATTCCCCTTCACGTCCTGGAAAGAAATTACATTTTACATATTATTATTATTATTATTATTTCAAATTATTTGATAACGGTGACCCTTCAGCGTCGGTGCTGCTTTTCAAGGGGCCGTTAGACTATATACATATATTAAAAATAAATATTAAAAACACTATAACATGACGAAAACAGTTTCTATAGTTACAATGGATGCATGCATACTAACTTATATTAACTCTTATTAACTCTCATTAACTCTCACAGACCCATTAGTTATAGAACCTCATTCCGAACAATCCTCCACATATATGTTGTCACTGACTATCCCTTTCCAACTCGTTAAAGTAATTATTAATTAAAGTTTTAAAATTTCTTGCGGAGAGTTGCTTGTAACCATTGACAACATCATTTGGGAGATTGTTCCACGAGGAAGCTCCATATTCTCAAATTTTTCTTGATTAGAATTGATTGATAGTGTTTGGCCGACAAGGAGGAAACGTTTGAAAATTAGAAACGTACCAAAATTGAAAAATCATTTCAATTTCTCTCTGAGAGGTATAAGAAATATTTTTGAGATATTGAGCTTGATTTTTCGCTATTATGACAAACAAGTAGCCGAAATATCAAAGAATACACAATACTATGCGATGCACGGGCTCTACCACTTTTTCCAGGTACTCCGTATTCGGTTGATACTGATCTGCTAGAAAATTTGAGCAATTAAATTTTTGCTGTTTTCGCAATGGTTAAAGGGCAAAAATTCCTGAAAGTGGAAAAGGTGACAAAATTTTGAAGGGCTGTATGACGACACATTTTCGGTACTGAGGCATACATACAGCGGAATTGCTTTGAAGAATTTTCCCGTATTTGTCTTGATTCCTTCGTGCTTTTATTCCACAAAGGGAAACCTGGATATATACCGTACGATATAACAAAATTTGATGGAGAATGCGGGCATCGATCCCGCTACCTCGCGCATGCAAAGCGCGCGCTCTACCATTTGAGCTAATCCCCCTTCACCTCCAGCAAATAAATTACATTCTACATTTTCTCAATTTCTTCCTAGTTAGAGTTGATTGATGGTATTTCGCCAACAAACATAAAAACATTTGAAAAGTAGAAACGTACCAACCTTCAAAACCCATACAAATTTCTGTAAGAAGTCTAAGGCATGTTTTTGAGATATTGACTTGATTTTCCGCTACTTACTATGAATTAACAAAGAGCTGAAAAATGAAAGTATAACCAATACAACAAAATGTTATGGAAGATGTGGGCATCGATCCCACTACCTCGCGCATGCGAAGCGCGCGCTCTACCACTTGAGCTAATCCCCCCTTCAGGTACTCCGGATTCGGTTGATACCGATTTGCTAGAAAATTTGAGCAATTTAATGTTTGATGTTTTCACAATGCTTACAAGGCGAAAATTCCTGAAAGTTGAAAAGGTGGCAAAATTTTGAAGGGCTGTATGACGACACATTTTCGGTACTGAGGCATACATACAGCGGAATTGCTTTGAAGAATTTTCCCGTATTTGTCTTGATTCCTTCATGCTTTTATTCCACAAGGGGAAACCTGGATATATACCGTACGATATAACAAAATTTGATGGAGAATGCGGGCATCGATCCCGCTACCTCGCGCATGCAAAGCGCGCGCTCTACCATTTGAGCTAATCCCCCTTCACCTCCAGCAAATAAATTACATTCTACATTTTCTCAATTTCTTCCTAGTTAGAGTTGATTGATGGTATTTCGCCAACAAACATAAAAACATTTGAAAAGTAGAAACGTACCAACCTTCAAAACCCATACAAATTTCTGTAAGAAGTCTAAGGCATGTTTTTGAGATATTGACTTGATTTTCCGCTACTTACTATGAATTAACAAAGAGCTGAAAAATGAAAGTATAACCAATACAACAAAATGTTATGGAAGATGTGGGCATCGATCCCACTACCTCGCGCATGCGAAGCGCGCGCTCTACCAATTGAGCTAATCCCCCATTCAGGTACTCCGGATTCGGTTGATACCGATTTGCTAGAAAATTTGAGCAATTTAATGTTTGATGTTTTCACAATGCTTACAAGGCGAAAATTCCTGAAAGTTGAAAAGGTGGCAAAATTTTGAAGGGCTGTATGACGACACATTTTCGGTACTGAGGCATACATACAGCGGAATTGCTTTGAAAAATTTTCCCGTATTTGTCTTGATTCCTTCATGCTTTTATTCCACAAGGGGAAACCTGGATATATACCGTACGATATAACAAAATTTGATGGAGAATGCGGGCATCGATCCCGCTACCTCGCGCATGCAAAGCGCGCGCTCTACCATTTGAGCTAATCCCCCTTCACCTCCTAGGAATAAATTACATTCTACATTTTCTCAATTTCTTCCTGGTTAAAGTTGATTGATGGTATTTTGCCAACAAACCTAAAAACATTTGAAAAGTAGAAACGTACCAACCTTCAAAACCCATACAAATTTCTGTAGGAAGTCTAAGGCATGTTTTTGAGATATTGACTTGATTTTCCGCTACTTACTATGAATTAACAAAGAGCTGAAAAATCAAAGTATAACCAATACAACAAAATGTTATGGAAGATGTGGGCATCGATCCCACTACCTCGCGCATGCGAAGCGCGCGCTCTACCACTTGAGCTAATCCCCCCTTCAGGTACTCCGGATTCGGTTGATACCGATTTGGTAGAACATTTGAGCAATTTAATGTTTGCTGTTTCCGCAATGCCTACACGGCGAAAATTCCTGAAAGTTGAAAAGGTGGCAAAATTTTAAAGGGCTGTACGACGACTCGTTTCCGATACTGAAGCATACATGCAAACAGCGGAATTGCTTTGAAGAATTTTGCCGTATTTGTTTTGAACTTTCGTGCTATTATTCCACAAACCTAGATATATACCGTACGATATAACAAATTTGATGCGGATGCGCCCATTGCTCACGCTACCTCGGGCATGCAAAGCGCGCGCTCTATCATTTGAGCTAATCCCCATCTGTTTGTCGCCATTTTAATAACACGCCTTTTTATTAATCTTCTTTTGTCAAAGTGACTGCTGTTTTATAGCGGACAAATTTGATAATTCCTGAGAGAAAGAAAGCACGAAAGCGTCGAGATCATCCAAAACTCTTTAAGAAAAATGGGGCATGCATTTCTACCATTTCTGTCTTAAAGGTATGTAATATCATAAAGAAGGAGAGTCCAAAAACCAAAGTTGTGATTTCAGAGTTAATAACAAGAACTGACTCACCAAATCTTAAAGAACGAGTTGATGAGGTAAACAACAAACTTTTTAATTACTGCAACCAGAATAACTGGAAGTATATTGGACATAAAAATATTGGAGTTAATCAGTTAAATACATATGGAGTTCATCTAAACAGGCAAGGGACAGCAACCTTAGCCAGGAATATTCTTTTATACTTGAACAATGATAGAAAACATAATTGAAATTATATCGCTCCTGAGAATTGTCAAAACATAAGTGAAATAAGTGAGGGTGCTAGATGTGCTGAATCGGGAGCACATAAACAATCAATCGAAGGCGAAGGAAATGCTAATAATACAACTAGATCTAGAATAACACAGCAGCGAAGTAAATTAAAAGGCTTCAAGATATCTCATCTAAATATCAGAAGCTTAGTTAAAAATATAGATCAGTTAAGGATATATAGTCATAACTGCAAGTTTGATATAATATGTTTAAGTGAAACAATGTTAGACGACACAGTACAAGATTATGAAGTAAATCTTAATGGATACGAAATTATTCGTAAAGATAGAAATCGAAAAGGCGGGGGTGTTGCGATCTACATCAGAAATTGTATAAGCTATAAATTACGGCCAGACTTAGATCATGAAAATCTGGAGTCAATCACAGTTGAAATCTTCAAGCCAAAAGCGAAGTCGATTTTAATCAATACGTGGTATAGACCCCCGGGTACAAGTCTCGATTTGTTTAGCGATTATGAGGAGTGTATTACAAAAATAGATTCTGAAAATAAGGAAGCTATCACAATTGGTGATTTCAACTGTGACTGGAATAATCTTAGAGAAAGTACGATTTCACCTCAGACAAAAAGAATTGTTGATCTTGCTCAAACATTTCAGTACGAACAATTAATCAAGGAACCAACGAGAATAACTGAAACCTCAAGTACGTTAATTGACTCGGCATTCAGCAACAAGCCAGAACTGATTATTGACTCGGGCGTGGAACACATAGGAATAAGCGATCACAGCATGATTTATGTCTGCCGAAAAGTCTCAATTCCCCGAAAAGAGCCAAAAATTGTCAACACAAGACAGTATAAATGTTTCGAAATTAATGCTTTTAGATCTGATTTAAACGAAATCCTCCAAACACAACCAAACCTTACAAACCCAAATATTCTTTGGGAAGAATGGAAATCAAAATTCTTGGCGGTTGCTGATTTACATGCGCCACCAATAACACGGAAAGTTAGAAGTGAGTATGCTCCTTGGATTACAGATAACATCAAGAAAAGTATGCAAAATAGAGATTATCTTAAGAAAAGAGCCGTAAAATCAGGCTCAAAGAATGTGCACGAAGCGTATAAAAGAGCAAGAAATGAAGTTAACAAGATCGTTAAAAACACGAAAACTAAATACTATATGAGTGCCTTGAGTGAAAATAATCAAAGCCCTAAAACAATGTGGCCATGGAACACAATTAAGACATTGACAAACAAAAATTCCAAAACTACTAACATTACTGAGATTCACGTTGAGAGTGATCTCTCTGTTACTGAGCCTAAACATATTGCTGATGCCTTTAATACATTTTTCAATAATATCGGGCCTCAATTGGCTGATGCTCTACCTGCAACTAACATAAAAGCAGAATCTTATATTACCTCTGTGAATTCCTCTTTTGAAATTCGGACCGTTTCAATCGAGGAAGTATTTAATTTACTTTTAACTATAAAAGTTTCTAAGGCAACAGGTCATGACAAAATTTCACCGAAATTGTTGAAAGACTCTGCAGATATCATAGCTCCATCCTTGTTTAATATCTTTAACCAATCTATTAGAACTGGTATCTTTCCTGAAGATATGAAAACTGCAGTGATCTCACCTATATTTAAATCGGGAGACAAGACTGAGTGCACTAATTATAGACCTATTTCAATACTCTCGGCAATTTCCAAAATGTTTGAGAAACTTATTTCAACGCAGTTGTCTGATTATCTGGAGTCCAATGAGATACTCACAAGTGAACAAGCAGGTTTCCGAAAGAATCACTCAACACAATCATCGCTCCTTCAAGCTACCAACAAATGGTTAATTAATATGGACAATGGATGCTTGAATGGTGTAATATTTTTGGACCTGAAGAAAGCTTTTGATTGTGTTGATCATGATATACTTCTCAGTAAATTACACCTGTATGGGGCTAGCCCTAGTACCTTAAAATGGTTTAAGTCGTATTTGTCCAATAGAACACAAATGTGTAAAATAGAACGAACCATGTCAAGTAGACGTACCATAAGATGCGGAGTGCCTCAGGGATCAAATCTGGGACCGTTGTTATTTTTAGTTTATATAAACGATCTCCCGAGGTGTCTCTCGCATTCGAATACTGCTATGTTCGCTGACGACACAAATTTAACGACAAGTGGTAGATCAAGTGATGAAGTCATAACTAAATTAAATGCAGACTTAGAAAGAGTTCACCAGTGGTTGTTGGCCAACAGGTTAACTCTTAATAAAGAAAAAACAGAATACATGATAATAGGGTCTAGACAAAGACTAGCCAAAATTGAAAACGACCAAGAATTAAAAATTGGAAACCAATATTAATAGGGTAAAGTGTACAAAAACCCTAGGTGTAATTGTTGACGAACAATTATCGTGGAAAAACCAGATCGAAAACATAGTTAATAAGGCTTCAAAAGGTATTGGAATGTTACGACGAATGAAGAAATATATTCCTACACCAATTTTAGAAAACGTTTATAAAGCTATAGTATTGCCTTATTTTGACTATTGCAGTTTAGTTTGGGACAACTGTAGTGTTTACCTGCAAGATAAATTACAGAAAATGCAAAATAGAGCAGCAAGAGTAATTACAGGGAAACCGTTCGATACAAGAATAAGCGATATGCTAACCGAACTTGGCTGGCAACAATTAGCTGAAAGAAGGAGATCTCATAAAATAACATTTATGCATAAAGTTAAAAACAAGCAACTCCCAGACAGCATATCTAGCATGTTTAATATTAATAGAAACGACAATTACAGCCTACGTAATAATTATGTTGATTTTGCTCTTCCAAAGCCTAAAACAAATTTCAAAAAAAAAAGCATAAGTTATTCAGCGGTAAGTCTGTGGAATAGCCTCCCGAAAGCCGATAAAGCGAACGGCGTTTCTATTCGGCAAATAAAACAATTCTCTCGAGCCGATTATAATGACGGGACGAAACGTGTGAACAGTGACTAGAACCTTTTTTTTTATTTGTTTGTAAATAATTTGTCTATTCAGTTAGAATAGTATAATGCCTTTGTATATAGTTTGTTTTTTTATTGTATTTCGGTAACGGCCCCTTGGAAATCAGATGATATTAGATCTGAAGGGTTACCGTTCTCAAATAAGATTAAATAATAATAATAATAATAATAATACCACGGAATTCCTTTCAAGGTTCTTACATATTGAATGCATTTCTTCCTTCTGTATTTGAAGAAGGCTGAAATATATTTTATTATTCACCACATAACAAAAGTGTGTGGAGAATGCGGGCATCGATCCCGCTACCTCGCGCATGCTAAGCGCGCGCTCTACCATTTGAGCTAATTCCCCTTCACGTCCTGGAAAGAAATTACATTTTACATATTCTCAAATTTTTCTTGATTAGAATTGATTGATAGTGTTTGGCCGACAAGGAGGAAACGTTTGAAAATTAGAAACGTACCAAAATTGAAAAATCATTTCAATTTCTCTCTGAGAGGTATAAGAAATATTTTTGAGATATTGAGCTTGATTTTTCGCTATTATGACAAACAAGTAGCCGAAATATCAAAGAATACACAATACTATGCGATGCACGCGCTCTACCACTTTTTCCAGGTACTCCGTATTCGGTGATACTGATCTGCTAGAAAATTTGAGCAATTAAATTTTTGCTGTTTTCGCAATGGTTAAAGGGCAAAAATTCCTGAAAGTGGAAAAGGTGACAAAATTTTGAAGGGCTGTATGACGACACATTTTCGGTACTGAGGCATACATACAGCGGAATTGCTTTGAAGAATTTTCCCGTATTTGTCTTGATTCCTTCGTGCTTTTATTCCACAAGGGGAAACCTGGATATATACCGTACGATATAACAAAATGTGATGGAGAATCCGGGCATCGATCCCCGTACTTCTCGCATGCAAAGCGAGCGCTCTACCATTTGAGCTAATTCCCTTCACCTCCAGCAAATAAATGACATTCTACATTTTCTCAATTTCTTCCTAGTTAGAGTTGATTGATGGTATTTCGCCAACAAACATAAAAACATTTGAAAAGTAGAAACGTACCAACCTTCAAAACCCATACAAATTTCTGTAAGAAGTCTAAGGCATGTTTTGAGATATTGACTTGATTTTCCGCTACTTACTTACTATGAATTAACAAAGAGCTGAAAAATGAAAGTATAACCAATACAACAAAATGTTATGGAAGATGTGGGCATCGATCCCACTACCTCGCGCATGCAAAGCGCGCTCTACCACTTGAGCTAATCCCCCCTTCAGGTACTCCGGATTCGGTTGATACCGATTTGCTAGAAAATTTGAGCAATTTAATGTTTGATGTTTTCACAATGCTTACAAGGCGAAAATTCCTGAAAGTTGAAAAGGTGGCAAAATTTTGAAGGGCTGTATGACGACACATTTTCGGTACTGAGGCATACATACAGCGGAATTGCTTTGAAGAATTTTCCCGTATTTGTCTTGATTCCTTCATGCTTTTATTCCACAAGGGGAAACCTGGATATATACCGTACGATATAACAAAATTTGATGGAGAATGCGGGCATCGATCCCGCTACCTCGCGCATGCAAAGCGCGCGCTCTACCATTTGAGCTAATCCCCCTTCACCTCCTGGGAATAAATTACATTCTACATTTTCTCAATTTCTTCCTGGTTAAAGTTGATTGATGGTATTTTGCCAACAAACCTAAAAACATTTGAAAAGTAGAAACGTACCAACCTTCAAAACCCATACAAATTTCTGTAGGAAGTCTAAGGCATGTTTTTGAGATATTGACTTGATTTTCCGCTACTTACTATGAATTAACAAAGAGCTGAAAAATCAAAGTATAACCAATACAACAAAATGTTATGGAAGATGTGGGCATCGATCCCACTACCTCGCGCATGCGAAGCGCGCGCTCTACCACTTGAGCTAATCCCCCCTTCAGGTACTCCGGATTCGGTTGATACCGATTTGGTAGAACATTTGAGCAATTTAATGTTTGCTGTTTTCGCAATGCCTACACGGCGAAAATTCCTGAAAGTTGAAAAGGTGGCAAAATTTTAAAGGGCTGTACGACGATTCGTTTCCGATACTGATGCATACATGCAAACAGCGGAATTGCTTTGAAGAATTTTGCCGTATTTGTTTTGAACTTTCGTGCTATGATTCCACAAAACTATAGATATATACCGTACGATGTAACAAATTTGATGGGGATGCGTCCATCGCTCACGTTACCTCACGCATGCAAAGCGCGCGCTCAATCATTTGAGCTAATCCCCATCTGTTTGTCGCCATTTTAATAATCCGCCTTTTTATTAATCTTCTTTTGTCAAAGTGACTGCTGTTTTATCGCAGACAAATTTGATAATTCCTGAGAGAAAGAAAGCACGAAAGTGTCGAGATCATCTAAAACTCTTTAAGAAAAATGGGGCATGCATTTCTTCTGCGGAATTCCTTTCAAGGTTCTTACATATTGAATGCATTTCTCCCTTCTGTATTTGAATAAAGGCTGAAATATCTAAGTATTCACCACATAACAAAAGTGTGTGGAGAATGCGGGCATCGATCCCGCTACCTCGCGCATGCTAAGCGCGCGCTCTACCATTTGAGCTAATTCCCCTTTACGTCCAGGAAAGAAATTACATTTTACATATTCTCAAATTTTTCTTGATTAGAATTGATTGATAGTGTTTGGCCGACAAGGAGGAAACGTTTGAAAATTAGAAACGTACCAAAATTGAAAAATCATTTCAATTTCTCTCTGAGAGGTATAAGAAATATTTTTGAGATATTGAGCTTGATTTTTCGCTATTATGACAAACAAATAGCCGAAATATCAAAGAATACACAATACTATGCGATGCACGGGCTCTACCACTTTAGCCAGGTACTCCGTATTCGGTTGATACTGATCTGCTAGAAAATTTGAGCAATTAAATGTTTGCTGTTTTCGCAATGGTTAAACGGCAAAAATTCCTGAAAGTTGAAAAGGTGACAAGATTTTGAAGGACTGTTTGACGACACATTTTCGGTACTGAGGCATACATACAGCGGAATTGCTTTGAAGAATTTTCCCGTTTTTGTCTTGATTCCTTCGTGCTTTTATTCCACAAGGGGAAACCTGGATATATACCGTACGATATAACAAAATTTGATGGAGAATACGGGCATTGATCCCGCTACCTCGCGCATGCAAAGCGCGCGCTCTACCATTTGAGCTAATCCCCCTTCACCTCCAGCAAATAAATTACATTCTACATTTTCTCAATTTCTTCTTGGTTAGAGTTGATTGATGGTATTTCGCCAACAAACATAAAAACATTTGAAAAGTAGAAACGTACCAATCTTCAAAACCCACACAAATTTCTGTAAGAAGTCTAAGGCATGTTTTTGAGATATTGACTTGATTTTCCACTACTTACTATGAATTAACAAAGAGCTGAAAAATGAAAGTATAACAATACAACAAAATGTTATGGAAGATGTGGGCATCGATCCCACTACCTCGCGCATGCGAAGCGCGCGCTCTACCACTTGAGCTAATCCCCCCCTTCAGGTACTCCGGATTCGGTTGATACCGATTTGCTAGAAAATTTGAGCAATTTAATGTTTGATGTTTTCACAATGCTTACAAGGCGAAAATTCCTGAAAGTTGAAAAGGTGGCAAAATTTTGAAGGGCTGTATGACGACACATTTTCGGTACTGAGGCATACATACAGCGGAATTGCTTTGAAGAATTTTCCCGTATTTGTCTTGATTCCTTCGTGCTTTTATTCCACAAGGGGAAACCTGGATATATACCGTACGATATAACAAAATTTGATGGAGAATGCGGGCATCGATCCCGCTATACCTCGCGCCTGCAAAGCGCGCGCTCTACCATTTGAGCTAATCCCCCTTCACCTCCAGCAAATAAATTACATTCTACATTTTCTCAATTTCTTCCTAGTTAGAGTTGATTATTATTATTATTATTATTTAAAATTATTTGGAAACGGTAGCCCTTCAGCGGTAAATGAAAAACTGATTTTCGAGGGGCCGTTTATCAATACATACATTGATTAAGAATACAAACACTTACTATATTAAAGTCACTATTGGCTTCTAACTATATACAATATTTCAACTATTTACAACAATTTTATCACAAAAAAGAATTTGATTAAGTTGTCGATGTGTTTCCCTCCAAGTCCTTGTAGTAATGATTTATTAAAGTCTTAAAAGAAGACAAGGAAAGTTGATCGTATACATCGACAATTTCAGCTGGAAGGCTATTCCAGGATACAGCTCCGCGGTATGAAAAGCTATTCTTCAAAAAGTTTGTGTTTGGTTTTTTCAAATAAAGTTTTCGGTCATTACTTCTTAATTGATACGTGTCATTATGACTGGCGACAAACAAGTCTGACAGGTAGTCAGGCGTTTCACCCCGTAATGCCTTGAATGTCATAATGTGTTCACGTTTTTTAAGAATAATTTCAATCCTTTCCCATCCTAATTTTTCAAATATCTCGGTTGATCTTATTTCATAATTTGAACCCGTTATCACTCGAGCGGCTCGCTTTTGCAATTTATATAGTTTTTCGATATGTGCACAACTACCATCATTCCATACATTCGAACAGTATGTGAAATGAGGTAGAACAAGTGCATTAAACATGTTTAGAAGTGTATCTTGACTTACAAATTGCTTTGCTCTTCTCAAGAGAGCAATTGAATGTGAAATTTTCTTGCATTGTGCATCATTATGTTCCTTCCACTTTAACTGTTCGTCAAGAATGACCCCAAGAACTTTCTTACTTGGAACCTGCTGTATAATATGGTTGCCAATAACTATTTGAGGATTACTTGGAGATTGTTGTAATCTCTGTCTTGAGCCTATCAGCATGTATTCAGTTTTTTCCTGATTCAATGTTAATTTGTTGGCAATTAGCCATTTATGTACGTTGTCTAAGTCCGTATTAATTTTGTTTTCGATTTCTGTGGACGATTTACCTTGACAAAACAAGTTTGTATCGTCCGCAAACATAGAAGCTTGTGTTTCTTCTAGGCAGTTAGGGAGGTCATTAATGTATAATAGAAAAAGTAATGGACCAAGGTTTGATCCCTGGGGAACACCGCAAGTTATATTAGCAACTTCCGACATTGTATTTTGAAGTTTACATATTTGTTTTCTTTCAGAAAGGTAGGATTGAAATAAGTGTAAAGCAGTTCCTCTTATTCCGTATTGTTCTAGCTTTGAGATTAGAATTTTATGATCAACAGTGTCGAAAGCTTTTTTGAGGTCTAGAAATAAAAAGCCATTAATCAGACCTTTGTCCATATTAACAAGACATTGGTTAGCAGAATGTAGAAGTGTAGTTTCGGTTGAGTGGAGAGGACGAAAGCCTGATTGTTGGTTCGCTAAAATTGAATTTTGTTTTAGGAAGTCAAATATTTGATTATAAATAATTTTTTCCAAAATTTTAGCGACAACAGATATTATGGAAATAGGTCTGTAATTCCCACAATCGGTCTTTTCTCCAGACTTATAGATTGGGGTAACTTTCGCAAGTTTCATATCATCTGGAAAGATACCAGTGTTCAAAACAAGATTAAATAAGTACGTGAGTGATTCAGTTATGGAGTTCCCTGCTGCTTTAAGTAGTTTAATAGAAATCTTATCAAGGCCTGGTGCCTTAGAAGCTTTCACCTTCTTTAACACACTTGCCAATTCTGCCCTAGTAATATTTTTAAATTCGAAAACATTTGTTCCAGGAATCACATAACGTAAGGGGTCGATCTCTGATGGTGGTATATTTTCTGCAAGTTGTGGTCCTATCTTACAGAAAAAGTTATTAAATTCATTTGCAATATTTTTATCACCTGTTATCTTATTGTGGTTAATTATAAGCTCATTTATTGAAGTGGTCTTTGATTTCTTATTCAGTAATTCATTTATGATTTTCCAGCTATCCTTACTATTAGTACTATTCTCCAAACTTGTTTTGTAGTAATTTGTTTTAGCGTCTTTAATACGACGGTTTACTTCATTTCTACATTTTTTGTATGCTTTATGATACGCTGGAGAATTATGGCTGACTGCTTTCTTTTTTAAATAGTCTCTGTGATAACTCATGTTTTTAATTTCATTAGTTAGCCATGGCGTATATTCGCTCTTTACTTTTCTTAATCGCAGAGGTGCATGTTTATCAGCGATTTGAAGAAACATCTCTTTCCATTGATGCCATGCTAAGTTGGGGTCTGTGTAATGATTGAAATTACTAAATGCTTCTCTTAGATTGTTTTGGAAATCAGTCGAATTGAAGTTCTTGAATTGTCTTGTCTCTATTAATTTGGGTTTTCCCTTAGGGATACTTATTTTCCTGCAAATATAAACCAGGCTATGATCACTTATCCCCAATTCAATGACCCCAGAATCAATTGTTTTATTGTCGTCAATTTTAGTGAGTATGAGATCTATAAGAGTTTGGGAATAATTAGTTGTCCTACTTGGTTTGTCAACATGTTGTTGAAGTTGATAAATGTCTATTAAGTCTTTCATCTTTTTAGTGCTAGGATTGGCACAATCTTTTTTTAACAGATCGCAATTAAAATCACCGGTTATAATTATTTCCTTATTTTCATCATCAATTTTCTGAAGAAATTTTTCAAAGCATTCAAGTAATTCAATATTTGAATCTGGTGGGCGGTACCAGGTAGAAACTAACATTGGTTTGCTTTTTGGTTTTCTAATCTCAAGACATAATGCTTCAACGTTTTCGGGAATTAGATCACTTCGTTCAACATATGGAATGTTGTTGCGTAAGTATATTGCAACGCCTCCTCCATTTCGATTTCGATCTCTTCTTACTATTTCATAACCGCAAATTTCAACCTCTGTACTGGAAATGGAATTGTCAAGTCGTGTCTCATTAATGCATAAAATGTCAATGGGTTGTTCATGGATAAATATTCGAAGTTTTTCAATATGTTTAACTAAGCTTGTAATATTTAATTGCCCAATTTTAAAACCTTTGAGCTTTGGATAAGCGAATTCGCTCATGTGTGATAACGGATTTTTGGAGGTCACATCATTTTCTACGGAGCTATATTCTGGTTCTATTAGTCAATTTTTATTTAAGAAATTTTTAATATTTTTGGCGAGGGCTCCAGTGCCTTTTCTGTTCAAATGTAAACCGTAGTTGTTTAAATGAGAATAGTCAATGTTTTTGTTATCTATGAGATCCCATTTATTAACTGCACACAATTCTACTAATAGTTCATTATATCGTTTTACCTTTTCAGCAAGGAATGCGTCATCGTTTCTGCCAATGATTGACGAGAGTGTCAATTTGACTTTGTTATTTTCTTTCTTGATAGAATTTCCGAGGTTTACAACGGATTGAGCCAACATATTTGGAGACTTGTTTTTCAAGTCATTGGTACCGATGTGTAGTATTATTTCATCCGGACGTGTTGACAGTGTGGGTCTGACGTAATGAGCCATATCATCTATTCCAGCACCAGGGAAAGTTTTTATGGTAACTTTGCGATTAACACCGTTTTGAAGTTGCCTTGGATTTAGGTGCTTTATCATTGAGTCACCTAAAATGACGACTCTAGATTTAGAACGCGCTGGTGTCTTTGTCCTTTCGTTGTCATGCTCGGTATTTCTAGGATGGTCCGTATTCCTTGTATGATTAGTATTTCCAGGATAATAGGTATTTCTGGTATCGGTATTTCTGGGATGATCGGTATTTCTGGGATGATCGGTATTTCTGGGATGAGATTCACCTTCACTCGATTTTCGGCTGCCTGATCGTCGTTTGTCTGGACGCTTTTTTAGTGATTTACCACTAGGTTTAGCTAATGGGTCTACGACAGTAGCAGTTTGGTCAACGTTACTTGAGCCATTGCCTTCATATTCGAAAACTCTTTCCTCGTCGGTATCACTTAGTACTGTGTACTGATTTTTTGTTTCTATTTCTCGTCTGTCAGGGTGGATATTGCCGGTTACTTGTTTAGGTTTCCTTTCATATTTTTGAGTTTGCCAAATCCCCTCGGAGTTCATCGCGTGTTGGTTGTCTGCTTGAATGATTTTTATGGCTGTCACTAAGCTGAGTTTTTCGTTCTCGCAATCCTTTACTTTGGTGTTAAGATCGGACATAATAAACGAGAAATTAGCGATCTTTTCTTTCAGCGCATCATTTTCTTGTTTCAGCAGTAAGTTCTCACTTTGAAGTTCATTTTGTCGAGATACGAACAGTTGCCTTTCAATCTCCCTTGAGTCATTGATGGTATTTCGCCAACAAACATAAAAACATTTGAAAAGTAGAAACGTACCAACCTTCAAAACCCATACAAATTTCTGTAAGAAGTCTAAGGCATGTTTTTGAGATATTGACTTGATTTTCCGCTACTTACTATGAATTAACAAAGAGCTGAAAAATGAAAGTATAACCAATACAACAAAATGTTATGGAAGATGTGGGCATCGATCCCACTACCTCGCGCATGCGAAGCGCGCGCTCTACCACTTGAGCTAATCCCCCTTCACCTCCAGCAAATAAATTACATTCTACATTTTCTCAATTTCTTCTTGGTTAGAGTTGATTGATGGTATTTCGCCAACAAACATAAAAACATTTGAAAAGTAGAAACGTACCAATCTTCAAAACCCACACAAATTTCTGTAAGAAGTCTAAGGCATGTTTTTGAGATATTGACTTGATTTTCCACTACTTACTATGAATTAACAAAGAGCTGAAAAATGAAAGTATAACCAATACAACAAAATGTTATGGAAGATGTGGGCATCGATCCCACTACCTCGCGCATGCGAAGCGCGCGCTCTACCACTTGAGCTAATCCCCCCTTCAGGTACTCCGGATTCGGTTGATACCGATTTGCTAGAAAATTTGAGCAATTTAATGTTTGATGTTTTCACAATGCTTACAAGGCGAAAATTCCTGAAAGTTGAAAAGGTGGCAAAATTTTGAAGGGCTGTATGACGACACATTTTCGGTACTGAGGCATACATACAGCGGATTTTGCTTTGAAGAATTTTCCCGTATTTGTCTTGATTCCTTCGTGCTTTTATTCCACAAGGGGAAACCTGGATATATACCGTACGATATAACAAAATTTGATGGAGAATGCGGGCATCGATCCCGCTACCTCGCGCATGCAAAGCGCGCTCTACCATTTGAGCTAATCCCCCTTCACCTCCAGCAAATAAATTACATTCTACATTTTCTCAATTTCTTCCTAGTTAGAGTTGATTGATGGTATTTCGCCAACAAACATAAAAACATTTGAAAAGTAGAAACGTACCAACCTTCAAAACCCATACAAATTTCTGTAAGAAATCTAAGGCATGTTTTTGAGATATTGACTTGATTTTCCGCTACTTACTATGAATTAACAAAGAGCTGAAAAATGAAAGTATAACCAATACAACAAAATGTTATGGAAGATGTGGGCATCGATCCCACTACCTCGCGCATGCGAAGCGCGCGCTCTACCACTTGAGCTAATCCCATTTGAAAAGTAGAAACGTACCAATCTTTCGCGCATGCGAAGCGCGCTCTACCACTTGAGCTAATCCCCCCTTCAGGTACTCCGGATTCGGTTGATACCGATTTGCTAGAAAATTTGAGCAATTTAATGTTTGATGTTTTCACAATGCTTACAAGGCGAAAATTCCTGAAAGTTGAAAAGGTGGCAAAATTTTGAAGGGCTGTATGACGACACATTTTCGGTACTGAGGCATACATACAGCGGAATTGCTTTGAAGAATTTTCCCGTATTTGTCTTGATTCCTTCGTGCTTTTATTCCACAAGGGGAAACCTGGATATATACCGTACGAAATAACAAAACTTGATGGAGAATGCGGGCATCGATCCCGCTACCTCGCGCATGCAAAGCGCGCGCTCTACCATTTGAGCTAATCCCCCTTCACCTCCAGCAAATAAATTACATTCTACATTTCTCAATTTCTTCCTAGTTAGAGTTGATTGATGGTATTTCGCCAACAAACATAAAAACATTTGAAAAGTAGAAACGTACCAACCTTCAAAACCCATACAAATTTCTGTAAGAAGTCTAAGGCATGTTTTTGAGATATTGACTTGATTTTCCGCTACTTACTATGAATTAACAAAGAGCTGAAAAATGAAAGTATAACAATACAACAAAATGTTATGGAAGATGTGGGCATCGATCCCACTACCTCGCGCATGCGAAGCGCGCGCTCTACCACTTGAGCTAATCCCCCCTTCAGGTACTCCGGATTCGGTTGATACCGATTTGCTAGAAAATTTGAGCAATTTAATGTTTGATGTTTTCACAATGCTTACAAGGCGAAAATTCCTGAAAGTTGAAAAGGTGGCAAAATTGTGAAGGGCTGTATGACGACACATTTTCGGTACTGAGGCATACATACAGCGGAATTTCTTTGAAGAATTTTCCCGTATTTGTCTTGATTCCTTCATGCTTTTATTCCACAAGGGGAAACCTGGATATATACCGTACGATATAACAAAATTTGATGGAGAAAGCGGGCATCGTTAAAGGGTTAAAGTTGATTGATGGTATTTTGCCAACAAACCTAAAAACATTTGAAAAGTAGAAACGTACCAACCTTCAAAACCCATACAAATTTCTGTAGGAAGTCTAAGGCATGTTTTTGAGATATTGACTTGATTTTCCGCTACTTACTATGAATTAACAAAGAGCTGAAAAATCAAAGTATAACCAATACAACAAAATGTTATGGAAGATGTGGGCATCGATCCCACTACCTCGCGCATGCGAAGCGCGCGCTCTACCACTTGAGCTAATCCCCCCTTCAGGTACTCCGGATTCGGTTGATACCGATTTGGTAGAACCTTTGAGCAATTAAACATTTGAGCAATTTTCGCAATGCCTACACGGCGAAAATTCCTGAAAGTTGAAAAGGTGGCAAAATTTTAAAGGGCTGTACGACGACTCGTTTCCGATACTGATGCATACATGCAAACAGCGGAGTTGCTTTGAAGAATTTTGCCGTATTTGTTTTGAACTTTCGTGCTATGATTCCACAAAACTATAGATATATACCGTACGATGTAACAAATTTGATGGGGATGCGTCCATCGCTCACGCTACCTCGCGCATGCAAAGCGCGCGCTCAATCATTTGAGCTAATCCCCATCTGTTTGTCGCCATTTTAATAATCCGCCTTTTTATTAATCTTCTTTTGTCAAAGTGACTGCTGTTTTATCGCAGACAAATTTGATAATTCCTGAGAGAAAGAAAGCACGAAAGTGTCGAGATCATCTAAAACTCTTTAAGAAAATGGGGCATGCATTTCTTCTGCGGAATTCCTTTCAAGGTTCTTACATATTGAATGCATTTCTCCCTTCTGTATTTGAAGAAAGGCTGAAATATCTAAGTATTCACCACATAACAAAAGTGTGTGGAGAATGCGGGCATCGATCCCGCTACCTCGCGCATGCTAAGCGCGCGCTCTACCATTTGAGCTAATTCCCCTTTACGTCCAGGAAAGAAATTACATTTTACATATTCTCAAATTTTTCTTGATTAGAATTGATTGATAGTGTTTGGCCGACAAGGAGGAAACGTTTGAAAATTAGAAACGTACCAAAATTGAAAAATCATTTCAATTTCTCTCTGAGAGGTATAAGAAATATTTTTGAGATATTGAGCTTGATTTTTCGCTATTATGACAAACAAATAGCCGAAATATCAAAGAATACACAATACTATGCGATGCACGGGCTCTACCACTTTAGCCAGGTACTCCGTATTCGGTTGATACTGATCTGCTAGAAAATTTGAGCAATTAAATGTTTGCTGTTTTCGCAATGGTTAAACGGCAAAAATTCCTGAAAGTTGAAAAGGTGACAAGATTTTGAAGGACTGTTTGACGACACATTTTCGGTACTGAGGCATACATACAGCGGAATTGCTTTGAAGAATTTTCCCGTATTTGTCTTGATTCCTTCGTGCTTTTATTCCACAAGGGTAAACCTGGATATATACCGTACGATATAACAAAATTTGATGGAGAATACGGGCATCGATCCCGCTACCTCGCGCATGCAAAGCGCGCGCTCTACCATTTGAGCTAATCCCCCTTCACCTCCAGCAAATAAATTACATTCTACATTTTCTCAATTTCTTCTTGGTTAGAGTTGATTGATGGTATTTCGCCAACAAACATAAAAACATTTGAAAAGTAGAAACGTACCAATCTTCAAAACCCACACAAATTTCTGTAAGAAGTCTAAGGCATGTTTTTGAGATATTGACTTGATTTTCCACTACTTACTATGAATTAACAAAGAGCTGAAAAATGAAAGTATAACCAATACAACAAAATGTTATGGAAGATGTGGGCATCGATCCCACTACCTCGCGCATGCGAAGCGCGCGCTCTACCACTTGAGCTAATCCCCCCTTCAGGTACTCCGGATTCGGTTGATAGCGATTTGCTAGAAAATTTGAGCAATTCAATGTTTCCTCTTTTCGCAATGGTTAAACGGCAAAAAATTCCTGATAGTTGAAAAGGTGATAAAATTTTGAAGGACTGTTTGACGACATATTTTCGGTACTGAGGCATACATACAGCGGAATTGCTTTGAAGAATTTTGCCGTATTTGTTTTGAACTTTCGTGCTATGATTCCACAAACCTAGATTCTCGCGCATGCAAAGCGCGCGCTCTCTCATTTGAGCTAATCCCCATCTGTTTGTCGCCATTTTAATAATCCGCCTTTTTATTAATCTCCATTTGTCAAAGTGACTGCTGTTTTATCGCAGACAAATTTGATAATTCCTGAGAGAAAGAAAGCACGAAAGCGACGAGATCATCTAAAACTCTTTAAGAAAAATGGGGCATGCATTTCTTCTGCGGAATTCCTTTCACGGTTCTTACATATTGAATGCATTTCTTCCTTCTGTATTTGAAGAAAGGCTGAAATATCTAAGTATTCACCACATAACAAAAGTGTGTGGAGAATGCGGGCATCGATCCCGCTACCTCGCGCATGCTAAGCGCGCGCTCTACCATTTGAGCTAATTCCCCTTCACGTCCTGGAAAGAAATTACATTTTACATATTATTATTATTATTATTATTTCAAATTATTTGATAACGGTGACCCTTCAGCGTCGGTGCAGCTTTTCAAGGGGCCGTTAGACTATATACATATATTAAAAATAAATATTAAAAACACTATAACATGACGAAAACAGTTTCTATAGTTACAATGGATGCATGCATACTAACTTATATTAACTCTTATTAACTCTCATTAACTCTCACAGACCCATTAGTTATATAACCTCATTCCGAACAATCCTCCACATATATGTTGTCACTGACTATCCCTTTCCAACTCGTTAAAGTAATTATTAATTAAAGTTTTAAAATTTCTTGCGGAGAGTTGCTTGTAACCATTGACAACATCATTTGGGAGATTGTTCCACGAGGAAGCTCCATATTCTCAAATTTTTCTTGATTAGAATTGATTGATAGTGTTTGGCCGACAAGGAGGAAACGTTTGAAAATTAGAAACGTACCAAAATTGAAAAATCATTTCAATTTCTCTCTGAGAGGTATAAGAAATATTTTTGAGATATTGAGCTTGATTTTTCGCTATTATGACAAACAAGTAGCCGAAATATCAAAGAATACACAATACTATGCGATGCACGCGCTCTACCACTTTTTCCAGGTACTCCGTATTCGGTTGATACTGATCTGCTAGAAAATTTGAGCAATTAAATTTTTGCTGTTTTCGCAATGGTTAAAGGGCAAAAATTCCTGAAAGTGGAAAAGGTGACAAAATTTTGAAGGGCTGTATGACGACACATTTTCGGTACTGAGGCATACATACAGCGGAATTGCTTTGAAGAATTTTCCCGTATTTGCCTTGATTCCTTCGTGCTTTTATTCCACAAGGGGAAACCTGGATATATACCGTACGATATAACAAAATTTGATGGAGAATGCGGGCATCGATCCCGCTACCTCGCGCATGCAAAGCGCGCGCTCTACCATTTGAGCTAATCCCCCTTCACCTCCAGCAAATAAATTACATTCTACATTTTCTCAATTTCTTCCTAGTTAGAGTTGATTGATGGTATTTCGCCAACAAACATAAAAACATTTGAAAAGTAGAAACGTACCAACCTTCAAAACCCATACAAGTTTCTGTAAGAAGTCTAAGGCATGTTTTTGAGATATTGACTTGATTTTCCGCTACTTACTATGAATTAACAAAGAGCTGAAAAATGAAAGTATAACCAATACAACAAAATGTTATGGAAGATGTGGGCATCGATCCCACTACCTCGCGCATGCGAAGCGCGCGCTCTACCACTTGAGCTAATCCCCCCTTCAGGTACTCCGGATTCGGTTGATACCGATTTGCTAGAAAATTTGAGCAATTTAATGTTTGATGTTTTCACAATGCTTACAAGGCGAAAATTCCTGAAAGTTGAAAAGGTGGCAAAATTTTGAAGGGCTGTATGACGACACATTTTCGGTACTGAGGCATACATACAGCGGAATTGCTTTGAAGAATTTTCCGTATTTGTCTTGAGTGCTTCGTGCTTTGATTCCACAAGGGGATACCTGGATATATACCTTACTATATAACAAAATTTGATGGAGAATGCGGGCATCGATCCCGCTACATCGCGCATGCAAAGCGCGCGCTCTACCATTTGAGCTAATCCCCCTTCACCTCCTGCAAATAAATTACATTCTACATTTTCTCAATTTCTTCCTAGTTAGAGTTGATTGATGGTATTTCGCCAACAAACATAAAAACATTTGAAAAGTAGAAACGTACCAACCTTCAAAACCCATACAAATTTCTGTAAGAAGTCTAAGGCATGTTTTTGAGATATTGACTTGATTTTCCGCTACTTACTATGAATTAACAAAGAGCTGAAAATGAAAGTATAACCAATACAACAAAATGTTATGGAAGATGTGGGCATCGATCCACTACCTCGCGCATGCGAAGCGCGCTCTACCACTTGAGCTAATCCCCCCTTCAGGTACTCCGGATTCGGTTGATACCGATTTGCTAGAAAATTTGAGCAATTTAATGTTTGATGTTTTCACAATGCTTACAAGGCGAAAATTCCTGAAAGTTGAAAAGGTGGCAAAATTTTGAAGGGCTGTATGACGACACATTTTCGGTACTGAGGCATACATACAGCGGAATTGCTTTGAAGAATTTTCCCGTATTTGTCTTGATTCCTTCGTGCTTTTATTCCACAAGGTAACCTGGATATATACCGTACGATATAACAAAATTTGATGGAGAATGCGGGCATCGATCCCGCTACCTCGCGCATGCAAAGCGCGCGCTCTACCATTTGAGCTAATCCCCCTTCACCTCCTGGGAATAAATTACATTCTACATTTCCTCAATTTCTTCCTGGTTAAAGTTGATTGATGGTATTTTGCCAACAAACCTAAAAACATATGAAAAGTAGAAACGTACCAACCTTCAAAACCCATACAAATTTCTGTAGGAAGTCTAAGGCATGTGTTTGAGATATTGACTTGATTTTCCGCTACTTACTATGAATTAACAAAGAGCTGAAAAATCAAAGTATAACCAATACAACAAAATGTTATGGAAGATATGGGCATCGATCCCACTACCTCGCGCATGCGAAGCGCGCGCTCTACCACTTGAGCTAATCCCCCCTTCAGGTACTCCGGATTCGGTTGATACCGATTTGGTAGAACATTTGAGCAATTTAATGTTTGCTGTTTTCGCAATGCCTACACGGCGAAAATTCCTGAAAGTTGAAAAGGTGGCAAAATTTTAAAGGGCTGTACGACGACTCGTTTCGATACTGATGCATACATGCAAACAGCGGAATTGCTTTGAAGAATTTTGCCGTATTTGTTTTGAACTTTCGTGCTATGATTCCACAAAATTATAGATGTATACCGTACGATGTAACAAATTTGATGGGGATGCGTCCATCGCTCACGCTACCTCGCGCATGCAAAGCGCGCGCTCAATCATTTGAGCTAATCCCCATCTGTTTGTCGCCATTTTAATAATCCGCCTTTTTATTAATCTTCTTTTGTCAAAGTGACTGCTGTTTTATCGCAGACAAATTTGATAATTCCTGAGAGAAAGAAAGCACGAAAGTGTCGAGATCATCTAAAACTCTTTAAGAAAAATGGGGCATGCATGTCTTCTGCGGAATTCCTTTCAAGGTTCTTACATATTGAATGCATTTCTCCCTTCTGTATTTGAAGAAAGGCTGAAATATCTAAGTATTCACCACATAACAAAAGTGTGTGGAGAATGCGGGCATCGATCCCGCTACCTCGCGCATGCTAAGCGCGCGCTCTACCATTTGAGCTAATTCCCCTTTACGTCCAGGAAAGAAATTACATTTTACATATTCTCAAATTTTTCTTGATTAGAATTGATTGATAGTGTTTGGCCGACAAGGAGGAAACGTTTGAAAATTAGAAACGTACCAAAATTGAAAAATCATTTCAATTTCTCTCTGAGAGGTATAAGAAATATTTTTGAGATATTGAGCTTGATTTTTCGCTATTATGACAAACAAATAGCCGAAATATCAAAGAATACACAATACTATGCGATGCACGGGCTCTACCACTTTAGCCAGGTACTCCGTATTCGGTTGATACTGATCTGCTAGAAAATTTGAGCAATTAAATGTTTGCTGTTTTCGCAATGGTTAAACGGCAAAAATTCCTGAAAGTTGAAAAGGTGGCAAAATTTTGAAGGGCTGTATGACGACACATTTTCGGTACTGAGGCATACATACAGCGGAATTGCTTTGAAGAATTTTCCCGTATTTGTCTTGATTCCTTCGTGCTTTTATTCCACAAGGGTAAACCTGGATATATACCGTACGATATAACAAAATTTGATGGAGAATACGGGCATCGATCCCGCTACCTCGCGCATGCAAAGCGCGCGCTCTACCATTTGAGCTAATCCCCCTTCACCTCCAGCAAATAAATTACATTCTACATTTTCTCAATTTCTTCTTGGTTAGAGTTGATTGATGGTATTTCGCCAACAAACATAAAAACATTTGAAAAGTAGAAACGTACCAATCTTCAAAACCCACACAAATTTCTGTAAGAAGTCTAAGGCATGTTTTTGAGATATTGACTTGATTTTCCACTACTTACTATGAATTAACAAAGAGCTGAAAAATGAAAGTATAACCAATACAACAAAATGTTATGGAAGATGTGGGCATCGATCCCACTACCCCGCGCATGCGAAGCGCGCGCTCTACCACTTGAGCTAATCCCCCCTTCAGGTACTCCGGATTCGGTTGATAGCGATTTGCTAGAAAATTTGAGCAATTCAATGTTTCCTCTTTTCGCAATGGTTAAACGGCAAAAAATTCCTGATAGTTGAAAAGGTGATAAAATTTTGAAGGACTGTTTGACGACATATTTTCGGTACTGAGGCATACATACAGCGGAATTGCTTTGAAGAATTTTGCCGTATTTGTTTTGAACTTTCGTGCTATGATTCCACAAACCTAGATTCTCGCGCATGCAAAGCGCGCGCTCTCTCATTTGAGCTAATCCCCATCTGTTTGTCGCCATTTTAATAATCCGCCTTTTTATTAATCTCCATTTGTCAAAGTGACTGCTGTTTTATCGCAGACAAATTTGATAATTCCTGAGAGAAAGAAAGCACGAAAGCGACGAGATCATCTAAAACTCTTTAAGAAAAATGGGGCATGCATTTCTTCTGCGGAATTCCTTTCACGGTTCTTACATATTGAATGCATTTCTTCCTTCTGTATTTGAAGAAAGGCTGAAATATCTAAGTATTCACCACATAACAAAAGTGTGTGGAGAATGCGGGCATCGATCCCGCTACCTCGCGCATGCAAAGCGCGCGCTCTACCATTTGAGCTAATCCCCCTTCACCTCCAGCAAATAAATTACATTCTACATTTTCTCAATTTCTTCCTAGTTAGAGTTGATTGATGGTATTTCGCCAACAAACATAAAAACATTTGAAAAGTAGAAACGTACCAACCTTCAAAACCCATACAAGTTTCTGTAAGAAGTCTAAGGCATGTTTTTGAGATATTGACTTGATTTTCCGCTACTTACTATGAATTAACAAAGAGCTGAAAAATGAAAGTATAACCAATACAACAAAATGTTATGGAAGATGTGGGCATCGATCCCACTACCTCGCGCATGCGAAGCGCGCGCTCTACCACTTGAGCTAATCCCCCCTTCAGGTACTCCGGATTCGGTTGATACCGATTTGCTAGAAAATTTGAGCAATTTAATGTTTGATGTTTTCACAATGCTTACAAGGCGAAAATTCCTGAAAGTTGAAAAGGTGGCAAAATTTTGAAGGGCTGTATGACGACACATTTTCGGTACTGAGGCATACATACAGCGGAATTGCTTTGAAGAATTTTCCCGTATTTGTCTTGATTCCTTCGTGCTTTTATTCCACAAGGGGAAACCTGGATATATACCGTACGATATAACAAAATTTGATGGAGAATGCGGGCATCGATCCCGCTACATCGCGCATGCAAAGCGCGCGCTCTACCATTTGAGCTAATCCCCCTTCACCTCCTGCAAATAAATTACATTCTACATTTTCTCAATTTCTTCCTAGTTAGAGTTGATTGATGGTATTTCGCCAACAAACATAAAAACATTTGAAAAGTAGAAACGTACCAACCTTCAAAACCCATACAAATTTCTGTAAGAAGTCTAAGGCATGTTTTTGAGATATTGACTTGATTTTCCGCTACTTACTATGAATTAACAAAGAGCTGAAAAATGAAAGTATAACCAATACAACAAAATGTTATGGAAGATGTGGGCATCGATCCCACTACCTCGCGCATGCGAAGCGCGCGCTCTACCACTTGAGCTAATCCCCCCTTCAGGTACTCCGGATTCGGTTGATACCGATTTGCTAGAAAATTTGAGCAATTTAATGTTTGATGTTTTCACAATGCTTACAAGGCGAAAATTCCTGAAAGTTGAAAAGGTGGCAAAATTTTGAAGGGCTGTATGACGACACATTTTCGGTACTGAGGCATACATACAGCGGAATTGCTTTGAAGAATTTTCCCGTATTTGTCTTGATTCCTTCGTGCTTTTATTCCACAAGGGGTAACCTGGATATATACCGTACGATATAACAAAATTTGATGGAGAATGCGGGCATCGATCCCGCTACCTCGCGCATGCAAAGCGCGCGCTCTACCATTTGAGCTAATCCCCCTTCACCTCCTGGGAATAAATTACATTCTACATTTCCTCAATTTCTTCCTGGTTAAAGTTGATTGATGGTATTTTGCCAACAAACCTAAAAACATATGAAAAGTAGAAACGTACCAACCTTCAAAACCCATACAAATTTCTGTAGGAAGTCTAAGGCATGTGTTTGAGATATTGACTTGATTTTCCGCTACTTACTATGAATTAACAAAGAGCTGAAAAATCAAAGTATAACCAATACAACAAAATGTTATGGAAGATATGGGCATCGATCCCACTACCTCGCGCATGCGAAGCGCGCGCTCTACCACTTGAGCTAATCCCCCCTTCAGGTACTCCGGATTCGGTTGATACCGATTTGGTAGAACATTTGAGCAATTTAATGTTTGCTGTTTTCGCAATGCCTACACGGCGAAAATTCCTGAAAGTTGAAAAGGTGGCAACATTTTAAAGGGCTGTACGACGACTCGTTTCCGATACTGATGCATACATGCAAACAGCGGAATTGCTTTGAAGAATTTTGCCGTATTTGTTTTGAACTTTCGTGCTATGATTCCACAAAATTATAGATGTATACCGTACGATGTAACAAATTTGATGGGGATGCGTCCATCGCTCACGCTACCTCGCGCATGCAAAGCGCGCGCTCAATCATTTGAGCTAATCCCCATCTGTTTGTCGCCATTTTAATAATCCGCCTTTTTATTAATCTTCTTTTGTCAAAGTGACTGCTGTTTTATCGCAGACAAATTTGATAATTCCTGAGAGAAAGAAAGCACGAAAGTGTCGAGATCATCTAAAACTCTTTAAGAAAATGGGGCATGCATTTCTTCTGCGGAATTCCTTTCAAGGTTCTTACATATTGAATGCATTTCTCCCTTCTGTATTTGAAGAAAGGCTGAAATATCTAAGTATTCACCACATAACAAAAGTGTGTGGAGAATGCGGGCATCGATCCCGCTACCTCGCGCATGCTAAGCGCGCGCTCTACCATTTGAGCTAATTCCCCTTTACGTCCAGGAAAGAAATTACATTTTACATATTCTCAAATTTTTCTTGATTAGAATTGATTGATAGTGTTTGGCCGACAAGGAGGAAACGTTTGAAAATTAGAAACGTACCAAAATTGAAAAATCATTTCAATTTCTCTCTGAGAGGTATAAGAAATATTTTTGAGATATTGAGCTTGATTTTTCGCTATTATGACAAACAAATAGCCGAAATATCAAAGAATACACAATACTATGCGATGCACGGGCTCTACCACTTTAGCCAGGTACTCCGTATTCGGTTGATACTGATCTGCTAGAAAATTTGAGCAATTAAATGTTTGCTGTTTTCGCAATGGTTAAACGGCAAAAATTCCTGAAAGTTGAAAAGGTGGCAAAATTTTGAAGGGCTGTATGACGACACATTTTCGGTACTGAGGCATACATACAGCGGAATTGCTTTGAAGAATTTTCCCGTATTTGTCTTGATTCCTTCATGCTTTTATTCCACAAGGGGAAACCTGGATATATACCGTATGACGACATAACAAAATTTGATGGAGAATACGGGCATCGATCCCGCTACCTCGCGCATGCAAAGCGCGCGCTCTACCATTTGAGCTAATCCCCCTTCACCTCCAGCAAATAAATTACATTCTACATTTTCTCAATTTCTTGCTGGTTAGAGTTGATTGATGGTATTTCGCCAACAAACATGCATAAAAACATTTGAAAAGTAGAAACGTACCAATCTTCAAAACCCACACAAATTTCTGTAAGAAGTCTAAGGCATGTTTTCGAGATATTGAGATGATTTTCCACTACTTACTATGAATTAACAAAGAGCTGAAAAATGAAAGTATAACCAATACAACAAAATGTTATGGAAGATGTGGGCATCGATCCCACTACCTCGCGCATGCGAAGCGCGCGCTCTACCACTTGAGCTAATCCCCCCTTCAGGTACTCCGGATTCGGTTGATACCGATTTGCTAGAAAATTTGAGCAATTTAATGTTTGATGTTTTCACAATGCTTACAAGGCGAAAATTCCTGAAAGTTGAAAAGGTGGCAAAATTTTGAAGGGCTGTATGACGACACATTTTCGGTACTGAGGCATACATACAGCGGAATTGCTTTGAAGAATTTTCCCGTATTTGTCTTGATTCCTTCATGCTTTTATTCCACAAGGGGAAACCTGGATATATACCGTACGATATAACAAAATTTGATGGAGAATGCGGGCATCGATCCCGCTACCTCGCGCATGCAAAGCGCGCGCTCTACCATTTGAGCTAATCCCCCTTCACCTCCAGCAAATAAATTACATTCTACATTTTCTCAATTTCTTCCTGGTTAAAGTTGATTGATGGTATTTTGCCAACAAACCTAAAAACATTTGAAAAGTAGAAACGTACCAACCTTCAAAACCCATACAAATTTCTGTAGGAAGTCTAAGGCATGTTTTTGAGATATTGACTTGATTTTCCGCTACTTACTATGAATTAACAAAGAGCTGAAAAATCAAAGTATAACCAATACAACAAAATGTTATGGAAGATGTGGGCATCGATCCCACTACCTCGCGCATGCGAAGCGCGCGCTCTACCACTTGAGCTATTCCCCCCTTCAGGTACTCCGGATTCGGTTGATACCGATTTGGTAGAACATTTGAGCAATTTAATGTTTGCTGTTTCCGCAATGCCTACACGGCGAAAATTCCTGAAAGTTGAAAAGGTGGCAAAATTTTAAAGGGCTGTACGACGACTCGTTTCCGATACTGAAGCATACATGCAAACAGCGGAATTGCTTTGAAGAATTTTGCCGTATTTGTTTTGAACTTTCGTGCTATGATTCCACAAACCTAGATTCTCGCGCATGCAAAGCGCGCGCTCTCTCATTTGAGCTAATCCCCATCTGTTTGTCGCCATTTTAATAATCCGCCTTTTTATTAATCTCCATTTGTCAAAGTGACTGCTGTTTTATCGCAGACAAATTTGATAATTCCTGAGAGAAAGAAAGCACGAAAGCGACGAGATCATCTAAAACTCTTTAAGAAAAATGGGGCATGCATTTCTTCTGCGGAATTCCTTTCACGGTTCTTACATATTGAATGCATTTCTTCCTTCTGTATTTGAAGAAAGGCTGAAATATCTAAGTATTCACCACATAACAAAAGTGTGTGGAGAATGCGGGCATCGATCCCGCTACCTCGCGCATGCTAAGCGCGCGCTCTACCATTTGAGCTAATTCCCCTTCACGTCCTGGAAATAAATTACATTTTACATATTCTCAAATTTTTCTTGATTAGAATTGATTGATAGTGTTTGACCGACAAGGAGGAAACGTTTGAAAATTAGGAACGTACCAAAATTGAAAAGTCATTTCAATTTCTCTCTGAGAGGTATAAGAAATATTTTTAAGATATTGAGCTTGATTTTTCCCTTTTATGACTTAAAAAATAGCCGAAATATCAAAGAATACACAATACTATGCGATTCACGCGCTCTGCCACTTTTGCCAGGTACTCCGTATTCGGTTGATACTGATCTGCTAGAAAATTTGAGCAATAAAATGTTTGCTGTTTTCGCAATGGTTAAACGGCAAAAATTCCTGAAAGTTGAAAAGGTGACAAACTTTTGATTGGCTGTATGACGACACATTTTCGGAGGCATGCAAACAGCGGAATTGCTTTGAAGAATTTTGCCGTATTTGTTTTGAACTTTCGTGCTATTATTCCACAAACCTAGATATATACCGTACGATATAACAAATTTGATGCGGATGCGCCCATTGCTCACGCTACCTCGGGCATGCAAAGCGCGCGCTCTATCATTTGAGCTAATCCCCATCTGTTTGTCGCCATTTTAATAACACGCCTTTTTATTAATCTTCTTTTGTCAAAGTGACTGCTGTTTTATCGCAGACAAATTTGATAATTCTTGAGAGAAAGAAAGCACGAAAGCGTCGAGATCATCTAAAACTCTTTAAGAAAAATGGGGCATGCATTTCTTCTGCGGAATTCCTTTCAAGGTTTTTACATATTGAATGCACTTCTTCCTTCTGTATTTGAAGAAAGGCTGAAATATCTAAGTATTCACCACATAACAAAAGTGTGTGGAGAATGCGGGCATCGATCCCGCTACCTCGCGCATGCTAAGCGCGCGCTCTACCATTTGAGCTAAATTCCCCTTCACGTCCTGGAAAGAAATTACATTTTAAATATTCTCAAATTTTTCTTGATTAGAATTGATTGATAGTGTTTGGCCGACAAGGAGGAAACGTTTGAAAATTAGAAACGTACCAAAATTGAAAAGTCATTTCAATTTCTCTCTGAGAGGTATAAGAAATATTTTTGAGATATTGAGCTTGATTTTTCGCTATTATGACAAACAAGTAGCCGAAATATCAAACAATACATAATATATACTATGCGATGCACGCGCTCTACGACTTTAGCCAGGTACTCCGTATTCGGTTGATACTGATCTGCTAGAAAATTTGAGCAATTAAATTTTTGCTGTTTTCGCAATGGGTAAAGGGCAAAAATTCCTGAAAGTGGAAAAGGTGACAAAATTTTGAAGGGCTGTTTGACGACACATTTTCGGTACTGAGTCATACATACAGCGGAATTGCTTTGAAGAATTTTCCCGTATTTGCCTTGATTCCTTCATGCTTTTATTCCACATACAAGGGAAACCTGGATATATACCGTACGATATAACAAAATTTGATGGAGAATGCGGGCATCGATCCCGCTACCTCGCGCATGCAAAGCGCGCGCTCTACCATTTGAGCTAATCCCCCTTCACCTCCAGCAAATAAATTACATTCTACATTTTCTCAATTTCTTCTTGGTTAGAGTTGATTGATGGTATTTCGCCAACAAACATAAAAACATTTGAAAAGTAGAAACGTACCAACCTTCAAAACCCATACAAATTTGTGTAAGAAGTCTAAGGCATGTTTTTGAGATATTGACTTGATTTTCCGCTACTTACTATGAATTAACAAAGAGCTGAAAAATCAAAGTATAACCAATACAACAAAATGTTATGGAAGATGTGGGCATCGATCCCACTACCTCGCGCATGCGAAGCGCGCGCTCTACCACTTGAGCTAATCCCCCCTTCAGGTACTCCGGATTCGGTTGATACCGATTTGCTATTGTTAAACGCCAAAAATTCGTGAAAGTTGAAAAGGTGACAAAATTTTGAAGGACTGTATGACGACATATTTTCGGTACTGAGGCATACATACAGCGGAATTGTTTTGAAGAATTTTCCCGTATTTGTCTTGATTCCTTCACGCTTTTATTCCACAAGGGGAAACCTGGATATATACCGTACGATATAACAAAATTTGAGATATTGACTTCATTTTCCGCTACTTACTATGAATTAACAAAGAGCTGAAAAATCAAAGTATAACCAATACAACAAAATGTTATGGAAGATGTGCATCGATCCCACTACCTCGCTGATGTGGGCATCGATCCCAGGTACTCCGGATTCGGTTGATACCGATTTGGTAGAAAATTTGAGCAATTTAATGTTTGCTGTTTTCGCAATGCCTACACGGCGAAAATTCCTGAATATTGAAAAGGTGGCAAAATTTTAAAGGGCTGTACGACGTCTCGTTTCCGATACTGATGCATACATGCAAACAGCGGAATTGCGTTGAAGAATTTTGCCGTATTTGTTTTGAACTTTCGTGCTATGATTCCACAAAACTAGATATATACCGTACGATGTAACAAATTTGATGGGGATGCGTCCATCGCTCACGCTACCTCGCGCATGCAAAGCGCGCGCTCAATCATTTGAGCTAATCCCCATCTGTTTGTCGCCATTTTAATAATCCGCCTTTTTATTAATCTTCTTTTGTCAAAGTGACTGCTGTTTTATCGCAGACAAATTTGATAATTCCTGAGAGAAAGAAAGCACGAAAGTGTCGAGATCATCTAAAACTCTTTAAGAAAAATGGGGCATAATAATATAATATATATAAAGATTTATACAGCGCTTAAATTATATAAAATATTCCAAAGCGCTTTACAACAATGAAGTTCTACTATATACAAGCAGCTAAAATATTAAGAATTAAGGTATAAGTGTCTATAAATCTAAAAGTTAGAATCGAAAGCTTTCTTAAAAAGGAAAGTCTTTAATTGAGATTTAAAACAGTCAATTGTTTTACTATTTCTAATACCATAAGGTAGCATGTTCCAAATTGACGGAGCTGCATGCACAAATGCTCGATCACCAAGAGTCTTGGCTCTAGTTTTTGGGATAAAAAGTAGTCCCTGATCATCAGATCTCAGTTGGTAACAGCAGTTCGGTTTTTCTAACAACAGTTCCATAATGTAGCCTGGCGCCATCCCATGGAGAGCTTTATATACCAGGAGTGCAATTTTAAAATCAACACGAAACTTAACAGGCAGCCAGTGAAGGTGCATCAGGACAGGGGTAATATGAGCGCATCTTGGTATAAGACACGTCACTCTAGCAGCGGCATTGAGAACTCGTTGAAGACGCTGAAGTTGGTATTGGGGAATGCCGACCAGGAGAGAATTGCAGTAGTCCAAGTGTGACGTCACAAAGGCATGTACGAGCGTTTTAGTTGATTCGATGAAGAGGAACTTCCTTATTTGTCGAATGTTGTACAAGCCCCTAAATGCTTTGCTGCAAACCTTGCCCACATGGACATTCATAGACATATGTTCGTCAAACCACGAACCTAAATTTCGGACTTCTTGTACAGGTTTTATATCAGCATCACCAACTTCAATCGAGTCGATTGTAACCTTAGACAGCTGCTGGCGGGTTCCAATTATCAAGAATTCCGTTTTAGTGTCATTAAACATTAATTTATGTGAAACTAACCAAGCACGAACTTCGACGATGCAATTATTAATAGTTTGAATAGCTTGATCTTGGACAACGGGTGACTCAGGACGGAAAGATAAATAAAGTTGAGTGTCATCTGCATACCCATGGGAAGAAGGTAGATGCCTGTTAATAATCTGGAACAGTTGAGACACGTATAATAGGAAAAGGACCGGTCCAAGACAGCTTCCTTGTGGAACTCCACAGTTCAGCGGAAAATTGGCGGAAAACTTTTGCTTAATATTAATACGCTGCTTTCTACAGGAGAGAAACGACTTAATCCACTTTAAGGCATTTCCGATCACACCAAATTCTAACTTCAATATATCCGTCAGAATTTCATGATCAATGGTGTCAAAGGCGGCACTCAAATCCAAGAGCACTAAAAGAGTTACTTTCTGTTGGTCCATGTTCATAAGGATATCATTGTGGACTCTTAGGAGAGCCGTTTCGGTAGAGTGGAATTGACGATATGACGATTGGTTGTTAGGAAGAGGAGCATTATCAGCACAATGCTCAAATAACTGGCTAACAACTGCTTTTTCCGTAGCTTTAGAAACGAATGACAGGTTACTGACGGGCCTGAAGTTCTCAAAGACTAGATCAAGACCGTATTTTTTTAGAATTGGAATAAGAATGGCAACTTTCCATGCTTCTGGGACGTGACCTTCACTTAACGACAAGTTGATCATTTTCATAATGACAGGTGTTAACTCACTGGCACATAATTTCAGCAACCATGTTGGAATAGGATCAAGGTTACATGTTGCATTCGACGACTTCATGATTATGTTATGGACTTCTTCTTCTGACAGGAGCTTAAATGAATCTAATTTGATATCAGGTAAACGATAATCTACTAATGGTGGGTCTACTACAACGTTTTCAATGTCATTTCTAATTAGCTCAATCTTTCGACAGAAATATTTTCCGAACTCATCAGCCAGTTTACGTGAATCATCATGTGGAGGCAAGGAGTTTTCTTGAGGTGTGTTGCAAAGTGAAGACACAACCTTAAAAAGTTTTCTTGAGTCTCCCGAACATTGATCGATAAGATCAGAATAGTATTTGTGTCTAGCATTTTTCAAACTGGCAGCATACTTGTTACGCGCTTGGCGATAAGCGTCTTTATCATTTTGGCAATTTGATCGTAGCATTACTTTCTCCAGTTTTCTGCGTTTGGCCTTAATACGTTTAAGTTCTTCACTGAACCATGGCACTCTTGGTCTGACAACCACTACCTTTCTTTGTAAAGGGGCATGTTTCTCCAAAATATGTGATAGCGTATTATCATAATGTTTCACCAGATCATCTAGATTGGAGCATGGGTCATTACACAGTTTGGAATCAGTGATGTCAGCTTTGAAGGCCTGAAGATTCAAATGATTTGTCTTACGAAACTGAATTTCCTTTGTCACAAAATTCGGGCGAGGAAAAGAGAGGTTGCATTCAACAAAACAATGATCTGACAAGAAGAAAGTAGTCTTGACTAGGTGGATATTAATGTCATTGGACGATCTCGAAATTAGAAGATCCAGGGTATGCCCAGACGAGTGAGTTGGTACAGTAACATGTTGTAATAAGCCAAAAGTTTCCAATAAATCAGTAAATGTTTTCGCGTCAGTATCAGACGGATCATCGAGATGAAAATTAAAGTCACCGGAGATTACTAATACTTCTGTACACATAACAATGCTCTCAAGTAAGTTGGAGAATTCTTCGAAGAAAACGCCTGAAGAAACAGGGTGAGTTTGTGAATAAGGTGGACGATAGACTGCTAATGTTTTAATCGTACGGTTGAGTAAAGTCAAGTTCCATTCAGAGTATTCAAAAGATCGTTTTTCACCTCCGTCAATTAAAGTAACTTTAAAATTGGTATTAAACATAATACCAGTGCCTCCACCCATTCTGTTAGATTGTCTAGGAAGGTTTTTAAAAGAGTAACCAGGGGGAGAAAGCGCGGCTATGCTAACAGTGTCAACGTCTTTTAACCAGGTCTCTGTCACAATACACACATCAATATTGTTACTCAAAACATGATCAACGATTTCGGCTGTTTTGTTTTTAAGAGATCTCGCATTTACATTGGCGAAACGTAGGAATTTTGTATGAGAATCTGAATTTAAGTTAGTTCTATGTACAGGCACGCAGACACAGTTTGAAGGGTTATGAGTACGAGCACGGCGACAACGACCATTACGCGGATGTCTATCAGTACTCAGTATCCTGTTGTTTGTACTGACATCAATGGAGGGGGGTATGGAAAAGGTTGGGATGTGGGATGGTATATTGGGGACCGAAATGGAGGGAAATAATAGGGATTCACAGGAAAAGGGGAGTAATGAAAACTGGGTGAAGAGACAGCTTTGTCCATTATCTTATAGGAGGGTCGTTGGATGTTATTATAAAATTGAGGTTTCTGATGTAGGAAGTCACAATTATTGCCTTTTTTACAGAATTTTCTTTTCCTCAGGAATGGACACGGGGTTAAATGTTTTGGGCGTTTAGGTGTCGTTTAGGCATGCATTTCTTCTGCGGAATTCCTTTCAAGGTTCTTACATATTGAATGCATTTCTCCCTTCTGTATTTGAAGAAAGGCTGAAATATCTAAGTATTCACCACAAAAGTGTGTGGAGAATGCGGGCATCGATCCCGCTACCTCGCGCAAGCTAAGCGCGCGCTCTACCATTTGAGCTAATTCCCCTTTACGTCCAGGAAAGAAATTACATTTTACATATTCTCAAATTTTTCTTGATTAGAATTGATTGATAGTGTTTGGCCGACAAGGAGGAAACGTTTGAAAATTAGAAACGTACCAAAATTGAAAAATCATTTCAATTTCTCTCTGAGAGGTATGAGAAATATTTTTGAGATATTGAGCTTGATTTTTCGCTATTATGACAAACAAGTAGCCGAAATATCAAAGAATACATAATACTATGCGATGCACGCGCTCTACGACTTTAGCCAGGTACTCCGTATTCGGTTGATACTGATCTGCTAGAAAATTCGAGCAATTAAATTTTTGCTGTTTTCGCAATGGTTAAAGGGCAAAAATTCCTGAAAGTGGAAAAGGTGACAAAATTTTGAATGGCTGTATGACGACACATTTTCGGTACTGAGGCATACATACAGCGGAATTGCTTTGAAGAATTTTCCCGTATTTGTCTTGACCCTTCACGCTTTTATTCCACAAGGGGAAACCTGGATATATACCGTACGATATAACAAAATTTCATGGAGAATGCGTGCATCGATCCCGCTACCTCGCGCATGCAAAGCGCGCGCTCTACCATTTGAGCTAATCCCTCTTCACCTCCCGCAAATAAATTACATTCTACATTTTCTCAATTTCTTCCTAGTTAGAGTTGATTGATGGTATTTCGCCAACAAACATAAAAACATTTGAAAAGTAGAAACGTACCAACCTTCAAAACCCATACAAATTTCTGTAAGAAGTCTAAGGCATGTTTTTGAGATATTGACTTGATTTTCCGCTACTTACTATGAATTAACAAAGAGCTGAAAAATTAACGAAGAGATGTGGGCATCGATCCCACTACCTCGCGCATGCGAAGCGCGCGCTCTACCACTTGAGCTAATCCCCCCTTCAGGTACTCCGGATTCGGTTGATACTGATCTGCTAGAAAATTTGAGGAATAAACTGTTTGCTGTTTTCACAATGGTTAAACGGCAAAAATTCCTGAAATTTGAAAAGGTGGCAAAATTTTGAAGGACTGTATAGTAATAGTAATAGTCTTTATTTACCATCCTTGGTGAAAATGTACAATGGTATTACAATTTATGAATTAAGCTTATGTACAATAAGAATTACAATCGTTTCCATATATAAATATTAAATATGTAAGATTAAATTTTAAAAAATTTACAATTAGAATATCGCCTATTTCTTATGCAAAAGTCGAATGGCTCTCGGTATAAAAGACTGTTTGTGCCTCTCAGTTTGTGACAGAGGAATTCTAAAATTCCTGCAATTTATTTTCGATCTAAGATTATGATTATGAACCAGTATATTATCAGTAATAAGTTGGTTGAGGACACATTTTCGGTACTGAGGCATACATACAGCGGAATTGCTTTGAAGAATTTTGCCGTATTTGTTTTGAACTTTCGTGCTATGATTCCACAAACCTAGATTCTCGCGCATGCAAAGCGCGCGCTCTCTCATTTGAGCTAATCCCCATCTGTTTGTCGCCATTTTAATAATCCGCCTTTTTATTAATCTCCATTTGTCAAAGTGACTGCTGTTTTATCGCAGACAAATTTGATAATTCCTGAGAGAAAGAAAGCACGAAAGCGACGAGATCATCTAAAACTCTTTAAGAAAAAAAGATTTTCTTCTGCGGAATTCCTTTCACGGTTCTTACATATTGAATGCATTTCTTCCTTCTGTATTTGAAGAAAGGCTGAAATATCTAAGTATTCACCACATAACAAAAGTGTGTGGAGAATGCGGGCATCGATCCCGCTACCTCGCGCATGCTAAGCGCGCGCTCTACCACTTGAGGTAATCCCCCCTTCAGGTACTCTGGATTCGGTTGATACCGATTTGCTAGAACATTTGAGCAATTTAATGTTTGCTGTTTTCGCAATGCTTACACGGCGAAAATTCCTGAAAGTTGAAAAGGTGGCAAAATTTTAAAGGGCTGTAGGACGACTCGTTTCCGATACTGAAGCATACATGCAAACAGCGGAATTGCTTTGAAGAATTTTGCCGTATTTGTTTTGAACTTTCGTGCTATGATTCCACAAACCTAGATATATACCGTACGATGTAACAAATTTGATGGGGATGCGCCCATCGCTCACGCTACCTCGCGCATGCAAAGCGCGCGCTCTATCATTTGAGCTAATCCCCATCTGTTTGTCGCCATTTTAATAACCCGCCTTTTTATTAATCTTCTTTTGTGAAAGCGACTGCTGTTTTATCGCAGACAAATTTGATAATTCCTGAGAGAAAGAAAGCACGAAAGTGTCGAGATCATCTAAAACTCTTTAAGGTAAATGGGGCATGCATTTCTTCTGCGGAATTCCTTTCAAGGTTCTTACCTATTGAATGCATTTCTTCCTTCTGTATTTGAAGAAAGGCTGAAATATCTAAGTATTCACCACATAACAAAAGTGTGTGGAGAATGCGGGCATCGATCCCGCTACCTCGCGCATGCTAAGCGCGCGCTCTACCATTTGAGCTAATTCCCCTTCACCTCCAGCAAATAAATTACATTCTACATTTTCTCAATTTCTTCCTGGTTAGAGTTGATTGATAGTGTTTGGCCGACAAGGAGGAAACGTTTGAAAATTAGAAACGTACCAAAATTGAAAAGTCATTTCAATTTCTCTCTGAGAGGTATGAGAAATATTTTTGAGATATTGAGCTTGATTTTTCGCTGTTATGACAAACAAATATCCGAAATATCAAAGGATACATAATACTATGCGATGCACGGGCTCTACGACTTTAGCCAGGTACTCCGTATTCGGTTGATACTGATCTGCTAGAAAATTTGAGCAATTAAATGTTTCCTGTTTTCGCAATGGTTAAACGGCAAAAATTCCTGAAAGTTGAAAAGGTGACAAAATTTTGAAGGGCTGTTTGACGACACATTTTCGGTACTGAGGCATACATACAGCGGAATTGCTTTGAAAATTTTTCCCGTATTTGTCTTGATTCCTTCATGCTTTTATTCCACAAGGGTAAACCTGGATATATACCGTACGATATAACAAAATTTGATGGAGAATGCGTGCATCGATCCCTCTACCTCGCGCATTCAAAGCGCGCTCTACCATTTGAGCTAATCCCCCTTCACCTCCAGCAAATAAATTACATTCTACATTTTCTCAATTTCTTCCTGGTTAGAGTTGGTTGATGGTATTTCGCCAACAAACATAAAAACATTTGAAAAGTAGAAACGTACCAATCTTCAAAACCCACACAAATTTCTGTAAGAAGTCTAAGGCATGTTTTTGAGATATTGACTTGATTTTCGACTACTTACTATGAATTAACAAAGAGCTGAAAAATGAAAGTATAACCAATACAACAAAATGTTATGGAAGATATGGGCATCGATCCCACTACCTCGCGCATGCGAAGCGCGCGCTATACCACTTGAGCTAATCCCCCCTTCAGGTACTCTGGATTCGGTTGATACCGATTTGCTAGTTAATGTTTGCTGTTTTCGCAATGCTTACACGGCGAAAATTCCTGAAAGTTGAAAAGGTGGCAAAATTTTAAAGGGCTGTAGGACGACTCGTTTCAGATACTGAAGCATACATGCAAACAGCGGAATTGCTTTGAAGAATTTTGCCGTATTTGTTTTGAACTTTCGTGCTATGATTCCACAAACCTAGATATATACCGCACGATATAACAAATTTGATGCGGATGCGCCCATCGCTCACGCTACCTCGCGCATGCAAAGCGCGCGCTCTATCATTTGAGCTAATCCCCATCTGTTTGTCGCCATTTTAATAATCCGCCTTTTTATTAATCTTCTTTTGTCAAAGCGACTGCTGTTTTATCGCAGACAAATTTGATAATTCCTGAGAGAAAGAAAGCACGAAAGTGTCGAGATCATCTAAAACTCTTTAAGGTAAATGGGGCATGCATTTCTTCTGCGGAATTCCTTTCAAGGTTCTTACCTATTGAATGCATTTCTTCCTTCTGTATTTGAAGAAAGGCTGAAATATCTAAGTATTCACCACATAACAAAAGTGTGTGGAGAATGCGGGCATCGATCCCGCTACCTCGCGCATGCTAAGCGCGCGCTCTACCATTTGAGCTAATTCCCCTTCACCTCCAGCAAATAAATTACATTCTACATTTTCTCAATTTCTTCCTGGTTAGAGTTGATTGATAGTGTTTGGCCGACAAGGAGGAAACGTTTGAAAATTAGAAACGTACCAAAATTGAAAAGTCATTTCAATTTCTCTCTGAGAGGTATGAGAAATATTTTTGAGATATTGAGCTTGATTTTTCGCTGTTATGACAAACAAATATCCGAAATATCAAAGGATACATAATACTATGCGATGCACGGGCTCTACGACTTTAGCCAGGTACTCCGTATTCGGTTGATACTGATCTGCTAGAAAATTTGAGCAATTAAATGTTTCCTGTTTTCGCAATGGTTAAACGGCAAAAATTCCTGAAAGTTGAAAAGGTGACAAAATTTTGAAGGGCTGTTTGACGACACATTTTCGGTACTGAGGCATACATACAGCGGAATTGCTTTGAAAATTTTTCCCGTATTTGTCTTGATTCCTTCATGCTTTTATTCCACAAGGGTAAACCTGGATATATACCGTACGATATAACAAAATTTGATGGAGAATGCGTGCATCGATCCCTCTACCTCGCGCATTCAAAGCGCGCGCTCTACCATTTGAGCTAATCCCCCTTCACCTCCAGCAAATAAATTACATTCTACATTTTCTCAATTTCTTCCTGGTTAGAGTTGGTTGATGGTATTTCGCCAACAAACATAAAAACATTTGAAAAGTAGAAACGTACCAATCTTCAAAACCCACACAAATTTCTGTAAGAAGTCTAAGGCATGTTTTTGAGATATTGACTTGATTTTCGACTACTTACTATGAATTAACAAAGAGCTGAAAAATGAAAGTATAACCAATACAACAAAATGTTATGGAAGATATGGGCATCGATCCCACTACCTCGCGCATGCGAAGCGCGCGCTATACCACTTGAGCTAATCCCCCCTTCAGGTACTCTGGATTCGGTTGATACCGATTTGCTAGAAAATTTGAGCAATTTAATGTTTGCTGTTTTCGCAATGCTTACACGGCGAAAATTCCTGAAAGTTGAAAAGGTGGCAAAATTTTAAAGGGCTGTAGGACGACTCGTTTCAGATACTGAAGCATACATGCAAACAGCGGAATTGCTTTGAAGAATTTTGCCGTATTTGTTTTGAACTTTCGTGCTATGATTCCACAAACCTAGATATATACCGTACGATATAACAAATTTGATGCGGATGCGCCCATCGCTCACGCTACCTCGCGCATGCAAAGCGCGCGCTCTATCATTTGAGCTAATCAACATCTGTTTGTCGCCATTTTAATAATCCGCCTTTTTATTAATCTTCTTTTGTCAAAGCGACTGCTGTTTTATCGCAGACAAATTTGATAATTCCTGAGAGAAAGAAAGCACGAAAGTGTCGAGATCATCTAAAACTCTTTAAGGTAAATGGGGCATGCATTTCTTCTGCGGAATTCCTTTCAAGGTTCTTACATATTGAATGCATTTCTTCCTTCTGTATTTGAAGAAAGGCTGAAATATCTAAGTATTCACCACATAACAAAAGTGTGTGGAGAATCCGGGCGTCGATCCCGGTACCTCTCGCATGCAAAGCGAGCGCTCTACCATGTGAGCTAATTCCCCTTTACGTCCAGGAAAGAAATTACATTTTACATATTCTCAAATTTTTCTTGATTAGAATTGATTGATAGTGTTTGGCCGACAAGGAGGAAACGTTTGAAAATTAGAAAAGTGCCAAAATTGAAAAATCATTTCAATTTCTCTCTGAGAGGTATAAGAAATATTTTTGAGATATTGAGCTTGATTTTTCGCTGTTATGACAAACAAATAGCCGAAATATCAAAGAATACACAATACTATGCGATGCACGGGCTCTACGACTTTAGCCAGGTACTCCGTATTCGGTTGATACTGATCTGCTAGAAAATTTGAGCAATTAAATGTTTCCTGTTTTCGCAATGGTTAAACGGCAAAAATTCCTGAAAGTTGAAAAGGTGACAAAATTTTGAAGGGCTGTTTGACGACACATTTTCGGTACTGAGGCATACATACAGCGGAATTGCTTTGAAGAATTTTCCCGTATTTGTCTTGATTCCTTCATGCTTTTATTCCACAAGGGGAAACCTGGATATATACCGTACGATATAACAAAATTTGATGGAGAATGCGGGCATCGATCGCGCTACCTCGCGCATGCAAAGCGCGCGCTCTACCATTTGAGCTAATCCCCCTTCACCTCCAGCAAATAAATTACATTCTACATTTTCTCAATTTCTTCCTGGTTAGAGTTGATTGATGGTATTTCACCAACAAACATAAAAACATTTGAAAGTAGAAACGTACCAACCTTCAAAACCCATACACATTTCTGTAAGAAGTCTAAGGCATGTTTTTGAGATATTGACTTGATTTTCCGCTACTTACTATGAATTAACAAAGAGCTGAAAAATCAAAGTATAACCAATACAACAAAATGTTATGGAAGATGTGGGCATCGATCCCACTACCTCGCGCATGCGAAGCGCGCGCTCTACCACTTGAGCTAATCCCCCCTTCAGGTACTCCGGATTCGGTTGATACCGATTTGCTAGAAAATTTGAGCAATTTAATGTTTGCTGTTTTCGCAATGGTTACACGGCGAAAATTCCTGAAAGTTGAAAAGGTGGCAAAATTTTAAAGGGCTGTACGACGACTCGTTTCCGATACTGAAGCATACATGGAAACAGTGGAATTGCTTTGAAGAACTTTGCCATATTTGTTTTGAACTGTCGTGCCATGATTCCACAAACCTAGATATATATCCTACAATATAACAAATTTGATGGAGGATGCGCCCTTCGCTCACGCCACCTCGCGCATGCAAAGCGCGAGCTCTATCATTTGAGCTAATCCCCCTTTAATAATCCACCTTTTTATAAATCTTCTTTTGTTAAAGTAAATATTTTTCTGGGTTCGCTACGACAGCGTCGTAAATAAAACTCGCCCACAAGAAAATAAAACTCGCCCACAAGAGCGAGGCCGGTTGGTTGGTTGTAAAAGAGTATGAAGCAGAAGAATTGGCAAGCGACTCTGATGACGAGAAAAGGATCCGGAAAGCTCAAACAACAGCCCTCCGTAAGAAGTCAAAAGTGGCAAACGAAAGAGTCAAGTCACGCCGTTATGCATCAGCTGCTACTTCTAGGCCTAGCCCTAGTCGGTTTGATTCTGATGACAAACAGTTTTTTCGAGGTGAATATATAATTTATAGTATTTAATACTATTGCAATCAAGAGTGGGTACCACCACCTTGATATTTTTCCTGAGCATCAGCGTTTTCTGGGTCTTCTTTCTTGGCCTTCGAGTTCCGTCTGGGGAGAAGCATTTCTACATGTTTACAGCGTTGCCATTCGGCCTCTCCTCAGCGCCATATATTTTCGGCGTCCTTTGACACAGCACTGGCGTTCACAAGGCATAATTATTACAATTTTCTTAGATGATGGGTAAAGCCCGGCGCACACTAGTGCAAGTTGTACGCACAGATGTCATTCGTGACCAATTACGTGCGACGAAAATCCTAGTGTGCGGGGAAAATATACAGGATTTTTGTCACTCGTGTCGTGAACAACAAATATCAAACGTGTTTGATATTTTCTGTCATTCGTGACAAAAATTCCTCGCAGCAAAGAAGTGCGCATGCGTGTTATTTCCCAAAACAACATGGCGGATAGTGAACAAACACTTGCAGCTAGCGATAGGAATTGCGGCGGGCATTTGCCTGACTATAGTTAAGTCAAATACTTATAAAATAAACCTTTCCCACCTCCAACCCTTAACCTAACCCTAACCAGAAATGTCTGAAAAGGAATTTTGGGGTTAAAACAAGTCGGAAAAAATTATTTGAAAGAAAAAATAATTTAAGTGAGAAAAAAGTTTTGGCCGGGATTGACCGGGCTTGAACAGCCGCTCTAAGAAACTGTAGCCAGCGCACGCCCTAAACCACTACGCCACCGACTAGCTCGCTGAATGCAATTGCAATAAACCACTATATATAATGCTAAATATACCGCCTTTCTAGTCATTTAAAGAACGAAGAATATTGACCAATGAACGCCCGCCGCAATTCCTGTCGCTAGCTGCAAGTGTTTGTTCACTATCCGCCATGTTGTTTTGGGAAATAACACGCATGCGCACTTCTTTGCTGCGAGGAATTTTTGTCACAATGAAAGAAAAAATCAAACACAATATTTATTGTTATTTGATATTTGTTGACAAAAAAACAAAAATTTCCCGCACACTAGATTTTCGGATCATCGTCGTCGCACGAAAACGGTCACGAGTGTACAACTTGCACTAGTGTGCGCCGGGCTTAAGACATGGAAAATTCCCAGGAAATTTCCCAGGAAACTGCACAAACTGTACAGACAGACAGACAGACAGACAGACAGACAGACCCGCCGTCTGTACTGTCTGATATCTGGGCATCCGGTTTTCTTCCAAATGAAGAAAAATCAGTTTGGGAACCCACACAAATAATTTGTTGGCTGGGCCTACAGTGGAACGGTGTTTTAGGCGATATTTCTATCAGTTCTCAGCGCATAGAAACATTGCTTGCAAATTTACACGATGTCACCAAACAGGAAGAAGTTAGCGCTAGGACTCTAGCAGCCGTTGTAGGAAGGATAATTTCTACAGGGCCCGTCACAGGGAATTTAGCTCGTATTATGTCAAGACATTGTCAGATGTCTATAGCTAATATGGACACGTGGGACACTCCTTTTGTTCTTGATCAATTTTGCTTACTCGAGCTTAAGTTTTGGCAAGACAACATCGAAGTGCAAAATGTGAGAGTCTGTCAACAGTTTTGTGATACGAACAAAATTGTTTATTCCGATGCTAGCAACCATGCATGTGCCGCACTAATTCTAGGCACAGAGAGTATTGCTCACCGTATATTTACACAACAAGATACGGTTACTAGTTCTAGCTATCGTGAGCTCCTTGCTATTCAATTTGGGATTGCGTCCTTTGCACCGATTCTCAAGGGTTGCAGTGTTAAATGGTTTACTGATAGTCAGTCTGCCATGAAGATTGCTCAGGTTGGCAGTATGCGGTTAGATTGTCACAAATTGGCAATCGACATTTTTTCTAGGTGTTTACAAGGCGGGATTCAGTTAGACATTCAATGGATACCCAGATCACAAAACACTCAAGCGGACTATATTAGCAAATTCACTGACTATGACGATTGGGAACTTACGGCCGATACTTTTCAGCAGTTAGAGGCTCTTTTCGGCCCCCATATGCTCGATTGTTTTGCAAGTTACAGGAATGCTAAAATTAAAAAGTTTTTCTCCAGATACTGGAACCCTGGTACTGCAGGGGTAGATGCGTTTTACCAGGATTGACGAAAACTGTCTAGTCGTGCCACCAGTAACCATCGCAGCAATTTGAATTTTATGTATCAAAACAAGTGGAAAGGGACGCTTGTGGTCCCATTTTGGACTTCCGCTTCATACTGGCCTTTAATCATTTCAAGGTTTTCGTCCTATGCTCGGGGAAAAATTGTCCTTAAAGGTAGCTTAGCAAAAGCCAGGGGACATATTTGAAATGTTTACTGGGTTCTAAGTCTTGGACAGGCAATGTCTTAGTGTGTAAGTTTGACTTCTCTGCGCCTATTGAAGTGTGAATTAATATTGTATTGTTTTCATATTTTATTATGATTATTGTGTTTTGAAATAAATAATTATATAATGCCGCATGGCAAAAAACCGAGTGGTTTGGAGAATATTCATGGGCAAATAACGATGCCGGATGGCTAAGTTATATTGGTTAGTGGGTACATGTTGCCGGTTGGCGCTCATGTCAAGTGTGAAACAGCAGGATAGTTTATATTGTTGGTCTGTTCGTCTGTGACGAGCTTGATGGTCAGTTTGCAATTTTGCTTTACAATATCGTTTTATTTTATGTGCAATTAGATACACACATAATAATTTTTGCGTCATTGATTTCCAGGATATTGCGAGTTCATCTACTTGGGCAGGATTGCCAATGAATGAACGAAGGATCATTGTACGGCAGGTACTAAAATCGCGAGCAAACAGTACGCGGTTAAAAAATACCTTGGAGAATACAAGAGATATAAACAATTTCTTGTTGATGCTGGGCATTCTACATGTTTACCTACATCGAGCGTACTCGTTCCCAAGTATTTGTCCTATATATCTAAGCATAGGTCGTTTTACAATGCAGTTCTGTTGGCGTTCTGCGCAATTAAATGGATACACTCTCTAGTTCCCATGCACACGGAGGGGAATCCTGCAGACACACAGGTTTCGCATAACATAGTGGAGGCTACCAAAAGATTGTTTTTTAAGCCCTCCAGCAAAAAAGAGCCTTTACCGATTGAGGTCGTTAGGCGTGTTTGTCAAACCATATGGTCAAACGTATTCTGGATCCTTATGGACCTTAGAACTGCGCTAATTTTTTCGTTAGGGTTTTCAGGTCTTTTTAGGATTGGCGAATTACTCGAGCTTCAAGCCAGGGATGTTGCTATGAATAGCGATCATGTCGAGATCACAGTGAAAAAGTCAAAGACGGACCAATACCGGCTTGGTAATAATGTTTTTGTTGCAAAGACTAACGGGCCAGCGTGTCGATATGGTTTGCTTTCTCGTTTTTTTCTTCTAGCGAAGATAGTGCCGAATTCCGACGAGTATATTTTTCGCTCTGTCAATTCCCTCAAACAAGGCTCGTCGAAACCTAAGGTGAATAAACCGATCAGCTATTCAAGATACTGCGAGCTGATAAAGGAGACTCTGGGATCGGTTGGCGTGGATGCAAAACGCTATAGTACCCACAGCCTGCGTTCCGGTGGTGCGACGGCAATGGCACAAGCTACGACTGGCAATATAAGTCAGAACAGACTTCTCAGATTACAAAAGGAGGTGGAAAACGGACAGTACAAGAGATATGTATATAAAAGATTCAATAGACGACAGACTTTCGCTGACTAGATCTTTGAACTTATCAAGTTAAAAAAAATATATATATATATTAGGAGCGAAATTTATCATGAGAATGTAATTAATAGCGTTTAGAAATGAAATAAAGTTTGTATAGGCAAGTGTGTACACGCAGCCTACCATGTATTTATGTGTGTTGAGTAGTTTCTCAGTGAATGTAGGAGGAAAATGTTTTTCCTTCGTATGCACGTAGTCAGTAGAAGGAAACTGCTGTTTTATCGCAGACAAATTTAAAAGTTCCTGATAGAAAGAAAGCACGAAAGTGTCGAGATCATCTAAAATGGGGAATCTAAAATGGGGCGTGCATTTTTTCTGCCGAATTTTATCTGCGGAATTCCTTTCAAGGTTCTTACATATTGAATGCATTTCTTCTTGCTGTATTTGAAGAAAGGCTGAAATATCTAAGTATTCACCACATAACAAAAGTGTGTGGAGAATGCGGCATCGATCCCGCTACCTCGCGCATGCTAAGCGCGCGCTCTACCATTTGAGCTAATTCCCCTTCATGTCCTGCAAAGAAATTACATTTTACATTTTCTCAAATTTTTCTTGATTAGAATTGATTGATAGTGTTTGGCCGACAAGGAGGAAACGTTTGAAAATTAGAAACGTACCAAAATTGAAAAATCATTTCAATGTCTCTGCATGTGAGAGGTATAAGAAATATTTTTGAGATATTGAACTGGATTTTTCGCTATTATGACATAAAAAAGAGCCGGAAAATCAAAGAATATTATTATTATTATTATTATTAAAATACATTTCTTGAGCGCAAATTAGCATAAAAATGTTCAGATGCCTGTGAAATAAATTATACATACTATTATGAAACTACTGCATGCATTTAAAAGTTCAAAATGAGTATAATTTAAGTAGATACAAGCTAAAAATGTTATCCGTAAACATTAAAAAGCAAGATCATAGGCAATACGAAATAAATAAATTTTTAAATGTTTCTTAAATGTACTAAGTGAGTTTAAAAGCCTTAATTCTTTAGGAAGGCGATTCCATAGTTTCGGTGTAGCAAATTTAAACGCTCTGTCTCCGATTGAATTAAGTGACTGGTGAGACGGCACAGCAAGGATTATTTCATTACTTGATCGAAGGTTATAGTTAGACTGTACCCTGATTTTCATAATTAAATCACGCAAGTACTCAGGAGCCAATCCATGGATCGCTTGAAAAGTTAAAGCGAGAATCTTAAATTCAATTCGAGATTTAACGGGTAGCTAGTGAAAGTCCTTTAAACATGGACTGATATGCACAAATTTTGGAACCATATAGACCAATCTGGCAGCAGAATTCAGAATACACAATACTATGCGATGCTCGCGCTCTACCACTTGAGCTTCTCCCCCCTTTCAGGTACTCCGTATTCGGTTGATACTGATCTGCTAGAAAATTTGAGCAATTAAATGTTTGCTGTTTTCGCAATGGTTAAACGGCAAAAATTCCTGAAAGTTGAAAAGCTGGTAAAATTTTAAAGGGCTGTATGACGACACATTTTCGGTACTGAGGCATACATACAGCGGAATTGCTTTGAAGAATTTTCCCGTATTTGTCTTGATTCCTTCATGCTTTTATTCCACAAGGGGAAACCTGGATATATACCGTACGATATAACAAAATTTGATGGAGAATGCGGGCATCGATCGCGCTACCTCGCGCATGCAAAGCGCGCGCTCTATCATTTGAGCTAATCCCCCTTCACCTCCAGCAAATAAATTACATTCTACATTTTCTCAATTTCTTCCGGGTTAGAATTGATTGATGGTATTTCGCCAACAAACCTAAAAACATTTGAAAAGTAGAAACGTACCAATCTTGAAAACCCATTCAAATTTCTGTAAGAAGTCTAATGCATGTTTTGAGATATTGACTTGATTTTCCGCTACTATGAATTAACAAAGAGCTGAAAAATCAAAGTATAACTAATACAACAAAATGTTGTGGAAGATGTGGGCATCGATCCCACTACCTCCCGCATGCGAAGCACGCACTCTACCACTTGAGCTAATCCCCCCTTCAGGTACTCCGGATTCGGTTGATACAGATTTGCTAGAAAATTTGAGCAATTAAATGTTTGCTGTTTTCGGCGAAAATTCCTGAAAGTTGAAAGTTTCACACGGCGAAAATTCCTGAAAGTTGAAAACGTAGGAAAATTTTAAATGTCTGTACGATGACTCGTTCCGATACTGAAGCATACATGCAAACAACGCAATTAAATAAAATCGGAATGATATGATCAAACCTCTGCAGTTTGGCCCGAGAGGTTTTCCATCTCCTTTTCGGGAACCAAGTCCATATCCCGGCCCTTTGTTTCCACCTGCGATTTCTCACCCACTTATGAACCATTTGTACGTGCAGCCTTTCATACAACCTTTACAAACCTTGCAACCCCTAATGGATATGCCCACGAGAACAATCAGATATTGATTGAGGATTATACCCGGAAGACCCGAAATCCTAACAACCTGATCTCAATTCCCCTTGTTACTAATAAGAATCCCCCAAAGTCCTATATTGTCCACTAATGTTAGATCACTACCAGAGAAAATGGACGAACTCCAACAAAATTGCAGAGCTAAACTCTGCAAGTGTTATTTGCATTACTGAATCGTGGCTATCACCTGACATTCCTGATCTTTGTGTATCTATCCCTGGATTCAATTTATTTCGTAGGGATCGCATAGGATCTTCTGGTGGTGGGGTCTGCGTATATTTGAATCATGAAATACCTTGTAACCGTCTGGGTTCATGTGACCAATCTGATATAGAATCAATTTGGATTTCATTAAGACCACATAAACTCCCAAGAGAAATTACATCCATTATTCTAGGCGTAATATATCATTCAACATCTAATAAAGAACCTGAGAATGTTGTCCTTAGAGTACAGAATAACCTTGACTCATTACTCTTTAAGGAACCTAACGCTCTTGTCTTACTTGCTGGTGACTTTAATCCCTCGTCAACAGGTTTTAAAATGAAATATATCACACAGGTGAACCATCTTAAACAACTTATATCTTTTAAAACCAGAGATTCTGCCGTATTGGATTGGCTGTTAACAAATAGACCTAAGCTGTTTGAAGTATCTAGATTGCCAAAGGTTGGTTCGTCTGACCACTATACGATCTTGGCAAAACCAAATATAGCAATATCACCTAAACAGACTATTACTAAAATTGCAATCCGGGATATGCGGAACTCTGCGTGGTGTGCCTTTGGACGATGGATAACCGAAAAAAACTGGTCATCGGTATTAAGTGCAAGTTCGAGTAAAGATAAATTTGACCTCTTTATGTCAGAGCTTGATCAAGCCGTTGATACCTTTCTCCCACAGAAGATGATTAAAAAGCATCCAACAGATCGACCGTGGAGTACTAATAAGATAAAACTGTTGATTTCTAGACGCCAATCCGTATTCCAACAACAAGGAAACTATCTGGTCAAAATGTCCGACAGGAATGGTATCACCAGTTTGTAAGTCTTACAGATCACTTCACCCCTCTGAGCCAACCAACTCCACCTATGGAAATCCCAGAAGAATTCTTGGTTACGGAAAGTGAGGTGTTTAAAGCATTAGCATCGCTGCAAATTAGTAAGGCGATTGGCCCTGATAATATCCCGAATAGAATCCTGAAAGAGTTTTCTCCTGAATTGGCCCCAGTCATTCGTAATATTTACAACCAGTCAATGAAAGAAGCGAATGTCCTATCTCCACTTAAGTCATCTATTGTAATTCCAGTTCCGAAGATATCACCTCCTCAAACAATTGAAAATGATATCCGCCCAATCTCGCTCACTTCTTCAATGGCGAAAGTTATGGAAGGCTTTGCTTGCACTAGACTATTAAAGGACTTGGAAGGTAAAATCGACCCTCGCCAATATGCCCGCAAAGGGCACTCAACAACAGATGCCCTCCTCTACATGATGCAAACAATTCATGAAGCATTGGACAGGGACGAAGCTGGTGCTCGTATCTTCTTCGCAGACTTCTCAAAAGGTTTTGACCTAATTGATCATTCTATTTTAATACAAGAACTGGATAAGCTGCAGGTTCACCCGGCTTTGCTGTCTTGGATCACAGCGTTTTTATTCAATCGTAGGCAGGTTTTCTACTTTATGCGCATGCGCGAGTTTAGGCCGAGAAAAAACTTTTTTTCAAATATAGTTTTGTACATTCTTTTGCACTCATGAGTCGGGAAATAATCAGACAAAACAAAGATAAATGAAAATTTTGTAGAGGACTTTCACTTACTAAAGTCAACAGGAAAATAAATCAGTCAAAAGGCCGAGAAAGGACAAGGTTTTCGAGTTTTATAACGCGTAAGTGTCTATTTTGCATAGTTCATCCTGTGTGGTCAATGGCAACATTGATTAATCTTAAAAAGTGTTTTAATATTAATTCAAATGCGTTATAGAATAAGAAACAACATGTTTAATCTCAAAAACTTCATGGTATAAAAATACTGTTCAAAAAACAGTTGAAGTTTTATGGCAATTTTGAAACGTTTTCTGAGACGTCTCAGATTAAATTTTAGAGTAAATCAAAGCTAAAAGAGTACTTAATAACATAGCTACTTTATATAGTTGGGCAATTGATAATTTTACGGTGAAAAGTACAAACCTTATCACTATTTTTCCATTTTGTACAAAAAAATAAAAAAAATAAAAATTAAATATACGGCCGGTTGCGTGTTACCATGGTTACAGTGATCAACTCAGTACTTCATGTTACAATAACTTTTGAAGAGTTTAATTGCTTGGTTCTGCATGAATGTATTTCTAGTTTAAGGTGGTATACCACAAAATTTTTAAGGAAAATCTTATTTTGAAATTAGCCATATTATGCATCGTTAATGATCCATTTTTCGTTTTCTGGTGTTAATTTTTCTATTTGTTTGGCGGAAAATGGGTAAATAGGGGAAAATAGCAGCTTGTTTGAAATTTTGTCCCGTAGTAACCACCATAGCAACGACATCCACCTACCCCCCCCCCCCCACCCCTAGCTATATATTATATAGTGAATTTAAACGATTTTATTTCAAATTACACCAAGTACAAGTACTGCAGTGTGACCAGATTTGGTAATTTTAATTACTTTTGGTAATTTTTGGGACTTTTTTAGTAATTAAATATTTTTAGTAATTTTTTGGTAATTTTTTGGTAAATTTAGTAATCTGTTGGTAATTAGATAAAAGATGAATTTCTCAAATTTTACCAATTGTTTTGTATGAACACTGTCACATTTTGAGAGAAAATAGTGTCCTCGCCAATGCTATTTAGGCACAGGCGGGAGGCAGTTCGGGCAGCTAAGGCAGCTCAGCCCGCTGGTCCTGTCTCAACTCCTGAGGCCTACGCCTGGACAGGGCAAACGACGTTTTTGCAACAAGCATCACACATGCGAAACGTGAAATTTGGCAAACAGAAATTCTCAAATGTTTTCTATTTTGTCCAAAGCAGGGGCGGCGGAGCGGTTTGGGTATTGGGGGGTGGGGCAAAGGTCCCAGCTCTGCAGCCTCCACCACCCCTGGCCCAAAGCCTGAAATCTTGGGTTAATAAATTACAGGAGCAATATGAATAATATTTATACTCATTATACTCGCTAAGCATTGTGGTAGTTTAATGCAAAACCGATTTAATTATGAGCTGTTTTGGGAAGTGTGCTCTCTCCTCCGCAGAGGCTTACATGAAGTTTCTAGTGAGGGAAAAGTGAGCGTGCAGGGAGTGATGGGAAGAGCGAACCCATCACTCCCCGCGCGCTCACTTTTATTCAGGAAACTTCATGTAAGTTATTTGTAAATACTTAAGGAGGCTCTGCGGAGGAGAGAGGGAAGTGTGCAACTTTTAGTAATTTTTTTCTGGATTTAGTAATTTTCCGCAGGCATTTTTAGTAATTGGTCCTGAAAAAATCTGGTCACACTGACAAGTAGGTTATATTTAGGCGGGAGAGGCGTTATAATGGCGAGAAAGTAAATTGTGTTCACGCTATATATTTTGTATAATTACGGTTCCACTTCAAGGCTTTGACTGATTGAGGACATCCTGTAAAGTCCGACGAAAGTCTGTCTGCCATAACCTTTCAAAGAACCGAAGGGTTAAACATTGGTGTCTTTTTAAAGACGGCAACGGCGGAGGTCACAGCTGGGAACCAAACTTAGATGTTGAAATAGTACGTGTTAAACATTTTTGAAAAAATCTAGCATGGCATTTTCATGATATATATGCCTGCCTCTCCCGTTTAGGATATGTTTGGCTATGTGACTTCGACCCCGAATTAGTCTTAGTATATTTTGTGAGCATTTGAAAATATAGGGGAGCTCCATGTCCAATTTTTCATTTGTGCTTATAATATAAGTAAATAAAAGCTTTTATTCAGTTTTCAATTTTGACCTAATTAGCAGTACGCTAAAAACGATATCTCCTAAAGCAATGAACCAAATGAATTCAAATTTTCAGTGAAGCTTTGTATATACCTTATCTATGCTGTAAACTAGGATTTTTGAAATTGGCTAAATCTATGATGTACAATCATTATTTTTCTGACCGAAAAGACATAAAAATATATGCGACATCAACTCCTTCAGAAAAAAATTACTAAAACTCAACATTTTTTAAAGATCCTAGTTCACAGCATACACGTCATATATTGGTTTCTATTTTTACCATTTTTGAAGATTTGTCATGTTTGGTTGTCTTGTAATCGTTTTTATCGAGACACCATTCTTTGACTGCTGAGGGTAATTATATTGGTAACCATGGCAATCATAATTTTGAAAACTGTGTCATTGGTCATCATTTGATCAGAGGAATAGTTCTGGGCAAAAAAATTATTGAAATAGCCATTTTTAAGAAAATAATAATTTGTTGTGGTGTACCACCTTAAGATAGAACACTGATCGATCTTATCTATTTAATAATGTTACTGATTGTAGAAAAATTAAAGCTCAATCTTTTTTTACATTTAAATACTCTTAGTATTTAAAGACCATGTAAAGTCCATTCTGCGCATGTGCTATGGGGGGTCCCGCGATGTAAACAATGCTCAAATTTCGCGTTCTTTCGACTAAAATTCGACATCTTCTAAATCAGAAACTCGAATCTGTATTTATTTAAAGCATAGCGAACCAGAACACATCATATTTTTTAAAATCTAGCGTGTTTAAAATGTAAACAAACGGACGTTGCCGGTTAATTCAGTTTTTTTTGTAACTGCAAGAGAGTTCTAATAAACTATTATTATTATTATTATTATTCCCAATCAAAACTACCAAAGAATATTTTTAATTTCACAATTCGCTACATAAACAACACTCTCCCTACTCGAAAGAACCTAAATAGATGGGGTATCTCATCAAGTCCTGACTGCTCATTCTGTTTACAGCCTGAAACCCTTCTACACGTTGTTGCCGTTTGTCAACATTACTTGGAACGATTTACATGGAGACACGATTCAGTACTTAATTTTATTGCAAAAACTTTTCAAACTATAAACGCGTGTAAACTATTTGTTGACCTCCCTGGATTTGACAGCCCCTCGATTATAACAGGAGACGAATATCGTCCAGATTTACTTCTTTCCACCTCAGACAAACACCTCTATATTGTTGAACTCACCGTAGGATTTGAATCAAACCTCTCAAACAACGTTAAACGCAAGAAAGCAAAATACAAAGACCTGATAAGAGAACAAAATAGAAACTTTTCAACTGTGAAATTTGTAAATCTGTCTATCAGCTCACTCGGTGTGTTTGACAAAGAATGCCATACCTTCATTGAAATGTTAAATGATTTAGGACTCGACAAACAACACCAACAATACTGCATAAGAAGAATGATATCCATAGCCATCCGAACTTCGTATTATATTTTTTGTTGTAGAAATAAAGAATGGACTAATCCTGAACTAATGAATATTTAGACTATCCGTATTTCCTTTAAATATTAATAATATATATATATATAGCCTTATGTGATTTAAGTAGTCAATTGTAAGTTACCTCTAGAAGTGAGATTTACAATTGTATATATCTAAGAAAAAAAGTTATATCAATAAAGTTTTCATTATTATTATTATTATTATTATTATAACCTTGAGGTATTGCTTATCAGTCAGTCTAGCTGCGGCATTTTGGACACGCTGGACCTTATTAAGATGAATTGTTGGTAGCCCATAAAGAAGGCTGTTGCAATCGACTTATCACCAACGAATTGACCAATATTTTCACAGTTTCATTGGTAAGGAACTGCCTTATCCGTCGAGGTACTCCGGGTTCGATTGATACTGATCTCAGTGCTAGAAAACTTGAGCAATTAAATGTTTCCTGTTTTCGCAATGGTTAAACGGCGAAAATTCCTGAAAGTTGAAAAGCTGTCAAAATGTTAAAGGGCTGTACGACGACACATTTTCGGTACTGAGGCATACATGCAGCGGAATTGCTTTGAATAATGTCTTGATTCCTTCATGCTTTTATTCCACAAGGGGAAACCTGGATATATACCGTACGATATAACAAAATTTGATGGAGAATGAGGGCGCTCTCTCTGTATCTTTGTCAACAAAAGGTTTCACCCGACGAATAGCAGAGATTTCTGCTGTTATTTTTTTCAGTCTTAGCTACGTTAAGGCTAAGTTTATTGGCAATTAACCATTTTCTAAGGTTTTCTAAATCAGAATTCACTGCAGCCTCAAGGTCCGTTATGGAATCTCCCGAAGCTGTCAGATTCGTCTCGTCGGCAAACAACTGAGGTTTTGTTTTATTTAGACATTCAGGCAAATCGTTAATATATAGCAAAAAGAATAGTGGCCCTAAAATGGAACCTTGTGGTACACCACACTTAATCAGTCGCTGTGATGAAAAAGTTTTTTACCTGGCATTTCTGATTTCGGTTTGTGAGATAAGGTTTGAGCAAAGTTAGAGCTTGTCTTTTTATTCCATAAAGCTCTAATTTCCTCAACACTATCAAATGCTTTTTTTCGAGTCAATTAATACTACTAGGTTAAACATTTTTTGTCTAGATTCACATACTGGTACCGTCCAGTAATGCAGTAGCTGTGGAGTGAAATTGAGAATCGCTTAGAAACCCAAATTGAGAATCGCTTAGAAGTTCAAATTCTGTTAAATAGTTGTACAGTTGATTATATAGAATTCGTTCCATAATCTTGCTAATGGCCGGCAAAACTGATATTGGCCCGTAGTTTCCTGGAATATTCCGTTGGCCGTTTTTAAACAATGGTATTACTCTAGCCACTTTCCATTCATCAGGAAAAGAAGATAGTCATATAAATATGTGTTATAAAAATATGTGTTAGTGAATCTGAAATGGCAGGTGCTGCTATTTTAATAATTTTACAAGAAATATTGTCGATGCCAGTGGCTTTATTGCTAGAAATTAAGTCCATGCAAGAGACGACAAACATTACTGACAGTAACATGCTGGAATGCAGCAAATTCTGATTTAGCATTTTTAGTATACGTTTCAAAATTGTAATTTGAAGTATCAATTTGCTAGCTAAATCAGGGCCAATATTTGAAAAATAATCATTAAAGCCCTCTGCAATGTCATGGGGACTTGTTAAGTTATTTTCATCTAGTATTAGCTCATTCACCACTGTTGGTTTGCTTTGCCTACCTAATAAGTTGTTTATCGTTTTCCAAGCATTTTTAGAATGGATTTTTGACCAGCTATTTTCGAGGAATAATAATCTTTTTTGGCATTCCTTAATTCTATATATACACAATACAACAAAACGTTGTGGAGGACATATGGCGACTAAAGGTCATATGTAGGCTATAAGCAAAAATTGGTCTTTCATTTACAATATATAGTAACGTGAACTTATCCTGCCTAAACCGTCGCGGGTTACATTTAAACCACAATGGAAGCAGTTTACTAATAGAAACTTCTTAATTAATCATATCTCAAATTGACATTTAACCCATGCAGGACAGCGACGTCGATAAAATGAAGTTGAATGAGTCCGGCTTTCCCAAAATCAAAGGCTTCAAGATGGCCATGCTCAGTATTACCAGTTTGCCAAAGCATATAGACGAGATTCGTATTTTAGCCTACTTGCTTCAAAATATTTTTATATTTTAGCTATAAACGAGACTAGATTAGACCACTCTATTCTTTAATCTTTAATTAAAAATCTTTACACACGGTAGCCTATTCAGTGGATAAGTATTTACAGTACTGGGACCGGTTGTACGAAGGCCGTTTAGCTTAAACGGTGGATAAGACAAAATTAAAAAACACTTTCACACATTTGGTGAATGACTGAACTTAAATCTTATGCCCTTAATATTTAGTTGCAAATATAATTGTTCTATTCAAGTTGAAATATTTTAGCTTGGTTGTTCGATGAGTGTATAGACTTGATCGATATTTTCGAGTTATCCACCGTTTAAGCTAAACGGCCTTCGTACAACCGGCCCCTGGTTTTCAAAGGGCCGTGAAATACAAAATATATATAGACAAATAAGTAAAGACTATTTACAAAAGTATCAGTATTATTAACATCAACTTTATACCTAATTATATAATCGCCGTTTAAACGACAAGATTGATAGCTTATTGTAATTTTCGATGGTTTCACTTGGAAGCTCGTTCCACGACTTCGTAGCTCTATACGAGAAGCTCCTTTTAAGGAAATTTGTCTTAGGTTTGGGGAGCGCTAATTTAGTTTGATTACTTCTTAAATTGTAACTGTTATTTTGACATTTTGCAAACAGTTCTGCAAGATATTGAGGCAATCGACCAGTTAACGCTTTTAATGTCATTATTACTTCTCTTTTTTTTTAAAAGCTCCTCAATTGGAAGCCAATTAAGATTATTTAGTATTTGTGTGGACCGAACATCGTACGTTTATTAGCTGTTAGCCACCTGTGAACATTCTCAATGTCTCTTAAGTTTGATCTCAATTTCGTGAGGACTTATCTCTTCACAGGAAAGATTTGTGTCATCAGCAAATAAATTTGCTTTAGTTGACTCTAAGCAATTGGGAAGATCATTAATGTACAATAGAAATAGAATAGGACCAAGGTTAGAGCCCTGTGGTACCCCGCATCTTATTTCTCTAGCAGATGACATCTTGCCATTCACAGAGCAAATTTGACTTCTGTCTTTAAGGTATGAATCGCACCATTTAAGGCTCGTCCCTCTAATACCGTATAATTTAAGCTTCAATAAGAGGATGTGGTGATCGACAGTATCGAAAGCTTTTTTAAGGTCCAGAAATAAAACTCCGCTAAGTGAACCTTTGTCCATATTATACAGCCATTCGTTCGTGGAGCTAAGAAGCGTAGTTTCTGACGATTCAGTAAGTATTCCAAATTATGACATTATCCGTAATGATCGTAATAGAAACCGGGGTCGCGTCTGCATCTATGTTAGAAATTCGATAAGCTATCGCAATCTAAGTTATACTATACCTGACAATCTGGAGGCTGTGGTTGTTGAAATTCTAAAACCTAATTCAGGACCTTTTATTGTTTCCACAATCTACAGGCCACCAAACAGTTCTGTTGATATTTTCGTATATATCAGTAAGTTTGACTGTGAACAAAACGAACTCTATCTACTTGGCGATTTAAATTGCAACATGTTGGATTCATCAAGTCATGTAACAAAAAGGTTAAATCTACTTATGGAATCGTATCAACTTTATCAAATGATAAATCAACCGACACGTGTTACTCAATTTACCAGTAGCTTGTTAGACGTATATGTGTCGAGTCAAACCGGAACATGTAATTTTGGCGGATGTAATTCCTTTAGTTATAAGTGATCACAACCTCATATACGTAGTAAGAAAATGCTAAAACTAATACGCACAGGAGCATAGAAATTCGAAATTACAAGCATTTCAATGGGGACAAATTTCTTGAGGATCTCTTGAAACAACCATGGGACCTAATGGATCAGGAATCTGATATAAATTTAAAATGATCCCTTTGGAAAACTCTCTTTCTGAATGTTCTAGACAAACACGCATCAATTTAATCAAAAAGAATTAGATCAAAAAGACATATTTCTTGGATTAATAAAAACACCAAAAATCTATAATTCACGAAAGAGATCGACTTAAACGTAAAGCCATGATTTCCAAATCTGACAACGATTGGAGTGCTTTTAAAACACTCAGAAACAGAGTAAATTGCACCATTCGCAAAGATAAAGAGAACTACCACAAGAATTTAATTCACAAAAGCAATGACCCGAAAGATGCTTGGAAGACTATAAATAACAAACTGGGACGCAATCAGTCCAAACCAACATCATTTAATCTTAAAGTAGAAAATAAGGACATTGAAATGCCTGATGAAGTCACTGAATGCTTCAATGATTATTTCTCGGGTATAGGGTCTAAGATTGCAGACTCTGTTGCCGAAGGAAATTTCAAATATGATGAATTTATGACATTTAATTTCCAAATTGTTGATGCACATGCAGTTTTTCACATGTTGCTTTTAATTTCCACCTCAAAAGCCACCGGACTCGACAAAATTCCAGCCAAGATTTTAAAAATTGCTGCCCCGGTTATTGCTCAATCAGTAGTTCTATGCCGTCCGTATAGCGGCGGAAGTAATTAGTATTCAAAATGGCGGCATGCGTACACATCTGGCGAGTATCCTACAATGCATTGCACGCTATGAACCGGAAGTGATACGTATAGGGTATACGTATAGGGGTATACGTATAGGGGTATACGTATAGGGTATACGTATAGGAGGGATGACGTCATAAACAATTGTGGCGCAACAACGTTCGACGCGGTCTGACTGGTTAAGTCTATGTACGGTGCAAGTATAAAAGTCAAAACGGCGATAAGTGTTCATTTTAAGTTGTAGAGATGGAGTGTTTACATGGAAAACCCGTTGAACAGTCTACATGGGCACAAGATGTACAGGTAGATGAGGTTTCGTCCTCGGAATATAAAAAACTTTTCGGTTTGTTAGAAGCTATATACGTAGAGGCTGTTTCTTGCGAAGTCTGCAAACTTAGTAAAGAAAGGTGTTGTGGCTGTGAGTATGATCACCCAAGTCAGCGCGAGCACGACTGTGATGAATGACTCTTGCTCCGAACACGTTACGCGTAGAGCTGTACGACTAGTTGCATCAGTTTTAAAAACCATTGATTTCACAAAGTTCAAGGTCGAAGAAAGTTTTTTCCGCAAAATGATTTCTTTCGCTAAACGCATATTTTCGCTATAAAGTACAGGGGCCTATGAAATAAAACTTATTATGTTGTTTGCTTGTGGACACGATGGATGTGAGATTTAAAACACCTGCAAATTTTTATATTTGTGGACAAAGCCAGAGTGGGAAATCGTATCTGGTTCGTTCTATGCTACATCATATGGAAGAATTGTTTTATCCTGTTCCAGCCAAAGTGATATATTGTTATGGAGAATATCAAAAAGAATTTGATGAGTTATCGAGAACCCTACCAAACGTTGAATTGATGGAAGGTTTTCCGAGCGATTTATACGATATGACCGATGGGTGTGAAAACTCTCTAGTCATACTGGATGATTTGATGTCTCAATGCTCTAATGATCAACGCATGTCGGATCTATTTACTCGTGGTTCTCATCACCGTGGAATTTCAGTTTTATTCCTTACCCAAAACCTATTTCCACCTGGTAAATTGTCACGAACGATCAGTTTAAATTCCCACTATATGATGATATTCCGAAACCCGCGCGATTCGCTTGGTATTGCAACCTTGGCACGTCAAATGTATCCAAGAGACACGAATTACCTATTAGAATCATTTAACGATGCTACAAGTAAACCATATGGATATTTAATGATTGATTGTCATCAGTTGACACCAAAAAACGTACGTCTTAGAACAAACATTCTTCCAGGGGAAAGACAAGTTGTTTACATGAAACGTACTTAAGTTGCGTGTGTCACCTAAACCCATCATTTGCGAGATGTCGAAGCACATGAAAGGAAGTCTTCCCTATCTTCAAATCATAGTGAAATGTAAACCTAAATTGCGAAAATTGCTGATCGATAATGTTCCCGCGGATGTGATCACGGCTATTTGTGAGTGTTCACTGAATTTACTTAAAGGCGTTATCCCTCTAACACCTCGTCAAAAGCGACGTTTGGTGCGCTACAAGGCACATCTCCGTGCCTTAGCCAATAAAAAGGTGTCAATAAAACAAAATAAGAAACACCTTAATCAGAAAGGAGGGAACCTACTAGCTGCCTTACTGCCGCCTGTGTTAAGCGTGCTCAGTAGCTTACTTATAAAATGAAGCATACCAAACGAATGGTATTGGTCCCTGAGGATGTGTTGCATAGATACGAACAGAAACAAAGGCTTGAAACGTCACCGCTTATGGCCAACATGATGCATAAAGATACGGAAATGTCAAATATTCTCCAACGTACGGATATGGCTGATGCCGAAAAGCAAAAACTATACTATGCGAACATGGAACGTTATCTAGATCTAAGACGTCAAAAGGACAGTCAAATACCAACCGTTCGGATAGCACCTCACATTGAAAACAAAGAAAGGCTTTTGCCTGGAGAGAGGGCACAGTTGCCTGATGCGACCATTGTCGATCATATACCTAAAACAATGCGTCCAAGAGCTACGGCACTTTTAAACCGTTTGAAAGCAAGACCTGACGTTATTTCTTGGGATGAATCTGGACAAGTCAACCTGGACGGTAGGAAAATTCCACAGTCAAACATATCAGATCTCATCAGCGATGCCATGAGAGGGAGAAAGAATTTTAATCCTACAGGTTCGAAGGAATTTTCCCGTGCTTTATCAAAGATGAATATGCCTACAGATCTTGTAAGGAATGAGGAAAGATGGAGACAAGCCCAAATGGACAGTTCGTCTGGCGAGGAAGAGGTTCATTACAGCAGTCCGCAACGTGCAAGCCAGCGGGGTACAAGCTCACAGCGTACAACCCCCTTAAAGTATTTGCAAACCTTTCTAAAGAAACGTGAAGAAAAACCGGAACAACCTCAAAAACGATGGCTTAGATATTAAATAAACAACATGTAATTGTTTTGAAGTTAATAAATGTTTTCCTGTCATTTTTGGCACGGTAATAAGACTCTTCTTGTCATTTTTGTTTTTTAAAGCGCTAAAGGCATTGTGGGACTAGAAATCAAAACACACATACATTGAATTTTTTAACATTTATTATAACATTATTTTTAAAACAGTTTTTTACTAAACTGATTAAGGCCAACATAGGGCTGTTTTAACATAACTTTATAATGAGTTTTAACAAACCGAGACACTTTTGCGTCATTTAACATAGTATCATTACTAAACAACTGCACGATTTTATTCATGCTTTGTCCTCGTGCTCTATGGCTAAGGTAAAATATGCAATACTGGCCACACACATCTGACCATGCACTTTGTAGTTTACGAGTGTTAAATTCCCATTCATAAGACTCTAAAAAGTCTCCAAACGAATTCCTGTAGTAATCTGGTGGTTGCCCATAACTGTCGAAGAATTCTCCTTTCTCTTCCGATGGAAAGTAAAAGGCCACCCAATGCGTTCCAGGTTCACTGCTCGGATCGGTGTTTGCGACCAATCCACAGGGATATTTATCGATCGTCTGAGGTAATTTATCACTAGGAAACACGCCGCAAAACTTTTTGCTTGTCACAGGATCTTGTTCCAGTGCACGAGTTATCTGTAATGTATTCATTTAGCCAGAGTAATCGTAAACGACGTTTCTCTCAGCATCAATTTGAATCAGGTTTTCAAATTCCCCGTAACAGACGAGACTCACAGCTGCTGCCGGTGCGGCAGAGAACTTGATGTCAACTGCTAGATTTCCTCGTTGAACAGCATTAAAATGAGGTGAGGATCCACACATATCTGGGGTCAGATCGAAAGCATAAACTGCATATCCTTTTGGAAACTCTTCTCGTGTTATATCGTTCCCTGTATTGTAATACATTTTTCCCGTACCAGAAAACAATGTACTGAACGCTTCAACAAATCTGGGGTTTGCACCAAAGGAAAGCTGCATCGATTTAAACGGCATATCTTCTCCATTCACGGTTATTCCAATAGAGGACACGTTAAAATGTTGAAAGTTGTACGGATTCTTCTTGTATGCGCCATTAAACGCTGCGCTATCGACCAATCCAAAGACAAACGATTTCGGTACAAGTCCATTAAAGATGTTATCTTTCCTCAGGGAGGGATTTCCTGCGGGAACAATAAAACTCTTGCACTCCACGCGACGAACAGGATAGATAGCCGGTCCTTTTTTCAATGCAATTTCATGAGCCACGGAAATGCTTGGACTAACTTTCACCTTACGTATCTTGAGATAGGCATCGATTAGCTTTACTCTGTAATCAACATCGTCCTCAGACGCCATCAGACAAAACTCTTTGCTACTTCGATTCAGAATAACTTTCAAGTCAACAAAACTTAGCAGGAGACGTTCGGTGAAAAATATATCGCTGAATATAGGTCCGGTCATTTCAATAGTTCCACTTGTCTTGCTGAATTCATATCTTGCTTTAAGACCAAGGTTGGCTGCGGCACCTGCTAATGTTGGGTCGGCAACGTCCATTTTCCCTCCCGTGTCTTTATAAAACATAGAGCTGGTAATTTGTGACTCTTTCGCTGACGGATTATAATTGAGGAGGGTTTCCAGATATGCACGGTACGCGTAAGTTCCAGTGGCTTGTGTCACTTGCTTTTCTTTCAAAAACACGTCGACTTGTTTGAACAGACTGTGTAGGAAATTGTTCACAACTCCGACCTTTTCGTCTGCGTCAAGATTTGCACAGTCTGCTTTAGTCACTTTTGCTCTCGCCACAAGAATCGTTTTTGATAAATCGACATAATCTTCAGTGCCTGGAGACAGGAACGTGATTGGACCACCGTCTGATACACTGGAAACAGGTTGATGATCTATCCAATGTCCTTTTTCCAAACTGACTTGTGTTGGAGGTATAGAGAACAGATCGAGTTCTGTCTTTGTGCATTCTTGCGACTTGGAATGTACGAGATACATGTTTATCCGAATATGTCAGGAGCTGTTTTCCGCTTCTTGGTCTGACTGCTTATGGTAATAGATGTCGATGCCTTTCTCTTTTTAACTGTTTTCCGCTTCTTGGTCTGGTTGCTTCTGGTAGTGGATGCCTTTCTCTTTTTAGCTTGCTTTGTACGTTTTCCACTTCCTGTTTGAGCATAAGTTTGAAGTCGATTAACGGCTTTTCCCTTTGCGACGTTTACAGCTTCTTTCCCTCTGGTTTTTACTGCTTCTTTTAGATTTCTTCCAGAAGCAACGTCTCCTAGCACATTAGCGCCAGCATTCAAAGCAATTTTACCAATAGCTTTTGCTCCACTTTTTACCATAGGCATGACTGCTCTTGCAACGCTACGAAACAGACCACCGAGTCCATAGCCCATTTGTCCATGACCCACTTGCCATGGACTGCCTCTGAAAACAGGCATTCCACGTCCTTGCTGTTGATCAAGATAGTAACGTACGTATGGATTATTCATCTTTAGGTAAAATAAGTATGCTGTCTGAAGTGCAGTGTTGTCACCACCTTCCCGTGTTCAAATGGCACAGGATCGCCTGTGTCGTTCCTTAAAAGAATTTCCATGTCTTCGAATGATTTGGTTTGGACAGGTACGTATTGTATGTTTGGGAAAGTTTTAGTAATGACGTCACCAGACTTTCCCTCAACAGGAATGCTTCTGAGTAATTGGGCGCTCGTATCTCCAACGATCTGAGGTTGAACAATATCACAATAAACGTAAATGGTCGTCATCCCAAACAAGTCTGCCACGTAAGGACTTTCGGTCGTTTTTGCAAATCTTACATCTTTTCCTCCAAACCCTAACATAATCGACATTTTTCCTGTTCTTAGAGCTAGTTGGTATCCATTTTTCACCTGAACTGTCACTTTTCCAGTGCGAGCATTAAACGTTAACCTAATGTTGTCGTTAACATCTTTTGCCAAAGCTTTATTGGTGGCTTTGATAAGATCTTGCATTGTTTCGTAGTAACCGTAATCCACAAGCGTCGTCAGGAAATATCCACTTTTGTCAGCGGAATAGATATGATTCTCACGATTTTGTAGAGTATACCACGTGTTAGGATAAGAGATGGAATACAAACCAACTTCCCAATCGCCATTCAAATCAATGGTTTGTGGTAATTTTACACGATAACTAGTCGTTTTGTTATCGGGAAAGACATCCAGGGATGCATTGCTAGGAAGCGTAAGATAAAAATGTGTTCCACTCATTGTCACTACTAAGGTATGAATAAAAGACACACAACACAGACGCTGGTTTAAATATTATTTATTTGAGAAGCAGGTACCCACGAATTAAACTTGTTCGGGTACCCTAGCCATTTTACAAGATATTGTACTTTGTTGCCTCTACCACGTTTCTTCAAAACTTTTTCAACTTCGTAGACGTCATCCTGCTTGATAACCTTTTGCAACTCTTTATCGTAAAACGTTCCTTTCAGTTCCTCACCATCATAATCTTTCAACTTATACACTGGAGGATCACGAGGTATTTGTTTGCTTACGGTAAAGATTTCTTTTGAGAAATTTGGCAAGTAACCTTTTTCAAATTTACGTTTGATTTTACTAATTCTAACTTGATCACCAATCTTAAACTTATACTTTTTCTTGCTTATTGCACTGTGATCATCATACAAAGTGTGCCACACTTTCTTTTCGTTTTCAACAGTTACATCTGCTGGATTTGTTTTAATACTGCGATGAACACTATGATTGTAAGAATACACTAAATCAGGCAGCATGTCAATGTATCTCATTGTTTTCTTCGCTGTGAAGTATCGCCACATCTTCGTCTTCAGAGTACGAATCAAACGTTCCACGATAGAGGCTTTCGTTTCGTTGTACGTGTTATACAGTTCTATGTCTTCTTCTTTCATCAACGCTCGAAAATGTTTGTTTAAAAACTCAGTTCCTTGATCAGTCATGATCTTTTCAGGTTTGCGTCCAGAAGATAAAATGATTTTGAAAGCTTCAACCAGAGAAGGACCTGTTTTATTTTTCAAAGGAACTACCCAAGCATACTTTGAAAACACGTCAATGCAAACGAGCAGATATCGATATCCATCGTTAAACTTTTGCATGGACTGTGTGTCCGCTAAATCCATCTGCCATTGCTGGTCGATGCCACCCACGATCACACGATTCCTTTTAAAATTGAGACGAATAGGTTTATGTAAAGTGTATGCAGCTTGTGACATCAGCCATTCTTTAATTTTCTTACGACTTATATCAAATTTCCCCTCCCTTTTCACATCATTGTACAAACGATCCACTCCACCATATCCTCCTGAACGTTTTGGATCATAATAAACGCTAGACAAGTACTCGTCCATGTCCAAGCATAGAATGAGAGAAATCTTTTATTCTTCGACGTTTTGAATGGTGTGTTCGACATTTTGAATACTGTTAATGTGTTCGTCATTTGTCAAAGCATCGTTTTCAATAGGTTTGTAATTTTTGATAGTTTTACTGTTGTAACCCATCTGTAAATGTCCCTCCAGATTAAGATCATTGCGACCAACACTTATACCTACTCTAAACATTTTCTGTTTGTTATGATTTTTATTAATCTTTGGATTTTTGCTAGCAGAGTGACCCATGTTTACGCGATGGCTTCTACTATACTCTGAAGATATCAGACTTGTACGGGTGGTATAAAACCTTTTCAACTTACGAAAAACTGTCAAACATTCTCTGATAGTCGTGAAGTAAAGAGCTAATCATGTATCGTTTGTCTAAACATTTCGACATTGACAATAAAGAATTAGTTCTTCATCATCGTCAGAAACGTATTGAAAAGAAACTGTTGAAAAGTTACGCTGAAGAAATCGCGTCAATTATATCTCGCCTTGTTGTTGAAAACTGCAATGGTTGTATCATTGATCATCCGTCTCAAACACAACATGACTGTCTCATGATGGAAAGGGATGAACAGTTATGTTTATACTTTGATCATGCTTTGGAAAAGATTTCAGAAGCAAATGTCATGGAGGCTTTTACCAAAAGTTTGAATGATATTAACCCTAAAGTGAATGGTCTTGAAATGCTCAAGTATACGTGTAATGATTGGAGAACTGTCTTTTGTGCAGATCAGAGACGGGTGCTAAAACAAGAGACCTTTAAGTTATTGTAACTGAACAGGAAGTGTAACATTCATGATTGTATAAAGTAACACGGTTTTAAAATGTGTCTTCAGTTTGCAATATGTCTGGGAAGAGTAAACACAGTTCCCGTAAGAGATCGTCAAAGAGAAACGTTTTTGGCTCGTTACGCAATGAATCAGTTAAGAGAAACAATCGAAAAAGAGTCATTTTGGGCCATAGGAGAAGCATAAAAAATGTTACGCGTCAGAATAAAACCACATCACACAGAATGGTGGACTCCTTACGTAAACGAACAGACAACTATTCTACGATGTTCAAACGATCCAAAGTGGTGATTAAAAAAAAAAAAAAAGCAGGAAAGACATGTAAAAGAATCGAAAAATAACTTCTTATACTAAAACACTAAATGAACATTGTAAAGCTGTGTAATTAAAATCAGAAACAATAATTACTTTCTGCTGTTATTTATTTATTTCTCTGTAAGGTTAATGGAAGCATTCAAATGTAGCAATCTTTACCAATTCCCTATAAAAACACTGCGTCAAGTCTGATTTTGATCATAATCGCTCGACAGCGTCCTAGCACACAACATGACTATCGACATACTGTTCATGGCTAAGAATCAACTTGTGCTTCGTGTCAATATGTGTGCTTCTAGTTTTGAAAATAAAATCTTAAACGATTTGACAGATGAAGAGTTTGAGAAAGGGGTTCCCGTTTATGATGACGACGAAGATAGATATGTATATACTAATGAAGAGTTTATTGAAAAGGTTTGGTATGCATGTGTCAAGCATGGATATATTTCTGAAGATTACGATATCATGGGAAAGTTTCTTGACGAAATGAAAGTCACTCCATAAACGAAAAATGTAACAATTTGAAAAATCTATAAAAACCCGGTATCGTTCCTGATTTTCATCAGATCAAACAAACATTTTAAAGAAGCAACATGGTTTGGAGAAACATTGTAACGCATTGGCTTTCGGATAAAATTATAACGCAAGAGGGAAATTTGGCAACTCTGGATTTGATGAGACTTCTGATAGAGAAGAGTATAATACCAGCAACGCTTATAGACAATCCAACGTTGCACTCAATTATGTTGACGCAAATCATATTGGAAATATTAGCGGGTGTAACGGTACCTCGAGCCCCCCAGGGAAATAACTTTACCTATCGTATGAACGCCAAGGAAGTGATGATGTGGGACTTGGGTAGAAAAAACGAAAAAGAAGTCGCGACGCTAGAAGAAGAAACGGGGGTGAATTTGAATCATTATCACAAACTGAACATTGGAAATTAACTTTGAGATCAAACGATCTCGTAAAAATATTTATTTAAACTGCAATTTCATTATGTATTAACAACTGTTATTTCTCTATGTGTTAATAAACATAGCTATTCAATATGGTATTTAACTAAAATCCATAAGGTAATGTTTTGTAATCTTCAATAATTACACGTTTGTTATATACAATACGATAGTCCTTTTTCATGCGTTTTGTCTCGATTTCTTTGGTTCGAGTATTTCTCGTAATTCTGAAGGGAATATCCACTGACACTTGTCCCGTAACACCACACTTGGCATGAAGGTACACCATGGCACGAATCACGTCGAAGTTCACCTTTTGCCTCGCCGTACAATCTAGAGTGATGCCGCGTACTTTGGTCTCGACTTTATCCGTGTTGGTACGATAACAATAATTCTTAGGAGCGCCCGACGCGAACACGGTGATGTAACCGCCTCCCAATTCGTCAGTCAATTCGCCAAGATGATTACCTAGGGCGGGTTCGGGTTCACTGGGTTTACTAACATAAATCACGGAGTCGGTATCATAGTACAACACTCTCTCTTGCAACATGTCCAATAGTTTGTACAGTTCAAGTCGAGCATAAGCGGTGGTGAAAGCAGCAATGACCACATTGGTTTTACCGTCGGGTTTGATGAACTTGTCGGTGTACTCGTATCGTATCTCGATGAGGTCATCACTCACCAAGTCGGCATCAAGCACGTTGATTTCGTCGGATGTCAGGTAATCGAAAAACATTTGAGGATCTTGGATCTGTTCAGTTTTGACCATATTGGATCGCTGGGCGAATTTTCCCCATAGGGAATTCAACAGCAACTTCGCCAAAGCACGTAACCCGGGGTTGTATTCGATCTTGTTCGGGTCCAACTGGATTCCTTCCCGTTCGTAGTACTCTTCCACATAACGTTGCTTTTGCTCTTCGGTCACACAATCTTTCGGATAACCGCTCGCCTCCTGTTTGATCTTTACAAAGGTGTCCATATAGTCCTTGAACAGTGTGTTCGACTTTTGAGGAAAATGCCACACTTCATGAACTTGGAGGATTTGGTACCCTTTCTCCAAGGCTTTCATCAATTCTACGCTGCACCACTTTCCATGAAGGGATCTTTCGTTGTCGATATGAGTACAGGGGGTCTGATTGCATGTGTCGGCACAAGTTTTGCAGAGGGGAAACATCAATTTGCCTTGTGTACGATAAGGGAGAACGGGATGAAAAAGACCTCGAGGCGGTAACACAGTGCACTTAATCAATCCGAAATAGTTGGAGATGTCATCGTCGAAGTTTTCGGTGATAATACGTGGGTGACCAATCGGTGCAAAGGTGGATCGGTTGCAGTGGGGATAGAGGCTTGTAAAGTCAACGTAGTGGATCTTTTCGTCTTCTTCGCACTCATGATAAAGTCTCGACGCATTGGTTCGACCACCGTAGAGGGCATCCCGAGGTTCTAAAGGGTCGGCGATATCGTAATGGTCAAAATACTGTCTCATCTCTTCATCAGCGGTCAACTCTCGTCTGATCGTACATTCCCAAACTTCCACCACATTGTAGCCTTGATCTTTCAAATACTGCGCCTTTTCCACGGTCATTTGATGAAGATCATGCATGGTTTTACCTTTGACGGGATTCATGGTGTCACGAGCGTAACAGTTCAAACACCCATGCCAGAAACATCCATGGACCTCATACGCCGTGTGGGTCTCTTCGTGATAACCATCCAACAGATAGGGGCCTACACGTTTCTCCCCACCGTTGCGAGCATGCTGAATATAAATCTCGTTCTTCTCCGACGTATATGATAACCACTTTAGTGCAAAAAGGGACTGTTTATTCTCGGGACAATAACCGTGTGGTGGAATAATGGCAATGGTGTCTTCTTCCAGGTAATTGGTGCGATACACACGATTGCAAACCGATGCAATCGTCAGACATTTCTCGAAGGGGTCAATTTCGGTGACGTCACGAAGCATCTCGCGAAATTCTAAACGACATCGACGCAGAATATCCACATCGGAACGACAGTAGGAGAGGATTTCCTCTTGGAAGTTGAACATGTAATTGTTCTCTTTCTTATCGGTGTACCACTCCAAAAACTTCTCCTTGGCTGCAGGGCTCATTCCATTCGGGATGTAGTAGGGCGTTGGAGGTATGGGTCCCACATAACTCTCGTTCTCTTTCTTATTGAAAAGGTGAGGGAAATAGCCTTTTGCGAGCTCTTCCATGCCAAAGGTTTTGGGAAAATCGGCCAATCGCATCGGGATAAAGTTCAACGAATCAATGAACCGGATCTTAAACATGTCCACAGATAAGGTAAGGACTTTAGCACCACGCATAATGACCTCATACTTGACACCGTTCTGACGTAAATACTGTAGAATAAAATAGCTGTCATAACCCTGGAAGTTGTGTGCCAGCACGACACAGTTCGCATGTTCCTTGGTGAACAGCCATTCGCAAAACTCGTCTCGCGTGTTATCTCCTTGAAACACCCACTCGTCGCCAGCCTCATTCTGAATGATGCATAAATTCGGCTCGTGATTCCCATTTTCCTGTCGACACTCGAAATCAAAAAAGAGGAGTTGATCGTACCCGTCTTCGGGGCTATCTTCGTTGATGCTCGGTTCGGATGAATCCTCATCTTCTGACACCTCCTCATCATGTTTCTTCAGGGGTTGTATGTAACATTGATGGTCCTCAGGACGAACATACTCTTTACAGATGGAACATTTTGTCATGCCACAATGGTGTTTCTCGGGATTTCTCTGACCTCGGTTGACAAGCTTGTTGCATGTAGAACATCTCGCCATCGTCGCACAGACGGATTTCGCATTTCCCGCAGACTGTTTATGTCGATCAAAACACTCTTGACTTTTAAACATCCGATTACATGCATCACAATGAATCCAGGATACGATGGGACAATCTGGAAAACGGCAACATTTACACGCGTTGGGACACAGATGAGCTTCCTGATGATCGTAGGCTTTCTTACATGTATGACAGTACATACTTCGAGCCAAAAAGCCGGGCATCTTGGTAATGACGTCGTAATGATTGTCGTAAAGGTAATGATAGATTCTTTTCTCTTGATCAGGACCTGTATAAATGAGAGCGTTCTGATGATCTTTGGAAACGATGTTGACTTGGTAATCGGAAAGGTACGTCTGAAAATGTTTGACTTCATCCAACCCACAGGGGCCAAGGGGAACGTTGGCTTTTTGATGCAACTCTTGCGCTAGACGTGTTTGAAGTGGTCTCCGATGATCAACTATGCTCTTATACTGGGGATCATTATCACTCTTGGCTTTCGCGACGACCAAAGCTCTTGCTAAACACAATTCGTCTTTGTTCTGAATACGTACAATGGATCTCTTCTTGGTCAAATGCTTCTCCAAATTGATTTCGCTTCGTTTGCTCCCCTTACCGCCATGAGGCATCTCGACGTGAATCACATTGACATCCACAGTATCGTTAAGACGAAATTGTTGATTGGATTGAATCACCCGCTCAAACTCCGCCAATACGCGTTCGGTTGTTAAACGTTGTCGTGGCATGAATGGAAACGAAATGGGTTGTTCCAATTGGGATGAATGTAGCACGAAACGAACCTGGTCATGGGAAGGTACCTCATGAGTAACCTCGTGAAGCAAACGTTGAAATATCTCGTGTAAACGATCATGGTACTGGGATAGCTCCTCATCCGCAATCGTGTTCGTAAATTGAATGTGGTAATTCATACCTGTGGTCTTAAACTTTTTCACATTCACTTGTTTCACACCCTTCACGGTGAAAAAGTTATCCTCTTCCAACGTTCCGGCGCCATCATCATCATCCTCGAGAGATCTTTTCTGCCCACGCCCCGTTTGCGGTGTTAGGAGCTCGTCACTCATCTCTTCATACGACCTCTTCTGTCCTCGATCCGTCTGTGGTTCATCATTCTGCCAATCACGCATAAACCTTTCGCGTTGCTCGGGTGTCCATGTATCCGTAAGGCCGGGCGCAAGCCCTAACTGCTCGTTTTCTATTCGCCATTCCCTTATACGTTGAAAAATTTCCATTTTTTTCTCAAACACAAACCGCTGTTCCGCTTCGCTCAATGTATGCGATCTTTCCAAGGCTGTTAATTCTGCAATAGTTTGACATTCGGATATTTCCTTATCCATGTCTAAACAAAACGTTTTACGTACGTTTATTCGCCAAAGTTCACACCGTGTTTGTCAAACAAATTTTGGCACTTTGAAAGCAAGTCTCGCGAAACGTCAAATATCCTGTAAAGTTTTCTCTGTCAATAATATACCAAAGCAAAAGTTCTCTCTGTAAAAGCTGTTTAAACACTATGCCGAGCAGTATCTACCTCCTCAATATATACTCTCAGTTGGGTACGTCACCGGGTTACGTCACGTGCGACGTTAACTATACGTATATATATACGTATACCCTTATACGTATACCTCTATACGTATACCCTATACGTATATCATATACGTATACCCTATACGTACACCTCTATACGTATACCCTATACGTATACCCTATACGTATACCTCTATACGTATACCCTATACGTATATCATATACGTTTAGATCGCAGGGGTTAACACGCGTTGCCATTTGTTCATACAATGTTTTGTGATGTTCAAGACAAACATTTATATGGTGAGATAACGTTTTCATATCAATGTCAACGTTATTTCTTTTAAGCTCATCCAAAATCAAATCCATCTTTCCCACATAACACCATAACAGTAAATGAACACAAGGTGTGAAACGTTTCATTTATGTATTTGAAAAAATTTTCTCATAACAATACAAAATAGGTTTTACTATACACTATTAACTGTTTATACTCTATAACCAGTGTTGTAGAAGTTACTTTTTTTTTGTAACTAGTTACAGTTACAGTTACTCTTCCAGAAATGTAACTAGTTACAGTTACAAGTTACAATAATTAAAAAGTAACTAGTTACAGTTACAAAGTTACTTTTCAAAATTTGTAACTAGTTACTTTTAGTACAAAGTTACTTTTATTTCGTCATAGAATGAACTGGAGTGTCAGCGTATGCAGCAGTATAAAATACCCAAATGTTGTCGAGTCTCTCGCAAAGGCCTTTGCTCGAAACTTCAATGTTTTATCCTACCGTAACATGCTTGCGAGAGACTCAACAAAATATGGTTATAAAGTAATATATATATATACATGTCATATAAAGTTCCCATAACAACTATATAGCAAGTAAGTTAGGTAAAACCGTTGTTTAATTTAACAAGAATAGAGTTTTCAAAGTTATTGTCAGTCATCGAGGAACGATGTGGTCTGAAAATTAATCCTGCACAGCTGAACAGCCTTTCACATGCTGCACTTGCAGGGACAGGTGTGTTCAGTTCAATGAACAACTGACGAAGTTTCGGCCACCTTGTATATGCAGAAACTTCATCACTGGGGCTTCCGAGGAACAACTGCAGCTCATCTGCAGATGCACTTGTCGACTTTCGAGTAAAGAAAAAATCGCCCTTATCTTCCTCAACAGAAGAAATTGAGGTTTCAGCTTTTCAACGAATTTCGGAGTTAAAATGATCGGAATGTTTGAGAAAATTGAAAAAGTAACGGCGCTCTCAACGGCATTTGTAACTCGTTACAGTTACTTTTTATCTCCAATTTTTGTAACTAGTTACAGTTACAGTTACTTTACTGAAAAAGTAACTAGTTACAGTTACAGTTACTTAAAAAAGTAACGATTACAAGTAACTAGTTACTTGTAACGAAGTTACTCACAGCACTGTCTATAACTGTATCAGTTCTGTTGAGAATATAAGGTTCTATGTATTTAAACTGTTTCATAAATGTTTCAACTCTTTTGAGAACATATGTTGTAGAATAATGGCATGTAGGGTTCTTCAACACGGGGCGACTTTGGTGGTTCCTCAGGTGCCCATTGAAAATAATCACAGGACGTTTTGTTGGAACAGCAAAAGAACATTCGATCTTTGTTAGGACCCTCCTTTTTCACTTTCTTCATGGAGCTCGGCTGTCCATGATAACAATTCGGTCCTGGCTGCACATCACCCCATTGCCAAAATGAACATGGATTCCCCTTCTCAGAGCACACGAAAAAAGGTCTGCCGTAACTGGGTTTCATCAAATCTTTTACCACACGAAACTTTGCAAACATATGATGTCCGTCGCATTGTGGTTGTGACGCTCCAACAGATCTCCATGCATCTATGGCTTTTTCAAACAGATAACCTTCGTCTTCCGAGCAGATAAACCCACAACTGGGTTTTTGTCCGCAAAACCAAAACGGACCATTCTTCGTTGTCGAACAAGAAGCAGGTTTTCCATGTAAACACTCCATCGTAAAGTATGGTTAGCAATGACTAAAGTTGATTCACGCTCTGATCTTATATACTATTAAGATAATGAAACTTCCGGTAACGTCAAAGGTTCTCGCCCAAACTTGTTCAAATATATTACGCAATTGTTTTACTGTCTGCCCTCTCTCCAATACGAGAGATAATTCAGAATAGATTCAAATTCGCGATCCTCAGAGTTTAGATAAAGTTCCATCAGTGAATAGACAAACGTTGAGTCAGCACTTCTCTCTAAATTGTCGAAATGGTCACGGACATCGTTATGGTACTGTAGCTTCATTACTCTAACTGCTTCAATAAAATCTCTCCATACCATGCGTTTACTGATCACTCGCTCTATCGCTTCCAAACCATACGTTTGCCATCTCTCTTGTTCTGATAACATGAGACAGTCGTGCTCGCGCTGACTTGGGTGATCATACTCACAGCCACAACACCTTTCTTTACTAAGTTTGCAGACTTCGCAAGAAACAGCCTCTACGTATATAGCTTCTAACAAACCGAAAAGTTTTTTATATTCCGAGGACGAAACCTCATCTACCTGTACATCTTGTGCCCATGTAGACTGTTCAACGGGTTTTCCATGTAAACACTCCATCTCTACAACTTAAAATGAACACTTATCGCCGTTTTGACTTTTATACTTGCACCGTACATAGACTTAACCAGTCAGACCGCGTCGAACGTTGTTGCGACACAATTGTTTATGACGTCTTCCCTCCTATACGTATACCCTATACGTATACCCTATACGTATACCCTATACGTATACAATACAATAAATTTTAATTAAAGAGGGTTATACGTATACTCCTATACGTATACCCCTATACGTATACCCTATACGTATCACTTCCGGTTCATAGCGTGCAATGCATTGTAGGATACTCGCCAGATGTGTACGCATGCCGCCATTTTGAATACTAATTACTTCCGCCGCTATACGGACGGCATAGAACTACTTCAATCTCTAACAAATTTATTTAATTATTCGATTCAAACGGAAACATTTCCCACAGAGTGGAAAGTTGCCAAAATTATTGCCTTGCATAAATCTGGTCCAAAAAACGTAGCCGATAATTATCGTCCTATTTCAATTTTGTCAGCAATAAGCAAAATATTTGAAAAAATTCTTCATAAACAATTATTTACTTACTTAAAACAACAATAATCTGATTTCCAAACATCAGTCTGGATTTAGACCAATGCACTCAACAGCGGATGCAATGCTGCACTCCATTAATGGTATAGAAATATGGATGTGGTATGCTTAATATCAGGGCCTTTTTTAACTAATGTACTGGAGGGGTAAAAGCCCCCCAGCCCCCATGTTCGCCCCCCCAGTAAGCTATTTTTGCCCCCCCAGTGAAGGTCCGTTTTGTCCAAAGTATAAGCCAAAAAGGGAAAAAAACTGAGTTTAGAGGAAAGTTATTGTATTCTCACAACAAAACCTGGCTCCGTTTAGATGGGATATATCAAAAATTGTCTCTGAAAATGCAGGAAATCAAGCCACAGAGACTCAAATCAAGCCCCAGACCCCCCTTCGCCTTCCTACACCTGTAATACACCACCTACTTGTTACGTCCCCTTTCGATGATGCCCCCCCTCCCACTGACGATTTCTTAAAAAAGGCCCTGCTTAATATTACAGTTTTCCTTGATCTAAAAAAAGCTTTCGACACTGTAAATCATGAAATTTTAACTGCAAAACTTGGTTTCTACGGTATGCAGTAATCTTATTAGCTCATATTTAGAAAATCGTTCTCAAAGGTGTTATGCCTATCCAAACCTCAAAAAATAGATTATGGAGTAACCCAAAGCTCTATCTTGGGACCTCTTCTTTTTTTTATTTACATAAATGACTTGCCAAATTGTAGAAATCAACAGTAAGAATGTTTGCAGATGACACTACTCTTACTGCCTCTGGTATAGCAGTACCCGAAATTGAATCCAAAATTAATCATGACTTGAACAATGTTCACAAGTGACTTTGGGCAAACAAATTATGCCTTAATCTTACCAAAACTGAATATCTATTAATTGGGAGCAAACAAAAGATTAGTAAACTTACAAATGATCCTGTCATTCAGATAGACAACAGACCTGTAAATCGAGTGACAACCAAAAAGTCTTTGGGTATCGAAATCGACCAATATTTATTATGGGACAACTATCTGGACGAAACATGTAAAAAAGTGTCGTCAGGTATTGGAGCGATTAGGAAGCTAAAACCATATGTTACTCGCGAAACACTTATATCTGTCTATTATGCTTTGGTGCAACCATATTTTGATTACTGCTGCCTTGTGTGGGAGCCAATTGGTGCTACACTTTCAAATAGACTTCAGTCACTCCAAAATAGAGCAGCTATAGGGTCATGTTAGGATATAACGAGCATGGCCAATCGGAAGCTGCCTTAAATGAGCTTCAATGGAAAACGTCGATGCAACGTAGACTTGTCCTGAAAGCCAATGTATAAAATAATCCACGGGCAAGCACCTGCTATTCTAATCGAATCATTTCAGTCAAAATCAAATTGCTCCTCAACATAATTACAATTTACGTAATTAAGTTCTATCTCTCAAAACCTAAAACTGAGTATATGAAAAAAAGTAATAGTGGTGCAAAACTCTGGAATAATCTACCATTTGAAGTTAGAAATTCTGTATCGATAAATACCTTCAATTCGTTAATTTCCGACGTTAGTCTGTCCTAATATACTCCTCTTTTCTTGTTCGTATAATTTAAATATCTATTGAGTTTTTTGTCTTCATTTGTATTATGTATATAGTTTTCTTTTTAATATTGTCACGCCCCCTTGGAAATCAGCTATTGTTGAAGGGCTAAGCGTGAATAAATATAGTTTTAATAAATAAATAAATAATAAATAAATCGAGAGTGATTAAGACACGTGACACAAGGCCTAATAATAAAAGAGCTTTGGAAGAGTTCTCTCAAAAGTGGACTGATCGTGTATAGACCGAATTGATTCCTGTGAAGAGAAATTAACGTTCTTCAACACAATGATATCTAATACTCTCAACATAATCATGCCAGTCAAAGCTAAAACTCCACAATAACGATGCTCCCTGGATGTCTGATAAACTTAAATGAGCAATTAAGAATCGTCAACGAGCCCTTAAAGATGGAAATAGAAGGATCTTTAAATACTACCGGAACTTAGTAAACTCCGAACGGAAAAGATGTTGGTCCTCCTACTATAACAGTAAGATCAAGAATCTTAAAAATGTCAAACCCAAAGATTGGCGTAGTGCGATCAAAAAAATTAGTGGTATGGCCCCTGTGACTAAGCCCGACTTTTGCTCCACCTTACAAGTGGATGATCTACAACACCTGAGTAATACCCAGATTGCAAACAAAATCAATAACAGTTTCCTTGAATCTCTTCAAGAATTCCAACCTTTGCGAGTAACAAACCAAACTGGCGACACAACTTCAAATGTTCTTTCAGTCTCTGACCTCGAAGTTTATAAATGCTTAAAATCTCTTAATCCCTCCAAGGCAAGTGGCCCTGACGACATTTCATCTTGGTTCCTCAAAGAGTATGCGGTTCTCCTGTCGTTACCTGTTATGAAAATCTTAAACTGTTGGTTTAAAGAAAGTAAACTTCCAAAGATCTGGAAACTGGCTAACACTGTCCCAGTCCCAAAATCAACACCAGTCCAACATATCAACCAACATCTTCGTCCCATCTCCCTCACGGCTGTCCTCTCAAAAGTAGCAGAATATTTTGTTGTGAGTAAGGAGCTGAAACCAGCAATCCTCAAAATTCTAGACCCAAACCAATTCGGCGTCATCCCCGGCTCCTCGACAAGCCTGTGGACAAGCCAAATCCTTATAAAAATGATCCACCGATGGACGGAAGCAACAGATGGATCGGGAGCCTCGGCCAGAGTGGTGCTGTTCGATTACCAAAAGGCTTTCGACTATGTTGACCATTCCATCGTTCTCTCTAAATTAAGATCTCTAGATATTTCGAATGCCACTATCAATTGGATCGCAGATTTCTTGACTAATAGACAACAACGCGTTAAACTTGGAGAAGACTGCTTTTCGGAGTGGGGAAATGTCCCTGCTGGCGTTCCCCAAGGAACCAAACTTGGACCTTGGCTCTTCGCCTTAATGATCAACGACCTCAATGTAACTAGTGTTGATGATGAAATCAAATTCGTAGACGATCTTACAATATCCGAATCTTACAATAACCACTTCCGGCTCTACCAAAAGAAATGTAAAGAACTGTGCATTGATTTTAAAACAACCCGAAGTTTATTCCCTCCAATTCAAGTAAATGGAAAGTCTCTAGAAGTCGTAGAAGAAGCGAAGTTACTTGGTCTCACTATTACATCAACCCTGAAGTGGAATAAGCGAAAATGCGAGTGAAAAATCGTTTAAGTTTCTCTGTGAGAGGTATAAGACATGTTTTTGAGATATTGCGCTTGATTTTTCGCTACTATGACATATGAAAGAGCCGAAAATCAAAGTATACACAATACAACAAAAAGTTATGGAGGATGCGGGCATCGATCCCGCTACCTCGCGCATGCAAAGCGCGCGCTCTACCATTTGATCTAATCCCCCTTCACCTCCAGCAAATAAATTACATTCTACATTTTCTCAATTTCTTCCTGGTTAGAGTTGATTGATGGTTTTTGGCCAACAAAGCTAAAACGTTTGAAAAGTAGAAACGTATCAAACTTGAAAACCCATTCAAATTTCTCGGTCCCGCTACCTCGCGCCCGGGAATCGATCCCGCTACCTCGCGCATGCGAAGCGCGCGCCAACGAGCTAATCCCCCTTCTGTTTGTTGCCATTTTAATAATCCAACATTTTATAAATCCTCATATGTCGAACTAACTGCTCTTTTATCGCCTAGAAATTTAATCATTCCTGAGAGAAAGAAAGCACGAAAATGTCGAGATCATCTAAACCTCTTTGAGGAAACTGGGGCATGTATTTCTTCTGCGGAATTATTTTCAAGATTTTTACATATTGAATGCATTTCTTCCTTTTGTAATTGAAGAAAGGCTGATATATCTAAGAATTGACCACATAACAAAAGTGTGTGTAGAATGCGGACATCGATCCCGCTACCTCGAAAATGTCGAGATCATCTGAAAGGTGAAAACGTGGCAAAATCTTAAATGGCAGTACGACGATTCGCTTAAGAGACTGAAGCATGCATGAAGACAGCGGAATTGTTTTGAATAATGTACAATTCGTACATGCCGTCTTCTTTGCCGAGGAGGCTAGAAACACTAAACAGCAAGAAACAATTTCTATTCCCGACAATCCTCAAAAAGTGAATAAACTAGCGAGGACGAATTTATTGTGTATTTATACATTTGTAATTGTAACCTCGCACTGATACAATATACTTTATAACAAGGGATGTCACGGGTAATTTTCATTTGTCTTTGCAGCTTTAAACGGAATTGTTTACAGGACGACGTATTGATCGATGCGATGTAATGATGTTGCGGTCATAGTGATATTTATATATTCTCTTAAACACGACTGCCATGACACTTGATAGCAGAGCGAGTGACAGGAAAAATATTCCAATGATGGTTAACGTATTGTGAGAAAAATCTTGAGTGACAAGAGATATTCCAATGACAGCAAACACTGCGGTGAAACACGCGGCACACGCTGAGAACAGACAATATTTTATTGCTGAAGGTTCTGACTCACTGCCACTTAAATCCAGTGACTTTATGACCTCACTCATTGTTGCTGACAATTTCTCAAACTTTGAGCAATTCCTACCAATGGATAGTGGAATATTCACACATACAGTATACACGATCGTAGGGAGACGTAGTTAAGAATGCTTTTTATTTTTTCAAAAGCACTAACTTGTTGAGTTCTTGCATCTTCATTAAAACTATAAGCTGGATAAAAAGACTTAAAGTAGATTAGAACACGTGCTGAGTCAATATTCCTTATACAATACTTCACCCCCCCCCCTAAAAAAATCACTAATAAATCTTACGGTTTCCTCTCAACTACAGTTCTTTATTTCCCTAGGAAGATCGCATTCAACAATTGAACAAAAAACATTGAAAATTTATATTTTTAATTCAATTCTAAGACTACATTGTGGAGTCTGTTTATTCGTAAACACAACATGCGTTGTGTGCCTTCCAGTCAACCAGTTCTTCATCTTTGAACCACAGCTTGATCTCACGATTTGCAGTTTCAACAGAGTCGCTGCCGTGGATAATATTTCTAAAGAGGAAACAATCCCCGTTGTAAATAGATATAATATATCATTATAATCTGGTGATACCGTGATATAGTGTCGCTAAAGGTGGATGCTGACGCCAGTTTGTGGCAAGCTAAGATTTGATTAATTTGCCCATGCGAAGTTGCGCTCGATATATACATTGTTTCCGACGGGAAGATATTTCTGACAAATATTTTCGCAATGAAAGTTTTTGAGAGCATTATCGTTGCTCTCAAAAACCGTATCATCATTTATAATCTTAAACATTTTCAACAATCTTATTGAAGACAAAAAACAAAGAGGAAAACGTGCGGCGGACTCAACTGTACTGTTAAAATTACTCCAGATCAAAGGAGGTAAGAGTTTGGTTGGTAGTCTCCTTTAGAGAATATTTGCCCAAGCGACAACCGTCAAATATTACTGCCAGATTAACATTGGTTCTATCACAGTTTACATAAAGAGAGACAACATTTTAACACTAACCTGCCAATATCAATGCAGTAATCACCACGGATTGTCCCAGGCAATGATTTGGCCTAACAACAAGAAAACACATATTTAGACGTTTATAATAATTACTGGGATATAGTTGACATTTCCGAATTAGAGTCAAGATGGTATGGACAATATTACGAAGACGAGTCTCCATGCAAAATCATTTGCTTATACTTGATATTGGGTCTTGACTTAGCATTGTTGTTCTGGACAACTGATGCTTAATTAGGAACTGGGAAAGTTGGACCTACATGCGATGGTAAGATGTTGTTTCAAAAGGTTGTAAAATTAACGACAGATGGAACGGCTTTCACTTTTTCTGTCAATATCTTTTGTTCACATCTAAAAGTAGTATATTAGGCCAACGAACTCTTAATACCAAATATTGTTTCAAAATATGCTGAAAATGAAGTCAATGAACATGAAGACAATGGATTATTTCTAATTATATCTATATACGGTGATAATGATTATTATTTTTTATCTATGAATTTTAAGCAATCTGATTGGCTAGCGAGCGCGCGGACCTCGCAACCGGTAAATAACATATATATATATTGCATGAGATTTTTAACAATTAATAATTCAATATTTTGAACTCACTGGATCTGTTTCACCAAGCATTTGTCGTGCTGTTTTCACTACACCTTTACCTTCCCACACCTAAAACATACACAAATGATTTATGCCATAAATGAAAATTTTGTCTCCAGATGATTTGGAAAACAGGCAGATTGTCATCAAACAGTACTTACTGTACATAACGAGATTTATTTCACGAAAGAAATTGACCAAAAGATTGCAGTTGATTCAATTGGACCAGAAGGATTAACGAGATTAGATCCAATTAATCAGATTAAAACATTCTAATCTGAGGCAACGTACACCTCTAGCACGTCACTATAACCCTTACCATAGGCACAACTGGTCCAGATGAAATGAACTTTACTAAACCACCAAAGAATGGTTTTGAACTCAACTCTGCATAGTGTTTCTTCAGAAGTTCTTCATCAGCCTAACAAAGCATCAATATGTAAATAGTCGATCATGTATAATATCAATCACAAAAATTACTCCTTTATTAAATCAAATGACACAAATACACACAACTTATTTAAAAATAGAACAAATAGACCACTTTGTTAATGCAAATATCCTTATATCAAGGCTGCAAATTACTGTCGGCCATCGGTCAATGACCGACCATATTCTTTGTTTTGACCGACCAAATCTTGTTATGGTCGGTCATCTTACCGGCCAAGCTTGAAAAGTGTCTAGAAAACACTATCGATGGCATTTTTTGTTACAAGCATGAAACTACGCAAAATGTCTTAGGATAGTGTTTACTTTGAGAGTGAGAATGGTTGCCAACCGTAATTTTATTTGTGTGCTAAAATTTGAAGGTTTTTTTTAAAACATTTCGAAGGATGGGTTTTTGTCGAATGCTGTATTTTTTATTAGTGTTTTATTTTTATTGGCAGACTATCTAATTAACATTTGTAAAGCTCGGGTAATCTTCTTTCGTATAATTCAAAATGATATGCTAATAAGAAACATGGCGAAAATACATCAAAACACGACCTTTCAAAAAGAAGCCACAACAATATGTTTTTGTTGTGTTACAGACAGGCAACAACCACATATGTTTAGATTACATACGAATCAGTATGACACGCCCGGTTGCCACCCGTGTAACACGATATATTTCTGTTGAGCCAGTCGAGTTTTGGCATGTAAAAGGTTGAAAAACAGCATGTTGGCGCAACACGTAGTTTTACTACAACACATAGACCTTCAAAATCGGTAAGTATTCGAAATTAAACGCAATAATTTACGAATTTAAGCCTTCGGGTAACCACTCGTCCTAATAAATCCATCCTTATTTTGAAACTCGCCTCCATACAGGTATTTTAAGAAGTGTAACAGTAATACCATTTTCTCATTAGCATGTCACTTTGAGTTATGACAATTAAGAAAAGGAGAAATTTGCACATGCTAATTAGGTAGTGAATCAATTACAATAAATCCATGATATCGAAAATTGCTTTTAAATGGATTCCCATCTATCGAAATGTCGTTATAAAAACCTTCCAATTTCGGTACATAAATAGAAAAATTTCGGAAGGCAACCACTTTCACCGTCAAAGTGAACGCACTCCGATGACATTTAGTGTGGTTTCCTGCTTGTAACAAAAAATGCCATCGACAGTCACTTTTTTCGAGGCTGGCCGGCCGTCCAGGAATGTTGAACAGGACTTTCGTCCCAATTAATACCTCACCCCTTATAGTTTATATAACTAGGCACTTTCTCGGTGTAAGGACGAACTATGTTGTACATATCCTCCTCAAGATTTGTCAGGATCTATTTAAGCATCACTACAGTACCATCATGTGTGGTAAGGTGCTTTAAACACAAACATGTTTACATCATGAAACATCCACTTTTGAGTGAAACATCCACTTTTTTAGTTCAAGCAAAAAAGCTGATTTCTGTGAAAAGAAGCCTCAAAATGTCAATTTTGTACACATGTCTGTTGTGGTAAACATGTCTGTTGTTGCAAACATGTCTGTTGTTGTAAACATTATATTTTTATCTTTTGTTTTTAAATTACTATAAGTTTCCATGAGGAAATTCTAACAAGGATGCATATCTGTTGCAACTTCAGGCCTTATCTACAAGATTGCTCTTTTTAATCTGCACTCAGGTCAGACCCTATGAAAAGACAGTTGTGTTGCACATGGATTGTTCTCTTGTGAAACATCTTCTGATCGCTAGGGGGATTTGACCGAATAAGTCCCCTCAGGAGCTGGAGGTTTTGACACCACTATGTCCTGGGACAAGGGTGTTTTAATTGACTAGTGCATAAATGTGTGCCATGTATTTTTAATGGCCGCTGATATTCAAAATATGCCGAACTTGGATGCTTCATTACAAAGAACTATCTAGAGCACCTCAGATTTTGAAAATACCATCTCAAGACTGCTAAATTTGTGCCAAAGCTTATTTTCCAGACAAAAAATTCGCCCCTACATGTAGGAAGGAAATATTATGCACTTACAGGGGTAGGGTTGCACTCAGGATTTTGGGGGACTGTCATGTGTTTTCGGTAATCGGTGTGCGATTGTGAATAGTATTCTATTTACACTGGTCCTACCTGTGCTCCTTCGAGGTATGGATGGTATGGCGGCGACTGCTAGGGGTAAATGCAAAACGGTGCAAAAGTTGGAAGGGCAGGATGGGAGCGCTAGCAGTGGCCTGGGAGTACAGAGCACAGGCAACACACAGTGTAAATATTATGAAGCATCGATATCAGACATGCGGCTGGAATCTGCCAGCTTGAGCAGACTGACTTAATATATTCATGTTGGTTTCTCTTATAGTTGCACCAGGTATAAGACCACTGTAATAGTATATTCTATTTACACCAGTCCTCCCTGTGCTCCTTTGAAGTATGGATGGTATGGATAGTATGGTGGCCATATCCATTAAGATATTGCACCTGTGGCACCGAACGAACCCCAAACCAGGTCCTCACTCTGCAGCCTCGTATAGATCTTACACAACCACAGAGTTTACAAGAGTTGAATGTTTGGTTGTAAATATAGTACAAACTACTGCAGATCTCAACAGCCAGGCAACAAAAATCACCCCCTGAGTCTCATCAATCAGGATTCTCTCAATGTGGTGTCTGGTGACATCCTGGACCAGGTGAATGACTACCGAGAATTCCCAATCCAGAAAAGTGAAATCAGAGTTACGAATGTGGGACCCAGGGGATGACAGCCTTGAGCCTATTTTAAATAATTTGTAAAATACCGTAACTTTATTCTTATTGGATTATTGGTATATTAATACCTTAGTTGATACTTTATACTTTTTTAGATGGCTTGAAAGATTATTTCTACTTGTACTAGTTTATATTTAATACTTTAGTTCTCTTTATTGATGTACACGCCTTTCATGGAAACCAGCTTTTGTTGATGTTATTAGCGTGTATAAATATAATCTATCTATAAAATCTATCTAGCCCCGATAATCCAAGCAGGAATTAGACTCCTGTTCAAGACTGTCACCCTTGGGTGGGGATTGGGGTTTTAGAAAAAGTAGATAATTCTACAAAAGGAAAATGGAGACAAGGGGTAATCAATATATTCATTCATAGCACTATAACATGACCAATAATTGTGAAGAATATAAAGTAAACTGAAATAATTAAAGTAATTTTAAAAGTAAATTAATGCACACTAAAATAAGGTAAAGTATAAAGTAACGTGTAATATAAAAAAATTTAGCATGGGACTGCGGTAAACACAGAATACTGTGATAGAACGTAGCCGTATGCTAGAAAAGCATCCCGTCAATATAAGTCATAATCAAACAATCGAACAAAATATGAAGCACATATATTATAAAGACTCTGCATATGCATTTATCGAATGAACTGAGTCAATGGAAAACTCTAACACCCCATGGATAAAACAATTAACAACATGGCAAAATAAAGAAAACATCTCATGTGAGCAACAAGGGTTGTGTACAAACTTAAACTTTTGATAACATTCGCATGGCCATGGGGAAAACGTATATTATTGCCATTGCCATGCACTCAAACATCCAACAAGTAAACAAGAACACGGGAAACAAAAGGAACATCTCATGCGAGCAACAAGGTCAAGGGGCTCGGTCCGGCCTTAAAACTTAAACTATCGCTAACATTCGCATAAGGAAAACGTATTATTGCCACATTGTATTATTGGCACTCAAATATCCCATGAGTAAAAAATAACATGGGGAAACAAAGAAAACATCTTGTGCGAGCAACACGGGCTGTATTCAATATTAAGCTTTTGATAACATTTGCATGAGGAAAACATATTATTGCCACACAGGCACTCAAACATCCCATGGGTAAACAGGGCTGCACAGAGGGGGGTGGGGAGGGGGCAATTTACCCTGGGCCCCTGAGTAAAGGGAACCCCAAATAGAAATGAAGTGAAATATGTATATATATATATATATTACTGTAAATAGTCTCTCAGAATGCAGGAATTTGCCATTCCTGAGACTCTAGATTTCAAAAAATTTCTAGGGGAGAATGCCCCTGGACCCCGCCCTAAAGTACTTTATTACTGAATGCAGATTGAGAATATCTTGTGCACACACGACAAAGTTAGCAGTCTGGTACCATCTATTTGTACTGTAGAATGGAATCTGTACTTGTTTCAAAAATATTCATAGCTTTTGTTTAATATCACACTATATTTACCAAAAATAGACAATGTTCCAACGATCCCTACCCAATGATATGTGCATATTTTAATATTACATAAATTCAATCTAATTGTACATCTGTGATGTGATTTACTGATTTGTACTGTTAAACAATAATGAGCAAGACGCACTATAAACTATTGTGAGATGTTCCATATCTCTCTACATCAAATAGAAATTAAAATGAACATGTTATGCATCAGTCAAATCTAGCATTGCACCCCCCCCCCCGGGCATTTGCAAACTTTCTTTGCCCAGGGGCCAGTCATTAGTACTTCCAAAATCCCCGGGGCCGAGCATTTGTTTACCAGCGGGGCATTTGTCTCTCTTTCCGGAAATGATTGTGGTTTCTGCAGCAGCTGCAGCAAACATGTGCACTGCCATGAATATGGACGAAAGTATTTGTGTCATACACACAAACAAATAGAACTTGTGAAGCAAAACTTGCTCGTCTTTACAAGGCTTAAAACATCATTTAATTAAGAATGTAAAACTTTATCTCCTGATATTCTGACAAAATCTACGGGTTGGTGTGCCCCAGGGCCGGTGTCACAGCGGATTTGGGCCCCCCCCCCGCGGATTTGGCCCCCCCGGACCATATCCGCTAGCGGATATGGTCCGGGGGGACCAAATCCGCTAGCGGATATGGACCCCCTTCCGCGGAAATGGTCCCCCCTATGAAATCATAGGCAGACAAAAACTTAGTTTGTAAACAATAAGTATATTATTGTTTACAAAGTTCTCGCGCAAAAGTCTACAAGTATTTTTGAGCTGCATATGATTTGGTTTTAGAGTAATTGTCTGAATATTTTTCTTCGGTTAAAGTTTTTGCCATGTTGGCATAAAAATTAAATATCTGACGTTTTGATTAAAAACGGCAACAAACATTTACGAAAGTTAAGTAGTAAATTTGAAATTAAGACCACGTTAGAAAATATACTGCTGTATCACCGCAAAATAACAACTACAATGAGTTGGTTCGATTCAATGGTCGCGCGTATTTATATATATTCTGATCACCATTTTTATCTTATGAGTCATCACCTATTGTTTATGGGATTTCATTCAGAACCATTTAAGTTATCAGAACCATGAAAGTTTAAATTTACATAACTGTAGGCATGGTATTTAATGCGGAAACAGACACAAATAACAGATTAGTAATCGTTTCCAGGACCGAAGCAGAATTAAGAGAAATTTTTCTGTCTACCACTAGTGAAAGCGCATGGAAATTAAATTTACGGGAAAATGGCACCGAAAAAATCAATCAATTGACAATTGTCAACAGAGTAATTGCTGGCACATGGCCTATTTCTAGATAAGTATTAGCTAGTATTTCTTTGGTTGCGTACTTGCGTTCAAAACGTCAGTTTAATTGAAATGATAAGTTTATTTAAATTCTGTTAACATTTACAACTTTGTATTTCCCACTGCTGAGACATAACATTTAAATGGGAACTGTACTATGTATAGTTCTGATTGCAATAAAATCTACTTCTCGTAGTTAAATATATCATAGTGGCAGTGAAATATATTTTTGGCAGTGAAATGCAGTTTTGGTTGCAGCAAAATATAGTTCCTGCAGTCCAAAACCGCGAGAAAATTTACAGGAACATTTTAATCCCAAAAATATTCGTACACTTTTTCTCTGTTAAATGTAAAGATGATTCAAAACGTTTTCATTCAATATTTAATATGCCATACGATTGATTCGCGAGGGGGGTCCAAATCCGCGAGAGGGGACCATATCCGCTAGCTGATATGGACCCCCATAGGACCATATCCGCTAGCGGATTTGGCCCCCCCGGACCATATCCGCTAGCGGATATGGCCCGGGGGGCCCATTTTGAGGGGGGGCCAAATCCGCTGTGACACCGGGCATTTATCGTTATTTCTTTGCCCTGGGGTGGGGATTGTTGCGCTTTTTCTGCCCAGCCGCAGGGAATTGTACACTTAGAGAAAAAATAAGTGCAAATAGCCGGGGGTGTCCCGGGGGGAGATGGGTAATGCTAGAATTGACTGATGCATTAGTATCACATTACAACTTTTTACCAAAATTCTGTTTATAGTATAAAAGATATCTACCTTCATAAATTTCATGCCGACCAATTTGAAACCTTTCTGCTCAAATCGTTTTATTATATCAGCAATTAATCCTCGATTAACACCGTCTGGTTTAACCATTATGAAAGATCTTTCAGAAGTCATGATAAGTAAGTTTAACGTTTGAAATTCACAAATAAAATTCAAATATTTGAACACGTTGTCTTCTGTGGCAGGAAGAATATTAAAAGGAAAAATTAGGCATCTGACATTCACACTGATCGATATATGCGTGCGATGTTTCCACAATGAAGTTTCAAAAAAGAAATTCAATCCACTTTTCCACTGTCACTTTCTGTCACTGAATTCACTGAATTAGGATGATGACGATGGCGCTTTCTCGGTATATGAGCAACTAACCCTCACCCTAACAAACTCTAGCGCCTATTTCGGTTGCTCATATACCGAGAAAGAGCCAATAATCAGTGATGATTTCCAGGGGGAACGCTGTCTCCCCACTATTTTCGCTGGGGGTACGCCGTTCCCCCTGACAAAAACCAAGCTTGGGGGAACGCCTAACAAGATCAAACCTCGAGGAACGCAAACACGCCGTTCACCACCGGCTCACCGCAAATTATTATTGTAGTCATTTTACAGCCAAATTAACCTGGCTAACATATCTGACGATGAAGGTCATGCTTTTTTGAAAATATCAAAAATAAATAGTCTACTATTATACTATGTAATAAGTTAACCTAAAAATTAAAATACAATGTTTGAGCTAGCTTGCTACTACACAGTAGTACAAATTGCTCGACAAATTGATCGACAAATTGCTCGATATGCAATGAAGGATAGTCTTTTCGCAACAAACGCAGCTGGACTGTTCGAACCAGTGATGCCTACAAGAAGCTTCTTGACCAAGTTTGCGTCCTTATTCTTGACAAGTTTGCGTCCTTTATCCTAACCTACTGGCCACAAGATCTTGAGTTCAATTATGGTGAAGAAGAGGTACGGTCACTGTGCCATCGCTTTGGCATCTCAAGAAGTTCTACAGCGTCTGCATGCATTCCAAGATTATGTTGACAGTCAAGGGCGACGAGTTCCTGATGATCTTCAGCCCTTACTGAGATTCTGTTCCTGTATTCCACTTTCATCAGCTGAATGCGAACGTCGGTTTAGTCAAATGAACTTAGTTTGTACTTCAGTAAGAAATCGCCTTCTTATAGAGCGGATATCAAATTTGATGTTTGTAAAGCTGCATGGTCCATTGGTCCTCCAATTGATGTTTGGAATCCAGACAAACATGCCAAATCCTGGATACGAGCGCATCATACAGTTGATGATCAAAGGGTGAAAAAACGCAAGATTGACGGAACTACCTGTAGCAGCAAAGCAAGGACTCTGGGGATTCCGTTACACACTTTTAATTTTGATATTGCTATTGTTATAGATTAAATTAGAATTTAATTTGTTTAAATTTGTTCATAATACACAATGTAATATATATATATATATATTTTAATTTGAATAAAATGAAGTCATTTAATGATTTACCTATGTCTACCGGACAAACCTATTAATTACGACCAGAGGTCACGCCCAATTTACTTTCACGACTAGTGGCCACACCCATTTGACTGTCATGACCGTTCCCCGCTTCCATATTCCATAATGTGCAAAACATCACTGATGATGCACCATATATATATATATTTATCACATACTTGTGCCTTTATCAGGGCGATAACAGGGTGACATAAAAACGATATCGTTTTTATTTCCCGCTGCTTATCACCCTGATAGGCACTAGATATGATAAAAAGGTTATCGTCCTCGAGCGATAAAACTGATATCACCTCATCCCTCATATGATAACCTATACATATATCATGATATATGGAAGGCCAGGAAGGCCGACTCCACTATTGAAGTGAAGTCAAACATGGCCGAAATTCAAGGCATTCTTGAATAAAATGAAGGGAAATTTCCTAAAAAGTATTAACCAATCAACGTTCGAGAAGAGAAAATCCAATATGGCGGACGAGGAGGATGAAAATGAAAACAAAATTTGCTTCGAAGAAATTCAATTTTTTCCCATTGTCTCTCAAACTAATGTTTATGGCTTAACGACATTTAATGAGAGTCAAAATGGATGTAATAAAGTATTGTTAGCCTGTCTTAAAGGCAATATTTTGTGCATATCTTCACCACCGAGTGCTAGACCAAGTTCTATATCATCTGTGAATGTGCCTCTCAAAAACTTACAAGGTATGTCTGGTATGGTTGAATGTATTACCGGGTTTATTGTCTATAGTATGACATTTACTGTGCCATGTGAAAGTTTTCCGGTGATAAGTCGATGTGTATTTTCCACTTAGACTACCTTAAACTACCTTAGGCCTATGGAATTAAGGTATCAGCTTATCGTATTAACCCGGCGTGTGCAATCGATGAAATCGATAATCGATATCAATTAATATCAATCGATATCAATTAATCGATTGATATTGAAAATCGATGAACAATCGATGGTGAAGGTTTTTGTGACCTTATTGATTGGTATCGATTATCAATAGCAATCAATAGACTAATTGCGTTCGATTGGTATTGATTATCAATAACAATCGATGAACTAACAGTGTTCGATTGGTATCGATTCACTCTCATAAAATTAAATAATTCAATATTTAATGTTAATTTAGTGGGAAATGAATTGGCAATCAAACCGCTTCTAATCACAAGAAATTTGGCTGCTCAATTCATTGTACGATCAAGACTTAATTGAACCGTGTAGAGAACGAAGGAATCAAAATACAAATGTATTACTATTATAGTATTTGTGTGCTACCCCTCATGCCGCGGGTGATAAGGCAGATAAGCTAGAAGAGATCTAACACTGTGAGCAAAGGCCAAAGGTTTGTCTGTTTAACACCGTTAGACAGACACGGTTAGACCACATCAATATTCAAACATCGTTTCGGCTGCCAGACAACCTTCTGTATACCACCTTATTCAACTTTCTGTTAAATCTATTTCTGTTAATATTTTTTCGCATGAATTAATACAGTTAGCCTGTATACAATCGTTGGACAACATCAATGTCCAGAAGAAAATATTCCCAGTAAAAAGTTATTTTATTTTCATGATATTTCCACAATGTTATGCCGAAGACCAATGAACATATATACATGCTCGCTTTAATATGAAAGCAATTTTAAGTTTAAGAAGCAGCCAAAGTGGATGTAAAACGATATCCATACTTATATTATGTAAGTGCTATACACATTCTCGCTATTAATTTGGTAAGGTGTGAGATTTACGATTTTCACCAACTTTAACTGCAAAGGTACATTCATGATATCCTTTCACAACAACGTTGCGAATAACTAATTGTACGTCTTGACTTTTTCTGACATGGTCATGGTTGTTGTATGTACGCTATCTGGTTAAGTTGTCAGTTGTGTATCTCCCTTAAAAGTTTAAGATTGCAAACTGTGTGATATTGACCGCGATAAACATAACAGGATATTAGCTGTCACCACTATTGTCTCGCCATCTTTAATTTGGTGAAGCTTATATAATTTATAAACCTTTATCTTTTTGTTGTCAGTTCTTCTATAAATTCTTAAGTTCTCTAAGTCGTTTGTTAATTTCATGTTGGTTTTTCCTTTTTCAATTGACATAAAGATAGATACAAACGGAGCATTTTAATAGTGCACACTGTTTGCGTGGGTGAGATTGACATTACCAAATTTGCCTTATTAGCCACAGCCGCACAGGCAGATTTGTCATTTACACAATATCAGCTAGACCGGGAATTTAAAAATCGATGAAATCGATACCAATCGATGAATATCGATTGACAAACGGGCTGAATTTTGTGACTATCGATTGGTCATCGATTGGCAAATACCAATCGATATCAATTAATTAATTGGTATTGATTGATATCGATTGATCGATTGGCTTTCCGATCATCGATTTTCATCGATTGCACACGCCGGGCGTATTAAACATGGAAAAGAAAATTATGTGCGGGATTTTTTCATTATTCATTATTTTCATAAAATTGCCATAACCACGCCCAAATGAGGCCTACAATCTATATCAAGTACAACTATAGAACGAAAGCCCATAACATTTAATACCAAACAAAAGATAACAGCAGTAATGTCAATATAAGTCTATATGAAAAAATGATATTTTCAAAATACACTGAAACAATAGTGCCACGATCGACGTTATCTCAGGTGGGGGGGATGGGTTACATGTCATAACGTTGATTCGACGTTATGCTTGGTAACTTGAATATGGACGTGGCCCCTTAATACATTAATTATTAAGCGAGTTTCAAGTTCATTTTTCAATTAAGAATTCCTTCAAGCTTTATTATTTTATATATTTATAAAATATAGCCTCAAATTGTTTTATATTTTCTGTAATTTTCATATATTTGGCAAGATTTTCGGGCTTTTTCTTCAAAAAAGGCTTGTTCATGACTTAATGGTTTTAAAAGTAGGTATATTGTACATACCATAAATTATACTACACCAGGGGCCGGTTGTTCAAAGCTCAATTAGCGCTAACCCTGGGTTAAATTTTAACCCACTGTTTTGATTTATGTATTTCTGCATGGCCGTTTGTTTCAAAACTTTAGAAAATAAAACTTCTATTGATCCAGAAAAGATTTCTGGCTTTATAAACAAGCTGTTGGGAAGTTTCATTTGAAGATTTTCGTTAACCTAGGGTTAGGCTAACCGCAGGCTTTTGAACAACCGGCCCCTAGGCTTTCAAGGTCAAAAATTTGCACACACGCTTGATCGCACATGCAATTCTTGCTGTGTGCACGATCTTAATATTCATTAAATAAGGTGTTTTTTTTCACATTTTTCCAGCACTATTTTTAGTAACTTTAGAAAACAAACATACGCACCCAAATAAGCGTGTTGTTCAGTGTTTAAACTTCAATTACGTAAGGAAACAAAGTACACGTAACAAAGTAAATGATATAACAATTGTATTAATTATTTCTAAAGTTTACTACTAAATTCATACTAAGGACATATATTAAGTGAATATTGTGTTCAATATAAGCGATTATGTCTTATAAAAATAGCAAATGTCTGAAGGTATAGTTAAAAATCACACTAATTCTTGTGGTTATACTGCCATTCGCAATCAAACACATCCAGCGCCAAATTTTTTATGTTCACTTAAGTTGTTAATACTTAACCAGGTAACGTCATTTTTGCATGGCAGTGCTTTATAAATAAATAAAGCAAGCGATTGTTTTCAGGCAATACATGTATGTTTGCTATTTGCAGTTGACAGGTTTTAATTTAGTTCAGCGCCAGGCTAGTTAAAGTTCAGTGCCTTAATTAGGTGTCAACGTAAACAACGTGAAAATCAATCGCTCGCCCAAATGAGTCTGGGTGCGTGCGAATGCGTGCCCCCCCATTGAAAACCCTGCTACACATTAAATGCTAATCCTGTAAATTTGTGCTAAATTTTTCATGATGCTAAACCTCTTCCCCAAATGGTGAAATTATACACTACCTTAAGGTACCTTAGGCCCTCTGGCAGGAATCGAACCTGCGGCCCTGCGATTCCGGTGCAGCACTCTAACCAACTGAGCTACAGAGTCCAGCTGCTGAGCATCAACTGAAAATTTATATACATTTTTTAGAGCTAGCCAGGAGCAGATGCAAAAAATGCAACTTTCTACAAACACCTTCTACTATTAGTCCTATCGAACAAGATGCCGAGAAAAAATCTTGATATTTACCCATACCTAATACTGGCATCGCTCCCATCATATATACCGAACTTGCGGTTGATGCTCAGCAGCTGCACCAGAATCGCAGGGCCGCAGGTTCAATTCCTGCCAGAGGGCCTAAGTTGCATTTTTCGCAACTGCTCCTGGCTACGTCTAAAAATGTATATAAATTTTCGTTCGAATATTCCATCTACAAATACCTTCTACAATTAGTCCTATCGAATGAGATGACGAGAAAAAATATTGATATTTACCCGTACCTTAGACTACCTTAGGGTACGTACCCTAGCCTAACCCTAGCCTACCTTAGGGTACCCTAGCCTACCTTAGACTACTTTTAGGGTACCTTACCTAAATGTACCTAAGACTACCTTAGGGTATCCTAACCTATCTTAAACTACCTTAGACTACCTTATAGAGTACCTTGGACTACCTTTATAGCACATGTTAGACTATGTAGGGCGTAGTAGTGTTTTACAGCGCCCTGGTTATTCTAATCTCATATTCTACTTGCATCTCACTTAATAGAATTGAATGTTGATGGTCTAAAAATGTGTATATGGTTTTCCATCTACAAACACCATCAACATTAGACTATGTTAGCCTACCTTAGACAATTATAAAACCGCTATAATTATAAAACCGCTATAATTATAAAACCGCTATAATTATAAAACTGCTATAATTATAAAACCGCTATAATTATAAAACCGCTATAATTATAAAACCGCTATAATTATAAAACCGCTATAATTATAAAACCGCTATAATTATAAAACCGCTACGAAACAAAACTCACTGATCTGATTTTCCTTTCACATTTGTTCTATTTTGTGGCAAATGTGAATTTTTATTTGTGAGAGGAAGAAAATATTCGATTCTGAGTAACTTCAGACACTTATATATGCATATTATTCAGATTGTTCAAAAACTCACTCCATGTTTACAATATATCAGTCAGTCACAGCCTCTTAAAAAGACACCGCAAAGTATATGCAATATAGAACACAATTAAAGAAGACCCAAATACGCAACTCACACTTGAATTTTGAAACATTTTACAACTATAATCATGTATTACTTTACATGTCTTAAAGTACATAGTTTAATATTTCATTGTATGCAAGACACGAGTCTCTTAATTATTTGTATACTAATACAAACAAATAACGTTAACTAACGTTATATACAACATCAAATAATATATCAGTATGGAACCGCTTCACAGCACTAGTAAAACCAAAACTACAAATGATTATTTGTCCCTTCCCCACACTTAGATTTAAACTCTGATGTCCTAGCTAGCTTTTGGGTACTACACCTGCTATATTCAGAGTTTATCAAATTTTTGAAAGTTAAAACAGGGGAGCCGTACATTGCTGTGCTTGTCGAAGACTAAAAGTTTACACCATATGGAAAACCATTGACGAAAAAGCCAATACAATTAGGTTCAGTATGGATGGTACAAGGAAACATGCACTTTGAGTAGGTTCTGGTGTTGTATTAGAGGTAGGTTGGTATGGACGTGAACTCATCATACCCCCTGTAGATATTTTACTATTATTAATATTATGCATAGAACTACTCGGCGTGATATTCATTCCGGGAGATGTACTCATTCCTCCGGGTTTACCACCACCGCCAGCCGTTGTAGTTATAGGATTAGTAGGTACCATTCTCACAGTTGGTGTTGAATCTGGTTCATCCAGTGTAATCAAACTGTCTGGATATTCAGTTTTGCGTCCACACCAATGTTCAAAGTCTAGACCTAAAATGGTTAACGTAAAGGGTTTATAGAAATACGTAATCCAACTTTAGAATGTTCAATGTTGTCATGCGTTTATTATTTGTAATTTTTATCATTATCTTCGTTTATTATTTGGTTTATGATGTTTACTTTTTTCATACCGGCAAAATGGACCTTTTTCATAATTACGTCAAACGCGAATAAACACTTCAGCTCCAGATTTTTCGTAAAGGCGATAATTTTTAACAACAATTCACATAACATTCATATAACATCGCTACAAATACACCCTTTCGATAATTACGTCACGAATACTTCCCTGGCCTGGGAGCCTCGCTCTCATGAATCGAGACAAAAGGCTATTCGCTCACGATTCATGAGAACGAGGCTCCCGGGCCAAGGAGAGATTTGTGACGTAATTATCGAAAGGGTGTATTCTCCCGTTTCAGGTCATTATGAAAAAGGTCTATAAAGATCAATCTTTTAGCTGTCAAATGATACCTTTTTTGTATGATCGCGATCAAAAATGACCAAATACGATACGATTAAAAATTACCGGTCGAGAAGCATTTTTCTATACTGTACTGTGTATGCCGGGTGGCGCAAAAAAAGTTCGCCTGTTTGATTTAGGCTACGTTCACACGAGACCGGACGAATTCCGGACCGCACTCAAACTCGTTCGGTTCCACTTGTTCACACGGGAATTCGTACGATTAGCTGTGCTTGAATTTGTCCGGTTTCCCGTGTGAACACGTGGAACCGGCCGAATTTGAGTACGGTCCGGAATTCGTCCGATCTCGTGTGCATGAACGTAGTCTTAGTATAACTAAAAGAGCTATTACACTCTTTTTGCATTAAGTAATGTCTAACTTAAATTTTGATATACGCCGTTTGTATTCTCTATTAAACCGACTAATTTGATAACCGTTATCATTTTATCGTCAGTATTCGTTTCAATAAAGTGAAGTTGAAGTTAGAAATGTTTCTTGGATACAAGATATGCTCTTTTATTTTTGTTTTACGATCTTGGGGAATGCATGAAAATTGACTTAAAGCAAAATAGCCTTATAAGTATAAATTTTCATGCATTCCTCAAGATCGTAAAACAAAAATAAAAGAGCGTAGTTGGTTAGCGGACTCAGAAGTATTTTCTGAGTAATAAAGCTTGAGAACAAATTTTACTCACTATATACCAAGCTTACAAACTTGCTATATACTAGTAACTAACGTTTACATTACCATCACGTCTAGTATTACACCAATATATGTGAATTTGTGTGTGTACCTTGTCTATATAATCACATGTCCATCTTTAACCACTCAATTTTACTAATTTTATTTTTATAACCTGATTTCTCTTGTGATACAAGCCACCAAATTTTGTAAGATTATAATCGCCCATATTCTATTGCAAAATTTATATAGCAAGCTATATAACTGACCAGTTTAGCCGTTATGGTTATTCGAGTTGTACCTTCGCATACGTCTTAATTTAATAAGTTATATTAATATATGTCAATAATCAGGTACTTAATCATTGTCATAAGAAACTGAATGTACATGTATGCTGGGAGCTTAACCCCTGACGCATTTGATGATGATTTTTCCTTTTTTCTTATTTATCGGCGTTTTTCTGGACAGTTGATTATTATGCAGTTATGCAGTATACTGTATATGTGAGGCAACTAAGTATTCATTGCGAGACAACAATTCGGGTTGGGTTAAAGGTGTTCTTCTTAAAATTTGTTATAAACATGACATTATGTGACTTACCATCAGTGAAGGAAGGGCTGACGGTCAAGCGAAACCAAATTGGAACATTAGCCTCACAGCCATTGCAATAAAAAACATATGTAACGGAATCATGTCCTATAGGGCTATCTTGACACGTCTTCATACCCTGCATTGATAAAATATTTAATTATACTATATTACATTATTTTAATGAACCCATTAAGTGACAGTGCGACCTAGTGCGCACTAGTATTTTACTCTGTCTAACACAACACCACTTAGTTGTCATGGAAGAGCTTGTTGAGCATTAATGGGTAAATTCACATTTAAGTAAATCATACAAAATATTTACAGACTGACAGGTTGGCTGAGCATATGCTGGTTGACTTTTCACACTAAAAATAAATACAAATTTGCATTGAACTTGGATACCATATGTTTAAACAGCTAAAAATCAACAATAAAGAATAATGACATTATAGGAACGGCGTCAATATTTCAACTAAAATAGTGTCATAATTATTACCAGAAGACTGAATCTCCAATTGCACTTTTAGCCTACAAACACAATTAATTAATAGCTGTATATTTGAAATGGTATGTATCCGAGAGGAGTGCACTCGGGCATGTTTGAGGGAGTGCTTTTTATTGAAGGGGGGGGGGGGCTTATTGATTTTGCCCAAACATCATAATTAAGAAATGCAGCAATCCAACTTAATAAACTTCCAGTAGAATTGATAAATTTAATCAGACTATAGTACACATATATTTCTTTGTTAATAAGTTCATTAATAGGCTTGATAAATTTCGTCCTCTAAAAGGGGGAGGCTTATTAGAGAGGGAGCTTATTGGAGAATGGGGTATAATAAAGGATTTATGGTATAAGCATATTTACTTACCAATACTTCAACAGTCTGTGTTGAGCTGTTATCGAGGGATATTTTAAAGCAAGGATTACTTGCATTGGAATTATTGATCACAATTGGAATCACGGTAGACATAAAGCCAAGTGGTCGTTTTGAAAGGTCATCTACAGACTTTGGATTTCTGTCATAATTTGATTCAGGTATCTGTGTGTATTCCATGACAATATTTGTCATCGAAATCATCTCCTGAAATGTCAAATGAAATCCTGAAGTGTGATACAGGGGGGTCCTGCCCTTTCCCTTGTATAACCAATACATAAATACACAGAATCATACCATAGTTGTAGATATGAACATAGATTAGATATGAACACAGATAGGATATATAATCTGTGCCCAGGCCCCAACTCATATGACACAAAGTGTATATGTCCTTTATATGCCCAAATATACCCAATACAACCATTTGTAATGTAAACATTACTGAATAATATAAATATCATATACAAGAACACATTGCAAAATATTTACTCGTTTAAGCGCCGGAAGTCGCAACGCTTATTTGAGTGCGGCGCTTATTCGAGTGCGGCTCCCTTTAAGAAATTCTATTCTATTTAGTCTTTATTCTATTAAATAAAAATTTAATTCTATTTAATTTTATTATTGTATTCAATTTTAATTTATTTTTCCTATTCTATTTAATTTGTATCTGCCTTAAGGCTTAAAACGGAATTGCATATTTCCAAAGTTCTGGAGACAGAGAGTTAAAGGATAGAGCATTGTGGTGACCCTGCCCTAGTTGGCGAAGCTAAATAAATAAATAAATAAATATATACTTACTTTAATAACTGAAAACAATGTAGTACATGATAATAAATGATAATAAATGTCCGAGGTTGATTAAAGATTGATATGTACTCTAGTTGTTTACTCAGTTAGATTTATCGAACAATTTCCGTCTAACGGTGCTTCGATTAAGCGCTGCGTTGAAGTGCAGCGCTCATTAATTATTTCGCTCTCGCTTTGACTATTACTCACGGACGTTCGTTGTTGATGACGTCAATACAATACGTTAGTGTGATCAATGAACTGACAACGAACGCCCGTAAAGGTAGTCACTAGTCAGCCCCTTTCGCTCTCTTAAACGAGTAAATACGGTAATGTTTAATTGTACAATAAAATATTCAATTGATATCCACCATTACATATTTTTAAAATATTCTACCAACTAAAGTCAAGACCCTTGTTCAGTCAACACCAAATATTCAGACTAGCACTTATACGTTTTAGATTCGCTTGAACTTGAAGTCAGAAATATTTAGCCTATGACTCTCTGCCTATGACTATGAGCTAGATAAATGTCAGATTTTAATATTTTATATCAATTTTAAAAGTGTTATTACATGTTCCACATTTTCCAGCTCACAGTTCGGACAGTTGCAAACTTAAATATCATAAACCAGAGTCTGATCGATTAAGTCCAATATTTATTCCCTAATTCTCTGACAACAATGAAACGCCAACCACAAGAATTAAATTTATTCGAAACGTGAGAGGGTGCATGTCCAGAAAACAAAGACCTTAGATCTAGACCTTAGACCTCGAAAACAAAGACCAGAATGAGATTTTAGACTCAAAACTAATTTTTAAAATATAGTTAAAATATTATGAGACTTGGAGACAATTATGTAGCCTCCTCCGCAGGCTCCGCAGGCATCTCTAGCATTTGCCCTGAAACAGGTGACCCGTATACTATAGAAATGCCTGCGTACGAGGCTAACAATTCTGTCATATGATTGTTAATTATTTAATCACGATGAAAGAATGGAGTATAAAATATATCATACACGTTTACGGCTACATTTTCAATAGTTGTCCTGCAACTAAGGACGAAAACGGTTTATATCCAGTATATGCAAGTTTGTATTCGTAAAAATACGAGTCGTCCCAGCCTATAGTCCTTGGGAAGACCTTGGCCCTTCTTAGTTATATTTCTGCTTCTTTCCGTTTTGAGATACTGTGTTGATATCGAGTAAAAACAGCGTTTGAGGGGGGAAGGGAGAGGAGGGAAAACGAGAAATAGTCTGCCTCGTGACGTCATGAAGTCGATTAACCTGCAAATCAAGCGTCGCCTGCTGGACATATAGACTATTGTATTTGGGAATAGATACAAACTGCCGATTATTGACAGATAAAATATGTCGACTTCGATCTTCATTTGCATTGCAAAGCAACATACAAACATCAACTCCCTTGTCCTTGACCTTAACTCGGGCAACAATACGTGCAAATGGTGCAATATGACATGTATAATATGCTAAAGCTAACATAAACTATGTCAAGACTCGTTCAATCACAGTTTAGTTAACTTGAAAAGTGAAGAGTTCGAGATTAGTAAGAATTTCTATTTCTTGCCTAGGACTAGCTCGCTGCATGCATACTAGGTCGCATATGACTATGTCAATTATAAAGTTTGATCGATAGACTTGCTCCAAGTCTCTCTTTCAATGTCTGTCTGTATTGATCCTCTATAGTGTAACTCATGTTATTTATACTATACTAGATCGATACAGAAAGACAATAAAAGAGAAAGTTGAAACAAGTCTAGCGGTTTCGGTTTAGTTTTGAACCGAGGTTTTCCGAAGTTGACAAGTTTCTCTTTCTCGCTCCGCCACCGCTCGCTACGTCATGTTATTTACACTAAAGTGGATCGATACAGAATGTCAGTGAAAGTGAGACTCGGAGCAAGTCTAATAAAATTGCAAATACACAAGACGTATATCGCGATTTAATTTATTCAGAAAATATGAACACAGTATCTTACGGTTCAAAACGAAATTGAGTGGTAATATCATTATGTTACGCGCACGAATATATTTCTCTTTGATCTTGACCCCAATCACAACCCTATCTCTAACCCTCTTGTGACCGTAACATAACGTTGTTTCGTCTCGTTAACTGTGAGATTAATGAGGCTATTCGTTCGTTTACGTCTTAAATTAATAAATCGCATCACGTAGTTTAGTTCACTATAACTATCGTATCGTGCAAGATTTTTACAATATCTATTTTTAGATGAGAGTGGGATAACTTGCGATAGTGGGATACGAAGGAGTGAAATTTTTCGCTGCCTGAAATGCAAAACGTGCAAAATGACCTGGTTTCTGCATGTCCCCCAGAACGTAGGAAATGCCATTTCAGAGGCAACAGATTTCAAAATGTTGGGAGCGGGGGAGCATGGCTTCTTGTGACCGATGTATGACATGTTAGACCAATATTTGTTAACTATTTAGGTGCAGATATTGTTTCTATCGATGCGTTTAATTCTTGCAGTGGTTTGCACTTCGGCGTCACTTTTATAAAGGTATATTATATTTAATACAATTTGTTTTCTGTAATTTCTGTTGGTCTGTGCTAAATAATTTAGACCCAAACTATTGAGTATGAGGTTTGGTTGCCACGTATAACATACCAAACAGGATGCCTTAAGTACTGTTTAATAAACGAACAGGAGTGTTTTATTAGGTTTAAAACCACGAGCGCGCAGCGCGAGTGCAGGTTTTAGACGTAATAAAACACGTACTGCGAGTTTATTGAATGGCTTCAAAAACGTCTCATTAGTATTCTTTATATAGAGAATACTAATTAAGATGAGCTTTTATATAAAGAATACTGATGAAGATGAGTTTTATCAGGTATAAAGCCACTTCACGTGACATATTATGGTAGACATGATTTGCCATAGTATGAAATGCATTTGTTGACTGCACTGTATCACTGATATTTATTTTGAGTGAAAGATTCAGATATTATTTTGTGTTATAGGATGCTCACACAAATTTTCAGAAACAATATTTCAATATTTATTGTGGGCAAGGATCAGAATCGGGCACGAAGCTCGAGTCCATTCCAGGTGAGCATATACACTACAACGTGTTGGTATTCTTTTGGTAATATATACATAAAAATTTATTTCTCAAATTTGTTTGGCTGTTTTCAGTGCAGCTAATCCCAAACTGCAAAGCAAACATCTGTAATCACAGTACAACGATCTGTAATCACAATACAAACATCTGTAATCCTGCACAGTGCAAAAATCTGTAATCACAGTGCAAAAATCACAGTGCATCACTATGAACCAATTAAGTTTGAGGCTTTGAGCGCAGATAGTTAATAATAATGGTAATTGAACTCAGTGGAGTGCGATTTGGTCTGAAATCAAACTTGTGATTACAAATCAGATTTTGTAAACACGCGACCAAAATTGCACGACACGAAGTTCAATTTCCACACATGCAGTTGCTTGGAGTCTGGAGTGTTCTTAAACAAATCATGATCAGATTTGCTTTGCCAGATGACATCTTTCTTAAAATTGATTGGCTAGTCAAATTCTATAATTTAATCTGATTGGTCGGTTGAGATTAGCACTTCAATATGATTGGTTGAAAAATGATGCGATTTAAGCTCAAGATGATGCGACCAAAGCTCAAAATAATGCGCTTTGGGAATTAATCGCACTATTTTTGACCAATCAGATTGCACGAAACACCATTGATTTCAAAATGAATATAATAAATATTATTATTATACATTGTAGTCACTACGTGTCTTCTGATTGGCTAATTGCTTACAGTTAAATATGAGAATCACGAAACCTACAGATAACTGAGTTATCTGCTAGCAGATAACTCAGTTATCTGTACCTTTTGAGCGGCAGCTGTACATACAAGAATAAAAACAAGAAAAAACAACATGAATAAACGATCTCTTTTTGAAAGTTTTTGCGTAAAAAATACACTCTTTTGAAACTTTTATCAGAACTATAGTAAGTAAATTAGATTTCTAATATTTTGTCGTTCTTATTTTAATTTTATAATTGGTTTTTACCCCAATATTTTAGAACCAAACGTTGTTTTGTGCGACAGAATTTAAATCGTTGTTTACCGAAGGAGTTTAATGACAATGCAATGTATATAAAACAATTATTGAATTCGGTTTGATATCCGGAATTAATCGGTCTTGTAATTTTTGACCAATCAGATTCGCCTGATAACACTTACATTGATTTCAAAATGAATATAATAAATATTAATATTACTGATCATGCAGAAATATAATTTTTATGCAGCATTTTTTATGCATTAACCTTTTGTTGGTGTAATGTTGATTCGACGGTGGAGTAGGATAAAACTAGGCCCTTCGTCTGGAAGTTAGTAGCCTGGGTCGGGGAAAAACATGTACTTTTATAGTGAATGCAAAAGCCATAACGTGATAAAAAATAAACCAATCAGATGGATTTAATCAAAACAAACTATAAACAAAATATGGAAATCACATTACAAAATATATTAGCATGTAAGGAGAAGCGAACAAAACAAGAATATGAGAAAATATGGAACTATATATGAGATGAGATGAGGCTCTCAGATGTAGAATATCTGCTGATGGTAGGCATAAACAGATATGGGTTAAATGTAAGAGAAGCGCTCATTAATGCCGTGAGGATGACTGGTGCCAAGTTGGGAAATGAGACGCATTTCTTGCCTTTTACGGCTATCATTGCTGCCAGAAATGGGACACAGAGCTCGAATTTTCATATCTGAAACACTGTGATTACCAGTGTTAAAATGTCTGGCAACAGGTTGTTTAGCATCATTGTCTGCGACAGCACGACGATGCTCACCAAACCTTATCCTTAAATATCTTCCAGTTTCACCAATGTAGAGCATGCCACATTTACTGCATGAAATACAGTAGATTAGATGAGAGGAGGTGCACGTGAAATGATGCTTAACAGTGTACTTAGATTTTGGCCGAAATTGTAGTTGTGAAGAAGTGTCTTTTGATGTATGTGATTTATGAGCATGACCGCATGGAATATTAATGAGTTGTTAACTGGAGTTGGGTTTTGGGTTTTGAGTAGTATTTGAGAGAGCGATTATTAGAGAAGTATATAGAGAGATTTGTATTGTTTAAAAGGATATTATTAAAGGTTATATATTGTTTGTGGATATATATTGTTCTATACGCGCTTCGTTACATAGTGGAACAATCTATATACTTACAGGTTTTGCACAGCTTCACACCACAAGGAAACGTGCCACTAGGGTTTCACGGATATTTTTACTAAACGAGACTAAGGAGTTATCCGAAAAAATGGAAGATGTTTCAGGGTCGTTTTTCAAGATATGAAAATTCTCCCTAATGACATTCCTTACATTAAAATTGAAGGGATGGTAACTGAGAACTAGGGGTATTTTGTTGTTGGGACCATTAGACACAGGGTCTCTAAGGGTTTCAGATCGGGGAATATGAGAGGCCTTCGAAAAGGCAGTATCTAAGAGAGGGGTTGGATAACCGCGTTGGACAAAAAAGTTTCTCATTTCCTGACTTTTGGTATGGAAGTCCTCATCTTCACTGCAAATGCGGCGAAGACGAAGGAACTGGGAAAAGGGAATAGACCTTTTAGTGTGGTTGGGGTGGGAAGAGGTAAAGAGAAGATAGCTATTGGAGTCAGTCGGCTTGTAGAACACAGAAGTGACAAGTGTATTGCCATGGATCTAGATACAAGTATATCTAAGAACGATACACAGGTCTCACTGATCTCACACGTGAACTGGAGTGCTTGGTGAAATTTATTAACAAAGTTAATAAACTTCTCCAACTCTCCGCGGGAACAGGATGCTGTGCCGAGGCAGTCGTCAATGTACCTACCAAGGTAATCAGGTATGGGATCAGTGTATTGCTCGAAGATCTTCTTTTCTAGGAAACCAACGAATAAATTAGCATAGTTGGGACCCATTTTAGTTCCCATGGCTACACCACATACTAGTTGGTAATGCTCACCGTCAAATGAAAAATTGTTGAGGATGAGCACTAACTCAGCCAAACGAATCAAAACAGTGGTATAGACGGTTCCTGGTTAGGGCGCCTATCTAGGAAGAATTTGAGTGCCCTCAAACCATTATGATGGGGAATAACAGTGTACAAGGATTTGACATCCATGGTGAAAATGAATTTATGAGTGCTATGAAATTGGATGTTCTGAAAGTTTGGAGGCGTGTTTGTCTATACATTCAGGTTGAGTGTATATATTTACACTGCATAAAGCGTCATATTTTGTACAACATCCCGGTGGTTGTTTACACCATCATGGTGTTATCTCGAACACTATGGTTGGATATATTCAGGTTGAGTGTATATATTTACACTGGATAAAGCGTCATATTTTGTACAACATCCCGGTGTTTGTTTACACCATCATGGTGTTATCTCGAACACTATGGTTGGATATATTCAGGTTGAGTGTATATATTTACACTGGATAAAGCGTCATATTTTGTACAACATCCCGGTGTTTGTTTACACCATCATGGTGTTATCTCGAACACTATGGTTGGATACATAACGTACACCGTTTGAAGGTAAACTTACAACACAATCAGTGTTAATAAGATAGTAAATTTTTAATTAGTTTGAATTTTCATGTTTACATGTACTGTCAATGTACCACCGCGTATGTCGAATGTTAATTAGCTTAGATTTTTTTTCTTATTTAGTAACATTTTACCCTGACGATGGACGCTTAGTCCGAAAGCTCGGTTAATTTTAGTTGTTTTTTATTTAGTATTGTATTTTAATAAATTTTAGAAGCCAGACTATAAGCTACAAAAAACAGTATTGTCAGTATATGCATTATACCTGGCTACATGACTATCTTAGATAATTTACTCGGATTGAACATTTCGAACGATCTGAAATGGAACTGCCATGTATCTGAGATATCACGAAAGGTATCTACAAGACTTTACTTCCTCAAACAACTGAAGAGAGCAGGCGTTGCAACGAAGGAACATGTAACCTTTTACACCACATGCATCCGTCCCATCATGGAGTACGCCTGCCCAGTCTATCATAATTCACTCCCCAATTACCTATCAGATGAACTTGAATCTTAGAAGCCATGAGAATTATCCACCCATTTGTTGACTATTTAACAGTTATTCTACGAACTCGAGTCGTATATGAGCTGATATATGAGCTGATGTTATTGTATATTCTTAATCTAATTCAGCTCAGTTTTGACTGTAATTTTTTAGAATTATTAAACTATCTATCTTAGAAATAAGATAGCTTTTGTATTAAACACTCGAGTTCGACACCATTTCGTTCGTATAATATATTTGAAAAACAACTGATACTAATTATAATATAATGTCAATTTCAAAGGTGTGGACTGTGGTTTAATAGTAGCATGGTAGTTTATTAAATGTCAGCAAATTATATTAATAGAACTATTTCGTTTTGAACAAAATGTTGTAGACAGCTGCCAGACAATCGAATTGGATTTTGTACCATTTCAGCTTACCCACACCCAGTAAGTAATGGTAAAACCATATTATGCCTTTTGATTTCAATATTGTAGATAACTTTTCACTATAAGTTATTGACCACCACTCGCAGTTATTGACCACCATGCTGTTGCGGTTATCCTATCCGGTCTATTGTTCTTATAGTTTTCTTTTTAGTTTATACATACGTTTGACATGCAGTGAAGCAATTAAATACTAAATGATCGTCACTATTACATGTAGATCACAATACACAATGTTTGGGATTCACAACGAAGCTAATTTATATATATATTGATTTATTGTATAAGTATAGAGATTTCCGTGCAGTAAATATAGATAAACAGCGCTGATTTTTTCCACATGTGGTAAAAATTGTCCGACCAATCACAACGCTGAGACGATAATTTTCTCACGTGGGGATACGATTTTTATTTAATATGTAGATCAGTTGATAATCACGAAGAAGATAGCACTGTATTCCTTTTGAGTGGTGGTGATGAAAAAATACATCTATATGTAAAAGTAAGAAATTTTATTAATTTAATTGTGGTGAGCAAATATGATTTGCCAGTAAAATGGTATTCTTAGAAGGCTTATATATTTCTATAACTTAGTTATATAAGGATGATGATCTTTGAATATTATTCTGTTGTATGTTCAGTGCAACTGTGTTGTGCACTGTTTATCTTTGGTTTTCAGTTGAAGATAAGTAGATTACCTTTCAGCTTGTAAAGATTTTTCCCAGAACGTAGTGAACTAAATCATGATATTGACATTCATGCAGGGTTCTGTGAATCAACAGTTTATTGAACAAAAGGTGGAAGATTATTTCCCGGAATTCCAAAATCTTCCCAGCAAGTAAGAAATTGAATTATATGCATGTTTAATGTAGAATGGTCAAATATAATAAAAATACGTTTGGTCGCCTTACATATGTTTTGCTGCTCAAAGTACATTTTCTGTCTCACCATGCACTGCTTTGGTGTATGTATGATGTTTTACTCTATTTGATTTCTAGTGTTATTTGGATAGATATTTACCGTGATAACATCCATGAAAGACGGATAAGTTGTTTTGCTTGTCAAAATGGTTTTCTCAAAGTCGTTGTTGTCAAGAAAAACGGTTCGTATCATGACTGGATGTAGCTATACATGTGTACGTCGTCATTTTCACTTTATAATTGTAGTGTTATATATTAACTGTATGTGTATCATGTGCTATTCTGACTGTCTTTCTTAAATGTTACATGTTAACAATCATCATTAAAGAAAATTGGTTCTTGCTTTCATCTTTCTAAATTTTGTGCGAGCATGTATATTGTATGCAGTCATTGTCACGCATGACGGGTGCCTTCCAAAACAGAAACAGCCAACAGGGCAAGCAATTTGGCTGGATCTCGCTATAGCAACGTTCATTTTTGCATTTGTTATAAAATTCAGGTAGAACCTACAATCAGAGAATAGTTAATCGGGACAATTTCCGTCAAAACGGCATTTCTGACATATCGTATTATCTACAATTAGATAAAGGTTAAATGACATTATAAGACTATAGCGCATATACTAAAAAACCTCATACACCTACACGGACTCCCACCTCCCCCCGCCCCACCATACAATGTTGGTTATTCACCACAATCTGTATTGGGAAAAAGCATATAATATGTTTCAATGGCACATGTTTGTCAACCGGCAACATTGTAAGGTGTGGGCGGGGGGAGGGGATAATACTAGTGCGCAAAATGATTTTTTGTTTTGACATAAGATTTTTTAATTTGTCCCAATGCAACTATTCCTTGATTGTAGCTGTTAGACAGGAATGCATGCAGTCGGAAAGTATGTAGGACCCTGGGTACGAGGTTGAAACATAATAAGAATTACATTTTTTACGAAACTCATTTTGTTTTTAAGAAGTCATAAATGAGTGGTCTTCTATGCATGATGGCCCAGTATCATCTGTGAAAATTTTCACCTTTGAAGCAAAACAGTGCAACATTTCTGATGAGCTGAGAGGTATATAATATAGAACTATTTAATTAGAATTATTGAAACACGTACGCAAATATGTATATATACAACGTGAGTTGCAGAAAATTGGAGCTAATTACATGCTACTTGTTGAATTGGTCAATTGAACTTATTGTATTTTTCTTTTTTATTTCACGTTCAATAAAGAAGTTCTTCAATTACCAGAAGAAAATAAAGAAAAAACAGCAAACTATCCAGTTCATCTTTTAGTCACAGGTGTAATTGAACCATCTGTGATATATGAGTAAGTACTGATCACGTTGGTGATACGATTGCTTGTAATGCACTGTATAGTTAAAACATGTTTTATTGGATTAATATCTCAGTTCCTTGAAGACTGTAAAAAGAACGTCAGTGTAAATGAAAAGATCTGAGTGCAAAGTTTCTTTCAAATGCTGTTGAGAATGTAGTCAACAGATCAAGTTGAAATCTATTGCTTGGTCAAAATAGAATTGTGTGCACTGTAAAAACAAATTGGTTAAAACAACCCATGATGCATTTTGATTAGTTGTCTCTGATTCATTTTGAATCTAATACAACCAATTAATAGTAACGTTTAACCAATCTCTTTACGTTGTGTGTACTGTTGAAACCAACTGAAAAGATTGACATACTGTAATTAAATAATTAACTTTTTTAAATTTTAGAGACATTTTAAATAATGGCTTGTCAAAACTTTCCATCCTTCCTGATTCTGACAAGTATGATTGTGTTGTTTGTTCACATATCACTGATGTTGACTGGGACGGTACGAATGAAATATTGTTAGGAACTTATGGACAGGTACTTTCAATAACACTATTGCTTGTATTCCGGTGTCCCCCAGCGGATAGTGTCCCCCAGCGGATAGTGTCCCCCCGCGGATAGTGTCCCCCAGCGGATAGTGTCCCCCCGCGGATAGTGTCCCCCCGCGGATAGTGTCCCCCCGCGGATAGTGTCCCCCCGCGGATAGTGTCCCCCCGCGGATAGTGTCCCCCCGCGGATAGTGTCCCCCCGCGGATAGTGTCCCCCAGCGGATTGTGTCCCCCCGCGGATAGTGCCCCCCCGCGGATAGTGTCCCCCCGGACAGTATCCGCTAGCGGATAGTGTCCCTTTTAATTAGATTCCCGCGGATAGTGTGAAGAAATTTCTTTTATATGACAAATTCGGTTATATCTCCGCGATGTACTACGTTTCTGAAAACGCTTTCATTAGCTATTTCTTTTAGCATTAAGACTTTGGAAATGTCAATCCGTTAGCGTGAAACGAGTGAGTTTTTCAAAGACTATCAAGAAAAGACTAGCGTTTCATAGACTAGCGTGAAACGAGTGAGTTTTTCAAAGACTATCAAGAAAAGACTAGCGTTTCATAGACTAGCGTGAAACGAGTGAGTTTTTCAAAGACTATCAAGAAAAGACTAGCGTTTCATAGACTAGCGTGAAACGAGTGAGTTTTTCGATCCTGCACGTTTCACGCATAGAGAAAGAGTATTCATTATTTAAATTATTTAATAATTAGGCTAATAGAGCTGGAAATACTGCAAATACGTGCAGAAACTTTATATCGCACTGTTTGCGATACGACCCTCGCGTACGGCGGTTAAAAATGGCCAACAATGCCGCTTGCAAAAGCAAATTTACACTATTGTTTTCTCCGATGTCACGTTCAAATTATCGTTGTGGATTTTACAATTATTTTTATGCTTCTTTTTATGCTTCGCATTTGTTTGAAAAAAGTTTTTCGGAAAAGAAACGCTATATTTGTTTATATGTTGAAGTCCCACGAGTTACACGCGATATTTAAAGTTCCCGCCACATATAGGAAGAACGTAACTCCCGCACATAAAACCCTAGGGAGCCACCGAATTTCGGCAACGAAAACCAATCAGGTTGCCGAAATGATCGTCACGCGTACATAATTGAACTGTTAAAAATGGCGTCAACAGTTCGTGCTTGGAATCAAGAACGGCAGTCAATCTTGTTTCACGTTCGTGATTTCAAACAAGCACGGCTTTCGCCATCTATGACGACTCGATTAACTTCCGGTCGGCGTTTGTGAATAAAAAAACGTCGCTTGCTTAAGCTCTCTATTGTCCGGGGGGACACTTTCTGCGTGGGACACGAGTGAGCTTAAGCAAGCAACGATTTTGATCTATATAATACTATATTAGGATTAGGGTTAGGATTACGGTTAGGATTGGGGTTAGGGTGGGGGTTAAATATACATTTCGTGTAGGCCATAAAGACCCTACCGTGATTTCAACGAACGGCTGCCTCCATCTATAACGGCTCAATTTACTTCCGATCGGCGTTCGTGAATCAAAAACACGTCTGCTGACTAACGACGCATGCACCGCGCCACTTTTAAACCTGCATAACGAAAATCAGCTCGAAATAGGGTTAACGTATTCTCTACTCGAGTGCAAAGAAGAGTGCGTCGTAAGGTTGTAACATTCTCTGCTTTTTAATGGGAAATTTGCATGTTGTAGAGAAGAGATTTGAATCAAATGTAACCCTATCTAGCGTGTTAATTGAAAGGCGATGTCAGAGGAACTTCAAAATTGAGCGTGAGAAGAGTAAAACCATATAAATATTAATACTCAGGGGATTTCTTCCAGCTACATGAAAGGTTTTCGTCTGAGATTGATCAAAAAAGGCAAAACTGTTAGGAAACACACTGCTTTAAGATGGCGAAACCATATATACTGACAGTATAGCCAATAAGGCGAGAAAGATAGTAAACCGGAATTAACGACAATAAAATCAACAGCTAGTCTTGGTAAACGCTAGGACCAGATAATCATTTGCATGCCTATATATTTACAGTTTGTTTTTATACTGCAGTATTTTATTAGTGAAACCTTTTTGTATGATAATTTAAGGAATTTATGGTGTACAAGCTTACAAAGGAATACAACGAGAGCTGTAAGGGAAGATTACAAGCTACTCTTTGCTGGACAAAGAGCTTTGCTCAACCGTTATATGCCATAGATTATGTTGATTTGACAAACGACGGTGTTCGAGAATTAATTGTCGCTTCATCAAAAGGACTTCATGTGTTGCAGGTGTGACCATATTAAAATGATTTACTTAACGTTGTAAATATATAAATAACTGGGTTAGGATAAAACGCGGATACGGACGGACGGATGAGTGGCGGACGGACGGATAGACGGATGGGTGGCGGACGGACGGATGACTTCAATTGTCATGAAACGTTATTTAAAAGTCATATGGTATAGAAAATGGTATAGAAAATGCTTCTCGCGCCTTTTAAAGTCATATCCGCGTTTTACCCGAAAGGGTAAAACGCGGATATGGTATAGAAAATGCTTCTCGTGCCCTTTCGACTTTTACACTTTTCGCAGGCATGATAAAACGCGTATAGGTGGGTATCGGTATATCAAAGGTTTCATATTTCAGTTGGAGACACATACTGATGGATACACTCACACATACTGAAGCAACAGTCCAGACAAACGCGTTAAACTTCCTTTCTTAATTCGCCGACTGCCACATGCCGCATGCGAACATGATGTGAGATACATCAAAGTTCAAAATGTCATTTTTTGGTAGCTTGGGCAAAATTCGCGAGCCTACTGGTGAAACGGTAGATACCTCTGGATTGCCCCAATGCTCATATCGATGCCTCATCGATAAAGATGAAATTGGCGAAGGTGGTTTCGCGGTTGTGTTTACGGCGAAGCTACCAGAAAATGGCTCAAAAATTGTGGTAAAAAAGATGCTAGCTTCTGACAACGAAGCAAAAAAATCACTAATTAAATTCACAGTAAATTACAGCATCCAAACATTGTGGAATAGGAGTTTGTCTTGACAAATATGCTGTACTGCTAGAATATGTATATTTTGATTTTAATCCAATTGGAAATGATATCAGGGTACATAGCCTAGCAAACTTCTTAGCAGTTTGCGAAGAATCTAGTTGCGACGGAATACATTGGCATTGCTCTGTATTTATTCATTCGTCTTTGGACATCGCGTCGGGTTTAAAATACCTACATGAAAACAGTATTACCCACCGTGATATGAAACCTGAAAATGTTTTGGTGTCTAACCACCATTACAATCGACTGACCGACGCAGAAATAGTCGACCGTATGACTTCTGTGAAACCACTCATCTGTAAGCTGACAGACTTTGGTGAAAGTCGATCAAAAGGCATCCACACCGAACAAATCTTGAAATCGAAAACCGCACGAGTGAGAGATAAGTCTGCCGAGTTTTAATAACAATTTTTGCAGTGTACATTTGCATTTACATCGTTAGCATTAAATTCAGTTAAGATACAGTATAGTACTATTAGTTATAAAATTTTGCCTAAAACACTGCTCAAACGAGCATGAGAGTTTGACAGCAAACTTGCATCAACTCTCATGCATGCACTGTCATTAAGTGTTGATGTTCAAATGTGTATAAGACGAGAAAAGCATTTTCTATACTTTAATGACTTTAAAGGGCACGAGAAGCATTTTCTATACCATATTCGCGTTTTACCCGAAAGGGTAAAACGCGGATATGACTTTTAAAGGCGTGAGAAGCATTTTCTATACCATACCCGAAAGGGTAAAACGCGGATATGACTTTTAAATAACGTTTCATGACAATTGAAGTCAGCCGTCCGTCCGTCCGTCCGCCACCCATCTGTCCGTCCGCCACTCATCCGTCCGTCCGTATCCCCGTTTTATAATACCCATAAATAACGAGACGTTCTGTAAACTGGAAGGCAGCAGAGCCGGATTAAGGCGGCGCGGGGCCTGTGGCATTTTTTTCGCGCGGGGCCCCTTTGGGTTTTTCCGACTGCTCTATAACCTGAAAAAATTAACCCGTTTTAGTATATATGGTTGAATTGCAATCTTAATTTGAAAGATGTAATGACAGTAACGTATCTGATATTTTCACTATTGGTAACTGGTCTGTCACTTTTTCTTAATAAAGTTTGAGAATATTCTATTTTTCTGTCCAGCCTAAAGCGCGGGGCCCCTAACCTTGTACATAATACACGTACTAAAGTCGTACACAGTTTAGATCATGTAAATCTTGCTCTTACCTACCTGACTCAAATTGGCTGATTTGGAAATGATTTTCTATTTGTCATGTATAATTTAGTAGACTTCACAGAGACAGAAATAATAACATAATGCTTCCTGTTTTTCATTTCTCGACAGCACAAGTTTACGGACATTGCGACACGGTTCCAGGAAGAGTTTACTGATAAAGGAGCTGAGGAAGACTATTCTTCTGAAAGCTAGAATGCAAATGTTTTCAAGATATATAGTGTTGGAAGTGATTGTGATTCGTGCAAAATGTCGGGAATTCTTAGCATTGCATGAACATGCATGTCGCTTACAGTAAAAATAGCAACGATAAATTTCATGAAGACAATTATATAGAAATTATATATAACACAAAGACACGATGAGAAAAGCTGGACGTGTATAGAAATCATCTTAAAATTGAACAAGATTAAAATCATTGAGGCATGTGTACCTTCCATCAACTTGTGTGATTTTTTTAGGTAAAATGAGGGATAAAATAATCTTCTATATTAAGTAAGACTTAATTACCGAGAAGGAGCGAAAAACAACCCAATGTGTTGCACTTTATTTATATATTTATTACAGGCACGTTGAAGGGGGCGCTTAGTGGAAGGAAGGGGCTTAATCGGGGACGTAGCGAACCATCTGGAGTTGGGGGGTGTCAACGAATTTTACCTATACTTTTTTCTGCCGAGCACTTCCTCCAGTAATATTATAGCTCAGTGGTAGCACGAATCGGGTGTCAACGTGAGACGCGAACAAGATGGCGTCAAAAAGACCTGAAAATCGTGGTCCACCAGAACTGTTTTATAACGAAGAAGAAGCAAGAAAGTACACATGTAACTCAAGGATGATTGAAATTCAAGTATCTCTCGCCGAAAGAGCTTTAGAATTACTTGATATGAATGATGATGAACCGAAATTATTGCTAGATATAGGTTGTGGTTCTGGTCTGAGTGGTGATGTTCTATCTGAGGCAGGACATTATTGGGTTGGTTTTGATATTAGTAAGGCGATGTTAGATGTTGCTAAAGAAAAGGAAATTGATGGAGATATCATTTTACATGATGCTGGACAAGGTTTGCCATTTCGTCCAGGATCTTTTGATGGTTGTATCTCTGTGTCTGCTCTACAATGGCTGTGTATCTCAAACAAGAAGGGAGATAATCCGATACGTCGTTTACATACGTTTTTCTCATCATTATATGCATGTTTATCTCGTGGTAGCAAAGCAGTGTTTCAGTTTTATCCAGAGAACCCACAACAAATGGAACTAGTGACAGCTCAGGCAATGAGAGCAGGTTTCACTGGAGGCATTGTTGTTGATTATCCTAACAGTTCTAAAGCAAAGAAAATCTTCTTATGTCTTTTTACTGGAGGGAACTCAACTACTCTACCTCAAGGTCTTGGACAAGACATAGCAGGGAGAGTCAATAATGAAGTACGGTTCTCAGGCAAGCGAGAGCGACTGGCAAAGCCACAATGGGGAAAAGCACCAAAGAAAAGTAAGGAATGGATTGAAGCGAAGAAAGATAGAAGACGTCGTCAAGGCAAAGATACAAGGCATAAATCAAAATATACTGGACGCAAACGGAGACCTGTATTTTAAATGATTTCATATAATATTTGAAACAATGGCATTATTTTGTAATAGGAATGGAATAAAAATAAATCTTCCTCTGATCTGGATTTGCTATAAATATATAAATTCTCACAGTAAATATAAATTTGGCAGAAGTGGGTAAAAACTAGTGTTGTATATAAAGGGAAAAGATCTCCTTAACTTTTTTCAAGAATGACATGCATTTATATTTTGCCACCACATTCAATTTCAGTTCTTAAGGAAAATAGAAGAGTGGTGAATGATGTAGATTGGTGGTATTCAGCTATTTCAATTAAGGTTGTCACAGACAATAGTCAAATGTACAATATGAGTGCTAATGATGATGGGAATAATCATAGTTTTAAATAAGTTTAACTCGTCAGTAGCCTCGTTGGAATACAAATGGCTACTGAGATACTATATTTGTATTCCCACAAGGCCACTGATGTGTTAAACTTATTTAAAACTATGATTATTCCCATCGTTTGTTTAGCGCTCATATTGTACATTTGACTATTGTCTATGACAACCTTAATTGAAATAATGCAATTGTAGTTATCATCAGCATATCATGCTTACTGCAATCATTTGCTTCAAATTCTATTATAATGTGAACCAAAGCTACATCTAATGGCAAGTTAATTATATTCAGGGCAACTATTTTTCATGTCCAACTTGCCTTGATCCCAAGTGGTCAAAAGAGTTAAGTTACACCACTGACTATGTGAATACCTGATATGTGAATGCCTGCATACCTGATAACCCCACTGCTAGCCTTTGCCAGACAGCTCCCCCCCCCCAGACGTTGACTGCTTTTGATGTCATGCCACCAGCAGATGATGGTCAACTGAAAGTTATTAAAGTAAGGTCATTTTTTATTATTTTCATTATTTGTGGTAATCTTCTATGGAAAGCTGGAAAATATATAAAATAACCACCATCTGCTGCCTTGTTACCTACGAATTGTCAACCACGTGTCACAGGCCAGCTTCTTATTGTTGCAGCTTTTTCTCAAAGTCTTTCTCAGGATCCTTGGATTATCCTCATGTCCTGTGAAAACATTCCTGTCATAGTTCCTCATTAGACGAGTGTTTAGATTAAGTGTTTATACAATTGACGGTGTTTGCCTCAATTCGCCTGCTACCATTTGGTGCTGTTTACATAAGAATTATCTGATTATAGACATTAATACATTATAAACAAACTCTGACGTTTGTAAGAAACTGTTCTGAAGTTTACTTCAAAAATTGCATGTTTGAGTGGCTATTTCGGGCTTTCGTTTAATCCATTTACCAACCCTTCAGGATAGACATGTAAATGAGGCTGTCAGGAATACAGGAGGTGTTGACAATGTGTGTTGATCATCCATACATTACCTACAATTATCATTTCTTGCAAAATTTGTGCACATGTACAGCTAGAAGGTCTACATTCAGCGAGATTATGACAAAATCTTTGTAATATTTACTGTTGTCTGTCAATTTTCTTCATTCACCGCTTAATTGGCGATCGTTACGAGTCTAGTACACTTTCCTATGACGTCATATGACGTCATTGCGAATTATAACGCAATTTAGTTTTAGTATGTGTGTTTACTGATGTGCATAATGAGATAATAAGGCCTGGTTCAAACGTCGCGCTACTGCCGTGCCGAACGCATTACAAACAATATATAATGAGGCATTTCAGCTGATTATGTATTGGAACAGGCCTAAGTGTCGTAATGTTGGTATGGTGGATAAGATCAATGATTGGGTTTGCTATGGTTACGTTGTTGTTATGCACAAAGCTTTTACACCACCATTGAGTTCGAACTGGTAAGCAGAGTTAGTAGGAAATACCTATAAAAATAACATCTTATTTTTAGATTTGATACCCAACCCCCTCCACCCTGGTGGGCCGTGGGCGGTTTTCGTGTAAAACATATTTTCATTGTTCTGCTTATATTAACTCACAGTCATACAGTATCGTTAACATACACATTTCTCAATTCCGCATTGTCAAAACTTTAAATCAGTTACATACTATTTTTACCATTCATAGTATGGTGCTGTGATCGGACCCTGTGCCTGTTGTCACACGTCCTTCACACAATCATACCTTTATTTTCGCTAACATTCTCCCTTCTATATTTTTGTCCTACCGGCTGATCTGATTGACTGTTCGCGTGGGTTCGACCTAGCTCCTATGACTCATATGAGCGGTAAGCTCAATGAATCAATAAGAACTAAGACCAAGATCTTTCCTTATAGAATGCCTACTTGCTTACAAGTTAACGAAATGTCACACATGCATGCTTGCTTGAAACATCTTTTACACAGATGAACTTCATTGACAACATTCAACACATTTATAGTCGATTAGATCCCCATGTAAAAAAGACGGTCAATTTTAAGCATGCAGCCTGTTAAATATGAAACACTCGACAGAAATAGAGTAAAAAGCTGCGTGAAAACAGAGCCAACTAACTATCCTTTCACCCATATATATATATTTACAGTTTAGAGTTAGTATCCTACTGCCCAGTGATGTTAACAATCTGCATACTTTATTAATAGCATGTAATTAATCTTCAGTGACCGAACGTTTGGCGAAAACAATCATATTGCCTGTTTCGATGCCTGTTTCGAGGCCTCTTTCGCCTAGAGAAAGAAAAATCTAAAAATAAAACTTTATTTATAATATTTGCAAGTAAAACAAACGCACGAGATATTGGTGTATACTGTACGAGCTCCATGCTCGACAACATGGAATCACCATGGGAAAATCAAGCAATTTTTTTAATCAGAATTGACCTTATTGTCTGGTACTCCGGCTTTATTTATACATTTAATAAGGCATAACGACGGCAACTGTAAACTTCACAATCACAGTATGGTTCTATTTCAAAGACATTTTGATAGACACCGTCAAACACAGATGATTAGAAGGAATTTATGTCGTTTTAATGAAGTTCATATCTAACCCCATACAGAAACGCCTGCTACGCAGGCTGTATAGTCATAGTGGCTCTCTGCAGTATCAGATGTCATTGAGATACTTCGTATTGAGTAAGCGGGGCTATATAAATCGTACGTACATGCAGCTAACGGAGGAAGTCTACAATTAGTTCTTCAAAGAAAGCTCATTAAAACATATTTGGACGCAACTACTCTTGATGATGAATTCAACAGTTCAGAATACCAGCTCACAAAATATGGAGTTAATAGCAGCATGTATTTTAAACTTGATATGTTGTGTTACTGGAAGTATTGGTAATCTCTTGGTTCTGTTATCGTATTTCTACTACCGGAAAATGAGAACTATCACAAACTTATACCTCTGCAACTTGGCCTTAGTCGACATGGTTGTTTGTGTTATCATTCAACCTCTCTACATCATAACTTTGCTGAGAAAACTCACGGAGTCTGAACAAAATGTATATTTTGAAACCGTTCGTAAAATCCTGACATGGTGCATTATGACTGTGGAATCTGGTAGTCTTACGAGTGTAATGCTGGATCGTTATTGTCGTGTATCATTCCCACTCAAATACCGCACAATTATGAATACAAGAAGAAGTTATATTGTTATTATGTTTTCCTGGCTAGTTGGCGTTCTTGCAGGTATTATGTTGATATTGAAACCTGACGTAAAGATTATTCTGCAAAGTTATGCAATCTTCTTAATAACTGGTCTGATTATACCTGGATATGTACGAGTGTTCTTCATTGCAAGAAGACAATCAAGGAAGATGGCGCACCAGATGATATATTTGGAACAAATCTCACAACATCATCTACCAATGACGAACAGTTCTCCTCAAACTATCTCTGAAAATAAATCGTGCAAAACCTCAGATTATGAAGCCATTAAGACAATCTTTATTGTCATCACTGCTTTTATAATTTGTTGGACACCATTGTTATTTTTTCCATTTTATTATCGTTGGGCTTCTCTCAAGTCTCGAGCTAGACTTCTATTCATATTCCCGGTTATAAATACTTTGGCTCTGTGCTCGTCTTCAATCAATCCATTTATATATTGCTTGAGAACCCCACCTTTTAAACATTCATTTCAACAAATTATCATCAAGTTATATACGAACATAACCTGTGCAGAAAAGAAATAAACTTCCAAGATATATATACAGTTCATTACCATCAGTTTTATAGGAATTTTACCTGTGCAGGAAAATAACGAACTTCCAATTTTTGTAGATATTTAATGCCTATAATTTATAGTATCAGCATGCATGGTGGGAACGTTCTTGCATGTGATTGTGCACTCCGTCGTTCATGCAGACTTGTGGCATAAAAAACTAGTTGAAATAGAAATTAAAACCTAAAAATACTCGATGTCTTTAAAGATGGTGGTAAAGGGTATTTCCGTGAAGCGCGAATTGCCATTTATATTTTTCGTGCAATGAGAAATGGCTATTATTAATTTTTCCGTAAATCGTGATTTACTGTAGATAGTTCCTGACTTCCCGTGAATCAGTATAACGTTAATCGTGATTTCACAGGGAGTAGAGAAGTTTTACTCCTTGTGGACATCTCAAGCACTATAGTTTGTTTGCACCAGAGTGATCTTATAGAATGACGACTTTCCAAGTGCGAGCTGAGGAATACAATTGGAACGGGATTATATTTTTCGTGAAATAGAAGACTTTTTATCTGTGAATCGTGAAATTTCCGTTATTTTTCGAGAAACGCCATCAATACACCGCCCCCCTCTTACGACCCTCTCTTTACCACCCTCTCTAAATCAAGTATCCCATAACACACATGTCTTCAATCAGGAAATGGAAATAACATAACAGGAGTTCCATGGAACTTTCTGGAATATAGTTGATATTACTCATGTCTGGTTAAATGCGATTTTATGTTTTTGTCATGAGTTTTTTTGGAAATATTGTTAGCAGTTTATTGCGTTACAGTAATGGTCTTTAGTTTAGCCATGATAAATGTTGTAGCTGCGGACGTGATTGTGTTTTCAGGTTTTCGTCTTTTTAGGTTGAGTAGTAAAGTGGTGTTTTGTGTTCATATCAATCATGGATTATGTTTCATCACCAGGAATTTAGAAATAAGATAAGTTGAAGTGTTTAATATGATTTCTATCATCACGCAGTCAGTGATGATTATTCATATGGCGTAGACAAAACATGTCTGGCGACGTCAAGTACGTAAATAAACAGGATACTTGTTTATTTAGCTGAATACTTGTTCCAAACAATATTTGCCTTGCGTATCAAACGAATTGTTCTTCTGCATAATATCAACATACACGGAAGTCCATTCATGATAGTTGCATGATAAATCAATGCAGTTAGGCGAAACATCTTGCACACAAGTCCATTCTTAACCCTACTCCAATATTGATCATGGATAAAGTGAGGACGAACGTGGAAATTCTAAACACATCACATCTTACTTAACCGCTTGTATCGTTTATTCATTTTCCAAAAACCAGTCTCCCAATTTATTTCCCGGAAAATTGTGAGGTTAATCCAAAATGTTCGACTAAGTTTCTATTTAAACAGTACAACATTAGTTCAAGAGCACACTTTATTTCTTTCTATATATTACAATGATCTTTGATTTCAATGAAATCATCTGATCCACACCATAAAGATACATTATATATACATGTATCATTAAAGATACTTTCTCTTCCAGATAAATATAAATTGGTAGCTTTACAATAGTTAAATATATCCAGCACCTAGAGTTAAATATATTCTTCGATGTTTAGTTTTTCTTACATCCCTTGGCAGGTTCATCTGGATACAATTCCTTCAGGGGTGTCGTGTTCAAGAAATACACGTGACGATCATAAGCACGTGACTGGCGGAAGATGGCGTCAGTTCCATGTAGCCAATCCAAGACACCAAGCACGCCAAAGTTTTGGTTAAACCTGAGAAACAATGCAACATATTAATCACATTATACAGTAAATCACATGCACGACCTTCCCTTGAAATTGCTATGCAGTAATGCATCTTGCTCTATCTAGGGTAACAATATTGAAGTGTTGTAAATCAAAAAGGAAAAAAACGGCTGTTGCAATAATCGATCAATTTTCAGAATAGTATTTTTTGATAAAATCTCGGAATAAGGATTTATCGGTAAAAGTGATATTTGAAAATTCTGACAAAATTTGGTAATATATTTTCAATACTATTGTATATACACCCCAAAGCCACTTCACTTGTATACTCACTTCTGATGATGGTAATCGTGAGCCTCAGGAGACGGAAGTAATGGCAGATGGTAACCACAATGTGAGACAAGGGTGGTACTGATGGCCAGAGAAAACCATAACCAACTGGTAGCAATATGAGAACCCATAATTAATGGTCCCATCAATACTGGGAATACATTCGAAATAAGATGTTCAACAGGATGAGCATAAACCGCAGTGATACTGATTGGAGCTGTCCATTCATGGTGAATCTTGTGAATATGCTTGTAAATACGAGGATGATGAAGCAACCTGTAAGACATAACAAAACTGGTGTAAGCACAAGTAATGAAATTATTTTAAATGTAAGGAACGGTGTGATTTTAATATTAGCTACACGAACATATCAATTCTAAGCCTGCAATAGTGATCGTATTTAAAGGTAGTCTGCAAACATAGACGGTGATTCGGTGGCTGTTATCCAAACATTTTGATGGTGTCTGCGGTGTAGGCAATTGAGCTGGGACTGTTTTATGGGCAACATTAATTTATTCAGACTGAAATTTTAGCTTGGCAGGTATGATAATTTACCTGTGTGCATAATAAAACAGGAACTCCTCAACCAAAGTGAACATGCCAATTTCAAAAAGTACCCAATGAAAACTAGGCAATTCACGACCAAATGAGCAACCACGCCATTTGTAAAGCCAGTAAAAGATAGCAGAAAATGCAACAGAAATAGTTTGGTTAAATAAAACAAGGAGAACTGCTTTCATAAATTTCTTTCGATCAACCTGTAATAACAAAATCACAACATTTGAAACCAGAAATTCTTTTAGAGAAATAATTATACTAAATAACCAAAATATTAACAACAGGTTCTTATTACTGATCTAATAACACAGTATGGCCTTCCTCAGCAATTCAACTATACGTAAAGTCAGTTTCAATTAAACAGTCAGTTTACAATATTTCCTTCCTTCATTGTTAGTACTAAACATACATCAATGAAAACCTTGCGCACTTATTGTATTGCCTATAACGTTAATCACAATGTTTGTCATTAGGGGTTTTGTACTGTAGCCTTCTTCACTATATTCATGCGAGTTTTAAACTAAACTAAACTAAACTACAGTGAATAAGCATAACTTTATGTTATGTATAAGTCTTTTACTTACTGGAACTTGCTTGTTGTCCTGAATCTTGAATCGTAAAACCCACGCTGGTCTACCAGTTAAATCAACCAAGCAGAAAAATGCACTTCCAATCCAATAAACCAAAAATCCAATCAAATTTGTTCCTATAAAAATTATAACACTGCAAGGTTGGGAAACAATGTCTAATCAGGGATGGATCCAGCTTGATATGATAGGAGGGGTGTCAAGCTGGCACACCGGTCATGAAGCAGGGTGTGGCCGGCATCCGAGGCAGGGTGTGGCCGGCATCCGAGGCAGGGTGAATCATCACTGAGGACCCCCATCAGGGTCAACGGGTCATCTTGTCAGAAAATTTTTGATTGCCTAGATGGTCAAAAAGGCCCATCAATGGTCCAATATTCTATTTTTGTTTGATAAATGGCACCCCTCCTGCACCCCACTTGGCCAAGCGTAGGAGGGGTGTGCACCTCCCTGTAAATCCATCCCTGAATGTCTTTCTACTTGAATTTGATAGTAAAAAGTTGTACGGCGACCACTCATAGTGTGTCACAACATACATATTATAGATGTAGAAAGAATACAAATATGTATTACTGCAGTTGATTAATATTTATAACATGTAGGAATTGTTTTTGTGTATTTTATAGTATGTACTGTACAAAGTTCAAGGGTTACCATTCCAGGAATAAGTATTATAAGTACTGACATACACTAACTTAGTTAACTTCTTTGTATGCATAAACCTACCAACAATAGATAGCAACACTTCATCACCATCGACCATATCATGGATGGCTTGCCATTTACTTTGCCAAAAATCTTTTGATGAGCCCCATATTAACTCAAAATACCTACACACAACAAAGGTATGTACAGTTATAACTTAGGCTTCTACTTGGCAAAAACACAGACAGAAACATGCATGTACAGTATAACATTGGCTAGAATGTAATACCAGTACACACCAAGCCTGAAAATAAGCGGCTGGACACAGACATGGTCCGGTACAAAAAGGCAATTGTTTGGACCAACTGTTTTTTTGCCGGACAGTTTGTCCGGCAGCATATTAATACAATTATTGGTGACACTGTCTACAACGGGCATTAAAAATTTCATTATAATCTTTCAATATACTGTATTTGCATTCCCCATTTAAAAATTATTTGTAGGTCCAAATTTCATTGTGTATGAATAAGACATTATGCTATGAAATTTATGATCGTTCGATTCCGTATGACGTAATTGACTAGTGGCGTGTTGTTACTCAGCATTTCATTGGCTTCTTTTATTTCAAGGACCAATCAGCCATAATTAAAAACATTTGCTGTTATTAGCCTGTTGCCACAGAATATTTGGTGCTAGTGCAATGAAATTTTTGAAACAAATTCCTTATTATCTTTGCAACGAATTTACCTCAAAAAACCAGCCTGTAAGCCTCCATCTATATGGTATTGAGCACTGTTTGCATTTTGTAAACCAAAACTTACACGTATATATATATATATATATATATATATCATATATATATATTACGTCATTGTAATATTTTATGTCAAGCACAACATGTCCAGTGTCAGGCACCAACCAGTTGTCAGGCAACCTTGGAAATTTATTTTCAGTCTTGGTACACACTCACCATGTTATGGTGTTACGAATTGTTCCAAACAAAATTAATGCAGTTCCAATAACAAAAACTGCTTTCTTGATGGCACCAAAGACAGAACCACGCTAATGAATAAAAAGACGAGAAAAATGAATATTTTGTACTTCTTACAACTTCACTATTGCTGCTCTGAAACATCTCATGAGAGATTGAGTTTCAAAACTAACTTTATTGTAAGTTCAGATTTTTAAAACTGTTCTAAAGATGTCCTAGCTGCTGTAAAATGTTCAAATCATACCTGTGGTATTTCACTGTCAGGAGAAACTTTAGGTGTTGCATGACATGACTGTGAAGCAGATGACATATTTTTTACACTGAAAAACAAAAATTATTTACTTAATAGTTCATTTATTGATTTGTGCATTAATCCCTTTATAGCTCGAAAACCATAACAGCAAATAATATTCTTAGTATGATGTGCACAAATGATGTGGTTTTAGTATGATGTGGTCTTGAAAGCAGGCATTTAGCCAAATTTCAAATTTACGCAGCTTCTTTTTAATAATAGACAGTCATGGCCAGCCTAAGAATATATTTTCTTTAATTGGCAACTTATAAACTTTGTTATATTTCTTGAATACTTCCGGTTGTTAGCTGCTGTTTGCTATAGGTATTGCATACAATTCAATGCTTTTTGTCGAAAAGTTCAAAACACACTGAATTATGAGATCTGACAATGAATTGATTTCAAGCGCCATGTTTTTTACCACCGCCACAAAAACTAGTGGTCACATCCACAGTATTTTTTTGGACGGACAGTTTTGGCATCCTGGCTAAAAGCCTGCTTGAAAGTCCAGGTTATACAGACAATTTCATGAATTTCAGTTGGAGAACACAATAGTTAGGGTAAAAACATATTAAACAGGGCTCAAGATATCCATGGGATACCAGAATCCAATTTTGGTTATTGGACATCATAACTTAGTATCCTGACTGCATACTATAAATTTAAATTTTGAATTTCCGATCCAAACATCCTAAGTCTGTAGACTCTGTACATTGTGGCGAATGTTCAACAAAATAGAGCTGTTTTGGCGTTTTGTTTCTTATTCTGTGTATTTTTCGTTGTTGTTTGTCGCGCGAATGCAGAATGGATCTGGGCACAAGATTAATACTGCCTGTATAAAAAGCACATGCTCCAGCAATGTTTACGGCAGTTTTTAAAAAAAATGTGGACATATTTAATACGAAAATAGGGAGACAATCAACAAGGGAGACAACCAACTTCAACAGCTGAAATAACACAAGTTGATGACGAGAGACAACCTACTTCGTCTTCGGTAACCCAAACACAACAACGTCAACAAGGCATGCATGTTCAAATTATCACTAGTGTTAACCCATTAACTGGCAGTACACTACCACTGATGAGTAAAATTGTCTGGCAATAGACGGAGTAAAATACTAAAGTAGGGCGCATCTGGGTGCATTGCCAGCTATATATAAATAATATAATGGGTTAACCTTTCAGTTCAGTGTTTTTCACAATTGCAGTTACAAGATTTCAAATAATTGGTTTAAAAAATACATATTTCGGGAGTTCATTGTTATCCCATTACAAACACTTGTCCAGAACGTTTTGGATATTTTATCTTGTTTGGATACTGCTTATCGTAATAACTACTTCCAAATCTGAGATACTAAATTTCAAGGAGGGTACCAGATTTTAACGTGCTAGTACAGGCCTTAAAATATCGGTCGGTCACGGACATTGTCCAACCCATTCGTGAAATTGTCCGACCAATAAAGAAACGCACCGGACATTCTGTCCGACCGAGGGAAAATTGAGGTTTACCGTTTGTCCGACCCAACTGTATTGATGTCCGACCAAAGTTTAACTTTGTCCGACGTAAATTTACCTCGTAAATGTTTATCAGAGCTATTATGTGGTGCGCTAAGCGTGACAGCGGAGCCAGGTATTCGTTTGACCAGTCGCATCGTAAGTCAACGCATGTTTACTTGCGAGATTCAATATACAAGATTCAAATCTTGAGCCCTGTATTAAATGCTGAGCACTGTTACGGCATTGGATATCTGGCCTATATTTATTGAATTTACCTCCAATTTATCTGTAATCTTCGTTCCTATTATTCTGTTTTTTGTATCATAGTAAGGGAAGCAAAGATGGCAGATGTGGTTAAACCCTTACCTCTGAGTTAATTAAGCATGCTATACTGCAGGTCGAGGGCAGGGATTTACTTAGGTTGGATAATGTCCCTGTGCTTCATTAACTTTATAAACAAAGTGATGACAACTATATATATTTTCCTGCTTCCAGAGTAAAATTATCAAGGTAGCATGTACAGCACTGTTCTGGGGAAACAATCCTTTCAAAGGCACAGTCTAAGGCAGGCATTGATTATTTGGAATTATTATTGGGATTATATGATATCCTAGATTTTTTCATTTTAGCTACGTTTTGAAAGTTAAGATCTTTCCATATTAGGTGAACAGGCACAATATTAAAGCACAATATGCATGTATTAAAAATAATCATAACCCTACTTTTCTACTTTATTCTGTCTAAACCAAGGCAATTTTACTCCTCAGGGGAAAGTGCTAGGCATTATTAATGGTTATAAAACCAGACTTTCTGCTCATGTCTCTTGGTATTTCAGGAATGTCTATAAACACCAGCTGATTTTACTCTTGAAGGGAAAGTGTTCAGTTGGGTGTTAATGGCCTTGACCAAAATAATTTTGCTTAAAAAGTAATGTCACCGCCTTTTAAACACTCCTACAAACAAACATGTCTATTACATACTACATAGTCATACTGAAATATAAAATCAAAGTTTTAATACCAAGACTTAATCTCCAGATTTATTGAACTGACGCTCCAAATTTGTTATACGCAATTCAGATTTCAATATTGGATGATTTACATATACTGTATATTTGTCTGTCTATTTTGGAAAAAACCCTGTATTTTTCTTCTAAGAGGGAAATGTTCTATTTACTAAAGTTGCACGAGTAGTGAAAGATGAAAGAGGTCACCAACAAGTCAATGGACTTCAGGATATTAAATTACAGTAGAGTACTTTTATCCATCAACATATACTAATACAAACTTAAAAGTCCATAAAAATGATAGTACAGCATTGTACTGTCTATATTAAAAACAGACCACAGAAAGCTATAATTTTTATATTTAAGATCTCGGTCTATTTAAGTTATTTCAATCTTTTCTTTGACCGATTAATATACATCATAAAGAATGAGTCTTCGTTGGCCAAACCGCCAGTTTACTACGGCAATCATGCTAGAAATTCAATCATAATTCTTAAGGATAAAAAGCCGCGAAACTTGGTTGTTTTAATATCTGACGTGCAAAGCTTCGCAATTTTAAATGATTACAACAATCAATAGCCCCCTAACCTATGGAACTTAAATATTTTGTCTTTAGCAACATTTCTCTTACCTTATTTGACTTGTTTCTGTTGTTATTTATGTGATAATCTTGATGTTTTCTCGATATTTCTAAAACGACTCTACCCTCAAAACCACTTTGGTTGTTGTTTTTATCTTCTCGTCATGTGATTACCTCGAGATGGTACGTCACAGATGTTGCTCCTAATTCACCATCGTTATCAATAACTATCCACTGCCATCCTACAGTCTCGTGATATCCGAAAGATTACGATGCATTCCGAACGTTGCAGTGACATCATTTGCGTGTTAAAAATAGCTATAGGATCGGCACCTGTCGGCATCAGTGATCGGCACTCATAATATTACGTGACTTTAAATGGTGTGGATAAAAGGCGGACGCGGACTGCGGACGACGGACTTTTCTTATATCGTGAGAAAAAATATTTCCACCCATAACATGCTTTACAAATCAAAAGAAGGCAGCTCCACTATACTTGAAACTTTTTAAAAGGAATATTAATTTTCTTCTTGGCTATGCAAGGACTAAATCAGCACGTGTGAGCATTTTTAAGGTCATAATTAGATTAGTTTAATTCCAGTGGTAGTCACTCAAGATGTTATACAACAATACTGATTTAGAAAGACGTACTGTGTTTTCGCTCTAGCTATTCTAATATTGTATTTGCTCAGGGGCTCAAGCCTAATGAACGCGTTTCCTTTATCGTTTAAAAATGTTTTGTACTGCTGTTGGGGGATGCTGGGTGAAATTTGATCATTGAAATATGTCAGTTAGCACTTTTAATGTAGAGGCCTAGAGGGCAATGACTGGTTCCCCTGGAATTTTACTGATTAGTATATATGTAGTATTTTAAAGTGACACGTTTTGCGAAATCAACTATGGTCCATCTGCATTCACACAGTGACACAGGTAAATCTAATGAGTAATGTAGTATTAACCAAAGGTTAACTTTGACATGCTGCAATTAAGTGAAGTTTTTAAGAGTGTATACCTGTACTATAATTTTTAATACATGTTTGTCAGGTAATATATCATACACGAGAAGGAGTTCATTATGTGATTTGAAACACCGAAAAGTGTGTTGAAAAACAAGGCGCTAGCCGAGTTTTTTAACATACTTTGAGGTGTTTTTAAATCACTAAAATAAACGATTTCGAGTGTATGATATAGCTTCTCAAACAAACCAGTATTTAAAGAGAAATTCAACGCGAAAGTTGAGTTAATTTATGGGTGTTTAGTACCGTGGTATCAAGACAACGATACGGTGGTGATTTCCTCAGTTGTGTTTTGCTCATGAATTATTAATGAGTTTGAGAATAATATATAACGAATCCTTAAGTTTAGTGTGAATATGTTGGCTTAAATAATTTACTTTTTTGCGGTTTAATTTGCTTAAATTGCGCTTGAGAGTGAGCCGCTTATATTTTTCGATCACGGCAAAGTCAACGACAAACCTAAGTGTGAGAGGCTATAATTGTGCTCGCCTAAAGCACACAATCGCGAAGGAGTGTAGGTCGAGGGTAGGGGATTTTAGGTTGGATAACTTATGCTTGAAACCTCATGTAAGTAGAGTTTGGTTGGTTCACTCCCGTCCTTCGAGGTTTCTCTGGCCCCTCTGATTTTCCTCCTTCAACAAGTAACCGGTGACCTTAATTAGCTGTCTTGCACGTGCACACGGAGCCTCTGGTTACGGTCGGGCAGCCCATGGCCCGTGTTATCGACATCAAATTTTATCATTATCATTACCAGGACGTGCATGCAGTATCCAAAACACAGGGAAAACTGACGAAGGCTTAATAATGCTATAGGTTGTTGGTGTAAATGGTGTTTTATCAGGTAACGAGTCTGTCACTGTCGGGGTACCACAGGGATCAATTTTGGGACCTTTACTGTTTGTCCTGCATGTGAATGACATGCCGGATGTATTGTGTAACTGTAGCATATTGATGTATGCGGATGACACTGTATTATTCTGTTCTGGTTAATTCGGATGTGGCTGCGATTGAGAAGAAGATGACGATCTAAACCTCATTGGATCCTGGTTAAGGGAAAATAGCCGACTCGTGAATGCCGAAAAGACGGAGTCAATGTTTTTCGGGACTTGTGGAAGGTTGAAAAGTGTAGACAGTTTTCAAATCTATATTCGTGGACCTCTGTTCGTGGTAATTTTTGAATTTAATATTTGGGAATGATTTTTGATCAACATACAAACTGGAATGCCCATGTGAAGTATATCTTGAGGAAAGCAGGAAAAAGGACAGGAATACTTGGTCGTGTTAGAAAAAACATAATCGCACATTGTGCAAATGCCATATATTTTTCATTTATTCGTCCGATCCGGTCTTGGATTATCGCGACACCGTATCTGAGACACCACTGTTGTGGAGAAATGAATGGTGATTCTCTTGAAAGACTTCAAAGGCGTGCGGCACGAATTGTTTGTAAAACGAAAGATAGTGACAGTGCGTTGGTTCATTGAAATGGGGAACTCTTTTAAATAGGCGCGAATGCCACACTTTTAATCTCGTTAAGAAATGTATTAATGGCAATTGTCCACAATTTTTCTATAATTATTTTAGCTTCAATAAAAATGTATCTATGCGTGTCACCAGGCAAAGTGATCTTCTTCATCTGCCAAAGGTTAGAACAGAGACCGCCAAACGTAGCTAGCTTCTTTTACAATGGTTGTAAAATATATAACAAATTTAAATAATGACGTTACTTTATATAACTTTCAAAACTAATAAATTTAAATAGTGACTTTTAGAACTTTTAGAATTTTAAACACTGGACATTTTAATATTTGTGTATAACTATCTACTATTTATATTATAAGTAAGTAGTTTCCCTAGCTGTAAATGTATATTTATCAGAGCTCCTGTTGATAGCAGTGACTGACATGTTTTGTTGCTGATAGGGTTACTCTGAATAAATAAAGGTGTCTATCTATCTACACTTTGCTTTGGTATAATTATTATATAGCTCGACAACTCCGAGGTTACAGTAAGTGGAAAAGAGAACGGCAACATTGTAACATTTCACCAAATGTCGTTCACCGATTCACATGTTGTTGGTCAGAAGACTGAAGGTGTACGTGTGTTTTGTGCACATACCAAGTGGGATAATTGCATTGAAATATTGAAAGACAAAGATAGACCAGACAAATTATGACCCTTGGGAAGTCCTTCATGGCTTCATCTGCTGGCTGAGGATCAGCGCAGCTTTTGTTTAATTTGACTTTATACAGTGTGAAGTACAAAGCCGACTTTTTAAAGCAATGATACAATACACTTAAAACCCACATGCTTGTCGCTTGACTAAGCTTGTCCCGTTATCAAATGATGTCATTTTATCAAGTTGTTACAAGATTGTTACTCACCGACTTGTTAACAAGTTGTTACAAGATTGTTACTCACCGACTTGTTATCAAGTTGTTACAAGATTGTTACTCACCGACTTGTTATCAAGTTGTTACAAGATTGTTACTCACCGACTTGTTAACAAGTTGTTGAATTGCAGAACGATAACGAACAACTTGTAACAAGTGTAAATGATGGCTGAAGCGCGGTCAGTTAAAAGCATAATGATTCGAGACGTTCATCACCGACCAAAATTCTTTTTAATTGACAAGCTGTCGGCCACTAGACTGTGTGACCTTACCTTATATAGGCAGGCATAACCAGACAGCTAACCAGAACCCTACGACAGCACGATATAACGGTAACAACTAAGCCATTCCGAACATTACAACAACACTTTCCTTCACCAAAACAGAGTTGAACCTGACAAACAGATAAATGTTATTTACAAAATCCCTTGCGCAGATTGTACCTGGTATATATAGGAGAATCGGGAAGAGCGATTGTAACAAGAAAGAAAGAACATATATGAGAAATGTAAAAAATTACGCAGACGGTTCGAATATAGCATCGAAGACCACAGCTAGTCGCCGTAAGCTTGTCAATTAAAAACAATTTTGGTCAGTGAACCTCTCGAATCATTAAACTTGTAACAAGTCTGTGGAGTCAACAACTTTGTAACAAGTTGTCAACAAGCTAGGAACGAGCAGCGAGAAGAACACATCGTGATAACAAGTTTTTGAAACAGTATTGTACCGTGCACATGTGTACCGTACCCTTGTGTACCCTGGGTTCCAGAGGCTTCAGAGAGTTTCCTCTGGCACCCTTCGGTACCCAGGGTAGTTACCAACATGACTACGGTCAAATTATTCTAATTATTCCTTTAAATGTTGCATTTCGCTGAAGTCCTGGATTCACGACGACCAAATTCAGTTTATGTCTTAAAAAATGTGGCCAAACACGTATGAATAAATACCGTAAATCCTCTATTAAGTCTCCTGAGGAGCATATTTATTTGGAGAGGGAGCTTAATGTATGCACCAGATCATGTTTCAAACTGTACTAACTGTAGGGAGCCACCTTAAGTCTCCTGAGGAGCATATTTATTTGGAGAGGGAGTTTAATGTATGCATCAGATCGTGTTTCAAACTGTACTAACTGTAGGGAGCCACCTTAAGTCTCCTGAGGAGCATATTTATTTGGAGAGGGAGCTTAATCGTGGTCAACCGGCAGTTATATAAAAGTGAGAACATTTCTTTGTTTGTGAGTATATCTTGTATTAGTTCCAAAATTGACCATTTTCTGCTGACTGGTGCGTCTACTGACACCCACCTATCAAGTCGATTGATTTAGCGGAAACTTTTAGTAACATCCAGGACATGCAATTAATACTCTAATCAGTACACATGTCACATATTTCTTTGTTTGGGAGGGGGGGAGGGGGGTTAAAAAAGGGGAATAGGCTCAACACATTTATTCCTCTAAAAGAATAAAGATTGGGGGGGTTACTCGAGAGGGGGCTTAATAGAAGATAAACTGTGTGAAAATCTGTTTTTAAGAACAAGCAATTTTTGTAAGGATGCACGGTCATCGTTGATGTGCTTCAAATCACAAAATATTTCCTCACACCTGCAGAAGACAACATTTGCTTGACTGTGGCACTCTGTGGCATGTAAACTATGGTTATACTGACAACACGGGTTTACTTGATCATTCTATTTTACAATCTAAGACTAATTTGTATAACAAAAATGGGAAAATATTTTTCACAATTACAAAGCAACTTTATGCATAATTTACGTAAGTTTGAGTAGTTTTCGATGTACTCAACGGAACCAATACAAAAGCAATAACAAAATCACCAAGACTATCGACATTATGATAAAGAACAATCTCTGCTGGTGTAGTTGCTCCTTTATATCTTTAAGAGGGTCCGTAAAGTTTTCCATCTAAAACAGAAAAACAAGATTGGTGGAAGAAAAATAAACTAGAATGAAACGTTACCATAATACACCCTTTCGACAATTACGTCACAAACACTTCCTTGGTCTGGGAGCCTCGCTCTCATGAATCAAGACGAAAGGCTAGTCCCTCACGATTCACGAGAACGAGGCTCTCGGGGCAAGGAGAGATCGTGAAGTAATTATCGAAAGGGTGTATTACGAGAATGTACAAGGTTTCCAAACTCGATAAAAGTAGAATAGAACTCGTTTCTATGTTAAATCACATTTACCTAGGTTTATGCAGAAATATAGTCCTTCGTTTTCAGGAGTGTATTGCATTATGCATTGTCGTCAAATCAACCAATAGTAATGTCGAAATCAAGTAATGTTCAGGTTATAGATGGGCAGTTAAAACATTGCTATTGACGAGGACCAAGCAGATATACAGATGAGATGTATTGTACTTTTATCCAGTCTCCACCAAACATTTAATAAACCATAACAACACAGACCTTTACTTGTAGTTGAGACATTTGTTGTTGCAACTTTAAATTCATCTCTACTGCGTCATCAATTGTCCTTGGTCTCTTTTCCAAACCATTCACATCCAACACACGACAATTTAACCTATACGGAATATAAGGTTATGCTAATTAGGAATCATAGTCATGCACCTTGCACATGACAGGCTCCGCCGTAGAGGACATGTATTGATTGATTGCACGTGACGTAACCTCGTGCATGTTATTCTGCACTGTTTCTCCAAGGAAGTATTTACCACTGGTAATTCAAGCTCCTAGGTACGAGGTTGCTGGTAATTACGTTTGGTTTGCTCGTGGCCATATAAAATCAACCAAGACAGCGTTGAATACGCCCAAAACCAAACCAAATGTTACCCGAAATAAGAGCCAGTTTACCTGGTTCAGACGTAGCTTGCGGGCAGTCCATTATAATTTCTGTCGAATTTACCTCACTTCATAATAAAATAGTTTCACCAGCCTCGTACCCAAGCGCTTAAGAGGAAATCGCGCATCAGGAAAAATCGCGCTAAGCTACTAAATACAGATCCCCAACAGTGCGCGCGCTCAGCGCAACTTCTACATAGAGGCTGGGTACGAGGCTGTAATTTCACCATATAGGATGCTGCTTTCCTAGATCGAATGCCCTTTCCACTGCTAAACGATGAAGGAAAATATATTATATTGGTGAGTTTCAGTAAGCGTTTCTGGGCAGTCGCTGGCGGTCAACTCCCACCGTCTTTGGTATTCACCTGTATTCCCTAGTAGATGACTTTGAAGTGCTTTTCCACAGCTCAGAAATATTAGTTTCACTTGTAATTTCGTCAGGGTGCTCAGCGTATAAAATAAGAAATTTATCTTTGTTCCAATGATGTTTTTCTTGACTTGCCTCAGCTAAAATATAAGATTCGGTAAAGAAGATATTATCAAAACCTTGAGAGTACAATGCATATTTCTAATACCAAAAACGCTTGGAACGATTATTCCCTCTATTCTGCTTTAATATCCCCCTACCCCCTACCCCTCATTCAAAGTTGTTATAAATATGTTATTTACTCGACCTAAAAGAACTAGGTTATACACGTGTTAGAAAATCAACATTGAATGGGGTAACGGGATTGCAACATTTCTTGATAGATTTTGACACGCGTGTTTTGCCAGAGCAACTTCCTATGAGCTAATAAAACTACCAAAAACAGTTTGAATAAAAAACTGAAGATTAAACTAAATCAGAAATTGAAGAATGTCGAACTAATTAAACCTGCATGGCGAGAAGTGTCATATCCATGTGCAAAGTCAGATGTTTTTTTAAAGTTATTCGCTTGGCAATAATATTTTTAACGAATATTATCTATTTTTTTGTTCGTTGTAACCTTTGAAAATCCTACAGCCAAAACTATAGCGAAGCATTATAAAGATGCATGCACTATAAAGATGTTTGAGGAACTATAAACATCAAGAAGTAAAAGCTCATGCAAAGAGCTAGGATGTCTTCTACTGCACGTAAAACACTGAGTGCGGTTACCTTTAAGCAAAAGCATGACACAGACTTCCCTGGATGAACCTGGCTCTAATGCTCCCACACTCGGTTTTACACGGAAGTTTGCAGATGAGTTGGTTTTGATCTATATTGCAGAAATAAATAAATAACATATTTTTCCACAAATGATAAGCACATCAAAATATTAGGTAATACTAGGCCCTCTGGCAGGAAGGGCCCACGTTGCATTTTACGCAATTGCTCCTGGCTAGGTCTAAAAAATGTATATAAATTTTCGTTCGAGTATTCCATCCACAAATACCTTCTACTATTAGTCCTATCGAACGAAATGCCTAGAAAAATCTTGATATTAACCCATACCTAATCCTGGCATCACTCCCATCATATGTACCGAACTTGCGGTTAATGCGCAGCAACTGGACTCTGTAGCTCAGTTGGTTAGAGCGCTGCACCGGAATCGCAGGGCCGCAGGTTCATTTCCTGCAAGAGGGCCTAAGATGCATTTTTCGCAACAGCTCTAAAAAACGTATATAAATTTCGTTCGAGTATTCCATCCACAACCACCTTCTACTATTAGACATTGTACAATATATATTTAAAAATCGCGAAGCCTGCAATATCTCAAGGTGCGCGTGCACAAATACTGAAATATACGCTATTATCAGGATCATAATATTGATCAGAACTAAATGTTGCAAGATACAACGTATTAAACCTTCGTTCAAAGGCAACAATTTTTTGGCAGACCATGCAAAATGTGATATGTCAAATACGATAAATAACTTGTTTAAATGACAAATTATCGCACACAGCACGAAACAATACTAGCTCATGTACGAACACAAGTGTAACCTCTCACCTATCTATCGTTGACTTTCTTGTCTTATCGCACACAGCACGGAACAGTACTAGTCAACGTACGAACACAAGTGTAATCTCCCACCTATCTATTGTTGACTTTCTTGTCTTATCGCACAGCACCAAACAGTACTAGCTCACGTACGAACACAAGTGTAATCTCTCACCCATCTATCGTTGACTTTCTTGTCTTATCACACACAGCACGAAACAGTACTAGCTCACGTACGAACACAAGTGTAACCTCTCACCTATCTATCGTTGACTTTCTTGTCTTATCACACAGCACGAAACAGTACTAGTCAACGTACGAACACGAGTGTAACCTCCCACCTATCTATCGTTGACTTTCTTGTCTTATCACACAGCACGAAACAGTACTAGCTCACGTACGAACACGAGTGTAATCTCTCACCTATCTATCGTCGACTTTCTTGTCTTATCACACAGCACGAAACAGCACTAGTTAACGTACGAACACGAGTGTAACCTCTCACCTATCTATCGTTGACTTTCTTGTCTTATCACACAGCACGAAACAGTACTAGTCAACGTACGAACACGAGTGTAACCTCTCACCTATCTATCGTTGACTTTCTTGTCTTATCACACAGCACGAAACAGTACTAGCTCACGTACGAACACGAGTGTAACCTCTCACCTATCTATCGTTGACTTTCTTGTCTTATCACACACAGCACGAAACAGCACTAGTCAACGTACGAACACAAGTGTAACCTCCCACCTATCTATCGTTGACTTTCTTGTCTTATCGCACAGCACCAAACAGTACTAGCTCATGTACGAACACGAGTGTAACCTCTCACCTATCTATAGTTGACTTTCTTGTCTTATCGCACACGGCACGAAACGCTAGTCAACGTACGAACACAAGTGTAACCTCTCAACTATCTATCGTTGACTTTCTTTTCTTATCACACACAGCACGAAACAGTACTAGCTCACGTACGAACACGAGTGTAACCTCTCACCTATCTATAGTTGACTTTCTTGTCTTATCGCACACGGCACGAAACGCTAGTCAACGTACGAACACAAGTGTAACCTCTCAACTATCTATCGTTGACTTTCTTTTCTTATCACACACAGCACGAAACAGTACTAGCTCACGTACGAACACGAGTGTAACCTCTCACCTATCTATCGTTGACTTTCTCGAAATTACGTGAAATTTATAAGTGTTGGTTATGAATGTTTTGACTGTTGATAAACCCGCAAATTAAAGAAATGAAAATAAACAACACTATTTTGTTAGATGACCTTGTTCACCCCACCCACCTTTGTTAATTTATAATAACAGATTAACCGCTATTAATCCCTATTAGACATTATGATATTGAGTTGGGATATATATAAAAAGGACTTAAATTGCAACTTAGAAATAAGTTCAAAAGCGGGCCTGTTTTCTTTGGGGTTCCCGTGGTGGCAAGTAGGGTGCCCTCAGACGAACATATGGATCCGCCTCTAATTAGGTTTCTTGACTTTCTTGACTTATCACACTATCGTTGACTTTCTTGTCTTATCACACAGCACGAACCAGTACTAGCTCACGTACGAACACAAGTGTAACCTCCTACCTATCTATCGTTGACTTTTTTGTCTTATCACACAGCACGAAACAGTACTAGCTCACGTACGAACACAAGTGTAACCTCCCACCTATCTATCGTTGACTTTCTTGTCTTATCACACAGCACGAAACAGTACTAGTCAACGTACGAACACAAGTGTAACCTCCTACCTATCTATCGTTGACTTTTTTGTCTTATCTCACAGCACGAAACAGTAGTCAACGTACGAACACGAGTGTAACCTCTCACCTATCTATTGTTGACTTTCTTGTCTTATCACACAGCACGAACCAGTACTAGCTCACGTACGAACACAAGTGTAACCTCCTACCTATCTATCGTTGACTTTTTTGTCTTATCTCACAGCACGAAACAGTAGTCAACGTACGAACACGAGTGTAACCTCTCACCTATCTATTGTTGCCTTTCTTGTCTTATCACACAGCACGAAACAGTAGTCAACGTACGAACACGAGTGTAATCTCCCACCTATCTATTGTTGACTTTCTTGTCTTATCGCACAGCACGAAACATTACTAGTCAACGTACGAACACAAGTGTAATCTTCCACCTACCTATCGTTGACTTTCTTGTCTTATCACACAGCACGAAACAGTACTAGCTCACGTACGAACACGAGTGTAACCTCTCACCTATCTATCGTTGACTTTCTTGTCTTATCACACACAGCACGAAACAGTACTAGCTCACGTACGAACACGAGTGCAACCTCTCACCTATCTATCGTTGACTTTCTTGTCTTATCACACAGCACGAAACAGTACTAGCTCACGTACGAACACGAGTGTAACCTCCCACCTATCTATCGTTGACTTTCTTGTCTTATCACACACAGCACGAAACAGTACTATAGCTCACGCACGAACACGAGTGTAAGTGTGTAACCTCTCACCTATCTATCGTTGACTTTCTTGTCTTATCAAACAGCACGAAACAGTACTAGCTCACGTACGAACACAAGTGTAAACTCCCACCTATCTATCGTTGACTTTCTTGTCTTATCACACAGCACGAAACAGCACTAGTCAACGTACGAACACGAGTGTAATCTCCCACCTATCTATCGTTGACTTTCTTGTCTTATCACACACAGCACGAAACAGTACTAGCTCACGCACGAACACGAGTGTAAGTGTGTAACCTCCCACCTATCTATCGTTGACTTTCTTGTCTTATCACACACATGCAGCACGAAACAGTACTAGCTCACGCACGAACACGAGTGTAAGTGTGTAACCTCCCACCTATCTATCGTTGACTTTCTTGTCTTATCAAACAGCACGAAACAGTACTAGCTCACGTACGAACACAAGTGTAAACTCCCACCTATCTATCATTGACTTTCTTGTCTTATCACACAGCACGAAACAGTACTAGCTCACGCACGGACACGAGTGTAAACTCCCACCTATCTATCGTTGACTTTCTTGTCTTATCACACAGCACGAAACACTAGTCAACGTACGAACACAAGTGTAATCTCCCACCTATCTATCGTTGACTTTCTTGTCTTATCACACACGGCACGAAACACTAGTCAACGTACGAACACGAGTGTAATCTCCCACCTATCTATCGTTGACTTTCTTGTCTTATCGCACACGGCACGAAATTAAGCTTCACGGTTGAGGGCAACGGCAAACGTCAGAGTCGAACTTTCTTGGGAAAATTTTCGCTTAACTTCTTCGCTCCATATTTTTTCTTATCTCAAAAAATCATCATATATTAGTTTTAAAATAGCAAGTTCATTTTCCCTTAGTTCATTGTCTTATAGCGTAAAATTTTTCTTTGCCTGGCGTTTGTCGTTTGACGTATGAACGCGAAGCTTAAACTCTCTATTACTAGCGCACGTACGAACACGAGTGTAACCTCCCACTTATCGTTACTTTTCTTGTCTCAGTTAAAGCATATTTTTGACATGCTCTGCTTAGTCTGCTAAAGATTTTTAATTGCGCCATATGCTATACACTTGCTAACGGAGAATGTTGCAGAAAACTACTGTACATGCGAGTATATGGCTTGTTAATAGCCGAAGTAATTATTAATTATTTCCTTGTTAATGACCCAGGTAATTCTCAGTTGTTAATGACCAAGGTAATTCTCAATTATTTCCTTGTTAATGACTGAGGTCATTATTAATGATTTCCTGAAATTGATGCACTCACCTTAAAAATAAATCTGTGCACAGAATTATTCCTGAGCGTTAACGATTCTTGAACCTCACTTGCATCTACAGTCTCTTGGAATGTGATTTCTTCATTCGGGCTGAAAATATCGAAGTAAAGATCTCTATCACTTCGAATGTTTCCCTCAGTCTTCCATTTTACTTTCAAAAATTATTTACGTGTTTACCAAGCAGTATATGGTGGAAAATTATTGTATATATGCATAAAATACTCCTTCTTAGCTTGTCTTACATATTACCATTAATCCCCGATGCCCTTTCAAATATAAACCGCCTTCTCTATTAAGCCCCCCCCCCCCCCTGTTCAGAGCACAAACGCACATATGCGTTCTGATTAGATAAATTCATTGTCGTGGAAATTCAGGTTAGTTTACTGCGTCACCAGGGAGTCAAGCTTCACGAGGGCAACAGAAAACGGTAGAGACGGATGTTCTTGGCGGAATTTCTCTTCGCAATTTCATTCATATGGAAAAAGAATAAATTGGCATTAGAGTCTGAACATGCATTTTCAATTTTTTTCTTATTGACACACAATTTTTTTGGCTTTCCATTGAATGGACGTAAAGCTCTCTACTTACTCCCCGTGTCTCGGCTAAATCAATAAGCCGTCTATATATTCAGCCCTTCTCTCCAATAAGCTATCCGGGGACTAGAGGATTTTCGGTTGGTTATATATAAATAAATGCAAGAAATGTTTAATTAATTAATTTGTTTTTAGTTCGTTTTGGTTTGGTTTGATGCAGGTGGTGACACGACTTATCTATCATGGCCAAAGCTTTTGTTCCGCGCACCCTGCATCATCTGCACGATTCCCAAGTTTCCAAGGATATCATCTTTTCAGAAACAAATCTTGGTCGCTTGTATGGATGTCATAGAAACACTCTCGCATAGAATAATTGTCAAACAAAACAGCTTTAATTATAAACTCTTTAACTATTTAAACTCGATTAAATGTTTAATTATAGAGCCTTGGGAGTTGGGAGTCGAACGTCGGGTGCGGTGTAGGGATAAGTTGGGTGAAATATCACGTCAGCGACTCAATCTAAAAGAGAAAGAAAGAAATTCTCGACGTTTCCTTAGTCAGGGTCCTTTTAAGAACTCTCTTGACGATGGGCCTTTCTTGAAACGTTCGAGAATTGTTCTTTTCTCTTTTAGATTGAGTGGCTGTTGTGATATTTCACCCAACTTCACTCAATTATATTCATTTGCCATTTGGCTTCTTTCTAAAGCTTTGGAACATGTGTAAAAAGTGGTATTTTATGGATCGGTTCTAACCTTCTGTATACAGAAGCAACTAATAGTAGACTATATATTAATTACATCTTATCATATTGAAATTACGTGAAATTTATAAATGTTGGTTATGAATGTTTTGACTGTTGATAAACCCGCAAATTCAAGAAATGAAAACAAACAACACTATTTTGTTAGATGACCTTGTTTACCCCATCCCACCTTTGTTAATTTATAATAACAGATTAACCGCTATTAATCCCTATTAGACATTATGATATTGAGTTGGGATATATATAAAAAGGACTTAAATTGCAACTTAGAATTAAGTTCAAAAGCGGGCCTGTTTTCTTTGGGGTTCCCGTGGTGGCAAGTAGGGTGCCCTCAGCCAACATATGGCTCCGCCTCTAATTAGATTTGTTATATAACAAAATTTGCAGCATGTCATTCATACATACACACGCGCTGTAGTCTTCACGAAAATTAACGTTGGTTTCTATAAAGAACGTTCTGTTGCATGGCCAAACACTCATGCATTGTTTTCACAGTCAACCACGAGACAAGATGGGAAGAAAAACCAAGTTTCGTTCGAGGGTCCGTAGGGATAGGTGAGATCATTGTACTCCGCCTACGATCATACAAATTACCGTTAGGCGGTACTAATTTGGTCATATAATTATTTTCATTCTAGGCCAGGTTGCATATTCGGGTTCAGGTCATAATGTTTTACCCAAAGCAAATGCTAAACAAATACCTGATTGTGAGTTCATTCTGCATTTCCTCGTCAAGTGGTGTTATTTCTTCAATAGATGATTGATGTCCACTATTTTGACTTTTGAAACGCTGCAAGAGAAAAGAGGCAGTTTTTACATGCACACGGATCGATATAGAACGTGATTGCATCTAATGTTCTGCAAACATGCAGAAAAAATATATGCTAGATATGAAAACACGACGAAATATACTTTATGAAGTATAAATTCAATATTTTTTCTATGACTTACGCTTCTTGCATGTGTTCCCAATGAACCACCCATACTCTAGAAATGAGAACAAGATATTAAACACCGTATTTCAGTTCACATCATAACCTGCTACAACACTGTATGGACACAAAGGTATAAAAATCACGACTTTATAAACTACCTGCTTCAAACAGTCAAACAAGGTTATATATTGCATAATCTACCAAAACAAATAAAACACACACACACAAAATCCATAAACACAGGGAATATTTTTAAACAAACTTTTGTAAATTATTTCTCGTCCAAGATCTATATCTATATTTTTACAAACAGTTATTGTTTTGACTAAGGATGCCAACGTTGCTTGATGTTGCCAGGTTACAATCAACCAAGTTCAACCACCTGTTATACATGGATTCAATATTTTACATATCCAAATTTTTGTTACCAGAATCTGGTTTTCGTACAACATCATTAGAAAATGTTATTTATGATATATTGTCATGAATTTAACTCAAAAAGACCTGGAATGTAAACTTTCATATAGAAACTGCCCTGGCATATTTTTTATGATTTGCTGAACACAAAATTTCCAGTTTGTATTTACGGCATTTCGGAGGATTCAGTCCTCAGTTTTTACCATACGCGTACTCAGTTTTTACCAATATAATTAAGATATCGTTTTGAATCCGAGCAATTACTGTTATTAACTAAAATTAGCAGTGCCTTCTTCAAATAATGTAGTTTTCAGCCAAAGGTATTAAAATGGAAACTGGATTTATAGGGTCTTGATTTTCGCTGTTGGTGTTCATAGGAAAGTTTCCGGATCAGGATCTTTTTTGCTTTTTGTTCCGGTTACTTGGGATGAACTCCTATATATAACTCAAACTCCATTTTTGATCTACAGTACATGCATTCAGGGCTCAACATAACGGCCGATAGGTCTCCGGTCAAAATGACCGGTCAACTTGATTTTAGCTCGGTCAAAATCTGTTTTTTACCGGTCACTAATACTCATGCACTAACAGTGAAAAAAAGTTATAAGAAATTTGTCTCGAGACAACTTTTATTGCTTTGTCATGTTTTAAACGCTTAAGACGTTAGCAATCACTATATATAAAGGTGAACAGGTAACGTTATCGTCGTTAATCCAGTCAGTGCTTTCGGATAAATCTTATCGTGTGGAATAGGTAGGGAAGACATCTCTTATGCTTGCGTTGACATTTTGTATATCATTATTCAAAACATTCCTTTCAACATCGCATTAACAAAGCTACTGTATGTATACTTCACAAAATTACTGTATGCAACGGCCAGAGATTGAAATAGGGTGAAAAGGTAAACACGGAATGTTAACGTCAATCGCAAAAACTATACATCGTACACACGCAGTGACCAAACAAAGACAGTAACAGTTTGTAAATAACTATATCTTTTTAAATAGAATGAAAATTCTTCAAACGTTTGTTTTGCCGCGCATGCAGCTACCAGTTTGTGGTAGATTCTTACCAGCCTGAACATTAAATGGATGGTCTCCAGCAAAGAAAGCGGTTAGATATAGGAAACAGAGCTTTGATAAACCTCTACAGTTTATATTATTTGTGTTATACCGAGTTCTTACTTCTGTAGTCAAACTCCCATTTTCTCGCGGTCGTTCCTCAGCCTCAGGACTGATTGATTCACTTATTTCATCAATATGTTCGATAGCATCTTCAAAAGGACTGTGGGTATCCGGATCGTATGAACTTCCACTTTCATTGACTCTATAAAAAGTACAGAGATAGATTTATATAATCTTCTTATATAATTTTATACAGGGGGAATTTTAGGGTGTACAAAATGTTATGACCGGTTTGTTAATATAACCATGCATTCAACGTTGTAAAGGGTTATGTATAAGTCATGCAAGGTGTTTCAATACTTCTTCCTTAAGGATTGAAGATGCAGGTCTTGATATGTCTTCGTGATGTTTCCTCTCATCTCCAATACACAACATCGAGATTCCATACGCAAAAACGGCACATTTACAAATTCCATATTAAACTTACAATGGTTCAAAAGGATGTTGTGTTTCTTCTTGAGGAGGGTATTTATACTCATATTTATCCTAAAAGTAAGAGATCAATGTTATTAGACATCACAATGATCTATTCGAGTTACAGGAGCATTCAGAATTTGCGACCAATGAAAATACTGTATGATCGTGGGTTGAGTTGAGAAAGATTCACTTTTGGTCAATCAAAACATTTTTAATGTAAACTCAATACGACAATAGGCATGTAAGTAACACAAAAATAAATTATTCAAAGACCGTATACCGTTCCTCCTAATGAAACAAGTAGTTTCGATTTATCAACATAATCAACGAGTTGCTCTTTATTAACAAATCTAGAAATAAAAGAAAAAATCAATTAGTGTAGGAATACAGTAAAAGGTATAAGCGCGTAGTTATACAGTATAGCGTCCAATATTTCGAAAGCGAAAGGCTTGGAACTTCGCGTATGGCAAACCCATACCGTATTGTCTTCAAACAACGAACTATGTCATCCAAAGTAGAGATAATCTAATTGTCGCGGGTATTTTTCCCGGTCGCGGGTATTTTTCGCGGGTAGCGGGTATTTTTCGCCGGTCGCGAGTATTTTTCGCGGGTCATGAATATTTTTCGCGGGTCGCGGGTATTTTTCGCGGGTCATGAATATTTTTCGCGGGTCGCAGGTATTTTTCGCGGGTCATGAGGGTCTAATTTCTAGTCATCGTTCTTTCCCGGGGGGGGGTGTGTATTTTTGTATAAAATTGCAAATTAAATACCAATATCGGCTGTTTTCTCCAACATAATTGTATGTAAACACGGAATATCATCATTAATACAAAATGCTTTACAAAATACGAAATGTATTTTGTAAACGTTTGTTAGATATACAGCAGCTTTCCTGAGACCAATTCTATAAACTTGAAAATCACATACTGTAGTCAAAACAGTACAACAAAACTGTTGCTTAATTAACGCTTCTATCAAAGTTGTTCGGCATTTATAATCGCTAGTATCAATGGCAGTGGTTCCGGCAGTGATTCCTGCAGTGGTCCAGAGTATAACCTCGAGTCTTCGAGTATAACTTCGAGTCGAGTTCCTCATTTTCTGTAAGTCTAATCATTGTTTATTTTTCAGAAAAGCAATTTTATTGCGACAATAAAAAATAAAGAACAGGGTAATAAGATTTTAAATTTTAATAATGCGAAGATAAGGGTTTATCAGCGTCGATCCTACAGCCTACATGTGCAGAAGTCAAATGTACATTTTTAAATGGTGCACGCATGTCTTGCATGATGATCAAAGTTCTATCACAGAAGGGTGCTATGCAGAGTTCTATAATGTCGACTTCAGCCAATCAGCAATGACCAACTACTTGCCCACGTGCTGTGATTTTTGACGGATTTGACATTTGCCTTTTTGGCTTTGTTTTGGTTCTTTTTGGAATCGAAGTTGTCGTGAAATGCTCGCACAACAACCTCTGCACAGGCTGTAGGAACGACGCTAACCACTGCAGGAACCACTGCCATTGATACTAGCGATTATAAATGCTCGCACAACAACCTCTGCACAGGCTGTAGGAACGACGCTAACCTTTATCTTCGCATTATTAAAATTTAAAATCTTAATACCCTGTTCTTTATTTTTTATTGTCGCAATAAAATTGCTGTTCTAAAAAATAAACAATGAGTAGACTTACAGAAAATGAGGAACTCGACTCGAAGTTATACTCGAAGACTCCGCGAAGTTATACTCTAGACCACTGCAGGAACCACTGCCTTTAAATTATAGCGATTATAAATGCCGAACAACTTTGATAGAAGCGTTAATTAAGCAACAGTTTTGTTGTACTGTTTTGACTACAGTATGTGATTTTCAAGTTTATAGAATTGGTCTCAGGAAAGCTGCTGTATATCTAACAAACGTTTACAAAATACATTTCGTATTTTGTAAAGCATTTTGTATTAATGATGAGATTCCGTGTTTACACACAATTATGTTGGAGAAAACAGCCGATATTGGTATTTAATTTGCAATTTTATACAAAAATACAACCCCCCCGGGAAAGAACGATGACTAGAAATTAGATTCCGGAAATTAGACCCTCATGACCCGCGAAAAATACCCGCGACCCGCGAAAAATACCCGCGACACGCGAAAAATACCCGCGACCCGCGACAATTAGATTATCTCTCCAAAGTATATTTTCAAATTTACATCATGGATCAAAACTATACTGATCTCTGTATAAACGGTTAGAATATCATTGCTCAAAACAAGTACGAAAAAACAACATACCTATATAAATATGTACCAACACAATATGAAAAAGTATTAAAGAGTATTACAAAGTAACTTACTTAAACTTGGGCGACGTATCTGGACTAAGCCATTTCTGAATGTTTCTCCACGCAGCTTGAAAAGAAACAGTAACAAACGTTAGTAGATTGGTAATAATACTTCTTTATTGGCTAAATAAATTGACTTGACTTGACTTGATACTACATAAGCAAACTATAGTAGAAAAGATTCAACGCAGTTTAATTCACAAATTATGAAGAGAATAAGATTAGTATCAGAAAGTTCCCATATCAGATATTTTTATCCATGACTTGATTACGCATGACGTTTAATAGCCTGCGCAGCCTCAACTCCTTAAAACCGCCAGCTACGCAGGCTAAACGTTTACTTGCTTTAACATATCCAAGGTGAAATTACAGAAGCTTTTTGGCAAATCATGTCAACCATAATATGTCAGAATGGTAGAAGGTGTTTGTAGATGGAACACTCGAACGAAAATTTATATACATTTCTTAGACCTAGCCAGGAGAAGTTGGCCCTCTGGCAGGAATTGAACCTGTGGCCCTGCGATTCCGGTGCAGCGCTCTAACCAACTGAGCTACAGAGTCCAGTTGCTGAGCATTAACCGCAAGTTCGGTATATATGATGGGAGTGATGCCAGTATTAGGTGCAGTGCTCTAACCAACTGAGGTACATCTCGGCATTTCGTTCGATAGGACTAATATAGTAGAATATGTTTGTATAGCAACTGGACTCGCTCTTGGTTAGAGCGCTGCACCGGAATCGCAGGGCCGCAGATTCAATTCCTGCCAGAGGGCCTAAGTTGTATTTTTCGCAACTGCTCCTGGTTAGGTCCAAAGAATGTATATAAATTTTCGTTCGAGTGTTCCACCTACAAACACCTTCTACTATTAGTCCTATCGAACGAGATGCCGAGAGAAAATCATAATATGTCACGTGAAGTGGCTTTATACCTGATAAAACTCATCTTCATTAGTATTCTTTATATAAAAGCTCATCCTAATTAGTATTCTCTATATAAAGAATACTGATGAGACGTTTTTGAAGCCGTTCAATAAACTCGCAGTACGTGTTATATTAGGTCTAATACCTGCACTCGCGCTGCGCGCTCGTGGTTTTAAACCTTATTATTAGCATGACAAAATTACTGGATGCTGATTGGTTGAGAGGAGTACAATTATTTCATTAATTGTACTGCAGTACAATTAATGATTTTCCCAAAAGAAACAAAATGGCGGAAATTTTGTCATGCTAATAATAAACAAGTAATCATGCGATGTTGCTCGTACAATTAGGGATTAATAGTACTCGTGATGTTTGAAAATGTTGCCAAATTGGACTCGCCCCGACGGCTCGTTCAATTTTGGCAAAATTTCCAAACATCACTCGTACTATTAATCCCTAATTGTACTCGCCATCGCATGATAACGTATACTAATAAAACACTCCTGCTCGTTTATTAAACAGTACGTAAAGCCTGGTTTCTATTTGGTCGTAACTGTCGTGAAAAAGTCATGGATGATGTGAAATAGTCTGGATCTATCTCGTCTTTTGTCTGCTGAATGCTGACTGTAGAGATATGTCGACACTCTATTACATCGGTCACCTTGATATGTTCACGACAGTTACGACTAATATTTAAATAGTTTACATACGTACAAGAAACGCGCCATGAAACATCGACGACTAGAAATGAATCTAAAGAAAAACAGAAGTATGCTAGGCCAAACGTGACAAAATATCAAGTATAATATTTTTACATCAAGTCGTTCGTGTTTAATATCAAGTGTCGCTATTTTACAATCAAGACGTTCGTTTTTATATCAAGTGTCGATATTTTACAATCAAGACTGTCATGTTTTATATCAAGCTAAATCGCATATTTTTATATCAAGTAAATTGCGTATTACATCAAGTATTACACGTTTTTATAATTCAGGTTTCGCGTGTGTTTTATATCAAGAAGGGAGAGGACGTATTTTGATCAGAGTTCTTCAGACGGGGGGTAAATCACGTGTTTTTTTGCACCGGGGGAAAATATGGCGCAAGGCAAAATTGAAACGGGGGGCCGTTGATATTTTTCGAATTGCGGCCGACCCGAAAATTTACAATTTTAGGGCCCATCGCCGCTTCGAACACGTGTGATCTTCTCGAGGATTTTCTTTCGTTGTTTATATGGATAATTTGAGCCGCAATCCAGAAAATGGGGTTGAAAATCTTGTGCGGACAATATGAATTCTGTGAGAGATATGCAGACTTCAGGATTAAATCAGGAACTACAGTACAACGGAACCGATACAAACCAAACTGACCATACTAGAAGCGGCGCTGAGGTAGACGCCGCAAGTTCACAACAAGAGCTCAACCGTAGGTTTCGAATACCACGTAATAACGAAACTCAAGGTGAAGCAAGCCAAGGAATTCAATAAATGCTACGAATTTCGGCCAGTTGTCTCGGCAATATAATCCAAGCCAAAACTATGGCTACGGCAATGTTCAGCGCTCGAAGAACAAGGCAGCCTTCGCCATACACGCGAGTGACGCGACGGAATCAACGAAGTGTGTCAACCCGTCAAACCAGAACCACATCAGCCAGCACCTCACGGCCAGTAGCAACCACAACAAGAGGTAATTTTACTGACTTCGCCGAGTGAAACAGATGTGCCAAAATATTTGCATCGGAATGGCCTGATTTTGGTTGTTACTGGCCGTGGTTCTGGTTTGACGGGTTGACACACTTCGTTGATTCCGTCGCGTCACTCGCGTGTATGGCGAAGGCTGCCTTGTTCTTCGAGCGCTGAACATTGCCGTAGCCATAGTTTTGGCTTGGATTATATTGCCGAGACAACTGGCCGAAATTCGTAGCATTTATTGAATTCCTTGGCTTGTTTCACCTTGAGTTTCGTTATTACGTGGTATTCGAAACCTACGGTTGAGCTCTTGTTGTGAATTTGCGGCGTCTACCTCAGCGCCGCTTCTAGTATGGTCAGTTTGGTTTGTATCGGTTCCGTTGTACTGTAGTTCCTGATTTAATCCTGAAGTCTGCATATCTCTCACAGAATTCATATTGTCCGCACAAGATTTTCAACCCCATTTTCTGGATTGGGGCTCAAATTATCCATATAAACAACGAAAGAAAATCCTCGAGAAGATCACACGTGTTCGAAGCGGCGATGGGCCCTAAAATTGTAAATTTTCGGTTCGGCCGCAATTCGAAAAATATCAACGGCCCCCCGTTTCAATTTTGCCTTGCGCCATATTTTCCCCCGGTGCAAAAAAACACGTGATTTACCCCCCGTCTGAAGAACTCTGATCAAAATACGTCCTCTCCCTTCTTGATATAAAACACACGCGAAACTTGAATTATAAAAACGTGTAATACTTGATGTAATACGCAATTTACTTGATATAAAAATATGCGATTTAGCTTGATATAAAACATGACAGTCTTGATTGTAAAATATCGACACTTGATATAAAAACGAACGTCTTGATTGTAAAATAGCGACACTTGATATTAAACACGAACGACTTGATGTAAAAATATTATACTTGATATTTTGTCACGTTTGGCCTAGCATACAGAAGTAACTGCACTAAATGGATCTAGTATATACTTTACCATGCAATTTATTATTCCATAGACATAGAACAAAGTTGTAATATTATACTTTAGTCTTACCAAGTAAATTAGGATAGTAAATGTTGAATAAATTAACGACAAACTTGAAGAATTTCAGATCCTAAGTGAGATAAGGATTATAAGATAATCATAATCAACTTTATTAGCCACAAATACAACACATTCACATCCACATACCGGGTATACGTCTATACCGGGTGTCCCCACCTACTGTTTGATTTAATGTAGCGCAAAAACTATAACCACTATTTCACTCAAATAAGCTTTTATTACTGCATGTATTCAAAAATGGCTAACTAAAATTGTGGTATAACACTTGAATTTGGATGCAATATTGACCGAGATACAGATGTCTGAAGTTGCGGTACGCTTTTAAAATTAGTGAAAAAAACGAGAAAAAACGGCTATTAAAACCGTTGCCATTCTATCACGAGTATTGTCAATTTCAATGAAGTTAACTTTAGCTTCAGATTATTTCCTAGTAAATTTATTATTTTGTTAGTCTTTGTAACCCTTGGGAATAAAAATGGAATAATAATACACACTTACAGAAAATTTAGCTGAAAACATTGAAGGCAGCTTCGTCAGGCAATTGTTTTGGCATGTGAAACTTTGACTGAAGAACTGATCCAAAATTCTTTGATGGCATGGTTTCCAGAGCAAGACGATGTATTCATGCTCAAAGACAAGCTTTTCTAGATGAATAAATCTTGATCTTTGTAACAATAACGTTGTACATGGGTTCTTTTGACCAAAATATAAATATTTATCAACTAGTTTGACCAGATAGATATTTGATCAGGGGCTGTCTTATGCTAATTTTTGGCAATTTCAAAAGTGCTTATTCAACTTCAAACATCTGCAGCTTGGTCAATATTGCATCAAAATTCAAATGTTATATACCAAAATTTAAGTTAGCCCTTTTTGAAAATAATGAAACTGATTTGAATGAAATACCTGTTGTATTTTCTGCTCTACGTTAAAACAAACACCGTAGGGTTTTTTGGGGACACCCGGTACATAAGTAATATAAATATACGTGGCGAGGGGACTTCAAGAAACCATAAAAGTGTACACTTCTATTTTTCAATGAACGTATGTCTGATCTATATATATATATATACACGCTTTGTGTTCGTCTCTAATCTAAAGTCAAGTCAGTTTAACAACTCTTTGTACAACTCATTGTATTTGTACAAGAGAATTGAGCCGTGTTTAAATTCTCTGTGAAGCGGCCAGAGACTGAAGGCCGAGTACTGTACAAGTATTGTGCTTCAAAAAGTAGCTGAATACATGTGCATTTAATGAAAAAACATTAACACTTTAACACCTTAAGTAGTTTTGGTGTTTATGTCAAGAAAATCTGTTCTTTTTTCGCATTTTGGTCAAAATAAGCACCATGCATGCATGTACATAGAAGTTGTAAGTAGTCTTTTAAAGTTTAAAAATTGTCTTCACTTCTCTGTTTGTCTTGGCGCGAAAACGCGAGAGGTCCGTAATGGTGATACCAGGATACGGACTTCGTGAGCATTCAGTCAGAAGGCACTATTTTAGTATTTTTAGTTACGGACCTCAGCGACGGCCAATAATAGATGAACAATATTTTCTGGATATATAAATACATTATATTCTAATTTTTGTAAAATTAAAGATCATACTATATGTTCCAATGTTGCATTCTGATGATCACAAATAACCACAATTTGCTTTCCTAAACGTTGGTGGTGCTAAACAAATTTAAACACGATCATTAAGGATTTTAAACATTACAAAAACATACTGTGTTGTTTATAAAAACGAGAAAGGGGGACCGAATCAGCCAAGGCTGAGAGCGAAAGCCACAAGAGCATGCAGAAGTCCCAGTTTGGAATGAAAGCGATGTGCACGGAACATGTGCCGTCATGCAGTTAATTTAGCAATCATTCTCAAGTATCGGGGCACTTTTAAAGCTTGGATTTCTTAACAGCCACAATCTGAAACAGAAAAAATAATACTTCTTGACCTTTCGAACAAAGGTCCTATGGCTATGACGAAGGACCGTGGACGAAGGATCATTGCTGACAACGTCCAGAAGTAATCTTTTTCAGTTTCAGATTGTGGCTGTCGTGAAATCCAACCAAAGTTTTATCCAATTCAAATTGGACACCCAAAATTTAGACTTTATTATAGGTGTAAGCGGCTTCTCTTGCACATAACTTCTCGGAAAATTATTAAACAAATGTTAAATTCAAACCTGTTTCTCCAAAAGATACGCGAACAATTTTTCCAGCACTTGTTCTTTACCGTCGTCTTTCTTATACAGATATTTATTTCCCTGAAATATCACTGAAATAAAAACATTTATTGTTGTCTTATACCATAATCCATAACTGGCCATACTGAACATATTTCAGCACGTTTACAGTATGTATAAAATTAACATCAGTCCCCTATAACAGCTAATAATATTATATATTACATTCACGTTAATTTACTGCGTTTCTTACTTCCTGCGTTTCTGCCAAATAAATAACCTCAGCTTCGCCTCGGTCTTCACAGAATTCTCGGTATATTTGGATGAAAAACGCTTACGTATTGGATTATTTTTCTTATCAGTATTGTGATAGAACAAGATGCCTTCTCCCTCTAGAACTTCTTTCACGGTGCTTTCTTCTAACCAATCTTCTGTAATATCTAAAACAATGTTGTTTTTTCAGGCACAGAATGCTGTTATGGTATTCATCTAACTCCAGTAAAGTTATTTGTACCTACAGTGAGTCCAATCCTCAAGTGGAGTTAACTTGGGATAATATAGGTTAAGAATACTGCAACTCCTTGAAATTAACAGTGATGCATACAGCTATAGTAGGATGTATTTCGAAGAAAACGAAAGGATATAAATGACTTACAATTAACGAACATATATATGCTTGTGATGTCATGGTGATTTATAGAATATAAACGAAGAATACCTTTATACACTGGAACCACACCTTCAAGGTATTTGATCATATAGGTCGTTAATATTAATAACATATAGTTAATAGCTCAGTCAATATTGCATGAAAATCTTATAGTGTAAATAATATTGTAGAATTTAATCTTAAGCGCTTTCTGTGTATATAATGCAAAGCTATTCTATAGTTTGTAATTGATCTACGTTCAATTAATGAAACAAGTTAGCTTCTTTTTTGGACACCCGGTACATGTTACATGGTACAGGCGCCATGATATTACACCCTTCATTGTAAAGAGGTCAAAATATTGCAGATACTCTACCCCGGATTCGATAGTCCTTTCGCCATTTCAGAGAATCTATCTAAAGACGATAAAACACTAGTTATGTCCTGATTACAGTACATGCAGTCCTGATACAGTCTGTTACAAACATCGAAGACATTGTCACATTATACAGATGTATACAAATTTAGGATGATTACAATATACATGTAGTACATTCAGTATTTTGTAATTCCAATACTTTCAGATCTGTAGAATGATACTAATAGTATCTAGCAACACATTAATAATACCATGGTGTTATAAGCTTTCTCCAAATCTCCTTGTCTTGATCGGATAAACAAACGAAGATAAAGTTCTCCTTCAGAATCATTTCTTCGCAATCTTTCCAAGTCTCGTTCGTCAAACTTCGTAAAATCATGCCCAGCCTCAGCTAAAACAAGATTAAATACTTCAATGCTGTGGTTGTTTGTGGTTGTTTGTGGTTGTTTGTGGTTGTTTAGTACAAAACGTGCTGGACGGGGTTTCTAGGAGGGGGGGATATCTAAAAATAGAAAATAGTTTTGGTCTATTTAGGGAGGCCTCGCATACCGATTTCGCCCATGAGAAACGTCATAATTATGGACGTTGGGGGTGGGTGGAGTTGGTGGAGTGGGGGGTGGTGGAGTTGGGGGAGAGGTTGGCGGCTGTGACGTTTCTCTGTGTAACATCGTGGAAAAAATCTTGACATTTCGGAATCATCGCCATTGCAACGCCATTGCCCCATTAGCAGAGTATAAAAAAATAACAACTTGGTACAAACGCCATCGCCAGTCCATTTATTCTATACATTATATTATGTTTGTGTATATTTTCAAAATCATTTTTAATGTCTGATACTTGATTGATAAGGGGGTCTATCAAAATACTAGAACCTTCCCACTTCCGCTTTTGTTCGTCATTTATACTATGTTTTGCTCTGTATTTAATTGTTTAATATTGGAGCGGCTACAAAATTATGGGGAAAACAGCATGTAAGTTAAATTTCGCAACTTTTATTTGTTATACGCTTGCAGTGAATATAACGAAAAATGAATCTTTTGTTACAAAATTATCACTGAGAAAAACAAACAAAACTACATTTTATCGCCATTTTTCTCCATAGACCATAATTCGGTAACCGCTATACAGAAATACACTATAAATTACAGAAAAGCGAAAGTTGGGAGGTTCTAGTAGTTTGACTGTAACCAAAGTAATTTTTGTGAACTTTCTCAAAAAACTCGCAAATGAAGTCGTAGGAAATATTCTTTGAAGACGTCAGGATTTGACAGTAGTTTTGCAGTGCTTAAATAAGTATACAATTAGTATACAATTTTTGTGCTACAAACTCTCTGCGAATACTTTTTACATAACAAGGTTTTGTGTCTGAAATTGCGTTGCAAGTTGCAGAAAAGTATATAATTGACTCGTGGAACATGGGCTAAATAGAAATTCTTGTCGAGGTATAATATAACGACTACTTTTTACAAAAAAGATTAATAAAGCAAAGCATATGCCATATCCTCATGACGGGATCCTTCATTTTTTAATGGAGGAAAATTACCTCTTCCCAGTTCTTTTTTTCACAATTAGAATGAAATATCGTCTTGGGTATTTCCTGTGTTATGAACGATCAGAATAGGGGGGAAAGACGTCCTCACAAGTGAATGAACTAACTAAAGCTAGTTCTATTTCAGTGAAATCTGTTTTATTTGTTCCTCAATTATTCTACATTGGCGCAATAACACATATTTCACGTTAATCCTAAAAATATAAATATATATTAATACTGTAGGAACATTAAGCCGGAATCGTGCTTTTCTCACAAAACCTACAGTGTAACATCAAATTCCATATACGAATTCTACATTGTTACAAGTTCTTTCATTGGGAGATCCAGTCCTTCGTGGCCTTCCTTCGTTTCTACTTCACTTTTCATTTCACAACATTGTTCTTCCTCATAGTGCTGTACTTTGATTACTATGTCAGTGACAACAAAATACCTTTTCTATACAGTTTGCGGCTTGCCGGAACAATGGTGTCGGTGAAGTATTGTTTGCCGCTTCTATAAATGAGCAATGAGTCTAATGTATTTTAATCTTCAATGTGAAACAGACTTTGTTCCAAATCCGTTTCAAAGTGCTGTGTAGTGTTTTGTTTCACATTTTAAAAATTTAATTGCACTTGTCAGTTTGTGAGTATAACAATTTACAGTACCTAGATAGATATTGCTAGGATGCTTACAAGATCCTTTAAGATTATTCTCACCAGAGTGAGAGAGATTGTAGTACGTATCTGTTGTTGTTATTATTGACAGATTGGAACATGATACAGCAATGCACGCAGGCTATATCTGCACTAGCTGTAGCCAATACACCCACAGTCTCTGTGCAATATGGAGAATAATCATTGAATTTGTTCCATATTGTTACTAAATATTTAGACATGATGGTTCACCTCACATGAAGGTGGCATGGATGTTTAATGAATTAATGGTTTTCATGGATGCAAATGTCGGTTGTTTGAGTTGTTAGAAAGGTTTACTGAGTGGATTCATCAGAATTCCATTTGAGATCAATTCTACTTTTTCCCATAAAGTAAAATGTTATCATGCAGATAGTAATCATTAGTCCTGGAATTTTTAATTGCCATCTTTAAATAGTTCTCAGCAATACACAAAAGAATACAGAAAAATAATTCTCATTTTTAGATGCGTGCTTGCGTCTCTATAAGAGGGTATGTCTGTCCTTTGGTTAGTCCATCGGTAGGTCTGTCCCCACATTACCCTAATATATGAAGGAAAATTTGCTAACAACTCCAACTACTGTAGATGCCTAAGCCTGGAGTTACTGATGGACCACAGACCCCCATAGTTGCACCGGTATAGCCTTAAGTTCCATTTGAAGCTCTAAGAATTTGCAATTACAGAATAAATGAAATTTTAGTATCCTGTGGACATTGGGATACTGCAAATTTCAGACATTGTAAGGGCAGTGCGTGTTTTCAATAAGAGGTTTACCACCGGCTATTAGACTTTTCACTACTGCCTATTTCCTTGTCTATTTGCAAAATTTGAATTGGCCTAATTCATCTGGAAATCTTGAGCACAGATGCCTATTTTTGAAATGGAGCCTGGTGCCCTGGTATTATAATTATTATTGAAAACACTGTTAGTGCAGAGGGGACTGGGGGCAAAGCAATTGCATAATAAGTCTGTAATAAATCCAGCCCTGGAGGAGCAGTTGCGAAAAATGCAACCTTAGGCCCTCTGACAGGAATCGAACCTGCGGCCCTGCGATTCTGGTGCAGCGCTCTAACCAACTGAGCTAAAAAAGAGTCCAGTTGCTGAGCATTAACTGCAAATTTGTGTAAATATATGGGAGGGATGCCCAGTATATGGGCCTAAGGTTGCATTTTTCGCAACTGCTCCTGGCTAGGTCTAAAAATGTATATACATTTTTGTCTGAATATTCCATCCACAAACACCATCAACTATTATTCCTTTCGAAAGAGATGCCTAAAAATCTTAGTATTTAGGGGTTGTCAACAAACAGATTTCGTCCCGCGATCGCAGACTTGTTCTGCGATGTTTAACCCCTCCCCCCCTACCCCATCGCGCACCAGTCCAATGTTTTTTCTAGCCAGAAAAGTCAGTTGACCGGTTGTCAAGGCTGACCCCCTCCACCCTTCGCGGAACAAGTCCGCGATCAGTGGACGAAATCTATTTGTTGCAGTTAATGCTCAGCAACTGGACTCTGTAGCTCAGTTGGTTAGAGTGCTGCACCGGAATCACAGGGCCGATTCCTGCCAGAGGGCCTAAGGTTGCATTTTTCGCAACTGCTCCTGGCCCATGGTGGAAAGTTCGTAGGTTGCGCCGAAGATCTTCGGCGTGGAAAATTATAAATTTGCTCTCTATTGGCGCAGAATTATGTGCAAATGAACGATCAGGTTAATGCACATTAAATTTGTACTCAACCTTTAATGAACCAAATTTGATTGAGCATCAACTCTGACCCAATACATTTCCAATTTTGAGTACTGTACTTTTGACCTTTTTAGACTATTTATTTATCCAGGTGAATAAATGGCCGCATGTCAGCATGTCGAAAACGGGATTTACTGCCCACTGGCGCATGTTTCTGAGCCTGGAGCAGATCTCCGGCGCACGCAAAACAAACTTTCCACCCTGGCTCCTGCTAGGTCTAAAAATGTTTATACACTTTCATTGAATATTCCATCCACAAACACCATCAACTATTATTCCTATCGAACGAGATGCCTATATGTACATAATATATACTGTATATAGAATTTCTATTATTCACCAGTCGCACAGTAGGATAAAAGTCATAAAACTTTGCATGATAAAACCTGTATAAAATACATACTCAGTTCATACCATTATTAAAGCGTGTTCTGAGAGTAGCTGCTAGGGCTTTCTCAATCTCTTCTTGGACTGTTTTTAAACTGGACATCTTTCTATACAACCAAACACATAACTGCTCACATGATTTGTCTGCTAATTCATTTCATGGAATCGATCATGTTTCTCGTATAAAAATGTTGTCGAATTCTAGTATCAAGTATCAACGCTAATAATCAAGTTCAGAGTTGTTTTAAAATAATTAATCAGGTTTCAGCTGCTTAATTAATGCAGAATAATCATAATTAACCGCTGTCTTGTGAGCCGAGTAAACAAATATCATATTTTAGTATAAACTTAGTAATAGACTATAACCTTTTTTTCCGTTCTTCTTGATTGGCTACGCTACTAGACTATATTTGGTGATCTACTAGTAGAAAATTCAAATAAACAATGTGCGAAAATTCACAAAATTAAAATTTAATTAAATTGTTTTGTTTACTTTTTTATTGTGTGTTCTAGTTCTCTCAAAATGTTATAGCCTATACTTAAAAGACAACTCGGCCTCGCCTCGTTATGCTATGAGCGAATAGTCAACTCGGCTTCGCCTCGTTGACTATTCGCTGGGTGGCAATTACCCTGCGACGGAGGTTGAGCCAACTCGGCCTCGTTGTCTAATTGTTAAATATCTATGCAAAATATGCACAGTCTTCCCATAGATTATGCAAATATGCCAAATAGCAAAATAATTAGCAAAATGCAAATGGTGAAATTCCATGCCGATATACAGTATATAAAATAGCTTGTGAATCAAAAAATAATTTCAATGTTTCAGGTTAGTAACTTTTATCAAAAGTTTAATGTTCACAAATTTCATTATTTTTTTTACTTTGCATAATGCTGTGTTTAATAAGATTTGCATGATAAGATTTATATAATAGTAATGTGGATAAATATAAATGTATTAAATATTTAAATAATATTTTCACCACCCCCCAGAATGGAAAGTTTGTAGTGCACAAAGGATTTCTCCTTTGCACACTTTTGAGGCTTAATCAGGAATCTCCTTTGTGCATTTTTCAAACTATCCAGTCTGGACCATCCCCCATTCACCAATGTGAATATTTTTATTGTCCCTAAAATTTTACCCTCTAAAAGACCAGGGTGCATTCGGTGTAAATGCTATGCCGAAGATACGCCAAAGCAGTCGCAACGCTACGCCAACATCCCACCCTGGCCCATTTTTCCGACTCTCACCCACACCAGGGCGTATGACTGTATGAGTCGATCAGTTCTGCAAAAATTCCACACGATTTAGGTCCATTTTTGAGAAGTTTAAATCGTAATTAGTTTTTAAATATCAGGCGGCTGTCCAACCGTCCTATGGACACCCACTTTTGAATTTAGATGGGTACATTTTTATAGATGGTCATGGACGGCCTAAGAAAATATTTTCTTTAACTCAAGTGGTGGTGGTGATGTAGCACGTTCACAACCGCAAGCTTTGGCAAAGAGGGTTCCAATTTCATTTATGTTAAATCCATTTATATGGATTTGGTGGGGGAATTTTCAAATTAAATTTTCATATGTCAAATTGTCTGCAGATGTGCAGTTTCTCACAGCCAGTCATTTAATTAATATACAATTAATCTAGTGGTTGGTTGTTCCTCCATTGCTAGCAATATAATGACCATAGATTTCATCCTTTGTGGTTCCATTGGAACGCCCATAGATGCCTGATCAAACATATGCGAGCATGCTGCATACAAAATATATCCAAATGGAATCCCATTAATTAGGAATTTCTATTGGAAATATTGGCCAAAGTTCCATCTGGAACCAATTGTAATTCCAACACAAATATAGATTTTCCAATTGGAATCCCAATTGAGTTCATATGAGGGCGCCAACATGGCCGCCACAAAAATGTTGATGTCTATACATATTTATGATATTCTTGGTTTCTAGTATCAAATTATACAACTTTTACAATGTCAATTACACTCCAAGCAGTCTCTTAACTCATGTTCGAAGACATGACACTCAAAGAATGCGAGATGTCGATTATTTGGGAAGTTTTTCAGTTCATAACTACTTGAGTCATCTATATACACGTCGTCTGAGAATACGCAGAGCGATCAGTGTGTGGAATAAACATGGATATATATTGTTGGCAACAACTGAAGCTCAGTTTTGTATGGATATAACTGTCTGTATGGATGTCGAAATAAACCCTAGCCCGGATTTCAATGAAAACCTGCTAACACTAAACATAAACAAAATATGAAGTACTGTAAAAGTCAACTTACAGTATATCTTTACAGAAAGCAGCCAATAAGCCAGCCCCAGTGAAATCCTAAGGATTAATCAAATATTCAAGTATCAAGGATCCAGTGGCGGAAGAATAAGAGACACAAGTATAAAGATAATTCCTGTCATTGTAGGTCGAAGACCATTGTCTTCAAACCCTATAAGGCAAAGCCATGCAGATTTGATCAAGATTACGCAAACTGAGCAGCAAAGTGCTGTTAGTATCTAGATGTTTATTTTTGAATACATGTAGCCTACTAAAGATCAAGAATGGGATTAAGGCGTCACTTGCACTTGAAGGAGATTTGTATGCAGAAGATATTGATGTTTGTGTTATATCAGAAAGTCATCTTAACCATAATGTGCCAGATTCTGCTGTTGGAATTTCTAATTACACCATATACAGACAAGATAGGGATTGTTTTGGCAATGACCATCGGAAAAAAAGGGGGAGTGGCAATATATACAAGAAATAACTTAAAGGTGAAAAAGGTCACTAAATCTGATAGGTTTGAGTGTATCGCTTTAGAAATAGAACTACCATCAGGTCATAGGATGTTAATGTGTGGTATCTACCACCAGTGGCGCCGGCAAGGGGGGGCGGCCGCCCCCCCAATATTTTACAGAATGGGTTTCTAGATTCGTCCAAATCTGGTGACAAAGGGGGGGGGGTGACGGGGTGTATAGAGAATGAACTGTGCTGCGTAAGTTGAAAAATAACCTGATAGATTATGACTTCGACCTACCTAAAACCATCCACCTGTATAACACGAGACAAAGAGATCACATTCATCTCAGCAAACCGAATACCAATTGGGGAAAGCAGAAACTTCTATATCAAGCTTGTAAGGAGTACAATAATTTGGACAATAACATCAAATCAATTAACCAGCTAGCTAGTTTTCATAATGCACTTCTTAAATCTCCACAGTATTAATATAATCGAAAGCATTTCGCAACTAGCTTTTCTTTGTAATATATAATTATCTTAGTTCTATATTTTAAACTTTTCTTGTAAATAGTACATATCGTATAACCTGCATGCATATTATTATTGTATAATCTTTTGTATTTCTATAGTTTCTCAGGGACCTTCTGAAAAACACAACTTGTGATGTTGGTTTTCCTGAATAAATACTATTATCAATCAATCAAGTTTCTCTCCAAGTGCCTCCAAAACGCAGGAAATGCCATTTTAGACACCCAAAATTCAAAATTTTCCCCGGGGGAGCATGCCCCCGGACCCCCCTAGATTTTTTTTGCCCCCCCAAAAATAAATCCTGCCGGCGCCACTGTCTACCACCCACCAAGAGTTAATTACTTGGAAATGGATCTCATAGAATATTTGATAGACACTATAGACACTTTCTTAGAGGAAAATCCCAAGGGCGGCTGATTGTGTGTGGGGTTGATCTTAATCATCTGGATTTGGAGAAACTCACTGAGCACTATGTCTGGTCTTAATGTCTTGGTTGATTTCCCTACCCGAGGCCAGGCCATTCTGGATAACTGTTTGACAAACAATGAAAATGTATTCAATAAATGCTACCCTATTCCCCAAATTAAGACAGACCGTAAGGGTGTTGTTCTGCCAGCAGGAATAAAACTCATTTTGTTAGATTTACATATAAAATGCATGACTACAGGGAACACCGCAAGATCACATTCCAGCAAAAGCTCTTGGATTACAATTGGGAATATACTAAAACAAGCACAAATGTTGACATGGTAGTAAATTGTTTACAATCTGACGTGCAATCTGATGGAGCAATGTTTTCCAACTAAAACTGTTAGGGCATCGACCAGAGACCCGGTGTGGATGACACCTATTGTGAAGGTACTATTAAAGAAACGTGCTAGATTAGTAGCATGGGGGGTAGAGGGAGAATCAGTAACACTTCTGACAGAAAGAATTGGCAAGATCATTTTAGAAAATCGTATATTGGGCCTGGTGGAGAAAAATCGATATGCTAACACATCGCAAGGATATAGCCACATCCTTAACTTAGAGAAAGACTCTATACATAGTTTGAACTCCTGCTTTGGCAATCTTTGCTATGACGTACATTGTGCCTACACCCATGGAAATACCTGACAACGTACCAGCCCCACAGTTAACTATGTTTTCGGTACATAAGACATTGTGTAACATCAATAGTGTGGAAAGATCACGCCAACATCTAACCCCTATAGTTGAAAATGTGTGGAATCTGTCATTGAGAATTCAGTATTGGCCAAGATCATGGAAGAGTCCAACATCAATCCAAAACCCAAAGTGGAAGTCCCAGTGGATGATGAAGATTTCAGATGAATCAATGTTACATCGGTCATCGCCTGTGTATTTGAAAGAGTTGTTGTGTGATACATTCGTTAAGAAATATCTGGAAACGTACTTGGGGGGAAATCAGTTTGCCTACAGATCGGGAGGAAGTTGTATAAATACCCTTCTCAAAATGCAGCATGATATTCTAAGCGCCTTGGACAAGCCAGGGAACAAAGCAGTTCAACTTTTCACGATGGATTTCTCGAAAGCATTTGACAATGTAAAGCACCATCTCCTTGCAGAGAAAATGAAAACTAGCCCAATACGTGCATATCTGGTAAACTGATAAACACACAAACTAAAAATAGCAAACGTAAACAAAAGACATTTTGAGCCATATTTTGTGATATTTAATAATACCTAAAGTCGTAAAGAACAATATTGAATCGAAATACCAATATTGTTAAAAAGCAAGAACAAAGCATCATACCAGAATGTGAATGACTTTGAAAGTTCGAAAAAGCATATAAATTTAACTGTGTATCAAAGCGAGTTAAGAGCATGTAGGAAATGAAACTCCCTCGCGCTAGACTTATGCAATTGTAATATATTATTGCTTAAATTTTGCAACAATTGTTACTAAAACCGTACTTCTTGAGAAACATTCCAAATTCTTTATACAAAGGCAACAAAGCTAATATATAATAGCTTTGTAGTTTAATATGAAGTAACTGTAAGCTACGTTGTACTATCTAAAATTATGTTGTAAACTTAAACAATCTCAGTTATAACAGTCTTTCGACTGGCAACGGCAACTTTTTCGCGGCAACTTTTTCGCGGCAACTTTTTCGCCATATTAATTTCCAGTGATTTTACCAACTGTAACTGCAGCTATTGAATACGCAAAGAAATCTACAACGAACTCATGTGTTGTTTATATCAAAGAAAATCACCCATAAAACATAAACACAAGAAAACATTTCCTAATAGACATATTTGTCATATAACCCGCTCCTCAATGACGACCATTTTGAATCGGGTGGACGATTCACAAGTGATTCTGTACTGGTGTCTGTGGAAATACAAGTTTGTGACATCGACCAAAAAAACCCAAACAAGAAATGGTTCTAGACACTGATCCCTTCGGGCCAGTGTAACAAGTGTATATTACAATGATATGGAAAGAAGGCATAAAAATCCTATTCGTGACCAAATATTTCATATTTGATAGAAACGAAATACTAGTATGTGAAAAACCTTTCTCGCAAATCGAGGCAAGCAATGATAATAACAGGAAGCACAAACTTTGAAATATTTTACCGTATATTAACCCCAAGGCCCAACCCCAATCCTAACCCCAACCCTTGTGTAGGGCTACATAAAAGAACCATCCCGATAACAGCAAGTTGATTTGCTCACGATAACACTTCTGGATATAACTTGAGACAGAAGAACGTCTCTAGGTTACCAAGGATTAGGACAGATAGATGTCAAAACTCTTTTCTAATGAACTATGCTGCCAAAGAAAAGAGCTAGAACATCTTATATTAATATAGATATTCATACATTATATAATGACATTTTATATTGTATATAATTTTAAATAATCTTTCTTGTAATTGATAAACACGTAATTCAGTCTAACGACTGCAGGGTGTTGATTTTTAATAGACGATTTTAACAAAAAATACATTCCAAAATTAGAATGTTGAATCATGTTAATATTCTCAGTAATGCAAGTTTAGGGTAGGTATTCTTAGCAGTTTTAATAGTTGACATAGATGAAGTTGGTAAGACAATAGTAACATACATCTAAGTATTGTTAACATCCTTTTGTTTTGTCTTTCCATTCATCTATTTTTATATACAGAACTTATCTTACTTTTCACTAACTTAGATAAAGCATATCGTACTTACAAAACACATACACTACGAACTATGTTTGATATATAAGCTGTTTTAGTTGAAAAATACGAAATCTGTATCCGTGATTTAAAGACATTTATTAACCATTCATTTCTCTTGCATTTTCTTTATGAATTATTAATGAATTGATAATTATACTGTTTTGAAGGTGTATATAATAGCTGCTGCGGTAGTTACTATTCATAATCTGTCAGTCCTTAAACTGTTATGTTAGTTAGAATACTCATGATCATACTCATACACATATTGCAACTTAACAATTGCAACAGAGAAAAATTAATGTGACGCGTTCGCTGTACCATATATATACATATACGTTGCAATACGTTGCTTTCTTGTTGTGATAATTTATTTTAATTTTATGTAATTTAAAATTATTTCATATTCAAATTGTAGGATAATGAAAAGCAGCTAGGATGAAACGAAAAAGAATAGTGGATGCAGGAAAAGTTATTCAGTTTTGGAACTGTTACTTGCTTAAAGATCACGACATAGTAAAAGATGATCTCTGGATACGAGATGGAATTATTTTAGACCCTCATGTTGTCTTTTTTGATGAAAATGTTGCTGCCGATGTTAAAATTGATTGCAAGGGATTGTTAATTGCTCCTGGATATATTGATGTTCAAATTAATGGTAATATATTGCGATGATATAAATAATTATTAATTAATTAATTTGGGATTTGGATGATTCTATAATCGATTAAACAATAATTGAATGGTTGATTGGATAATTGGTTGATCGGTTCGTTTGTTGGTTGTTCAACTCTGGTAATTGATTGAAAGATTCATTGAACAATTGATTGGATATTGCTTGATGAATTGAATAATTGACTAATTATATATTAATTGATGTAGATGATTCCATTGTTGATTAATTGATTATATCATAAATTGATTTATTGGTTGATTGGTTGGATAATCTGTTACATGGAATAAACAACGCCTTGAAATATCGATGTTTTTCATTTTATATATTTCATCTACCGTGGGTCTCAAAGGAGGCTTTGAGTATTGATTGTTATAGTTATTATCCTCGTCACTAGGTGGATTTGGTGTAGATTTTTCATCTGATATCGAGAGCATAGAGACTGGAATGGAATTAGTATGTGAAAAATTGCTTGAATATGGCGTCACGTCATTCTGTCCAACTATTGTTACTTCTGCCAAGGAAACATACCATCAGGTATGATTCAAAATTATAGTTGAGTTTTCATAGGATAGGCACGATATGTATAGTAAATTGCAGAAATCATATACTCTAATCTTAAAGGAGGTGCGCAATCACTAACAGTGCCCAGATTAAGTTGGCATCGATAAGTAGTTACAAAATTGATTACGGAAGCAAGTTATTGTTACCTAGATCCGCTGGACGGTATTATTATTATTATTATTATTACACACTTTATTTAAAGACGCTAGCCCCGACAACTATGTAAAAGTTGATTTCCACGGGAGGCGTCAATATAAAAATATTACATAGTAAAAAAAAGGAAGGATATAAAGAGGACATGCAACTATATACATAAATTATATACATTATCAAAACTGAGAAATGAAGGCTACTGAAGATTACGGTGTGTCCCAGGTAGAGATATGACTTGGTTATTAACATCGAATATTTTGTTTGATACAATTTTTAAACGAGAAAACTGATTGAGCTAGCTTAGCTTCAAGCGGGAGGTCATTCCACATAAAAGCCCCGCTGTATTTAAAGCTTCTTTTAAGAAATTCTCTTTTGGCTTTGGAAGGAATTTCTAAGATTATAATTATTTTGTAAAGTATTCCTACTTAAGAATGAATCTTTCAGGGTCGGTGCAGCACTATTGCTCAAGACTTTATATACGAATGTAGCCTTAGATAAGTACCATCGTGTTTCCAAATTTTCCCAGTCAAGAGATCGGAGAACGTCAGCAGATCTAATCTCATAACTGGCGCCAGTTATTATTCTGGCGGTACACCTGCAGTTGCATGCAGAATATTGTCCTATACTACGCTACACATATGTACCATAATTATAGCAATTTTTACTATGTTGTTACATTGATATACGTTTTCTCACAGCTTCTTCCTAGAATTAAGAAAAGCTCGAAAAGCACTCATGGTGCAACAATTCTTGGCAAGTAAATATGAAGTTTTTATTACATTTTCTTCGACTTGTATTTTTTCTGTATTATGTTTATTTTATTCATAAATTCGTAGCTATATACTGTAGACTATAATAGTCAAACATGTATTGCAGGAATATTGTGAAATGTGAAGTGAAAATATAGAAATCAATGCAAGGAAAACAAGACTTAAAATAAAACAAAGACTTAAAGTAAAGCGCAGCGATTTTCTTTTTTTTCATTTTTTCTAGTAGGACTGTAGGAGTCTGCTTATTGTATACGCGAAATTGTCGAGGTGCTTTTAGCCTGTTTTCCTTTTAAAACGTTTCACAACGAAACAAGCATGGGATATTTCTTTGTTTTGGGGCACTAGAGCAGACCTCATGACATTGGCACAAAAGAACACGCTACCGTATGGTACGTTTCAATCGTACGGTACGTTTCCATACGATTGAATTGGAAAACAGGTTTAATTTATGATGTTTCCGAAACTTTTTCCTCATACTAGAAATCATAGTCATCTATATTTAAAAAATGTACCTGTATTCTACTCATTCTTTATATAGGTTTACATTTAGAAGGTCCTTTCATCAACAAAGAAAAGAAAGGAGCGCACAAGGAAGTGTTTATTGAAGCTCTAGATTTACAAGGAATAAATAAAATAATTGAACATTATGGTACATTAGATTTTGTCAAGATCATAACTATGGCGCCTGAACAACCGTTTGCTTTAGAAGCAATCAAAGATTTGACCAAGATGGGCATTACTGTATCTATAGGTTAGAGAATTACTGTATCTATAGGTTAGAGAATTACATCATAATTTCGTTAGTGGTTTTATACCAGAAACTTGTAGCACTCGTAATAAGGGAAACCTGAGAAGCAGGAGAAGGCGTTTCAAAATGTATAGGAGGTCCTTAAAAATAACTGCAATCATATCAGATTTCTGAGACCAGTATATACACAATGCTGAACGATATAGGCGTGAGTTATTGACCATAATTCCCTGGTATATATTTGAATTCTTTAATTCTATCCTAAAATCTTTTAAATTAGATAAAAATCTAGGAAAAATAATCGCATTCGCAAACAGTGTTAAATTTCTTCCGTATTGACTCATATATTTCTTATCAGTTATAATGTCCAAAATCATACTTTGCCGAGCAAACGCTAAATAATAACCAGCAGAAAATGTTTACTAGAGCTAGTTCAGTGGAAGAAAGTTTAGAAAACCGAGTTGAGCATGGACATGGGAGTTTTTATCAAGATTTTTTCTCGGCATCTCGTTCGATTGGACTAATAGTAGAAGGTGTTTGTAGATGGAATGTACGAACGGAAATTTATGATGTATATATGATGGGAGTGATGCCAGTAAGTTGCATTTTTCGCAACTGCGCCTGGTTAGGTCTAAAAATGTATATAAATTTTCGTTCGTATATTCCATCTACAAACACCTTCTACATGGGAGTTTTTACTCTGTTTTATTACGATGACTAGTAGTCTTTGTTGCGTTTATAAATTTGAACCCTTACGAGGCGAGAATGAGATCTCGGGAAGTGATAGCGAGTCTCGCCTAGGTTGCTGGCCCTCCTCTCATATTAACGTAAACAAATTATATATAAGATAACTAAGGAATTTGATTTTCAAGGTCATACTATGGCTAGTCTGGATATCGCAGAGGATACAGCACGATGTGGAGCAAGGTTTATAACACATTTGTTTAATGCAATGTTACCGGTAATTATTTTGAATATTTATTATATGCCGTAAATAATCTAATAAACGCGCACTCTCCAATAATGAACGGCCCGATCAAACCAGAAATTTGTAATGGACGCCCCTCTCTATTAAGACGCCCCTGGTCTAATAATCTCTCTGATGGGGGCGTTTATTAGATTTAATTAAACATTTATTCACTCTGCAAACTGCTGGAAAGTGTTGCTTCGTAAAACTGCTGTGTAAAAATAGACGTCCCTCTTTAATAGACGCTACTTAATCAATAAATGCCCCGCCCAAAGTACGAAAATATAATAAACGCCCAGGGCATTTATTAGATCATTTACGGTATGTGCATGGTTCTGAATTTTCTAATATTATACTAGCAATACGAACAACACTCGAAAATAGCAATTTGAATACAAATTTGAACGTGTTTCTGTGGCATCTGAATAATAAAACATCGTTACGCATTGTCGGCGATGAACTCCCTTTGAGTTTCAGATTTTGAAGATCTCGTCCATGGACTGTGACCACGTTGCAGAATTTAGACTATTTTTAGGTGCTATTTTGTTGTGTTTATTGTTTAGTTCCACCATCGTGATCCCGGTATTGTTGGTTTATTGACAAGTGATGATATTCCAGAGCCTATTTATTTTGGTATTATTGCTGATGGTATTCATACACATCCAACTGCTTTACGTATTGCTCATAGGAGTCATCCAAGCGGTACGAGTTCACTTATATACGTTTAAACATATATTATTAATCACATTTATCGCAATCATCTCTACTCTACTCTAATTTACTTTAAACCTTTATTGGGTAAAAATAGATATGAACTAAATTACAAATAACGACAAGTAACACGTACACAGAAGAATTTACTCAAATGAAATAAGTGCAAACGGAATGTAAATGGATTACACTGCCCTTGCGAGGCACCTTTCCAACAAAGTACATGACAATTAAAAATCAGAATACTGCTGACGAGTTCATACAATTAGACAGTTAACTCATGTGACAGGGACACTCACGCGATATAGACCAAGTACATAACAAGTTTACATCAAATACAGTTGAAACTAACATAGAATAATGATTAAATAATATAGAATAATGATTGGTGGAGCTACTTTACACACACTGTTCCATAATTTCACGATCCGGTTGAATGGTATGCTGAAGTATTACAGATGGGAGTCTTGAGAATAAGTTTGGATTAGGACAGAGACGAGAACGGGTTACAAGAGACATAGTCATGGACGTTGAGGTCAGAGATACCTGCATAAAGAGCTCTATAGAAGAAAACCAGATCTTTCATCTTTCTGTCGTAGCAAAGGGTAACCATTTCAAATCTTTAAGCCGCTCGCAGTAGCTATAATCACCTTTCCTAACTCTTAACATCCATCTGGTGACTCGCCTCTGTACGCGCTCTGTCTTGGTCTTCTGGGAGCAAATGTGTGGAGACTTCACTGGCATAGAATAGTTGGGATTTTACCAAGGAAAGGTAGAGTGTACGTCGAACTCGGACGTCCGTCAAAAAGGGGCAAGTTCTCTTCAATAAGCCTAGCAGTTTGTTGGCTTTGGCTGTTATTTCATGAATATGAAATTTCCAACAAAGATTCCCACTCGTTATAATCCCAAGATCTTTCTCTTCTTCAACAAGAGTTAGAGGGGCGGAGCCAAGTTGATACGTATAGGTAACAGGTTGCTTTTCCTGGAAACAGTTGACAACTTTCATTTCGATGTATTGAACCTAATATTGTTGATATTGCTCCAGGTGGCTAGGTTTGTTAAGGTTTGCTGTAAATGTTGAGCATCGTCTTCACAAGTAACTTGTCAGTAGGTTTTTTGTCCGACCAGTTAAGTGGTCACTAAACCAATTGAGAAGGCTTGTATGTATACTGTATTGCCTGAGTTTTGCCAGGATTAAACCGTGGTCGACAGAGTCAAAAGCTTTGGCGAAATCTTAAAAGAATATATCTGTCTGAAAATTATTGTCAAGGTTTTCTCCAATCCTATGCAGAACTTGTAACATTTGCGTGGTGGTGCATGATCGATTTCTTAAGAAACCATGTTGTCTCAGGGAGGTAGCGTATATGACGTGATCGTAAGGTCGTATACAAACACAGCGCTCCAATATGTTTGCGATGATAGGCAGAAGAGATATTGGTCGGTAGTTCTCTGCTGGTTCTTTCAAGCCTTTTTTGTAAACTGGTGTCACGTTAGCTGCTTTCCACTCTACAGGAAGTCGTCCAACGCGTAAAGATAAATTAAATCAGTCACAGAGACTGAGCGCAATATAATTAAATAACTGCATTCTTTAAGGAGGCGGTTGGTATCTCGTCTGGTCCACTTGCTTTGGTAATGTCTAAATTCGTGAGGTAACATTCAACTTCATCCACACTGACTTGCAAATCACCCAGTTCTGAAACACGTTCATACATTTCATCATCATAGTCTGGTTTTTCAGTAATGGATGTCGTAAATAATGAGGAAAAGTAGGAATTTAGAAGTTTAGCTAAAATGTCGAAGTGGTACATTCGTTATCATTACCTCGGATATTGACTAGATTTACTCTTCGAGATTAGCTGTAAATGCATTTTATATAGTAACGATAGCGAACGAAAGCCTAGCTTAATTTTGAGGTTAATTTTAATAGTTCGTCTATTTATTTTTTGTTCTATCTTCTCCAGTCCCCTCCTTCTCCAGTCCCTTCCACCGTCATCTGTGTCTTATTTCTTAGATATCTTGATTTTCCGCGACTGCCGTTTCTTGATGGATTTCAGCACTCCTACTTGCTCGGCTTGAGTTTGAATTTAGCTGTATTGTAACACTGTATTGTAATACTGTATTGTAATACTGTATTGTGATACTGTATTGTAATACTGTATTGTAATACTGTATTGTAATACTGTATTGTAATACTGTATTGTAATACTGTATTGTAATACTGTATTGTAATACTGTATTGTAATACTGTATTGTAATACTGTATTGTAATACTGTATTGTAATACTGTATTGTGATACTGTATTGTAACACTGTATTGTAATACTGTATTGTGATACTGTATTGTAATACTGTACTGTAATACTGTATTGTAACACTGTATTGTAATACTGTATTGTAATACTGTATTGTAATACTGTATTGTAATACTGTATTGTAATACTGTATTGTAATACTGTATTGTAATACTGTATTGTAATACTGTATAATATTGTAACACTGTATTGTAATACTGTATTGTAATACTGTATTGTAATACTGTATTGTAATACTGTATTGTAATACTGTATTGTAATACTGTATTGTAATGCTGTATTGTAATACTGTATTGTAACACTGTATTGTAATACTGTATTGTAATACTGTATTGTAATACTGTATTGTAATGCTGTATTGTAATACTGTATTGTAATGCTGTATTGTAATACTGTATTGTAATACTGTATTGTATTACTGTATTGTAATACTGTATTGTAATACTGTATTGTAATACTGTATTGTATCACTAACGAAGTAATGCAGAGTGGCTGTTTCTGGAGTCGATCCCCAGCATGCGATATTCACTAGACAAGATTTTTTCTTGAATATTTCTATAGGGTTAGTTCTGGTGTCGGACGCTATTGCCGCATTAGGATTACCTCCTGGTAAACATTGTTTGGGCACAGTTGAAGTGGAGATACATCATAACATGGCAACTGTAGCAGGATTAAAAACTTTAGCTGGAAGGTTAGGAACATCAATATCTAAATGTTATTTTCTATGTTTTCAATGCTTCATATCGGGTATAACATTATACTCTTATATATAAATTAATATTCTCTATATATGACTTAGTTGTTCTTACTTGGTGAATAGCAATAAGACGTGAATAGACTCGCGGTTATTTATATTTTGTCACGATAACTGCTTCAGTTATATTTCATGTACTAGAAACTGTCATCAATCCAGGTACAATGCATTTATTGGGTCTATAACCACTTGTTCCTAGTGCTCTTGGTTTTAAAGCTAATTAACCACTTATTAAACAGTATAAACATAGCGATGTGACTTATATTATTTAATTCTCTAGTTTCATTAATTTTAATTTTAAATTTTTTATTTTGATAAAGCATTGCTTCACTGGATTATTGTGTTCGTCAGTTCAAGAATCTTGCAGGTAAACCGTTCTAATTAAAATCACTTATGTTTGACCTTTCGCTCTCTATGTTTGCATGTTCCTGTCTTGAAACCGTCCATTACAAGAAATAATTCGATTCCCTCCAGATATTCATTTGAAATTAATTCACTTTATAATAATATTGTTTTAACAATTTAAAAATGTCTTCGAGTCTCATAAGAGATTGAGGTACACTGGCAAATTTTATTTTCAGTTAAAGACTGACGGTATCTTCTATAAGCAGAAGGTTTAAAACCTCTTTTCGCTCAAGTGAAATACCCCAAGCTCGCTTCAGCCAATGTTTGTGTCTGAAATTGCGTGAATACTATCGCAGCCTAGGACTGGGGATGAATACACAGTTTGGGTATACTTTGAGTCCACCTATACAGTATCTGTGAGGTGCATGTGCTTCGATTAATACACAACATTCGTTGCCATGGTGATTTACTCGTCCCAGTGGCAGACATTTCGCAAAATATTAAGATTACAATTTTATAGGTTGCCAAATATCCCCCTTGTTGTTGCAAATTCTGGTCTTCAAACCTTTTTTGGCTCAACCTTGTTACAACTAATTTAATTACTTGGTTAGTCATCTATCTTTTAAATGTCGACGATTTAAGGAACGTTTATAAACAATTATTGAATATCTTATTAGGTTGCAGTAAAGTCCAAGCTTTGGAAGCTGCATCGTTACATCCAGCTCAATTGCTTAAAATATCAGATCGTAAAGGAACATTAAATTACGGTGCAGATGCAGATATTATCATCTTAAATGATGACCTAGAAATACAAGTAACTTTCATTGCTGGTAATCTAGTGTGGTTGAACAATACAAATACAGTAGCACAAGAAATATTTGCAGATTATGAAAAATGACCTAAGCATCTTTTGTTAATGTACAGTACCTTAATATTATTATACACATGTATTGACAACTTTGCATGATATCTTAGTTAACATTGACTACATGATTTTCATAATTATATATAGTGGCTAAAATGGATAATCGAAATCATGTTTCCTTTACCTCCTCTGTATTTCATTTAATGACATTCATATCTATTATATCATTGAAACTATATATTTCTAGCCTGTCAGGATAACATTGTTATGATATTGTATATTTAATGAATTCAATATTTATGCAGATTAAATCTTTTGTAATAAAGTGGCTTTGCTCAGGGGCGTACATATCGATTTTGGCTTTAGGGGTGAAGTTTCGGAAAGAGACCGACTCATAAATTCAGACCGAACCCCCCCCCCTCTCCATCCCCCACCCAATTCTAAATCGAAAAGTCAATTGAAAAATAACGTGTGCTGCTCCAATAAGTTGATTGCTAATACACATACTAATGACCACCTTGTTTAGGAAAATCTCATATCTCATTACACTAATTGGAAATTGAGCAGACACTTGTTCTCTGACTTTCAGTTACATTGAGTACTTTCAGTTACATTGAGTACCTTTAGTTTTTAGAAATTACGTACACAGTGCTCTCAGTGCTAAAACTCTTAGGTGCTAAAATTATTAGGGATAGGATTCACAAACTTGAGTGGTGTCGCTAGTATCGTTTTGAAAATTTTGAGTGGAATCTGATCAAGACAGTTTATCTTACATATGTTCGTTGGTGTGAATTAATGAATTATTAAATTTATTTATTGAATTAGTTTTGATTAATTGTCTATTACCTATTCTTACAATACAATAGCGTATGTTACGTTTCATATTTTTACTGAACTCATGTACACGGGGACAGATCCAGCAGAATAGGACGACTGATGCAGTAGGACACCCATTCGCAGTGGGGTCTGGGAGAATCCTCCTCTGGGAATTTTTGAAATCTAGGACCTCGTAGACACGATTTCCTGCGTTCTGAACAAATATTTTATTCCAATTTGTAGGTGGAAATCAGTAAAGTTTGCCATAAAGTATTTAATATGTAGATTATAGCAGTTGTGGCAACAGGCAACTGGCAATGTTATGGTTCTATTTCAAAGTAGTTTGTTTTAGCATTTACAGTGCTTCAGTGCTTGTGTAAATATTCAACATACTCACGACACATACAGTATGAGTGATATGACATTCTAGAAGAACGCTTTACAACAAAGACTGAAACAGGATGTTCGGCAAACTTTATATTTTAATAAATGCAACGATTGAAGTCGGTTTCTGAAACTATTTAGCCAGTCTCGCATAGCATTACGTGGCATAATGCGTCCAATTTAACAATGAATATCTTGAGACCGACTCACATTTTGAGACCGACTGGATCTGGTGTACCATTTATTTGTAGCGTACAAAATAAATTAACAGCAATGGTTTCACCGTGGGAGAGATGATTTTAATAAATATTATAGGAATCACGCTGCTTGTATTGTTGTCCCCTGTGAAGCCAGCAAGGTCAAACTGCGTGTTTTTGACACATAATAAAGAGAGTACAATATATATCTTAGGCTGCCAGCAATCATGATATTTTTATGATAATAGACAGTTACAATTCTCTTTTTTCATTATTGACATGTGTCACAACTCTACTGTAAATGCATTTGACGATCTTCATCTTGCATTTGCAACGCTAAACTGAGTACGTTGAAAGTTGTGCATGGCTACCGTTTTCAGTGTTAATGAGATTCAAATGATATGCTATTCTCATGCTTATATTAAATGTCAATCTTAGTTCTTGTTCCTATTCATCAATCTGGATTTAAAGAAAGATGATTACGAAATAACTAGCAGTAGACAAAGCGCATTTAATATCTTGCAATGGACGTTTTGTTTGAGTTTCTTTTCATTTTTAATAAATTAATTAGCACTTTTATAGGCGGGATTGCTCAACAGTTGGAGACGGAAGGAGGAGGAGAGCTAAAATGAACAGTTGCAACCTAAACTTTAGACCAGCGTTGAGCATTATTAAGCCCATATTGGCATATTGAAGATAGCGGTGAATCTCATATATATTTATTGAATCTTTAATTTTGCCTGTAAAAGATATCGTGCAATTGGGCGATTGTGGTAAAGTTGGTTTATTATGTTAAGCACTTGCTTTGTTTCTGGTTTTCACAGTCTTTATTTACAGACAGTCGAGATATTAACCATCCATATGCACTGGCTGATTGGCTTAAACCTATATTTCAATCTATCAATCAAATTTTTATCAGTATATACAAACATAAATATGTTGTAAATACAGTACCCGCTAATATCGGAGATAATCGAGGCGAATAGTAAAATGAAATGATCTGGTATAATTTCAAACATGATCATTGCATCATGGTAAAATATTTATCTCGATAATTGCTTGGTGATGATAATATATTAACATAAACTTGACATAAACTGCGCAGTCGCAGTGAAATAATTAACTACGTTTAGATGACTTTGGCATCTTTGATTTGGACCTTTATATAGAAAAATCGTTTCTATTGCTTACACTAGCCATTTCTTGAATTAACGTTGGTGTATCAACATCATCGTCCTCAAGCTTAAGGGCCGTTTTCTTCTACCTAATTCCGTAAAAGATTACAAAGGCAAAGCAAGCTATATCTTGCAGTTTAAACTATATAACTTTGAATTCTCTCTGAATTCGTTGAATTTTCATTTTCTAAACTTTTGAAATAAACATAAGGCATATATTATGTATTATGGGGAAGCACAACCAAACAATGTCAGTGAGTTACTTAGGATTACCGTGCTAATCAATTTCTGAACAATCAGTAAGAACATTTTACGATGTACCTTAACTAGGAAATTTTCTATGTTTATTGCCAATATTCAGTGGCATATTGAAGAAAGCAATGATATAGCGGTGAACCGCCTTGTGCAAAACATCGAAAATACATGCACGAATTAATCATGCGAATCGTTTGAAATAATGTCTTCAATTTTCTCAGGTTGTTCGTATAACTTGAAAAGTTATAAGATGAAATTGTGTTGAACAAATATTTGGTCCAATAAATGTCGATGGTCTTCAGAAGTATACAGTATTACAGTATTACGATATAGTTCTAGACAATATTGCAGACCTCATGTGACTATTTGATGGATATTTTTTACAACATCTTTTTCAGTTATGGAATTTCTTTTGTCATTTCACAATGGCACACCAACTGTCGCTATGTATAGGTGTATAACAGGAATATATTTTAAGCTGCTATCGCATATAGTGTACAACATGGCGAGAGGTTCAAGCTTATCACGAAATATCCTTTTTCTTTGCTCTAGTTTTTTACTAGTTAATTTGACAGGAGCAAGTGCGACAGTTTACTTTGCTGGTATGTTTCCATCTTTGCCAAACAAAGCAAGAGTTCCTGGGTTTGTGTTAGAAGCTGGTACAAGACTTGCCTTAGATCACATCAATAATGACTCATCAATTCTGTCTGGCTACACTCTAGATATGGTCACGGGGGACAGTAAGGTCAGATAGATTTGGAAAGAGATATTATTTATATATAACATGCTTCATTAGTTGATTTCTATTGCCATTTGTAAACCATGTCACATTTCATTACATGGCTTTCTATAACACACTTACGTTGTTATGTTGTATGCAAAATTTGCTATAATCCTAAATGCTCATTTTATATTCTGTTGCATGCTTTGAGTAGAATTGTTGAGATCTATATACTTAGTGGTTATAATTATTTCTTCTAGTTTCCAGTGCCAACTGTGAATATATAAGTCAATTTCGATTATTTAAGTGCGTCATTAAATTTAAGTCTTTTTTGTTTTGCGGTTAACAGTTCAAGTTTATATCTGGTGTATTTTGTCATTCTGTCGATCTCTCATCTCGATATTCATATATCTCATTACGATATATGTAAATGTTCTGAATCTGAGATATCTATAACTGAAGTAAGAAAAATCGACTGAACGTTTAGTTCAATTATCATTAACCTGAGTCATTTGTTTTAAAAAAAGCATTAAACCACGTCTAATCATGTCTAATCCTATAAATAAGAAGTACATTAGTTTGGAATGATAACAATGTGACTGGAATGTATTATATAAATGTTTCCCCGTAGTTTAAAGCTTTGTAACAGCATGAAATGTACATCCCATGACACCCCTGACTTAAAGTGCTCTTCCCCACAGAGATAATCATCCATGATGTTCTATGTGTAGCACTATAGAGCCCTTTTATGCTCAGTACATATCAATCATATCGCCATTTCAATATATAAGTGCATTAGTAAATGTTGGATCATTGTATTTCCAACCAAACCTAAATATTACTATATCTGTGGCTCAATTTTTGTATTAATTAACATTTCCGAATTAGTAATCTAATCCGCACCCCATTTCTAGACCTGCAATTCTTACCTAATTGAACAATGCAAAATTATGTTCCAAAATTATTGAAAAACATTAAATGAGTAAACGTTCTACCATGTCAATAAGATGAATGGATTTTGTTATTTTTGTTTTTGTTTTAATAAATAGAAGAAAGAAACGGTACGTCACTATAATATGTATTAATACAAAGGTGATAGTGAAAATTTCTCGCATGATTAGTTGCGCTATAGATTAATAATCACGCGATAATCACACAAAAAAGTTTTTTCAGCTTTTTTATCATTATATTCAAAATTAAAATATTTTAAATGTGTTTTTTTTTTTTTTTTTAATAATAACCTATCCTAATTTATTTAAACAATTATTCGCCTCAGGCTCAGTGATCGGTGAATAAAAAAAAAAATCTTCTTCTCTCTGGTTTTTTATTCCTACACACATTTCTCTTCGGCGAATAATTGTTAATTAATAGACATAGGAATGTACCGATCATTTCAAAAGGTCAGGATATGAAAATGAACAAAATTGAAGAAAAGGAAGGAAAAGCATAATTTCTTCCAGCATGGTCATTATACAACTACCGATGAGCCGCTATACACTGTATACAATCATCCAGGCCTCAGTAATACGCTGAATTGGACACCCCTAATTAAATTTTATTAAATAATTAAATCATGAATCTCAACCGAAAGTGCGACAGTTATCACATGGGAAAATATTGTATAAACCTCTCTCTTATCGTTAGAAATAACGAAGCTACAACAGTCACATCGTCCATACTCGTGGATTTTCTATAATCATAGACATGCATGTATATAGATAACCTGGTCATTTATCGGTCTGCGATATTTTCATATTCACGTAATATATTCCTGTAAGGTAAATTCTTTCAGTCTTCTATTTGCAAGTTTCTGCAGCATTATAAAGATGATTGCTCATCTTGTTAACATCTTGTTAACACGGTATATACACTGATGGGTATCAGTGCCTCCGCCACAGAGCCTCCGCCAGAGGTACGCCAAGTACGTAATCATGCATAAATTATTATTCGTGCACTAATTACGCATTCAATTCTATTCAGCCCCCAAAAGCAAGACAAACGATCATAAATTTATCAACCAATATTTTCATCTAAATGCATGGAACCAAAATTTAATATATTTGTCCTTGGCTTATGGCCGTTAGTTCCACAAATTATCGTATCATAATAAAAATGTTTGATATTGAATTAACAGACAAACACACAAACAAACCCAGGTGAACGTCCTGGAGAATGATTATTTCAATCTTTACAATGTAGTGTGATCCTAAAATATCGTTCAATTCCTTGGTGAAACTACTTGCACATCCTCCTAACATCTTGGCTGTATATGGTGCTGCATGTTCTGATGCAACTCAAACATTGGCCGGGATGACAGCTTTTGCCAATGTAGCTCAGGTGAGAAGACTTTGACAGGTTAATAACAGTGAAATAAAGCAAGAAACAAACTCCGAATAGACGTTCCATCTTGAAACTCAATATTTGAAGAAAAAAACACAAGTAGAGAAGACAAAATTCAACAGTAATATTTCTTATATTAATAACTAGACCAGGTTAAGTTGGCATGTTTACTCGACCAGTCGACGCCATGTTTCTTCAACGGTCCAGGTTAAGTTGGCATGTTTACTCGACCAGTCGACGCCATGTTTCTTCAACGGTCCAGGTTAAGTTGGCATGTTTACTCGACCAGTCGACGCCATGTTTCTTCAACGGTCCAGTTAAGTTGGCATGTTTACTCGACCAGTCGACGCCATGTTTCTTCAACGGTCCAGGTTAAGTTGGCATGTTTACTCGACCAGTCGACGCCATGTTTCTTCAACGGTCCAGGTTAAGTTGGCATGTTTACTCGACCAGTCGACGCCATGTTTCTTCAACGGTCCGCAACAGATTAGCGCAAAAGCGAAGAAATCATTATCACTCTGCAATCGCAAGATATTTTAATTTGTATGAAAATAGATTCTAAAATAGATTCTATGCATAACTGACTTTCGTTAATTGTGGAAGAGCAAATTTGATACATACTGTATGAAACATGCTTGTGGTCAGAAAACAATTGACAACTCTACCACGTTACTACCATTTGCAAGCTTCCGTGCCGTTATAACTAGGTTTCAAAAAGTTTCTCCCGCAGAGTTTGTCAGTCAAATTTTTTGTTTGGCTCATCAAGATTTGTGGGCGTAGTCTCAAACCACGTGGCCACGATCGAGCCCGTGTGAAACATGCAAAGATTTCGCATGCAAAACAATTAGTTTCATACCACGCCCACAAATCTTAATGAGGGAAACAAAAGTTATGATTGATAAACTTTGTGGAAGAAACTTTTGAAACCTAGTTATAACGGCACGCCACATGGAAGCTTGCAAATGGTAGTATCAGAATATGTCAACCAATAGCACAGATGTTGCAGATGTTTAAATCTCATTCAGTCCAGATTATAATTTTGAGATCATCTTTCAATGTAGTCTGCGCCAAAATTGATGAAAGGTTAAATAAAATGATTCTGTAATGGTAAAGATTAATTTTCACTTCAGGTATCTCATACATCCAACAGCCTGAGTTTATCCAATGCCATGGACTATCCATCTCTATACAGAGCTATCCCAACTGACTTTCCTGCTATCCAAGCAAGTATAGCATTGTTGAAAATGTTGAATTGGTCAAGAGTGGCGATCATTGGAGAACAAAGTGGATCTGGATTAGTATGTGAAATAATTATCTTCAATTCATATGAACTCATAAACATTGTAATTGTTGAACAAATTTATTATGGCAAATATCTGATCTGTAAGCTTTGGTGTTAGCCAATAATGCTTATCAGCGACATTTAACCACAAAACTTCTACTAATGACATGGAATAGATTATTGTAAAAAGACTAAAAACCTAATCCTTACTTAAGGGTCGGTTGGTCTTCATTTATTGTGGCTGGATATGGTTTCTGGTACTCGTGTATGTATCACGTGCTTCAAACCTTTTTACTTTCTGTTTTAGTTGAAATCAACTTATGAAGTAGCTGTAAGAGATATGAGAAGAAATGGAATTGATATTCAATGGAATAAAGTAATCAATGCTGAGCAGATTGAACAGAGTATTACTGAAATCAAGGTACGTCCGCGTTAGTACTTTTCTTTTAATCCGTATTTATATGGCAGTTATGTTCGATCCAAATAGTTTTTGGTTTATAGTTTAATATTTAGTTATCTAGGAGGGACAACTGCATATATTGGATAATGTATAAATTATAGTGATGAACATTACTTGAAACAGTAAATTCTCGGTTTTGAGAAATTAAAGCCTCTCTTAGGAAGTTATGATCATGAAACGATATTTTCATGTTTTGTTTCGCTTGTAGCACATACTTTCATGTGTTTGGCACCACGTGCCTGACGATGCATTCCATCAGCCTCGTTATTCTCGGCAAACCATCATCCACAGAGGCCTATTTTAGTGTGCAGTATTAATTGGAAAGTGTGCAGTATTGAATGTGAAAGTGTGCAATATTGAAACATTTTCAGTTTCAACTTCGTCTACAAATGCTATACTGTAGCAACTAAAGCATAGGCAATAAATGTTGATCAGTGGCTTAGGCCTCGCAGGCACAACAAAAAGAGATGGGCGGGCACAAACAGAAGACGGGCACAAACAGAAGACGGGCACAACCAAAAGAGATGGACGGGCACAAACAGAAGACGGGTTGTCTTTTTTACTTTTTTGATATTTGTTACCTTTAGAATTTTTATAAAATCTCCTCCCAGAATACAGGAAATAGCATTTCAGAGACTTCAGATTTCTTCCACTACCACTGAAAATGAGCACTTTTAAATTTCCTCAAGGGGCATACCCATTCTCTAAAGTGTGCACTATTGAATATTTCTTAGAATAGACCCTGATCATCCATTTTACCAAACGTACACTATGATTACGTCATTAGGACACGTGATTACCATAAATTGTAGTTCTACCATAAATTATTTAGGAGCTGCTCGTTTTAGTCTTATAATGAAATTTTTAGTCGAGGTTTCCATTGATCGAAACATCAGACTAGTTGTCATGATCACAGAACGATTATGTTCGCGGTGTGATTCCGCACCTTGATGGTGATAAAATTGCAAGTTTGTAAATGCGACTGTATGTTAGTCCCTAAAATAATTTAATATTCTTGGTTAAAGAACACTTCATTCACTTTCTCCTATACACTTTTAGGATAAAGATGTTCGTATCATTATTACAGCTGTGAGTTCTTCATTTGGAAAAATATTAATGTCTCAGGTAGAAAATTATGAGTGTTTACATTTTGTCGAAACTGATAGTAGAAACAATGATGTACATCATTGATAATTTCATTTTTTAGACAAAATCACAAATTATAATGTTCTATTTAGGCTTACGTCTCTGGATTATACGGTCCTGATTATGTTTGGATTTGGTTAGAAACTTACTCAGGAACATGGTGGCACGATACCAACACAACTCAACATGAAATCATGAAAACTGTTGTGCAATATTCGTTTGGTTTTGGTGATAATATAAATGTTCAAGACAAAACAACTAATACAATTTCAGGACGTGTGAGTATGATATATATTTATATATGACATATATCCCTCGTCTGGAGTTCATGCCGAGCGAGGGTGGTAATCTCCGATGAGATCCATATACCCACGCGATTAATGACGTCAGCATAACGGATGTAGGCAACAAAAGCAAAATGGCGCATTTACCACAGTATAAGGTGTAAAATAGTTTGGCGGAAAAATACTAGAAGACAATCCTCTTGTCATTTTGACAAAAGTTTTGACGGGAGTGAATAGTGAATTAGTGTATTTGGCTGTATTTTGGTGAAGATTAAAGACGAGGATTGAAGATCATTTTCGAAGTGGCTATTGATACAGGTACTAGAACAGTGCGGGGACTTCCACTCAGAAGCGTTTTTATAATGTTTGTAAAATTACTTGTTTTCAATCAAGACTATATATAAATAAAAGCGCAAGAGAAATCGATTTATAAAAAAGTGTAACAGTTCTCATCAGTGGAAATTAATTGATTGACATAAAAACCTGAAATAGGGGCGGCCTGGAACTTATCGATGATCGAGACCATGCAGAGATGTCTCGCTGGATCGCAGTCGCATTCCTATACGATGAATCTATTCAATTCAAATGTCGGCACTTAATTCTTCGTCTATATCTGAGGATCATGTCATGACGAGGAATTTACACAAGACATGCATTTAGGGATTTACACAGACACAAGGATTTATTTTTAAGTATGTATCAAGTTCGTGTATGTTTACTCAACAGACACCGAATGAAATCTGGACAGAATATCTTCAAAGACTAGGTATGTCATTTATTCCTCCACTTGCCGCGTATTCTTATGATGGAGCATGGTACCTTGCAAAGGCTCTTGATAATGTCGTGAGAAATCATGGAGTGAGACTGGAAAATATCCAAACTGGAAATGAAACATTTTATGAACTTCTTATTTCAAGTTTAAGTTCTGTCACTTTCACTGGAATTACGGTGCGTATATAAAAACTTTGTTTTCATTGGTCTGTCTTGTTTACATAAGGTCATTCACTTACTTAAGGCTGCTTTCCAGCCATGCGTTTTTTATACGTACTTACACGCACGGAAAAGTTTAATTATTTCTAAGTTTTTAATATTTTACAAATAAGTTAACAAATGCATACTAAAGCTTACGGAACACTAAATTCTGTACATTTATTAATTTGGTTATATCATAAGTAACATTTAAATGGTTTAAACTTTTCGGTGCGTGTACGTGCGTACGAACAACGCACGACTGGAATGCAGCCTTTAGTGTGAATTTCCACCGATGTTGTCTGGGTCAGTGAACGGGATAGCATGCTGGATCCTTGCTTCGTCGATTTCATTGATTTAATTATTCACATTCTCCCACATTCTAAACTTTGCTTTGCCAAATCTAAAAGCTATTAGTTATGCAGTTATTAAAAAGATTCTCAGGGGCAGGCCTTGAAATATCGGTCGGTCACGGACATTGTCCGACCCATTCGTGAAATTGTCCGACCAAGAAAGAAACGCACCGGACATTCTGTCCGACCGAAAAAAAATTGAGGTCTACCGTTTGTCCGACCCAACTGTATTGATGTCCAACCAAACTTTAACTTTGTCCGACGTAAATTTACCCCGTAAATGTTTATCAGAGCTGTTATGTGGTCCGCTAAGCGTGACAGCGGAGCTGGGTATTCGTTTGACCAGTCGCATCGTAAGTCAACGCACGTTTACTTGCGATGACTTGCGTTCTCGGACGTTTGATCGGGCCTTAAAGTATCAATGCATAACTGCCCAACATTTAGCGTCAGTATACGATTTTAAAAGAATACATTTTCGCGCCAAACTAAACATAAGGCCATCGGACATAATTATAAAAATGTCCGACCCATTCTGAAGGACACCGGACATTTTGACCGACGGCACTGCTGACCGATATTTTAAGGCCTGCTCAGGGGCCGGTTGTATAGAAAGGTAGTTATAAAGTTATTGCTATAGTTAGTGTAAAACTTAACCAATAAGAATCGCTTATTATAGACTTAACTACTATTTAACTACAACGAATAGATAAAAAGTAGTTAAGTGTTTTATACAACTGCCCCCTGGACCGCAGTGACCGAAACTACCCACGGCATACGATGCCTATACTCCTATAGGTTGCAAATTGTTGCTCGTTTGTGCATAATTATCTCTTATTAGGCATGATATACGAGGCAAACTGGCATATTATTTTGTTGAAATGTTAAAATTATATCACTTCAGGGTTTATTTCAAGTTTACAGTAAAGGTTATAGAGAACGACTGGATGGACCTGCACATATCTTCCAATATGACCAAAGTAGGCGGGCTAATATTTTACATACAACCATCTTAATAGAATTTTGTGAAAGTTTTAACCAAACTTTGGTACCTACATGATCTGTTATGGTATTATATTTTGTAAATATTTATTTTATTTTAGATGGAAATGCTATTGAAGTAATGACGTATGATGTCTTAAATAATGTTACAACAATTAAAGTTCAGCATGGACATTTATGGAAAGGTTTGTGACGCGGTTTTTTAAGACAAGTTTGCTTTTTACCATGTGACAAAGTTTGCATGTGACAAACTCTCACCTAATATTTTTAAATAGAAAGATGTTGCTGAAACGTTATTTTCTGTCAATATGGACATTTCTCATTTCATATTATAGAAATAGTGAGCTTAACGTAAGGGGGACGGGACGGAAGAAACAATCTTAAACTCTATACAGTTAGCTATAGTTGACCGACTATTTTTACTACGTCCACGTTCTGTATAGATTAGGCGCTTTAGTTTGTTAATAATTATACTCTTTGTACTTTCTGTGGTTTTCCTATGAGCGTGTTTTGGGTCACGAAATGCCAAAGAGTGCATGCTCGATATCATATAGATAGAGCAAATATAGTTTTCGCCTACCTCAAAGTATCCACTACAGCCTGTTTCACTCAATAAGTGATCATCAAGTGACGAGGGACTTCGAAAAGATTTTCCATTCTTAAATAGTATTGGTCGAAACGTGGGTGTGTGGGCGTTCAAACATTCCATACATTCCTTTACTTCTGTAGGTTTTTTATTTTAAATCTGCTTTTGTGTCTGCATGTTGAAACTATTTCCGATCTTTTGTTCAGTAAAAATTGTCTTCTTTCATGATATTAACATAAATTGCATATTTTTTATCCTAGCTCCCGTATACGAAACTGCGTGCTTTATGATTGATCACGTTATGGTGAAATCTTGTTTGTTTTCTTTCAATTTCCAAATATATTTCGAAAGTTCGGTGTCATTTGAGTATTTTTTGTGTTGAAAAGATTTAAATAATGTGGTTACGGTGTCGCTCTTTAAATGTGCTTGCAGCCATGCCAATGTAGTGTTTAGTGTTGTTCGTGTTGCTTGTGGTGACAGTTGCCTTCTATATACTATGTCCTTGGTCGTGCATTGTTTCTGAAGTGCGCATGTGTTCTCATCTCTGCAATTGCAACTGATTGCGTCATTGCTAAGTGTCTGTGTGAAAGAAAACAAACATGATTTCGCCATAACGTGGTCAATCATAATGCACGCAGTTTCGTATACGGGACGATAAAAAATATGCAATTTATGTTTGGAGGAAAAAATATGTATCATGAATTAAAGAAGACAAACAATTTTCACTGAACAAAACCTCAGAAGTAAAGGAATACGGCATGGAATGTTTGAACGCCCACACGCCCATGCACGTTTCGACCAATACTATTTAAGAATGGAAAATCTTTTCGAAATCCCTCGCCACTTGATGATCGCTTATTACGTGCACAGGCTAGCTGTAGTGAATACCTTGAGGTAAGCGAAAACTATATTTGCTCTATCTATATGATATTGAGCACTCTTTGACATTTCGTGAATCAAAACACGCTCATATATATATATATATATATATATATATATGTAATATGGAATGTAATTGGAATTTTGAAGATTGATGTTATCTACGCTGTAAAAATTGAAGGAGAAAATTTGAGCAAGTCGATATCAAATATATAGATCCGCTACGGGTCATGAGTTTCCTTTGTATTTTGCCTATGAATAATTAATGAATTTTAGAAATATATATATATATATATATTTAATAAATCAAAATTATACAAACATTTGTTAACTACTTAAAGTTTCATGCCTGGTCAAGGCAATCATCAGGTTAACACAGGATTTTTACCGTTAAACTGTTTTTGACGCGAGCGGGCTCTCGTCAGCTTGGTGGCGTAGTGTTGATTTGCGCGCGCTCGTAATTTCCCGCCAGAAATTTCCTCTCATGACAGCATTTTGAGAAACTTTCAGTTCTCTTGTTTAGGAGCGTACTTCTATCATATATATATATATATATATATACAGGGTGTATCAAAAAAAACGCAACCTCGGAATTTCCCAAGAAATCCACTTTGTTCTTAAGCACAAAATATTTTAGGCCCCTGGGGAATTTAAAATAGTAATACGACCTATTAGTAATTCGACAGTTATGCTCCTGGAATACGATTAGAAGCTATTTTAAATTCCCAGGGGCCTAAAATCTTTTGTTCTTAAGAACAAAGTGGATTTCTTGGGAAAATTCCAAGGTTGTTTTTTGATACACCTGCATACAAGGGTGTATAAAAAAACGCAACCTCGGAATTTCCCAAGAAATCCACTTTGTTCTTAAGCACAAAAGATTTTTGGCCCCTGGGGAATTTAAAATAGTAATACGACCTACAGGGTGTATAAAAAAAAACGCAACCTCGGAATTTCCCAAGAAATCCACTTTGTTCTTAAGCACAAAAGATTTTAGGCCCCGGGAATTTAAAATAGTAATACGACCTATTAGTAATTCGACAGTTATGCTCCTGGAATACGATTAGAAGCTATTTTAAATTCTAGGCCTCAAAATCTTTTGTTCTTAAGAACAAAGTGGATTTCTTGGGAAATTCCGAGGTTGCGTTTTTTTTGATATACCCTGTATTAGTAATTCGACAGTTATGCTCCTGGAATACGATTAGAAGCTATTTTAAATTCCCAGGGGCCTAAAATCTTTTGTCTTAAGAACAAAGTGGATTTCTTGGGAAATTCCGAGGTTGCGTTTTTTTTGATACACCCTGTATTAGTAATTCGACAGTTATGCTCCTGGAATACGATTAGAAGCTATTTTAAATTCCCAGGGGCCTAAAATCTTTTGTCTTAAGAACAAAGTGGATTTCTTGGGAAATTCCGAGGTTGCATTTTTTTTGATACACCCTGTATATATATAGTCAAATCTGCAGACATGCATGTTTCGCCGTTCAACGGCTCGTCAGTGCAGCTTGTAACGCAGTATAATATATATACAGGGTGAGTCAGAAAAAAGTGATGCCTTTGAAATTAAATACAATAGGGTACAATAGATTCTTTGAAAGAAAATGCAAATATGAAGTTCAATTTCAAAAGGTTCACTATTGTATTAAATTTCAAAGGCATCACTTTTTTCTGACTCACCCTGTATATGTATGTACAGGGTGTATAAAAAAAACTGAGACCTTTAGAAATTATCCTATTGACTTTTAATTAACTTCTCCGTGCATAAAATTCGATTCAATTGTGTTTACGCACCCATGGGTTCAGTATAGTACTCAGGCATTCAAATTATAACAATAAGGTGAATTTCTATGCATGCATGTTTCGCCGTTCAACAGTGCAGCTTGTAACGCAGGCTAGATGCGAGTGACTTCGTATTTATACACCATACGCTTGCTCTCACCAAGTCGAAACTACCCATAGTCACGTCGAACATATTCGGGTTGCTCTTCTTGCACCACGCGCTCTTCTCGCCAAACAGAATGGATCTTCTGGCGTGCATGATGACATCTACGTCTTGGGTAGGTATATGTCGACGAATTTCCTGGCGAAGTCGAGGGATTGCAGAAGGAGGTTTTCACTAATTGAGGGGTAGAAATCTAGTATACATGGAATACTACATATATATATATATATAGATTTTCGCTTACCTCAAAACTGACCAGCAGACCAATTTTGAGCCGGGTAAGCGAAAATCTAAATTTTGCTCTAACTATATGTTGTCGAGCACTCTTTGCGTTTCGTAGACCTAAACCTACACGTATATATATATATATATAATAATAATAATAATTATTATAATACTTTCAAACAAAGTATTAATGCACAGCTTGAAGAGTGCTCAACACCTGGTATTGGTAGAGCTTTATAATTGTTTTGTTTACTTAAAATATACAAAACAATTATATATATATATATATATTCGCTTACCTCAAAACTTCTCTGCAACAGGCTGTTTCATCTGTAAAAGAATCATCAGGCAGTGACAAGTATCGAAAGAAATGACCGCTTATATGCTTGCTGCCGGAACGTGGGGGTGTATGTGGGAGACAATGTGTGCATGCATGGCTTTGTTTGTGTTGTTTACGCGAAATTTGTTACGATGACGACACCGTGAAATTATTTCAGCTCTTTTGTTTTTTTGATCCTCCTGTGTACGAAATAGAATGTTTTAAAATTTGCCAATTAATACTGAAATCCTTATTGTTTTCTTTCAATGTCCAAATATATTTCGAAAGTTCTGTGTCGTTTGCGTGCTTTTTATGCTGAAAAGATTTAGTGTGGTTGGCCAATCGCTCTTTGAATGTGGTTGATCGTGTTTGTGTTGTTTACTGTGACTGTTGCTTTGTATACTATGTCCCTAGTCATGCATTGTTTTTGAAGCGGGCAAATGGTGTTTTCTCTACAACTGCAATTGGTAGTGTCCCTGTCCTGTGGCTTGTTATTCCTAGATATGCGTGCATTGTGTTTAGTGATTACTGACTTGACATTGTTCATGCAGCTGTAACTTACTTTAACTGTATTTCTGTTGAAAATTTTATGGAGCTTGTGGTGCGGTGGAAAATGTTTGTCAATTAGACTAAGGAAATTACGTCCTATGTTTGTGCTAACACTCTTGCTAAATGGTGGGTTGAACCAAATGATATTGCGTTGCCTATTCCTGCGTTGTTGTTGCGGTGTGTGCTGAGTGTAGCTAAGTTCATGATTATAGCTGCTATGCTGATATATGGGTGCAGATTCCAGAAAAGATTGCTCATCTGATGAAAGAAGTGCGATGCGCTTGTTAATTGATGCAGGTAGTTGCCTTGTGATGCTCGGTGGGTAATTAGAGTGCATATTTATGTATAGTGGATCGTCATTGGGCTTCCTATAGGGCCTATGTATTCCACCAGCGGAATACGATGGAGCGCGCGTCACGATAGTCCATTTAATTTTATACTCTTTCTCTACACGCTTCAATTTCCACACGTACTTGGAAAGTTCCGTTTCATTCTCATACCGCGGGTCGTTGAACGATTTCCTGTGGTTCCCATGCCTCTCTTTGAACTTATTCACCGTTATCCCGATATACTCTTTTATATCGTTATTATCCTTAGTTCTTATCTCAGCCTTGTAAACAATACTCTTGGTATCTCCGATCAAGTGGGCATTCGAATGCATTCAGATCTGATGATTGCATAACTGCACGAAACTTAAAGTAGCAACAAAAACTGTTTTAAGATTGTAATATAATATATATATTTCTAAAATTCATTAATTATTCATAAGCAAAATACAAAGGAAACTCATGACCCGTAGCGGATCTATATATTTGATATAGACTTGCTCAAATTTTCTCCTTCAATTTTTACAGCGTAGATAACATCAATCTTCAAAATTCCAACGCCAGTGAGCGTATACAAAACGAGTCATTTTAGAAGTCATATACAAACCTTGCAGTTCGGCCTTTATCAGATCTAAAACACTCGGCTGCGCCTCGATGTTTTAAATCAGATAAAGACCTCTCGCGCGGTTTGTATATATTACATATATATACATATATACGCATGTCTGGATGCGCATGTGTCTGAGTATTGTACCACATGCGCTTGGTGAGGGCAAGAGTATGGTGTATAAATACGAAGTCACTCGCATCTAGACTGCGTTACAAGCTGCACTGACGAGCCGTTGAACGGCGAAACATGCATGTCTGCAGATTTGACTATATATATATATATATATATATATATTACTCTTTAAATCTCATAGGCATTTAACAATTCATAAGGATATTGACCTGCCCTAAAATACAATGCAACAACGCTAACTATGTTTCTATATCCAGTTCTGGGATCTTGTCTTTGGGGAAGTTTGTTTGATCCCGTCAAGCTAGCCCTCGCAGCTAGCTATGAAATCCGGCACATTTTCAGTTTTCAAATATTACATCTCCTATAATAGGCAATATACAAAGTATTTTTTCCTTGCCCGTTTTTAAAAACATTTTGAAAAATATCTACATCTTTCTATTCTCTTATTTTAGCTAATCATACTATACCAACCGACCGAGAACCTGAGATAAAAATTATTCACGAAGCAGAAAAAGTCAAGGAATGGATTTTCATTCTCCTGACAACGTTATGTGCTCTTGGTATTTTCATTTCGTTCGTATTTATTTCATGTCAAATGTTTAAATGTCGAAGGTTAGAAATCTTAATCGTTGTTTAACATTTTTTGTGGTACAGTCGAACCATTCGAACACCGAACGGAGACAGAAAGGTGCCCGTATGTCCATATAAGAGAGAGGTGTCTGTGTTAGAGTAGTGTCCGTATTAGAGAGGTGTCCGTATTAGAGTAATGAGTGTCCATATAAGAGAGAGGTGTCTGTGTTAGAGTAGTGTCCGTATTAGAGAGGTGTCCGTATTAGAGTAATGAGTGTCCATATAAGAGAGAGGTGTCTGTGTTAGAGTAGAATCCGTATTAGAGAGGTGTCCGTATTAGAAAAGTGCCCATATAAAAGGTGTCCGTATTAGAGTAGTGAGTGTCCATATAGAAGAGAGGTGTCTGTATTAGATAAGTGTTCATGTAAGAGAGAAGTGCCCGTATTAGAGAGGTGTCCGTATTAGAGAGATGTCCGTATTAGAGAGGTGCCCGTATTAGAGAATTGTCTGTATTAGAGAATTGTTCATACAAGAGAGAGGCGTCCGTATTAGAGAAGTGTCCATATAAGAGAGAAATGCCTGTATTAGAGAGGTGTCCGTGTTAGTGAGGTGTCCGTATTAGATAGGTGCCCGTATTAGAGATATGTCCGTATTGGAGAGGCGTCCGTATTAGAGTAGTGAGTGTCCATATAAGAGAGAGGTGTCTGTGTTAGAGTATAGTATCCGTATTAGAGAGGTGTCGGTATTAGAGTAGTGAGTGTCCATATAAGAGAGAGGTGTCTGTGTTAGAGTATAGTATCCGTATTAGAGAGGTGTCCGTATTAGAGTAGTGAGTGTCCATATAAGAGAGAGGTGTCTGTGTTAGAGTAGTGTCCGTATTAGAGAGGTGTCCGTATTAGAAAAGTGCCCATATAAAAGGTGTCCGTATTAGAGTAGTGAGTGTCCATATAGAAGAGAGGTGTCTGTTTTAGATAAGTGTTCATGTAAGAGAGAAGTGCCCGTATTAGAGAGGTGTCCGTATTAGAGAGATGTCCGTATTAGAGAGGTGCCTGTATTAGAGAATTGTCTGTATTAGAGAATTGTTCATACAAGAGAGAGGCGTCCGTATTAGGGAAGTGTCCATATAAGAGAGAAATGCCTGTATTAGAGAGGTGTCCGTGTTAGTGAGGTGTCCGTATTAGATAGGTGCCCGTATTAGAGATATGTCCGTATTGGAGAGGCGTCCGTACTACAGAGGTGTCCATATATGAGAGAGGTGTGCCCGTATTAGATAGGTGTCCGTATTAGAGAGGTGTCCGTATTAGAGAAGTGTCCATATAAGAGAGAAATGCCCGTATTAGAGAGGTGTGTTAGAAAAGTGTCCATATAAAAGGTGTCCGTATTAGAGTAGTGAGTGTCCATATAAAAGAGAGGTGTCTGTATTAGATAAGTGTTCGTGTAAGAGAGAAGTGCCCGTGTTAGAGAGGTGTCCGTATTAGAGAGATGTCCGTATTAGATAGGTTCCCGTATTAGAGAATTGTCTGTATTAGAGAAGTGTTCATACAAGAGAGAGGTGTCCGTATTAGAGAACTGTCCATATAAGAGAGAAATGCCTGTATTAGAGAGGTGTCCGTGTTAGTGAGGTGTCCGTATTAGAGATATGTCCGTATTGGAGAGGCGTCCGTACTACAGAGGTGTCCATATATGAGAGAGGTGTGCCCGTATTAGATAGGTGTCCGTATTAGAGAATTGTCTGTATTAGAGAAGTGTTCATACAAGAGAGAGGTGTCCGTATTAGAGAAGTGTCCATATAAGAGAGAAATGCCCGTATTAGAGAGGTGTCCGTGTTAGAAAAGTGTCCATATAAAAGGTGTCCGTATTAGAGTAGTGAGTGTCCATATAAAAGAGAGGTGTCTGTATTAGATAAGTGTTCATGTAAGAGAGAAGTGCCCGTGTTAGAGAGGTGTCCGTATTAGAGAGATGTCCGTATTAGATAGGTTCCCGTATTAGAGAATTGTCTGTATTAGAGAAGTGTTCATACAAGAGAGAAGTGTCCGTATTAGAGAACTGTCCATATAAGAGAGAAATGCCTGTATTAGAGAGGTGTCCGTGTTAGTGAGGTGTCCGTATTAGAGATATGTCCGTATTGGAGAGGCGTCCGTACTACAGAGGTGTCCATATATGAGAGAGGTGTGCCCGTATTAGAGAGAGGAATCCGTATTAGAGAGGTGTCCGTATTAGAGAAGTGTCCATATAAGAGAGAAGTGCCCGTATTAGAGAGGTGTCTGTATTAGAGAGGTGTCTGTATTATAGAGGTGTCTGTATTAGAGAAGTGTTTATATAAGAGAGAAGTGTCCGTATTAGAGAGGTGTCTGTATTAGAGACGTGTCCGTATTAGGGAAGTGTCCATATAAGAGAGAAGTGCCCGTATTAGAGAAGTGCCTGTATTAGATAAGTGTCTGTATTAGAGAAATGTCCGTATAATAGAGAAGTGCCCGCATTAGAGAGGTGTCTGTATTAGCGAGGTGTCCGTATTAGAGAAGTGTCCATATAAGAGAGAAGTGCCCGTATTAGAGAAGTGTCCATGTAAGAGAGAAGTGCCCGCATTAGAGAGGTGTCTGTATTAGAGAGGTGTCTGTATTAGATAGGTGTCTGTATTAGAGAAGTGTCCATATAAGGGAGACGTGTCCGTATTAGAGAAGTGTCCATATAAGAGAGAAGTGCCCGCATTAGAGAGGTGTCTGTATTAGAGAGGTGTCTGTATTAGAGAGGTGTCTGTATTAGAGAGGTGTCTGTATTAGAGAGGTGTCCATATAAGAGAGAACTGCCCGTATTAGAGAGGTGTCTGTATTAGAGAGGTGTCCGTATTAGAGAAGTGTCCATATAAGAGAGAAGTGCCCGTATTAGAGAGGTGTCCATATAAGAGAGAACTGCCCGTATTTGAGAAGTGTCTGTAAGGAACGGTTCATTAATGCATGTAAAATATAAAGATCCAAGTAACAGTGTAAAAAAGGACAACTGTACACTAATCACTGCATGAAAATATTGTTAGTGGGATGAATTATAGATAATTCCCTTAGTTTTGTCTAAATATAGGAAAACTGGTAGATGTGCCGCCATATTGGACATTGTCATTGCCATTGGTTGCATGTGTCTGTGTATTTCTGATATTCTTTATGGACTGCGTGTCATGGATAAACTCGACGATTACGATGATACAGAACAGACATGTTTGGTAAGTATTTCAATTTGTTATTAAAATACATTAGTGGAAATCTTACTGTGCGGTTGCTGAGATCACGCTGGAAATCCTGCGATAACCGGATTTAATCTAATGTTCCTGGTTTCTTTAAAACAAACCCCATATATTACATTTTAAAGATGTCTTCCTTTTTTCTTTTCATATTGCTTGGTTTTAGGGTATATATAGCCCGGTACTTTCACACAATACCAAAAAATGTCCATCCATAGGCATTCCAGGAGTGTCCTATCTGTATGCGATATGTAACATAACATATCTAAAGTCTGAGATGAGACACCGAGATTCCCTCCACAGAAAATCCCGCAAAACCAATAGAGAGATTGACTGGTCCGCATACAGAAAGCGAAATTCTGTGAATAACATGATGAAATCGGCAAAAAGAAAATACCATTTTAATTTGATTGAAGAAAACGTCTCAAACCCTGACAGGTTTTGAAATGCATCAAGAAAATATTCCCCACCAAAAGTGCCCATGGTAATGAGTGTTCTTCATTCTTGATTGAGGGAAAAAGAGTCAACAATAAACAATCTATCGCCAATGGTTTTTCTCAGTATTTTCATAATTTAGCAAACGTTTTAAAAAGAAAGTCAATCACGCTTAAGGACTTTGTTTGGGGTCAACCAACACCGGATAAACATGATGTCAACGTAACATTTCAGTTTCAGCATATTGCAGTCCCAGTCGTCACCAAATTTCTCAAGAATCTAAAAAGAAATAAGGCAACTGGTTTGGATGAGATTCCACCGTGTTTGCTGAAAGATGGCGCGAGACACATAGCTAAACCACTAGCCCATATAATAAACCAGTCTCTTCAATGTGGAATTGTACCGTCGGACTTCAAACAGGGAAAAGTTATTCCTATTTATAAATCAGAAACAAAATATTTACTGGAAAATTACCGACCTATAACCATTTTACCTGCAATTTCTAAAGTTGTTGAGAAGTGTGTATATGCTCAAGTCATGGCTTACTTGGAAGAAAACAAATTACTAAACAGCCATCAATTTGGTTTTCGCAAGAACCGCTCAACGGAATTAGCAGCTACGCTCTTTTTAGGTAACATTTGTGAAGAAACGGATGACTGAAAATTGACAGGCGCCGTATTTATCGATTTAAGCAAAGCATTCGACACTGTCAGTCACAGCTCAATTATATCCAAGCTGCCGGAGTATGGTATCACAAGTACTGAGAAGGAATGGTTTACTGATTACCTGTTTGGGCGTCAACAATGTATAACGCTTGATGGTGTCACTTCCACCTTTAAACCCGTCTTCTCTGGGCACCCCCAGGCCTCCATTCTTGGTCCGCTCTTGTTTCTTCTCCATTTCAATGATGTGTCTCGTCCATTAAAACATTGTAAAATCTTAACTTATGCAGACGACACAGTTCTATATTATTCCCACAAGGATGTGAATACAATAGAAGAAAAATTAAATGATGACATGTCACAAATATCAACTTGGTTTGACTTAAATGAGTTAATTATTAACTTGAAAAAGGGAAAAACCGAGTGCATGTTATTCGGATCGGGAAAACGTTTATCGAAAAGGACTATAGATTATGCGTAAAATGTAACGAAATACCTGTCAATTACACGACGTCCTATGACTACTTGGGTGTATTACTAGACCAAACTTTGAACCTATCTGAACATTTTAACAGATAACGTAAGAAAGCAGCTGGAAGGCTAGGCCTTTTGGTAAAAATCAGACATTCGATGTCCACACGTACAGCAGCAAAAGTCTATGAAGCTCTGATTGTACCTGTCCTAACTTACTGTTCAAACTTCTCGCAAAGCACTACTCGGGAAAATCAATTGTGTAGTCTGGAGAACAGAGCTGGCAAAGTCGTATTCGGGGAAGAAGACTCCAAGCAAGGGAATGCGAAACTACCTTCAATTCAAAAAATTCACACGAAGAAGATATGCTGCTTGACATTTAAACGTCTGAAGAACGAATCGTGTGAATATTTTATGCATTACTTTGATATCATTGAAAGCAACTATGGTACACGTAATAACAAATATTTGATCTGGTTGCCCAAAGTTCGTCTTGAAATTGCCAAGCAAAGTTTTTATTTTCTCGGGGCTAAATTTTTTAATGAACTGCCTTTAGAAATACGCATGGCTGAGGATTTTAATGCTTTTAACAAAATGATATAAATGTATCTTTAACTTATAACATTCATGCAAACTTGTTTTTCATATGTATATATTTAAATTTTTAGATTTATTAACTTTTATATAAACTTTTATAATATTTTTGTAAGTACTGGACCCTTGTTGATATCAGTTGATACCTCGACTGATTAGGCTTCCTGTGTAAATATTAAATATTATTATTATTATTATTATTATTATTATTATTAAAAGATGTATCTTATAGTGATTTGACACACTGAGAAGTGTCTCTGTGAAAACGAGACAACGGCCGAGTTTTTACAATTTTCGAGGAGTTATAAATACCATGCAATCTTGTATGATTGTTTCTTTGTAATTGTTTATCATAGAGTCAACTAGGACTGACATCTATTGGACTTACTCTGATACTTGGTGCTATCATCTCGAAATTACTTGGAATCCTTCTGACACATGACAAGAAGAACTCTATGGTAACATAAGTTTTGTATACTTGCACACATTTCGCAATTTTTTCTCACAACTCAAATTTTAGTATCCAGTTTCAATGAGAATGCGTAATATGGATATTTTCCACAGAAACGTACTTGCGGTGGTATGGTGCTACCTCTGATGATCTGCCTCGCAGTCGACGTCGTATTGATTACATTGTGGTTTAATGAAAATACTCCAAAACCAATCAGGATATTTTATCAAGAAGAAAAATCTGTAAGTGCATGTTCCATTACGTTTTGTAAATAGAACTGTTAAAGGCAAACGAAAGATATCAGTGTAATAAATTAGTGAGAGAGCTGTCCGACAGCCATAGTTTGCAAAGCAAAGCAAAGCAAAGCAAAGCAAAACTCACATTGTATGGAGGTGTCTATTGTACAGAATGTCGTTAGTAGAGGTTCCTGCACTGTATGACATGGGTTATAATAAAGCCAATTACATACCCTTGCTCACTCTCAGTCCTAGCTTTCATATTTTCAGTAATGACATTTTTCGATTTCTTCAGATAACTTTTTCTGGCTTATTAGGTCTCGTCAGACGGTCTGGTTGAAACAATACCTTACAATGAATTTTGTTCTGAGACCAAATATCCTGATTGGGCGATCGTGATTTACATATTTCATAGTGTTCAGGTCCTCCTCATAATCTTTGTTGCCATAGCAACGACAGGGAAATCTACACAAGAGATTGATGATGGTAGTTTTACCAGGTAAGTAACAAATATGCATTTATGTAAGTATGCATTCGCAGGAATGTAACCGAATACTCATACCTTGCAAACGCCAATCGCACTCAAGGGGTCGACAACGCTTTTATCACTACAATTACGGCAGGCGCTTATTTATTCGCCCGCCTCGCCTTACTCCCTCCCACCGCGCCTCACTCCCGCCCTCTATCTCGCCTTACTCCCTCCCACCGCGCCTCACTCCCGCCCTCTAGCTACGTACGTTATTTAAAGCCCGTTTGTATCACAGCGAGAACATCATTTCCCCAAATCAAGTGTTTCGTCAATCATTTCTAGCTCTTCTTTTGGAATTGAGCGTGCAGACTCCTTAATTTTTACCTGCCCGCGCCTGGCTGACTGCCCAACCCCTTAAAATCACCAGCTGCGCACTGCAAATCAATCACCTGCAATCACAACATCAAAATCATTTAATATAAAAATATTCTTGATCATGAGCCTCGCCCCTATAATGCTATATACTTTCATCATTTTGACATAACAGTAAAATACCGACCCAGATTGATATGCCTAAAATCTTGACCAGTCCTGCCTCTGTAAAGCACATTATTAAGATTGTTATCTTGCATACCCGTAGGTTGAGCGTTCCGTTCAGTTTTCTCTTGGTTCTTGGTGTTGTGTTGTCTGATGTGCCCAGTCGAGATTCCTTATCCAGTTTGAAGAACAGTTACATTATTTTTACCTCAGTCGTCTGCGCCAGCACCGTGATCATCATCTTCTGTTTGGTTTTGAAGGTGGGTACAGTAGAACTCCGCTATGTCGAACTCGCTTATCTCGAACTCCCCGCTATCTCGAACTTAAACCATTTCCCGTGTATTTGCCCATACTATTTCCATCATTTTTACTCGTTTATCTCGAACTCCCCGCTATCTCGAACTTAAACCATTTCCCGTGTATTTGCCCATACTATTTCCATCATTTTTACTCGCTTATCTCGAACTCCCCGCTATCTCGAACTTAAACCATTTCCCGTGTATTTGCCCATACTATATTTCCATCATTTTTACTCGTTTATCTCGAACTCCCCGCTATCTCGAACTTAAACCCATTTCCCGTGGATTTGCCCATACTATTTCCATCATTTTTACTCGCTTATCTCGAACTCCCCGCTATCTCGAACTTAAACCATTTCCCGTGGATTTGCCCATACTATTTCCATCATTTTTACTCGCTTATCTCGAACTCCCCGCTATCTCGAACTTAAACCATTTCCCGTGGATTTGCCCATACTATTTCCATCATTTTTACTCGCTTATCTCGAACTCCCCGCTATCTCGAACTTAAACCATTTCCCGTGGATTTGCCCATACTATTTCCATCATTTTTACTCGCTTATCTCGAACTCCCCGCTATCTCGAACTTCAACCATTTCCCGTGGATTTGCCCATACTATTTCCATCATTTTTACTCGCTTATCTTGAACTCCCGCTATCTTGAACTTAAACCATTTCCCGTGTATTTGCCCATACTATTTCCATCATTTTTACTCGCTTATCTTGAACTCCCGCTATCTCGAACTTCAACCCATTTCCCGTGGATTTGCCCATACTATTTCCATCATTTTTACTCGTTTATCTGGAACTCCCGCTATCTTGAACTTGAACTTAAACCATTTCCCGTGGATTTGCCCAAACTATTTCCATCATTTTTACTCGCTTATCTCGAACTCGGTTATCTCGAGCTCCCCGCTATCTCGAACTAATTTTGCTTCCCTTGACCGAATTTACCTATTTAGTTCGTTGTTTTCGTTGCAATATTGGGGAATATATGCACGTATTTGATTCTGCAGCGTAAGCATACACGTTAAACGGACAAAATAAAGAATGCACTATTAAATATACTGTATTGACAGTGTTTGTTGTATGTAAATAATAGTCGTATCAGTGAGTGGTTGGATCAGCCTCGTTAATTTCATTTCATTTAATAATTATTATAATTATCTTTTTGTAATTTGACCCTGATTCGGTTATCTCGAACCCCCGCTATCTCAGTGGAACGTCGTTTCCCTTGGCTGTTAGAGATAACGGGGTTCTACTGCTGTATTTCTTGTGGTAAAAATATTCTTTTATATTCAAGAAGTCATCAATTGACAAGTGATATAATAGTGCACTTGCTCCTCTACGACAAGAACTCGATTTCTGCCATATTATGCAACTCTGATTATAATTTCACATCAGTCACACGCAAGAATAGTGCCTCCTGTTTGATTGTAACAGGAAACGAAAGTCTTCTCCGTCGATGTCCTCCTATACATGCAGTAGCGAAAACTTCACGAAATATGGTGGTTCAAGTTTTATGATATTTGCTAAATTTCGCGAAATTTACGACTCATTGTTATTGGAGTCAGTTATATAATTGATACAGTTCATTCTTGGATAGATATTAAAGATAACCTATGACTCCAACACATAAACATACCTTTATCTAAGGCTTTTAACACAGCAAGCCTTGCTCACGACTTATATTTCTTCTAAGTTATTTCACCCGCAGAAGTAATAATAATATAGAGGTAATATTAATAGAAGTACTAATACAAATAGAGTCAACTTCTTTAGTAGTAACTTCATCTTATAACTACAATTATGTCACTCAAATACAGAAATAAGAATCGCTGTTTCCAAAAAAATATATAAATATAAGTAGCTAGCTGGTTGAGCTGATTGTTCTTTTCGTAATATATAGTTTTAGATGTATAATTTCCCTATATATAGTCCTTAAAATATGAAATTATTTTACATTTATTTTACATTCAGGTATGCTGTGGTTCATCAAACGAATACTCCGAAACTCGTCAAGACGTCGTATTGAAGAAAGTACTAGTCAAAAAGTCGCCAGTCAGCTGAATAGGCGGGAAAGCTATAGCAGCCTTCTGAATTGTATTAGTGTCGTTTCAATGATCGTTTAACTAAAATCATGTAATACTAATTAATTATTTCTCAATTCCTATATCAAGTAAGCATGTACTATTATAATTGTTTTAATCTTTTCGAATTCCTATATCAAGTAGTTTTAAATAGATAATAATGTCAATGGACAAGGCACTTGGTTTTCAAGCGTTTCAGAACGAATTAAATAAGTGCAATTTATAATATAACATTTATAGTACGCGCGTGCTGATTGGCCGAGAAGCGTGTTTCTAAACTGTATAGAAACACGAAAATTTTCCCGCCAAAATTTAAAATCATAAAAAAACAAATTTAATGCGAATTATAAAACTTTGAATACTATTTAAAAACAATTTTAATGCTTTTACACATTTTTGACTGTTAATTTTTAAACAGAGTTGTTTTCTTGCAGCGAAATTGACGAGCAAAGGTCAGCATGCGTACGTAATGAGAATTTGTAAATTAATCGAGTTTAAAAAATATCTGTTGAGTTATATTATAAAAGAAATAGAAAACATTTTTTCCTGTGTTTCTATACACTTATAGAAACACTTGTGGGAGGTTGGGAGAACTCGAAATAACGTGGAAAAACTCGCCCTACGGGCTCGTTTTCCCACTGATTATTTCTCGTTCTCCCAAACTCCCACAAGTGTTTCTATAAGTGTATAGAAACACGGAAAATGTTTTCTATTTCTTAAATATTGAATAGGTTTTTACTGAAGTATAAGGTGTTTGTAGATGGAATATTCGAACGAAAATTTATATACATTTTTTAGACCTAGCCCTCTGGCAGGAATCGAATCTGCGGCCCTGCGATTCCGGTGCAGCGCTCTAACCAACTGAGCTACAGAGTCCAGTTGCTGAGCATTAACCGCAAATTCGTGTATATGTGCAGATGGGAGTGATGCCAGTATATATGGTATATATAGGTAAATTTGAAGATATTTTTTTAGAGCGCTAAAAAAGTTAGAGCGCTGCACCGGAATCGCAGGACCGCAGATTCGATTCCTGCCACTCTGCCAGACGGCCTAAAGTTGCATTTTTCGCAACTGCTCCTGGCTAGGTCTAAAAAATGTATTTAAATTTTCGTTCGAATATTCCATCTACAAACACCTTCTATACTATCAGTCCTATCGAACGAGATGCCGAGAAAAAAAAATCTTGAAATTTACCCATACGCCATGTTGCTTGCAGTCGGGTTTCCGAACACAACACTGACACAACTTAAACAGTTTTAATACGCCGCCTTCTGGACCATAGGTGTAGGAAGCCACTTGAAGTAGGAGGAGCACTTCGGCGCTTTTCCCACTGTTTTAGCTGGCGAAAAAGGCACTTTGAAGGAAACTTGGAGAGGGGGGGCACGTGCCCCTGTGCCTCAAGGGAGTGTTTTGGACCCCACCATTATCCTTAGTATATATAAACGATCTACCTTCACGTATCTTCTAACAGAGTTCGTACACCTTCATAATTTTAAAAATCCAGGACTTTCCAGGACGTTCTCTGTCCTTTCCCAGGGGTATTTGAAACAAGACAAAAATAGATAAACATATTTAACACAAGTTCAGTTTTCCAGGGGTTAGTTTGAAATTTCAGGACTTTTCCAGGGGTTTCCAGGATAAGAAAAATCCAGGACTTTCCAGGATTTCCAGGGGCCGTACGAACCCTGTTCTAAAGCACATAAAGACATAGACGAAGTCTGTAATTGCTCTGATGGGAACCGCATGTTACTGAACGCCTCAAAACCAAATCAGTTCTTGTAACTGGTCAACGGATACAGTCTCGTCTACAAAGTTAAACGTCACTGCCAGAAATGAGAATATTGATGCATGGGTGTCACATTTGACGAAAACCATAATATATTTTAAGCACAATGTAGACAAGCTAACCAACAAACTGTCTAAAAAATAGGACTTCTGAACAAACTACGAACATACTTACAGAAGAGGAGAGCTGGTCTATAAATAATTTTACCAAGTTAAGTTGGATACTTTTTACGACAAAATAGAGATAAATGAATGCTCACTTATCTTTAAGAGCTTGCATGCATGGCCAAGCGCCTATTGATAATCTATTACCAACCAACTTCCCAATTCTCTGATAATTTATTAATAATAATTTTTTGTTTTACTGATAATGATAATAATTATGTTTAACCAGGACACGCACATCATTGACGTATTTTTCAGTGGGGTCCTGCATCTTACAATTATTTTCGATATTTACATACAACAATAATAGTGAGACAACTTTACATAACAACGATAATTGAAAACGGATAATTAATTAGTATTATATAACATTAATGTTTTATTAAATGAATTCAATCATTAAGTGTGAAACATGCCTCAAAAGGTAAGACAGGATAAAAAGTAGTGAGAATAATAAAAACTTAGTGTCTTAAGATGGGCATGAATGGCACAGTGCACACGCCCACACTTAAGAACTGAATTGTTGGCGTATATATAAAACATGCTACTATAAGAATAGTTATCAGAACGTAAACTTAGTAATAACTTAAATTGAGTCAGAGAGTCAATGTTTTTAACTGAATCGTCCAAATTGTTGAAGTCTTTAGAAGCGTAGTAAGTAGGTTTATGTTTACCCCAGTTCGTATTGGTTTTCGGGAGGTGGAAGTTGTTACTGGATTGTGTGCTGTAGCAATGAATGCTGTTGTTAGTTGTTAGTTTGAAGTCGAAGTCGATTAGTCCATTTGTAGATAAAGATACAGCGATGTTTATATCTGCAAGAAGTGAGAGTTGACCAGTGAAGTGTAGCGAGAGCTTCGGCTGCTGAAGAGAGAGGACGAAGATCTAATATCAGTTTAGCTGCTTATTTTCCAAGGTTTGTAGAGAGTTCATGAGTCCCGAGTTGTTTTTATCGGGTAACCGAAGGAGGTAGATCATTTACGGTGACGAGTAAAAAAAATTGGAATAGTCTTTCACCGGAAATCAAAAGCAAACCTAGTCTCTCCTCCTTCAAATCATCTCTCAAAAGCTATTTCGATTGAAGCTATTTTAGGGAAACTTATAAAGACAGTGATCAAGTTTTAAATTGTATATAATTTCTTGCATTTTTTATCTGTAAATTATCAGATGATCTCTTATGACAACATGATCTCTTATGAATTCTTAGCTCTAATCTCATTGTACATTGTTTTCATAAAGCATTCATCATGATATCGTTTTCCATTTTGCCACCTCCATTTTCCTGAATATCCTTCTTGTGGTTTCTCGATAATCACATTACAACATAAACTGCATCTGGGTCCAGCTTCACGTTCATAACATTCTTCATGGTATCGTCTACCTTCATAAGTCACCCATCTTCCTGACAGACGTTTGTTTGGCCACGGGATGAGGGCAAAACAACAATGATCACATTTTGGACCTCGAGATTTGATGTAGCATTCATAATGATAACTCTAAAAACGTGTGGAATGTCACCCCAAAATACAAAAGCAGATTCTGATGTTTTGAGCAAACGATCTATATTATTATTGATCATAACAAACGGTCAGAAAAGAAAATAATTGTAACAATTCTAGCAGGATTACTGACATTGAAGAAAGCAAAGGTATAGCAGGATTACCAATTAATACAAGCCCCTGTGGGGCTTCGGTGGCGAAGTGGTTAGCGCACTTGCCTTTCACCTCTAAGGCCGCGGGTTCAAGTCTCAGTGAGAACTTTCTCAATGCGACTCGAACCCAGTCCTCAAGTGAAAAGAGTAAAGTCAACGCTCTGCCGAAAGTCGTGGGTTTTCTCCGGGTACTCCGGTTTCCTCCCACAGAGAAAGTTGACAGGGTGGGTTAGGTAAAAGGGCCCACAGTAATTGGCATATGCTGTTGTGGTGACCCTGCCCTAGTTGGCAAAGCTAAATAAAATAAATTAAATTAAATCTATGGACACCTTTCAGGAAAGCAAGATCATATGAAGAGCCTTGCAGAGTCCATACAGTACCTCACTAGCATAAGATGGATGAGTTCTAACCAGAGAAAACTAGACTAAATGACGATACAAAAACAATCCGATACAAAAACAATCCGATACAAGAACAATCCGGTACAAGAGCAATCCGGTATTGTGTATCTAGGGCTTAAGTAGTTGTGCACTAGTCAATTGAAACCATGACCCCCCCGACTCCCAGGTATGCGGGGATTTTAACATTTCTCGAGTGTGAAAGTCCCGGCCTTAAAATGTTGTCCATTTGTTAAAATGCCCGGCTTGCCAGGTCAATCATATAGCTCTATGAGATTTAAATCCCCTTCATTTTATCCCGCCTTTGTGTCAGTGTTAAAACCCCGGGTAGCATGATGGCAATGTCTGTTAAAATTCTGTATCCTCCCCGCAAAGTCCCGTTAAAACCCACATATGCCCGGGGGTGGGGGGCCAGGGTTTCAATTGACTAGTGCATTAGTAGCAAAGTATCAAAAGTGTAGACCTTTGCACGATGACGTCATGGTGCAAGGGGATCCGAACTGTCTGTCTTTAAAAATTAGCAAATTATAGTGACTATAAAATACTAAATACGATAATTATGAATCTTTCTTCTCACCTTTATACCATCTTGAATTAAATCACCAGACTTTTTCTTGTCTGCATCTTCTCTTATCGGATCAAAACATGTAGAGCAGCGTATTTCCTCACGAAACTGTGATGACGAAACAACATTTTGACTGTCTGGTAGGAGAGTCTTGTCAAATATTTCATGCTTTTCATACGGCAAAGGATAAGGTGGGGGAAGATCACATGATGGGAATATCTCGTCGTAAGCTGGTGGAGGTGTATTCTCTGTAGGATGAATATCTTTCTCACTCACTGTCAAGCTCGCTGTCAAGTTAGATTTCGCCATTTTCCCAAATGTTTTTATTTCAATTATTTAATTTATTTACTTCATCACGTCGCACTTCCTGTTGCTGAGAATCACAAATTCCTTATACTCGGTCTTAAAATTCCTTGAAATTCATTACTTTTCACAAAGCCAATTAAACCACAATGAGTCCATTAAAATATTTTTTTAGATAATACAGCTTTAATTATTAGTTGTTCATAATCGATTAAACTTTGTAAAATCACTACTTTTCGTGGTTTTCCCGAGTTTCTTATTGTGTGAATATATATTTATATGGTATAATATTGTGAATTCCTCATAAATCTCCATTTCAATTTGAATTTCCTTGCAAAGATCAAATATGTCAATATGCATTCTGCGAATATTCGGGTTACGCAATTCATTCCTTTGCAGCGAAGTTGCGCGATGGCCGCAGATCAGATTTTATCAAGCAGTTATTTTAAATACAGTGATGAACGTCATCTTATTGACGATGAAGATATCTGGTTAGAAGATCTTGATGACGAGAGTGCGGAAATTTCTTTGAAACATGTTCATTTTGTGACTGATGCAACTTTGAGTTCATGGAAGGATCAAGATGCAGCAGCATACCATTCCAACACGAGTTTGGGGTAAATATAAAAATACTCAGGTTATATCTTGTACCAGAAATTTGCAAACATTACGATTAATTTGGTGTTGTGTTTCAGTAGACCTAACGTAATGAACCAATGTCATTGTTAAATAAATACTGGTGCATTGTGGCACATTGTGGTATAATGGGAGAAGGCCTGGTTAACCAATAGCTTGCCAACTTTCCCCATTGAGAATTAACATCTGGCATAAGACTAAGTAAGTATCACTAGCAGGGCCGTTGTGAAGAGGTATAAGCAGGGGCGGTGTGAGTTTTCATTTGCCAACAAAAGGGCGTGGTCTCTGGGTGTGGTCATACCTATTTAACAACTCAATTTAACGTAATTTTTGGAATCCGGCTTATCTTTGCATTGACAAGGATTTTTTTGTCTCACCCCCCCCACACCACCCCTTCCACCCCTTCACAACGGGCCTGATCACCATGGCTGTCTGGCACATTGTAGTATAATGTGTTAGCTTTGTGTGCTAAACTGGTGACAAGTTGATTTGATCCCTGTTTAATGTACGATCATGCCCCCCCACCTTGAAAGAGAATATGTCAAATGCCCCAGAGGGTGCACAGAAAAAAAGCTGTTGTTCTCGGAATATTTTATTTGAAGTTGGAGGAGTGACTTCAAGTTATTAGAAAAGGGCACTTTTCCCATTGTTTTAGCTGGAGAAAAGGGCACTTTGAAGAAAACCTGGGGGAGGGTGCCCCCTGGGCCAAAGCCCCAGCCCCCATGTTGCCCCCCCCAGTGAACGTCCCTTTTGTCCAAAGTATAAGCAAAAAAGGGAAAAAACTGAGTTTAAAGGAAAGTTATGGTATTCTCACAACAAAAGCTGGCTCCGTTTAGATGGGATATATAAAAAATTGTCTCAAGAATACAAAAATTTTCTGGGGGAGGGTCCCCAGACCTCCCATCGCCTTCCCACACCTGTAAGACACCACCTACTTGTTACGCCCCCTTTCGATGATGCCCCTCCCCACTAACGATTTCTTAAAAAAGGCCCTGCCAAACTCGACCAACCCGCGACTTGCATTATTGCAGTAACTCCTTTACAAGGCTTTAGCGCTCGAAGTCAGTGAAGAAATTTAATGCTTGAGTCTTGAGACCACTGAGCCTAAGTCAGTGCTTGAGACTGAGTTAAGCCCCGACATTTAAAGAATGTAAATGAGCAGTGGCGTACCGAGAACGTTTCTACTGGGGGATGCCCATTTCAAAACATACCGACAACGCAGTGTCAGCCTCACTAGAAGAGACGTAGCATGCAGTAGTTGGACGTACGCGTTAAGATCGCCTGCAACTACTAAAATTTTAGTTAGGTATCATTTCGGTTGTTTGAAATTTTAAAATTAAACCAACCAACTTACATTCAAATTCTACGTTTTAACCGACGAAGGTCAACTTACCGACAGCTTATTTAAAAAATGGGCACCCCCTACATGCGCGGAATTTATTCACGACCTGCGAATGTTGAAAGCTTCACATGTTAAGCGTCCCACAAGCCTAGCACCACCCGAGTGTTACGTACATAAATACGAACGCGCTAATATATAATACTGTGTGGCATGTGAGTTACCGATCACAGGGCCTTGCGAAAAGGGTGCCAGGCATAATGGTCTAGGGGCCGCTCTCTCCCTCTCGGTTCGTTCGATACCGGTTGGTAAGCCACCTATTCCCTCACCCCTGACGATAGCGTTGGGATAGCCAAAGCCCGTAACATACGAAGCTCTAGCACTAGCACCAGAAGTGTCGATACAGGCTAGAAGTCGGGAGGTATGGACTGATGGGATATTTTTTAATTTCTAAATTTTGTTATGTCGTAATATCTACGCCCCCATCGTAACCAAGATTCGCTTATAACTATAAGATTCATGTTTGTTTACACTTGAACCTCTTGTTCGCGGTCAGTGTAAAAAAAACTGTAATAAAATATTATCTGATAGAACCAAAATACCCGATCTTCTGAACCATTCAATTATTGTGAAAATATATATACAATATATCTTAAGATTTTACCATTAAAACACATCAGTCTATAACTGCATAACAATAAGCCAAGAATACCAGCTATTTTGTAGCTATCTGTTTACGATGCAGTCTGCCTTCATTTTAACCAATCAGATTACGACCCGCCTCCATTAAGCCATTCAGATTGCGAGCTTGTTTGATCTGGTTATCCACCATCCAGTTTAATCCACCAAGCTTGGAATCGAATGGTCACCGCGGCAACGATCTATAAAAGACTAAATGCTTGCAATCGCTATTAAAATGATTTATCGTTTACACGAAGAAAATGAAACTAAATTTTACAATTATATTTATTTGTCACTAAATACAAGACAACTACATGTCGAGTCATCAAAATATTCGACAAGACGACATGCATACTTTTAGGTTAGATCCTATTAGATCTTTCACGGAAATTATCTAGTGGGAAATACAGTCATGCAGTTATCAGTGGTTCGGTGGCTATTATATGGTTCATAGCGTGAGAAAGGCTAATTTTACTCTCTTCTCCCAAATAAAAAATTGTAAATGTTATGTGGTCGTTTTACATACTATGTAAGGAACACAAATGTTCCAATTTACTTTCCTTTAACATTAAGATGATTGATAGCAGTATATTGACTCTTACTGAACAAGTTAACCTGTTTAAATATGACTATATTATTATTATTATCTATTTTCGATAGGAAAGTGAAACTAAAAGTAAAACGTTTTGTGGAACACTTTGCTGTAAGGTTAGTATGATTTACTTCAGCTTGTAATGCTGGTAGTAGTGGGATCCAGGAATATTTTTCCAGAACTTTAACAGTTTGTACTTTGTACACATGAGTTTTCATTTCATGTTTGCCAAAACACTGTCGTCATTGTTGTTTCAGAATAATCAGTTTACTACTGGTGTTTGTTGATTTAATCTTGGTCATTGCAGATCTCGCCACTCCAAACAAATCAACTGAGGTATATCAGCCTGAAAATCATAATTTAAATTTTTACGTTCACTTTTATGAAACTGTTTTTGTTCACTTTGCATGCACTTTCACAATCACGGAAAATTGACATAATGACGCGATACTTCAGTAACATATAATTCTGCCATCTTCAGTCATTGTATACATTAATGAGCCTAAAGCTCGGGTAATGTGCATCTTCAGCAGTTTCTTTTCATCATCAGACGTTGAGACGTTTACTGTTCTGAGGGTAAGAAAGTATAAGTAAGATAAATTTAGCAAATACATGATCATTCAAATTGTAAATTTCATGGTTGTTTCTCCGCATACTAGGCTTACTTGAAGATTCCATAGTCCATACGTACCCACGTCGCTCGTCGTGGAAATTTATTATTGAATTTTTTAGAAGACACTGAAAAGAGAATGTTACAAGACTACGTTGCATGTATATTCAATTTGTTGCAAATTTTACACGTGGAACGCTAGCTTGCGTGATTGTTATATATAAAAGGGGGAATATAACGGCACTTACCTAAGCATTCCATATAAATCTAAAAATACGGAAATATCTATAAATATCTTATTGTCGCCTCAATTGTATCGATTACTGGAGCAACGCTTTTGTTGTTACCTTTCCAGTGTCTTTTATACCGTCTTTTGTTCTGTCTAATACTCCATACTCGTAATACTGATTGACATATCTAAAAATTTGCCTTCCTCGGCAGTGACAAAACATATAAAGTATACACTCCAAGATTAATTTTATACGTTTGTCTGGATTGCACTGTAGAGCAATACAGGGGAGCGGTGTACTATTGTTGTTTTTGGAATTGACCATTTTTTTAGTACATTGACCCTTCAACTACCTCTTTAACTATATACCCCAACCTCGTACCCAGGGTATTTCCCTTTTTGACAGTGGATACCCCTTAATCTACTTGTCAATGTTATATATGTATGGTTGATAGAGAGTACAAATTACCTATACATGTGTGATATAACTGTCTTTTAGGCTCAAGTTGCTGTCCAAGCAATAACAATGGTGATTGTTTCAATATTTTTGTTGGAAATTTCCTTAAGGATATTTTCCTCAGGGTACGAAAGTATAGATATTCTGTTACGTAACATTCTTCCATGATTATTGATTGCCGTCATCATTTCCACTGAAGAACAATCTTTTGACGACCAAAATTGTCCGGTGTTAACCAGAATGAAATACAGAAACAGATATTTTCTGCATTATTAAGTGGGGTCTTATTTTGTACGATATATTTTTATTTCAGGAAATTGTTTTTCAAGAAGTGGCTGGAAATTTTTGATCTTGTCATTATTTTTATCTCATTTGTTGTAACAATCATTTACCTCTCCATAACATTTGAACACAACAGTTATGCCAAGTAAGTACCATTACATCGAATGTTGAGACGCTATTGTGAACGTGCATGTATGCAAAGGATTATTGTCATGCAGAGTTGGGTTATAGGTATTGCAGTATGATCTGTTATTTCTTACACCTTACCCTGGACTACGAGCTGAAGATATGTTTCATGATGTATCCATATACGGTGCCATCTTTGTTGAGCAGTTGTGTAAATGTCTTTGCATGTCCAACGATCAAATTGGTCAGTTTGTAATGCGAGTCACTTGGTTTATACGGCAACAAAATATGACCTCCCATGCTTCGTTGAAGGGCGAAATATTTCAAGTATATTTATCTGCTTGTGGGCGACCAAACATATGACGATAACAAGTTATAGCAATAGTCTGGTATTGGTATTGGTATTGAATTTCCAATAATCAATATATATGGAGCGGATCAAGTATACCCATGCATGCAGGTTAGTTGTGAGCCATGAAATGTGAGCCATGAAATGGCTATGATCCCACTGTGAGCCCACTGCAACATATTGAGTCTGACACTCTTCCTTTATGTTACAAATTGAGTAACTTATATGTTGATAACAGAAAATGTGTGCTATATATAATGAATTGATGCACCGGTGCACATTAAACTGAAGTTTGCATGATAATTATTTTCAGACTTGTCATTGTTGGTCGTCTTGTCAGAGTCCTTTTATTCTTCCGTATTGTTGCTGATAAACAGCAGTTTGAAAGAGCATCTCGGCGGATGGTAAGAAATTTTGTTTGGTATTATGCATGCCTGACATGGTAAAGTACATGTATTTAAAAGGACCAGCGTTAAAATTGTTTGGTTTCCTACTAAGAAAACTATTATAAAAACGTCTCAGTATTATAGATTGCGCAATATCACCTTTCATTCTATTTGATAATCTGACTATATTACCATTTAATATATTAACCATTTTAAATTCACACCCAAAATACCTTGAACGTCCTTCTTCTGATTTCTCTGTCTGAAGTAATTATATATGATCTTAAAAAAGTAGAATCATGACTATATCTTTGTTATTTACTGTCTTCCTCAATTTCGCAGGTTTCTCAGAATAAGAGAAGGTACAGAAAAGATGGCTTTGATCTTGACTTAACATACGTCACAGGTAAATAAGAATATTGTCTATATTTCTAAGAATTCAATTTTAACAAGTAACACAAAACTACAGTTTCCCATTCTTTATAGCCCTATTGTATAGTATCCCTTAATTTTTGTTTTCTACTGTACATTTCTAGAAAATGTTATAGCAATGTCATTTCCATCGTCCGGAAAGTACAGGTTATACAGAAACCCTATTTCAGTAAGAGTCTATCGTTTTTATGAATTTAATCAGATTATTTTGTTTCTGTCCTCTGTGGGATTGTGGCTATTGCGAATATTTGATGCATGACCGAAATATTGAATAACATGCAATAATTATTCATTGTAGGAGGTGGCGCGATTTTTTGAGACGAAACATCCTGGACACTACAAAATATATAACTTGTGCAGTAAGTTCTACCTATCGTAGGATTATTATTATAGGTAAATTAACCTTTGTATAAACAAGCAATCATTATACATTCTTATTTAAAAGAACTACAAGCATGTATACATACGTTTAGGTACTTGTTTTATGTACTTAACGGATTGTTTTCTGCAGAAACAATTACATGCGTATATATACTCTATAAGGTGGTTCCATGTATTTTTAACGGTTTCAAAGATTGGATAATTATGTTCCAATGTTATATAGAAATTTGTATAAAGAGTCTTCAATATAATTCATAAGAAAATTCATCGCAAAAGCAAGACCAAAGGCATATATATATATATATACTTCCGCTGGACATGCAGTACGATTTAGTGCGCAGCTGCTTTTCCATGATGATCTCGTTATTGCTAATTCATATAACAGTTTTGTTATCCCAAATCTTCTTCACTGTCATTTCTAGGTGAGCGAGGATACGATCATTCTATGTTCAAAGATCGAGTGTATCGCTTGAAAACTGATGATCATAATGTTCCAAAATTGAGGTAAATAAAATGCAGTTCTTGTTCTGTCTCTCTGAAATTTCCTTTTCGATTTTCTGGTCATAACTTGTTTATAGGAAATTTGTAGTCACGGGAGGTCGTCTTTAATTTAAGTGCTTTTTAAATAGGAAAGTGTACATTAACCGGTGATTGTCAGTTTGCATACGTTTTAGACAGTTGGTGGAATTTTGTAACGACGTTAGAGAATGGTTAAATTCTGATTCTGAAAATGTTGTGGCTATGCATTGTAAAGGTGGCAAAGGTGCATATCGTGTTTTGTCAGTATTTTCATGAGAATTGTTTAAGTATAACGAAAGAACTGATATGGTTAATAATAGAGAAAGCGACGAATTATGACAATATTGTTGTTCTATCTCACGATACGAATTTTTGTTCAACAGGACGTACTGGAACAGCAATCTGCACTTGGCTTTTGGCTTGTGGAAAATTTAGAGTGGCCAAGGTACGGCCACTTTTTATTTAATTTTTCATAAATATATTAAGTATACACTGTTAATTTCAGGGAGTCAACGACTCCTTTTTTGGAGTAAATTTTACTCCAGTATTTTACCCCTTTTTTGGAGTAAAATTTCTCCATTATTGGAGTTGTTTTTACTCCAAAAAAGGAGTCATTCTGTACCTTTTTCCTTTACTCCAATTTGGGAGTCGAAATGACTCCTATAGATTAGAGTAAAGAAGGACTCTTAATTAAGTTTAGAAAACCATAAAAACATTTTAAGGTCAAAATAATATTTTTTCTCAGCAAAATATGATATACACAACAGGCATGCAATTTGCTTTAGTTGCTTACATTCTTAGGCTCGACATCATTCTTTCAATGATATCATGGTTATAACATGCTTGTAGTGTTAACAGCATTATCATAATGTTCTGTGGGTCAATTGGTAGAATTTTAGTACTAAACAAGTTGTATGCCACAAGTTGGCAACTCCTCTCCTTGCTTTGTTTGGTATCCATATATTATGTTCTTATGTAATAACATTTCCAATATTGACAATGAAGTAGGATGCCATGATATTGACTTGATTCTAGTGGTAGTATGGAACTTCAATATAGCTTTCCATTGAGCATCAGGATATTACTGTATGAACCATTAAAACAATCCCTAAGGAAAAAATATAAGGTTAATAGAACAGCAGCGGAAGATTATTCGTTTGCCACAAATAATTTGCTGGTTTTATGTGGTTCCTATAGCATTACATTATAGCAAACATTTATTAAACAAGCGAGGAAGAAGAGCCTCCAGTAATACCTGGCTTTCGTGTTTACTCTTTCAAGTTCAATTAGGGCCGAGATTATAGGCTAAGGCAGCTGCCAAGATTAAGTGTCACATCAGACGGGTAATGCGAATAAATGATAAAAATAAGTTTCCAACATCAATGATTTACCCTAATCCTGAGTGGGAATACACTGGGAAACCTCTATTGTAATACCCCAGAGGAAGTAGCAAAAGTAAAAAATGACCCAAGAGGTCACATGTGCATTGAGAGAGAATTTGAATCTGTGAGCCTGCCATTATAGCTCAGAGTTCTGCCAAGAGAAAGGCACAATGCAAGTTTTGCATGTTAAGACATGTCTTTAATGTATGGAGATAGGTTGACACCATCAGCAGCAGGGTTACACTGGTAAATGCATAACACTAGTCTAGATTGTTTGTGCCCTGTGTTTACATCTGCGTTAGCTGGTGACCCTTGGGATATGGTTAACTTACCATGCATATATAGCGAGCAGTATGGATAATCCTGGCAGAAGGGCTATATTACCGTTTACATAAAGTTCGCCATGTAAATTCCTACTGTAGGTAGGGTTAAGCTACTAGGCAGCTAGGCTATATTATATTTGATATGAATGTGAATACATGTCAAACAGGAATGGCATTACATGAGTATGCATATCAACCTGGTGAATATTTTAAGCAATATCACCTAAGCCATGTCATTTTCAAATGCAGCATGCTTCGTGACCATGCATAGGTAGTGTTTTCCTTAATCAAGGCACCATAACGAGCGTCTCGAATGAAATTGATTTGGCCGCTTTTGGTTCTTTTCACTCGCAACAAAGAATGCGAAACCATGCAGTTACTTTTCAACTTTATTAGGTATTTTCTATATAATTCAATATTACTTTAACTTAACAATTAGCGTCTCTATAACTTTAAAATATGTAATAATTCTTAATAGTTCAAACTTATCTGACCTGAGCACATTGAGCACAACTCATTAACTCTCGACAACTTTATTCTTTGACTTTGTAACTTTGATAACTCTTTCAGTTGTAATAGTTTCGTTTATAATTCAATATCTTCTTTGGTATAATATTCCTTTCTTAATATAGCAGTGCATGATGCTAATCAGGCTAACGCCTTATGAATAATGCCTGAATTGTCTAGTTGTGCTCAGACTTTTATACGTTTTGTTAGGGGGAAGAAACTACAAAACTATGACTTATTTCCCCTACGCAATACAGTATGATAAAGCATGTTCCAGCAACCACAAACCGACCAACGCCAAGCCGAGTCATAGAATAGGAAATGACTAGAAGGGCCACTTGAGGCCGAACCTTTGAAGTTTTTGACGCTGCGCATGTCGCATTACGCATGTTCATTACCATTATTCTAGCCAGTCAATTGAACGGTATCGGCTTTTTCGGTGTATTTTAGCCACTCGGGGATAGTTGCATCCGACCAGGTAATACACCGATGATGTTTAGGTTGTTTTCTTCCAGGCTTGGTTTCGACGCCAGAGACCGGTGTGGGTGTAGTCACTTTAGTTTGGGTGGTGAATGGATAAACATGGCAGTCGCCAAATAGGTCTCCAAGAACTTGCTTATCGGTTGGTGTGTCAGGCTTGTTATCCACCAATAAGTATCCAAACGGTTTTTCGGTCTCTTTGTAATAGGCAGTCATGAAGCGGTCTCTATTCTTATCAAACATTCGCTCTCCAACAATTCCAATTTGTTTCCTATCACTAGGACTTCGGAAGAGAGCAATATATTGGGCATTTCGGCTAATATCTGTATTAAATTTCCCCTTAGGAAACATGTTCTGAAGCGAAAGGATAACACTAGCGTTTCTATGACGACCCTGGGTAAATAATCGAGCTACCACAGGACTGTCTGTCGCTTCGGCCATCAGATCATCCAGTATGATTATGTTGTTGTACTTGGTGGTATTGATCTCACTCAGATCATCGGACAGCACGGGCAAACCTCTCTCAAACCGGATGGTTTTCCCAAGGGATTTTTTCAAATCGTCGTAACGATCTTGCCATTGATTGTAGCACCAACGAATGCGAATACTTCTCTGCTCCTCGTACACGATACGATTGTTTTCCAAAATTTGTTGGACAAAATACGTCTTTCCACTTTGACTCGGACCCGAAAATTGATGGTCAAAGATGCTTTAGCTTGTATTGCTTTTGGTTTCTTAGCTGGCAATGAGTGTGCACTTCGGCTTACACGTTTTTCTCCTGGCTTTTCGGGGTCCGGATATGGATATTGATATTGCCATGATGACACCTGGGCTTGCTGAAGAACGTGTTGTCTCTCTCTCTCTTTTAAAAGATGTGTACTGATGTTCTTTAAATTAGGTCGGCCGCATGTCGGACAGGTCCGAGGAAATCTTCTCGGCATGATTGCTCCCGCAAATGATTTAAGTTTATATATAAATTCAGTTCTATATATCAATGCTTGAAGGGTTTGCAAGGATTCTGGGGGAACTCTGTAGCGGTTCTCTCGGGGTTCCCTGGGAGTTCCCTCGGGGTTTCCTCGGGGTTCCCTGGGGGTTCACTGGGGGTTCTATCGGAGTCAACCTATGAGCGCAAGGAAGCATCTGCTCATAAAAGTGCCGTGCTGCTCAATAGCAAGTCATTTCTGGACAGTCAGTGGTAACGGAATGAGCTGCAAATTAGTGGTAACGGAATGAGCTGCGGAAAACAATTTAGCCGCGGTTACAATCTACGCAGACACGAAATGGAATACTGTCCACTACGCGAACAAGAGAGAGAGATGTCAGAAACAGAAAGTCAGATAATGGATTCCGAAGACGATGATTCAACAAATGCAAATTATGATTCTGAGAGCTCAATGGAAACAGTCGACGAGTCTGAAGAAGAAGAAAATGAGTCAGAAACTGAGGATCCTTGGATGCCTTTGGTAGAAGAAGCAAAGCAAAGAAGTAATACAGCTTTTGAGGAAATGAAAGAGAGCCTTATAAACAGCGGTCTTGATGAGCAATCTGCTACCGACAAAGCTTACACCAATATTCTGCCTGAACTCCAGAAGGAACTTGAAAATATTTATATGCAACGTCTCCTGTGGATGAAACAACTAAAGAAAGATCCCGTACATAGAAAAATAATGCATACAAAGGATGCGCTTGTGAAAAACGATGACTTTGATCCAGGGGAAGCTTTAGAAGCTGCTATTGATAAGAGGAAATTTCTTATAAAAAGACTTTTAAAGGAATACGATTTTGATGAGGAGAATAATGAAGAAAGTGATAATGAATAGAAGTTAAACTCGATCAAGCGGTCTAATACGGTCCGAGACTTTGTTAAAGAAACCATGGCTAACGAACAATAAAGCCAAAACTTATTAAGAAAAACATTTAAATTGTTGTGTGTAATTTAAATAAAATCAAAACACAAAACTCTCTGCTGTTATTTATTTCTCTCTACTGACAACAAACATTCCGTACAGCGTCGTGCGAACCTTTTTCACAACTCAGAGGGTACGTCACCTCATTATTATTCTTACTTCCAGGCGTGACGTATGAATACATCTATGTCCTCATTTTATATTCTCGGTATGGATGTTACGCAACGCTTTATGTTACGCAACGCTTTATGTTACGCAACGCTATTAGTATTTAAACGTTACGCAACGCTTTATGTTAGGCAACGCTTTATGTTACGCAACGCTATTAGTATTTAAACGTTACGCAACGCTTTATGTTAGGCAACGCTTTATGTTACGCAACGCTTTACGTTACGTCACCTCATTATTATTCTTACTTCCAGGCGTGACGCGTGAATACTAATACTCGGTTCAAACGTCACCTCCAGGTTGCACAACCTCTAGGTTACGCAACCTCATAGGGTACGTCACTTTCCAATATGGCGGCTTGCATACTAATTACTACCGTGCGCACGCGACGCCATTTTGAATATTTAATTTTCCACTGGTTAGGCAGGTTAAGCTACTATTGTCCACGTTGATAGGGGAGTTGACCAATGAGTTCCGAGGGGGAGCAATAAATTTAACAGGATTTAACGTAAAAAGAGCCAGTAGTATTAGTGTGAGTGTTTAGATCTAGAGGTTGATCGATTGCGTCCCGTTCACGCGAGTGTCGGCGCGTGTCCCGACGTTCGAAGGAGCCATGGTCGATTCGGCGATGTGATTTACTGCAACCACGGATGTTGCATGCGTGACGAAATCTACATGAAGGTCTTGGGGAAACGCACGACCCTTGATTCCATGATATACAAAACTGGGGACTATTTGGAGTTGCAGAAATTTCAGCGCGAGACAGATCATTTGTAGCAGCCAACATAGCGCGACGAGGATTGTACCACTGCGCATTAAGGCAATTTTCCATTACAGCCGCTTTGCCCGCGCGGGCGCTCACCATGTTTCAACTTTCGCTGTAGGTGTCTAGCATGAGATTTAATTATTCACGTGATTCGAATCGGTCGCTTCGCCCGCGCGGGCAAAACGACCGTAATAGAAAATGGCCTTTAGGCACGCGATTTATCGTACAGGTGTGAAAATTATACAAATCGGTTCGCATAACGCTCCAATCCTGCGGATCATTCACTTCAGTTTCACGACGAAAAGCGCGCTCATAACGAGACCAAGCTCTGCCACCGAAACGCTTGGCTGTCCGTATAATAAGCGCCATATAAGCGAGTAGATCTCGTGCCCTATGCGGCCGGAAAGTAGCTACGACTGAAACATAACTATTGAATAAGTTAGATTGTCTAAGTTAGATTTCTTTTCGCGGGAAGATTGGGATACCGGGATGATGGTTGAACCCTCAATAGTTAAAACTGGGAGTTGTCAAGGCAGGTTCGTCCAAATTCTCAGGGAGAAGCTCCGCTAATTCAATGAATTTGTTTGCGAGGATTTTCGAGACCAACTTAGGTGGGATTGGGGCACGACCGGGGCCCAGACTGAAGGCTTTCTCGGGACCAAGGTTGGGGTTGGGGGCGATGTTAGTGGCAGGGGTAAAGGTGGGAATGAGAGTATCGTTGCCGGAGTGAAATACACTGAGCAAGGGTTGGCGTGCGAGAGATGATGAACTTGCCGCGGGAACACTACCACTTATGGCATTAACAAAAGAAGGATCGTTTAACGTACCTTGAGTCATAGACAAGTTACCTGGTACTGCGGCGATCGATGTCGTTGGTCACCCAACTGCTCCAAGTGTGCTGGATAAGGACGAGGCGCAGGATTGACCATCCCAGCGAACGCTGTCTGGAGCCCCGACAGAAATTCCGGGGATTGAAACGCTGTGTTCCAGTCGCTGTTTGGACTCGGCGCAGAACTTGTAATAGGTTGAGATTCGCCCATATCATTCGTATTAGTAGCCATTGTATAACAGCTTTACAAGGCAAGTACAAAAATATTTTACAACTAATGAACATGTGTTGCGCGAGCGCACACAAGGCACACCTCAGTAGCGGCACCCAACTTCCGGAACACGCATGGTTCTCTAGCTATTAACTTTCGTTAATATTGATATCAAACTTGGCGCGTGGTGTGAATATAGAATCAAATTACTATAACACGTGATACATTCCTAATGTGTTGATTGGTGCAGACACGAGTGCTTCCACTTGTCGGAAATTTCCTGAAGAACAAGTTAACAGAGGGAAGCATTCTTCTCAGCAGGAAAAAATATCAATACAATCCATGTAAATATAATCCTTTGAGTGAATATAACGAGAAAGGCACGTTGGCGATTCTCAACAGACTAGACCCGGCTTCGATTACCGCTCGCGGTTGAACAGTAAAGAATGTATAAAGCCAATGCAATACAGCATTTCCACTTGGCGACGTTTCCGGAGCAAAGAACCTTCGTTAGCCAGTTAAATAGCAGGAAGTTCTTGCTTCTTAAAAACCATTTGTATCACTAGCAAATACCCTAACTAGTTAGGTGAAATGTTGAAGTTAAATGACTTTGGCCGTGGTAGAAATTCAGGAGTAAAATTACTCCATTATTTTTACTCCTTCCTGGAATAAATTTTACTCCTTCAGTGAAGTAATTTTGGAATGCGTACCGAAATGGAGTAGTTTTAACTCCATTTTTGCAGTAGATTTACTCCAAAATATTTACTCTCCCACATGACATGGAGTAATTTTAACTCCTATGGTGGAGTTAAAATAACTCCTTGATATTAACAGTGATGCAAACATTCAAGGAATTAAGTGTAACTGTATTTTCAGGAAAGCTTGGAATATTTTGGTAAACGTCGTACTGATTTAACTGTGGGGAAAACATTCCAAGGTGTTGAAACTCCAAGCCAGGTTAGTTGCACATACCGCTTTCAAAGATCCAGTATTAAGCATTCACTACGTTTTTGTGTGAATGAATATACTGACTATTTTCTTCCAGAGTCGTTTTGTTGGATATATGGAGAAAATAATATATGACTTGAACTGGAAAGTACCAGAAGCTATTCCCAGAAAAATATCTCACATTATAATCGAAGGAATTAAGAGTATGTTTGTTATAATTGTTAAAAGATTTCTAGTTTGGTATTTGTAGTTTTTGCTTAGTACCTATGTGGATTGCGTCTGTCTTGGTGGTCAATTCAAAAATGCCTACAACCTCTGAATTAGTCATTATGATATAATGACCTAACTAACTGACAATTGTAGCAAATAGTACCCTCACCACGAGTTACACCCGACCTTACGCGCGTTGCTCGGGGATCAATATTTGATTATTCTGAAGATGTTTGGGACAATATACCAATAAGAGAATAATGGAGGTTAGGGATTTCGGAAAGACAGAAAAAAGCACTAATATTTTTGTCGTCCATGTCCAAGTAGCAAGTCCAAATTGGGATTTAAAGGTCGTGTCTACCATCAATGCAAGGTTGTTTGACAACTAGGCAAAAAGACAAACTGCGGAAATCATTCTCTGGTTACAAACCATTGCAACTAGATCTATCACATTGTCACAGTCTTATATTTATTACTGTTTATCATAATATATATAACTAAGTTGGCTTGCTTGTACAGCTTTTTAACGGATGAGATTCCAAATTTGAATAAAGCTTGCTGTGTCCATCCGTCTGAAACGTAACATAAAATCTGTTGCAAATAAGGTGCAACAAGTCTTTTCATTTTATAGGTGTTGGAAATGGTAACGGCAGTGACTTACGCTTTCAAATCATAACTGATGGCCAGGTTACGTTAGAAAGAGCAGTAAACGACAAGTTAGGACAAAAGGTATGTATTGAACACCCTGAATGCCACAAAACGTCTTTCAAGCAAGTCACTTGGAGTTTCACATTGGGTAATGACTAAATTGAATGGACGAAAGGGAGTTCAAAAGATAGTTCCAAACTTTGTGATAGTGTTAGTGTTCGTGTTCGTGTCGGTGTCGGTGTTAGTGTTAGTGTAAATTTTTGGATTGTTGCAAGTGCATCGGCTGGTGTTATTTGTTTCACGTTTTAACGATATTGAAACCAGCGGCCATCTTGAAAACCAGCGTCTAGTTCAATCCCTTTAGCAACGACGTTTCCTATGGGCCATAATTCCATGAAGATATTCCTAAATGACGTCATTTTTCACATCAACTTTCTTCCATAAAAACTGCGTTAAGTACAGTTCCTGAGCTCGTAGCAAGTCTAGGAAGCTGCACTCATTATTGTTCTTAAAGAAAGCCATATCATATATCAATACTATACTTTTGTTCTAACTTTTACGTTTCAATATTATTTATTGCTATTAACTATTGCATGGGTATTGTTTCAGGAGGTCTTTAATGATGCGTTGGACAAAATAACAATACCTCTGAGAGAACGGTCACCAGTCATTGCTGGAGAGACAAAGATTATGTTCTTTTCTTCAAATAAGGTTTGCCTCTGAAATTCATTTCCAACCGACAATTCGAAAAATGTATATATTGAAACAAGTTAGGAATAGATCTCCTTTCATAGCCAACGGGCGAGGGGTTATTTATTGCAGAAACGTTTGGAGGGTGGGGGGTCTGGAGGGGGACTTAATAGGGATTGGGGCTTATTGATCGAAACGCAGCATATTCTGAGCGATTTGAAGGTATGGTAGTTATTTAAACACTCAGAGGTGAACTCTCATCTTCAACAGTTGGTTGAAAAACGTTCCAAAATGTCTTCCCTAAAGAGGGGAGCTTTTTAAGGGTCATTAATGTATATCGGCTATTATACTTTTGGCAGTGACGTTTAATATATTTATTAAAAATTGTAGTTCGACTACAGAATCGTTCAGGAATACTAAATATACGATAGATACAAAAATATGATTTGATATATTATTTAGAATGTTCCAGTCGGCTACGATAAATGTGCTTTTTACTTCTGGTTTCACACTGGGTTTATTCAGGACGACAGGTAAACATATCTTATTACAAATTCTATAAATCCTAACAAAAAATCAATACATATATGCATAAATATACTGCCAACATTAGGGAGGGATAAATATTTTTGAAAGTATAGGAATGCCGAAGCGTACCTTTTCTCCATTTTGGTTTGTAATGCTTCCGGCCATGTTTGCGCGCAGGGACTGTGCTTATCAAACTCACCTCCAAGGCTGGGCAATGTCCCCATGCCATGTATTTTATTGTTCGTCAATATATTATTTTTTTGTTGTCAAACACTGCAATTATAGTTTTATAAAATATAAACACGGTTTTCGCTGAAAATGTGTTCATTCTGCACTATTGTTATTAAGCGGCGTAATTTACTCCAGCTGCAAGGTGCCTGCATCTTGCAGCTGGTTATTGTTTTATTTTCACTTTAGTTTATTACTGACAAGAAATGAGTTGGATAATCCTCATAAAAAGAAGACCTGGAAAACTTTCCAATTCAATTTTTCTGTTGAATTAGAATTTTCACAGTAACGAAACGCACCCTAAACCATCGAAATAACTTCACATTTCCAAGTGTTGTACTTATCGCGTCTTATGTAAGAGTTCTGTATCACCTTGTAGTCAGGTGACCAGAGGAGCAAAATGATATATTTCGCCCCTCCATACGACTTATTGATCAAGAGATTTTTTACATTTAAATCACGAGATAATGTAGCTGCGCGTGCGCATTGAATTAAATTAAATTATGGATTTTCTCAACATTCCGTAAGCTATAATTTCTTTGCCAAATAACGTATGGTGTCGTGCAATAGCTCATTTTTCTCCATTTCGCGCGTACATTCATTGAAATGGTTCACGTTTCCCTAAATGCGATTCTCAAATTTGACATATTTTCTTTATTAGAAAATATATATATATAAGTATTAAAAAACATGAAAATTCACCCGGAAATAGATTCCAAGCAATTAAATTTTGGGCACCCCTTCTAAAAATGATAGGTAGGTGCCAAGGAAGCAGTTTGCCAGATTTCATGCTTTTATCACTCTTGTCACGATCGAGCCTAAATTTTGCGTTGAGCCACCTGACTATTGTGGGCATGTCTGTAATTGACGTTTAGACTTTAGTAACGTTAACCACAGTAACAAATAGAAACATCGATAATGAAAATGACTGTGTGTACACATTCTTATGCTTTAATTATTACCTTATTGCGTTTTAACTTTTGATTATATTGCACTCGCAATAAAATATTCTGCAAGTATTTTTAAAACATGGAGTCATATAAGAGACAAAGAGTCACAAAAGTACTTTATGGTTATCAGTAGAAAATCTCTTAAAACTGTAATGCCAATCATTTTACACCTTTTTCGATATCCGTCATCGATTTTGAGATATTTCAGTTTGTTTTACATGTAAATAAGATGTCATTCGCATGGCTAAAATTCTTGGTTATTTATTGTGGTGGGGTAGATAAAAATTTTGTTCTAACTGAGGTTGGGTAAAGATTTTTTTCTGCTCCCCAATAGTTTCTCTTCGACCCCCATCCCGGCTATAAATAACGACCGGTCCCTTACTTTGATTATTTTTGTCAGGATTTCAAATTTTTACCAATGACCCTATCAATGACGTCAGAGATTCATCTACATCTTAAACATACAGAAATATCTCAAACAACGACAGATAACGAAGTGTAAATATAGGTTAGAAGCCATGGGAGAGGTAGCCGTAAGCCGTAGCGTAGGCCCGAGGTCTTTCCAGTTGAATAAATACCGATATACGGCGAGTTTATAGAATACAGCGAATAATATTACAGTTACAGAGTTCGTTCTTACTATAGATCATACAATTAGAACCCAGTGCAGTGGCGAGGTAACTGTAATTAACTATAAAGACAAAAAATATAATTATATTTGTTTGATTCCCCGAGGCCGAAGCGGAATAGTGATTTATAAATTTATATAATTGGTGATTTAAAATAGAAATATTATAGATTTTATATAGTAAACAATTAAATGTTTACAAAAATAAAGGATTTAACAATGTATAAGTAATAAGAAGTTGTTTTTGACTCGAAAGCTATTTTGGAATGAATTTCGTACGCGTATGTTGCCATAGCAACGAACTATGTGTTACTAAAACTAACAAAATTTGAAAGTAGAAAGATCAAAATATATGAAAACCCCGATACCTGGTGAATAAAACCTAAAAATACGGAATTTAAAAATTTCAAAGTGTTGAAGTGGTCTAGTTCCCTGTTTAATGCAAAACTCTAGTCAATATGTTTATTGCTCTGAGTTTATTGTAAGAGAGGGGGAAATATATGCAGGAGTTTATTAAGTGTTATCGAATTTGTATTCCAGTGTTTATAGAGTACTTACTAGTATTTAACAATTACCAAATAAGTAATCTCCTTATACTTAATTCATATAATTCATAATAGCCCGATTTAACCCGTTTACTGCTTTCAGTTATTTTTATCAAAAACGTAGGACGATGTATCAACAATTCCTTTAGATATTTAAGCGTGTGTAAATAGTAACTTTTAAATATATGTTTTTCAAAACCACATGTCTGTTGTCTTTGGGTGGGAGGACCCTAGCAATGTAGCGTTTGACCTGGAGAAAGAAAACAAGCTCGCGGAGGCGCGGGAATTAAATAACTGGGAAATGCTTGTGGAATTAAATAACTGGGAAATAAAACGGTCGGGTCTAACCGGCGCTGACAAACAGGCAATAAACGATTTTCGTGATTTCATAAACGGCAAAATTCTCTTCCCAGAAATATATAAATGGTAAGTGAATGCGGACTTTTGAATACAATATTCAATATACAATACAAACGGGATATATAATATAGATCAGTGAAATACTGAGACTGTAATGATGGTTGTGTGGTATAGGGGTTAGTATAGGTTATCATGCGATGGCGAGTACAATTAGGGATTAATAGTACGAGTGATGTTTGGAAATTTTGCCAAAATTGGACGAGCCGCCGGGGCGAGTCCAATTTGGCAAAATTTTCAAACATCACGAGTACTATTAATCCCTAATTGTACGAGCAACATCGCATGATTTCTTGTTTATTATTAGCATGACAAAATGTCCGCCATTTTGTTTGTTTTGGGAAAATCATTAATTGTACTGCAGTACAATTAATGAAATAATTGTACTCCTCTCAACCAATCAGCATCCAGTAATTTTGTCATGCTAATAATAAAACCAGTTAACCAAGGTAAATACTAAAGGGATGAGTAAAGATATAGTATAGGTGTAATAGGAATCTGGATAATTATTATTCGTATTTGCATGCATCATTAGTATCCATAACTCATTGACATTGTATATTCATGTATTAATGCTCCAATTCGGTTAGTTAATATTTAAAACAATTCAGAGACACAATGTTGTGGGAGAAGGGTTGTTGGGGAGAAATGCTCCGATTATACTTTAAGGCCAAAGTGTCACCCCACAGACTCATTGTTTAAACCAATTAATGTCCTCAGGGGGTGGTGGTCCCCATGTTGGACTCTAGTGCAATTGATGTCCTCAGGGGGTATGGTCCCCATGTTGGACTCTGGTGCAATTAGTGTCCTCAGGGGGTATTGGTCCCCATGTTGGACTCTAATGTTATTGATGTCCTCAGGGGGTATTGGTCCCGTGTTGGACTCTGGTACAATTAATGTCCTCAGGGGGTAGTGGTCCCCATGTTGGACTCTGGTGCAGTTAATGTCCTCAGGGGGTAGTGGTCCCCATGTTGGACTCTAGTGTAATTGATGTCCTCAGGGGGTATTGGTCCCCATGTTGGACTCTGGTGCAATTAGTGTCCTCAGGGGGTATTGGTCCCCATGTTGGATTCTGGTGCAATTAATGTCCTCAGGGGGTATTGGTCCCCATGTTGGACTCTAAGGTTCTTCCAAAGTTCTTCTTTCAAAGTTCTTTCAAAGTTCGACTTCTAAGGTTCTTCCGGTGTTCCACAAGGATCCATCCTTGGACCTATGTTGTTCTTGTTGTACGTCAACACACTACCAGAATCCGTTACTACCAGCAAAGTGACCGCATTCGCTGACGACGTAAAGTTATTTCAACCAATCAAGAATACCACTGATGTTGCAGCAGTTCAGGAGGACTTAGATAATCTTGACTCTTGGGCTTCTGCAGCTGGTTTGAAATTTAATGAGAAAAAGTGCAAGGCCCAAACCATCACTAGGAAACATAACCCAGTACAATCATCCTATTCCTTAAAAGATATACCTTTGAAATCGACCAGCTCTGAGAGGGACCTCGGGGTGAGGATAACGAATGACCTTACATGGACTAAACAGGTTAACGAACAATCAGCTAAAGCCAATAAATTGCTCGGATACGTCAGACGTAATACTCGTTACGTGCACAGTGTGACTGTTAGGCGTACAATATATCTGGCTTTAGTACGTGCCCATCTGGGTTATGCGATGCAAGTATGGGCGCCTCAGAAAGTTGGTCTTGTTGCCAAGCTATAAAGAATCCAGAGACGTGCCACCAAGTATATCCTGAACCTTCCCTTCACTACATCAGTTTCGTACAAGGAAAGGTTAATCAAAACCAATCTTTTGCCAATTAGCTACTGGCATGAATATCTAGACATGTTCTTTTTCTTTAAAGTTGTGAATGGCTATACAAATTTAAATCCTGAAGTAATTCCAACCCTTCGGCAGTCAACTAGAACCAGATCTAACTTAAACAATCTTCAATACTCAGTTCGCCATTGCAAAACTACTACTTTTCAAAACTCATTCTTTAATAGATCTGTGAGAATATGGAACACTCTCGTTAACGAATATGATAACTTTAATACCAACAATCCTAATGCGTTTAAGTCTATTTTATTTGACTGTTACTTTGCTACCTTATACAATCCGCATATGAACCTGATGACCCTAGAACATGGAAAACAATTTGTGTAAAATGTAACTCTGTCCGTAGCCTCTTGAAGATTTCGTGTTGTTTTTAATCTGTAATTAATGTTTGTTTATTTGTGTTTTATTGTACGTTGGGCCCGCAGTAATAGACAATTTGCATTATAGACTAAATTTTGTTCTAGGCAAGGAAAAGGGAAACAATCACAACAGCTACAAAGAACATAATAAGATTAGTAAAATTGCAAAGTTTGGTTGCGAAATGTTGTAAAATGCGGAAAATATAGCCTTGCGAAGTTTGCAAATTTGGTAACTTTTGTATTACGTGCGGAAATTCCTACCACATTTCGGCCAAATCCACGTTGTTCTCGGCTAGTATATAGCTAGAAACACTCAGAATATTATTTCTTTTGATTTGGGTTTTTCAAATATTCAAACTAATCAGTTTTACCACTTAAATTTATAAAAATTAACGAAATAGTTGGTAAAAATATATTCGTAAATCTACTACTGTGGGTACCCTTAGATGGTAGTTTGTGGCCCTGTAATTATGCGCATTTCAAACAAGTAGGGTCCTGAAGTCGATCTATTTGGCGACGATTTACACTGAAACTATGCAATATATTTGAAATGTAATCACACACCAATGTACACAGCATGATGTTGTCTCAAAAGAGCATAATATAAGATTATATATTTACTGGAAAGGGAGGTTACAACGCTTTTACAAACTTTAGCAAATAATCACTCCTTCGCATTATATACAGGGAAAGCGATTTGATCACGTGACCGAAATATTGAAAGGGAGAAAATTGCATAGCAACCAGCCACCGTGTTAAGCATGCATGGTAAGGCTGACCTTTGTACCTGACCTGGTGTAATTGAAGATAAACGGACTTTGCACAACTTTACTTTTTTATCCGAACGCTTGTTTCATTAACTTAACTTTATAATGCCTATGGGCATGTATAAACTTGCTTATATATAGGTGCTTCGATTTAATAAACTTTAATCTTGGCTTGTCTTGTAATCTGTTGCGCTGACTAACTTTAACGGAGAACTTTACAACCTTAGGGGCAATAATACTGAAAAATAATAGAACACTTAAGCGCATAATTTATAAAAGTGTTTTTTTCATGTGATCATCTCAACTCTCAAGGGTTGTGTTTGCCTATATTGATCCAATTTGATCATGACGTGAAGCGTTTTATACCTGCTAAACTTCGCCCTGCTTCAAAGCCATCGAAGAAGAAATAGTTATCTATCCATTAACCCAATTGAAATTATAGAGATATAAAGAATAGTATATAATCATTACTCAATTATTAAGTAACTCCAAAGTTAAACTATTCGCATGATCATCGTGGTCTAACTGAAATTATTATATATACACAAGCTCTGGACTGTGCTCTGGATACGAGGTATTCTGCAATCTGATTGGTTTTCTACTAGCAGGATATTTAACAGTTATTCTAGTAGGCCTATTTCTACGAACTCGAGTCGTATATGAGCTGATAGCCGACGAGACACGATAGCGCCGAGTCGGCTATCAGTCATATACGACGAGTGAGTAGAAGAACTGTTTTATTATATACACAAGCTCTGGATATGAACAGAACATTTTGGCGTACTTTTTTCAGAATACCTCATATCCAGAGCTTGCATATATAATAATAGCTCATATCCTGCTAGTAGAGAAGAGTAGAAAAATGGCTCCCAGATTTGGACAATCAAATGAAGAGGAAATTCAAGTTTTACTTGAAAAAAGTACGCCAAAATGTTCTGTTCATATCCTATCGCGCCTCGTCGGCTATCAGCTCATATACGACTCGAGTTCGTAGAATAACTGTTAAATAATCGAACTGAGGAGTGAAAACACGAGTTTCAAAACCACGTTTTTGAGATGACCTTATTATAAATGGCGTAATCCATGCATGATTGACATCAACCAGACAATATGTATATATTACTACAGATACACATGCAGAGTTGTGAAAAAGCCTGTTAAATGCCATATACTTTGTGAGAGCTATAAAGTACTTTCAGGGACGTCGCGAAGTCATTGCTATTGAGGGAGGGATGGGGGGTGGGGGGGTTACAGGATCTTTGACCAACTTTTGGAAACATTTTGACCAACTATCTAAACGCCTGACTCTATATAATTCGTAATGTGAGTACTTGTTATCTATATATAGTATTATAGCACTACGTTTGTTGTACTTTCGATTCAGTATCACAGAAAGATATTTAAATAATTTACTGTTGGGGTTAAAATCTAGGGGATCTGGCGGCTAACTCTCCGGGGAAAATTTTGGAAAATTAAGGCTCGGAAATGTGCTTTTCTGCACTTTCTGGCGCCAGAATGAAGAACTTGGACAACAAAAATGATGCAAAAAATCGCTTCATAATCAGCTTTAGTGGTTTGAATAAATATGTGAAGGCTATAATTGTTACCAAAATATGAACAACACCATATCTCAAATAGTCGAGCAATCTTTGTTGTATATAATATCTATATCTATATACATATTATGTAGGAAATATATATACCACTTAATCTATTTTTAGGGGCCCCTATGAATGATAAACTGTTAAATATTTATCAAGATTTGGTTGACCTGGTTTTTCCTCTTTGACTTTGTTATTTAAACAAATAGGGATAATTTTGGAGCATTCATTGAGTCACACTTATATTTAACAATAACTAACTATTATCTGCTTTTACGAACTTTTTAACGCTATTTTGACCAACTTTTTAACCTAAAATTATTGTATTGTTTGCATGGACACATGAAATCAGACTTTTTTCAAAACAAAGTGGTTATTTGTCTGTGACCAGATACTAATGTGTAACACTGTTTGTCCAGCACAACTTTGTTCATTCAAATCTTCAAACGAATGCTTGGTAGTCAAGTGGTATCATTGAGTGATTCAGGAGTCCGCCTTGCAAGTGCTCGCACGCAGTTTGAATCCCTCGTGTGAATTTATGTCTGCATGATTTCCCTACTATGGGAATGATGCCAGTATTAGGTATATATGGGTACATTTTTTCTTGGCATCTTGTTCAATAGGACTATAGTAGGTGGTTGTAAATGGAATACTCAAACGAAAATTTATATACATTTTTTAATATATATGCTCAGCTGCTGGACTCTGTAGCTCAGTTGGTTAGAGCACTGCACCAGAATCGCAGGGCTGCAGATTCAATTCCTGCCAGAGGGCCTAAGTTGCATTTTTCGCAACTGCTCCCAGTGACTGCTCCTGGCTAGGCCTAAAAAATGTATATAAATTTTCGTTCGAGTATACCCGAGACAATGTAACAAGTGTTAATACAATAAAGTGAATAAACAATGTAACAATTATTAAGATATTTTTTAGAATTAATACATCTCATCTTAGGCCAATTAAAAAAAGTTTTTAGTTTTTCATCATATTTTTTGAAAAACGTGGGGCGGGCGGGCGGATTTTTATTTTTTTTATTATTTATTTTTTAGTAGCGTAAGTAGTATATTTCCCCTTTTAAAAACGGGTTAAAAGGTTGTTTTCCATTTCACACATTGTGTCTACGCAAGAAATAGTCACAGTCAAGACAACGTACGACAACGAAAGGCCAGTGAACTCCATAAATTTCTAATATCTGGAACGATAACATTCAATCATTCAGGCGGAAAAAAGTGAAGCCTAAATCCCAGTCCTTTTACGCGGTCCGTACGTCAGTTTCAGTCCCTCAAAAGTCAATTTCACGCGGTCCGTACGTCAGTTTCAGTCCCCCACAACTTATTTACTGCGCGGTCCGTACGTAAACTCTATTTTTGTGTTATTTTTTGGGAAAAAAACAACAGTTTTTTTGCAAATCGAAGTAGTTTCTACTTTGTAACTGGCTAAAAAAGATTACAGAAGGAAAACTAGGAGGAAAACATATCTTTGTCACTGAGTGACTGAAGTAAGTTAGTTTTCTCAGTGTTTTTGTTCAAACAGCGAAAATATTTTGTTTTTTGTCAGTCGTATAAGCCGTATAAGCTAGTTTGTGCAAAAAGTTTATGAAAGCCATAAAAATATGGGATAAAATAAGTTATCGTGCAGGTTTTAACAGCTTTTCAAGTTTTTTTTCTATTTTCGTAACTTATTTTGAACTTTGGCCGTTGTGAAATCAATCACGTTTGATGGCGTAGGCACTGTTATTTTGGCTTCACTTTTCACCGCCTGTTATCGTTCCAGGTAACCAAATTGAGTTCACTGCGAAAGGCATGTTGAAACAATATGGCCGCCAACGTTCGGTTTCCGACTTCTTCCGACTAATTCCGATTTAATAATAAAAAAAAATATTTCGGGGGCGGGTGGCGAACTTTTTTTAATTGGCCTTACTGGACAGATTAAAATATGATTCTACACTGAATTGTATTTGGCCTACTTTCCACCATAAGATCTACTTTGAATAGCTTCAACACCGACCTGTTTAGCACGTTCAGACGACGCTTTCACTGCCTCCATGAGTGCACCTCGAAATCCAGCTCGTTCTAATGCAAATATACCTGCAATTGTTGAGCCACCCGCAGAACAGACATTGTCCTTTAGTTCGCCAGGATGTTGTTTTGTTTCTAACACCATCTTAGCAGCCCCAGAGACTGCCCTAGCAGCAAGTTGGATAGCATCTTGTCTATTCACCCCAGCCTCCACTGCACCGTCAGCAAGTGCTTCTATAGCCACATACATATATGCCGGACCACCGCCAACTAACCCCGTCATAACGTCCATCAAGCCTTCTGCAGTTTCAAAGCAATATCCCACTGATGAAAATAAATACATCATTGTTTCATAATCTTCTTCTCCCATAAACCTGCCCTGACAAAATGCCGTGGCTCCTTCACGATATTCAACTGCGAGGTTGGTCATCATTCTTGCAACACGAGATCGACCCGGTAGTTCATTTTGTATTGAACGTAAAGTTACTCCAGCCGCTGGGGAAATGATTAAATGATCTCGAGTTACTAATGGAGCTATTTCTCGTACAACAGAGTGTAGAGTTTGTGGCTTAACAGCCAAAATAACGACAGGGTTTTCTTTAACAACGGCTTTATTGTCTGTTGTCACAGGGCAACCAATGTCTCGAAATGGTTCCACATCACGCTCTGTTGGTGCACTAGCTAAAATATCTTTGGCTGTTACTATCCCTGCTCGAATAAATCCCATAGTTAATACACGGGCAAGCTTTCCAGCGCCAACAAAACCAATTTTATTTACACTCATCACGATATATTCTCAACCTTTGATCGAAGGAATGAATACACGTGTACTTATAGCAGAGCTTATTATCATAACAAAACAGTGTTTCCACATCCAAAATAATAAAATCCTTCTTTATAACTTGAGAATTCCATATTTTCGGGCAAAATTCCTTGCAAAAATCTCTAAATTTCCTTCTATTCTCCTTGCAGACGTCTATAAAAATTAATGATTTTTCAGCTTTTTAGCATAACAAGAACCATGCTACACAGCTACTAAAGTACTGTAGTATGTAATGTAGTTATGTAGGCTTCCTATTACTTGCTAATGTATTTTGATTTGTGATGACGGGCCGACGACGGCATCTGACTCATACCTATTTATAAGATGATTCAGATAATTATAAGTACTAATTGCTCAACAATACGTATGCGAAATCGGTAAATACGTATCGCTTTATTAGCCTAATTTGTCGCCATAATTGATAATTCCCGTACTTATTCGCGCAAAATGTTCGCGAGGTTTTGTTCGAGTTTTTTTCTCGTGTATGTGATCAAATATTACTATATTAGTGCGTTTTTCTTCACACACCCGCTATATTATACAATTTCATGTATATGGAAGCGACTTCACGGCATTTTATGTTTATGCGATATTGGGAATATTGGAATTTACACCATTTAAAAAATATGATAAAAATCCTTGTAAATTAATTGTGAGATTTAATTCCTTGCATTTTTCCTTACAAAGAGCGATAATTCCTTTTGCAAGGATTTTATCCTTGCATGTGGAAAGTGGAAACACTGTAACAAAACGTCTTTGTTTTAAAAAATTAGCCAACACGGCAAGCTAAACATTTGTACATGGACGTGACAATGTACCGAGACAAATTATCGTTATCAATTATATAAATTGCCTGGGAGCAATGCATCAGCCAGAGAATTTTAAATATGTATAATCCAACACGTCCGCGTTAAAGCTGAACTAATAAGAGCAACATGAACAAGAGCTTCCGTGAGGCGTGCATTTATAACTAGTTTGTTTTGCTCATAATAACATTTGTGGGCGTGGTATCAAATTAACTAAGTGTTGTGCAATTGTGCGTGCGAAACTTTTACCACAGAAGAGAGATGAGCAGAAATCGCTCACACGTCACAGGGAGTCCAACTAAGAACTGTGACGAGTAGGACTAAATATAGCGTAGTATATTCAAATTATTGTACTTACTTGTATAAATCATAGAGCTTGTATTATGCAGTGAATAGCTTCAAACATTACTTCAATTCGAACCAAGCCCGTAGCTGGCCCTCATTTCTTGGGGGGGCACTTTTGCCTTTCACTAATTATTCTTCCATTTTTCTTGTCGAGGGGGGGAGGGGGTGGGGGAATTTTCCCGGAAACAATTAACGATTACATCTGTTTTTACGTCCAAAACCTGAAAATTTCTCGTATAAACCAGAATTTTGGTCCAAAAATCACCTATTCCACAACAAAACTTACATTTTTATTTTTTTTTGGGGGGGGCACAATTATGCTAGGGGGGGCACAAATATTCGTTTGAGGGGACCTTGCCCCCCCAAGGCCCTCCCCCAGCTACGGGCCTGATTCGAACAATGATTCAAAACGAAAATATTGCACATTTGCATGGCGAATTATTGATAATACGAAATTATTACACGACGTTTCGAGCAATTAAATAACAGCAAGGATTGCGGGCGCTCGAGGGAAGGCGAGGGAAGAAAGAAAAAGAAAGGGATGAAACACCGATCACGTGAACGTTTAGTGTGCTCCATAAGTAGCCGTTTAATCTTTTTTTGTGTATTTTTTACGATTCAGACGATGTTCTATTGCATAAACAAATATGGTCATTACCGAAAAACAGTTGATGAAACTATTTTACGGGATTTATAACAGCGGGCATTCTTCGACGTTTTCGCGAGATGTGTTCCATATATAAGTAGTCGGTTCTCGTGACGTAAATTCGTGACTTCATTCCGAGAGAACCGACTACTTATGGAGCACCAGTGTGGAGCACACTAAACGTTCACGTGATCGGTGTTTCATCCCTTTCTTTTTCTTTCTCCCCTCGCCTTCCCTCGAGCGCCCGCAATCCTTGCTGTTATTTAATTGCTCGAAACGTCGTGTAATAATTTCGTATTATCAATAATTCGCCATGCAAATGATGCAATATTTTCGTTTTCAATCATTGTTCGAATTGAAGTAATGTTTGAAGCTATTCACTGCATAATACAAGCTCTATGATTTATACAAGTAAGTACAATAATTTGAATATACTACGCTATATTTAGTCCTACTCGTCACAGTTCTTAGTTGGACTCCCTGTGCTCACGTCGGAACCTTTGAAGTTTTTGTGCCCGCGCATGTCGCTCCGCGCATCTCCGCCGCCATGTTGAAAGAAAGACGATGAGCCAGTTGGCTCCAGATTGGCGAAAATGGAGCCAGCTCCAGTTTGGCTCGAAACTGGAGCTGGGACGACAAGTTTGTAAACAAAGCGTTTTGGCCGCTTAACCAGTATTAATGTAAATGAATTGTCATATTTTCTAGTACGTGACCGAAAATGAGAACTTTATTCCGTTTCGTTTGTCCACAGTAGCTTATGAAAGTTGACTATTTTGTGAAATCTAGTTGTGAAAGGGGCTGGTCAGCGGTCCGATTGATCGTATAGCTTTTTAAAACCTTAATTTTGTACCTTTATAATGGCAAACTGTAAAATTTGATTCATGACCGTTCTAGAGAAAGTATTTAAATATAATGTCAAGCAATAAGCGTACTTCTACATCGCGAAACCGCGATAAATAACTCTGGCAAAGTCGAGCCATCTATTTCACGCGCGGCCCGCTTGTATTAATTTCACACTTCGGTGAACCACGGTTAATGACCGTGGGTGAACACACAGCTTTGGTATCGGTAAATTTGCGTTTTGGAGAAATAACCTATTGAACGTTTAATGATATATTATTATTTATTGCACTTTTTTAAAGACTAAACGATCGAAACATCTTCCATATCTGCAACACACAACGCAAACAAGAACGCGAAAATAGATAGATAGATAGATAGATAGACTGCATTTTATAGTCTTCATGGATAGTTACTGCATTTTATAGTCTTCATGCCTTCATGGACATGGGAATCGGTTGCACTTCATTTCTACACCTGCTTTAAAGTTGGTTCTCACTTCCCTACAAAGCTTGTTTCCCTACAAAAAAAATTATTGTGACGTCACTAAACATTAGTTGCCACATTAGTTACTAGTTCACACCATATACACGCGTGCTTTTCCAAAATTGCAATTGCGCATCGACGTCAGAAGGAATATGGCTCAACTTTTCACAGCACAGAGTAAAATGATGTACTATATGATAGGTAAAATTTTGAAATATGTCTTTTCAGATCCACGTTACTGTCGTTGCAATGGAAGTGTTTATAAAATATTGCATCAATTCATTACCTAGAATTTATCAATTCATTCGTTGAAAAATTAATCAACTTCCTGTGTGTGTGAATCGACCAATGGCGTCTCATTTCAGTGACTGATGGACCAATTGGGAACAAGTATGATAGTCAACAGGAAGTTGATCAATTTTTCAACGAATGAATTGATAAATTCTAGGTAATGAATTGATGCAATATTTTATAAACACTTCCATTGCAACGACAGTAATAATATTATTTTGAAAAGTGCGTGGCTATTGACGACATAATCAACTGAAAATCGACCCGACAAATCGCAGCGTGTAAAAGTACCTTTACACCACGGTTTCGATCAAATTATTTCGAAGTATACTTTTTGGAAACCTAATTGACCGTTCTACAAACGTGTGTGCGGTAGGTAAAGGTTTTCCTTTCTATTTTCGAGGTACGAGCTACTAGTTTGCAACCATTGTTAACAACTTCTTATGCCGCGAATCGAGTTCAGTTACTCGAAAACAAAAAAGAAATTGTACAGCCACCGCACGCACTTTTGAAGCTTTTGTTGTCGTGCATTTAGGGAGCCTCATGTGTTGCTGTTGATTAAACATATCGATTTCGCCCGCGAGAAACGTCATATGGACGTTTCTCAGAAGACCCCAGCCCCCATTAGAAACGTCACACATAGTTTTCGATAATTTATTGTATACGTAAACACTGTTATTCATTTATGTTATTCAGTAGGTTCAGTACGAATAACATACAGTTCTTCAGTGCCAGTACCTACGAATCGAAAGCTGAATTTTGAAACCGCAAAAAAAATCAATCCAAATCTGCCTTTCTAATATTGCGAGAGTCATTGCATTAAAAATTTGCAGCGTGTAAAAACGTTATTTTGTTCAGTTTCCCCTCGGTATACTGTCAACAGGAAATCGTCAGAAGAAAGATACATCCATAATTTTGAAGTACTTTAAGAACCTTATTTCAATTTCAAGTACTTAATTTGTAATGATGGTTCTCAATAGTCGATAGGTTTTGTTGCATGGTCGCTGGATAATGTTACGTCTATTATTGTAACAATGAAACCGGATGATCGGTAGTAGAACATGATATATTGTGGGACTGGGATTTCATGGAAAGCTACGGAATTAGATGAGTGCGGACAGTATACGCGAGAAATTTGAGCAGAAGATTTGAGATTTAAGGACCCTATTGTTGGACCCTCGACATTCGAGTTCTCATCATGCCTTTTGATCGTATATTTCTCCTGCTTAAACAGTCAATGTCATTTATTTCCCCCACTCTTATATAAGTACTTGGCTATTCATGGACCATTAGCATTGTTTTGAAGTATTTTGTTTTTTACAACCGTCCTAATTTCCCCTGCATGTTTGCCAATAACTGTTTCCTATTAATTGGCGTCCCTCATCCAAAACGGACGAAAATACCACCAATCGATTCAGCAAAAAAAACCTGTTCTTGCATGGCTAATGCCAAACAAATCGCTAAACACATTGTTTTACAGATCTCTGTGAGTTTTAACCTTAGTAATCTGGTATATTTATTATATCGGTAAACTAATGATATTGATTCAGTACCTTTGATCGATTATAACGTCTGACTGTTGATTAACCGTGTGATTTTCGCCAATACACCGTTTTATAGAGCTTTAAAAACAGTACCTACTGACCAACTTTCAAAGAAAAACAATAAAAATTGATAAAGTTACGGCGAAATTTGAAATCTTAGCGTGCGGCCAAACTGGACTTTCAGACAAAAACAACCCAAAGAGGCCCAAGACTGTTGCTATGGTTTTTTAAGCGGCCGGAATTAATTCCCCAGGGTAAAATACCCTATATAAAATATTTTTTCGTGACTGAAGCGCTAAGCAAACCGTATATAGTCAAACTACGGCAAGCACATGCGTGCTGGAAAATACCCGATAAATAAATACTTCTACTCGTCGTATCGAAGCAAAATTTTCTACAAGAAATACACAGATAAAAAGGTACATTTTGGAATGGATAGATAGATAGATAGATAGATGGTTTATTGTATAAAACGTTGCAGCCCAAAAGCTGAATTAAGTTAAATATTACAATTCTAGCTCTAGCATGTACTAAAATAACTAATGTCTACTAATAATCAATAGATTAATATGATACACTATATGATTTATTATAAAATATTATAAAATATTCTAACAATACTACATTTTCAATGCGTTAAAGTTGATAAAACTGTTCTTGTAACGTTGTGTGTTAAAAGACACATTAAACTTGCGATTGTTCCTCAAGTTAATATCATTATAATTGTATGGAGGAAGTAGGCTGTGTAATTTATGATCATTGTTAGTAACAATATCTTTGAACAGTTTTTCTGTCAGTTCTTGTCTTCTGTCATTCAGAGTTTGAAGACCTGCAGTGGATAAGGCGTCGTTATATGATACTGATACAGGTGGTGTAAAACTGGACAAGTTCTCTTGTATCCAAATGGGATCTTTTCAGCTGTGATAGGAAATACAGTCTCTTCCTTGCTTTCTTAATAATTTCAGACACATGTTCGTTCCACTTGAGATCGTGTGAGATAATTAAACCCAGTATCTTCGCGTAGTTTACTACCTCCAAGGGAATATCATTAATTTTGATTGGCTCAAAATATGTACTCGATTTACTAAAACCTACCCGCAATTCTTTGCATTTACTTTGATTCAGTTGGAATTTATTGGCCAATGCTTGCTCGGTCAAGTCATCGACGGAATCTTGAATTGAGCTTGCACTTCCTTTCTCGACAGTTTCAGCCATACTCGTATCGTCAACGTATTTCCACATTTCAGAAGCAGCAATTTCCCAGTCATTGATCATGATTACGAATAGCCAAGGACCTAGTTTTGTTCCGTGGGGAACTCCTGCCGGTACTGATTCCCACTCTGAATAACAATCCTGACTGAGTTTAACTCTTTGCTTTCTACACGACAAGAAGTCTGTGATCCACATAGTGATATGTTGGGGTATGTCATAGGTTGCCAACTTGCTAAGGAGTAGATAATGATCAATCATGTCAAAGGCTTTCTTGCATGAAGTTGAACATCACAATTCTAGTCGTTGCACCGTTTCCATCTGTTGAACCATTCCACGAATGAAGCATGCTTACGAGGGCTTGAGTAATACTTGATTTAGGGACTGCACTGTATTGGTTAGAATCGATTCTCTGAAGCACGGCAGGTTTAACAAAAATACTAACGACATAGTCTTCGGCGATTTTAGATATAATTGGTGTTAGAGATATTGGGCGCAAATGTTTATTCACGTCTCTTATTGGTTTCTCTTTTGGGATTGGAATAATATTCGCCTGCTTCCATGACTGGGGAACATGGGCTTCATCAAAGGAATTGTTCAAAATATCTGATATAGGAGAAGCCAGAATATCAGCGTTTTCCTTAAGCACCCAACTAGGGATGCCATCGGGTCCACCAGCCTTACTTGGATTTAACGTTGCCAGTTTCTTAAAAATAGAAAATTCGGTAATTCGAAAATCAAGTGATTCCCCGTTAATTGCGATTTGTGGATTGGTTGAAGGTAAAGTATTGAAAAATGTTCATAGGTGTAAGAAACGCCTGGTTAATTAGGTTAGCGAAATTGTAAGGGCTGGAAGATGCTGAATCAGGAATGTTCTCGATGTTACTCAACTTTACAATCGTGTCCTCGCGGCCTGACACCTGCTCTGACATGCCACACAAGCGTTTTACTTCTCTCCACCATGTTGCTGGCGCACAGGATCTTAAATGCTTAACCTTTTCCTCGTAGAATTTGGCACGCAATGATTTCTTTCGTGGTTCACCTGGTTTCTTAGACTTCTAAACGTCATTAAGTCGCCATTTGCTAAGGCTTTCTGACGACGGCGAATTAGACTACGGAACGCCTGGGTCATCCAGGGCGGTTCATTAGATACCTTAACATTTCAACCTTATTTTCACATGAGTTTTGTTCATTAATTAATGTATTTACATCCACTTTCTCCAGATATTTCCTTAGAGCCAAACGTTTGGTAGGTCTTAGGTCCCGTGATTTTATACGAATTGCTGGCATGGTCGGAGATGCCAAAAGATGGTAGTTTGTTTGGATCCCCGTAAAAACTGTCCATATTCGTCAGGATTAGATCGAGGGTGTTTCGACCACGTGTAGGGAATTTGATTATTTGGTTTAATTTAAAACCGTTTCGAAGTCTAGAAGTATTTAGCTTATTAAAGTCTCCGAGTAAGATTATACCACAGTTAGGAAATTCCGCTTCAATTGTAGTTAGGCATTCGTACAAATAATTTATCATGGACAAGTTATCTGCTCCTGGCGGATGGTATACAATACATAGAATAATGTTCGAAATTCCTCTTGGGAGACGAGGCGGGCTAAGTACCAACCAGATTGCTTCAAAATTTAGATCAGACAGATTTTCCAAAACCTTATATCTAATTGTTCGCCGTACGTAAACACATATACCTCCGTGCTGGCCTTCAACTCGGTCTCGCCTTACTATGTCAAAATCAGGAATACAAATAATATTGTCATGGACATGTCCTTGAAGCCAAGTTTCTACAATACAAGCTAGGTCTATCGTTGCACTATTTATAACATTACGGACCTCGTCAATTTTTGGCGCGAGCGACATCACATTGGACAGCATAATTGAGGTAACAAGGAGAATTAATGGAGAAGTCTATTGTCAAATCCAAGAAATAAAGAAGATATTAAAGATTGTTTGAGTTGAACTGGAGGTATGTTTGGGATTAAACTTTTAGTATTTTTGATTCTGTAATGTTTAGTCGGCAATGGTGTTTCATTGCCGGGGGTAAATATTTGCAAAGGAAATCGTACTCAAAGTGCTCTTGTGACAAAATAATTAAAAATTCGACAGACCAGTGATGTTTATTTCTCCCACTGTTATATAAGTACTCGACTATTCATGGACCATTAGCATTGTTCTGAAGTATTTTGTTTTTACAACCATCATGCAGGGGAAATTACGATGGTTGTAAAAGACAAAATACTTCAAAACAATGCTAATGGTCCATGAATAGCCAAGTACTTATATAAGAGTGGGGGAAATAAACATGATTGGCTGTGTAAGCAGGGGAAATATACGATCAACAGGCATATAGAGCTAGAAACACATAAAGGCGAGAGACATTGACACTGAACGCTACATTTCGCATTGGCTTCACAGTACAGCGCTGTTCTGGGCAATTGTTAATTATTCCACAGGAGATTGGTAACAGTTTAGCTGAGATCTTAACTTTAAGAATTTTAGTGAAACAAAATGAATTTGTTGAAGATTGCTGTCTTCGCTTGTATTCTGGTTTCGTACACTTGGGCTGATGCAGGTGAAATACCAGTAGACGAATCTCACGTAAGTATATTTGTCGGGGCTTCGGTGGCGCAGTCGTCAGAGTAGGTCTTATGTGAAAAGACTTGTGCGAAAAGAGTCGACGCTCTACCGAAAGCCGAGGAATAGACGTTCAAAAACTAGCAGTAAATTACACTGAATGAAATATTTTGGGTTGAAAATAGTATTACATTCTCTCTATAAAACGAACAATATAATTTTTCAGGGTCCAGAAGAACCAAGAGGAAGACCACCAGGTTGCTTACCTGGTCAACCAGGATGTAAACCTGTATGTAGAGGGAAAGGATGTTGTGGTACTCCTGGTATCCCCGGCGTACCTGGACATAATGGAAGAAATGGACAACCCGGAGCCATTGGTGCGCCTGGTGCACCCGGAGCACCTGGTGAGAAAGGTGATCCTGGAGATCCCGGCACATCAAACTGGAAACAATGTACTTGGAAGAGTTCAGATGGAAAAGACTTTGGACTTATTCGTGTAAGATATGTTTTTTATTTGCCTGTATAATTAGAAATTATTTACAGAAAGTGATAGACTATTGGTTGGATTAGGTATTTATAGAAACCGCTTTAGGGTTTTAGGTAAATATATATCTAAATATTTGAATAGTGTAATGTCCTATAGACTAATTTCGCATGACAGTCCTTAATATCTCGGAACACAGGATATTGTAAGAATATATGCCTTTTGTTACTATTAGGACCGTAAGGACCGTAACTATTAAATATGATAGGTTTCCATTGACTACTTGACCAATAAGAAAAGGCGAGGATTGGTAACCTTTCGAATATATGTTTAGGACTGTACATTTGTAAAAAAACGAGATGACACATATCTTCGTGTCTTCTACGCCGGAAATCTTCGCATCTATAACTGTGATCGATGCTGCAAGCGATGGTATTTCACATTTGATGGCGCGGAATGTGATCTCCCTATTGATAGCGTGTTTTATATGTGGAAAGGCAAGAATGCTCAAGACATTCACCGTCATCGCCATGTAGAAGGCTATTGTGGCAAAATTCACAAAGGCCATGTCCGTGTTGGGTTCAATGTGGGTAACTGCCATGGTTATGGAAGCGCTGACGCACATAGTGGCTGGAATTCTGTCTCGCGTATTGTGGTTGAAGAAGTACCACCTCCCCAGAAGTAAACTTCACTGACTTAATCTGACACGCCATAACTTCTATTTTAGTGCAATGACTCTAAATATGATGTAGTGAATTTAAATGCTATGTTATGATTAGTTTTAAATTAGAGATATCTTGATAATGTAATGAAATAAGAATATAAAAATAATGTTTTGTAGTGAATAATTGCGTGATTTTAACATGGCAAATTACATTGGTCAGAGAAATTATTTGTGTGCAGAAAATATGAAAAATAGGACAAGCGTTAACACAGAGTCCAAAAGAAACCATGAGTATACAGTTAGCTTAATCTAAATAGAATCAAGCTTTTCACGTCCCTATCATAATTTTGCAGCAAGGCTGATAATTCCCAATTTGGGGCAGCCAATTAAGTCACCCACACATGGCTTGTTGAAGTGTGAATATACTCTCATCACTGGTTGTAAATTGTATTATAATATAGCATTTATAGTACGCCCGTGCTGATTGGTCGAGAAGCGTGTTTCTATAACTGTTTAGTCGCCTGAGCCGAAGGCGAAGTGACTATATAGGCTTGTAATCACCGAGCCTGAGGCGACTAATTGTTTTAGTAGAAATTTCAAAGAGAAAAACAAACACAGAAAGTTGTGAGGTCAGTTGAAAAGGCTGGAGGACAAAATTCAGCGCTTTTCTCAGCGGCCGGTTATTAAAAACATGCCGGCAAAAGACGAGTGTCAAAAACATATCGAAGCGAAACAAAAACAAACAATTTCGTGAGAAAAATATATCACATAAAATGGTTTTAAAAATATATCACAGCTGGGTTTTTGCTGAATATAACGATATAAATGAGGTAAAACGAATAATTTTCAAAATAAACACTTGAGTGTTGAGCCGTACGGAAAAAGTTTTATACATGTACATTTCAACAGCGAGAAAACGCTGCCTTTCATGGAAGAAAAATAGTGTATTTGTTATCGCTTACCTTTAAAAATGTCAAAAATATATCCTCCTTGAATTTAGCGGCAGTTTTTTTTTCATTTAAAACTTTCAATCAGGCTCAAAAAACCGATTTTTGTTTTAAATTCGGCAGCTTGCGAAGAAGCCATTTTGAAAAAAAGTGATAGTCACTGGGCAGTGACTATTACTTTTTAGAGGCTCGATTTGGACCAATCAGAATGCAGGAAAAGCAATAGACACCTCACAATTTCTACTAAAAGTGTTTAGTAAAATTACATAGGTGATTATTGAAAATTCTCAACGCTGATTGGTTGCGCTACCTCGGATTAATACGCGATAATCACCTAAAGCGTTTTTAAGCCGCTTTTATCGTAAATATTCAATTAAAATATTATTGAAATGTGCATTTTCTATTCTTTTCCAAATAATCACCTATGTAATTTTACTAAAACAATTATTCGCCTCAGGCTCGGTGAATATCGGTGAATAAAAACCTCGACTTCGTCTCGGTTTTTATTCACCGATATTCACCGAGCCTGAGGCGAATAATTGTTAAATAGAAACACGGAAAATGTTTTCTATTTCTTAAATAGATTATAAGTTAAATGGTGTTAAATGCGGCTCAGATTGCCGAACGTCAAATACGTCTAGCATGGTACAAATTGTTTCGAAAGATTTCCTCTTAAACTCGCCTTTCTGCGATTTTTCAAGATGACCCTTCTAGATTGATTGTGCATTCACCCGGGGGCCAGGCATTTGTCAACATCGGGTAATGACCCCCGGCAATTTGTCCTTAACGGAGAAAAGACGGCAACCACGTTTTGATAAAAATTCTAGGGAATAAGTTTTATTGTATAACGCAATGTACTAGAAATGGCATTAACCTTTGATGCATTCCTGTCTTATAATATGTGTACAAAAGTAAAAGTTAGAATGTTTGACAATTCTTCGTTACATGACTCACATTATTTTTCTTAATTTAATACTGTTTTACAACAAAAATATTCAGTAAAGGCCTAGTATCTAAAATAAACAGTAGATAGCGAGTAGCAAGTGTGCCATAGCCTTTCATCGTTGTTTTCATCTGAACACGATGGTTTTCTTTCTTTTATCAAAAAATCCAAAAAAGTACAAGGAACTGAGGTAATAATTGGTAAAACGCATGTGATTTAGTACAGTGTCAAAGCATATTTAACGTTTCCAGCATAAAATCTTGACTGATTTGTCAGCCCGGGATGGGACATTTGTCTTACTCTTTTGTCTCCGGGGTGGGGAATTGTTCCTTCTTTTTTGCCCTACCCCCGGGCATTTGCACAAAAAATTAACAAAATTACCAATGCCCCGGGGAGGGATGATCGCAGCTGGAATTGACTGGTGCATTAGTATAAACACAATGTTGGTGACTGAGGTAGAGTGTATTATTTGTTAATAATGCTTTGGCAGTTGTTTTTTGGCATTACAAAAGTTTAAAGGTGTGCCACAATGTATCAACTAGGTTGCTAAGGCTTTACACAGGTCAATAATAACTAAAGGTGAAGCACAAGTCAATAGACACCTCCACCCGTAAAGCACTTCAAAAGATCAAACATGTACAGCCATAGAGATTTGAGATTTTGTTGACAATAATTTGACAATGCTTTAATGTTGACAATATTTCCCATACTAGTCATATTTATATTGTAGACCATTTATTGGCAAAGATTTAGAAAACCTAGAGTCAGAAAATGTTCACCAGTTCTTTATTCAATTTTCTCATATTTATGAAGTAGAAGTAAAGTGATCAACAAGTTGTAATTTCAACGATCCTTTATTCTATGCATTTTAAAAGAATCTTGATCAGTTTCTTTGCTTGAGTAATTTCTTCCAAACTGCAGGAGACAATATGTTATATTGCAATGGCAGAAGTATGATATTCCATTATATAAAGCATTTGTGAGACCATTGGACACCTTAAAAGTAGTCAACACCAGACAACTGACAACATACTTCAATCACTTGAAATAGATCTATAAGTCTATAATCCCCGAGCCAACGGCGCGAAGCGCCATTCGGGCGATGGTACTAATTCCGCTCGGCTATTTATTACACCCGGGAAAAAAGGAAAGTTATGGGAAATCTAAAGTGCATCAAGTTTTGCGGGCGCATGGCTATGTTTCATGGGTGTGATGAGTGGTCATCTCACTGATCTTTGTTAGGAGTGGATGAGCGAATTATAAAAAAAAACATGAGTATCAGTAAGTCTGAATTATAACTTATAAATAACTAAACCAACTAAAACTAAACAAGAAAATTTTACATTTAAAAAGTCTATAGTGTAGAATAAGATTACTTTGATAGTTTAGTTGGCAAGTCATCGCCTTACGTTGGCGAAATTCCACGCTAAAAGTTGTTGATTTGCCTTCCAGCAACAATTAAATCAATCGCCTACCTTCTCTTTAAATGGTGTCACGTCCTCCAGATGTAACATGGCGGCCAAACCGGAAGTCGGCTGATAATTTGGCACACTTTGCACCCCTGAGTGAGCTTTTCTGCTCATCTCTGTTCTGTGCTTTTACCACAGAATAGAGACTGTGGTTCACACGAGTGAGATAAGCACAAGCATAAGGAAAGACAAAAGGTAAAACAAAGGATGCAGTGAAAGTTTTCTTTTGTATTTCTGCTTATGCTTATCTCACTCGTGTGAACCAGGCTTGAGGATTTGCAGATTAATTCATGCAGATAATTTCATGCACGTCTTTACTCAATTCAAAGTTGTGCTTGTCGTTCGAGGCTACCGTAATTTACCGAGGGAGTATTCAAATACTATTTTATATATGGTTTATAAAAATCTTTTCAAATTTCAGTTTTCAAATTTCCCTCAAATCCAACAGATATTCAGTCTGCCATCTACTCCAAAAGTGCGTGATCAGGTTCGATAGGTGTCGTTCTCTTCGGGTTAACGTAATGTGAGTTGATTCCTCATCTTCTCCGTCTGTCACCGGCTCCGGAAGTGTTAGAACTCTTGGACCCATCAGTAAATGAGAAGGGGTGAGTGGCTCTTCTGTTTCTCCTGCATCAAGACAGGTCAAAGGACGTGAATTAAGAATAGCTTCGATTTCGATAACTGTCAGTAACTCTTCGTAGTAACATTGCTCTTCTTAGGATTTTCTTTAAACATCTTTTCGTACATTTGATCATTCGTTCAAAGAATCCTACCCACCATGGGGCGCGTTCTAGATTAAAACTCCAAGAAACTCTCTGACTCGTTAAATAACCTCTGGTAGGTCAAACAAACGTCTCAACTTTCTTGATGCTGCTTTGAATGTCTTAGCGTTGTCACTGATTACTCTTCTAAACGTCGGTAATGGAGCTGGAGTCAAACGCCAGTATGGCCTCGTCGAATCGTCGGCAAACCACACAACGAAAGATGATCTTTCGAACAACTTGTCGTCCTCTGATCACCCGAACGCGATCTCAGCTCAGCTAAGGTTTCTTTAAAACCGTTGTGACCGACTCAATGACCGACTCTATTATGGCAATCGTTGATAATTAAAGTAGTTAGATGATGATCACTAGGTATTAGGACAGAAAACTTCGCAGAATGGGAACTTTCGCCCTATCAATACGTCCTCTACACCGTATAATTCCTCGACTATCTTCATAAAGTCCCAACTGTGCTTTCTACTGTTTAAATTTTGGATGCATTCTGCCTATCCTAGTTCTTCAACAGTTAAAGGATCGCGCACTGCTGCGTTCTGGCGGCCTCGAACGATGTGTAGAAATCTTATGACATACGCGGTGACTCGAAGAAACCGATGCAGACTACTAAAATTCTCACACTTGATAATCTCGCTTACATCCAACACGGTTTCCTGTACATCACTTAACATTACTCTCGGTGTGCTCAACCGTTGCAGTCGCACGGAAGACGTCTTTATCTCGTCATTTGCCTCAGGAATTGGACCAGTTGGTGTTTTCTGACATGGCCATTCGCTTTGCGGCAATCGTAGCCATTCTGGACCATCCCACCATCTGTTAATTTCTACTAGTTGTGAAGCTAATGTTCCTATGGAAGCAACGTCCGCCATATTCTCTTCGGATGGACAGTGTAACCATGATGAAACAGGAACAAGCTTTCTTATCTCTGAAACTCGATTTTGACGAACGGTTTCCATTCTTTATCCTCTTGACATATTCAATATAAGACTGTTAAGGAATCCAACCAACAGTACACCGTATCTACGTTCACAACTGACTTTAAAGCGTCCTTAACGGTGTTCATTAGTCTTGCCAAGATCGTGGCTGAGAACAGTTCTAGTCTCGGAATACTCTGCTTCGTCATTGGCGCGACACGTGTCTTCGATGTAACAAGTTGAACTAAAACTTCTCGGTCCGTTACTGTTCTCGGATAAATAACTGCAGCGTACGCAGATTTACTCGCGTCACCAAATCCATGCAGTTCGGTGGATATTATCTTTCCCGTAATACCATTAAAGATAACATCTTGGTATCGTTATATTCTGAATTTCTTGAAAATCCGCAAGCCATGTCCGTACCTTGCTTTGAAAGTGATAATTTAGTTTCGCATCCCAGTCCCATTTCGCTGTACAAAGTTGTTGAAAGAGTAACTTCATAGGCAATACTACCGGCGCTATGATTCCCAAAGGGGTCGTATATCTTGGCAGTTGTTCGAAGTATAGATCGTTTAGTAAATGGCTCCACCGATTTGTCCACTAATGCACCAGTCTCGAATATCAGCTCGTCTTTCGAAGTATCCCAATTGATTCCAAGGACCTTCGAGGAACCATTGGATTCTTGTTCACCTGAACCACCGACCATTGCTCTTGCATAAGTCGTCTCGTCTGCAGTTACTGGCGCCTCACGATCTTCGAGAGTCTTGGTAGACTGTTCCCCTTCACTAATCACTTGACGCACTTCTGATTCGTTCTCCATTTTCGGAGAGTGAAACCACCTTCCGACATACGTTGACTAGCTTTCTGGTACAACTCGATGACGTCATCCCGAGTGTCACCTCCTCCTTTTAAATCATCTACGTATAATGACGACAGAAACAATTCCACGAAGGCCGGATCTTCCATGTAACTTCGGGTGTTATAATCAATAGTTGCGTTGAGTAAGAATGGGCTTGCGTTTACACCAAACGCTACTCTCGTAAAACGGTAGACTAGCAACTTCGGGTTATCATACAGAATATCATCAATCCAAATAAAGCGTAAAACATCCCGATCATCTTGTGCCACGGATACTTGATGAAATGCCTTTTCTACGTCTGCAACAAGACCAATCTTGTGGTAGCGAAAACGCAACAGGATCTCCATAATCTTTGGCAAAAGCGACGATCCAGTAAACAAACAATCGTTCAACGATGGACCACCTTTCTTAGCGCTGGCATCATAGACTATATATGCGTACTTTCGTTGTTTTCTTATCACGGCGGATCACAGGGTGGTGCGGGATATAGTGAACCTTTCCTACTGCGGTGGCAGACACCTCTTCAACAATGCCCGACTCTACCTGATTCTTTATGAGGTTGTTGTACTCAACAAGGAGCTGGGGATCACTCCGAAGCCGTGCAACTTGCCGCTTCAATCTCCCGAGACTTAAATCATAATTATCTGGCAGGACGGGGTGTAGTTCCTTCCAAGGTAACCGAACCTCATAACGTCCATTTTTTAATTTTACTCCAGTTTTTCGATAAACTGTTCGTGTACTGTGTCCTCTCCTGGCCGTATTCCGATAGTATCCAAATCCAAGAATCTATCTAATTCTTCACGAAGAACACACTTGTTTGCACTGGTAATAGTTTCCGCTTTAATGTGGTGATTAAATTGGTTGATGATGAGGCATCCTCACCATCGTCACGTACTGGTTCAGACAAGACAAAACCCAGTTTCGTTTCCATAGCAACAGGACACTCATTAAAGGCGAACAGATCATTGGGACCACATAGGCAGTTAATGCCAAAGTAAGACTACTGTCTATGCCCTTCATACTTAGATGTACTACATCACAACTCATAGCTCTTCCGGAAGATGCCCCGAATGTTTTCACAAGCAAGTTTTCTTTCTTAATTGTTGGTAACTGTAAATTTATCTGAGGATACTTCTAACATAGCTCTTCTGACTGCCCAAATCCAAGATAAGCCGAACCTTGCATTGGCTGGCAGGACACATTGGGTTCGATACATACGCATTGGCAGTTTGAAGAAGTATGGAACTGAAAGACTTCGCCTCTGAATACAAATTAAACGACTACTGTACCTTATTCGTTCCTTGTAGTGGTCTTGACACAGAATTTGGTGCGACGGGTCTTTGAGAAGCGGCAGGCTGTGTAGGTATGACTGAGGACACTACATATACATCGCTCTCTCGCCTCTAGTTCGTTTTTGAACGACTCTAGTAAAGAGTCAAATTTCCATGACTCCTTATCAAGCTGTCGACTAATAATGATTTGCAACTCGTTCGGTATCTTTGACATGATAACTGGGACTAAAAATGAGCCATATTGTTCCGAGGTAATGCTCATTCCTTCTAAACTACGCACGTTCGATTCTATCTTGTCATAAAGATTTCGGATTTTCTTAGTATCGTTTATGTCAGTTACTTCATATAGTTTAAGCAATTTCTCCATATGACTTCAGTGTTTTCAATAAGAGGCGGTTACCGGCGGTTTACCGCCGCCTATTAGGCATTTCAAAGCCGCCTATTTCTTTTTTTATTTGCAAAATCTATATCTGTCTTTCATCTGGAAATTTTGACCACAGACGCCTATTTTTGAAATTCAGCCTGCTATGACAATAATTACTGAAAACACTGTGACTTGAAATAATAATTTGCGGATTAGCAAATCTCTCCTATAATAATTCAGTTGCAGCGTTGTAGTTCGACGCTGTCAACGAAAACCCCGCGATAGTTGCCAATGCCCTTCCTTCTAGTTGCCCACGCAAATAGTTGAATTTATCAACATCAGACAACTGAGTATTCTTATGTACCGCTGACTCGAAGCTATCCCAAAATGGCATCCACAACGAGGGCTCACCGTTAAATGTTTGAAGTGACAACTTAGGTAATTTACAACTAACCTTTGTCTTCGTATTTGACGTATCATCCTCATTTGTTGACACCGAAGGCTGGCTTGACGTATTTCCTTGCAAATTACTCGCTTCTAGTTGTAATACACAGTCTATTTCCATCTGAATACTCTCTATGAGCTCTTTAAATTCACCTGCCTCGAAAATTTCCGCTTCGATTTGCTCATCGTCTTCGAGTTTTGACAAAATCTCCGTATCGAGTTCCTCGAGTGATTTGAGCCTTCCCGTAAGTGAAATCTTGCTAAGTTTAAGTTTATTCCGAGCTTCATCGTTCGAAGGATTCTCGTTCAACGCTTCGACACCATTAGTGGCGTCCGATATAAGTTTTTTCGCAAATAATCTATGACCATCTCGAATCTTTTTTTTTCTCGCTAAGGCCGTTATTGTTGGCATCTTGAACTCAAGTTTATGAGTCACATTATTACTTTTATTTTACCGTTTATCCGGCTCCAAAGGACCAAATTGTAAGAGGATTTGGATGAATTTAGAACCACACTCTGAAAGGTGATTGGGGGGGGGCGGCCGTCCTTGCTCCCTTACCGGCGGCCAGTGTTTGTAATCTCGATTCAATTTGATACACAATGGCTTATGATTTAATACTAGAAGTTACTACCGCAAGGAAAGTGATGCCAAAGCGCAGTATAAATGCAATAAGCGAAGACGGTTTGTATGAATACCACTACCATGCAATCATGCATAGTACAACTTGAACTGTGTATTTTCTTCCTATACAAAGTTCTTATGATACAGTAGTGAATAATCAATAACTTAAAAAATATGTTATACTTGTTCATATACATGCAGTAGTCCATACGTATAAAACGTTTGTTTACAACTTTGATTTTGTTTAATTTTGAATTGCTACTAATTCTAATTGCTCATAATTTGTTAAGAATTTTTGAGAATATTAATTAAACCATGGTTCCTCAAGCACTAAACGCATTTCAAAATACAACGTTCTCATCAATACTCATTCAAACTATTCCATTCAGATATCTGGGGTTGATGTGAGTACAGACAAATGATGTACAGCTTAAATACTCATTGTTCGCATCTATTAACGAATTGTTGTAGTTCATTTCATTGTACAATGTAACAGTGTAACCATGCAAGTACAGTTTGTGTTTGGTAGAATGGTAGATGATCATCTGAGTATCACAGATAATAGCTGTTTTGCATGAAACAAATCAGCAGTCCCACAGGTTAAGATGAAGGTTAATTTACTCATTTTGTTGCCTCAATATATAGTGTTAAACTATACTGGTATGTTGTAACATTCACATTGAGCATCCTGGGGAGACCTATATAAAACAGAGAATAGGTTAACTAACATGCAATCACAAAGATTGTACTATTTGAATGTACTAAGTTTCGTAGAATGTGTTAAGCCTTTTTAGTGCAAAGTTTTTAACTTTGCAGTATTGTGATGAGGGGCGAAAATTCACACGAGCTATCATACATCATAGTGTAAACTTTCCGGGGGGTGTTTGCGAAGATTCTCTATTAATACCGTATCTGTTAAACTTTGGGGTTGAAACTTTTTTAAAGCACTTTCAAGTTATCTTATAGCTCAATTCGGTTGTATTCATGCAGTGTTTAATTAGATTTACGAACAACATTTGGGTTGTGGTATTAAACGTCTACTTCATAACAATCGTTTATATATAATATTGGGTTGCTAACTCCCCCGGTAGTTATGAACACGTGCGTTAAAGTCCACTGATCAGAGTCCACTGATCTAATAATATCACGGAACGAAAATACGAAATTTCGAAATATTTACCGCACAATGGTGGCAGCTGGGAGTGGGAATGTGATGGAAATACGATCAAATTTATAAATAAACGTTTTCATTTTGGCCTTTTGGATTAGTAGTGCGTTTTGTCATTTATATATTCAATAGACAATACTGAATGGGTCGAATATTCATTATTGCAATATTTTTATAAATTCCGAAGCGTAAGTTTCGCCTCAAACATGTCACATATTTTGGACTTGGTAGTTGGTGCTGGTTATATATAAAAAAATTCAAATACAAGATTTGAGACCCGATGAGGTCCCTTTGGCCTTACCGTAAATATCGAATATGTTAGTTATAGTATACAGCATTGGATTTTACCAGCGATCTAAGGTAAGTCGACTTGCGTACAATTTATACAATAATACGGCTACTGTATTGTTTCTGGCGAATTTTATAGATAGTAGAAGTTGCTATACTCTGTCCGTAGACTCGTAGAGTGTAATTTGTAGAGTCACTAGAGTAGTAGAGTCACAGATTAATGATGGTAGAGTGTAGTATGAACTGCATAATTTTGAAATTTGACATTTGTTATGTAATATTAATAGAACACATCTCTGTTGACGGGGCAGTTGTTTACAAATGCGAATGGCATTTTGGCGAGGATGCGTCTGTATATATAACTATGATTGATGTATGATGCATTCTATATACTTTCTAGTTTTGCTTAGCCTTTATTTTAGTAGTCTGTGTACAACCGTACTCTCGAAATTTTATATACACGATGAAATAATAAATAAATAAAATTTGAAATAATCGAAGTTGAGTTGACATATTTGTAATTAGTTGAATAAAACTAATCAAATATTGCAACCGTAAACAAAAGACAATTTTATCTGCTTACTATAATATATTGGCAAAAACATAAATCACTCATCGCGAATTTAGAATTACGAATGATGAAATATTACAAGCTTTTCATTGACAAGTGTACTTGTTGAAAAACTGGCATGCTAGCTTTTCAAAAGCTTGTTACATTCATCAATTTTCAATATACCTGTCACGTTTTAGGAAGAGTTACTATTTTTAGACTTTTGTAATTTTGTATTCTTTTGTATTTTAACCCTAATCCTAACCCTAAAAGTCTAAAAATAGTAACTGTTCCTAAATCGTGACTCATATGATTTTCAAGGGCAAATAAAAATAGTAAAGGTAAAAATAATTGCCAAATAAAAATTGCTCGTGTAAATACGTAATATACAAATATCAACACAACACAACATGGATGCACAACAATTACGTACGCACTATAAACCATGTAACATAGCATTTGTCTTTTAAAACTTTGCACTATCCTTGGATCACTAGTTCCATTTACTAGTTACTGTTGTGAACATATCAAGGTAACCGATGTAATAGAGTGTTGATAGATCTCTACAGTCGGTTAAGATCGATTTATATACAGCACACAAAAGACAAGATACATTCTGACTATCTCTCATAGTCGAACATGAGTTATTCACAACATTTATGACGAAATGGAAACCAGGCTTTATAAAAATATATAACAATGTTGAAGCAGTTCCAGCTAACCAAAAGAAACAAATTGAGAAAGTCGCCAGATAGTTGTGTATGCTTTGTGATCACATGGTTCCCATGGGAGTTACGAGAGCTCTCCGACAAACCGTGAACAAACTGAATATTAATTTTTAGTGAAGAGCTAAACAGGATGATTTTTGTAGTCTTCAGGTACTGTTGTCAAAGTTTATTGCTAGCCAGATCTATCATTATGATATGAATCCACATGCCAATATGAATATATCAAGCTGTATTTTTCAAGTACCATGTTAATATTGTATGAAGTATGTTTAAATATTTAATTGACATCTGGGAAGGTTTGTATGTAATGTATTTGTAATTTATATAGAGGCTTCAATAAGTATATGTGTCCCAAAATAATGGTCAAAATATTATTGTCTGTGTAGCTCATAATTTGTGATGTGACTGTCATATTAAACCATTTTCATATAAATTCGTTTACAATAGTCCATCAGCCGGTTTTCATATAGGTCTTCGATTGTCCAAATCAAAAGAAAACACATGGTCATGGAGCGAATTACTGTATGTATATGAATGCCGATTTAATGGAATGTTTATCATTATGAAGACTTGTGCTGTTAAAATTTATCACTATGGCCGATCAGTAAAGTCATGAAAGCACATTCTTTGCGTCTAGATTGAACGCTAAATAGCTCATCGCTTTGATATATATCAGCAGAAAGAAATATAGACACACTTACCTGAGTTTTTCTGAAAATGTTTAATCTTTTGCATCCGTATATAAATAAAGTTTTTAACATGGCTTTCGCGTAGACATGTGACTGAGGGCGTGACATGTGGAGCGATTCATGGCATCAGTGGTGATTCTCTTTGTTTTATTCTTGTTCGTTCAGTTTCTTGTGTGTCATTGATATATTTACAATCTTTGTCATATGTGACAGGTTTAATAGTCCCACAAAGCTTGCTTGGCTCCATTACGGGTAGCCATAAACCAACAAATACAAATTAAATACTAATACTATAATTACTGACAAGTAGTTAGTTAGTTAGTTAGTTAGTTAGTTAGTTAGTTAGTTAGTTAGTTAGTTAGTTAGCCTGAACCGAATATAACATTTATAGATTTCCTAACGAAATTAATCAAAAGATTCAAATATCAGTTTAAAACCTCAGTAAAAACTTCACTGGTCATTTTAGTCGGTTCACGATAGCTTGATTAGGTATACGATATGCACTTTTTCTTGTTCGATTTGTTAGCATATACGCTTTCCAAAATTATTTTTGGTTTCTCCGTAACAATGTTTTTTTATCTTGCTAAAACGTTGCTAGCTAGACATGCGAATACAAAACAAAATGGTCCTAAAAGTATATCACACAAAGGTTTGTGCCAATGCTCAGAATAGCTATAATTTTCATTAAATCAACTTAAAACAAGACAGATACATGAGGTACAATTTGAAGCGTATGTTTTAGGGTTTATATTGTCACAAATTGTGTTTACACATTGAAATAAAAAAGGTTATCTACCTTTTATGTTAAACATTAAATTTTATTAATAAGTAAATTTTAGTTTTCTGATGAGTGACTTTTTATCGATTTTCAAATCGACTTTCCTTGGTCATTCTTTCAAAAACATTATATATATCTCCATCATATTGCGTCAGTTTACTGCTCAAGTAACCAATCAGAACGTGCGATAGCTCATTTGGTATGAAAAATGTATACTAAAACTGAACATGAACATGCTATAAGATACTCAATATATAGGTATTAATAGCAAGGCTTGGAATAATTATGGACAGGCGAGTTATCCATAGAGAATGATAAAATTGCATTTATTTTAAAATTTCATTAGGATCTTCAGCCAAACTCGCGACATAGATATTAGAACGCACTTATTGATTTAAATAGGTCTAGCTTGTTCTAAAATCTGACGTCTCCCAAACAAGCCACTGCGTGCATATCATTAGTTATATTATGGAATTCTATTATATAGGAATATTGTAACAAATTAAAATTCAGTGACGACACAGGATCGGCACAGAGCCAGTTTCCTACCAGAACAATTTTAGTCGCTCAAACTCTTTGGCTATATGTTATGTTTACTCATAATAATAATACAGAAACTGAAAATCCTGTGTGCATTCTTACGTCAAATATTATTCTCAAATTTGCTTATATATAATTATGTGGACATGAAACAATAGCTTGGATGTAAGGGTGCGAATGTGACCCTATTGAAAATGAATAGTTTTCATTATCAGCCTGGAGCTCGTATTATTGTCTCCTGTGCACTGAGAATTGTCAGAGAAAAATTAAGACACGAGGTCGAGGATTAATGAATGTAATTAGCATATTTTAATCCTGAACATTCAATATACGATACTCTCTCCAATCTCGATACTCACACGCACATCGCGTGTTTCTTCCTGTAGTCTCGGACCTGTATATGAGTTTGTATGCATTTCATTTAGGACAGATAATCTCAACTGTTTTAGGGTAAAATGACCATGACGGGCAACATGGCATATGTGCCAAAACCTGTATCCGGGACGAAATGCCTGAAAATGACGACACCCAGAAACGTCAAAGCTACAGACTTTCTGAAGTGCTTATAGTGTTTAGAGTGGTCACTTTTAGGGGTGGTCATTGGAGAGTGAAATGGGTCTAGGTACAATATTTTACAAGAAAATGACTATGAACCATCCCAGGTCAACTGCTAATTATACATCACACAGGGCTCAAAATAACGGCCGGTCAACGGTCAATGACCGGCCAAAAATGCCTGTTGACCGGTCACTTTTAAACCTCGCCGGTCATTTTGACCGGCCACATTTTCATGCCTTCCGCTAGAATTTTAAATCCTTATGATAAAGATTCCCCCGAAAGGGCATGTACTAAAACCCGAAACGGCGAAACGAAACTAGCGGAACGAAACGAGCGAAACAACCAAAACGACCGAAACGAAACAACCAAAACGAAACGACCAAAACGAAACAACCGAAACGAAAATAATTACAAAAAAATAACAAAAATCTCAAAGTGAACAATTGTGCTATTTTATAAACTAAAAATTATGCTCATTAATTACATTGTATTTATGGGTGGCTTTCTATACCTCATTGCGCTCTTTATGCATACTGTAAAACAATAGGTTATTTACATGAATAGATAAGATTTAATTCCTTGAAATATGTACCATTTCCTCGAGCAATTCGGTCTCCATATTGAGATGGCGTCAAAATCACTGGTCAATGGTCAAAATCAGCAAAACCAGTGCTTCCATGATGGCCAGTTTAGGCGCCAAATTGATTCCATTTTCTTCCCCATTCAAGTTAAACTGACTGTTTTCGGCAGCGTTTTATTTATATTGTTGTCCGTTTCCATTGGGTATTGAACGATGATGAAAAGTTGAAAACGACACACATAGTCTACAATTCTCTTTTCATGTGTTAAATTTCCTCTTTCGGGATCATTTTCTCCGTAAAATCGTAAATTTGAGATTTTTGTTATTTTTTAAAAATTATTTTCGTTTTGGTCGTTTCGTTTTGGTTGTTTCGGTCGTTTCGTTTTGGTCGTTTCGTTCCGGTCGTTTTGGTTGTTTCGCTCGTTTCGTTTCGCTCGTTTCGTTTTGCCGTTTCGGGTTTAGTACATGCCCCCCGAAAGCACTACAGTAATACTGATAACGTTGCCTATTCGCCTAAATACACGGTGATTGCTAACGTCTTGAGCATTTAGAACATCACCGTGAAACAATAAAAGCGATGTCTCTGAACAAATTCTTAGATTTGTTTCACTGTTAGTATATGCGTATTACTGACCGGTCAAAAACAGATTTTGACCGAGCTAAAATCAAGCTGACCGGTCATTTTGACCGGAGACCTATCGGCCGTTATTTTGAGCCCTGATATTCACATAACTTCATACACCTTAGAAAGGCTATATTTTCTTATTTTCTAAATCGTTTTTGTCATAGGATCAAAACTATACTTATTTCAATATAATACTAATAGATTTCATCAGGGTTGATATTGTTTAGTTGAGATACAACACAGTTTATTTTACTTACAACACGCCAAAACACGATTTCAGCCATATCTTGCCGTTTTATTCGCTTTTTATCACCGAGGCTCGCACATATTATCCACAAATTATACTTGAACATAACGATAGTTGACTAAAGAATAATTCAACCAAGTTTCGTCAGGTTTTGAAGTAGTGCAGTGTATTTTATCTTCGATATCATAGAAGCGATGTTTTGCCCAATTATCGCGCCAGTGCAATGTCTCGCCGCTTCCCTGCCCGATTTATCACACATTTTCGTCGTCAAATGTATTTATTATTATTATTATTATTATTATTAAGTCTTTACATCAATAGTTACATCAGACGTGTAACTTTACAAAGTTAAGAGAATATTAAAATGAACTTATAACAGATATACTTATGTACGAGTCAAATCCAACCACGATCAGCCCCCCCCCGGGCAACCCCCGGACATTTGACTCAAGATCAGCTCTGTATAGGCGGGAATTTGACGCAAGTTTAATCCGCCCGGTCGGGCATTTGACCATTATACAATTATACAACAAATTGGTCAGCGGTTGTTCCCATAAAGTATGTACACTCTAGCGCTTCGAAGTTTTTAAAATTGCTTTTTTAAATACATTCTGAGCAACAAATATTGAATGTGCCGTTGTTCAAAGTTTGGAATAAAGGAAAAACAATTCGGAAAGCTGTTCTTGCAACAAAATTCCAGAACCATGTACCCTTATAGCAGGGCATTTGACTGTGGTTTCTGCCTGTCCGGCCGAGCATTTGACTATTTATTTTTTCAAAAGTCTAATTCCCTGGGGGTCGCCCGGGGGGGGCCTGATCGCGGTTGGATTTGACTCGTACATTACAAAGTGTTATTACTAATACAATACTAATTAGAATAATTTGTACATAATTATGTAAAAGTTAAAGTTTACTAATTTTTATTTAAAAAACTATTGAGGTTAAAAATTTAAAAATTTGCTACCTTTACTAATTAAAATAGTCAAAAAGACATCTATTTAAAAAGGTTCGTTTGAATCTCTCCGTCTTTATTTTCGGTAAGATAAATTCGTGTTCTCGTTCCCGTAATATTCGCTGTTTCTTGGCTGGAAGTAACTCATATAATATATGTTCTGGATTTTTCCTTATCTTATCAAATAAGCGTTTGTCTCTTTCTTCGATTACCTTCGATATTTTAATGAGTTTTGTAGTGTATCCAAATCTGTGGGCTCTTTTAAAAAATTTGTCAATTCTTTCTAAATATTTTATCCCAAGGGCAGAACCCCATACTTCAATTCCATATGAGAGGAGTGACATAATCAATGAATCAAACAATTTCGTCAGTTGTTCCATCGAATATCCATAATATCGGCATATTCTTAAAATGTACATGCGGCTGCTAGCTTTAGTAAGTAAATTATCAATGTGCATATCCCAACAACCGGGTTCATCTTGGAATAAAACCCCAAGTAATTTCAACCACGTTTTTCGCTCTATACCTGCAATCGGGGGTGGTGGTGGTTTTGCAGTTTTGCCACTCACGATCATTTCCCACGTTTTTGATAGGTTTAAAGACATTCTGTTTATTCTTGACCAGTCCTCAATGCTCCTTACTTCAGCAGTCGCAGAATCACAATTTAATTTAACCGGAGCACTAACGGTCATATCATCTGCGAATTTCACCAGGAGGTTGTTACGCGGATCCTTAATTGCTATATCGTTAATCATTAATGAGAATAAAAATGGACCGAGTACCGTACCTTGCGGTACACCCTTATTAATGTCAACGTAGCTTGTTTCAATTCCATTAATTACAACCCTTTGTCTTCTATTTGACAAGAAACTTATGATCCAATTAATGATGTATGGGTTAATATTAGCTGTTTTTAGTTTCTCACAGAGGATGTCGTGTGGCACGGAATCAAAGGCTTTCTTGAAGTCAAATGATATTACTCGAACATGATCGGCTCCTTCATCTAACCACTTGTACCAGTTATGAAGACACATAATTAGCGCATCCGTCGTGTTTGTACTTTCTTTATAGGCAAATTGATCTCGCTTTATCACTGATTTAAGCTCCACTGAAATCTCTTGCTTAAAAACAATTCTTTCAAATAACCTCATTATAATGTTCGTTATTGATATTGGTCTCAGCTGGTTACATTCAGCGACAGGGGATTCCTTTGGAAGTGGATTAATATTAGCATGTTTCCACAAGAAAGGGACACACTGATGTTCCAATGAAGATTGAAAATCTTCGTTATAACTGGAGCTAAGTATTGGGAAAATTCTTTCCATATCCAGTACGGAAGACCGTCTGGACCGGGCGACGTTCTTTTTTGCGTTTGCAAGTATCTTTGAACAGTAGACACATCAATGGCTGGTATACAAATGCCTTCCGGTATAGGAATAAGTTCAGGTTTTCTATAATTGTCGTCACTGTTAATTCTTTGGAAATACAGATTTATATCATGCGGGTCAATAGTTAAATTAATGTTATTATTATTCGTCTTCCTACCGGTAATGTTATTTACAGTGTCCCACCACTTCTTCGAGCCATATTTATTTTTCTTGTCATCCTTTATTGCACGAACAAGGTTTTCACGGATAAGCATGTTTATATGTTTTTGCAAATCATCGTTTACTCCCATATTAATATTCTTATTTCTTATTTTGCACAGGTGCTTGACCAAGGGGGACATATAGGGTGGGTCACGCGTAGACATTTTCACTTTGATGAGGGGAATACAATTGTTAAATATTCCAGTGATAGTGTCATTAACTAATTTAGTTGCCTCATTAACATCATCACAATTATAAACATCACTCCAGTCGTGGAACATCAATTTTCTTTTCATTTCAATCCTTCGATGTTCTCTGACATCCCTGAAATACACAAATTTTCTTTGTGGTTTAACAGCAACCTGAGGTGTAATCAAAACTGCCGAGTGGTCCGATCTCACCAGACATTTAAATATTTTTGGTTTTTTAAAAAGATGTGGACAATTTGTTAAAAAGACATCTAGCACTTTTTGACCTCTTGTGGGTTTTTTGACCAATTGGTCCAAGCGTTCTCTAAGCGTTCTCATTAATATGCGGGCTGCTGCGCGCATTTCATTCGGGGACGTCACGCGCGTATAGAGGACTAGGGACTAGTCTGCATCCAGACGCTGATATTTTCATCTGCTGATTTCAATGCATGTCAAAAATCCCCTCCCTGGGTCTTGTCAAAAAAGTCAAGATCCCCACTCTCGAGACACAAAGGTCCGTCAATATCCCGTGTGTAGCCCGTGCCCTCCACCCTGGGGCTAAACATTGATAGGTGCATTACTTTGAATACTATATTTGTATTAATGTTTATAAAATACTTGGGGTCGTTTATTGAATTATTCTTTAGTCAACTATCATTATGTTCAAGTATAATTTGTGGATAATATGTGCGAACCTCGGTGATAAAAAGCGAATAAAACGATAAAGTATGGCTGAAATCGTGTTTTGGCGTGGGGTAAGTGAAATGAACTGTATTATATCTCAACAAAACAATATCAACCCTCATGAAATCTATTAGTATTATATTGAAATAAGTATAGTTTTTGATCCTATGACAAAAAGATTTAGGAAATAAGAAAATATAGCCTTTCTAAGGTGTATGAAGTTATGTGATGTAAATTAGCAGTTGACCTGGGATGGTGCATAGTCATTTTCTTGTAAAATATTATACCTAGACACATTTCACTCTCCAATGACCACCCCTAAAAGTGACCACTCTAAACACTATCAGCACTTCAGAAAGTCTGTAGCTTTGATGGTTCAGGAGATAGAGCTATGTTGATAGTGCCGTTTCTAGGTGTGGTCATTTTCAGGTATTTCGTCCCGGATACGGGTTTTGGCACATATGCCATGTTGTCCGTCATGGTCATTTTACCCTAAAACAGTTGAGATTATCTGTCCTAAATGAAATGCATACAAACTCATATACAGGTCCTAGACTACTGCTGTTACCAGTTTGCGTGGATAAATTGTACAAATATGAACATAATTATATACTTAGAAAACTTTGAATCTACATTATGCAATGGTCAATCTGTGTGCATTCAGACGAAACATCAGGACATGTGATCCAGATTTTCCCACGACAATTTAGTGATTTTTAGGCTAAATTGTACAAATATGAACATAATTATATACTCAGAAAACTTTAAATCTAGATTATGCAATGGTCAATCTGTGTGCATTCAGACAATAACATTAGGACACGGTCCAGATTTTCCCACTACAATTTAGTTATTATTAGGCTAAATTGTGCAAATTAAATATGAACATATATTCGAGAAAACTTTAAATCTACATTATGCAATGGTCAATCTGTGTGCATTCAGACAATAACATTAGGACACGGTCCAGATTTTCCCACTACAATTTAGTTATTATTAGGCTAAATTGTGCAAATTAAATATGAACATATATTCGTAGAAAACTTTAAATCTACATTATGCAATGGTCAATCTGTGTGCATTCAGACGAAACATCAGGACGCGTGATCCAGATTTTCCCACGACAATTTAGTGATTTTTAGGCTAAATTGTACAAATATGAACATAATTATATACTCAGAAAACTTTAAATCTAGATTATGCAATGGTCAATCTGTGTGCATTCAGACAATAACATTAGGACACGTGATCCAGATTTTCCCACTACAATTTAGTTATTTTTAGGCTAAATTGTGCAAATTAAATATGAACATATATTCGTAGAAAACTTTAAATCTACATTATGCAATGGTCAATCTGTGTGTATTCAGACGAAACATCGGACACGATCCAGATTTTCATACAGCAATATAGTTATTCTTAGGCAGTTAGGCTAAATAGTACAAATATTAAGCATATACACTCAGAAAATTTTAAATCTACTTTATGCAATTCCAATGGTCGATCTGTGCATTCAGACGATATATCAGTACACGAGCAAGATTTGTACCAACACAATCCAGTTATCGTTAGTTTGCCTTCAAAACAAAATATGGAAATCACATTCACAAAATATATTAGCATGTAAGGATAAGTGACGACGAGCCTGTGGTAGAGAGCTATTATTATTATTTTTTAATCATTTATATAGCGCCATTTCTTCTAGTAAACCAATGGCACTTTACATACATAAAATACTTATACTAATACTAATCTGTTCATATTTATTTACATTGTTCATATTTAATACTAGTCTACATAAAATACTTATACTAATACTTATACTAATACTAATCTATTTAAAAATAGTCAATTTCATCCATTCGGTCTAAAGTGTCATTGTTACATTATTGATACAGCTTGTAGTATTTCGTTAAAAACCATACGCACGACTAAATAAAAATGTCTTTAGCCTCTTTTTGAAAGCAGTTAAACAGTTAATATTCTTATCTTGGGGCTGTTCCGTTTAGCGCCTTGAAAGTTAGTACTAAGATCTTGAAGTTTATTCTCTCGTTTATTGGAACCCAATGAAGATCCTTTAATATAGGTGTGATGTGTTCCTGCTTTCCAGTACCTAAGAAGGCGAGCCGCAGCATTTTGTACATGTTGTAATTTCGTAATTTGGTATTGCGGTAGACGAATTACAATAGTCCAATGTTGTCGTTACAAAAGCATGGATTAAGATTTCACAATGTTGATGCGACAAGAAATTTGTAATTGATGAAATGTTCCTCAGCTGGTAGAAAGCTTTCTTGCAAGTGGCATTCACCTGTTTACTCATAGACATAGTATCGTCAAACCACACTCCTATGTTCTTGGCCGATTTGGTTGATTCAATCAGTTCCGCTCCAGAGTTAATATTCTGTAGCTGAGGTAATGGTCGATGTCGGGCATGTATTACAAGTAGTTAAGTTTTCTCATTATTAAGTTTGAGTTTGTTAGCAGTCATCCAATAATTTATATCTCTAGCGCATGCTTCAATGGTAGATTTCGGATTTTCAGCAGATTCATTAGTCAGTGGTTTAAAAGTTTTAAATGTCATATAAATCTGACCATCATCTGCATAAAAGTGGTAGCACATTTTATGGCATCTTATTACTTCTGCAAGAGGCGATGTATATAATAAATATAGGATAGGTCCGAGTACAGAACCTTGTGGGACACCACAGCTCAATTTATGACGGTGAGAGAAATCATTGTCTATTTGTACACATTGAGTCCGATCTGATAGATATGACCTGGACCAGATGAGCGCTTTTCCTTTTATTCCAAAGACATTGCTTAGACGAGTAAGCAGAATATTATTGTCTACAGTGTCGAAGGCTGCTGAGAGATCCAGTAATAGAAGAATTACATAGCCACCATCGTCTATGCCACGTAAAATATCGTTATGAACTCTCACGAGGGCCGTTTCTGTACTGTGTCCTTGCTTGTATATGCCGACTGATACAGTTGAAGAGCATTTGAATTACTCAGGTGACGGTCCAACTTAGATGCGACGACTTTCTCGGTAGCTTTGGCTAGGAACCGTGTGTTAGAAATAAGTCGGAAGCTAGGGAGCAATTCATTATCCAAGGATGCTTTTTTTATTTTAGGTTTCAGGACAGCTTCCTTGAGATCATTAGGCATTACGGCTGTTTGTAGGGAAAGATTGATAAGAGTTGGTTTTGCGATGAGTGGAAAAGAGCCTTAAGGATGCAGCCCGGTATGGGATCTAAGATGCAAGATTTTCCAACTAAGCGACATAAAAGAGGCGATAGTTCTTCTTTGGTTATACATGTAAATTCATGAAGTTCAGTCGTCGTGTTTGGCAAATCACTATGTATTACACTATTGATCTCACAATATTGAATTTGAATTTCTATTGAATTTCTGTCTCGAGATTATTTCTTAGGATCTGTATTTCCTCCACAAAGAAATCAGCAAATTTATTTGCCAGACTCAGTGCATCGTCATAAGTGGGTAATATATTCTTCTCTTTGCAGTATGGACTAGGGTTTCACGGGTATTTTTACTATGTCGAAACGAGACTAAGGGGTTATCGTAGAAAATGGAAGATGCTTCAAGGTCGTTTTTCAAGATATGCAAATTCTTCCTAATGACATCCCTTACTTTAAAATTGAAGGGATGGTAACTGTAAAAGCTCGTTATATAAAAAATGTATTTGAATATAAAAGACCTTTACAGAACGCAAGCCAAAGCAAAAGAGGTCGCTCTAAGTTACACACGTGCTTATAACTTTAGTATGTGACAATGTCAATCATAATTAGTTAATATTATTAATAGTTAGCGCTATATATTACATCCTCCCTTTTCTAATAAGTCCATTATTAAGAGTTCATTAACCTAATATGAAAAATATGTAAACGTAGTCATTGAATTATTATATGTTACTGTTAGCTGGTACCATATAGTTCTCCTGTTGATCATGACTACATCATGCCAGAACAACCAGTTCCACCAGAAAGAAACAACAATGGAAGACAACCACCACAAATCTACCTCCAGCGAATAGACCAGCAGCACGATTAAGAACAAGTCGCTATGAAGAGTTATAAATCAAAACCCAAGATACAAGACATAAACATTACATTCCATGCTTTCTCTTGAGTTTTCCGTAGGTGGATTCTGTTTCTTCGGTATTGACTCCCATTAGCTGTTTCGATTATGTAGCTTCGTTGTGTATCATGCAAAGTTTTGACTACTGCTAGAATCCACGATGACTGGGGATCTTTCTTGAACCTCACAGTATCTCCTTCCTTCAACGGAAGCAAAGGTTTGCTTGATTTGTCGAAATATTGCTTTTGCTTCTGTTGGTGTGGACTGCGAGTGTTTTGGAATCGGTCGCGATCAACAGTTTCTGGTTGAAGTCGTTGTTTGTAGACTGGGATAGTGGATCTTAGTCGTCTGCCCATAAGTGCTTGTGCAGGTGTAACACCTTCTATTGGAGTGTTTCGATAGTCCAATAAAGCTAGGTAAGGATCTTGATTTGTCTCACAACATTTTTTTAATAATATGTTCTTTACTGTTTGAACAGTCTTCTCATGAAGACCTCCAGATTGGAGATACTTAGGGCTGATTGTGGTGTGTATAAAATTCAATGTGGTATGAACAAAATTCCGAACAAATTTAAATGAAAGAATAGATTTACTCAATTCAACGATAAAGCAACATACTGCTATCAATAAGAGATTAAAATATGAACACCGTGTATAACTTATATTCAGAATATTTTTCTCGTCCCGTCTCATGGTGTTTATTTCGTCTTCTAAACTTCACTCGAGTTTTCTGTATCTTCTTTGGAAGATATCCACTCAAACATTGTTCTCTGTAGTCTCTTCGAAAATCTCTGCTTCCTTTCTTTATTTCTCTTTGAAACATTACTCAGTTTCTTGTTCATTTATTTTGAGAGAATTTGCACAAAAACCATCGCATCTGGAGCAAGTGATCCCTTCCCAATCAAATAATCCAGAGGTTTTAATCTATAATATCTAGTGGGAATGCACGTGACAGTGCATCTGCAATGTACATTTCAGTACCTTTCTAATTTCAACTCATTTCTGAATGACAACTGACCCATGTTTTGTCAATTTTATATGCTTGATATTGCGCGAGTACGGTCCAAATGCTTAGGCATTCAATAGTAGTGTAGCTGACGTGAGTGCTACATGACATGTCGCCTTGGACGAGTACATAGGTCTCCCGAGAAACCATTTTTCAACTTCACGGTCTTTCTCGCCGATGAATAGAAGAAAGTATGAGCATTGTTCTTCTTTCGTTCGTTCTTTGAGTTCTGTTTTCTCGAATAATATCCAGTGTTCTTCGAATTTTCTGAAATTTTCGCTAACATTGCCGTCAAATGACAATTCCTTTGGTGCAGCCCAGTAGATATCTCACTCCCGACACCATGTAATAGCTTGTTATATTATACCTCACAATAAGTTTGTCCAATCAGAGAACTAGGCTTAGGATATTTTGTTGTTGGGAACATTAGACACGGGGTCTCTAAGGGTTTCAGATCTGGGAATATGGGAGGCCTTCGAAAAGGCAGTATCTAAGAGAGGGGTTGATAGCCGAGTTGGACAAAAAAGTTTCTCATTTCCTGACTTTTGGTATGGAAATGTCAAATGCGGCGAAGACGAAGGAACTGAGAGAAGGGAATAGACCTTTTAGTGTGGTTGGGGTGGGAAGAGGTAAAGAGAAGATAGATAACAAGTCGATCTATTGCCATTGATAGAACAAGTATATCTAAGAACGATACACTCTTCTCACCGATCTCCCAATATCTGCTGATGATAGGTATAAACAGATACATCTCACCTCATCTCATACATAGTTCCATATTTTCTCACATTCTTGTTTTGTTCGCTTCTCCTTACATGCTAATCTATTTTGTAATATGATTTCCATATTTTGTTTTTGTTTGATTTGATTAATCCATCTGATTGGTTTATTTTTTATCACGTGATCGCTTTTGTATTCACTATAAAAGCACATGTTTTCCCCCGACCCACGCTACTAACTTACAGACGAAGAGCTGGTGCGTGGCGCATGAGCTGGCGCATGATCATTAACATAAAATGAGGTTGAGCACGTTAATTATTCACTCAGGATTAGCATATGAGGGGCCGCATGAGCATTATCATTAGCATAATATGGGGTGGAGCACATTAATTATGCAAGTGAGGGTGCATACTCATTTTTTATACAAGTGAGGGTGCGCACTTGGTGTGAGGTGGTGGAACTCATTATGTATGCAATGACGTAACTCGTTATGTATGCAATGACGTCAAAGAACAAGACCAGGCATGTTTGGGCGAACAAACAATGATTTTGCCGAGTTCAGCATATTTTGTAAATACGTCACAATAGCTAAGCGTCCCTACAAATTTCGCCTGCATTTGTTTGAGCGTCATTTACAAGCAATACGATGGAGTGTCTACATGGTCTACCTGCAGTCTGTACAACAACCCAACATGGGGCATTTTGGTTCTGTGGACACAGAAACCTAGCTGTGAGTTCTTTTGTCGAGATGAAGATTGTTATATGTTCACAAAAGCAATGGAAGCTTTTCGAAAGAGCGGCACTCATCATCCCATTTGTCCATCACATCAAAAACTGGCGAAGTTGCGAACAGTTAAAGACAAGATGAAGCAAAACTATGGACGGCCATTCTTCGTGTGTTCGGAGCGAGAAAATTCGTGTTCGTTTTGGCAATGGGGAGATGTATTTGAAACTCTTAGACATAGATGCCAACACGGTATGGTGTGCTGCGTGCGGAAATTGGAACCCATACGATGCATATGCCGAGTATACAGGAGAATTACCAATAACCTCACTTACAAAGGCTATGGAGAAACTGTCACTGAAGGATTATTTGAAACTTTCATAAAACGATATCGTAATATAACACATGAACTTGACATTTGTTACTGTAAATAATTTTATTTTAAATAAGTGTTCAATATAAATGACGTGTAGCTGATTTTAGAGTTCATAGTTTTCATACAAACATCGTATATAAACATTTAGCGGTTGCTGTGCGTTGTTAGGTAATTAAAGGAAATTAGCTGTGATTTGCACAGGAGAATATTTAATGGACGGGGAAATATTGTACAATGTAGAGTTGTTAGTCGATAAATATACACAGGTCTACAAGTTACGTGGTGGTGAGCAACGTCTTGGACAGTTCTTCTGTGTTGCTAGCACGCTTTCGTTTCTTTGTTTTGGATTTTACTATTTTAGTAGAGGATTTTAGTATAGTTTCTTTTTGTGGTCTATTCCTTACAGATTTTCCACATTGCACTCTTGCAAAGTTAATAAAGTTTGTTGCCATTTCCTCTTGTCGCTTTATTAGTCTTTCCAGAGATTTTCCACGTTTAATTCTTTATTGTTTGCGATTGCTTCTTGTAAGGGTATACAAATCCCAATTTTACTCCATTTTAACCATTTAGCACGTTCGTCGGTATCCATACCGTGGACTTGATCGAGATGATTGGCTAGTTTTGCAAGATTAGTGCTTCAACTACCGAACACAGGACAGTTCCTCCTTGTACGACCCATACTGATCTAGCTGATCAAGTTGGGAGCAGTATAATCATTTAGAATTTTATACAGAAGAATGGACTTCATCTTCTGTCTTTAGAAAGTAGAAGACAGAAGATGAAGTCCATTCTTCTGTATAAAATTCTAAATGATTATACTGCTCCCAACTTGAAAGAGTCATTGATTGGGAGTAGTTTAACACAGGCGAACTATAACTTGAGAAATAGCAATACCGATATAGCTCTCCCAAAACCGAGAAGGAAATTCCTAAAAAAAAGTTTTAAATACAGCGGGGCAAAGCTTTGGAACAGCCTTTCTCGGGACGCAAAAGAGGCACAATCTATTTATATTTTTAAAGAAAATATTAATAATTAATATTACTATGTTAATGTTGGGTCACACCTCCTTTTAATTAGTTAATTTTTTCTTCTTTTATTTCTTGTAAATATTTTGTACATAAAAATGACGCCCCTCATGAAAACCAACGTATATGTTGATGAGTCTAGCGTCACGAAATAAAGTTTTACATACATACATACATACATCTGTTTCTGTGTATTTCAAGTTATTCTAAAAGTAAGAATATTTTATATGGCCCGATTTTACCCTATCAGGCCCGATTTGATTAGACCCGATTTATGGTTAGGCACATGGTTGCCCAGTCATGTTGTTTCCCGAGATCATTGTGTGTCAATGCGGCTTGGGAAAATTGCCTTGCTAAAAGTTTGGGAGTTAGCGTTACGAGAAGAAAGTGAAAACGGAGAATTATATTTTGGAAAACAGATTTATTTTGATTTAGAACTTTCAAGTAAATATAATCTACTTCTAAACAGTTTAGGTAGTTCATTTAAACGTACACAAGACAAGCACAAACAAACAAACAAGAGTCATTGTCACTATTTTCGTGTGCATCAGGATAACGTTGGTATCTATTTTCGTTGGTATACGTTGGTATACGTTGGTATACGTTGGTATACGTTGGTATACGTTGGTATACGTTGGTATACGTTGGTATACGTTGGTATACGTTGGTATACGTTGGTATACGTTGGTATACGTTGGTATACGTTGGTATACGTTGGTATACGTTGGTATACGTTGGTTAGGATACGTTGGTATCTATTAACGTATCTATTAACGTTGGTATCTATTAACGTTGGTATCTATTAACGTTGGTATCTATTAACATCTAGGTAACGTTGGTATTTATTTTTAAAATAAATTTTCTCTTATCAATAGCAGCCTCTAATGTTTCTTGTGGGTCAAAGTTATCATCGCTCACAAATGCATCCCTCGTTTCCATAATCTTTTTTGTGTATTGGGTCTTTCGTAAGGTCTCTTATCCATAGTAGACGTTCCAGATAAATATTCTGCAAGTCTTCACGAAGCTTTGGTAGGATAAGTAAGTACTCCTTACTTTTAGCTTCTTCTTCGGCAAGACCATATGCAGATTCTGGTAAATTTCGTTTTGATACTTTCTCTTTTAAAAGGTATCCATGGGTCGCCTTCATATTCACCATCTACTTCGCTGTCAGTATTATCTGAATTATAAAAATCGCTTTCTGACGTATCATCATCAGACTCTACGTACCTTCTTTTTCTGCCCATCTCTACACTGTGATCTGAGTCAGATTCTGCTGATGAGTTGTGATCTCGCAGAGTATAGTATCCCTTTCGCGTCTTATGTTAAAACAACGATTAAGCGATAGTTATAACTCCTACTTTCATCGGAGCTACCAGTTAATGTTCTATTTCATGAACAACATAACATTTTATAATTATGCTTATACATAATTCATAATGGCCCGAACGAACAGGCCCGATTTGATCCGATGAGGTAGGGTCACTTTCTCGAATGTATAAACAATTACAAGGACACCTGGGACACAAAAAGTCCCGCAGGGACACATTTAATAATTCACAATGGCCCAAACGAACAAGCCCGATTTGACCTGATTAGGCATTATCAGGCCCGATTTTACTCGATCAGGCCCGATGGCCCGATGCTTGGCCGGGCATACCTCGCGTGGGCAAGCCCAATTCTTCGATGTATGTAAAAATGTATGTAAAACTTTATTTAATGACGCTAGCCTTGTCAACAAAAGTTGGTTTCCACAAGGGGCGTCCCTAACACAATAAAAACATATTTACAAAGAAATAATAGTATAACTACATAGCTATTTATAAGAGAGAGATATATGTATAAAAAGAAGATTGAATTGGTGTGATCCGGCCGTATGCTAATATCTATACATGGTTGTTTCTTAATTCTATTTAACAATTCATTTGTTTTACAATATTTTTGAAAGAGTAAATTGATTCGGCCTCCTTAGCTTCTTGCGAAAGATTATTCCAAAGTTTAGCACCACTGTACTTCTACTTGCGTCTCGGTTTTGGAAGAGCCAAATCAGTGTGACAATTTCTGAGGTCATAATTAGTTTGCAAAAGATTCCTCCTGATCAATAATTCTTTCAAATTAGGTGCACTACAATCATTCAGAATTTTATATAATAATGTTGCCTTGGTCATACTTCGTCTGGAGTCTAAATTTTCCCAGTCAAGTGCCCGAAGAATGTCTGCAGACCTAATTTCATAGCTAGCGCCAGCTATTATTCTAGCTGCCCGATTTTGAAATTTTTGTAACTTATCTTTCAATGTCTTGTTGCAAGTATCCCAAAGAGGAGAGCAGTAATCGAAATAGGGTTGTATCAAAGCGTTATAAATCGATTGCAACATGTTTTCAGGATCATAGGGCTTGATGCGTTTTAACGTTCCTATACCTGCCCCAACTTTTTTGCAAATCGTTTCAATGTGTTCATCCCAACTTAGTGTTTCATCAAGTGTAACGCCCTGACAAGAGATTGAATATACTCTGGGAATAGGTTTGCTATTTAGCATTACAGGAATATCATCATTTATCTTATGAAGATTATGCTTTGATCCAACGTACATAAATTTGGTTTTGGTTGAATGGTGCTGTAATTTGTTACTTATTAGCCACTGGCTAATTTTATTCAAATCGCTGTTTAAGTTGAAAATAAGTTCTGCAGAATCCTTTGCGGTTGAAAACATCTGCGTATCATCAGCATATAAGCACGAGGTGGTGTTATCGAGACAATCTGGGAGATCGTTAATGTAAAGTAAAAACAATAATGGTCCTAAGATGGACCCCACAGACTATCTTTTTGGGTGTTGATGTCGTGCCGTTGACAAAACACACTTGTTCCCTATCAGAAATGTAGGATTCAAACCACTTCAATTCAATATTTGAAACTCCAAATTGTTCTTTCATTTTGCGTAATAAGATATTGTGATTAATTGAATCAAAAGCTTTCCGAATATCAAGAAAAACTACACCGTTCAAGTCGCCATTATCCATATTTTCGTACCATGCTTCACACATTTGAATAAGTGCAGTCAAAGTCGAATTCTTTGGGCGGAAACCAGATTGATACTTAGAAAGCAAGGAGTTCTCACTCAAAAATTCATACAATTGGTTGAAAACAGAACGCTCAAAAATTTTGCTCATAATTGGTAAAATTGAAATTGGGCGATAATTTTCGCATTTTTGCCTGTCTTCAGATTTAAAAATCGGTAATACCCAAGCCTTTTTCCATTCGTCTACATAGATTCCAGTTCTAATCGAGAGGTTAAATATCCACGTTAATGATGGGCTAATTACTTCAGCTGAAATTTTAAGTGCCCTTGCTGGAATAGTATCAATGCCTGTCGATTTTGATGTTTTAAGTCTATATAACTGAAGGAATACATCATGCACATTAATTTCGGAAAATTTAAATTGTATATCTGATCGAGAAATGACATTTTCTGACCACCTTGAGTCCAAGGTATTATTCTCAATTTCGGCGGCTAGTTTAGCCCCAATACTCACGAAGTAGTCGTTAAAGGACTCTGCCATTTTTATATCGTCAGAAATAATATTTTCGTCTATTTTTAGCTGGGAAATATTGTTTGCTCTATTATTTTTCCTCAGGAGTTCGTTAATTATCTTCCAGCTTTGTTTAGGGTCTTTTGCCAGAGCACAATCTTCGATTTTTTTACAGAAAAAGTCTCTTTTTGCCTTGTACATTTCTGAGTGAACTTTATTGCGAGTTTCTTTGTACTTAGCCCAGTGAATTTGAGAGTTAAATTTTACAGCCCTCTTTTTATGAAATTCTCTCATTCGCATTAGCTTTTTAATATTTGAAGTAATCCAAGGGAGAGAATTGCCTCGAACCCTCATGCGTCTTAACGGTGCATGCCGATCCAGTACTTGCAAGTAATATGACCTCCATATTCGATAACAAGTGTTTGGATCGTCATGCAGTGCCACATTTTCCCATGGCATCTGTGAGAGATCATTAAGGAAATCAGTAGCATTAAAATTTTTAAAATTTCGAGCATATGTTACGTTTTGTCGAGAATTGCGCAATGTTTCCTGACAGCAAAAATTAAACTGTGATCTGATATACCTAGATGGATAACTCCTGATTTTGCAATATTTTGCTTCTTATTCGTGATCAACAGATCGATCAGGGTTGCTGACATTTTCGTTACCCTTGTAGGCTCATTAATTAGTTGATCAAATTGGTAAAGAGACAATAAAAATTGTAACCTACGCGTGTGTGGATCAGGAGGAGATTTGCTGATATTACAGTTTAAATCTCCTACAAGTATTAGTTCTTTGTTCTCTAAGTCACATTTCCTAAGAAAATCTTCAATGTCGTCGAATACCTGAACATCTGAATTAGGAGGTCTATACCATGTACTTACTAGGAATGACTTACTACATGGTCTACTGATTTCTATACATATCATTTCTAGTGAACATGTTAGTAAGTCATTTCGTTCGGTAAAGGGTATGGTGTCACGGACATACAAAAGCACACCGCCTCCGTACCTGTTACGATCTTTTCGAATTAAGTGATATCCGACAACGCTAATTTCATTCTCCGAAAATGAATCATCAATTTTAGTTTCATTGATTGCTAGAATATCTAAGGACTTATTCTGCAAAAAACGTTCTGCACGTATTACTTTGGATGCCGGTACAAGGGAAAACAGCGTAGCATTGTTTAAAGTTGAATAAGTGTGTCTTGGCCTACAAACGATTTCGTGGTAACTGCCCACCATATATCAAGAATATATTAACTTGCAATGCAGACATTCAAACGCGTTCGTCAGGTCGCTATAATCAAATAAATTTGGTGTGTCCACGCTATAACCGTGTCACGGAGGGAGGAAGGTCTTTCCAGGTTTCCACGAGAAAACTTCAGATATCTTTCTTCTCCTTCACTTAATTTTACAAAGTACAAGACTCTTTCTCTAACTCTAGCCCTCTAGCCCTCTAGCCCTACCCCTCTCTCTCTAACCCTATCCCTCCCTTAGACTATAGTCTATGACTATAGTCCATGACTATGACTATAGTCTATGACTATAGTCCATGCCTCATAGACTATAGTCTAATGAAGGGATAGGGTTATAGAAAGGGTTAGGGTTACAGGGATGAATGGACTTTATCTTTCTTATCTCTATCTACGTTATCTTCTTTATCTTCTTTATCTTCCTTATCTTTATCTTCCACATACTAAGCTCGGAGTTATATTGTAGGCTCCGCTCGAAGATATATACTAAACTCGGCTCGGGTCTATCCTTACATCTTAGAGCTCGGCTCGGGTCTATCCTTACATCTTAGAGCTCGGCTCGAAGCTAAGCTCGCTCGATATGGAGGTTGGCTGGCTCGATATGAAGCTAACCTCGCTCGATATTCAATTATTCAATTTTAGGATTCAATGATTCACTCTTAGGATTCAATGATTCACTCTTAGTCATAGTCATCATCGTTTTCATATATTCTGTTCTTATTAGTCTAATGTTTCTTGCTTTAGAAAAATCTTTTTGTAGTCTATTAACGCTAATAACCGTTAACATGGATCAGTAAGAATACCTAGTTGGTAGTGAAAGTCCAAATTACAACAAAAGTGTCATTATCGAAACAAGCGAGCCAAACAACATTTTAGTGATTTATGTTTGACTCGTTTGGTTTGGGAACAAAAATTTGGTTCCTTTGACAAAGGAACACCACCGAGCGGAACAAGTCGTTCCGATTTTAAGTTGAGGAACTATTTGTTCCTGTCCATTAGAGAGGAACAAATATATATTCCGATTTCCGGAACTAATAGTTTTAGGCAGAGAGGAACAAATATATGTTCCGATTTCCGGAACTAATAGTTTACGCAGAAAGGAACGTTCCCTTTGGGATGTTTTTGTAAAATTTATTGATAGTTATTCTAACCCTTGTGTATAAGCACAATAATGGTATTTCATCAAAGTAATAGGTAGGTGTCTGTATTTGGATAATTATAATATGTTTGACGGTATAATTTGCATGAAATTACGTCATTTTAAACACCTGGCTACCATCTTTAGTTGCCAGGTGGTAGCCAGGTATTTTAATAGGGATTTGTATTATTTTATTTTTATTTATTTACTTTGCCATCATACTTATACATTCATTGGCTGGGAAACCACAACAGCTATTGCCAATTACAGCGGCCCCAATAGTTATACGAAAATAATTTACAAGGTATACTAAGCACACACAATAAACAATACTTGAACAACAGTCATTGAATTAAGTCTAAAAACAACATGTCAATGGAGAGTTCGTTAAACTCCGGGCGGAATTACATTTTATACACGCACTTTTCCATGTGCGGGGATCCTCAACATCGTATGTATTTTCTAATGCTAAAATATAGTACTTAAAAAGAAGATTCTTGAATTCTGAAAATGTTCGGTCTTTAGATGTAATATGATTAGGAAGTGTGTTCCATATTCTTGTTGCTCGGATTTTGTAAGATTTTTCATAGGTTGACGTTTTGTATGTCGGAATTTTATATTTGTGCGAGTTGGGGTTAAATGATCTTGTCTGTCTTTGACCCTGGGGTTGAGGAAATGGAAGGATTTTTTTATCAATATTAAAAATGTCGTGATTTGCCTTATAGAAGAATACTACGTCCAGGTATTCGTGCCAGTAGCTGAGAGGAAGCAAACTAGTTGCAAGGAGTCGGTCTCTGTATTCCATATCACAAATAAAGGGAACAATAGATTTTGTTGCACGCCTCTGAACTCGTTCTACTTTTTTCACCAACTCAACTGTTTGGGGCGCCCATACTTGGGTGGCATATCCTAAGTGTGAGCGAACCAGAGAAAGGTACAGTGTTCGTCGAATTGCAAACTCGCGAATATTTAAAGCTAAGTTGATCTTCGAATATAACCCAGCATTTTATTAGCTTTGTTACTTTGTTGTGTAACTTGCTTTAACCAGGTGAGATCATAATTCGTCCATACACCTAAATCGAGTTCGCAATAAGTTTTTTCTAGTGTGGTATCTTGTAGTTGGTAAGGGAAATCTATTTTGTTGTATTTCCTGGTGACCTGGAGGGTTTTACATTTTTATGTGTTAAGATGCAGACCAGCATTGGATGAGGAGGAATTAAAGTTGAAAAGATCATTTTGTAATAACATTGCATCGGTCCTGGAGTTAATCACTTTAAAAATCTTAGTGTCATCAGCGAAAGCTGCTACGTTCGAATTCACGATGGAAGAGGATAGATCATTGGTATATAAAAGGAAAAGTAGCGGGCCAAGAATGGAACCTTGTGGTACTCCGGATGTCACTGGTAGTGCTGTCGATGTTGCACCAAGAACAGTAGTTTGTTGTCGGCGATTTTTCAAGTAAGAATCAAACCACATTAAAAGATTTCCTCCGAATCCAAATTCTCTGAGACGATGTAGAAGACGTACGTGACTAACCTTATCAAATGCTTTTGACATATCCAGGTAGATCACATCAATCTGCTTTCCGAGATCTAATTGGCTGCCAATAGTATCTAAAACTTCAATTAGTTGTGTCACGCATGATTTTCCGGAAATGAAGCCATGTTGGCAAGAATTTATTTGACTGAAAGCATGTTCTTTGATGCAAATGAATACGCAACGCTCCAAGACTTTGGAGACAAGTGAGAGAAGAGAGATTGGCCGATAATTTTCCACATGATCTTTATCCCCCTTTTTGTGGATGGGTACAACATTGGCAAGTTTCCATTCTCGAGGTACTATTCCACTTTTTAAGGACTTGTTAAATAGAAGGCATAGAGATGGAGCGATTTGATATGCAGTTTAGGTTAGTAATCTTGCTGGGATTTCATCTGGACCATGCGCTTTGTTGTTATCGAGATTTCTTAAAACTGAGCGCACTGTTCCTTCCGACAAAATAATGTCATTGAAAATAGTGTCAGTGGTGTCGGATATAGATTGTTGATTAACAATATTGATAGGATCACTCGAGAAGATTGATACAAAGTAGCGGTTGAAAAGTGTTGCGATATCCATAGGATTCTCGGCATATTTACGGACATTTTCGGCACTCGTTTTTGTTGAAATTTTTTTCGGGACAGAACGTGTTGCACCTTTTAGTTTAAATAGTGATCAGAAACGTTTGGAATTGGTTTGGATGTTTGTGCAGAGAGAGGAAATGTAAATCGGCTGATTTTTATCATAAGCTTGATTGTAGCTCTGAGGGTTGTAAACTTGTGGCGGAGATAGTCACTGGGAGATTTTTTCAATCTTTGTCTTAAGGAATTTTTCTTTTTGATGTTGTGCAAAGTTTCACCAGTAAGCCACGGCACATATTTTCGACTTCGAAGTCTTTTAGTTGGGATATGATCAGCAACTATTGTAAGGAAAGTGCTTTTCCAGATCAGCCAGTCGTGGTCAATATCGCCTTCCACTGATATTAGGTTGGATAGATTCTCGGATTCGAGTGACGATCTTAAAGCATCCAGGTAGATGACGATCTTATTAGTGACGATCTTATTAGTAGCCAGGTAGCCGGTTGTTTTGCATACAATATAAGTTTGACGGTATAATTAGCGTGAAATTACGTCATATAAATGGCTTGAGTCACTTGATAGGAGACGAACTGACAATAAACTATTATTTGCCTTATTGTTTGCAATTGAATAAGGGTAGTCGTTCCCTTCAAAAAAATATAAGACGGTCAATTGCAATATTCACAATTTATGCAGACCGTTCCGCATGAAATAGTTCCGTTTCCAAACGAGCTTATATTTGTCTGTCTTTTGAGGATGTCAAAACAGGCTGTGTATTGGAAATCGCTAGACGGAGCTTTCAATAAGCCAAGAAGACTTCAGTTGGAAATCAGTAGACAAGGGTTAGTTTGCTGTCCGGTAACTTCTTGTGAGGACACGGGATTTTCCAGTCGAAGAGGGTGCAGAAAACATGGCAGTATCAAGCACCCTTGGTTCGAGTACTTTGATGAAAAACCAACAACCGCTACCGGCTTACAAGCAGGCGATGATAGATAATCAGAGAAGAAAACCAAGCATGCAATTCCTTGTTGTTCGAGTGAGGATTAATTCTCCCGGTCTTTCTTACTTTGGCTGCAAAGTACAGCTGGGGGTGGGAAAGCTCAAAAACAAGCTGAAGTGTCCGTGACATGAGCTCTTAAGACGAATCAAGCCCGCTTTCAACTGTCAATATAATCGGTCTAAATGGGTCAATCTGGACAGTTGGCATACATTACAAGTATTTCAGAACTATTAGATTTTCGCAAATTTAACTCTCCGCCAGGATCAGTTTTACAAAATTTTTCTGTCACAGACGTTTATAGAAAACGTGCAAGGAAATGCTTAGCCAAGGAAATGCGTGCTCATTGGACTACCGAACTAGATATAGAGACTCTGGAATCTAGGAGGAGCTGGGCAACTCTGGGCGAGCTACAGAAGGTCATGCCCTTTCACATTGGTCGTTACAAAGAACACTGGAAGAGTGCAGAAGTAAAACGTCTGCTGTCAATGCAACTAAATTGACATTCGCAACACGTTTCTTGGCTGTGTTCATGTTTGTGAAAATTAAAGGATGTAGACCTATGACGTACCTCTACTTAACACTTGAAATGATTGAAAGCGCCAAGAATAACGGAGGAATGGTTGATCAGAAAATCTTTAAAACTGCGAGAAAATACGGCTTCGATTCATTGTATTTTGATGAAATTAGTTTGGGAATTGTGGATGATTACATCAAGGTTGTCAGACCGCTGCTAGAACCAAGATGCGACTACCTGCTTGTTAATCGTAATGGTTTGCAGTTCCAAAAACTTACTGAGTTCTTAAGCATCCTAGTATTTCAAGCCATTGGCAAATACGTTCACCCGACCAGATATCGACAAATTATTGAAACTGAAAGTTCTATGGCTTTGAATATAGAAGAACAAAAGATGGTGTCCGAAGACCAGAAACATTGTTCAAATGTAGCAAAGGTACATTATCAGAAACTTCGGGCACGTGACGTTGCGTTAAAAGGACGAACGTGTATGGAAAGACTTCGCGGTTGTGAAGGCGAAGAGATGGATAATTGCATAGAACAATAGACAATTTGCATTATAGACTAAATTTTGTTCTAGGCAAGGAAAAGGGAAACAATCACAACAGCTACAAAGAACATAATAAAATTAGTAAAATTGCAAAGTTTGGTTGCGAAATGTTGCAAATTTTGTTTGCAAATTTTGTAACTTTTGTATTACGTGCGGAAATTCCTACCACATTTGGCTATATTTTCCGCATTTAACATTTCGCAACCAAACTTTGCAATTTTACTAATTTTAGTATGTTCTTTCCGGCAATATACTTTTTTTTGCCTAGATCAAAAATTAGTCTATAATGCAAATTGTCTATTAAAGGAACCCATCTCCCTTGTAGAAGATAATCAAAGCCACCTTGTCGATGAAGACGCCTGTGAAACAGCAGTTTCTATGTCCGCAGATAGATGCACGAGAGCTAGGAAGAGTCCTTTATGATTTACAAAAGAAGAAGACGAATTCATCAAGCAAGGTCTGGAGAGGTTTGGATCACGGTGGTCTTGTATCTTACGCCATCCTGAGTGTAGCTTTCAACCAGGAAGAGAGTCTAGAACACTAAGACTTAGAGCGATTGTAAGAAAGCTTGTTTAACTAAATATTCTTCTAAGTCTGTTGAATTGAATATAAATCTCGCATGAGATAAATAGATTCAGATTTCAGTTTACAAATATTACATTTAGTGAATACAATTTACTTAATTATGTTATAAACCTATTCATGCAAATTATAGCGTCAAACTTATTTGTATGCAAAACAACTGGCTACCTGGCTACTAATACAAATCCCTATTAAAATACATGGCTGCAACCTGGCTACTAAAGATGGTATGGCGGTGGTAGCCAGGTGTTTTAAAATGACGTAATTTCATGCAAATTAGGCTGTCAAACTTATTTGTATGCAAAACAACTGACTACCTGGCTACTAATACAAATACCTATTAAAATACCTGACTACTAAAGATGGTAGCCAGGTGGTAGCCAGGTGTTACAAAATGACGTATACGTAATTCTATGCAAATTAGACGCGTAAACCTATTTGTACAATAACTGGCAAGCTTGCGAATTAATACATAGCTTATGAAATATACTTATTTGTTAACTTATTTGTTATCTGTTGTTTCTTAAAAAGTCAAGTTAGTCAAACCGTTTAGGAAAAGGTGCTCTAGGAAAAAGTATTTTTGTAATTTTATCCCCCAAAAAATTATACATATATGAACGAAAAAACAGCTTTCTATAACTTTTAATCGTTTACTTGAACACAGAACACAATTTGATAGAAGCATTCAGCACACAATACAGTTATGTTCAACGTTATTTCACCATGGTCTCCAAGATTTGATAGTTGTCCAATACGTTTGAGAACTTAATTGAACTGTTGGTTCTTGTTCATCAATCACTTGTTGCTGTTCATCATGATCACGTTTGTTCATTCTTTCCATGGCTAAGAGCATAGGACAACGATCATCCATAACTTTGACTTGAATCTTTCGTCTTACGCGTCTCAACGTAGGATATGCTTCCTTATGTCTCTTGATAAAGCGATCCATGTCAAAAACGTCGCGACTCCATCCGCTTACGAGCATCCAAGCGTCGATCTCTGGATCTGCTTTTCGTCCAAAACTCCTTTTCTGCTATGTCTCGTCGTAGTTCGGCTCTTTCTTTACGCGAGGAAAATGATAACCCATGTGCTTTCGACAACTTTTTGCGATCGAAATCACATTCCCAAAGCTCGACAATTCTACGATGATATTTCTTATCGTTCAAAATCCAGGGTAACGTTACATCAATAGGTGGCCATGAAGGCACTCCGCTTTACTGGGTTTCATCGTTTTGGCTCTTTCCCTCCCCAACATCTACCGTTTCTCCATCTTTATTTCTCAACTCATCTTCAAGACAATCACCTGCTTCATCAGTCTGCTTTTCTTCTTCTGATGTTTATTAGTAAAGAACAAGTCCAACAATGTTTGTGTTTCTTCCGTAATATGTGTAGCCTCTGTAATTATCTGCTTAAGTTGAAATAGATTAGCGATATCAAGAAGCCGGTTTGTGATATTAAGTCGATTCAATGCTAAAAGATCGCAGTTAAAATCACCGACCAAAATAATTTCCTTATTCTCGTCGTCTTATTTTCAATCAAATTTTCAATAATATCAAATGTCTCAATTCGGGTGTTAGATGGTCTATATAAGGATGTTACAATTATCAGTTTTGATTTAATTTTGTTAACTTCAATACAAACCGCTTCTAGATGTTCAGGAACCAATTCACAACGTTCTTTTACATTGAGATGATCCCTAAAATATATCGCTACACCACCTCCCTCACGTGAACGATCTTTGCGCACAATGTTATATCCTTCTACGTGGAGTATGTTATTATCTACACTACGGTCTAATCTAGTTTCATTAACACTTAAAATATCGATCTAGTGGTTTGTCGTGCAGATAAAATCTCAATTGTTCGATGTGCTTTGTTAGGGAAGTGATGTTAATGTGGCCAACACGAAAACCTTTAAGTTTCTTAAGTTCATTGCAAATAGTATTTTCATTATTTAAATTATCAAGTGATATATCATGCATGGCATTATTGTCATTATTTATATTTTCAGGTAAAGGGTGTGGCCCGGGATAAATTCGCCAACATCTGGAATCTCATTTTCACTAATACTAAAAATTATTTATATGACTAATCATATTTTTGGCTAACAATGCAGTTCCTGATCTGTTCAAATGAAGTCCATACTTGTTAAGCCCTCTTTTATCAATATTAGCCTGACTTAGTATGCTAACTTTAGATCTTTTCAGAGATTTTAATAGTTTATTTACCTCATTGACTTTGGCTTGTAACGAGCGGTCGTCATTTCTTGTAATCAATTCTGAAACTGTGATCTTAGCCCCAGGACTGCATCTCTTTATTTCTTTACATAAATCATCTACTTCATTAACTATTGAAGCTGCATCTTTATTGCGTAAGTCATTTGTTCCTACATGCAGAATAACTTTATCTGGGTTTAATCCTTCATATCTCGGATATTTGCCCCAGGAAATGCTTTAATACGTGTTTTCGTGTTGGTTGATTTACTGATTCTCTGTTGCTTAAGATGTTTTAACATCGAGTCTCCCACAATAAATACTGTAGGATTTTCCGCTTTATTGCTTTGTTCTTTGCTACCTGCAACTTGGTCATCAACCGTCGTGTTGTTTACAACAGGGTCATCTGCATAACTTGAATTGCTAGCATCGTTGCTGTTATTGGGCAATTGATTGCTATTTAGCAATTAGCTTCGAAGCGATTACGTGTAACCACATTATACAGGGTGTATCAAAAAAAACGCAACCTCGGAATTTCCCAAGAAATCCACTTTGTTCTTAAGCACAAAAGATTTTAGGCCCCTGGGGAATTTAAAATAGCTTCTAATCGTATTAGTAATTCGACAGTTATGCTCCTGGAAAACGATTAGAAGCTATTTTAAATTCCCAGGGGCCTAAAATCTTTTGTTCTTAAGAACAAAGTGGATTTCTTGGGAAATTCCGAGGTTGCGTTTTTTTTTATACACCCTGTATGTGTTTGTTGAGCATTCATGCCCGACATTACTTTCAACCTCAGGATCATTATCATTTGACGGTTGGTTGACTCCCAAATATTTGTATAACAAGCGAATAGACGTAATTAGGCTGGCTTTTTCTTCTTCGGCACATTTCGCTTTACCTTGAAGGTCAGCTAGTATAAAACTTAAGTTGTTTATCCGTTCTGTCAAGCATCCGTTTTCGTTCTTAAGTTCAATGTTTTCCTTTCTCAACCTGATTAACTAACTTTCCGACTCTTGGTTCTTAAGTTGTTTAAGTTCCTTTGAATGATCCAACAAAGCATTGTTTACAGCTGCAATGTTAGCAGAAAATTCTTTGGAAAGAGCTTGCAATTTGCTATTAAAATAATTTTTGAAGGTCTCTAAGGGATCATCAGTTACGCAAGTAAAATTTTTATCCACTTCAAGATGGCTGAGTTCTTCATAAACCTCAGTATTATTAGCAGATTTTGCTAATCCCTTCGATACAGAAGCTACAGAGTTTTTCATTCAATTTCATTCTTACTTTTCCCACTGACTGTAATCGTTTGTGCGTTTGCGTACCATCTGATTGATACATAATCATTTTCGTACAACTTGGCATCTCCGCCAGGCGAAGACCACTTCCCATCATCCAAGTTCAACACGTCTTCTACAAATTCTTGTAGAGAATCAAATGAGGCAGTCCAAATCAGCTTGCCTTTGTTGTTAACAGATAAACTGTGCAGCAGGCTTTGTTCTCGATTCATATCTTATAGTTGTGAGTAATAAAAAACACGGAACTCTAAAACACACGTCTGCTCGTATAGGATAAAAATGATACCACTTGTCAACATGGAAGGGTCGAAAAGTTTGAAGCCTTCATTATTCTCAATAATTTGACCTTCTGCGTTGACAGGCTCGTACTACAGCTCCTCCGGATCGACGTATTCGTTATGGGTGGTTATTTCACTGGCCAACCAAGCAAGACAGTCCATCGCGTGGTCGTACATCCAACGGTTAACGCCAGGGGTGGTTTCGAAGATTACTATGCGCCGTTTGACATTCTTGTCGTCGTCTTCAAATTCAGGTACTTTATTCGTTGTGATGGAAAACGGATGTTGTTCATCACAGTTCTCGGGATTCCATGTTTCACCGCCGTCACCATCCAGCCACCTTGCAAAATTGTCTTAGCGAGGTCTGATTGAAGTGTGGATTCCGACCATTCGTCGACCAGCAGCAGTTGGGTTGGGTCGTCTATCATTGCACCCGAGAACTGTCGTTCGCCCGTAATTGATGCTATCTTTCCTTGCGTGATTATTCGATGAAATATGGACGCCCAAGATGTCTTCCCTGAATCTTTGGGTCCGGCAACAACTAACTTTCGTATTTTATGAGGCATTTTACCTGCCATTAAACATTGATAGAATTTGTTGCAAAAATTTGCACGAACATCGACGTCAGGAAAGGACTCCTTCTTTGAAGTATTCAGGTTGTGGATCTGTTGCCCAATCGTAGGCGACGAACTCTCTTGGAGATTGGATGCCAACTTTCTCCGGCGGTATCGCGTCACGAATGAAACTACGTGAAGATATGTGGAAGAAAATCCCGTTCGAAACTTCGATTAAATCCAAATTGAACTATATTTGTTGGATTATTTCACATGCTGGGTGGGACAGGATTCGTAGCAAAGATGTGAAGTGCTTTAAAACTTTCCCACGAATGGCTTCGTTTGCCAACAGCTTGTTTAAGTAACTGCCAACGTCCATCATCTTTACGTAGGCCATCTGCCTTTGGCTTCGCATACACGTCGCCCCGGTGCAGTGCGTTATTGCAGATCTTCGTTATAGCTGCTATCTGTCTGATGGTAGTTGTTAGATCATCATCCGTTTTCGAGGAGAAACAGGGACCATCCACTTGTGCAGTTACCATGTTTTCGATCTCTATGGTGACAGGTCATTCCATCGCCTTTTAAAAGGGTGATAGCTTCATGAAGTGGACTGTCAAATTCCGTTCCGTTTACGACGATGAGGCGGCATGGGGAAGTTGGGTGTCGTGGTCTTTGATTTTCCCTTCGTGATTCCGTGATTCGTCGCTTTCCTCTGCGGAAGTAGATCGTTAACAACTGGCGAGGCAATACTCGTTAGAGGTGTTTACCATATCCAGGACGAGCTCGTTGTTGTTATCTTTCACGATTTGGGGCCTGTTTACATGATCCCGGCTAGGCGGGACGGGACGATTTCGTCCCGCCTAGCCGGGAAACTCGCCTAGGCGGGATGGCGTGTTTATATGGAGAAAATACATTGCCGGATGAAGCCAGTTAAGTGCTTGACGTCATATTATTTGCAGGAAAGGGATTTACGCGCGCTCAAAAGGAAAGTTCATCCCGGCTAGGCGGGATAGAGTCAGCTAGGCGGGATAGAGTGTTTACATGGGAATTTCTCGTCCCGGCTAAGCGGGATCCCGGCAACAGATGCCGGGATCCCGTTTAGGCGGGATAGAAGCGGGATCATATAAACACTCAATAGGGTTTATACACTGACCTATACTAAATGGACTGAGCGCGCAATCTATTTTATCAGGAGCTCGGTGTCCTCACCACTGCTCACGTCATATAGGTCTTTGCTCTCATGCGTAAATTCGCTGACTTACAAATGCGTTGATAATCGGCTCGGTTCTATATTTTTATTGTTTCAAACTCAAAAAAATTGTTAATTTTGTGTTTTTGAGGCGAGAAATTGCTGCGAAATCATTGTAGAAAGTAAGTCAGTTTATACTAAATGTGATCTTTATGAAATTGGCGGGCTGTCAAGTATGTTTTCAACTCTCAATTAAAGCCGTATACATGTTTAGAAAAAAATCTCAAATAGCCGTAGAAAACTCCACAAGGCACAAAAACAGTCTTTTACTCAGTATAATACCAGGAAAGATTGTCGGCAAAAAAATTTCATGTCAACAGAAGGTTAATACTTACATAACACGACAAATTTTATGGAAAACTATAGCATAAATACCAGCAATCATCGATGGCCCGAAGCTCTTGTTGTGGTCGTGTATAAAAACATACCGAAGTCACCGAAGCCATCATTTTATTTAAAATTAAAATGTTTGTTTTCAAACTTGCAACAGGAAAATATACTCCTATTTTGGAAAAGGTTGTTCTCAACTCGACGGTAGTAAATATTTGGCAAAACAGCAAACTTTGCAAAATAAACAACACAGAATTGAAAAAAAATTAAAAACAAACTTCATTAAATTTCAAAAACACAAATTCGCCCGCGAGCACCAATAACATTTGGAAAATATCGGTATGCGGTAATTTTCATCGATGCGAGGACCTATATGACGTCAGCAACGGTGAGGACACTTTTTGACCTCGAGCACTCAGTCCATTTAGTATAGGTCAGTGGGTTTATATTACAAGCGGGATCTCGGCAACTGTCCCGTCTCGCCTAGCCGGGATCATATAAACAGGCCCTTGGGACAGTTGATGGGACGACTTCTCCAACGCCTTGTTAGTAGCATCGTTAACTCTCGATGTTATCCCTTGTATAGTTGCCTTCATGTCGTGATTGTGTAACAGCTGATATATCTTCGTTTGGTTGCACGTCTCCGTTTCCCGATATACAATAAAAAACGCCACAGCTGGATAGACTTGCGGTTCGGTTTCGTTTTCAGCTTTGGTCACTTTCGAATTTGTTGTGACTGCAGTCACGCTTGAAATAAAGAACTGAACGCCGTAAACCTTGCTGAGAGCATCGTCAAGTTCGAGGCGCTTTGAAGCTATTTGGTTTTGGGCTATTTGCAAATCGTCTTGATCTACTCTCCATGTAGCTCTGCATGCTATTGCTCTTAAATCATCTTTGATCTGTAGTATTTAAAAATATAGGTTAGAATGCCAGTCGCATAAATTCAATAATAAAAAAATATTCAAACGTATAGATAATAGTCTGGAAAATATATCGCACTTACCAGTGGCAGTATATTTGCTCTTAAAGAGTTTTTAATACGTTTCGACGTTAGCTCCTTGCGATGACGCCGAGGTGGCATTTGTGCCGAATATAAAGTGTAGTGAGCTTCAAAGTTATCTCTAGTTATGTTCTATTACGATCTATTGCAGAAGAAAAACGCATAAATGGTCATGGTCATGGTCATGGTCATGGTCATGGTCATGGTCATGGTCATGGTCATGGTCATGGTCATGGTCATGGTCATGGTCATGGTCATGGTCATGGTCATGGTCATGGTCATGGTCATGGTCATGGTCATGGTCATAGAAATTGGATTAGTTAACAAGTGTATCCGAGATATGCTTGCTCGGTATGGGCTAAAGAAATGTAAAGTTATGGTTAAAAGGTGAAAAAGTTACGAGGTTGACTCGGACAATATATATACACCCAAGCGAGTGATGGAGTTTAAGAATAATACGCTCTTAGAAGCAGACGCAGAGCAGACCTTATTTACTTTGTTAAAAATATATTTAAATGGGTAGACTTTTCAGGTTGGAGACCTAAAGATTTAGCAATGATGGCGCCAGAGCAACGACTATCAAACAAAGGTTACAAACAAAGACTACTTCACGATTATCACCCGAAGTCAGACAAAAATATGAGAACTATTTAAAGGTACAAAAGACGCCTGAACGACATGCTCTTAGGAGCAGACCTTACTAATGCTGTAAAATAAATTTTAATCAATAAATGTGTTTTAAAAATGAATTCTGTGTGTGCTGTATGTACATTGTACAATATTTCCCCGTCCTATAATTATATTTCTCAATTCATGCAAATCCGTGTTCGCCTACCTCTTAATTACCTCAACGGCTCAACCTTTTGTGTCTTGCACGTGGGAAAGATTACGTTGACAACGCCGTGTATCAAAATGCTTACGCTTGTATCTTCGCATCGCTAAAAACTATATTTATATCTTTAAAACTTTATGTTGAAAATTTTGTTTGTAAAACCCTATATTAAAAAGTTTTCTCGGATGAAAAGATTCGATTTTAAATAGTCATTTGAGTCCCAGTGTAAAATTATGGCTTCATTGGAAAAGTAAATTTATGCGAATTGTTGATAAACATGCACCATTAAAAAAACGTAGAAAAGGCAAATCACGGGAACCATGGATAACTGGATAACGGGAATCCCAACGATTGGAAAGTTTACAAAACTGCCAGAAGTCAGTGTAATCAACTGATTAAAAATACAATTCAAGCACATTACACACATGAAATCCAGGATAACAAAGGCAACATGAAAAACACATGGAAAAGCATAAATAGATTGTTAAAAACAAACAATCGAAAACCTTACATGTAGGGCAACTAAAATATGCGAATAATGAAGAAATTGAAGATATCCCAGATGCCTTTAACAAGCATTTCATCGAGGTGGGACAACGACTATCTCAGGAAATTCCTGAAGCCACACAACAGCCCGAGTCCTACATCGATGAGATAAGTGCACAGTTTCATTTTCGTGAAGTATCCCAACAAGAAATACTGCATTTACTATTGAATTTACCTACAAATAAGGCAGCAGGTCAAGATAATATCTCTGCTAAGCTCGTAAAAATAGCAGCACCTTTTATAAACATGCAGTCAACTAACTACAATAATTAACAAATCCTTAACTACGGCACATTCCCGAACGATTGGAAAATTTCCAGAGTCACCCCAATTCACAAAGATGGACCAAAAAATGACATGAACAATTATAGGCCAATATCTGTGATCTCGACTATTGCTAAAATAATGAAGAAGGTTGTCCATAATCAACTTTATTTATATTTGCAAGAAGAAGACCTACTGTCTACTTCTCAACACGGCTTTAGGTCTGTACACTCCCTCTCTCCTTCGCAGAGGCTTGGATAAAAAAAATTATAAAAGGATACGCTAATATTGGATAATAAATAAAAGAATGCGCTAGATGGTAATAAACAAAACGCCGCTATCGAGCATAGATATGCTATCGAGTATGATAATACCATTTAGCGCGTTTTGTTTATTACCATCTAGCGCATTCTTTTATTTATTATCCAATATTAGCGTATCCTTTTATAAAAATTTTTATCCAAGCCTCTGCGAAGGAGAGAGGTACACTCCACTGTAACTGCACTACTCGAGATCACTGATAGATGGTATCATAATATTGACATTGGTGAACTCAATGGAGTCGTCTTCCTTGACCTTGAAAAGGCATTCGACACAGTTGATCATCAAATACTACTGAAGAAACTCAGCTGCTATGGTATAACAGGGACTGCCCACAAATGGTTTTCATCATATTTAGACAATCGTTCACAATATTGTCAGGTCAATGGAAATATCTCTCAACCATTAAACATGATCAGTGGAATACCACAGGGGTCAATCCTAGGCCCGTTACTATTCCTACTTTATAAATGACCTCCCCAACTGCTTAACTGGTGCCAAGTGTAATATGTTTGCTGATGACACTCAAATTGATATTTCTAGCAATGACATAAACACTGTAACAAATGTATTGAACAATAACTTAGAAAATGTATCCCACTGGCTGATTGCAAACAAACTTAGCCTGAACACCAAGAAAACAGAGTACATGGTTATAGGGTCACACCAAAGGTTAAGTTTAACAGAAACAGACCCTCCAGTCTATCTTGGTACAAACAAAATTCAACGAGTAAAAACGACTAAGTCATTGGGTTAATTTAATGCTAGATGAGAATTTAAGTTGGAATGAGCAGGTAAATACAATAACAACGAAAGTTAATAAGGGCTTAAATGTACTAAGGAGATTAAGAGAATTCTTAGACCTTGAAACATTAGTGATTGTTTATAAAACCTTGGTGCAACCATACTTCGAATATTGTTCTCAAGTGTGGGGCAGCCTCGGCTTCACGCTTGCAGATAAATTGCAGCGCCTGCAAAACAGAGCTGTGCGCATCATTACCAAGTGTGGATACGAGATCCGTTCTCACGAACTCTTGCGAAACCTAAACCTTGACAACCTGGAGACTAGAAGGAACAAACAACCCGCAACATTAATGTTTAAGGTCAGACATTCAATGGTTCCTAACTCCATCTCAAACATATTTCAAAGAACCGATCAGGTACATATAGATACAATTACGCCGAGACAGATACAATTCAATTATCTGCCTCCTAAACCAAAAACTAATTTTAAGAAAAAATCATTTAGCTACAGGGGTGCGGTGGCTTGGAACAATTTACCCTGTGATCTTAAAAGATCGGAAACCATTCATTCTTTCAAAAATCATATGAACCAAATATGATATGGTTTCGGATATTACGAGAGCACATCTAATAATCACATATAATTGTAATTAATTAATTTTTCCCATCTTGTAAATATTTTATACATTGGAAGATCACTTATTTTTGTTTGCCTGTAAATAGTTTATACACAGTGAAATAGTCCCGTATTCAAATAAAGTTTTAATAATAAAAATAATAAAATAAAATAAATGTTAATCAATAAATGTTTGCCAAAGTGAAGGAATCGAACCCTCGTTCTTTGGGACTTTTAAAACGCTTGAAACATCGCTGTAAGAACAATGTCTATCTCTTTATTAGGTCGCTATTTTGGTCGACTCAGAAAGTCGTTTGTTTCGCATAAAGGCAATACTAGGTTAAGTGTCGCTATATTAGTTGTCTAACAAACACTTCACTAGATACGAATTGATGCGGCAGCTCATTTTATGCTAATGATGCGGCAGCTCATGCGGCAGCTCAAAAAAGGGGGTCGAACGGTACCTATATTACCTCCACTGGCTACCTATATTACCTTCATGAAACCTGCCCAGATAAAGCAGTCGTGCGGCGAGATACCTTCGACATTAAGACAAAAGGTAGGTAACTTAAAATAAGACAACTTCAACATCGTGGAATTCTTATTATACACACATTTTAACAATAACTGTAATAAAACGGTTTTAAGTCAATAATAGTAAGCTAGAAGAAACCTGCCAGAGGTCTAATTCTGGCATGTGGTGGAAATGAAATAAAATGAAATGATATGACATGAAATTTGATCTAAAATTAACAACTATATTGAATGAGATGTAAAGTTTATTCGTTCACGGCAACCAGGTTCAATATCATTCGGATCTGAAACAGTCACCTCGAATTGAGAAAAGCCTTCAAGTGGACTTAAACACAGTTCAAAAATGGTCACTTAACAACAAAATGATTCTCAATGCAGCTAAGACCGCCAAATCAATGCTCGTAACTTGTAAGAGACTCGCTAGTAAGACTGTGAATAATGAAGTGAATCTATCGATACATGAATTACAAAGATTGATCAAGTATTTTCTCATAAACTCCTTGGTATAACGATTGACAGTGCTCTGAATTTTGACGAACATGTCGAAAATATCTGTAATAAGTTGCCCCAAAGAATCGCTACCTCCCAATTGATGAACGCAAACTATTTTATAACTCCCTGATCAAACCAATTATGCTGTACGGGTCTACAGTTTGGAGCAGTGGTTGCCCAAGAAAATATAACCCGAGTATTTCGATTGCAGAAACGAGCGGCCCGTGTTATCCTATCTGCAGATACGTGGGAAAGAAGTTATGTCATGTTTCAGAAACTAAACTGGCTGCCCTTGCGACATGAAATTGACATTTCCAAGTGCTTGTTGATTTTCAAGTTCTTCAATATAATGTCGAGTTATTTAATTCTGCCATTTTCAGGAAAGTTATCTCCTTTCAATAAAATATTCGTCAACATTATTCTGCGCCTTTTGTCATTCTCTTGGCCCTTTTTACTGAAGTTGGAGCATAGCCGCCATTTTGTTTACCTTCGTATCAGGGGTGTATTGCCAAAATTTTAACAAGGGGGGCTCTCTGATATATACATTACCGGCAGGGCGAAAAATGTTAAAGTTAAAAGAAAGTCGAACTTTGTCAGAATGGCCGATTTTTAAAACTCTAATACAAAACTTTAATAAACTGTAACATTAAACACTTCAAGTCTATAATATAAAACTTAAATACAAAACGTTAATTAAGTAAAAATTGTCTGGACAGAATTTAAACTAGATAACGAGACAAGTTACAAAACTACTTCATATTGTAGGCACCTAATGGCTTGCATTAACGGGTATAGCAATGATCGAAAAAAGGCTATATGAAATCATATACTTGTTAGAAGTGCATGCCGGATTAAATCATTTAAAATGAACAGTTACAAACATTGACATTATGCAATCTCTCAGAATTATAAAGGGGGGCTGAGCCCCCCCAACAGCCCCTCCAATACACCCCTGCTTCGTATTGCCACATCGCATTAATGCTATAACGTCATATCGTCATATCAAAGGTTAACAATGCTGTAGAAGTCCTGATGAAAGCAAGAAAATGTCTTAATTTGTCTGGGTACAATGCATTTATTAACAACTGTGAAAATGTCTGTACTTGGTGTAAACGCCATTATAACGCCTCTCCCGCCTAAATATAACCTACTTGTACTTGGTGTAATTTGAAATAAAATCGTTTAAAATCACTATATAGCTAGGGGGGGGGGGGTAGGTGGATGTCGTTGCTATGGTGGTTACTACGGGACAACATTTCAAACAAGCTGCTATTTTCCCCTATTTACCCATTTTCCGCCAAACAAATAGAAACATGTTAAATATCTAGAATTTTGGATTTTGAAATGCCTGCCTACATTTTCTCTACGCCTGCTTGGAGATGTGGGCATGGTGACAAGAAAAAATCACCCCAAGCTTCTGGCAAGAGGTATGGTGATTGGTGCGCTGAAATGTGTTGTCAATGCATTTGGGATGGTATTTGAGTTGTCGTGGTCGCGATATAACTTGCTATATATAGTAGGGAAGAAATCTGAAAATGACGACATCACTGAAGACGATTATGATGAAGCCGTTATAAGAATGCTCGTAAATTGTTACTTCACTACAGTGTTTTGTGCTATTGGCCACATGATTATCCCAATCCATGTAGTCGGTTGCATTGTGGGAACCATTTTGGGACAATTTGTTGGTTTCATTGCAAGCTATATTGTTTTCACTCAGCCATCACTATGGAAACGTCTTCAACATGTATTCAAACGAGTTTGGGAGTTGGCAATAAAGTAAAAAGTCATTTGAAGTAGTTTGAAATAAGTCAAGGTTGTCTCAGCTTGTCTCGAACTGAACACCGTTTATTACAAGTTTTGCACGCGCTTTAACATAAATACTAGTTGAAGCCTTGAAGGAAACAATTCCTTCAAGCCAGGAATGATTTTGATATTCAGCATGAATGAAATATGTTAATTTAATTGGTATGTAAGGGCTGTACACAACCACAGCAAGGTTTATCTCTGTAAAGCTATGGTGAAAAATAGTTGAACAATCTTGCCTTCTTCAACAAGTCTCCTGTTCGCAGGCTCGGCGTACGAGATTGCTCCTGTTTCGGAAAAGGCCCGCTATTCCGTTTCAATCTCGTTTCCAGGCTCTTCCCTCTTGTGGAAGAATAACCTTGTTAGGAGCTCGTCTTGGATCTGCTAAGACCTAGCAGAATTTTAATAAGCGTTGTTGTGTTATTTTAGGGAGGGGATGGAAAAGGACTAGTTGACCTCCGCTAACCTCGTTCCCAGCAAAATGACATAGTAACGAATAATAACGTTAATTATATATCTGCTAGATTCCGTGACCAGATCATGTTCTGCAATTTATACGCATGTTTCCCATTATTCGAACATTTTGTCTGTTTAACAATAGTACAGGAGCCGTAGTGCAAGATACAAACTTCTATTATGTACTTTTATACATTACAAAACGAATAAGGGAGAAAAAATACACAAATATACAAGTTGAAAATTAAAAGCCACCTAAAAAACCTTTAGGCTAATCGAGTCAGGTGGTCGTAATTTAGACATGAGACAAGTGTATGACAATTCAGTTAAGTATAGCAATACCAATGAGGAAATGAGAAAGCATATTATATGTAATTAACGTATAATAAATGCATGATAATCAATGAATTATATAAAGACTAGTAAGAGTACGTTTAAGTTTTCGTAGGAGTATAGACATTAATAAAGTAATTTTAGTGACTCTTCAATTGAGTTCAAAGTTATTGGACCGGAATATCTTATATTAAATATTCAGTATTTTGTTCTAGCAGCAGGAAGGGAAAAGATTTAGATGCTAAGCGTGTGTTATAATGGTGTTCGCTACGGACTGAAGGAGAGAAGTTGTCAAAATTATTTGGGAGTTTGCAAGACCGTATTATTGCATAAATACCGCAGTAAATTATATACATTTTGAAAAGAGGTTATGTATGCGCAGAGCTCGAGAATTTAGAAAACGTTATGATACCCAGAGCTTTCTTATGTAGAATTGTCAATGGTTCAATGTAACTATAAGTGTTGCCCCAAATAAGAACACCATATATGTGAGAAATGGAAAATTAATTGAGTAATAGTAAACTTGAATTAGTATCTCGGCATTAACGAATTGACGAAACCTTACTAATAGACCAATTCCTCTGGCAATGTATTTTCCAATTTAAATTGATATCTACAAAAATTCCCAAATACTTTAATACTATATTTTTCTTCGGTGGCGCAATCGTCAGAGCACGCGCCTTTCACCTCTGATATCATGGGTTCGATTCCCGTTGGGGACGACTTATGATAGCTATGTGAAAAGAGTTAGTCAACGCTCTGCCGAAAGTCGTGGATTTTCTCCGGGTACTCCGGTTTCCTCCCACAGGGAATGTTGACAGGGTGGGTTGGGTTTAATCCCTAACTGGCCCTTCCACCGTAGCTGTGCTCCGTGATGGCGAGCAAAAGGTGGCTGCAATATGCGCCTAGAAAGCCTTCGACTTGGTCACGTTGAGCTGTGTCGTTTAGCTCTCAGCTGCAAGTAAGGATAATAAGCACACCCCCTTATTACGCCTTACTTTATTACCTAATCAAGTGTCTCGACAAAACTCTAGACGTTTCTTCGTGCACTCCGGTTTTGTCCTATATATCACTGGACCTTGCTGGACTTCTAGGAAGAACAGTATATAAAGAGCTGGTACCTAATATAGATATAGTTTTATTTGCTAACTTTTTAGTTTAAAAAATACAATCACTGCACGATTATACCAACAGGAACCAGCAACTATATATTTACCATTTCAATGGTTCAACAAAGTGGGATTAATAAACTATTGATTAGTCTACATTTAATTAGAACTTTGATGCGATGTCTAAAAAGACTGAAACACCGCCCAATGTGTAACTGTAAGTTTAGTCTGGCATTCAGACGATCAATGTGTCAAAACATTTTAACTTTCGTCCGTCATATCAGGTAATGTTCCAGTCTTTAACCAAGTTTAGATACTCGAACAACTATTACTTTTCAATTAATTTGTTTACAGATATATCAGTGAGGTTAATATTATTGCATGCTCTCTATATATATATAACAGCAGTATTTCCACTCTACTTAACTATTCATTGTGAATACATTAAAAATATTTTAAATTTACTTTTTTGCAGTAACAAACCATTTGCGCTATATGCAACCTAATAACGCTACATTCGTACACAAACGTTGTGGTTAGTTATATGCCTGACTAAATATGTTAAATTATTAAATGAATGTGTAATGTTTTAGTAGGCCACGTATGTAATTATATAAAAGGTATATATTATATTATGTCTTTGATCAGTACAAGCGATTTTTGAAATTGTTTCATTTGTCTGAGTTTGGATGCAGAATTGTCAGTTTTGCCAGACAATCAAATTTTTAGCAGCAAAAATTGAGAGAAACGCTAATGATATTCTTGCAGCTGCATTTGCATAACATGGCATTTTTCTTCGCAATCTCTCTTTTTTTATTTTCTAAAACTCTCGGCTGGTGGTGGTTTCCAGACATTTTGCTTTACATACAATAAAGCTATACCCGATCTAACAATAATTGACGGTTCATAATAAATCACGTCATCACTACCAAAATTCGACCAAAACATTTTTCCACCATGAAAATTTGGCTTTAATAAATGAATAACGTCAATCACAAGTTTTCCCGGGATTTATGTTTGGCAAAATTGACAATTTTGATTGTAGCTTAGTAGTGCTCCTGTTGAAAGATTATAATTTTACTCTAATATAATCGATCAGAAATCCTTTATTGGCTTTGTTTTCATCAGTTTGAAATCGTAACCACATATTATTTCCAGTGCTCTGGATCTCTTTCCCAGTCTGCGTGCCACAAAGTCGCGCGATCTCTGGTGCAGTCTCATCAGATCCGTCTGTAACTCTCAGGAAATCAGAAATACAACCGTCCTCTTCTAACTCGAAGTTCAGAAACTTTATTTTAATAACATATCCTTTCTTAGCAGCAAGATGCCATTCACAACTTGTATTAGCGGGGTAAGGTTTGTTCAGATTGTAGTCAACATGAGAATATATCAATTGTTCATCTTTGTCAGCATGAAGACGACCTCCACACACTAAACAGATTAAAAAAAAACTTGGTCTATATAAGAACATGGTTAGGAACGTTTCTCAAAGCTTAGTTAGAAATGACTAAACAATGGAATAGAAACATGTAATTAAAGCATAGTTATGAAAACATACGGCCCTCGCAATATTAAAATATTTACAAATATAACAGAGAGACATTACTATTATAAATAGAAGTCAACTTGTAATTAATACATTTACAATTTAAGGAAAGATTTACAATTGTTACAGTACTTACAGAATAAGGTTTTCAATATGCATGGTTAGGGGCGCCCAGAGAGGGATAAAGGGGGAAATTTCGAAGCGCTGTAAATAAATGTTCTTTTACCAAAATCAATACACTGGAAAGGCAGTTTATTACGTCACATATACGCAAGCTATAAGAGCCTGTTGTCGAGTGAAAGATAAGAGTTTAAACATTTGTTTGAACGAATATGGAGTACTATAGCTAGGAGGTATGCAGCACTCTTAATAGTAAAATAACTTAGAAGGTACACAATGGCCTAAAACAAAGAAACTATAGTTCCTATCCGTGTATAAAAATAGAAGTATATATGTTTACATGAGATCTTATTATGTTGAATTTATGTATGTATGCTGTGCCTGTTTGAAAACGAGACAGCATTCTATGTTGTTTGTGTTCAATTAAAAAATAGAAATTGTCCAACTATCAGGAAATTTTTATAGTATACGGTATATATACGGTTAACATTTTACATGACCGCATTAGTCTGGGCGTTTTCGAACTCTTTTGCGAAAGCAATCGTCTGTCACTTTCTGATCGTTTACCGTCGTGTTTCGACATCCTCCAAGTTCAAGAGCCCAAAAACTCATGACCCTACCCCTCTATTGGTATATAATTGAATGGCCCACTCCCTTCTGTTGGCTGGAAATATCATGAGCCCTCTGAGCCCTCAATATATTTGTTACGTTTCGATTCACAACCTTTTATATAATTCTCATATTAATTCATTAACAATTACTGAAGGGGAAAGGTAGCAGCATGTTATTGTGCGTTAGGTTGAAAATACTACGAAGTATCATTGTAGTCAGGACCTTGTCAGGACCGGACAACATTTTGTTAAAGCTTATAAAATGAATGGCATATAATATGATATAATAATGGATGGTGCGATATAATGATTTTAAAAACAAAACAAAAGGTATAGAATGTTTACCAGTTTCATAAACAGCTTTGAATCCTTTGTCAGCATGAAACTCATCAGTTTGAAAACGTATCTCCATCTTATTTAACTTGGAGATCCGTACCTTTCTTGCCTCACTTGGATTTGTATCACAAAGTTTCTTTTCCATATCTTCAAATCCTGAATCAACCAATACATAGTCATATTGACATTCGTCTCCATTTTCTAAACTGAAATCCTTGAAAAATTGATATTAAATGTCTTATTAAATGCTGCATAGGTTTTACAACTCTGATTTCTAAGCATATAATCTAGCACTCATGTCTATACAAATTACTAGACTTTCGCAGAGTAATAATACAAATTATCGCTTATATAATACAAATTATCCAGAACATTTAATGCTGGGGCACAGAACCTACTGCATGCATATGATTTAAAAGGTCAAAACCTGGCACCCCCCCCCCCAGGGCTTAACTCGAAGTGCCCAAATTTTGTTTCATACTTCGAGTTAAGCCCTTGACGAAAATGGGTGCGTCCTGGGTGTGGGTAGGGCGTGGTTGGGACTTAACTCGAAAAGGGCTTAACTCGGAGGGCTTAACTCGAAGATTAGCGACCCCATATTATATACCGGGTGTTCCAAAGAAAAGTATCGCTGTTTAACGTATTTCTCTCAAATAAATTTTACTGTATTCAAAAAGGGCTAACTTAAATTGTGGTATATAACACTTGAATTTTGATGCAATATTGACCGATGCAATATTGAAGTTGCGATACGCTTTTAAAATTAGTGAAAAATTGAGAAAAAACGGCTTCACATTATTTCCTAGTAGATTTACTATTTTGCTAGTTTTTTGTAACCCTTGGGAATAAAAATGGAATAATAATACACATTGACATAAAATTTAGTTGAAAACATTGAAGACAGCTTTGTGAGGCAATTGTTTTGGCATGTGAAACTTTGGATGAAGAACTGGTCCAAAAATAGTTGATGGTATATGGTTTCCAGAGCAAGACGATGTATTCATGCTCAAAGACAAGCATTTCCAGATGATCAAATCCTGGTCTTTGGAACAATATCGTTGTACATGCGTTCTTTTGACCACATAGAAATATTTATCAAGTTTAACCAGATAGACATTTGATGGTAATATTAGCAATTTCAAAAATGCTTACTCAACTTCAAACATCCGTATCTCGGTCAATACTGCATCAAAATTTAAGTTAGCCCTTTTTTGAATACAGTAAACTTACATAAGTGAAATGCCTGATATAGTTTTTGTGCTACATTAAATCAAACAGCGATACTTTTGAGACACCCGGTGTACTGCAACATTTATGTAAAATGTATTTCTTCCATGCATGCCTTATTAGGTATAGAGATATTTTTTAGGTTCTGAGATCGGCAAGTTCCCAATTATATTGTAGATATGACAATTTTGAAGTTGTCCTGACTCCTGTTATCATATATTAATATATCATATGTTATCTAAGATCCCGTTTACACTATGGCGAAAGATTCCGGATTCATGAAGAATCCGAAATGTTTTCGTACCGGATTCAAAGTGACGATCGAATGCGATAGGAAATCATCTCGATTTAATTTTGAGCTTTATCTGGAAACTTTCAATATGGAAAATAGTAGAAACTTTGTATCCGGAGCCACTTGAATCCGAGAAAATTCGACGTGTAAACGGTTACCTCAACGAATCTGCACCCTTTTCCTGAGGCTACAAGTAGGCCTACTTTCTTCGCTTCTTTACCGACTTTAGCCTTTTTGAGCGTTTGTTAAATTTATTAACAAAGAATATTCACTTAATACTAATCTGAAACCGAATTTCTGGAAAGTTTTTGTTTGTTATGAATGCAGTGTAAACGCTCGTATCCGAAAACCTATCTCCATGCTGTTGCAGTGTAAACGGTTTACGTATCCGAATACTCAAATCCGGTAACTTTAGCAAATCCGGAATCTTTTTCTCTGGTGTAAACTGGCTCTAATTTGCTTAATGATGGAATTCAATAATTAATTGCATTTTATTATTGAAAAAATATATATAATTTGTTTTGCAAAACAGATAAACATATGTTTTCCACAAACCAAAAACAAATGTATTATCGCCATGTAAACATATAAAGAACTAAATATTTACATCTAATTAAGCTTTGATAATTCTGAATTACGTCTTGCGGCGATTTCAAGTATATTGAGAGTCAATGCCCCAATTAGAAGTATTTCTCATAAACGATTCCCAGCTCTATTCGTGTTCATGATCCTAAATGTTTTATATCTTAAGAATTATGGACAATTAGAATGAGTTAAATATAGATTTCTAAAAACTAAAAACACTTAATGTACAACTTACTTTAAACGTTAGTTTGACACGATGTCCAGGAGTGATAATGATATTCCATCTCATATTTAAATTTGATTTATAATAATTTGGATAGTTGGGCGACTTTATTGTTCCTGTTGAACTTTCCAACACTGGATTCCTACCATCTGAAGCAAATAATAACTTAATTTTAAATACTTTTCATTGATTTACAATATTTTAGAAAAAAATAGACAAAATTTGTGTATAGACGTGCATTTACAGTTTTAAATAAGGCCGGAAGTACCTTCAATACATTGATGTTTATCTTCATGTAAGATAAAACCAGATCGACATTTGCAAATATATCCACCAACCAGATTGACACAATCATGACCACATCCTCCATTTTTCTCTTGACATTCATCTTTATCTAAAATGACAAATATATGCACGCTTTAATACCACTTGTTTGCCGTATATGCAAAAACGTCTCGGAAATTCTGTATGCAATACAAAGTATTGTCCTATAGCATACTCATAAATCTTTACTTCAAATGTAGTGAATAGATTTTGATCCAGTCCTAGGACTGAATTAATTCTGATGTAGTCCTAAGATTGGATCCAGGTGTCCAGTATCACCATGTGAGCAGAGTCAAATAAATACTAAGATAAATTAAACAGCCCAACTACACTAAACTAAAATAACAAAACTAAAGTTCAGAAGTAGAAACATTGACAGTATCATGCATAGATACCTGTATAATATTCGGCTTCAAAACCTTTCTTGGACATGGAGTTATCAGAGACAAATTCAATATCCATTTCATTGGTTGTTGACACCATCACACCTGGATTTTTATTACCACATAAACGTGTTGCATTTTTCTTGTGTTTCACCACAAGATAATCATAGTGACAACCCTGTATACGAAAAGATTAAGTTATGCAAACAAGCAAGCAAGGGATAATCCATTTAGGATCATCCTAACCCATTCAGCATAGGAAACCGGTAACTTCGCGCGCGAAGTCTGGGGTGGGCTCCATGTTACAAAGACGTGGAGCATAAGTATAGCATTAGACTTGCTACAAGTCGACTCGCATAATGACTGGGTTAATACGGACTGGGTTTACTTGGTTAATACGGACCTGGTTAATATACAGACTAAGGGCAAGCATGCAAAGACAAAAGCTTTTTCTTGGGCATAGCAAATGGAAAAATCCAACTAAAAAAGACACATAACTATTACTACCAAATCCAAGGATGCATGGCCACACTAAATGTGACCTGGTTATCAAGTGGCCAATGTCCGACTCGCGCTTTCGTTGAATTGGGCTTAACTGCGCGTCTGAGCTTTACCGCGCGTCAATGGAGTCGACTTGTAGCAAGTCTAAAGTAGCATGAGCCAGCTTAGGTCGTCAGTTTACTTCGAACAAACGTTTGGCACTAATCCTACCATCTCACCTTTGAAGCAAGCATTAGGAATCGCTTTTCGCCTAATAACTCTGTGTGGTAGGTACAAATGGGTGGTCAGGTGAAATCGCTATATTTCTCTTGACCTGAATGCAAGTAATTCCAAATGTTCGGTAAACGTACTGCGGACCTCCCACCCCTTGCACCTAGCCTCCGCAGGGGAAAGTTATGTTACTGTAGGTGTTGATAGACCCTCAGCTTCGTATGCAAATTATCCATTTCAGATCATGTGATCCCTTTTGAGATATTGTAATATTTTGGTCTCTTTGTCATTCTAATCAGAATGTATTGATTCATACCTGAATATCATTAATTTAAATAGAAACCACAACATTACATATCTCAAAAGAGTAAACAAAAACGAAGCTGAGGAGGTCTATTGATATTTATTTTCCATCTAGAAATATTGTAATTAACGTACCGGAGCACTTTCTTCCAATTCAAATTCTTTAAAACTCAGTTTTATTTTATGTAATGGCGGCGCTCTGATAGACCAAATACATTTCTTGTTCACTGGATAGCGGTCGGGATAACTCGGACTCGTTATTGTTCCATTTCTATCCTTCAATTCACCACCACATTTAACTACAAACAAAAAGATCCCATAAAATTAACTTCCATAGACTTCATTATAACGAAAAGGCTTACGATATCTATTTAAGAAGTAATGAACTTCGACCATGTAAGAAGTAATTCAAATATTATGAAATAATTGTTCGATAAATCTATATATAATACGGTTATTTATGTAATGCAATATGTATTGTTATCATTGTTTCTTTTGTTTATCATTGCTCTTTTTGTTTTTCTTTGATGTCTAAGGTTAGCATTCTTCACTCGAAACATCGAAGTGTTTTTAATCTATTTTAGGTAGTTCAGACCCAAACCGTGGTGGCTTTATGAGCTTTATGTAGAATACGAGCACATAAGACCATGGCAATTTTATGTAGTCAAAGGACTTCCCCCTCCCCCCCCCCCCCCATATATTAGAGGAATATTTTCATGTAGTACGGACACAAACTACGGCAGCTTATTATATATAAAATTACCTGCATTGGACTTTTATGTTTGAAAAATATCTTTTCAGCTGTTTAATTCAGACACAAACCGCAGCAGCAAAATACTGTCTACAATGCCCCCCCACCCCCCGTCTGTGAAAAAAATATTAATAACAATACTGTACGTTCACAATTCTTTCCATTAGAATGAAGTTCATAATCGGGGTTACAGTAACATTCATAACTTCCTATCGTGTTTCGACAATTATGTTCACAACCACCATTATTCTCTTCACATTCGTCCACTTCTACACAATATAACAGAGCAATACAATTATTGATATATAGAATGTAATCATTAAAATTTCACAAGAGATATATACTGTAATATAACAGAGCAATACAATTATTGATATATAGAATGTAATCAATACAATTATTGATATATAGAATGTAATCATTAAAATTTCACAAGAGACTGTATTAATTACTACCAGTGCATTGTATTAAAGTGCCATTAACCCCAAATATGATTTTTGGTTTGTGCAATATTTGGGTCATTCTAAGAAGAAATGTAATATATCTTTATAGTAAAAAAACTCATCTTAATCTACTATTCGCTGTCAAAGTTGCCGGATATGATGTCATTAGGTGAATTTTAGCATAAAAAAAACAAAGGAAAACCAATTTACAATTCATCTAATGACGTCATATCCGGCAACTTTGAGAGTGAAGAAGTTGATCAAAATGAGAATTTTTACTAAAAAGATATAATACATTTCGTCTCAGAATTATCCAAATATTACACATACCAAAAATTATATTTGGAGTTAGTAGCACTTTAAATGAATTAGGAGGAGAAAATGTGATTTTTCAATTTTTGGGTCAGCCATATGCACAGTGTGCACTTTGACTTAGCGAGAATATCATGGTCACGAAGATGGGGATCAAAATAGTGGAGATCATGTCTCTTTTCACAAGATTTCTCCAGGATGGATGAACGTGAAAGCTAATGTAAATTACCTTACTTCAACCTACCACTAAAGAAATTCAACATGAATCCTTTGGCACCCACGGAATTATCAGATTCAAACCTAACAAGTGCTTTGTTACTTGATGTGTTCACATCATTAGGGAGAACTTTTCCACAAAGTCTTGCCAACATGTTAGAGTTATCAAATCCATCATAGATTGATAAAGCATCATAATTACAATTTTCTGCAGCTTCAACTTCAAAACTACTGAATGTTATTCCAACTCTTGTTCCCTAGAAATTGATACATGCAGTAAATTCTCATTGGGCAATACACATCAATTAACGGAATTTGCAATGGCCACCTCCAATTAACAAATGTGTATTTAAGACATTATGCCATTATATTCCTTTGTGTTGAAGGGTTTTATCGAGCGTGTTCTATCGAGATGTCAACAATTTTGGTGTCTACCAACAAGCCATGTCTATTCCTTTTGTAGATTTTTAAAGCAAATAGAAGAAGTGTTTGTAATGGTTTACACATTTGTTTCGTGAAACATCAAATGGTAAAGATCACTGAAAAATGTGACACATCAAATTGTTGAACATCAACTTGTATAAAAGAGCAAGTTCAAAAGCAACAAACATGCACCAAATCACAAATGGTAAAATATCGAATTGGAAAATATCACATTGCTAAATATCAAACTGTTAAAAATCAAATTTACTCGAGCTCCATCCAGCGGACATCTATGGCCTGCGTGGCAGGCGTTCTATTGTGGGGGAAGGAGTTTTGTTTAGGGAGCGAGTTTTGTTTAGAGCGCGCTCTGAAACGTTTCCCGTTGGTAACCGTCAGAGGTTCAATAGTATAGCGAAACACTTTGTCTTAACAAACAAGATCTTTTATAACACAGTAACTTTACTAACCTCTTTAACAATAACCTTCCAGTTACATAATTTGTTAAATTTGTATGAAGCAGGGTAATTTGGTGATTGGATTTCGCCCTTGTCAAGTTTTATGACACCACCACAGGCAGCTAGAAAAGACAGTAATTCAAATTTGTCAATTTATCTATCAGTTCACTAGGAGTTTTCAATCAATCCGCCTCACTAGACTTTTTGAAATGCTGAAAGATCTGAAATTTGACGAGCAATGTAGAAAATATCTTGTTAGGAAAATTATTAACACTTGTATCAGGACCTCATATTATATATTTTGTAAACGTAACAAAGAATGGGATAACCCAGAACTAATGTTATACTAATATTTTTATCATATATATATATAGAGTTAATTCAAGTAGACACTGGTAAACTACCTGTAAAAGTGAGGTTTATCATTGTAATATTGTATACGTATTAATTACGAATGAATAAAGTTTCCATTATTATTATCACATTTTAACCATATTAATTATATAGGCCTAAGGCTTCAGTTAAAACCTGACAGTACTATGGCCTCGCGCATTAAGAATACTCTCCGGTCTTAAACAGGGCTAACAAGTATTTGACAGCTCGTGACCAACATAACTGTAATAACGTTTGTATAAGTCTATTCACTCTGTATTAGTCCTTGTATTAATACTTTCCGCAACATAGACTCGCTTTCATAAAGTACAGTTCGTAACATTTAATCTGCCGTTTTCTTTATCATTTAGCACTTTCCTTATTTTCCTTCTTTGCTCGACTCGTTCCACCTCCCATACACCCGATGACTATTGGTACTATCTCGATCCTATAACCAGGTCTTTTTCCCTCAATCTCAGCATATCTTTCGTCCGTTCTTCTACATAACTTTACCTCTTTCCCACCTTACTTTGTGCCATATGGTTTCTCTATATCTCTCTAACCTTGTGTATTCTTTTTGTCTTTTCATTAATCTCTTTATCTCTGCCCATTGCTCTTTCCATGTTCCTTCCATTTTAATATTATCTTTATCCACTCCTTTTTCTTTGAATGTGACATTTCCACCTCCTCGTAGATATTTTTCCGCCTCACTTTTAACCGATTTTCCTTCTTTTTCGGCTTCTCTCTTCCAAGCTTTCCTTATCTACTTGCTGTCGGAATTCGTCATGTAACATGCTACTCTTGCTTTCTTTTCTCCGTATAAGTCTTTCAAGCTCTTTAATCCTCTTCCTCCATTGTCTTTTGCATGCATATACTTTTCTCGTAATATACTTTTAATGATCTTGTTCAATTCAATCTCTTTTTCCGTTATGTTACATACGTTCATTACGTACGCTACCACTGGTATTACTCTTGTGCTTATTGCTTTTATCAGGTTCCTATCATATAATTGTTGTCCAACCAAGTTCTTTAATCTATTTTTTATTTATTTTTTTACACTGGCCATAACTTGTTTTACATTGATTTTATCGCTTTGTTCACATCCAATAAACTTGTAACTCTTGTTTTTCGTTGGGTCTAACGCTTTAACACTATCCTGAACACTATCTCGGTACATTTCTTCACTCCACACAATGCTCCTGTGTCACAGGTTACCTTTACTATTGTCTCGTTTGCTCTCTTCAGTTCTTCACTTCTTCATGATTCTCTTGGTACATTTTCAAATCATCAATGAATAAATTATGCGTTCTTTTTGCATCTCGCTCTCCAGGTGGTCCCATCTTATATCCTTTTGTTTCCTCAATCAACATTGTCACTGGTACTTCTGTACAACAGAATCCAACAGGTGAGAAACGTCACCTTGCAAAAAACCTCTTTTGATGTTTATCCATCTACTTTGTTCTTTCTTTCCATCTCTTGTTACTTCTAGTCTGGTTTTCCATTTTTTCATTATTTCTGTAATTACTTTAATACATTGGCCTTGCTCCGATATTCCCATCCAATTATACACTCTCAGTCATCCTTCACCATATCATAGGCTTTTTGGTAATCATAGTTTTGGACATAGTTTTGGATAATAGTTTTGGATAACTTCATCCTGTGTAAACATTGTACTATCCCATACTCTCGCGTCTTTTTCCTGTGCTTTCACTAGCTTAACTCTTTTTGACCTCATTTCATCCAACCATTTTGCACCACCAAAGATGAAACGAATGATAGAACTTGCCTCAGAGAAAGGAGCCTCCTCCTGGTTAACAGTCGGACTTTAACTTAAACAAGAAGGAGTTTAGAGACGCATTAAAGTTGAGATATGATTGGCCGTTCAAGGATAGCCCAACAAGATGTGCATGTGAAGATCTTTTCAATGTTGAGCCATAACGAATTACGAGATCTGGAAGTTGGACCAGCTCTTGAATGTTGTCTGTAACGATGTCCAAATTGAACCAGCTCTTCAAGAAATAAATGGTGAAGTGCTAAACCCTGGGTCAAACAAATCACAAGACGCCAGATTAGACGTTCATGCACATGGCGTTTGGGAAAGACGATGTCCGGGCATGCCACCCAAATGCAGAATCTTATAAAGAGTTAACCCCAAAGCAGATTTATCGTATGCATGAAAATGAGAAGAAGCGTATGTATAACCAACGAGTTACAGACATAGAACAAGGAACATTCACGCCATTAATTTTTGCAACAACTGGTGGAATGGGTGAAGAATGCAAGAAGTATCACAGTCGATTAGCGGAATTAATTACCATAAAGAAGGGAGAAAAGTACTCAAAGACAATGGCTTGGATAAGAGCAAAGATATAATTTTCAATTGTTCGATCTGCTCTACTATGCCTTCGAGGATCGAGAAGAATGAGAAAGAAACAATGTGATGCAAAAGAAACAGACATATTGTAGACATAGACATAGATAACCCACAACTAATGTCATCCCCGAGCCGGCGCGAAGCGCCGTGCGAGGGTACTAATTCCGCTCGGATATTTACATCCGGGTATGTGAAAACATAGCGGAATGCAAAGTTGTCCGCCATTTTTTTGTCATGGACGGTTTTCTTAGTTATGCGCATGCGCGAGTTCAGACCGAGAGAAGACTGCCATTTTGCAAACTTTTTTCAAAAATAGTTTTGCACTCATTTTATAATAGGAGTCAGGACATAATAAATACAAATAAAAAAGTATCCAAAACAAGATAAAGTATTTAGAGGACAAATCTACAAGAAGAAAAACAGTCGAAATACCGAAAATGCGTAGATCATTCAGTGTGGTCAATATAACATTGATTGATCTTAAAGGTGGTGTAAAGTCCCGATGTAAACAAACCGGCAACGTCCGTTTGTTTACATTTTAAACACGCTATATTTAAAAAATTATGATGTGTTCTGGTTCGCTATGCTTTAAATAAATACAGATTCGAGTTTCTGATTTAGAAGATGTCGAATTTTAGTCGAAACAACGCGAAACTTGGGCATTGTTTACATCGCGGGACCCCCATAGCACATGCGCAGAATGGACTTTACATGGTCTTTAAAAGTATTTTAGTATTGATTATAGAAAAATAAAAACATATTAAATCTCAAAAACTTCATTTCAAAAGTGCCGCAGTTTAAAAATACTGCTCGAAAAGCAGTTGAAGTTTTATGAAAATTTCGAAACGTTTTGTGAACTTCAAGGTTGAATGTCCTTAATCAATACTTCCCTTTTTGAAGAACAACTCCCATATATATGGAAATGTGTAAATATTACACCTGTACCTAAAACCTCTAAAGTAAACGATATTAATAACGATCTCAGACCCATCTCTCTAACTCCGTCCGTTTCAAAAATAGCTGAGGACTATGTAGTACAAAAACATGTAAAACCAGCAGTAATAAAATATATCCGACCCGACCAATATGGTTGTATTCCAGGATCTTCAACTACTCATGCCCTCATCAACCTCACCCACCATTGGCTGAAGGCCACTGATGGTACCAGCGCCGATGTGAGAATCCTAATCATGGACTATAAAAAAGCCTTTGACATGATAGATCATAATTTGCTTGTCGCAAAATTAAAACAACTTGGAATAAATCCTCATATAATTAACTGGATCTGTGATTTCCTTAGTGACAGGCGACAAAGAGTTAAACTGGGTAGCGACCTGTTCTCAGAATGGAAAGAAGTCCTTGCGGGAGTACCCCAGGGCACTAAACTGGGACCATGGCTTTTTCTAATAATGATAAACGATCTAGAAATACCTTCCTCCGATGGAAACGTAATATTTGTTGATGATACCACAACTTTCGAAATCGTTCACAAAGACCAAACAAGCCTTGCACAAACAATGGCCGACCAAGTATCAGTTTGGTCCGAAAACAACAAATTCCAGCTCCAGCCCAGGAAATGTAAAGAACTAAGAATTTCCTTCAAAAGAGACCCAACTTTATACGAGAGTCTACACATAAATGGAAATACCATAGACGTTGCAAAATCTGTAAAAGTCCGAGGAATAACTTTACAAGATAACATGAAATGGAACCAACACATAGAAAACATTACAAAGAAAGCATCGAAAAGACTATATTTCCTTTCCCAATTAAAGAAAGCGAAGATACAACCAAATAACTTAGTCCAATTTTACATCACATGTATTCGATCGATTTTGACGTATGCTTGCCAAGTCTTCCATTTCAATCTACCAGACTGTTTAAGTTCCGCTCTAGAACAAATCCAGAAACGGGCACTGAGGATTATTTATGGCTATGACATACCATACTGTGCCGCTCTTGAAAAATCAGGACTTCCCAAACTCTCTGACTACCGACTAAAAATGTGTGACGAATTCCATGCTAAGATTTTAGCTAATCCAAAGGATCAACTTTTTAATCTGCTTCCATACAATAAGCAAACAATGGATTCCTTGAGGAGAACAAGACATTTTACTGTTCCTGTGTGTAATACGGACCGTTTTAGACTATCCTTTATAAACTCAAGCACCAAACGACATAATGATTTGAATTAGATAAAATTTAGTAAATTCTTAATAACTTCAAAGTTTAAAAGATTAAATATTTCTTGTATATTCATAGTCATACTTATTATAGTACTTGTACATATACTTTTAAAACTTATACCTTAACAATTCAGTTTTCAGCTGTAACAAGGTTATTTAATAAACAATCTATCTATCTATCTACAGTAAATGTTGAATATCGTTGAATGCGCGAAGCGCCGTACGAGGGTACTAATTCCGCTCGGAGATTTACGAGCATAGTGGAGTGCAAAGTCGTCCGCCATGGACGTTGGACGGTTTTTTAGGTTATGCGCATGCGCGAGTACCGACAGAAAAACATTCAAAATGGCTGATTTCAAAATATTTATAAATAATTAATTTCAAGAAGGATATATTATTGACATTTTTCTAGGTAAGCGATTTTTCCGTACGGCTTAATTGATTATATATTTATAGTTTGTAACTTATTCGTTTTATCCTAATTTTTAACAATTATTGGATGAGGTTTTTGTGATATCCGGAATTATCAAGGTCAAGGTACGTGTTATCAGGCGAAGCCGAAGGCTGAGACTGATAACACTTACCGAGACCTTGATAATTCCGGATATAACAAAAACCGAATTCAATAATTGTTTTATTACACATTGCATTGTCATTAAACTCCTTCGATAAACAACGATTTAAATTCTGTCGCACAAAACAACGTTTGGTTCTAAAATATTGGGGTAAAAACCAATTATAAAAATAAAACAAGAACGACAAAATATTAGAAATCTAATTTACTTACTATAGTTCTGATAAAAGTTTCAAAAGAGTGTATTTTTTATGCAAAAAACTTTCAAAAAGACGTTTATATTCATGTTGTTTTTTCTTGTTTTTATTCTTGTATGTATACAGCTGTATTACAGCTGCCGCTTGGTAAAAAAGTACGTACTGCTGGCTCAACCTACAGATAACTGAGTTATCTGCTATCTGTATAGGTTGCGTGATTGCCATATTTAACTGTAAGCAATTAGCCAATCAGAAGACACACAGTGACTACAATGTATAATAAATGTTGTTATAGATATATTTTTAAAGCCATTCTATTTTGTATACGAGCCATTCCAAAGCATTTTTCTTACGAATTTGTTTGTTTTTGTTTTTCTTCGATATATTTTTGACACTCGTTGTGAGTATTGTTTTTGCCGGCATGTTTATAACCGGGCCATTATAAAGTAAAGCGCTGCATATTAGCGCTATATTTTTAAACTTTAAAACTGGCCTCATAACTTTCTGTCTGTGTTTTTCCCTTTGAAATTTCTACTAATTCGCCTTCGGCTCCGTGACTATTCTCTATAGGCTTGTAATTACCTCGCCTTCGGCGACTATTACTGGCCTTTTTATAGAACATTGGAAGATTTACAGCTCAAAATGTCAGGCGATCTTTTGTGTTCTCTCAAGGCCATGTATTTGAAGAACACCAACCGTTGGAAGACTTACGTTATAAATATAGCATTCATATAGCATTCATTTTACATTTTTTATTGTATATATACCAGGAATAATTTTATTAACAAGTGCAATAAAATACACTCTGACTTTTGCATTTTTGCTACCCTTTGTAAAAATATTTTGAGGATAAATTACCTTTGTAGCTGAATAGAAAACCCTTTCCAGGCTTTTCTTTTGAACGTCCTTTCATTCTCATTTTCACCAGCAATCTGTTTCCAATGGACGTTATTTCTTTCGGTGGTTTATTGCTTCCGCAGTATATTCCAATAAGCGAGGATTTTGGACCATAACCATCTCGAATTTCAACATAATCATTTTCACAATTTATGCTAGATCTCACATCAAATTCCTTAACATTTAAGACAATTACTTCTCCAGGGTTAGTAGAAATTCTCCATTCACATTTGTATGGTTTTGGGTTGATAAACGGGTAGCCGGGATTGGAAATTATGCCTGATGATTTCTGTAATGTTCCTCCACACGCTATGAAATAAAGATACAATTTGAAAAAGTTAACATAAAACCGAAAATTGCAACCATACATCCATACCCCATATTAATCATAGAAATAATCATTCAAAAGCTGCGCAGGAATTGTGGAAACTTTTCTTTTAGCTTCTTTATATCTTCTAGACCCTTGCCTTTTGTGGTTTTGTTATTGTTTATCCTTAATTAAATATACATGCTAACTCACAAATATACATAATTAATGTCACTCACTTGGACAATTGTACAGTTTATTTATTTGGATAACATCTCCTTCACTCAACTGTTTCCGCTGGCCAATTTTAGCTAGCAAACTCTTCGAAATATTAACTCTTGGAATAATCACATCCCAGGTGGTTCTCTTGGAAAATAGATTAGGAGCATAATGCATTATGCTGCCAAAATCATATTTTTCTCCTAATGAGTCCACTTCGGCATTGCTCAAGATTGCAAAATTGTTTTCTCTTCCTGTAATATAGATTATAAAAGTTTTCAGAAATAATCAATCAAAGCAAGAAATGCATGTTAAAAACGTGAGCAGAGGACATAAATGTTAGCATACCAAGAATGATCGAAGAAAAATGACTAATGAACGACTTAAGGAAATATTTTCTCCCACTTCTGTATACTAAAGTCAAAAATTACGTGACCAACTGGGTATTATAATAAAATACGACTGAATAATAGCTGCAAAAACAGTAAACACCAGGGTTCATCCTAAGGCCTCCCATTTTCCAAAATGGGCAGTTTTTTAATGTAAAATGGTTACTAGGATAATTGGGATTATAATTGGAACTTTTAGGGATAATGTCGAACCCTCCTGGCCATTCAGGTATCCAATTATACAGCATGGCCTCACGCCACTGCCTCACTGTCCTTGTTGAAACGAGCAGTTCTACATTTTTATTAGGACAACCCATGGAAAACATGATCAGGAAATTCATTCATTTTAATTACTCCTCTACTTTCTCAATTACTCCTCTACTTTCTTATCCATTTACTGCTATATAAAATTCTATCCAAAATAAATTTTCAATCTTTCTCAATATATCTGGTAATATACTATCATAATTAATTATTTATGTAATATAATTACTTATTTACCTTTCTCAATATTATTTTCCACCACTTTGATATAGTTATTCCGATCAGGACGTGTATGTTCATGCCAGAAACCCAGAGCATGTCCAAGTTCGTGAACTATGATTCCAAAATTGTCACAATCTCGACCAATTGAGATACCTTGTTTACCATTGCCTTTTCTGCCCACGAACGAACAGCAACTAGAATAAAAACACACAACTTCATGTAAAGTAGAAATAACGGGAATAACACGGTAAACTACATTGAAGAAAGAAAAATGAAACGTGCTTATATGGAACTGAGATTTGGATATATATATCATTGCACTTTTCGCAACTTTGTTTTCTATATATTTCAGATGTGACTCTAGTGTTTTCGGTATATTTCAGTCTATTTAGGTATTTTGTCAAATGTCGACAATGAAATATAATATTAGGCAACAAATCATATCTTTTATCGAACAAATGTATTTTGCTCACACTTTGAGTTCTTTGGACGTAATAAATACATAGAATTAAATTCTAATGATTTTTCTGCACAATTTTCTGTAGAATTTTCAACATTTAACGATGTTAGTATGTATTTATTTATCTATTTATCAGTTTATTTACATATTTATTTATTTATCCATTTATTTATTTATTTATGTATTTATTTATTTATTAAATTCAGCCATTAACATGAAAAGTTACAATGAAAACGACAAACAGGAAAACGACTCAGGAACACGACTCAGGAACACTAACACAGCGTGATCCAATTACGTTAGTGACCTGTTTACAGAACCAAAAATGGAATATCAAAACGTGGCATATATAAACACGAAACAAGTTTACAACATAGTCCATCTCAGACCATATGGCGAGCGCATTGCAGTCCATTCTAGACCAAATACTAAATAATGATTTGTGGATTATCAGAGGATTATGCATGCATCATGTATGACGTCAAAGAGATGTTTTCAAATCAGTTAAACTTACAAAAAGGAAAAAAACAACAAATTATTGTTCTGTTGCGGACGAGTTCTTTAAACAATTAAATAATGGGATGACCTCTATAGTACTAAAGTAACAAACCATGATCAAAGAGAGGCTGTGCGTACAAATCCCATCCAAGGAAAAAATTATCTCTTTCCTACATATCTACATCATGTAAATCATTAGTAATTATCAACAGGATACATCCTTACCCACACTTTCCTTTTTCAAAAAATATATAATCTTTCTCTGTGGTGTGTTCGACAAATGTTAGACAAGAGTTGTTTTCCCAATGTCGCATGGCTTTTAACATGATCGACTTTTGATCTCCTGAAATAAAAATATCGACATTTTTATGTGATTCGGTAAATTCAAACAGATATAATAAACATTGTTGGCGAATATATACAAAGCAAGTCCGACACGTAATCAGAAAACCACTGCCTATATATACCCTGAAAACACAACATTTGAAGTATCATCAACTTAAGATTTATATGTCACGGTACAAAACAATATTCTTGTATAGCTTTTCGCAAGTGTAGGAACTTTCAGAAAGTATTTTTGTTTGTTATTATACTTTATTTTATTACGTTTATTTTATTATTTTGAATTATGTTTGTCACATTTGTCATCGATAATTTGATAAACACCATGCAACAAAACTTTGAAGTTTGTTCGTTCACAGTAAGCAGGTTTAATATCATTCATGTTTTCACTCGAACATTTCGACACTCCATCTGAAATAGACGCTTATGAAGATGGAAACACAACATAGGAATTTCTGAAACTGTTCCAGACAGGTATATACGTAATGTTTCTATAACTTCACAAATATTACAGCTACTTGAAGTAGAGCGAAATTTGTCAAGTTGCATTAATGTTTTTATTGATCGCGATAATAATAGTTGAAAACCTTTTTCATTTGGGAATAAAAGCTATAGCTTTATCAATTATTGAGCCATTCTAAAATTATGACGTCAAATGTCCCGGGCTGCATACAAAATCTCTCGATGTCTTTATAAAACACTCGAAATTCTTCGGATTCACGAAATTCTTTGCACATCACGACAATATTTTAGGGAACCTTAATACTGCCACGAAATGCAGTAAAGACATTCTTAGTTCTGGTCGTATATCCATTGAAACATAATACAAGGTGCGAACGATCAAGCAAAAATACAGATACCTTAAAACACAATAAATACAAATACGTCTTATTGTTAAGATAATGTAATGTAAAAAGGTGTGGCATATATATTCAAGGTGTTATACTCTTATATAGTTGTGTTTTTATAACCAATGTAGCTTATCAAATCAGATTATCTGACGCAATCTCCTATTTGCATGGGCTATCATACAAATACTCTTTATTTCGCAGAACCAATTTCTATGAAAGTGAATATTTTTTACCAAAACATTTCTCACATCAGTAAACCGCATGTATCAGTAATTTCTTTGAATTCTGATGGTATGGATTACTTTGATCCATGCAAAAAGTAAAATGACAATTCTGTTTACACTGGAAATGAAAACATGGTTGTGAAGTGCATGTACTTGAAAACCACAAAATGTTTGAGCTGCAGTAAGATTAGTCTCACAGGATTTGGTTATCACATGTAATACATATTTCAGCCCATTCTAAATTATTCCAATCAGATACAAGGTTAAAACATTTTTAGGTTTAGAGGATTATACCTGGTTGTTTAACAGACAACAGTACTGACCCGTGTGTCATCTTTTCTTGTTTTAACATGTTACTTTGTTAGGGGCAAATAACATGGAACATTTTCAACCCCGGGGCTGAATTCAGCCCTGCTGAACGAGCTGAAATTTCAGCCCTGCTTTACTAAAAAACCCTAATAAAATATACAATGCGTGATTACATAACAAATCTTTCAGCCCAGGGCTGAGTTCAACCCCGGGGTTGAAATTTCGTTGAGACAAAGACAACAAAGTTTACAACTTAATACGCTGCTTGGCCAGTTATAGAAGTCAAATATATAGCATAATAATTGTGTAAATATACGATAATAAACGATTTATGTAAGATATTACAGATTAACCTAAGATTTATGTACAGATATGCACTATCAATGTTCTCTTGTTTATTAATGAGTTAACATGGCAATGAACATAACACTGTAATATTACGTTATCAACAGGGACACCGGAACGACGAGAGGGCAAGGGGAGCAAATGTTCATCGGAGGGCACTTTTGAATTGATATATATATATATATAAACAGTGACGGTGCACGTCAGCAAACTATCGATCACGCCATCATTAACGAACTGAATTTAATCGCCTGAAGATTGTCACTGAAAGTGACATGAAACTTGAAGTAGCGATATTTGAGGTGCATATGGAGGCTCGTATAAATCCAAGGGAAATGCCCTGGGTACGAGGTTGGTATAAATTGAGTTATTTCAAGTCTATACTAATTTTAATTTTCATGTGCTTATCGCTTTACATGACATTATTTTAACTCCGCCCTTCTTCGATTCTCGGCCAAATTTGAGGTGACACGCTGCACGTTAACAGCAAATTAGAACAAACATACTCATAAAGTTAATTTCATACATTATTTCTTAGAATTGTTCTAGCAAAGTTCGTTGAACATACGAGAACGAATTATTTTATTATAATAACAAATATTTACCTTAAATCAAAAGGGCACTCTTGTCCCCTTTGCCCCTCCTGGTAAAGGGAAAGAGGGGCAGCTGCCCCTCCTGCACCCCCAGTTTCGATATCAATACTCCAAGTTGAAAAATACAACTATTACGATACTTCTAATAGTTTCAGGAGCCATGTTTACAAATTTCCCAACCCCAGGGCTGAAATCGTCCATGTAATTGAAAATAATTTCAGCCCGGTCAACAGGGCTGAACCCCGGGGTTGAAAATGCTCCATGTAATCGGCCCCTTAATACGGAAGAAAATCTCTAAAGTTTTACCAGATCTTTTATCAAGGTTCTAGTAAAACAATTACCTTTCCTTTTTATATATATATAACCTACAGGAACGACACTCCGAAAATCTTATTTATTTACACTACTCTAGTGTTGTTTTAGTATGGTGATTTGAATTTAGTTTTAGTTCAGTTTTAGTTTGCAGCAGGAATTTCATTTTAGTTTTAGTTCTAGTTTGAAACAGGAAATTCGTTTTAGTTTTAGTTTAGTTCTAGTTTGAAAGCGAAATTTCATTTTAGTTTTAGTTCCAGTGAACTGTGTTTTTGTTTTGTTTTGGTTAAGTTCTATATAGTTTAAGCCAACAACTACTGTAGTTTTAGTTTTCTATGGTTCAAATTCAGTATGTATTGTACACAAATGCTCGTGTATGGGCATCAGAAATTTTATATTTGAGATTCAAAATTCCTAAATTGAAAATTGCAATTAACGACGTTTATGATTGTGCACGAATACGTCATTGAATACGTCATCTCGAAAATTTCAAAAATAATTCATACATAAGAAATAATCTGTTGAATAAATTCGAGTTTTAGTCCCAGTTATAAATATTTAGTTTCTGTTTAGTTTTAGTTCTCAGCAGAATAATTTTAGTCTTGTTTAGTTTTAGTTGTTGATGTTGATTTTGCTTTAGTTCAAGTTTTGCTTTGGTATTTATCTCTAAAATTGCTTTAGTTCTAGTTTAGTTTTAGTTGACTAATTTATTTAGGCACGACTAAAATAGGGTATTAGTTCTAGTTCTAGTTAACTAAAACAACACTACTGACTACTCTTGTCATCTCATCATACAAAAAATCATCTCAGAAATAGGATTATATGAAAAGCTGCACTATAACTTTCTAAAACTCACGAATAACAAGGACATTGTTGAATATTCGCTCAGTGGGTGCCTAAGATTCCAATAAATATCTGGACAGATGAATAGAAATATTTACTAGAAATATGACGTCTAATGGGAAATAGACAAAACACTGAAACAAAAAGCAAATTTGAACAGCATTCAATAAACTATAATTTGTTAAATACAGGAATTATATGCAGTCTTCGAGGTCTTCATTTATATACACAATATACTCAATAAAATTCATAAATATACCATATTTTATATACCATAAAACACACTCTAAATTTTGGCGTGCGTTCAGGAAAACTGGGTTCCATGAATTTATATGGACATTTTTGCGGCAATCCACATAAAAATAGGAAGAGAATGCATGTTTTTTTACTCTGACTGTTTTTTGTTTGAAATTTTTGTTCTGAATATTATGGTGTTTGCGACACAACAATTTACCATTATCGTATTAAATGACAACTTCACAATGGACATGCATGAATACAATTACGTCACTGGATGTTTATAATAATCGCTACAAACGTATCCAACATTTCGCTACGATTTCATTGCAGTATTTAATGTTTTCAGGGTCATTCCTCATTATTGCATTAATTCGAAAGATGCTGGTGCTATATTGAAAAGATATATTACAAATATTTCAAAGGTTCGGCGACCTTAGCGTTTCAGCAGATTGTAATTATCGCATTGGCGTTATTCATACAATACAGTATACCATGGTTTTGAAAAAATGTTTTGGCGAAAGTTTAGTTTTTTTTCACTTAACGTTGAGTCATTGTTTACATTAGACATTTTTGAAAAATTGAAATGAGAGGTTTAAACTTCCTCTGGCTCTGAACATCTTGAAGTTCGAGAGGCACATGATAAAACGGGGACTGGGCTGGACTGGACTTGCACATGGACTGGACTGAATGGTAAAACGCGGACTGGTATCAAATAGGGTCGATTAGTAAAACACGGACTGGACTCAGTTAGTAAAACGCGGACTGGAGTCAATTAGTGCAACGCGGACTGGCCCCAAATTGCCCCAAAGGACTATATTTCTAAAACCCGGAAAGCAAAGGTGATCGCGGAACTGGAAATAGAAGAAAAATGGAAATATTTGTTCTACCGATAATATTCAAATTTTATATGGCTTTCTTATCGTCTAAGGATTCTGACTGAATATGTGAATATGTTCTATTTTACACAAGTAAAATTTGACTTCGTGTCGCTTTCCCACTGCAGGTTTAAAGTGTAAATTGTTATCACGATCACATCGTGTCAAATCCCTTCAGGCTCAGACTCAGTGGTTAATTAAATTTCATTGTAATGAACATAAATACAATTATAGATTTAGCGGGTGTTGTTAAATTTCATATGGCATGATATTTTTGAAAACATACTCAAATGACAAATCCTCGCAAGGCAGAGATCGCTATAGGCAGTAAATAATCTGAAATATATATACTGTAAATCTCGTGAAATACTGGAATACAAATTAAATTCAAGCATATTTCATCACCTAAGAATTCTAAATATGTATCATTTGTCTTGCCTCTTGGTTTAGCGAAGATCGTTAAAACGTGAAATATGAAGTAAATAATATATAATTATAGTGATTGCCTGATAACACGCATGCACACGACCCACGCCTACTCTCCACGGCAGTAGATATCTATGCAGCTAGTCACTTGCAGCTAGTACTTCAAATTTCACGTTTAAGATAAACGATCTTCACTAATTAAACCAATAGTCAATACAAATTATAAATATTTTAAGAATGCTTAGGTATAAATGAAAAAGCCGGAGATAAGCTTGAATTGAATTTGTACTCCCAGTATTTCACAGTGTATTTGTACACTTGTCGAACAAGCATTTGACATGAAATTTGAAAACAAAAAACAAAATCAGTGATAAATATTCAAATATTCGATGTATTTACTTCTGAAACATTTTCAGATTATTTACTGCCTAGTGATCTCAGTCTCAGATAACATAATTTGCGAGGATTTGACTATAAATTCTAACAACACCCGCTAAATTTAATCAGTGTATTTATGTTCAATGAAATTTACGGTGGCTCGATATAGTAATCACAAAAACCTTATTCAAGAATCGCAAAACCCGCGTGACCATTCGTGCGCGTGGAAATATTAACGAAAGAACTTCTAAAATGACCTGACGTGAGCAGTTGCTCGCGCCATCTCGCGTCATTGCGCGTGTTACACTGACCTATACTACTCATGTTTTCATGTCAACAGCAGAATAATACTTTCATAACACAACAAATTTTATGAAACAATACAGCATAAATACCAGCAGTAATCGACGGCCCGAAGCTCTTGTTGTGGTCGCGTATAAAAACATACCGAAGCAATCATTTTATTCAAAATTAATATATTTTTATCTTTGAAAAGGTTGTTCGCAACTCGAAGGTAACAAATATTTACCAAAAACAACAAAGTTGACTTTAAAAATTGTTGACTTTAAATCCGAGTTCTTCTATTTCCACTTCCGCCATCACCTTTGCTTTCTAGAAATAGTCCTTTGGGGCAATTTGGGGGCCAGTCCCCGTTTTACTAATTGACTCCAGTCCACGTTTTACTAATTGACCCTATTTGAGTCCAGTCCGCGTTTTACCACTCACTCAGCCCAGTCCTGTCCGCGTTTTACCATATGCCAGTTCGAGAGCCATTATGTTTAAACAGGGTGGGTTAGGTAAAAGGGCCCACAGTAATTGGCATAAGGCATATGCTGTTGTGGTGACCCTGCCTTAGTTGGCGAAGATTAATAAAAAAAAAGAAGAAAAAAAAAAGTTGTAATAGCTATAAATATATCTGAACGACTGAAGTGCTTGTTTTTACTGGCATGTATGAATCGTATTAAATCCTATGAAGTAGGCCAATTGATTATTTGTAGCAATCTTATATATACTTGTGAAATATGTACTGACGTAAATAGAGAATAATAGAACTTGCGTAATACGTTGGCACTTGTTAGAGTTGGGACTGAAATTGCAAGGAAGAAGTAAATTGAAATTAATCTATGCTTGTACGTGTATTTAGTATAGTATTTGGTATTTGTTGCAACGTGCACTGCAATTTGTATTCTATTTTCTAAGGTATGCAGGGCCGGGGGTCAAAATACCCGGGGCCTGGACTGTTCAGAGGGATTTCCAAACAAATTCTGAAAACTCTGGGATTATTTTGTCGCAATAATTGTTTTCTAACTTTTCACCTTTCAATCTTTATGTATGGCATGCCAGTGTTTATTTGAATTGAACTCAAAAGGGTATATAATAGTTCTGCATGACAAACGTTTCCTGGTTTGCCCGTCTTTGGGAAATATGGCTAGGAAACAATGTTCTTGATTTTCTCACCTTGGGGAGACATGGCTAGAAAGAATGTTTACTGGTTTGCCCACCTCTGGGAAACATGGCTAGGAAACAACGTTTCTTGGTTTGCCCACCTACGGGAAGCATGGCTAGGAAAAATATTCCCATGTTTACCCTGGTCTTAATGTCTCAACGTGTAAAAGTTGCCAAGATGTTATCTGGGAACATGACTTTATCCTAATGGTCTCTTGATGTTATGTGGGAACATGATTTTATCCTAATGGTCTCTTGATGTTATTTGGGAACATGACCTTCTCCTAATAGTCTCTTGATGTTATCTGGGAACATGACTTTATCCTAATGGTCTCTTGATCTTATCTGGGAACATAACTTTATCCTAATGGTCTCTTGATGTTATCTGGGAACATGACTTTATCATGGACAAAACAGTTAATAAAATAGATCGAAATTTAAGGACAAAACATACAACTAACGTGATTAGCCTTTGGCCCCCTCTCCCCTCCCCCTCTACCCAATCCTCTCCCTCCCTCTCTCCACCCTCTCACCCATCTAATGTTGCTAGTATTTTCCCCACACAAACACAAAATAACAACATTGTCTATAGGGGGAGGGGATATTTTACAATAATTGTAACTCTGACAAAAACACCTTAGAATTCTATTAACAAGTTTCTGTTTTGTCCACGACCACTGGTTTGCCCACCTTTGGGAAACATGGCTAGGAAACGATGTTTTACCCTGTCTTAATGTCTCAACGTTTCATCTTTGGCAATATGGTATCTGGAACAAGACTCGCAATTGGTTTGTATCTAAAGATTATATAAACAGATTATATATCTTGGTTATATTATAAGTAGGATATTAAAGTTTAAACTGGGAAAAATACTTTGAAACCTTTTCTGAAGGCACCAGTGATTTCCAGAAATCAAAACCTTTTGTAATCCAACCATGGAGGAAATGTTTTAAACCTTTCAATTGTTCCCCGAAAAACCGAAGTTTTATAATCCCATGACGAATATATCAAAAGCATTTCGGAGCACAAAAGTGTTTAAATTTTAGAATACACAAGGAATATTTGGTATATAGTTTCAAATGTGTGGGAAAGAATGCGCAGGAAAGATCCGGTGCATGCAATCAACAACGCTTTCGGAAACATTTTTCTCACATAACAATAGATTATTTTTCTGGTTACTGTTGTGATCAGGAAATATTTCAAAACATTTTATCAGTCTTAAAATTAAAACACTCGTGTTTCTAAATATGTTGGTAAAAAGATTACTACTCTCGATCAGTGATGTATAATATGAGTCTTATGAAAGGTTTTAAAATATTTTCCGGGAAGATGACAATTTATATTGTTATTAGAACTTTCGAGTGTTCAAGAAAGGTTTCAAAAAAATTCTCCCTACCTTTTGATAGAAATGTGCTATTTTTAAATTTTTCTTTGAATGGTTGGTAAAATAGAACTACTGGTGTGTTCCTATATTGGCCTACACTGTATGCTCTGTACTGTAGTTAACTGTGTATGCTATATATAGGCGTACAGTACACGTTTGTAAATATATTGGCATAAAATCCATGGTTTGTTCAACAACAGGTTTCTAATTGCTCTTTGGATTTTGTAAGATGAAAGTCGTTGTATTTAGTGTTTAGGAAAGGTTTCTGATAAGATAAAAGGGTTTTAGTAAAACTCACAATATTTCTGGTTTCCTCAGGTGCAGACAGGATCGCTTTAAGATCTTATTGAGAATATATAGAGGTTGAAACAAAGAAGTCAGTAGGTGCAGATAATCGGCTGATATTACGAAAGTATGTAGATCATTAGTAATTCAATTAATGAGTAGTGAAGTGCGAGGGATGATGTATACAACTGCGTGATGTATGCCTGTCATCGGTTAAATTTGCAATAATGTGTGTCTTTCAAAGATCTGTGCAACATGAGACTGCACAAGTGCCAGATTATCTGCTCATAAAGTGGGGATAAATCTTCTACACTAGAAATGTTTCGATCCCTTTTATCTTTCACATACACAACCCACGCTAAGAACATTCACACCTTACACGCTCTATACACAAGAGTGTTGTCGACAAATTGAAACTTTTTCCTTCTCACCATCTTTATCTTAGCTCGGAAAACTAAATTTAGAAATATGATTGAGCGAATGCATTCCTAACACGACATCCCCTGAAAATGTTTTATATACATACAACTATTCAAAACTGATGTCTTAAATATCAAAGAATACACGATATTCATGTGTGTATTCAACATTAGAGTTCAGGCAACTCTGGACCAATCTGGTCTTTCGTATGGCAGTTTTAAAGTTTATAACGAGAGGTTTATATGCAGTTTTTCACGTTTTTGGTACTAAAATATATAAACAAAAAATATATAATTTAGGTGTTATAAATTCAAAATACTTCGTTCGTATTGTGATAACACCGATATCGGATGTCGTTTATTCGTGTATATTTGTATGAATTGCTGTACTCAAGTAGATAATGATAACAAACTATTTGCCCATCTATAATTGATTGTAATGTGTAAAGATTTCTGGATTTATCTCGAACGTAAGCGCATCGCATGTTGTGAGTAATTACGACTTAATATGTTCACGCGGCAGCACTGCCACTGTACTTTAACCTAACCTAATACATATGAAACAAAGCTTTAGCTTATCAATTAACGTCAAAGCAAGGGAGATATCATACAATAAGGAAAGATAGCTTGTCGATAAGGGAAGGCAAAAATTTAATCAGAACTATCAGAAACGAGATAAGAAATCATAAGACATAAACATTCTCGCACGGTCATATCACAGCCTTGTAAAATGGTTGAAAATCAAGCCCAGCTTGCAAGCTGTTTGTAATGTAGAATAATATTCTGCGCTAGTGTAAGATTATAATACATCATGCATAGTAAAAATACTACTGGAAATATGCTTTAAACTGTGAAAGTCACGCGTAAATAACTATTTACATACAGAATTTACATACAACACGTTGCGCGCAAATTATGCGTTTCGTAGCAAGAAACCTAACATAGAATATCTTTTCTGACCTCTTGTCATGTTATTTCCTATATTTTGGCACAAGATATCGTTAGCACGCGCCGTAATACAAAGCAAAAAGCGCAAACAATGTAAATTCTAAGTCAAGCGCTTATAGCATGTTGCGTTGCGGAGATGTAATGTTTCACCAGTATGTATTCTATGAAAATACAAACAATATTCCTGCATCTACTCAGGACTATAGTTCCATAGCGTTATAATAAAGTATCTCTGGCGCAAAATATTAATGTCAATATATCGTTGTAAACAATGTATTTAACGAATAGTTCGTGTAGACATTGTTTCGGTAATATACTTGACTTGTCGGAGATTGAGTCTGGCTTTTGAACGGCTGTTTATCTTAAGCAAATTCGCCAAGTCGTTTATGTACGCTAGCGCTTGATAGACGCTTGCTTTTGTATGAAACAACACGTGCATTAGCAATCATTTGTCGAAGGTTTACTTAAAGTGCATCCGCCTCTTTGTTTTTCCAGACACTAATCGAGCGATCACAACTTTATTTCAACTGTTAACTTGTAGACACGAATTCCTTTGTTATACAGGAAAAGCATCTCACGTTATATTTCGTACAGTGTGTTTATCATCTGAGTGTATGTTAATCTTGCTTCGTTGTGTTGGTAACATAGACTCTTTGAATCAATACAGCGAAATCATACAGAAGACTGACCAAGTTAATACTGACTATTGTGAATTACGACCAGACGGTAGTGCTACATGTGCAGATATGAGTAGATTTATGGGACGAATCATCATTATATTGTGTTTGGACTATTCCACTGAAATATGACTATAAATAAACGTGAAACATCATACCTGTAAAGACAGCATCAAATTGATACGGAATAATACCATGTTTCCAAAGACGACTGGGCAACGAAGTCGCTGCTCTTCTTGTTCTTTTCATACGCAATAGTTCATACTTTGTTATGGCTATGTCGCCATTCACAAAAGCAGCTGAAACAATTGGAAATAGAATGAATGATGTTAGAAGAAGCAATGTTCGAATGAAGAGACATGTATCTTGCTGTGACATGACGGAGCAGCCTGGAGAAAAACGTGAGATAAAAATTTTGAAAAAACTCACAAAGTTTACAAGAAACCAACCTGCTTTGCATGGGTCATAGTCATCTTCACCGGATGATACTAAACGTGTCATGGAAAGCAGCGCAAGTAGCGCGCAATTCATGAATATTACAAAGTTCATAGTTATTGTTGTCTGTGTTGTCTACGTTCAAACGAAGGATGATAGCAGGACGTAGCGCGGTGTAAATGTAAACCTTCAAACTCAACGGGCGTGTGCGACGCAACCTTAACCCTGGCGATCGTTCTCTGGTGTAATGTTACCCTCTGTTATTACTCCGAGCTTTAAATACGATACCACATGTTATTACAAGCAACGTCAATGATTTTATATATCGATCACGTGCACGGAAAGAACTTTTTAAAACCACAATTATATCCACTTCAGTCGAGCGCTTAATTGGTTTGAAGAGAGAAATATGTCATATGCTGAAGTTAGTGAACATGCGAGCTCGCAGGAATGCCATAATACACAATGCCATAATACACTGAAAATATTACTACAATTCTGTGACTGTGTTCTATCAAGTAAACTTTTAAGTTAAATTTTAAAGTTCTATTCCATAGCTGGCAGTTTATATACACCACGCTGTAAATGTGATTAAAGATGAAAAACAATTTCAAACACAATAGTGGTTTTCTATTTTTCAAATTATCATGCTGTTTTGCCTTTTGCCTTTTGGCTTATACCGAGGGCTTTAACCGCCCTATTTTCCCCTAGCCTGGTGTTGATGATTGCATTGTTGGCATTCTATTGTAAACGGTGTAAAAATAAATTAGTAGATATAAATATTTTTGTCTGAACTCTGAAGTGTAAGGACTGAATATTGATGAAAGGAAATTAGCATTTCAGCTTGAATTGAGACTTTTAAGGAATCTTTCAGCAGTTCAATTGTAAAAATTAAATAAATGGTGTAAATAGTAAAGTGTTAAATACCCAGCTAAAAATTATATGTCTGTGCAACTTTACACTTGAATATAGTTTACACCCATATAAAGTAAAAGTTCACTTTATAACGTTCTGTAAATTATATGGAGATCTTAATATGGACTGACGATATGAAGGACAAGACAGATTATTTTCTGGATTCTGGATTTATGCAATTTTATTAAACGGATGAAATGATCACCTTGAATAGCTCAAGTGTTATATGTTTAAGACGATTTCCTGGATTGAAAACTCTTCACTTTCTATATAACATTTTTCTGGCAAGATTAACATTAAGTCATTGACATTATATAACATTAACAATATTATAGCTGCAAGACTGTCCTTGCGAAGATCTTTCGCTCGACTTATTTACTCATTATTCATTAATACTAAATATACCTATTATGGAAGCCCACATTTACAATATGAAATATAACCACTCGCCAGGACAAGATATAGTTGAATGTAAAATCAATGAAAAATCATATACTAGTGTCATGCTGTTTTAGTCCTTATTAGACTTGTTGAAGTGCCTCATGAATTAACTGGTTTTCCATGCGAGCACTTTGTTATAACTCAAGTTTATAGAGTGAAATAATTGCATAAAAGGGCCTTATATATAGCCGAAGTACAGTATTTATATAGAACTACGTTTATAGCTAAAATATTCCGATAAACTTATAGAAAAACCTTGAGTGCATGTTCTCCTTCTCGAAATCATTTAATTATATTTTACTTTTTGAGCGGGGCTATTTTTACTTTAGCGAGCTTTCCTAACAACCGGCAGTTTTGGTAAACACTTATAATTGACAAAACAGTGACTTGTGTCTATAGTTCTAGAATATAATCTCAGAAAGCATGATATAGATAAAATCGATCCTTAAGCATTCACAAAGTTAAAAATCTTTTGTTATTTTTAGCATTGTTCCTTATGAGTTCTGGAATATTTTATCTCAAAAGGTATTGATAAAATCCTTAAACATTCCATGACTAAGTCTAAGGTCTTTTATTTGATTACTTTTAGCATGAAGTGTGAAGACATGGGCTCGTTATGTTCTCAGTTTTCTAGGCCTGCAATTTTGTCAGCAAAGACCTTAAGACGAGGTTTTATGTAGCAAATGTAGTTGTTTCTGACTTCAAATTATATCCCCCATTAATAAGCGTATATGATCTGAAAAATTATGATTAAAATCTATGTTTACGATGGACATCTGGTTTACGTTTCAGTCCCCTCTCCAACATACAAGAAAATTTACACACGCAATTAAATAGCAATATCTCTAGGGATCAATCAGTACAAGCTCACGAAAATCTCACTATGCGGTTTGGCAATAAAATTATCTCCATCCTTGTCCTATAATATATATGATTTAAAGAAACTTCGAAAGCTACAAAATACGTCTATGGCTAGCGGGTCGAGCAAATGTGATATACTTAATCTAATTGCGGTAAAGATTTTTCAAGATGAAATTTGCTGGCACTGTGCCTATTTTTAGCTGAGTAGTGAGTGTGTACAAATTTGTTTTTTGATCAGACCATTTTCCCGCGCCGGCCAATCCTGAGGCGCTATTAGTATGTTTTTAGTTTCCACTAATCCAGTAACTGTAAATTAGGAAGTAAGACAAGAAACGATAAATTGTAGTTTCTCGTATTATAGAAATTTCGTATTGTACCCATTTTCCCGGATGTAGGTAAAATTTGACTGTAGTTTGTACACTAGCTGTACTGTACACTGAAATTTAAGTTTGGATGCGATGCTACGGAGGTGAGCCCCTGGGAACGAGATTGCGAAAATAGGTCAAAAATGTCATAAATATTTTGCATTCCTGAATATTAAGACGACGATTTGTACCATGACATTTTCAGAGAAATACATGAGAGTTATATACTTATCATTTCAAATAGTGATATACATTCGTTATTTTGAAAAAAGAACTTATAGGGTCTATTGAAATGGATACTTAAATAATTTGATATTCTGGTATGTTTAGTCGAGGTGTTTGATTATGCCAATTCTTGGAAATTTCAAAAATACTTATTCAACTTAAAATAGCAGTAGCTCAGTAACTTTTTCATGAAAATCCAATTTCTATACATGAAAATGTCAGTCAATGGCAACGTGGTTCTTTTGTCGAACTGCCATGAATTTTAAATTAATGACTGCCAGGAGTTCAATTTAATCTAATACTCTTCGAATCAGTCTGGGATTAACCAGATTGGTCAAATTGTGTACACGGTAAAACACGATTTATGTTCACATTCATTATTGATTGAGATTGACCCGAGATCAATATTTGCAATCAGTGCAATATTTTATTCAGTATTTTTTATACTCGTTGGTCTTCGGACCTAAAATGTTACCCAACCATTTATTACCACGATGACGATTTAGACGTGCATGATATACATGCGTGCGATATACACTACCTCCTCCACAGGCGCTTTATTAATTGGAGCGGGCTTGGAAAATTAGGGAAGGGACGCACGGGCGGCATAAAGCAAAATATCACCCGCCCGCGGGAAAAAGGGCCTGAGGAGGAGGTCTATATATAGGCGTATCAGCTGCGCATTCCGTTTTCTGTTTTACCGCCAAGAATGCAGTCAATATCGCTTTAGTGTTAGACATTATTAATCTCTTGTGAAAGAGAGTATATGTAATCTAAGGAAATCACTATGATAATGAGTGGTTGGAACTCAGCTCAGCTGGTGAATATGTTTGTGATTATCTCGGAGTAAGACATTTCCCGCTCCATATCGAAATAATGGAATCAAGCCATAAAACTGTGCCAGAAAGACCAATGTGAAGTTATAATTGCTGATGATGAAAACGATAAAAATTATAGCTTTTAAATCAACTAAGAGTCGTCACTGATGTTTCTTTACGCAGGACAGTATTTCGCCATATAAAGGATAACCAGCGCAGTAATATACAGATTTCAAGTATGAGTGGACATTCACTGCTTGTAATTAGAATTAATGGGGATGTCCGGTTGTAAACAAAATTGTCTAAAATTGAAGTGACAAGCACTCTAAAATGACGTAAATAATCTTTTTGCCAAAATTTGAAATGTGTGCTCACGTCTAGTAAATAGCAATTAGGACAATTGATGATCCAGGAAAGTGGTTTAACCTTAGTTTCTAGACTATAATGTTCATGGTCAAATTTTGGACAAAATGTCATATATAGTGAAATGTTTAATCACGTACTGTGGTTTAAATCAAGTACAATAGTACAACAATGTACCTTTTATGATCAGTACGTTCCAGTGAAAACAAAGTTCGTCTTGTACGTCATGCATACACAACGTATGCACGAGCACGTCCAAAATAAACAATGTTAATTTTACCACTATAAAAATTTTCGATAATCTCCTTCATTATGTGGTTGAATATTATTAGCATTGTTTGTTAAAAATCAATGTAAAATATAAATCTACCAACAAAATCATATTTTAACTTACTATATACACTATAGTCAAAAAAGCTCATCCATAATATTTTTATTCAACATAATTCGGAAGTTCATCTGGTGAGTTTTTGTACTTAATATATGCTATAGCTTTAATATATGCTTCGACGGTATAACTGTTACACATACTCTTAAATCCTCTTATTGATTTCTGCCATTTGGCAACATATCACATGCATTTTAACACCAAATAATTTAGTCAAATTTTTAATAAATATTATATTCTATGATTACAAGAATATCGAATAGTATATCAAGTTTAAAACACTGTAAATAAAGTATACTGTTATTGAACATGCAGAATTGCGAGTGCGAACTTGTGCACACTTAATGTTCCTACAACCGCAGTGCATCTCGGTAAATGTTTTGCTGTCAAATCAAGCCTTTTCATGACACATTTTGCAGGAAACTTATTTTGCATAGATAGAACTTGGTTCACGGCCGTTTGGTGATATATTCTCATTTACTATGAAAATGACGAAATTTTGTACAAGGTCATATTCACAAAAAGCCATAAAAAAGTACATAGTAACCATATACAAGTCTCGTAATGTCGTGTAGATTTTACTCGCCTAAACATACCCCACCAAACGTTGATTCTTCGAAATGTCGGATTTCCAAACTTACATTTTTAGGCCAGTGGAAATCTTCATCATTAATTCGATATGTATTCCAATAACGCTAGCAACATTCAAAACCAGGTGCTTGATGATTTTCATCAAAATTCTCGTGCATTTCAAAGCACACATTTTCGTTTGGGTTTTGAAATAGTGCCGTTCGTTGAAACTCAGTCATAATAGTGGCTACATGGCCTAAATAGGTCTTGACTACACATGGAAAAACGCACAAGTTGTAACAAACCAGTAGCAGACTTGTACCAATGCTGTTTCAATAACTTGTTATCAGGATGTGTTCGCACTGCTTGTTCCCAGCTTGCTGACAACTTGCTACAAGGTTGTTGATTCAGCAAACTTGTTACAAGTTGTTCCAACAACTTTCAACTTGTTATCGACCTGCAATTCGACAATTTGTTAACAAGTTGTGAATGACAACTTTGTAGCAACTTGATAAAATGACAGCATTGTTACAACTTGTTGATAAGCTTGCTACAAGTCTGTTGCGAACACATCTTGTTGACAAGATTGCTACAAGTCTGTTGCGAACACATCTTGTTGACAAAGCATGCTACAAGTCTGTTGCGAACACATCTTGTTGACAAGCTTGTTACAAGTCTGTTGCGAACACATCTTGTTGACAAAGCTTGCTACAAGTCTGTTGCGAACACATCTTGTTGACAAAGCATGCTACAAGTCTGTTGCGAACACATCTTGTTGACAAAGCTTGCTACAAGTCTGTTGCGAACACATCTTGTTGACAAGCTTGTTACAAGTCTGTTGCGAGCACATCTTGTTGACAAGCTTGTTACAAGTCTGTTGCGAACATATCTTATTGACAAGATTGGGTATTAGTTCTCGTCAGCCTAAAAAAGTTAAGTTGTTTACATGAAAATCTCTGACAATGTGTTTGAAACATAGATATAGTTTGAAACCGCAGACGGCTGAGATGCAATTATCTGCATTTCAACACCGGTAACGGCTTGAAATTAACCATACTTGCATAATTATGTTCTACGCATGTCGTGACAGTTTGTCTGGCCGGCAGTTCAGATTTTTTATATGCTCATGTAACATCCGGTATACTTTAATTTTGATAAACAACTTAAGGTTATGCGCACTTCCCTACGACGCATAATTCATAGAGTCTGCGTCACAGGCTACATGAACACCAGCATGAACCAACAAGCGGCTGTAATCTATTATATAGGTGTTATTCCCCTTACGTCATCACCGCCATGTTGGACGAATTTGACTATATAAAAGGATTTCCTTGTTTGCAATTCTAATTTAATGGCGAGAATAATCGCGTTGACCTTTGAATCCTTGGGGATTTGTACGTTGAACATCATTAATTTATAATAATATAACATCAGTTGATTAAATTTATGGACGTTTAATTATTACAACGATATCGAGACAAAAATACGATGCTAATTTCACAGAAACGAGTTTATGATATATTGTCACAATTTGATTAACCTTATAGTCATCATTTTGGATTTTGCAAGGAAATTATCAAACAAAAATAGAATAATGAGCGTTTATGGGGCCTCTCTGACCATCTAGGCCACTGTAATTTCCATAGCTCTCTCAGTGGTGATTCACTCGGTCCTCGGTCGCGCCCCACTTCATGACCAGCGCCTGCTCAGCACATCCACCCTCCCCCCTACCAAATCAAGTTGGATTCATCCCTGAATTAGTCTATTGTTTAAATTTCTAAATCGTTCTCAATAATACATCTTCTTTCTTCTCATAAGTTGGAATCTCAAACACTGTTGATATCTATAAAAAAAACCCTAAGATTTTAGATATTCATTTACTAATAAATTGATTCTATGTGTCACAATAAGCTGTATAAAGCTGTATAATAAGTTGTGCAAAAGCAGATATCCTCAAAAAATAGGAATCATTCCAATGAATGACGTCACTCTACTTCCCTAGTTATTTCGTAACAAATTCTAAACCTGAAGCTTCTATTAAATTTGTAAAACAGTTAACTAACTTTAATATACACACATATTTGTCATTTTTTCTTTTAATTTCTATATTACACAATCAAATTGGAAACCAAAACCAAGTTTTCAAATCACCTTTCAACAACAGTCATTATATGTGTTTATTAAACAATCTATAGTTGCCTTGTCATAATCAGGAAGGGGTGTATTTTCATAAAATATATAATACCTACTTAAGTACTAATTATCTATTGAAGATAAATAATCAACTTATACTTCTTCCTCGAATATACAGAAGACAGAAGTTGATATGTTTTAGTTATATCTTCCAATGACTTATACGAAATGTAAGTTAATTTAACAAGACAAGCTGCGCCTCAACACATTACGTCAAATTACCAGTTAGTTTACAAATATAATCTGTACAAAAACCGCAAACATCTGTTTTGTATAATTTAGGAATATTAAATCATGCACTTTTCCACACATACGTTACTTTTAATATATACTCAGCTCACAAGCCATTTCCAAATTATTTATACAGTTTCCTTAAAAACAAACCAGTGAATAGTGTAGGTTTAAGATATTTTGACTTCTATACCTCAACTCTAATCTCCCACACATGTTTTCAATTGAACTTGTCATAGTTCGAAACTCGGCAAACTTCAAAGCGTCTACAAAAATTATTGTTTTCATCGTGCACAAGTTTGCATAAACATGAACAAAAAGATAGAACAAAGACTTTAGCCGAGTTTCCAGACCATGTCTTGATTGACTACCCGTATTTACTCGTTTGAGCGCCGCGGCGTTTATTTGAGGGCGGCGCTTATTCGATGGAGGCGCTCTTTATAGATATTCTATTTGTGATCTGCCTTCACAACGGAATTGCGCATTTCCAAAATTCCAAATAGATGTCCGAGGCTGATTAAAGATGTACCGTATAGTTGTTTTCAGCTCGAACCGATTCCGTGCTTCAATTACTCAACGGTGCTTCGATTAGGCGCTTAAACGAGTAAATACGGTATGTAAAATTGAACTCATGCTGATATTGTTTCATTTAGTTTATTTTAAGAAAATCAACGCAAATCATTGGTTTGTGTAGACAACAGGTTGATTGATCGATATATTAAAATAAATAAAAATAACAATAGACAGGTGATTATATTTTATCAGTATTACTTCAAGACGAACCGAAACCAAACTATTTGCTCATCTATTTTTATTTAAAAACTTAAATATTTATGTTATTTAGGAAGACGAAGGACAAATAGGAAGAGTCTAAGAAATCAGATTACTCAAAATAAGAAACTAGATCTTACTTCCGGACAGCACGCTATTGCAGACGTCGTAACCGCATCCACACGCAAAGACATGCGCTAATAAAATAAACAATGAATGAAAGCTTTATTTAAACACGATATAATTACAGCAGACCTGATGTTACTTTGTACATGCGTATATTTTACTCGGGGTTTGGTAATAATCAACTCCATACAGTAGACCAATTACAACGTTGTCAAAAACTGTAAAAACGTACTTCCTTCATTTAGACTTTTAGATACAAACAAAAACAATCACAATGGTTGTAAATAACTATCAATAACGTTCTACATTTTTTTTCTTAGTACTTATCTTATTCCATTTCAATTACTGTAAAATTAATATAGTTTATAATTATAGCTTACTTACAGAACTTACTATATTTATCACTCTTTTCTTTCTCTAAAGACACTCGAACTGGCACCAAATACTAATTAGTTAAATTTATAACCTAGGGACCTTGAGGTTCCCAGCTCTATTCTTGTAAATATTTTTCTATTCAATGATTGTAAATTGTAATTTGGGCAAATTAGTAAATAAAAAAATAAAACTGAAAAACATCTGTCTTTTTTCTTAAAATTAAATATGTCTCCCTAATCTTGCTCGTATCTAGTCATTTAATTGTAATTTGTCTGTCTGTCTGTCTGTCTGTCTGTTTGTTTGTTTGTTTGTTTGTTTGTTTGTTTGTTTGCTTGCTTGTTTGTTTGAACCACTCAGCTTTAAGTCTTATATTTGACCTGATCTCTGTGATGAAGTTCGTATGATAAACAATAATATTTAACCATCAAATTGTAATTACAAACCATAATTACGCGTTATATACATACGCCATGGTGCTGTGAAATAACTGTAACGCACTGCATACATATGCCAATATCCCAAGCAAAATCACCGCATCACGTAGTTTTCACGCAATTTTACATTAATTGCATGAAAATGTATGCGTTATAGTTGCATGGCAACGCTTACGCTATGTTAATATTTTCAACATGCATACTGTGCAAGACAGCGTGATCATACTCGTTCGTCTTATTGAATTTTCATATTCAGTTGATGATTACGATATCTCCATGATTCTTAGAACAGTACTTTCTTTCAAATTCCCCTAATACAAACAGGTAAAGCTGACGTTTAGCAGAAAAATAAATAGTATATCATCGAAAACGTATAGTGATTTAAGAACCGAGAAGTATGTTTGAAAACGAGGCGAAAACCGAGTTTATAACTTTTTCAGTGCACTGTACTCACCACCTGTTCATCGAGTTTGGATGAAAGCTTGTATATCGCCTTGTTTTACATCTTCAATGACTAAAAACAGTCGAACCTCTCCTTACGGACAACTCTAATACGAACGTCTCTATTAGTATCAGTACGCACAGTATCAAGGACCTCAATAAAACGGGCGGACACCTCTCTAAAGCGGGAGGTTTTAGTGATGCATTATGGGATCGTTGCTGTAAACTATCTAATTTTTGTCTCCTTTACAACTCCAAGGTGCATCACTTTCATCGCCATCCCCAGTCAATGTTACATATCTTTTAATGGCAAACTTTTCATATATATCATAAGTTTATTATCAAGGGGTGATGGGGAAGGCTGGTATGAAGTCTTCTGATCCCATGCTTAAACGCGGACATAAATGACACTCCATCTGGACTTGTTTTAACTTTACATTTCATGTAATTTGGAGGATCTTTTATAATTTATGGATGTCAGAAAATAGATAACGATCTACAAATTAAAAGTACACGGACTTGACTGATTGTTTTATGCATAGACTAAACTGCTTATCAAATATAAGGACACAATGTTTTTATCAGCAACTAAACATAAAGAAGAAAAAAATCCTAAAAACAACAAAATAACTGCTGAGAAGTCCATACACGGAAATTCCTCGTGGTCATTGGTGCACCAACGCAACTACGATTAAAAAAATTCCCCTTTCTATTGACATGGCTATTTATCATTTATTTTTCTTAGTTACTTACGTGGCTAATTCATTTTCACAAAATTTAGAAAATGACAATTGAAGAGAAATCCTACTCAAGGATCGGGTAAGAATGCCATCTTGGCTTACCTGAAGTATCATATAGCGTAATAGTGCATGTACATGCAAGGGTACACAAACAATAACTGAATAAATTAAACAAGAGCCTGCACTTTAATTGACCAGTTATGCTAATTATGGCATACGCCGTGTACATGCCATTCAATTTTGTGAAGTAAAAATTCTCTCCAATAACCGTCCAAAGTAGTTGGAACATCTGAGATTTTGCCGTTCTTCTTACCTTAGTCGTTTTACACTGATTATTCTAGTACTCATCGGTCTCAGGCAATGTTGTAGACTTGGCTGAAATTCATGTCAGATGTATTGCACGCGGGTGCTAACTAAGGGCGGACGTAACAAAGTTTTCGAACAATATACGGATCAAATATGTGATGGAAGTTAGACTGTTTGAGCTCTATTTTATAGCCTTTTTTATCAGCTACGTCAGTATATGCTGGGCTGACCCAGTTCGTTGGGATGAGAGTTATGCTAGCCAAATTGAGTGGAAAGTTTGTTTACGAGCTATGAATTGAATAATATAGGTTTGTCTCCAGCAATATTTGGTCTAACTTAGGATTCCGTCGAAACCAAAGTCAGTTTTTTCAAATATTTTACTTGTTTAAAAATATATTTCAGTGTTAAAATATTTTGCAATATATATATACATTGATTTATCGATAATATTTCTCAATAAAGTACATCTATATGTTTAAGCAATGATCAAACTCGAAACAACAGGTCAATGTTTATAACTGAACAATGATGCAATCAGTACCCGCTTTTCCTTAACATTGCTTAACAACTGTATCAAGAGACTTCACTGATCCATACCAAATATTTTATAAACAAAACTCTTAAAGTCAATATGGATTTAGTTCTCTAGGGAGATCTTTATAATGTCTAATCAACGTTTTACGTTAGGTAAAAGGACGTACACAGTCACATTTATTCTCTCATTGGTTTTATTAGTTTGTATAGTACGTGTATTTACTGGGAGCAAGAAAGACACAAAATATGATGATCTTATAACGACTGGCGGTGCTATACGACGATCACTCTCTTTTATTATTCCTTCTGACAAAACAACAGTTTGTAAAAGTCAAGAATGCAAAGACATTGCAAAATACGTCAAGAGATCAATGAACACTTCAGTTGATCCTTGCTCGGATTTTTATAAATATACATGTGGCGGCTGGATAAAAAAGCATCCTATCCCTAAAACGTCCTCTACTTTTTCCACCTTTGCGAAACTCAATAGTCATGTCGAGAAAGCATTGAGGAAAATTATTGAAGACAAGACGGGAAAGTACGACAATGAATACACTAAAAAGGCAAAAACCTTTTATAAGTCCTGTATGGATTTGAAGAGCATTGACAAACTGGGTGCGAAACCTCTGGTAGATTTAATTCGTGATGTTGGTTCATGTAAGTTATTTGATGCTGGACATTGGGATGAACAGAATTGGGATTTAAGACAAACCCTGTTGAAAGTTCAGAAGAAATATGCATCCGCAGGCGGTCCATTGTTCTCTGTTCACGTTAGTAACGACCCTAGGAATAACAAGAAACATATTTTGGAGGTAAGATTATGTTTGTTTTTAGTGAAAATTTCAGTAATCAACAAGACACATTTAATAATATATATATTTCATGGGATACATTTATCACCGCGAAAAATTATTTGTTTTACAAATCACAACACTAACTATCTATGGCAATCTGCATGTGATATTATTGACCAATATATTATACGCTATTATAATCACAAACATTATAAAATTATTCAATCGTCTGTTCAACCGTGTAAGAAATAATGAGCTGCACATTTTGTAACGCATGCAGGTTTAACCAATAGTAAATTTATATTAATATAATAATGGGAATATATGCTTAAAACGACAGGTAGAAATCAAATTTAGCCGGTGGGGTAGTTCATAAATACCGCAGTTGTAGCCCATATATATAGGTGTCGTGCTTCAGCTTACAATCCTGGGAAAAATTAGTGTGAATATAGCGTACGCCGAATTATCTAGACCTGCATCAATTCACCTCGTCCTCCCCACTCTCAACCCCCCTTTCAATGTTGATGATCATAATTAAAAGTGCCATTATTTCATTAACCAATACTGTTCATTGTGAAATCCATGCGGCAGCATCGTAACCAACAGTGGCGAAGCTAGACAAAGCAAATGTTATGTCTTAATTATTTACTTCTTATAAATCTTAATTATTCAAACGTTTAGAAGTGTATTGTCGTTAGCAAATCGAAATGCATATTTTTTAGCATAGCATGACTATGCAGTTGTCAATCACATGTTTTTATTTGCATGTTTACTTGTAAAATCTAATTATTGCATATCCGATTGTGGGTGATTTTCACAAGCTAGGTGGCCAGTCTCATACTCTCATCTGACGTCATCACCGCCATGTTGGATGAATTTTACAAATAATTTTCGTTGTTTGCAATTCAAATTTAATCCAACATCGCGAATACCCTTTGCACTTCGAATCCCTGGGGTTTGGTTGCATAGTTGCTAACTAAGAAATCCAATTAAATTTATTGCACAACCTTCGAGTTTACTCAAAATAAGGTATTTCTTAAGACCTTTTGCTTTTCATTTGCGTGTAAAGAAAGCAATTTATTTCAATTTATTTGTAAACATGGACAAATACATGTAACGTGAGAATAGTTTCCTGCGCATTACGCTGCAGGCAGCCATTCTTTCGTTGCAAAACACGCGCAGTATGGAAACTATAAATTAATTTCACCTAATAAGATCTTTTAGGCTGTGCACATAGGACGACTTCTGCAGACATGAAACCTTTTACTGAAATAAACACACACTGTTTTCATATTGCCTCTTTCGTATAATCTTCAAGTATCAAAAGAGTTTATAAAACTCGTAATCTGGGACATATCTTCTCATGATGATGTGCTAATTAGCAGGAGGAATTTCTGATAAGCAGGAATTTCAGTAAACCATCTTTGGAGATACTTGTCACTGGTATTTCCCACATAGGAAATTCAAACAAAGAAAATACATTGTCTGGTTCTGATCAAATTATTTCCATGTGTTCCTGATCAGAGAAACGTGGGAACATGATTTCACGTGGAGTTAATGAGCGACCAACCACGCCTCTGTTATTTGCCCCATGCATTGATTTAACATGAAGTAGATTGTTCCAGATCCGAGATTAAAATCACGATATCACAAAAATATATTATGACATATCGAGCACGTTTGACGTTTTGGTGAACCCATAATGTCTGAAGACTATAGTTTAAATCGGTCAAATAAACCGCTTGTGTAAGGCCTGATTTGGACGTCCAACTTTTCATGTGCCCAACCTAATGTAAATGACCTAAACCCTTTGTTTGAACTCACTTGTATTAAAGCGTATAGGTTGAGTTCATGAAAAGTTCGACGCCTAAACAGGGCCTAAAAGCCCTGTTCCATTTTGTTGCAGCTGCCGTGACCAGGTCACAATCGCTGATGTGAATTAGTAGTCTGGACTCTATCTTTTCTTTTGTATGTAACTCGGCGGTTAACTGATATCAGAGATAATTATACACACTGTGTTACATCGGTCATCTCGACATGGCACACAGGCACGCCCAAATGGAAATCTGGCTTAAATCTGCATGAAACTTTGTACTTCAACGTGTTTCTTTAGAATTTACTTTATGGATTAAGGATATTGGTTTTCTGAATTTATATGATGAGATGTCTGCATGTAATTCGCAGGGCTTTAGAGCTATATATGGAACTTTACCTTCCAATAGCAGATATACTAATCTGTCAGCAAGTTGAGGAGTTTATCAGGTCTGTTTCAGCGTAAAACTGGCACCGACCTACAGCACACAAAAACATAAGTAAACAGATCTAATTCAATTTGGACAAAATCTAATTTCATGTGGACTGCAGAAATCTATTAAAATATTCTGAGAATTGTAAGGAAACTGATAGTTTTAAAACTCAGGCATATTCTTTAGCGAAAAACAAATTGGTATACAGAATATATAAGACCACAGAAAATTTGAAATGTTTAATTCAACTAATTTGTTTTGTATTATAAAATCAGATTTCTATAAACAGTTTTATCATCAAACATTAACTGTATATAGTTGGTATAGATCAACTACACAACAATATCATTCATGTCTGAATTAATTTTTCACTAAAAAACTAAATATTTTCCTATAATCACGCATACATAGGAATTGGGATCGTTCATCGAAGGTGACTGTGTATGCTTATATGTCATTGAGCATGCATACTCTTCGTGCATACTCTTTGTCGGATTAAAGATGAAAGAATACCGACATTCTCATTTTTTTTAAAAGAGACGAAGATGCATTTTCCCACGTCCCAGACCAGATCTTAAAATCCACTCTAACCACACTCAATGTCACAAAGTTATGTACAAATGAGTATAATTTTCTTTTTGTCAATCACCCTCTATATTTGTCCCCCTTAGAGGCAGTCTCTTATGAAGCTAGACGGATGGCGTTGCTAAAATGTGACAAACAATCTCGTTCCCACGTTTTCCAAGCACACAGGGTGCATGTTCGTCACATGATACATAAAACATGGACGTTATAATATTTGTTTTGATTTGTGGAAAACAGCACGTTTATTTAGTATTGCAAAGCTTTCGATCCTTGAGCCCGGCTCTTCATAATAATAATATAAGTCTTGTATTATTAGTTCTGAATGAAGATTCGGGCTTACAGACTAGACATAAAAAAACATTAAAAACTAAATCTGATCAGTACTCGAGTTTCATGCCAATTGTAGATTGCCGATCATCAGACTGTTTGTCTCCTCTAAAGTGTTCGTATTTAAACCTAACTAAAAATCAGTAAGAATTCTATAGGGCAGAATCTGAATTCAAAACTAGATTTAACAACCATAAGCTTTCTTTCAAACACAAAATTATTTCGCTCCACAACTTTTGTGTTGAGCACTCTGGCAAAGCGAGCCGTTTGGTTCACGAAACTATATATATATATATATATGAGTAAAAGTTGTTACTAGTATTACAAAATTATATATATTATATGCCCCCATCAGAAACGAAATAAGTTGAACTCCACGTCCTTAAAAATCAATCCTATCAAATTTACATATATACATAAATTGATTATTTCCCTCCCTTACATTCAAGTCCAATGGGACATAAGTGCTCAATTCTTCAATCCAAATGGATTAATTTAAGGAGGTGGACTTGAACTTATTTCGTTTCTGATGAAGGGGAATATTTCTAGAATTATTTATTATATTAAACGTTTTTTGTTTACTGTAGCTTTATATATGTTTTTTTATTTTGGTTCGTGATATATATATATATATATAATATAATATAATATAGTCATCATATATAATAAATATATATATGATAACTAAAACATATATTAAAATGTTCATTTTCGTAAAAATACTCAGTGGTTCCCGTAATTACGGCTTTACTGAGCAGATAACGTGAGCATAGATTTAGCAGTTATTAACAATCTCAAAACCCTGGAGCAACTGAGCAGGGACGAAAATGATTCTCTTTCCTGATTCTTTGTGTACGCATGCGCAGATAGCGACTTCAAAGGACAGTTTCCTCGTTCTTTATGTATTCTGCAATATATTGCACAAATCTAGTATCCCAATTACGTGAAAGTCAGCAGGAGGAACAGAACGAAATGTCATCCTAAAACCTCAAGCTGGATAAAAATACGAGTATATATATGACTGTGAGGATTCCATATCTGATCCTAACCTTATTTTCTGATTTGAATCATTGAATCCAAACACGAACCTATTTTATGTTATTTTTGCACTAGAGTAAACAACCATGGGCGTTACTTTTCACCCGTGATTTCACATACCGACTTGGTTGTCGAACTGCCCTATTTAAGTCATTATATACGCACAGGATATCGCGTGTGGTTGAAGTATGCAAAATATGTATGGATGTTGGCGTAAAGTTTAACATAGGAAATGCGGCTTCAGTATCAATGGCTATATACACTTGACATTCATTGCTTGGTGTTAATGTTCAAGTTATATTTCCTGTAAGGGAAATTTCTTTAATGCTTAAGTAGGACATGTTGAAAAGAAAGTTTGAGCTTGTAAATGTCTTTTAGCACGTACAACGTAATTGATTAAGGACATCAAGCTCAATATAAATATAACAAAACAATTATTGAATAGTGTTAAAAGATATCCAGCTATTTAAGGTCAATAAATAGAAAGCGTTTTCGCTACCATTATACCCTTAAATCCTATCCTTATAGTTTTTACCCAGTGGATGTAAACACGAAGAATATGACATCATATTTTGTATACTGATTTCCAATCTGTATCGCGATGAAATGATGTTGTATTTTTGCCAAAAACAATCAAGCCGAGTGCCAAATATTTGTCTATTGAAAAATACTGCTGCTTTCTATTAATGGAAAACCTCAACCTCGTACCCAGGCTCTTTCCTGGAAAACATTCTTCGTAAGGAATCTACTGATCTATTTACACAACAAAAGCAACAATTCCTTGAAATCTAAGAAAATGAAAGTGACTAATCCCATTTTCACTGAAATTACCCGACAATCAGTACTTCAAACTCTACCGATCCTAATTACCACACCTTTATCCCAGCACGTACTTGTGCTCTGCGGAAGGATTTATATATATATTGATCCAATTTCGTCGTAAAGTTGTTTATCTAAACCGTCGCCGTGACAAACAGATTTTTTATGCACGAAACAGAGTTTACATGCATGATTCATGCTTATTTTATAGGACAGACGCCAAAAAGATATCGGCACTCTCACTATTACTCATTCCTTATTAAAATGAATTTTCAGTTTGTACAGAAATGTACAATCTTGAGTAACTTAAATAGGACAAAACTTTACATTTGTTCTCATGACAGACAAAATGTCTTGAAATGTCTTTATGAACAACTCAATGATTGCGTGCATGCACAACTCACATCTTCATCAACACTTAAAACTACATCGCTAGATATAATCCGCCTTTATTAATCTATCAATGGACGTACTTTAACTCTTGACTTGCTACTTATAAATTGTCGTTCACGTAATGTAAACATATTGGTGATAATGTCGTAAACAGTAAATATTAATCCGATTCTAGAATGACTTTCACTATATGCAGTATTAATCCTACTCATGCACAAAGCTTGTTTAGAGTACATTCAGTTCATCAGGTTTTGCTCAAACATGCATGCGCATTAAGCAGCACAGCATTGACATTGTTGACAATAGAAAATTTAAATTACTTATACAAATAGACTTCCAGTTGTAAATATAATCTATCTAAAATCCTGTACTTGAAATACTCTACCTTGAGCGCCATTGCACCTGAAAATTGAACGCGGAAGGAATCTAACAGTAATATTATCCAGGTTTTGATGCAAAAGTATATACAACTTAATGAGCCATATGGTTCGCAATGCATTGTTTGCATTTTACAAATAAAGTATGAATTAGAATATTTTAATATTCAGAATAAAACTCCGGCTTTGTTTAAAACTTTCGAAATACTAAAAGTAACGTACTAGATGTACATGCAGGTAAAACATTTTCGAGTATATTAAGGCTCCTCTACAGCACAGCACACGCGCTTTCAGACCAGAAAATGCGCGCATTCTATAGTTCGAAAAATTGAAACAGCGTGCACATTTGCAGTTTGCACTTTCAATGAATGTTAAATAAAGGTTGAAAAATGGCAGAGATTTTAACTTGTCACTTTTACCTCGCGCGAAAATTTCCACGTTGGTAAGAAAACAAGCTAGCGCGCATTTTGATTGATAATTTTCAGGGCGCAGTAAAACACACTGCACACACGTGTTTTACTGCGCCTGATAATTTCATACATCCCGCGCGAGTTTCGCAAAGAATGCAGTCTGACCTGTAGCACTCAAACTGTTTTAGCGATAGATACACCAGGCGAAAAATGCTAAGCACACAGTTTTAAGATAAGATAAGACAAGACAACACCTCATTGCTCACGTTTCGTTGTTTGGCTAATGCCTTTTTTGAAAAAACACTGCTTTCCTCTGCATGATGGACGAGTTTTTGTCGCCAATTTATGGATTAAGCATATTATGTTAAACTATATAAGACATGAGTGTCATCGATGGAGTCTATGAGCTCAAATCCAACCTAAAAATAAGTTTTTATAGTACCAAAAGCATTCAGTTAAATGTCCACAAAATATTATTGGATTATATTCACCGTGTTTCTGATTGTGAACTAATTGTGGGTTTTGTTCTTTTAGATAGATCAGGCTGGTCCCAGTCTATCCAGAGAAGTTTACTTCGATGACACAAAGGTAAGCTGTCAGTATGTATCTATTTTCTGGGAGAGCATCAGCTATAAATATCTAGGCCGATATACTTTTATCGTACAATTGAAAGTTCTAGGCACAACCTTTTGATATTTTGCATGTTGTCAAGACGTCATTTGCATTCCATGCTTAATTGGAAATCGCAGTAGTTAATCAGTTGACAACAATAAGCACTATAATTACAAGTTACGACAAAACAACATACTTTTTAATAGGTTGAGAATTGCGAATGCTATAATCCAATTATCCTCTTATTAAATCTTTTGAAAAAATAGTAGCAATTTTATTCCATCCATGTATCTAAGAAATCCTGTAAGGCTTATTTGAAATGATTAGTACTGCAGTAGATAAGCCCCCACGTGTATTTCGGATAATAAATATTAATTCCTTCTTGGTCTTTCATCACCGTGACATAATCCAATAAAACACAACCTATTACATTTTTTTCCGTTTTCCCAATTTTGGGTTTTGGAAATACAATAATACTTGTCTCAAGCTTTAGCAGCTCTGACAATAGAATGGCTATAAATATTTTTTTCTTTTTGCACAAGAGTAGACGTTTATTCCTTTAATGCATGCTCATTGACATTGGTTCCGTTTATCACGTTTCAGTCAGACACGTAATATTTGCTGCATATGTTTTTGATTGAAAGAAAATCAATGCATTTAGGCATGACGTGTCGGACTCAAACTTGTCTGATCTAAACCAATAATCTTATATGAAACTGCTCTTGTATTTAAGAACAGTTTGATTTGGTGAACGACACTTCAACTTTCAACTAAACGTTTAATTTGCCTTTTGTTTCATGGTGTTATTAACGTGCACATTTCCTACAGACTATGAGTTCAAGTTAGTTATATTGCCTTTTCAATTTAATTATTTTTAAGCAACAGGGTATTGACCAATAACATTAATCTCTCTAATCACTAATTTCTTAAAAAATGGAATGGTTCTTGCTGCAAGTTCCTTACATAAAATATTAAACGTCATCGTTTGCATGCTAACCGTTTCGATTGAACTTTTGAAAAATATAGTAGTATGTTTTCTTTTTCCCGTGAACGTAGATCATCAAAGCATACACAGGATTCATAACAGATGTCGCTGTAGCCTTGGGAGCAAAACAGAAAGATGCAGAAACACAAGCAAAGGAACTTGTCGACTTTGAGAAAAAACTGGCAAAGGTAAGGAGAACATAATTATTAATGAAATAATATGATTTGAAATACTCATACTTAAAATATAGGGGTCATTATTCAAATTGTTTAGCTTTAAATTAAACATTGATATTATATCTGGATTGGATATACGTTGGTATACCTAATGTTTCCGAGTGTCTCAATTAGGCATCCCCATAACTCAGTGGACAGTGGTTGGAGCACTGGTAGGTTAAGCCAGAGACTTTGGGGGTTCGATTTCCGGCTGGGACATTTAGAAACTATTTTTTACAAATCATTCAATTACTCCACCTCGAGCTACCACTTCTACACTGCCGCTGAGGACAACAAACAATAGTCATCTCAGGCTCGGTCAGCCAACACCCTCCCACAATCATAAACAGCTATTTTAGTTTTCATGTTTCCATACTGACTGACTTATATATTCTTTATTTCATTAAACAATAACCACTCATTATGTATGCGCGGTACTCTTATCAAAATGTATATATCTGAGATCCAGTTTTTTCCTCATTGTCTATGTGTATATATTGGCGTCTAAAATATGCGTTGATGTTTCTGTGGATATGCCCCAGTCCTCTAAAAACTACAAAACTGAAAGTCTACCTTGGCGTGCATGTGCAGAAAGATTTGAGTAGAAAAGAAATAGAATGGTATACATGCACAACAACTTAATAACCCTTTCTCGAAATTCCAAAATCTAATACCCAAACATTAAGCTCCATTCAAAGCTCACATGCAATACTCGTGCATGCCTGCATGCCTTGTCTTCATCCCTTTGTATATTGCTTTCGCTATTAGTTACTACATTATTCGTGTTTCTATTCAAAGACATTACTAACTCAAAGTCAAAGTTACATATAAATATCTTCAAAGTTCTTATGTATTTAGATCAGTGTTCCAAGTGCAGATAAGACAGATACTTGGTTCAAACAAATGACCATGAAGGAACTCAGTCACAAATTACCACAGGTTTGAAATATATATATTTTCCTACACGAGATCGATGTTTTCTTCCCTAATGATAATATTTGGGAAAAAGTATATTTTCAACAAAGCCTTTTCCCAGAGTTATTGAAAGTAGAACAACATGTCTTGGAATAAGTTATATAATATAGTTTCGATAGAGTTTCTCAGAATTCTTAGAAACTCAAAAAAATATCCGATATTTTTGAATGAAATCAAAATTATTCCATTTTTACCACCTGATATGACATTTTACTAGTTTTATAACAGCAGAGGTTTTTAAAATAATCCATGCAGTTTTAGACTGAATCGACCGAAGGATTGTCCACTTCACCAATAATTATATTCTATCTGAATGTTTAGTTCCCATGGAAACATTATGTACAAGAAATATTCAGTCATACAAATATCTCTGAAGATGAACCAGTTATTGTTCCAGCACTTTCCTACCTACAGAAATTTGGAGACATCACTAAACATACGTCAAAATCGTGAGTATATATAAATTCATATTGCATCGATTATTTTAGTTAACTTCCTATGTAATTATAAATTAATGTAGGTATTCAATACCGAATATTTTGATAATTATTATTCCCATTGCATGGCCTTTAATATTAAACAAGACGCCTGCTGAGGCGTTCACATTGGTCCCGGGTTGCAAAATACACGACCTGTCCTATATAGTATATAATCTTGAGCAGACGAATATGGAATTTTTACGCCGTGGTTACAGGTCCGACACCTGACCTTTTAGTTCTACGGTTATAGTACCGACATTACTTAATTGTCACGAGTGGGCTAGATTGCAGATGCTCTTTCAAAAATGACTAATCATAAAATTATTAAATTGAACGAAATATCTTTCAAAACTGAGAAGATTGGTACTGAAGCTAAAATTGTAAAGGACTTCAATATTTGGGCAATTTGTAAAAGCGACACTCTTGATAACTCAATTATACTTGAAGAGTTATATAAATCGTCAAAGAAATTAAAGAACAAAAAAGCTAGTGATTCACTGTCTAATGAGATCATTAAGGTAGCGGTTGAAGTTTTACCATCCTATCTTGTAAAATTGTTTAATATCATTTTGTCCAACGGCGTGTTTCCGTCACAAATTAATGGTCAAACGGTTTTACTGTTCCAATATGTAAATCAGGAAGTACAATCGATCCAAGTAACTATAGAGGAATATGTATAGGCCGTTGTTTGGGAAAATTTTTCACATTGATTATGAATACACGTTTGAATAATCTTTTAGAAGTGTTGCGAAAGTTTGACAAATTACACCACTACGTAAAATTTTCAATATATATTTAATATGTGATGCGATACATAGAATTTGTTCAACAATATAAAACACTCTTTCCGAACACACTTCTCCCTCCCCCCTCTCAAGTCTCAACCTCGTGCTCTTTCTTTTCCAACTACGTCACAGTTTCATTGTCCAATCATTTACGATCTATATATATTGTTCTTACATAAAGTTCAAATAACACAACATTAGGAATTTACATAACACTCACCGCACCTTGACTCAATCAGGAGTCAACATTAATTTATTCTTCCACTCTGCATCAATCGCCGCTGCTCTCTTCACTCTTTCTGTCCTCCTAACCTCCTCAACAGTTTCAACTTTCCCTTTTTCTTCTTTGTTTTCCGGCTTTCCCTGAGCTAAACTAATTTCTAGCGGAACTAGATTTTGCAATGGTCTGTGTAATCTAATTGGTTTTCCCTCCTTAATCGTCCTAACCTTTGCTCCACGTACAACCCTATCACGTCCAACCACCAACTTCTCAACAATACCAGTACGCCATTGCCCACGTTTCTGCCCTTCTTCTGACACAATCACCACATCATCAACCATAACCACCCCAGCATCACTCTTATTGCCCTTGCAATTGTGATGCTCCCGTAAATCACACAAATACTCATTGCGCTAACGATTTCAGAAATGTTTGAGCTTTATACCCCAACATCAACCTCGCTCCAGTCTTCATCGTCATTATCATCCCAACTTGGCATTGAAATAATTCGTCTGCCATACATGAGATGCGAGGGTGTCATACGTCAATGGCCGACAGTTAAGAGTGGCCTCAATCTCTAACAGCACAGTCAACAACTCATCCATCGTCAATCTTGCATTCCCCAGAACCTTCCGTAAGCATCTCTTTACTCCACCAACCATTCTCTCGAAAAAACCTCCTCACCACGGAGCACTTTCTAGATTAAACCTCCACTTAATCTTTCTACCATTTAACTCCGTCCGAACCTCAGGATCGTTGTACAAATTCCTTAATGCCTTTTCAGTCGCCTTGAAGGTCTTTGCATTATCTGACACCATAAGCTCTGGTGTGCCTCTTCTGGCCGCAAATCACTTTAAACATCTCCGAAATACAGGTGCAGAAAGATCTTCAACTAAATCCAGATGCAAACCTCTTGTAACACAACAGGAAAATAGTGCAATGTATACCTTACTTGACCCTCCATCCTTTTCCTTCACAAACAACGGACCCGCAAAATCCACAGCATTTCTAGAGAATGGCTCTGCCTGATGCACTCTAAACTCTGGTACCTGCGCCACTGGTGGAGAAGAAAGAACATTACCTTCCATTTTTCTGCAAACCTGACACTTACCGATAACCTTCTTGACAGTTTGGCGCCCCTTTGGAACCCAGAATCTAGAGCAAAGCTCTGCTAACGTACTCTTAACCCCATTGTGATGGACTCGGTAAACCAATGAGCCCTCGGAAGAATGATTGGGGCTCACCCTCAAACGCCAATTCTGAGTTACCTTTTCTACCCTTGCACCGTAGAATTCTCCTCTCTTCAACAATTCCCAACCTTTGCACCAACTGCGGAAAGGTATCTTGATTGCGCAACTCCTCTTGCGCATATTCTTGCGCTACCTTAATTAATTTAATCTCTGCTTCAATTCATTCTTCACTAACCAATTCACGCTTACGTCGTTCTGCTTCACTGACGGATGCTCTGGTGTTAGTGATAAATCTTATAAACCAGGCACTTACCTTCAACAGCCTCGATAGCTGGCTAAATCTCTTAATATCTATAACTCCAGTAATTCCCCTTTGAAGCTGAACATTGACAGCCACACATGTAACTTGTGACTTCTCCTCTGCCTCACTATCATCAGTTCTTGACACATCCATCCTTGGGCATTCCGCTTCTGACTTACCTTTCCATTCCGAACCACTCTTTCAACTCCCGTAAACCTATGTCCGCAGGGTTGTCAATTCCTGGACAGTGCCTCCAAACCATACCCTTAGTTAATCGCAATATTTCATCAACACGATGTTTTACTAACTGCTTCCATTCCCCTTTTCCTGAAGCCAATACAATACTGTGATACTGTCGGTCCACAACACTACTCCGTCAAAGTCTAGTTCATTACCCATTGGACTTATCAAACCCAGTGGATCAAATATACCTGCAAGTAGACGAAGCACATTTCGCCTAGTTGCAACCCATTCAAAAGCCTTCTGTTCAACATCAGAAAAACTAAATTTAATCACGTCCCTTTCACTATCAAGTCCTAATACTTTATGTCCACCAGTTTCATTTGCAGTACCTAACGTAGATTTGCATAACTTACCTGATCAGATTCCTTGTTTAAAATGTCTATACCTTCCTTCAATTCTATCCTTTTTAACAGGGCCTTATCATCACTCATCCACTTCCTCAGCTTGAACCTCCCACTAGCTAATCTACCTTTACCTTCTTCAATAGCGTGTATGCCTTATCAGTTGTGCTCTCCCCAGACACCAAATCATCTACATAAAATGACTCAAGCATTTTCCTAACAAATTATTCATCCACATCCTTGTACTTGGAGAAATAGTGTCTCAGGGTCGCGTTGAGTAAGAATGGTGAGGCATTAAGACCAAATACTACACGGCAGAACCTGTAAACAATCATGTCTGAGTCTAACTTACTGGGATCTTCAACCCAAAGGAATCTCAAACTATCCCGATCCTTCATACTTACCTCAACACTAAAAATGCTTTCTCAACGTCAGCTATCAACGCTACAGGATTTAATCTAAACCTTGTCAACACATCGCAGAGTAATGGGTTTAATGATGGAACATCGAGTTCTGGGACAACCTCAACAATTCCCTTACTTACCTGGTCCTTTACATTATCATATTCTTTGAGTATGTCTGGCTCTCTAATCAACCTTTTTTGCAATAGCCTTAACCTAGACACACTATTAAGGTAATTGCTGGCCAGGTGCAGATGCTCAACCTACCAAGGAAGACTGACCTCAATATCGTTCACCTGTAAAGGAAATGTTATCAAGAAACTCTACCTGAACCTCATCATCCTCCTTAACCCCCATCGTCTCCAAATCCCACAATTGACTACATTTTGCATCCAACCCATCACTACTATCTTCCACAATCAAATTCACATTAGTATCCAACTCCCTCACACTACCCTCTTTGCACTTCATCGGCCCAGGCAACACCCAGCATAATCTTGTTTCCACGGCAACCGGTTCATCTACCCCACCTCTTTTAATTGCATCCAACTGAAACCTCCACAGAAAGTCAGCACCAATCAACAGTTGGACCTCAAGTTCCCCACTGGTTTTGTTTATATCTGACAACCACAGATCCTTTAAATGATCATACTGCAACTTAGCCACCTCTAAATGCTCATTTCTAACATTTGTAATCTCATCAACCACATACGCCTCCACCTTAACACCGTTTCCACCACCAACTGGCAACACATCCAACACAACCACATCCCGAAGGCCTCTTCCCTGCGAATTATTACCAAAGGTGAAAATATTCATAATTTCTTGCCGCACAACCTGTGGTCTAACCTTATCTACTCTATCCTTGCTGTAACAAACGTTCTATGACTACCTGTGTCGAATAACACTCGCACTCGTTCATCGCCTTCTCTACTACCCTTCACAATACCCTGAGCTGTCTGTAATACCACTCTATCCTCAGTATCTACATGCATGCTTCTACTGCTAGATACTATGGCTGTTACATTAGAATACTATGGCGTTTACATTTCATTCTTTCCCGCGTTAACACAAAGCTATATGATGATTACCATTACATTTTGAGCACGCTATTTTACAATTTTTGCATTCTCGGGCTCTATGGCCTTTTTTCAGACACACAAAACATCTACTATACTTACGAATTAAACTCTTACGCATACCAATGTCCTTGATCTTCTGACAGTCCTCTGCTTTGTGCTTCTCGAGGCAGAACGGGCACTTCTCATCATCGTATTTGGCTAGAAGTGTATTTCCGTACCTGGATATTGTCTCTGCCTTCTCTCCTTGCCTTTGACCTTTGTCCCTTGTTGTCATTTCCTGGTGAGCTTCACGTAGCTCCACTTCATCGAGTAGTGCTTGCAAGAACTCTGTAGTATAGACCATTCCATATGCTTTTGTCCCCTGGTTAATGTTAACCGAAAAGCTCTGGGTAACTTTTCAATCAATGTTGGAACGACAATACTAGAATAAGATGCTTCATCGACACCCAACGTCTTTAACCCTCTGTGGTGAGTCTCTGTTTGATCATAGAATTTCCACAACCGAGTAGTCTCGTTTTCACTAAATACTGCTTCAATATTAATCAGTTCCTTGATATGGGTTCGTTGAATAGCAGAGTCCTTTTCATACCGCATTTTGAGCAAATCAATAGCTTCCTTGTAATTTGCTCCAGTCAGCGCAAATCCGGCAATCGCAGTCGAGGCTTAACCTTCCAATTCCAATAAGTCACTTAAATATGAAAATTTATGTACGTCAAATAACTTGTCGTTTTTGTGTACCCTGTGTCTACATGCCTGATCCTAACACGCGGGATGTTGCGAACAAAAATTATGAATAAATGTCAACTGATTGGTTTTGGAAAAAATTCTAGAACAGCAGATCACTTGCTAGTCCTTAAAACCTTAATAGATGTTTACAAGTAAATATTTGAAAAACTTTACAAAATGCAAAAAAGGACAGCTCGTGTTATAACTAGTTCTAACTACGAAATAAGATCAAAAACTATCTTTGGGAATTTAAGATGGATTCCAATAGAATTTACCCTACAAAAAAGGGATATCTTAATGACATTCAAGGCTATTCGTCGTGCTGCGCCGGAGTACATTAATAACATGTTCCATCAATGTAACAATAATACATACCAAATGCGGAGCAACAGACGCATACTCATATTAGGCAAGCCTAATAAAAACTTTATGAAAAAAAGTTTCTCTTACAGTGGAGCTTGTGCCTGGAATAACATATCCAATGACCTTGTCTACAACCACGAGCAATTATCAACTAGTCATTTTAAAACCTTACATACTTTGCTTTTGTAGTGTTTCTGTTAACCAATATATTCCAATTTACTAGCATAGTAATTTCCAAAACTAGATGTAATATATACAAACCGCGCGAGAGGTCTTTATCTGATTTAAAACATCGAGGCGCAGCCGAGTGTTTTAGATCTGATAAAGGCCGAACTGCAAGGTTTGTATATGACTTCTAAAATGACTCATTTTGTACGCTCACTGGCGTTGGAATTTTGAAGATTGATGTTGTCTACGCTGTAAAAATTGAAGGAGAAAATCTGAGCAAGTCTATATCAAATATATAGATTCGCTACGGGTCACGAGTTTCCTTTGTATTTTGCTTATGAATAATTAATGAATTTTAGAAATACATATAAAATTCGCGAAAATGTTGTTTTTCAAAGCTTTATCATAATTCAGTGACGTCATATGGTAGTAATGTTGTATTTCAACTTGTATTCACCAGAACTTGTATTCACCAGAACTTGTATTCACCAGAACTTGTATTCACCAGAACTTGTATTCACCAGAACTTGTATTCACCAGAACTTGTATTCACCAGAACTTGTATTCACCAGAACTTGTATTCACCAGAACTTGTATTCACCAGAACTTGTATTCACCAGAACTTGTATTCACCAGAACTTGTATTCACCAGAACTTGTATTCACCAGAACTTGTATTCACCAGAACTTGTATTCACCAGATTGTAATGAATGATGTAAACCTTGTACTCTGTCTACTTACACCATATTTTTTGGTGCAAAAATGTTATAACGATCGAAGACTTAATCTCTAATTACTATTTATTGTTAGTATTCTCTCCAACTACGTTGTCTGGAACGTGATTCAAGACGAGATTCCAAATCTTTCTGAGAAATTCCGTAATATCCGTAATAATTACAAGAATAAAGTAATGGGATCACATGGTCACAGAATAAGATGGAAAATATGTGTATCGATGACTAACGACTTTCTTGGTGATGTTATTGGTGAAATCTATAGCAGAAAACATTTTGATAAGGAAAGGAAAGCTCTGGTATGTCGACTCTACAATCTTGAACTGAATGGATGAGACCATCGCACGAAATATTGCAAAGTAAAGTACATCAAACTAGTTCATGACACCCTCTCTCCCATTTGTTTGGCGAACAACCTCCAAACAACTTTTGGTGATTTACCATGACACAAACTCAACATTAAGTGGGGGAGTGGAGGTTTGAATAATGAAACATGTTGTAAGAAGGTACTTACCAAAGGGGTATGCTAATTTTTTAAAAGTAAAAAGATGTCTCAACTAGTTATGTCCAAGCTTGTAGTATGTACGCGTTATATTCGCAATAAACTGCATGTCTTAAGTACAATCATTTTACGGCCATCACAACTTGCACGTAACAACATCATTCACAAGCACACAATTCAACACATTTCAAAACGAACTCTAGAAAATAACTAAAAGGAGATATTTCTTCCTTCAATACAACCTAGACCTGAAGAGAAAGCAAGCATTTAATTTCCGAGTGTAACTGCGCATGTGCATTGTGGATTTTATCACTATACTTGCATGCTCAAGCTATAATTTCATTACCATAGCTTTACAGTACCATAAAATATTTCATTTTTAGTTCATTATTTTCTAAATCCAAATGAACCATTTAAGATCTTCCCTATATGTATTTTATAGGCGAAGAAAATGATAGTGAACATACGTGAAGCTTTTCAAGAAAATGTAGATGGTCTGAAATGGATGGAAAAGTCAACAATCGATGCAGTACAAGATAAGGTAAGCAAATAAACCGGTCAGCAGTTAATTTACATGTTCCAATAATTTGTTAACATCTGCATGGATACAGCAAAACATTGAAAGTTTCTATATAGCAGACCAACTACTTGTATAGGCTATATAACCCTTCGATCATTTGTACCTGTCGTACGTTGTGATAATATTGCTGATAAACCCGATGGTGATGCATCGGTAGTTAGTTCAGTTTGTTTGTTCTGATCAAAATAGGCCATAACTTTGTCACTGGTAAGAGCACGTTTCGCATTGTTAAATACACAATCCTTCTCATTTGTCCACCGGAAGTGAGCATTCTTAATTGTCAATTCAGGTCACTAAAATTCGGTATAAATTTGGCACAGTATATTGCCATTCCAAAAAAGCTACGAATATCTTTGACACATCGAGGAGCAGGGACATTCTCAATGGCTGAAATTTTGCAGGATCTGCAGAAATGCCATCAGATGAGAAAACTACACCAAAGAATGTTTGTTTTGATTAATAGTAATAGATTTTATTACTGCTCTTGGCAAAACAGAATTACAGCAGCATTACACATTTAAAAATGTTAAAAGATTAAAATGAAGGATATATATAATGAGCTATAGTTCAATAAAACTAAAGTTCGCTACATTTGATTTCATAACTTGTTATAAAGTCTGGCTCCTCTGGCTATGAACGAAGACTGATGGCGATTAGTGCGTGATAGGGGAACTCGAATTTCGCTAGTTTTCCTCAAGTTATATACTTGTGTTCTAGGTTCTTCTAAAAATCGATTGCACGGATGATTTTCAGACCTTACAATATTCGTGAATTCCCTAACTGTTTGACAGTCCCTACGTTCTGAGAGTGGAGGTAGAGTATTTCTAGGCTGTCCGATGATGTCCATACACCTATTCTGCACCCTCTGTAGCTCTGTTGTCATATATGCTGGCAATCCTCCCCAAATAGGGGACGCATATTCCAAGAGAGGTCGAATCTTAGAAAGGTATTAAACAGACATTTCTACCAATTGTAAAAAGTGTTACACTGTTGTTTATGTAAGCAGAAGTTGTTTCATCAATAATGTTGATTGACGCCCAAGAGTCTATTAGCATTTTTACACGTACGTTGCTAAGTTTGACTTTCACTGAACGCATTTTCGACGATTTGCTGGTGTGACAGGCATACAAGTATTCATCCTCACTAGTGCTAGACTCGGAAGAAACGGCTTCGCTTTCCGGTTTGACTCGTTCAATTTTGTATTTCGTCGGCTGATTTATTGACTGTCTTTCAGATAGCGATTTTCGATTTTGCGTTGACGTTTCACGATTGGCATTACTACGACAAACACGAGCATAATGATTCAGTTTCTTGCATTTATGACAAGTTTGTACTTTCGCAGGACAAGGTAATCCAACATGGGGCCACAAAAGTCCACAATTTCGATCTAACTGTTTTTCGATCCCTTGAGCTTGTTTTTCACTATTTTCGAGTGCTCTTGCTTTCGAGAGTAAAGCTTCAAGTTCATACTTCATACTTCATACATTTTATTACGACTCCCCTTGTCGGGGCTATTCTGCCATAACTACTACAAAAACAATTATGCTACCATTACAATTATAAATCTAAAAATTACGAATACGATTAACTAGTTAAGTTTATGATATAGTTTGCCAGCTTCTTAAAAGCGGCAGAGTTATCAATAGATTTCAAATCCTTTGGTATACTGTTAAAATTAGCGCCTCTAAATGCAAAAGAACGTTGACCGGCAACGAGTCTGCATTTAGGAAGATTTAGGTCCTTGCTACTTCTTGTTGTTCTTTGACTAATATACTATTTCTAAGTTAAGTGTTCCTCGCGTATAGCGAATCTCCTCAGGTGTTTTGATCGACAGTTCTGTATAATTGCCTGTTTGACTTCGTTGTTTACATTTATTTATGAAATGGAGCGAGTGGTGTAACATCTATTTTACCCGCAGTTGCATGCCATAATCAAAAGCAATGTATTTATTTGAATCGCTAATAATAAACTTTGTTATTTCTTTCTTATCCCATCCTCGTCGCCATATGTAATGTTCACGTTTTGTAATGTTAATAAGAAAGCAACACAACGTCTTTAATTATTCTCTTTAAACAACAACCTAATCTAACCTCGTGTCCCTATTGTCTCTATTGTCCATGTGACTTGTCACATGACCAATGCTGCACAAGGCAACTTTCCCAGCATGATCAATTGCAGATAAATAACATAAATATAAACAATATCTAGATATAATAACAACGTATTTGCAACTTGAATATAACGATGAATGTTTTTAAATACCTGGGTATAGCCTTTGCTAGCTTTTGGTAATGGTGCAAATACATGCAAGTGCAGTACTACTTAGCTTATGCTACCATTATTTTCACTATAATAAACATTCTTCTATTTAGGCCCATGCAATGCGAGATCACGTTGGTTATCCTAATTACTATGATGATAAGAAGAAATTTATCAAAAGATTTAAAAAATACAAAAAGGTGTGGTACAAAACATACCATTTCATATTAAGTTTGCATTGGAAATAATAGTTTAGCAAGCTACTTAAATGAAGGTCAATTAAGCATCTTAAACAAACCAATGTTGTCGAAATATATCTGTTTCATTGCAGGAAGATAAATAAATATAAAGCAAATATTTTACGTCACTTATATTTTACGAAATCGCCAGCTTAATCCTATTATTAGGACACTAAAAGGTTGAAGCCCAAAGTACCAGAAAGCCAATCATTGTAACAAAATTTCAATCAGAAAACGCCAGTAGAGTTGTTTTCTACAATTGTGGAAACACTGCGTATGTCTATTTTATCTTTCTTAGATCGTAAGCGTTGCACTGATTGACAATCGGGGACAATCGGGGCTTACGGAACGAAAGCTTTGTGTGTTTCCCTCAAAACAAAATAATCATATAGTTATTTCACCATGCTATATAAGGAACTTAGAGTTGCTTGTGTTTCGTCTATTATATTACAAGCATTTTTAATTAAGATAATTCTATTTAGGTACCTTTTAAAACAGATACTTTATTCGCAAACAAATTGGCTTTGTTAAAAATGTCACATCAAAGAATGTTGAAGAAACTTAGAAAACCTGTCGATAGAGAAGAGTAAGATGAACATTTTCTCAATAAAAATACATGCAATGTAATACAATAATTCATTGTTACTATGAAATGCTTTTTTCTTCTAGATGGCCGTTAGATCCACAAACCATCAACGCTATGTACAGCTTCAATGAAAACCAAATGGGTAAATAGTGACAATGAGTCACATGTAATAATGTATATGCAAAACAGAACTTAATCGTATATACGTTCATAGATTTTATTCAAGTTGCACCACAGTTGATGCATGTAAGCCTTCAAATATTTCCAAAACAGCAAATGTCCATTCAAAACGTCGTTCTTAAATTATTATTATATGCTAATTTTGTCTCGAAATGCTTGACAAAGAATTTACTGATGCACAGTATATCCCTGACAACAAAATAGATTTACGTATGATAATTATTTGGCTTTTAGTAATTCCTGCCGGAATATTACAACCACCGTTTTTCCACGGAGTCAAAGCTCCTAGGTAAGAATATATAAACAATAATTATTTTATTTTCTTCTTTCCATACAAAATAGCTTTTTTCCGCAAAACTGTTAGCCGGTTTCCTAAACATATGGTCATATATAGAACAGCTGCTCTAATTGATTGTCTGTTTGTTAGGCTTAGAAATTTATCTTTTTCTAACTCACCCAGTCATTGTTCTTATTTATATACTTTTTACAATAAATGAAGTCTTTATTTCACTTATAGAGCAATGATATATGGTGCTATTGGTGCCATTCTTGGCCATGAATTAACACATGGGTTCGATAATACTGGTGAGTTACATTCTTCTTAGATCAAAATATTCAGCTTATGCAGATATAGTCAAGTAAGTCAACAACTGAAAGTAAATAACTTTTGGGCAAGATTGGGAAGGAGTCGACAGGTAATTTCAGACTGTTGGTTATATTGACCACGCCCTGGTGACCATACACCGCATGTGTGCGTTTATTGCAAACACAACCAAACTTATTATTCACAAGTTGGTAATCTAAATAATTATAGTCAGTTCATATTTTAGGAGTTTCAGAGAAAACAGGAATAAAATCATTTTCATATCTATTTACAGGGCGAAAGTTCAATAAACACGGTGAATTAACGAAAAACTGGTGGAGTTCAGACTCTTTGAAACATTTTAAGAAAAGATCGGATTGCGTGGAAAAGCAATACAGTAATTATAAAGTTCGTGGAAAATACAAGGTATGAAGATTTCATATAACAGACATGATATACAGACATGCATTTAGTACATACTCAGCAATAAGATGTTTTAATGCACTAATGTTGAGAAAGTTAACCTGCATCGATTTTTGTGTTGCTCGCCCAGAACAATTTTGTGCATTATCGGACAAAATTGAGTAACCATGCTATAGACGAACTCGATAAGCATGGCTGTCCTACCATTACTGTATTCCTTGTTTAAACAACAATGAACAACTATGGTTGATTCATCAGAAGCACTTAACAATTTTGGTGAAACCAATTAAACAATATTGTTGTTTAAGCTATGTTAAATTTCTCAATCTTGATTTATGTTTATCGTACACGTATTGATGAATTCTCACCTATATCGAAGTGCATGGACATGTAAACTATATGTTTACAACATTTAGAAAAATATATACTTTTCTATTCTGGCTTCTGCTCATGTAATAGATGTCTATAATTATATATTACTGCATTGCTCTATATCTCAATATTTTTCTATTTAGTTAAATGGAAAGCTCACTTTGGGTGAGAATATCGCTGACAATGGTGGCTTCAGGGCTTCACAAAAAGTACGTTTTCCATATATTTTATCACTTGTTTGTTGCTGTTTTCAAAATTAATTTACATAATAGTATTAAATTCCATTCGTTCGTTCCTTGCATTCCATTTACTATCCACTTCGTCCGTAGGCATATCAAACTTGGGTGATGAATAACAAAGAAACAATACTACCTGGGCTGAAGTATACCAACGAGCAACTATTTTACATTTCATTTGCGCAGGTAAAATGCTATACATAGTAATTTTCTATTAGAACGTATGTTTATTGGGTTTTCTCTTGCTTACAATGTCTTATGCACTTTTTTCTCTATATTTTTCTATTACTTGAATTTTAATCTTTTTTTTCATTAATATTTATTTTCGCATAATTTTCAGGCCTACTGCAGTAATAGTCGACCAACACAAGACTACCTGGCAACACTAACTGATCCACATTCAGATGAAACTTTTAGGTAACTTATATACACCAATATATTCCATTTATTTGTTATAAGACTGATATTATTTGCACAATTGCACTGATGAAGATCTGGGCTTACGGATCGACAGCTTTTCAAAATAAATACACGTGATGCTTCCACAAAACAAAGATTGAAAATCAAGCGTATTGTACACCATAATGAAGATATAAAGCTAGAAGGCCAATGATAATCGCCCAAAAGTCTAATCATTTCTGCCCATTTTTACTGAATTCAGTAATTTTTTTTATTCAAGGGTGAAAGGCGTGTTGTCGAATTCCAAAGAATTTGCGCGTGCATTTCAATGTCCTGTGGGAAGTCCAATGAATCCTAAGACAAAGTGTGCAGTCTGGGTCAGTGATGATGTAGTGGAAGATGAAACAAAGACTCATGGGAAATTATTACCAAAGAAACATAAAGAGAAAGAAACAAGAAAATCCGAAGCTGCAAAAGACAAGTCTGCAGTTCAAGCAAAGTCAGGAAAAGCGGAGAAAAAGAAAGAAAAGATAGTTAAACATCCTAAACAAACAAAACACTAAACAGACTTAACTGTGGGATAGAAATTTATTCTTTATTGAGAATTATTTGTAGCTTTTTGAAAAAATCTGTTTACGGTTTTGAGAAATTTGACATGAAGTCAAGAAATATTCAATTGTTTATACTATATTAAACTGTTTGATATTTTCATTTACATACTTTCACTTCAAAATCTTCAAAATCTTCAAAATAGCGTCTTTATAGTGTCCTGTGCATGTTTATGGTTAGGGTTTTCATATTATAATATCACAAGGTAGTAACAAGACAAATCAAGAAAAAGACAAAGCCATTTAAATTCGTATATAAAAGGAACAACCCTATTTATAAACCGAAACGTATTCACATGAAGTAGTTAAATGGTTCTGCATCCGGGCCCTAGGGATATGCATGCATTGTCCAATTAATTGTATTTCGGTTAAAGACACTCTTTATTAAACATTTCAGAGTTTTCAAATGAGATAATAGGCCTATGTGAATGAATGAATGAATGAATGAATGAATGAATGAATGAATGAATGAATGAGTGATTTGAACGTGCATAAGAAAATAATACTGAAATATTAATGAAAATCTATTTGAAATAAAACAATTTTTATACAGGCAGAGATTTTAACATTGGGTATAGATCACCTGCATGAATGATATGAATTATCAAATTATTTTTCATTATCATAAAAATTGATATTATTTTTGTAAAATGTATATAGATAACATTCTATTTAATTTCAAATAATTGGTAATTTGGTATTGTTTTTACAAGGTATAATGTCTGAATTAAAAGTATATTTTTTGTACTGTTAAATGCTTAATTTTTGTATTTTTGTGTATCAGTAAAAGAAGCAAATAAGCGCCTCAGGTGTATAAACGAAATGTTTTTCCCAACAAATTAATACAGTGATTTTCACAAACACAAAACTATTACATGTACGAGAATATTAAATAATATAATATGAAGTACTCTTTTCTGCAAGTGTCCAACGAAGACTACCATGCCAAGGATAACAAAATTCATGCCGCTGACACAGCAGATAGTCCCCCCCCCAGAAAGTGTCCCCTCAGACAATATCTGCTAACAGATACTGCCTTCCCCTTCCCCCATCCCCTTCGCGGATTCCGTCCCCCAAAATAAATTCTGAGTTAAGTTTTAGTTATTGCGTTTTTTGGTCAAAATATAGAAAATTGGACTAATATATATAAACCGTTTTTGACCGTTTCCCCAAAATATATATTCAACAGAATCAACAGATTTGTTCACAGTAAGAGATCGACACTCTACAAAGTCTCAATGCTAATAGAAATAGAAAATGAAAGCGCTTTCAGAAACGTAGTATCCCACTGGTTTCTGGAAAATATGGAGTCCGATTAACAGTGGTTGTGCCCCGAATGCACTCTGCTCTGAATAATTTTAGTCTTTCCGAACTATTATATGCTTTATAAGGAAATAGTTTCATTATTGATCTTCTTGTTCTTGTTCTTCTCCTTTTAGTTTTATTATTTAACATAATTTGTCATATATAAGAAATTTCTTTACAAATCTGAGCTTTTGTTTTTGACTTTCACGTGGTGGACACTATCCGCGTTACGTAGGTGATCCAGAAGCAGAATTCAAAGGTAAACATCGCGTGAGAAGAAGGATCAATGATAACCCCGACTCCCAAGCGAAGCTAACAATGTTGCAGTTTTACCACCTCCAATTTTGAGGATATCCAAGAACTTGTTCGTCTCTTTCCCTCAAATATTCCAGTAGATCCTTTTGTCTTGCATTGGCATTAACCCATGAACGTCAGACGAATGCGAAGCTTGATACCGTCGCCAAAGTGGCCAAACTCGAAGTTTTTAAGTCGGCTTTCCCACTTACCAACAAAGCCTGCGACTTCTGATGACGGCGCCTATAACAGTGGCTAAGTTCATCTCTAACCTGAGAACGTCAATGAGGGAACACCTAGAATCGCTTACGTGAGTTTCTTGAGAAGACGATACAGATGCCGTTGACATAGACGCCATTGCAGCTAAATGGGTGAAACTTAAAACTCGACGAATCAAAGTTTAATAATTGAAAAAGAGCGAACCTGTAATGATACAAGTTTTTAAGTTTTAGCTTGAGGTCTGTAACGGTCGGCGATCAAAGCAGGCAAAAAACTAATAAAACCTTCATTGTAGTTTCTCCGCGGTGTATATTGTCCTATTTTTTTATCCTCACAGACAAACAACGATGGTGATTCCAAAAATTAAAAACAGGTTTGCAGTTGCGTTCCTAAATTGAACTGTCAACTTGACCTCCACTTAATGTAAATAGAATGTTGATATTGTAACTAGTTAAAACACAGCAATATGTTATTCAATATGTTTATTCTACCAATGTAAATTTTAGCTTGAGGTCTGTAAATATATATCCATACATACAGATATGTCGTAAAGATATGTCCAAAACGATGTGTACATGTAATTGATGGAGTGGTTAACTTGGAATGACCACACACAGAGACCTCATCCTTTTGTCAGCAAATGTGTTACTCACTCCCCCCCCCCCCAGCTCAGCTCTATCTGTCAACCACATAGACTAGTTGGCATTGTACATATTTCGGCTGTATACAGTCAGTACCATATACAGATTATTCAGGCGTAGGAAGCTCCATAAATTTGAGGGAGCTAACCAAAAGAAAACAAGTTTCTGAGAGCCCCCAGGATGAGAGCCGAAGACATATGTATTGATTGCTAAATGTGCGAGACCTTGGGGTGTATGGGGGTATGTCCCCCAGAGAATTTTGAAATCTACAGTAGAGTCTCTGAAATGCCATTTCATGGGGAAGATTTTACAAAATTCTTATGGTCAGAAAATGTAGTACGTGTAAATTGCAAATGCTCCTTAGTTTATCTTTTTGCTGCAAATGCCCCTAGGCACACTGGTTAGGGTCAATACCCATGTGCTAAATGCACAAGGACCCTCTAGGGGATGTCGTGAGGGCCAAAAATTTAGAAATATTGTTACTTTGATAAATCCATTTCTTGTCTTCCAAGATGTGACTGTTGATATTCTGAAGGTTACCAATCCATGTACCACAGTACCAGCATCCACCACCCCCCTGGATACAGCCCTGACTGTATACCTCATAATTTACTTCACCTTCAGGTCTTCATTTTGATAAAACTTGTTTGCATACAAGACCTCTCTTATTAAAATTAGTTGCTCTACTGTACATACACCTACATGATTTATACATATAAATCACATTAGAGCAAACTCGACAGTCGACATTATTTTTCAGACGGCTTTTATCTGGGAAAGGAAGGAAAAGGACGAGTTTTATGATGACTGGGGCGGGGGGGGCACTGGCCTCCAATTCCCTGCGTTCCTACGCCACTGTTTGTAACATGCTGTTAATTGACAATTCTTCGCCTCAGGCCCGAGACAAGTCAAGGTTTTTAGTCACCGATATTCACCGAGCCTGAGGCAAATAATTGTTTTAGTAAAATTACATAGGTGATTATTTGGGAAAAAATAAACAATACACAATTTACGATAAAAGCGGCTTAATTAAACGCTTTAGGTGATTATCGCGTATTAATCCGAGGTAGCGCAACCAATCAGCGTTGAGAATTTTCGATAATCACCTATGTAATTTTACTAATTGCTGTTAATACTCTCAAATAGAATCAAATAGAATATTTTTTAAACCTTGTGGCATGCTTGCAATCGCCTTGCATTTAATATATTTACAGCTGTACTGACCTCATAACTTCATTCAAATAGCACCAATACGCAGCCAAATGCTTTCCGATGTTTTTTGGCTTTTTATATACTCTACCAGGTAACACCACGAAGAACAGTTTTATCTTCTTAGCATTAAATATTTTGTCCACGTTTACTTTATCTGCACAAACCACCTACGCGGTTCCTACGCGCTCTTTTATTTTCAAATTTCAAAATGTAATTTTATAGTATTTATTATTCGCGCTTTTGCACAGAGAGCCCGCGATGATTACTTTGCATTCAAAGTACTTCATGTATTTATGTACACAAGCAAAAGCTAAAAAGCTTGACCAGGGTCCGTATCGCTTCAAGCCTTCAACGAACAAGCCTTAAAGAACCAGTTATCATGGCAAATGAATTTATATTTTAACGAAATAGATGAAATTATATAATATATAAATAATATATCATATAAAAATATATGAAATTTATAACCCCCCTTGGCTAGACCTGAGCGGCTGAGCAATCAAATCGCTAATTGAAATCTATTTTAAATAGCAATATTTTTAGGAACCAGTCATTGTTTACAGGGAACAGCAGCTTTTGTTGCCTTCCCCCCTTTAGATATTATGAAATTGGTTTTGACCCCACCTCCCCCCCCCCACCGAAAAATGACGATGACGTGAATGTGAGTAGTCTCACAGGCATATTCTGATATCTATACCCACATTCTGATAACTACCCACATTCTGATATCTACCCACATTCTGATATCTACCCACATTCTGATATCTATACCCACATTCTGATAACTACCCACATTCTGATAACTACCCACATTCTGATATCTACCCACATTCTGATATCTACCCACATTCTGATATCTATACCCACATTCTGATAACTACCCACATTCTGATATCTACCCACATTCTGATATCTATACCCACATTCTGATAACTACCCACATTCTGATATCTACCCACATTCTGATATCTACCCACATTCAGATAACTACCCACATTCTGATAACTACCCACATTCTGATATCTACACACATTCTGATATCTACCCACATTCTGATATCTATACCCACATTCTGATATCTACCCACATTCTGATATCTACCCACAGGCATATTCTGATATCTATACCCACATTCTGATATCTACCCACATTCTGATATCTACCCACATTCAGATAACTACCCACATTCTGATAACTACCCACATTCTGATATCTACCCACATTCTGATATCTACCCACAGGCATATTCTGATATCTATACCCACATTCTGATATCTACCCACATTCTGATATCTACCCACATTCTGATATCTACCCACATTCTGATATATACCCACATTCTGATATATACCCACATTCTGATATCTACCAACATTCTGATATCTACACATTCTGATATCTACCCACATTCTGATATCTACCCACATTCTGATATCTACCAACATTCTGATATCTACCCACATTCTGATATCTACCAACATTCTGATATCTACCCACATTCTGATATCTACCAACATTCTGATATCTACCCACATTCTGATATCTACCCACATTCTGATATCTACCAACATTCTGATATCTACCCACATTCTGATATCTACCAACATTCTGATATCTACCCACATTCTGATATCTACCCACATTCTGATATCTACCCACAGGCATATTCTGATATCTACCAACATTCTGATATCTACCCACATTCTGATATCTACCAACATTCTGATATCTACCCACATTCTGATATCTACCCACATTCTGATATCTACCCACATTCTGATATCTACCCACATTCTGATATCTACCCACATTCTGATATCTACCAACATTCTGATATCTACCAACATTCTGATATCTACCCACATTCTGATATCTACTCACATTCTGATATCTACCCACATTCTGATATCTACCCACATTCTGATATCTACCCACATTCTGATATCTACCCACATTCTGATATCTACCCACATTCTGATATCTACCCACATTATATTCTGATATCTACCCACATTCTGATATCTACCCACATTCTGATATCTACCCACATTCTGATATCTACCCACATTATATTCTGATATCTACCCACATTCTGATATCTACCAACATTCTGATATCTACCCACATTCTGATATCTACCCACATTCTGATATCTACCAACATTCTGATATCTACCCACATTATATTCTGATATCTACCAACATTCTGATATCTACCAACATTCTGATATCTACCCACATTCTGATATCTACCAACATTCTGATATCTACCCACATTCTGATATCTACCCACATTCTGATATCTACCCACATTCTGATATCTACCAACATTCTGATATCTACCAACATTCTGATATCTACCAACATTCTGATATCTACCCACATTCTGATATCTACCCACATTCTGATATCTACCCACATTCTGATATCTACCAACATTCTGATATCTACCCACATTCTGATATCTACCCACATTCTGATATCTACCACATTCTGATATCTACCCACATTCTGATATCTACCACATTCTGATATCTACCCACATTCTGATATCTACCAACATTCTGATATCTACCCACATTCTGATATCTACCCACATTCTGATATCTACCCATTCTGATATCTACCACATTCTGATATCTACCCACATTCTGATATCTACCCACATTCTGATATCTACCCACATTCTGATATCTACCCACATTCTGATATCTACCCACATTCTGATATCTACCCACATTCTGATATCTACCCACATTCTGATATCTACTCACATTCTGATATCTACCCACATTCTGATATCTACCCACATTCTGATATCTACCCACATTCTGATATCTACCAACATTCTGATATCTACCAACATTCTGATATCTACCCACATTCTGATATCTACTCACATTCTGATATCTACCCACATTCTGATATCTACCCACATTCTGATATCTACCCACATTCTGATATCTACCCACATTCTGATATCTACCCACATTATATTCTGATATCTACCCACATTCTGATATCTACCCACATTCTGATATCTACCCACATTCTGATATCTACCCACATTCTGATATCTACCAACATTCTGATATCTACCAACATTCTGATATCTACCCACATTCTGATATCTACCCACATTCTGATATCTACCCACATTCTGATATCTACCAACATTCTGATATCTACCCACATTCTGATATCTACCCACATTCTGATATCTACCCACATTATATTCTGATATCTACCCACATTCTGATATCTACCAACATTCTGATATCTACCCACATTCTGATATCTACCCACATTCTGATATCTACCAACATTCTGATATCTACCCACATTCTGATATCTACCAACATTCTGATATCTACCCACATTCTGATATCTACCCACAATCTGATATCTACCAACATTCTGATATCTACCCACATTCTGATATCTACCAACATTCTGATATCTACCCACATTCTGATATCTACCAACATTCTGATATCTACCCACATTCTGATATCTACCCACATTCTGATATCTACTCACATTCTGATATCTACCCACAGGCATATTCTGATATCTGCCAACATTCTGATATCTACCCACATTCTGATATCTACCAACATTCTGATATCTACCCACATTCTGATATCTACCCACATTCTGATATCTACTCACATTCTGATATCTACCCACATTCTGATATCTACCCACATTCTGATATCTACCCACATTCTGATATCTACCCACATTATATTCTGATATCTACCCACATTCTGATATTTACCCACATTATATTCTGATATCTACCCACATTCTGATATCTACCAACATTCTGATATCTACCAACATACTGATATCTACCCACATTCTGATATCTACCCACATTATATTCTGATATCTACCCACATTCTGATATCTACCCACATTATATTCTGATATCTACCAACATTCTGATATCTACCCACATTCTGATATCTACCCACATTCTGATATCTACCCACATTCTGATATCTACCCACATTCTGATATCTACCCACATTCTGATATCTACCCACATTCTGATATCTACCACATTCTGATATCTACCAACATTCTGATATCTACCCACATTCTGATATCTACCCACATTCTGATATCTACCAACATTCTGATATCTACCAACATTCTGATATCTACCCACATTCTGATATCTACTCACATTCTGATATCTACCAACATTCTGATATCTACCCACATTCTGATATCTACCCACATTCTGATATCTACCCACATTCTGATATCTACCCACATTCTGATATCTACCCACATTCTGATATCTACCAACATTCTGATTTCTACCCACATTCTGATATCTACCCACATTCTGATATCTACCCACATTCTGATATCTACCCACATTCTGATATCTACCCACATTCTGATATCTACCCACATTCTGATATCTACCAACATTCTGATATCTACCCACATTCTGATATCTACCCACATTCTGATATCTACCCACATTCTGATATCTACCCACATTCTGATATCTACTCACATTCTGATATCTACCCACATTCTGATATCTACCCACATTCTGATATCTACCCACATTCTGATATCTACCAACATTCTGATATCTACCCACATTCTGATATCTACCCACATTCTGATATCTACCAACATTCTGATTTCTACCCACATTCTGATATCTACTCACATTCTGATATCTACTCACATTCTGATATCTACCCACATTCTGATATCTACCCACATTCTGATATCTACCAACATTCTGATTTCTACCCACATTCTGATATCTATCCACATTCTGATATCTACCCACATTCTGATATCTACCCACATTCTGATATCTACCAACATTCTGATATCTACCCACATTCTGATATCTACCCACATTCTGATATCACCCACATTCTGATATCTACCCACATTCTGATTTCTACCCACATTGTAGATAGGTTTTGTTCACCCGTACGTTTTACCGCTATCAAATAAACCCTTTGTATCGGGTAAACTACCTGCACAAAAATTCCCAGTCGCCTAGCAGCAGGATAACCTTTAAAAAATACCCCACCTCTTTGCTTCTTTTTCAATGCATAAAAATATTGCCCCTCCCCATATTATAGACAATTACATTTAAGACCATATACCCGTATACAAAACTTTAGAATTATAAACTTAGCGTCAAATAGCCGTTGAAGCTGCCTGAAGCACCTGGGGCAATAATATATATAGGGCGATTTCAGTTTTGTATTATTTATATTAAATCGCTTTCATTTTATGTTATATTCATCATCTGGGATGTTTTATAGCTAATCCTGTGTTAGTTTCGACAATTAACACATTTCAATTGATTGCAACAATTTTATCATTAATCTACTTATTTTTCCAAATTGCTCTAAGAGTACTAGACAATTATCTGCAATTCGGAAAGTAATGGGAATATATTTAAAAGATTTCTAGTATAAATGATTTCATTTTCGGTCACCAAACTTCACACTTTTTCTTCGGATTCATAGGTGAGCCAGCTTTGCAGTTAAATGCCTTTGAGAAAGGAATGGAATTCGATAATGTTCCAATAACCCTAGAAAAATTCACCATATATATGTATCAGTTCTTCAAACAGTTGAAACTTCAAAAAACAAAGCAGTTCAAAATATGGTCAATATGATTTAAGACCAAGTAGTCAACGGTTAGCTAAATTTATCGTTCTAAAACCAGCTCTTCTTTTTAATTTGTAATTTATTTTGATATTTGTAAAAATGAATTACCTGAAGCGTGGAGGAGCATGTACTTCGCTCAAGATTGATATATACTCAGTTTTTGGATGAGAAATACCACAGTACTCCTAAACGTATACAAAGACAAATTAATTATACAATATATAGTATATTATACACAAATTATTATGCCGGCTGTAACACATTGAAAATTTCTAGATTGAACCATAATGAGCAACTGCTCTGAACCTGGATAATTGTGTCAGCTGGTCCTACTTAGAAGTTCCAATATGAAATATCCTTAGATATAGTGGTACAGGTGGTGATTGTTTACATAAATAAATCGTAGATGGCATTACAATATATATGATTGTACAACTAAAACAAATGCAGGGCGAAATCAGTTGCATGGCGAGATGTAGTTTGGAAAAGTGACAATTAACACCCAAAGAGTTATATTCTTAAACATATTTGCTAGAGACGTTATATATAATACACTCGATCTAAAGCCATTCATCATCAGTTTCGTTAAACTCAATTCATTGGAATGAAGATAATGAGTGTTTTCTTGTGTGTTATGCACTAGATCTTCCAACTTTACCTGAGCATAACCAATGAAAAATAGTTGCTCGTTGTCGAAAGGTAGACCAGGAAGCGACTTCTCTTCTCCATTTTCCTTCAACCAATTTTCATACGCCTTTAAAAAATGAATAATTTTACTGACAATATATCAAAACGGCTTGGCAAAATTAAAAATACAATCATACCTCTCAAACCATTTTACATTGTCAATATAATAAATGCATGTTAAATATTTATTTTATTGAAATTGATTACATGCACATTTCTAATAATGTACTTCTTAATAATGTACGTAACAGAATCGGGTGAAATGTTTTTGGACTAATTACAGCACAAACAGCAGCATACCCACCCCTGCCTCCAGCAGCATACCCACCCCTGCCCCCAGCAGCATACCCACCCCTGCCTCCAGCAGCATACCCACCCCTGCCCCCAGCAGCATACCCACCCCTGCCCTCAGCAGCATACCCACTCCTGCCTCCAGCAGCATACCCACCCCTGCCCCCAGCAGCATACCCACCCCTGCCCCCAGCAGCATACCCACTCCTGCCTCCAGCAGCATACCCACCACCCTGCCCCCTGCAGCATACCCACCCCTGCCCCCAGCAGCATACCCACCCCTGCCCTCAGCAGCATACCCACCACCCTGCCCCCTGCAGCATACCCACCCCTGCCCCCAGTAACTCAGTTTAATGATTAAGGGACGGGTCATAAATTAGAAGAGGGGAGGGTGGCTCATAACTTTTTGAACCCCTTAAAAAGGAGGATCATAAAAAAATAGACAATGGAAAAGGGAGGGTCACATAAATTTGTGCTCACCCTTGATCATAAAGATCATTGTGTTTTATATAGAATCACAGGAATAGTATCATAAGTAGTTTTCCATGTCCGTAACTTTTCCTAGCTTTTATAATATTTAAGTTTTCTGTATTCTGCTTCATTATAAAAATGCTCACACTAGTGTGAAAACAGTATTGGAGTTATTATCTGTGCAGGGGAGGGTCATGACATTTGTGTTCCAGTTCAAGGGAGGGTCAGAATATTTCATACCCATCGCTAAGGAGGGTCACAATATTTTCAACACTGAATTTCAAATCTCCACCTCCTCCCCCCCGGGGCAAAGGGTGATAACATGTTAATTTGCTCAATTTTATATCAAATTAGGACGCTGGAAGAAGAAAAATACCTAAAACCATGATCTATAATTCAATATATTAAATGACAATGCGGTATTTCTGCGGGCGTGAAATAACTTCGCATACATTAATCTTGTGAACTATTAATTAATTAATTTCCTATACTTTCCTCAACAATCAATTGTTATTATAATATCTGAAGAGATAAAGGATATGGGAAGAGATCTAGATTCTGGAAGACTGAGAGCAATATTTCCCTCGATCCTCAAACCAAATTAAGAAAATAGTCCGATTAAGCTTGAATGATGCATGTGAGCGGAAGTTTCTTTTTGCAAAGTGGAAGATCCTTTTATATCATAAAGGTCCAAAGTGTAAAAAAAACACTCACAGTAATTATCATATATTGAGATGAAGATCACAAACTTAGTGTTCAGACGTTGACAAAATAAAGGAAATGAATCTAAATCTCATCAGTCATTATGATGCGTAAAAAATTGGCTGGCTATTATTACACAACATCCAATATAAGCATTTCTGGTTAGGATACTGGAAATTTAGGATAAAAACGTGAAATTCACCTAGAATTTCAATTGTGTTTTGACAAAACTTGAATAAAATGATTTAAACTAAAGCCAGTGATTTTTGGAAATAGGAACTAAATGAAGAAAGGGTTCAGAATGACGTTCAACGCAACAAAGATGAGGATGTGTTGATAAGTTGGACATGAGATGGCATTCCATGGGACGCTTGATCCATTGCTTGATCCCATATTTGGTTGTTCGACAGTGGGAAGTAATCTTGAATCCACATATTACACCAATCATCATATCTAACTCTCCAAAGTGTCAACTGCAATATTTTACACTATTTGATATCGGAAACTTTCTTTGTATCAATAATCTGGATTAGCATATTTCATCAAGTTTATGATGGGAATACTTGAAAAACATCATAACAATCAGTCAAGGTGATGCGCGTATAATAGCTATATACTTTCAAAGTAAAAGACTTCACCACGAAAGATTTAAAATTTTTATATTCATTTTCAACTACCATAAATATGAGAGGAAAAACTTTAGATGGCACAGATCAGGCCTTAAAATATCGGTCAGCAGTGCCGTCGGTCAAAATGTCCGGTGTCTTTCAGAATGGGTCGGACATTTTTATAATTATGTCCGATGACCTTATGTTTATGTTTAGTTTGGCGCGAAAATGTATTCTTTTAAAATCGTATACTGACGCTAAATGTTGGGCAGTTATGCATTGATACTTTAAGGCCCGATCAAACGTCCGAGAACGCAAGTCATCGCAAGTAAACTTGCGTTGACTTACGATGCGACTAGTCAAACGAATACCTGGCTCCGCTGTCACGCTTAGCGGACCACATATATAACAGCTCTGATAAACATTTACGGGGTAAATTTACGTCGGACAAAGTTAAAGTTTGGTCGGACATCAATACAGTTGGGTCGGACAAACGGTAAACCTCAATTTTCCTACGGTCGGACAGAATGTCCGGTGCGTTTCTTTCTTGGTCGGACAATTTCACGAATGGGTCGGACAATGTCCGTGACCGACCGATATTTTAAGGCCTGGCACAGATTCAAAATATGTTAGGAATGTATCAGATTTGCAAGGTCGTCATATTCAACATTACGTTAAAATTACAAAAAGTGCTAATGAGTTAATTATCGGATAATATTAAATTGTTTACGTATGTTGAAATTGTCTGAAGATAATCCCTCTTGAGCTATGACTATGTGACTACTTTTATCATGGCCAGTATTTATAGTTCATTTAAATTTCTTGTGTGACCTGATGCAATAAACCTCTATAATAATTTATGCTTTATAACACCAAGATTTTAAAAGCACTTTGACTAAATTTGGGTAAATGTGATTAACGTCTCAAGGCTATATACTGACTGTTGTCAAGCCACTTCACTTCAATCACTTCACTGATCAATCAAACGCTCTCTTTGATAGTGTAAACAGACCCTTAACTGCACTTAATGGAACCATGGGATAAATATAGTTGAGTATTTTCCCAATGGATTTTTTTTAGAATAACCATGGGGATGCTGTTGTATCAAATATCCTCATATGGTTTAATTGGCTTCGTTTTTGGATGAACTTTTTAATACGCAAGGTCTATTCTATGCACATGCATGACTAGTTTTCTGTTAGGTTTCTAGTATATAGAAAATTCAAAATTCTGTAAATGACGCCAGAGAACGACGTACACAATTCCGGTTCTGTACAGTTCTTCTGTACGACTGCAGCTTTTCTTCCGAATATTGCATTCATGATTTCATCCTTAACTCATTTTCACACAGCTATATAGGGTCCTTCACAGACATCTTAATAAAGGACACTGACCTACTCAACTGTGTCAGAGTTGAGAAAATATATTTAGTTGAGATAACTAACTTCAGCCCTGACACAATGACCCTTATGAAGTAACTTTTAAATTGATAGTTGAATCATTTATAGGAAAGTTTACAACAGGAGCGGCACAGTATTGGACAGTGGCGGACACTAGGGGTATCTGATGATAGCTGATATTGCTGATTAACTGTGCAAAAAAGCTGTAACAATGATTTTACATCCATGAAAGCCTTGACAGGCTACAATCGAAAATTAAGGTTAAAAAGTTTTAAGAACTGAGATTTGCAGCAGCAAGAGGGTCACAAGATGTTGGCAATTAAATTCATATCCCAACTCCCTGTCCGCCACTGGTATTGAATTATACAATGAACCACTTATTATGCAAACTAGTTACCTACACACGTGGTGGTAATTGTATGCAGTTTACAAGGGTGTACATGTGATGTAATCTTTGAAATTTGATTGGCTGCAAAGCTCGTTAATTATTCATGATTTCGCAAACTTACATAGTATGACAGCTTTGTTCCTCCGTTATCTGCGATATTTTCACCTAGAGTGATTTTCCCATTGAGCTAAATGAAAGAGAACATAATATGAATAAAAAAAGTGGTGTGTTCTGTTGAAAACTCGACGAGGACTGAAATGTTTTAAAAAGCGAGTGGGAGTGTTCTGAAAGACCGGGGAACCGGGGGTTGTACAATTGTCGATTACGTTAGTCAAAATTAGCATGTGCCCATGCGTGCACTTGGCTCCCTTTGAAATGCTTATAATAAAATATTAAAACTCACGGGATATTTATTCTGTATCTTGTACTTTGAATATTGTTGCTCAATACAATGTGCTCTTTTATCAAATTCTTTAAGTGCAGAAGCTTGCCACCATTCGCCAATAATATTTCCATTCTTGTCAAAACGTCGCCCTGTAATACAGGGTTATATAGAATGCTAATTACTTAACGTCTGATATAAGTAAATGAGCACAATCATATTCATATATAATGGATCTTTTGAAATTGTGTCGCAAAAGAAACTTTTGTATCATGCATGTATGAATGAATATACCAGTGAACTGAATATACTAAGAGTTGAGACAAAGTTTCAGATCTTTAAAAGTTTGTCGGCGGTCGACAACTGCTAGGCCTAGGAGCTAGTGTACCAAATGCTAAAAGCTATAATACAATCAATGGATAAATTGAAATATACTAGGTTTGTGAGCAGAGTGTTTCCATATCAAAAGAAGTCATGCAAACAAATTAAACATGCGCGCCGGAGCAGAACAGAATGGCTATACCACTTTATAAGCGGTGGCGCGATCGTCTGGGTCGTCGTCGCGCACCACCTCTGTTCTTCGTGGGGAGTTTTCTCGCGTCAGACTGAGTGAAAAAAAACCAGTCCGTCCTCTGCCTAGACGGGGGTTTTCCGGGCACTCCCACTCCTCCCACAGGGAAACAGGGAAAGGGGACAGTAGTGATTAGGATAAGAACAAGAAGTAATACAATCATCGTTGAAAGATAAAATAGTCTAGGCTAAGTATGTAATTATAGGTAAGCGTAACACTTGATGTAAAGCGCATTTGATCATATTCACATGTAAATTTGCGCTATAGAAATGTTAATCGTTAATCGTTAATTATCAACATCCAAGGTTTCCATTTTCATCAAAACAATAATATCAAATTAACGGATATCAACGCGGAACGTTTTAAATGTCCGTTAATTAGATGTGTTCGACAGATTGAGTATGCGTTAGTTAGATGTTCGACTGAAATATATTAAAATATGTACAACAACTTGGTGTACATATATTTGTCTTCGCTGTTTCATACCTTCCTATTCCTACATATCTATTTCACAGGTTTTATCAGTCTTACCAGTATTGTCAAAACCATGAGTGAGTTCATGACCAATTATTGATCCTATTGCTCCATACGTAAGGGATCTAATAAGCGAAAGAAATGTTAGTAAAAATATAGTCTTGCGTATATTGCACAACTGAAACAATCTTACCTTGGAACACTTCCAGTGTAGTAAAATGGAGGTCTCAAAATTCCTGCCGGAATAACTAACAATTAAAGTAAACAGTATAACGGATAAGTCGAATGGGAAAAAATAGAAGAGGAAAAAGGTAAAATTGAGATAAAGAAATCGGAGAGATTGAAATACTAGCATGTACATTTTAACAAGACCCATGATTGATTACAAATGGTAGCATCATCAATGATGTTGTTCATTACGAAATGGTCCCGATTATGGATGAATTGGTATAATGATTTTTGTACAGAAAGAAATTGAGAGACATTTACTGAAAAGCACCGCCTCAGGCCTCTTTCTTGTTTAGGGAACGGTAAGGAGAGGTGCTATTGAGTTTGTAGTTACACCTTGGGCAATTATGAGTCGACGGAGGGTACATAAAGGTACATACCAGGGTACATAAAGGTACATACTCACTTAATCTGAGGTGTTTTGGTTGGAACCAATGAGGGAACATGTTTAAAAATATAACTCAACAGTTCGCTATCAAGGTTGAGAAATATTTCATACCTATCTCGTTTTCATAAAACTGATACATCGCATTAATAGTTTGAGGAAACATAGGCCACCTGCAAGGAACAAAGTATAAAAATACTCAAATAAACCAAAATCTTGTGTATATATTTTATCAGTTTCCGTAGTTCTTTAACCTGCTTAAAAACGTTCTTTAAAAACGCTTTAGAGGAAGATACACAGTTAGACGTCACAGTGACGTCATGTCATTTCAAAGTAGTGTTTGTACGTACTTTTCTGAATCGACAGGTTTTCGTAATTTTGCAAACAACCGTCGCCTCACCCACTTGTCAACATTCACATTATTCCAGAAGAATCTTTTTGGATTAACTTCAAGCTAAAAAATGCAATATACCATTCTAAGTTCGCGTACAACTTCACATCATTGAACGTCGATCCATAGCCATAGATACAATGTCGGTATAAGATTTCTACTTACGGTACATACTGGCAACTTACAGATTGAAATCTCTTTCTAAGTGATCGTGGATTCTTTACATAAGCAGCATATCCTACTTTACTAAAAACAGCGTTTGCCTTAAGAAAGAAAAAAGGAATAAACCGCTAGACGGCTGTATGTTGTTTTGACGTTGTAGTACGTGAAATTCATTTTAGTTCGTGTATTTTAGAAAAAGTCTCGTGCCAAATCGAGAACGAGAATTAAATAGTAAAGTTAGCAGCTCCCGATACAAAATACAAGTGTGTTCCTGAATTTTCAGTTTTGCTATACAGGGTACGCCCACCATGTTTTCCGGCATTATACGTTAATAGGAGTTTCAGGTTATTATACTTGATGAAATAACTATCATGCACATCACTTTCATTCATTTATTCGTCCGTTCGTTCGCTCGTTCGTTCGTTCAATTTAACTGATCAAAAATACCAGCCGTTCGCCTTGCCAATGGCCATACCAATATTCTATTTCCAACTTGTCCAAATATGCAACATAGATTTTTAAAAGATCAAGAAATGTTTTATGAAATTAAAGAAGTTCAAATGAATTAGTAGCGGACTCCCCGTAAATATCCATCCCGTGCGCAACTCAGAGATCCTAAGGATAGTGTAAATTTCTATACATCACGATACTAAAACGTTCTATCAAACGTTGTAATAGAAGTAAAGTTCACACAGTTCTTTCCTTCATGAATCAAACTAAATGAAAGATTCCTTCTGTAGTACATGCATGCAAGGCTAGATATTCATCAGAAAATATCATACCTTATCCAATATTCCTTCAGTTGTTTTATTGTCAATCCAGTCATGATACGTCACTCTGTGTTTAAATACGTCCAAAATCTTACTTATCATGGTCATAGTCTAAAATAAAATGTATAACGTCTAATTATGATATACAGTGTCAGTGAGTTAAATATGTCCTTTATAAGTAACCGTCTAGTTCAGTGCATTATTCTAAATCTCAAACATGCACAAATTACAAGGTCTATAGCCGCAGTGCCGGATTAACCATATGGCAAAAATGGCATATGCCACGGGCCCCACGCTTTCAGGGGCCCCGCGTTTCTTCATTGCCCAATTTTTTGCTCTGCATTTCATTTCTACAAAGCATTGGCGCGTCATAAAAAGCTGGATCCAAAAGCGCAGTGGCCTAAAATGCAGGGCCCCAAAACGTGTGGCCTCAAATACCGTTTACATTGTGCTCTTAGTTGCTATTTAACTATTGCAAAATGTAAGTTTCTGCTTATTAATCTGCCGTTTACTCACTCTAATCATTTTATACGGAGATAAACTTAAAAGAGGCGCCTATCTTGCAAGGAACTTTCTGGAATTTGGCAAGTTTTAGTATTTTTGCTGTGAAAATTTATTTTATATAATACGTGTGGTGTAAACGTCCCACGCTGAAAATATGCCATGGCCCCGCGCAACCTTAATCCGACCCTGTCTAGCCGTCTAGGTTTCCGAGTCTATTAAAATATTAACATCAGACACCAACTGATTTGTGCCTATGGACCAAAAAACCCAGCCTGGTTCCCAGGCTTTATCGCTTTGTTGGAAAGCGCGGTTTTTGGCCACTCAATATATGTACATGCTGTGTTGGCGCCATACCCCCAAAACCCACATCACAATATATATTGACTGGAAACCAGTCTCGGAAAACACGACGATTTCTATTTGCATGGCAAAGCATTCTATCAAAACGTTTCACTGAAAACGTTTCGTGCTCTTACAAAGGTCTTTTTCAGATAAATACAGTTATGTTTTTGCACAAAAGTCAAAAGAGAAAATCATATATATTGATCGCCATTCGTCATCCAAATGTTTCTACTAAGTCTAAGAACTAATTAATTAGAATATCAAGCTAAGTAAAACGAGTTGTTGGAGAAGGAGAATACACCTTTAAATTGACTAATTGAGTGTATAATTATATGGGTAAAAATTATTAAATATTCTATCTAGCTTTTGCAATTGAGTTCTGGTTCAATTAGAACGTGATTTGGTACCGATGTTAAAGATAAAAAACCCTATACTAAAAAAAGAAAGAAAGTGCCAAAGAAAGATTCTTTACTCACCGCATTGACTCTTGAATCATCAAAATATTTTCTTATATACAAACTTCCAATTGGCACCCCCATGTTGTCATTAGTGATACTGGTACATGTCCTCCAGCGATCTTCACTGTCTTTCACACCAGTTATTTTATTATTGAAGTCAGAGCGAGCTTTACGGAACGGTTGAGATAGAAGACCAACTTTCTCTCTTATCATTTGCCAAGTGACGTAGTTTGATAGCAACCTAAATAACATGATCCAAACTGCGAGCTCAGCGGCGGCATACATTAAGTAAAAAACAAACTTGGGTAATAATGCCAGTCAACTTGAAAAATATAAGAAAAGGTATCGAAGTTTCCAGCGATAGCTCTTTAAAAAGAGTTAGTAAGGAGTTAGGAGAGTAATTAGTTTTATAAAATAACATGTATATAACGCGTGCTCTGATTGGTCGAAACCCGTGTTTGGATCAGGCCATCCAAACACGGAAGACTATCGTGTTGTTGTTATTTTATAAAACAATTACTTTATGGTTTCCGTGTTTGGATGGCCTGATCCAAACACTTGGGAATGTTGCTCGAGTTAAGAAAAGCTCGCAAAATCACTCGCCTTCGGCTCGAGATTTCGCGCGCTTTTTTTAACTCTCGCAACATTCCCGCGTGTTTGGATCAGGCCATCCAAACACGGAAACCATAAAGTAATTGTATAATACTAACTCTCTTGACGAGCGGGTCGAAACGTTCAGAAGTTTTCTTTTCTTTCTCAGACTGACGAGAACCATCACCAAGGTTATCCACAAATAAGATGATCATGTTAGTATTTATATTTTTTATATAAAACATTTCTTGTAAAACTGCATGAAAATTACATGCAATTCTGACAGTTGTTATTTTGTTCTTTATAAAATAACATAATGGAAAACTTACTATAAGATGACAACCACTTGTTTCCACATGCAGTTATACCTTTTCAGAGAAAGAGTGACAATTCGAGTGTTTGTGTTGCTACATTAGTGAAAGTTTAAGCTCACTTGAGTTTGCCAGCATGAGTGAAAACACTCGTTCTACAGGCTTGTGTTCCCAATGCAATTTCTCGTTACCGAAACTTTACTTGTGTTTCAATAACTGCATGTAATTACGGAAAAAATTGTGAATGCTTAACAGTTAAATGCTAAATGAAAATAAGTACGTACGGGTCAATGCTATGTAAGTAAGCAGTCTTGACTAATGAATCTGTTGAGGTTAAATCTCTTTCCTTTAGTTTCCCGGGCATTTTGTAATATAGATCACCATAAGCACTTCGAAATGGCTTAGAAAGGAGATTTACTTTGGGACGAATCATTTGCCACACCAAATAGTTTGAAAGTATTCTGAAATAGATGGGAAAAATACCCGTTGGAAAGGAAACGCATTATTATATCTAATAGTAAGACTTCATAACAAACCGAAATTTCTATTTTGGTTTTCATTCAAATGGACCAAGACTTGTTTCATTTCTATGTAATGCCGCTGTCTCGTGTGTATATTTGCATGAAATTATTAATTTGTACACTCTGGCAAATGTGGCCATTTTTTCAATGAGACTTTCTCCTATAGTTCCAGTACTCCATCGGGGCAAAAGTCATTCCTCGACCAAACTTTTGCCCTAAGAAGCGGCTAGTACAAGCTGGAGTAATGTCTTCTCTCCACTATGGAGGACTGAAACTAGGAAAAATGTATTAGCAAAATGGGGAGATATAATCAGAAATGGTTCAGCTGAACAACTAGTAAACAATCAATACAGGTGTGCAATAAATTTGTTACCAGGAAAACATCCAGACCAGAGCCTTGACTTAACTACTTTTCCCTAAAATTTTGTTAAATATTGACAAAGATTGTGCATGTAGTTCCGGTTTTATACAGAGCATGTTGTAATGTAACTATGCATGGGCATCTCTCTAATACGGACAGTTCGCTCTGTCTCTTTGGTGTGCCTGCCCGTATTAGAAAGGTTCGTCTGTACAACTGTACGTGTTTTGTAGCAGTTAACAATCTTCTAAATAAGTACGATATAAATATTTTATTTAGATGTGATTACTTGAAGTTCTCTTGTTCACTTACTTTTTGCGTGTGTGTTTGATAAGTTTCGCAACGTCACGAAGATATTTAGGTGACGTGGCCAAAACAACATCTGTCTTGCTGACGTGAGCATCGGGAAATATGTGCTTTAAATGTCGTAACCATGGAAACTAAAATACAAAAGATAAGTTTCACAACGTTACACAGTATCTTTCCAAGAAAGGTGAATTGGTGGCATAAACCTTACTAGTTTTTGTTCTAGTTAACAAAATCCGTCCACCCCTTCCTACAGTTTGTGTATGTAAATTCGTTCCTTTTGATTATTTTTATGCATGAATGAATGAATGTCGTGTCAGCTAACGCAGGTTTACGTCCACAACAAAATTTTGGTTTTCAAACCTTATATTGATTAACTGGTCACGTGGCTAATATAAACGTTTTATGCATGCTCGAAACCTCAAGAAATACGAAAACAAAACTTTTGATTTTGTCCATGTAAATTTTTAGAAAGAACGGTGACTTTTCACAGTATTTGAATGTATTTTGATTTTGACCGCCATTTTGGATAACAAATTCAAGTCATCCAACATGGTGGCAAAAACAAAATGTATGTTTATCGTGTTAAAAGCCGTTCGTTTCTTAAAACTTGACAGATCGACGCGATATCAAACCGTCTTCTTACATGTTTGATGTTTCTTTCAAAATTTGAAGATGTTTTCAATTTACATGTTTTAGAAATTTTAGTTTAGTCACGTGACCGTCTACAATGTTGTAAGTCACCATTTACATTTTCGGTTAAATCAAATGCATGATGGTTACCACTATTACAATAATGTAAGCATAGAATGGAACGAAGGTAAACAAGCATTTAAGTTATGCTTGAGAGTGAATTGCGTGGCAATGGAAATAAACACGCTTTAGCTAATTACATCTGTATTATTGAGGAACCATTTACAACGATATAACCTGTGGTACACGACGAAGAAGCTCATTCATCTTCATTCTACGGTAAATTCCTTCAGCTTTATCCTCAGCAGACGCAGTGATCTGAAATTTAGTGAAATTATTTGTAAACGGTTTCCTAGTATAGGGTGGTTGTTCATTAGGCATTGAGACGTAAAGGAGTATCTGAACATATAGAGTAGGTAGAGAACTTGTATAGGTGAGTAACACCAAGATGTCAGGGAAAGGATGAAGAATGGCTGCATGGAATGGAACAAGATTACATGTGCACTGTTGGTAGGAAAATTAATGTTAATTAGGAGACTCAAATCACAGTAGCAAGATCAGTTAATGTACGGCTCAACTGCAGCTGGATATAACAGGAATGTTAGTGTTGAAGTGAGTGCTTGGAATATCATTGAGAGAAAGACGTAGAAATGACGACATAAGAGCTCCAGTTGGCGCTGTTGAGATAACAGAAAGAATAAGAGAAGGAAGATCTCCGTAGTAGAAGAGATAATGAAGATCCATTCAAGTTACAATGGAGACATCCAACAGAAGTACGACCAACAGTTTGGAGACAGATGATCAGTGAGGTGATAGATATTGTGAAAAGAGACCTGAAGGTATTAACAGAAGATTATGCCCAGGATATCGGCGTCAACGTACTAGAGCGACAGACGGCGAAGGAGAAGATTTATTATACATATTATATTATGAATCGAACTTGGCGCAAATTGGACAAGTGAAGTGATCACTGATCTCCTAAACATGGTTATAGTGAATAAAAGAGTCCAGCAAGAGTCATTTGCTAGGCTCTATTATTCATTTTTAAATTAAGATTCCGCCTGGTGTATATCAATAGCTATAGCTACTATAAAATAATTATAGTGATTAACATTACCAAACACATGCATTCAGACACTTACATGTGCAAGGTTTGTTTCAAATTCCATCACTTGTTTCATATGGAGTTTAGCAGCCCCGGGTTTTGCTCCAAGAAGAACAGCAACCTTTGCCATGTAGTCTTCATATATCTTCACCATCTTCAAAATGATATATAAATATAATTGAGCGCCCATAGAGATCGACGATTCAGAGAAATCATAATGACAATAAATCAACAATTAAATATTGAAATTGAACAACAACTAAATGAAATTAAAGTATTTAACGTAGCGACCGACTCAGTATGAATGTCGTGGCCAATTCATCGTTGGTTACTTATATCGCTATATTACCAAGACAAGACGTTGTTCCTGACAACTCCTTATCACAACATTAGTTTACTTATCTGCAAAATGTTGTATTTTTGCTATACGGAATGTTAAGTAAACCTATCCATTGTTGCATATAAACACACAACTAATGACTGACTGACCAGCTTATATGAAATCTTCTTACCTCAGGATGCTTGAAATATATTTCTCTTTGCAAACTTAGTCCAGATTGTTCAATCTAAATATGAATTTAATATAAAGATGAAGTAACGGTTGTAGCAACAGTCGAAATGATATAAGCAGGTTTTACCTTTATTAAATGTCTCGTTGAATTCAAATGATCATTGGTTACTTCAACAGAGAAGAACGGCGAAGCAGGATAATAAAACTTTTGAATATGTTTCAGAACTTTATAAATATTCCATCGTGATGATTGCCATTTCTTTTTTCCAGCAACAGCCCAAGAACCAATACTTTCGATAAAATTAAGCATCGGTAATGCCCCCAATCTTTCTATCTCTTCCACATCCATACAGGATTTATAAAAATGTTTAGCTTTCTTGACAGATGCTTGCTCTATGGATCTTGAATCGACCTTAATATTGTCCTCAAGGAGTCCTTTCAACTGCCTCTCAATATGATGAGAAAGTTTTGAAAATGTGCTGAAGTCATTATAACTTTTAGGAAGAGGATTATGTTTCTTCCAGTTTCCACATGCAAAATTATAAAAATCTTCACAAGGATTAATGTTCATGTTTAAAGAACCGTGAATGTGTTTGGCAACTTCAAGACATTCTGGTGACCGACAAACACGAGATTTCCCGTCTTTGTGATGTTCCTGTGATGTATGTGATATTTCTCGACGTTTGATTAAAGTATTATTTGAGTCAGTTGTTTCTTCTGATCTTTCTGTAGTATATAAATCGTAGTAATTTCTACCAGCAATGTACAAGAGTACAGCCATTGCGGCAAAGGTCATGAGGACAGGTCCAACACAGGCTGCGCGTGGGGCAGACATATTTCTTCTCTACAAATCAATCTCTTAGACTTTACTCCCCCAGCTATCCTAGATGTCATAAATCAACGGCTAAATTTATTTGTATGTTAAACCGAAGTAAGATATCCGTCCGGTGGATCTCGTTTATACCAGGCAAAATTTTAGACATGACTTGACGAAGGAAATTTACCAAATTATTATGTTTACCAAAGCGTGAAGACAAAAATATAAACACCTGTTAAACGTCCAACGGGAGTCGCACCTTATCACAAACGAGTAAAACAACGAATGTCAAAGAATATCTTAGCCTTAGCATAAGCTGCATTTACTTATTAAGCTGCATTATCTTAGCCTTAGCATAAGCGACGAATATTTGAAAAAGATTTTAAAATGTCCAATACGGGGCAATAAGGTAAAGTTGATTTCCAGAAAATATGAGATCAATTGAAACCAAGCACACATCCTAATAAAATGATCAACCAGGGTTCGTACAGGTCAGGTCAGGAAGAATAAAATTCAAGGACTTTTTAAGGACTTTCCAGGCCATGTATCAGGAAATTCAAGGACTATTTAAGGGCTGAAAAGAAGGCGTTAAAAGTCGCTAAAAAGTGCTGTTAAATTGTACAATCGTGCCACATACCAACAAATACCAACAAATTTCAGAAAATACAGTATCCAAAAACTAAAGCAAGAGGAATTCAAGGACTTTCAAGCACCTCTTTATTAATTCAAGGACTTTCAAGGCCTTGAATTTTCGTTTTCAAATTCAAGCACTTTCAGTTTCAAGTACTTTCAAATATCTATTTTATTTCAATTTTATAGAATTGATCAACTTTCATGTTAATATGTTATTGACGTCTGTGACGATCTAGTATTTATATAATTGGTAAAATTTGTTCATGAAGTTCAAACAAAGTTTGGGAACTACACATCAATCCACAAACTCGTGTTAGTAGATGGAATACTCGAACGGAAATGTATATACATTTTTTAGACCTAGCCAGGAGCAGCCTCGCAGGGCCGCAGATTCAATTCCTGCCAGAGGGCCTAAGATGCATTTTTCGCAACTGCTCCTGGCTAGGTCTAAAAAATGTATATAAATCTCCGTTCGAGTATTCCATCTACTAACTGTCTAACACCTTCTACTTCTTCTAGGGGCTTCGGTGGCGCGGTCGTCAGGGAAAGCGCCTTTCACCTCTGAGTTCGTGGGTTCGATTCTCGCAACGGACTGATGTGAAAAGAGTCGATCAACGCTCTGCCGAAAGTCGTGGGTTTTCTCCGGACACTCCGGTTTCCTCCCACAGGGAAAGTTGACTGGGTGGGTTAGGATAAACACAGTTAAGAAAGTAATACCACAATTGTTGTAAAGATAAAATAGTCTAGGCTAAGTATGTAATTATAGGCAAGCGTAAGACTTGATGTAAAGCGCATTTGATCATATTCACATGTAAATTTGCGCTATAGAAATGTTAATCGTTAAACGAGATGCCGAGAAAGATCTTGATATTTACCCATACACAATATACTGGCATCACTCCCATCTTATATGCCGACTTGTGGTTAATGCTCAGCAACTGGACTCTGTAGCTCAGTTGGTTGGAGCGCTGCACCGGAATCGCAGGGCCGCAGGTTCAATTCCTGCCTTAGGGCTTAAGTTGAATTTGTCGCAACTGCTCCTGGCTAGGTCTAAAAAATGTATATAAATTTCCGTTCGAGTATTCCATCTACTAACACCTTCTACTATTAATTAATCCGATCGAACGAGATGCCTTACATACATTATTCAGCTCACTCCCCGTTGGGGCTTTTCAGTGACCGATTACATCAAGTATCTTGCTTACCTATATTATGTACTTAGCCTACATTATCTATTTTTACAACAATTGTGATATTACTTTCCTAATCTGTATATCCTAACCCACCCAGTCAACTTTCCCTGTGGGAGGAAACCGGAGTGCCCGGAGAAAACCCACGACTTTCGACAGAGCGTTGACTTACTCTTTTCGCATGAGGTGAAAGGCGCTTTCTCTGACAACTGCGCCACGGAATGCCGAGGAAAAAAATGAAGATAAAAGCAAATGAACAATGGACAAGCGATGAGACGTGGACGATTATTGCAATAGCTAGTGAGAGAATGAATCTGAGTATCAACTGATGTGAAAAATTGCAAGGTGCTACGGAATACCAGAAAGTTGATCAGGATGATAAAAGCTTTTTACAAGAATAGCAAGTATTGTATCAGATTGAAGTAGGGAACGACGGAGGCTTTTGAAATCTTGACAGGGTAACGTTCTTCCACCCTTTTTGTTTTCGGCCACGTCTTCAGAATGTCCCAAGAAAAGAGGCCAAATCACCCAGAAGAGAAATCAATGCTAAATAAATGGCGGCAATTCAGTGGCGATCTTTTCAGTACAATATTTAAATATACTGTGCCAAATCTTTTTGGCAATCGTGCTACATAAAAATTCAAACACGGAATATCTTTAGAGAAATAAAAGTTTATTTCTATTTCTATTTTTCACTTCTTTCAACTAAATCACAATTATGCCATTTTCAATATTTCCCTTTACGATTCTGTTTTTAAACAATTATGTTGTCTCTACTCACACGTTTGTATTCTTGTAAGCACCAATTTATCTCGGATTGGCTTGTCATTACACATTTAGCACAACAAACTGTTCTTTTAACTGCTTGACATGCACGCTGCTACTTACGCTGTAAATATTATAGACTAAGATTTTGAATATTATATCTTGATATTAGATATTCTACCGAGCTTTTAATAACAATGTTATTTCTGTTCCAGGAACGACTGTCCACCGTCTTTACTGGCCATTTTAACGTGGAATTCTTTCATAGTATTTTCTAGACCTTGCTTGTTTCCTGAGAAGTAGGCCGTTGTCGCATTGTGGAATAACAGTAGTTGTCTTTGCATAACTTTAACCTGAAAGATAACACATTATACAAGTGAATGAGAACGTATAATTTTTAACAAAATATTGTAGTAGAAACTGGTCACAAGAAGATATAGACTGGCATATGTTGCATATTTGCATTTGACTTATGTGCTCTTGGCCAAATGACTAATGACATGAGTAATGTTAATGAACGTGAAGAAAAGCATATGCAAACAAACATAACAAACTCACCCAGTCTTCTTTGCAAATAACATTCAGTTTTTCTAACAGGAAATGCTAACGCAAATTTAAACCTCCCATGCATTGAGATGCATGTGCAAGAGGTCAGTGGCAAACAATATGGGAGAGGGGGGAAGTGGGTCTTTGAAAGATAACAGATTTACTAAGTAACTAAGTTGTAAAAATGTTTTTCATCCATAACCTTTTAAGTCAATAATCATTATATTTGAGCAAAAAAAAGGTTTGAGCACTTAAATTTGCAGGAATGAAAGGCAAATATGCTGGGAACCTAAATTCACACCACAATATTTTGCAAAGTCTCTGGAGGTGGCTAATTAGTGGTGCCAGGCTCATTACAACAGCATTTTTGCACTTCAAGTATTCAAAACTATTTTACAATATGTCGAATGTTGTCATAGGCAGCCCAAAAATTGGTGCAGAATGCTCTAAATGTCAATCTGTGGCAAAATTCATCCCAATTCCACTTAGCTTTGTCACGCGTCGCATGCACCGTCCATATTGAAGGTTGGCAACTATATCATGGCGTACGAACATACGACTTAAACAAATAGCAAAATACTTTGTTTTTAGAAATAAAACATGATAAAATATTATAACATATCAAACCCTGATAATTTCACTATCTACTCACAAAAATTGGTTATTGGTTAAAAAACTAACAGCTTATGACGTATCTAGGAGGGAAAATTTGGCACAGATTAATGATGTAACCAGATGTCTCACTCAGCCAAAATCATGGCCGAGATTTTTTATACGCACGTGCAAGCCGCCATTTTGCCAGTAAGTGTAATCCACGCCATAAAACCTCAGTGCATAAAACAAAGCGTGGCGTGAGCAATGACGCCATATTGAGCCACTGGCTGAGAAAGGTCACTGCATGTATGTGAAGACAAGAAAAAATATTTTGATGTTCTTGAGCAAGAAATGGCAGTAAATAATGCCTATAACGCATGAAAAGTTGTCGAAATTAAAGATATTTGTGCTATTTTGTTTTCTTAATCTTTACTGGACAGCTAACTTGTATTCTTACAAACAATTTTGTAAAAATATTAGCAAAAAGACAGGGCCACAGAGTTTGCAATTCAATATGGACGGCGCATGCGGCACGCAACAAAGTTAAGTGGAATGGGGCGAGTTTTGACACAGATCAACATTTAGAGCATTCTACACCAATTTTTGGGCTGCCTAATGTTATTGCCAATTTTGTTAAATGTTTAACATTAAAGTAAAAGTTTACCTTATTTTCTTCCATAAACTTTAACTTTATAGTGAGATCACTTCTAATTCGATCATATCTTGCTTTCTGCTTCTCAAATTCCTTCTTTGCTTCTTCAGCTTTAAACGTTGCAGCTGAGGATGTTGGTGTTGTCTGACTGTAATATTGATGATCAGATCTGTATGCATCAAATTCAACTCTAGCCGTATCATATGCCTTCACCGTCGCCATTGTATCTTCAATAGTTTTCGAGCACAATGTCTGCAAGTTAGCCGTGAAGAAATTTAATGCTCCAATTAAAACATCACCATTCCGTGCCAACGTTTTCTGGGTCTCAGCATTATAATTAAACTCATCATGAAGATCAGGGGTTTTCAATCCCAGATCACTAAAAGCATCACCTAGACTCCGTTGTGTTTGTAGCATAGCTGAAAATTGTTGTGTTAGCTGTTTTGCAAGATGTAAAATGTTCAAGTACTTTTTCTGTGTCTCTTTGAGCACTGCTACTTGACTTTCCAATTCTTCATCCACAGTTCTTGATCCCTTACCAAACTTTTCAGACAGAAGTTGTCTGGTACATTTATATGTAGATACACTCCATTTCTTGAAGTTATCCATCTTGACTGCAGCATTGGATTGTACAACAGTTCCTTTACCTTCACCTATCAAGTTACTACTGCTGGAACTACTTCTTGCATCAGGATAACTGCTGTATTGAGGACCTAAAATTTTTATTTAAAACAAATTTTATTAGCCACTGGCAGCAAATAAAGATCACACCAAGCTGGTCTTTTGCAGTTGAATCTTTTTGTCATTCACAGTTGCAATAAAAAAACAGCAATTTTACTTTAAAATAACAAATATGGCAGAAAATTATAGTTGGGGAACAGCGTTTAAAGCCAAATTCAACTTTTGGCTGCAACACCCTGTTTTATACATCTACATAATGGTCAAAGAAATATTCACTATCCCAAATGTATCAGGTTACAGCACAGGCAGCCCAATCTTGGGTATAGTTGTATTTATAGTATACTATATAAAGATTTGAATAAAATTTACTTGCCTAATTGTTGTTTGTTTTCTCCTTTTATCCCTACTTTGTTGAGCTATTAATTCATCGAATACTTCATAGGAGATAAAGGCTGATTATTCTCAGCCTCGATCCGTCGAGACAAACATGTCAATACGAATATTCTCCCTCTTAAATTGCTTTATTCTCCAAGAAAATTCGCCAGCATGTAGCACAAACACCGATCTTTTTATATATAACGATACTTTAACATCTTTAAACCAATTTTTGATCAATAGAAATCAAAATCCCCACTCTATTTAACTGACGACCAAAAATGGACACAACAGCAGCTTGGCCACTTGGCCTCCTCTACCGTTGAGATTTGCAGGGGGGTGCAATGCCAATCAGCACACAGCATGCAAATACCAAACAGATATTTCCGGTTACAGCCAGCCGATCACGACAGCACTTGCGATTGTTTACACTTTTCAAAACCTGATATTCAAAGACTATAAATCAAGATGTTGTCATTGCACCCCCCTGCAAATCTCAACGGTAGAGAAGGCCAGGCGGCCAAGCTGCCGTTGTGTTCATTTTCGGTCGTTGTCAGTTCAATAGAGTGGGGATTTTGATTTCTATTGATCAAAAATTAGTTTAAAAATTGCCCGAGATGTTAAGGAATTGTTATATATGAAAATATTTTCTTGGAGAATAAAGCAATTTAAGAGGGAGAATATTCATATTGACAGGTTTGTCTCGACAGATCATGGCTGGGAATAATCAGCCTTTAACTCCTATTAAGTATTTGGCGTGGGCCGCAGGCATCAAGCAAAACTTTCGATGAATTAATAGCTCAACAAAGTAGGGATAAAAGGATAACACAAACAACAATTAGGCAAGTAAATTTTATTTAAAATATATATTTTCATCACATATTTTTACCATAATACAATCTTTTATATAGTATACTATAAATACAACTCTACCCAAGATTGGGCCGCCTGTGGTTATAGCAACATAGTAAAAACAACATCCCAATCCTAGAAATCACTTTTATACTGTGCTGCAGTTATATTTAAATTTATGTACAAGTGTACACCTTGAATTAATACATATTTGATGTCTAGTCTACAACAGCATCAAACCATTAAACAAATTGTATAAAACTATAAACATCAGTCACCAGGGGTGTATAAACAAGGAAATCAATGTTCTACAGTTAAAACCTCGTAAACTGTATATACAGCGAGTCAATATAATAGCTCGTTCGGATGAGTTACTCTGAAACAAAGACTTTGTCGTTTCAATTCCAAACTTTGACCTAACTTAAAACAGCTTCAAACTCTTACACAACACATAGAACATTACTTAAACTAAACACGAACTATCTCATAACATATGGCACAAACTAGAAAGGTCACTGACCATCCAGCTTAATTATTTGAAACATATCGAAACATAGAATTTCTGTATTCATTATTATTTATACCTCTATTTGTGTCATGGACCGAAGAGTTATCCTGTAGATCTGTAGCCACTCTTAACATATCTTCCATTCTGGTGATTGTAGAACTATCCGATAAATCTATAGTGGCACTACCATCTGGATAATCGCCATTTAAAGCAGTTTCTCGTACTAAACTATCATCATCAATCGTACTTACACGTTGAACAGAAGCCATTCTACACGACTCACAATTAGTGACGTACCACATCCGGGACATTTAGCATGACGTATATCTGGCCTAGCGATGAAATTAAACTGGCGTTTGCGGAAGTTGGACGTCCGCCAGAGCCAGAGTTTTTTCAATTTGTTTGTTTGTTTGGAACGACAAATCAAATAAATTAAATGAAAATTTTGATGATGAGAAATTTAAATTTTTCTCTTGCTTTTCCCGGCTCAACAGAACTGAATATGCATCAGGATGCATGTATAATATATGCATCAATACTTGATTTAATTTGCTGGCGGATGTTCATGTACAAAAATAATGGCATCAGGGGTTAGAATTTTCTGTCAATGGACAAACTATATAGCTTATTTTGTATTTTCATATGTAATTTACATTGTGAAAATATCAAATATTATATTCTACTTTTCCCACTCATGTACAAGAAACTGACACTTTGCAGAAATATGGCAGAGGTTATAGTTTTCTGGCGGATTCGTTATTGTACAGCACCTCACAAGAAACTCTCTGGAGGAGAGAGCCTCTACAGGGTGTCCCCCAAAAAAGTAAACCCTTTGAAATTGAAATTAGCATTGCTGTCATAATTAAGCATAATTAAGAAAAACTGTGCGTTAAGAAATAATTCTTTAGCTTTTTGTCTTCGTTTGAGGCCTGTTTTACATGTCGAATTTCCGTTGAATTTAACTCGTCAAGTTTAATATGAAATATCTTTGTGGACGGAAATTCGACATGTAAATTATACCCATGTGTGAATTGAATACAATAGGTTGTTTGACAGCAATGCTAATTTCAATTTCAAAGGGTTTACTTTTTTGGGGGACACCCTGTAGTTAGTTAGGGATGTTACTGTTTTATGACATTTCAGTATGATATGTAAATCTCACGAATAATTATGATAGAACCTTTATTCATGTTTACAATGCACTCAGTTTCCAACATAAATGACTCAAGCTAGATAAAAGCATTATGATTTATGGCATGTTACAATGCAATTCAGTTTCATGCAGCTCACTCAAAACTCATTAGCCTTAGCGATGTAATGCGATATAAATCAAGATAGTGGTAACAGACCCAACTCAGTCCCGTTTCGTCCCAACACCTCCCAATTTCCCGATTTGAATTGAACCTCCCGATCAGGCCTGGAGTTACAGTGTGTGGGGGGTGCGACACCACCTCCCTAAGAAAATGCGCCGTCCAATCGGTAACCGATTCACTCGAGAAATTTTATTTTGCAAACATTAAAGTACACTGGCGTATGAACGGGGGAGGGCATAGGGCAAGTGCCCCCCTTTTCTCTACCTAAAACGATGGGAAAATTGCCTTTATCTAACAGAAGAGGTGCCCTTAAAACGAAGTGGTCTTCTAACTTGAGGTTGATACATACGCCTATGTTAAAATAGGTATGAACGACCACGACTAATACAGTTGGCAATTCATAAGAATAGATCAACTGTTTCTTTAGGCGATAAAACTAGTTGTCCAAATAGACTTAGCAATCGATGTCGTCAATCGTCATCGTATAGTGTGGCAATGTCGTCGAGTGGCAACTGTATTCGGAAGAGTTACACGGGCTATTTAACATTTTAACAACTGATAGATAACATTTTGTCGTTGTCTGTTTGAAAATTTACAGTGAAATTGCCAAGTCGGGACTCCATGCTGCCTAAGTTTGGAAGGTCTGCAGACCACGCCCGTAGTCTGTATGAGTTGATGGAACTAATATAATATCAAAGACAAAATATAATGTTGTTTTACATTATAATGGTCTGTGAGAGTAATGAACAAGTTATATTAATAAACTTGAAATAAAAGCATGCGAGATTACTGTGTCAACGTGACCAGCGTCCCACCCAGTCCTTTACAAAAAGTCTGAAGATGAATTTATTATGTGATACAAACAGGGTCTGGGGAATTCAATCCTGAATTTGATCTCCATGGATCCACTAAATGTTATAACGCGCAAATAAATATATAATTATAGAACGTCAACTGAGCACCCCAACATAAATCATGACTTAATATAGTTAATATATCTTACCCCCTATATACAGTATAGTTCTCATTATTTAGATTTACTGAAGTTTAGTCCAGTTAACCGAAGAGCAAAATTGTACAAACGTACCTCGGTATCGCTGAAATTTCTTTAGTATTGGCACCATATCTGTGTCTGCTGCTGCCATATTCCCCATGCATTTAAAACCTCGAAGTTCCTATATGGCTATATATACAGATGAAATAAGCAGTAAAACTCAGGATTTATTTGTTATTATGAAATTGCTTTTGTTTAGCCATCTATATACCTGTTTGAAATAATGTTTTCAAAGAAGACGACACAAAAGATAATCCCTTGTTATACCTGCCATAGTTCTGGTTACAGATATGAAACGTGATAAGTCAGGTACCAGGAGGGAAAAAACATTAATGGTCAGGGAACATTCATGTATACAACGGTCAAGTTTAAGTTTATGACGAGAGTGCACTATTTTGTTCGCCGTTTTATTTTCTTGGGGTAACATAAGAAAAGAGAAAAATGTACTCTTCTAAATGGAAATGCATGGTTTGCTTTGACATTGTGCTTCTGAAACTCGCACGAGAGAACTTACATTCCAATATGAAATGCCGCCTCATTAATCCATCCAAAAGTGAGCTTGGAAAAGTCAGCAAAGTCATCCTAGATAACACTTAGTAACAACAACATCAGATTTATACTTTAAATGTTAACCAATGGAAAAACTCGTTGACATCGTTGAATTCATCGTTATCGCGTGGGCCAAGTCTTTAATATCTATTCCGGAAGAGGACATATATTTTATGAAACTACGATATATATAATGACCAAGTACAGGTCATATATACATCAAAACTATATATAGACGTTAACGTACAAATGTGAATAAGTCCTTGATAAAAAGGATTTCTACATAATTAGACTACGAAGGTCGTCATGCGAAGCTGTCTTACACACACAATTCCAGAGAGGGACAATACGGCTAAAGAACGAAAAGACTGAAAAGCACCTGTTTTACACGACAGTAGCTCGAACTAAGCTATTTGAAATATAAAAAATATCGAAAAAACGAACATAACAAATGAAATTGAAAGAATTTAGAGCTTTGAGACTCTAAGCGGTATGACGTAGCATCGATATATGTATGACGCAGAACTGACCAGTTACTGATGTAGAATACCAGGTGTTGACGAAGTATAATGCATTTTCATGTTTCCTACTGTACGGATGCAAACTAAACACTTATCTATCATTGAAAGATCCGATTAGATAGAAAGATTATTTTGTTCCTCCCCCTGTTTAATATTGCTTCCAAGAGTACAATACATCACCTAAGATAAAATATTTTAGTCTCACGACATTGTCATTGAACAGGGATGATGGTTTTATTATACTGTTTCAGCCTATAATCAGTACACAAACAGAAAACTTCGGTGACCCACACTATAATTATATATTAATATTGAACGTTTCATTTAGTGAAAATTATGCGTGTTTATTCGACTCTCAGGCCAAAGTTTTAGTGAATTTGATCCATCATAAAATGACATTTATTTCTACTTCCATTTGAAAGAATGCAGATAGTTCACTGAGAGTTGATGTGTGTGAAATGAATTAGAAACAAATCTGAAAGACATAAGTTTCTATAATACCTTCAAAAAACAAATTAAGCAACATTTTATACTAATTCCAGTTACGAATACGTAGATCCAGAAAACACACTGTCTTTATGCAGGCAATGTCCATACATTGTCATTGTATACAAAGTAATACCATATAAAAATCTAGTTAATATCTCTTTATCTTATTGTAAACACTACAGTATTTACCCTTCTTACTTCAAAATTGTAAATATACTGTTAGGTCTGTATACCATAATGATTATTTCCATTTAATAACTGTAAATATTAAATTAATCTTTTTAGGAACATGTATGACTAGTGGCCTAGATACAAAAGCCTGTGAAGGTTTCTAGTAGGTCTCTAGCCCAAGTATTTTTTTCTATTTTGTAATAATGTATTAATAATTATATTGTATTGTACATGGGGAAATAAAAAAAAAAGAGTACCTGCAGCAGTCGTGCAGATAAAGTGTCAAAATGTTTCATATTGTTTACGAAATTTATTTGAATTCTACAAAATCGGAAAAAATAGCGGCAAAAAGGTTTTCCTATCACCTTGTCGGGATAGCTTACGGCAAGTAGCTTGACAGGTAGCTTTAAGGTTTGCGAAGAAATAAGTTTTGAGAACGTTTAAAGTCAAAGATCGAGTCAGAGATAATAGTTCTTTTTTATACGAACGTTCGAGTGCTCACGTAGACGTAGGTGGTGCTTTGAAGAGTGCCGACTTATCAACTTCGGATAAGTGTCGGAGGCACAGGTATAAAACAACAGTACGTCAGGAGTTCCTCTCAAAACTACTCACTTTGTAGAAACGTTTCCAGTTGCTAAAACGTCGACATAAATTTCATGATGGGGCAGTCCATTACTAAGATTCGTAAAGAATTGACACAAGAAGGACAGAAACGAGAATTTGAAGAACGTCTTCAGATCTTGGAAAAAATGATCGAGCAACGACTTGAAATTGAGAAGATCGCCATCTTGAATGGCGAAAAAAATGATCAACAGATCGACACTGGTACGATTGTGTCTTTACACAAAATGGTGTATATAAAAACAGATAAAAGCGAGTGCGAAGACACGAAAAAAGTGGTCCATACATTATTTACAGGTGACTTTATTGGAGGACTGGAGTCTATTGTTGAGTTGGGTGCAGAAACCGTTCTTGGTAATGATAGCACGGGAGAGTATGAGTCAACTGATATGTTTATTGTCTGGAGTGATAATGCTCTACTTCGCTGTGACACGTACTATTACCGATGGAATTTCGTGTCAAACTCAGTGATAAACGAAATAGAAGGAGTGACCGGTTGTCTTTTGATGAAACGAGTGATTGATATAACTAAAACTAATCCTCAAGTGTTGACTTGGGCTATAACAAGAATGGCAGATCGTTTAAATAACACAACCGAAGAGAAACCTGTTGATTCTGAAAATGTCATTAATGAAGCTTTAAAAGTCTTGGAGAACGTGGTGAGAATTCAAAGCAAAATAAGAGCTCTGGAAGCTGGTGGAAAACTTGAGAAACATAACTTGCCAAGAACTATATCTATATAAGGAAAGCTAAGAGAGACTCGATTAAACTATTCAACTAGTTTAATAACGAACTATTTCCAAGGAAGTTTGAAATAAAATCAATGCATGAATCCTTAGTGTTATAATAGGGTGCATATGGGATTAAAATTTACGGAGAGAACTGTGCATGTATGTAACCAGATAATTAAATAGATTATTAAAAGTTAAAAAAAGCATTAACAAATCTTGTTATTCTTGGGATTGAATGTCAATTGGGACTTTTGTCCTGTTTTCATTCCCTGCCACAAACTGTAATTATTGTCTGTAATATGTCTCGTTTGTAATCTTTGGCAAATCTATTAAACTAAACTAAACTAAACTAGATCTTGTTATTATTATCTTCATTTTGTTATACTTAATACAAGTTTCGAAGTGTACAAAGCATGCATGGGTAAGTTTAAACTGTACAAATTGACCATATTCAGTTTTGGCCTGGGAAATGCAGCAATCATTTGCCCATTTTACTAATTAAATTGTTCCTTATGCATTCCCAAGGAGCAATGGATATTGTGACCAGAATCATCGCGAAATAAACACTTTGTAAAATGCCAGGATGTTATATCCCCCAACCATACGCGAACAAGTTCCACATGTGCGGGCCCACTGCAGTCATTTTCAGCAGGAAATTTGTTCTAATAACAGCACAAATTTCATTTATTAAAAGTATGATGCATTACATTTTTCCACAGTTCAGGTAGCGTCGAGATGTGGGTCGCCGGCTGATTTAGGAACCATTATAGGCAATAGTAACGTATCAAGATTTTGGTGGCATCTCACTCGATTGAATAATGATTGAAAGGTTTTGTAGATGGAAAATTATTGAGTGAAAATTATATACATTTATTAGACCTAACCAGGAACAGCTACGAAAAATGCAACAATAGGTCCCTGGCAGGAATCGAACTGTGGCCCTGCGATATATACATGAACTTGTGGTTAGAGCTCGACAACTGCCAGTGAACTGGAGTTACTGGACTCTGTAGCTCAGTTGGTCAGTTGGTTAGAGCGCTGCACCGGAATCGCAGGGCCGCAGATTCGATTCCTGCCAGGGACCTATAGTTGCATTTTTCGTAGCTGTTCCTGGTTAGCCAGGTTAGGTCTAATAAATGTATGTAATTTTCACTCAATAATTTTCCATCTACAAAACCTTTCAATAGTAACGTAGTTTAAAGTCATGTTTCTTGCATTATTACGGACGCAAACTGAACACTTTGCTTCATAATCTCGAACATTTTAAAGTAAAAAGTACAATTTAGGTCTGTATTTTCTCAACAATTAAGTAGTATCTAACCCCATGCATGCCACTTCACTTGTAGAAAAACATTAAATACCTATCAGGTTGATAATTTAATGACATATATATCATTAAACTCAGAGATCAAAGGATAGTGCAAAGTTTCAAGACTGCATTGCGTTATAGTTGCACTAGCTATGATTTTTCACTTTCTATAAATAGCAATGATATTTGTCCACTAATAGCTTCATTTGGCACTTACTGCACGCAAATTTTTATATCAGAACCTCTGATATCAGAACTGAAATATAATATACTCGGCATGGTGGAAAAGACGGAGTGCGGAGAACGGAGTGCGGAGAACGGAGTGCGGAGAACGGAGTGCGGGGAACGGAGTACGGAGTGCGGAGTCTATCAAAACGTTTTTCTTTACGATAGGCAATACATTTTTATCAGACTCCGCGTTTTCCACTTTATGCCCCCATAAAGTGGAAAAGGCGGAGTCTAGTTAAAAACAGATGTTAAGCTTGGAGGGGCACTTTTTTGAGTCTACGCGAAAATGTAACTATTTAATAATATCGTTCATAACTGCAGTGAGTGCAGCCAAATAAATATGCGCCAATTTTATATCTTTCTCTATGAAATTGTAAGTTGTTCTGTATTTTCGACAGGCCCCATACATCGTGGCAATTATAATCACGATAAAAACGAATGTTAATCAAATTTATATTCACATTGTCATTGCCATTAAACCCCTCGATTAAACCGACAGAAAACAACATATAACTCCCGACTTTAGCGCGGAAATCATAATCTTTAAACGTGACATTATTTCTCATAAAGAACCCTAACGCAAGCCCCCCGAGCTTGCGTTTGCGGGCATTTTTGCCCCACAATCATATGAAACTTTGCACTAAAAATGAGCATTTAAATCGAAAGGCTATTTTTGTCTTACCCCCTTTCTTCAGGATAAATATCAAGGACACAATATCATCTAAGATAAAAACTTTAGTAGCATAATACTGAACAGGAGTGAAGGCGTTTTATAAAATATCATGTTTACTACGCGAGCTGTGATTGGTCAATACCCGTGCAGGATGAGACAATCATGCACGGAAAATTTTAGGCGCTTCGCGGGGTTTTTAAAATGTCCGTTGTTTCTTTGTCGTTATTTTATAAAATAATTATAGTCACAATTATGCATGTTTAGTCGACTTTTTATTGAATTCATACCATCTTAAAACTGACATTCATTTCTACTTCCATTTGAAAGCGTGGAGATAAAGTTCGTAAGAGTACCTGCATGCATACAGGTAAAGTGTCAAAATGTTTCATGTTTTACTAACAATATCGAAAAGTTGTCCTACCTCGCGAAAGTCATTGCTTTGATGAAAGAAAAGGTTTTTCTATAGTATTTCCCAAACGATTAAAGTCAAAAGAGGTTTGCGACATCTCACAGGTGCTTTTTCTGGGGAAGTGCCAAAAAAGGCAGCATGCATCACCCCATCAGCCAGCGCCTTTACATAATTCTCATGATTTTAGGCACTTTTAAAAGCGCTGCCCTGGTGACGGTACAATGAACCGCGCTATATCTCCGTCTCTGAGTCAACTTCAATATTTCGAGCAAATGTACATTGGCCATTGTACGGTGTACCAAAACCGAGTTTAAATCTTTACATTGAAACTACATGAAAAAATGAAGTTACCAAAATATAGCAATAGTGACAACAACGTTTTAAAAGTGATATTAATGCCATGAAATTCATTTGTAAAATGGGATAAAAAATTATCGATATATAGTAGCAGCTTAATATAATCTACAAGTAAACTTTCAATAATATAAACTAACGAGTAACGTACAATAGATATTCCCGAATTTGCTGGCTGGTAATGAAAACTATACTTATTGACAATGGATCACATATCCGCCTCGAGTTCAAGCTATTGTTTCGTGTGCACTCGAGCAAATGCGGGAAGAGTTGTCACTCAGTGAGCGCCGCCATTTTTTATTTTTGGATTTTGGCAAGTGTCAAAAGGGCAGGGTGGGGAGGCAGCCCCAGGTGTAATTGAATTGTCTAACACTTGTCTAAATGTTGCGCAGCATGGAAGAGAGGCACCAGGAAGCTGAATTCATTCTTCTCATTCCCCCCCCACCCCCACCCCCTTTGAGACAGGATTTGGAAGAGAGCCAATTTTAAATTTATTAAAATTTAAAAATCGCCCCCCCCTTGCCGGCGCCACTGTCTATACTCCATACTCTATACTCTATACTCTATAGACCTTTCCGCACGAAGTGCATGGACCGATTTGGTTGGCTGTTGCAAAAGTTCCGACAGAAAATTCAACAATCACTTTCATCGTTTACAAAGATCACGCGATCCTAATTAGTAATATATAAAGTTTTCTCTGATTTACTATATATATGCTTTTTATACAAATGCATGCATCTACGTAAATTTTGTTATAGAATCTCATAAACAAAAATGTGTAAAGAAGTTACTTTACCGTTTCTCATGGTCCTTTCAAATGAAACAATATATTATAAAATGTCGATCTTGTCACATCTAACAATGTTAGCGTTGAAATTATACCCAATATTATGAATTGCGCGTGCTTTCTTTTCCCTAGCTGTTGGTTCTCTTGTGATTTGCAGTATTTAAAAGTATTTTCCTGCAGCCTATGATTATGAGCAACGAAATACGTGAAAAAATTAAGAATAATATAGAACGCTTTTTGTCGTTGCCAATATGCATGCTTTATGAACTGATGAGGCTAAATATTGCAATGTTTTATTACAATAAAGTGAATTATAGTACATACACCATTATTTACAAATGGAAAAATTGTTATTGCGCTTTATTATATATATATTTTTGCGCTTAATGGTTTAGGCATAATATGCACAATGCTTTGATATTAAAATCGCGTCCCACTTGACGAAAAACGTTGCTGATTATTTAAAGCTGGCTAAATATTAAGTTTTTGAACATGCTAGTTCGTAACATGATCGTCGACCGGCAGTTGTCATCAAAACTACCTGAACAAGAATTAGAAGTCGGACTTGTCCAACAAAGACTCTTGAGTTCAGGAATTGAGTAAAGCAAGTAAAGATACAAATACAAATAAAGTTAAAACTATATCATGATCATTTAATACTTTAAGCGATATTTTGGGCGACTATAGTATACTGATAAGATTGATCATGTCTAATTTATTTACAAATAATTAGCGAACCCTTGAGTGCATGGTACAGTATTATATAATTATTTCTTCCGTGCTATCTCATGTCTAAATATTTTAACTAAAACATAATTACAAGTTTGTTACTCGAATGTGTCAGCGTAGTCTTCCCCTAGCATGTCTTTAAGTTTTCTAAATATCAGTCCGAATGTTGGTCGATGTTCCGCCTCCTACAGTCAAACAAAATAATTAACAATTTAGCACAAAATCACAAACGACAAATGATTTCTTTACAGTTTTAAAAAATGAAAAATTATATTAACATGCACGATGCGAATGAAATTTAGAAAATATTGGAAAAGTGGAACACCGCATCGGTATATGCACATGACTCGACGTAATAAGAAGTTGTCCTGAATATGCCACATTTTATCATTTTTCTAGGGTTGTTATGATATTTCGGTGTTAATCACTTTCACCAAACTATTCAAAAAATAATCTCAAACTCCTGGCATAAATCAAAAATAAAGAAAATCGACAGTGTATTGGTGTTTGGATACCGCGAAGGAGGAAATTAAGCCAACTTTCGCCTCAATTTTGTCTTTAAATCAAGGCATATTTTAACATATAGACTGGTGGGCCAAATGACCCACCAGGCCCTACAAGTGGCCCACCACTGACAGACACTCGTAGCATCATTTTTACACTCTGGCAAATTCAAAGGTACTGTTTAGTGCACAGTGGAACACACGTTTCTTTTTCTATTCTTATATCAATTACAGCTGATATTCTTATATCAATATTACAGCTGATCTACTCTTTACTACTGCACACTATAACCTATAGTATACTACTATACTGAAGAGAGTCGAGAGACCATCACAAATAGTAATACAGTATCCGACTATTGAGCATTCCTTTTGTGCCCATACTCCCACTGTATGGATGTGTGTCTGGGGGGCTACAGCCCCGCATCGGGGAACTCTAGTCCCTCCCCCCCCCCCCCAATCGGGGAAAAATTACTCTTTCGTCGGGGAAGAATCTATGTCTTGTAACGAACGTGACAATTCTATTTTACCGCAAAGTACCCTAAAAATGCAGGAAATACCGTTTCAGAGACTCAAAATTCAAAAAATTTCTCGGGGGAGCTGACCAAGAACCCCTCCCAGGTTGAACATCAGACAAAAGTTTGATGAACTTAACCCCTAAGAACTTAACCCCTCGTCGGGGACCCTAGCCCCCTTATCGGGGAATTACTGGCGCCACACCTGAATAAAACACAAATCAATGAGTTCAGGAAGCATCTGATACTACACAATCGTAATCAATACTCAGGGCCCCAATCTTAACCCACCACTGTAAATTCCTTAAATATGCCTTGCTTTAAATAGTGATCCCTTTGAGATTTCATAAACATATTCAAATTTCTCGGAATTTGTTGATAAACCTCGCCTTCACTCTGGGTTTCAACAAACCTTTCTGAGTTTGGATATCCAAATGAAATAATATTCCTTGTGTTTGATATATTACATAAAATACAAATGCACATTAAACACAAATAACTATTATTTACCGGTAACCAACATGATTCCATTATTCTATAGACATTTGTAGGACACTTTTCAGGCTTTTTTAACCGATCACCTGACATTATCTAAACGAATATATTAGAAACAGCGATGTAACATGCAGGACACAAGTATCTATTTAAAAAATGGCGAATTCCAATTATCATATAAATTCAGTGACAGTGGTCGATTATGCAATATGAAATAAATTATTGAAAGATATGACGTCATGCTATCGCCCACGGATGCAATGTGGCAATATGAAAGGCTTTCTATTACAGAACCATCCTCAGAAAGGAAGAGAAAATTTCCAACATGATTTCTCACACTTCTAGGTCAACTGTAAAAGGTGACTCGAGCTAGATTTGAACTCGCCTCCAATCCCTGTTGGTTCGATAGCTCAATAGATAGAGATTAGGCAGTGTGACGAATATTTGAACGAAACCGCGAACCATATAGAGATATTGAGAAACTATAACTTACATAATTAACAACTTGAGAGTTACCCATAGCAGCATAAGGCGAGGTACCAGCACTGAACACTTCCCACATTAAAACACCTAAACATGAATAGATTTCATCAATACTACATTTTACTGAGATACAAATTTTATATTCGGCTCGTGGAAGTGACGTCACAACTCATAATTATTTGGTTTCCGCCATTTTGGGAGGCAAATTCCACTGGCCAAATTCAAACTAATTAAAATGAAATCCAACATGGCTGACATTAATACGTACGTCAACTTTCCTTAATAATTCGAGTTCTAGACATGCTAAAACAACAAACTATAAAATACTCCTCGTTGTTCAAGGATTCTAGTGAGATATAGCTTGTCTTATAACTCTCAGTATTATACAACTGTGTTAAAAAGTGTCCAAATAACGCTAAAAACGAGTACAAATATACAACGATATTTGGATACTTGGGTATTTGCATAGTAGAAAACCAGTTTGAAAACCGGTTTGCAGTTGCGGGCTCGTCAAAATACGGCACAACTCGTAAAAATATACAGCGATACTACATACCAAAACATCTAATAAGATATATATATTTCGCAAGATATAAGCGAAACCGGCACTTCGATAAAATCCACGATAATGCCACCCAAAATAGCGGAATATTTAGCATGACGCAATATTCTCGCGTGACTTCACGAGGCGAATAGTGCAGTTATGAACGTGCACATTAACTCATTGTTATAGAGAGAGTGAGATAACAAGCCCTAGTAATGCTACCAAGTAGTTTTAAGGGGTAAATGGGTACTATATTTCAATATTAGCTTACCATAAGCCCAGATATCAGACTTGCTACTAAATTTACTGTACATAATAACTTCTGGAGCTGCCCATTTTATTGGAAATTTTGTTCCTTCTGACGCCGTATACTCATCATCAATAACAAACCTTCAATGAAATGTAGAAAGATGTAATAGCCTGTAGAGAGTTCGGAAAATATCGATAATCTTTATTGGCGGAATAACTCCCAAAGATCAAACATTCTACATAGAATAACGTGGAAACACTCGAACATATTAATTGCACAAAGTTATTAAATTAAGTTGTATGTTTTTCCTGTTCCGAGTTCCTGCCTTTATCTTGCATGTACATTCACGTGCAGTTATATTCGATTCAATCTGCGACTTTCGCCCCAAACCAGTTTAACAGGATTCTGCCTAGCTACAAGCCTGCACAGTATATAGTGATCGCACATTTAGAATATTGAATAGTGGCCGACAGCAATTGATTGCTGATTAATATTGCTGGCTAATCTATTTAATCTACTGATTGAAAATGAGGGATTGCTCTAATGAATGGTTGACTGGATGGTTGGTATATGACTGGTACAGAGAATTGTTAGGCGGTTTGATATTTCATAATGTGATCCTATAAGGTTTTTTTGTTTATATTGTAGTTTTTATATATTTTTAGTTATAAATTTTTTATTTCGGCATGATCTTTCTTTTGAGCAAATTGGAAAACCTGTGTATTTCAGTTAGCCTTTGCTAGCCAAGCCCTTTGCCTAGAGCCACTTAATTAGCCTAATCTATGTTTGGCTGTACTTGTTTAAATCTTTTGAATATTCGAATATTTCGAATCGATTCCGAAAATATCGAGTATTCTCTTCTCGATCGACATAACTGTGAGTACTATCTACAGTCTTAGATCATGATTAAAGATTTATGCCATGGATAAAATGATTGATATAATCCTTTCTCAGCTTATAAATGAACCTATACTATTTCTCAGCTCCTCGATGACATTTTACTTTTCACAAACTCTCATAGTCAAGGTTTGCTAGATCATTTGTTCTATATGTGCTCATAATAAGGTTCGCAATTCTAGTGTACTTTCGCATTTACATTGTCTATTCTTAAATTACACGGGTTACATCTAAATTTTACTAACTTATAAATTTTAATAAAAACTAAAGTCACTAACTAAATTTGTAATGATATTACAACACAAAAATTTCGTAATAATATTCAAAAACCTTGGAATATTGAGAAGAGCTAATCACACCCTAAGCACATGGAACGCCCGCAGAAAAGCTCGCGAATATAAGAACTATAAGCACATTGGATCGCGTTAAAGCTGATATGCACTCAAAGAAAATTGAATGTCCAAAAAATTAAAAAGATAAAATTAAACGATACTCAAGATTTTTCTTTTTGATTAATTTTTAATTACTGTTAATTGGCTTTCTTTCTGAAATACTTAAAGCTATTTCAAAAATTCTTTCAATGATAATAAAAAAAATCAAATCCTACTTAATGAGAAAATTATTATAAGACTTACTTACTGAAAAGAAATCACAAAAGCCTGAACTTGAGCGAATTGATTTGAATAGCGTATTAATTGTGAACCCTAGCAAAATTGCTGATGCGTTTAACGACAACTTCAAACATCCGACCCAGGAGATAAACTTAAAACATCGGACCAGACCTTTATCTTGATTTTTTTCCTAGCAAAATAATGCTATTTTTATCTTGATTATTTACTAACCAAAATAATGCTATTTTCAACTGCACGTTATCCACGTTACACATTTAAAAAGCGTAAACAGGTTTAGACAAAATATCTTCTAGGTTAATTAGGAGAAAATTCTGAAAAGGTTAATTAGAGAATGCTCTGATATTTTTGCATCGTTCTCTCTGTCTTATTTATAATCGTTCTATCACTAACTATATATTCATATATCTATGAACAAAACTAGGCAAACGCAATTGCGGTTGCAAATAAATTTGAAATTTTTCTATTGTCCTAATTGGCTATTTTTTATAATTGCTACTTACATTTGAAAGGGAAAATTAATATTGACTATATATTATTAAATATAATTGGCCTACATTCTTCAATTATCAATTTCTTATTCTAGGCCTCGAATGGTTCACCACATTCTTTCTTGAGGCTACCAATTGATGAATGTTGTAATGTTGCAAATAAATAATGTAAATTGATCTTAAATTCTTGATCTTAACTGTAGATCGATAAATATTGCTGAACAATTGCTGCATAAACTGAAAATGCAACATGAATCAAGAAACGTAAGTAACTGGTCAAGGTGATATCTAAATGAACGTAATCAAATGTTGTTAGTGTTTTGTTCACCTCTCCTTCTCAAATTACTACCTACTCCTTTTATATATTAGGCTATTATTTATCTTATTTAATTATTTAATTAATAATCTAAATTGTCTCTCTTTGCTGGTGACGAATCTTTGGCACGAATGTTAATTGACATATGCATTTAATACATAATAATAATATAATATAAATAAATTTGAGGATCTTGCGAGTGTCAGTGAATGGGTATCAGCAAACAAACTTACAAAAAAAAACTAAATTTAACTTTATTGAAGCCAGCTCTAATTGGCTCTCTAATACTTACTCTACAATTTTTTTCCTTCAATCTTAATAAATAAGTAATACAATAGTCTTCCAAAAACCTCTCTCTGTACATGACCGTTGGCATGTTCCTGAAATGTTCAATATAAAATATTGAGAAAAGTTGCTAAAAAGTTGCTTGCCGGTATTGGTGCACTAAAACAATTTAGACCTTATGTTCCTGCAACTTATTTATGCACATTTTACAAGTGCTTAGTTCAACCATATTTCGACTACTGCTCTGCTGTCTGGGACAGTTGCAGTAGCAATCTATGTAAAAAACAAAACAAAATTACAAAAATCGTGCTGCCGGTATTAACATCTTCATCTTATAGTTATGATAAAAATGCCGATTATCTTTCTTGGATCTTGGATGGAAAAATCTGTATAGTTAGGCTTTTCAGGCTATCAAGGTGTATAAATCCTTAAATCCTTCTTGCTCCAGATTATCTTTTATCTATATGTTTGTTGATCATAATTATCACAAATTATGCATTGAGAGAGACACCACACAAACTAAGTAGCTTTTACTTACTAACCTAACTAAAATTACGAAAAATATAGCTAGTTATGGCGGTGCAGTGCTGTGAATTTCTTTCCTGAGTTGAGTTAGGACAGGCTAGTACTTTTACATAAATTACTGACTGTAGCAAACTTATTCAATAATTTTTTTTTATTTTATTATATAATTTTCAATTCAATTTAATGCACACTCAAATGAAAAACAGGGTGTTTTGTAAATATGTATAGTAATTTATCATATAGCTAATTTCCTTTGTTACTTTATCATAAGTGTGTAAAATCCTGATGAGTCCACCGTGACTAAATAAAGTTCACTACACTACAACTGTTACAATGATTTACAACCGTTAATTTTCATTAATTTTATCCCAAAACAATATTAAGGAGCATACCTTGAGAGACCAAAGTCACAAACTTTAACCATATGATTTAAACCAACTAGACAATTTCTTGCCGCCTATAAACAAACAATATAGAATAACAAAACACCGTTTTTCACTATAGCCATACAACTACGAAGAAAAATCTAGTTTGCTGCTAAAGTAGTTATGTAGGCACGGACCACACTCACCAAGTCTCTATGAATAAAATTTTTACTTTCTAAGTACGCCATAGCAGACGCGACGTGGATAACCATCTCTGCTGTCACAGAAATTTTACGAAGCACCATCTCTCGCTTCTTACGCAGATAGTTTAGAAGGCAACCTAAAGAAAACAACTACTTTCAGAATGCAATTTACTACAATTTTAGCATGAATCATTCAGTTTCATCGACGCAATACAGCCTCCTCCGCAGGCAAATCTGTAGCTTCCAAGACGGCAAAATTTAAGTAAATCTCGCTACAAATTTCTGTCGAAAACTCAAAAGAAACTTTTGGCCGAGCAGGATGGGTCAGCAAGGGGATTCCTCATAACCTCCCTCATAATCCCCCTCACCAACTCCAAATCCCTTTGCTGTCCCCGGTTACCACCCATTTCTCTGCTAAATGATAATAAATATTGCGTTCACACTTGTTTATTATACGAAATTTCGCCGTCTTCGAAGCCACAGAGTTGTCTGCGGAGGCAACTATCAACGCCATAGCTTCGCTATAAGTGTTGCGTTGCTTGGTTCTTGTACAATACAGTAAGTTTGAATGTACATTTTGAACAGTATTCATTACCATACCATTTGGAACAAATTCTGTCACAATATAAATTGGTTTCTCGCTGCAGATTCCATAAAGCTGCACGAGATTCGGGTGATGGAAAAGTCTACATTAAAAGGAAAATAAATTTGTACAGAATACACAATATCTGCGAAAGTGTCTCTTTGCTGTGCCATTTGGATAAAACTTGCACGAGTGAGTTTTTCAAAGGTCATCATCGTCCAGTGTCATAATATTTTCACTGCTTCGCTATATCATACATGTTTATAGATACCCGATGATTTAAACGTTTCACTCAACTATCGAGTTCTTCAACTCTTCTTAAATACACAGGATTGTAGTTTTTAAAGAAAATATAAGCCCATGCATATTTTCGACCAGAACTCAACTTTCAGTTTAGGCCGCGTGACTGCCATGTTTGTGTTGTTTTGGCAATCTGTGGCATCATGGACTTCCGCATATAGAAAACTGCTTTAAGCTGATTGGTTGATTTCAGTTCCTATTGTCTTTCGACCAATCAGATAAGTTTGTTACAGATTTTGCACTTTTGTTACATAATTTTGCAGTGTTGTTACAAACGACTCTGCTGTTTGGATTTAACTCTACTGGAATCAACCACAGTGGACTAACATTTTCTTGTATATAAATTAAAAGTGTTAAAATAAGGATATACGTGTACGTGTTGAAATATCCCTGACAACCATGGAAAAACCTTCAATCAATTGTATGTCATGTATATACAGCAATATTTCCTATATATACGAACTACTGTATACAGATGTCACCTTTTCACGATGTGGACTACACGAGTAACACGACTTTAAAAATATTAGCATTACTGTCATTAGCTCTAGCATTACTAGCATTGTGAGTTAGGTAATAAACTTAATGAAGAGTGTAAAAGTATTCGGCACTTACTATTATTTTGTATAGGTCAGACCATAGTACTCCGTTTCTTACGTCAATTAACACGTTTGTTTATGGAGTATCCATTGTTTTATGTTTTATAAAAACACATTACATTATTCATCACACTACTTTATACACTCACTTCATAACTTTTGCTTCTTCAATGAAATCTTCCTCAGACATTGTACCAGGTTTCATCATCTTTACTGCCACTTCAATTGAATCCTTCCATACACCACGACACACTCGCTAAACAACAACAAACACTGGTTATATTTACAACCTTAACTAAACATGCTTAAGCCGTTTAAGTTAATCTTAATCCTGTCTACCAAAACAGAATAAGAGTACTTTAGCAAGATAGCTTCACAATCTCATTGTACATTCTGTTAAGTTTCACATACACTCACCCCAAACTGTCCAGTTCCAATTTCGCTGCCAAGATGAATTTCAGAACGATCAATTTCCCATTTGTCTGCAAAATATGCAAGTCAGTAGGTTGTCAACACTCAGTATAGGCAGACAGTTGGTGAAAACGCATAAGAAAAAAAGTCCATAGACGGACCATAGGTTGAGATTTGGGTGACGGTGTACACCCCACTCCCAGCAATTTCCAGTAAATTAAGTGTTTCTATAATTTATGAAACTTTTGATGGGTGCAGCTGCAGTGGTGAAGAAACGACGGATTTTCCAGGAAAAAAATATCCCCTGCCAGATGGGCGTATACATGCATACATATGAACTGATTTTAGAACTTTGTGACATTCTTAGAATCACTCTCAAATTACAGGATAAGCTGCGGGTCTTTGGGATCAAACTAACTGGAAAATTCAAGAAGAACTTCAGGTAGTTTAAATACCCGCAGCTTTAGCATACCATAGACGCTACCTATACTGGCATCACACACTCAACATATTACCACTCCCAAATTAATCTTTGTAACATTTTAATTAAACTAGTATAAATAATAATTACCATGTGCTAATCCGACTGTAGGAGGGTTGTCATCTGAAGCTGGAGGTTGTCTTAACCTTGTTACAAGTCCTAGGAAAACAATCATAACTGGAATTTGTAAATGTTTTTTCACAAATAACCTTTATCACATCAAAACAAGCGATAAAACAGTGTGAGATTGACATTTTGCTTTCTCTCTTTGCCGCTCCACCGCACAACTACATAGAGCAACAGCAACAGCAACAGCAACAGCAACAGCAACAGCAACAGCAACAGCAACAGCAACAGCAACAGCAACAGACCCTGTCGGCGGTCCTCAGTGATGATGCACCGTGCCTCGGTCGACGGTCACGCCCTGTTTCATGACCAACGCCCGCTCAGCATCCCCCCCCCCCCCCCTCCCCACCAGATCAAGCTGGATCCATCCCTGTGCCGAGACCACCAATGTTTCCCGAGGCGAACCACTCGGTCCCAGTAACTAAGTGTTAAATGTAATGGTGTCTAGTCTTCGTCGGGTGCCGTTGCCGTCTAACATTCTGCAATTTCTTAGACATTTTTTGCATAATAACATTGATGATTACCTCCACTGTTCAACTTATGATATTCAATAAGTTCTTGAATGGTAGGAAAGAGATGTCTCGCTGATATTTTATAAAAATTATTCTCATCTTGTTTGATATGATAATGCTTCACGCTGTCACCATGTCTGTTCATTGAAAACGATACAGAAAGAAAAGAAAGATGAAAGAAAAGAAACAGTACAGTAAATGCAAAAACTATTAAATATAGATAAAAACAAGACTTACAGAAGGGACAAAGTATACAAGCCATCTTTACTTGAGTTTCGGACCATAAAGCAACCCTCTTTTCCCTTTTAAAAGACAAAGAAGTAATCTTAAGAGTTCTTAACCATAAGGTATGTACAAGATGTGATTTGAACTTCTGTGGATATTGAGCATTTACTTTTTGGAATCGTTTCTAACAAAATTAGATTCTGATCCACTTGTACAGGGGCTTCAGAATCATTCTAAATAAGCGGCTGTGGTGAGAAGGTAGGCGGTTGTTTTCAATGAAGGAATCATTTTTGGCAACATCATTACAAGTGTGGTCGTCTTTTTGTCCAGCTTTTTGCTTCATCAATTGGTAATCAGCTAAGCAGTATAAGAATGGCTAAAGTTCTTGTGGAAATTAGAAATACGTATTTAGTCGTACATGCAAAGTAATGTTTGAAAGAAAATAACCGGCGGTAAACCTCGTAGGACTCGCCGGAGCTCCGGCGTCTTATTGTGAAAGCTCTACTTGTGATGGCAGGAAGGCGTGTTGAGAATATTAAGCAGTATACACATTTTTGTTTAAATTTTTCAAATTTTCATAACTCCAAAACTCGTTTTGGTAGAAAAATTAAATGGCTGCATGGGTGTGTAGTTGTTGAATGACTTAGAGAGATGCAATAGCGGTTATCATTCGTTATGATTGGCATAAAAATTAAATTAAATAAGATGTAGGGGGGGGATAAAATATACCTCTTTTAGTAACATCTCTTCAGCTACATGTCTCATCATATCATCAAAATACCAACTAAAACAACAAAACATCATGTTGGTACCGTCGTGCGTACAGTCAGTATAAGTGTAGTATTAACCCATCACGTACTGCTTATGTTCAAAACATTAAATTGGAAACTTACACTTCGGTTCCCAAGCCTCCTTTTGGACGAACATAATTTACTGGAACATAACCTTTCCTCCTATAAAAGTAAAAGGTACATTACGTATATAAAAGTATATTTTCTAAATTATATTTTTGAACTGAACTGAACTGAAGTTTGTGTGTCGAGAGTGCTCGATACCATGCATTTAGTGGAGCAGATATAAATTAAAGCACAACATGTCCCCTCGAAGGAGAATGTTTTGCGCGAGATATCGTATACCAAGCCACATAAGAGACATACGTTGGATTAACAGCTACCATCATTCAAAGCGAAATCGAAACGTAACTCGACAGAATTGAGTAAACATATCTGGAATTTAAAGGACAATAACTTGAGCTATGCAATTGAATGGAAAATTCTATGCCGAGCCTCGCATTATTCAAACGCAACGAAGAGATGTAATTTTGTATAGCAGAAAAATTATTTATTTTATGTAGACCCGGAGCTGCGACTTTGAACAAACGGAACGAACTAATTAGCAAGTGTGGGCATAAGATAAATTTTTATTAAGAAATGTTAAATAGAACTTTTTAAATTTTTAAATTTTAAATAGGAATCAAGCAATAATTTTTGAGTTGAAAGCAATAACAAACACTCTATTGAAATAATTTTATGCAAATTAGATTTAAATCGAGAATTAGCTAAAAAGGGCCTTTAAACAAATTTGTTCATTCTTCGGGCCAGGAAGGTTACCCTAGCGACCAGCCCATTGCCGTATAACTTCTCGAGTATTATTTACCCTTGCATATTCTAAACAAATCCAAACTCTTTGGTCCTTCGTTAAACGAGGCATATTCAGGGCAGGGACATGGAATATTTAGAAAACTTTTAATCAAAATAGCCTTATAAGTTAATTTTCATGTATTCCCAAAGATCGTAAAACAAAAATAACAGAGCATATCTATTCAAGAAACATTTCTAACTTCAACTTCATATACCGGGTGGCCCAAAAAAAAGTACTCCTCTTTGATTCAGTATAACTTAAAAAGTAAACGAGCTCTTACACTTAAACAATAGGCATTGTATTCAGTAATGTATAACTTAAATTTTGGTATATACCATGTGCATTTTAATACAGTATTGACTGAGATAACTGCGTTTAAAGTTGAGTTAACGTTTCTGGAAATGTCGAAAATGAGCAAAAAACGGCCTATTAAATGTTAATACCGCAATAACCTGTGCGTAGGTACACTGCAGTCGAAAAGTACACGTTCGTTTTCCAGATAAAAATGCTATTCATTAGGAAATGCATGCCCCGCAGCAAGAATGCACTTTCTTGCCCGTGTGAGCATGCAGTCGAAGGAATTTCGGATCATCTGGGCATCCAGGTTGCGGCATGCTGTAACAATTGCCTCACGAAGCTCTCTCAAATTATGTGGTTGTTGATCATGTGGCACATTCCAAATTTGATGCTTCAATTAGCCCCAAAGAGAAAAATCGCACACCGTCAGGTCAGGAGAACGAGGGGGCCAAGGCCAATCACCCCGTTTACTCATCAGTCGGCCAGGAAATTGCCCCCGAAGATATCGCATAGTTGCGTTACTCGTATGGCATGAAGCTCCGTCTTGCTGCCACCACATGGAATTTCCATCGATATTGTGAGTGTGAAAGTCTCTCTGAATCACGTTATAGCGTATGATACGGATGTACTCTCTCGTGTCGAGGTTTCTCTCTACAAAGTGTGGACCCAGAACAACGCCTTGCCTCGTCAAACCAACCCAAACCATTATTTGCTGTGCACCTTGCAAAAATTCGACGTAATGATCCTGTGGCTGCCCATCGCCACGCGCTGCGTATTTTATAACGTTCCTCGAATTTAATTCCGAATTCAAGCTAAACACAGCTTCATCTGACACTAGTAACTTGTCAAGAAAATCAGGAATCCGGGCGACCGTGTTCACAAGTCGGTTGCAGAATGCCAGTCGTTGTGCTGGATAGCCTGGATCGCCTTCTCTTAACTTTTGCCTTCGAATTATGACGTACGGATGAAATTTAATATGGATTTTCACTATGCGCTGAAACGTGGTTCGGCTCAATGCCAAACCATGTTCGCCTACCAGATCTTTGACCATTTTCCGTAAGAGATTGTCGAACCAATTCGATGTTTTCCGCTGTTCTAGCCGTTCTCCGTCGACCACTTCGTCCCTTGTTGAGATTATGACAAGTCCCCTCGTGCACAAACTTGCGATATGTTTTCATAACTGTTCGTTTAGTAGGTGCAGGAAGGTTCATGAACCAAAACACGCTCATATATTTGCACCCGTACACCGGTTGTGCACTCTTGTTTACGTCACATATATATGCATATTTGCTATACCATCACAGGATGCATATTTGAAAAATTTGATTGAAAAAGTGGAAAGTGTAATAAAGCGCACGAGAACGCTCAAGGACAAGGGATGATGGATAACTTCCTATTTAGAGTCTTGAACTCGGGAAATCTTCTTTGTAACCATGCAAGGGCATGTAATAAACACTTACGATGTTGGGATATTTGGTTTACTAAGCTAATGTCCAATCTAAGGCTCCAAATAAGTAATACCCGTCATACCTTGCGCGCTCAATGTTTAAGCTTTAAGATATTTTGAAGGACAACCTTTTCTGAATTGGCTGTATATCAGTATATATTGGGCTTCCTATAGGGCCTATGTTTTCCATTGTTAAGGTCGATGTAACTAACGACCTTACATTCCCCCCCCCCCTTTAGATGTAACTTTCGACCTTACCAATGGAAAACATAGGCCCTATAGGAAGCCCAATGACGATCCACTATACATAAATATGCACTCTAATCACCCACCGAGCATCACAAGGCAACTACCTGCATCAATTAACAAGCACATCGTACTTCTTTCATCAGATGAGCAAACTTTTCAGGAATCTGAACCCATATATCAGAACGCACTTAGCAACTTTACCCATGAACTTAGCTACACTCAGCACACACCGCAACAACAACGCAGGAATAGGCAACGCAATATCATTTGGTTCAACCCACCATTTAGTAAGAGTGTTAGCACAAACATAGGGCGTAATTTCCTTAGTCTAATTGACAAACATTTTCCACCGCACCACAAGCTCCATAAAATTTTTAACAGAAATACAGTTAAAGTAAGTTACAGCTGCATGAACAATGTCAAGTCAGTAATCACTAAACACAATGCACGCATATCTAGGAATAAAAAGCCACAGGACAGGGACACTACCAATTGTAGTTATAGAGAAAACACCATTTGCCCGCTTCAAAAACAATGCATGACTAGGGACATAGTATACAAAGCAACAGTCACAGTAAGCAACACAAACACGATCAAAAACTACATTGGCATGACTGCAACCACATTCAAAGAACGATTGGCCAACCACACTAAATCTTTTCAGCACAAAAAGCATGCAAACGACACGGAACTTTCGAAATATATTTGGACATTGAAAGAAAACAATAAGGATTTCAGTATTAATTGGCAAATTTTAAAACATTCTATTTCGTACACGGGAGGATCAAAACGATGCAATTTATGTTTAGAAGAAAAATTTTGTATTTTGAAAGAAAAAAACAAGAATTGTTTACTCAACAAAAGAGCTGAAATAATTTCACGGTGTCGTCATCGTAACAAATTTCGCGTAAACGCAAACAAAGCCATGCATTCCGGCAGGAAGCATATAAACGGTCATTTCTTTCGATACTTGTCACTGCCTGATGATTCTTTTACAGATGAAACAGCCTGTTGCAGACCAGTTTTGAGGTAAGCGAAAATCTATATATATATTAGTTTGCAAAATACAGGCAGAACAAGAGGAAACTGTTAAACTTTACACATTTTCCTGCCTTGATGATGAGCATGAAAGAAAGCAATTTCAATTCTTACCCAAATCTGTCCTTTGCAAGACACCAATGTTCCCCTTCACTTTTAAGAATCGTAAATTCATCTCCCTGATAAAGATAACAATAAACAGACGATGAGTGCATGTCGAAGCTTGCTTTCCTTTACGTACATTTACGCTCGGAAAAGTTGAAGTCCTAAGCAACCTTAACACAAAACGTGCCATGTTTGTGGAAAACGCCGAGTTAATTTATTTCGCAAGGCTTTCATTCGGTTAGCTCTGATCGTCATCATGCAGTGCAAATAATAAACAAAATTTAATACTACAATACAAAATTTTAGCTCCCACAATGCTACATCATATCAAATATTTTAAATATAATTATACTGCATGCAGACAATGCAATGAGTCTATACATAGTACTAACCTTATCAAAACTGAGATCGTCACTTTCCTGCCCTCTAAAACTATACAAAGCCACGACATTTGGACCCTAAAAATATACAAACTGAGGTAAATATTTCATGTGCGAAGATCTTAAATACAAGAACCATAGTTACATATAATAGCTATAAGGACGTTTACTTTGCAGTGTAATAAAGTTAACTCTTAAAGTCTTACTTTCAACAAGGCGTTGAACGTGCACAAAAAATGAAATATTTTCAAATTAATTATAAGTAGTTATATCGATCACGTGATTTCTCATATTTTTTCACAAATTGTTCAGCAAAGTTGACATGCACTTCGGGAGAATTAAAAAGAGAAACACTTACTGAAAGTCACTAACTGGCCGACAATGGTTGATGTTTACGAAGATCAATTTAGAGCCTTGGCAAATTACCTCATTTCCCGGAGTTCCTGGTAAGGGTGGTAGTGGTTTATCTGAAAAATCATTTCCTGTAGAAATAGAAAACACGTGTTATGTATAGCAGACCTGCTCTGGGATCATAAGTCGTCTTACATCGAACTACTAGGGCCCCGATTACACCGGATTGCATCGGAGCGAAGCGATTTTTATACCGGATTGGGGCTTTTACGCCACTGCAATCCGGTATCTTGCCGTCTGGAAAGAAAAATAATCCGGTATGGAATGTAATTTTTGAGGAACATTTAAAAACGCAAATTCAAGACCGAAGAAACAATAAACCCTATTTCGAGATCTTGACATTTGCACGAGGTAATCTGGTGAGAGCAAAACACTTAATATTCTTACCTTTTTTCTCTAATGAAATGAATGTCTCCTGACATCCAGGAACGTGTTTGTCAGGTTTACTACAACATGTCCACTGATTGTTGATGTAGGCTCCAGAATGAAAGTAGGACAGCAAAAACTTGTTCTTTCGACATTCTATATATTATAACAAGTCCATCATTAATCGCTACACATGTACACTACAATTACTTCTATTAACGGCAGCAATATTGGTGATAATACGTTTTATTAATCTTCACTCTCCTCCAGAGGTTTCTTTGGTCTCTTCAGTAACCTTTTTTCCTGACATTGGGCAGGAAGCCTCGAGGACTCGCGGAAGACCTCTGCGGAGGATCTCGGATAGTCCGGCGTGATAGTTCTGTTGGTTGTTGCATTCCAATAATAGCAAGAAATAATAGCTTAAGGTGGCTCCCTACAGTTAGTACAGTTTGAAACACGATCTATATAGATCAGACGTCATCCTCGCGTCTCACGCGTGGAATCTTCGTAATCGTGACCCGGTAAAATTTTGAAACAAGCCGCGGGAAGTTATTTTCGAGACTTATCTGCGAAGAAACCACAACTTACTTTAATTATAATCGTAAATCTTTGAAATTCAAGCAGTGCGTATGTTGTTAACCAGTTTCTAAGCTTTCTTTTAGTATGTTTTTACGTATTTACGTTCAGTATTATCTTTGATAACGTTAAAAATCTTGGACTTGTTGCAGACTAAAAATTCTAAAATGATATTTTATATACTCTCCTCAAGGCAGTCTAGAACTGTCAAAGTAATATGTATAGGTTATCATGCGATGGCGAGTACAATTAGGGATTATTAGTACGAGTGATGTTTGGAAATTTTGCCAAAATTGGACGAGCCGCCGGGGCGAGTTAGCAATATTGTCTAAATGAAATTATGTTTGGCCACGCAAGTTTTGGGCGTGGCTTAATGGCTTAGTTTTAATTTCCTTCGGTGAATTTTTTTTATTTTTGTGTAGTGAACTTACAAAGTCGCCTTTTTAAATATATCCAAATTACAGTTATATTAATAGTTATTACCCAAAAAGCAACTACATATTTCACAAACATGAAGATATGTGTTGCGATAGGGAAAGCACATTTTCACCCCTTGTTTTAATATTAAGTGCAGGGAGCCACCTTAAGCTGAGAAAATTATTTTGTCTTAAAAAATTTAATTTATTTAACTTTACAATCTTTTATATAAACAAAATGACATTGTTTACAGCAACATAGATGAGGACAAATAGCGTTGTTGAAGGTATAATCAACAGGACAAGAATCCCATATTATAAGATTAACCGAACAATACAATAAAAATACTTAAAGACAACAACACACATTTTATATACTAATATACATTCGAACAAATATTTACATGAAAAGTAACCTTTGTGTAACCTTTGTCGGTTTGAGCGAGTGCGAAGAGACAGGGTTTGACGAGAACGTGACAAAAGAAGAGACACCTAGATTGTAAAGACCTTGTAAACGAATTTGAAAAAGAAGATAAAGTTCTTTACTTCCAGCAAATAAGATATTATATTTTTTCATGAAGAATCCAAATACAACTCTTGGTAATTATTTAGAAATTGCTGGAACTTGTCAGTCTTTGACAATCTTTGACACACTTCGCATCTGATTCATAATGCGCAGTAAAAGTGCGCAGTGCCAAGACTGAATGATTTGAAATTGTGTATTGTAGCATAAATGATACAAAACACTACCACATTTGGTTCAATTACCGTCTTGAATTGCGACAATCCACTCATATTTCTGTTCTTCGCTATTTGCAATAATGTATAGAATATACTCATGATATACCACCTATATAAAATATTCAAAATTGGCGTATAAATATACTATGCATTACACGAATGTGAGAAAGTTGTAAAGGCGATAAAACAACGTTTCATTATGACTATGAGCAGCTAACAGCAACATTTCACAATTTCCATGCAACAATTATGCACAATAGACGTTACATCCACTAACTGAGATTTCTCAGCACCATTATATATAATCACGTTGATAATATTATCGCATTTTTTGTTGCAGTGCACGCCCCGTAGCATTTGCTACTGACAGTTATTTATTTAATCTATACAAGATATTATGTCAACGCATGAAACCGTTTGACATTTTCACAGAGAAAACCAAAAACAAAATATTGAAATATCGTAGATACCTGAAAACAATGAGGTTTATCAAATGCTTGGACATCAACGGCTTCAACTGCTTTCACTTTGATCAGATCAACTGTACCTTTCATTTTACCACGTTTCTATAATTAATAAAAACAAAAAGTCGATCAAAAATTACAGTTGTATATACCAAAAACATTAAGAACATGGCAATAAAATTTTACTTAATTTCTCTCATTTGAGAAAAACTTCTTAAATTACATATAATACCTCCGATTTTTAGGCCATCTTTGATTAATTTATACCAATCTATATATACCTCATTTACTATGGTTTTGGTGACGTCAAAAACAGGGTTGCCCAGATAAAACTACGATTAGATGTCCGCATAAGTTCCACCACGCTTATTACTATATATTCGTCAGCCTGAAAAAGATACTAAACACTTCGAGGATTCGAGCGAAAGTCCTCATGAAATAGAGTTAGTATAGCTATAGTGCGTAGACTACGAGAGTCCTATATATACTGACTCGTGTGACGAATGACCTTTGCTCGAAAAGACGAATTTTTAAAATATTTTTCAGGCTGACAAGTATCAACAACGTTTGCTTCCTTAAGATTAAAATTTTGCGGACAAAAGCCCTGATTATGCTGATTTCATAAAAAATATCTCAACTTGGTTCTAAATCGTGGTCTGGGCGATGTGTTGCTGTCATATGCTTAAAGAATAATGCCCGCGTACGGTCGTAGCTGTCCAGTCTATACGTTTGGTAAACTATAACTTATTGATATTGTTATTGGTATGGGAAAATACTCCATGAGTTCTATGAGTATGTGTTATAAGTAGGTAGGTAGGTAGGCAGGCAGGCAGGCAGGCAGGCAGGCAGGCAGGTAGGTAGGTAGGTAGGTAGGTAGGTAGGTAGGTAGGTAGGTAGGTAGGTAGGTAGGTAGGTAGGTAAATATCTCTTCGATTCTGCTCGGAAAGCCTTGTCAGACTTTGCTGTACGGTCGTCAGATGGCAAGATCTTGGTGAAGCTTGCGAACAATAAAATTTACAGAATCAAATGTAAGGAGGATATTTTGCAGTACCTAAAGTGATCTTTTTGACTAGTTTGTTCTGCCCGCATTTCAAGGGCAAATTTGCATGACTTATAGCATGCATTGTATTACTATTTTGCTTTAATTGTATTCATTTTTTGTTGTGTGTGTTCTTGAGCAGCCCGAGGTATATACATGTATCTTTACTTTCGATGGGGGTTAGTTTAGAAATTTATAGAGCAGCTATCGGGTCTTTTAATAGTCTAATTTTATGTTCTGATAATAGGGTGGTGTTATGGCCTTTTAGTGTGTTTATTAAAAGTCTAGTGCGTGTTTATACTGTTTTATAGTTTATGTACTTTTGTTAATTCTATTGTCTGGAGACGTAGAAGTAAATCCTGGTTCTCCACGCAATTTAACACTAAATATAGGCCATATTAATGCTAGAAGTTTGAATGTCGAGGATAAATTTCGTCTCTTGTCATTGCACATGACAAACTAGATATTTTTGCTGTTTCTGATTTTTGTCCAATGTTTAGATTGGATAGAAAAGATGGTAGGAGAGCGGGGGGTGTTGCAATTTAGCCGAATTCATATTAGGGACGGGAAACTCGTCTTAGACGGGAAACTCGTCTAATATGAATCCGGTAATAGACGAGTTTCCCGTCTAACTTTCCCGTCCAAACAGACGGGAAAGTTAGACGGAAATCCCATCTAGACGGGAAACTCGTCTTAAATCCGTCCCTAAATTCATATTCAGACGGGTTTTCACAGACGAGTTTCCCGTCTAAGACGAGTTTCCCATCCCTAATATGAATTCGGCTAATTGCATGTTTCCTCCAGTTCAGCTTCTATAAAAGGCGCAAAGATCTGGAACATAATGAATTTGAACATAATGAATAAGTAAATTCTTTAATATATATTTGTGGCGTGTGTTATCGACCACCAAGTAATATTACAATCTTGTGTGGATAGTATAAATGCTAGACCCGGCACTTTTGTTCTACTCCTTGGGGATTTTAACGCACATTTTGATGTGAATGATATTCAGTCTAGTGGTGACTTCGGAATATATTTATATAGGTGGATGGAGTGTATAATAGCCTTTTTCAAGTTATAAATGAACCAACTCGTATTACGGCACATGGTGCTTCAATACTTGATTTAATCATAACAAATTCTCCGGGATATTTTGTAAATTCTGGTACTTTAAGTCCTCCAAGTAACTGCGACCACTCTTTAGTTTATGCTCGGATGAACATTTCTTTCGTTAAACAAAAATGTTACAAACGACACATTTGGGATTTAGCTAAAGTAGATTCAAATACGTTATGTCATGCCTTGTCGACGGTGAATTGGGAAGAAATATTTGAGGACGTTGACGATGTTGATAGTAAATAGAATAAGTGGTACAATTGTTTTCAACAAATACTTAAAACTTTTGTACCGAACAGAACAGTTGTAATTCGCCCAAGAGATAAACCTTGGATTAATTCTGAAATTAGACGTGCGATTCGTAAAAGAAATAGGTTGTTAAAAGCATTCAGTCGACAGAATAATTCAGTTGCATGGGAAAACTACAGACTGCAAATAAATCGTATACCACATCTTTAATACGTTCAAGTAAGGAAAGATACTTTGCAAATCTTAATGTAAAATTACAGGACCCAAAATCCCAAATATCGGACCGAAAAAGTGGTGGGGGTTAGTCAAATCACTTTATGGTAACAAAATACAATCCGGAATCCCTACCTTCATTGAAAATGATCGTTTAATAATTAATGCAAAAGAGAAAACCGTAATTTTTAATGAATATTTTAGCACACAGTGTAGATTGGAAAATAAAGATTCCCCATTACCTAATTTAATTCCTTTTCAAAATTTGAGAAATCTGTCAAATATTTCCACTTGTGAACAGGAAGTAAAAAGTTTACGCAGTAGTGTAGATGTTTCTAAAGCTTGTGGTGTTGATGGTGTGGGCAATTTTCTAATTAAAGCTATAGTGCAAATGGTATTGCTGACTCCTTTTCTAGGTTTATAAATATATCTCTTTCCAAAGGATTGAAAGGAATATTTCCGTCGAAATGGAAGTTGGAAAATGTAATACCTATTTTTAACTCAGAGATCCTAAGGATAGTGCAAAGTTTCAAGACTGCATTGCGTCTGTGGCTATGGCTATGTTATATTAATAAATATACAGTATACAAACAAATGTAATTGTTTTGCACGCAGCCTGTTAATAACTAGTACTCCTGACTCTGAAGTATATGTTTCAGTACATGCATGCGAATATACTAATAATTAACAATTATTCGTATTAAGAGTGAATATCGGAATAAGAGACGAAGTCAGGTTAAATTCAAGTGATATCGATATTCACCGAGCCTGATTATTTGGAAAATAATTTCAAAAATATTGATTATTTTGGAAAAATTATATTACGTTAAAAGCGGCTTATTATCTTATTAATCGCGTATAATCAGAGAATTTTCAATAATCACCTATGTAATTTTACTAATAAATATTATTGTAATTTATTGTATTAACGGAGCTTATTCTTGGCTTATAGAATTAAATCAACTGTCTCCTGCGATCGAGAGCAGCTATACTACACGGAAAATAATTAATATATTTTATATCGGAAAGAGTATATCTATACTTTTATAGCAGATTAATTATCACAATTTAGTTTGTCTTCTCTATGTATACTCAGAGTTGAAATAAATCTAAATTTATCCTTGATCATGAAGTTGAACTAGTTGGGCGAATATAACTGCGGTTTATGCGGATAAACTTAAAACTTACATATACGAAGCGGCGCACTTCAGGGTATATTGACTGTAGTGTAAACAAGGAAGTGTATTAAATCTTCAAAAGTACAAACCTACCGCATTCGTATGAACAGATGTGTCAGAGTTACATATAAAATTGTCAGTTTCCTAACTAATACGAGAATCTGCCTTCTTAATAACCTTGGTCCTTGGCTTTGCATAAACAAGCAACCTTTATACCGTAATTATTCGAGTAGTTTCTATAAAAACTCACGTCAGTATTATAAAATGTTTATGAATCGTACAACTTACCAAGTCTATAAAGATCGCCGACAAAATCACACAAAATCATAACGCTGACAACGGCAAGTTGCAACGCATTCGACAATGAAAACTGTCTGTCTCGTATATATTGAAATTGTCAAAATATGAAATTGACATCGGTTTTGTGGCCAAAGTCGCGGCTCAAATTGAGCACAGTAATACCCTAAAATAGAATATCGTTTAGACGTTACTGCTGCAGCCCAATCTTGTCCAAAAATTGTTCTCAATTTTCGACACCCACTCGTACATCGCCATGTTTATTTGTGTATTGAACTATTGATTCTCCGTTCTTATGGGGATTCGGGTGTTGCGGGGGGAAAGTCAAAGTTAATTACGATTTATAGTATAGGCAATTTAGATCGACAATTTATCAAACTTTTTCGACATTTCCATTAAACTGACAGAAAAATAACATTAAATAAACAACTGTAGCTATTAAAATAATGTTTCAATGTTTCAAAAATATTAAGCCTTTCAGAATCCTATATAATGTAATATAGAACATCAAGTGTTAGCTCCCCCGGATTGTTTACTCTATACATCCATCTATGCCTATCTGAGTCACTTAGGGACCGGTCATAAAGTATGTGTACTGGGGGGGTGGAGGGTATTCCAAAATACTACCATAAAATTTGGTACCCCCCCGAAAAGCGTCGGAAAATATTTAATACCCCCCTCAAAGGTGATGAAATGTTTCGTACCCCCCCACCCAACCAATCACCCTCCCCCCCCCAAAAAAAACATGAAACAAATATAAATGCCAAGAACGTAACATAATCTGTTACAAATTGTTATTGGTAATCCAAGTTTTGAGCATTTCCATAAATTTAATTGTGCTCTTTTACACCACATGTACCAATCCGTACTTTTGTATGCTTGCCAGTATTCCATTAATAGGACTTGCTTGACTATCTTTTCCGTACCTAATAATAAAGTCGAAAGAGGTCCCGGCCATGCGCATTATTTATGATATATCAACAGAACGTCGTGACGTATTTCATATCTTTGTCACGGTTTAAATCATTCTAAACGAGTAGGGGAGCTGCCCGACGGTAAAATTACGTAATCAAAGACTGTTCAGGTTGCAGAGATGTCAAACTAATAGGTTCCGATCGAGACACTTTCCGATAAATGGTACTGTGCTACAGGGGCGTAGGAACGTATTCAATATTGGGGGGGCCAAGTTCACGAGGCGCCACCATGGTTGGCGCCGAGCAAAAATTTTTAAAATTTGAAGCCCCCAGATCGCCGGAAACGGCCGTTTCAGAGTCTTATCTACCTCTTTTAGTGTGCTAAAGTTTGTAGTTTTAATCATAGACATAGTATTAGACTCATTTTTGTTTCGTACCCCCACAAATGTCGTAATTCGTCTCATACCCCCAAAGGTTAGATAATTTGTTTCGTACCCCAACTTACCCTCCACCCCCAGTACACATACTTTATGACCGGTCCCTTATGTGAATTTTTGCCCTGTAATCACAATAGTTGCAAAGTGAAACTTTGCACTAAAAAGGATGATCGCCAGTCAAAATTGAATTATCGAATACCTATTTTTAAAAAGGATGATCGCCAGTCAAAATTGAGTTATCGTCCAGTTTCACTACTGATTTCATGGTCAAAAATTATGGAAAAAATAGTTGTTATCAGGCTCTATAACTTTTTGCTAGAAATTCAGTTTTTGAACCGTTTTCAAAGCGGGTTTCGCCCCGGTGATTCTACAGTAAATCAACTTATTTTTATTGTTTATAAAATATATGAAGCATTGGAATCAGGCAAGGAAGTTCGTATGGTTTTTTTAGATATCAGTAAAGCCTTTGACAAGGTTTGGCATAAAGGACTTCTTTATAAGCTTGAGTTACTTGGTGTAAAGGACCCCCTTCTAAAATAGTTTAAAAATTATTTAATTGGAAGAAAACAAAGGGTTATAATAGATGGCCAGTCATCTGACTGGAGTGAAACCGAAGCTGGTGTCCCCCAAGGTTCCGTTTTAGGCGCATTACTTTTTTTAATTTACATAATGCTGATAAGTAGTTGAAGATCCTGATATTTCTGCGGATAGACTTAACAATGATTTGCAATGTATTAATGAATGGACACGCGATTGGCTTGTTACTATAAATCCAGGTAAAACTAAATCTGTCATTTTTTCAGCAAAAATGTTTAAGCCAGTACATCCAACGCTGTATTTTGCAAACGAGCCGATTGAAATTGTTAGTAGGGTTACCCTATCTTCAAATCTTAATATCTATGAGAAAACTTCAAAAAAACTTAATCTTTTAAAAAGTTTGAAGCTTAAGGTAAATAGAGAAACTTTATCAAAAGTATATAAGTCTCTTATTAGACCAGTGATGGAATATGCTGATGTCCTTTGGGATGGTTGCTCCGAAAATTAAAGTGATCTCATTGAGCATGTTCAATATCAATCTGCAATAGTGGCCGCGAGTGCTATGAAGGGTACTAGTAGAGTACGATTATTAGAGGAATTAGCTTGGGAAGACATGAAAACAAGGCGATCTATTCATAAACTTGTTTTATATTTTAAAATTGTAAATAAGTTAACTCCAAATTATTTGTCGGATTTACTGCCTCAAACAGTACAACAAAGGTCGGGTCTAACTTTAAGAAATGCTTTAGATTTTACTCTTTTTCGCGTGAGAACCGAACGATTTAAAAAAGTTTTTTTTCCTTCAACTACTATATTATGGAATAGTATTGACTATATTGATCGCAATACAAAATCGATTGGTTTATTTAAGAACTCATTATCTTTATTTTTTGACATTCCAACTTATACTGGTTATTATGATTTTTCTATTGATAGATATTCTTCCATTTTACATACTCGTCTGCGCTTAAATTGTAACGCTCTGAATTACTATTTGTTTAAAATTAATTGTAATCCATCGCCAGCATGTTTATCTGGAGCTTTTTGTGAATCAGTAATTCATTATTTGTTATATTGTTCCCGATATGCTGCTCTTAGAACGTTTTTCTAAAGATTAACATATTTCAGTTCTGATCCTTCAATTGAACGAGCTTTGATCACTTGTTGTTGTTGTTCCATTTAAAGTTCGTTTTCTCATGTTGTGTATATATTTAATTATTTGTATTGTTGAATGCAGCGTGAGCCCCTCGAGGAGCGTTTTTTCGCTCTTGGGTGAACGCTAGGATTAAATATGTTTATATAAAAAAAAATCAAAAAAAATCTGTGAACTCCTGGAAGAAAGGGATTTAAGATTGTAAGGCAAATGTTCTGGAGTAAATCCACAAGATGGTGAAGACAGATGCTGTCGAGCAAAATAAAATATATCATGGGAGTGAATTAATTAAAAAGCACATCTTGAGGAAGCAGATAAAGAAATAGAAAAGAAAGATATAAAAAAGCAAGCAGGGATGGCTGCAGTATACAATATGCATTGCATGTGCAGGTGGACAGTGTAAGGTATAAGTGGTGGGGTTAGTTTTGAAAATGAGAAAACATATGAAATGCACCCTTTTTAATATATTTGGTAGTAAACCAACCTTGTTCTATTATTTAATTTATTCACATTATAACGTACAGCGCACTTGTAAGTTTGGAATTTCGGTTTTTGAACAATTTGGTTTCTGGGTGATCTGAAATAAATGGATGAGCACATAACAAAATGTCGATATATATGGTATATATCTAGGGCATTCTAGGAATAACTGTTACTATAAAAATCTTTCCAACATTTTACCAAAATGGATAGTAAGAAGCAGACATGAAGTAGATGTTATAAGCGAACATGTATTATTTGACAACACAAGACAAATTTTATTACAGAATCGTATTACAGAGAAATGAAACATCTTTTCATGCTAGTTCTGACACTACAGAGCACAAAGAAAATCTGTTGTCTCGAGCAGGATTAGAACTCAGATCTTTGGGTTTCAAGACTGCCACTCTACCCTGCATTGAGCCAATGGGGCAATAAGCAAGTCAGTTTATTCAATTTAACTCTTTAAGTGCACATAACATTTTTATGACAACTTAACGGATTGTTTTACTGAAAACGTGTTTAAGGCTGGATTCAATCTCGGATTCAATGAGTCATTTTTTATCTTGTGTTTGCCTGAATCTTTAAAATCATGCACACATTGGAATCTGAAGGAGTTGTTTTTTACATGTAAAGATTTACAATGTAAATGGTAAGGTGATTTGTTAAGAAAAGGTGCAGTATGAAATGCATGAACATAAAGTAGCCACACAGCTTAGTCAATATTGCAAGAAAATTCAAATGTCATACATCAAATTACTACAGACTATTTAAGCTGTGCCTATAAAAATATTGACTGGCAAAAAATTTCCCTCAACAATTTTAAAAAGTTGCCCTCAAGACTCAACCACAATACTCAATAGGCCATTTGACATAGAAAAATGTGAGGGCTGTGTATTTTGTTTGATCTTTTAGCTCCTCCGGTTTGCTGTAAATACTACTGATTAAAGCATGTTCTGAAAATGACATTATTTTAAGTGTTGAAACAAATAATGTAATGAGTTAATTAAAACAAACTGCAAACAAAATTGCAAATACCCTGGTTTCAGTTTTTGTGTAGAAGAAAGAACCCTCAGCTGGATATTTGTGATCATGTGGTTTGGTGACAATAGTTGAATGCAGGGTGGAATGGTGAATTATTCATACAACATCAAGTTACTGGTATGCATATCTCCTGGACTGCAATTTACTCCTTTTGCAGTCTCTTTGATTTAATACATGACAAACTTGACCAAACAACCAGGGTACTTTCTCAAACATGTACAGAAAGTACCCTGAGTATAAGGTTGGTATAGCATTTGTCTTTTGTGTTGTCTGCTCGCCACTGACAAATCACAATATTTTGCTCAACCTCGTCCAATAATTGATAAATGTTTTTTTGAAAGTTTTTGCGTAAAAATATACACTCTTAATTTCAAGTAAATTAGGTTTCTAATATTTTGTCATTCTTGTTTTAATTTTATAATTGGTTTTTACCCCAATATTTTATAACTAAACGCCGTTTTGTGTGACATAAAAAAATTATTGAATTCGGTTTTTGTGATATCTGGAATTATCAAGGTCTCGGTAAGTGTTCAGTCTATTAAGCCTTTGGCTTCACAAAAACCTAGTATCCAATAATTGTTTGTTATAGTGTTATATGTTATTAAAAAATATAATTGATATATTTAAAAAATTGTAAGGATAAGAATATAATGGTCTGTTATGCATACCAACACACTCCAGTACAGGGATAAGACCTTGTTAATGATTGTTTTGAATAACACCAAACCATGCAAGCTTATACCCATATCATACTAATCAACAAACTTGTGTTAAATATTAAATCATTTACAAACCAAGCTTGTATCGAAATGCAAGCAATAAATAACAGCAGTTTACCTCTGTAGTGCCTTCATGGTACTGTAGTTGTTTAGGTGTTAATACAAACACACGTTCTTTGTAATTGATAGCTGTCAAAATCGTCTTTTTCCCTTGAGAACGTTTTAACATTAAATCAACTTTAAGTTCTCTGTCATCTCCACTCTCAAAATATGGCATGTTGATGGCTTAGTTTAAGACATTGTTCTGATAAAATATCGCTGATTTTTACATCTCTCAATCCTGTATTCCAAACATAGTTTGTATAAAGTTTGAAGTAACAAATATTTACTGAATTATCCGCCAAGAAATATCCATTCCAAACAAGTATGAAATAATGTACGACGGAAGTCAGTCGCGGAAGCTACATAGATATAGGACGCGACGAGAAGCGAGGCGGGCATGCAGGTTCATTAATTAAAATTAAAAATTCTTTCTATTATTTAATTCATTATTTATTCATATTTTCATAGTCTATTTATGAATTTTATTGTGCACAACAAAATTCAAAGAATTTAAGATCATTTAAAAAAACAAACATTCTAACCCGAGCCACGGCGCGAAGCGCCGTGCGAGGGTACTAATTCCGCTCGGATATTTACACCCGGGTATGTGAGAACATAGCGGATTCCAAAGTTGTCCGCCATTATTGTGTGATGGACTTGTATGACTTGTCATCATAGATATCTTGTCATCGTGCTTGTCATGGACAGTGAACTCAATAATCTGGTATGGTCATGGACGGTCATGGTTTTCTTCGTTATGCGCATGCGCGAATAGAGGCCGAGGTGGATTGATATCTACCAAGCTCGTGATTGGCTGAGACAAAGATTTTGTTTTTTAATTCATCACTATTTAAACTGCCATTTTGAAAGGATTTTACTACATCCCGGGCGTTCTTTGTCAATGCACGCTGATTATCAGCGGTATATGATGATAACATTGAGTGTTTCCAGAGGAGTGTTTCCTTGTCTTTCCTAATGTTTCCTTCTGGGTTAGGGTTAGGCAATGAGGTAGGAGCATTAGGAAACACAAGGAAACACTCCTCTGGAAACACTCAATGTTATCATCATATACCGCTGATAATCCTAATTGTAATCGCGGGCACTGACAAAGAACGCCCGGGACAATCTGTGCCCGGGATGTTCCGGGATGTAGTAAAACCATTTTGAAAACCTTTTTCAAAAATTATTTTTAATACGGATAAATAGAGTCATCAAAACAAGATAAATTTTAAATTCAACAAGAGCGGAAACAGTCGAATGGCTGAAAAAGGGACACGATTTTGAAGTTTTTTAAACGGGTATAAAGTATCTATTTTGCATATTTTAGTTTGTGGATTTGCAAAGGGGTAATATGTCACTCTGTGAGGTTATTACAATATCGATTAAACCTAAAAGGTATTTTAGCACGTTTAAATCTGATTTTGAAGAAACAACGTAATGTCAAAAACTTCATTGTAAAGGTAAATTTAAAAAATATATATACTGTTCAAAAAACAGTTGAAGTTCTCTGAACATTTTTGACGTTTTTGTGAAATAAAACCAAAGCTAAAAGAGTACGTAATAACACATCTACTTTATATAGTGGGGCAAGTCATAATTTTATAGTTAAAAGTAAAAAGTTGCGTGTTGCTATGGTCATATGGTTACAGTAATCGACTGAATACTTAATGTTAAAATAGATTTTGGGAAGTATAATTCCTGAGTTCAAATAGGCGAGGGGGAGTGTATTTGAGTATTTCTAGTATATATCTAATATAATAACGTTTTTGATTGGCTGAAAAACGTGCTCAATAACTCGATTGAGCACGCTAAAAAAGCGCGGTAATTTAACAGCACAAATTCAACTTGTCTTCACGCTATTTTTGTCAGTTGTTTATATATTATAAAATAATTTTTTCATGGTTTAGCGTGGTCAATCGAGTTATTGAGCACTTGGGAAGTTGGGAGAGCACTCAAGCGCTAGAGTTGCGCTTTTTCGTGCTCTCCCAATTCCCGCGTGCTCAATAACTCGATTGAGCACGCTAAACCATGAAACCCCCTCCCCAATGCAAAAATGCTCCGCGTTCCCTGTGGGTACGATCGGCAAAGTCAAACCTAACCGTGGTCAAACGATTGCCGGTACTTTAAACTGTAAATAACGCAAATCTGGAAGTTGAAAAGCTTGATATTTCGTTTAGTTTTTTCTTTTTCATACAATGCTAATTTCTGGCCTATGCTCTCTGACATAAGATCTACATCTTAAACTGTAGTACGACTGTGGACATGTATAAAATCTCTAAATAAATGAGTTACAGTTCTTGCTTTGCCTTTGCAGGTTCTTGAAAATACGGTGAAAAGTATTGACTTTTAAATGTGGAGACTAAATCAGTGGTAAATGTTTTTGCATGTTGTAAAACATCAGAGATTTTGTTGTTTGCTGTCTTTAAATAAGGGTTTAATGTCTTGTTGATTTGTTTGTAACTTGATTTGATCTGATCAAGTGCTGGTTTGGCGTACTCTATGGCTTTTTCTTCATAAAACGTCACATCTATTGTTCTTCCAGTGTATTTAGTATAACCAGTTGCAGCAAGGCCGAGAATACTCATGATTAACAAAACCAAGAGAATATTTAACGCCAAACGTATGCCAGGTAACCTACAATATAGAATAACAAAATTACAAGGTGATTTATCGTTATGCTTCAGGTGAACTCCACTCCAAACCTGGCTGTGGATGTGGCGAATTTTTCGCGGTTAGAAAATAGTTTGCACCACGGGGAACCATGCACAGTTGTCCTTCACACAGTCAGTTCACGGTTAATAGGTCAGTCAGTCCATGTCAAAAGGTGACTGACTGACTATAACATAAGAGCTAAACTGGTAGTAGGTTTGCCTAAAGAACACGAAGGAAACAAACCGACAAAACTTCGATCAGATGAGCTCGATCAGAATACATGACATAGTGATGCACGTGCACTATGGGATATCGCAGACCTGACGATTTTTAATCATTCTACGATTTTAGTCAGCGGATTTATGGTTTAGAATCACTGATCTGTCTTTGATCTGTTTAGAATCATGTGCTGTGGGCTCATTATCTTCGCTCCTCTGCATTGGCTTCGTTAAACTACCAATGTCTACCATGCATCTAAACCATAAATCGACCGACTAAAATCGCACTCGGCTACAAAGCTGCAAATCGCAGTACAACTGATCGATATAACATACCTCTTTTCACTCGCTTCCGCATATCCATAAAAATATTTATATCTTGCGTACAGGTAGAGCAAACCTAACACGGATGGAAAAGCTGGAGAAGAGAGAAAATTATGGTAGTTCACTTAGGACTGGAACTTAGTCTCCTCTCTGATGGACTTACCCCCCTGAACGCCCTCCCTTTTCACCACATCCCAGAGGTTTTATGAGAAGTTGCCTGTTAATTCCCACAGTGCAGCGCCGTCATCGTTGGTAACTTACGAGTATTTGGATTACTCCTTCGGAAAATTTGGATTGAAATGATAAACCACAAAGTGGAAGTTATAATACTTGCAACATTGACATTCAATGTCGTTCACGTGACCTCGATGAAAAGACAGGACGTGTATTCGTGCACGTACACCGTGGGATATTGCATGCTTTACGATATTCATACATGTTGCTGCATAAATTGAGTACTGCATAATACTTATAGTATATTGCGTACTATAATCTATATATAATTAGAAAGAGAGAAATACCGTAATGTAGAAATAAAGAGCTTATCCATAGCAGAGTCATAAATATTGGATAAAATTCCAGCGTGTTTTGTCTAAAAATAGGAGAAAGAAAACAGCTCAAATTCATTTTTCTAGAAATATGATTTTGTCATGTATGATGGATTCATGGCTTTATAATGAAGTTTGAATATACAGACATAGTAACCAAGGTCAATATCATAGGAACCGCGCACGACTCATGCCCTCATTGCCTCAAGATGTCGGATATAGAGAATGACAAAGCAGGCTCATTGCTCACTAGCTTACATATAGCCAACTGCAGCAGTACTCGGCTTGGAGAAGAATATAAGCCAAGTTCAAAATAATTTTTTTTCTTTCCATTAAATTGGCGAATTTCGGTTTTTCTAATTTCCGCCCAACCCTTTGTTCCGAGCTTTGTGTGGTGTGATAAGGTGCTGACGTGCCGGTGGTCAGGACATGCTGGACATGCTGGAATCCTAGTAACTCAAATCCCTAGACTATTCGCTGACCACATCTGCACCTAACCATCCACACGGGGAAGTATGATAACGACAATTAACTTCTCTTTAATATTTATGTTTTAGTAAGACAAAAGCAAGCAAACTTTAATTAAGTCATGCATGGATATAGAAAACAATCCTGTTGACTGTTCGATTAACTTTTGGAAAGAAAATAAATTTTCACCATCAAATTTTAGTAAAGCAACTACACACAATAGTGCAGACAGAGAAGGAAAAATACGACTTACTGTGCTCGAAATATTCTTGTAAAATTTGGGTCGCCATCAGTTTTTGGAACGGGGATCTATAATTTAATACATGTTATTTTTAAATTGTAATTGTACACTTTAACCGAAGAAAAAATTTTCCGTGATATTTTTCCAAGCAGTTAAAGTTTATAGTTAATTTTACTTCATGAACCGGTAACAAAATCATGGACATGGTAAATATTGTACATAATGCCTAATAGTAATTGCTGCCGAGCCTCAGCGACTCCAGCAAGCTAGCAGCACACTATTCTTGACGTGCTAAGGTTTCTCCAGGGTTCACTCGACCCAGTCTTTGGCGCGGATCTACGTATACTTGGAGTCTTGGATGTCCATTTTCCGGGGGAAAAGGTCGAGCTTCAAGTCATTTAGTGAACAAGATATTGTAATTGTATGCGCACGCATGTTTCCTTCCATGCATGTGCTCAAAATATTCGGATGCAAGTGTAAGTGTGAAGAGCTGGGAAATTTGTTGCGCATGCGCCAGTTTAGCCAAAATTTCCTAGAGGAGCGCGCGGTCACAGGTGCGGTTCCTTGTATATTTTTTAATCTTGATGCATGCTTTTGCATGTTTCTCATTTATATGATTTTTTTGCTTGATAACGTCGATTTTTCTCAAGTTTTATTTCAAAGACAAAGGAAAATGTGCTATACGTCTCCAGTGAATTGAATATCTCGTTTGAACCGGCAATAAATAATAATGAAGACACAAACAGGAAGACCTTTGACTCAAGCGAATCGTTCTTAACAGCCTTGTCGAATACAAATTAACAAAGTATAAATTTGGTCTCAAAAAGAAAGAAATTCAATCTTAATACGACTAAACATATATACTATACAAACACAGATGGTAAAATGTGTTTCAATTGAGTTTTAACTCTATATATCGATATTAAAAGGTAAGAGGCGAGGCGAAAAATATGGATGACAGCGCCGTGAATTTAGTTGTTTTTATATACCTTTAATAATAATATATTTTCTTATTCATCTGTGAATGCAGGTACATAGAAACCATACATATGCGCATGATCTTGAGTTGAATTTGAATTTATTAAATGACATTCCCTAAAAAGGGCTTTTCAATGACAATTTACATATGTTATAAAAATAAATTATAAATTATCAACTATATTTACAACAATCTTATCATTAATGATTAATTTATACAAATTATTACATAAACTAAAATTATACTTTATATTATATTTTATGAATTGAAAGCAATTAAAAATTATCGCTTTTCAATAAGAATTGTCTTAAGTTTCGTCTTAAAATTGTTTAAATCACTAATTGATTTCAGCTCTGTATCTAGACCATTCCATATCTTAGTCCCTCTGTATTTAAACGATCTTTGACCGATCGATGTCCTGAATTTTGGAATATCCAGGTCTCCATTTCTTCTAGTATCTCGGTTATGAATTTTGTTACGTTGTTCAAAAATATCACATAAGTACCGTGGAGCTTTGTCATTCATGCATTTAAATGTTAATAACGCATCTCTGTATAATAGATGTTCTTTGATTGGCAACCATCCTAACGCATTTAATGTCGGAGATATATGATCATACTTATGCACCCCTGTGATCAATCGGGCTGCACAATTTTGGATTAATTGGATCTTTTTAATATTGCTGTCTGATGTATTTGACCATACTGTTGAACAATAGTTAATTTTGCTCATGACTAATGTGTCAATGATTGTAGCTAGTGTTAACTGATCAAAGTTGTGTTTCACCCGACCAATCTGACCCAATTTTGAAATACACGATGATGACAATGCTTGTATGTGTTTGTCATACGTTAGATGAGAATCCAGGAGCATACCCAAATCCTTTACCTCTGTCATTGGTATAAGATTTCCCCCCATAAAATTAATATGGACGGGAGATTCCAATTGATTCATAAGTTGCCGTGTACCAACCACCAACATTTTGGTCTTTTCTGGGTTTACAAGAAGACTGTTGTTACAACACCATTCAAAAACTCTGTGCAAATCCTCTTCTATATATGCAGTAACGAGCGTTCCATATTCAATAATGTAAACGATAGAAATGTTTTTGAGTCGTCAACATACGATTCAAGACTACAAATGTTAGGAACTGAAGACAAGCTATCTGTATATATATTAAATAAAAACGGTGATAGCACAGAGCCTTGGGGAATCCCATATGACAATGCAACAGGCGTCGAAGAGGTGGTTCCAATTCTAACATACTGCCATCTGTCGGATAAATAACTTTTAAACCATTTATACACTGCCGGAGATACACCCAAGTTTAAAATTCTTTGAAGAAGCATGTCGTGTTGAACACTGTCAAACGCTTTAGACATATCCAAAAATATAACTATAGATAATTGCTTATTGTCCATTGCTTCCAACAACATGTCTGTCATTGCAATGTTAAGTGTTTCAGTGGAATGTTTCTTTCGATTACCACTTTGATGCTTTGTCAATAATTTATGTTTTGTTAGGTGTTCTGTATACTGATTCAATGCGACTTTGTCGCATATTTTTTACAAACATGACAGTAGTGAAATTGGCCGATTATTTGAGGCGATTTCAAAATCACCTTCCTTGTGTAGCGGAACTACTTCTGCTATCTTCCACGTTGAAGGATATGTTGACGTCATCAAGGAAGAGTTGATAATATCCGTGACAGGGTCTAAAATCACTTCAAGTGAATCTTTAATGAATTGAATATTTATCTTATCAGCACCTGGAGCTTTGTTTGATGGACTATTAAAAATTATTTTTCTAACTTCATCACGTGTAACCGCACTAAATTCAAACAGATCAAGGGAAGATAGGTGTCTCGAGGGTGGTAAAGCAGTTGTTATCTGAATATTGTTAACTTCCGCTAGTTTCTTTACCTTGTCGGCTGCAGTCTTCCCCACAGAAGCAAAATAGTTGTTAAATTCATTGGCTAGTATTTTATGGTCTTTTTCGTAAACGGGTTTTTCTGAATCTTTACTCGGCAGACACCCCCTAATCACCTTCCACATAGATCTTGAATTACCTTTATATTCCTCGATTTGATTCCGTACATAGTTAGACTCTGCTGTTCTTAAAGTTGTCTTTATAGAATTCCTGAGTTGCTTATAGACATCCCAATCTTCCGCATTTCGTGAGAGGCGAAAAATTCTCAGCTTTTTGTCCCTCAATTTCATCGTATACTTTAATTCCTTATTGATAAACTTGTTAGGTCTGCCTTTAATTCTGATGTGCTTGATGGGTGCATGTTTGTCCAGAGTATTTATAAATAATTGATTAAAGTAATCAATTTTCTCATTCACATCATTAATACGATAGATCTCATAAAACGGAAGTTGAGACAGTTCTGCCTTGAAACGCACGGGGTCGTAGTTTATATAACACCTCACGTCCTTATATTCAGTCCGGAGCTTATCAGCTCTTAGTTTAAGTGTACAGTAGATCATAGAATGGTCGCTAATGCCTATATCAACAACCCCGCTACTTTTAACCTTAGAGGAAGACGAAATCATTATAACATCAAGCAACGAACTTGTTTGAGATGTAATTCTCGTTGGATCTTTAATAAGTTGGGTCAGGTGTAGTTCGGAGCAAGTATCTAATAATACTTTAGCTTCATAACAGGATGTAAGGAGATTACAATTCATATCGCCTAAAATAATGATCTCTTTTCCCAGTAATAAAGCCTCAATGAATTTAGGTTTAAATTCATCTCGTATGCATGTAACCGGGCAATCAGGTGGTCTATAAGTAGCGCAGACAATCATAGATTTATTTTTATTCACTTGTATTTGCAACCAAAGTTGATGGAAACCTGCTGGAGAAATATACGAGAGGTCTTTTAACACTTTTGTCTTAAAGTCATTACGCACGTAGATACATACGCCACCACCCTTTTTGTGCTTGCGATCGAGTCTGTGTACATTGTATTCCTGAATTTTTACCTCGGCATTGGTCGTGGACGAATTTAGCCATGTCTCTGATAATGCCAAGATATCTAATTTCTCTTCAGCGACCAGTTCTCTTACTTGAATCAAATGGTTTCTGTTTCTAACTGACCGCACATTGAGATGAGATAACTTTATTCTGTTACATATGAATGTTTTTGATTATTCATTACAACCTTTGAGTGGGCTGTATGAGAAATATTCACGGTAGTCAGATTTCGTGATCGAACATTATAAGGATTGTGCTTCATTCGCCCAACCCTATATAATCTTGAGGATATCCTATCCTTGAGTTCATGTCATACTGCCTTTAGTTTTTTTAGAAATTATGTACACAATGCTGTCAGTGCTAAAACTCTTAAGCCTGGTCCACACGAGTGAGATAAGCATAAGCATAAGGAAGACAAAGGATAAAACAAAGAGATGTAGTGAAGTGTGCAACATAAACGTCGACATAAGCACAAGCATAAGCACAAGCCTCTAAGCATAAGCTAAGCCTGAACAAAAGACATTTCAAAATAAAATTATTTCCGCTTTGTCTTTTTAAGCCCTAGAGGGAAAGTTTTCTTTTGTATTTCTGTTTATGCTTATCTCACTCGTGTGAACCAGGCTTTAGTGCTAAATTTATTAGGGACAGGATTCACAGACTTGAGTTGTGTCGCTAGTATCATAATGAAAATTTTGAGTCGAAGCTGATCATGACAGTTTATCTTTCATATGTTCGTTGGTGTGAATTAATGAATTATTATATTTAATCAATATAGTCATATATTTATCAAGCGTCCGCGCTTTGTTAGTTTTGATTAATTATCTATTACCTATTCTGATAATACTATAGAATGCAATAACTTGCGCATGAGTAGCCGCACAATTCAACTTGCGTAAGTTGCGTTTCATATTTTTACTGAACTCATGTACACAGGGACAGATCCAGCACAATAAGACGACTGATGCAGTAGGACACCCACTCGCAGGGGGGTCCGGGGAATCATCCTCTTGGAAATTTTGAGTTTAGGACCTCGTAGACACGATTTCCTGCGTTCTGAACAAATATTTTATTTCAATTTGTAGGTGGAAATCAGTAAAAAATTTCGAATTATATCGCAAAAACAATGTAGTTTTTCCGGTAAGAATAAGTTTAGCTTCTTGTACAATATTAAGTTTGCCATAAAGTATTTAATATGTAGATTTAATATAGCAGTTGTGGCAACAGGCAACTGGCAATATTATGGTTCTATTTCAAAGTAGTTTGTTTTAGCATGTATTTATTTCGCCTCGCCGTTATTTTGCCTCGCCGTTCTTTAAGAGCCTCTGGAACCAGGGTAGCCACATACAGTACGAGTGTATGACATTCTAGAAGATTATGTTTATTAACGAATTTTGTTTTTTAACAGGATAAGGAACTTCAACAAATATAAATGTTGTTATTACTGTCCGTCCTGTAGAATAATTAAACTAAATTGAGAAGAAAAAACAACGATACAATTGCAAATAAACTATACTATACATATTTATTATTAATTATACTAATAACTAATATAAGATATACTAATACGTACGAGTTTGTTGAAAGACTCGTTACCAGCTTGTCTAATATTTAGGGGCAGATCATTGTACGTTTTGGCACCCATATAAAAGAAACCTTTACGGGCATATTCAGTTTTAATGGCAGGCAGTTTGACAGAATATCTGAATGACATAATGCGTCCAATTTAACAATGAATATCTTGAGGCCAACTGCACATTTTGAGACCGACTGGATCATGATCTCTGGGGGTGTACCACCCCCCCCCCCCCCAACACTTACGCCCCTGAGGCTGAGTACTGTAACAGTAATGCGGTAATGCCGTTAGTTCTTTTAATCAAATCATTTCACATTTGACACTAAATTTTGAATAAAGAAACTTCGAAAAATAAACGAGCCTTTGTCTTTTAAGTTTATACAAAGCCGAAGGCGAAGCCCGAAGGCAAAAGATCGCCAACAGCTCAGTGCCAGGGGTCAGAGACAGATTTGAGAGTCTGTCTGTACAAACACAAAATATTAAATATACCTTATACTTTCCCCTTGCTTCACCAACTCTTCTTGTGAATCGTGCTGTCAAGAAACATAAGAGCAATTATATTATTGTTATCCACATAAAAATGTAAATACCAAGGAAATTACTTGTTTATTCAACTATGAATGACACGAAATCCTCATACTGAACTATAGTAGAATTTTTACTCCATCTCTACCGTATAAACATTGTCTTTAATTTTGTTGAATATGGCTAGGTTTATATGACAACCTCGTCAGTACGTTATGGCCTTAATCTAAATGTTATAACTCTCAGACTCGGTATAAGCGGGGCAATTTATCATCAAGTGGATTTAGCATAATGTTTGTAAAGTTAATCTCAGTTGGAAGTCACGAAATATTTACAACTGAACACGCGATGGTAAATAATCAAATGGTATTTTCCTTACCAAGCTGAAGAGCACCAATAAGGCTTACTATGGCAGGATAGAAGAGGTTTTCTGTACTCAATACAGTCATGATGAAGTAGTTTTAATATCGAGAACATTTGAGATCAATATCATGATTATACTGCATCTTAGCATCACTGGAATTTTTGTCGGTAGGCGGTACATAGTTCAAATGTAAACACACTACTGGAGGTTTAATATTTCATCTTTGTCCAAATAGCAAGTTGATTTTTTACGCCTGCATGTTCTGAAACTCAATGCATAATTATTAAAAATTCCCACGAATTAGCAACGACTCATTTCTACCACTACGTTCCTTTTTGACCTTCCTGAATACTGTATATAAATCATTGAACGAATGCATGCGATATAATATAAAGAAAACCTTTTGTCCTTTTGAAGTACTACGGGAAGTCGAAGTCATGCATGTTTCCTAACAAACCCAGGCCTAACTGCAGAAACGCCTGATAGTCAGGTTACAAGTTTCCTAAATTGTATTGTTTAATACTGCAATACTCTGCAATACTGGATGCATACCGACAGCATACGTTGTCGTTGGTTGGATTTGTGAATATCGAGCGGCTCCAATCGGTGTCCAGTGACACTAGTGACAGGGACAAAATTACTATTAAACTAGAAGTTACTACCGCAAGGAAGTGCTGCCGCAGAAGCCTTCAACCACGCAAGGCTGTGACCTATGCTGTGACCAATGTGCCTCTATATACTATAGTACTCTGTGTAAAGAGAGACAACTACAGGGCTTAAAGGATCTCGCTTATGTAAACGGCTTATATTAATACAAGCTATGACCAGCGTCTATCGTTGATATGATAGTGATTGTACCTCAGCTGTTTGACGTTTGGCTTAATGATTGCGCATTTAGACAGAGCTGCGAACGAAAGTGAAAACGAAAGTGATTTTAGACAGAGCTGCGAACGAATAAAACGGTTAAAACCATCGCTGATCGCTTCTTACGCATCGATTTTAATGCTGAGTTTAAATGTTTTGGTTTAAAGGTTTATAAATTTGCGCCAAATTTCAAGATTCTGTAACCAGATTAGAATGATTTCGTCTTTACTATTTATTGGTGAACATTCCAGATTTATTGCTTGAAGGTCGACCACTTTGACCTTTACGTGAAACCTGATACAAACGCTAACGAACTACAGTACTAGCTATTATGTTTTGCTCTGTTGCTATTCCTGTAGCACTTTGCTTAAATTTGTGGAAACTAAAGCTGTAAAAGTAAATCACGCACCGGGCTGACACTCTACCTATTGAGCTATCAAGACGACTGGGTCGAGCACAAGTTCAAATCCTATATTTAGTTCAAATCTACCCGCTGTTGCCTGTTGCGGTATCCCTGCCATCTTTTTCCACGTATGTGATCGTCTTTCATTCGTGTAAATTGTTTATGAATGGCGAAGCTAGTAAGATTTTAAAAACCTTAAAATTATTAAAAGCGCACGAGAACATCTTGCATCTTCTTAACTTAAACACATTCTCGCGATGGCACAGGCCACAGCGTTTCAATTCTACTCTTTCTACATAAGATTTGGTCCTGTGCTCAAATCCTCTGAATTCTGAAATGTGTGAAATATAGTCCCGACTCGTGTTTAAATATTGTGTCAAAATGCCATAAAAAGCTTGTAAAATCTCGAGAGTTGAGAACTTGCAGAGCACATGGAACAAAATATGCGCGCGCAATACAATCTTTCTCGCCCTCTCCCCCCATTTTAAAAATTCACCTTGATCTCGACTTCAGTGCCCGGAATTACGACAACTGACAGACGCAAGATCCAGTAGATCTCGACAATACATAGGTCGGCGCAAAAGACTGGGTTGAGTGAAATCTGGAGAAACCGAGAAATGTTATTACGTTGAGAAATGAGTTGAAATTAGAACGCACATTTTTCGCCTGAACATGGCCATATCTCGGGCGACTATGTCCTCGTGAAAGGCGACATGTAATGTAGAATTCAGGGGCGGCGCTAGAGGGGGGTGTGGGGGGTGGAACACCTCCCCCCCCCACTCGTAAACGAGTCGGGAAATTGTTATCCCAGTCGGCAAATCGTGAATTGAACAAGAAAACAATTGAAGAGTTCAAGAGGTTCAGGAAATTAAAATTTACAATATACGACGAGTAAACTCGGTCGGGAAGTCATCAGGAAGACGAAAAACATCGCGCAAAATTAATCTGGTTACGCACATACGGTAATAACATCATTACATCAAGTACTAGATAATAGATATTTCGCTGACCAAAACGAACGCTGAACGCATGGACGAAATTAATCTGAATCGCTGAATTGGCAAACGACAGAACGTTCAAACTACGAAATTTAATACACTCATTAGCATTGTAAATAAATATATAAATCATTCATGGTTCATGGGCATGCCGGGCTTTGAAATCTACGAACCGCAAGTCCGTGACAACACTCTGAATTGAATTTAAAAGGTATTTTCTATTGTATGAATGTATGATTAACAATTGACTATGTGTATGTTTGTATTCTAAGTATATATTGCTATTGCAAGTTAAAGTTTTTAAAAAATACACATTCTGGTTTGCGATAAGTGCCCTTTCTTTTTTTGGTAGTGGCACTGTCCTGGGATATTTATCCTGTTTAAGCGAATAAGAGATGGAGAAATCAAAATTAAGCAAACGGAATAAGTCTCGAAAACGCACAAGAGTTAAGTTAGAATGTCTTGTATGTCATAGTCAGTTTGATGACGATTATCGACCTACGCATAACAAAAGATTTCATCATGAAATGTTAAAGAAAAATAAAGCTATACCGTACCAAGATGTCAATGCACAACCAAATCCTTTCGTAGCAGCGAAAAAGCCATGTCTTAAGTCTGCCAGTCAAGCTTCAAGCAGCACGTCACCATGTCCTGTCAACAAGGTAATGCAAGTCATCCCTCTAGAACATAATCATGTGATGATCATGATGAACCAATGAGTGAAATGCCAATTTTTGAAGAAGCATCTGTTTTCCCTAAAGCAACCACGTTCGCTGCAGATACTCCACTTCTCCCTACACCATTACATTGCGAAATCGAATCTGAGATTTTTCCTTATCCTGGTCCAGATAATATAACATCAATACCTGAGCCCGAGTCAATGGTTTCGGTATCATCCGGTTCCGATGGAGAAACATCTCATATCGATTATGTCATCCAAACTTCTTCCGAAAGTGAAAGTGATGCAGATTTTTCTACAGAGAACGTACATGACAATTGGTTGACATGTGCTGGAGAACTATCTTACCTGGTGGAAGATCTAAGAAGGGCATCAGACTTAGTAGAAGAAGTGAAAGGTGATACTTGTCCAGTGGTTGAAACATTCTTGTCTAACGCTGAAGAACTAACACAACGAGTATGTAAGAATGCCAACAAAATCAGGAAGTTGAGTACCGCTTTATTAAAGAAGATAAGAGAGAATAGAAAAGTGTCAGAAACGAATGTCGAAGCAAGTGTGGCGTCAGTGCCAAGCCATGATCCAGGTGAGAGATGCAATTGCAAAGTGAAAACGTCCACTGATAAGAAGTACCTCATGATGCTGGGACCACACCAACCAAAGTTATCCGTTTTCCCAAAGAATGATTCCCCGAAAAAAGCAATGTCGCTTTTCAAGCGTATGGTACACGGCCTTTCCACATCTCGAGTACAGCATTTCAAAAGATGCAGCATTTTGTTATGTATGTTCCTTATTTCCATCCGGACCTGGTCGAGAACAAGCCGAGAATGCGTGGTCAATAGATGGTGTTCGACAATGGCAGAAGATGACAAGTCGAGGAACAAAGAAGAAAGGAGAACTTGCCGTTCATTTTGGATCGAAAAGCCATAAGGCCGCATTGGCGGACTTTTATTCCTTTAGTCAAGAGTCGTCTAACGTAGACTTACTACTGGATAAAGAAAAACGTGCCAACGTCATTCAAGCTGAAAAGGATCAACTAACAAATAATGATGCCGTATTTATGTTGCTCGATGTTGCACGCACCCTCGGCCGACAAGGGATAGCTTTCCGAGGAAGATCGACAGAGCCAACTGGTGAGCTGGGTGAAAACCGTGAAATCGATGGGAATTTTAACCAGATCGTCCAACTCCTATCCAGGCATTGTCCAAACCAATCCAACAAGGATCGTCTTGCTGTAGCTGTCAGATATGTGAAAGAGGATGGATCATCGTTTGCAGTTAAAGAACGACTTCTGGAAGTTAAAGAAACGACTGACAAGACAGGCAGCGGACAAGCCAGCGACATCCTTAAGTCATTAGAAGACAGCGGTTTGAAGACTTCTGAGTTGGTATTCCAATCGTACGATTTTGCCTCGAACATGTCGGGAGTGTACAATGGAGCACGGGCAGAAGTTGAAAAGAAATTGAATAAAAAGGTTCCATACATTCCTTGTCAAGCTCATAGGTGCAACACTGTTGTCGAGCATGCATGTGAAAGTAGCCATATTATTCAGGAACTCTTCAACATTCTGCAACAGCTCTACGTTTTCTTCTCGGGAAGTACAAAGCGTCATGCTGTCATAGCCAAGCACCTGAAAACAGTTGAAAACTGTATCCAGCTCAGGAATCTTTCCAAGACAAGATGGACGGCACGGGCTGGATCAATCAAGGCTGTGTGGACATCTCTTGAAGTTATTGTTGAAGCACTAGAGGAAGCATTAGCAGCACAGTGAGGATGTTTATGAAGAACATTATGCTCAAGACAAAGTTCCTAAGCGAAAGCCTTCAGCACACGGAACTCAACATCATGGACGCTTTAGAGCTAACGAAAGGCACTATAACATCTCTGGAACGAATAAATGATGATGAAGAATCGATGAATTCCATGATAGAAGCAGCCGTGTTATATGCAGAGCAATCCTTTCAAATTAGTGCCGAAGAAGAGTTTGCAAGAAATCACCGAGTAAGGCGTATACCGAGACGGTATGATGAAAATGCACACGAAGCAACCGTTTTTGACTTTCGACAGTATTATCGAAGGAGTTCAAGTGCGTTTTGAATGTCCTTATTACGCAATTTCGGGACAAGATGCAGCCTACATTGGCTATTATAGCTCCTATAGCAGGCGTCTTGCAGACTCCGTTGCAAGAGCCGTCATCTGAAAACATACAAAAGCTTGTTGCAATGCTCCCTAATGATGTAGATGCTGAAGTGTTACAAGCAGAATTTGAAGTGTTTAAGAACATAGTCGACCACAAACCAGAATTAAAGGACGGCGACCACGCAGACAACGTCATCAAGTTTACCTTTATGCAGAGGAAGACACTCCCCTTAGCATGGAAGGCACATCAGTTGATGCTAACAGCCCCGATTTCAGTGGCGAAAGATGAGAGAACTTTTAGTCATCTGAAATTCGTTAAGAGCGTATACCGATCAACAATGGGGGACAAAAGATTAGACAATTTGATGCTACTGAACTGCGAAAAAGACCTAGCTGATGCTCTAGACATGCACGAAGTCCTAAATCAATGGTCATCAAAACCAAGGCGTTAGGCTGGAGACTGTACAATACTGTTAATGAGGTAGAGTCATGTAGTGCAATAGGAGCATTAAAATAGTCTTGCATCTAGACTCTTTAGTGGTACTGTAGAAGCGATTTCACCATGCATGACAACCCTAATCTGTTTAAAATTACGTAGGGAATGGCATTTCAATTTGCCTGGAGGAGCATTCCCAGATAAATAGCATACCCAGGGAATGCTCCTACGTGTAAATACCAAGCATACCTAACATTAGCCTTCCCTACATAAGGACATTTACGGATTTACCTTCTAATGAGTCGGCAAAATTACAATTTGACTCGGCAAAATTTCATTTACACCCCCCCATAGTATAGGAAATGCACCGATTGAGGCGCATTGTCTACTTTGTCTACAATTGTCTTCCTCTAATTTTGTCACGTCAGCAAATTATAAAACCAGTTTCAACCGGTTTCATAATCCCAATGCTCGCTAGCGCTCGCAACTTACTAACCAACATGTTACGCAAATTTGCAACACCATGAACATGAACCTTTATTTAGCCAGCGCCGGTCACGAACACACACATACGATAGTTTAAAGGGCTGTATAAAAATTATACTAATAAAGAGGTAACATGTCATTCAAAGAATTAAGTGAAGTTAAATTTGAACTCGATGAAGCAATTATATGTAAGGTTAAAAAGTATAACGGAGGTAATGATCTTTACACTCCCTCAGTTGCCGGTTATTATATTCCAGTGGATCTCCCTGAAGATGTCAATGATGAAATTACTTCTACCAGATTTGTAATAGAAAGCTTGGTTAAAAAATATAACACAAAAAGCCCACTTCACTATGACCTTTTGTTTTTAAACCTAGACTCAGTGTACTTAACTGAAAAAGAAAAATGTGAGCTACTAAACAAAGGTCCAATGATTGTCACAATACACTTTAAAATCACAGGGGTGTTAACAAAAGATGACAACAGTCGACACCTTATTTTTAATGTTACCAAGCTGTGTAAAACAGATGTGTAACCAAAAAAAAACTTACTTACAATTTCAAAGACTATAAAGCCTTTTGAATTGTTTTAAAGGATGAAATACTAATCATTGTAATAAAGGAGAGATGAATACTTTAAGTTCAAATAAATTAATTTTTCAACAAACTCAACGCGAGACAGTTTTAAACAACAACGTAAAAACTTATCAAGACAACACGATGAGGAAGGAGTATAACACCATCGACAAAGTTTGGGCTGAGACTTTAAAGCGTGAGCAAAAGATACAACGAAAGGAGCGACTTGGAAAAAACGCCGACGGTGATCGTGAAGACCTTAAAATATTTAAACAAAATGAGAAGATGCGAAGGGATTTGGTTAGACAAAAGACTGATAGACACGTGAGCGAGATGTTTAAAAAACATTTTGAAAAGGAGAGTGCTATTAAAAGACAACAGTGGGATCGTGAGACACACCGGGCAAATGCAAAGGAAGCGAAGCGGCAACAACAAGTACTTAAGAAGGAAACCGCTAAGTGGGACCGTGAGATACAAGCTGAGACCAAGCTTAGAAAGAAAGCAGAGGACCGATTTGATCGATTAAAGACTAAAGAATTTAAGAAGCAAAGCATTAGAGATCAAAAGCAGTGGGATCGTGAGATCAAAAATGAGGAGAAAAGACAAGCCAAAGTGCTTCATGATATTAGATGGAAGGGAACAAAAAAGAGACTTATTAAGAATAGGAATACATTACGAAACAAACTACAAAAAATTTACGAGGAAGGTAAAAATTTAAAGCCAAGATTAATCTCAGAGTCTATCAATAAGATGCATAGTAAGTGGGAAATTAGTGGTGGAAACTTTAAAGACCCAAAAGTATTTCTTGAGGTTACCACACGTGAGATGGAGAAATTATTTAACAGTATTAATAGCATTGGAAAGAAGGTTAACACAGTTTTATTATGTAGGATGATGAGATTAGATCCAAAAACAGGTGAGACTATAATAACCATTGCTCACTTTCGAAGTAACACGCACAACATCATCAACGAAGAGGATACTACAACTGAGTATAAAAAGATGAAGGAAAAAATGTTGGAGTCGCTTGCCGAGTACCAAAAATTAGGTAGTGGATGGCAACTTTATAGCGTTGAAGCGTTAGAGATATTCATCACAAAATATACACCCTTAGAAGGTAATAGTTACAAACCATTACCAAATATAATCAAAAACAAAAAGGCCATCATTAACATGGAGAATGATGATAACCAATGTTTTAAGTGGGCGATCACAAGAGCCTTAAACCCTGTTAAGCGTGACGCGGAGCGTGTTACAGGAAATCTTAAAGTGCAGGCGGAGAAACTTAACTGGTCAGATCTTAAATTTCCAATAGCCTTAAATGACATTAGAAAATTTGAGACTAACAACGATGTTAATGTTAATGTGTTTAGCTACGACAATGATACTAAAAGCGTGTACACATTAAGAATAAGTAAAACTTATAATACAAAGCATGTTAACTTATTTTTACTTGACGAGCATTATAGTGTTGTGAAAGATATTAGCAGGTTGGTATCTTCTCAGCTTAGCTCTTATGGTCATAAAAAACACATTTGTCTCAGATGTTTAAACGGCTTTGGAACGTCAGAACTACTACTTGTACACAAAGAGCTATGTGAAAATCATAACCACCAAAGACAAGTTTACCCGGCCAAGGGAAGTTATACATCATTCAAACATTATCACAAAATGCATAAGGTTCCCTTCTCAGTTTACGCAGACTTTGAAAGCTTCTTAGTTTATTTAAGTCATATTAAGGGGATGTCAAACGAAAGCTTTACAGCAAAGTATCAAAGACACATACCAAGCGGCTTCTGTTTCACCATTAAGTGTATTGACGAGTCTATTTACAAACAAAAAACCGTGTCGTACACCATGCAAGAGGAAGGTGAGGACATTGGCAAAAAGTTTGTAGACATGTTAGAAGAATCATTAAAAGATGTTTATAAAATAATGAGTAAGAAAAAACCCATTAGGATGACTTTTCAAGAAGACTCTGACTTTTTTAGCGTGAGAGACTGCTATGCATGTGGATTAAGTTTAAACAATGATCGTGTTAGAGATCACTGTCATCTTACTGGAAAGTATCGTGGAGCCGTCCATAATGCATGTAATTTAAAAATGAAAGCTCCAAAGTTTGTACCAGTCTTATTCCACAATCTAGAAGGGTACGACTCACACCTGTTTGTTAAAAGTTTAGGTTTTACTGAGGGGGATATAAAATGCATTCCAAAGACTGATGAGAAGTACATCTCATTTAGTAAGAACATAGTAATGGAGACTTACACAGACGAGGAGGGGAAAGAGAAACAAAAAACACTAGAGGTTAGATTTTTAGATTCACTTAAGTTTACCCTTAAGTCGTTAGATGGTCTTGTGAAGGGTCTTGGTAAAGACAAGTTTAAAATACTAGAGGAAGAGATGGGAACGTCTGAGCTCCTAAAGAAGAAAGGTGTGTATCCGTACGAGTACATGACCGGTTTTGACAAGCTAAGTGAAACCAAACTACCATCAATGTCATCTTTTCATAGCAAGCTTAATAATACAGATATATCAGACAAGGACTTTAAACACGCACTAAAAGTGTGGTCGGAGTTTAATTGTAAGACGATGAGAGACTACCACGATCTTTATCTAAAAACAGACGTCCTACTACTCGCTGACGTCATGGAAAACTATAGAGACGTTTGCATTAAAAACTATGGGTTAGATCCTCTCTGGTACTATACAGCACCAGGACTAGCTTGGGATGCTGCGTTAAAGATTTCTAAAGTTAAGCTAGAGTTACTAACAGACCCAGACATGCACCTGATGGTAGAACAAGGTATTAGGGGTGGAGTTAGCACCATCACTAAAAGATATGCAAAGGCAAACAACAAGTACATGGAGGTATATGACCCTGATCTGGATAGTATATTTATAATTTATTTAGATGCGAACAATTTATATGGGTGGGCGATGAGCAAGCCATTACCTGTGGATGGGTTTGAGTGGATGACCAACGAGGAGCTTGAAAACTGGAATGATATATGTAATGAAGAAGGGAAGGGGTGTATATTAGAAGTAGACTTAGAGTACCCCAACCATTTACACAACTTTCACAATGAGTACCCGCTAGCCCCTGAAAAATTAACAGTAAACAAGGTGGATAAGCTCATTCCAAACCTTAACAATAAGACCAAGTATGTTCTACACTATGAGAGCTTAAAGCAGTACATTAAGCTTGGCTTGAAGTTAACAAAAATACATAGAGGTATTAAATTTAATGAAAGAGATTGGTTAAAGGAGTACATCCAGCTCAACACAGACCTTAGAACAAAAGGCACTACTGACTTCGAAAAGGACTTCTTTAAATTAATGAACAACTCTGTCTTTGGAAAGACGATGGAAGACATTCGTAACCGGATAAACGTTAGACTAGTTACCAAACCTGACCAACTTCAAAAGTTAGTTAAGAAGCCTAACTTTCACGGTGTGAACACGTTTACTGAAAACCTGGTAGCGGTTCACATGAATAGACCCACCATTAAATTAAACAAACCCATCTACTTAGGATTGAGCATTCTTGATATAAGTAAAACCTTAATGTATGACTTTCATTACGGGTATATTAAAGCTAAGTATGGTGACAAAGCACAGCTAGTGTTTACAGACACAGACAGCTTGTGTTATGTGATTAAGACGGAGGACTTTTACAAAGACATCTCTAAGGACATCCAAACACACTTTGACACTAGTAACTTTGATAAAAACCATCCATCAGGGATACCTACTGGAGTTAACAAAAAGGTAGTTGGAATGATGAAGGATGAGTGTGGAGGGAAGCAGATTGTAGAGTTTGTTGGGTTAAGGAGCAAGCTGTATGCATACAAGATGGATCGAACCAAAGAGGAGGAAAAGAAGTGTAAAAGTACTGCTAAGTGTATGTTGAATAGACTAGATGGAGGAGGTAAATGTAATAATACAGGATTGTGTAATGAAGCTAGAAAGTGTAAGGGAGTTAAAAAGTATGTGGTTGCAAATGACATAACGTTTAATGATTATAAGACCTGTCTGTTTAGTGGTAAAGAGCAGCACAGAAGTATGAATACGTTTAGGAGTCGAAAGCATGTGATTTACACCGAGACTGTAAACAAAGTAGCCCTAAGTGCAAACGACGACAAGAGAGTGATTTGTGAGGGAGATGTAAACACGATAGCAATTGGACATTGGAGGGTATTACCAAAAAGAGGAGTCATATTGCCAAAAACATTTCTCCCATCCCCAAAGGCAAACACGTTGTTCTCACTTGCTTTTAAAGCTCTTAAATAAATGAGTCTAAACTTTGGTTACTCAAATGAGAAAAATAAAAGGATTGAATCCACTACACCAAGCCTAAGAACGATGAACTATCAAATATATTACGCCGAGTTATCAAACTCTTCGATGACTGGTCCATACAGCTTAAATTCTGGATGGCCGTCACCCGTTATGTTTTGCATATCTTCCAACGATGACGCCAGATTTGTAATAACTAACCACACGTTTGACAAAGATGAGACGATCTCAACGTTAAAAATTAAGTATGTTTTTCACGCGTACAAACTTGATGGAACAGAGCAAGACATAGACCTTGCAGTTATTAAATACTCTGACTCACCAATAATAGTTGGTAACGTGTTCTTTTTAGGTAGAGAGTTTAAGTTTAAAGATGTAACTTCTGACCACACGTTGCTTGCAGGTTTTAAACTTTTCCTTCAACAAATTGGCACGTCTTATGGTAACGAGTCTTGTTTGAATATTTTAGTCGACTTTTAATCCTCGAAGATTGCGTATGTCTTAAAACATACGTAATCTGTAACTTGCTTTATTTTTTAAAAATTTTATTAGCTATTACATCCTTAAGGATGCTACCATCTTTTTGTACTTCTTTAGTTTTAAGCCCTCTTTGTCCTCGGTCTCCCTTCGGACCAACTATCGAATCCCCCTTTGGTCCCTGTATCCCTTGCGGTCCCTGTGTCCCGCACAGATTACACAAACATTTCGGATTAATAAGTCTGTCAATTATATATAATCCAGCTCCAAATATTAACATATGCATCATCTTTATTATTATAATAAATAAGATGGAACAGATTATAACCCTTACAGAGGGAGAGCTAACAGATGTTAGAGATGAAGTAGTGACCAAACTTTCTCAAATGAAAAAAATATTGTTTAAAAAGAAAACAAAATTAGTAGGTAAGACACTACTAAAACTAACCCTCGTAGTTGGAGGTGTGACCGTCGCCATAATTTTTCCTTCTGCTATTGTACTTGCTGCACTTGGAGGTGTTGTCGCAATATTAGATGGAAGTAGAGGTTCAGTTAAGGCGTTGAAAAAGGTTAAACGTGAAAACATGAAAAGAAAGGAGGGTAAGGTGGATCTAAAAGAGGTAGAGACCGAGCTTACGAAAAGAAAGGTGGTTAGAGAGTTTGTTCAAAGTAATCATCCAACGGCACCACCACTTTACCCAGGATTGTAATTGTCTTAAATTTTTCATTTACACCTAGTAAATGAAAAAATACGGTTTGGTCGTTAAACTTGCGGGTCCTCTTGTTTAGGTGTGTCTTTACGTTTAGAGATTATATGCTTTCCAACGACTAACCCACCACAAAGCAATCCAATGTATGGTAGGTATGGTGTTATATGACTTAGGATGCTTTTTAAGTCTTTTTTTATCATATGGTTGTTCTTTAGTTCATCCACCATATTATCTTTGTCATCAATCATATTCAGACTTTCCATTAGACCTGAAAACTTTGATATTAAATTTTCTGAGATGAACTCATTGGTTTCATCCAGTTGCTTCCTGTCGTACTCTTTTTTTATTTTCTCTAAGGTTTCTTGGTTAGCCTTTTTAAGATACTTCTCTGTCTGTTTGATTTCACCTCTTAAGGATAATGTAAGCAGCTCCTCACGTATGTTAGACGCTGTGTCTGGTTCGATTGCGGAAGTAGTGTTATTACTTGCGTTATCTTTGAAAAATGTCTCTTCTTCGCTCATTTATTATAACACACAACAAACAAAGCACCACCAATTGTGAATAAGATGACTCCTATTGCAAACAAGACAAATCCTATTGCGAGCAAGGTGAAACAAATTGCGGACTGTAGCGGTTTACGTTGAATATACAACGCTATGTGTGAAAGGGTGTCGACGTAGTACTTCAAGTCTGGCATATTTATTAGTCTTTAACTTTTCTATAATGTCACGCTCTTGGTCCTTAGTAACGTTAAGAGACTCTTCTAAGAACAACTGCATATCTTTTTTAGTTGGGTTGTAGAACGTAACCATCTTAGATGTGTTGTCTCTATAAGGTTTTGTTATACTTGTTAGCTGCTGTGTGATAACAATTGTGCTTAGATTATAATGTCTTGCGGAGAAGGCAAGTCTTACCATCTCACTTGTTCTGTTTTTAACAGACTGACTACTTGCACAGTCATCTAGAATAATAAGACTATTTGTTCCGCTGTAAATTTTAGTAATATACTTTAGAAAACTTTCCACATCGTCTTGGTCACACGGTATGGGAAAAAACTTATCATTGTCCTTGTACTCCCAATTTTGATATGTTTGGTTGTATTAATAGGTTGGACAAATTAAAAAGATGTACTCGAAGTGACCTTTGTATTCATTCTCTAACATTTTAAGGAGGTAGTATGTCTTACCACACCCCGTCATTCCAACTATTATCATATTGAATGGTGTCTCTAATGTCATTTATCTTAATTTCCTAAACTTGTTTGGGTTAGGAAATTTTATAGTTAATTAGTACTCAACACCTTGTAAAGAGTTGTTTGAGATGTTTACAATACCATCGGACACTACAAAGATGTAACATGTGAGATCTTTTGCGGTTACTTCTTTTGTTATTTCTAACAATACACCAGACTGCGTGTTTAGAATTTTTCTTCCGTTACCCGAGACGTTGTTATCGTTAAAAGTTCTAAGATCAATGCATAATGCGAACTTATTGTCGGGGAAGAACTCCGAGACCGGCAGAGTGTCGCTTTTTCGGTTTAGAAATACCTTCTTTGCCTCTATGAAAAGTCTTGATCTATCCATACCTTGACTATATACAGAGTTTGGAATACCTTCTATCGTAACTTGCACGTTTTTGATGTTTGGGTACACGTACTCCTCGCTGTTTGTTAGTATTTTGTTTTTGAATAACATGACGATGTACTTCATGCTTTGTCTTGGGAGGTTGACATTTTCGTTGATAAGTGTTGATCCTTTGTCCCAAATACATTTTTTCATCATAGTTATATGCTCGTAGATTAGAGATCTACCAACCTGGTAACTAGACAAGGCTGAGTTGTATGTATTGGTGTCTTCTATCGTTACATACTCTAGTTTAATGTCCTCCAAGCTGTAATCAACAACACTTGAACCACTTTGCGCAACCATAATTTCACGTGCAAATGGAAACCTTATTCTATAACGAATTTTACTTCTCATTCCATATGGTGCATACAATCCGTGATCGTTCAAAATTTTTCCAAGCTTAATTCTCACACGGTCGTTGAACACTTTCACCATGAACTCATCGTTGGTGATAGAGCTATCACCTGTGTCATCTTTTGAAACAAGCTTTCGAGAGTTTTCATTCATAACACCTTCGTCGATCATGTTTGCTCTTTGCTTTTTTGGAAGCCATAAGTCTTTGTAAACGGTGTAAATGCTTTCGTTGATGTTATCGTAAACGACTGTGCCATCTACTGTTATCTCTTGACTGCTTGCTAAGAGTTTACCTAAGTTGTTTAAAAACCATGACTTTGTACTATTGCTTTTAAATTTTGCAACTAAGAAGAGCGAGTTTGGAACTAAACACACGTTAGCTCCTAAACTAGGGAGAGGGATGTACAACTCATCCCCAGGGCTCGCCTTGGTGGGATTAAATGTAACGCTATTGAACGTTCTTTTTCCCATAATTTGAGCGTCCTTAATTCTTTCATAACCTGGAAGTAGTTGTTCCATCTTGTAAGTAGTCATTCTCTCTTTATTAGTATGTTTTAGTTGTTGTTGTTAAAGCTACGCATTTTTGTGTTTGGTTCTTTAACATCTTGAGGGATGTCTTTAGCCTCTGCTCTTTTGTCTTGTTTGTATGTAAAGTAAAGACAAACCACACCTGTGATTATACCAACCCCCGTTAGGATTGACATAATACTAATTCCGCTAGAACTATCTTCCGCTTCGCTGTCCTCACTATACTCTTCTATTGGTGTAAGCTTCTGCGTTGTTTGACCTGCCTTTGCTGATTTGTTATAGTCAGCAAGTCTTTTACCCGCATTTACTCTTGCAGGGTTTTTCTCCTTTTTTACCATCGTAATTTGACTTGTGCTTTGTTCACTCATTTATTATACCCTTTTGTTATGTTTTTGTTGACAGCAGTTCTTAGCAAGTTCATAGCAAAACTACAGTAAAAAAGTTTTGTTGAAAGTTTGTTAAGTTTTGTTATGTTTTTGTTATCAACAGATTTTAGCAAGTTCATAGCAAAACTACAGTAAAAAAGTTTTGTTATGATAAAAAATAGAACAGAGCTTAAGCAGCATAGCATTAGCATGCATTTGGTAGGTGGTACATTGGTGCACATTTGTAGCATTTGTAGCTTGTTGGGAGTATTTGGTAGCACATTGGTAGCACATTGGGAGTATTTGGTAGCACATTGGTAGCATTTGGTAGCACATTGGGAAAAAAATATTTAAGTTTTTGTTGGTGATTAAATTAAAAACCTTGAGACTAACATTCCACCAATTAACATGACACCGAAAAGAGTTAGCTCCTCCCCATACATGCTTGGACTGCTTTGATTACGCATAGGAAGCGCAGTTGGTTTCGTCATAGGTTTACTTGCGCTTGCCACGGGTTCACTTGCGTCATAGTTAACTCCATCGTTTTTTCCAAAACTCATCCCCTTACCAGCAAGTTTTAAAATGTTGTTGTAACCAACCATCATCTCGTCAAGTATGATCATGTTTGATGGGACAAGTATAATTCCTGGTGTGATGGCCATGTTTAACACAACGTTTGTATCCTTTATAGCTTTCCTCATGTTACTCACGGCAATGGTATTATCATCCTGAATGCTTGTGTCGCTAATTATTTTTTTAAACACCTCCTGTGTTTGTAATGACATAGCTCCTCTACCAACAATTGGCCATCGAGTCTTTGCTTGCGCACCTAATACGCAGTAAACGTAGCTCTCTACGCTTTGTTGAAATAACAGCTGACCAGTTTTTGTCAACCCGTTAGACTTAGCCGCAATAGTCATCTCATAGTTCATTTTAGGAAGAATTTGACCAGCCCTCTTTTCATAATTAAGACCAAGTTGACCAAAACCTCTATTACTCATTCGATGTGTAACACGTCGAATTGTCCCTCTTGGGTGTTGACTAATCAACCAACTAGTCGCTGCTTTCCCAGGGTAAAACTCCTTAGTCCAATGGTATGTAGGATTTTTGTGGTACACAATAATTTTTCTTATGTCGCTTGTTATATACTTTGTCATCTTGTTTGGTTGTCTAAGGAACCTACTCATATGAAAGTATAAATGGTACCTTGCTAAGCTTGTTATAATTTTTGATCCTGTGTCGTACTTAAAATGCTCTTCACTAATCCCACAGGAGTATGTTGTAATGTATGCGGCATACAAAGACGCTAAGTATGGGTTATCTAAAAGACTATTCGTACCACTATCTTTGATGTCGAGGTCTGGAAGAGTGATGTCAAAAAACAAGTTGTCTGTAACGTAGATCTTAAGATCGTTTGGTTTAATTGTTATGTCATTACGAGCAAATGGTTGTACGACTCCATTAGCACCCCATGGTTCTTGCCAGTACAAATTCTTTATCCATACCTTATTGTTTAAAAAGGTGTCAGAAGTAATGTCGTACGAGGTGTCGTCAGTAATTTTATAATATGTGACGTACTTGTCTATGTCCCCGTTCTTTTTTAACTCAACGTCAAACTTAAACTTGTCAACGACAGCGTACGGGTACTTAAGTAAAAAATTTTTCTTAGTTTCCTCAGGTCCTTCTTTCATATTTCTTTTAACCTTGTCGAGGTTTTGTTCGCCGTAGAAGGCTATTATTATTTTATCTTCTTCGCCAGCCATTTATTCTAGCGTAAAATAAATGAAGAAGGTAACAGTATTTATAAAGGATAATGATAAAGAGCTCTATCTTGACGCTAACATCTCAAACAAGCACAACAAGTCAACGATGACTTTAAAAAACGCGGCAGTCTTTTGGAAGTTTAAAAACGTCATCTCAGGTGTTAACGACTTCATTCTATACGGGACTGCGGTTAGCGTTGGTAATAGTAACCAAAAAATTATGTTTGGAGAGGGGTATTGGACGTTCGATATGATCAAAGACAAGCTAAAAGAATACGACGTAACGTTGGTAAAAATTCCATACAACAACACGTGTAAAATGTCATCAAAAAATCATTTATTAGATCTTGACAACTTCGCACCGCTACTAGGCTTTCCAAAGAAGCAAATTATTAATGATACCATCATTTGGGTTACGTCACCTAACGTCGTAAACATCAACCAGGATCTCTCACACATCAGCATCGACTGTGACATCGTATCGTGGATGGGTCGATGAACTTTAACACGCGTGGTGAAAGAAGTATTACACTCTCCACGCTACCAATAACATCAGAGCAAATTTTAAACTCCTCGGTAACATTTTTCAAAAACATTAATAGCAAAGCAATAATTAACAACGGTTGTTTTAACAGGTTGTTTTTTAGTGTTAGCACAAACATTGAAAAGAAGGTTAACATGGACTTACTACTTGAGTTGTACATAGAGTAAAATAAATGAATGATAAGGAGTTCATTATTGAACAAAAACTTCGAGACATTTACTATAACCCAAGCATGGGTTTTCAGTCTATAGAAAGGTTGTATAAAAAGGCAAAAGACTCTGGGTTAGATGTTAGTCGTAGAAATGTAAAAGACTGGTTAAAAACTCAAGACACCTACACAATACACAAACCCATCGTGAGAAAACATAAATTTCAAAGAACGTTCGTCAACGACTTAGCCGACCAAGTACAGATGGACTTGGTTGACATGGGGAAGTATAAAAACAAAAACAAGGGTTATTATTGGATACTAACAGCTGTTGAGATCCTAAGCCGTTACGCATTCACAATACCAGTGTACAGGAAGGACACCAAAAACATGACAGACGCTGTGGGTAAGCTACTAAAAGAGTTTAAGGAAAGGTTTGGACAGTATCCAAAGACCGCTCAGTTTGACGATGGAAAAGAGTTCTACAACGTTGGTGTAAAAAATTTGTTAAAAGAGCATGACGTACACTACTTCTCCACAAACTCTGACAGAAAGGCTGCCATAGTTGAAAGATTCAACCGCACGTTAAAAACATCCATGTGGAAGTACTTTCACAAAGAGGACACCTTCAACTGGATTAACGTGTTAGACAAACTTACGTTTAACTATAACCACACCAAACATAGTAGCATACAAATGAAACCAGCCGATGTGAATAAGTCTAATAAGGACCAGGTATGGATCACGTTGTACGGTTATGGCTTAGGTAAGTTTCCGATACCAAAGTTTAAAGTTGGTGATATCGTTAGGATAAGTAAGTATAAAAATATTTTCAAAAAGGGGTACGAGGCGAACTTCACAGAGGAGAAGTTTAAGGTTAGCGGTGTCTTTAGAGGTGACCCCAACATGTATGAAATAGTGGACAGTGAAGAGGAACCAATCATTGGTAAGTTTTACCAACAAGAGATGAGTCATGTAAACGAACCACACACATACAAGATAGAGAAAATTTTAAAGAAAAGAAAGGGTCAAGTGTTAGTAAAGTGGATGGGGTATGATAACAAACACAACTCGTGGGTGTCTGAGAAAAGTATTAATAAATAAACAAAATGGATGCTGAAGATATTGGAAGGGATGACATAGAAATGAAGGAACGTGATCGCGCTCAAGAAGCAGAAGACGCTGAAGAGGGTGAGACGAGCTTTAATAACCAACATGAGGAAAGTGTTATTATTATTGATGGATCAAACCCTGTGTTTACAAGAGTTGACGATAATATATCAAGTAGGCTTAAAAAAGTTGGAGAAAGAGATCAACGTCGTGATGAAGGAGCTATAAAACGTCATATCATTCACGATAAAAAACAGTTTTTTAAAATTGGGCTTGGTATCACTGTGAACAAGAAGGGACCAGACTCAACAAAACTATACGATGAGTTAGAAACCACCGTCTCTGAAAAAACTAATAAGATTAATGGTGCTAAGTTTAAAGGTAAAAAAATATTGTTTCTAAAAGATGGTAAAATGGAGTACTCCACAGACAAAACAAAATTAGCATATGTCAACGAGTTTAAGGAGCTACTCAAGAAGGCTGACAAAGAGTATCAAAAAACTCCAGCTTCTATTGCAGATAAAAGTGCTGGTGTTGATCTCCCACAAGACGTCATGGATGACATCGCAAGCAATGTAAGAGAAAGGATAGAATCTGAGATTAATGATAGAATCGATGATATAACAACAAACAAAGAGATAACGAAAAATGAAATAAGAGAACTAAGTGGTGCTCTTCACCCAAAAGGTTCGCCTGAGGTACAACTCGAGGCTTTAAAGAAAAATAAAGATTACTGGAACAAAGAGGCAGAGAAAGAAAAAGCTAAGGGAAATGAGGCTAGGTCTGTACTATGTAAGTCTATTGCAGAAGTCTCCGAGTTAAAGATGGATGCTATTAGGTTAAAACTTAACCTAAAACCAGAAAGTGAAGCTGTAAAAGACATGGTTAAAGAGGAAGCTAACGTTAACGACTTGAGTAGGCTTGAGAAATTTAAAAAGTGGGCAAGGAAGAATATCGTGGGACTATCCGCGGTGTCAATAGGTATCGCAGGTATAATAACATCAATCATTAGGGGTGGAAGAACTATAGTAAACAAGGGGTCAAACGCTGTTAAAAAATTTGCAAACGCTGTTAAAAAAATAGCTGAAAAGTTTGGTCCTATAATAGGTGCGATTGGAAATATCATTGCAGGTATTATAAAATTAGCAGCCGGCGGACTTAAGTGGTTAGGTTCAAATTTATGGGTGTTAGCCTTAGCATTAACATACTTTGTTTACACTGAGTTTAAAGACTACCGAAAATCGAGAAGTTAGTTTAAAGGATCGTATACTAGTTATACTAATAAAGGATGTGTGTAAAAATTAACTTAACAGTCGACGAGTGCGGTATTGAAGTTACTTTCTCAAACAGGTATATGTGCCCCATTTGTGACTACATTGGAAACTTTGATGAAATAACAACACATGTTAAAGAGTGTCACTTACATATCAACGGTAAAATTAAGTTTAAGTGTCCGTACTGTGTGTATATAACTCCTAACCATGATAATTACAAAAAACATAGAGAAGAGGAGGACTATAAGTTTAGTTTGTCAGAGGATAATGACTATGTTGTTCCCATTTCTAACGATTGGTAAGACACAGCGTAAGATTCCTTAAACATTGTTGTGTTTAAGGAATTTTTTTATGTTTAATAAATGGGTACTAAACAAAAGGACATATTAAATGAATTATACACTGCGGCCGTAATTACCGCTGGTGCAATGGGAATCTCATATCTCGGTAAGAAGTTTGCAAAGGACTCACTTGGTCTTCCAGCAACATTAGTCGGAGCCGCTAAACTCTCCGTGGTTTTTGGAGTAAGTGCTGTTGGAGTAAAAATGCTACAAGATAAAAAGTATCTTCCAGACAATCCATTCAAAGAATAAATGGCAAGCGTTATAGCATCAGGAGCATTTAATGCACTAGCATTCGCTGGTGCCGGGTTTCTATTTTTTTAGAATTACTTCGTCAACAGCTGTCCGACGCAAACGCGGACATCAACACAGTGAATAAAGCTTTGGATAACCTAAGAAAGATCACCAACGAAAGAAGAACATTTACAAGAGAGCCGCATATCTCAGATTACTATGAACCATCTGACGAGATGAAAGAGTATTTAAACGTCACCATTGGAATCGTTGGTATTATTAGTGGATGGGGTGCTTACAAATTAATTTTTTAAATGATGTGAAAAAGAAAATTTCAAAGACAAAAAAGCCTTTGAAATTAAATTAATCCTCAATCACTGTCATACTCTAACTCACTCATCTCATCTTCACTTGTTTCATTTGCCTTGCTACAACACTCACTTACCTTGCTACTACACTCACTTGTTTCACTATATACATCACTTTCCTCTGCTTCGCTTTCCTCTGCTTCACTTTGCTCATCTTTTACATCGTTACCGGCTTGTTTTGCTTTGTTAATGGCTTTGTTAATGGCTTTACCAAAGGCTATTCCATTATTAAATTTAATTTTTCTTATATAACTTTCCGAAAAGATATTTTTTGGCTTTGGTATTAACATTAGATCTGGTTCTGGTTTATCAATCTTTTGTAATGAATATATCACCCCGTTTATATTGATGTCTTTCCCTATATAGTAAGACACCCTACCTGGATTAACTTTCATCTCCTTTCCTAGTTTAAACATAGTTGTGAAGCCATGTTTTTCTCCTGTCTTTTTGTTTGTGAGAACATACATTAAGTGTTTTACAATTTTAACCTTTAGTTTCTCAGTAATCTTTGTTGCACTCATCTTTGAGAAGTACTTAAGGTTTAGATTTTTCGCTAAGACTTTAAGTTCTTTAACGCTTGTAACTATGGGTTTTGTTTTGTCCTTCCAGTACTCTTCACTTATCTCATCCACTTTGATTTGAGCTTCTTTGCGTTCTTTATAATGATCACTTTTCAAATATTTGTACATGTGTTCATCGTCTTTTTCAAGACCACATTTCACACACAAAAATGATCCATTAATTTCATCAAAACTATGCTTACAACCGTAACCATACTCTATTTTGCTTTCTTCATCATCACTACTACTGTAGTTGTCATCATAATCAGATAAGTCGTCATAAGCCATAATTTTAGCCTCGTCGCTATTGATGTCATACCCCTTAGCTTTGACTTTTTTAAGCCATTCAACCGTCTTTGTCTTCTCATTGTTGTTATAAAAATTTATGTAATTACAAATCAAACAATTGTGTTTACCTTCACCAAGAGAGTGAGAGTCAAGATCACACTGTTTTTTCATCTCGTCTATGGAAAAATCTTTAGGTAGATAACCTATTTCCCTTAACTTGATCAATGTGTTCAATTTAACTTTTAACGAAAACTGTTCATTTGAACTTAAAGTACTCATCATTCCTTTATTGTAATCCTTTAAAAAAATAATTTGTAACCCGTTTAGGTTACAAATACATCTTACCTACGATGCTCAGGAAGAAGGTGACGATGGTTGTCTGGTATTTTACTTAATCTACATCCATGTTGTTGAATGATGTCTTTTCTAACTTGCTCACACTCTGGGTGTTTGTTTACGGTAACTTTATAAAACTCTCCCTCTTTTATTAACTTAATATTATATTTGATACAGTTGAATACCCAATTTTGCATTACAGGTTCATCTGGATAAAACCTTTTGTAAATGCTTGCAGCACGTTTGTATAGCTCCTCCTTTTGAGTTCTTATATTAGTTACTTTGAAGTACTTATCATCACAGAAACACATCTCTTTATTAGTCATCCACAATAAGTCTTGAGTTCTCCTTTGTCTTTGATTAAAAGGACCATCCTTGTTTATTTTTGACAAGACTTGAGTAGAACTCAGAGTGCGCTTTCGTCTTAAAGGACCACTCTCTAGTTGGATCAGGTTCCTCAAAGCATACTATAGAATTGATGTTGATATCATCTAGTGGTATTATCTTAACATTTTTAACTCTTTCTGGTCCTCTCCAATTATACTCATCTTTATATAATTCACTATTCTCTTTTTCTATTGCATTAATGAAAGGAGCCATAGTAGGACGACCAACAAAAAGAAAGTCTAAATTAAATTTATGACCAACATCATATGAAAAGTTTACAAGCCTGTTTATATGAGCATTATTTAATGTTTTTAATACTTTTTTTTTTGGGAGATATAAAAGAATCCCTCGTTCCGTGTAACCTTTTGGAGCCTTAATGATGAGATCCATTCCAGGTCTGTTTAACTCTGGTTTAAGTGGTTTAAACCAAATAATGTTTACTTTTGAGTATGGTAAACTTGGTCTTTGACTTAACTCAATAATATGCTCAACGATGTGATCTTGAGCTAGTTCAAAAGGCTTCATTAACTTTAAAAACTCGATGAAGACACCTTCCATCGCGTGAACAAGAAAATTTCGTTGTGGATGTTTTTGCATGGTTTCAATAAATGCATACATCTTATCAAGATACGTTTGTGGAATAAAAACCTCACCACAAACATTCATTTTAAAGTCTTGTTCGCTCGGCATTTGATCTTGACACATTAAACTTTGAAGTTTAATAACTAGTTTTTTACTATTCATCTCTCCTTTATTATAATGATTAGTATATGATCCTTTAAATCAATTCAAAGGCTTTATAGTCTTTGAAATTGTAAGTAAGTTTTTTTAGTCCTCGGGCTCGTCCTCTTGTTTGTCTAACTTACACAGCTTGGTAACCTTGAAGACGAGGTATTTAGTGAGGCCTTCCTCAACGCTTTTTGTGTATACACCTGTGATTTTAAAGTGTATTGTGACAATCATTGTGTCTTTGTTTAGTAATTCACTTTGTTGCTTAACTGATAACCCTTTTGACTTTAAATATAGCACGTTACCATACAGTTGGTTTTTCGTACCGTGTTCATATGCTAGTTTTTTAATTTCACCAATTACATCTTCAGGGAGATCCACTGGAATAACATACCCTTTAAACTTGTCTTCTTTCACTCCCCACGTTAATGCTTCATCGAGTTCAAATTTAACTTCACTTAATTCTTTGAATGACATGTTACCTCTTTATTAGTATAATTTTTATACAGCCCTTTAAACTATCGTATGTGTGTGTTCGTGACCGGCGCTGGCTAAATAAAGGTTCATGTTCATGGTGTTGCAAATTTGCGTAACATGTTGGTTAGTAAGTTGCGAGCGCTAGCGAGCATTGGGATTATGAAACCGGTTGAAACTGGTTTTATAATTTGATGATTTGACAAAATTAGAGGAAGACAATTGTAGACAAAGTAGACAAAGTAGATGAAGACAAAAGTAGACAAAAGTAGACAAAGTAGACAATGCGCCTCAATCGGTGCATTTCCTATACTCCCCATTTAAACAGGGCTAACGCCGCCCCTGGTAGAATTTACGTCAGCTACCACATAACTCACATTAATCATTATAGAGGACAAACCAGTAAAATGCTGTTACTGTGTTAGGCTGTATTTACTGGCAAAAAGTGCATCTTTTATCGAGTTTGATAGTCAATTTGAAAATGATGAATTTCTCTTCTGCACTCTGCAGCAAATTTCTCGGTAATATTTAGAACTATTTATGCATACATCAGTGATTTATAGCTAAATATCAAATATTTCAACGGTGTTGGTCCGTGTAGGTACAGTTATTTTTCAATAAACTGTTGTCGTGTGGAGGTTTTGGTGCAACTACCTGAAAAAGATGAAGAAAACGTCGGTGTTTCGAGCGAAGACTCCTTTGACCATGCAGAACCTCGACATTCAATAGACAATATAGCTTAATAAATAGCTAGCGAATAGTATGAATACGAAAAATGCAACTGTATATAAATATGGACGAGCAGAGCCTGTCCTGGCTGTCCATGAAGAGCTTGTGCAGTTTAATGGAAGGCTAATGGGTCCTAATGGTGGTTATGCACCTATTTTCCAGACAGGATTTTGTTGGTGGACGAGAGACGATGGGCGAGAGAGAACAATGGTTTAATGGCTATATTTCTTCATTTCTAGGGAATTCTATATCGATACGTTTTTTTGTGATTAAAAAACGTCAAAAATTAATATTAAGACTAAATTCCCCAACCTCGTACCCAGGCAAAAGGACTAGGAACGAGGTTGAAACTTCCCTTCGAAAAATTGAAATTGTATCGCTATATGCATTTCGTGGAGAACAACGGAAAACACGCGAGTCTTTCAAAACATATTTTAGTTTTTCAGGCTAAAATTGAGTCGTGTTTTTCCATCAGGTGGTGGTCTCTGTACATACTGAGGTGATTATTTGTTTTAAAAATATATATATATTCTATTTGATCAGTTTATGGCCAACTAAGTGTGAGTTATTATATTTAAAATCGAAGAAAATGTTGGATATTTACTGCTTATGACTCGTTGCAGCATTCTTCTGACAGCTAAGCCATTCATCATCGGATCAATCACTTTACCGGCGCCCGATGTTTATGGCAGTTTTTAATGAATTTCGACCCTGCCCATTTCACGCATAGAGGAAGAGTTTTCTTCATTATTTAAATAATTCTTATTGTCAGAAGTGCTGGCCAATACAGCTGGAAATACTGCAAATACGTGCAGAAACTTTATCAACCTCGTCCAGGGTCATGGTGGTGATGGCGCGTGAGAAGAGATGAGGGGTTAGGGTGGGGGTTAGGCAGGGATGATTATAAGATTTTTTCAAAACAAAATCTTCTTAATTCTTATTATCATTATAGAAGATTTAGGACATTAGAGACCTTTAGATTCAGGTTTACCGCAAACCTCTAACCGCCGTTTGACGTTAGCGGTTCGAATATTTTTCGACTTAGATTTGAAGTTCTTAGATGAACATTTTTCGACTTAGATTTGAAGTCGACTCAGATGATGTTCTTCGAATGATCTAAACGAGAGGTGAAATGCGCTTTATAAGTCTTTCAGTCTACCGAAGAATCAAGTGTTGATCGCCGCCATGTTGGATTTCGCTCCTCCAAGCGTATCATGTTCGAGTCAAAATAAAATGCGAAGAATCAACTATTTCGACTTCAAATTCGTCTTTCCTGCTAGAATAATAAGTACTGTGTATGCGCATAGTGTGGATACGTGAAACATGATATAAAAAAACGCAAATAAACCCTGAGGGAAATTACAAACGTGTAGACCCACCTCTTGACGTTCGAAACTCGCGTTGAAAACCTCAAACGTGGCGTCGGGATAGGGTCACGTGACCCGTAGACGTTAGCGGTTCGGCGTAAACCTCGATCTAAAGATATAAGAAGATTTCCGACTTTCAAATAAAAATGTGATGACGTCACATGACGTCATTTTTGGATATAAATAATATGACCTACAATACATAAATACTAAAATAAGTAATAATGTTACGAGGTGTATACGAATAAGTCATGTCATAAAATCCACTTGCCGCACTATCGTGGCCATTCACCAAAACAATTTACCCCTAACCTTTAACCAAACCGCAAACCTAACGATGGAAATTGTCATATTTACAACTAGAAATTCCATTTGAAAACTTATCGTTTATCATAAACTTGAACATTGTTTGACTGTTCATGTGTAAAGTTTTAAAACTAGAAGAGGATGTACAATATATAATAATATAAGAAGAAATTTGTTCCAAAAAAAAATCTTCTTATAATAATATAAGAAGATATAAGAAGAAATAATATAAGAAGATTTTGCATCTGTAACGGATAAGAATGTGTCAACGTGTAAATAAGGAAGTCAACCATAATTAGCGGCGTATGCTTCATTTTACAAGCTGCATCCGTGATGTGATAATGTAATTATAGCTCACTAGATTATAAATATGGGATGTAAAAGAAAATAAAGAAGTTGGATCTTGACAACGTTGCGTGTCGTGTTTTCTCGGCTCGTTACACATCCCTGGGGTTAGGGTGGGGGTTAGGATCCATTATAGCTCAGGAAGATTACCGTCAACAACGCCATTTGAAAAATCAAATTTGCACTATTGTTTTTCTCCGATGTCACGTCCAAATATCGTTGCGGATTTTACTCTTATGATTCTTTTTTATGCTTCGCGTTTGTTTGAAAATATAATTTCGGAAAAGAAACGCTATATTTGTATATATTTTGTCCCGCGATTACACGCGATATCTAAAGTTCCTAAGCGCGAAAAGCACTATGGGAGCGCAAGTTTCCAGTTTAGGAATTGAATATGGCGGTCATTTGTGAGTGAAATGATTAATATCTCTCTACAACGATATATCAATCACAAATGGCCGCCATATTCAATTCCTAAACTGGAAACTTGCGCTCCCATAGTGCTTTTCGCGCTTAGAGTTTAAGGTTTCAGGTTTGCAAGATTTGCAAAGGACAACCTTTTTTGAATTAGCTGTATATATATATATATATATATATACATATATCAAATAGAGATCTTGTGTTTGTGTATCGAGAGTGCTCGATACCATCGGTAGAGCAAATGTATAAAATAACTGGACACGGTTACACTTTTGACATTAGTTTATTGCATACAGTTCTGTTTCGTACAGGCGAACCTGCACTCATCAGTGCCAGACTAAATGTGACTTATAAAAATATCTACAGCACCACAAGCGTCATATTACATTTCCGATTAGTTTCAGTTTGGCCTATCTTATAATATTATGAAATTATATACTTAATTGGTTCTTTGCGTGTTTATCTCGTAGAGAAACTCCTTAGCAGGAATTTCGCTTTATGTCTACACTTACTAACTAGTTCGTTCCGTTTATTCAAAGTTGCGTTCTCCGGTTTGCATAAAATATAAAACGAATGAGAGGTTCTCGAATGGTTCCGAAAATCACCCAACAAACAAGCTGGCAACTTCATAAACTTCGATATCATCGACTTTTACCCATCAATCACCGAAAGTCTCCTCCTGAAAGCAATCGACTTGGCAAAACAATATACGGAAGTTAAAGAAAGCGAAAAGGAAATCATCATCCATGCGAAACGCAGCCTAATTTTCAACGCGGAAGAACCCTGGAAGAAAAAAGACAACGATAGCGGATTTGACGTAACAATGGGCAGTTTTGACGGCGCGGAATCCTGTGAGCTCGTAGTATGTTATATGTTATCCCTCTTGCAACCGAAGTACGGCAACTCTATAGGCCTCTACAGAGATGATGGCCTAGGAATATCCACAGGAACACCGCAAGAAAACGAACGGATGAAGAAAGATATCTGCAAAACCTTCCGAGATAACGAACTACGAATTACAATCGAAGCAAACAAGAAAGTGGTGTATTTCCTCGATGTAACCCTTAACTTGGACTCAGGTCTGCATAAACCATACATGAAACCGAATAACACCCTCAAATATGTTAATATTAAGTCCAACCACCCACCAGCCGTCTTGAAGAACATCCCGATAGGAATCAACAAACGAATTTCAGGAATATCCTCCAACGAAGAAGTATTTAACGACGCAGCGCCTGCCTACCAGAAAGCCTTAGACGACAATGGATATAACTACAAGCTAAACTACGAGAAACCCGATCAACCGAAAGCAAAGAGAAAACGCAACATTGTTTGGTACAACCCCCCTTACGATCAAAACGTCAAAACAAACATCGGCAATAAATTTCTGAATATAATAGATAAATGTTTCCCGACTAATATTTAAACTCCACAAGATTTTTAATCGGAATACCATCAAGATTTCGTACAGCTGCATGCCGAACGTGGGAGCAATAATTGAGGGAAACAATAAGAAACTGTTGCGGAACAGCGTAGACCACGAGCTCGAGAAGAAATGCAACTGCCCGAAAAATGCAAAGTGCCCCCTGGACGGTAAATGTCTCTCCAAAGACATTGTTTACCGTGCTACAGTAACCTGCGGCAATGCAACTGAAACGTACGTTGGACTGACCACAACCAGTTTCAAATCCAGATACGCAAACCACAAGGCCTCGTTCAAAACGGAAGCAAAACGAAACGCAACAGAACTGAGCAAACATATCTGGTACCTAAAAGACAACAATTTGAACTATGCTATCAAATGGAACATTTTATGCCGTGCTCCCCACTATTCGAATATCACGAAACGATGTAATTTATGTATAGAAGAGAAGTTTTATATTTTATGCAAACCGGAGAACGCAACTTTGAATAAACGGAACGAACTAGTTAGTAAGTGTAGACATAAAGCGAAATTCCTGCTAAGGAGTTTCTCTACGAGATAAACACGCAAAGAACCAATTAAGTATATAATTTCATAATATTATAAGATAGGCCAAACTGAAACTAATCGGAAATGTAATATGACGCTTGTGGTGCTGTAGATATTTTTATAAGTCACATTTAGTCTGGCACTGATGAGTGCAGGTTCGCCTGTACGAAACAGAACTGTATGCAATAAACTAATGTCAAAAGTGTAACCGTGTCCAGTTATTTTATATATATACATATATATATGAATAAATGTAGAGTGAATTCATGTATATAGATTTTGTGTATGGTGGTTTTCACCTGACGTCATCGCCGCCATGTTATAGATGCAATGAAATTTTATCTAACATGGCGAAAAACTGTTTGTTCTTTTAATCCCTAAGGATTGAGTTCAAAAGTGGTTCAAACCATATACAGTATATATATATATATAATCCTATATAGTACATATTCATATTGAGTCTTTGTCGTAGGCTACCATTTCATCAATTGCTGTCATTTAACACCAGTATTCTCATTTTGTTGTTTTTCTTTTTCCGTAGCTTCCAGTTCGGCATCCAGTCTTTCTTTAGCACGAACCACCTATTAAGTAGAAATCAATAGTTGGATAATATTCCACTAACCCCTCAAACACATTAAGACATTTTAGCCTTGGTGTAGTAACAATATGAACGACCTAAACTAGAATCAAAAGTTAGAGAAGACGATTCCATTTTAGACCTTTGGAGATTTAGGATTTCAATTTAAGTTAGAGGTTATCGCTTTGCCTTTAGCAAGACTTTGACGGCAAATTTATCTTTAGTAAATAGTCAAACGGCCAAAATAGTTCAACATACATTATCAAAAAGTAGTCTTTTTTCATATTTCTTCTGCTAGCGGTTAGCAGGATTTATTTATTTCTCATCCCTTAAAAGGCTTTTCAGCAGGATGGTTCATTTTGACGGCAAACCGACGGACTTTTAGTAAATATTCAAACTGAGTTTTTACAATTAAACATACATTATCAAAAAAGGCAGTACTAAGAGTTTAACATCAAATCATCAAAATTAAGCTGCTATAGTACATACTAATAGAGCCGCCATGTTTGTCTTTCCTTCGCTTATATTTCATCGCTCACACTGGTACACTGCTACTTTGTGTAAATGTTCATTGAGCATAACATGTACAAAATTTCATTTTCGATTTAAACACCATACCTAATTTTAGTGTGCAGACTGCAGTGATAATAAATTTGTGCAGTGATAAAATGAAAGTGTCGGCAGTGATATAAAACAGTAAAAATGTGCAGTGATAACGTTTTCCCACCAAAGCTTTCGAATTATTTTTTGAATTGAAAACTTTATTTTAGTAGGGTAAAACCTTTCAGCATTACAAAGAACAGGAACGAATCACGATTGGGGGGGGGGGGGTGTCATATCATTATGACCAACTTTTCCGATGAAAATGACCAACTTTTTTGTCTTTCTATATACAAATTCTTGTATCAAAATTATAAGGGAAAAGGAAAGAATTTATAAAAACCTGAATAGTTGTATGATCGGATATGAAAGGGACTCTGCTAAGGAAGGGCCTTTTTTAAGAATTGGTTAGGGGGGGGGGGGCATCAACGAAAAGGGACCTAACAAACCTGGTATATTGAAGATTCGCGAACATGGCGGGGGGTCTGCGGGTTCTCCCCCAGAAAATTTTCGTATTCTTGAGTCTCTGTGGCTTGATTTCCTACATTTTCAGAGACAATTTTTTATATATCCAATTTAAACGGACCAAGCTTTACAGGGGGGGGTAATTAAAAAGGGCCCTGTGCTAAGCCGCTTCTAACGTTCATTTGAACTACACAAATACACTTCGACTCTGAAAGGGTTATAAATGTTACATTGCTAACAAGCATATTTAGCAATTACAATTTAACTATGACATTTATTCGTAACTGGACCAAACAGTTTTAGTAAATTTTTCAAATGCAAGCATTTTTTAACTTTTTATAAAATAGAAAGGATCAAAGAATGATGTTGAAGCAATGCGTGCATGCTACACTCCAGTAATTCTGCACTAGTCTATTGACCAACTGCTTACGTACTCAGGAGCGCCTAATATTTGAAAATTAGAAAGTATTTTTCTTATATATTTTAACCAACAACAAATGTTCTGACCAACTCTTTAATATTTAGAATTATTGAATATTGTACTTGCGTTGCACGTTTTATAATTTCAGCGCATAGTCTCAACGCATAATTTCTCAATATTTTTTGACTAAAAACAAACCATTTTTTGACCAACTTTCCAGTGGACTGGAGCACAGTGGACTGAACTCCAACTTTCCAGTGGACTGAACTCCAACTTTCCAGTGGACTGAACTCCAATGCCGCTCAAAGTTCAATTCGGTGAAAATTTCATCTCAGAACCGCCATTTTGAAACTAATTGCACACCGAACTATATAGGTCACTGAAGTATACTCGCAAACTTCATCCATATTATCCATAAAGTACCCCCATAAATAGTCGTAATTATCCATAGATGTACATACGGAAGCATAAGTTTACGTTCGGACTGTGTTCGGACTTGGGCTGTGGAATGTTCATTTTGTGACGCGGCTACGCGCGGCGGAGCAATAAGTACATAGCTAAAAATACTAAGTTTAAAAAAATCTACAATATTATAAATACATTAATCATCACTATATAGAAATTGGTTTTAAAAGTTAATTGTTAAGAATGAGTGTTTGATAGTTTATTAAAAACAATGCAGCCGTTATAGTAGAACGGCTTTGAATTGATTTACATCACTTGCCGAAACTGAGTTTAAAGTTGTAGAAACTATAAGTATTTTGGTTTGACACTTCCCTATCCAAGTTTATTCAATTGTTGACTATATTCTATTTTTATGTGAAAGAAACCTTATTAAGTTAAAAAATTATTGTCATGGATTGCCCACTAAGGGCAGGCATGGTTGCATTTTCAGTCAATCTAAAAGGTGTCGTCCGTAAAATTGGGGGGTATCAGTAGTCTCCTGACTGGCAAACCCCCTGTTGTTTATGAAATGTGCAGTGATAAAAATTTCATAAAATTAGGTATGTACTGCTATAGTCAACAAAATCGTATTTCAGCCATGCATGTAGAGTCCAAGGCACTTTATTGCAAAAATTAATATCTTGATTTCATTTATCTTGCAAGTTCCTCCCAACGAGGCAGAGTATAGAGAAGTATAATTCCTTTTTACCTTACTAATTTTATGACACAATGCATGGCACAGTTACAATACTAAATACTTTCAATAGTTCAACTTCAAGATTAAAACTAAGATACTATCCCCAAATAACAACATCACATAATACACATATACCTTTGATTGTAGATAAAATGATCCTCCGCATGATTTTTCATTCACTTTAAACAAATGATCATAACTCTAATAAGAAAAATCATTTTGCTACAAAAGTGAACATAGCATACATACTTATTCCTAACCTTGAACAAAACTGACAATCATTTTTCAAATGTTTACAAATGAGCAGTTTACAAATGATTTATTTGTTTCAATATGGTGCTCAGGCATTCTTTGGTTAGAGTGGCTGGATGCCAGAGTATTCTATTTTCTTCAGCTCTGGCCATGATTCTCACAATTACCAACATGGCATCAGAATGACAAGAATAACGATATTAAGTGCATGTACCAAAATAAGCACCTTGACTAACGAATGTTACTTATCAAGTATGTCTGTTGCTGTTGAAGACAAATCACTAATAAAAGGCTGATTGCTTTTCAGTTTTTCCAAATCAAGTGCCTCCTTAGATTTAAGGATATTTTCTGCTATTAAACTAAATATCAAAGTCAGACACCTTCAAAGCTGCTAGTTTTTCTTCCAGTTCACATTATAAGCTGGAGACAAACACCAGGGCTGTAAACCTATTGCAACTTAAACTAACCTCGACTCATTTGAAGAACCTTTCGTCATTTCATGAGCGTGCTGTCAAAACTGTATCATTGGGCTCCAATTAACACTCTGATAGAGCTTCCTTCGGTTATTAATTCTAACCGTAAAAGGGCATGTAAGATGGTACGTAAATGCCTTGATAAGGATATATTTTTATTTTTCCACGATTATTTTACTGTGATAAACCATGATAAGAGAACAAGAAATAACAAAGTCTCTTACGACTCCCAAAGATCAAAACTGAATACGCAAGGAAATCATTCCTGTTTATGGGAGCAAAAGTTTACAACGATCTGCCAATTGAAATACGTAAAACGGAGAAGTATGAGGATTTTGAAAAACTTCTAGAAGACTATTTTTAACTATATTTTTACCTTCCTATCAATATTTTTATCTTAATTCATTCTAATAAGTATTTATAAATTTGTACTTAATTGTTTTTCTGTAAATGTATTTGTTAATGCTAGATATTGTAAGTAATTAGGTACAGGACACACATTGACAACAGCAGTTTCTTGCTGAAGTGTTTATCCTGTATAATAATTCGTTTAATAATAATAATAATAATAACCAGCAGGAGCCCATGACGGGAAACCCACCCATACAGAAAAGTGTTTGTACCATACGCTAGTATCACTGTGTATCTATAGTGTCTGTAATAAGCTGTTGTGGTTTGTGTCTGAACTACATATATGCAATGGACCCCACATTTGAAATATCTATAGTTAATACCATACAGGAAGGACATATTGTTACCACAATATCTACATTGCTCATGTAAACACAGACTATAGTGGTAAAATTATCATGTAAAATTTATATCAGTTTTACTGCAACAAACATCTGGTATAGAATAACTATAAGACAATTCAGACTTTTTATCTGATTTTTTGTTTGAAATCAATATTAGCCTCATTCCAGGAAGCCAAAAAATGTGTTACATGCAGTGGAAGCTAAATCATTCTACAGTGTGAGTAAATATTACTAACTGTACCATTTTATACTAACCTTAGTAACTGCTTCTTTGTCAATTCTTTCAATATTTAAAATCTGTTTGGCTTCTTCTAATGATATTCCCATCATGCTGTTGGTTGTGGCTCTTTTTGCTCCTTCTTTTGCTGTTTTGGCAGCACTTTGAGCAGCTTGCCCGCCTGAACAACAATCAAGAAAAACACTTATGTTCAAACAAAGTATTCAATTTCTAATTATTATGATAAAAATTATATCCATTGTCTTCTTTAGTCAAAATCATTTGAGTTAATCATACCGGTACTGTACTGTACCGTACGAGTAACTCTTCATGGTGCACAAGTCAAGACATTGTGCGTGGACAAAGAGATATAGCCATAGAGGTCTGCGATTTACCAGCTAAGGCCAATTTTTGGTCCGCTTAAATGGCACTTAAAATATGTGATAAATCATAATTGTAATTTGATGACACCAATTGCTTTCATGTATTAAGAGCTAGAATCCACCTGACAATTTACAGCATGAAAACGTAGGTTTAAGAGAGAATTAGAATGAAAATGAATCAAGTTTGAATAATTGAATTACGTACATTGTATCTAGTTTATACTCATAATATAATTGGGCAAAGTGGCTGCATTACAGTATGTAAGTTGGCAAATAGATTTCAACCCACAAACATAGAATTGTTCTGCAATATTTGGCAGGGGAAGCAAAGAATCTGCAATTACAACATTTATAAGTGGCCTGTAACAGAGTAGACAGTAAAAGCCATTGCAGAACAAGTCTGTAATAACATGAAAAAATCTCTTTTTGATATACCTTCTTATAATCAGAAGTTCTGTCTGGTCTGCCTCTGGTAACGGTTTGACTAAGGGTCTGTTTATATGGACGCCGAGCTAGCCCAGTTAGCAGGCAAACATGGTAAGCAAACAAATTTGTCTTGTGTTTATGAGAACATTTCATCCCACTTGCTGGGACAATTTTGTTGTCTTTACATTGTTTTGACAGTTCTTAATTAAAATAGCTTGCAATGGCATATTTTTTAACTTTCACCACAGGAACTGGGCAAGCTCACTGGTCCATATATTTAACATACAGTAATCTTTACTATAAAAATTACTACAAGGCTCACTTCAACAAGCAAGATCTTGGTAAGCATCATGGAAGTAAGCATCATGGAAGTAAGCATCACTATCCACAGTAATTTTTACTAAAAAAACTAGTTGACAGCAAGATCTTGGTAAGCATCATGGAAGTAAGCATCACTATCCACAGTAATTTTTACTAAAAAAACTAGTTGACAGCAAGATCTTGGTAAGCATCATGCAAGTAAGCATCACTATCCACAGTAATTTTTACTAAAAAAACTAGTTGACAGCAAGATCTTGCTAAGCATCATGGGAGTTTGTTGTGAGTAACATCATTACACTTAAGGCACAGAGTAATTACATACAGAGGCGTATCTTCATGTTGGCACCTTTGATGTCGGCGTAAGGGCTTTTTCAGCAAAATCCACCATGTTCTTAGACAGTCCGGTATGTTTGAGCATTCTGCATGAAATTTTTACGTAAACTGCGCATGTGTAGTTACTGGCTAAGAACATGGCGGCCAGACATGCACAGTAAAAAACACCTTACGGTTTTTTCGCTAAGATACGCCTCTGTATGTAATTACTCTGTGCTTAGGGTTAGTATTTAGATCAATGACTCCACAACAATTGTGAGGCGCGAGGTAGTCAACCCCAGTCCCCAACTGGTAAAACAGAGCACTGTATTTTAGCCATCACCTAATCTTTTATAAAACTGTATAAATCTATAATTAAGAAGACTAAAGACCTTTATTAGAATAAAAATACTAATTTTTTTATAAAAGTCTAAACATAAAAAACTATTATTATTTAATACTCACTTTGAAATTCCTGTCTCAATGCTTGGGTAAAAGCTCTTGCGACAACTTGTCCACCAAGGACGATTATTTGCGCTATAAACCTCGCCTAAATGAGACACAAGTAATAAATAAAGGTGAAGAAACAAGTAAAAAGACCAAATTTTCTTACCATAACACGTTTTGTCAGTAAAACATCAATAAATACATCATGACTTTGTATTACGAAATATCTCGTGAGATATGTCTATCTCAATACTTCATGTAATAAATCTATACTGGTACAGAAATATCGCGGGCCGAAGTTGCAATCATTACGTGTAAATATCTGTGTAAATAATAAAAGGAAAGAAAGAAAAAAATTCAAAATGAGCAAGACAAAATTCACTAAAGAAGAACTCAAAGATAAATTAGATGGAAATGAACTTGATTTAAGTTTGTGTAATCTTTCCAAAGTACCAGTTCGAGAAATAGTAAGTTGTTTCTTTATTGAAGTAGTAAGTAGTTACTTTTAAAAGAATATATATATTCTGTACGACAAGACAAAAAACGAGAATTGACAAACCTTTGAAAGTTGAAACCAGTCAAGAAACCTTAATTAAAAGTTTTAGTTACTGCATAGTTCATTGAATTGGTCACCAGTGCCAGATAAACCATTTGGCAAAGCAGTATGCTGCAGCCCCCTGCTTTTGAGGTCCCAATGTTCTGTGATTGTGCAATGCCATTTCTTTCAAGAAGGTGTTGGACTCCAGGAAAGGGGGACCAGTAAAACCATGAACTGCACAAAATGCTGGACAAGAACAGCTCCAATAAATATCTGAGGTGTGGAAATGTGCAAAGCGCCAGAAAACATGGGGCCCCTAAAAAGTGCCGGTCTAGAATAGCCTTTAAATAAGGGCTTTTGAAAAGCAGCGGGTCTTTTGATCAATCTACCTGAAAAACACAATAAAAACTTTGACGTTTTGAGCAAAGGCCCTTCGCTTGAAACATAGAAGTTCTTATTGTATTTTCAGGTAGATTGATCCAAAAGACTTGCTGTATTTCGTATAGACACTACCTACACTGGTACCACACTTTTGAGAAGCATTATGTGATGCTGGAGAACAGCACAGTGCTGTAGAGAATCATATGGTCCTGGAAAAGTACAGGGCCTCTTATAATAGTTAACAACCCCAGGAGATTGCAGGACCCTAGAAAATTGTGGAGAAAGGTATAGTTTAAGACCATAAAAAACATATGGGTCTTACAAGAGCAGACGTCAGAATTAGCTAAAACAAAAGCAGGTTGGCAAATTTAATTAAGTTTTGACAAACTCAGTGCCTGAAGTAATATTCAAATTATGGGAATTTAATAGGAGAGATGTTTAGCATACATTTTCCTTAAAGTTGAAAGATGTCAAGGCAAGATTAATATTGCTTTTCTCTTTTTCTCTCAATTAGCATTACATATGCAAACTCAAAAGTCTGCAATTTTATCCTGTCATGAGTTTAGATAATTTTGTGGAAGATGATAAGTGTTTAATATTGGATCCTAGTGATTCTCAGTCTTTTCACACACAAAATGAAAATCTTTGAACTATTATTACCTGTACTGAAAATATGCCACAGGTTCTGTGACAACTAGGTCCAAGTTCCAACCATGTCTCTATGAACTATGGTCCAACAAACCTAACCTAGCCCTGACAATTACCTTAGTTGCTCATTCTTCTGCATTTGCTGATTGCTAATTACTTCTGGCAGTTTCATAATCAGCATACTATCTAATTAATTAATTATCCATTTTATAGGGTTTGCTACCAAAAGCTACTTCCCTTGATTTATCGTGTAACATATTAACGACCTTACCAGTAAGTGGTTCAAGCACACAAATTTTATACCGTAAATCCCCATTTTAAGCCCACCCCCCCTTTTAATAAGACTGTCCCCCCACCCCTCTTTCCTTACAAATAAGATTGTCATAATATGTCAGTGTATTTATTAGATATATTAATTGTCTTGGAAATTCACATTCAATTATTGTATTTCTCACTTTGACTTTCAGCGAAAAAGATAAGTCTGCCCCTCTATTTAGCATTACCTCTCCAATAAGCCATGACATGTCAGATAAAAGCATGAATTTGGCACAAAGCTTCATACAGACCTACGGCCTGGCCGTGAGCATTTTTGCATGTGAGTGGAATATCGCACGCCATATTCACGTCAGGTGCGTGTTTGAAAAACGGCCAAAAACTACGCCAATAGAGCGGACTAGATTACTACTTTGCAACCTGGCAACGTTATATTGTGTGCAACGCGTGTGGCTAGTAAGTAGTGAGAACTGTTCACATAAAAACTTAAAAGTCGCAAAGTGGCATACATGAGGCGCGCGATTTCATACTCTCAAAACAAACAAGGTGCGTGACAAAACGCGCATCTTGACCAGTTAAGCCGTGTGCGGAGGTGCGGCGGGTGTGCGGAGGTGCGCCAAACGGCCAGGTCTGTATATAAGTCAAATGTATCTCCACTACAACAAAACGGATTGCAGCAACAGATAGAACTCACAAAAAGGAGGAAAATGATATATATTGCCCCTCCGTAGTCCGTACGACTTTATATTGATCAAGAGAATTTGAACATTTAAATTTCCATATAATGTAACTGCGCATGCGAATTTTCTCAACCTTCTGTAAGGGATTATCTCTTTACCAAAGAACGTATAGTGCCGTACAATAGCTCATTTTGCTCCATTTCGAGTATTTCGCATGTACGTTTCATTGAAATGTTTCATGTTTCCCTAATTGCGATTCTTTAAATTTGACATTTTTAATTTTGACATTTTGCCACATTTCATGCTTTTATCACTCTTGTCACAATCATAGCTAAATTGTGTAATAAGTGACCTGACTATAAATCTTAGAAACAACTGAATATAAGTTGTAACTTTCCACATCTTTAATGTATTTTTTACTTTCTTGTCTTCTTTCATTTACAGGCAACATTCTCCATGTTAACTCAGTTGACTAGGTTAGACCTCAGCAAAAATATGTTGACTGAATTACCAGATGATTTTGGTCAATTAGTTAACTTGTTAAGACTTGACTTATACAGCAATAAATTGACAGAAATGCCAGTCAGTTGTGTTCATCTTAAGAGATTAAAATGGCTTGATTTGAAAGAAAATCCAATCCAGACGTTGTTACCCAATGTAGTTGGAGATTGCCTCATTGCGGAGGAGTGTAAACACTGTGCTGATAATGTAAGTTAAAATGTCAGATGATATGTAAATTTTGATTGGCTTAGAGTACATATGGGTAGATGGAGAATAAGTATACCCAAGTGTTTTCAGAGAGACACTGAACTACAAATATGTAGTCCATTACCTGTGTCTGTTTAAAGGTTTCCAAATTGCAATCTTGTAAAGGCATACCTTAATTATGTAGGGTGATGTGTGTTTCCCAAATTTGCAAGACAAACCGGTGTTATCTGCCTAAAGACCATTTATTATTCCATGTAAAAAGTATCCATGTATTGTGTAGATGATCGCATATCTCAAGGTGAAAAATTCAGAACAAGAAAGAATAAGACAGAGAAAATTGAAAGAAGAGCGAGAAATAGAAAGAGGTATTTATTTTATCTTCACTGCAGAAAGAGGTATTTATTTTATCTTCACTGTAGAAAGAGGTATTTCTTTTATCTTCACTGCAGGGTATAGACAAATGATTAATTCGTTTAGTTATTTTCAAAAACAGAATATTACCATTTGCGTTCAAGCTTGCGGCGTGCGGTTTCAAAACGTACGTTTTACGTTTCAAAACGTACGTTTGGCGTTTCAAAACGTACGTTTTGCCACGCCCCATGTCATGTTTGGGCAATGAAACTGACATGTTTTGGGGCTTCGAACGGCATGTTTTGCTACGCGCCTGTAAAAAACTATGCGCTTTGCGAAAATCCATTGACAACAAGGAACTTAGTATCGGTTATTTTCTGATAGTTCGCGTAGTGTTTTATCTTATACATATGACGGATCATCCATCGGTCAAGGCCCTGGTCAGGCGCAACTTCATTTTGGTGGGGGGGGGGGGGGGGGGGGGGTGGCAAAAAAAAATTTGCCCGAATTTTAAAGGTTACCCAAAATGCCCGAATTTGGATAATAACATATTGATAACAATAATAACCACTTATATCAATATGCTGAATTTTCACTTGTGCATTGCTTCTGTTACTCAAATCTATGAGTAGGAGGTTACGTAACTTAGAAAAAATACCTATATCGTCCAGGTCGTTGACCAAGTGTCGATTATATTCAGGTTAATCATGTCGTTCTTAATAGTTTTGTTGGCATGTGCTCGTCAGGGCCGTAGCCACGATGTTAACATTGGGGCAACTGATTTTTTGAATATATGAGGGTTCTAAAAGGGTATTTCGTGCATTCTGAGACCACTCTGATACCCAGATAACGTACATTCAAAATCGTGTAGTGTACACTCATTGCCATTGTTCAATAATAATAATAATAATGGTTCAGATTATCAGTTACTAAATAATCATTCAGTCTAATTCTTAAAGAAAAAGATATATTCTGTGAAATAATTGGTGCGACAAATGTCACTCGCATTTCCTCCGTTCACTGTTGGCTACGGCCCCGATTGTCAATGTTAATGAGAGCGATAGAATTGAAGCGTTCTTGGTCTATTGATGTGCGAAGATAGGTTTTCTCGTTATAGCCGTTCTCGATAGAGCTAGAGCCAATTCTTCTTCGGTCAGGCAAAGGCATGCAACTGAATTACAGAAATGCTCAAATTATACTATAATTGTTTTCCAACAACACGCAAACCAGATAAATATACAGTACTTTAAATTATAAAATTATGTTTTTGTTTAAGTTCAGACTACATGATTCACACGGGAAATCGCTTGTCCAACAACTTCACGAAGTCCGTGTTATTTATCATTGTTGTGAGGATTTGAGACTTTTCCATGTTCAGCAGTGTTTCCATTTTTTGCATGTTCTTTGAGCCAATTGAAGTGTGTTTTTATCAAATGGAACCTGCTTTTGTATAAGGCGTCGTCCCCAATTCTAAAAACATGTGCTGTTTATTTCAAATATTGTACGTGACAAAAATCGGATATCGCGTTTTCGTGATTTCACTCAGACGGTCATTCGATATTTGAAACCCCAATCTAAGTCACCTTCAGCTACAGCGTAGCAGGATCGACATCTTTTTTTTTGCGTTTGAATTTCGATGGTGCATTTCTCAGAAACCCATTCCATATGACCTCTAACTCCCGAAGTCTTCGGATTTCAATTCCGATGCTTGACATCTGTACAGCAACCTTGATCTAATACATGCTGTCAAAAACCGCATACGGGTTGATAAAAGATGTTTCTATCTGTCAAAACGTGTCTGAGCTTAAACCATTTCCATATGCTGAACCAATTCTAAGATGCATCGTTTGTGATGCCCTTGAATGTTCGTACGTTGCCTAAGTCCCTCAAGACCGATGATTCGTCTCCAGTATAAATCCGGCCGATGTTCCACTGCATCACCACACTTATTGATGTGAAATTTAGCACCGCAATTTAAGGTAATTATGTGATCATTTCAGAAAAGAAAGTGCTCGAAGAAGCCAATGCTGCCAAAGAACGAGAATTAAGAAAAAGACAAAAAATGTTAGAGAAGCAAGAAAGAAGAGCAGCTTATGAAGCGATTGAAAAACAAAAGAAATTTATGTCTGAGGAAGCTGAGAGAAAGTTAAAAGGTGGGATAACCACTGTACACTGTATTTCATATTATTCTGCTTGATTTGCTGTAGATAAATTTATTTCAAGTGCTATGTACCGTCTGACTAACGGTGATTGTTTTGTCTATATAGCAGCTAAAACCATATATAGATATACAGTAAGTGATATCGACAAAAACGTGCGCCATTTTTTTGTTCTTACCACGTCTGTATATCTATAACTGAAAAGACAACGGCAAAATGTTATCTATTTGTAAAATTGACTTGTAACTTTCCTTCTAATTTCGTGGTTGCATATAGCAAAGGGGGACGTAATTTGAATGGAGTTCTGCATGGAGTTCTTTCAACTTTGCTTTATTTTCACTCAATTTCTTCTTAATGTTCTTGGTGACAGAATCAAAGACTTTAGAGAGTTCTCGAAGAAACTGTTTGTTGTTTTCTTGACATTCCAAAGCTGTGTTTAAATGAGATTAAATCATTGAGACATTATTTTCCTATCCAACACTCGCCATTTTTAAGATATGAAGGAATTTTTACTGCGAGAGACGCAACGTGCTATCCATTGCCGTGTGTATAAAGTGAACTTCATTAAAACAAGTTGAACTAAGAAGCAAGAATGTAATATTAAATTTCTCAGTTTGGACATTACAACGTTGGCACTCAACATGTCTTCACTCTTCAGTAACTGACGAACTAAAAACTGGTTTACACTATCAAGATATCTTTGCTCTTAGCGGTACGCGCGGGATGAGAAAAATCTATACGGAAAACGTGCATGCGGAACGGGATGCTGTATATTTAAGGACCCCTATATATTAGTCGTTTCAACCCTCTTTAGTAGGTTATTGCCGCCCACGGTTATGTGAGTGAGTGATGTTTTATACTTTTGTTTTAGACGAAAAATCTGTCAACGATGAACCAGTTTCACAGAACGAAAAAGAAAATAAAAGAACAGGTAAAACTTGTTTTAAGTACAGTCCGATTGCATGGTACAGACTTTCATGAAGAATTTATATAATGCTCTCAATGATTTCTCAGAAATGATATAGAGTCGTATAGATATAGCGTTATGCGGCCTTTATGCATGTGCGCTTCATGTAGGTCTTGCTTGAGCCAACTTTATTTTTACAACGTATAATTGCAGGTCATTGGATACTTTCAAAATCTTTTTGACCGCCGGGAAAACGCGTGTGTATTCAAGATGCTTGTAAAAAATAGATGCATTTCTCTTTTCTCTATGTAGTTGTTCTGATTGTTTAGTAATGATTCTTAATATATTTTCTGAGAGTAGTTATGCTGTTGTGGACTGATTTGGCGTAAAGAAACCTAAAACCAAGTTCTCCAAGCAAAATCGGCAAATCCAACTACAGCTTTATTCTTCCACCAGCTATATATATATATATTGATGATAGGATTGCCAACTATACAGATTTTCAAATTTAATATCAAACAGGATATTATAACTACAACGTTCACAATTAAGAGACCAGAATAATTCTGAAACGTACAGTTCACAGGCTCGCTTTAATGCGTCTCGTGTGAACGCGCAATCGTACAAATTTGAGTGAAGTATCGAATACATCCGGTCACGTGGGAACGGAGCCTAGGAATTCCAACTACCATTGTATACTCCACAGTTATGTGGAGACCTCTGTATATGTGGTTAGAATGAACGTTATGTCGAAATCTTTATATACAGTAATTATATGTTGTATTTTCCGTTGTGTAGAGAAATCACGCTGTTCCATTATGATGATCATTTTTCTTATTGGATTAATATTTGGAATATGTGGTTTAATAATACACTGCAATAAAAATGACTGCATTTTTACAAGATTAAAGCAAATGTTATAGTAATATTTTAATAAATATATATTTGAATATTGTAAAGCTGTTGAATCATAATTAATAACATGTCTATAAACCATTGGATATAATGATCCAACACTACTTATAGAGAAAGTCACCCTTCAATGTCTCAGGAAACTTAGAAAGAAACAAGGTGCTATTGATTATTCTACTTTTAACTCTTTTATACATTTGAGCCTGAATGAAGCCAATTGGTTAGTTGACAATGATATTTCCATGCACATTGCGATGTAAAATGAATGCTACTAAAATCAATGTTCAACGTTGAGATGATTTGTGCTGTTTAACTGCATCATTCAGGTTTTTATAGCCGCATCGGACAGTCGATACAAAGCATGGATAACATACGAATTCGTCCGGTTTCATGGGTCACGTGTGAACGCAAGGCGCAATCGTACAAATATTCGTCCGGTCTCGTGGGTCACGTGTGAACGCAAGGCGCAATCGTACAAATATTCGTCCGGTCCCGAATTCGTCCGGTCTCGTGGGTCACGTGTGAACGCAAGGCGCAATCGTACAAATATTCGTCCTGTCCCGAATTCGTCCGGTCACGTGTGAACGGGGCCTTAAAGTGATAGTTAAAGTTATGGTTATAAGTTATAGTTATAAAAAGTTAATTACAGTTATTAGTTAAAGTTATATACTGAACTTTCCCTTCCATCTCGCTCCTTTACGCAAACCTAAACGGCCCGCATTTTGTTTTTAACATATTTTGTCCCTCAGTGAAAATTCCTTAAAAAGGCACTGCATGATACTTTATCCTATGAAATGCAACTATAAAGAGCGTGTTCCTTCTAAGATGTATTAGTTAGACATTTAATAATGTCAGGCAATTTCTGTCTTCGTCGGGCAAAGTAATGTCCGCCCCCCCCCCAATTTTTTTCGTCCGTACGCCTATGTACAACACGTATACTCGACACGCCATTTTCGCCTGGCCAAAAGCAAATTTTGTTGAAATCCCTAGTCGAGGGGACAACGAAGCTGCCACCACCTGGGTTTTTGATAAATTGAATGAAGTCCAAAATATGAGTTCTCTCGATCCTGTATTTCAAAAGGCAGAGAAACATTTACTGGTAAAGAAGTTAGATTTAGCAATTGGTGAGAATATCCCAGAAGTGGCTACGTTAGTTTCAGCTTCCTCATATCAAACCTAGAGAGTGAGTCTGTCCGTTTGGCCAACGTGTTCATCACTGAAATCATGGTGAAAGAAATATATGCTATCGTTCCTTTGGGTAAGTTATTGCCAGTATAGGTGCTTATCTAGTTGTACATTCATCGAAAAACAATATTTTCACTAAAACACGAAAAACACAGGAAAAAATACAGGAATATAAACACGCTAAAACTAGTCATGTAAATTTTCCCTTTTGTTTAAAGAAAATGGAACGTTATTGCCTTGGTGATGATGACATCATTCAACCACTTGTTAAACTAACTGTTGAACTTGGTTGGCCGTCTGTATCGGCATCTCTAACTATCTCTGAAGAAGTTGTTTGATGTGAATCCAGTTTTTCAACATGGAAGGTGGGCAGAGTTTCTCAGTGAAGTTGCTTGAAGAAATGAAAAATTATGAGCTTTTTGTCGCAGAAGATGCCTGCTTCAGATCCGTTTTAACGTGCTTGGTTGAAAAAGTTGAAGTTGATGCGCAAACAAACTAATTTGAGTCTGCTGATACGGAGATATCTGAAAAAGCAACAAAAACTATGAGAGTTGAAAAGATTGCAATTTTGTTGTTTCATATTGGCGACCAAGAGTTACTCCAGAAATTCATTGACGCTGCATGTGTGTGATTACATTCGCCATTCCGAAGACAGCTGTATCTTACAAGAGCTGATAGCAAGCTTAATGGGTCGAGAATTAGATAAGAACCGTATTCTCACTGGGAGTTTTCCCTAACAATACCAAATATTCCAAATCTTTATGCATGAGGTGATCATTAGTTAATCAGAAAACATCACGTGGTGTTCAGAATAGTATAAAACAAGCGTGAAATCGGGTATTTTGAACATTTGCCACCGAAAACCTGTTTGGAACTGCTGTTGTTTCTTTTCAATGACAATATATACTCCAGAAGGAAGGCACAAAGATTTATGATAACATCCAAGTCAAGTGTCGTTGCCGTTGATTTTTAATATTTCTTGGGGAAACTTTTATAGGCCTGAAATTTATTTAACATTCGTGGTCAAAACATTACATATGTCATATTTCATTACGTTATTTCAACTTATGAACCTGTAATTTAAGTTGAAAGGTTTAGCATGCGTTCAACATTTGAATGAACTGAATGAAGCAACTTGCATTCGCCGTTTTGGCTTATCAGCCAATGTTCACGAGCTTAGCTAGTGCTATCTATGCTCTATATATATACAGTAACTGTACACAGTCACAGAATAGCTAACTTTTTTGAAACTGATGCAGCATTTAGATAATTACTTAAATTGTCAATGTCTTATTGAAAACTATTTATAAAATTATAGTTATGTACATTAGTATAAATTTAATAGATTTGTCTTTTAGAATACACACCGATTATCATTTCATATATAGCATTCGATTCGGAAACTGTTTGCACTGATGAAGATAGGGGTACATGCATGCATTATCTTGAATTACCTTGTACAAATTCCATCAAACTATCAACTTCTATAACTTTTGTGAGTTTTGTACTGATTTAGGTGAAATGTAATTTATATATAGTTTGTTCTTAATGTGGTGAAAATGTGGTAATGAGTGCGTACAGGAAACACTCACAAGACGTACAAGGACTCTTTTTTTGTACACGCGTTGTAACATAACTAAATCACTGGCAGTCATTGCCGTTGGAAGTTGGAATCAACTGCTGTTGTTTCTTTTCAATGACAATATATACTCCAGAAGGAAGGCACAAAGATTTATGATAACATCCAAGTCAAGTGTCGTTGCCGTTGATTTTTAATATTTCTTGGGGAAACTTTTATAGGCTCGAAATTTATTTAACATGCAGGTTGGTCAAAACATTACATATGTCATATTTCATTACGTTATTTCTTAAGCTTATGAACCTGTAATTTAAGTTGAAAGGTTTAGCATGCGTTCAACGAATGAATGCATGCGGCAACTTGCATTCGCCGTTTTTGGCTTATCAATGCCAATGTACACGGGCTTAGCTAGTGCTATCTATGCTCTATATATATACAGTCTGTACACAGTCACAGAATAGCTTGGCACGTAAATATCCTCCACGAGTTTAATCATTAAAACGACACTTGTGTCTTGTAACAGCGGCTTATATACCACTGTAAATTACATAACTCGTAAGGGGTAGGTTACTTTAACTGAACACGATGGCCATTCAGTCGAGTGGCGTATAGGAGCTCCTGAGTGAGGAGCGTAGTGAGCACTTGTACCCCCAAGTTTTCTTGAAACTGTCCATTGTCCAAATACAACAATGGGAAAATTACCTTTTTCTAACTGAAAATCTTAAGTTAAGACGAAGTCCCCCATTAGCCTAACATTATTCCAAGCCCAACTTGACGTTCCTTCTTACACGCCTCTGCATGAGTCAGTCCGTAGCTAACGCCTTTGCAATAAAGAACGAACTTGGAAATGCATCATTATGAATCGAAAACTCTGCCTTCATAGGCCACAGCTCTCATAGACTTTTACACTAAACAGTGTAAGTTACAGTATATAACACAAGACTTCCAGTGAAACACTGCATGGTGTTGCCTAATCGTAGTTTTAGTATCCCACTGATGGGAAATTTCAGCATAGAAATAATTATCATAAGCTAGAAGCTGTAATTTCCATCATGATTGGACGATGAAGGGATTAATGCATCTATACGACTACACAGTTATTTTTGTGGTAACTTAGTGACAGGTAGTGGCGAACCTGTGGCTCAGAGTAGCGTGCTGATGTGAATGAAGCAAGCCGTGTGTATGAACATGATGGAAGAACGTATCAAGGACAAGTGAAGCCATACGTGAGTTAACATATTGTTGCACCAATTAAAGGTATATATAAAATGTTAAATCTTCGTTTTATAATCAGATTGTTAGTGTTAGTATGCCAAACTAAGGATTAAGAAGACAAGTTTTTAGCAAGTGACTCCTGTAACGTTGGTGAAACTGATACATGCACACCCCGTATAAACATTAAGTTGATTACAAAGTCCGATTAGTTAAGGTCTTACGCTAAGATGGCCTAAGTACGTTTCAAACATACGTATATGCCAACGATGAGCAAACAATGTGTTTAACAGCTTAGTTCGTATTTATGTGAGAGAAGCGTGACCGCTTTTATAATGTCTTATTTTCTCGACGTGAGGCAGCACAGATCTGTCCTCTTTATGATTTTGTCTGCCTTTTGAATGAAGATCAGTTTATTTTTATAAACGGTATTTTAATATAGCTAGAGGAGAAGAAATTTCCAGTAACCATAGTTACTTTAATGGCCCATATTTGGCATATATATTATACCTTTATCAAAATGTATCCTTTACCAAGGAGGTACTTGGCCTTGGCCTTGGGCTTCGCCTTCGGAGCGTTCTTGGATTATTTGTAACAAACAATATATTATAGAAGACAAATTGTGAGTTTTCTCGTTCAAAAATTGATGTATTATTGTTTATACTAAGGGAACCTGCCACAGGTGACAAGCAAGTTTACAAGATGATATTTGCATATTTTGTCACATGCACCGATCATGATCGAAAATTTAATAAATTCTGTACATAACATATTCATACCGCAAGACTAATTTTCACTGCGGCGATATACGCATAACGCATAACTGCCACAATAAAGAAGCGAGAAAACAAACTAAGCATGGCTTTCCCCGTGAAATACAAAAGTGGATAAAAAGATTGAAGTTCCTTTCAAGTTTGTTCTGCCACAACGTTGCTTGCCCTCCTACGCTTCACGCATGCGCTTCATAGTCAGAAAGTCAGACTGAAGTCGCGAAGACCGAGTTAAGACTTTTGTGCTAAAGTCAACTTCAGTTACTCTGTTTTTAGTGCAATGTTTCACTTTCCAACTATAGGGATGCTTGATGTTCTTTGTCAGGTTATATATTAAAAGTTTCAATCATTAAAACATTACTATTTTAATAGCCACAGTCGCGCGTTTTATGTTGTTTTTTCTGTTAGTTTAATGGAAACGTTGGGAAAAGCTTGATAAATTATCGGCCTATAAATCGTAATGAATTTTCTCTTCGCCAATGGGGATTCGGGCGATGCACATTACTCATTAGACTTTTTCTATATGAAATGTTCAATACTTGCACACAGTATGCAGTGTACCTTGTGTTGGCCAAGTTTTTCATCTGGTCACAACGATCGTCAAATGAACACAAATGAACATATATCAACAAAAGTTCCCCAGAAATCATTGGATTTTATGTTCGCTAAAACAAATTTCACGCATCTGAGACACGCCCTGAAGAAACTGAAAGCAGTAGCGGCTAAAAGAGCTACAAATTGCGGGATTTTTCAGTGTAAAACGTAAACGTCAATGCATGTGCATTTATACTCTGATTTTCTCTGATTGTAAATCGAAATTAAAAAGTGTAAGATATTGTAATAATAAAACACTTTACTATTTAGCAATATTTGCCATATAACAAAAGCAGCTAATTCTAACCTTCCCTTGCCTACGCCACTGTACAGATATTTTGAAGGTGAATTAAATGGCACCAAAAGCTCATATATTTTCTTAACAAATTTCGGTGTGGCATATTCATACTTGTTGCATGTACCCATGATGATGATGATATTATTACTCATGATCATGCCTCGTACGTGAATAGGAACCGATGTGACCGTTAACTAATATATTTAACAAATGTATATATATGTGTGATTTCTTTGAAAGGTTTGAAAACTAAGCAAAAAGCACCATGGGATCAATGCCAAGTAGACTTTTCAAACGTAAAAAGAAGGAAACAGAACCTGCAATCAACTATAATGATGAAGTAAGCATATTGAACTTATTCAAACATTTATCAATATTAGCAAAGTTTTTCTTCTTTTTGAGAATTTTTATCATCATGTCTTGTTAAACCTCGTGAGTTACTTGGATTTTTCCAAATGTAGAAGTCTTAAATTAGTAACGTAGAAATTTGGATAAAAGTTTGTTTTGACACACGATAAAAGTTTGTTTTGACACACGATAAAAGTTTGTTTTGACACAAGACGCATGGTTGCCACATGAGGAAACAGTAGGGTTCTCATTGTTGAGTAATTTAGAGCATGCGTGCAGAAGTAATATACATTCCCTTCAATGTGACCTGAAGACTCAAATATATACAAATTAAGGAGCAGATCGAGACTTATGGCCCTAATCTCTTTCTGTTGACTACATCAAGACCTCTTGGGGCCTAATTTGTGATGACAAGCGTCTCAATAAAGGGATATTATCAGCTCATGACCTAACATATATAACCGTACGATCCTATTATAACCGTACGATCAAGACATGGAACGCTGTCTGTAAAGATGTCTCCGTTGATAGTTTCTCTAATCCTAGTACTTTTAGAAATTTACTCAAGCGCAGATACTCTAATATAGTTAGCTCTATTTATGACGTTGACATGGCTTGTACATGGTCTTTGGTTCGCGACTGTCCCTGCCATAGGGCTTAATCTTTTGAAATAGTTTAATAGTTAGGTTGCTTTAATTGGTTTATATTAAGTTTGGGCAGGTACCTTGCATGGTTCTTCGAGACCCGTTTGTACCTCGCCCGTTTAGGCTCCTTATTAGGTTTAATATAGGTATATTTAACTATTATTATATCATTAAAGTCTTTGTAAATATAATTTATCTGACCCTAATAAAGAAGATAATAATAATAATAATAATAATAACAGGAACTAGATAGTGTGGGACAATATCTACACGGTGGTATTAGCCACTTTTCTCTCCATTTTCTCGCTTCCTGACTAGTAAGAACTGGTTTGTTGGAAAAATTAAGAAACAAAATAATTTTGTTCTTATATTAAGACAAACCAAGCAATCTCTGGCGATGGTATGCGAAGAAATGAGAGTCGTGAGCATGATGTGATGATTGAGCCAGTTCCAGTAGACGACGTTGAAGAAAATGAAAGTGAGAATGAAGATAAAGATAATGTTGAGCATGAGCAAGATGAAGAGGAAGAACAAGAGGAAGATGAAGAACAAGAGGAAGAACAAGAGGAAGAACAAGAGGAAGAACAAGAGGAAGAACAAGAGGAAGAACAAGAGGAAGAACAAGAGGAAGAACAAGAGGAAGAACAAGAGGAAGAACAAGAGGAAGAACAAGAGGAAGAACAAGAGGAAGAACAAGAGGAAGAACAAGAGGAAGAACAAGAGGAAGAACAGGTGAAATTATTTACTGCAGCATCAAATTCTCGAACAAAAGTGTCGGAAATAACATTATTACCTAGTACATGTATGATATTTTCGCTATGTTAACATGGTAACAACAGTTTTATTAAAAAAATGAATACTTTAGTCAATTATTTAACCAGGGTTCGGCGGTGGAGTAGGATACCACTACCTGAAAAATACAATAAGAACTTCGACGTTTCGAGCGAAGGCCCTTCGTCTGCCAGGTCCTTCGTCTGCCAAGCCCTTCGTCTGCCAGGTCCTTCGTCTTCCAGGCCCTTCGTCTGCCAGGTCCTTCGTCTGCCAGGCCCTTCGTCTGCCAGGCCCTTCGTCTGTCAGGTCCTTCGTCTGCCAGGCCCTTCGTCTGCCAGGTCCTTCGTCTGCCAGGCCCTTCGTCTGCCAGGCCCTTCGTCTGCCAGGCCCTTCGTCTGCCAGGCCCTTCGTCTGCCAGGTCCTTCGTCTGCCAGGCCCTTCGTCTGCCAGGTCCTTCGTCTGCCAGGCCCTTCGTCTGCCAGGCCCTTCGTCTGCCAGGCCATTCGTCTGCATGGAAGTAACTACTAACTTCCAGAAGCTGGAAGCCACTAACTTCCAGACGAAGAGCCTTCGCTCGAAACGTCAAAGTTCTTATTGTATTTTTCAGGTAGTTTTATCCTACTCCACCGCCGAATCTTCGTCAGACTCTACCTACACTGGCACCACGCGTTCGAATTACTTAACCAGCCTAGCCATTGGGCTGCCTGTATATCGTACTTACCAAATGTATACATATGAATGTTCATGTTTATCGACTATTTTAAAGATATAAGTTGTTTTTGCCCAGAAAATCGAACGAAAAGGTTATGTCAATCAAGACGAAATGTGTATCAGATTTACAGACACTGATTTATGCTCAACTAGACTGAGATCTCTTGAAAGCGGATCAGACATTGAGCAAATATGGCTAAAAGTTATGACAAATACTAAAGCGTTTATTGTTGGAGCGATATACAGACCACCGTCAGACACCTCCTTTTATGAACACTTTGATAAAGTTTTAGAACATGTTTGGGTAAAATATAAAAATATAGTTATCGCTGGAGACTTCAACTGTGACCTTACACAAACGGAAACGGGAATAATTACATCGCCTTTGGGAATTAGATTATTCAACTCATTAGCTCAATTCAATTTTGCTGTCGTAAACAAACAAGCAACTAGAATTACAAATGCATCATCAACATTGATTGATCTTATTGTTACCAATAACGAAAGCCTGATTTCAAAAACAAGAACTTTAGATCTCGGGATTTCAGATCATATGTTGGTTTATGCTGCGGTAAGAACAAAAATTAGAAGGCCCCCACCAAAAATTATCAGGTCTCGGAATTTTAAATGCTTCAATGCGGGAGACTTTGTACGGGACATTGAATCGGCTCCTTGGTCGGTTTGTTCTATATTTGAAAATCCTGATGATAGCTATTGGGCATGGCAGATGATTTTCAATGATATATGTGACAAACATGCTCCTTATAGAGATATAAAATTGAGAACACAGTCACTCCCTTGGATAAATGCCGAAATAAAGCACAAAATGAATCTTCGGTTAAAAACTTTACGATTAGCACAACAGACTAACAATCCTGAAATGTGGGCTCGGTATAAAGAACTCAGAAACCAGATTACGGCTCAGGTAAGAGCGGCTAAATGCAAATATTACAAAGGACTGTTTGACGAGGTAAAGGACTGTAAGGCCTATTGGTCTTTGATAAAGAAAGATACAGAGAAAAACCGGATCCGCCCTATTCTAGGGATTAGGAAAGAGAACGGCGGAATTGAAATTAGTGATAACGGTAAAGCAAACATCTTAAACGAGCATTTAATAATAATAATAATAATAATAATAAACATTTATATAGCGCACAAACCAAGACTGTTCTAGGCGCTTTACAGTAATACAAAATCCAATATTAAAACTAGTGTTAAGAATGTTAAAACTATAGAATACATCATACACTATTTAAAAACAAGTTAAAAAGATATGTTTTAAGATACTTCTTAAAAATGGTTAATGATTCACACATCCGAAGATGAACAGGTAAATCATTCCACAATCTTGGTCCAGCAACACAGAACGATCTGTCTCCATATGTCTTTAGTCTAGAATAAGGAATCTGGAGCAATTCATTTCCATTTGATCGAAGAATACGCTGCGAAGTACGACACAGCATAAGTTCCTTCAGATACGATGGAGCAAGATCATTAACAGCTTTGTAGACAAGAAGTATAATCTTGAATTGAATACGGTATTGGACAGGTAACCAATGCAATTCGATAAGAATTTCTCGTCGGTTGGCGAGAAATTAGCTAATGAATGCATGACGACTCACATCCAGAATTCAGCAGCTTATATAAACCGTATTACCCCGACTATCATGAACATAGATGTAAGCCAGGATGCAATAGCACAGTCTTTGAATAAATTAAAAGCGAACAAAGCTTGTGGGCCAGATGAAGTTTCGCCAAAGTTGTTAAAGTATGCAGGGGATGCTATTTTGCCTTCTCTTACATCAATGTATTGTATTAGTGCCACAACACATAAAGTACCTGATATATGGAAAAAGGCAAAGATATCTGCTATATACAAGAAAGAAGATGAGACAGACAAAAACAATTACCGTCCTATATCATTATTGCCTGTACCGGGAAAAGTTATGGAAGCATGTGTAGCAACAACCTTAACATCACACTTGGAGCAACACAACTTACACAGTCGGCACCAGTGGGCATATAAAAAATACCACTCCACAGAAATGTTAATGGTAAAGATGACGGAGGATTGGAGAAGAGCATTAGATAACAGATACGTTGTTGGTGTTCTATTCATAGATCTCAAGAAAGCGTTCGATTCAGTATCACATCCTATACTGCTGAATAAGCTTCATGGATTGGGGATTTCTGGAGATATATGGTCTTGGATTAAGGACTATCTATCAAACCGAACTCAAATAACGGTGGTAAATGGCTGTCATTCAAAACAAATGAAAGTTAAATTTGGAGTTCCTCAAGGCTCGGTACTTGGCCCCACTTTATTTTCCATATTCTGTAATGACCTGCCTGAAATTTTCTGTGGGGATGATGATACAGAATTGGAAATGTATGCGGACGATACAACCTTATATGTTATCGGACCAACTGTAGATATTGTAACTATTAGACTTGACGAAGTATTGGGTAAATTTTACAATTGGTGTAGAATTAATTCCCTCACACCTCACCCAGGAAAAACGGAATATATGCTTATCGGAAGGAAAAAATTCATTGGACCACTCAGAGGAATAATGTTAGGAGATTATTGCATCAAACGAGTTCACTCCAAAAGATGTTTAGGAATGGAAGTAGACGATGAGCTAAAATGGGTCAAGCACATATTGGAGTTAACACAATCTTTCTCACAGAAAATAAATCTATTAAAATCTTTGTATTTTTTACCAACTAAAGCTAGGTTAGATTTTTACTATAAAGTGGTTTTTCCCTCGGTAACTTATGGTTTAGTAGTGTGGGGAGCAACTAACAAAACGCAATTTGACAATCTTGAAAGGATGCATGTGAGAGCAGCCAAATTTATATTTGGCTTAGATTGGAATACTCCAACTGAAGAAGTACGAACGAAATATAATTGGAAAACATTGAAAAGCACGTACTTAAAGTTATTAGTAATATTAGTACACAAATGCTATTATGGTAATGCTCCAGTCCCAATTCAAGAATTATTTGCTAAACGATCAAGCACATACAATCTTAGAAATGAAAGCTGTTTATCCTTGCCAAGACCTAAAACGGAAGTCATGAAGAAATCCATAACTTACAAGGGATCAGTGTTGTGGAACAATCTTAACAATGAATCCAGGAAATTAGAATCCTTGGACACTTTTAAAAATACTGTTGCCAAACAAGAATTCTTGAGTGATACAATGTTCGACTAATTATTAATATTTAGAAACACTGCATGGTTCTAAAACTGAATTGTAAATAATAACACTAACTTATTTATATATTTGTTTTGTAAGTGTAATTTTTAATTTTAATTGTTAGGATATAACTACACGACCCCATCAGCTCATGCTGTAAATACCTATCGTGTTAAAATAAATGCTATTATTATTATTATTATTTATAACATCCATATTTTTGGATTATTATATTAATGAGTTTGGAAATTATTTGTAAGTTATTTTCTTACATTGAGACTCACAACTTTTTAGTTCTAACTATCGTGTTAAATTATTACCTTCGTCAAAATATAATTAACACTTTATATTCTAACTTGCTTGCTTATTATTAACTACTTATTAACCGAAAGTGAGGTCTTTACGGTAAAATATTAAACCGAGGTCTTGCCGTATTGATCGAGCGATAGCGAGGTCAATACGGCAAGACCGAGGTTTAATATTTTACCGTAAAGACCGAACGTTTGACATTAATAAGTAGTTTATTATATGGCACAACCATAAGTAGTAAAATAAGTAGTTATTGTATGGTTTGTTTTTGTTGTAGGGTATTAAAAATTTCGTAAGGCCCCGCGGGGCATTACGTGATTTTACGGACCGCTGATTAGCCAATCATATCGCGTAAACTACAGGAACTAGCGCTTGCCATATACTAAACTTACTTATTTACTTATATTTATTAACAAACAGGGAGAAAAAGAAGAAAATGAAGAAGAGGAAGATAGAGAAGAACCGGAGGATGAAAGTGAGAAAGTTGAAAGTGAAAGTGAAAAAGAAGAAGAAATGGAAGGCGATGATGAACCAGAAGAAGAATATACCACCTGGGATGGAAAGAAAGTTAAAGTGGAATATTCAGGAACTAAACTCAAAGCAATACGAGGAAATATGAATATTGAATACCCTGAGAAGACACAGATTGTCCGGATTTTTACAAGTTCAACCTTTACAGGTTTGTTTTCTTGATAAAAGGTTTCTAGCGGTACTACAGTTTCCTTCTGTGAATTATATTACTGGGCCAGAAATGGATAGCCCTTACTGATTTACGAGAGCAGGATAGATAGAATTGATGGAGCTATCTCGTATAAATAAATATAATTTATAAAAAAAAATTAAAGATTAATAAAAGTGTTTTTAATCTCTTCAGGTAGTTTCGACACAAGCCTACGGTGTATAATCTCACTTCGTCTCTCGTGGGATTTAAAAAATTTGACATTTTAGAGCCAGTTCGCATAATTTCTCGTACATCTGAACATGTCTCCTCCGCGTGGCTTGAATTAATTTTGTATTTAATAGAGAACTATCTCTGGCATGTAGTCATATTAATTTAATAGAGAACTATCTCTGGCATCAGTGGCATGTAGTCGTATTAATTTAATAGAGAACTACTCTGGCATGTAGTCATATTAATTTAATAGAGAACTATCTCTGGCATGTAGTCATATTAATTTAATAGAGAACTATCTCTGGCATGTAGTCATATTAATTTAATAGAGAACTATCTCTGGCATGTAGTCATATTAATTTAATAGAGAACTATCTCTGGCATGTAGTCATATTAATTTAATAGAGAACTATCTCTGGCATGTAGTCATATTAATTTAATAGAGAACTATCTCTGGCATGTAGTCATATTAATTCAGTAATTAACTATTTTATCTTCACTGTACTTATGCTCTGGTCAAACGAGAAAAACAATTCCACGAGAGTTGACTGTATATTACCACGCGTAGCAAGTTTCATCAGTTGTTTGACTGGGTCTTTACGCTATATGTTATTCTTACATTTAGATACATCGGTTGAACGCAACATTCTAATGGAGACTGTTTATCCTAAATTGAAAATATTTTGCCAGAAGAAAGGTTTTGAATTTCAAGTGGTAGATATGAGATGGGGTGTGCGAGATGAGGCTACGGATGATCACATGACCACAGAACTATGTATGAAAGAGCTTTACGCATGCCAGAAGTTATCCACTGGACCAAACTTTATAGTAAGTATATATGTACTGTGTATAATGTCTGAACATATTCATATAACTAGAGCTGCTCCCATCGGTATATTTTCGTAATCGATTAATCGCTGTCAACAATCGATTAATACCGATTAATCGTATTGAATAAATTAAATCATGATACGTCACGCAACGTAAACAACGTCAAAAATTTGCAAGCTCAACGCTTGCTTACAAATGGTAGTATAGACGATATGAAATTGACAACGCGCCATTAGTGATATCAGATATCTCATCGGTTCACAAGAACATTCTATTTCATCAGCAAATGAGAGTGCGCTTTTTCACAGGTTTACTACATCCCGGGCGTTTTTTACTGCAATGAGAGCGCCAGAATAGAAAGTTTAGGTAAATATCATGCTGTGCATGTTTGTTGTCAATGATCTGATTATTGTTAAGAATAATCGATTTCCAAAAAATAATCGATATATCGATCGGGAGCAGCTCTACATATAACAACTGTAACAAATACTATCAACCTTACCCTTTTAAGGCATTAGTACTTGATACAAGCTGATGCCAGAGTATTTTATTCGGGTCGAGCTTCAATTTTACTGAGGATAATGCTTATCTTATTGAAACTTTAGTTCCTGCAGAAATTAAGAACGCTAACATTTAGAACAAGCAAAATTGCTTTAAGAATCTTCTCGTCAAAGTTTAGGTTGACACCACTATGTTAATTTGAGCCAGTCATTTAAATATAATCTTATACAAAATTTGACCAAATATCTAATTACAAATAATTTCAGACGTTTCTCGGTCAAAAATATGGCTACCGACCGTTTCCACCTAAGATTGAAGAAAGTGAATTCCAGCAACTAATAAAGGCAGTAGATGGTGATGAAGATCGTGCTACATTGCAGCGATGGTTTAAGTTGGATAGCAACGCAGTTCCGAAAGAATACATTCTACAACCAGTCACCTCCATACTGCCAAACTATCGCAATCAGTCCACTCAAGAATTGAGAAAGGCAGCATCGAGTGAGTGGTGGACGTATTTTGAGAGAATGCAGATGGCGTTACGGAATGCTGCAATTAAATCTCTGGGCAAGAATGAACAGCAGAAATATGTCATGTCAGGTATGTAATAATATAACATGGTTGATATTTTCTGCATACATAGCCAGGTACAGCTAAACTATGAGATGTATGTATACAACATTGATCTGAATTATGTCTTGCATCTTGGTAAAGCGAAAGTTTACATATATTTATTGTTGTATTATTATTAAAGTTTCAATTTATTGTTTAATCGATCTGACGTTCGCAGCGCTATAGATAGTTTCACAAATCTGCAATCATCTGACTGTCTGACACTTGTTTGGATTGCGTAAAAATATTGCCCATATATGGACCGTTCTTTTCTTCGAAAATACGACGGTCCGTGGAACATGTTCACCCTGATGTTCACCCTTTCTTCACCCCAACACCTGTTTGCCATTGAATATGAATTCGATGTCTCCGGCCGAAAGGTCAGGCTTTGTCAACCTAAAAATTGGGGTATTATTCTTCAACTAACTTTTGAAATTGGGTCGAACTACCTGAAAAGATAAGGAAATTTGTTTATCCTATTCAGGTGGCTCGAGCAAAACGTTTTTTGCAACTTATTCCAACCTACCTCGAACGTACTTTACTGTTTTATTCCTTTAGTTACGGAAGATGAAATTCGCCGTGGCGTCATCACAGCTACGTCACCTGACAAACATTGTTTTTGGTTTAAACGAGTCATATCGGATCTGAACAAAAACATTGGAGACAAGAAAGCTGGTTCATTTGTTGATAAAGTTTGGGGAAAAGACGCTGTTGACGAAGAAGCACAACGATATTTGAACACTTTAAGAGAAGTTGATCTACCGAATGTTCTACCTAAGAAAAATACCAATATCTACAATGTGAAGTGGAGTACCCAAGGTATCGACCCTGAACATGAACAGTCTCATGATAAATATATAAAGAATCTCTGTCAAGATTTTTATTCCGTTCTTACTAAGATGATTGAAGATGGTATCTCTGAGAAACTTAGCAAAGAAAGTAACAACGAAGAAATATTTGATGAAGTTTTTCAACATGGTATGTTTTGTCAGAAGAAATGCAAATCTTTCCATGGAAGAAAGCCATTCTTGGAAGATATTAAGAACGAAATTGAAAATGGTTCAACAACGGTAATTCTTCACGGGGAGTCAGGTTGCGGGAAAACATCAGTTATGGCGAAATTGGCATCCTCGGTGAAAAAATGGATTGGAGATCCGAAAGCAACATTGGTTTTAAGATTTATTGGGACAACAGCCAATTCCTTTGCAATACGAGATCTATTGAAAAGCATTTGCGTTCAACTTAAAAAAGCAACTGGTCACCAGATAGAAGAAATACCAGATGTAAGTTACACAAAACGAAGATCTTAAACCCAAGTTTTTGATATTTCGATTTTATCCCAAAATCATCAAAGTAAATCATGAAATATCAATAAAATCGAAATATCATTCACGTTTTGAAGTGTTCTTTTTCTGAAAATACTCGAGTCATAACGTTCTAGCTTACCTGAACGGACGTTTTATTCCTGTCCACACGATCAATACATTTCAAAATAATACAGCATACCACTAATTGCAACATATTGGCATGTTCAAGTCAAATCAATTTTATTTCATGAGGATAACACTGAATCAACTGAATCACAAGTGGCCCTCGATGAAAGAAAACTTTTTATTGTATTCACTGTTTGCCTGAAAAAGGACATTGGGTAGTTCGATTTCTTCAACATAGAAGAAGTCGAGACTCATGCACGTTTTTCTCGAATGCTTTTAGGATTTAAAATCATTGAAAGATCATCTAAACACTTGCCTGGAACTGGCCGCTGATAAACATCCAGTCATACTCATGTTGGATTCCTTGGATCAATTATCAGGAGATGATGGTGGACTTCAGTTGGAATGGTTACCCAAGACATTACCTAGTAATGTTTATATGATATTGTCTACACTGCCTGAAGAACAATATATTTGTTTACCAAAACTTAAGGTTAGTATTATGAAGTCTGTTTCAAATACTATAAAATAGAAATCCAAAATAATCATTATCAGCATCAACATCGTCATTACATATATTATTCAGCTCACTCCCCGTCGGGGCTTTTCAGTGACCGATTACATCAAGTATTTCGCTTACCTATATTACGTACTTAGCCTACACTATATATTTTTACAACAATTGTGATATTACTTTCCTAATCTGTATATCCTAACCCACCCAGTCAGCTTTCCCTGCGGGAGGAAACCGGAGTGCCCGGAAAAAACCCACGACTTTCGGCAGAGCGCTGACTTACTCTTTTCACATGAGTAGAGCTAGTCCCCAGCGAGAATCGAACCCACAACTCAGAGGTGAAAGGCTGCCTCCTCCGCAGGCCCTTCGTTGGACACAGTGCAGTGCATTTATATAGATCAGTGGCTGTGATAAGTTGCCGGGCAGTGCATGGCGGGATACCCTTTTCTCCGCGCGCCCTTTCCCCCAAAGCGACTGGGGACGAGGCAGGGTGAAAGGTGCTTGCTCTGACGACTGCGCCACCGAAGCGCCGATATCATTATTATTATTATTATTATTATTAATAGACTGGAAGTCTGGCCGAATAAGAATAGTTAAATCAGTAAGGTTCATTCAGAGATTCAGCCAATCGTGGTTGCCCTTTTAGAGTAAACTGTACTTCAAAGTTTTATTCAACTGGTGTAAGAATATATGGTACAGTAAGCTAAATCGCGTGTAACGTAGATTCTGGACATAATGAAGTAAAGCATCCAGTATCCAGTATGAAACTTAAATATGCGTGCAAAGGATAATTTAGATTTTAAAATTAACTTACTACCGCTTCACTTTACAGTTGCCACCTCCTTTAGTTTAGAATTATGTGCCGTTTAATCATCCTTAGTCACAATCATTCCTTTGAAAACTGGGCAACTATAATAATACATATAGAGATTGATCTGAAAAGCAATACTTTTTTTATATCAATTCTTGTTTAGATGCATTTTCCAGAAGAGAGTTTCAAAGCTATTCCTAAAATGAACAAAGATGAAGCTGGAGGTATCCTAGATAAGTGGCTCCGAGATACAAAACGTTCACTGACATCTCAACAACGTCAAACTGTCTTAGATATTTTCAACAAATGTCCATTGCCATTATTCTTGAAGCTTGCATTTGATGAAGCATGTCGATGGAAGTCATACACCCCTGAGAATGAAACAAATCTACCTTCAACAATACGTGAGATTATTCATTCATTGTTTGATCGTCTTGAAAGGATCCATGGCAAGATGTTAGTTAGTCATGTTCTGGCTTATATTTCTGGCAGTAAAAATGGATTAACGGAATCTGAGTTAGAAGATTTACTATCACTTGATGACGATGTTCTGAATGATGTTTATCAATATTGGACACCACCTGTACGTCGTCTACCGCCACTAATATGGCTCCGAGTGAGGTCCGATCTTGGAGATTACCTTGTCGAACGAGGTTCGGACGGTGCTCGAGTTAGTTTCTGGTATCATCGTCAGTTCATCGAGGTTTCACGTGAACGATATCTTCAAGAACAAGAATCAGTCAAAGTTCATTCCAATATGGCGGAATATTTCCAAGGCATATGGTCAGATGGGAAGAAAAAACCATTTGTTAACAAACAAGGTGAACATCTCGAAATGGATCGTCTTGTTGCCCAGCAACCTCTGATGTATGACGTCAACGAGGATTCTGTTGTTTTCAATAAGCGTAAACTGGCAGAGTTGCCCTATCATTTGGTCAAGAGTAATCAGTTGACTGAGTTAAAAGAGACGGTGTTGTGTAACTATGACTTTCTTTTAGCAAAACTTCGAGCTCTCTCATGCAGTTTGGTAATGGATGATTTCAGAATGGCCGTCAATGTGTTCCCCGAAGATGAAGAGCTTCAGTTGCTTTATGACACGATCGGATTGAGTGTGAACGCATTAAAGTTGGAACCAAGACAGCTGTCATCTCAATTGATTGGACGACTGTTTAATATGCAAGATGATGCCCCCTCATCAAATACTCATCCATCCATAACCAAACTACTTCAACAACTTCGCTCATCACCTGTTCCCTATTTTGCTCCACATACCAAATGCCTAACGTCTTCTGGTGGTCCGCTACTTCACGCAATAGGTGAGCACGGTGAGTCGTATATTGATTCTATATGTCTCTCACATGACAACTCAACCTTGGTGACAACCCTACGAGGCGACGAGGGTCTAGAGATTCGAATATTCAAGGTTCGTGCTGGACTGTTAGAGCGAAAATTGATTTTAACAAAACCAGTTCCTGAAGTGTTCTTGGTTTGGCATACAATCATGAGCCGTTGCGATAAACAGAAACTTGTCATGATCGGAGGAAGAAATATCTTAGTATTTGACTTGAAGAGTGGTGAGATGGTTCATCAGATTGAGGCTTTGAGTGAAGATCATGAGTTTAGTCAATCAGGTGATGGAATACCTCCTGTTGCACTTGGTAATGGCGACCAAAGCGTGGCTTCCCTCACTGATAAAGGAGTTAAGATTTGGAGCATGGAGACAGGGAAGTTGGAATATGAAGTGTCTGTGAAAGATGTGGACACTAGTAAAAGTATGGGAGCTTTAGATGCCAGTCAAGAATACGTAGCTTATTGCAAGAAAGGATCGACAGATGTCACAGTGATCAGTATAACTAGCGGCAAAGTTATACAAATCATAAAGTCTTCCATTAAGAAAAGTTCCGAGTCATACGTGAAATTTATTAAGTTGACAGATCAAGGCAATCTGGTTATCATGTCAAGTAACTCCACTGAATTGAATGTCTTTGATGCAGCATCGGGCAAACTTTTGCAAAATGTGGTCGGGTTCAACGCTAATACAACCATAAAGGAACTGCTGATTACTAACGATGGAAAGAAATTGATTTGTCAAGATAAATTCGACATAGCAATATGGGACATGGAATCATGGAAATGTCGAAAAGTTCTCAGCGACATGGCAAACTATCATTCCCCGAACGTGAAGACGAATGATGGAAAGATCGTTGTTCATGCAAATATCACAGATCGTATTGTCCGTATTTATGACGCCTCTAAAGACGAAGGGAAGGAATCTACGGCAGATGCTGGTTCAGCAAATCAGTGGGCGGTTAACCAGATCAGCGCATTATATTCCAGTTGTGATGATCGCCATTTTATCACAATAGGAACTACCAATATGGGGTCGGAGATAAGTATATGGGATGTGAATCAAGGAAAACAAGTTCGTGTTTTCAAGAATCTGATGTTTTATCCAAGTGTTTTAAGAATGGTGTCGCCAACTCTCGGTGTCGCTTATATTTACAACGAGAAAATGAATCATTACGTACTCCTTGATTTTGCTGATGGTAAAGTCGTACGGCAACTTGAAGGAAAAGCTTGCAAGAGAATGTATATGATGGAGTTTCTGGATAAAGATAGGATGGTGTCCTTTACAAGAGGTCGACGTCATCTCAAGATTTGGAATATTGAAAGTGGCAAAGTAGTACAACAAATCAAACTTGCCCAGAAGCATCGTCTGGAAGCATTTCTACTTAGTGGTAACAAGAAGATCATGGTGATTGCACAAGCTGGAACATACAGCGGAGAAATGAAAGATAAGACCATACCTTTGATTGTTTATGATTTTTCCACGGAAAAACACCACGAGATTCGGGAGAACGAGCAACAACTGAAATTGGAAAGTGCTGGATGGTGCATCAATGGAAGTATTTCAGACAGCGGTCGCTACATGATAACAGTGCACGACTACATGAGTGCTGTACTCTGGGATGTAACTGCAGGAAGAAGATTACATTCATTATCAAGTGAACAACTAGCAGCAGCTATCTATTCAAGCGCGATAATAGAAGATAAAAACATTGCGCTAACATCTTATGCTGGTTCGAAGAAAGGAGTCTTTATATGGGATATGAAGAGTGGAGATTGTGTTAAAGAAATTACCACTGTCACACAGGTCAATGAAATCAAATATAGTGTTGATCAACGTCTGGTATTCTGGAAAGATATGCAAGGTCCTAATTTCTTTGTTCATGAACTAGAAAGTGGGAAAGGTCTTGCGGCGTTCACATCCGATCAACCAATAGCACCTCAGGCGTTCAATGTTATTAACGACCATGTTGTGATTGGTTCTACAGGGTCAATTGATCCAGTCATCTTCTGTCTACGTCAAGGAAATGAATCAGAAGATACGGCTGCTGGTAGTTCAATCTTTGAAGATGGAAGTGAAGTGATTAAGACGTTTATTTATGATGCACAGACCTTGCCAACAGATCCACGCAATATTGATGATGACAAAGACGACGATAAAGGACAGGCCTGTTAGCATCACTCACAGACATAATGTATTAATGAACTTATAAAAAACTCATGTTTAATGACAATTATTTAAAGATTGTTCGTATTACTCGATGGACGACAAGCTTGTTAACATCAATCACAGACATAATGGAAAAACTTCACAGACATAACTCACAGACATAACTTGGAAAACATTGATCTTTAATGTCTGAATAACAATTATTTCAAGATTGTTCGTATTACTTGAAGCAGTCAAAACTGCTATAATCTACATATTAAATACTTTATGGAAAACTTATTGTACAGGAAACTTATTCTTATCCGGAAAAACTACATTGTTTTTGCGATATAATTCGAATAAAATATTTGTTCAGAACGCAGGAAATCGTGTCTACGAGGTCCTAGATTTCAAAAATTCCCAGAGGAGGATACCCCCGGACCCCCTTGCGAATGGGTGTCCTACTGCATCAGTCGTCCTATTCTGCTGGATCTGCCCCTGTGTACATGAGTTCAGTAAAAATATGAAACGTAACTTACGCAAGTTGAATTGTGCGGCTACTCATGCGCAAGTTATTGCATTCTATTGTATTATAAGAATAGGTAATACATAATCAAAACTAACAAAGCGCGGACGCTTGATAAATATATGACTACATTGATTAAATTTAATAATTCATTAATTCACATCAACGAACATATGAAAGATAAACTGTCTTGATCAGCTTCCACTCAAAATTTTCATTATGATACTAGCGACATCACTGCCATTCAACTTATGGGAGCAGCACACGTTATTTTTCAATTGACGTTTCGATTTAGAATTGGGGGGGAGGGGGAGGGGTTGGGGGGGGGGAGGTGAGAGGTAGATCTGAATTTATGAGTCGGTCTCATTTCGAAACTTCACACCTCCAGATATGTACGCCCCTGCTTGAAGGAAAGGCTTGTTAACATCACTCGAAGACATAATGAACTTGGAAAACATCCATGTTTAATGTCAAGTAGTTCAAGATTGTTCGTATTACTAAAACACTTTGTTATTATATCAGTATGATGGTGATACAATTATACTTGCGGTTTACAAACGTTCGTGAGACACGTGAAGGTATGGGAAGAATGTTTTGATAGAATATTCTGATAGTTTTCTGTTCTTTCATCATTGAAACTAATTATAGAGCAATTTGAACTAGTTTGTTTTACATATATTAATTCATTTAAAAGTTATATCCGTAGTAGGCGTAGCTGTTTCTTATAGTGATTTGAAAGGTTGTTAATAAAACGTTCAGCTACGGCTTCGTTTTTTAATAATATACCTCTTGGTTTATTAATATAATTTCCCACTAAATTCTAAAACACCTTTTTAAAATCAGTATGAAACAATTGTGAACATGCAAAAGTCGTGCTGTATTGTTATGCTTGCCGCCCAGCATTACGTCATTACAAGGTTCGCACGTGCAGAATGTCTTAATTAGAGACCTTTAGATCGAGGTTTACGCCGAACCGCTAACGTCTACGGGTCACGTGACCCTATACCGACGCCACGTTTGAGGTTTTCAACGCGAGTTTTGAACGTCAAGAGGTGGGTCTACACGTTTGTAATTTCCTTCAGGGTTTATTTGTTTTTTTTTATATCATGTTTCACGTATCCACACTATGCGCATACACAGTACTTATCATTCTAGCAGGAAAGACGAATTTGAAGTCGAAATAGTTGATTCTTCGCATTTTATTTTGACTCGAACATGATACGCTTGGAGGAGCGAAATCCAAATTGGCGGCGATCAACACTTGATTCTTCGGTAGACTTTAAGACTTATAAAGCGCATTTCACTTCTCGTTTAGATCATTCGAAGAACATCATCTGAGTCGACTTCAAATCTAAGTCGAAAAATGTTCATCTAAGAACTTCAAATCTAAGTCGAAAAATGTTCGAACCGCAAACCGCTAACCGCTAACGTCAAACGGCGGTTACAGGTTTGCGGTAAACCTGAATCAGGTGGCTCTAATATCTTGATAGTTTCCGGTGACTCCTTCCTGACGTTCTTCACTGTGCTTGCTCATATCTTTCGACCTGAGATGTAGTCTATAAGACTGCTGTAGGGTGAAGACAATAGGAGGTAAAAGAAATGAAGGATTTACCACAATGACGACTTCCTATGTCGCATGACCTTTTCTATCATGCCACTTTTAATTGTGATGTTTATGAACTTCACACTTCAATATTGCATGATGAATAGCCCTGATCAATAGTCTAAAATTATGAATTTATTAATCCTCCATTCCGAAAATTGATCTGTTATTTGTAACCTACATATTTAATTTCAATACAGCGCTTTAAAAAGTCCTACTCTCAGTCATTTTCCTGAATACAGACTACAGTAGAATATTTTGCGATTTCAATTGCTGGAACAACTTTTGCCAACTATATACCATTTAAGTTATTTCATGACAAATTAACAAATCAAGCACTCCTGCCTCATGGTGAATATATTTCTTCATGCATGTAGAACCTTTTAATTTCTAGGTTTAACTGACATTTTGTATTCGCGTGCTACGTAAGTTATCAGATACAGGTCAGTACTACAGTAGCTCTGACGTATATCAATATTTCCCGCCAAGAAACTTGGTGCTTGGTTATTCACTGAGATCAAACAGATCAAAGGACAAAGGAATGAATGGCGGAACTGACATACAATTATGTCGTTATACAGCATAAATCATTACAGTCATTTACGTAAAAAAAGACTCCGATGAAAATACCGAGTAACAGTGAGCTAAATTCCGCATAACATGAATGACATCACGTAGACGTAGTATCTCAAGCTCTATATAATATGTGAAGTCAAGAACGCTTTCATATACATCAAACTCAAGCACACGAGTCACAAGATTACTTATCTGTCACACAAAATTTTCAGAACTCAAAATGCCACAGACTTTATCTAGTCTGTGTAAACAACATGTTCTCAATGAAGAGATTCACAGTCACAGTCACGATGAACTAGTGTATGGTAGAACGCTTTCCTTAATCCATCCTAGAACATTGTCATTGATAAAACACAAAGACATGGCCAGAGCCAGAGGAACGGATGATGTCTCTCTTGAAAATAAAGTTTGCAAAGACAACCCAGTACATACAGATATACATTCTGACTTGAAGAAAATCAAAGATGTCATTCAGAAAAGCTCTGGTGATGATAAATACATATATATAAATGAAGAAAATACATCTCGAGTCCCACATTCTAACGAACAATACTGCGATTTATCTCGTAGTCGAAATAATTTTGGTTTTCAATGTCGACAGTGGTTAGAAACTTCAGAAAGAGACCTGTTTTTAAACGCTGCATTCGTCGCTCAGTCATTACGAAGAAGAAAGCAGACATTGGAGCGTAGTAATTTGTGTTTTCAGTGGCTAAATATCGCAGAAAATGAACTCTTTTTAAACACTGCGTTCGTAGTTAAATCATCGCGAAGGCGACACACCCGCTAACTGTAGACATGGTATCGAAAATAGAATAATACAAATATGTAATATACTGAGGACAACATCGATTTAGTTTATATATCTATTTATATATTTATATTGGAAAAGTATTATAAATTAGTATATAAATATAATTTATTAATATATGCTGCCTTTTTAGCACAATCTCAAGTTTCAAGAAGCATAAACGGATTTTTTAATTGTCTTCGTACACACACCAACCAACCTCTACAATTTCCCTTACGTCTACATTCCAACTTGTTTATTAATTAGATAATACTAAAGTTTCTCATTGCTTTTATAGTTCGTATTTCCTGTTATTCACCAGTTTTGTAAATGTTCCAGATTACTTATATGCGATTATAACATTAGCTAATAATATAGTATTAATATATACTATATTATTCTATTCTATAACAAGTTCGAATTGTTCTTAGTAGCAAGGAAAATGTTTGTTATCTGCTTTGTACGAACACTGGAACATACAGTAACTGGACTGTAAATTGTTAGAATAAGAAATATGTCTTGGTAGTCGTAGATATATTATCCTATGCCAGGTTGTTCATGCTTTTTTTCCACAGCAACCACATTATTCTTTGCAGTGTAGTACACGGTTGCTTCAACTGTCAACATCATTTCCATAATAATAGGTAACATAACACCACCAAAATGTTTCGTTATATTCGCAATATATTCTCAGTTTTGGTCACATAATTATAATCTCACTGATTTTTCTGCGTAGACGATAGGCATGGTTTATTTTGCTACGAAATCATGCGAAACACTATCTTTCCTCTCGCGAAAAGTTATTGCTCTTACGACTTACGTTATGCGCCCAGTTGCGAGTCGCCAATGAGTAGGTTATTTTTCTGTCTTCGAAGCACTGAGTGCAATTTCAATTTGGCGGCAAACTGCCTTGATACATGATTGTATTTGTAGTATTACTAATCTTTGCGCATTGGTACGAGTTAACCTGCAGCGATTTTGTTTACAATCTATTGACTATTTTGGGTTGCATAATCGTCCTTCTATAAGTCTAAGCTACTAGTACTAATTTACAACAATTTCTTCCTGCAAAAAGAGAACACGCGCTTCCATCAAGTTGGTTTATACAAGCCGCGCGTTGCATTGTGGTTATTTCAATTGGAACCACAATGCATTGCGTCTATAGCAGATTGAGATTTTGCCTAGCTGTATCAAATTAGTCTGCTGCCTAGCTCGCTTGCTGAAGGCTCGCACCCTGCGGCAGCAATTACATATCCATGTGATTATTTTGCTTTACCTGATGGCAAATGATGGAGGGGGGGGGGGGGTGAGAGGTCGATCTGAATTTATGAGTCGATCTCATTTCGAAACTTCACACCCCAGGCCAAAATCGATATGTACGCCCCTGCTTGAAGGAAAGGCTTGTTAACATCAATCGAAGACATAATGAACTTGGAAAACATCCATGTTTAATGTCAAGTAGTTCAAGATTGTTCGTATTACTAAAACACTTTGTTATTATATCAGTATGATGGTGATACAATTATAGACATTCAAAACTATTTTATACTTGCGGTTTACAAACGTTCGTGAGACACGTGAAGGTATGCGAAGAATGTTTTGATAGAATATTCTGATAGTTTTCTGTTCTTTCATTATTGAAACTAATTATAGAGCAATTTGAACTAGTTTGTTTTACAGATATTAATTCATTTAAAAGTTATATCCGTAGTAGGTGTAGCTGTTTCTTACAGTAATTTGAAAGGTTGTTAAAACGTTCAGCTATACGGCTTCGTTTTTTAATAATATACCTCTTGGTTTATTAATATAATTTCCCACTAAAACACCTTTTTTAAATCAGTATGAAACAATTGTGAACATGCAAAAGTACGTGTTGTATTGTTATCCATGCCGCCCAGCATTATACGTCATTACAAGGTTCGCACGTGCAGAATGTCTTAATATCTTGATAGTTTCCGGTGACCCCTTCCTGACGTTCTTCACTGTGCTTGCTCATATCTTTCGACCTGAGATCTAGTCTATAAGACTGCTGTAGGGTGAAGACAATAGGAGGTAAAAGAAATGAAGGATTTACTACAATGACGACTTCCTATGTCGCATGACTTTTTCTATCATGCCACTTTTAATTGTGATGCATAATGACTTTATGTTTATGAACTTCACACTTCAATATTGCATGAATAGCCCTTATCAATAGTCTAAAATTATGAATTTATTAATCCTCCATTCCGAAAATTGATCTGTTATTTGTAACCTACATATTTAATTTCAATACAGCGCTTTAAAAAGTCCTACTCTCAGTCATTTTCCTGAATACAGACTACAGTAGAATATTTTGCGATTTCAATTGCTGGCACAACTTTTTGCCAATTATATACCATTTAAGTTATTTCATGACAAATTAACAAATCAAGCACTCCTGTCTGGTGAATATATTTCTTCATGTAGAACCTTTAATTTCTAGGTTTAACTGACATTTTGTATTCGCGTGCTACGTAAGTTATCAGATACAGGTCAGTACTACAGTAGCTCTGACGTATATCAATATTTCCCGCCAAGAAACTTGGTGCTAACTGACGCTAAATATATATATATATGTATTGACATGCGTGTTAAGACTTTTCTAGACAACCTATATCTAGGCAACATTGTGATATCAAACGTGACTTCCATAGTTCCATGACGAACTGAACAAAGAGTGAAGCTCTATAAAGCTCTTTTATAGTGATGCTGTTGACTGTTGTCTTAGTTATATCAATAGTTCTTTTAGTGGTGTTATTATGCATTCCATTATCAGAAAAACAATTAGAGTTAGCAATTTATATATCTTTGAGACTTAAGACACTTTTATAAAGTATAGTAGATTATATATCTTCTAGTGTCCTTACCACTTAGGGTTTCACTCAAATTTTCACAATTTCTGGTTTTGCACTCTCTATAGTCCAGTCTTACATTGTTCCTTCTCTTTCGTAACTGACGCACCAGTGATAGTATATAAATATTCAAGTTATTCACTGAGATCAAACAGATCAAAGGACAAAGACAAAGGAATGAATGGCGGAACTGACATACAATTATGTCGTTATACAGCATAAGTCATTACAGTCATTTACGTAAACAAAGACTCCCATGAAAATACCGAGTAAATGTCCGCATAACATGAATGACATCACGTAAACGTAGTATCTCAAGCTCTATATAATATGTGAAGTCAAGAACGATTTCATACATCAAACTCAAGCACACGAGTCACAAGATTACTTATCTGTCACACAAAATTTTCAGAACTCAAAATGCCACAGACTTTATCTAGTCTGTGTAAACAACATGTTCTCAATGAAGAGATTCACACACTGCAAAAAATCCCGAGTAAATGGTACTCAAAATATTGAGTAAATGAATGCACCCATAGTTACTCCTAATATTGAGGAAAACCTACTCATATAACATGAGTAAGAACAACTCAAGTTTTTGAGTTGATTTTACTCAAAAAATGAGTAGAACACTACTCAAATGCAAACTAATGAATTACTCAAATTTTGAGTAATTTTACTCAAGTACGAGTACTCGCTACTCAAAAAATGAGTTGTGGTTACTCAAAAAAAATGCACCCATAGTTACTCCTATTTTTGCGCAAATTTTGAATTTACTCAAACTTTGAGTAAACTTACTCAAGAAACTGAGTATCTATAACTCAAAAAAAGAGTTCCACTTACTCAATGAAAATGCACCCATAGTCACTCCTATTTTTGCGCAAATTTTGATTTTACTCAAACTTCGAGTAAAGTTACTCATAAACGTGAGTTGTAGTTCAGTACTGTATCTCCTTAAATCATAATAAAAAACAGTCGCTCAAGAAACGAGTCACTCAAACATTGATAGCAAAAGAAAATATTATTATGGAATTTCCAATGATTGCCTTAAAATATTACCAATATTCAAGTTCGTAACAAAATATTTTAAAAACTACTGTACTATATATATTCTAGCCATTCTATGCATGTATATAGAACAAATTATCTAGTCAGCGGTTGCTGATAAAAAATGTGTATACTCTAGCACGTGCAGCAAGTTATTCTAAAATTGCTTCCTTCATCATATTAATAATTTAGCTAATTTGTTGAAGTAGAGCAAAACCTGTATATGGATAAACCTTGATATATTGAATTTTGAACCAAATTTCGAGGAACAGCATGACTATACATTTGTCAATTGGATATACGACTCGTACAAACGGTACAATACGAACATATTAAATGGTGAGTTAAAGTCTACTTGTATACGTGAGCAAACCTTGTTTACATAATTTGATGCATTAACACAATATGTATGCCTGCCAGGTTCTTGTGCGTTAATCACATGCCTTTTTGAAGTCTAATTTAACAAGGTTTAGCCATCTACATACAGCCAATTCAAAAAAGGTTGTCCTTCAAAAATCTTAAACCTTAAACATTGAGCGTGCAAGGGATGATGGATAACTTTCTATTTAGAGTCTTTAACTCAGGAAATGTGCTTTGTAACAATGCAAGGGCATATAATAAACACTTAGGATGTAGCGATACTTGGTTTACTAACCCAATGTCAAATCTAAGGCTCCAAATAAGTAATACCTGTCATACCTTGCACGCTCAATATTTAAGGTTTAAGATATTTTGAAAGACAACCTTTTTTGAATTGGCTGTATATATACATATATACATATTAGAAAGCAAAGCAATTCATTCTGGATTATATAGTTATCAAAGTGTCTACATGCCCGGCAGCCGGTCAATAGTTTTGTACTGATATCACTATAAAATGATTTTTTACGAATATTTTCAGTGATGCTGCTGGTGGTGTAGTGGGTTAGTGCGCCGCTTGCGAGACCCATGTTGCGGATTTGAATCTGGCCGAGACACTTGTTATTAAAAAATTTCAAACTCTAGTTTTCTGACTGGTTTTCACGTTCAAGGGTTAGGTTTTGGGTTACTTTTGGGGGTGGTTTAATCTATAAAAACTACAAAATTCTAGACTGCCGGGCATCTAGTATTTTGAAAATACTGCCTGCTGCCAGGCATGTAGTCACAGGGTATAGTTATTGAATTGCATCTAGTTTGTTAATGAAGTTTAATAATGTTATTGGCAACTTCTTGCCATCATTAATGTGCAGAATGCATTTCTGCAAAAACAAACATAAATTGGTGAATCCTACCGGATATTCAAACATAAAAACATAATTTGCTGCCATGTACGCAACAACCGCTTCGACCAGGGATCCTTGGACTTTGCAAATTACTATGTTTTCTGCAACAACAGCTTTCTCCATTTGGTCTTCCAATCTTCCTTTCACCAGTATTCTTGCATGTCCGTCTGTTGCAAAATCATCAAAGCTTCCATCTTCCTGTCATGAAAAAATATAAATGTAAAATAACGATCTCTTTCTAAGGAAAAAATGAGGGGGTATGATATAGCAAGTATATTTTTTGAAGTTAAAGTGCTGTAAGCAAGATATATGGTATCATGTAGGCAGATCATTAATAAAAATCTAAAATGATATAACTCACCGGGATCATCTCGATTAAGTGATTCCCAGCTTTCTGCTTCCCAGCTTTCTGCTGAAGGAGAATTGGCAGAACTATCATTGCAACATCATGTGTTTCTGCTATAAAAGTAAGTGAATAAAAAAGTTGATGAGTTATTAGCATTGAACCTCATTTGAAACAACAGTATATAGCATCATCATTCACCCAAACATAATAACCTAAAATAATGGGTAAGTAATATGGTAGAGCGTATTGCAGCTTAACAGGTTAAGTTTTTAATGCAAATTTATCTTCACTTGTTTATGAAACTCAAATAGTATATCATTATTTATGTAACATATGACTTTTTCAGTATTTACACAAACCTTTCCTACATTTGACACACAAAAAAAGACAAATTAACTTACCATCTGAACTTTCCAATTCTTCATCATGATCAAATGTTTGATCCAGTAGTTTTAAGAATTCTTCAATTTCAGCGTAGTTTTTCGTTCTTGTTGATGATCTTGCCAACTGGATGATTTTGTTACTCATTTGCGAAAAGTTCTCTTTAAAGCAATCAACCACACTTGATGTGATGGAAAGGATTTGTTCGAATTCAGCTATAATCTAAATATATATGAACAGAATTAGGAAAAGAATCAGAATTGAAAAGAGATGTATAGAATGGGTTAAGTTGGTGTGGGCTTACTTAGCATCAGACATTACAGCTAATGGACTGCACACTTTGCGGTGACTAAATTATCATACAGGAAAACCAGTGCTTTTGGCATGATGACATACTTTTTATCTGCACATGGCTTACCTCGTCGTATGTAAATAGAGCAGGATACTCTTCTTTGATGATGGACAATGGTTGCTTTTCATTTATGAGTCTTCTCCTGTGAGGAAAGGTCACAACCATCCTTGATTTTATTTTGGCCATATCAGGCGATCTTTTCTTCCATTCATTTTTGATGAAGTCTTGGTGATGCTGCATGGATATTTCATCTTCCCCTTCTGGGAAAGATGGCTCCCAGTTTATACCACCTCTTCTCAGGGATTTCGAAACTTTTTTCATTGGGCCATCTGTCTTCTCGCCCTTTCTTTTCCTCTGTAATACCTCCGGATCTTGAGCGGTTTTCCTTTCATTTCTAAATTTCTCATAGATCTGAGAGTACCATGAATCCTGCAAATACACCAAAGGCATGTCTTAGTTTAGGCAATTTTACAAGTGATCAGTTTGTTGTATACTTTAAGTACTGTGTAGAATTTGTGAAACATTCATTTCTATGTTGAGGCCGGTTTACACTTGTAATTTCATTTGTGATTTTCTCTTACTAGCATATTGATGTGTTCTCTATACAATAAACATAACAATAATACCCCAGGAAGAGGAAATTGCAAACAAATTTAAAGCCAAAATGAAAGAGTAAAACATCTTAATTTACTTACATGTCCTGATCCAACAGTCTTGTCCTTTAGGAAGGGATACTCTTTGACAATCTGCAGGCAGATCTGTGACAATTGATCCCTTGTTGGATATCTATAATTATTTTGAACTTGAATTAAATATTTGTATTGTGTTAATCAAGGCAAATGTTAATTCTACTGACAATGGAGTTAACAATCAGCAGGGATGTCAGTACTGGGGAGGGGGGGCAGGAGGGTCACCCTCTTGAATGAACTTGGACTTATAATGTCAAATGAGTAATGACAATAGATTTCTAAGGTTTGAATAATGAACGTTTGCTATTACTAGTTTTGCCACTTACACATATACATGTACATACTGTAAATTGTGCATTATAGTAGATACTTACAGAGTATAGACTGAAAAGTGTTCATAGATTCTCGAGATGAATGCTTTTCTCAGCTTTCCAACAAATAATTTTGTATCTTTCGAGGTAAGTGCTCTTGCAAGCTCCGGACGAAAATTTTTTGGAAGGGATATCTTACCAGGCCATAATTTTTTTGCATTAAAAGGCATATTACTTGGGCTGGTAACAACAACAGATTTTCTAAAATATAAGTTGATTTAATTTTAGTTTGGAAGTGAATAAACCCATTTGTATGGGACACAGGTTGACATTGCATTTACTAATAAGGTCATACCAACTTTTTCCTTTGTCAGTTTGCTTTCACCCATAATGACAAAGGAAAAATTTGTTTCTACTGACAAATTGGCCCCGTGAGGAACCGGTTTAGTGCACAAATTTGATAAAGCGCTAAAAAAAGAGAAGCCACCTACTACAATTGGATAAAATTTTAAGAATTATTAGTCCTTAGGTCTAAGAATTATTGACATTTCGTTGATGGTATCATATTTACCTGCATGAATGTTCCTACATGAATTTGCAAAAAACTTCATCTGGTGTAAGCAAGAAAGATGCAGAAATAGTTAGGCCCAAGGTTAATGCAAATCGAATGTGCAAACCACATCTTATTTTAAAAGCCCCCATTTTATTTACAAATTTTTAGTTACCAATTTATGGTTAATGAAAGGATGTACATTATACTGTAAAAGTTCTGAAATTGTTCACAATAGACATCAATTCTGTGGAGGTGCACCTTTCTACAAAGGGGCTGAGGCAACGTTTAGCAATTTCCTTAATTGGTTTGAATTTACAACAATGGTAACATTTTCCAACAACTATTCCTACAGAAAACACGTCACTCTTAATGGATTGAGGTTGTGATCCGTCAATAACTTCTGGAGCAATGTGGCAATGTTCGTTTCGATATCGACTTTGTTCTTCTTTTGATAGTTTTTTAGTCCTTGCCTCACAGATAAGACACGCCTTTCCAAGGTCTACCAAAATTGGAGAATAAAACCCAGCATTTTTAATTACTACAATATTGTCACCTTTCACATCATTGTGTAGAATTTTCTTCTGATGCAAATGAAAAAGAGCATCAACAAGCTGATAAAGGACATGAAGCCACTGTTCCAAGTTTAAAGAATCTATGGCTGAGTTTCCTGTAAAAATATCCTGCATTGTTTGTGAGCTAGTTGATGAATCTTTGCACCCATAAAACTGAGTTACTATGACAAATGGTAATTGAGTGTTATTCATTCCATAAACGATTGGTAGATTTATGTGACAACATTGTTGTAAGTAGAGAGCTTCTTTTTCAACCATACTTGCTGTAGTTGATGACCCAAAATACTTGACCGCAACAGGCATAGACCTGAATTTTTTTAAGATAACAGACCCGAATCTTCCTTTACCAAGAATGCCCTGGCCATCAATCTCCTCTAAGAATGTTGGGTCTAGCTTCAAAACTTCTTGTGCTGGTTTCCCCGAGGCCCCTTTATATTGACCAGAAAATACCCGCCTAGATGTTTTTAACTTAGTCTTCTCATTTTCAGATCTACGCCACATCTCAAAATATTTTTCCTTCATAGTTTTTTCTGTTTCAACATTCTTTCCCATGACTTTATTTTCCTCTTTTAACTTTTGAAGAGTGACTGATATTCCATTTCGAGCCTGCTGATGAAGCTTTTTTTTCTTTTGATTGCGAGACAGTCGTTGCCTTCTTTTTGCTTGTAAAGAGTTTTTAACCCGTTTTTTGCCCCTGAAAAGTGTTGCATATATAGGTTACCATTCTACAGAGTAGAATTTCACATTAAAGGAGATCTACTATATGAATCTCCCTCTTATATAATAAGTGGTTTGTAATGTGCAACTGCTACAGATGTATTGCCAAGCTGCACTGCCAAGTGCAATATTCAAGATTGTTATTTTAGTTAGTAGCTTTTTGCTAATCAATTTTTAGAAAATCATACATGTAAACAATTTTTGTTCCAAACAAATTAAGTTCATACTAATGCACTTGTTCTTAGAACCGGTTTATTTATTAATAGCCCAAAAAGTCTCTAAAGCACAGAATGTATACGTCTATGTATCTCCCCTTTAATGAGTGGCTTGTATTTACATGCCACTCAAAAGAGGAAGGGTAAAAGGTGGCAAAAACCACCTTACACAACAACAGTAAACTGCATCAACATAAATGAATACAAGTTTTGAATAAGGACAAAGCAATTCACACTGACAGGTGGCTCTGAAAGTGCCACCTGAGTGAGCTAATGGTCAAAGGTGCTGTGGCAACCTTACACAAAAGCTGTAAAACAGCACTGCCTAGTGCAATATCCAAGACAACCTGTACTGTTATTTTAATTAGTAGCCTTTTGCTAATCAATTTTTAGAAAATCATACATGTAAACAATTTTTGTTCCAAGCAAATTAAGTTCATACTAATGCACTTGTTCTTAGAACTGGTTTATTTATTAATAGCCCAAAAAGTCTCTAAAGCACAGAATGTATACGTCTATGTATCTCCCCTTTAATGAGTGGCTTGTGTTTACATGCCACTCAAAAGAGGTGCTGGTAAAAGGTGGCAAAAACCACCTTACACAACAACAGTAAACTGCATCAACATAAATGAATACAAGTTTTGAATAAGGACAAAGCAATTCTCACTGACAGGTGGCTCTAAAAGTGCCACCTGAGTGAGCTATTGGTCAAAGGTGCTGTGGGCGACCTTACACAAAAGCTGTAAAACAGCACTGCCAAGTACAATATTCAAGACAACCTGTACTGTTATTTTAATTAGTAGCCTTTTGCTAATCAATTTTTAGAAAATCATACATGTAAACCAATTTTTGTTCCAAACAAATTAAGTTCATACTAATGCACTTGTTCTTAGAACCGGTTTATTTATTAATAGCCCAAAAAGTCTCTAAAGCACAGAATGTATACATCTATGTATCTCCCCTTTAATGAGTGGCTTGTGTTTGCATGCCACTCAAAAGGGAATGCTTCAAGAACATTGAGGTTGAAAGAGTTAATCCTGTTTATACAGTAGAATGCTTGCTTTAAGCACCATTCAATTGACCATGCCTTCGCCTCCATTCCTGAGACATGGCCAACATTTTGAATAAGACATAAACACTTTATAAAATCCCCAGTCCCTATGTAAGCATAGTATATTGATTAATTCCTCCTTCTAATCACAAGATATTAATTATCACATTAGGAAAATATATAGGGAACGTTTAAATTATTTCAAATATTTACAAGGAAATATGATATACAACAAATGGATTTTTTGAATCAGAGAGTAGAATTTTTCTAATTCACTACTCGCTGGGGACACTTCTCTGGACAAATGTGCTTCCATCCTCTTGTGAGGCCCCTCTATGTCCCAGAAGTGGGTGTTAGTTGGCTGAGTATAACTCTAAGACATGTTTCAAAATAAAATTGATTTGTTTCTCACAGTATTTGAAAATTAAAAAAAACAAACCTTGAAACTTCAGGTGTTACTGGTGGGCTTAGATCATTTTCATCTTGCCCTTCTTGAGGGTCAAAGCTTGTTGATGCGCCTTCATCCAGGTCATCTTCCACAATCAACACTCCCACTTCTTTGCATTCCACATCCTTCTTTTTAATTTCTTCAACTAATTTCAAAAACTTCATTCGATGCCCAATTATTGGAATTAATATTTCCAAAGCTCTTTCGGTTAAACTTTGTAGAGCTTCCCCATCAATCATATTATCTAAAAATTATTGTAGGCACATAAAGATTTTTACCTTATCTAGCTTGAATAGAGGTAATACATGTACACCCAATACAAGTTGCCTATATTACAATTTGTAGTGTAAGAGACAATGACCAGAGCCTTTTCATCTCCCTACATATATTTCATAATACAGCACTGTGCATAAAGCAGCTGAGGTTTTTGTGGTTGGTATGTATCAACAACAATTAGGAAAATTCCATGACTTGGACATTGCTTAGGTCCCCCATCAGGAATCAAAACTACACCCGCTGCAAATTGGCAGAATTCAAGCCTATGCCCCCTAGCTATCACATGGGCTAGGGTTCTAATCTCAATAGAGGACCAAGTTGAACTCCGCGATGCACTCGTTTTTCAGTATATATTATCATACAAATATTTCGTCCTCAATACATACTAACTATCATAAAGGAGGAGGAAAAACCCACACTTATACAGGCTATACAGTTTATACCAGACAACCTGTTGTGCCAAGTATGCTTTGGTTCAGATTATACCTTTTATGCTTGCTTCCTACATTTTCAAGTCAGTATTCTAATTGGATCCAGGCCAGTATATTTTATAAAAGAAACCCTATCTAGGCTAAGTTTAGATCCATTATAGTAGCCGAATTCATAATTATTCAACAGCTAGGTCAGCCTGTGTGAGACACCGCGGTGTGAAAGGAATTCAACAACCCGGCTAAAATTACAATACGATTGACTCGCACACAAGATTTTAAGAATAAAGTTTGTAAATACATTTCAAACATGTATATATATTTCATCAATGCATCTTTTCTTCCTCAGAAGAATAGGAACAATATATATATACGAAGTATTTTGGGATCATGACAATGTGCTACGGCACGTGATTTTTCGTCATACATGAGTCGTGAATTCGGAGTGCATTTGAATCACTTGAAACATCTTGTTTTTCAGGCGTGTTTACAATCACATGGCAGTATTCACATATAGCATATTTCGTTTATAAGATTGAATGATGGAGTTTTAATATATGCGTTATGTGCGTGATTGAACTTTGGAGTCAAAAACATAAACTAAAATATATTTGCGCAACAATTCGCACTGAACAACATACCTTCGAACGCCTGACAGTACTCCGCAAAGCCAACTTTGACAAGCCACGATTGAATCTCCTCAACTGTCAACATCTTTCTTTCAGCTCAACAAAAACTTATATTCAGAATATTCGGCTAGCTTTATCGCAAAGACACAAACACAAGTAAAGCCTTGAGCGCACCTTCACAAAGCTCTGGAGCTGACAATGAAATTTGAGTCATTTTAATCGTCCGCGCCAAATGAAATTCAGTATATGATTGGTTCCCATGTTAATTATATCCGTCATTGATAGGTCATTAACATTCCACGTCAAATAAACGGATGTGAGATCTGAAGACTAAATTAATATGAAAAAATATTCAACTTATTTATATAGTTAGCTTCGCCAAATATAACAAATTTCGTACACGCAAAAACACGCAATAAACTCCTAATACATATTGATAGAGAACGACGGGGACACCAGGCACACCAAACAGTTAAAACCAATCACTGCATGTGAGCCTTTACTTACACGATTTTTTCCCAACTAAATTTTCTTAAGTTTCAGAGCCTGTAGGATTATTTTCTAATAAAGCTGTGCCTTCTCATCTTGCGTGCTCAATTTGTTTTACATTGTGGTTATTAGCTTACTGCAGAAATAGCAACTCCCCGAATTGGATAAATATAGGTAATTACACGTCAATCATGACTTCACAGGTACATGATACCTTCCATATCATGTTCCTTTACTGACTAGCACTCGATTTTCAAACAGTTATGGTGCTACAGGCAGTATGTTTAATTGCCCATATTGCACTGAATGTAACGCGACAAGTTTTAAAAAACTTTTACGTCATATCAAGTTTATTCATAGTTGTGAACCAAACTTTTCTATATCATGTGCTCAGTGCCAACAAAGTTTTAAGAAGTTCGAGTCTTTTAAGTCGCACCTAAGACGAAGGCATAATGATGTATTAACAAACGGAGATCATGCGGAGCATCTAGTCAATGTGGAATTTTTCGGCCAGGATGATCCAACACACGAGCATGGTCGCGAACACGAAAACAACTATGAAAATGGCCAAGAAGACGTACAAGAGTCAGTTCCCAGTATGACCAGATTTATTGCGCTTTTTATACTAAAAACCAAAGAAGAAAATCAACTAACTCAGCAGGTGTTGGATTCAATTATGAACAACACAGAAAGCCTTGTGGAACAAAGCCTGGAAACATTAAAGAATGATGTCAAATCATGTTTTGCCAACGATATTGACATTTCAGACATTGATGGTTTAAGCGATGTATTAGAACAACCAAGTTTGTTTTCCAGAGCAAGACAACCGCTGGCTACTGAATACTTACAAGTAAAATATTTTGTTGAGAATTTCAAATTTGTTGTAAGTATTTTCGAACTTACGAATCCATAGTTAACGCCTGTATTCAAAAAGCTCACTTACACTCACTGAGAGTGTGACACAGCAATCACGTTCCTGCTGATCAACGACAGAGTCCTCCTTCAATCAATGGTACGTTTTGGGGAGTGATTGTATGTGATCTCTCACTCAGTGAGTGAGCTAACTTTTGCCAAGATCTGCTTCATCAGCTGTGTTCGTTATTTTTGAGTTTATATCACAGTTGTGTGGAAACAGTGGCGGATATTCACTTTTCTCAGTGCTGGGGGTGGGGGGGGGCAAACCCCCAATGCAAACACAGCACTCCATCAACAATGCCTGAAGTGTAATACATACTAATTAGTGAAAATTTCCCAGGAACTAAGAGAAACTATATAAATTTTAAGATCCAGCGAAATGTTATGTCCACATAGAGTGTTTTCCATAGGCGTACGGGGGGGGGCACCTGCCCCAAAAATTTGGAGATTAAAATCATTCGGGCAAATGGTTCACTAATATTCAGGCAAAATAGAATTATGTGGTCTAACTTACACAGAGTATTGTATTTGCGTGTTGTTAGAAAACGATAGTATCATTTGAAGATTTCTGTAATTCAGGTGCATGCCTTTGCCTGACCGAAGAAGAATTGGCTCTAGCTCTAACGAGAACGGCTATAATGAGAACGGCGCATGAAGCATCTTCTGCACAAACATAGAATATGAAAGGACGTTGAATCTCCATCGCTCATTGACATTGACAAGCGGCCCAGCCAACTGTGAACGGAGAAAATGCTAGTGACATTTGTCGCACCAATTTTTTCACAGAAAATAATTAGACCGAATGATTATTTAGTAACTGATTATCTGAGCCATTATTATTATTGAACCATGGCAATGATTGTACGCGATTTTGAATGTATATTATCTGGGTATCAGAGTGGTCTCAGAATGCACGAAATACCCTCATATTTTCAAAATTTTCCGGGGGAGCATGCCCTCGGACCCCCTACAAATTATCGGCCTTTTCTGTGACAAACTTTGAAGGAAATTTCGATCAAATTTCATTGTTTTTGAAGAAATTTCTGTGAAAACTAATTGAAAATCAGGACAAAATTGACAAAAGGATTTTTAATTTCTGAAAGTGGAAGCACTGCTTCACTGAAAAGTACGTACATTACAAAGAAGTACAAAGTATAAAATAAATATGGTTGAAATATAAAATATAACTGTCACTGTGTTTGAAATTTTGGATTCAAATTATTTTTGTAGGAGCCAAAGCATCTTAGTGAACGAGGCGAATATCGGATAATAAAAGGGAAAAAAAAACTACGAATGATCAAGGAAACGTATCAGTACATTCCTATATTAAAAACAATTAATGCTTTGCTAAATCAACCAGATGTTTTGACAGAGGTAAGCTTGTTTTGAAAAAAAATTAACATTTTATTCAAAATTAATATTGCCATGTGTGGATGTATGAGTTGAGTTGCTATTGGCAAGGCCCACTTTATTCTTGTGCAAGAGTTTAAAACTATGAATCAATTTCTACAACAAAGCAAAAATATTGATATTCTAAGAAAATTTAAACTCCTTTACGGGGCTATGACCTTATCCCCTGGGCTTTATTAATATGTTATATGTTAAAGAGGCGGTCAAGTCCGTCGCCAGAAGAGCGGTTTGTTTACATTTTGCGCACACCATATTTATAAAATGTGATGTGTATGCATTGAAGATAGAATAGACTTGACTGCCTCTCTACCAGTTTTCAAATATGCAAACTCAGCACAAATGATTAGCTAATGTTCTTTATGTTATAGGTCTATAATCCACACAACAGTACAGATGGCACTCTTAAAGACTTCTGTGATGGTGAGGCCTTTAAGGAGCATCCTTTGTTTGGAGAGTTTAGATTCATTTTATACCTTCATGGCTATTATGATGATTTTGAAGTCACAAACCCTCTTGGCTCCAAAACAAAGAAGCACAAGTTAGGTAATTAAGGCAAAGTTCAAGCGTCACACTTATCATGTGCCAAACCTAATTTGAAGAATTAAGAATATGATAAGCGCAAGGTTTGAATCAGTTATTTAGTTATTTGAATGAGTTCCAGCCTTCACATGTAAGGCCTTTCTGCCATGCAGCGGCAGTACTCCTCTTCCTTCACCTTGCCCTTAAATTGCCTTGGCTCCAGTTTTCTCTTGTGAAAAAGCTTTGAAATATAAATAGAAGGCCCCAGGTCTAGGCTGAATAAAGTTGACAACAACATTCAGTTTGACAACAACATTCAGTTTGACAACAACAGTCGTGCCTATAATATATTTAGTTTGCTTTAGTGCTACATTGTTTCAAACTGGTTAGAGGGGACCCCATGCGCAGACCAGAGGTAACAAATTAGGTTTGGCACATGCAAGTGTGAATTTTGAATTAGGTCTAACTCAACTTAAAGAACAAAAATATTTGCGGGCAATTAAATAAATATAATTAGCTTTTTAAAATTAAACCTGGAAAGCTTGTAAAATGTTAGCAATCACTGTTCCATCTTCTCAGTTTCTTCAACTTTTTTTTCAAGGTGCATTTTACTTTACGATTGGCAATATTAGACCACGCATCAATATGATCCAGTTGTTTGCTTGTGCAAGGTCGAATTGATCAAGAAATATGGGATAGATAAAATCTTGTTCATGCAGACATCAATTCTCTTGAATCTTTAAGAGGAAAATAACTGATCAATTTTGTTGCTTTATTGATCCTATTTTGTATATTTTTAGGGTAATTGTGTCACTTTTTCAAGTGCACCGTTGCAATATGTTTACTTACTATTATACTAGAGCAATGTAGTATTCATTATCTGATTATGAGTTGTATTTCACAAACTACTCTTCCATTCTGTAGGATAATGGAGTGATCATAAATGTTGATGGTGCTGATCGGGCATTTAGAGGAAGCATCGGTCCATTCTCTTGTGATAATCTTGGGGCACATACCATTGGCGGATTTATAGAGAGTTTTAGCTCGTTAAGAATCTGTCGGGTGTGCATGGCTACACGCAATGAAATTCAACATCTGGTAATGTATATTTGTACTTAACATACTATACTGTAGTGTCGCCAGTGTGTGTTTTGAAAATATTTTGTTGGTAGCCTCCAGCCAACCTGAAGTTTTGAACTTCCAAAAGCAACAGCCATCATATAATATAATAGATTAGCTAAGTAATGTACAACTATTTTGTTTAGTTTAGAGAAGAATGTTTCCAACTTAGAACGCCTGAAATGCATAAAAGGCACTGTGAATTGGTAGCAGAAGACCCAACCATGATTCCTGTGTATGGTGTGAAAAGATCATCAGTTCTTAACAAGTCACGATACTTCCATGTGATTGAGGGCCTGGACTTGGATATCATGCATGATCAGCTTGAAGGAGTTTTACCACTGGAGGTAAAGATGCTGATAAGAAAGGTTATTCAAGTTTATAAACTGATTACATTGGATGAATTAAATGAGAGAATTGCAACTTTCAATTATGGACCAATTGATCAGAAAAACAAACCAAGTCCGTTAAAGCAACAAATCTTCTCATCTGATGCAGCATCAATATCCCAAACAGGTACTGTATTAAATTTTATGACAGTTTGTATCAATGGTGATATAGATATTTGGATACAGTTTGTAAGTTGTATGCACACCATCATTATTCTGCTTTACTATTTCCAGCTTCACAAATGTGGTGTCTTTCCCGAATGCTTCCATTAATGTTGGCGGATATTATAACAGAAGATCTAAATGACAACTGGGAGAACTTCCTCTGTTTGCTTAAAATTGAGGAAATAGTTTTTGCCCCATCGTGCAGTACAGAATTGGCTGCATACCTAGCTGTTTTGGTTGAAGAGTATTTGGAACAATTCACCGAGCTCTATGACCGAAGAGTTATACCCAAACAACATTATATGGTTCATTATTCTCGCCAGATAGTAAGGTAAATTATAGTACTTTTTCTGGTAAACATTAGTTGGGGTTGACCCTACCTGTTATTATTTTCCTCTGTCTTAGGCAACTAATTGCGCATCTTAACCCTTTAGACCATGCAGGAGGTCTCCAACTGACAAGTAAAATTGTCTGGTATTAGCAAGAGTAAAATACTAAAGTGACCAATGGGCTATCAATGGTTAATGGGAGACTGCATTATATTTTAGTGATAAATTTTGGTGTTGGTGATATGCTAAATTAATCGAGTTTTTAACCGAACCCAGTGTATTTGGCATGATTTGAAACAATTCAGTTCAATGGGTGTCTTTATTGAGTGACCAAAACTAAATTTTAGCATGCAACTTTGTATATTTTAGAAGAGGGCCTTTGGTTCAAAATTGGTCTATGAGATTTGAAGCGAAACACAATTACTTCAAGAAGCTGGTGGATAAAATCAATAATTTCAAAAATATTGATTATTCACTTGCTAGAAGACATCAAGCTCTTCAAGCTTACTTGTTGCAGAAAGCAGGAGGAGGATTTTACAAAGCTTCTATCGAACAAGGACCAGGTGTGCAATTTATATAAAATGATGTGGAGAATGCATTGTTGGAGAAAAGGAAATGCATCAATGGTTAATGTCTTGTTTGCAGGCTATAATGATCTGGGGCCGGTTGTTCAAAAGCCGGTTAACGCTAACCCTGGGTTAAATTTTAATCTGCTGTTCTGGTTTTTATACTTCTACATGTTTGTTTATTTCAAGACTTTATAAACAAAAACTTCTATCGCCCAGTACAAGGTTGATAGAAAAAAGTATTGATGTTAATATAACCGATGTCGGGAAACTTGTATGAAAGTTATCACTAACCCAGGGTTAAGTTAACCGGCTTTTGAACAACCGGCTCCTGCTGTATATCTATATAAATCCGGCATGTTGTGTCAATGTGTGTCATGTTCTCACATTGCATTTTTATCTTTTAGGGGAAGAAACCACTGTCTCTGATGGTCATTTTGGTGATGCTCTTAATGAATTTGATGATGTAATCACTGATGACACTAAAGTTATAGTGTAAGTTAATATGTAAGCAATTTAATTGTTTTGTGGTATGTAAGTAAGTGGGACTGTGCTTCATCCTTATTTTGAGGCTCAGAGCTAAGCTGAATTGCGAAGGATGCCGCTCAACCAGATTGAGTAGAACGTTTTCTCAGGGTGCCTGTGGCTACCATACTATGACTCGTGTATGACCATGGAGCACAGCTAAATACACTGGAAGGGTTAGTTAGCAACATTCCCTGCAGGAGGAAACCAGAGTACCTGGAAAAATCCCACTTGATTTTGGTAGAGTATTGACGGACTCTTTTCACCTAAGTGTTGTGCATGTGTCCAAAGCAAAATTGAAACCCTCTATCTCAAGGCGCTTCGAGCAGTCTGAGGGTTGCAGACAGCTCCTATTTAGGGTGATAATTAGAATGATTGCATCCCTATTCAAGGTGTAATTGTTCTAATCCCTATTCAAGGTGTAATTGTCAACTTTGTCTTGCAGGATGTCTTGGGTTAAGATATATGGTACTCGCTATTCTGTAGGCTGTGTCATTGTTACTGGGCTAAATTATGGTCAGCCAACCCTTGGGAAAATAATGAAAGTGATTCTTGTCTTGGGGGATATTATATTCCAGTACCATACTTTGGAAGTGCTGGAATATTCAGAATCTCTTAATGCTTACGAAGTGATACCTTGTCATGATGTTAATTTTATCAAGCAAGACGATTTGCAGGATTTTCATCCATTGGGAATCCATCAGGGATTTGGCAGCAATGCAAAGAAATCGTTTGTTGTTTTGCGCTATAGAGTGGATTGTTTACAGTAAATTGAAGTACGAAAGGAAGAATTTAAAGGATGCCTGTATATCAGTATATATGTATATATATTATTATATTTGTACTGCATAGTTTATTAAATGTAGATTTAGAGTTTACGCAAAATGTTGAGTTCTTGCTTACTCAAAATATAGATTTAGAGTTTACGCAAAATATTGAGTTGTTGTTTACTCAAAATATAGATTTAGAGTTTACGCAAAATATTGAGTTGTTGTTTACTCAAAATATTGAGTCAATCTTAAACATACATTAACTCAAGATTTTGAGTAAATATTTCGTTTACTCAATAAAAGAGTAAAAATTTGATTTTACTCAAAATATTGAGTCGAGGAAATATACTCATACCTTTGAGTAAAGTTTACTTAGTAATTTACTCATTGTTGAGTAAGTGATACGCAATTTTTATGAGTAACAGTTACTCAAGGCATTTTACTCAAAATTTTGAGTTGTTGTTTACTCACATGAAGGAGTATAGTGGTCTTTACCGAACAGGTGAGTAAAATTTACTCAAATTATTGAGTAAACAATACAATTACTCAAAAAATGAGTAAAATCTACTCAAATATAAAAATGCTTTTTTTGCAGTGCAGTCACAGTCACGATGAACTAGTGTATGGTAGAACGCTTTCCTTAATCCATCCTAGAACATTGTCATTGATAAAACACAAAGACATGGACAGAGCCAGAGGAACGGATGATGTGTCTCTTGAAAAGAAAGTTTGCAAAGACAACCCAGTACTTACAGATATACATTCTGACTTGAAGAAAATCAAAGATGTCATTCAGAAAAGCTCTGGTGATGATAAATACATATATATAAATGAAGAAAATACATCTCGAGTCCAACATTCTAACGAACAATACTGCGATTTACCTCGTAGTCGAAATAATTTTGTTTTTCAATGTCGACAGTGGTTAGAAACTTCAGAAAGAGACCTGTTTTTAAACGCTGCATTCGTCGCTCAGTCATTACGAAGAAGAAAGCAGACATTCGAGCGTAGTAATTTGTGTTTTCAGTGGCTAAATATTGCAGAAAATGAACTCTTTTTAAACACTGCGTTCGTAGTTAAATCATCGCGAAGGCGACACACCCGCTAACTGTAGACATATATGTTATTTACCGGCTGGGAGGTCCGTACTGGAAAAATATTTTCCCGAAGTCTCAGAAGCGGCCCGAGACCGAAGGTCGAGGGCCGCTTCTGAGACTGAGGGAAAATATTTTTCCAGTACGGACCGACCAGAACGGTAAATAACGTGTTTATTTTTTCGTGTTTATTTCTTCACTCCTTTGTTTGTTTTGGCGCGAAAAGTTGCGAGAGGTCCGTACTGGTGTGATACGGACCTCGTACTCAGCCAATCAAAAGGCTCTATTTTAGTTACGGACCTGAGTTACGGACCTCAAAAAAAATAAATAATAATATTTTAATTATCCATCTTAGGACAAGAAATACAATGGATTTACAAAATTAAATAGTGCTATAATTACAATTAAAAATATTTACTATATATGATAGGTAAACTTAAGATTGTGTAAAAAGGTTCAAAATCAGTTTCATAAAATTACTTGGTTACAGCATCGCGGCATAAACGAGTTTTTGTGTCTTTCTGTTTTGGAAGAGATTTGGTACTCTTTAAAACCTCCGCGCAAACCATACGGTTTGTCATATATATTTATGCTATATCAAGCATATATATTATTATGCTATATCAAGCATATTATAGCATATTATTATGCTATATCAAGCATAATAATATAGGAAGTAAACATTTGAATTCGTATGGACTGCATTTAAATAGAGTTGGGACTTCTTTGTTTGCATTGAATATTATAAACTACTTAAATATACCGGATGATAATTGACTTGTTGATCTCTCTGAGAACGTTTTGCATTGTCCAGATAATATAATTAATCAATCTTTTTCAAATAAAGAGGCAAATAAAATAAATAAGGAATGCGAACTAGATAATAAAACTCGAACAAGTGTTGGCCAACCTCAGGTGCATAATAAAGCCAGGGGTTTCAAGATAGGTCACTTAAATATCAGAAGTTTGATTAAGCATATTGATGAATTTCGAATATACTTAATCAATAAACAATTTGACATAATTAGTGTGAACGAAACAATGCTAGATGATACAATTAGTGATGGAGATATTACCATCAACGGATATGAATGTGTGCGGAATGTGTGCCTTATATATAAGAGATACTATCAATTTTAAAACAAGGAACGATTTAACAATTGACACTCTTGAAACAATAACAGTTGAAATTTTTAAACCAAAAGCAAAATCGTTCTTGATAAATACTTGGTATAGACCACCAAATACCCCAATCCAAGCATTTGATGATTATGAATTATGCATCCAAAGAATGGATGCGGAAAATAAAGAATCAATTTATATTGGTGATTTCAACTGTGACTGGCTAACACATAGGGAACGAAAACAACCACACACTAATAGACTGGTTGAGCTGTCAGAAATGTATCAACTTGAACAACTTATAGAAAGCCCAACGCGGGTTACCAGTAACACAAAAAGCTTAATTGATTTAGTATTCAGCAATAAACCTGACTTGATTATAAAATCTGGGGTAGAACATGTAGGAATCAGCGATCACAGTATGGTCTATGTGCATAGGAAAATTTCTGTACCACGTAGACCACCAAAAATGGTCAATACTAGACAATATAAGTATTACAACATTCCATTATTCAAGTCTGATTTAAAAGATATATTTTCAACCAGTGTTTTTAATAATGAAAATCCGAATGATCTTTGGCATGATTGGAAAACAAAATTTTTAATGGTGGCTGATAGTCACGCACCACCAATAACCAGGAGGGTAAGAAGTGAATATACGCCATGGCTTACTGATGACATAATGAAACATATGCGACATCGAGATTATCTTAAAAAGAAAGCTGTTCAGACAGGCTCCCCCAGCATTCACCAAGCATATAAACAGGCTAGAAATGCACTCTCCAGAAAGATTAAATCAACTAAGACAAAATATTACTTGAAATGTTTCAAAGACACTTCCAAAAACCCGAAAGAAATGTGGAAAACGATTAACAAGGTAGTCAATAAAAAATCTAAGACGACAGACATCAAGGAATTGATCATAAATGATACAACTATCACCGATGCACGAGATATAGCAAACACCCTCAATGATCACTTTTCGAAAATTGGGCCTAATTTAGCTAAAAGTATTTCTAATTTATCAAAACCAGCTGATAGCTACGTATCTGTTCAAGACACTGAATTTCAATTAGAGACAGTAAATGAACATGATATGATGAAAATACTTAAGAGTATTAAAGCATCGAAATCCACTGGACACGATAGGATTCCTCTAAGTTAATAAAAGATGCAGCGGAAGAAATCGTTGCTTCTCTGACTCAAATCTTTAACAAATCAATCAGTACTGGTATTTTTCCAGATGATTTGAAAATTGCAATAGTCTCACCAATTTATAAAACAGGAAATAGAAATGACTGCAATAATTACCGGCCAATATCCATTTTGTCAGTAATCACAAAAGTTTTCGAAAAATTAATATTTCAACAACTTTCTGCATATCTAGAAAACAACAACATTCTAACAAAACAGCAAGCAGGTTTTAGGAAAACAGTCAACACAAACATCCCTATTAGGAGTTACAAATAGTTGGTATATAAACATGGATAAAGGGCTATTGAATGGAGTTATATTTTTGGATTTGAAGAAAGCATTTGATTGTGTAGATCATGATATTTTGATTAAAAAATTATCAATTTATGGAATTCACGGATTAACATTGGATTGGTTTAGATCGTATTTGAGTAACAGAAAACAAATATGTAAAAGTAATCAGGCAATGTCGAGGCAATGTGCTATAACATGTGGAGTACCACAGGGGTCGAATTTGGGGCCCCTATTATTTTTAGTTTATATTAATGATTTGCCAAAATGCATGGATGGTGCTTCGGCAAGCATGTTTGCTGATGATACTAATTTAACTGCCACAGCCAGATCGATTGACGAATTAGAGGAAAATCTGAATAAAAATTTGGAATGTGTACATCAATGGCTAATTAGCAACAAATTGACCCTAAACAAAGATAAAACAGAATACATGATAATAGGCTCAAGAAGTAAACTAAATAGCATCGATCGGGATCCCTTAATAAAACTAGCAGATACAAACATCAAACGTGTAAAACAATGCAAAACCTTGGGGATCGTTGTTGATGACCAGCTTTTATGGAATGAGCATGTTGGTAATGTAATAAAAAAAGTTTCTAAAGGATTAGGTATGCTAAGGCGACTTAAGCAGGTTGTGCCAAAATAAATTTTGATCACAGTATATAAGTCATTGGTTCTTCCTTACTTTGATTATTGTAGCATGGTCTGGGATAATTGTAGTAGCTATTTGCTTGATAATATGCAGAAAATGCAAAACAGAGCGGCAAGAATAATTACGGGTAAATCATACGAGATCCGATCAAGAGACCTGTTGAGAGAACTTGGTTGGCAAACACTTAAGGAAAGGAGAGATATTCAGAAAGCTACACTTATGTTTAATGTTAAAAATAAGGAAGTGCCGGAAAATATGGCTAATATGTTCAGTTTATCTAATAATGAAAAGTATCAACTTAGAAGTAACGGGCTTAATTTTCAGCTAAATAAACCTAGAACAAATTTCCTGAAAAAAAGCTTTAGTTACACAGGAGCAAAATGCTGGAATGACTTGCCAAATAAGGTTAAGACAAATGAAATGTCGACAGGTCAATTCAAGACGTCTCTCAGAGAAAACAGTAACATTAAATAGATCTAGCTACATATGTTCTATCTGCATGTAATAATTTTCCTTTTTAAATATTTTTAATAGTGTGATAATTTTATACTTATGTGTGCATTTGACTAGGTTTCATTCTTGTTTTCTAATAATATTATGTAATAGCAGTTTCAAACGGCCTCTTGAAAAACAGATCATAGGTGTTCTGAAGGGCTACCGTTGTAAAATATTTGTAAATAATAAAATAATAATAATAATAAACTATCTTTTCTGGCAGAAGCTTGTGACATGGATGGTCTGGGTCTCTACATATCCGTTCAAACTCACGATTTGCTGCACAACCTCTTCTATCTTCTAAGGTTGATAGGGAGTCATTTCTCAAACCTAATATTCTTAGGCTTCTCAATTGTACCTTTTCCACTTCACTTTGCAAATATCCCGGTAGGCCACACCAGACTGGACTAGCATACTCTAGGATAGGTCTAATCTTCGAGATGTAGGTAGTAAGACCAACCTCTGCAGGCAGATGAGCTTTTTTACACTGCCTCAAATGGTAAAGTCTTTTGTTTGCTTTACGCGTGATTTGCTCAATATGTTCGTTCCATTTCATGTTATTTTGACACCAAACACCAAGTAGTTTAAAAGTTTTTACTCTTTCAATAACAGCATCTCCTATTTGGATTGGAGGTGGTTCTTGAACAGAATTTGTAAAGCATATCCACATGTCTTTAGTTTTCTTAGAGTTTAGTTCCATTTTGTTTGTTTCAGCCCACTTACACACACAGTCTATTGCGACTTGCATTGAGCTGTATGTATCTTGTTCGACTAGTTGGTCCTGAGTGCAATCATCAGCGTATTTATCCGTATCTATATTCAGATTATCAGGGATCGAGTCTTCCAAATCATTTATATGTACATTAAAAAGTGCTGGCGAAATTACTGAGCCCTGTGGAACGCCACAAGGGCAACTGGCAGTTGACGATAAGATTCCGCTTAAATTTACCTGTTGAGTTCTTCCCGTGAGAAAACTTCTAATCCATAACCATAATGATTTGTTAATGTTCATATGCGCAAGTTTTTCAAGTAAAATGTTGTGGTTCACCAGGTCGAAGGACTTCCGGAAATCTAGAAAAACAGCATGAACGCCTTTTCTACCAGTTAGATAGTTGTCTGTAGCATTGTACCATTTTTGAGTCATAGATATTAAGGCAGTTACAGTAGACCGTCCGTGGGTAAATGCATGTTGGTTATTTTTAACCTTGAGATCCGTGCCATTCAGTTGGAGTTGAAGTTTTTCTAGGACTTTGGCCATCTGGGGAAGTACTGAGATCTGACGGAAATCATTATCTATATCACGTGGATTTGGGACCTTAGCTACAGGTGTTATTAAGGCATGTTTGTATAGTGATGGGTACTGACATTGATTGATACTACATGTGACAACATTATGTACCACAGGAGCAAGATCTTCCGCGAAACGTTTGAGTAGCCAAGCCGGAATCTCGTCCACACCAGTCGCTTTCCTTGAATTTAAGTGTTTTAGACAACTTTCGACTTGACCAATTGAGGGCAGAGGTGGCGGTGTTTCTTTAAGCAGGTGATTTACTTCATCAACGTCCAATTTATTTTCGTCTCTCGACATGGTACCGAAAATAGAATAATACAACATCGATTTAGGACAACATCGATTTAGTTTATATACCTATTTATATATTTATATTGGAAAAGTATTATAAATTAGTATATAAATATAATTTATCAATATATGCTGCCTTTTTAGCACAATCTCAAGTTTCAAGAAGCATAAACGGATTTTTTAATTTTCTTCGTACACACACCAACCAACCTCTACAACTTCCCTTACGTCTACATTACAAGTTGTTTATTAATTAGATAATACTAAAGTTTCTCATTGCTTTTATAGTTCGTATTTCCTGTTATTCACCAGTTTTGTAAATGTTCCTGATTATTTATATGCGATTATAACATTAGCTAATAATATAGTATTGATATATACTATATTATTCTATTCTATAACAAGTTTGAATTGTTCTTAGTAGCAAGGAAAATGTTTGTTATCTGCTTTGTATTAACACTGCAACATACAGTAACTGAACTGTAAATTGTTAGAATAAGAAATATGTCTTGGTAGTCGTAGATATATTATCCTATGCCAGGTTGTTTATGCTTTTTTCCACAGCAACCACACCAACGAAATGTTTCGTTATATTCGCAATATATTCTCAGTTTTGGTCACATAATTATAATCTCACTGATTTTTCTGCGTAGACGATAGGCATGGTTTATTTTGCTACGAAATCATGCGAAACACTATCTTTCCTCTCGCGAAAAATTATTGCTCTTACGACTTACGTTATGCGCCCAGTTGCGAGTCGCCAATGAGTTAGCCTGCGAGGCAGACGGTCTTTAGGAGTTCCGCGGGCTGACCGTCTGCTACGCAGGCTACTAATGAGTAGGTTATTTTTCTCTCTTCGAAGCACCGAGTGCAATTTCAATTTGGCGGCAAACTGCCTTGATACATGATTACTAAGGGACCGGTCATTATTTATGGCAGGGGTGGGGGCTGAAGAGAAAATGTTTTAAAGCCAAAATTTTTTCCCACCCCACCTTTTTTGTACCAAAAAATTTTTTACCCCATATTTTATAGAAGGTTAAAAAATAAATTACCCCACCAAATCATCAACCTTTTCATAACCAATATTAAAAATTCGATTTTCCGTTATTAAATTAAACATTCAGTTTATTGCACTAAGCACTCGGTCAGCCTTCTCATTTTTTATTTTACCCCACCCCAGACCTGCCTAATTTTTTAGTTACCCCACCATTTTCTCTTCGGCCCCCACCCCAGCCATAAATAATGACCGGTCCCTAATCTTTGCGCATTGGTACGAGTTAACCTGCAGCGATCTTGTTTACAATCTATTGACTATTTTGGGTTGCATAATCGTCCTTCTATAATAAGTCTAAGCTACTAGTACTAATTTACAACAATTTCTTCCTGCAAAAAGAGAACACGCGCTTCCATCAAGTTGGTTTATACAAGCCGCGCGTTGGATTGTGGTTATTTCAATTGGAACCACAATGCATTGCGTCTATAGCAGATTGAGATTTTGCCTAGCTGTATCAAACTAGGGTACCTGCAAGGTAGGGAATGCTGCGGGGACTGTTATTATTCTTTAGCTTCTTGAAACAAACATGCAAACAAATATGCAACACAAATTATATTCAGTAGACGGTAATTATTGGCATTGACCCAGTGGCTTGCGCGCTGTCAGTAGATGCATACCCTAGCATAGTTTGCAGGATGAAACAGCTAAATATATCACGAAACATGAAAGACATCAAATTTTGTAACATCTATTTCAAAATATCAATATTTTCCATGTATTGTTCTTCCACATGGAATTCCCACATGAAACCCATGTTTACTGCGATGAGTAATTTGACACTGCCACGCAAGGAAATTTGCATATTTTTGTAGTGCATAAAAGCGTTAAAAATATATACATGCATGTGCGCAAAATAATTTTGCATTTGGAAAGCTATAAAACGAAAGCGTTGTTCCATCATTCTGTTCTTACTTTGCTGGATATGTGAGTCACCTACATGTAAAGCAGAACTCATTTCAACTCATTGCCATTCGAATATTTGTCTTAGCGCGCGCAGAACTGAGACCCTGTCTGTTCTGACAATAATATGTGAACGCGACTAGACAACAATATTAAGCCCATTGTAAAATAGGAATAAAAACATATTTCTATGCCTACAGTAGCCTATTTAATAGGTCAAACCTTGCACAAATCAGAATTATTCAGTCAGGCAATTTAGACGATCAATTGCATATCTGTGACTTTGTGTCAAGTTCACGCGGAGTCACAATCGTCAAGCGGCATACATGAAACATCACTTGATGCAAAATATGGAAATCAGCAAGAGAAAGCAAACGCGAATGGATAGAAAAACCTTTTAAAGATCGACATCTCTATGTAAGACTTCCATGCTTTACAGCACTAACAGCTCAAGCAAAGTCGATAGCACATTAGCAGAATATATATAGTTTATATATAAACAGACACTGAATCTAGCAGCGATCGATTGTGTGCTTTCAGCGTTTCATAGATATATAAATTGAGATTGCCAACTTTCCAAAAAGGAGTAAACAAATGTAAACGTAACTTATAAACAAAAGACAAAATATCCTACCTTGAAGACTCCGTCCGTCAAAATCGAAGACTCCGTCCGTCAAAATCGAAAAGCACATGGAACTGAGCGAGTTTAAAATTTGTGTTCTGCGCATAGCAAGCGCGCACGACCACAATTCCATGCGCTAAATAAAATTTACTTCAAAACCCCCTCTCTGCACATATTAGGCTGCTGCTACGCTCGCTCGCTTCAGGCTCGCTCGCTCCGCAGCAATTAGTCTGCTGCCTAGCTCGCTTGCTGAAGGCTCGCTCGCTGCGGCCAGCAATTACATATCCATGATTCTTTTGCTTTACCTGATGGCAAATCACTGAAATTTTTTTAAACATCTTTTGAGTAGAATAGAACAAATATCTTTTGAAACAAATCATACGTGATATATATATCACTCGCCGTGTAAGTCGTCAGCTGTTTTTATAGGAAAAGAAGCCTAAAGACCTGTTCACACGATCTGATTTGTCGGATACGATTCTCGTCCTGACGTATGTGATTTCACACAATACAGCAACAACTAGTCTACACTTTTCGTTAATCTTTGTCAGCATATCCTGTAAATTTACCGATGTTCAGCATCCTGTACAGAGTCGTCAGTTGTCTCTTCTCCATTACTCCAAGGCGGTGTGCATCTTATATCTACTCCAATTAAGGTAGTTTATATCTCGACTGAACTAAACTACTCTGTCTCTGAAAACATTGAAACAGTATAAATATACGCTGCAATTTGATAAAAATGACATCCATCAGGAGAATCTTCCCCGGCGCTAGCGGAATATTTTCCAATTTGCGGAGAATGTATTTACTTAAGTCTGCTGACATGCCCTTCATGATAGCGCACAAGTGTATGCGTATAAATCTTATACCCTTAAGACAGTATCACGACATTTCACATCTGTAAGTAATTTGCATCAGTCAAATCCAAGCGTGCCCATCCCCCCCGGGAATTTGACAAATTTTGTAAAAACGGTGCTAATGCCCCCGGTGGGGATCACAAACAAGTGAAAATGCCCCATGGTGGGGCCACAAGTCAGTGGCAAATTCCCCACCCCGGGGAACCTTATTCCACTTTTGAAAGCAGATATTATTACAAAATATAAGCACGTTAATGCTGGTACAAGGCAAAACAACTACATAGCAAATATTAACAATTTTTTACACATGTACTGTATGTTAAAAAGCTATATCAAATTGGCATTGTGTTCGTATGAACAAACCAAGCAAAATAATGTGGAACATTGAAGCCAAATTAAGTCTAAGCTTTGAGCAACGAGAACTACGACGTTTCGAGCGGGAGACCCTTCGTCCGCTCCAGACAAAGGGCCTACGCTTCCAGTTATTCAGCCCCCCGGCTCGAAACTTACCTACACTGGCACCACAAAGCTGAAATCTTTCTATTTGGCCAAATGGTTTTATTCAGGGATGGATTTACTGGGGGGGTGCAGGGGGGTGCGCACCCCCCCTAGCCTTGGCCAAGGGGGATGCAGGAGGGGTGCCAATTCGCATATCAAATCCAAATTTTGGATTTGACAGGGAATTTATCAAACAAAAATATAATATTGGGCCATTGATGGGCCTTTTTAACCATCTAGGCCATCTTATTTTTCAAAACATTTCTGTCAAGATAACCCCCTTGACCCTGTAGGGGGTCCTCAGTGGTGATTCACCCTTCCTCGGTCGCCGACCACGCCCTGCTTCATGACCAAAGCCCGCTTAGCACCCCCCCTATCAAATCAAGCTGGATCCATCCCTGGTTTTATTAGGTTAAAAATAGAAAATTTTCTAATGCCCTACCCCCGGGCTAACATTAGCTTTCAAATCCCCCACCCCAGGGAGGAGCCAAAGTGTCAAATGCCCCACGGTGGCCCGGGGGGGATGGGCACGCTTGGATTTGACTGATGCATATCACTGGATTGAATGGTATATGTATCCTTCTAAAATTCATTAATTATTCATAGGCAAAATACAAAGGAAACTCATGACTCGTAGCGGATCTATATATTTGATATAGACTTGCTCAAATTTTCTCCTTCAATTTTTACAGCGTAGATAACATCAATCTTCAAAATTCCAACGCCAGTGAGCGTATACAAAACGAGTCATTTTAGAAGTCATATACAAACCTTACAGTTCGGCCTTTATCAGATCTAAAACACTCGGCTGCGCCTCGATGTTTTAAATCTGATAAAGACCTCTTGTGCGGTTTGTATATATTACATATAAGTGCCCTGCTATTAATGGTTTGTAACCTAGCTCTCTCTAATAGCAGGGTAAACATTTTCACGTGTTTAGAACGTTTGTGTATTTCAAATCCGAAAATGAGGACTGAACGGGATTTCAAGTCTGATGATCGCGATGGAAAATGTTGAAAAGTCGTATCGAAATGTAAATTCCTGCCATGTTGGAGGATTACCATTAATATCCAATACTTCTATGCTATCTGTAAAGTCAGTGTTGCCGACACAGAGCGATTTAACTTGTTCAACCAAACCTGGACACCACTGGCTGAGCTGACAACAGCTCGAGTTGCTCATGCAGCTGTGTTATTTGAGAACCAAATACTTGTTTGTGGCGGATGCTCCAATAACAACCCTGCTGACTTTACAGATAGCATAGAAGTATTGGATATTAATGGTAATCCTCCAACATGGCAGGAATGTTCTGTCAATTTTCCCATCAAGGTCGCTGGTCACAAGTGTGTCGTCTATGGGAATCGTTTGGTGATTATCAGAAGCAGGGCGTCTATAAGATAGGGCGGCGAAACGGCAATGTAACCCCTGATCAATGTGTGATGCGCGGGACCCCCCAAATATTCTTCTTATGCATGTGGAGACATTTTTATTTGCTAAAGAAAATTACCACAAATTTGTTATATACACAGGCCAGAAATTACTATTGTTCTAGTTCGGGAAAATTACTATTGTTCTAGTTCGGGTTTAGAATGATCTACATGAGTGAATAGCTCTTAAACATAATTCTAATGCTTAGTTACTTTTGTTCTATTCAATGTTTTCCCGAACTAGAACAATAGTAACCAGGCATGTGAGTTATCCGAAGTTGTGAATTGGGTAGCAACGACGTAAACACACTGATGTAAACAGCGTTAGCCAAATTTGTCTATTGCCTGTCATACTTTCCCCATTTAAATGACCGGTTGGTGCGCATTCAATGGCAGGTAGCAAAAAAAGTTCAAAAAATTAAGAAACTATATTTATACCAAATATACATCTATTAATGGTATAACTGCCCTGGGATTTACTAAGTTCTGGTGCCAAAAGAAGCGGTTGAATTTTTTATAAAACCAACCTTACCGGGGTTGGAACTGCCGAAGCTCTCGTGATGGGTGGAATGACCCTTCGTCTTTACAAAATCTGCAATATCTCTTCAAATGTTTGTTTTTGGCAAATGATGTTCTTATGGTAAGAAGCGTATATATTTTTGTGTAGATTGAAATTGCAAAAGTGGTCTTAGTGTGTTTGACTACCTTTGAAATAAGCGAATTTTCAAAACAGTCGAACCTGAGAAATTTTTACACTACGACCCAATTTTTATGCTGCAGTTGACATGCTATAGCAAAAAAAGTTCAAAAAATTACACGACAAAATTGGGCAGGAATAAAGTTTAATTCGTGGCAGTGTTGTCTTAAAAAAAGCTACGTTCTAGCTCGATTCTAAGGTACGAAATTAGTAAATTGTTTTGCGAGCGGGGCGAAATTGGACAGGGAAGTCACAAATGTTTCGAGATTTAAAACACAACATTTTATATGTTAGATAGTACAGAACGCCTTAAAACTTGTTGTATGAACGCTAAAAGGCTTGAATAACATCTTGAAAAAATACAGCAACAATCGACTGTACTTTTTAAAATATTAATCATTTACTCGATCCACCTGGAGTTTTTTCCACTCCTTGTTTTTTTAAAAATTACACAGGGGCCGCGTCGCCCCAGTCCCAAAGCGCATCACACATTGATCACGACATTATCTAGCCGTTTCGCCGCCCTATCTTATAGTCGCCCTGTCAGAAGGTAAAGGAGAATTTGGATACGATATACGAATTACTCATTGTTCCTCCTTATTCATCCAAGTTGTTTTGTCATAAGAAGAAATTGCGAGTGTTACATGGAGTCGAGTTTTTGATAACAAAGTTTTGATCGCTGGTGGAGGAACGGAAACTGATGTGGACATATTTGAATTAACAAGAAATGAATGTGTAGAATGCCACCACTGCCATCTCCTCTTACGGGTATGGCGACAATTTCATAGTGGTGACACCATGCTTTTGATTGGAAATGTGGATAAAGAAGACAAAGTCAGCAATAAGATTATCGAGCATGATTTTAAGAGTGGTCAGAATAAGGTCCTACTTGCTTGGCTGTTCATCATAGAAACACGCTTGTTGTAATTGGTGGTAGTAAGGCTAAAAGCTAAGAGCTAAAGATAGTGGATTGTTTCAACTTTTTATCAAATTCTTGGAGGAAATTACCCTCCATGATCGAAGTTGCTTCTGCAGTTGTTGTGAAGAATTTTGACAATTGTTTACGAATACTGGAACACTAAATAGTTATCTAATAATAGTTTAAAATGAATAAAAATATGCGATTGTACAGAACAGCACACGGAACAATAGCCATCGCTTAAGATCATTTAACAAGACTGAACTTTTGCCATTATATTATGTAATGAAATAAATTTGTAATGAAATAAATTGTTGCATGTATGTAATTAATGTAATTTGATTGGTTAGAGTGATAAACAAGTATTGATATTAATGATGGACATTGCAGGGCATTTTTTAACTAATGTACTGGAGGGGACAAAGCCCCCCCAGCCCCCATTTTTGCCCCCCCTAGTGAAGGTCCCTTTTGTCCAAAGTATAAGCAAAAAAGGGGAAAAAATGAGTTTAGAGGAAAGTTATGGTATTCTCACAACAAAACCTGGCTCCGTTTAGATGGGATATATCAAAAATTGTCTCTGAAAATCAAGCCACAGAGACTCAAGAATACAAAAATGTTCTGGGGGAGGACCAGCAGACCGCCCTTCACCTTCCCACACCTGTAAAACACCACCTACTTATTACGTCCCTTTTCGATGATGCCCCCCCCACTAATGATTTCTTAAGAAATGCCCTGGGACATTGGCTGTTTTATTGGGAATTGTCCTCGCCTATTTATGCTTTCTCTCAATCAAATCAACTTACTATTGCTTATTGGTGGTTTTCACGTCTGCCCTAGCTTGCTGGTGGAAAAATACCTTTAAACAAAGAAATATCCATAAATTACCGCTTTGACGTCACATGAAAACCATCAATAAAGGACATAAAAATGAAATATAGAAATAAGACACACAACAAAATATATAAACACAACATCTTTTAAATATTTTTTTACATGCAATTTGTGCAACTTCCCTGAAAACCTAAGGCTCTTTTCCACTCATCGCAAAAACCAACTCGCAAGCTCGCGGCGAGTACTTTTATCCAATCAAAATGCTCGATAGTTAATTTTAATTAGATGCAAGCACTCGCAGCGGGCTTGCGAGTTGGTTTTGCGATGAGTGGAAAAGAGCCTTATGACGGTATGCAATGTTTGTCTGAAACTTATACGGTAAAGCATAGTTCTACGAGCAAATTTTATCTGACTATACCATCCATGACAATATTTATTTTCCGTTTTGTGTATATTTTGTCTCCTTGTTCAAAATTTGACATGCTAAAACTCAACTATAATAAACTTGTGGACAACAACTAAGTAATAACACGGCGATTTTTGGATGATTATATATAATAAAGGACAAACCCACCAGCTGTTTGTCTGTAATGATCTATATTGCCCAATGTAACACGCTAAGGTGTACTTTTTCTGCTAAATGTGTCATTGAGAACAGTGAAACTAACACACTCAGTGAAAGTTCAGTTGATATACTGCAACATTTCCCGCGGGAGTGATGTTGCGGGAATGTGCGTCGACACCGCAGGATATACACTGTATTATGCCGAAACAAAAAAGGAGACAATTTAGGCTGGCAATTTGTCAAATAAAAATGTTCACTATATTATCAAAAATTCGCTCGTGTAAACTACGCTTAATAAAACTCAAGCCAGATTGAACGTAACAAAATTTTAACTGTTAAAGACTATTTAGAACTAACGTTTTCTTTCATGCAACTCCCGTTCATGCGGTATACCTTGTCCCGACTTCAGGACTGTTCCATAATAAGGCGAGAGATATTATGCAGTACTTCCTAGATCCCCAATGTCGATCCACTCCATACATCACCAATATCAATTCGTCCTTGGTAACAAAACTTTGAAAAAGTTAATAAAACACAACTGAACTTAATGAACATTCCCAAAAGTTAAAGTAAATGAAAGTTAAAGTATAAACATTCGTGACCAGTCTGTTCTGTGAATGTTTAATCTAAACACAGTACGGCTACGGCTCTTTTCTTTGCTTGTGGTTCTAGTTCCTCTGTTTCGGACGAACTTGTTGGTACAGACGAAGGGTTTACCATACCTCGCAGCTTTTTTAATTCATCCAACTGTTGTTTAACAGGACCGACCTTTTTATCGTACCATGCTCTGGTTTTCTCAATCAGTACATGTGCATGCCGACCAGTACCAGCGGTTGTAGCTGTTGCAGTATAAGAATGAGATGGTGTATCACGTACTGGCCAAACCCAACTTGACACTGGACCAAAGTGAGTGCTAGCAAACGTTCGAGCTTGAGCAATACCACTGAACACTTGATATTTCATGGTTTTATTTGGACCTCTTAAAAATGTTTGAACTTGCGGATGATCATTGACAGTAGCATCATCTTGATTCCAGGTGAAAGGTGGAACTCCTGCTTTTTCGACATCCTCCAACTGGGCAATCCTAAGATTCAATAGTTGATTCCAGAATTGGTTGCCGCTTAACTTTTCTTTTTCTAAAGATCGTATCAGATTTTGTAGTAGGGAACTCGTGGGTGATTGTTGACAATACGCTTGAATGGCGTTAGTAAACTTCGCAAGAATGTCGACCTCGCCAATGACAAACAGAAGGGAAGCAATTCTTCCAACTCTGTTCTTTGTGTCAACAGATTCGAGTTGGTTATTCTGAGCATCAGCTTCAACTTTCTCAGCTAAACGCGTTACCATAGCCTTGAAACAAGCATCCTTTCGGAGAACTTTCTTCAGGTTTCTTTGGGAAAGCGACTTAAGAAACTCTGCCCAACTTCCATGTTGAGAAACTGGACTCAGATCAAACAACTTCCTAATTGCTTCAGATATAGAAGGCCAACCAAGTGTTGCGGTAAGTTCGACAAGGGGTGGAATAAGATGACTATCACCGAGACAGTACGGACCTGACGTTCTTAATAAGAAAAATAAACAATATTGTAATGAATAAGAGAGACTTCAACGTGATTGAATTCAGCTGTACAGGGATATCTACTACGTCAACCCCTAGGATTGGATGCATGACATTTGATTTGCAGCTTTATTTGAGATGACTAATTTCACAATCAATTACTGTCTATCAGAAGGGAAAATATAATTTTTTACTAGCGGTATTTAGGGAAAAATACCACAGCTGTGCAATTAGCAATTAATTCGGAAACTGAGAAAACACGAAATATTTTATGCAAAAAGTATTTCCAGAGTTCAGGATTCTTCAAGTTTTGGATTGAAATCAGAGCAATCAGGTAAAATATACATTTTTCTAAAAATTTACTCCCCAAAAGTTATTGTAACATGAAGTACTGAATCGACCACTGTAACCATGGTAACACGCAACACTGTATATTTCTTTTATTTTAATTTGTAAAAAATATTGATATTTTGTACTTAACTATAAAATTATCAATTGCCCAACTATATAAAGTGGGTATGCTATAATGCTATTGTGTACTCTTTTAGCTTTGATTTACTGTAACATTCAACCTTAAACGTTCACAAAACGTTTCGAAATTTTCATAAAACTTCAACCGCTTTTCGAGCAGTATTTTTTATACTTCGGCACTTGCTTTTGAAATGAAGTTTTTGAGATTTTAATATGTTTTGTCGGTCTGAACTCGCGCATGCGCATAACTTAAAAAACCGTCCATGACAAAAAATTGGCGGACAACTTTGCATTCCGCTATGTTTTCACATACCCGGCTATGTTTTCATATATCCGCTATGTTTTCAAAATAACCGAGCGAAATTAGAACCCTCGCACGGCGCGAAACGCCGGCTCGGGGATTAAAAAGTTAGCAGGTAATTTATTAGTAGGTAATTTCGATTCATGTTTCGAGCAAGAATGGCTGTCGCTATCTCAAACGACTATTTTGTATGACGTCACTATTGATAAAAATTGTCGCTTGCATTGAAATTGCACTCACTCTGATTCAACCGCCTTTCCCATAACATCGGTAATGAATAGGTTTGCCAACATGACAGCTTCACTGCGAAGATTAGTAAGCGTTTTCAGCATCGAGTACACTGCTTGAGTTGACAGTGAAACATTCTTGGAAATTGCGTAATCAATCACCATCTTTAAATCTGACATAGCCTTTTTATACATAGGAGAGGAAGGATCTTGTTTCTCGACTTTCTTTAACTTCTTTGATACCCACTCTACGGCTTCGAGATATCCATTCAACTTGCATCTAAGATTAACCTCATTATCTTTCTGCCAAGCGAAGATAGCGTAATTGTTATACCAATACGTCTGCGTAGCTCCTTCATTACCAGAAGGGCCAGTGTTTTCCTCGTCATCTGCCTTGCCCCAGAACTGCTGGATGGCATCTTTTACAGACACATTTCTTGGTCGTTGAAAGTTCACAACATCATCTTCAATATCTAATTCCATATCATCAACTACTTCAAGGTTGGTAGGTTTGCCATCAAACCCCAACCAATTTTCAATATTGACTTCTTCTTCTTCATCGCCATTCGGCTGAAATCCACCTGACCAGGAATCTTCATCCCAGAAATCTCCAGACTGTTGAAGCTCACGTTTCACCTCGGCAATATAAAACTCGAATTGCTGTTCTTCTGGTAAAAGGCTGTTAGCTTGTTGTAGTGCTCTTGCCACAGCTGCGTCAGCTCCTTTTAACGCATCAATTCCAGAACCTGACAAACCAGATTCGCTGTATTTATGAGAGAGAAACCACGAGAATAGGTTTCTATTCCCAGTGCAGATTTCTGGTAAAATTTTGGCAACTTTCCTTACAATAGCTGGACCAGTATCCGCAGATGGTGGGTCACCACGTGCTGTCCAACATAGTGAATAGACTAAAGCTAGTCTATAACCGCTGGTTATTTTGTTCACCTCATGCTCACAATCTGAATAGTGGGCAGCATACTTACAACAATATGCAGAACGTTCTCCGTCCATTTCAATCACTTTTTCATTGCCTGCATGACGAACTGTGATCTTACCACCTTCAAACTTTGATGGTAATTGAATAACCATAGTGGCAAACATTCCGTTTTCTTTCTCAGTATCTCTGTGAGCTTTAAAATGTCCACCTTTCTCGTACAGCAGGACTTTATAGAGATTAGCTTTAACTGCTTTCTTGTCACAACCTAGATGTTTCTTTACGGAGGAAACAACATTTTCAACACCAGCGAGAAAATGTTCATTCTTAATCGTAATTTGATTCGGATCCAATTGCCATGTTTTTCTTACAGTTTCATCAACCAATGTTTGAGCACCCAAACCAAAAGGAGCTTTCTTCGCTACTTCAATGATCTTTTGGGCTTGTTCATCTTGCACTGGAAGTGAGATGTGTCCAAGATTCTCAATAACCAAACCAGGTAAACATAACTCAGGCAGAAATCCGCTACAAGCAAAATCACCGGTGCTATCCTTCAAGCTATTCAGTAATTGATATAGTTGCTACAAATGAAGTAAGGCAGCATATTAATAGTATAACGTCAGATAAGAAACTCTGGAAAAGCAATATTTGGATACATGGGGCAGATTCTCTGGAGGGAGGTGCAGTAAAGGAATTGTAATTCCTGTAACATATGATGTAACTGTCTATACTACACGCATCCCCCAGGTAATGTTAACATTCCCAGAAACGGGATATAAGATTTTGATTATTTATAGTATTCAGTGATGCATTTATTAGGGAACTTTAGATTTGACGACGGCTACGAGAACGACCACGACTACGAGATTTTTCCGTTAAATATCTGCTAATACAAACTCAAAGTTGTACTCGCTTTGGCTCAACTGTTGTTATAAAGACGTGCTGTTCCAAAGAGAGGATGATAACAAGTTTGTATTAGCAGATATTTAAAGGGGGAAATCTCGTAGTCGTTCCGTCGTCAAATCTAAAGTTCCCTATTAACAGCCGGGCAACGGTTATGTTACGGTTTGGGACCGGTCTCGAAACTGTGGGAAAATCAAGGTGATTCAGGTGTGATTTTTCAGTATGAAATATATGTGTGGAAATCAGAGACATAACTTCCAAATCGCCAGGTCCAAATCGCATTCACTTCTCAATGGCTCTGAAAAGTTGTTGAACTAGGCACACAACGTGATAATATAGCTCTTGTCGTGAACAATTAGCATAGAAAAGCTTGAAAACGGTTTTGAAGCTTGCAATACCTACAGTGTTTGCAAGGGAAGCTAAGAAACTTTTCAGCTTAAAGACTAACTCTGTCTCAGAGAGAGTATAATGATGTCAAGAAATCTTTGATTATTTTATGATTTGTGTTTTAAAATAAAGATAAAAAATATATCCAACACATTTTGGGAAGTCACTATTTTGTTTTCTCTCAAATTTCTTTTCTTATTCGCTGTATGTGTCCCAGGCACACCTGTATATATTATGGGCACTGCTGTCACTGCTGGGACTAGTAAGACACAATTTGGATATTAAATGCAGGCGTTGGAATTAGCGACCTAAACTGACGAAAGCAGGTCGGTAAATTTAAGTTTACAACAATCTGAACTTTTCCCAGATTTAGGTTTTCAAAAAGACAGTTTTATCGCTAAAAATAAGGCGTTTTTCTTGACTCTTAAGAGGATATTATTGCTAACAGAAGTGTATGTGATAATGGTTAAATCGAGTGTTGGCTCACAATTCTTGGCAGAAGATATTTGTATTTCCACTGCAGAGCCAGCCATTAAAGAAATTCTTTGAAAATATGAACAAAATTCATTTTCTATTTCACAAGTTTTGTTTAAGATCAACTCCACATTTCAATATTGGAGTTGATAGGAGATCCGACGAAAACCGGGGAACTCGTTTAATTTGTAGGTTTAAAAATCGTGATCTCGCCTACTTCTGAAAAAAAGGAAACTACAACCGTTACGATACAATTCACGATTTACAGTGAATTTAGAGCGGCTTTGTTATGCCTTGTTGAACACTGTTACGCAGACAATATTTAGAGCGGCTTTGTTATGCCTTGTTGAACACTGTTACGCAGACAATATAAGTAGTAGTGAACAAATTGATATGTATCCTCAATATAAGAAAGTTTATCAACGTTATGCGTTCTTTCGGGATAAATATAAAGCAACAGTTACCATAAAAAACGTTACAACTGTTGCATGTTACACACGGACACTGTTAGGCAGAATGTTAAACACTGTTACAGGCTGTTTGTTACATAGTTCTAAGGTGTTAGTAGATCGAATAATCGAACGGAAATTTATATACATTTTTAGACCTAGCGAAAAATGCAACTTAGGCCCTCTGGCAGGAATTGAACTTGCGGCCCTGCGATTCCGGTGCAGCGCTCCAACCAACCGAGCTACAGAGTCCAGTTGCTGAGCATCAACCGCAAGTTTGGTATATATCATGGGAGTGATGCCAGTATATGGTGTATATAAATTTCCGTTCGAGTATTCCATCTACTAACACCTTCTACTATTAATCCCATCGAACGAGATGCCGAGAAAAATCTTGTTTGTCACATAGTTTATAGACGTTGAAGTTGTTACACACTGTTACAGGTTGTTACGCACAGTTACATGTTGTTACGCACAGTTACATGTTATACAGTATTAGATTGCGTTACACAAGTGGTTACCAATTCAATTGTGCGTTATATAGGCGAAAAGAGCGTCATCTTACTACCAGAATGAAGGAACATATTGCAACTGATGCTAACTATAACATTTACAAACTTTAACATAAATATCCTTTGTGTGAAAGTCTAAATTAAAAGTCGCTTTATGGGACTTATGGGAAGAGCCATGAAACAATTTTTTTCCAGGGGTCGAAATTTACATAAATTATGTTCTACTACACAACCGGAATAGTAAATTTTGAAATTTACTATTCCGTCTGAAAATCCACTACTCCTTAATTGATGTTTCTCAGAGCCTGTTCACAAGCTAATGATTCTGACACTTGGGACGCCATCTTCAAGATCCCTGAACTGAAGATCAATAAACAAATATAGCAAGCACTTCTGTTGTCTAATCAGGGTTTTATTTCTACACCAAGGATCTATCAAATGCATGTGAACAAATTCTATCTAGCTCACTATGGTAGGTTACTCGGTCACTTATATTTCTCTTTCTACGCCGGTGTCCCAGGAAATTTGCCCCTTCCACTAAATCGGGCCATATTTCCTAGGAAATTTGGCCCCTCGTTTACGGCTGAACAAAAATGAAAACATATTTTATAAACCCAGGTGCTTTAATAGGACATTTAGATGATGCTTTAAGACGTGTGTGGGAAAAAGTTAATTTTTCATGTTATTTCTGACACTATTATCTTTAAATTCAACACTATTGAAAGTTAAAATCTTCCTCAAGACAATGAATTTTGTCATTTAATACAAACAGTTAGACTCTAATTGACATTTCAACACTGTTAACTTAGGCGATTAGTGCTAACATTCCAGAGGTGTGGGCAGGTAGCTGATGCTTACCCAAAATTTATGTAGAAGTTTTCGCATACTTGTTTTACCCATAGTTTTCGCATACTTGCAATATTTCATTAATAACTTTAGAGAAGTAGGGGTTGTGAAGTTGAAGTCATAATAAATCTACAGTGCCACTTATGTAAAATCGCGGCTCTGTGTCAGTAACTAATAGTGTCGTGTGAATGTGTGATCGCATGTTTAATGACCATGCTTCAGTCAAAAACAGTTAATGACCATGTATGAATCCTTGTTGGATGGTATATGACATTCACATGAATCGCTAAACTACGCTGTTATTTCGCTATATATTTTAGACTGATATAAGATGAGATCTTTTCGTTAGCCTTCATGAGCAGACTTGACAAAATATACAGTATTACCCACTTTTCTATGAAGTTTCGTTCCACCAAAATTACTTTTTATTCCGTATCTACTAAGTTTCAATCTAGTTCTGTTATGCCTTGAGTCAAGGTGGCTCCCTGGCTCCCTGCACTTAATATTAAAACAAGGGGTGAAAATATGCTTTCCCTATTGCAACACATATCTTCATGTTTGTGAAATATACATGTTTATGTGTCCAACCTATACTATAGGCTCTTTTCCACTCATCGCAAAAACCAACTCGCAAGCTCGCTGCGAGTACTTTTATCCAATCAAAATGCTCGATAGTTAATTTTAATTAGATGCAAGCACTCGCAGCGGGCTTGCGAGTTGGTTTTGCGATGAGTGGAAAAGAGCCTTATGGGTTCTAAATATACAACAGTCGCGTTGCTATGGCAACAACAGCGTATGAACTATAGTAGTCATATCCTATAAATAATAAATGGAACAAAAAATAAAATTACTTGAATTTCCTTCAGTGAATTTTTTTAAAAAAATGCAAGTAAATTTGGAATACTAAGTGGAATATTATATAAAAAAATTAAGGTAGGTTGTAGGATAAGTTTTTTTAGATATTTGCAAATTTCTGTTCCTAGAAAACAGTTCTGTAAATTCTTCTAAAATTTGGATATATTAAAATAAAAAAAATTCACCAAAGGAAATTAAAACTAAAGCCATTAAGCCACGCCCAAAACTTGCACAGCCGAACAGAATTGGCTATAAAACAGGCTGTTTTTTTCGAAATGGTGTACAATTGAGCAAAATTCTCTTCGTTTTCGTTACCCTTGGCTTGTTGGACCTAAGCTTGTTTGTTGGTGGTCTTTTTTTTGGTCTGGTTTGTCGGTGGTTTACGCATTGAATTAATCCAACGTCTTTTTTATTGTTGAAATCGATATGAAAACCGTTTCAAAACATTCAAACAATTCCAAATTTTCATAAGACAACTCGTAACTGTCTGTACTGTAGTTGTATGCAGTAGTTTTTAAACTTTTGATTGCTTTAAATAATTACATTACTTTGACAGTTCTAGACTGCCTTGAGGAGAGTATGAAAATATCACTTTATAATTTTTAGTCTGCAACAAGTCGAAGATTTTGAACATTATAAAAGATAATACTGAACGTAAACACATTAAAAAACATACTAAAAGAAAGCTTAGAAACTGGTTAACAACATACGTACTGTTTGAATTTCAGAGATTTACGATTATAATGAAAAAGTTGTCATGTGGTTTCTTCGCAGATAAGTCTTGAAAATAACTTCCCGTGGCTTGTTTCAAAATTTTACCGGGTCACGAAGATTGTGTGAGACGCGAGGATGATGTCTGATCTATATAGATCGTGTTTGAAACTGTACTAACTGTAGGGAGCCACCTTAAACTGAAAAGTATCATAAGTTGGAGATGTTCAGACATGACAATGACAATGACAAATGACAATTTATTGCTCCCTAAACAATCACACAATTACATTTTTTTGATTTACATTATTCCTTTTTTTATCTATTGATATGACTTATATTTTGAATGTAGGAGCTGGCACCCCGAAATAACCAAATGGCTAAACGACTAGGGGCCAAGTAGCACAATTTATTAATTATTGTAAGATTGATCTTACAATAATTACGTTGTTTTTACGAATAAAGAAAAAAGAAAGGACAGCTACTTTCAAAGGGGGAAAAAATTAATACTGAACAATGAAATCAGCTTTAAGTTTTCTTTTAAGTTGTAAAAATGTCATTTGTTTATCAGCTTCATCCAGCGCATTCCATGTTTTAACTCCCTGATATCTTATATTAAATAATCCAAAATTTGTTCTGATTTTCGGTAAAGAAAAACAAAGATTTGATGAAAGTCTAGTATTATATGTATGTATTTGATGTACAGGAGTAAAGAGATCATTTAAACTCGAAGGCAAAAGTCGTCGGTGATATTTGTGCATAAACATGGTCATGTGTAATGTAACGAGATGAGTAAACTTTAAGATTTGGAGACGCTTAAAAAGACTACATGGATGTATATTTGGTTAATTGGCAAATTTCCAAATGGGGGGCCATATTTCCTGTTAAACCAGTACAAATGTTTGTGCCCTTTTTGTGCGATCGTTTGAACATGGAAAAAAGAATATATATGCAAGCGAACAAAAACTCAACTACAAAATCAACAAACTTTTAACAGTAAAATTAATCTTTAATAACACACTGATTCCACATTCGATTTCTGTCAGAAGTTGCATTTTTCGCAACTGCTCCTGGCTAGGTCTAAAAATGTATATAAATTTTCATTTGTATATCCCATCTACAATCATCTTGTACTATTAGTCCTATCGAACGAGATGCAGAGAAAAATTTTTTTTATTAGTTTAGTCTACACGTCACGGTTGATCCTTCAGTTTGCTCACATTTATACACAGACAAATTATCAGACAAACTATCTTATTTCACCCAAGTTCATCCAGATGGACCCTGTTTAGTACTGCATAAAATGAAATGTATGATTGACTGTATTGCCATGACTACAGTGCTTCCACTGCTTGAAACAAAATTTCCATTGTTTATCCTTCCAAAAATCCTTAATCCTAAAATATTCATATTTCCTTCCAGTTTTCCTTCCAAAATATTACTGTTAAAATATTAAAATTTTCATTGCACATTTGAGATGAATGAAAACACTTAAGTAGTACATTCATAGCCTTTCAAGTGGGTTGTGAAGAGGAGGGGTGGTGGGGGGGGGGAGGATTCAATCCCGCTTTCCCAGCCAACATTTTGTCTGAATCCCAGAACACGGCGGGCACAAGAGGCGTCAAAATCGGAACGCTCACGCGCTACAACATTTTTGCGTGGAAATGTGCGTGGATTTCGCAACCGCCCACGCGTTTAGACAGGAAGTACCTGATTTTGTACGCCTCCTGCCGGCTTGTGGTTTGGTTATATGAAGTACTGGATAGCTTCATCGTTTAGCGAGAAGAAAGAGCTTTATAAGCAAATACGAAAGGATCAAGTAAATCCAAACAGTTTATTTGGTAATTTCTTTTGTCCAATTTTTGGATTTCTGCTCTGGTGTATAATTTAGGCGAAAAGGTATGATTTTGACCCTTGTTTTAACTTTTTAGCGTTGGGTTTGATTTCTTTACGGTTTGGCTAGCCAACTCCGCAGGAACTCGAATGTAATTCGTATGTTTTTTGTTTTTGGCGATTTAGCTCTGTTTTTCGGCAATTGATAAAAGTAGAATAGTCGCGAATAGTACGAATAGTCGACGAATAGTGCGAATAGTCGACGAATAGTCGCGAATAGTAGACGAATAGTACGAATAATCGACGAATAGTCGCGAATAGTGCGAATAGTCGACGAATAGTGCGAATAGTCGACGAATAGTGCGAATAGTCGACGAATTATGGCGCTTACATTCGCACATGTTTATGAGAGATTGCGGATGGTCAAGGATGTCTTTTTAACCAGGTTTGTGGCTATTTTATGTCATTTTACATACCTCTTTCAACTGGCTCACCAACAGTGAGTGAAATTTTGATAAAAATGCCTATAAATTATTTATACAGTAAAATAGTGTAAATTTATTACTTAATAATTTATACAAACGAAGTCTAATGTTTGTTTTATACAAACTAATATTGTTTATTGTTTACACATGAATATATAGATTATCAATTATATATAAATACCATTTAATATTACTAAAAATAATCCATTATATCAGCATTTTCTAATACCCAAACAGGCTACACAGACCTAAAACACTGAAAACCCACACCCAATAATTTTACCTCCTGTTTCACTCTGTCTGCCATTGTCTGTATCATAAATGGAGATAAAAATACATATTTCTTTTTGGTATGAATTTTAGAGCACCTCTATTATAGCATAGGATTTGTCTCAACAACTGGTTTTTAGTAATATTAAATGGTATTTATATATAATTGATAATCTATATATTCATGTGTAAACAATAAACAATATTAGTTTGTATAAAACAAACATTAGACTTCGTTTGTATAAATTATTAAGTGCATAAATTTACACTATTTTACTGTATATAAATAATTTATAGGCGAATTATTATCAAAATTTCACTCATAATACTGGCCCTGTGGCAACCCAATGGTGAGCCAGTTGAAAGAGGTATGTAAAATGACATAAAATAGCCACAAACCTGGTTAAAAAGACATCCTTGGACCATCCGCAATCTCTCATAAACATGTGCGAATGTAAGCGCCATAATTCGTCGACTATTCGCACTATTCGTCGACTATTCGCACTATTCGCGACTATTCGTCGACTATTCGCACTATTCGTCGACTATTCGCACTATTCGCGACTATTCGTCGACTATTCGCACTATTCGTCGACTATTCGCACTATTCGCGACTATTCGCGACTATTCGTACTATTCGCGACTATTCTACTTTTATCAATTGCCCTGTTTTTCTGTATTTTGTGTTTTTTTTTACCAGCTTTTGTGATGATTGGCAGAAAGTAACTATTAAGTATTTGCACTTTTATAGTGAAGGCAAGGACAACAGAAGTTTTGTCAATAAAATCACAGCAGAGAGATAAATTGGACTATTTTGGAGTTTTGGCACATACCTAATGTTTATCACATTTGTGATGTATTCTTATATATCTAAAACAGGCGAAACTATGTATAAAAATGGCAAGGAAATCAGAGCAAACGTGTATTGTATTATATTTCTACGCTGACAATAGTCAATTATGAAGAATAATGAAGGCATTCTTTACTTGAAGTACACAGAAAAACCTAGACTGAGTTGAGTTGGTTTGTCTGGGAATATTTCAAATTTAGTTGGTTTTGGAAATTCTCTACCTCAAGACACTTGTCAGCCCCCCAAAATTACATATCGTCAGGGGTTATTCGTTTGTTTTTATATGAGAATAAAATTAGACACACCATGCTACAGTACTGCCTAGAAGTAACGTAACACAAATATGCAGTTAACCGCAGGTCACACACAGTGGTTTTTCTGTTTGTGGTGTGGTTACCGCACAAACCGGACACATCGCATTCACTAACCACACGCAAAGCACCCACTAACGGCACACACCGCACCTGCTCGCCGCACAAACTGCACACGTTAACCGTACAAACTGCAACCGAACCGCAGTGTTAAGTTACTTCTAGGCAGTACTGTATCCTAACAGTGACAGAGTGTAAACTCTAATTTAAATATACAAAGTTGGTCTAACTGGGACAAAAACCTTGCTCAAACTAATCATGGATGAATGTTGGATGCATTTAAGTCTTCAAACCGGAGCTGTTCTAGGTGTTGCTTGTGTTTTAGCACAGATTGATTTAGCTTCAAACATATATTCAATTTTGAGAGCAGTAGGGGAACCACTCATGTTCAAAGCTTGTGCCATTTTCTTTCCGAGGCTACACTCGTACATTTTCAGTCCATCTCTGGCGTTAACTCAATAAGCTGCAGTATTTCTTGCATCATGCATTATTTGTCTATCTGTTAACTTTATTACAATTTTCCTCTAGGTCCTCAAAGGCAAACTTACTCATGTGTCATCAATTGAATTTGGATTATTCCAGCCAAAACATTGAACTTCTATGTATATAAATTAGGGTGTAATATTAATACTGTCAATAATTAAGTGCAAGTAAGGGATATCATAATAAAACAATACCAGTTTAATATATATGGTTTGGTTTGTGGAAAACACCATGTATATTTATTTTTGCAAAGTTTAATCAGTGCTAATAAATTTGTCGGTCTATATTATTGCCATGAACGATTACCAATAATATATACCAACTATATTTTTAATTGCAAAATGTATTTGCAAATTCATTTGTTTGATAATATTTGTTACACAACATTGACAAAAATTGTTGCCAGTGTGTGTTCTTTTATGTTTTCCTAAGCTGTTTGGCCATGAAATATCACATTCATAAGGTTGTAATCCATTGTGTGTGTTTTTATGTATTTTACAAATATCACATTGATATGGTTTTAGCCTGTGTGTGCTCTTTTATGTGTTGTTAACTATTAAGCCGCCTGGGTGTAACAGCAAGTCCATCAGATAATTATGTGCAAGTGTCTACTGTCTAACACCAATATATGCAAAGGCATGGTGTATATGATGTAATTTATAGATTTACTAATCAACAAAGTACTTTGCTTAAGCAATAAAGTACTTTACATTAACAAAATGTCAACAGACATGATTGTCACGATATAGAGCAGTATGCCTTTTCAAATATAGCAATCTGAACATGATTTTTAAACTAAAAATTGTTTCCTTCATTGATCAGTCCCGAGCAATCGATTCCGCGATAATCGTGAACAGTTCTGCTGCTCACAAGCTCATCGCCGCCATTTTGAAATTTTTCCAACGCCCATGGGCAAGACCACTGAACCTAATGACAGGCGAACATTCAGATTTTGACGCCTCCCGTGCCCGGCGTGGAAACCCACTGATTTACTGAATCCCATTTCAGCAGCAAAAAACTGGTGAAACTGCTATTTTTCCAGTTAAAAAATTAAGAAATCCCAGCTCTCATAGCCTCATTTTACCCCTTCATATGACCATCTTCTGACAAAGTTTTTCTGGATTTGAGAAAATCATTCTTTGTCAGTGGCGCCGCCAGGATTTATTTTTGGGGGGCAAACACATTCTCGTGGGGTCCGGGGGCATGTTCCCCCGGGAAAATTTTGAATTTTGGGTGTCTAAAATGGCATTTCCTGCGTTTTGGAGGCACTTGGAGAGAAACTTACGCAGCACAGTTCATTCTCTATACACCCCGTCACCCCCCCTTTGTCACCAGATTTGGACGAATCTAGAAACCCATTCTGTAAAATATTGGGGGGGCGGCCGCCCCCCCTCGCCGGCGCCACTGTTCTTTGTATAACAGATTTTGCAATGAAACAGCTTAGTAATATTTCGGAACTGTTGTTTAGCTGGGGCGAGGGTTGCTGCATTCATGTATTTCTAGTTGATATCATTTTATTGCTATTTATTGATTTCAATTTTATCGATCATCGATTTCATACGCTGATGGAACATCCACTGTCGTATCTGGCGGAAATATTTCTCACTAAAAATGCTGACGGGTGAGTATTAAAACACTGGTATCACACGAGTTGACAATGGCCCAATGTCCCAAATAAAAAATATTTTATAGGTAGCATACATATGGTATTAATTTGACTTAATTAAATATATCTTACCTCCATTGGTCTAAATCAGGTTATGAAGATCTAACAGAGGCTTCGAAATAGACCTGCAAAGAAAATTATCTATATTTGTACATATACAAACTTTTAAAATATTTACATATTTGATTTGCAAAACGCAAAATATGTATATTTGAGTCAACTTTACCATTTATTTCTAGATAATGGTGTTAAGTTACTTACGTTTCAATAGTTTAGAAGGTGAACACAGGGAAATATAAGTGAACAGCGCTGAATTTGTGAAGAATTTTCAACAATATTTTCAACAGCTACCGACCATGCTTTCAGAAAACGCAGGGAGAAAGAGCGAGATATTTGGCGGGAACCGAGCAAAATGTTAGAGGTCTGGACACAAATAAGTAGTGGTGGGCGAAACGCATGCGCTTGCAAAATGCCCACGTGCCTGTTGGTGGGCGATATATACTGCGAATATCGATTTCGATACGATACCGAGTACTTTTTTATCGATACCACTGTTTCGATACTTTTTTCGATACCGATACTGGTCAGTAGACAAAGTACATCATACACTAGTTAAATATGTTCGTACCACAACGATTAATAGTCTTTATATTTAATTTAACATTTCTGCCATTTTCCAGCATGAAAAAGAAAAACCTGGAAAAAACCCCGCTGTGAAAAGCTGTTACTGCATGCTCGTTTGGCAAAGAACTAAACGAAGAACTTCATGTAACATTAAATATTAAACATAATCCGGTCACATGACAAGTATCGAAAACATCGATATTTAAAAAAAGTATCGATACCATCTTTTGAATTGTGAATATCGAAAGTATCGATACTTTAGTAGTGGTATCGCCCACCACTACAAATAAGCCAAACTGGCAATCTTGACTTGTTCCAATCTCGTACCCAGAGCCATGATTGGACTTGTTCAAGCTTGTTCAAGCTTAAATTAACAATATGGCAGAAGCGGCATATGCCAGGGGCCCAAAAAGCACGGGGCCCCAAAAACCACAAGGCCACAAAAATAAAAAAACGATGCTCCAAAATTCCAAAAGCGAGGTCCCAAAAATAAAAAAGCGAAGATTTGCTCTTCAAAAGTCGCGTAAGCATAACGTTTATAAGGCCTCTGCAGAATGAGACTCTAATAACAGATACTTTAATTACATGTTCATGCCGATCATGTATATGAATGTTGTTCATGTTGTTTAGCCAGTTTGACTTTTACTAATGCTGTAAACTGGGTTGAATTTCAGTTCAAATAATTGATGTATATTTATTTTTTGTAAATACACAGGCAACTTTTCAAATCATGGAATACAAAAGGATTGATATTTTTTAATCTGTCTGATTTCAGCGAATTCTGAATTCACGGGGGGGGGTTCACACTGGGCCTGGCCTGGGTAGCAAAAACCACAAAGGGCTGTGGGGACTCTGGACACAGAAGGGTTGGTTCTCCCTGCATGGCACAAACTATGGTGAGGTCTGTATGCGAGTTTCAAGTCACGCCTTAGTTTATAGCAAAAGCAAAGAAGCCGTTAGCCGTTACTTGAGCAACAATGTACTTTTGATCATCCAAAAGTTTTTTTGGTTTTACCCTCCTAATTGTTAAACCTTAATACCCTTACAGCATTCCACATATTTCCGCCCTACCCCAAGTTTAAGACACAGCAAGGAGGCGATGCCCCCCCCCCCCCCCGCCACTTGCAAACAAACTCTGCAGTCCTTGCACAGGGCAAAATTCAAAGGACTTCAAAGGGGAAAGCAAATCCCTTTTGTATATGAAAAACTATATTTCAACAGGGAAATCTAATCAGCAATTACAAGAATATGCTGTTATCAACTGGAGCCCTTTTATGATAGAGAAACTGAAAAAGATATGGCGTGACAAACTATTTTCTTTTTTTCGGGTCAAATACATTTTGTTCTGCAATTTTTCTTTTTGAAATACCACAAGATCGACAATATATTTTATGTTGAACGCGTGGTGCCAGTGTCGGTATCGTCTGTACACGATATGCTGCTGGTCTTTAGGATCAAACTGCCTGAAAAATACAAGAACTTCGACGTTTCGAGCGAAGGGCCTTCGTCTGGAAGTTAGTAGCGCGGGTCGGGGAAAAACACATAAAATCACATGTTTTTCCCCTACCCACGCTACTAACTTCCTCGACCCCAGACAGGAGAGGCATACTCTAGTATTGCGGTTGACTGTTGTGTAAGGGACCGGTAAAGTAATGTGTACTGGGGGGTGGAGGGTATTCCAAAATACTACCATAAAATTTGGTACCCCCCCGAAAAGCGTCGGAAAATATTTAATACCCCCCTCAAAGGTGATGAAATGTTTCTTACCCAACAACCAATCACCCTCTCCCCAAACATGAAACAAATATAAATGCCAACAACATAATCTGTTACAAATTGATATTGTTAATCCAAGTTTTGAGCATTTCCATAAATTTAATAGTGCTCTTTTACACCACATGTATCCAATCCGTACTTTTGTATGCTTGCCAGTATTCCCATTAATAGGACTTGCCTGACTATATTTTCCGTACCTAATAATAGAGTCAAAAGAGGTCCCAGCTATGCACATTATTTATGGATATATCAACAGAACGTCGTGACGTATTTCATATCTTTTTCAATATTTAAATCATTCTAAACGAGTAGGGGAGCTACCCGACGGTAAAATTACGTAATCAAAGACTGTTCAGGTTGCAGATATGTCAAACTAATAGGTTCCAATCGAGACACTTTCCGATAAATGCTACTGTGCTACATTGCAATTTAATTATTATAAGAACATACACTCAATTTTATTAAAGTATTAAAGTTTTTAGTTTTAATCATAGACATAGTATTAAACTCAGTTTTTGTTTCGTACCCCCCACAAATGTCGTAATTCGTCTCATACCCCCCAAAAGTTAGATAATTTGTTTCGTACCTCCCCCAACTTACCCTCCACCCCCCCCCCAGTACACATACTTTATGACCGGTCCCTAAAACTACCTGAAAAATACAATGAGAACTTCGACGTTTCGAGCAAAGGCCCTTCGTCTGGAAGTTAGTAGACAAAGGGCCTTTGCTCGAAAGGTCGAAGTTCTCATTGTATTTTTCAGGTAGTTTTACACAACAGTCAACCGCCGTATTACTATACTCTACCCACACTGGCACCGCACGTTCGAGATACTCTAGTATTGGTCTAATTTTAGATGTGTAGGTCATAAGACCAATCTCAGCTGGTATGTATATATTGTGATACCATATAATCAAAAATAAACACTCCGCATTAATTTTTATAACCGCTCTGCTGTGCATTTTCAACACTGTGCATTTTCAACACTCCGCATTTTCAAAAATTCCGCACTCTGCATTCCGCAATCCGCATTTCAAGTAAACTTTTCCTGCTCCGAATCATTGCTCCGAATGCATTGTGGGCTGCTAACCAACCCATAACAAAATGGAGTCGACAAACTCCCTCGACGAAGCGTTAAAGAATGTCAATTTACTTGACGATTTAGCTTTGTGTGATGAACAGCCAGTTATCGAAGCACCAGCTGCCTCAATCACATATAATCCTAATTTTGACACAAATTTTGAAGACAGTGAGGCATTTATCACTTGTAACAGTAAATATTTGGAGGAAGCCGCCATGCACCGTGGCCTAGTAAGTTCGAATTATTTGGTTTTTGATATCAGAAGTATTTCTTATTGTTTGTTATATTTCTGGTTGTCTTATCTTGTATTTGGTGTGAATTATACAAGTATTTTGACAGTTTTATTATTGACTGTTCATCAGTTATATTTTGTTGTTTTGTGATGTCATACCTTATAAATGTCAAACCATAGCAAACGTTTAATATAAGGTGTTTCCGTGTTTCTTTACTTTTACTAGAAGTTGTTAAATTTTGAGTTCAGTCTAACAACATAGTTTCATAAATACAAGCAATATAGATAGCTTTTATTTAGGTAAGAAACTGTAAACAGTGTTTGTACAGCTAAAGTTAAGGTAAACTTGTCTAGGGTGAGCTGATAATCTGTCTTTTATCAGTGGAAGCCGATAGGTGATAATTAGTCACCTTTAGGCTTATCGGTTATCAGCCAATAATATCTGTATATATCAGCATATGTTGGTTCTTCTGATATTTGAAGTGCAGACATGCAGTTGGTTTTTCTTATTTTAACCCATTAACTGGCAGTACTTGTCCACTGACAAGTAAAATTGTCTACTGACGAGTAAAATTGTCTGGCGTTAGACAGAGTAAAATACTAAAGTAGGTGCATTGCAAGCTAATGGGTTAATTATACAATATTTTTTTTCAAGAAAAACAAGTCACATTACAAGATGCATTTGGTTCCAACAATAAAATCTCAAATTTAGCTCAATTCCATTTTGCACATGCCTCCCGATTAGATATAATGTTTAAACATTCCATGCACATGAACAAGCAAAACTTGTAATGAAAAACTTGTCACGAAAACTTGTCACGAAAACTTGTTCAGCATACATGTGGGCAAAGTAAACCTGCTCATCTGTATGGAATTTTATATGTTTTGTCCCAAATTCTTGAAAAACTAACTACCAATATATCGGCCGAACCCTGCTAACATACGGCCCTCACAATATTACAATATTTACCAACATAACAGAATGATATTACTATTATTTACATGTGAGAAAAATGTTAATTAAAGTAAGCTAATTAGTAATTACGGCAGTTGACTGTTGTGTAAAACTACCTGAAAAATACAATGAGAACTTTAACGTCGAGCGAAGGCCCTTCGTTCGAAACGTTGACGTTCTCATTGTATTTTTCAGGTAGTTTTACACAACAGTCAACCGCCGTATTTGCTATACTCTACCCACACTGGCACCGCACGTTTGAGATAATTAGTAATTAATACATCTACAATTTAGTAAATATTTACAATCGTTACAAAATAGGTCTTCAAGATGGTTAGTAAAGTTGGCATGTACTAAAACCCGAATAGGCAAAACGAAACGACCAAACCGAAAATAATTTTATAAAAAAAATAACAAAAATCTCAAATATACGGGGAAAATGATCCCGAAAGAGGAAATTTAACACATGAAAAGAGAATTGTAGACTATGTGTGTCGTTTTCATCATCGTTCAATACCCCGTGGAAACGGACAACAATATAAATAAAACGCTGCCGAAAACAGTCAGTTTAACTTGAATGTGGAAGAAAATGGAATCATTGAATTTGGCGCCTAAACTGCCCATCATGGAAGCACTGGTTTTGCTGATTTTGTCCAGTGATTTTGACGCCATCTCAATACGGAGACCGAATTGCTCGAGGAAATGGTACATATTTCAAGGAATTAAATCTTATCTATTCATGTAAATAACCTATTGTTTTACAGTATGCATAAAGAGCACAATGAGGTATAGAAAGCCACCCATAAATACAATGTAATTAATGAGCATAATTTTTAGTTTATAAAATAGCACAATTGTTCACTTTGAGATTTTTGTTATTTTTTTGTAATTATTTTCGTTTCGGTTGTTTCGTTTTAGTCGTTTCGTTTTGGTTGTTTCGTTCCGGTCGTTTTGGTTGTTTCGTTTCGGTCGTTTTGGTTGTTTCGCTCGTTTCGTTTCGATCGTTTCGTTTTGCCGTTTCGGGTTTTAGTACATGCCAGTAAAGTTTTGCTTATTAAGAAAGATTTCACGAAGTTTGTGTTTGGCATTAGTAATTAAAGTAAAAGCGTCTGAGGAACATGAAGGATATCGTAGACTTTAATTCAGCGTCGGCCACGGACATATAGAACAAATTGAGGGTTGCTTCGCGTGTGCCTAAAAGATATAAACAAAATCTCGACGTTTCGAGCTAAAGCCCTTCGTCAGGAGAAATTAGTAGACAGATAAACACATTACATCAGCTTTTATAGCAACGCTATAAAAGCTGTCACGTGAACAAAATATTAACCAATGAAAATAAAGTAGTCAACAATCATAACAAAATAGAATTAATATGTAAAGATATAGACTGCGTGCAGGCTTCGGCCCGATTATAGGGTCGAAGGCCTGCGCACAGGCGTTACACTTATCAAAGCGCTATAAATGTCGTACAAGGGAAGGGAAGAGGGGATATAGAGGAAAGTATATAAGAAGTATTTAAGAGAAAAGAATGAGCTAGATGAAGGAGAGGCGCTCATTGATACCATCAGGCTGAATGGTGCCAAGTTTAAAAATGAGACGCTTTTCTTGCTTCCGACGGGTATCATTGCCACCAATAATGGGATGAATGGCGCATATTTTCATATCAGAAAAGGAGTGGTTGGCACTGTTGAAGTGCCTAGCAACCGGTTTGTTTTGCACATTATTCTTGACATCACGCAAGTGCTCAGCAAACCTATCGCCTAAACGTCTTCCAGTCTCTCCGATGTAGAGCAAGCCACATTTGCTGCAAGAGATGCAGTAAACGAGGTTGGAGGAGATGCATGAAACTGTGCTTGATGACAAACTGAGATTTTGGAGCCGAAATACAGGTGGCGAGGTTTAAATGCTTACAAGTGTAGCACTTAGCACGACCACAGGAAACAGTGCCAGCTGGTGACACAGAGTCCTGTCGCAGTGAGCTGTGCACTAGGGTTTCCCGGATGTTTTTACTGTGTCGAAAAGAGACTAGTGGGGTCTCGGAGAAAATGGAAGACGTTGCAGGGTCATTTTTAAGTAGATTAAAATTCCGGCAAATGATGTCCCTTACTTTAAAATTGAAGGGATGAAAGGTTAAAACTAAAGGTACTTTTTGATTAGAAATTGCGACCGAAGGTTCTCTTAAGGTGTCTGAACGGGGTATAAGGGAGGCCTTGTTAAGGGCAGTATCTAAAAGGTGGGAAGGATAACCACGATTCACAAAAAAGCTTCTCATTTCTGAACATTTGGCATCGAATTCGTAGTCTTCACTGCAGAGGCGACGAAGACGTAAGAATTGAGAGTAAGGGATAGCAGTTTTAGTGTGCTGAGGAACATGAAGGTGAGATAGCAAGTTGTTTACATTCAACATCCAAGGCGTTAAAAAGAATGGGAGCACTGTGAAGAAATGTCCTCTTACCAGAGTCAGTACGGGAGAAAGGCAGTTTAAGGTCGTATGCACAAGCTCTAGTAAGAGCCCGTTGTCGAGTGGAAGATAAGAATTTAAACATTTGTTTAAACGAAGATGGAGAACTAGGGATTGGGACACTGCTTTGCCAGATAACATATTGTACAAGATATTGTATATGTCTATATTTTGCCTGAATACAAATGACACATCTCTATTTATCTCTACATGTGTTGCTGCTACAAATTAGCAATTCATAAGGAAGAATAATTTCCACTCTTTTGAATAGTATATATCCTTTATGTGGTTCCAGTCTGTTTTGAGCCAAAATAGTGAAAATTGCATATCACTTTTCCAAATATTTAAGGAAAATTTTGCTTAGTGTTTTGTTCCCTATTTTATTTTTGTACTAAAAGGATGTGTAAAAAACAGAATACAGCTGAAATTTATCCGAAATATTCACGAAATTCGCAACAAAATGGCCGCCATTTTGTCAGTGTTTCCACTTTGCAAAATTGAAATTCCCTTAACATTTTCATTTACAAAATTTGCAAATTGATTTTTCTTCTCTAATTCGAACTATGACCAGGGGCGTAAATGTGGGGGAGTGTGTGGGTGGGGGGGGGGGGTGGGGTGGCACACCCCAGAGATCATGATCCAGTCGGTCTAAAAATATGCAGTCTGTCTCAAGATATTTATTGTTAAATTGGACGCATTATGCTACGTAATGCTATGCGAGACTTGCTAAATAGTTTCAGAGACCGGCTTCAATCGTTGCATGAATTAAAATATAAAATTTGCCGAATATCCTGTTTCAATCTTTGTTTTAAAGTGTTCTTCTAGAATGTCATATCACTCATACTGTATGTGTCGTGAGTATGTTGAATATTTACAGAAGCACTGTAAATGCCAAAACAAACTACTTTGAAATAGAACCATAATATTGCCTGTTGCCACAACTGCTATAATCTACATATTAAATACTTTATGGCAAACTTATTGTACAGGAAACTAAACTTATTCTTATCCGGAAAAACTACATTGTTTTTGCGATATAATTCAAAATTTTTTACTGATTTCCACCTACAAATTTGAATAAAATATTTGTTCAGAACGCAGGAAATCGTGTCTACGAGGTCCTAGATTTCAAAATTTCCCAGAGGAGGATTCCCCCAGACCCCCTTGCGATTCTGCGAATGGGTGTCCTACTGCATCAGTCATCCTATTCTGCTGGATCTGCCCCTGTGTACATGAGTTCAGTAAAAATATGAAACGAAACTTACGCAAGTTGAATTGTGCGGCTACTCATGTGCAAGTTATTGCATTCTATTGTATTATAAGAATAGGTAATAGATAATCTAAACTAACAAAGTGCGGACGCTTGATAAATATATTTCTATATTGATTAAATTTAATAATTCATTAGTTCACACCAACGAACATATGAAAGATAAACTGTCTTGATCAGCTTCCACTCAAAATTTTCATTATGATACTAGCGACACCACTCAAGTCTGTGAATCCTGTCCCTAATAATTTTAGCACCTAAGAGTTTTAGCACTGACAGCATTGTGTACGTAATTTCTAAAAACTAAAGGCAGTATGACATGAACTCTCATGCGCAGTACTCAATGTAACTGAAAGTCAGAGAACAAGTTTCTGCTCAGTTTCCAATTAGTGTTATTAGATATCAAAACGTTTTTCTTATACAAGGTGGTCATTAGTATGTGTGTACATATTTTGTTTATTGAATTGTGTTGCCATTCAACTTATTGGAGCAGCACACGTAATTGTTCAATTGACTTTTCGATTTAGAATTGGGAGGGGGGAGGGCGAGAGGTCGGTCTGAATTTATGAGTCGGTCTCATTTCGAAACTTCACCCCCCCAGCCAAAATCGATATGTATGCCCCTGACCATGACTCTAATTTACAGTCATTTACGGTAAGAGAAAATTACTATAATCACGAATGTACCAAATTACCGAGACATATTTAACAACTGATGTATGAAGTACTAATGTACTAACAACCAGCTTTTAACTTCTCCAATTAGAGTAAAATTTAAATATAGATTAAATATTTTACCATAATGTTAGAAAGTAGCATAAACCATAATTTGCATAATTTACTTTTCCTACAGGTTGATTCAATCAGACTAAACATAAAGTTTATAGAAGTTGTCGTAAGTCTTTAAACCTAAACTAATAAACACAAGACGGTAATGAATATTGATTATATAATGTTAATGTCTTATAAATGATATGCTAAAAATAAACATTGATAAAGTATTGTGTATTGCAACAAATATTCACGCTGATATTGCAACAAATATTCACGCTGGATTCATAAGTTTAAATGAGAATTATATCATAACTGGCATGAAGCTCTAAAATTATTGAATGACTAGATAAACTCCTTCTTGTAGATATGGTTTGTGTATAGTTACAAAAAGTAGTAACAGTGAAAATCAGGAAAAAAACTTATTTTGCAGACATATATTTAAATAATTTTTCCAGAAAGTCTGATTAAGTAGTGTACCAACCACAATCAACCACCTTGTCAGATGGTTAAAGACATGATCATGTATAGTAACTTTAGTACTAATTTTAATGACTAACATGTATAAAATAACAACTTGAACAACACATATTTCGACAGTGCTACCTAAGTTAAGACAAAGGACGTCCTTCATAAGGTTGCATAGTGTCTGGATTTACAACATCTGACTTTCGGGAAGTATATCACACGAAAACAGATGCATTGGCCAAGTAACTTTTGACATTTTCATTTTATATTATCCCATGCACTGGATTCACCATATTCGTTAAACACTTTATATAAATGTAAATTGTCAATTATCTTTGACCAATGACATTGCTATTCTCATTAAAACATTCATTCATGAGAATGTATTAAATTGTTTATAAAATATACATTTTATGAAGAAGTAAGAAATAAATGCAGTTTCTAACCCACATAAATGTATTATTGACATAGGATGCTGTGAGTTCAGTTGGTAAAAATCTAAAAAGATTATAAAAATATGAATTGACATTTTCCAGTATATGCTAATATACAGAATGATGTCAATATCATGTACTGAAGCATTCTTTGTTTTTTGGTTTGCTAGAATGAAATGCTTGAACAAGGTGAATCTTATGCTGTGATGCTTTATACATGGAGATGTTGTTCCAGAGCAATTCCATCAGTATGTACAGTTGGATTATGTATTATAGAAGGTGTAAATTGCAGCATTGGTGCCACAGCCAATCAAAGTGTGTGAAGCTTGAGAATTTCTCCCGTTTGCAGTGAATAATTACATCAGATGACTGAATATTGCAGAAATTAAACCTCAGTCGTATTGGTGAAAAGCACATGCAGTAACCACATGTATTATCCCAGGTGTAATTTGTATGATATGGTTTGGGACATGTGGTCTACCTATTCCATCATACTTGTACCCCAAATACCTTACCGGAACTTCAGTGTACTACTTCTCATGAGCTAAGAAAGTGGTGTGGTGAAAGAACACATTACGTTTTTTTACAAAGTCGATTAGAAAATCGATTGAACAAAAGTTTGAGCTGAAAAGCCTCCATGATCGTCTATTGTAGTACAGTTTCTCTATTTTAGCACTGGATGATTCGATATGATGATGAAACCAAGTTTCTACTCATGCCATATGATATTATGTTTAGGTGAAAAGTGATGATCAACCTAACAGAGTAGAAATTTACGAGAAAACTGTTAGTGTTGTTGAACCTGAGATCAATAAATTGAAAACCTTTATGGACTTTGCTGAGAATGCTGTTACAAGATTTTGTCAAGAAGTGAAGACTTTGTGTCATCCTGAGAGAAAAAAAGATTTTATTTCTGAAACATATTTACTTACCATGGGTAAAGTTCTCAATATGTTTGCCGTATTAGATGCTCTCAAAGATATGAAGGCTTGTATCAATAATGACTACTCGTGCTTTAAGAGGTAACAGGGTTTGTATTAAGTCATTTAAGATTTTCAAAAAGTGTAGTAGTTGACATGTTGTTCGCAATCTCATTAATAATTCATGACCAAATACAAACGAAATACGCACAGTATCGTTGTCTTGCGAGCATAGTAATGAGATGACGTCCACAAATTTAGTCAACTTTAGAAACCAAGATGTACTTGCTGAGTGTATGATATATGGCACTTGGTACCATACAGCATTCAATCAAGGTTGACTGCCCAGTCAGTTTGTAAATGAAAAATTCCTTTATTTAGGCTCTAGTTATCTTGGAACATTGAATGAGCAGATTTTCACTTGCTCCACATCAGCTGTTTTTTTGAGAAATTTATGATATTCAATGGATAATACATTGTAATATAACATTCTGTTTGAAACATAAAACGTTTAATGTGTAAGGCAGTAGTAATGTCTAAACATCCAGCAAACAAACATAGTTTAACGTGTAAACATCCAGCAAACAAACATAGTTTAACATGTAAACATCCAGCAAACAAACATAGTTTAACGTGTAAACATCCAGCAAACAAACATAGTTTAACGTGTAAACATCCAACAAACAAACATAGTTTAACGTGTAAACATCCAGCAAACAAACATAGTTTAACGTGTAAACATCCAGCAAACAAACATAGTTTAACGTCTAAACATCCAGCAAACAAACATAGTTTAACTTGTAAACATCCAGCAAACAAACATAGTTTAACGTGTAAACATCCAACAAACAAACATAGTTTAACATGTAAACATCCAGCAAACAAACATAGTTTAACGTGTAAACATCCAGCAAACAAACATAGTTTAACGTGTAATCATCCAGCAAACAAACATAGTTTAACGTGTAAACATCCAGCAAACAAACATAGTTTAACGTGTAAACATCCAGCAAACAAACATAGTTTAACATGTAAACATCCAGCAAACAAACATAGTTTAACGTGTAAACATCCAGCAAACAAACATAGTTTAACGTGTAAACATCCAGCAAACAAACATAGTTTAACGTCTAAACATCCAGCAAACAAACATAGTTTAACATGTAAACATCCAGCAAACAAACATAGTTTAACATGTAAACATCCAGCAAACAAACATAGTTTATCGTGTAAACATCCAGCAAACAAACATAGTGTAACGTGTAAACATCCAGCAAACAAACATAGTTTAACGTCTAAACATCCAGCAAACAAACATAGTTTAACATGTAAACATCCAGCAAACAAACATAGTTTAACGTGTAAACATCCAGCAAACAAACAGAGTGTAACGTGTAAACATCCAGCAAACAAACATAGTTTAACATGTAAACATCCAGCAAACAAACATAGTTTAACGTGTAAACATCCAGCAAACAAACATAGTGTAATGTGTAAACATCCAGCAAACAAACATAGTTTAACGTGTAAACATCCAGCAAACAAACATAGTTTAACGTGTAAACATCCAGCAAACAAACATAGTTTAACGTGTAAACATCCAGCAAACAAACATAGTTTAACATGTAAACATCCAGCAAACAAACATAGTTTAACGTGTAAACATCCAGCAAACAAACATAGTTTAACGTGTAAACATCCAGCAAACAAACATAGTTTAACATGTAAACATCCAGCAAACAAACATAGTTTAACGTGTAAACATCCAGCAAACAAACATAGTGTAACGTGTAAACATCCAGCAAACAAACATAGTTTAACGTCTAAACATCCAGCAAACAAACATAGTTTAACATGTAAACATCCAGCAAACAAACATAGTTTAACGTGTAAACATCCAGCAAACAAACATAGTGTAACGTGTAAACATCCAGCAAACAAACATAGTTTAACATGTAAACATCCAGCAAACAAACATAGTTTAACGTGTAAACATCCAGCAAACAAACATAGTGTAACGTAACAATCCAGCAATCAATCATAGTTTAACGTGTAAACATCCAGCAAACATACATAGTGTAATGTAAACATCCAGCAAACAAACATAGTTTAACGTGTAAACATCCAGCAAACAAACATAGTTTAACGTGTAAACATCCAGCAAACAAACATAGTTTAACGTGTAAACATCCAGCAAACAAACATAGTTTAACATGTAAACATCCAGCAAACAAACATAGTTTAACGTGTAAACATCCAGCAAACAAACATAGTGTAACGTAAACATCCAGCAAACAAACATAGTTTAATGTAAGCATCCAGCAAACAAACATAGTTTAACGTGTAAGCAAACAAACATAGTTTAACATGTACACATACAGCAAACAAACATAGTGTAACGTGTAAACATCCAGCAAACAAACATAGTTTAACATGTAAACATCCAGCAAACAAACATAGTTTAACGTGTAAACATCCAGCAAACAAACATAGTTTAACGTGTAAACATCCAGCAAACAAACATAGTTTAACGTGTAAACATCCAGCAAACAAACATAGTTTAACATGTAAACATCCAGCAAACAAACATAGTTTAACGTGTAAACATCCAGCAAACAAACATAGTGTAACGTGTAAACATCCAGCAAACAAACATAGTTTAACGTGTAAACATCCAGCAAACAAACATAGTTTAACGTGTAAACATCCAGCAAACAAACATAGTTTAACGTGTAAACATCCAGCAAACAAACATAGTTTAACGTGTAAACATCCAGCAAACAAACATAGTTTAACGTGTAAACATCCAGCAAACAAACATAGTTTAACGTGTAAACATCCAGCAAACAAACATAGTTTAACATGTAAACATCCAGCAAACAAACATAGTTTAACGTGTAAACATCCAGCAAACAAACATAGTTTAACATGTAAACATCCAGCAAACAAACATAGTTTAACGTGTAAACATCCAGCAAACAAACATAGTTTAACGTGTAAACATCCAGCAAACAAACATAGTTTAACGTGTAAACATCCAGCAAACAAACATAGTTTAACATGTAAACATCCAGCAAACAAACATAGTTTAACGTGTAAACATCCAGCAAACAAACATAGTTTAACGTGTAAACATCCAGCAAACAAACATAGTTTAACATGTAAACATCCAGCAAACAAACATAGTTTAACGTAAACATCCAGCAAACAAACATAGTTTAACGTGTAAACATCCAGCAAACAAACATAGTTTAACGTGTAAACATCCAGCAAACAAACATAGTTTAACGTGTAAACATCCAGCAAACAAACATAGTTTAACGTAAACATCCAGCAAACAAACATAGTTTAACGTGTAAACATCCAGCAAACAAACATAGTTTAACGTGTAAACATCCAGCAAACAAACATAGGATAACAAGTAAACATCCAGCAAACAAACATAGTTTAACATGTAAACATCCAGCAAACAAACATCGTTTAACGTAAACATCCAGCAAACAAACATAGTGTAATGTAAACATCCAGCAAACAAACATAGTTTAACGTGTAAACATCCAGCAAACAAACATAGTTTACATGTAAACATCCAGCAAACAAACATAGTTTAACGTGTAAACATCCAGCAAACAAACATAGTTTAACGTGTAAACATCCAGCAAACAAACATAGTTTAACATGTAAACATCCAGCAAACAAACATAGTTTAACGTGTAAACATCCAGCAAACAAACATAGTTTAACGTAAACATCCAGCAAACAAACATAGTTTAACGTGTAAACATCCAGCAAACAAACATAGTTTAACGTAAACATCCAGCAAACAAACATAGTTTAACGTGTAAACATCCAGCAAACAAACATAGTTTAACGTGTAATCATCCAGCAAACAAACATAGTTTAACGTGTAAACATCAGCAAGCAAACATAGTTTAACGTGTAAACATCCAGCAAACAAACATAGTTTAACATGTAAACATCCAGCAAACAAACATAGTTTAACGTGTAAACATCCAGCAAACAAACATAGTTTAACGTAAACATCCAGCAAACAAACATAGTTTAACGTGTAAACATCCAGCAAACAAACATAGTTTAACGTGTAAACATCCAGCAAACAAACATAGTTTAACGTGTAAACATCCAGCAAACAAACATAGTTTAACGTGTAAACATCCAGCAAACAAACATAGTTTAACATGTAAACATCCAGCAAACAAACATAGTTTAACGTGTAAACATCCAGCAAACAAACATAGTTTAACGTGTAAACATCCAGCAAACAAACATAGTTTAACGTGTAAACATCCAGCAAACAAACATAGTTTAACGTGTAAACATCCAGCAAACAAACATAGTTTAACGTGTAAACATCCAGCAAACAAACATAGTTTAACGTGTAAACATCCAGCAAACAAACATAGTTTAACGTGTAAACATCCAGCAAACAAACATAGTTTAACGTGTAAACATCCAGCAAACAAACATAGTTTAACGTGTAAACATCCAGCAAACAAACATAGTTTAACGTGTAAACATCCAGCAAACAAACATAGTTTAACGTGTAAACATCCAGCAAACAAACATAGTTTATCTTGTAAACATCCAGCAAACAAACATAGTTTAACGTGTAAACATCCAGCAAACAAACATAGTGTAACGTGTAAACATCCAGCAAACAAACATAGTTTAACGTCTAAACATCCAGCAAACAAACATAGTTTAACATGTAAACATCCAGCAAACAAACATAGTTTAACGTGTAAACATCCAGCAAACAAACATAGTGTAACGTGTAAACATCCAGCAAACAAACATAGTTTAACGTGTAAACATCCAGCAAACAAACATAGTTAATACGTAAACATCCAGCAAACAAACATAGTTTAACGTAAACATCCAGCAAACAAACATAGTTTAACGTGTAAGCATCCAGCAAACAAACATAGCAAACAAACATAGTTTAACATGTAAACATCCAGCAAACAAACATAGTTTAACGTGTAAACATCCAGCAAACAAACATAGTTTAACGTGTAAACATCCAGCAAACAAACATAGTTTAACATGTAAACATCCAGCAAACAAACATAGTTTAACGTGTAAACATCCAGCAAACAAACATAGTTTAACGTGTAAACATCCAGCAAACAAACATAGTTTAACATGTAAACATCCAGCAAACAAACATAGTTTAACGTAAACATCCAGCAAACAAACATAGTTTAACGTGTAAACATCCAGCAAACAAACATAGTTTAACGTGTAAACATCCAGCAAACAAACATAGTTTAACGTGTAAACATCCAGCAAACAAACATAGTTTAACGTGTAAACATCCAGCAAACAAACATAGTTTAACATGTAAACATCCAGCAAACAAACATAGTTTAACGTGTAAACATCCAGCAAACAAACATAGTTTAACGTGTAAACATCCAGCAAACAAACATAGTTTAACGTGTAAACATCCAGCAAACAAACATAGTTTAACGTGTAAACATCCAGCAAACAAACATAGTTTAACGTGTAAACATCCAGCAAACAAACATAGTTTAACGTGTAAACATCCAGCAAACAAACATAGTTTAACGTGTAAACATCCAGCAAACAAACATAGTTTAACGTGTAAACATCCAGCAAACAAACATAGTTTAACGTGTAAATATCCAGCAAACAAACATAGTTTAACGTAAACATCCAGCAAACAAACATAGTTTAACGTGTAAACATCCAGCAAACAAACATAGTTTAACGTGTAAACATCCAGCAAACAAACATAGTTTAACGTGTAAACATCCAGCAAACAAACATAGTTTAACGTGTAAACATCCAGCAAACAAACATAGTTTAACGTGTAAACATCCAGCAAACAAACATAGTTTAACATGTAAACATCCAGCAAACAAACATAGTTTAACGTGTAAACATCCAGCAAACAAACATAGTGTAACGTGTAAGCATCCAGCAAACAAACATAGTTTAACGTGTAAACATCCAGCAAACAAACATAGTTTAACGTGTAAACATCCAGCAAACAAACATAGTTTAACGTGTAAACATCCAGCAAACAAACATAGTTTAACGTTAAACATCCAGCAAACAAACATAGTTTAACGTATAAACATCCAGCAAACAAACATAGTTTAACGTGTAAACATCCAGCAAACAAACATAGTGTAACGTGTAAACATCCAGCAAACAAACATAGTTTAACGTCTAAACATCCAGCAAACAAACATAGTTTAACATGTAAACATCCAGCAAACAAACATAGTTTAACGTGTAAACATCCAGCAAACAAACATAGTTTAACGTGTAAACATCCAGCAAACAAACATAGTTTAACGTGTAAACATCCAGCAAACAAACATAGTTTAACGTGTAAACATCCAGCAAACAAACATAGTTTAACGTGTAAACATCCAGCAAACAAACATAGTTTAACGTGTAAACATCCAGCAAACAAACATAGTTTAACGTGTAAACATCCAGCAAACAAACATAGTTTAACGTGTAAACATCCAGCAAACAAACGTAGTTTAACGTGTAAACATCCAGCAAACAAACGTAGTTTAACGTGTAAACATCCAGCAAACAAACATAGTTTAACGTGTAAACATCCAGCAAACAAACATAGTTTAACGTGTAAGCATCCAGCAAACAAACATAGTTTAACGTGTAAACATCCAGCAAACAAACATAGTTTAACGTGTAAACATCCAGCAAACAAACATAGTTTAACATGTAAACATCCAGCCAACAAACACAGTTACGAGGAAATGTCCCTGGTAAATACGAACCTAAAATGAACATGCTTTGCGATTGGCTTCCCTAAACAGAAGTGATCAGTGTTCGTTTTTACAACATTTATTCTATAGTTTTATTGTGTTTTATTGTGTTTCATTGTTATAATCAACCAATCACACAGAACTTTTTACTATAGCTTCGTGATGACTCCACTTTTTGCTGCAACTTGCTAAGCAATTTTTGTGTAGAAAGTATACTCAAAGAAACTGGCGTGTATGGTCTGCGCTTTGCATTCTCATTCCATTCTTTGGTGGCTATTGACTATGTTATAATGTTAAGTAAGAAGAACATCGGCTATTGACAGATTGTGATATATCATCGCTCTGTTTCCAAAACTACTTCGCAAGTTGCTCCAAAAATTCCGTTGTGTAACACGAGCACAATCTGCAAGTTCCTTATCATACGCCTTTCATTTTAGAGCTAATGGCTTTCTCAAACGTGGTACAGTGGATGCCGCTGCTATTGAATTATCTCAAAAGTTGTCTTTATTCCTGGCAACAAAGAATAAGATCAGAGATATTCTTAAAGATGGTTTAGAAAAGATCCAAGGATTTGATGAACTCTTGTCAGATGTTGTCAACTTATGTTGTAAACTGTATGAACAAAATATGTATTTACTGCCCAAGGATAAACACATGTTACTCAAGGTAGGTCAGAGAATCAGTCGTATAGGTACTACAGTATAGGTGCTACAGTATGGGTAACAAGGAAGTGGTGAAGTTGGAAGAATAGAAAAGTATTTTTGTCTACAGAGCGCACGTGGTATTGTATACTACGACGACATCGCCAACCGACAATATTTGTTATTCACATTCAATGAAACCTAAAATCTGCCAGACAAATTGTAACAGTGTAAAATTAATGTAGCTTGAAACTGGACAACAAGCAAAATAGATAATTTTTATGGCCTCGTCAAAATACTGTACATTTATTATGCTTATCACTTTTGTAAGGTTGGTAGCCAAGGTACCTCATTAAAGACAATGTTTTTATCCACAGGTGACTGGCTTCAGTCTGTTTCTCATGGATGGCAATGTCACACAAATTGCAAAACTGGATCAGAAGAAACGTATCAATATTGCCAAAATTGACAAGTTCTTCAAAGTAAATGTTATATATGTATAAAACCAATGCCAGCCGGCAGTTTAAAACAAAACAGAAACCGAAGATTATCATCTTAAAACCCAAGATATGAATAAAAGCATAACGTGAATGAGTTTGTAATATTTCGATCATTCACGTCTTGTTTTGATCCATAAATTGGGTTTCAAGCTGCTAATCTCGGATTGTGTTTTGTTTTAAATACAGTACATACATACATGGCATGTATTACATGCATGTCTCTTAATGTATGATCACAATAATTGATAGACACATTCCAAGGCAGTGAATGTATCCTTTGATGATGAATGGAGCAATAACGTCAGTCAATTACCAAAATAGAAAGTGAAGCCAATGATGGTTAGTTTCAATCGTGGTTTAACCGTAATTTATAAAAAGGAGATGACCTTTAATGGAAGAGGACTGAGACTGACATCCTTTGCTTCACTTTCAGTACCAGACCTCTAGTTTTACCGGTTTATCTGTATTTAGAACATTTTATCGCAGTGTTCAGCATCCCATCATTACCTATTAATTAACTTTATTATATAAACGTAAGTGTTATATAGAGTTTTATGGCACTGAGAAAAATCGTATTTAAACACACGTAAAAAATACGATATTTTTACATGTGAAAATATCATTTTTGCAAGCCAATCAAAACCTATTATTACTATTTGTGTACTATTTACATATTTGTTTTGAGTTTCTATATGAATTGTCGTTTGTTTATAATTTGTTTATAAAATAAACAGAATAGTACATGGTTGCTTGGAAATATGGAATTTATTTCTCGTGTTGCAGAGAATATTGCTCACTCGTTCGCTACGCTCACTCGTGAGCAATATTCTCTTCTACACTCGAAATAAATTCCATATTTCCGCGCAACCATGTAATATTCTCTATATATTAAGATTTTATCGCAGTGTTCAGCATCCCGTCATTAACTTATTTTATAGCAATTGCCTGTTGTGCCTCTGTTTGGTGATATGCAGATTGAACTTGTGAGTTATGTAAAAATGTGTCCAAATTTCAAGACTGATGCTGATAAATGGACATGTGCTGGAGGAAATGCTGAGGAGAAAATCATTTCTCAATATAATCTGCTTTCCAAGATGGACACAATACGTGATGAACATTTGCATTTTATCAGTGAACTGGCACGCTATAACAACGAAGTGAGTAATGCAGTAATAAGAAAACTGTCAATATATACATTATAAAAAAGCCATAAGAAAAATAATTTTGATAATGTTTTGACTAATAGGCCTGTTCGCTGTTCGTCAACAGTGTAAATGTAAAAAAAACTCCTACTCCAAGAAAGTAGAGCCAAAAAAAAAAGCTTAACACATCCAAATGCATGCAGAATATATTAAAAAGTCTTCTTCAAGTTACTTGAGTCAGTTAAAGAGATATTGTTGGCCGTTGGCAAACGTAATTAAAGAGCAAGAGTGCGTGTGTTTTTGACATCATGTGAATGAATAATCTATACTTGAGGAGCAAAAATTTGTCAATTCAATGACTTTATGATTTCCACTGAAGTACGTTCAATGTTCATGTACCATTTCATAATTTTAATATATATGAACGTTTTATGTTAGATGATAACCTCGAGCACTGCTCCACGAAGTCCCAGTCAGCACCTAGAGTTGAGAAAACTTGCTCTGCGAGGTTTGCAGTTGTTGTCAAGTTGGAACACACAATTGATGGAATTGGTTAGTAGGAATTTATGTATTTATTCATGTATGATATTATGTATTTATGTATGATATTAAGAAGTGGTTAATAACTGGCTATTATGTATAGTGAGTGCCACTGAGTGGCGGGGACACCACAATAGTGAAAACCAATGAGATAAGAATACCAAGTTACAACATAATTATAATAGCTATAGTACTGCATTCAGCGTACTCGATAGTTTCATCACTTGATGGAATTTGATAAAAGGGTAGTTTCTTGTAACATACATTCATTCTACCTCTGCTAACCCCAGAGGAAAACATATTGTTGAGCCTGCAGTGTAAGTAAGCGCATACTATGCTGGACTTATTCTTCAATTTTCTTAAAACCTTGTTGCAATAAACCTAACCATTCCTACTGTACATATCTCTATATAGTATTCGTGGAAATTGATTCATCCTACAGACAAATATGCTAACCCGCAATGTCCTGATCAAGCTGAAGATTATGAAAGGGTGAGGACCTCATACTGTTTGTTTAAGGTGGCTGAAAATCTCTCAAGCGACGTCCACAAACTTTTCTCTCCTACATGGTCTTGTTTTCTAGTTTCTTATTTGCATCATAACATTTGATTTGTTTTGGCTTGTGGAAAATACAAACTTTTATTTATTTATTATTGTTTTCGATCCGTAAGCTCCGATCTTCAGTCAGTGCAAATAATATAATATTATTGCCATGCAAAACAACTAAAGAACTATAACTACCGTTGCATGTTTTAAAACATTAAATACCGCTGACAGGAATGTTTTGTACAATTGCAATAGCGATATTAATTATTTTATAGCAAAATTCCTAAATTCTCGAGTTCATTGCTTGAGAAGAACACAATTAATAGTTCATTAATTGTAGTTTATTAAGATGTCTAAAAATACAAGGTGGAACAAACTTGAGTAAAAATACTCTAAATGGCAGAAAAAAAGAAAACAAGTAAACATTTAAAAAACATGCAACGGTAGTTATAGTTCTTTAGTTGTTTTGCATGGCAATAATATTATATTATTTGCACTGACTGAAGATCGGAGCTTACGGATCGAAAGCAATAATAAATAAATAAAAGTTTGTATTTTCCACAAGCCAAAACAAATCAAATGTTATGATGCAAATAAGAAACTAGAAAATATAATGTTGCTCGTGCGATAGCCAGATTCCATTTAATACTGTAGTGCTTGTTTTAAGTGAATACAATTTACCATGGTTCTAGCGGGCATTTTCGTAAAGGACGAGATTACACGTTTAATTCGGTTGCATTAGTGCATTTCGGTTGTGATATTCGAGAAACGCAATAAGTGGGTCTGGTTTTAAGGATGTACAGTACTCGTGATATTTGAAAATTTTGCCAAATATTTAAACATCATTCGTTCTGTAAATCCTTACTTATACATGCACTATATCGTATGATCTGTACATAGTATACTTACTGTACACTATCGACCAATCAATATTATAAGTACATACCGTAACAGTTGAAAGCAAGAGAATCTCATGTAGTTTTTAGATCATGATATCGTTAATTCCTGAATTATTTCATTTTTGATTTTGGAACTCTTATAGGCAACAAGATACAACTATAGCAGTGAAGAAAAATTTGCGTTGGTAGAGGTATGTGTTGATTTCACAGGGTTAGGGTTGGGTTAGGGTTAGAGTTAGGGTTATGTGTTGATTTCACTGGGTTTCGTTGAGTGTTGCTGCCAAACAAGCGGAGCCAATCATAGGATTGCAAGCTACTTCTTCACCATTTCGTGCGTGTCATTCTGTGTGTGTCATTCTGTGCGTGTCATTCTGTGCGTGTCATTCTGTGCGTGTCATTCTGTGCGTGTCATTCTGTGCGTGTCATTCTGTGCGTGTCATTCTGTGCGTGTCATTCTGTGCGTGTCATTCTGTGCGTGTCATTCTGTGTGTGTCATTCTGTGCAAGCATAAAGGAAGAGACATTCATGTCCAGTGAACTTTTCGCGCTGCAAGATTGTGGTTTTGCGTTTGTCAGTTCTGACATTCAGATGACAACCTTAAAATAATTAGCTGTATCATTTTTTATCAAGCATATATGTGTTATTTCTTCTACATTATCATTTATCGTGATATATTAGACAAGATATTGTCCCACATATAGTGTACGAAGTACCACGCGGGGTAAAATTTCCCTAATATTTCTGTTGTTCAGGTTATTGCGTTTATCAAAGGTTTGTACGTTCTGATGTCAAAGTTGGAGATTGCATTTTGTGAAGCTATCAGACATTCTATTCACAATGATTTACAGAAGTTTATTCAGATCACGTTAAGAGAACCTCTGAGAAAAGTGATCAAGAAAAAACAAGCAACACTTGTTAAAACGTAAGTTTATTTTTAGTGAAGCTCATTTAAAGCTTAAGAGAAATTGAAGTCTGTAACTTAAGGCTCAAAATAATAATTCTTTTTATTGAATGAGATACTAGAATTTAGAAAAATAGATTCATATAAAAATATTCCTAAATATTTCATAATGCATGTTCACAATCTGCTTGGGTGAAAAGATGGTGGGAATAATTTAAGGAAAAATCTCTGATGTTAATAGAAAAACGCAACCTACGGATTTAGCAAATAGTAAGACGGTCGCTAGCTTATGCCAATAGTTATTGTGGTGATTATATTAATAATTTATTCCTTTATTAAAGAGGGGAATATTTTGGCAACCGAATTCGCCCCCCTAATATTTCGTGAGGTGTCCGTCACAGTTCTGATTTGGATCAAGTTATGTTATATTTTCTATATTCCAGCGTCCTTATGACAATACGAGACACGGGTTCAGATTTTGCCAGTGATATCAGAAAAAAACGCGAAGATCCAATTCTGAGAGGAGAGAAAGATTCCAAAACTGGTTACCAGATCGCTCTGCCAGATAGAGATGTAGGGCCTTCAAGCACTCAGGTATGAAGTAATGATATCAGTTTATATGAACGTCATGTAGACTGTATGACGTGTCTGTACGTATTAACTGTATCTTGTAATCATGCGAATAGAGAATTACAGATGCAACGAGAGGCTGCTAAAGTAAAATCAGTGGTGGACACTTTCGGGGGAGGGGGGGGGGGGCTATTACACTAAATTTGACAAGAACTGTTGCCAACCAGAATTCACCCTCCCAATATTTCGCGGAATATCCGCCTATGTGCGATTTGTTTCAAATATGTTGTGTACGTTCCTAGTTTGCAAATGTTATAAAACGTCTTTTAAAAAGCACGTGTGAACTTCGAACGTAAGTACTGTACATTATTGGTTCGCCATCAAATCCACGTTTTTTTTCAGCTTTTCTTTCTGTATGAAGTTCATAGGATTTAGATTAGTTTGTCCTGTGCATAGAAATGATATTTATCGTTTCATAACATTTATCATATAAGTTTAAACAATAATATATGTATAAATAAGGTGCGCGGGCATGCAATTTTGAATGATTTCTCCAAGTTAGAATTCTATCCTTTTTATCTCCCTTACTGATTACGAACTTTTAATTATAACTTGTGTTATTTCCCATTATTTAGCTGTACATGGTACGAACCACGCTGGAGTCACTCATTTCTGAGAAAGCTGGCAAGAAGAGTATGCGCAAAGAATTAGAAAAGGAAACAGTTGAAGCGATTGAACAGTTCCTGAAATTATCTTTCTTTTTCAGTCATTTGTTACATTTCAGTGAGACATTACGAGAATGTTGTGATCTCTCACAGTTGTGGTTCAGAGAGTTTTTCTTGGAACTTACTATGGGAAAACGAATACAGGTAACAGTCGGGAACAGTCAACTCGCCTAATATATGTATGTGTTTGGGGGAGAGCTGGCGATTGAAAAGTGAATTTAAATCAACTAATTTACTACAGTATCACTAAAGTTTAAGTCCTATGGCAAGGACAGTCACGAACCATGGACCACGTGCAGGCCATGTCAACGTCTTAAATAGCGATACCTATGTTTAATAGAGTATCTATATATGCTTAAATAAATTTTTAAAAGATCTAGGACTAGAGAGACTTTCAAAAGAAACTTCTTTGCAAATTGTGTTCCAGATCTTGATAATACGGTTGTAATATGTTAGTTCTGTTCTGCAAATTTGACTTTGACAAATATAGTTGGAGGTGTGACTCAACCGAGTAGGACCGTGACTGACACTTAGATATATATTGAAGTTTAAATTTCCCTGCCAAAGGTTAACGGCAACATATCCAAGGCCAACAATAGCTCTTTATAGGTCCTCTGCTCGTCATGATCCATCTCGTTTCTCGTCTTTGGCCCTTTTCTAGTCGTCTTGATAGATAGATATTATTCACGGGCAACCATTTTTAGTAGGGAATAGGATGTACTGTATTATAGCAACAAGTCCGACAATAGATGAATGCCATTAATCTTATATAGTACAAGTGCATCGTTCGATATAATTGTCTAATTTCCCAATGACGAGGTATCATTACGTATTTACCTCATACAGTACAAAGTACAGTAAACAACAACAGACTATAAAACCGGAGTTGAGAATGTTATAGTATTTTGACTGTAAACTTTGAGATATTTAAACATTTTATGTTTTCTTCAGTTTCCAATTGAAATGTCAATGCCATGGATTTTGACTGAACATATATTGGACACTCAGGAACCTAGTATGATGGAGTAAGTACAGTTAAAAATGTTTTGATCATGTGGTTAGGTGTTTATAATGCTTTTATTATTACACGTTTTTAATAAAACCCAAAGTATATGCAACGAAATCCGCGATATTGAGATCTTCTACATATTTAGTCCTTCACGCTGATTACGATGCTACAAATTAACTGTTTGTAAAAATTCCACTAGCTTTGTCGTAGTGAGAAACACATTTACACAACACGGCAACACGGCTGTGACGCAACCTCGTACCCTCTACATATAACACGTGCCGAGCAAACCTCCCCAAGATCCCCCGCGCGCGTTCTGTACAACTTCAAATTGAAAGTCCTGGTACGAGGCTGTCTGTGATGTCATAGTTGTGACTTGCTATAATATGACGTATATTTTATAACGAAAAAACACGGCTTATCTTGCTCTTATTTATTGTGACATCAGTAGTTTAATAGCTAGGATTGATTTAGTTCAACAAATCAGAAGACTTCCTTGAAAACACCTTTCGGTGAGAGATCTTTCCTCTTAAAATATTTAATGAAATAAATCATTCTAATCTTGTCTTATTAAGTCTAGGTCATTCCAATTTTACTAGATTTGCATATGCTGTGAACGGAACGTACTAATGTTACAATATTATTTTCCACTCAAGGTATGTGCTATATCCTCTGGATCTGTACAACGACAGTGGAGAATATGCTCAGTCAAAGTTTAAGAAACAGTATTTGTACGACGAAATTGAAGCGGAGGTCAGTTATAATTGTTATTGCCGTAGAAGATATTTTGTAATTAGAGACAGACCAAATAGACCTAGACCATATAGACCTAGACCAAATAGACCTAGACCATATAGACAGAATATCAAATGTTCCAAAGATTTATAGGCTTTTCGGTGTTGGGGCAAAGCCTCCTGAATTTTTGCGAAACTCCCATTTATAGTCAAATTTGGCTGTTTTTAGCTTTTCTCGGGTTAAAATTTCCAACAAATCGTCTAGTCTCTGCAAAGGTGGATGCTGGTGTGTGTGTGGGGGGGGGGGGTTACCCCACCGAAATTTCCGCCACTGCTTGCGATATTGTAGAATAAAGTATATAAAAACGACGCATATCAGTTAAAACGATGTTTCCATACTTTTTGTAAATGCGTATTTTTCACAAAATTGTGTAGACTGGAGAGGATCACCCAGCCTGAAAATATTGCCATCAAATATTTATTTATGTCTTACGTTTTCTCATTCTCTATATATTCATGTCGACATCAGGATTATAAAAACTTCCAATACTTCATAAACAAACTAAACAATCATCTTATTATTTAGGTCAACTTGTGTTTTGATCAATTTGTGTACAAGCTGAGTGAACATGTTTTTGCATATTTTAAAGCTCAAGCTTGCAGGTAAACATTTTCTCGAACAGTTGCTGATTGCAGAGTGACGTTAGTACGTCTCGTCATTTTGTTTACAGTTGTAATGGTTTTGTATCATGCAGTACGACAAATATTTTATTCACAATGTCTTGGCATACGTACAGTATAGGTATATAAAGCTATTATTAAACAGTCACACAATTATGTCATCATGATTCTGGGCGTTTTAAAGACATAAACAGTTGTTTCAATAAACTACAGGTCTAAAGTCATGAATATGGTTAATTCTTACCATAAAGTACTTTACCCATCGAAGCTCTTATTATATAAACGTATGTTTAATTCCTTTTCTACACATAAACGTATATCTTAAATCAACGACAGAACATTTTATTTTCACTTCTTCCCGATTTCATTCCTTTCTTATTTTCATTAATTGCTACAGTATGATCCTTGCAAAGAAATTCGTCTCAGAATGTTCAAGACAAGATCTTGGAAAGATAAATGCTCCTCCCTCCAACTTGTATGAAACATTGTTAAAACAACGCCATGTACAGGTAAGAACGATGTTTTACAATACTGCTGGGTTTTTTGCAATAACGAGCAGAATGTAAGCCATGAATTTAAACTTACCTTTCTCCACCTTTGTGACGTAGAGTTGTTCCAATGATCGTAAGTCAGAACTGTATACCGCGGCTAGTCCGCTACAGCTAAAATTGATAGTGCTCTGAGCACGCAGTAGTTGACCTAATATGATATCCTTCAACAAGTATACGATTCCACTAACAGTTTGTTGGAAACACTTCACAAGCTTTTGGCAAAATAGAGCTGAACACTTGCTTCAGACACATTAATCAATAGTGATTCAGACTAAAAATGACAACATATGATCAACAAATTCTCATTATTTTGAAAAGTTACTGGGACGTTCCATTGATCTAAATCGTCTTCTGACACAACTTATTAACACCGCCATGTTGAAATCTATGGATTGTGCTATTGCGAGATTTGAAAGTGGAAGTTTATGTGGAATTGTGGTAAGTGAACTTAACGTTTTGGAAGAGCATGTTAAGAGATTGGAAGATAGCAACGAGAGGAAGCTAGGAAGTGTGGTAGTTATCCCTCACAATTCCCCCTTATCACCCATTTACTCTTTACTCATCTATTTCGTAATTTTGCAGTGTACCTTGGGGGCTAGTCTAAATCTAAGTGTTAAAAAGGTTTTAGATTTCCCTCTTCTGGATGTCCACTAATGACATTGATTGCTATTGTATCTCATTTTGCATCCACCACGCTTTTTTGTTATTGACCTATTAAATGTTTGATAATTATATATTGAGTGTCACATGTTGTATTTCAGGAACTTGAGAATTTGTTAGATGTTATTCATCAAACACACAAGTTGTTGTCAAAGTACATGACTCTCATTCCATTTGATGCGATGTTGAAGGAAGTGAATCATTGTGTTTCTGCTCCTTATGGTAGAACTACACTTCACGTTTTCTGGGAATTAAACTTTGATTTTCTTCCTAACTACTGTTATAACTCAGCCACAAACAGGTATTTCACATTCAGTATGTTTGTTTAATCATAGTACTCAATTCTAATGTAAGTGGAAAATTTGATTGGCACAATAATGCAGCACTACACAATTACTCAGTCAACCTTTTGCGCTAAATACAACTACCATGATATTTTGCAGTATTTTCTTTGTTCCAACAACATTCTGGCAGTTATATTCAGAGAACTCTATATAATAAGAGGAGCCGTGAATTGTGGGGAGGGGGTAAAGCGCTCTCTTGAATTACAGACATTATCTTTTTATCTCTAAGCATAAAAACTATAATTTTGAAGTAATGGATAGTTGGTGTCCACGGTGATTCATATCTGTAAAATGTTGTGAAATATATTTTACTTTCTGTCAGGTTTGTTAAAACGCCATTAACGTTTGTGGAAGAAGTACAACGAGAAAATCCTCCCAAAGCTGCACATCATTATTTCTTTGGTACTAAGGTAATCATTCATTGCCATGAATCAATGATTATTTCTTTGATATACTAAGGTAATCGATTATTCATTGCCTTTTTGTTTGAATTTTTTATGGTTTGTGCAAACTTTAAGCGTGTTCTTTCACGTGGATTTTCTATTTAAATCGTAGGATTCCTTTCATTCGGGTTTTGCATTGTTAGTTTGTTTAGATTACTATGATCTCGTAGTTTTGATATCAGTTTAATTTGGGAGAAGTTGAATTTTAGAATAATCTGGAATTAAAGCCTTGCTTGAATTTTTATTCATTTGAATAAACGTCCATCTGTTTCAGGCTCAGAACGCAGCGTTTGCGAGTATTAATGCACTATATAACAATTTCGTTGGTCCTGCGCATTTTGAATCAATGACTCGACTTCTGGGTTACCAAGGCATAGCTGTTGTGATTGAGGAGTTGCTCAAAGTCATCAAAAGTTTGGTGAGTAGATCAAATAATTATAGATGTAAAAGTCGAAGATTATTTTCGTATTCTGACATTGCCGAAAACAACCAACAAAAATTCGTTGTTTCGAGTGGGATTAGAAGTCACATCTTCGGGTTTCTTGACCGCCAGGCAACGCCAGGCTACATCTCAGTCTACGCCAGCTATAATCTGTTGACTCGATAGTTCAATGAGTAGATCTGCGGTGTAGAAACCCGAAGATGCAAGTTGGAATCCCGCTCGAGACATTTTTGTTGTTTTTAGCTGTGTCAGAGTTAATATAGAAAGATTTTTCACATCTCAGAGGATGATTCTGTAATAGAAGTGAATATGTATATTCAGTGAATATACTTTATGGTTTCTGCTCCATTCCTTACTTCATTTTTACCCGATGTAGGTGCAAGGTCAATTGAAACAATACATTGTTGAGTTGATACAAGGCTTACCTAAGAAATGTGGTTTACCGCGATATGAATACGGATCAAAAGGTGAGATTTTGGTCTTCACGTATTTCGCTGGGCTGATACACATTAACTGTATAAATGTTGTAGATTTACATACTCATGTGGTTATTCAAAGGTACTATTCTGCGTGCAAAACGTATATATGTATACATCAATACAATATTGCCTCCTGTATGTCGTGTAGATCTTTATACAGCCTAATACATAGTAATAGTATTGCATATATTGTGATAATCAGTACTTAAATTTGTATAAAATCAGCTCCATATTTTTCTTCCCTCAGCTGTATTGGAATATTACCACGCCCATCTCGAACCTCTAGTCCAGTACAGTTACCTAAGAACTGATGTCTTTCAAGCATTCCGAGAAATTGGAAATGGAGTTTTATTCATTATCTTAATTGAACAGAGTATGGTAAGTTTAAATTTCTCGGATGTAGAGAGTGGGATGCATATAATAGTGTAAACCACGTGGCTTTTCAACTATTTAGTTTTGTTATGGATGTAGCCATTAATGTGTGCGTAAATATCAAGATTTTCTTTTCTCGGCATCTCGTTCGATAGGACTATAATAGCAGAAGGTGTTTGTAGATGGAATATTCGAACGAAAATTTATATACATTTTTAGACCTAGCCAGGAGCAGTTGCGAAAAATGCAACTTAGGCCCTCTGGCAGGAATCGAACCTGCGGTCCTGCGATTCCGGTGCAGCGCTTTAACCATCTGAGCTACAGAGTCCATTTGCTGAGCATTAACCGCAAATTCGTGTATATATGGCCTAAAGTTGCATTTTTGTGTATTTAGGACCTAAAGTTGCATTTTTGTGTATTTAGGGCCTAAAGTTGCATTTTTCGCAACTACTGCTGGCTGGGTCTGAAAATGTATATAAATTTTCGTTAGAATATTCCATCTACAAGCACCTTCTACCATTAGTCCTATCGAACGAGAAGCCGAGAAAAAAATCTTGATATTTACCCATTGCTTATACTGGCGTTACTCCCATCATATATACACGAATTTGCGGTGAATGCTCAGCAACTGGACTTCTGTAGCTCAGTTGGTTAGAGCGCTGCACCGGAAGCGCAGGGCCGCAGATTCAATTCCTGCCAGAGGGCCTAAGTTGCATTTTTCGCAACTGCTCCTGGCTAGGTCTAAAAATGTATATAAATTTTCGTTCGAATATTCCATCTACAAACACCTTCTACTATTAATGTGTGCGGTATATTATGTAGCATCAGAGTTGCATTTATGCGTATTTCTCCCGCTAGTTATGATCATTCATACCTTTCTTGTAGGTTTGCATGGCAATAGATACAATTGTGTTGTCTTTGTAGAAACACCACGGTTATTTGTTTCACAATGCATTATATCCACTCATGAAGATCCAGGCTTACGGATCGGTAGCGTCGCAAAATAGATGACGCAGTGTTTCCACAAACATTAACTTTGATTTATTAAGGATTTAAGCTTGTCTGACATCCGGGTTAAACAAACATCGTTCCATTTACCTCTGTTTCTCTTGATAATATTTTGAAAATAATTACTCGTGTTTTAGTCGATAGACGAAGTTCTTGATTTACTGCAAGCAGCTCCTTTCCAAGGTATTATACCAAGGCCATATCTTCAAGGTATGTTTCAAGTGTTTAGTCTGTTTATTGACTGCAGTTTACTACTACACACAGGCTTGTAGCAGACTTCCTATAAAAAGTTGATGAATCGACAAACTTTTACAAATTGATTCGACAACTTGCTATTTTCCTGAAATTCAGTGTTTGTTGCACGATTCAAAGAGCAATTAACTGAAAGAGTAAATACTTAATTAGTCTTAGTCTTTTTATTTATTACTTATTGTAGGTTTGCACAGCTTCAAAGTGCCAGGTTTTTTATTCTGTGCGTAATAAAGTTTCGTTCCTTCATTCTATTTTATTATTTCAGAGGGTGAGAAGTTGGAGAGTAAAATGAAGAAGCTTGAACAACAATATGCTCCATTCCAAGTTGTTTCTTTAATATCAAAATTGGGCACTAAAGAAGTAAGGAATGAATATTGTGTCGTAATTTACAATACAAAACTGTCTTACTCTACATTGGATGGCTGAAACTGGGGTATTCCTATATTTTAGGAAATTTCCTGAGATTTCTGAACATTTTCTGTGATACAACCTCTTCCTGTTAAAAATAACATAGCTTTCATGTATGAATTTCAGTACCTCTCTCCTCCACAGAGGCGTTTTAGTTTAACACGCGGGCGACATACCCGGAAAATGTAAGGCGTGCGGGCGCATATTCCCTTGACCCCCGCGAGCATACCCGCATGCCTTAGATTTTACGGCTTTAAAAGCCTCTGCGGAGGAGGGCGTTTGAGAACCATCATCAGGAGAATATAACATACAGTATTATTCATAGTAAAAAAACAGGACTGTTTAACACATGATGTTCATTAAATCCTTCGAACCTTCGTGTTCGGCTAATTTAGCTATTGATTTGAATTTGTGCTTTTCCCAGTTGACTACAAAGTGGACTCAATAGCTCATTTCAGAATGTCAGCCAGGTTCACCGAAAATATGTAGGTTAAGATCTCGTTCAAATCAACTATATAGACAAGTTAAGATCTCGTTCAAATCAACTATATAGACAAGTTAAGATCTCGTTCAAATCAACTATATAGACAAGTTAAGATCTCGTTCAAATCAACTATATAGACAAGTTAAGATCTCGTTCAAATCAACTATATAGACAATGCACGTTTACTACGGATCTCGTGTATCATGCATGGATTTGGTACATGATTTTGGTACATGATTTTGGTACTAACTTTCTATTGTTTTACAGCAACTGAATATAGCTCAAGAAGGAGAACTTCTTACAAAAGAAAGGTTATGTTGTGGTTTATCTTTGGTTGAAGTAATGTTAAAGAGAGTTCAATCATTTCTTCATGATGAAGTATGGCAGACATCTGTACCTCAGAATGGCGTCATGACAGTTGAGGAATGTAAAGATTTTCATTCTTTATGGAGTGCTATATTATTCATTATCTGTCAACCTATTGGACAGAACGAATATTCTGTTGAGTAAGTTCAACTTTCTTTTATGTTTTTTAACAATTTTCTTTTATTGATATAAATTTTGAAACATGAATGAAGAATTTCCATTTATTCTGTTACAAACATGATGGTTGGATAGAGCAAGGCCTATTTACTGCAAACAGATACAACCAGTAGGCTCCTGTGTATAGCTACGTGTCGTAGAGAAGGATGGGTGCTAGGCCTATCCTTGGTCAATTTTGTTAATCACTTAAATGGCTTATTTCAACCGTCAAGAACATGCGAAATTTAAAACAGAGGACTGTACAATATTAGTACCTGAATACCTCTCGCAATTTATTTCTAGGCAACTGTTTGGCGAAGGTTTATATTGGGCTGGTTGTGCGTTCGTGGTGCTGCTGAGTCAGCAAAAGAGATTTGAAGCACTAGATTTCTGTTCACATATTGTGAAAGTTTATGATGTCGATCCTAGAGATGAGACTGTTGGCGGAGTGGTGAGTTTTCATCAATTTATACTTTCCTTGAGATTTTCTCACCTTGAATATTGAGCAAGATAATCACTCATGAAATGGTATACTTAAAGCTAGTTTGCAATAACTTTGCATAATTATGCAGAAATATTGCTATTAACATCCAGTAATGTTGGGTTTGTTCAGGGTGTATGACTTATGACACAGAATAAAATATGAAAACATCTCATGTACTAATATTAGTTCCGAGTCAAATAACACAGGGAAAAAGAGAGATAAAATGCAATTTACATAAACTGTATCTCCTCTATAATGTCACTTTGAAACGATTGGAGCATGTTGTATACATATACCCATGATGCTAACATAAATGCTGAACGATAGATGAATAGAAATAGTATAGAACAATATGCTAATGACTACTTGTAGGTGCCATTCCACTCAAGTCCTTTTTCCTTTGTATAAGTTCTTTCCACTGAATGTAACACTTTCCTAGCGTTATGATGAAAGCTTCATATCCCATTGGTGGTAACAGTTTACTCATGTACTTTCTTTTGTGTTTTAGAGTCTGAAACGTCTTGTGGAAAAAGCAAGAAACGTGAAAGTTCTCAATCAACAAATATTTTCCTCGCTCAATAAATATTTAAAATCAAGTGAAGGTTCCTTGGAACAAGTTCGATGTTTTCAACCGCCCATTCATCAACCTTATGTCTCTTCTATCTAAATATTTTCAAGTATTTGTGACCTTTGAGAATCTATATAGTCAATTTAAATTCATCTTCCATAAACCATAGTTTAGATGAGAATAAACTAAACACCACATAATAGATTATTAGACTAACAACAAAGTTAAACCAGTATACATAATACATACAGTATACCACAACTCTTCATAACCTAATCAAGTACTAATCATTTATAAATAATTTTTGAATCACGCGAGTGTAGATTTATCGAAACACATAAAATGCGGATTTCTCTTTATTGCAAAATCTCGCATGATTGACTTTTTACAATCACTTTTTTTTAAATTGTCAGCTGTCAAGCTAAACGTATTTCAATAGAAGTGGTTATATGAGAGATAAACACAATTCCAAAGAAAGTGACCGAAAAAGTCCTTCCCGAAACACTGAACACAAATCATCCTTTAGGATCAGGTTATTGAAACATTGAAATTTCCCGCCAAAACAGTTCTAAAAGAACACAACAAATAACAAATTACGTTAAAGATGCCTCCATTAAACTGTATTTTTCAAAGAAACTTTGAAAGTGGTAATCATGCAGCATGTCTTAGGGTATATTTTAAAACAATGTAAACCTTCAATCAATTTAGACATTAATCTAGATAAATTGTGTGATACATCCATATAGTCGTATTTCTATGACGCTGACCATAGAAAGTAAATATAATACGCAGTAGAAATTAATAAATATTTTTGCTATGAATTATCAATAAGTAAATCTTTATATTCAAATCGGAGTGTGCTGTATTTGTAGATATTCACAATTGAAAGAAACCATCAAGCGTAGTAGGGACGTAACACCATGAACTGCATGTATTGCGACAACTCAAGTTTTCATGCAAGCGAACAGTTGAAAGAGTTGTTTTATTGTTTATGATTCTTTAAAGTTCAACACAATGTCAACAGAATCTGATACGAAACAGAAAATGGACATATGGTGCAAAACATCATTTCACGAGCCTTGTTATTTAGGATGGTTTAAACATGCATCATGCAGGTTCATGGGATAATGAATATGGTGTTTGGCTATTTTCACGTTTTTTTAGATAACGAAATAGTAAATCTAGCCCGCATTCAACCGACCGCCCTCCGTTGCATCCTCGTACCCAGGGCATTTGCTCCCCCCGAGCCAAATACCCTGGTATGAGCTGGTCACGTGACCCCCAGATTTTGGGTAAAATAGAATATTGTTCATTAGGGTCGGGGGAGTGAGTATACATTGTCACAACTAATTAGAACACGCTATAAATGTAAACAATAGCCATTGTATCTTCAAAGTTACACAGCTCGCGTATGCACCTGGACATGTCAAAAGCGTTAGATACTCCAAAAAGGTTTTACAGTGCTGGTGAAAAAATCAAAGCTCGTGCTGCCGTTTATGTTTAAATATTTGTGATGTGACTCACGTCAAAAAGTTATTTAGACACGCGAACGTGAATATTCTAAAACTCGCTGAAGATTGTCTGGGCGATTCTCTCGTACGAGACCCAAATCTGCCTCAAAATATCTGCAGACCTTGCCAGAGACGGCTCTCTAATTATAAAACTTTTAAAGAGATAATCTCGAAAAGCCAAAACGTTTTAAAATCACAATGGAGAGCGAAAAGATGCTCCGAGCCGTCGCCTTCAATATTGCCAACAGCAAAGAGGGTCCAACAACAAGCAACTTCAAGTCGACGATCCCTTTCATTTTCCTCAAAAGAAATTACGGTAAGTTTGGGAAATTATAGTTTATTAGATGTACTGTACATTTTTTTAGTTTAATCCTTTCTGTAAACTCGCTATGCGTTAAAGTAAAAAGTGCGTGCAGAGCCAGAGTAGACTTGGAAAATATAAATATGCTTGCAAAGCGTTTCGTTAGGCTTTGTTTGTTTTTACCATAATAACCATATGTCACCGTGGTCTTTTTATTTTAAGTTTGCGGGTTTTGATAATTAGATACACTCGTATATACAAGTGTTAACTCATCATATCAAACGGAAGCGGCCATATAATAGACGCAAATTGGCTTTAATGCTTTTACGACAACTTCGTCCGCAATAAAAACAAATCGCATTTTACTAAATCCTTTGTATTAAATAAACCTGATTTCATGTACATTTGTTATGCCTTATTGTATTTTCGTACATCAAATTATGTGTTAAAATGTCCAGTAAAAGAAAAAACAAAATTAAACCGGCTTCCTGAATTGGACGAGATGAACTAAAATTGTTGTACCTAACTTTTGTAATTGAATTGCCAAGCAATTTCAAATTACCAACAACTATATCGAATACTTTGGCTCTAAGATTAAAAAGTTATGGTGATAAATGGTCGTAAATTGATACTTTACATTAGCTAATTGATTTATTTTTTCGGCTTTGTTTTAGCAAAATGAAGCAGTGTTGGGAGCAATTGGTAAATTAAAGATTTACCGTATCCAGTCGGTAAAACAGCGACAGTATCTCTCCTATTAAAAAGCGCCTCCAAACACTTTGCTTGTTTTGGCTTAAGATTTATATTGCTATATAAAGCAAGTATATTGTTTACAGTGGAATAAAGACAAGACAAAAACATGTCCTCTTTGTTTGGATTTACATTCGCAATAATGGCGCCTGAATAACCTACTCGCACCTGCGAACAGGCTGGGAAGAAAACTAGAAATCACCTACCCCCCCTTAGTAATATAAATTGTTTGGGTTCACGTGACCAGCTCATACCAGGGTATTTGGCTCGGGGGGAGCAAATGCCCTGGGTACGAGGATGCCTCCGTTGTTGGACATGTTACCAAAATGGCAGCTTAAATACAAAAACAACTTTGGGGGAACTACGTCTTATTAAGAGCACTAATACCATCAGAAGAGGGCACTGTAAGCCCGTTCTCCACGCGCGACGCGAAGCGAAAATTCATTTCGGGCTTTATGTTGTTACATTTGGTTAGTGGGCATTGTTTAAAACGTATGTTCGCGCATGCATGAACACGTCGGTTGAACGTTGAGGACTGACAGGACTGTTATCCCTGTGTTCAGTGGCAAAGTGTCCGCCATGTCCCAATTGCGCCATGTCCATGCAAAACGTGAATTGTTTTTGACCGATGCCGTTCATTCTAATATTAGTGGTAGTACTTATTTCACTCTTATCACAATTTCTTTCAAACTTGAACAACACGACGGAAGCGTCTGAATCACAACGGAAAAACAAAAATGCCGTAAAAAGACTGAAATCATTGGAATTGGCCACCATAGCTGCATTTAAAACATATCAGTTGGAAATCAGCGGAAGTTTTCTACTCTTCTCCAGGACAACGCGGCTAATAAGGCCAGGTTACAAAGCCAGTCAATATTTGAAGTTTTCTGCAATAAAATTTTGTGCAAGTCAACATTTTGTTGTGAATTAATATGTCTATGAAAAGCAAGATATTTTTGTTATATGTATTTTTTACCACAGTAGAACACCAGTAGGTATGTATGAAGCTATTTCTTCATGTAGAAAGTCTAATTCTCATTTAATTCATTACAATTTAGATGTTACATTACTTTAATATACATATGCTACCAAAACAGCTTATTTTTGGAGGTTTCTAAATTTTGAAGGTAGCAGGTTATAAAATAATTTATTATATAAACATAAGTGTTATATAGAGTTTTATGCCACTGAGAAAAATCGTATTTAAACACACGTAAAAAATACGATATTTTTACATGTGAAAATATCATTTTTGCAAGCCAATCAAAAACCTATTACTATTTGTGTTCTATTTACTGTACATATTTGTTTTGAGTCTCTATATGAACTGTCGTTTGTTTATAAAATAAACAGAATAGTACATGGTTGCTTGTAAATATGGAATATTCTCTCAACACTCGAAACAAATTCCATATTTCCGCGCAACCATGTAATATTCTCTATGTAGAAAAATATGTAGTTATGTAGTTATTCTCTATGTAGTTAAATATGCAACGTCAAATGTAATGTGTGTGACAATTGTGTGTGATAAGTCTGAAAGTAGCTGAGCTTGCCAGCTTTTTAATAATATGCTGGCCAGGGATATTCTTCTGACACTGGAGCTCATGGACACAATATCACTCCTGTGTATAATTAAGAAATTTCTCACGAATTGGTATGCTCAATCGAGTTATTGAGCACACACTTCTGCAATTAAATACATCTTATATTACATAAATAATATAAATAGCATTCAAAATTTACTATCTCAAAGAGTGGGAACTAGCGATAGGCAATGTTACACCACTCTTTGTATCGCACAACTGAGATATCGGGCACACAATTACCAGGTTTAATTCTATGTTATTTCTAGGTAATAATAGTAAGAATGTCTGTGATGGAGAATAAGAAAGAAGTAAAGAAATACTTACATGATATTATGACAGAACATCATCAGTGTACAAGTGAAGCACCTGAGTTGACAGTAACTAGGACTACAGAACATCATACAAGACACGAGAGTGAAACCCCTCAGTTAACTGTTCACAGAACTACAGAACATCATCGGTGTACAAGTGAAGCACCTGAGTTAACTGTTCACAGGACAACAGACACAACACCGGAGTGTACAAGTGAAGCACCTGAGTTGACAGTAACTAGGACTACAGAACATCATACACGACACGAGAGTGAAACCCCTCAGTTAACTGTTCACAGAACTACAGAACATCATCAGTGTACAAGTGAAGCACCTGAGTTAACTGTTCACAGGACAACAGACACAACACCGGAGTGTACAAGTGAATCGCCTCAGTTGACAGTTCACAGAATTCTACAGACAGGAGGTCATATCATCCATACTGAAGATCTTGTCCAGTGTTCTACTGCAGTGGTATTTAATGATCATAATGTCATCCATTCATCACCATCATCTCAATCTAATACCCTTGTTCTGACATCTGTATTTAATAACACACCTATACTGGCTGTAGGTGAACCATCTAAAACAGATATGTCAATTATTACCAAAGTTAATCCTTCAGATTTATTGCTTCCTAAATCTAACAATGATCATGATGATCTTGCAAACAATGGACAAGTTCTCCTTACTTCACCAAGTCAAACTACATTATTAATTCCAAGTTATTATCATGAAAATGATCATTTGATTCAGGTAGCTCCCAGTAATGAATCACTGTATCAAAATACTTCTGGTTCAGCCTTGTATGGTCATCTAGCTCAGGTACACTCATGTCAATGGCAGGACTGTGAGGAACAGTTTCTTACTGTAGAAGAACTGGTTGATCATATAAACAATAATCATGTACTAGCAAGTAAAGAATCCTGTGAATATTCATGTCAGTGGAAGGACTGTGTAAGACAAGGCAAGGGATTTAATGCAAGATATAAACTGTTAATACATTTGAGAACACATACTGGTGAGCGACCACATGCATGTCATTTTGAGCGATGTGATAAGAGATTTTCACGCCTTGAAAACCTGAAGATACATTGCAGAACACATACTGGAGAAAAACCTTATGTTTGTCCTTTTGAAGGATGTGAGAAACGTTATTCAAACTCTAGTGACAGATTTAAACATACCCGGACACATATTGAGAGCAAGCCATATCGCTGCAAGGTTGATGGTTGTTTTAAACAATATACAGATCCTAGTTCATTAAGGAAACATCTTAAAGCTCATAAATTGTAATCAATTATATTATGTAACATACGTAAAATACTTAGGGTAAGGTAAATTTTTTCATATTACGTTTTCATATTATTTAAATGTAGACGGATATTTTTAAGATGTTTTGTAAATAACTATAAAAATGTAATAAATAAGTATATGTTAATGATGTCACCATGCACAGGCACAGAGCCTCCTTAAGCTTTTACAAATATCTTACAGGAGGAGTGAGCACCTTTTCTGAACTCTATGCAAACCTCATTCATTGAGTACATTCATTACTTGAGCCAAGTCTGAAAATATTGGCCAATATCAAAATTTTCCGGGGGAGCATGTCCCCGGATCCTCCTAGAGTTCGTCTAGCCTCCCCAACCAAACCAATCTTCGGCAGCCACTGTCCATCGCAGCGTAATTCATGTCCAATACATCAATTTGTACTGCACCAGCTGACCAGCATGTGTACAGTCTATCTACTGCCTCAATACAGTGTGTATAAAAAAAGAACTCCAACTTTAGTCTTTAGCATGTAAGGATCATGTCTGCACAACGCAACCAAGGCTAAAATTGCAGACTTTGTATAAAATGCAGACTATCGAATAAAGCGTATAGCTAACCTTCATGTTCACAAGGTCTGCAAAGATTTAGCAGGGCATGGCTGAATGTGGAAGCCGACTGCCGAATAAAAGCCTAGGGTCCAGGGGCATTTTTCCTTTGACGTTGGAAAGTTTCTGAAATGACATTTCCAGTATAGTCATAGTTTACCAAGATGATTCCGAAATGTCAAGACTTGGAGAAACTATCAGGGAGACAGTATCAATAATTTTCACGACGTTCCACAGACAACCGCCATCGCCAACGTCCATATGACGTTATTAGTGAAACAAAGCAAAAGAACTAACAGTATATTAAACTGCATTTCTCACAGTTCCAACAGGCAATAACACCAGTAATAGAGTAAAAACAAAATTGAAAAATAACTTATTGCCTTTTACTTGGAGAAAACGACAAATTTCTTGATGAAAAGTAATGCCTGTCACTTTCCCTGTATTCAAGTATAGAAATGCTCGATGTATTTTCTTGCTTCCTGAATACTGTACCGCGGCCTTGCTTTGTGCGAACCTGCGTTCTGCAGACTGACCATCTAGTTAGCTGTCAAATGACAAATGACCCTTTTTTGTATATAACATTGCGTATACAGTATATTTATTACTTACTATAACTCACTTTTACAGTTGAACGAGTTCCTTCAAAGACAAAGTACAAGAACATATATCTTAAGCCCCAGTCAAACGAGAATGAGAGTTGCAACTCCCGCTCGCGTGTTGCCGCCAACTGTCATCAACTTTGAGCTGGTTCAAATTTTGATGAGAGTTGATGAGAGTTTTTGCTCGTTTGAGCGGTATACGCGTGGTAATATCCATGCAGTCAACTCTCATGACTCGTACAACTCTTGTTCTCGTTTGACCACGATGAAACTCTCATGCAAACTCTTGCATGCCGCGAACTCTCATCAACTCTCACCTTGTTTGACCAGGGGCCAGGGCTTTACTTTCAATGAAGTTTAAAAATAAAGAGAAGGGTTTTGAGCCGTGAATAAAATCTGTATAGCACCAAGTATACCTATTTTAGCAGCCTGCTTTTATCGTATCCTGAGCACGACACGGCCTTTTGCTATATAATTAGGGAACTTTAGATTTGACGACGGCTACGAGAACGACTACGACATTTTCCGTTAAATATCTGCTAATACAAACTCAAAGTTGTACTCGCTTTGGCTCAACTGTTGTTATAAAGACGTGCTGTGCCAAAAAGAGGATGATAACAAGTTTGTATTAGCAGATATTTAACGGAAAAATCTCGTAGTCGTTCTCGTAGCCGTCGTCAAATCTAAAGTTCGGAAGTTCCCTATTATGACAACTGTAATCGATGCTTAGACCATTAAACTGACTTTCTTTCCTTCCATTTTCCCCTCTTCTTCGTCTTCTTCGATCATTTAGTGTACTCAGCACAAACTCAATGACAATGTCAATGTAAAAGAAGAAACACCTCCTGAGGTTTCGAGAAAAGGCCCTTCATCAGTTATACAAACAGAAGATAAAACAAAACACGCTGTTTATATCTGGTGCAGATTTTTCTTGTGTCTTCATGTTCATAGCCATAGGGTACGTTTACACACAACAAGGATGAGACACCTTAAATATGACCGACATAAGTAAAACATTGTTTTGTTAAAACTCAGAGCACAAGGATACAAACACACACAGCATTTATTCAATAATTTAATAATTAAACAACTCAACCAAAATTTATTAAAACGGATAAAATGAGAGTATAAGTTTGCAACGCATATTTAAATTATTTCACTTTCACGTTTCATAGAATCTCAAGATCAACATGGCGTACTTCAGGATTTTTATTCTGCAAGAAAAATATAATTTTACTTCGCGGAGAGTGACACATATGACATATCTAGTTACTTATTTATACATACATGTATATGTTTGGATATTTTTACAATTGTACATAATTATAGCTGGACATTATAAAATACTCTAACTTGATGTTGAAGTAAGGAAAATGTTTTATCCTGCGCATAGGTGACCTTATATTTGGCATTATTGTATATTGATTTATTAGATTTGTGCATTTTTCTATTTTTGTCCATTATTCGTACTATTTTCGTTTGGAACATTTTAAAACTCTCCTTTTGCACCTACGGATGACAGTCGCAAATAAAAACATTGTCGCCTGAAATGCCAACTTTATTAATGACCTCATTGTTGTGAGACTACAGATAAACGTGACTGACTGGTAGATAAACGTGATTGACTGATAGACAATATAGTGCTATCATGTGTGACTGTTCATCCTGAGATGCAAACAACGGTAATACAAGTGATGTTTTGTAACAAAAGATGATAGCCTGAGACTAAGGACACTGTGAAGATGATAGCCTGAGACTAAGGACACTGCGAACTGCCCTGAGACTAAGGACACTGCGAACTGCCCTGAGACTAAGGACACTGTGAAGATGATAGCCTGAGACTAAGGACACTGTGAAGATGATAGCCTGAGACAAAGGACACTGCGAAGATGATAGCCTGAGACTAAGGACACTGTGAAGTACTGTGAAAGACACTGCCAAGTACTGTATTGTATTCTACAACATACTCACCTTAATATTTCTCTCAATTCTGTCAACCTCTTGTCCTAAAGTATCAATGATTTGTTCCCCATGATCCATCAAAAACCGCTCAAGTTCTTCAGGCGTCTGGATATCTCGCACTTCCTAAGAAAAAACAAAACACGTCAGGATATATAATTTTCAAACTATAGCCCCTAAACTGAACATAAATATATATTAGGCGGTCGAGGGTCTGCTGATCAATAATAGACTCCCGGCTGCAAAAGAGCTGTTTGCTGGGGGTAAACATTGAGTTCATAGTGGGTATGTTTCAAATGTACTTTCTGAAATGTAATAAACATTTTTACTCACACTAAGTCTCCCATCCAATGATCTAGTTATCTGAGCGGTAAAAACTGGATTACTTTCCCGCATATCACGCATAATTTTATATTTATCCACGATTATTGAAAGTTGACATCATACGTGAAATGCATGCTTGACCATGTTCTACTGACCAGCGGGGGACTTTGTGTAAATCACACTATTTTTTACTTTGCTTGTTCAAACACATGTTAAACTTGCACTCTATGAACTCAAATCACGTTGAAACCATTTTGATGTGCTTGACAAAAACAGTCATTTCGCGATAATTACGTCACAAGTCTCTCCTTGGCCTGGGAGCCTCATTCTCATGAATCGTGAGCGAATTGCATTTCTTCTTGATTCATGAAAGCGAGGCTCCAAGGCCTAGGAAGTATTCGTGACGTAATTATCGAAAGGGTATATTGGGGGTTTAGTAGTGAAGAAGAACAGTACAGTTTGCTTGTTTGCAATGACTTTCGCAGTTCATAAATAACTGACGGAAGGAAACAGCAACAATATATAACATCCAAACATGTCAAAACTCAAAAGTAAGAATTGAGAGTTGATAGACAAACTGGTTGGTTTGGGAGCGATCAAATGGAACATCTTGTTACGCACAGTCTTCAAGGAGTGTTTCACTTGTGACTGAAGACGTAGTAGTATTGTTGAACCACAATGGAGATGGTATCCACCCTGTATATATGTACCTGTAGTAACTGAGCTGTTTCCTTTCTGCTTAAATGTCGTCTCGTTATTTCTCTGCCATCGAAATTGATTTCAGCTTTGAACCTCACTGTATCAGCTCCTGTAGAAACAAAATACAGATCAAACGAAAGTATCGGAAAACATCACCCTTAAATCATATATTAGTATGCGAAGGACTCGTGATTACTTAATCAGACAACCGCTTAACGCAGGAATCGAATCAGAAAAGCACACGTGACAGGCACGTGTACACTACTAACCATACACTTTGCCAACAACATCCCAACCAATCTACAGTCATACCCAACATCACACACATAGAAAGTATTAAGGCATATGTATGTTAGCATACTATGTGCTTTCAAATCTTGTCAATCCCCATCCAATCAGAACTACAATTATATTCATTCAGCTTAAAACATCTACCTAATTCTGTAGCCTTCACGTCATGAATAGATCTATAAATAACAATAAGAAAACTTACAATGAGAAAACATATAATCATATTCCAATAACCATTATATAATATTAATTAGGCCTGCTCTGGGACCTCAACTTGCCTTAAATCGCATCGCTTAAAAGTCCCAATTTTCCTTAACTCGCCTTAACTCGCATTATCTCGTGGCGAGTTACCGTCCCAGAGCAGGCCTTTAATTTTACCATTTCAAATGGAAATGAAAATGTGTCCGGCCGCATCAACATATGTCTACTGTTTATGTCAGTGCAGGGTATTTACGCCGCTTCAACACACGTCTACTGTTTATGTCAGTGCAGGGTATTTAGGCCGCATCAACACACGTCTACTGTTTATGTCAGTGCAGGGTATTTAGGCCGCATCAACACACGTCTACTGTTTATGTCAGTGCAGGGTATTTAGGCCGCATCAACACACGTCTACTGTTTATGTCAGTGCAGGGTATTTAGGCCGCTTCAACACACGTCTACTGTTTATGTCAGTGCAGGGTATTTAGGCCGCAACAACACATGTCTACTGTTTATGTCAGTGCAGGGTATTTAGGCCGCTTCAACACACGTCTACTGTTTATGTCAGTGCAGGGTATTTAGGCCGCATCAACACACGTCTACTGTTTATGTCAGTGCAGGGTATTTAGGCCGCATCAACACATGTCTACTGTTTATGTCAGTGCAGGGTATTTAGGCCGCTTCAACACACGTCTACTGTTTATGTCAGTGCAGGGTATTTAGGCCGCATCAACACACGTCTACTGTTTATGTCAGTGCAGGGTATTTAGGCCGCTTCAACACACGTCTACTGTTTATGTCAGTGCAGGGTATTTAGGCCGCTTCAACACACGTCTACTGTTTATGTCAGTGCAGGGTATTTAGGCCGCATCAACACACGTCTACTGTTTATGTCAGTGCAGGGTATTTAGGCCGCATCAACACACGTCTACTGTTTATGTCAGTGCAGGGTATTTAGGCCGCATCAACACACGTCTACTGTTTATGTCAGTGCAGGGTATTTAGGCCGCTTCAACACACGTCTACTGTTTATGTCAGTGCAGGGTATTTAGGCCGCAACAACACATGTCTACTGTTTATGTCAGTGCAGGGTATTTAGGCCGCTTCAACACACGTCTACTGTTTATGTCAGTGCAGGGTATTTAGGCCGCATCAACACACGTCTACTGTTTATGTCAGTGCAGGGTATTTAGGCCGCATCAACACATGTCTACTGTTTATGTCAGTGCAGGGTATTTAGGCCGCTTCAACACACGTCTACTGTTTATGTCAGTGCAGGGTATTTAGGCCGCATCAACACACGTCTACTGTTTATGTCAGTGCAGGGTATTTAGGCCGCTTCAACACACGTCTACTGTTTATGTCAGTGCAGGGTATTTAGGCCGCTTCAACACACGTCTACTGTTTATGTCAGTGCAGGGTATTTAGGCCGCATCAACACACGTCTACTGTTTATGTCAGTGCAGGGTATTTAGGCCGCATCAACACACGTCTACTGTTTATGTCAGTGCAGGGTATTTAGGCCGCATCAACACACGTCTACTGTTTATGTCAGTGCAGGGTATTTAGGCCGCATCAACACACGTCTACTGTTTATGTCAGTGCAGGGTATTTAGGCCGCTTCAACACACGTCTACTGTTTATGTCAGTGCAGGGTATTTAGGCCGCATCAACACACGTCTACTGTTTATGTCAGTGCAGGGTATTTAGGCCGCAACAACACATGTCTACTGTTTATGTCAGTGCAGGGTATTTAGGCCGCTTCAACACACGTCTACTGTTTATGTCAGTGCAGGGTATTTAGGCCGCTTCAACACACGTCTACTGTTTATGTCAGTGCAGGGTATTTAGGCCGCATCAACACACGACTACTGTTTATGTCAGTGCAGGGTATTTAGGCCGCTTCAACACACGTCTACTGTTTATGTCAGTGCAGGGTATTTAGGCCGCATCAACACATGTCTACTGTTTATGTCAGTGCAGGGTATTTAGGCCGCATCAACACACGTCTACTGTTTATGTCAGTGCAGGGTATTTAGGCCGCATCAACACACGTCTACTGTTTATGTCAGTGCAGGGTATTTAGGCCGCTTCAACACACGTCTACTGTTTATGTCAGTGCAGGGTATTTAGGCCGCTTCAACACACGTCTACTGTTTATGTCAGTGCAGGGTATTTAGGCCGCATCAACACACGTCTACTGTTTATGTCAGTGCAGGGTATTTAGGCCGCATCAACACACGTCTACTGTTTATGTCAGTGCAGGGTATTTAGGCCGCATCAACACACGTCTACTGTTTATGTCAGTGCAGGGTATTTAGGCCGCATCAACACATGTCTACTGTTTATGTCAGTGCAGGGTATTTAGGCCGCATCAACACACGTCTACTGTTTATGTCAGTGCAGGGTATTTAGGCCGCATCAACACACGTCTACTGTTTATGTCAGTGCAGGGTATTTAGGCCGCTTCAACACACGTCCACTGTTTATGTCAGTGCAGGGTATTTAGGCCGCTTCAACACACGTCTACTGTTTATGTCAGTGCAGGGTATTTAGGCCGCATCAACACACGTCTACTGTTTATGTCAGTGCAGGGTATTTAGGCCGCTTCAACACACGTCTACTGTTTATGTCAGTGCAGGGTATTTAGGCCGCATCAACACATGTCTACTGTTTATGTCAGTGCAGGGTATTTAGGCCGCATCAACACATGTCTACTGTTTATGTCAGTGCAGGGTATTTAGGCCGCAACAACACATGTCTACTGTTTATGTCAGTGCAGGGTATTTAGGCCGCTTCAACACATGTCTACTGTTTATGTCCGTGCAGGGTATTTAGGCCGCTTCAACACACGTCTACTGTTTATGTCAGTACAGGGTATTTAGGCCGCATCAACACACGTCTACTGTTTATGTCAGTGCAGGGTATTTAGGCCGCAACAACACATGTCTACTGTTTATGTCAGTGCAGGGTATTTAGGCCGCTTCAACACATGTCTACTGTTTATGTCAGTGCAGGGTATTTAGGCCGCTTCAACACATGTCTACTGTTTATGTCAGTGCAGGGTATTTAGGCCGCATCAACACATGTCTACTGTTTATGTCAGTGCAGGGTATTTAGGCCGCATCAACACACGTCTACTGTTTATGTCAGTGCAGGGTATTTAGGCCGCATCAACACATGTCTACTGTTTATGTCAGTGCAGGGTATTTAGGCCGCATCAACACACGTCTACTGTTTATGTCAGTGCAGGGTATTTAGGCCGCATCAACACACGTCTACTGTTTATGTCAGTGCAGGGTATTTAGGCCGCTTCAACACACGTCTACTGTTTATGTCAGTGCAGGGTATTTAGGCCGCTTCAACACACGTCTACTGTTTATGTCAGTGCAGGGTATTTAGGCCGCATCAACACACGTCTACTGTTTATGTCAGTGCAGGGTATTTAGGCCGCATCAACACACGTCTACTGTTTATGTCAGTGCAGGGTATTTAGGCCGCATCAACACATTTCTACTGTTTATGTCAGTGCAGGGTATTTAGGCCGCTTCAACACACGTCTACTGTTTATGTCAGTGCAGGGTATTTAGGCCGCATCAACACACGTCTACTGTTTATGTCAGTGCAGGGTATTTAGGCCGCATCAACACACGTCTACTGTTTATGTCAGTGCAGGGTATTTAGGCCGCTTCAACACACGTCTACTGTTTATGTCAGTGCAGGGTATTTAGGCCGCATCAACACACGTCTACTGTTTATGTCAGTGCAGGGTATTTAGGCCGCTTCAACACACGTCTACTGTTTATGTCAGTGCAGGGTATTTAGGCCGCATCAACACACGTCTACTGTTTATGTCAGTGCAGGGTATTTAGGCCGCTTCAACACACGTCTACTGTTTATGTCAGTGCAGGGTATTTAGGCCGCTTCAACACACGTCTACTGTTTATGTCAGTGCAGGGTATTTAGGCCGCATCAACACACGTCTACTGTTTATGTCAGTGCAGGGTATTTAGGCCGCATCAACACACGTCTACTGTTTATGTCAGTGCAGGGTATTTAGGCCGCATCAACACATTTCTACTGTTTATGTCAGTGCAGGGTATTTAGGCCGCATCGTACTTAAATGTAGCGTATTCATAGTTTTGCGAGCTATCATGCAGAATTAGGGTTTTGAAAAGACAACGTTACGTTATAACCTGCGCACACACGCAAACTCCGAGATATTGTAACAATGCATAAATAATTCATGATAGGCTTAATCCACATCATAATCTCACAATTTTTAAATCTTACGTTCCCAAAAAAGAAAGTAAAGAAAAATGAATGTTATATCGTATTACCTGACCATAATATCTTGTTCTAATACATCCATGATCTGCTTCAACCGATCTTCTGGTATTGATCTGAAATTAATATCATGAATTGTAACTACATATGTCAATTAACGAAAAAATGAAAAACAACATTTTCAGCCCAAAATAATGAATGAGAAACATTAGTACAAGATATCACGTAAAAGGTGAAACGGCCAAACCAGGGCAACGCTGATCATGCAGGCTGACAAGGGGTTAAAAACCCTTAACGGATGTGACGTCATGGACTCCCCTCAAACGGAAGTCAGGCTGCATGTATATTACCTCTAATATTAACCTTGCTTAATCATGTTTAACTACATCAAACTAGAGCAAACTGAAAAACAAACATAAAATATCACAATCATACCTGCCGACTAAGAAATCAGCATTTCTTCTTATTAAAAATATCGCTACAGCACCCAATAATCCTGAACACAATTTTATATACTAATTAATAAAACCAGTCAAAATGATCACAAATGTGCGTGAGTTATACAATACCTCGGGTGACTTTTCATATAAATATCACGAAATGACATCACAAAGATTGGGATCAAGGTTAGGATTATAGGGTAAGGGTTAGGTTTCCGATTAGGATTTGAAGGATTAGAAATACTTCAAGCGTGAATTTAAATATAGAAATTGACTTAGTACCTCCAATAGCAATAGATCCAACAGCATCATAGACACCATTTCCAGTGTACGAAGTCAGTCCTAAACATGATGCAGCAATTAACAATCCAGCTACAGCCGCTCCATCTTCTGCCAACACTGCGACAGCACTAGGATCACGACCACGTACCACTATATCAAATAAATAATTATACTTTACCTTGGGAGAATAGACCAGACTTTTAATACAAATTTTTCCTAGTTCCAGTCCTCCCTGAGGCAAGAGTCATTTCTCAGCCAAACTTTAGCCTATGAAAAGGCTGGCACATTGGCTGGCACATTGGCTGGCACATTGGCTGGCACATTGGCTGGCACGAGACAGAACAATGATTTTTGGTGCCAGGGAAAACTAAAACTAGGCGAAATTTGCAATAGCAAAAAGGTCTAATGCTTAAAATAATATCCTAAAATACTAGAAACACGTACAATACTCAGCGGTATTATACAATGAACTATTGGTTATAGATTCATGTCTCGCTGTTTATTGATTGCTAACCCTAATCCTACACTAATGCTAACCGCTGACCCTAACGCATAAACAGCGTGACATGAATCTATATCTGAACACAGATCTGAACTATTCAGTACGATAAATATATGATATAGAAGAAATGTAAAAAAATGGCAGTAAGCTTGTTTCATGATAGTTTAGAGCTTCACAAAATAGTCCTGAGGAACTCACCATAATCTGCAAACGAAACACCAGTCTCTCTTGCACTCTTCGAAACTTGATTTACAGCCATGACAAACGTCGCTAAAATAACATTGCATATTATTTGCATGTGATTGAATTCTATATTCTAAGACACAGTATCTGATTTAAAGATTTGACAACAATAAGTTGATACGTTGGTCAAATATTGTTACAGCGAACTCGCAGTTATCAAAAGGGAATAGTTAAGAATAGTCACTTATTCAGTCTTTAATGATTGATCGTCCAAATGCTATATCTCAATGCAAACTTTATTCAAGGCTGGTCATTCTGCCTGCTGATGACTCTTACTGCAGTTTATTTTTATTTTTATTTATTTATTTAGCTTCGCCAACTAGGGCAGGGTCACCACAACAGCATATGCCAATTACTGTGGGCCCTTTTACCTAACCCACCCTGTCAACTTTCCCTGTGGGAGGAAACCGGAGTACCCGGAGAAAACCCACGACTTTCGGCAGAGCGTTGACTTTACTCTTTTCACTTGAGGACTGGGTTCGAGTCGCATTGAGAAAGTTCTCACTGAGACTTGAACCCGCGGCCTTAGAGGTGAAAGGCAAGTGCGCTAACCACTTCGCCACCGAAGCCCCAGTTAGTGCTGTAATAACTTGGTCTCATACCTCCTTCCGCCAGAAGAGAACCAAACAAGACAGAAAGTGCCTATATAAAAAGATAACAATCATGATAACCAGAATAAATATGAAGCTAAAATGAACATGTTTGTGACTTGTTATTTCGAAAACTTATTTTTATAGTTTTATTGCATGTGTTTCGTTATAATAATCAACGTAATCAACAGAACTAGGGATGACCCATCATAACAGATGATGAAGATGTGAATGAAGACGTGAATGTGATGATAAAAACATAACTTACCATTAAAGGCAACAAAGACAGTACAGGAGGACTAAACATATCACTACATGATCAGTAATACCATGATATACACTGGAATGCCGTGATCATAATATACTTCACAGCATGTTTGCCTCAAGATGAAAGTGTAATATTAATTACTTGCCAAGGGTAGTGAAGCCAGAACAGGAGGACTAAACATATCACTACATGATCAGTAATACCATGATATAGTGGATATACACTGAAATTCTGAATGCCGTGATCATAATATACTTCACAGCATGTTTGTCTCAAGATGAAAGTGTAATATTAATTACTTGCCAAGGGGAGTGAAGCCAGAACAGGGGGATCAAATACATCACCAATACCATGATACACTGAGACACCAGAACCAAGGAAAAATATTCCAACACCACTGATTAAAGAATAAACATAACGTGCTCGAGACCACCCATACCTACAGAAAGTGATTGTTAATGTTAGAGAATGAAATATTCGTAGGTAATTCGTTGATACCCGTTAAAAACACTTCAACATTACAAGGTCTTTGGAAGCTGTCCTGCAGACGAAGGGCCTAATTTCTCAGGCTGACAACATTTTGCATTGTTTCTTATATCTGCGCGGACGGACGCTGAAACTTCAAAAATGAACATTTTATTCATACGTAAGCTTGCAATACAAGCAGCACCCTATTATAATATTCAAAAGAGATCGTACGGTAATATTTCGTCTTACTATATCACTCTATGAATATAGATTAATTATTGATTTGTTTTGTGGAAAACATTAACAAATATTTAGTTTGATTCGTGACTAAACAAATCAACTATATTTATCGCCATACTAACCCATACAATGAACTGATTATACATTATTCTATATGCATATGCACTACGTAATTTGATTGGCTAAGTCGTGCATGATAATTCATTATCTTTGTAAAAAGGATTCATGATTTCTGATTGGCAACAGCCACAGGTGAAATTGTTATATCAACCCAATAGCTGCCAAATATTGTTGTAACATCATATCCCACCATCTTACGTCAAACGTGCGATACTCGTCATTATTATATGACTATGACGTAATTCTTCCATATAAGGGCACGAGAACAGAACAAATACCAGACCGTAGTGCATGGTAAAATCCGTATTTCTCCTCTTCTATACCAGTTAAACCAGTTTAAATAGAACAAATTTATAGAACAAAACACGGATTTTTTGTCATATAATAAAAACCTCATTGAATGGTTTGGTATAGCGGCGGGCTCGGAAAAATAATTGAGAAACTCGTAAAATACCCGGCCGTATTATTATATGCCAAACCATTCAATAAGATATATTTATTAAACAAAATAATAAAACAGCTTCGGCACAAACGTCGGTCTTGATAATTCTTCATATCATACTCAACCTCAATACAAACAATACAAACAATATTTCATAAAAATAATAATATTTCGCAAAAATATGTTCCCAAAGTATCAGAAAAATCCTTAAGATTTTATATCCTCAACTAACAAATGGCATTGTCGCGTCTTGTACCCTTATATACTCTTTTGGTAATAGATGTACTTCTTTTATCAAAATGCTGTCTCTTGTATAACATTCATAAATACACGATATTTTTTATCTTTAACAAACTCCGAGATCTCATCCATTAAGGTGCAAACTTTCAACGTAAAAAAGGCAATACTACCTGCAACATGTCTATATATAGTATATGTAATACAAATCTAATGTATTTATCGACATGCAAACCTACACGCGTACAAAGATTTTATTATAGTTTTGAGTCACATTTAGATGAATTCGGAGCAGTTCTATAATTTGGACGACCTCCCCTTCTCCTTCTCTCTGCACTAGGAACAACTAAGATGAATGCATGGTTATATATATATGCTATTAAATTTTATATCAGCACATACTGTATGAAGGTTTTACTCGGTTTTACGGGCTTTCCAAGAAAAACAAGAGAAAAATTTACTTACGGATGATCAACAGAAGGAGCTTTAATCGACTGTAAAATGCCAAACGCCAATAAACACTGAAAACGTCAAATATAACTTTGAGAATATCATGTTGACTAAAATATAAACATAAACTATACAATAAAATATACAGATTCAGTTCTTTCTTCCTTAACCTTCACGTATTATCATTGTTTTAGATACTACAGTATTTTCAAGTGGCATAATGTCAAAAGAAAGAGAAAAATATGTTTTACATATATATTACAGAGATTTTTGTATTTTAAATGAAATACATTTTAAACGGGTCGCATTGAAAGTGTACAGCGACGTGCTACACGGCTCCACTTGCATGCATGCCTGATTTATCTTATTAATACTGAACGTCTGCATGGGAAAGCTAAATATTTTACCTTTGTTCTACCGAAGTGAAGTAAAGGATTTATCGACCGTTTACAAGATAAAATGTGGATGTAACAGATAAAAGGTCGACTCGTGTAACAGATTACGGTCATTTTCTTAGGGTAAATTGAAATTAGGGAGACGAAGAACAGACCTCAGAATAGTTAAATTCTCAGTCCACGTAAAATCTAATTTTAAATACCCAAATGAATGCGATTGCTATTCCCATACATTGCAATGATTCGATGTTTAAAATTAGAATAATAAACATATGAAACTATAATGGTTTGGTCGTAACGAATTTTTGATACCATTCCGAAATGTGATTTCGTGCAGTAAATATAATATTATATGATACTGTTTTGATTATAGACAGTTAATTGGAGCATATATACGCATTGATTACACATGTATTCTGCGAGTGACAAAATAGTTTGATCCTGTAATCCCTCAAGTATATTGTTCAACCTACATGCACTAGAACCTTACATGCACTCAAGATATTATGACAATGTACCTTACCTGGTTTGCAAAATCAGCTAATGAATGGACAGCCTCGGATAACATACTGGCAGAACCTGTGTGCAAATACGCTCCAAATTTAAACACCATCACTGTAAAATTGCTAAATAAAGAAAGTACAAAAGATTGATATACATAACCAATATAATATCATGCACTTGCAAACAATGAACTGAATCCGTGTAAATTTAGTCGCCTGAAGATCGTCTTACTTTTAGTTAGACGTGAAACATCGTGTAGCGACGGCTTTACTTTAAGATAGAAACAATAAATAATTTTCCTCTACTTTCAAATAGTGTTGAGCACTCTTTGTTCTACTAAAAACAAACCATGCATCAGTGATATTATATGGTCATTTAACGTGTGTTACGTTACATTTCTGTTGGCTTATGTCAACTCTGGTTAAAATACTTTATTCATGTCAACCAAATTCAAAGTAATTACTACATGTATACCTTATAATAGCATAGGTTACAACCCGCGCAGAACCTTTGAGAAAGTTCACTCTTTCAGTATGACCACCGTAAACCTGGCAATGAATGAAATGAGATATTTCATTTACAAGAATAGGCATCAAGCTGGGCGAACAACGTGGAATAATCTCCTGTTGCTCGTTTGCAATCGACGCCATCTTGGTTGATTTTCGTGGCAACTAAAAATCTATATTCTTCATTCTTTGTCGTATTGTGCCAGAAATCGTATACTATTCATAATACAGTAAGATGTTTTCAAAACAAACCAAAAATATTAAAGTAACTCAACTATTTCGATGTAAACGGCTGGACAAAACTTTAAAATCAACCAAGATGACACGTAGTGACGTCATGTGCAAGCAAAGAATGTAGTAAATGTTCTCTACAAACTAACCAACTTAACTTGGTTAACCGGGTTAGGCTAACCGGCGAGGAAGGTCTAATCCATGCATCTTTTAATAGCAAGATTAACATGAAGTTTTACATATAGCAATAATAATGCCGTAGATACTACATGTGGAATGTAAAAATAACGTAATCTTATATGTTACTTGTTTCGCGCAATATTCAGGTAAAAATGTAATAGAGATGACATGGTTAGGAAACTCGTCAAATTACAAAGCAGCTAACAATTGAATGGGATTTATGTTGAACTGTACCTGACCGTGCACAAATCTTTTGTTTTACATTCATTAATATTTCAGAAACACGGTTTGGAGATTAAGCTCAAGCATTTCCATTGGTCGATTCATAAACTACAATATATTCACTAACCGTGACCGTGCACAAATGCAAACAAAAACATAGAACAAAAGCGAAAGCTGAGTTTCCTAACCATGTCATCTCTATTCACTATGTTTGGAGGTAGGTGCCGTTCGTGGTTAAATGCTAGGTTGCAATCTAACCGTATCAATTTGTTATCAACTATAATTGACACAGCAATAGACGATAACACTAGCAACAAAAACAGCAGCAACACAAAGACAGAACAGCCAGGCAAAAAGCACTGGCACAAGAGACACCTTATAGATTAAGTAGAGTTATGCGTTATCTGACCATTTGATGTCTCTTGACTCTATTCTATTCTTTCAAGCTATACATATAAACGCATTTGTTTTTGTTTTTCACGAGAGTTTTAGCGTTCATTCCAGGGGGAAAGCAGTGCCCCTTCATGACGTCATTGGCGCTTTAAAAAACAGGAAATAGCTCAATGTTAAAATCTCAATCAATATATTGAGAACGTCGAGATTGAGGCAACACTTTCCTGGCGATAGTAACTATAATCATGTTAATGTGTCTATATTCACAAGAGTTCATAAAGATAATGAAAAGTCCTTTCGTATTTCCGGAACTGGGATGTTACAAGTTCTGTACATGCGGTAAACTGCTCTTTTACCTTAACACTTGATCCCATTCTTTAATATACTACGTATAACAACAAAACAAGCTACATATAATTATGGAAATATCTGCATTGAATTGTTTTCTTAGTCCTATCAGTGATGCAAAGGAGAAGTAAAATTCAATAAACGTAAACCGATTAAATCCGGTGAAATACCTTTTGATCAGCATCAATTTTTGTTTGATCTTTTATAGTTTTCTTTAAATGGCCGATCAAACCACTGAAATCTAAAAATAATCAAATCATCAGCATGCAAACGAAACTTATATATAATCTCACAAAAACAAACAGTGGTAGGTACAAATACATTTTTTCATTTCTTGTTTGCAGCTTTCCTCCATGAAGTAAAACATGTCAGAATCATCATGAGTAACATATTTTTGTTAGAGCAGGTCGGGGAAGATCTCAAAGAATATGTTTATGTCCAAACACTGTACCTCTTCTGTGTGTTTCATCAGCTTCAAGTTGTTTTCTTCTTTCACGATGTTTCTGTTTGATATTTGCTATACTACCATGTTTTGCTATTGCTCTATATCAAGGAAGATATTCAGTAAATAAATCAATACATATCTGGATTACATTTGGTTATCTAACAAACAAAGTTGGTGGGGAAGTAACTATCTCGTCTCATTAATATTCGGACGGATCAAGATATACATCGTTCATTAGCTCCATGCCATATCAGCCGTAATTTCTGATGTTGACAATCGTGCATTTTTGTTTATAAATCACCCAGCCAACAAAAAGTGTTCTTAAAATACAAGTAAGTTATAGTAATGTTCTTAGAATACAATTATGACTCAGTATAATGTATAGTTTACCTTTTCTTGACTTGAGATTTCAAGTAACAATACGTAGGAAGTTCAACAGTTGAACTGTATGCATTCCGGACTGTGATTTTCTGAAGACTTTCAAGATCACTGGAAAATGGGAGTGCTCGGTTTATAAATAACAAAACTTAATTAACTCAGAGACAGATAGACAGGTCTACGAGCAAATCGTGAACCAATATCAGAATATTATGTACGAAAGATTCATTCATAAACCATACAGGCACTAGCTTTTAAAAGCCGGAAAAGCAAAATAAATTTTCATAAATCTCGTATACAATTTACAATTCAATTCGTCTTTAGCCTATGACCATCAGCTTCAAACATTCCCATATTAGAAGGTGTTAGTAGATGGAATACTGGAACGGAAATTTATATACATTTTTTAGACCTAGCCAGGAGCAGTTGCGAGTTGGTTAGAGCGCTGCACCGGAATCGCAGGGCCGCAGGTTCAATTCCTGCCAGAGGGTCTAAGTTGCATTTTTCGCAACTGCTCCTGGCTAGGTCTAAACAATCTATATAAATTTCCGTTCGAGTATTCCATTAATCCTATCGAACGAGATGTCGAGAAAAATCTTGATATTCTCATATTAAACTGTTTATTATGTTTTGAGATAGAATGCTTATGGTGACAGGCAGGGACAAACAAACTAACCGAGGTACCAAAATTATGAATGTAAAACAAGGTTACCTTGGATTGAGAAAATAATCATTAACAGCTCTTGTTTCAGTCACATACGTGTTCTTATCATGAGCAGCATTGTAGTCAACTTTACTAAGCTGTGTTTCTGTAACAATAAATATAATTATGTACTAGGTCATTTCCACCAGGTGCCAATAGATCATATAGAGATTGTATTTTTTCTCAACCATGCAATCAAAAGTCATTTTCCTTAAATACATGTAAATGTACATGTAACAACCCTCTTTACATACAGGACTAATGAGGTAATAACTAAAGCAGCACAAAACTGTTACGACGAGTTATTTCCACGTGGCATCATGTTAAACTTCACTTTTACTATCTACTCTCAGTGTGAATATTGTGGTAATATTAAAAAATACCCTTCTTTTTCTTTGAAATGTCATCACTTGAAGAAGACAGCTGTCTACAGCAGGGTGTTGATAAAATCCTTCGCGGAGATAAATTTTGTAGAATTGTCAACAGACTTCTATGACAACCTACAAATAAGCATGTGAATAGACATGTTTAAAAACTTTCATAATATAAATACTGTATTAACGAGGCACTTATTTGAAAATGGCCGTTAATTACGTCATAATTAAATCCCTGATTGGTCCGGGAGCCTCGTTCTCAAAAATCGTGAGCGAATTGCCTTTCGTCTTGATAGATTATAGCGAAACTTCACTTATTCGTGTTGTAATTATTTACGGTTTTTCAGCCGGAGTAGTAGTAGAGGTACCGATCGACCCTTATTTTTAGGGGGGAGCAGGGGGGAGCAAGGGGGGAGCACATCATTAAAAATTCAAACATCATTAGCATATGGTACATTAACATACAGGGGGGAGCAGCGTCATTAACAGGGGGGAGCAGATCATTAAAAATTCAAACATCATTAGCATATGGTACATTAACATACAGGGGGGGAGCAGCGTCATTAACAGGGGGGAGCAGCGTCATTAACAGGGGGCGGAGAACATCATTAAAAATTCATTACATAAACATAATTAATTATGTATTGACGTCATAATGATATGCAAGGCGCGTTTGGGCAAGACAGTCATTATGTTGAGTTCAGCATATTTTGTGTGCAAAAATATATGGGTTTGTTGTCGCGAGATTTATAAACTCCTTCAATCTCGTATCTAGTGAAGTATTTCTTTCTGAGTCGACCAATACTAATAAGTTTTCAAGCGTTTATTTAGTAAAGCCTATACAAGTGAGATTTACAAACATTAAAGCGTTAGAAACATAAATATTTTGATGCATTTGTTGCTAATGCAAACTAAAGACACAATAGCTTAAATCATTAAGGGATTAAGTCAAAAGGTTTGTTTGGGCGAAACGAGAAGATCTTAAGGTGTAATCGGCATAGCTAAGGTCTTATAGAGCAATACAAATATATGTTTACTAAGCGATTGTATAAACATAATTCTTACAGGGATTTAAACCTTACAAAGTTTCAAGCGTTTTAGATGTAGCAGAGTGGGAAAAGCAGTAATTTTTAAGCGAGATTTACAAGCATATACAAACATTGTATATAAACATTTAGCGTTTGTTAGGTAATTACGGGTAATTAAGATTTTCTAGCTTAAAGATTTGAATAAATTTAGATGTACATACAACACACACAGAATTAATTTTTAAAACACATTTATTGATAATAATTTCTTTTACAGCGTTAGTAAGGTCTGCTCCTAAGAGCATATCGTTTAGGTGTCTTTTGTATCTTTAAAGAGATATTTTTTGTCTGTCTTCGGGGGATCTTTGCTAAATCTTATGGTCTCCAATCTGAAATCTACCCAATATTAAATATATTTTTAACAAAGTAAATAAGGTCTGCTCTGGGTCTGCTTCTAAGAACGTATTATTCTTAAACTCCAAATCCTAAGAGTGAATCATCGAATCCTAAGAGTGAATCATTGAATCCTAAGAGTGAATCATTGAATCCTAAGATTGAATCATTGAATCCTAGGAGTGAATCATTGAATCCTAAGAGTGAATCATTGAATCCTAAGATTGAATCATTGAATCCTAAGAGTGAATCATTGAATCCTAAGATTGAATCATTGAATCCTAAGATTGAATCATTGAATCCTAAGATTGAATCATTGAATCCTAAGATTGAATCATTGAATCCTAAGAGTGAATCATTGAATCCTAAGATTGCATCCTAAGAGTGAAATCATCTTTGTTAAGTGTACAATCACAAATCCTAAGAGTGAATCATTGAATCCTAAAATGGAATAATTGAATATCGAGCGATGTTAGCTTCATATCGAGCGAGCCAACCTCCATATAGAGCGAGCTTAGCTTCGAGCCGACCTCTAAGACGTAAGGATAGGCCCGAGCCGAGCTCTAACATATAAGGATAGGCCCGAGCCAAGCTTATGAGCTTAGCTCCAAATCGAGCGAGCTTAGCTCCAAATGACTTATGACTATGACTTATGACTTATGACTTATGACTATGACTATGACTTATGACTTATGACTTATGACTATGACTTATGACTTATGACTTATGACTTATGACTATGACTTATGACTTATGACTTATGACTAATGACTAATGACTTATGACTTATGACTTATGACTTATGACTTATGACTTATGACTTATGACTTATGACTTATGACTTATGACTTATGACTATGACTATGACTATGACTATGACTATGACTATGACTATGACTATGACTTATGACTTATGACTTATGACTAATGACTAATGACTTATGACTTATGACTATGACTATGACTATGACTATGACTATGACTATGACTTATGACTTATGACTTATGACTAATGACTATGACTTATGACTATAGTCATAGACTATAGTCCATGACTATGGACTATAGTCATATATGACTATAGTCATTAGTCATTAGTCATAAGTCATAGTCATTAGTAATAAGTCATAAGTCATAGTCATTAGTCATAAGTCATAAGTCATAGTCATAAGTCATAGTCATAGTCATAGTCATAGTCATAAGTCATAAGTCATAAGTCATAAGTCATAAGTCATAGTCATAGTCATAAGTCATAAGTCATAGTCATAAGTCATAAGTCATAGTCATAGTCATAAGTCATAAGTCATAGTCATAGTCATAAGTCATAGTCATAGTCATAGTCATAGTCATAGTCATAGTCATAGTCATAAGTCATAGTCATAGTCATAAGTCATAAGTCATAAGTCATAAGTCATAAGTCATAAGTCATAGTCATAGTCATAGTCATAATTAAAAACTTATTAGTATTGGTCGACTCAGAAAGAAATACTTCACTAGATACGAGATTGAAGGAGCATATCATTATGACGTCAATACATAATTAATTATGTCTATGACTATGACTTATGTCATAGTCATAGTCATTAGGCCCGAGCCGAGCTCTAACATATAAGGATAGGCCCGAGCCAAGCTTATGAGCTTAGCTCCAAATCGAGCGAGCTTAGCTCCAAATGACTTATGACTATGACTTATGACTTATGACTTATGACTTATGACTTATGACTATGACTTATGACTTATGACTATGACTTATGACTATGACTATGACTATGACTTATGACTTATGACTAATGACTTATGACTTATGACTTATGACTTATGACTTATGACTTATGACTTATGACTATGACTATGACTATGACTATGACTATGACTATGACTTATGACTTATGACTTATGACTTATGACTAATGACTAATGACTAATGACTATGACTTATGACTATGACTATGACTTATGACTTATGACTAATGACTAATGACTAATGACTATGACTTATGACTATGACTTATGACTTATGACTTATGACTAATGACTAATGACTATGACTTATGACTATGACTATGACTATGACTATGACTTATGACTTATGACTTATGACTAATGACTTATGACTTATGACTATGACTATGACTATGACTATGACTTATGACTTATGACTAATGACTATGACTTATGACTATGACTAATGACTAATGACTATGACTATGACTTATGACTATGACTATGACTTATGACTATGACTTATGACTTATGACTATGACTTATGACTATGACTATGACTTATGACTAATGACTAATGACTATAGTCTATAGTCATATATGACTATAGTCCATAGTCATGGACTATAGTCTATGACTATAGTCATAGTCATAGTCATAAGTCATAGTCATTAGTCATAAGTCATAAGTCATAAGTCATAGTCATAGTCATAAGTCATAAGTCATAAGTCATAGTCATTAGTCATTAGTAGAAATTGTGAGGTGTCTATTGCTTTTCCTGCATTCTGATTGGTCCAAATTGAGCCTCTAAAAAGTGATAGTCACTGCCCAGTGACTATCACTTTTTTTTCAAAATGGCTTCTTCGCAAGCTGCTGAATTTAAAACAAAAATCGTCTGATTCAAAGTTTTAAATGAAAAAAACTGCCGCTAAATTCAAGGAGGATATATTTTTGACATTTTTAAAGGTAAGCCATAACAAATACACTATTTTTCTTCCATGAAAGGCAGCGTTTTCTCGCTGTTGAAATGAACATGTATAAAACTTTTTCCGTACGGCTCAACCACAAGTGTTTATTTTGAAAATTATTCGTTTTATCCTCATTTATATCGTTATATTCAGCAAAAACCTAGCTGTGATATATTTTTAAAACCATTCTACTTTGTATTTGAGCCCTTCCAAAGTATTTTTCTCACGAAATTGTTTGTTTTTGTTTCGCTTCCATATGTTTTTGACACTCGTCTTTTGCCGGCATGTTTTTAATAACCGGCCGCTGAGAAAAGCGCTGAATTTTGTCCTATAGCCTATTCAACTGACCTCATAACTTTCTGTGTTTGTTTTTCTCTTTGAAATTTCTACTAAAACAATTAGTCGCCTCAGGCTCGGTGATTACAAGCCTATAGTCACTTCGCCTTCGGCTCAGTGACTATAGGCTTGTAATCACCTCGCCTTCGGCGACTAATTGTTAATTAGTCATAAGTCATAAGTCATAGTCATTAGGCCCGAGCCGAGCTCTAACATATAAGGATAGGCCCGAGCCAAGCTTATGAGCTTAGCTCCAAATCGAGCGAGCTTAGCTCCAAATGACTTATGACTATGACTTATGACTTATGACTTATGACTTATGACTTATGACTTATGACTATGACTTATGACTTATGACTATGACTTATGACTATGACTATGACTATGACTTATGACTTATGACTAATGACTAATGACTTATGACTTATGACTTATGACTTATGACTATGACTATGACTATGACTATGACTATGACTATGACTATGACTTATGACCTATGACTTATGACTAATGACTAATGACTAATGACTAATGACTTATGACTATGACTATGACTTATGACTTATGACTAATGACTAATGACTAATGACTATGACTTATGACTATGACTTATGACTTATGACTAATGACTAATGACTAATGACTATGACTTATGACTTATGACTTATGACTTATGACTTATGACTAATGACTAATGACTAATGACTATGACTTATGACTTATGACTTATGACTTATGACTTATGACTTATGACTAATGACTAATGACTATGACTATGACTATGACTATGACTTATGACTTATGACTTATGACTTATGACTTATGACTTATGACTTATGACTTATGACTTATGACTTATGACTTATGACTATGACTATGACTATGACTATGACTATGACTATGACTATGACTATGACTATGACTATGACTATGACTATGACTTATGACTTATGACTTATGACTAATGACTATGACTTATGACTTATGACTAATGACTATGACTTATGACTAATGACTAATGACTATAGTCATATATGACTATAGTCCATAGTCATGGACTATAGTCTATGACTATAGTCATAGTCATAAGTCATAGTCATAAGTCATAGTCATTAGTCATAAGTCATAAGTCATAAGTCATAGTCATAAGTCATAGTCATTAGTCATTAGTAGAAATTGTGAGTGTCTATTGCTTTTCCTGCATTCTGATTGGTCCAAATTGAGCCTCTAAAAAGTGATAGTCACTGCCCAGTGACTATCACTTTTTTTTCAAAATGGCTTCTTCGCAAGCTGCCGAATTTAAAACAAAAATCGTCTGATTCAAAGTTTTAAATGAAAAAAACTGCCGCTAAATTCAAGGAGGATATATTTTTGACATTTTTAAAGGTAAGCCATAACAAATACACTATTTTTCTTCCATGAAAGGCAGCGTTTTCTCGCTGTTGAAATGAACATGTATAAAACTTTTTCCGTACGGCTCAACCACAAGTGTTTATTTTGAAAATTATTCGTTTTATCCTCATTTATATCGTTATATTCAGCAAAAACCTAGCTGTGATATATTTTTAAAACCATTCTACTTTGTATTTGAGCCCTTCCAAAGTATTTTTCTCACGAAATTGTTTGTTTTTGTTTCGCTTCCATATGTTTTTGACACTCGTCTTTTGCCGGCATGTTTTTAATAACCGGCCGCTGAGAAAAGCGCTGAATTTTGTCCTATAGCCTATTCAACTGACCTCATAACTTTCTGTGTTTGTTTTTCTCTTTGAAATTTCTACTAAAACAATTAGTCGCCTCAGGCTCGGTGATTACAAGCCTATAGTCACTTCGCCTTCGGCTCAGTGACTATAGGCTTGTAATCACCTCGCCTTCGGCGACTAATTGTTAATTAGTCATAAGTCATAAGTCATAGTCATAGTCATAAGTCATAGTCATAGTCATAGTCATAAGTCATAAGTCATAGTCATAGTCATAGTCATAGTCATAGTCATAGTCATAGTCATAAGTCATAAGTCATAAGTCATAAGTCATAAGTCATAAGTCATAAGTCATAAGTCATAGTCATAAGTCATAAGTCATTTGGAGCTAAGCTCGCTCGATTTGGAGCTAAGCTCATAAGCTTGGCTCGGGCCTATCCTTATATGTTAGAGCTCGGCTCGGGCCTATCCTTACGTCTTAGAGGTCGGCTCGAAGCTAAGCTCGCTCTATATGGAGGTTGGCTCGCCTGATATGAAGCTAACATCGCTCGATATTCAATTATTCCATTTTAGGATTCAATGATTCACTAGGATTTGTGATTGTACACTTAACAAAGATGATTTCACTCTTAGGATGCAATCTTAGGATTCAATGATTCACTCTTAGGATTCAATGATTCAATCTTAGGATTCAATGATTCAATCTTAGGATTCAATGATTCAATCTTAGGATTCAATGATTCACTCTTAGGATTCAATGATTCACTCTTAGGATTCGATGATTCACTCTTAGGATTTGGAGTTTAAGAATAATACGTTCTTAGAAGCAGACCCAGAGCAGACCTTATTTACTTTGTTAAAAATATATTTAATATTGGGTAGATTTCAGATTGGAGACCATAAGATTTAGCAAAGATCCCCCGAAGACAGACAAAAAATATCTCTTTAAAGATACAAAAGACACCTAAACGATATGCTCTTAGGAGCAGACCTTACTAACGCTGTAAAAGAAATTATTATCAATAAATGTGTTTTAAAAATTAATTCTGTGTGTGTTGTATGTACATTGTACAATATTTCCCCGTCCTATAAATAATATATTCTAAATTTATTCAAATCTTTAAGCTAGAAAATCTTAATTACCCGTAATTACCTAACAAACGCTAAATGTTTATATACAATGTTTGTATATGCTTGTAAATCTCGCTTAAAAATTACTGCTTTTCCCACTCTGCTACATCTAAAACGCTTGAAACTTTGTAAGGTTTAAATCCCTGTAAGAATTATGTTTATACAATCGCTTAGTAAACATATATTTGTATTGCTCTATAAGACCTTAGCTATGCCGATTACACCTTAAGATCTTCTCGTTTCGCCCAAACAAACCTTTGACTTAATCCCTTAATGATTTAAGCTATTGTGTCTTTAGTTTGCATTAGCAACAAATGCATCAAAATATTTATGTTTCTAACGCTTTAATGTTTGTAAATCTCACTTGTATAGGCTTTACTAAATAAACGCTTGAAAACTTATTAGTATTGGTCGACTCAGAAAGAAATACTTCACTAGATACGAGATTGAAGGAGTTTATAAATCTCGCGACAACAAACCCATATATTTTTGCACACAAAATATGCTGAACTCAACATAATGACTGTCTTGCCCAAACGCGCCTTGCATATCATTATGACGTCAATACATAATTAATTATGTTTATGTTAATGAATTTTTAATGATGTTCGACGCTGCGTTAATGACGCTGTATGTTAATGTACCATATGCTAATGATGTTTGAATTTTTAATGATGTGCTCCCCCCTTGCTCCCCCCTAAAAATAAGGGTCGATCGGTACCTCTACTACTACTAGCCGGCAACTCCTAAGTCGAGCAAAATACAACAACAATCATTTCAAATTCATTTTCATCTTGTCATCGTTCAAATAGAAATGCCATGAACAATCTTATGAATTAAATTCACAGCTGAAAATGTTCAGCCAAACGAAAAATAGGCACGTAGGCGTACATGTATCTGCGCCAAGTGTTGACCTACGTTTTCATTGTAGCAGCTGTTTTTGAGAATAATTTCCAAATTAAACTTTGGGTATGTGGGGCTTCGGTGGCGCAGTCGTCAGGGCAAGCGCCTTTCACCTCTGAGTCTTGAGTTCGATTCTCGCTGAGGACTATACTCATCACACTCATGTGAAAAGAGTAAGTCAACGCTCTGCCGAAAGTTCAGATTAGGAAAGTAATATCACAATTGTTGTAAAAATAGATGATGTAGGCTACGTACATAATATAGGTAAGCGAGATACTTGATGTAATCGGTCACTGAAAAGCCCCAACGGGGAGTGAGCTGAATAATGTATAATATAATAATAATAAAGTATCCAGACCAGCCAAGTTGTTTAACAATATTTGTGATATTTCTGCGAGCGACGCGAGCTGCAACGTTCTCCTCATGCTAATGAAATCTGCAGTGAAGTCTAATGGTTGCTGTGAGCAAACTGGTGGCGTCCAGCAGTAGTGATTTAATATGTAACAACCTTTTAAGGTTCAGCACAGAATGAGCTTCTTTTAGAAGAACCCGTCTTCTTAAACCTAAATCTACATTGAACGCTCTAATTGCTCAACTGTGGAATGCATGTCGCATACATGGCTACTTAAAATGCACAGATAATTTGTTTACATCGATTATTTAGTCTTACTACAGTAGTAGCGTCTCAGCTAGCTGTCCTTTCAAAGAACAACAAAAAATAATTTAATGGACATTAGAAACACTCCCAACACTTCGTTATTTGTTGCAGGAAAAACACAATGAGTGAGGGAAATGAGTAATGCGGGAGTCTAATGCGGGAGTCTCACGCCAAATGTGGGAGACTTGGTAGGTCTGGGTAAGAAATATTATTGGCCCAAAGCCAAACTTTCGGACTTTAGTCTTGTACAGTCTTACCTAGACTTGCTCCAAGTCTGTCTCTTATAGGGGGAGTATATTAGGGCGCGCGAAAATGCGGGCGGGAGACGGGCGGCGAGAAAATTGCGCGTCCCGCACGCCCGCCTTAATTTCCTTCCGCCCGCATTTTCGCACTCCCCAATAAAAACCCCTATAAGAGACAGACTTGGAGCAAGTCTTTGGAGCAAGTCTAAGTCTTACCATGCATTCTCATGCTACTTGCTGCTGAGAGTATAGTTCTTAACTATTATGATATTAATATCACTTGCTTACACAATCTTTTACTTAATATGTTGAAGTCAGTATAGACCACTTTCATAATTCAGATGAGTTTAAATATTCTTTTATGTGCATCTTAATAAGCCTCATTGACCTCGTTCAGGTTAATAAATTATATTCAATTTCAGTCACAGAAACGAGGCTGATAAGGCTTATTAAGATGCACATAAAAGAATATTTAAACTCATCTGAATTATGAAAGTGGTCTATAGTGCTTTTACTTTACTAATTCTCTTCAAATCTTCATCCTTCAGAAATATTTATATCATACTTTTCAAAGAGCAATAAATGTGGAATTGGCCACAAAGTATTTCTTTGTAGTTGAAACTTAAAGTAAAAACCTTAAAGTTTTTACTATGCATTATGGTCAAATGTTGTCGAATATATATTTGACATATCAAAACATAATCACTCTTTGAAGTGGGCATGATGAATTTAAGGTCAGGCAGGCCTGCAAACAGGCATAATGAAATGATGTAATTCTATAATAGTAGTTGCTGATTGGCTACAAGCTAACAGCTACAAACAGCTAACAATACCATAGCAATATATCTGCATGCGCAAACACCATGGTTAACATTGAAATGTATACTGAAAAACAGTCAACATTGAAATCTTATACTTAAAATCCTGTCAACGGTAGAATGTATAGAGAAGAATTTTTCATAAGATTATTTGGGGAATCCAAGTCAACTTCTCATAATTTGGTCGAGCGACGAAATCGCGAGCAAAGCTTGGGGAGGGGGTGGAAATGGACTAGTTGACCTCTGCTAGAGGTACAGTTTTGTTAATCTAGATCCCAGCAAAATGACATAACAAAGCTAAAGCTAATTATATATCTGCTAGATTTTAGCAGATCCAGGGTTCGAATTAACGGATAGCGAATAGCGATTCGCTATCCGTTTTTGGCATTTCGCTATTCATTTCGCTATTCAATGATATGAAAAATTACTGTTTAACTTATTTTTGAGCTTTGCGTTTTTTTAATAAAATAAAACTGTTGTATGTAATGTTCAAGGTCAAATATCCTCTGTTTGTAATGACGCGTTAAGCCGTGGTTAAGCAAGGCGTAAATCTTTCTCAATCAAAAAATTTAATACTATTTGCACATTCTTTAATTATCTCCAGAGTGTTTTGAGTTTATTCTTTAATGTGATAGGCTGAAATTATGACAACTGTCAAAATCCACTTGCGAAAGATCAAGGGTCGTGTTATTAATACATGTTCATGCGAGAACAATTTCACTATAATGTTGCAACCACTTGAAAAGCCCGAACAAATCTGTCGAAGAACTTTCGAGTTTAATACTAAATGCTTTAATAGTATGGGATGGGTGCAGCAACCACAATATTTACACCTGAATTGTTGTTTCTATTTATTGTGCACATGTAGTAGATAATTCCATGAAAATATTCTGTTATCTAATGCAATATTTACATAAACAGCGTTGTAGCAAGTTCGAGTAATGCCACGATTAAAAATAGCACGTAAATTCAGCCGCACCTTGATAAAATGAGCAATTATTAAAGCATGTTTGATGTTTCCATTTTGCCCTGCTTTGCTGTGTTTATTTTGTTTGATTTGCTCTGATATTTACTGATCACATTTACACAGTCTACAAGTTGTTAACGACGCTTACCTTGACACATTAAGGATATTTTCCAGCGTGGCCATAATGGAAAATGGCCTTTAATCAGTACGTAAAAAAATCGCTATCACTTTATATTACAAGGATCACTAGGTACAAATTCGCTATTCACTTTTAAATATTTAATTCGAACCCTGAGCAGATCACATGACCAGCTCCTACCAGGGTCTTTCCTCCACAAGAGGGAAGAGCCTGGGAATGAGGTTGTACATTACAGCCAGCTAGTGCAGAGATTCAATGATCTAAACTAAATATTCCCAGGTTATTTGTAGCAACTTACAATAGAGTAATATATATATAATAGTTTCTATTTTAATCTCTCTTAAAAGCTCCCAGCACAAAGTAATTTGCTCCCATTCTAGTACCCAAAACCCCCTTATCTCACCAACTTTGCTTGGCATTATTAGCCTTAACACTCACATAAATGGCCATTGTCCACGACAAGTTGCATCAAAGTAGTAATGGGATTATAATTAGCATTGCAGACTATTAAAAAAGCTGATTTCCGATACCAATTGTTCAAGAGCTGATACATGCCCACCATTGGCCGATAATAGGAAAAAACGATGATTGGTTTACCTGATGTTCACGTTTTGTTGAATTGTCATTTTAGTGTTATACTTGACTTAACTCGCAAATTTTGCAATGATATGATATATTTTTGAGCACAACAAAAGTACAATACAAACAGAAAATAGGCAAGTATTACCAACACTGCAGATGCTTCCTCTCGCCCGAAATAATGTGTCATGTTTTCGCATAAAAAATTCAGGGATGCAACATCGATTGCTCAGCAGGAAATTATGCTGAGACTGACTGATCAGATAGTGAACGGCAATTGGCCGATTGTAACAAAAAGTAGCCGTTAATTGGCTCTGCCAATGTTTTGCCGATGATCGGCTCATCTCTAGACTGTAACTTACAGAGACGTAGCTAGAGGGGGGCCTGGCCTCTAGGGCCCTTGATAAAATTGTGACTAGCAAAATATTTTTTATTATTTTTCACGCTATGCAAATATAATATTTTACTTTTACTACATGATGTTTTGAGAATTTGGCGTATTTCAGCCAGGAATTGTATTTGGAGATTTAGTGGACAGAAGCAGATTTGAGTCAGTACAAAAAAAAATATGAAAAAAAAAAAAAAAAGACACAACAGAAGTCATTGAACATATGAGCACGTAAGTTGTCCGTTTTTTTTTTATCCCCATCGACACATACAAAATGGGCATGCTGGTTATAATTAACGTTTTTGAGTTGGCCCCCCCAAAAATTTTTTCGGCCCCCCTTGATTGGAAAACCTGGCTACGTCTCTGGTAACTTAGCGACGTTAATGGCCTTTAGGCCATTTAAAAAGAAATAGTTAATGATCGTACTTTACCTTTGTCAAAAGTTGGGCGGGGTGGGTTTTTCTTTATTTTCTATTATAAAGATTTAAAATTTTAATAATTTATCTTGGTCAAATAAACACATGACAAGGTACTTTATCTTCTAATTTAGTAAAAGCAATCTGAAGAAAATAGAAAGCTGTGGCTCTTACAGTCTTACGCCAAACCTCTCTTTATATATATGATATTTTAACAGGCTGAAAGCAGTGTGGATTATAACGATTTCGCTTGGGTCGGACAAATGTCCGATCAACTAGACAGTTGATCGGACATTGGCTAAAAATGGTCGGCCAACCTTTCCAATATTTTTATGTCACTCCCACGGATATTGTTTTCGTATTTTCTGCATGTCTCGCACCATAAACTTGCGACGTGATCTTGTTGTTTGTCACAGCGAAGCCAAGAAAATGTTTTGTGTTCCTTCTCTTGCAATTTTTGCCATTTTTGAAAGGTTGCAACTGATACCTGTCTCTTGGGTTTCTTAGGCTGCTTGTCTGTACCAGCTGAAACGTCGATTGATCGCTTGGACGCCATATGAATATTTCATATTTCCAAATTCAAACTTCAAAATAATACCTTGAAGTTTGACCTTTGATCAGATTCTGCCACGTGTTTCACCACGTGCGAATAATTGGCGCGAAATCTGAAAAGCCTGGGCTCGACAATTTTAATTATACGTAAAATATTCAAAATGACGACCTCTCAAAAAGAAAGCCTGCTCTGCAAAAGAAAAGCCCAAAGTTTTCTCTGTACACCTTTTCCATACCAAACATTTATTGGTTAGTAAGTTGCTGCTTTTTAAAGAGTACGAATCAAATAATATTCCCTTAATTTAGAGGATAACTATACATTTTATTTGATCGGTCAAAATGTCCGCGCAGAGTAAAATCGATCGGCCATTCGGTGTTTTTGTTCGGCGAATAGCCGATTGCCGACCGTTATAATCCACACTGGCTGAAAGTGCCTATACAAAAGTCTAGTTTTGATGGCTAGGTGCATGTATGCTCTGCACAGCTGGCCAGTGGTACTAACACAAATCTTACTCTCTGATTGGACAGATTATTAAATGTATTTACGTAAAAGTTGAAGTGACTACACATTAAAGGCAAAAACTACATAATACAAGCTAGTCATTCATTCACAAACCTGCACAAAGATGAAGTTTTCTAACGTTTCTCAGATATTTGCTTGATGATATTATTACATTCCTATCTTGAGTATACGACAGTTCTTTTCTTAACACACAGAATAAGCTGTAAGATAACCGATTCATCATTAAACTTGGCTGAAATACTAAGTTTACATATTTTGTTTTGTATTTTTCAAAATATGCAACTGTGCTTTTGAACATTTTCATCTTTAGTTTTTGGACAAATACTTCATGTAATTACAGATGTAATGGTCACTGATCCAGAACGTTAGTCCTGGGCTCGAGTGCTCATGTTTGTCATGTGACCGCATAGGAAGGTCTCATTTCTTATTTTCAACATCAGAGTTGAGTGGAATTCTCGCCCAATTTTGATTAAATCTTGGTTATTTTTTACTATATTCTACTTAAAAATGTCGGATCCAACGAGGCCACCATATGTACACTTTTTTGGAGTAATGGGAGCGACTTCAGCTATGGTTTTTAGTGGTGAGTTAAAAGGTTTTCTTCAAGTAATGTCGCCATCTTTTGTTTGCTAAATAAAAAATGTCATATTTAGCTTTAGGAGCTGCTTATGGCACGGCAAAAAGCGGGACAGGAATTGCAGCAATGAGTGTGATGAGACCTGAACTGATTATGAAATCTGTTATCCCAGTCGTTATGGCTGGAATTCTCGGGATTTATGGCTTGGTTGTTGGAGCTTTGATCGGAAATGGAAGTAAGTCGTCACGCGCTTCGCTTTAAACTTTTAATATGATTGATTTATAAAATCATTGTGTATGTATGTAGTTTATTAAATAGTAAAAATATAGTATCACTCACTAGTTGTTTTAGCTGACAACAGCGGCGTAAAATTTCCCCCTCAAATCAAACATTGTACATATTTATGTTGTGCCACATGTCATGTGTTTATGCCCCAATAGGCAATAGTTACAAAACTGTCAGGATGTATAAATTTCATAATGCATGTATTGGAGAGGAAGATGAAGGATCTTGTATTGGAGTTTTTGTTCTGATAAACAAAATCACATGTAACATTGAATATTTTTTTAAACCAAATACAAGACTGCCACATGAATACCAGATGTGCATCTGAATGTTTCAACATGCATTTTTTCTTTTTCATTTTGATAATTAAACAGTTCTATATGTTCCCTGTTTTTCTTGTTGATGCACGATGCTCAAATACTTTGTATTGAGTGATAATGTTTTTGTCCTGCTAGGGTTTTCCACTAATAAATAATTAAATTATAAATGCATCTTTTTAACATATCCCTGATATTGCGCAGACAAAAGTCATATTCTTCAGGCCTTAAAATATCGGTCGGTCACGGACATTGTCCGACCCATTCGTGAAATTGTCCGACCCAGAAGGAAACGCACCGGACATTCTGTCCGACCGAAGGAAAATTGAGGTTTACTGTTTGTCCGACCCAACTGTATTGATGTCCGACCAAATTTTAATTTTGTCCGACGTAAATTTACCCCGTACATGTTATACCCTGAGCTGTTATGTGGTCCGCTAAGCGTGACCGGTATTCGTTTGACCAGTCGCATCGTAAGTCAACGCAAGTTTACTTGCGATGACTTGCGTTCTTGGACGTTTGATCAGGCCTTAAAATTAAAGTATCAATGCATAACTGCCTGACATTTAGCGTCAGTATACGATTTTAAAAGAATACATTTTCGCGCCAAACTAAACATAAGGCCATCGGACATAATTATAAAAATGTCCGACCCACTCTGAAAGACACCGGACATTTTGACCGACGGCACTGCTGACCGATATTTTAAGGACTGTGCTTGATTAGACAATGTATTAAAACAATGAGAGAGAAAGAGAAGCATTAGCATGGATAATATGTGGACATATTGTCTATGCTAAATGCTTCCAAACCTCCACTCCCTAAGAATAATTTATGAAGAATCTAACTTAAAATCTTGATCATACAGTATCCCACATATGTGCAATGGTGAGGACACATCATTACAACTTACAGAGCTAAAATCACAGTGTGAACTGCACTATAAAATACAGTCCACCTTGTAATTTTAGAAATTAGATATGCTTTACTTGCAGCTGTAAAATATGCTGAAGTGTTACCAATCAAGCATAACTCAATGTGAAGTTCTGGTTGTGTATTTATAATCTCACAAGTCTAATAAATGAGATTCAAAATGATAAACCTATGCAAAACAGCCAAAATATTAAATTGACTAAGGCACAAAATGAATGATATTAATTAACACAATAGATGTTTCATTATATATTCCATGAAACCAGTGATAACTATTGACGATATTGGCCTAAAAAGAAGCAAGTTCAGTACATTAAACTGTCTGTGTGAAAACAAGCTGGTGTATAGTCCAAGTTGTGCTATTTACACTTTAAAATGTTAGAAAACTTGTATCCACATGGTGAAGATACTTACTAAGGTTCTCTTCCACTGATTAGGAAAACTTTTTCATAACCTGCCAGCAAAATATGGCATATATTTCAGGCACAAGAGTTACCACTGAGAAAATACACAATTTTGAAAAATATGCTTCACAAACATATTTAATGCTATGTCTTCCCACTTGGTGATTGCGGTTAAAACACTGTTGCAGAGAGTACAGTCCATTCTACTTGAGCATTTGTCAAAATTAATAGACTCGGTGCAGGAATATTTTCAAGCACTTTTCTACTACCGGTATACGGCAAAAATACTCAATTTCAGCATTTTAACCTTAGTAGACCTAAATGCTTGAAAATAATATCTAGGCTGTCAGTGATGTATTTAATAGCTGGGCGACTGGCCCAGTTATGTTACACTCTTGGACCAGCGTTAACTGTTTACAAAATGTTGAATTGAGTTGTTGAGAAATTTCTGCACTTTTTGAAAAAGTGGCAAAACAGGCCTTGCCTTTTCTTTTCCTAAATTTGAGGCCTTTTTTTTCCCATCCATCGCTGCCTGCAAGTCTCTTGAAGTTTGACAAACATCACCTAACAAATACTTAATTAAACAAAATTTTCTGACATTCATTTGTTCGTCTGAATACCTGACAGTCTATAGAATCATTGAACATATACCAATTCCCTCAATTAAGAGAGCTTAAAAATCTGTGGCGGTATCGTTTCATTAGCCATTTTCACATTAGAAGACGGACAAGTTGTCTTGACGAACAAATCATCTGGCAATTTGTTTGTTTAATATGAATTCTAGACAGACAAAAACATAGCTGTATGCCATTTTGTTTTCCCAAAATACTGCTATTTGTTGGTGTGCTAATTTGTTACCTGTAGTCCCATATTATGTTAAATTTTAACTATTTATGTTTTTAAATATTAATATGAGATGTTAGAGAGATTGAATATCACACCAGCTTGATGATTAGCATATGTACGTACTGTCACCAGAAATAACCCATGGTGCAGAAATTTAATGGTTACGAACACCTTGAGACTTAATTCCTTCACACATTTTGAAGGTTGTAATGGTGGCTTAATGGGTTAACAATATTATTTCAATTTTGTAAGATCCTTTCAAACTATCTCCTAACCCATTAAGCTACAATGCACCCTAATTATCTGCCCAACCTTTTCTAATGTAGTTTTCTATTATTTTATTTTCTTATAGTGGATGCAAGTTACACATTATACAAGTATGTATGGTTATTTTTCCATAAACATTGAAAATTATTAAATTTAGGAAGTAATTATTAAATAAGGAAGTTATTTCATCCATAAAAATAGTGAAATTGTTTTTGATATTGTTTCTTAATAGTTCCATTACCATCACATTGCATTTTAATGTGCATTTCATACACCATCCCCAATGCCCTCAGTTCCACATGTAGTTCACTATACATAACAACCTAACTTTGTGTTACACCATCACCTTTGTGACTTATTCCTGCTCTACCCTGACTTTCACACCATAATTCTTCACTGCTTAATATTAGTAATGTGAGGTTCCAGTGAAGGCCATCCGTTTGCCATTACATCAATAACAAAGACATCTTACTTTCACTGCTTAGTTCTCATCATTTACTCTTTAAAACAATATACAAATTTTGAACTGGTGGGGAACTTTGGAGAGGAAAAGCTAGAAAAATAAGTTTGAGCATGATTTTGCTTTACTAGTGATAAATCTTATTGCTCTGTCAGTCAATATTTGTAAAAGTGTTTATAGCATAATTGTATAATATTTGTGTTGTAGGAGCTTCTTAGATTTAGGAGCTGGCCTGAGTGTTGGTCTGAGTGGTCTTGCTGCAGGTTTTGCTATCGGTATTGTTGGCGATGCTGGTGTTCGTGGTTCAGCTCAACAACCACGTCTCTTCGTTGGAATGATCCTTATCCTTATTTTTGCTGAAGTTCTGGGTCTCTATGGCTTAATTGTTGCTCTTATATTGCACACGAAATCATAAACTACAAACTATCATGACATCATAATTGTAATTTTCACATCTGTACTAAACCAAAGTCAATCCATTATCAGCAACGACAAATACGTAGAACGATTGTAATTTTAGCTTAAAATCTTGCTAGCTTACAATAAGGTGAACTGTGTGTATATTGTTGCTGTATTTAATTCACTCTTAATTAATTAATTATATCGTGTAGTTTACTGGATTATTAAAAATGTGAATATTGAACAACTAAATTTTGTCATTTAATTAAAGTCTTTGTGATGTTAGATGGTCAATTGATAGTATACGACAGCCATAAGTTACCGCTGTATAGAGTCCCCCACAGACGGTGCGCACCCCCCCCCCCAAAAAAAATATTTTGCACCCCCCCCAAAACGTTTTCCACCCCACCTAGAGAAATTTGCACCCCCCCCCCCAAAAAAATTTAAATGCTCATTGGGATAAATGACAGTAGTGTGATCAAAATAAAGATTTTGAACTAAGTAAGACTAAAAACAAGGATTTTGAACTAAATAAGACCAAAAATCTCAAAATGTTCTGAGGGCTTTGCCCCCTTACCCCCATTGCCAACTCAACCTCCATCGCAGGGAACTTTCCAATTGCCTCTGGGTACGAGGTTGTTGCCAACTGTGCCCCCAGACTCCTGCTGCAGCTTGCTCGGCGGCGCTACGCACCCTGTCGCTCACCCTCCCACTCCTAAATTTTCGGCACCCACCCCCAGAGAAAAATCTGAAAATCCGTCTATGGAGTCCCCTCGACCTCGTTCTTTTTATTTTGGTCATGGGATAGTACAATTCAAGAGTTGAAGTTGCCCTGAATAAATAAGACTTATTACAGAACGAGACAGTTCTAACAGCGCGAACTTATTGGGCGTCGTAAACTTGATCGTAAATGTTTGCAGCAATCTCGTACCCAGAGCCGTGAAATGTTTGCATTAGTGCTGGGCAATACATTTATATATGTAATATATACAAACCGCACAAGAGGTCTTTATCAGATTTAAAACATCGAGGCGCAGCCGAGTGTTTTAGATCAGATAAAGGCCGAACTGTAAGGTTTGTATATGACTTCTAAAATGACTCGTCTTGTACGCTCACTGGCGTTGGAATTTTGAAGATTGATGTTATCAACGCTGTAAAAATTGAAGGAGAAAATTTGAGCAAGTCTATATCAAATATATAGATCCGCTACGGGTCATGAGTTTCCTTTGTATTTTGCCTATGAATAATTAATGAATTTTAGAAATAATATATACAATGACTAGAGTTTCACCAACAAAAAACAAATAATATCGGTACTACAGGATGTATCAGAAAAAGTAATCCAAGTTTGGCATGCTATCGCGCGCTTTCTTCGATGCCATTAGCTTTCTTCAAATATATATCGTAGCCCGGCGTAGGTCAGGAAATATCGAATGTACAATATGAAAACTCGTATTTCCTTCACTGCCATCGGTCATGCACAAGCGAAGGTTTGTGATGTAATATTTCCTGTACTATATAATGATATGCAAGGGGAAAATTTAGTAAAGCAAAGGATGTCTCACATTTTTCTCCTGCATGTATGCATGTTATATAATACAAATTGATCACTAAATTGCAGGCTTGCAACCCTGCTTGCAAGTTTTTCACGCTACAGAGTACAGTCATTTTGTTTTCTCAGTTTAAAGTATATAGATTGCAGTTGACCTTATAAAATGAGCTCATGCATGACAACTGGACTGACTGGAGGACCACATGAAACGAACCGTTACTCGACCGGTAGGTGGGATAATAAAGGTCGCCACTTGTTTCCATCTACCAAACTGACGTTACGTCATTTTTTCAACTTTGAATTAAAGTTAAAAACTTTGTAACTGACCCTAACCCTAAAACTAACCAAATTGATGAAGAAAAATCAAGAAAAACGAATATGAAAATCGGGAAAATTGCGTAACGTCAGTTTGATAGATGGAAACAAGTGAAAACCGATAATAAACTCCAAACCGTGTGTTTTCAGCGTACACAACATATTTCTCACTTCCGAGTTCCGACGTTCATATCAAAGGTACATATCGACGTTCATACCTCTTCTACCGCGCTCACTCCCCAATAAAAATGGTAAGATTTTTATGGTAAGATTTTACAACACAGAAACCTCGATCTGCCTTGCCTCTGGCTCTGCGGAGACGTTTCGTACCCGCATGTACAAACATTTGATCGAAACAGCGCTATTCAAGCTTTCTAAACTTTCTAAATTGTTACTTGGTATAACCAAGATAAAAATTAGTATTTATAAATTAAAATTTTCAGTGTATATTGTGGGGTCCAGATCTGTAGTTTCGCAGCTTCTCAGGCAGTTTTACAAAGGTTGAAAAATTGAAAAAAACACTTCCGGCTGACCTCTGATTCTGAACTGAATATTGCATTGAGTGGAAAAAAGAGGGTAAGGTAATCATAATTTATTATTTAAAGCTTTACTTCTACCCTTCCGATTATAAGAGTATATATCAGATAAGTTTAGTCCTTGTATTCTTACACCCCCCGGACGAGAGATGAAGCTGGAAAGTTCTTCTCGGAAAATAATCTAAAGTGTAACGGAGGATCTGGGGGGGGCGTTGTACTTGTTTTAGACTCCTACACCTCTGATTTTAGATATGATTTATAATCTAGGCCAACTAATCATAAGACAGGACAGTTTCTGTCGTGTCTTTCTTACTTCAAGTGTTAGTTGATATCTAATACTTTAGCTAACAAGGAGTTCAAACGTGCCACCATAGGGCGAGGATCATCGACCAGACCAGCAGATATTAATGCGTTGTCATACAACTAAGTAAAAAAAGAAACAAGAATATTAGTAAACACAACTGGAGCAATGTGTCAGTGGCGAAAACTGGTTAGAAAGTTCAAATCAATTTCCTGCCAATTTGTTACCAAGCTGGGAATAAGCAGTGCGAATCGGCTTGGTTAGTTTTGCAGGTTGATGAATGATGGCAGTTGATGCAATAATCAGAACCTGAATTTGTTCGCGCGAATCCAAAAACACATTTCATTAATGTGATTGGTTAGCGAAAAAACGCCGCGAGAATCTAGGATCAGATTAGTGGATTACTGAAATTTGTTTTCGAATTATTATATATCGTATTATTAAATTTGAAAAGTTCGTAGTTATCAAGCTTTGGAGAGGTATGGCGGCCACGCAGGTTGACGTCACAGGAAGCACTTTTTGATTACCCATCGTCCTTTGTTCCTTAGCTAATTAATTTGACGTCATAATAACATCATGACTGACTGCGAGCGCATGCACTTTGCGTCGTTTCTCTCCGAGTAAAAAATACTGCACTCGTGAAAATGTAAACAGGAACAAGGAAAATCGCATGTGACAATGGTTAACGTTTTACAAATTGCAAAACAACAAAAAGAAAATGTGTTAACGAAACGTTCTGTCGAAGGCTAAAATGAAGCTAAAATACAGGAAGCTTTAAAATGTATTGTGAACAAAATGAAGGTAAGAATTACAATATAAATCCCTAGAAATATTTCTTAAAGGACATTGGCAACGAAAATTTTTATTGGCTTATTTAATCTTACTGGACCACCTAACTATGAGAATGTTACTATTTTTTTCTGTAACATTTTTGTCACATTTTTCCTGTAACGTAGCGCCGCCTCGAATTAGTTCTCTAATTTTTTCGTGCCGGCAAGTAGCTATGCTTATACGTAACAAGGTTTTTCATGCTTTTCATTAAGAACATTAACATTACCGGTAAATATGCAACTAAAGGTTAGAGGGACTAAAATCAGCAGCAAAAAAGTTTCGGACTATGTTGCAACCTAAATTCGCACCCCCCTCCCCCAATATTTCGCGTCCGCCACTGTCGATAAGCTATTAAAGACACTATATAGTTGATAAGAAAAGGACGTAGGTTATACCTGCTCAGCAACAAGTTTTGCAACTTTTGGATCTGAATCCATTATTGTGTGGAGCTTCCTTATGACGTCATTACTATAAATATGTAATAATGAATAATTAGATATTAGACACAGAAATAAACATTTTAACAATAAAATTTCTGTCGACTTACGTCTAAATGTAAACTTAGTAAAACGTAACTAATCAAATTAACTAGGAAAAGAGAATTTGTGAAATCTCTTCTCAGAAAGTTCCTTTACATTAACCTAAGCAGATTTATGTTGCGTGTTAGTTTGCAGACTAATTCAGTTCAAAGGTGAATTTCTAAGAACTTTAACCAGACCTAGATGTTTAAACAGTTATTACAGGCGACTAATTTTATACATGTTTAAAGCTGGATAAAGCGTCGACCACGGTGTTGACACTGCAGGAAGCTCTTTGGGCGTTGATTCTTGCAGCCTGAAAGCATAGTTCTGGCTGGTGATAATCAACAACCAATTAAGAAATTAAATATAAAGTTTAATTGCAATGCAATTTCGAACACAGAGGCTCAGAACGATGTTAGGTGAAAAGTATATTCGCAGAGAAATTTTGTGAGCATGAATCTCGCTTTACGGATATTTTTCTTACTAACATGCCCAGAAAACAACAAAGAAATGTGAAACGCGGGCCATGTTCACTGTTTTTCTGTGTGTACATTTCATAATATGGCGTTTCAGTATAAATTGCCCTGTGTAACATTGCCTTTAGAATAGTGTGTTTATACCTTGGATTAATCTCCATTGTCGGTTGTAGTACATCATACTTCATATTTCCCAACTGTTCAGCATGAGGAGCAGACTTAATTATCTTTAACCAACGTCTAGCAGCAGCCATATCTGGTACTGTAATCATTGCAGGATGACTTGTCAAACGATGAGATACCTGAAATATTTAGTGATACAACTGTATCAAGCATTGTGATTTGCGAAGGCATTCGTACTGTATAACTTCTACCAGTATAGCTCTGTTGGTGCAGCGAATCTGATTCTTTCCCTTTGTGTTGCTAAAATAACCTGCATTATATACAGTCACTATAAAATCGTAGAGCGTCGGGCTAACACTCCGATTGCAGGTTCCCGTCAGCTTGTACTAGCAAAACACTTGGCTGATGTTTTGTTTTATCATAAGTCTATTTTCGGCACTTTACTCCCTTGCAGTGCTCTTCAAAAATGCATGGGATTCTGAATTTTGGGAAATAAATATGTATCAACCATAGTCAATAGTATTTAGCAGTTTACCTCTCTATAAAAGGTTCATTATAGCGCAATATAGCATCTGGAGGTCAAAGCTCAGTTGGAATCATATCATTTTCAGCTGTTTTTCATTTTCGTACGTTCGTACATTTCCTGAGTACTTTTCGCAATACACGTGCCATATTATATCACATTTCAAAATATTTACATGTGTTTTGCATTTAATGCATTTTGAGCCACGTATTGCCTTGCATTAAAAAACCACATGTTTGCAAGGCGTGATGGAATATGGTGCACTGAAGGTGAGTGCAAGTAAACATAAACTATGATAACAAGTAAAGAGAAAAATTGGTAATATAGTAGACGACATGGAACACGGGTTAAGCAAGTTGATAAGTTTAAATGCCAGGAAGAGAGTATCTTCAGAGTCTTAGAGGTGTAGTTGGTTACTGAGGAAAAGAGAAAGAAATTAGAACGGGATGGTTTCAAGCCTCTGCTGAAACGTAAAATTCTCAAAACATCTTATAAACATAAACAATCAGACCATAGTCACCAAAAGCAAAGCAAAAGGTTCTCTCTATAAAAGGTTCGTTGCCAAAAATAGATAACGTAAGAGAATAGGGAGCATGGAATTGTCATACTGTGTTAAACTGTTTTATTTTCGTTTCATTAAACCGGTTGTTTATTTCAACAACCGGAACACCGGTTTCTATACTTTTGTCACAAAATGCACAGTTTAACCAATCACTTGACGCATATTCCGCGAAAGCGTCAAATTTATTCGCACGCTATCAATTTTGTAACCAGTTTCAATATTATTTCGATCACACAAAACTGAAAGTAGCAGATTTTGAAACATTTGGGGAAGAATATTGAACCAAATTACCAAAATAAAGCTTGATTTAGAAACTAAAAACAAGAGAGAAGCATTATAGCAGAAATCTTTCTCATGCATGAAGACATGGATGACATTGCCCTCATTGGAATTTCGAAAAAGCGTAACTTAATCGTGTCAAACCCGCTCGCTTTAGACCTATACACGCGGTTTATAGTATATTTCTTACATAACCAAAATTTTGCAATTATTATCACTAAAACATCTTGACATTATAAAGTAAAACATATATTTTGTACATATTGACATTCATATTACTGTAAATTATATAAATGACGGGATTACGGGAGAAGCAAAATTATAAAATTAAAGTTAGCAACTAACTTTTTCGCTCTCAGAAAACCCACACATTGTTCTGTTTTTTTGGTAATTGTGTGATACTTTTCCAATTTGTGATGAGTTTTTTTAGTCATTTATAACTGTAAAGCAGATATTGCCAGAATAAGCAATTACAATTGCTATTTGTGGACTATAATTCAATATTGGATCGCTTAAATTTTCGAAAATTATGAAAAGCCGCGGTTTTACGGTTTACCGGTTTTTATATTTTTCAAAACCGCCCAAGCTTAGCAGTTACGATAAAGTTACATGGAGGCTTACACAAGAAGGCATGCCCGTTGGATAAAGGGAAAGATATACCTTAACACCGGCGACTTTTTGTTTCCCGAGTAAATTTTCCAACCATTTCGCAAGTTCTTCAGAACTTTCTTTTGATAAACTTTCGCCCTCTAAAATAGTTATATATTGTCAAATGATGTATTCTGGAGGTTTGAACTCGTATTTATTTGTCCCAGTTTGTCTTTGCTTTTAAAAGTTTAATCACACTTTGATAGTACTTTATTTAAAATCATGCCAGTGTGGAACGTTATATAACTTATTGACCAAACAATTATGGCAAGTTTCATCTACGTTATCACAGACGTTTAAATAATCAGACGGTCTGGCAGAAAATCAGACGGTCTGGCAGTCTTTTCTTATTTTTCAAGCAAATATCACTTGATTCAAGGCATTCAAGAATGCTGCAAGATATGTAGCATGCCATGCCATACCCAACCCTACCCAACCCAACCCAACCCAACCCAACCCAACCCTGCCCTGCTCTATACAATATCATACCATACAATATCATACCATACCCTAAGGGCGCTTTCCATTTAATGGCCAGACCGTTCAGACCCGAATTTCTGTTTCTTATAGGAGGAAAGATCTGGTCCAGATTTTTCCAAAATCTGGCTAAAATGGACCTCCTTTTGATTTGATCCAAATTTTTCGGTCAGACAGGTCCGAAATCCAAACCTTTTGTGTTTCATTTAACAATTTGATCGATCTGACCGGTCTGACCGTGTTAATGGAAAGCGCAGTAAAATACCATATCATACCATACCAGAGGCCATACGGTACCATACCACACCACAACATACCACACCATATCACCATACAATACCACACCGCACCTATCATAACATACCATACCACACTATACCTTATCGTAACATACAATATCACACCATAACTAAAATACTATACCTGTGGTATCATCACTAGCTTCATCAGTTTCTTGACTGGTTGATAAATATGTTTCTGCTGACGTCACAGTTCTACCATCAAAATTTCTTAATTGATGTAAAACCATTTCATCATTGTCGTCATAAGTGAACAAAACCTGGGAATTACAAATAATTCAGTGTAACTTTTAACTTGAATATGGGCAATTAATTTTGGCAAAATCCGCCTGGACATATATATATTATACCCACCTCAACGTCATTTTTCTTTAAGGCTTCAAAGTATGGTGACGACTCTGCAAGCTCGCGACTACAGAAATCAAATTATTGTAATAAAGAAGTTAATATATAGTAAATTATTTTCAACGACATGAACGGGGAAAGAAATGTGGTACAATAAACCTCTACATGATTCAATGATGATGTGACGAAAGTTACCTCCTCCGCAGGCCCTTTCTCCCGCGGCCGGGTGATATTTTGCTTCGGGGGAAAGCCTTACCCGCATTTTTTATGCCGCCCGTGCGTCCCTTCCCTAATTTTCCAAGACCGCTCCAATTAATAAAGCGCCTGTGGAGGAGGTAGTGACGAAAGTGATATTGGAGAGAGTAAATATTAAGAAATGCTTTATACTAAATTTTTGTACCCAACGGTGCTTAAAAGGGAGAAATATAAAATAATAGATAACAACCGTCGAAGTCTACAGAATGTAAAATTGCTTCAAGGCTATATACACGATATGCCTAAAAATCCATCAATCACACTTCACATTGTTCATACTGAAATCAGTAAATATGACTTTAGAAGCTGACCATGTTATTACAAGGAGTTCATTAAACGTTACGGCAGCAGATGGTGCTTAACCTCAGAAGTGATTACACTTACAGAAGATAAGAAATTGAACTGATCTCCTACTTATAAATTTAATTCAGTTTGACGAGGGCCTTTTAACTTAACTATCGTACTGAGGGGCAAAAAGCCCCAGCCCCCATGTTCGCTCCCAGTAAGCTATTTTTGCCCCCGTGAAGGTCCTTTGTCCAAAGTATAAGCCAAAAAGGGAAAACTGAGTTTAGAGGAAAGTTATTGTATTCTCACAACAAAAAAAGGCTCCGCTTAGGATATATCAAATGTCTGAATATGCAGATCGGCTGAGACTCAAGAATACAAACGCGTGAAATTTTCTAGGGAGGAGGACCTCCTTCGCCTTTCTACACCTGTAATACACCACCTACTTGTTACGTCCCCTTTCGATGATGCCCCCCCACTGACGATTTCTTAAAAAAGGCCCTGTTAAAACATGTGCATTATGCTTGGCGTATTGTGCCAAGTTGCTGTTTACCAGGTCTCGCGGCTTGCGTTGAAGAGGACGACGTCTAAAACTCTCGTGGAATTTTAATTATTCATTTCTTTCTAAAATATTATGAATTTCATTGTATTTATAGCCGTCGTCGTCACGTTGCCGTCCTACATCGTAAGATCTCTTAATATATAACTGGAGGTTGACCACCATCTGCTGCGCGGTAGTGCTTAGTGAAACCCGCCAGGAACACTATAATGGCGCTTCATATTCTTAATAAATCATAAAAAATATCTATGATCATACAGTACATACCTTGGTGCACAAATGTAATAAATTGATTTCTGAATCGGCTTCATCCGGGATACGTAATGTTCTAACGAAATTAGATCTCCTGTCTTCTCATTGGACGATTCAAAACGTAACAATTTCGCAATATCTTCTTTCAAATGTTCATCATTCGTCACAACAACTCCCTCTCGGATAAATACGCCATATTCTTTAAAAAAGTCTTCATATTTTACTCTATCCTTGCGAGCTTGCTCATGTAGAAACTTTATTAACCGCCTCGTAAGAACATCTTTCAATCTATGAATTAAAGCACTGTCTTGAAGCATCTCTCTGCTCAGATTGAGCGGGATATCCTCACTGTCAACGACACCACGAACAAATCTCAACCATTCAGGTAACAATTTATCAGATTTTGTCTGGATGACCACTCGACGACTGAACAGACTTACACCGGTCTCCATACGACCAATACCGTACAGTTCTGGTACACGTTCAGGAATGTAAAATATACTGCGGATGTTTAATGGCGCATCTGCTTTGAAATGTAAATGATATCGAGGTTTATCGAATGCGTTTGAAATAAACCGGTAAAACTCCTAAAAAAATTAAGATTAACGATTACAACGTAACAAAAGGATAGGAAAATAAGAAAGTGTAAAAAGAGTAAGAGACTACAATCTTCCTTTCTAATTTTAAAAAGACATATAGGAATATCATGCCAAGAGTTGGAGATGATCTGCAGAGCGAGGACAACGTCTAAACCTCCAGAGTGTTAGCCTGCGTCGCAGGTTTCCCAACCGTCTGCGACGCAGGCTACCAGAGTGTGGGAATGAAAAATCGATGGCAATGGCTTTTATGTCCACCGAGTGAAGCACAACAGTGGCGTAGCCAAGGGGGGCGAGGGGGGGGGGGCGGTCGCCCCATCAATGGTCTTCAAAACCGTTCTCATGAAAATTTCAAATCCGGCGAGATATTGGGGGTCAGGTGAGGTAAGTAACGAGTCAAATCCAATTAAAAACTCCCAAACCATAGACGGATCAGCGCATAATTATCTGATAATTTGCGTAATCTTCGTTAAGATGGAAATTTGAAGCAAGGGCATCCGGCTGATTGCATCGAATGTCAAAAATGTTCAAAACGTGTTGCAATGCTACGTTCTTGCGTCATAATCGGTATAAAAAATATATGCATGTGTATCATGTTACATGATATTGCGAAAATCATGTAATAACTAAACATATAACTAGGGTACCTGCAGGGCACCTTAGCTTTAGGAATGCCAGACCGTTAAATTTAGCTTGCAAAACAAACACTATAAACAATACATAAACACAAATTATATTAGTAGACGGAGTAATTATTGGCAGTGAACTAGACTTTGCTCTGCCTCTTAGGAGTAGGCGAAAATGTGGGAGGGGAAATTAAAACGCGCGGAGGAAATTAAAGGCGTACGGCGGGCAAGGACGTTGATCCAAAGGAGGGAGGATCCAGAGCATTGATGATCTAGCATGCGCGCCAAGGCCTGGTGCGCTGTCAGTCAGTAGATTTCTACATAGTTTGCAGGCTGAGACATCAGACAAATATCACGAAACAGAAAAGACATCAACATTTGTAACATCTATATCAAAATTTCAATATTTTCCATGTATTGTTCTTCCATCCTCCACATGAAACCCATGTTTACTGCGATGAGTAATTTATGAGTGACATGACCACGCCATAGAAATTTGTATATTTTAAAAAAAATAAAAAAAAATACATGTCCCTTGCTTTTAATAATAATTACATAGATTTAATAATAATAATAATAAAAGTTTATTCAATCCACAAAGTCAATAGTGAAATATCCTCATTGAAGACTTAGTTATATACAAATATATACATAATAGCATAAATACATTAGATTATATTATTATAATATTTATATATAAAAATATTAAAATAAAGAGAGAAAAAAAGAGAAAGAAAATGCTAAACATATTACACGCACACATATATTACTGCACGCATCTTCAGTACAGCATTTGGAAGACAACGAATTCTTGTTCCATTTTTCTGTTCTGCTTTTGCTGGATACATGAAAACTGGTCATGTAAGCACCTATTTCAACCTTCATTGCCATTCGAATATTTGTCTTAGTCTGAACTGAGACCTGTCTGTTCTTGGAATATGAACGCGACTGAACAAAAATATTAATATTAAGTCCAAAAAATAATAATAATTCTACATCTTTCTATTTAGTAGCTCCTATTTTAATAGGACTAACAAATCAAACCTTGCACGTCAGAAAATTTTCAGCAGCAATTTAGATTGATCAAAATTGTATATCTGTGACTTTGTGTCAAGTTCACACGAAGTCACAAGCAAGCGGCATACACATGAAACATCTTGATGTGCAAAATATAAATCAGCAAGAGAAAGCAAAACGCGATGGATAGAAAAAACCTTTTAAAGACATCTCCCATGTACTACTTCCATGCTTTACAGCACTAACAGCTCAAAGCAAGTCGATAGCACATTAGCAGAATATATAGTTTATGTATAATAGAATTTAGCTGCGATCGATTGTGTGCTTTCAGCGTTTCATGACATAGATATATAAATTGAGATTGAGATTGCCAAAAAAGGAAAAATGAAAACAAAACGTAACATATAAACAACAAAAAAGACAAAACATTCTACCTTTGAATGGTAAAAATAGACTGAAAAGCTTTTAGAAATCGATAAAAAATTCAGGTCCGTCGTCCGTCAAAATCAAAACATCTGCATGGAACTGAGCGAGTTTAAAATTTGTGTTCTGCGCATATCAATAACGCACGACCACAATTCCATGCGCTAAATAAAATTTACTTCAAAACTCCTTTCCTTTCACACATATTAGGCTGCGCTCGCTCTGCTCGCTTCAGCGCTCAACTGCCCAGCAACCAGAAGACCTCAGTTAGCCTAACTAGTTAACCTTGGATGAATATAATCAATATAATCAATAAAATCAATAAATCTAAAGATATTTTCACGTGTATTGTGCCTTGTTCTAATGTAATAATAACAGAATTTTGTGATTTCTGACCTTCCAATTACTTTTAAAAACTCGTATCAAAATGCGGGAAATGGCGTTTCCGAGCCCTAGAAATCAAAAATTTTCCCGGGGGGCACGCCCCGGGACCCCCTAAGTGGTTCGTGGGTTCGACACTCACTGCTCGTCCCCCCCCCCCAAACATTCGACCCTGGCTACGTCACTGAAGCACAAGTAAAAAGTAAACCATGTCAGGTGGAATGCAAAATCTGGAGTTGGAAAGCGGATCAAGACAGGTAAAATAGAAAAATACGCTGAGCACTTTATGGAAAATGTGAACTTTTTTCATGTTTTTCGTCAATGTTTAATTGCGCGATACAAATTGATTTCAGATCCAGAGGATTTAGATACACGAGGAGCAGTGCGAGTAGCCTGAATTTCAGACGGCCACTGTTGAGATGTACGTCTGAAATACAGGCTACAGTGCAAGCTACATACCTCATGTTGTTCTTCGGTAACTTGTTTTGGATCAAGAGTCCACAGAGGCTAAAACAACAAAGAACAAGTTCTCATTTAAAACAATAACTGCTCATACTGATGAAAGGCAAAAAAACCTTGGAAAAAAGGAACTGTCAATGGCGAGAAAACAAAATTATTCTAAAATTGTAAAAAATCCTTTTTTGATAACATTGTCAAGTAAATAACCCTTCATCAAAACTGTTCAACAGTACAATTGGTGTAATTCATTTTTATTATCTATGAGTTTAAGTTACAGAATCTGCTGCGGGTCTTTAGGATCAAACTACCTGGGCATGAAAAACTCAACAAGAACTTCGACGTTTCGAGCGAAGTCCCTTCGTCTGGAGGTTAGTAGGACAGTAGCACCACGCACTCAAGATATTATTACAGAATCTGCACTGATGATTACGTGGAACAATCGACAGTCCAGTCCATATACTATACTAACAGACATCAGTAGAATCATACTAGTATACTATTGCAAATGCTGTAATTTGATTGGCTACGCTATTCGCTATCTAATTGTCGATAGATAGCGAGTAGCGAAACAGCCATCTCCTCGGCGCGATTTTTAACGAATTTATTTCAATAAATTATGAAAAACGTTTTGAAATACTGTTTTCTTGCTGGTTTCTACTAAAACAATTAGATTATTCGCTCTCGATTTCTATGAGATGATAGTTCATTCGCGCTTCGCCCTCAACAACTATCACCTCATAGAAATCTTGAGCTCATAGTCTAATTGTTAAATATACAGTACTTGATAAAGAACTTACCTCGACAGTATTAATACAAACACCGTTGAGAAATATTGGAAATCCCACAAAGTTGCTGTACTTTTTGATAATCTCTATAAAAATAAGATACATAATATATATAAATACACAAACATGAACCGGTGTTAGATAGTGCAGCTAGTAATTTAAACTTATATTTTAATACCAAAATGTTATCTAACTACATATAGGATATTCTGTTGCAATAAAATTTTACTTGATAACAAATTGGATATCACACGTTCTCTTATTATGCACGTTCTACCTTCTACTTCAGTCTTTAACGAAAATCTTCTACAATCATTTTTCAAATGAACAATAATTTTTGTTCCCCTCGCGACGCCATCAGCTTCAGCGATTTCATAACTTCCTGATCTAGATAAGTACGAACAAGATAGGCTTAGGACCTGTTTACATGGAGGTAGGTTGACCCTTCCACTAGGGTTACCCTACCAGGAGGGTAAAACAATAGCGAGTGTTTACACGAGGTATAGGGTCACCCTACAGATAGCGCTATCTTGCCTCGGTAGGGTAACTCTACTCTGTTTTTCCCCAACCCACGCTGCTAACTTCCAGACGACGAGCCTTCGCTCGAAACGTCGAAGTTCTTGTTGTATTTTTCAGGTAGTTTTATCTTACTCCACCGCGAAATCTTCGTTAGACTTCACCTACACTGGCACCACGCGTTCGAGTTATTAACTCTACTTATGTGTGGTTGTTAAGCTGGCTGTATTTAAATCTCCTGCGTACACGAAATTTTGGCGACAAGTTGTACATTACCTTGTCAATTTCAATGCTGTGGTCTTCCGAGTGGTCTTCTACTTTGTATACAATTGTATCAAGGCATGTTGTACGTATGTATCAAGGCGTTTAGTACGTACGTATGTATTGTATCAAGGCATGTTGTACGTATCTAAGAGCGTCAGTAGCAGCTTGCGAATGAAAGAATTGTTTGACATCGTCAAAGATTTCTCCGTATTTTAAGTTCCGTGTAAAGGCTCAACTCTATACTTTCTATTAAACTGTAACTGCGTTATACTGTTATATTCATATATATAGCATTACACACAATCTTTAATATATAGCACTGCGTGCTATATTCTTTTATATAGTGCGTTGCGCCTAACTTTTTAGGTCGCCCTACGAAACAAGTAACCCTACCCCTAGGGCCACCCTATACCCCTAGGGCCACCCTATACCCCTAGGGCCACCCTATACCCCTAGGGCCACCCTATACCCCTAGGGCCACCCTAGAGCGTATGTAAACGCAAGGCGCAAACACAATAGACTAGGGTAACCCGCTTAGTAGGGCAACCCTTCTGCTAGGGTCACTACCTCCATGTAAACAGGCCCTTAATTAACCTGCAGTCAACTGTCGGACAAAGCTGGGAATGACATCCTTCTTGCTTATCTCCGGTTTCCGTATAGCAAAATGGATGCGTGCCAACAACTTTCCTTCGAAAGGACACTTATCTATATCTTATAATACGTTAACCCTTTATTGGCCACAGTTGCTATATGACAACAGTTTTGTCATTTCACTCTAACGCTAGACGATTATACTTGTCAAGTAGGAGAGCGCGCGGCGAATATGGGATAATCTATGGCAGAAACGGGTGGTCATATAACAGCTGTGTCGGCTGGAAAGGAGAGCAGATGGGACCTCCAAAAATACTCTGACAACTTGTTTAATGGCTATATTATATATAGTGTACTAGTTACTATATAGAATTTATATTTAACTCACCCATCAGATGACCACATATATCCCTTACTATCTGGCAAATAAGACTTTGTAAAAACATCAACTTTATTGGCGACCATGAAAGCAGAATAGAATCCAACCCCAAACTGACCAATAATATTCTCGGCAATGCTTGCTGAACTGTCTCCTTGTTGAAGTCTTTGAACAAATGCTTTAGAACCAGAACGAGCGATTGTGCCGAGATTTTCAATCAATTCTTCTTTGGTCATTCCTGTGCCATGATCTTGTAAAATAAATGTTCCAGTTTCTTCATTTGTAGCTAAATGAATCTCTAATGTTTGTTCTTTCTCTGTCATCTCAGCGCCAGTTAAAAATAAGTGTCTTAGTTTCTCCATTGCGTCAGATGCATTTGAAACAAGTTCACGGATAAATACCTAAAACGATCAAGAAGATTGTAATATTAGGTATGTGTGAATTAGAAATATTACTATTACTTTGCAAATTGAAAAAGACTTGTTGCTATAAAGGTAAACTGAAAATTATTTTTTTTTAAGTTTCTCTGAGGATGATTCTAAAGTGTCGCTGAGAATTTGGTTGAGAAAATTTTACAACTTGGAAGAATACTGCAGCAAGCCATCACATTGATATACGAAAAATTAATGAATTGTGTTGCTGTAGTAATAAAAATGTCAAATATAAATGACGTAATTGCACGTGGAAGCAAATTTCTAGATTATATGCAAAGGTTAGAGTAAAATTAGTTATTACAGTTTTTACGATCACGAACGCAGAAAACAAAGTTATCAACAGAGAAAATCCAATTCATATTGGGAAAATCCAATGAAACAGAAATAGCACTAATGGCTGTACATTTCCTTTTTACACTTAGTTGACAAGAAACATCTGTTTAACAGTTCATATCACTTCAGTTCATTGGCTACGTTACAATATAGTACAGACAAAATATTATGAAAATAACGATAATGCGTTTCTGAAAATAATAGAAAATAATCTGTAACGACGCGAATAACTTACTTCTTTCTCAGAATAAAGAGATCGAGCCACGATATCCAACAATTGTTGAGTCTCTGCTTGAAAACTGTGCTTGTTACTTGGTCCTAGATAGAAATATAAAAAAACATCTCGAGGACACCTGTAGTTTCTTTATCACGCAAGCCATATATTCGTACTATATATACTATATGCTTATACTTGTCTTCCGATTATCCTCACTAGTGCAATATTAACAGTCAGTACTCGTTTTTGCCAGTACTGTATGAGTAAGTACTCAATTGGTGGGCAAAAATTTAAACATTAAATTTTCCATATCAAATTAGAGATCAGTGGTAATACCGACCGAAACACACAGGATAATGATGGGCAATGACGTCATGAGCGTTAAGAACAAAACTTAAGGTGTTAATGCCTCCTATTGAGATGTGGCAATCTCGTACCCAGAGCCATGAGTATGGATAACATTAGCTTACTGTAGTTGCCTAAGCTAGATCAATCCTTTGGATCCAGGCTGTTGGCCAAACGGATCGCAGGCTCGGCTGGCTCCGAGGTTATCAAACTGGTTCAGAGCTCATCAAATGATTTTAAAACAATCAAACTAGTTCCAAGCTTATAAAGCCAGCTCATGAACTTATCGAACTGGCTCACAGCTAACTTGGCTTCAACTTAATCAAGTTGAATAACAACCTCGTTCCCAGGCTCTTTACCTACGCTCACCCCCGCTGCGGAAAAGACCCTAGTTCAGACTGGTCACGTGACACCCCAGAATCTGGGGTGTTTTTAATTAGCGCTTTGAAAACACTGAGGGAGGGGTAGTTGAGTAAACATGTCAATTTTACATTCATGCATGAGTGAATAATGGCGTAATAAATACAAAAACATGGGCTCACCTGCCCAGATTAGCAATGGCTCAATTTCAAACTCCGAGTCTATGTGTCGACTTTGTTGCGGCATATGAGCCAAAATATACAAAAAACCTGTACAATAAAGCAAATGTCAAACTACTGGCTTTTGCTGAAGCGGTCTATGGTGAGAGAACTCCCTTCCTCGTCTTGTGTGCCGACCTTGTGAAAGACGACTGGATAACTCTGGAAAATTCCAAAGCATGATATGTGGGAACCAAAAAACTATGATGCAAACAAAGAGATGTATTGATATTTCGCCTTCAACGCGAATCACGGAGGAGAAAAGGGCAAGAACTAGTCTGGAAGGCGAAGTGCGATCAACCCGAAGCCTGTCATTTTCATCCAACAAAGAAACTATACAATCCGAGGTATGTTATATTTTTTATAATTCATCATTTATGTAATGAGATATTGTATACTATAATTTATGTGTAGATTTCCAATTTCATTTGCCGTATACACTGAACTCTAAAGAGTAAAGTTTAAAAGCCAATAAAATATCTCCTATACACTACAGGTTGTCAACGATCCTGTTTCCAAAACCGCGTCGTATGATTCCGTCCCGTTTACGGATGTCCTAAATACCGTCAATGACGAACTGAGAAATGTGGCAGTTAGAGACACGAAGTCCGTTCTTCGTAAAAGAAATTTTGAAGGAATGAGTTCGTTCTCTTTGGAGACTATATCGTGGACGAGTATCCTGTGTAGTATTCAGAATTCTATCTGAATTGTTGGAGTTCAACTACAACGTACACGGAAAAGAAGATCGCTCCGTTATGTTTGATTTACAGCGTCATAATGTTCAAACGATGCCATGAGTTGAGTTTTTTGCAGCGCATTAATACAATTTTACTGGCCGACAGTGGCGCTAATACGGAGGTAAATTATAATTATACAGTTTACTTAATTGTCATTTGAAAAAAAAGGAAAAGCTTTATAAATGCATATCAGTTTTTGCTGAGTTGTTCCGTGCGCAATTTTATATTGTCCACAGCGATGCTAACACGGGGGTAAATTATAGTTTATTTTGAATATATCATGTTTACTCTTTGGCTTGTTACAAATTATGTCAATTTCGAGAACAATAGAATAGACGTGAAAAAGCTTTTTACGCGTTTGCCAATGTTTACTTAGCTGTATCGGCATTTTATTTTGTACATATAATGTTCGAATCATGTTGCCATTGACATTAATTGTAACATAAATGTTGGTCAATTTATTTTTCGCTATTGGTTTTCAGTGCATTAAACTGACAAGGTAGATTTTTTATTTGATTGAACTAGTTAAGCTGGTTACAGACGAGCAAGTTTTATGACAAGTTTTCTATGACAAGTTTTACTTGTTCGTTTGTATGGGTATTAAATTTTGCCAATTTTCTCTCAATGACAAGTCGGGCGAAGTGCACTTTTGCCCATGCATACAGACGAGTAAATAAAACTTGTCGTATGAAAACTTGTCATAGAAAACTTGCTCGTCTGTAACCAGGTTTAGGTCAGTCAGTGTCACTTCATTTGTAGAAGAGAAATTTCAAACCGCAATCTCTTCGGCGCTTCGCTCGTTTCAAAAGACAAAACAAATTTTAAATTATTTAATATCAAACTTGTAATTCTATATTCTACAATATATAAGTATCTTTTCGACTAATAATTTTGAGTTACAAATTGTTTTTACTCTAGTATTGATTGTTATGCTGTTCATATAAGGTTGCCCAATAGTTTATACTGTAGTTGCTTTGTATATTAATTTCTTGTGCCAAAAAAACTGTTATGGACTATTGTTACTGTTACTGTTACTACGGCTTCTGTGCTTTTTTATAAACTCAATTTAGAACTCAATTTAGAGCCCTTTTGCAACTTTAAAAGCGATTTTTTGTTGATTTATAGCCTTTATTTGCAATTTTACCGCTCCTTTGAACACGCTTATTTCTACCGGAAATGACTTTTGCGCTTTACGCGTCTTAGCCTACCCTCCCACGGACAAAGCTGTGGAAGGTGTCACGTGACCAGCCTGAACCAGGGTCTTTTCCGCAGCGGGGGTGAGCGTAGGTAAAGAGCCTGGGAACGAGGTTGGTTGAATAAGATTAAAGCGAGATAAAGACTGAACTTTATCTTTGTTAGAAACAAAATAAATTTTTTTGTGTCATAAATCACGATAAAGTTTACCGGAATGGCAAGGAATCGTTGTATTTTAGAAGTGCAAGATTTTGGCTCCTAGCCTATCGAACTGGTTCCGAGTATCAAACCATCTTCGGGGCTTTAAAACTCATCTCCAAGCCCACCTCGTTGATCTTTCTGTGCATAGCTGTAATGCAAGATTTTTTCTCGGCTTCTCGTTCAATAGAACTAATAAGTGGAAGGTGTTTGTAGATGGAATAGTCGAACGAAAATTTATATACATTTTTTAGACCTAGCCAGGAGCAGTTGCGAAAAATGCAACTTAGGCCCTCTGGCAGGAATTGAACCTGCGGCCCTGCGATTCCGGTGCAACGCTCCAACCAACTGAGCTACAGAGTCCAGTTGCTGAGCATTAACCGCAATATAAATTTTCGTTCGAGTATTCCATCTACAAACATCTTCTACTATTAGTCCTATCGAACGAGATGCCGAGAAGAAATCTTGATATTTACCCATATCTAATACTGGCATCACTCCCATCGTATATACCGAACTTGCGGTTAATGCTCAGCAACTGGACTCTGTAGCTCAGTTGGTTAGAGCGGTGCACCGGAATCGCAGGGCCGCAGGTTCAATTCCTGTCAGAGGGCCTAGGTTGCATTTTTTGCAACTGCTCCTGGCTAGGCCTAAAATGTATACAAATAGCTGTAATGTCCAGCTCTTGAGTATATAGTGGGCAAGGTTGTAGGTGATTAATCTTTGTGGATTCAATATCAAAACTAGGAGATTGATTCGAAAAAGAAAAAAGATACTTCATGTTTATCAATCACTTATTATGATGGGGGATTTACTTTCATTTTTGACAAAGTCTGAAATGGAATGATGGGGGTTTTCTTTCATTTTTGCAATGTAACATTCAAAAAAATTGGGCAATAACATAGAGGGTACAAATACATTTTACAAACCTGATATAGATTCAGTTTCCTGAATAACATGAACAAAATCTTGATCTTCATCCACACCATCTTTGATTTCAGACTAAAATGAAAATTAGGAAAACACATGCATGTTTGGGCCAATATATCATACATGTGTTAATATCTACGTGAGTATTACTGACAGTAGTTACCATTATACAATAGTCAAATGTCAATTTGTGTTGCATATATATGGTCTTAACGTGACTAGCAAATAAGTGCATGCCTGTATCTATAACACAATACTAATGATAGACACGATATTCTGATTAATGATGGGCGACATACAGTACATTACCCATAAGTCATCAACAAACCTCCCAAATTTCACTCACATTCAGTCACTGCATTCTTACTGCATTCTTACTGCATGTATTCACAGTTAGTTAGTACATGTACAACACATAAACTACTAAGTTCAGTTAGCATATGCATGCATGTACCTGTATTGGCTCCTCAGAAGACGTGGATGAGTATCTTACTGTTGGAAACTGAACACCTGCAGTAGACCCTTAATTAAAGACAAAGAAATGTTTGGATGCATGATTTGTCAGTTTTGGTAGTGTATACTTAAATATAATTTCTATGCACAGTGTCATTTTGCAAGCATACTATAAATGCTCTCTGTCCACAAGGGAGGTTTTAGAAGACCTTCCTGTGCCCAATGTAGAGCTTGTGGTAGGGTGCTTTAGACTACCCATTTCACAGTTCGATAACCAAGCAACTATGCTAACCATGCAGTTGGTTAAAAACTAATAAAACATTGATGAAAGTGTGTGGGATATTTTAACGCTATCCTGAACATTACGGCGCTGAATAATGCGCATTGCTGGTAGATAGTGTGCGGGGGACATTATTCACATGGGTGACGTTATCCGCTGTGACACCAAGAAAATTCCTCGTTTACAAATAGTCAATAAATCATATCAATATTATTCGAAATCCTTCTCTGATCCGAAGTGGTCTTTTCATTGATTCCTTTGTTCTCTTCTTTAGTTTGTTCTGTTTCAGAGAAATCTTCCGCTTCACCAGTTGGAAAACATCGTCCAATTTCTTGGCATCAGAGCGTGCCTGTGTTGCACGTTCTCTGGCGTCCACTCTTCATCTGAGGCAACAGGATCTTCCGGTAGGAAGAATGTCTCCGGTCGACTTGCTTGTTGTTTGAAAACCAGTTCATGCAGTGATAGCCCATGGGTAAACAACACGGCGTGCATTGCCCTCGGCCAACTTGCGGGGTTCCTATTACATACCGTTCGCAAAGCTGGTTTTGTCGTTCAACTTGCCCTTGTGACTGAAGATGCTCAGGACTTCCCCGGGCATGTTCGACGACCAGTTCATTGCACGTAGGTTCGAACATAGCCTCAGTAAAGTGAGGTCCTTGTTTTCTCCAGGGCTTTACCTTTCAAACCATGCTTGACACGTTTGCACACATCACACCACCAGCAACATACTTTGCTACATCTGACTTTACACCTGGCCACCATACCATTGCCCGAACACGGTCTCATGTGCGATCGCGTCCCATGTGTCTTCCTAGCGGTGAGTAGCTGAAGAAATCTCCAACGTAGACTTTGAGGAAGTACAACCACAAGATGCTGGTTCTTCCCGAGCGGACTATCTTCCGTTGGTCGACCCTTGTAGTTGTGATAGCGTACGATACCATCATCCAACACAGTCAACCGATCGCGCGCCTGCCACAAGGCGGGTTTTTTGGGTTCTTCAATTCCCGTCGTTGTTCCTGTGTTCGTAGATATTCCCAGACCACAGGACAAGAAGAACCTTTGGGAATCCTGGATATCTTTTCTCGCCAGGATCGGGAAGAGTCGGTAAGAGCTGCCCGATTCAGCCTGACCTACCGCTGAAGCTGCCATACGCAATGTTGCGACCTGTTCTCCATGTCCCACTCTCGACAAGTAATCTGCCATTGCCAATTCTGGTGACTTACCTGCCCGATGTATGGGGTTGAATGGACGTTGTTCATGCAAGGAATTTCAACCACCTCCCATGAACGTCATTTAAGTCAAGGCTTTCGTTGATCCACGTCAGAGCCCGATGGTCAGTTATTACGTCAAAACGCGGAATTTATACTCGGAATTTCTTCACTGCTATTACTATAACTCTATCTGTGGTGCTATAGTTCCTTTCACTGGAGGAAAGAGTGTGAAGAAAAAAATGCTACTGGATTTAGCGGACCATCTGGTTTATACCGATCACGTTGAGCTAGCATCGCTCCAGTCCCCACTGTTAAAGCATCTGTCACCAGTATAAAAGGCCTCGTGAGATCCGGAAGGTAAAGCGCAGGACGTTTAGTGACCTGTTTTTTAAGGCGTTCAAATGCTGCTGTTGTTTCAGGTATCCATTCGAGTACTTTCTTACATCTTTGTCTAAAAGACCAGTTTTGCGATGTCTGCCATCCCTGGAATCCACCGCTGAACATAGGAGAATTCCGAGCGCCTTCCACAACATCGTTACTGTTGTTGGTTTTGGTGTATTCATTAACGTTTCTCTCAGAGCCTCGCTGATCGATAGTATTCCTTGACCGATAACGTGACCAAGGAATTCAATGCGACGAACACCAAACGTACACCTCTCAGGATTGAGAAGCATTCCCACGGCTTGTAATTTCTGAAGTACCTGTACTTGTCGGAGACGTTGCATGTGTTCTGCCCATGTTGTTCCCCAAACAAGTATGTCGTCTAGGTAGCAAAGCACCACCTGCTAGTTCAGAGAGCCAAGGACGCAACTAATCAGTCCCTGAAAGGAGGCCAGTGCACGGTGTACCTCGACCAGTCCACTGAAAATGTGCATCTGGGATTACGAATCCTGTGAGATCAGAATCTATTTCTCGTAGTGGCATTTGATAGTAACCACTTTTTAAATTCAAGGATGATAAGGTCATCAATGCGTGGTATCGGATGATGCTGATCAAAAGATTGAGCATTTAGTGCCCGATAGTCAATTGCGAGACTGATCTGGCCATTCTTTCTTCGTGTTACGCTGGGTGCTGCCCAGGGGCTCGTTGTCTACTTCCTTTTGTTCTTTTGGGGATAACCATCTCATGCCAATTGGCCTAATACTAATTGAACATCAGAAAATGTGTCAAACAGATGGAAGGCCATCGTCAGTTTTCTAAAACGTTCAATCGTCTCTCGGCATTTTTCCCCTGGAAACTCGACCTGTTTGTTTGGTTTTCATGTGTTGATCTGGGAAAGTGGTTTAAACCTCCGGGTTTAACTGAGCAATCTTTTCCCCCTTCCAAAGAGTTTAACTAACTTGGTTTGCATTGATGCAGGGATGGATTTACTGGGGGTGCGCACCCCTCCTAGCCTTGGCCAAGGGGGGTGCAGGAGGGGTGCAAATTTCCATATCAAATTATGGATTTGGCAGGGTATTTATCAAACAAAAATAAAATATTGGGCCATTGGGGGCCTCTTTGACCATCTAGGCAATCCTATTTTTCAAAAAGTTTCTGACAACAGCCCCTGCCGGGGTCCTCAGTGATGATGCACCCTGGCTTGGTCGACAGTCACACCCTGCTTTATGACCAGCACCCACCCCCCTACCAGATCAAGCTGGATCCATCCCTCCATTGATGACTTGTAGCCATAGCTCTCTATTCTCATCATCAAACTGGTTTATCCCCCGGGGATGTATTTGGTGCTGCCACATAGTTCAAACCCCTGAATGCCTTGTCTGCCACATATGGTACATTGTCTCAAGCCTCACACTCTCACACTCTCACCCGTCTCATGTATGTATAGTTGTCACTTTCTTGGATTCCAGGTCGCTCTCCCCAAATGAAATATGAAGTCAATCCCTGCTAGACATTTGACAACGCAATAGGTCACTACTTGACTACCCACCCTTACAGTTTTTGTAAGGGTGCCAACAATGTTATGACTTTGCCGCTGACCCCCTGGGGGGATTTCGTATCCGGTTTTCTCATTTCATTGCCTTACGCTCATCGCCTGTTAAGACACTTTCATCCACTAAACTGACTTCAGCCCCTGTGTTCAACGATAAACTAACTTCCTTGCTACCAATTCCTCAATTAGCACGTACAAAAGGGCTGCGTACTTTTAATACCCCCCTTAAATGTTTTTAAATTGTTTCATTTCTCCGTTCGTAAATCCACTTCGGAGTCTCCTGTACTTAACGTTGTCCTTCTCCCATGTTGCGTTGCTTTAAATTCCTCTCCAGTTCCCAACAGGTCATCGGTTTCTTTACATTGGTTTTTCTTCGGGTCCTTTGTGGGTACTGGTGGTATGGGACTTGTCCCGCCACCCTCAGCTACAGGGTTGACAGTGGGAAAATCCTGGTCATGGTACTGTTTTCCCCCTTTCTGTTGAACTCTACCCACTCTAGGTTTTTGTTGTCTTGGGGTCCAGGAGGGATTATATTTTAACGTATCTGCGCTCTGATCAGGGGGCGTTACTTGGGCTACGTTAGCACCTGACTTGAAGAGATCCCCATATAGAATTGCAAAATTCGGGATCTTGATGTGCATTACTGTATGCTACTTCAAGGCGGTTATAATAACCATCTAACTTCTCGTGGTTGTGAGATGTTCGCCCAACCTTGTCGGTAAGCTTCCTGAGATTTTACTTTTAATTAGCATATTTCTCATTCAATGCTTTTAACAGCTCGGTATCATTCACTTGAACTTCATTCGGTTGACAAATTGTCCAAGCAAGAACACTGTCAGTTAGTTGTACCAATAACATATGTTCACTCATCCTTCAGGAGTTGACCACTGAGCAGGCATGTTGCTTGACTACCATCCATACAGCCTCAAATTTCTCAAATTTGTCTGGTGTGACCTTGTTGCCAAATGTGGCCCTAAGTTTTATTTCAAGGGGTTTCTCTTCAGTTGGCATGTTGTTTCCTTAGCTGTATCACTTTTTTAGTATGTGGGTTACAAAATTAAATTCTTAGCACTGCCACCAATGTGATGTTCGCTCATACAATCTATCTACCCGAGATAGCATGTTAACACTTGGTTACTATATGTTCACTTAAGCAACGGAAAAACACATTTTGGAAACACAAATAGAATTCTATGATAACAAAACGCAGGATTGCAACCTGTACAGGGACCGAACCAGCGTTAGTTCGGTCACACCACTGACACAGACAGGAATCCGACAATGTCGCATGTTCGATTGGTGTAGTTGTAAAATAAACTGTATTTTTCTTTCTGGAAAAATATTTTCAGTTATGACAAATTAGCGATGGTGATCCCGAAATTTTGCAGCCGTAAGTAAGCGACGGATCGATCGCTTTCAACCGGCGGCAATTTTGGTCAACCATCACTGTCTTGTCAGAGTGAGAAATAATGTTAATTATTTTTATCTTATATACTAGTCTTGTATTTATCTCTCTAATTAATTATAACTGAGAGATGTAGTTTAATTTTATCGTGTAAACGATAAGTTATTGAGCGATCGCAAGCATTTAGAAGTTCGAAAATAGCGCGGTGACCATCCAAGCTTGGTGGATTAACCGGATAAAAAAACAATCGCAATCTGATTGGCTAAATGGACGCGGATCGTAATCTGATTGGTTAACTATGAAGGCGGACTGCAACGTAAAGGGATAGCTACAAAATGGCAAAATAGCTGGTAGTCTTGACTGAAAACTTAAAGTTATACTGTTTATATAGACAGATTGACAAAATAGTTGAGGTGCTTAATGGTAGAATCTTAGAGAAAACCCCAAAATACATAGCTTTTTTATCACAGTAAGTTAATTGATCAAGATCGATTATTACTTTGGTTTTATCGGATATTTTGTTACGGGTTTTTTACCGACCGCAAACAAGAGGTTCAAGTGTAAACCAGTGTAAGCAAACGTGAAAGCGTAGTGCCAATCTACGTGTAGGTAGCGTCTATACGATAAGCTTCGGGTCTTCAGGATTAAACTACCTGAAAAATTCCACAAGACCCGAAGCTTAGTCCTAAGTGGGGGCCGGTTGTTCAAAAGCCGGTTAACGCTAACCCCGGGTTAAATTTTAATCTGCTGTTCTGGTTTTTATACTTCTACATGTTTGTTTATTTCAAGACTTTGTAAACAAAAACCTCTATCGCCCAGCACAAGATTGATAGAAAAAGTATTCATTAATATAACCGATGTCGGGAAACTTGTATGAAAGTTACCACTAACCCAGGGCTAAGTTAACCGGCTTCCGAAGCTTATCGTATAGACGCTACCTACATGTACTTTGGAGAGTTATAAATGAAATTTTATAAGTTTATAAGAGATTATAAGATATAATGAAATTCAACAAATAAAAAGTACCCCATCAGTCCATACCTCCCGACTTCTAGCCCAACACATGAACCGTCTCGTGCTAGTTGCTAGAGCGTCGTATGTTACGTTTAGTCAAGGTTTCGGCTATCCCAACGTTATCGTCAGGGGTGAGTTATAGTGGCTTACCAACCGGTATCGAACGAACTAAGAGGGAGAGTGCCGGCGGCCCCTAGACCTTGATGCCAGTATTTTTGTGGTTGATTAAAATGAAGGCAGATTGCAACGTAGACGGCATACTACAAAACGCCAAAATAGCTGGTATTCTTGGCCGAAATGAATTGATCGATTATTATTATTTTGTTACGGATTATTTACCGCATACAAGACGTAAACAAAGTAATACAAAATCTTTAAAGTTAAGTTTTTAAAAATATAACAAAATTGAAAAACAAACAAAAAATCCCCACAGACCATACCTCCGGACTTCTAGACGAAACATCTATCGTCTAGTGCTAGAGCGTCGTATGTTACATTTAGTCAAGGTTTCGGCTATCCCAATGCTATCGTTAGGGGTGAGTTATAGTGGCTTACCAACCGGTATCGAACGAACTGAGAGGGAGAGTGCCGGCGGCCCCTAGACCATAATGCCTGGCACCCTTTTCGCAAGACCCCGTGATCGGTAACTCAATGCCAACTCAATAACAAATGTTTCGCGTTCGTATTTATGTACGTAACACTTGGGTGGCGCCAGGCTTGTGGTGACGATTTGCTCTGGTGATGTCAATCCATACGCATGCGTACTACAGGCGACTAAACTGCACGCATGCGTAAATTAAGTGTACCAAATCGGGATTTTTTCATTCGACTTTTTTCGCGGTTTGTAGCCGGCGGTCGTCGAAGTACGAGTCGGAATAAGTTTCCCGCGCTTTTGGTTTGAAGAAATAAACAACATTCGAACAAAGCTTGCCCTTTAAATAAAAATTTCGGAGTTTGCGATTTATATTCTGTCTTGAAGCGTTTTTGAAGAGATCAAAACATCGAATTAGTAAAAATGCCCGCCAGGAAACGTAGTAGAAACGATTCAACATGTTTGCTCGGTTTCATTTCTAAATTTTCTAAATCTAAATTGTTCAAAATAGTGGTCCGATATAAAGCGTCATAAGCCTGTACCTTTATAAATCCGTGTTGATCATGTTGTTGTTCTGTGTATATGTGTTTTACCGGTAGATCTTAAATATCGTTCTCTTTATTGCCACTGATCTATATGTGCCACTGATATATGATATGTGGCATAAGAGCCTGCGGAGGAGGCAGGGCCTGGGAAACCTTTCGCTAGGGGCGTGTCATTTGCTGAGAAGAAAAATAGGATTAAATACAATATTAAATTTTTGTTCATTAAATATCAGTGATTTATCCCGAATATTTTATGAAGGGCCCAAAACATTGTAGACCTTTGCATGCTTGGAGCCCACAATTGCCAGATTTCCGGGGGGCCACCGGGAGATCTATACTATATTTTATAATTTAGCTCGTGGAGTTTCTCAATTTTCTGTGTCAGATGATATAGCATGTCTATTTGTAGATGTTTATGTTATATTTTGTATAGAAATGTTAGGAATGTCATAATTGTTATGTACTAATAATATTAATACAAGAATTTTATTAATACAAGAATTTTATTAATACAAGAGTGGGATTGATTGTATTATACTACATCTCACAATTCCTTTATTTACCACCAAGGGCTATTATATATAATGAAAAGGATTCTCACTATGATTAAACTGCCAGTTAACTGTAATCTGTTGCACGATAGTGCTGTCTGTGAAAGTGAAACCCACATGTTTGTTTGTTTAATTTGTTTTAATAACTTCATCACTGATTACAGATGATGGGTGAGCAGACAGAGCATAGCTCCAATTGAGATGTTTATGTATAGCCATGACAATTATAGCCAGGTGTTTATATATTTACCTATAGCAATGTTTATATAATACAGGTAGTTCAGACACAAACCACGGTAGCTTATTGTAGAATACTACCTACACTGGACCACCACGTTTGAAATATCTTTTTCAGGTAGTTCAGACACAAACCACGGTAGCTTATTGTAGAATACTACCTACACTGGACCACCACGTTTGAAATATCTTTTTCAGGTAGTTCAGACACAAACCACGACAGCTTATTGTAGAATACTGCCTACACTGGGCCACCACGTTTGGGATATCTTTTTCAGGTAGTTCAGACACAAACCACGGCAGAACATGTTTTCAAAGTACAAAAAAAATAATATGGCAGCCCAGATTGATCACCGCTGGCCAACATAACACCAATGCTCACAAAACAATCTAGAGCAGTCTACAGTACCGCTCACATGAAACTTAATCATTCTCATGAGAATTAATTTCTTGAGGGAGAAACCCAAGGCTCAAAATAATGTTTCATCATATGCAGGTCATGGTGGCCGGTCAGTTCCATTTGTGACCGGTCAAATGTGATTTCTGACCGGTCAACTCCCTCAAGCCCCTCCAAAAACAATGAAAACGCAACACAACAAAAAATGCATCAATCATATTCTGTGCTATTAAGCTGGTAATTGTCATTTGATCTTCGAACAAGCATTCTTGACGAGATCGTTTTGGCTGTCCGCGATGCAATGACCTGAACGGTCAGCTTGTCCCACCTCTCATGGCATTTTGGGAAATTTAAACATCAACACACACACGGACAGATAGACATAATATTTAATGGGCCTACATCATCTCAAAAATCAATCTGGTTCCCAGAGCCAAAATCTGACCAATCACTATGACCAACATCATACAAATTTGACCAGTCATATTAAAAATTTGGCCAGTCATTGGCCATTGACCGGCCATTATTTTGAGCCCTAGAAACCAGAAATAAATACACACTCAAAGGCTAATGAAAAGTCTAGCTCGTTTCACATAACTATTGTCCTGAAAGCCACACGTTTGCGAGACTGGTAAACCTCTCGTGACTATCAGCTTCTTGCAAGGTTGTGACACTCTGTGTTGTGGATTGAGCAAGAGAATGTATATAACTAACCAGATGTCAGAATGTGACATCCAGTATTCAATTTCTCCAGAATCATGCCCACTACCTGACCTGTGAAAAGGATATTCAGGGTACGATGGGCAAACAGGTAGTGCTTGTCCCTGTGGTTGCTATTTTAATCAAGCCCTGGCCTTTATGTGCACAACCCCGCCACTGTGTAAAGTTTGTATTGTGCAACCAAGATCTTGGTCCAAGGAAAAGCCTGGGTAAGGGGTTGGATCTTGGTCATGATTTCTTGTATATATCCCCCCCCCCCCCCCCTATGTCATAAGGGTGTGGAAGGGCATTTAATAACATGCATATTTAAAACATTCCGTGTTATTAAAACGTTTAAACGTATAACATGTTTTCTACAACAAAATAACAATTACAAACCTCTGTGACCATCCGATATTGCCACATTAGAACATCCGCACATGCTGGAAACACCACGTGTTAAATACATTCTGTACGTCAGTCGAGATAATGCTTTTAGCTGGCGCAAGCTTACCATATCTTTTCTTTATTAAATCCTTCTTGCTTGTCTCGGTGTTTATTTATTGGTGAAATAAATTAATTACAATTTTGCTTTTTTATACATAGAATCCCTATACTGTGATATAGTCATTTTACAGCCTCGTACCCAGGCTCGACCACTGATCTATATAAAACACTCAGCATAACCACTGATCTATATAAAACACTGGATTAGTGCTTTTTTTTCTCTCTTTTGCGCCTGGGTACGAGGCTGGTGATTTTAGTGAATATGGTGTTTCCATCCGTAAATAGAATATTTTCCCACTCTCTTAATTATTAACATTCCTTAAACATTATTTTGATCGGCCTTTTGACCAATTGACCATACAAAATTTCCTCTTAAAAACTCAACGTGCACGTCAATAACAGAATAGGCTCCCAACTTGTACTGTAGGCATTTACATTTTTCGCAATTTTCGCAAAAATCTTCCCCAGATTTGAAAAATTTCTCCCTTCCTCCCCCAGTCAGTGAACTAAGATTTTATTTTCCCCTGCGCGCATAAAGCACGCGTGAGCACGCGTGTGATCGCGTGGAAACATACAGTCACACTGTCACCAGCGCTCTCACTTTTGGGGAAATTTCCCCAAAACGGGGAAATTTGCGGAATTTTGGGGAGAGATCTGGGGAATCACATTTTTGGGGGAAATTTTTAGGAATTTTTTTAAATAGTGGTCGAAGTGAATGGAACTGATCTTTCGACTGTTTTTGTGCACATTTTGTTTACCTTGTGTTGATTCTGGATTTGAATATGATAATTTTGATTACATGCGACAGACATTCTCATATTCAGTCGATTCATGCACATGTATATACAATATTTATGTTTATAACATATTTACATATCATTAATTTAAATTAGTAAAATTACATAGGTGATTATTGAAAATTATCAACGCTGATTGGTTGCGCTACCTCGGATTAATACGCGATAATCACCTAAAGCGTTTTTAAGCCGCTTTTATCGTAAATATTCGATTAAAATATTTTTGAAATGTGCATTTTTTAATTTTTTTCCAAATAATCACCTATGTAATTTTACTAAAACAATTATTCGCCTCAGTCTCGGTGAATATCGGTGAATAAAAACCTCGACTTCGTCTCGGTTTTTATTCACCGATATTCGCCTCGCCTTCGGCGAATAATTGTTTAAAAATGTTCAAAATTTATTTTCCACGCAAATGACGTAATATTAATGAAATGCTTCATGTTACCATGCTACGTTCATCTAAGGAATTTTAGGGATATCTGGGGAAATTTTGCGAATTTTTTTGCGCAATCTAAGGAATTCTTAAATTCAGTTGTGAGAGCACCATTGAACTAAATGGAGAGCACTGACCTGACTCTTCCACAGCCCTCGCTATATGCCCGTTCGCAGGCTAGGTGATGAATGATGCCCGTGAAACGCATGCATTCAACACGGCACAAAACACGGCACGAGCGACTGGGGACGAGTCAGAGCACTGACTGGTCACAGTCAGTGCTCTCACTTCTAAGGATTTTTCCTTAGAAATAGGAATTTTGCAAAGTTTTAAGGATTTTTTTAAGGAATTCCATTTTTAAGGAATTTTCTAAGGATTTTTTAAGATTTCGACCAAGGCCTTCAAAATATTAATATTGTCAGAGAAACGAGTATCCTTTGATTCTTATATGTATTTTAGTAACAATTGGCCATGTCGCGTAAACTTACAAAATTCTGTTTTCACTTTTAATTAGGTTGTTTACGACTTTAGATCGAGGTTCGATTCCCACCGTGGTCAGGCAAATTTTTCAGCCTGCCCGGGTGTGGATACACACTCAGAGTAACACCAGAAACATAATATTTAATAATTAATATTTACTGTCGTCTGTCGCTTATTAAGCGCAAAAGGTGCTTTTTGTAAAGACTAAAACAATAAACCCAGGATTACGGCTGATCTTGTCCTTATGGGGTACTTACAAGGATAAACAAGTCATTTAAGGAATTTTGGGGAAATCTGAGGAATTTTGGAGCTCACACTAAGGAATATCAAAATTTGGTTGTGAGAGCACTCACAGTCACTCAGTCAGTCGTGCAGAAAAACACGAATACTGAAGTGTAGAAGTTGTTACCGAAAATATTGTTATGGCTTTGAATAAACTTGGTATAGATGCTGTTAATGTAAAAGACAAAAGAGTTTTAATAAGGTATGTTCTCAGCCAGTGTGCTGCAAAATATTCAAAACACTGAAAGTGCTAATTAAAGAACATCTGAAGAGTGAAGATCGAAGATTGGGCACTTTCCATTTAATGGCCAGACCGGTCAGACCAGAATTTCTGTTTCTGTATTGATGGAATGGACCTCCTTTTGATTTGATCCAAATTTTCCGGTCGGACCATTCCTAAGCCCAAATGTTTTGTATTCCATTTAGCAATTTTATCGATCAGACTGGTCTGACTCAAAAGTCAAAACGTCCCCAGGTCAAACGTCTCCAACCCAAGTCATTTAGTCAAACATCTCTTGGTTGAACTCGTTGCAAAATATGTTTAAACTATCAAAGAACCAGGTGTTGTCTAATTGTTTTTGGTATAAACCAACATCTTGAATACTCAGTAGGCCATTTCCAATATCTATATTAATAGAGGTTGAGGCCTCAATGCTAAATTTTACGATACCAAGACTAAGTCTAAGAATATTGTCCTTACTAGTCATTTGAGGGCACTGTTAAAAATGTAAAAGAAACAAAAAGTATATATAGATATTAGTATTTATTTGGAAATCCAAGAAAATTAAATAATTTAACATGTAAGATACTACATATACAAAATACGCCTTTTTGGGGTTCGCGACGCCATCTTGCCGAGTGGGGCAAACACAATAGAGCAACAATAGCATGACCCTAGGGACAAGTACTCCCATTGGGACGAGGTAATGTTATTACCATTGTATTTGCCCCACTTGGCAAGATGGCGTCGCGAACCCCGAAAAGGCGTATAATTATACAATAACCAGCGCAGATGGGGACGTTTTGGCCTACCAACATGACCACATATACCATATTTTAACAATAAATGCCAGGAGATTATGGCTAGTTAGTGAAAGCAAATTTAACATGGTAACTACCATAACTTCCTTTCTTGCAATTGATATACCCAGATTGGGAGAAATGAAATCTGATGCATACTTTTTAATAGTCACTTGCAGTGTCCACCTCAAATAACTGTCATTTGCATCTAGAGATGAACAGTTGCATAATAAAAAATTGTCTATGCTCACATGAAACTCTCATGAAACTCTCATGTCACTAATGAAGAAACTACAAAAAGTGGTGCTCTAAGGGCCTGTTCATATGAGCCGGGCTGGCCGGCTGCCTAGCTCACTTTGCTGGGCCAGTTTATCATTTGCTTCACATGAGGCAGGCAAGCGCTAGGAAGAAATTCCTGCATGTTGTTGGTGGGAAAGCAAAACTTATTTTTATTTCTAAAAGCACTATTTATATTGTCGGCAATGTGCTGTGACATGATTTCCAGCCCTGTTTATCATGCTGGGCTGCTAAGTGCATTCATATGAGCCCGGGAAGGCGGGATCTCACTCAAGCGAGAGCCTGGCCCGGTTCCCATGTGAATCAAATCTCAAAAACATATAAAAACAATATACGAGGCAGGTAAGTTTAACCGAAATTTTGTCAATAGAGAAAGCGTACAAATCGAAATATTGTTTGTCCCATGTCCATAGCACGAAAAAGATAACCCCAAAGCCTGGTGGAGTGAAATCAAGCACCTAGGAGGAATGAAATTATCTAACAGTACTATAATTAACCAAATAAATATTGGGGGTCTCGAAGACACATCAGAACAAGTACAAGCAAATATGATAAACATTCCTTGAACCTTTGGAAGAACATCCTGAACTTCTTGAAGTCTCAGAAGAAAGGATTTTTTTCACACTTAGTGAAACTTAACCCTGCAAAAAGCTGTGGTCCTGATTGAAGTACCAAAATGGCTCTTGCGTGAATATGCAGTCATCCTAGCTTTTCCAATACAGGTAAGTGAATTCCTGAATGAATGAACAACAACGCCTCCCTTCTATATGGAAATTTGCGAACGTTTCACCAATCCCGAAAACGAAAATTGTACAAGATCCGCAGAAGGAACTCAGGCCCATGGCCATATTGCTAACCCCCAGCATCTCAAAGGTCGCAGAAAATTTTGTGGTAAACGATTATGTGAGACCAGCGGTCATGAAAATAGTCGATCCCAACCAGTTTGCAGCAATTCTCAAGTCTTCAACGATATTTGCCCTACTGAGTATGATACACAACTGGACCTCGGGACTAGGCCGGTTCTACTATAAGAGTAATTTTCATTGACTATTTAAGAACTTTCGATTTTATTGACGGCAGAATCCTGGTTAACAAGCTGCTTTGGTTAGATCTACCACGAAGCATTATAGATTAGATCGATTATTGACTTTGTAAGTGACATGTTCCAAAGGGTAAAACTCGCACAGGGGTGTTTCTCTGAATAGGGTAACGTTCCTTCACGCGTACCCCAGCTAGGGCACAAAATTAATCATGATAAACGACCTCTCTATAAACAACGCCAACTTGTGGAAATACGTAGATGATACTACGGCATCTGAAGTAATCGATAAAAATCAACCGAGTGCTGCGAGTAAAGCCCAATTATTTGCAGATGAAATGTCTCTTAGTAACAGAATGGTCTCTTAGTAACAGAATGAAACTGAACGAAGATTAATGCAAAGTGCTTCGTATCTCTTTTTCAAGAGGCCCTCGTGAAGTCAAACTAGAGTCTGCCAAACTCTGAGCATGACATTGAACTGTAATTTAACGTGGAATTCACACATAGAGGATCTAGGATACTGTTAAGAAAGTGCCCAAAATAATCTATTATTTGCGGGCCATTAGTCCGTCGAAGGATCTTGTATTATCCTATGTTACATGTATTAGCTAGATCTGTAATCGATTATGGAATTGCTGTGATCTACTATTCTTTAGCAAAATATTTACGTTCTGAATTGGAATGTTTACAGAAATAAAGAAAAATCACAATCACAAGGTTGATGGCCCCCCCACCCCACTCACAAATTGGCCCCCTGGGCCCCCCCCTCACATTGGGGGTCGTTTACAGTAAAAATGATTTGTCTGTTTAACGAAATATTGTTTTTTTTTTTATATAAGTTATAGTTTTTTATTTTTTTAGTTAAAACATTGAAATACACTATGGCTTGGCTGTAATTTCAGCAGAGCAGAGATAAATTTTTTCCGGGGAAAAACTCCCTCCCCCCTACAGGGCTCGCGCCTTCAGAATTGGAATGTTTACAGAAATGAAGAGCAATCAGGATTATCTACCCAAATTAATATATATGAATATGAAGTATGAAGACGCATTAAGTACCTGTGGTATAAAAACTTGGTCGGTCCACCACGAAAATATATGTACTACACTATTTGAGACAATAATCGCTAAAATTTGAAATACCCTCATGAAAAACTAAACGTTTTTTAAACAGTTGCTCTGTGGCCACATGTCGCAAATTAGAATTTAGAATTAAGATTTTTACTATAACTCTATAATTACCAGCAGTTACAACAATATGTGAATAAAAGGGCAAGTGAAATTCTATTATATACAGATTGTTTTATTTCATTTGCTTAACACATACTAGTATCCTTAATTTTCTGCGTTAATAATGACTAGGGCAATTGAGATAAGGTGTTAATACCAGAGTTAATAGTCATATAGGACAGTTTAGGTCAAATACATAAGTGATTGAAATGCATGATAGAATAAGTTCGTCAGGCCATTTCTATTTCGAGTCCAGCATGTGCAGCCTGTACTCTTTTCGTAATTCCTGTATTTTACAGTTTGTACTGTATTATTTAAACACCCCAATTAAATTATGTTCAGCATTATAATAATCTAATGATTTTAACAGGGTTGATTTCAATGTTCCATTAAAGGGGAAAGAAATAACAAATAATCAAAGGTGAGTCAATGCAGATTACATATTTTATAATAAATCTTATTAAGCTTCAGTGTTAGCATAAACCGCTGTGTTGACATAGTCATAGAGACCCCTTGGGTATAGATTCATACAGATATTTCTTTGTGCTCTTTCATACAGTGCATGTATCTCAGGAGTGACGCCAAAGATTGATTATATAAGATGATCCCTGGATAATTTTATATTAACGTTCTTCTAGAATAGTGGCAGCCTTACCAACAATTAAATATTGTTTAACTAATGGAGCTAACAATGTTGTACTAATGAGTCATCTTGGAAGACCTGATGGTTTAGTAAGTGATAAATATTCACTTGCTCCTGTTGCTCAAGAATTAAGGAAACTACTAGGACGGTAAGTTATACCAAAATCTTGTATCTGCATGTTGTGTGCAAGTGTTTTTTATTTGGCTAGAATTTGAAAGTTGTCTAACAAATATTTTTGAATAATTTTTATAAAGAGAAGTACAATTCTTGTCGGACTGTGTTGGGTCTCAAGTAGAGGCAACCTGTACCAGCCCATCAAAAGGTACAGTCAGACTACATACTTGATATACTATATTCCCTTGTTTTCAAATTATTCTCCTACTTAACAAATAAAAATAAAAATGGGAATTTAATTTGATCAAAAATCCTATTCTGTCAAATGTGTGAGTGGGCATTCAAACCCCAGTAAAACACTGCATAAACAGTACCGGTGTTTCCTCATCAAACATGAGATTCTATGAGATTGTCCCAGGAACTGAGTTGATTAGTTCATTGCTTTTCAATTGTGAAGCTCGTATTTTAGAAACGTGTTCTGTATGCGTGTTTGATCACTGTATGAAAACGTTTGAAAGCAGTATACGTTGAGCTGATAGTACTTCTACAATATTATAACTGCGATCAATTGTGTGTTTGTCTTACATCAGGTACCGTGATTCTTCTTGAGAACTTACGTTTCCATATTGAAGAAGAAGGAAAGGGTGTCGACAAAGATGGTAAAAAGGTAAAATTTATTATTACCACTTTTTTGCTGTTTCTAAATTGATACATATACAGGATGAACCTCCCTAATACAGACACTAAACAACAAAACACCCGTGTTAGAGAGGTGTCCGTAAGGAGAAAATCAACTGCATTAAATTTAAAATATTTTACCTGTGGACACAAACTTTATAACGTGTTGTATTTACTAACTTAATAGTTTGTCTATACCAAAGGTTAATTGTTGTCACAGGTTGTCGTTCTGTGCAATAGGTAATAAAGGAATACATTACTGATAATGAACATTTAAATAGTTTGAGAGTTAAATAGTTTAAATAGTTTCAACCTCGTACCCAGGATATTTCGCTATAAGCTGTTCCTTATATTCGTAATTGATATTAATAATCTCGAAAAAGACTATTTTGACCTCGCAATTTTGCGTTTTCTATAGTGATGCATCTAATTTTGACTGGATGATCTGATTCACACAGAATAACTTTCTTTCAGGCTTTCTTTCAGGTTTCTTTCATTTTAAGATCAAACAACTTTTAAGCCGGTTACAGACGAGCAAGTTTCCTATGACAAACGCAACTTTGCCAAGTTTTTCTATGACAAGTACACTTGTTCAAAAGCTAACATGCTAGTGTACTTGTCATAAATTGGCAAAGTACATATTTTGCTCGTCTGTATGAGTCAACAAGGAAAACTTGTCAAAGTAATTTGAATATTTAAATACGTTTGGTCAGCAATCTATTGTTGTATTAACTATCATCCTTCTTGTTTATTCCTTTTCACTGTCGTAATTCACTCTCAAACTCTGAGATATATTGGATCATTTCTCACTTGATTATTTATTGAGAATCAAAACTTTTTTGTATTTTATCTCTTTAACTTGGCATATTTTCATGATTATTTTTCTCTCTATTTTTCATCAGCGCAATCAGCTGAGATATAACCATGTTCGAGAACCCATTGTCCCATATTCTCGCTAAAGAATGATTTGGACAAACTTTGTCTTACGAATCTTTATAACTAAATAATTGTGTCAACTAAACGACCTACATACTGGGTATAAACGTTTGAATGTTTTGAGCTGTTAGTTAATATATAGTAAGATAATTAATTAGTTAATATATAGGGCTAGTAAGATAGTTATTTAGTTAATATAGTAAGATAGTTATTTAATTAATATCGTAAGATAATTAATTAGTTAATATATAGGCCTAGTAAGATAGTTATTTAGTTAATATTTTTAACAATTAGATTATGAGCTCAAGATTTCTTTTGAGGTGATAGTTGATGAGGGCGAAGCCCGAATGAACTTAATAAAATAGTTCAAAACAGTGCATTTTTAAGATTTCAATCGAGAAAAACAAAAAACTGCAGGGTATATCGGCCAGAACTTTTTAGATTTGGATTCAGCGTGTTTTAATCTATAAGAATATGTATAATAACGCACAAGAGTGATTCTAAAGGGGGACTTTTGGGGGGACACCCTGTACATACACAGTATTTATTTAGTTCTAGAGATTTGTTTTATGTATTTTTAACGTATGTATAAACAATTTATCTCCGTCAATTTTTTAGCGCATCAGAATGCAATATGATATTTCCACTGCATGAGTTGTATTTCTCGCACATTGACAAATGTATACAAAAATAAAAAACGCATACCTCAAACAGCTGTTGCCTGTAAGTCGAATAGAAACCGACAGATAATCGGCGCATGTTCGTACAGGAAGTATGATTTTTGAAAGATGTGTTTTCGCGAAACTGCTAATAAACATAATCACGCGACAGTGAATTTTTAAGATTTCAATCGAGAAATACATAAAAACTGCAGGGTATATCGGCCAGAAATCTATTATTTTGTTCCCAAGCCAGGGTGGGGCATTTGCATCAATTTAAAGTCCCCTAGGTGGGGATTTTGTGCCACTTTTTTGACCCCATGCATGGTGGGACATTTGCGAGTTTTTTCGCCTAAATGTCAAATGCCCGACAAATGCCCGGGGGGGGGGCACGCATGGATTTGATTGAGACATTAGGTAGTTAGCCAGTTAGTTTACTGATTAGTTAGTTAGTTATCTAGCTAGCGAAGTTCGTTGGCGAAGTTAATTTGTTAGTTCGGTTGAAAAGCCGTGCCGATAAAGTAGAGAAAAGTTGGCATGGTGTCTCCATGAATAGATAAACACATTAGCAATCGAGTTTATACCAACCAGTTCCATAACAATAATATATGCAATGTGTGGTAAACATGAATGACAGCCTAACGTTTCAAGCGTCACCATGACAATATATGGGACAAAACAGCATGTCAAGACTCCAAAGATAATGGCAAATGTCTTTATGGCTTTCAGTTCCATTGCGAAATGATGTAACCAAGTTGTCTTATGTTCAGACTGTACTTGTTCTGGCTGTACTTGTTCTGGCTGTACTTGTTCTGGCTGTACTTGTTCAGGCTGTACTTGTTCTGGCTGTACTTGTTCTGGCTGTACTTGTTCAGGCTGTACTTGTTCTGGCTGTACTTGTTCAGGCTGTACTTGTTCTGGCTGTACTTGTTCAGGCTGTACTTGTTCTGGCTGTACTTGTTCTGGCTGTACTTGTTCTGGCTGTACTTGTTCTGGCTGTACTTGTTCAGGCTGTAACTCTACTTCTGAAGTCATCCTTTGTCTTTGCTCTTGGACGATCTTAAACATTTTGTAATTAAGAATTGCTATGACAACAATGGAACCCGACAGCAATATGGCCTTTAACCACATAAATGGTTCTGGAAAATGACACCATGCTCGTTTGTCTCCTTTCTTGATGTAAATATACATGATTGGAAGCTGAACTAATGCAGTTAACCAGATACAACTGAGAACTACAGAAATTCTTTGTGATGTTACGATCAGTGGATATCTCAGAGGCTTTTCTATGAACACATATCTGTCAACAGTGGTGGATAATAGAATCATCATGGAAAGGAATAGGGAAGCATGAAGTGTGGAACCACATATTTTGCAAAATAGTTCGTCATTTTCCACTCCATGATAAAAGAAATGAACAATTTTTGTTGGATAAAGTGTTAAACAGACCAGAAGATCAGCCAATGCAAGGTGCGCAACCAACCAGCTGCTCGGAGTCTTGTCATGGTTCAGAAATATGTTTAAAATAATAACTGCAATATTTCCTAACACTCCGACAAGTAAGAAGATGAAATTGAATACCACTAAGATAACTTTTTCAACTTCACGTGCAGAGTTTGTTGAGTTTGTAGAATTCATTCTTCCTTGGTTTGGTTTTCAAAAGCGTCCGTTGCATGTAGGAAACATCTGATAACACTTGAAACATTATGTTTGCTTTTAAAACAAAGCCACATTTGTAGACAAGTGACTTAAGTGCTGTGTTATTTTAGCGCGGTTTTAAACATTCATTTTAAAATGTAATTTTGTGTTACATGTAAATTGTTTCCAAAATTTCATACCATGCATAACTATGATATTCAGTTCAATATTTTTTGTACGAACAGAACAACGTGAAAACAGTCCGAAATGCAAAGGTAGTCGAAATCATTAAAGTACACAAAATCATTAAAAATCCTTGAGTTGGTAGAAGTTTGATTATGTTTAGTTTATTGTATAAGTCGAGTATGTTTAGTGAATGCATCTCCGTCGGTCCTTTCAAATATAAAACGAGAAGCAATTTTGTTTTGTCCAGAGGAGATTATTAGTATAGGCATGAAAACCTCACGAGTGCATGTTATATCCAAATTTCACGAGCAATTATTAATAATATGCATAAAAATGTTCGAGACAATTATACTTTCAACTTACTAGCTTCGGACTTTCGGCGAACCGTCCACTGATATAAAGTTTTCGCTCCATTTATTATTATCTGTATGAATTGCCAAGCATTTGACAGATTTTTGCACTGTGTTACAGAAAATTGCACTGTGATTACAGAAAATTGCACTGTGATTACAGAAAATTGCACTGTGATTACAGAAAATTGCACTGTGATTACAGAAAAATTGCACTGTGATTACAGAAAATTGCACTGTGATTACAGAAAATTGCACTGTGATTACAAAAAAAATGCACTGTGATTACAGAAAATTGCACTGCTGTTTGGGATTAACTGCACTGAAATCAACCAATCACAGTCGAGTAATATTTTTATGTAGATTATTACGTATTTGTTATAAAATAAGAACGTTGTTTATTGGAAATTTCCAATTAGGCAATAAAGAAATTGCTTGAGAAATTGCCCAAAATTTCCCATAGACCTTTAAAATAGTCAGTAAAATATAATTCATTGCATATCTTGACTCTGTAATATTCCCTTAATATCGGCTGATGACTTCTCCGTGTATTTCAGATATATTGTAATAATAATTATGCTAATGTTATTTCTGTAATTTTTGTAGGTAAAAGCAAGCGACGAAGACGTAAAGAAATTTCGTGAGTCACTTTCTAAGCTTGGAGATATTTATATCAATGATGCATTTGGGACAGCTCATAGAGCTCACAGGTAATACATTGAGAGCTCTAGCGATGACATCATGCAGGTGGTTCTTAGGACTAGCTTCTGGTCAATCTACCTGAAAACACAACAAAAGCTTCGACGTTTCGAGCGAAGGTCCTTCGTCTGGAAGTTAGTAGCGTGGGTCGGGGAAAACATGTGCTTTCTATAGTGAATACAAGAGCGATTACGTGATAATTAAGGATCTCATCAAGAGCGATTACGTAATGTGATTTCCATATTTTGTTTATAGTTTGTTTTGGCTAAATCCATCTGGTTTCAGTATTTTTTTATCAAGTGATCACTTTTGTATTCACTATAAAATCACATGTTCGTTTCCCCGACCCACGCTACTAACTTCCAGACAAAGGACCTTCGCTCGAAACGTCGAAGTTCTTATTGTATTTTTCAGGTAGTTTTATCCTAAAGACTCGAAGCTTATCGTGTATAGACACTAGGACTACCCTGCTTAAGACGATGATAAAATAGAAAATGCGTAAATAGAAAACGTTCATGCCATTTCCTTTAATTTGAGGAGCTTTCAGTTGTGATAGATTTAGCAGTATATATGAGTCTACATGCATCACTACCAGTCGCACACGATACACATTCACATGATCCAGGCCTGAGCATTGTATTGTCTATTTTATAATCCTCCAGTCAGCTATGTGCGCTCAGTGTTTTCAATATGGCCGCTGCAAGGAGTGGTTATATTTTGTGAGTTCGACATTAAAATTACATTACGTAATCAATCGTATGGTATATAAGAACCTGATCCAATTCTCCTCTTGACGTATGTGATTTACTGGATTTGGTGACAAGAGTAAGGCTATTGGCTCATACCTGGCGAAAAGTGTAGTTGTTGCTGTATTGTGTGAAATCACATACGTCAGAAGGAGAATCGGGTACGACAAATCGGTGTGTGAACAGACCTTAACGTGACATATTTTGTTGTCCCATTATTTACATCTCTGCCTGCGAATTATCTCATTGAACTATTTATGTCTTTATTTATGTAGCTCAATGGTTGGAGTGAATTTACCTCAGAAAGCTGCTGGTTTTTTACTAAAGAAAGAACTTACATATTTTGCCAAAGCATTGGAATCTCCTGTTAGACCTTTTCTTGCCATATTAGGAGGGTATGTCTTTGAAACAAGTACACAGGAACGTAACTATTAGGGGGGGGGGGGGTGGGGGGTGTGTGAGCCATTGAATAATTGGAATTTTGTAGGGCAAATTTTGTCATTTTGTAGGGCAAAAATACATTAAAGTCATGTTGAGTAAGAACAAAAAGCCTTGAAAACCAGTTTGGGCAACTTGAAAAATTCAGAATTCTATAAAATCTTCCCCCAAAATGCATAAAATGGCGTTTTTTGAGACTCTATACATTTCAAAATTTCTTGGGGGAGCATGCCCCCATACCCCCTGGTGGCCACGTGCCTTCAGCACCCGCTACCTGTGCATTCCCGCTAGCGAGATGAGGGCCCTCATAAACCTTTTTGGTTTTTGCCATCTGCTTTACGGTTATGTCCTGACGACGCCCTTTCGTCAGGCAAAACGATCCACACCTCCAATGTTTAGACCCAAGTTACGCCCCTGCTATAGTGCACAAGTTGAATGTTCTGTTCTTTCCTAGATATCATTGCTTGATAAAAGTCTATATTAAATAGAATTTGTTCATTTTATGTATTGGGATGAAAGTGCATGCATGAGCATTTCAAATACAGAAATATGTACAGAAAACATAGTAGCATTGTCAACTGACTTAATATACTCAGCCTGGTAAATCCATATTAAACTTTATATTAAAATAAAATTTTCAACTTTACAGTTTTGCCATTGCTGATTGGGTGTAATTTATTCGCCCTATCCGCAAAAACTAGCATCTTGCCAAAGCTTTCATCGCCGTAAATGTGGCATGAGAAACGAAGTAACGAGACACACAAAGACATGTCAAGTTTGCCATGCCATACGATGATTGTGCGCTTTGAATTCTGTCCTAGAGCGAAAGTAAAAGACAAAATTCAATTGATTGAAAACATGCTGGATAAAGTGAACGTAATGATTATTTCTGGTGGAATGGCTTTTACTTTTGCAAAAGTTCTACACAACATGAAGGTAAGTTAAACCCATGCAGTAATATTTACTCTATATCGTAGGTGCAAACTTCTTACAACTTAAGTAAATTCAAATTAGGTTCGATCTGCTGCCATATATATACTGATGTTATGAACTAGTGTCTTGGAGAATTATTCATATGATCAACTACCATTAGTTGTTTCAAATCTCAGTTTAGAAACAGCGTCGATCATGTCTTCTTTAAATATTTTGTTTCTAATCATAAAAACGATTTAATATAGATTGGAAACTCATTATTTGATGAAGAAGGTTCAAAAATTGTTCAAAGATTGGTGGATAAAGCCAAAGCAAATGACGTTGAACTTCACATTCCAGTTGATTATAAAACTGGAAGTAAATTTTCAGCTGATGCTGTTGTTGGGGAAGCGACATTAGAGTCAGGTATTCCCGATGGTTGGATGGGACTAGATATAGGACCAAAAACTATTGAGAAATTTACCAAAGAAGTCATCCCCAAATGTCAGACTATTGTCTGGAACGGTCCACCTGGAGTGTTTGAATTTGAAAATTTTGCAACTGGAACGAAGGCACTTATGGATGCTGTTGTTGAAGTCACCCAGGCTGGAGCGACAACTATTATAGGTGAGTTTGATTTTCTTGAAAATATTGAAAGGCTTAGTATAGATTTTTTTGAAAAATAGTTTGGTTTCCTTGAAAGTATCGTAGGGCTTAATTATAGATACTTTGATTTTCTTTAAAATATCTAAGACTTAATTATACTGTCGGTTAGTTTGGTTTATTGGGGCGAGCCCCAGTTTGGTGGCTAACCGAGCTCAAGCGCGATGCATTATGGTGCGTACGTACACGGAACTTTCACTGCAGTGATTAAACCCCATCGGCTTTCCGCCTCTTCTTATTTTACAATATATAGTTTTCAATTAACAAACGTCCCGGAACTTCTGGCAAATTGTGAATAAATCCCACCGGCTGTTTTGTGAAATTGACAATTTTTCATGCGATCAAATATATTCTTACATGCGATCGAAAATATAGCCACATTTATGTAAATGAAACTCAAAAGGAGCCACTGGTCGGACAAATAACAAGTGGAAATGCATGCTGATTAATTATATAACAAAAGAAACTGTCAAGACAGCAGATGTTTCTTTAAAGTTTACATTGTAAATTCGTATAAAGTAGTGTGCACATGTCAACAACAGTGGTCAGTGTCTTAAAATTTATAAACCTTTCAAATCGGTTTACACCCGTTTTCAAAATTGCGCGACCATTCTACAAGTAGGTTTTATATAACCTTCATTTGTGTGATTTGCTGAAGAGATATTATTACCTTTAAATTGTAACATTCATAATATAGAATCTCCAGATTATTCTATTAATATTCAAGCGGAAGCAGGTTTGAAAATCATTGACTATTTGACGAGATAGATTTTCCTGTTCGGCTTTTATTGTGATTGTTAATTCAAGCTTTTAGTTTCTATTTCTAACTTTATTTCGGTTTAACATCATTATCTGAGGATTGAATTTAAAATTTCTTTTGTTTACATCTGGTATTTTTAGATCGCGTGACAAACACAAATGCATAGAAGTATGTACGACGCAAAGTTTATTCTATCTCTCTTGCTATTGTTATTTTTATTTCATTTACAGTTCTGACTTCTGACACACTTCTAGCAGCGTGAGCGTATCCGATTTTTCATCAAACTACAGCATCAATATTAATTGCTCCAATTGTATAGCGCTTTCTGGAAATTTCTGAAAATGTACTGTTCATATATAAAGCCGTTAAAACGGGTAGTATACGCAAATCGTGCGAAGATGACCACTGAATCATAGGCATTCAAAGTAAAGGCAAGGCAAGGCAAGGCAAGGCAAGGCAAGGCAAGGCAAGGCAAGGCAAGGCAAGGCAAGGCAAGGCAAGGCAAGGCAAGGCAAGGCAAGGCAAGGCAAGGCAAGGCAAGGCAAGGCAAGGCAAGGCAAGGCAAGGCAAGGCAAGGTAAGGTAAGGTAAGGTAAGGTAAGGTAAGGTAAAGTAACAAACTGACACATGTTTTGCTCGCATCTTATTCTTGCTCAGGCTCGCCCCATGATGCTTGGCATCTCCCTAGTTATTGAGTTTGGCTTATTCTTTGTACAACCTATACACGAACGTTTTCGTTCACATCGTTTCATTCTTCAACTTGCCTTTTTCGTGTTTCAAATTCATGACGTCCAACGAGCCATAATAATACCTATTTATTATATGGCAAGCGTTAGTTCCTGTAGTTTACGCGATATGATTGGCTAATCAGTGGTCCGGAAAATCACGTAATGCCCTACAACAAAAACAAACCATATAATAAACTACTTATTTCTACTACTTATGGTTGTGCCATATAGTAAACTACTTATTAATGTCAAACGTTCGGTCTTTACGGTAAAATATTAAACCTCGGTCTTGCCGTATTGACCTCGCTATCGTTCGATCAATACGGCAAGACCTCGGTTTAATATTTTACCGTAAAGACCTCACTTTCGGTTAATAAGTAGTTAGTATACAATACTTAATGTTTTGTTAAACGTGGTTTGAGTGAATGTCATGATTATGTCTAGGTGGAGGTGATACCGCGACATGTGCAGCTAAATATGAAACTGAAGATCTTGTGAGTCACGTGAGCACAGGTGGTGGAGCAAGTCTTGAGCTGTTAGAAGGTAAAACGTTCATGTTCATCCATAAAACGTGTTGTAACTTTTGCATGGGGAGATACCAGGAGTCGTCTTCTTAAGGTGGTCTTATACTCAAATTTTAAAAGAAAATCGTATTTTGAAATTAGCCATATAATGATCCCTTTCTCGTTTTCTGGTGTTAATTTTTCTATTTGCTTGGCGGAAAATGGGGAAATAGGGGAAAATAGCAGCTTGTTTGAAATTTTGTCCCGTAGTAACCACCATAGCAACGACATGTTATTGGAAAATCGCGAGCATTGGAGCATTTACCTACCCGCTCACCCCCCCCCCCCCAGCTATATATAGTGATTTTAAACGATTTTATTTCAAATTACACCAAGTACAAGTAGGAGAGATGCGTTATAATGGCGTGAAAGCAAATTGTGTTCATGCTCTATATTTTCTATAATTACGGTTCCACTTCAAGGCTTTGACTGATTGAGGACATCATGTAAAGTCCGACGAAAGTCGATCTGCCATAACCTTTCAAAGAACCGAAAGGTTAAACATTGGTGTCTTTTTAAAGACGGCAACGGCGGAGGTCACAGCTGGGAACCAAACTTAGATGTTGAAATAGTACGTGTTAATTTAAACATTTTTCAAAAAATCTAGCATGGCATTTTCATGATATATATGGCTACCTCTCCCGTTTAGGATATGTTTGGGTATGTGATTTCGACCCCGAATTAGTCTTAGTATATTTGGTTAGCATATGAAAATATAGGGGAGCTCCATGTCCAATTTTTCATTTGTGAAAATCAAGAAAACGAAGGCCAAACGTATTCAAATGGTCATTCTAGCTGCTGTTTGCCTTTCTTTGGTTAGTAATGTGTACTCAATATTATTGCAAAACGCTATTCGAAACTATAAACTTGATTTTATCAAAACAGCTCAAAACGTAAGAGTAAGAAAGAAGAAGCAAAAGCAAGGAGAAACATATGCAGCTGGATCATTTTAAACTTTCCAGATGCCTATTCAAGTCTTCAAATTAGGATAGTTTGTCGAAAACATACCTAAGAATATCTTAAACTTAATTTTCCCAAATTGTCAATTCACGAGACGTTAAAAACTCTCCTGGGTTTACTATTTATGAAATCAAGGTGAAATTTTCTGCATTTACTCATTACTATTAAACCTTTGATGTGAACCTAAAAAATACTATGTGTGAGTTATACACGCCACAGGCCAACCCTATTAATGAACTGAACATACCCATATTTCCATTCATCTATAAACAGAAGTAAAATTTATACACTCTATGCCTTTAGCTGAGTATTTTTTTAGGTTCACGACATAGATAGGTCTATTGTGTATCCATTAAAGCTGTTTGGGAGATCATTCGTAGTTTACTTTGGCTCCCATCATTTGTGGCGCAAACACCATATTTTACTCCATATGGGGTCATATCTTGGTTACTATGGCAACAACAAATGTATAAGTGAGTGATTTCGTGTCAGCCACCCACATTCTATAATATTAGAGTAAAAAATGAGGAAAAAGTATTAAATTAGGAAAAAAAGTTTTCAACGTATAAGACCACCTTAAAATTAGTGCGTTTCTGAAAGGAAACAATAATCTTGTGGTAAATCTAGAAGAAATTATTGGGTAGCGAGATATGATATCTAAGTCGTTGATGCCTCAAAAGTCACTGTTTAACAATGTATGCGATCACTTTGAAATATCTGTGCAACGAGGACTTCTTACTTGCTATACTCTTGACAGATTAAGTGATTTCCTTAATAGACTATAGGCTTTCTGCATTGAAATCAGAAAGTAAATTTTGCTTCTGATAAACTTTACCAAGAAACACAAAGTACATTAAACAATATTCAATAACAGTTAATAAACATGAAATTACCATAAAATACAGAGAAATCACTATGATACTGATATTCCCTAATCCTATTCCCTCCACATCAAAACCTTATATAAAATACACAATTCTTGTCTGGAACATTTTCTATTTTTCTTTGTAGGAAAAACCTTGCCTGGTGTCGCAGCTCTTTCAGAAGCTTGATCCTAGGACGCGGTTATAAGGCAAAATTAAATAAGACTAGTAGCACTGACACTTCAATGAATAGAAAATTTATAAACACTTAATTTCACACATAAATATTGTTTCATGCAGGCTCAGAAAATGAGTTTGGTTTTCTTTTTGGATGTATTTATCGGTATGTTAGACGAGTTACAATTTGCTTTGAGATTATAATATGATACCTGGACAAGATTTCATAAGTGAGGTACCTTCAATTATTATATGACTATGACGTAATTCTTCCATATAAGGGCACGAGAGCAGAACAAATACCAGGCCGTATACACGAATCGCAAAATTCGGCGCGCATCCAAATGACGCGTTCTGAGTCGGGCAAAAATCACAGTTAAAGAAAAACATGTAGCTGTGACTGGATGATTTAAAATATGCGTATTAAAGTATTCAAATGTTCAGTCATGCATTCGTGTTTTTATTGTTGTGATATGTAATCACGAATGCACGACTTAACATTTGAATACTTTAATACGCATATTTTAAATCATCCAGTCACAGCTACATGTTTTTCTTTAACTGTGATTTTTGCCCTATTTTTGCCCGAATTTCGCGATTCGTGTATTGCATGGTAAAATCCGTATTTCTCCTCTTCTATACCAGTTAAACCGGTTTAAACAGAACAATTATTATATTTTGTCATATAATAAAAACCTCATTGAATGGTTTGGCATATAATACGGCCGGGTATTTTACTCGTTTCTCGCATTTTCCCTCGAAAATACTTGAGAAACTCGTAAAATACCCGGCCGTATTATATGCCAAACCATTCAATAAGATATAATTATCTTATTATAACTAGTGTAAAAGCGGCTTTCAAATTGGCTCCGAAGAGGTGCGTTCAACCCCGAGCCCACCTGTTTAGGAGGTGGGTTCGGGATCGATGTATTTTCAAGATGGCCGCCGAAATGTGTTCGGCAGGTTCATAAACCTTGGCAATGTTTTCGCAGAATGTGTGCATTTTCTCTTTTCAAGAATAAGGGAGTATTGTAGATATTTTTTAGCTTCAATTTAAGCCTAAGTTTGTTTGTTTGCGTAGTATGTTGGCAGCTAAAATGTTCGTTATCCAAACAAGAGATTATATACTAAAATGCGTAATTTCTTCAGTACTTTTTCCCGAAATGGCTTTCGCTCGGTAGGTTCGGACAACTACCAGTCACCCTCGGGGCGTCAAATGCCGGACTCACCTCCCTGCAAGTATGTTTGTTATAGAACCATTGTTTCAGAAAGCCAATCACAAAATGTGTTCATATTAGGTAGGTACTTACTGGGGTAAACCTGTGATAAAGCGTAAGCTGTTTTGCAATTTATGATTATAAATTAGAAAGGCAATAAGATATCACGCTGCCAAATAACGTTATAACAACATGATTTTGAACGAAGCAATCGATGATACATTGTGACATGTTGTTGTTAAACACGCGGCTATGGCTCATAGGGTAGTGCATGGTGATTGTGTGAGCGAGATATATTGAGCCGCTTCTTGATTGCAAGGAGTGGGAAGGTTAACTTGTTCTTTGTTGTAGTTATATGGCGGGTGAAGTTGAAGTGAGATATAGTTTGATTAGGATGACCCTAGGATTGAGCAAGCTTTCAATCAAAATTTTATATCTGCCATTTGTGATATTTATACTAACCTGTAAACATGCTGTCGAAAGGAGACAAACACGCCAAATTTCGCGTTGTAAAGTCGGACATATTGACTATAGCAAGACAAATTATATATAACCGGAATCCACAGACGATAAGAAAAACAAACATATTATATTTGTATGCTATTGCTACTAGACTATGAAGAATTAATCTTGATTTATTTGTGTCAGCCTATAGTGATATAGGAATGGAACGTGTTTACCATACTATCACAGTATAGAGACGACCAGTAGGGCCACTCGGCGATGCAACATGTAGCCGGCTTTTTATGCAAAATTATGCAGTTTACTGGCCAGGAAAGTTAGTCCAGCTTGCTTATTGGCCAGAAAAAGCAATTGACTGGCTGCCAATGCGTAATGAGCGGCCACACATAATTTCAAATGAGTGGCCCTACTGGTCGTCTCTATACTGTGATACTATCTCCCACTGACCAATCAGTTGAAGGATGAAGGGTGGAAGAAAAGCACAAAACAGCGGGGTATTATTTTCTATTCATCCCACAGGAAATTAAAACAGTTACACCCTAGGGGTTCAACCACGTGATGTAAAATGACGAATCAGAATCGAAGCAGTAAGTACGTTGACGCAGACGAAAGGTAGCCACCAATGACTAAACACTTTGCCAACTGATCATTTCAATTCCATATTCTTTCCTCAAGAGTTTTGCAACGCAAAAATGGCGTGTATAAAGAAGAGAACACTTATTTGTCTTATATTTTTTACTCTTTATAACGTATTTTCCCAAGTAGAAGCTTCATGTTATGATGACTCTGACTGTACATCTTATTATTCACCGTATTGCTGTGAAAGAAAATCGTCTAATACCTGTCGGTCAAGTTGCATTGGTCAGTCTTGTAACGTCGACAGCAACTGTGCACCGGGCGAATGTTGTGATTCTGATGACAAATGTACCACAAGTTGTTACGTGATTACAAGTCTCGCTGGTTGGATTGTTGCAGTAATTGTTATCAGTATTATTGTTGTTGTCGTCATACCTATTGCAGTTGTCGTCTTTTGCTGTTGTTGTGCTGCCGCTGCCTCGACACGTCGTGCTCATGGCGGTGTTGTAGTGACACAACCTGCAACCACAGGAACTACAGTCGTCGCAACCCAACAACAACAACAATATCCTGCACAACAAGGACAACCAATGTATTTCCAAAACCCTCAACCATATCCAAACCAACCCCCAGCATATCAACCTCAAGGTGCAGTTTATCCACCACCGGCTACAGGTCCATCAATGGCAATGACACAACAAACTCAAGTAAAGCAATAAGAACTGAACTACAGTCAAACTGATTCTGCAAGCACAATCGCTTCAATGAAATGGGACTAAAACTTTAGCTATACTTTAGGTATATAGACATAGACATGATCAGACATAGACATGATCAGACATAGAACATCTAGAATTTTACTTTTGTAGTCAATAGTGTAAACTTTCTGAATGATTTGATATTTTATTAAATATTTTTAGATCAAATATAACGACGTCATCGTTTTCTCGGATTTCGATGTCAGATCTAGCGCTGAAATGCATAGAAAGTGGCAACCTTTCAGTTTCACTATTAACCTAGGCAAAGATCCAAGTCGATTTCTCTCGTAACGTAAACGTCGTTCTGGTCGTGCGTAGGCTAATATTTCGCCTGTTTTAAATGGGTGGCAGCATTAATGCTAAAGCGAAGGTCTGTTGAATTTCAAATTCTAGAATCTAGAATAGATTTTTGTTGGCAAGATCGTGGCATAGGCAGTGCCAGGCAGCGTTAATTAACACTGCGTTAATTACACGATTTCGCCTTTGGAGTTCACAACTAACAGTACAATACCAGATCGTAATGAAAGTGAACAAATGAACCTATACGGTTTCGAATTCGTAGGGTCTCGTGTGAACGTATAATCTTATCTTATAAAATCATGTCAGGTTTCACGGCACAAGAAAATATCGGCTTTCAGTTTAGCTTTGGCCAAGTTCGGCAGTCTAATAGATTCTATCTAAATTTTAGAATGTGGTTATTCATTTGGAACCAGTGTGACCAGATTCTAAAAATTAATTATGCTACACAACCGACTAAATTATGCTAAATTGAGATAAATTATGCTAAAAAAGCGGAACCATTTAAATTTACTTTAAAATGTTACTATTAATTTGTAAAGTTGTAAAATGCATTTTAAACAAGCTACAGTGCCGCTGGCATCTTGCAAACTTCAGGTAAAAACCATGCAGCACGAGCATAGAATAAATCTCAGTGGAATAAATTCAACTTCAAGCACGTGCTTCAAGCCTACCAAGAGATCCTGCTCGCAGGTTAAGCCAAAGCATAGAGAAGAGATCATACAGCGGTGAACGGAAACACTTGGGAGACTTACGTTTTCGTGTACCCACCTGATTTCAAGCGGCCGGGCAAAAAATGATCAACTGCGCATGCTCGGCAAGTTTCCCCCATTCCAAGTTCCCAACATTCCCGAAGCTCCCAACATTTTCGGCTCTTTAAAGTTTCACAATCTTAAGGTCTTCTTCTAAAAGGTAAACTGCAGTTAAAAGCGAGCCGCCATCTGAATCGTGCACTTTAACTGCACATGCTCGGCAAGCGTCTGAGGCATAAGTGGGTACACCCGTTACACCTCTGTATGATATCTACTCTGTGGTCAAAGCAATGATGCGATCGTCAATCGTCATAGTAATGAGAATGAGAAATAGAGCAAGAATACAAGACTAGTGACTAATCTGACTGCTGAGCGCATTAATTTAACAACAAATAACCAGTATTGGGGAGATTTTTTAAACTTTCCTTCTAAAATAACATTTAAAGAGAGATGTCCTGTCATTATGCTAACATTATGCTGATCCTGTGAGTTTATGCTAGAATTATGCTAAATTTTCATTATGCTAACACACGTCTCCAAATAATGAAATTATGCTAAACTAGCATAATTATGCTAAATCTGGTCACACTGTTTGGAACAGAGAGAGATATTAAAATAACCGTCGGCTCTACAGTTTCATATTCACATTCAGATTCAAATCTGAAAATAGTCGAGTATCTCACGTACAAAATGTGGAATTACTCAGTTTCTTTAGACGGAATAGACTTGTCTATAAAACTCATTCTCCTTCAGAATATTATGCATTCAACAAAAGTAGTTCGAAGTTATTTGGGAGAAATAGGAAGTCAGGAAAAATCGCAGAACCTACACGACCGAGACGTAAATTCATGCTACGCCATATTGTCGCAAGCGATCGGCTAAAATATTTTTACGATACGCGTTGTAGCTCCTCAAAACTGAAACGCCGTCTTTATTACAATATAATGAATATATATGACGAATTAGGTGCGACAGAAGAGCGACGTATGAATCACTTAGGTACGGCAGAATTTGGAGCGACATAAGTTCGGCAGAAGTTCGACAGAGCCTATCGCATTATGCGACGTTGGAGCGACATTGATTCATACGCCGCTCCACTCATGTGCCGAACCTAAATCAAAATTTACTGTAATTTATTAGGATTATATTGGCCACTTGAATTGTATTTGGAATTCCCGCGCGAATTACCCTCCTCTCTCGTCAACAACATTATATTTTATACGCCGTTTGAATCACTGTCGCTCTTGTGTCGCTCCAGCGTCGCACCTAATACAATTAAGTTCGGCGCATGAGTGGAGCGGCGTCTGAAACGGACCTTATGGCTAATCATTCTGCGTGGTTTTCATCGCGATTCGGCTATTCGTGTTTTTTTTGTGTTTTTTTATTTGCCCAAGAAAAAAAACAACTTTAAAAATCAGAATATTTACAATTATTTAACAATAATGGGCTAGGGACCTACTAGAAACCATAAAAGTTCTAAGAAATATAGGATTACATAAGATATATACATAATTGTAGGATGAAAGAGAATATAATGAGATAATATAATTATAGAATTTACTAATTTACAATCACTTATGATTTTTACTAAAGTTGAATGGGTGTTTATATTTTTTTATCTAATTGGAGGAAGTGCTTTTTAATAATTGTTTGAAAGAAACATACTGACATAGCTTCTTTATATTGCTTGGGAAGATTGTTCCAAACTTCAATACCTTTGTTAGCAAGGGTTTGCTTTTTATATTTGTTCTATTACTTTTTTTATGTAGCAGTGAAGAGTTTCTTGTGTTATGATTATGAATATCCTTATTCGACAAAAAATAATTTTCGAATATTTCAGGTAGATTTTGAAGGTAGAAATATCGAATCATGAATAAACTTGTTAGATACTCATTTATTTTAAATAAATTGAGTATTTTTGAAATCTTTAAAAATTGGCTCTGAGCTATCAAAATATGATTTGAAAGTCATCAGCCGTACAATTTTCTTTTGAATATTCACTAACTTTTGTATGCACGATTTGTATGTATTTCCCCAGATTAAGTTGCCATAGATTAGATATGGATAGACCAAAGCATAATATATTAGTTTTAAAAAATTTAAGTTTGTGAAATGTCGAATTTTTGAAATAATTGCCGCACATTTGATCATTTTCTTCAAAATATAATCGAAGCAAGTGCTCCATACTAAAAATTCGTCAATAACAATTCCAAGAAATGTGGTGTTTATGGCTTGTTTTATGTTTACATTATTTATTGAAATCTTTAAATCAAAATTTACTTTCTTGTTTTTTGATCTAAACAGAATAAATTTGTTTTTTCAGTGTTAATAGATAATTTATTGACATTCAGCCAATCCGCAATTTTATTCATCTCGGTTTGAATAATTCCATTTAGAGTTTTAAGACACTTATGACTGTAAAGTACTTTGGTGTCATCGGCAAACAGGGCCGTTCCTACGGGGGGGTTTGGGGGGGTGTCACACACCCCCAGAAATTATATTTGGAGATTCAGTCGGTAGAAGTGCGATTTTAGTCGGCACCAAAGAATATTTTTTATGACCAACACATAAAACGGAAATTGCGCCTGCAAAACGAGGAATAGAAAAACGGAATTTTTGTTTTTAAGAAGGTAATTTATAGGCAATTTATTTACCTTACTTTTAAAGTGTCAAGTGGTGGTTAAATAGCATTTGAACAATGTTTATAGTTCCGGAAAATTTTTTTAAAGCAACCCCCCCCCGTCGACAATAAAAAAAAGAATTTTATGGAACTAATAAAACGGCAATTTTTAATGTCGTTTATATAAAGTATAAACAGTATAGGACCTAGTACTGATCCCTGTGGTACACCACTTTTAATAGTCATTTCCTCAGACCGAATATCGCCGTATTTTACACATTGTGTTCTATTAGATAGATAGTTTTCGAACCATTTATTTGCTATACCCCTTATACCATAATGTGCCAATTTTCTTATCAGAATCTTGTGATTAATTGTGTCAAATGCCTTTGACAAATCAAGGAAAATACCAACTGAGAATTTTCCTTCGTCAATTGCATTGGTGATTTTATCTATAAAGTCAATTATTGCAACTTCTGTAGATCTATTTTTTCTAAAACCATATTGATGTTTTGATAATATTTTGTTTATATCTATAAACTTTGTCAATCTCTTTGCCATAAATCTTTCTAGTAGTTTAGAGAAACAAGTAAGAACCGATATTGGCCGGTAGTTTTCGACATTTTTCATATTTTCCTTAGATTGGTGTAATTAATGCAACTTTTAAGTCATCTGGAATTTTTCCAGTTGTAAAGGTTAAATTAAAAGTATGAGTTAATGGCATAGAAACTTCTTTGGCTGTTAATTGAATATATGATTTTATTATTAATACCATTACATCCAGAACTCTTGTTTTGACTTCATAATTTCTAGCTCTTTCTCAAGTTCATACTCTATGATAGGTTCAAGAAACATACTTGATTGATGGTCATGCACCTGTTGGATATTTTTCAAAATTTTCATTTTCATTGCATTTAATATTATTTGCTAAATTAGGTCCAATGTTAATAAGTATTCATTAAATTTGTTTGCTATTTCTTTTGGATCATCTATTGTATTTTGCGAGGAAGTGTCAACAAAAGATTTGGATATGTTGGTATACTTCTTTGGCTTATTCATTTAGTGTTTTCCACATCATTCTAGAATTTTGCTTATACATTATTAACTATTCCTCCTAATGTAATTTCTTTGCCATTTTTATAAAATAATTTAGTTTATTTTTGTATCTTTCGTATTTTTGTTCATTTTTACTTCTTGGGTTCATAAAAAAAGCTTTATAAAGTTTATTTTTGTTTCTAATCGATTTTGATACACACTTTGTCATCCATGCCCATGGACTTTTCTCAGTATTAATTTTTATATTGTTTCTTTTTCGTTTAAGAGGGAAATTTGCTTCATATTCATTTAAAAATGTTTCCAAAAATTCTTTATAAGCCTTTTCTGGATCATTTTTTTCATCAAGTAGGAAAGATTTTTGATTTCTTCTCCTTGCTAAACGTTCTTTGATATGTTACGTTATTGGTATTTTTTGAGTTGTATTTTTCTGAAATATATTCATGTTACATATGTGCATGCACTATAGGGAAATGGTCCGAAATATCGTTAAAAATAATACCATTTATACTATTATTAAGTTCTTCCAAGTTATTGGTAAAAATGTTGTCAATTAGTGTGGCAGTATATGATTTGTAATTCTTGTTGCTTTAGTTAATAGTGGAAAGAAGGAAGATGTAAATAATTGTTCAATAAATTGATTCGTATAATCACAAGATTCTGATTTGAAAAGGTCGATATTAAAATCTCCCATTAAATAACAGAGCTTGTTTTCTCTGTCAAGTATTTCTTGTCAAGTATTTCTACTATTTTTCTCTGTCAAGTGTTCGCAGGAAAAATCGCAGAACCTACACGACCGAGATGTAAATTCATGCTACGCCATATTGTCGCAAGCGATCGGCTAAAATATTTTTCGCTATATCTCGTAAGATACGCATTGTAGCTCCTCAAAACTGAAACGCAGTCTTTATTACAATATAATGAATGATATGAAGCAAACTTAGTCTCAAAAACGTTTGCCGTTTTATCGCAGCACATGAGAAACGGCTAGTCTTGTGACCTGAAGCGAATATCAACAACCCAATCGAAAAAGTAAAGGCTTCTCACGGGGCACGCGTTTGCCTTGGAGTATTTTCACCGAAAAGCATTCATCTACAACTATCATAAAATGATGTGATGTACTTTTTATCTTCAAACAACTTGCTGTCTCGGCTGGAAAATTCGCAAAACACAACTAGTGCTTGAGTCAAAATCGGGGTGGGACCTTGCAAATTCTAAAATTCAATTTAGTCTGATGTAAACACAATTTTCTTTGTCTTGAGAGTTATTCAGTATACCAGCCGTTTAGCAATTATGTCAAGTGTGAATACTTTCAAAATGACAGCAATTGCTTTTTCCAAAAAGGAACTTAAAATGTGTAGAATGATAGAATGGCGAAACCCCCAGGATTTTATTGTTTCAGATTCAAATTTTACGCGGTTTCACATTCATTCTCAGATTCGCACTAAAACAGCGTTAGCCTCGGTAAATCATTTAACCCCTGCAAAACTTTTAAAGCAGCCGTCAGGATTGGGGTGCGCCCTTTATAACTCCCCAATCCTTTAACTCGCCAATCCTTTATAACTCCCCAATAAAAACCCCTTTATTCTTTAAAAGACAGACTTGGAGCAAGTCTACCTTCACTGGTTCGACATAGTTGAAACAATGTTAAGGGATATTTAGATTTACGATATTGTTCCATAGTACTGAACAGAAGTTTCATCATAACATTATTAACCCAGGATGGTAGATAGTGTCCAGCATTAAATTTAGTTTCTTTTAGTACCTTTACGAAGCATTCTTCTTGTAACAACCAAAAATATTCTTCAATATAGTACCTTGGCGGGGTTTCCTTCCAATCCTCGCAGTATATACTATCTCCCACTGACCAATCAGTTAAAGGATGAAGAGTGAAAGAAAAGCACAAAACAGCGGAGTATTATTTTCTATTCATCCCACAGGAAATTAAAACAGTTACACCCTAGGAGTTCAACCACGTGATGTAAAACGAACGAATCAGAATCGAAGCAGCAAGTACGTTGACGCAGATGAAAGGTATAGCCACCAATGACTAAACACTTTGCCAACTGATCATTTCAATTCCATATTATTTCCTCACGAGTTTTGCAACGCAAAAATGGCGTGTATAAAGAAGAGAACACTTATTTGTCTTATATTTTTTACTCTTTATAACGTATTTTCCCAAGTAGAAGCTTCATGCTACTCTGGCTGTTCATCTTATAGATTCACACGGTATTGCTGTGAAAGAAAATGGCATGAATCCAGTAAATGTCTGTCAAGTTGCATTGGTCAGTCTTGTAACGTCGACAGCGACTGTGCACCGGGTGAATGTTGTGATTCTGATGACAAATGTACCACAAGTTGTAACGTGCTTGAAAGTCTCGCTGGTTGGATTGTTGCAGTAATTGTTATCAGTATTATTGTTGTTGTCGTCATACCTATTGCAGTTGTCGTCTTTTGCTGTTGTTGTGCTGCCGCTGCCTCGACACGTCGTGCTCATGGCGGTGTTGTAGTGACACAACCTGCAACCACAGGAACTACAGTCATCGCAACCCAACAACAACAACAATATCCTGCACAACAAGGACAACCAATGTATTTCCAAAACCCTCAACCATATCCAAACCAACCCCCAGCATATCAACTTCAAGGTTCAGTTTATCCACCACCGGCTACAGGTCCATCAATGGCAATGACACAACAAACTCAAGTAAAGCAATAAGAACTGAACTACAGTCACACTGATTCTGCAAGCACAATCGCTTCAATGAAATGGGACTAAAACTTTAGCTAAACTTTAGGTATATAGACATAGACATGGTCAGACATAGACATGATCAGACATAAACATGGTCAGACATAGACATGGTCAGACATAGACATGATCAGACATAGACATGGTCAGACATAGACATGGTCAGACATAGAACATCTAGAATTTTACTTTTGTAGTCAATAGTGTAAACTTTCTGAATGATTTGATATTTTATTAAATATTTTTAGATCAAATATAACGACGTCATCGTTTTCTCGGGTTTCGATGTCAGATCTAGCGCTGAAATGCATAGAAAGTGGTAACCTTTCAGTTTCACTATTAACCTAGGCAAAGATCCAAGTCGATTTCTCGTAACGTAAACGTCCTTCTGGTCGTGCGTAGGCTAATATTTCGCCTGTTTTAAATGGGTGGCAGCATTAATGCTAAAGCGAAGGTCTGTTGAATTTCAAATTCTAGAATCTAGAATAGATTTTTGTTGGCAAGATCGTGGCATAGGCAGTGCCAGGCAGCGTTAATTAACACTGCGTTAATTACACGATTTCGCCTTCGGAGTTCACAACTAACAGTACAATACCAGATCGTAATGAAAGTGAACAAATGAACCTATACGGTTTCGAATTCGTAGGGTCTCGTGTGAACGTATAATCTTATCTTATAAAATCATGTCAGGTTACACGGCACAAGAAAATATCGGCTTTCTGTTTAGCTTTGGCCAAGTTCGACAGTCTAATAGATTCTATCTAAATTTTCGAATGTGGTTATTCATTTGGAACAGAGAGAGATATTAAAATAACAGTCGGCTCTACAGTTTCATATTCACTTTCACATTCAGATTCAAATCTGAAATAGTCGGGTATCTCACGTACAAAATGTGGAATTACTCAGTTTCTTTAGACGGAATAGACTTGTCTAAAAACTCATTCTCCTTCAGAATATTATGCATTCAACAAAAGTAGTTCGAAGTTATTTGGGAGAAATAGGAAGTCGGGAAAAATCGTAGAACCTACACGACCGAGACGTAAATTCATGCCGTACGCCATATTGTCGCAAGCGATCGCTATATCTCGTAAGATACGCGTTGTAGCTCCTCAAAACTGAAACGCCGTCTTTATTACAATATAATGAATGATACGAAGCAAACTTAGTCTCAAAAACGTTTGCCGTTTTGTCGGGAATTCGCAGCGCATGAGAAACGGGGGCTTCTCGCGGGGCTTCTCACGGGACTTCTCACGGGGCACGCGTTTGCCTTGGAGTATTTTCACCGAAACGCAGTCATCTACAACTATCATAAAATGGTGTGATGCACTTTTTATATTCAAACAACTTGCTGTTTCAGCTGCAAAAATCGCAAAACACAACTAGTGCTTGAGTCAAAAATCCGGGTGGGATTTCAACTTTTCAAAATGTCCGTTTAGTCTGAATGTAAACACAACTTTTGTTTTTTTAGGTAGAACGTCTATCAGCTGATTAGAAATTATACTCAAGTGTAAATAATTTCAAAACGAGACCAATTGTTCCCTTAGAAAAAAAAAGCTTGAAATCGTTCTTTGTGTAGAATGATAGGACGCAACCCCCCAGGAATATTTTGTTTCAGATTCAAATGTCATGCTGTTTCATATTCATTTTCAGATACGCACTCAAACAGCGTTAGTCTTGGTACTGCTTGAGTCAAAATCGGGGTGGGACTTTGCAAATTCTAAAATTCAATTTAGTCTGATGTAAACACAATTTTCTTTGTCTTGAGAGTGAATGTATACCAGCTGTTTAGCAATTATGCTCAAGTGTGAATACTTTCAAAAATGACAGCAATTGCTTTTTCCAAAAGGAGCTTAAAATGTGTAGAATGATAGAATGGCAAACCCTCAGGATTCTATTGTTTCAGATTCAAATTTTACGCGGTTTCACATTCATTCTCAGATTCGCACTAAAACAGCGTTAGCATCGGTAAATCCTTCAACCCCCGCAACACTTTTAAGCAGCCTTCAGGATTGGGGAGTTAAAGGATTGGGGTGCGCCCTTTCATAACTCCCCAATCCTTTAACTCGCGAATCCTTTACAACTCCCCAATAAAAAATCCTTTATTCTTTAAAAGACAGACTTGGAGCAAGTCTACCTTCACCGGTTCGACATAGTTGAAATAATGTTAAGGGATATTTATATTTACGATATTGTTCCATAGTACTAAACAGAAGTTTCATCATAACAGTATTAACCCAGGATGGTAGATAGTGTCCAAGTTTTGTCCAGCATTAAATTTAGTTTCTTTTAGTACCTTTACCAAGCATTCTTCATGTAACAACCAAAAATATTCTTCAATATAGTACCTTGGTGGGGTTTCCTTCCAATCCTCGCAGTATATATTTCTTATAACAATTTATGCAAGATTACGTATGACTATTTCGTCGATTGAATTGCCCGTTCCAACGCTCCCCGCAATTCATGCTGAATAGAGCATTTCATTTTCCGAATAAAGAGCAGCCATTCATTCGTCTGGGTTAAGTACTATTCTGGTACTAACTTCCTGACGAAGGACCTTCGCTCGAAACGTCGAAGTTAACTCAACCACCGAATCTAAGTTTTATTTAACTCAGCTTATGGTGTGTATGTGTTGTAATATTTGCTGCCAAAGTTGGTACTTTGGTAACCGTGTCATTCTATAACACTCCATGCCAATTTCAACTAAATTTTCAACTACCAGTCTCACTTATATTTATACTATTGGCCTATATAGGAACTAAATTATTATTATTATTATTATACATTGTTACATACTCCCAAAAGGGCTTTTCAGTATCTAATTACAAAATCATTAAATATTATAAAAAACGTATAAACGCTAGACTAACATTACAATCACATAGATATCACATAGATATCACAATTTCATTATAGTATATAGTCTATTACTATCTATTATGGTCCATTACTATCTAAAAATTCATGTAATAAAATACGTTTATATTCCGATTTAAAATGACCCAGAGTCTCGATTTAATATTTCTTGGAAAGCTCGTTCCATATAGTCACTGCTCGGAAATGAAATGTTCGTTGACCAGAAGCCGAACTATACCGTGGAATATCAAATTTGTTCTTGTGTCTTGTGTTGAAGCTATGGAACTCCGATCTCGTTTCAAATTTATCACATAAGTACGATGGAGCCAACCCTTTCATACATTTGAACGTCATAACAGCATCCCTGAGTTTTAACATATACTGAACTGGAAGCCAACCTAGCTGTTGAAGGATAGGTGTCACATGGTCATATTTTCTTGTTCCGGTAATTATACGCGCCGCAAAGTTCTGCACGCTTTGGAGTTTGGATACATTCTTTTTCGAGGTATTAGACCAAACAGAGGAACAATAGTACATTCTACTAAAAATTAATGCATTTATAATAAGAATTAGTGTTTGTTTATCAAATATGTGTTTAACTCTGTTGATGTTCATCATAGGTCAATTAAGCTTGAATCCAATGTCATTCCTAAATCTTTAACAAACGAAACTGTTATTTTCTCATTAAGAACAGATAAATAACTTTTGAACCAATTCAATGCAAATTTAGAAACACCAATTGTTTGAAGTTTCCTAAATAGAATTGAATGATCTATACTGTCAAATGCTTTGGATAAGTCTATTAAAACTAAAGCAGTCACTTCCTTACGATCCATAGATTCAAGGATTTTGTCCGAGATGAGTATGTTTAGTGTTTCGGTGGAATGTAACTTCCTGTTACCACTTGGATGTTTGGTAAGGTTTTCCCTTTTTGTCGTATACTCGGTGAGTTGGTCCAGAGCGACGCGTTCACAGATCTTTGATACTGGGCTATTGAATTGGGAATCTCGTGATCTCCTTCTTTTACGAGTGGAATGACCTCTGCTTTCTTCCACGCTGTAGGAAATACAGACGTTAATTAACAGGGAACAATTAATAATCTGTGTAAGTAGAGGAAGAGTACACGGTAGAGCGTCTTTGATAACCGCCATTTTGACTTTATCTAATCCCGGTGCCTTATTTGATGAGAAAGACATGACAATTTGGCGTATATCATTGCATGTTACCGGGTGAAAACGAAATAAGCCTGACTCTGGAATGTCAGCAAGTGCTGGTAGATCCAACGTTGGTAGATTATGCTCAGTTGCAAGTGCAGCTGCATGCAGCCTTAGGGCGAGTGCCGAGAACGAGAACCCCAACGGCTGGAATCTGCTGAGCCTACTGCAGCCTCGGATGCTTTAAATCCCACTGAGGTAAAAAATTGTTGAATTCCTCAACTAGTTCCTTAACATCCGGGGGAGATGGTAACAGCAAGAATTGATCCATGCATAAACACCTAACTCGTCTATATGGTACACGATATACTGTATTTCAAATTTTTAAAACACTAACCAAATCTAACCTGATCGATCATCTCTTTCCCACTTAAATTAATTTCTTAAGGAATCTCCTAACGAATTTCCTAAAGAATCTCTATTAAGGAATTTTTGAATTCTGATTTCTAAAGTTCTAACAATAAACAAAATGCTCCCAACTCCCAAGTGAGAATTTGAGTGGCTTTCATAGAATGGTTTTAATCACCAGAAAAAAAGATTGCTGTTCAACAGAGTGCAGAGACGAACAGATCATACCATCATTGGCATATAGGATATATACATAAAACTACACATACATAATTACATTACTTCATACTTAAAACTACAAGAGTTATTTAGGGGTGGTGGCCGGTTGATTTGGGGGGTGGGCCAGAGTTTTGAAAATGGTTTTTGGAGGTGGGTCACAGGGGCGGCGTTAGCCCTGTTTAAATGGGGGGGTGTAAATGAAATTTTGCCGAGTCAAATTGTAATTTTGCCGACTCATTAGAAGGTAAATCCGTAAATGTCCTTATGTAGGGAAGGCTAATGTTAGGTATGCTTGGTATTTACACGTAGGAGCATTCCCTGGGTATGCTATTTGTCTGGGAATGCTCCTCCAGGCAAATTGAAATGCCATTCCCTACGTTCTGAGGCCAACATTGGGTGACTTTGGCTGTTGACATATCGTAATTTTAAACAGATTAGGGTTGTCATGCATGGTGAAATCGCTTCTACAGTACCACTAAAGAGTCTAGATGCAAGACTATTTTAATGCTCCTATTGCACTACATGACTCTACCTCATTAACAGTATTGTACAGTCTCCAGCCTAACGCCTTGGTTTTATTTGATGACCATTGATTTAGGACTTCGTGCATGTCTAGAGCATCAGCTAGGTCTTTTTCCCATCAAATTGTCGGTATACGCTCTTAACGAAGAAATTGTCGGTATACGCTCTTAACGAATTTCAGATGACTAAAAGTTCTCTCATCTTTCGCCACTGAAATCGGGGCTGTTAGCATCAACTGATGTGCCTTCCATGCTAAGGGGAGTGTCTTCCTCTGCATAAAGGTAAACTTGATGACGTTGTCTGCGTGATCGCCGTCCTTTAATTCTGGTTTGTGGTCGACTATGTTCTTAAACACTTCAAATTCTGCTTGTAACACTTCAGCATCTACATCATTAGGGAGCATTGCAACAAGCTTTTGTATGTTTTCAGATGACGGCTCTTGCAACGGAGTCTGCAAGACGCCTGCTATAGGAGCTATAATATCCAATGTAGGCTGCATCTTGTCCCGAAATTGCGTAATAAGGACATTCAAAACGCACTTGAACTCCTTCGATAATACTGTCGAAAGTCAAAAACGGTTGCTTCTATCATGGAATTCATCGATTCTTCATCATAATTTATTCGTTCCAGAGATGTTATAGTGCCTTTCGTTAGCTCTAAAGCGTCCATGATGTTGAGTTCCGTGTGCTGAAGGCTTTTGCTTAGGAACTTTGTCTTGAGCATAATGTTCTTCATAAACATCAAGCTGATGATGAAATCAAAGCTCCTCACGTTTTTCAGCAAGCCTGAAATTGTTGCTTTGATTTTGGCATCCACTGGTGCTGCTAATGCTTCCTCTAGTGCTTCAACAATAACTTCAAGAGATGTCCACACAGCCTTGATTGATTCAGCCCGTGCCGTCCATCTTGTCTTGGAAAGATTCCTGAGCTGGATACAGTTTTCAACTGTTTTCAGGTGCTTGGCTATGACAGCATGACGCTTTGTACTTCCCGAGAAGAAAACGTAAAGCTGTTGCAGAATGTTGAAGAGTTCCTGAATAATATGGCTACTTTCACATGCATGCTCGACAACAGTGTTGCACCTATGAGCTTGACAAGGAATGTATGGAACCTTTCTATTCAATTTCTTTTCAACTTCTGCCCGTGCTCCATTGTACACTCCCGACATGTTCGAGGAAAAATCGTATGATTGGAATACCAACTCAGAAGTCTTCAAACCGCTGTCTTCTAATGACTTAAGGATGTCGCTGGCTTGTCCGCTGCCTGTTCTGCCTGTCTTGTCAGTCGTTTCTTTAACTTCCAGAAGTCGTTCTTTAACTGCAAACGATGATCCATCCTCTTTCACATATCTGACAGCTACAGCAAGACGATCCTTGTTGGATGTGTCAGGCGTTGTATCTGCCATAACGGAATACATCTTGGACTCATTTACTTCTTCTTTCACCTTGCGTCTGATATTATTTGCCAAAATATCAATCATTTCATTTTGCGAATCGTGACTCATGTAAGTTACATGATATGGCCGCAAACGAACTTCGTCAAGCCATCTCTTGAGGTTTGGACAATGCCTGGATAGGAATTGGACGATCTGGTTAAAATTCCCATCGATTTCACGGTTTTCACCCTGCTCACAAGTTTGCTCTGTCGATCTTCCTCGGAAAGCTATCCCTTGTCGGCCGAGGGTGCGTGCAACATCGAGCAACATAAATAGGGCATCATTATTTGTTAGTTGATCCTTTTCAGCTTGAATGACGTTGGCACGTTTTTCTTTATCCACTAGTAAGTCTACGTTAGACGACTCTTGACTAAAGGAATAAAAGTCCGCCAATGCGGCCTTATGGCTTTTCGATCCAAAATGAACGGCAGGTTTCCTTTCTTCTTAGTTCCTCTGCCATTGTCGAACACCATCTATTGACCACGCATTCTCGGCTTGTTCTCGACCAGGTCCGGATGGAAATAAGGAACATACATAACAAAATGCTGCATCTTTTGAAATGCTGTACTCGAGATGTGGAAAGGCCGTGTACCATACGCTTGAAAAGCGACATTGCTTTTTTCGGGGAATATCATCATTCTTTGGGAAAACGGATAACTTTGGTTGGTGTGGTCCCAGCATCATGAGGTACTTCTTATCACTATCAGTGGACGTTTTCACTTTGCAATTGCATCTCTCACCTGGATCATGGCTTGGCACTGACGCCACACTTGCTTCGACATTCGTTTCTGACACTTTTCTATTCTCTCTTATCTTCTTTAATAAAGCGGTACTCAACTTCCTGATTTTGTTGGCATTCTTACATACTCGTTGTGTTAGTTCTTCAGCGTTAGACAAGAATGTTTCAACCACTGGACAAGTATCACCTTTCACTTCTTCTACTAAGTCTGATGCCCTTCTTAGATCTTCCACCAGGTAAGATAGTTCTGCAGCACATGTCAACCAATTGTCATGTACGTTCTCTGTAGAAAAATCTGCATCACTTTCACTTTCGGATGAAGTTTGGATGACAAAATTGATATGAGATGTTTCTCCATCGGAACCGGATGATACCGAAACCATTGACTCGGGCTCAGGTATTGATGTTATATTATCTGGACCAGGATAAGGAAAAATCTCAGATTCGATTTCGCAATGTAATGGTGTAGGGAGAAGTGGAGTATCTGCAGCGAACGTGGTTGCTTTAGGGAAAACAGATGCTTCTTCAAAAATTGGCATTTCACTCATTGGTTCATCATGATCATCACATGATGATGTTCTAGACTCTAGAGGGATGACTTGCATTACCTTGTTGACAGGACATGGTGACGTTCTGCTTGAAGCTTGACTGGCAGACTTAAGACATGGCTTTTTCGCTGCTACGAAAGGATTTGGTTGTGCATTGACATCTTGGTACGGTATACTTTATTTTTCTTTAACATTTCATGATGAAATCTTTTGTTATGCGTAGGTCGATAATCGTCATCAAACTGACTATGACATACAAGACATTCTAACTTAACTCTTGTGCGTTTTCGAGACTTATTCCGTTTGCTTAATTTTGATTTCTCCATCTCTTATTCGCTTAAACAGGATAAATATCCCAGGACAGTGCCACTGCCAAAAAAAAGAAAGGGCACTTATCGCAAACCAGAATGTGTATTTTTTAAAAACTTTAACTTGCAATAGCAATACAGGTATATACTTAGAATACAAACATACACATAGTCAATTGTTAATCATACATTCATACAATAGAAAATACCTTTTAAATTCAATTCGGAGTGTTGTCACGGACTTGCGGTTCGTAGATTTCAAAGCCCGGCATGCCCATGAACCATGAATGATTTATATATTTATTTACAATGCTAATGAGTGTATTAAATTTCGTAGTTTGAACGTTCTGTCGTTCGCCAATTCAGCGATTCATATTAATTTCGTCCATGCGTTTAGCGTTCGTTTTGGTCAGCGAAATATCTATTATCTAGTACTTGATGTAATGATGTTATTACCATATGTGCGTAACCAGATTAATTTTGCGCGATGTTTTTCGTCTTCCTGATGACTTCCCGACCGAGTTTACTCGTCGTATATTGTAAATTTTAATTTCCTGAACCTCTTGAACTCTTCAATTGTTTTCTTGTTCAATTCACGATTTGCCGACTGGGATAACAATTTCCCGACTCGTTTACGAGTGGGGGGGTGTTCCACCCCCACACCCCCCTCTAGCGCCGCCCCTGGACTGGGTCAACGTAATTATAAATACGGAAAGGGTGGGCTAACCCAAATTTGAAAGAGTCTAAGTCTCACTTGTCTTGCAATCTATTTAAAAGGACTCCAAACTGGCTGAAAATGCCATTTCAGAAGGCCTAGATTTTGAGCAGGCATGTCACCAGACCCCCTAGTTAGTTGGGTGGTGCTTTTGGCACCACACTGATTATCTGTTGCTTTGGTGCCCCCCCCCCCAAATAGACGAGCTTCCTACACCCCTGTTATCATAGTAATATTTTTATCATCATAATAAAATTTAAATACTATTTTTAAGTGGATATACAGATCTGGAGGGAAAAATAGAACAAATTGTAACAGGGATGGGCCATGAATTTCTGTCCAATGAAAAGGGTTGGGCCACAAAGAGAGATATTCTTCAATCCAAAATTTGTTTTCAATGTTTTAAAAATTCTTAATTTTCCAATATTTCCACCTTGTTGAATCTGTTCTTTCCAGTGATCAGTAAAACATTTATGTAGTTTACTCTTCAAATAATGGCAAGATATGCAATACCATCAGATATGCAGGGGCATATCTGATGGTATTGCATATATTATCTTCTACGTCACATAGTTGTAGCAAATATTTTGCAAATGAAATTGGTTGTGCATCAAATTGCATACATGCTCTTGCCGCTTGACCAGCAAGAGTATCTCTGAACGGTGTACTTTTAAGGTAGCTATTTGTATAATTAAGGGTACCTTTCCTATTTCTGCTAGAACTGCTAGATTTGTAGATTTTGAGTGAACCCCTAAAATTTTTTTGCAAAATTTTAGGTGAAATTTTTCTACGTCATTCGTTATTTTGAAGATTTTTGTTTTAAACATCTACCATTGTTGTGGAAAGTTTTAATAGTGTTTTGATTGGTACATTTTCAAAGTTGGAAAGACTTTTGAATAACTTATGATATGCACACAGTGCTTTACCATATAAGACTTTCTGGGTTCGTTTAAAATTTCCTGAAAAATGAAGTGTTATTCCTAGGTAACAATATTCATGCACTTGTTCCAAAGCGTTCTTTTCAAAAAACCAATTTGACGTTAAGTATTTATATCTTTGAGTTGGTGTTCCAAACAACAAAACTTTGGATTTTTTAAGATTAATATTTAATTTCCATTTCTTGGTATATCTTTCAAGTTTTGTCAGACAATTTTGCAAACCAGACGTGGATTCAGATAGTAATACTAAATCGTATGCGTAAAGTAAGCAATTTAGATCTGTTTCACTTAACTTTACTGGGGCACATGAGCTGTTAAATAGATTTGGTATATCATTTATAAACATGTTAAATAAAGTAGGACTAAGATTACAACTTTGTTTTACTCCAACAAAAGATTTGAAGAAAGGCATATTTCCCTTATCCAATTTAACCGAATAATTAACTGAAGAATACATACTTAGTATTAGACGGATAAACTTCTTACTACAACCATACTGGATAAGTTTAAAGAAAAGACCTTCTCTCCATACACTATCATAAGCTTTTTTTAAATCAATAAAACAAGCAAAGATTGGTTTTCGTTTTGATCTATAAAAGTCTATCAGGGTTTTTAGGACTAATAGATGATCTGTAGTTCTTCATTCTTCCGAAAACCAATTTGATATCTATTCATAATTTTGGACTCTTCCAAAAACTCAGTTAGACATTCATAATTAATGTAAAAAATTTTCCCAACAGCTACCTATACATATTCCTCTATAGTTATTCGGGTCAAATGTGTTTCCTGATTTATATATGTATTGGGACAATAAAACCTTTAGACCATTGTGATGGAAAGACATCGTTGGATAGTATAGTATTAAACAATTTTACAAAATAAGAAGGTAGAACTTCGACCGCTGTCTTAATGATCTCACTGGACAGTGAATCACTAGCACTGGCTTTTTTGTTTTTTAGTTTCTTTGATAGCTTGCATATTTCTTCAAGTGAGATTGGTGTGTCGAGAGTATCGTTTTTACAAGTGGCTCATATATTGAAATCCTTCACAATTTGAGCTTCGCTGCTAATTTTCTCGTGTTGAAGTTTATGAAGTGTTGAAGTTTATCTTATTTACATTTTTAAAATAGTCAAACCATTCCGATGATGGTATTTCGTTTGACTTACTACGTTTATGTGTTTTTATAGAATTTACTAGTTTCCAGAATTCTTTAGGATGTTTTCGGATAGAGTTTCAATTTGATTTAGTATGGAATTATGAAATTGTCTTTTTAATTTCTTAACCATACGTTTATATTCCTTTCTTTTTGCAAAAAATAAATGTCGTAGATATACATCATTCAGATATTTCGTGAGTAGACTACCTAAATTTCTCAGATTCTTTTTAAGAGTATGACAATTCGTGTCTTATCATTTTTGTTTTAATTTGTTTCTATTTTTCATTTTCTTTTGTTTTTTTAATATTTAACACTTTTTGAGATGTGTCACATAATATCTCTGAAAAGCTATTTACAAGCATCTCAACATCAATTGATTTTTCAGAAGTTGTAGTGGGAAGAAACAATGTGTCCAATTTGTTTTGTACTTCATTCGAGTTCATAAACTCTCTCAAAGTATCTTTTTGGTTGTCATTCCATACAAAGGACACAGAATGAGGCATTAGTTTTAGATCTTCAACTGAAATCTTAGGTGTTTTCATTCTCATCACGAAAGATAGAAAAGAATGATGAGAGAATTCAGTGATATCAGCAACTGAAAAACTATTAATAGATGATAGTAAGTCATGTGAAACAATAGCGTAGTCAACAACACTAGCTCCATTGTAAGTTTGACAAGTGAACTGTCCAACGAGATCTCCTTTGGTCCTACCATTTAATGCAACCATATTATTGCCAATACACAAATCAGTTAAAGCCCGCCCATATGAATTTACACAATTGTCTCTTGAAAGTCGCTTATCCATTTTGATTGGGGTATAGTTTTCATCTTCAAAAAACGATTCTTCAATAAAATCATCAAGATTACCCATTCTAGCATTGAAATCTCCACATAAAACTACCTTACCCAAAGTAGAGAATTTATAAATGTTATCTTGGAGCCTTTCAAAGTGATCGATATCAATTCGAGTTTTGCGAGAGGAGTTCTGTGGTGGTATGTAAACTGTACATATATAAATATCATGTGTTAATTTGAAAAATGTTTTATCCAATTTCCACCATACAAACTCTTCATTACTATCCTTATCCAGAAATTTAACCCCTTTTTATGGAAGCCAGGTTTCGACTAATGAAATTAAATCAAAATTACCTATTTTTGAAATGAAATCTGTATCGTTAAGCTTGTTGGACGGAAATTTGTTGCCATTAATTGAGATTAAATTTATAAAGACTTGATATATATGTATATAATAATGTTAAACTTGACTTAATACTCTAGGATTATAAAAAGGGGGGATTTGATTATACATTAACCGCTGATAATGTTGTTGTTGATAATTGGCTGTTGATAATTGAACAAAATGATTTAGTAAACTTGTCATGTTCTTGAACTGTTCTTGTATCATATTAATCACTGCTGGTTGGGGTGGTGGGTTTCGTGTTATTTCTTGTCTGAGAGGTTGATCCATATTGAACGCTTACACGGTTGGGTGTTGAAGTGACTGAGGTTGAATACCGTTTCCAATGCGAACATCTTCTTGTCTTACGGGGGGTGATATGGTTTGTTGTAGCTCTCTGTGTTGAGGTTGATTACCATGTTCAAAGTGAACTTCTTCTTGTCGTATGGGTGGATCGATGGTTGTTTGTGGCTCTCTACGTTGGGGTTGATTAATCTTTCCAGTGTAGACATGATCTTTTCGTAAAGGGAGATTGAAAACTAAACGTAGTTCTCTCTTGATGTTCTTTGCTAATGCAGGAACTCCATATCTCTTATTTAAATGTTTTTCATCATGATACCAGTGAGTGACCGCCAAGTTACCATTATAGACATGAATTACATTAGGAATACATTTAATTTCTTCGTCAATTGCCCGATTTATTGCAGGGATATGATTATCTAGTTTATCCAGTCTTGGAGTTATGTCTGAAAGAAATATTTTTTTTATCAGGGAATACCCTGGTTGCCTTTTTAACTAATTTTACTTGGCTTTCAAAAACTTCCTTTGTAGACAGATGTTCGACATCATTCACACCAGTGTGAATTATTAAGCCTTTACTTACAGAAAACCTTGGTGAATCAAGTACCTCAGCGGCCTTTTTTGTAATACTACAAGCAATTATTTTGCTATTTCTATTGGAATACAGTTTGTGAATGTTAATGTATCTCCTATTTGAATCGCATAGCATAACGAAATCCTATTCAGGAATGGTTTCATTATTATTAGCGTTACTGGTTGAACTATATTAGGATTGCTATTGCTTATCTCATCCTTTTCTTGATTCTCTTTGCTGGTGTTTTCTATAGACTTATTTACTAAGTCTGGAATATCGTTCTATTGGCCTAGAGAATGGCGTGTCAGAAGAAACATGTTGCGTGTCGTTCTCCTTTAACAGTATAATTTCTTCTTGCAATGTTTTATTATTGCTTTCAAGAGTTTTCACTCTTTTGACAAGATTGTTCTTCTCTTCTACAAGTGAACTCACTCTATCCTGTAGCCGATTCACTTCAGTTTAGTGATCCGCTCATCGATTTCCATGTTTTAGGTGGTTGCTGATAGATTGTGATAATTCTTCATGAGAGACCGAGAGATTGTCGTTCATAATTTTTAATTCAAGATCCGAATTTAATTTGAATTTAATTTGAATTTATTAATTGACATTCCCTAAAAAGGGCTTTTCAATGACAATTTACATATGTTATAAAAATAAATTATAAATTATCAACTATATTTACAACAATCTTATCATTAATGATTAATTTATACAAATTATTACATAAACTAAAATTATACTTTATATTATATTTTATGAGTTGAAAGCAATTAAAAATTATCGCTTTTCAATAAGAATTGTCTTAAGTTTCGTCTTAAAATTGTTTAAATCACTAATTGATTTCAGCTCTGTATCTAGACCATTCCATATCTTAGTCCCTCTGTATTTAAACGATCTTTGACCGATCGATGTCCTGAATTTTGGAATATCCAGGTCTCCATTTCTTCTAGTATCTCGGTTATGAATTCTGTTACGTTGTTCAAAAATATCACATAAGTACCGTGGAGCTTTGTCATTCATGCATTTAAATGTTAATAACGCATCTCTGTATAATAGATGTTCTTTGATTGGCAACCATCCTAACGCATTTAATGTCGGAGATATATGATCATACTTATGCACCCCTGTGATCAATCGGGCTGCACAATTTTGGATTAATTGGATCTTTTTAATATTGCTGTCTGATGTAGTAGTAGTAGTAGTAAAACTTTATTTAATGACGCTGGCCTCGTCAACGGTTAGTTGATTTCCACGAGGGGCGTCAAACAATTAAAAATTACTAGAAAAAAATAATAGAAAGCTATTTACAAGATATTTACATAAATATATATACAATAGTACATAAGTAATATTTTAGTGTGACCCATAGATTGCAAAGTATTACAGTACAGGTGCCCGGTTAATACTCTGTTTCAATAAATTCTTAAAAGAGTAAATTGATTCGGCTAGTTTTGTATCAAGGGGAAGACTATTCCAAAGTTTAGCCCCGCTATATTTGAAACTTTTTTTAAGAAATTCTCTTTTTGGCTTAGCAAGGGCTAAATCAGTGTGACCATTTCTGAGGTCATAATTGGTTTGGACCAGATTTCTTCTGATCAATGTCTCTTTCAAATTAGGTCCAGTATAATCATTCAAGACTTTGTACAACAGTATGGATTTAGTTGTACATCGCCTTGTATCCAAATTTACCCAAGCAAGAGGTCGAAGAACATCAGCAGATCTGGTCTCGTAGCTCGTGCCAGCTATAATTCTCGCTGCACGATTTTGAAACTTTTGGAGTTTGTCTTTCAGTTGTTTGTCGCAAACTCCATATAATGGAGAACAGTAATCAAAGTAGGGTTGTATCAACGCACGATAAATTGCTTGCAGGGTGTTTGTAGGAAGATAAGGTTTCATGCGTTTCATAATTCCTATGCCAGCCCCAACTTTCTTACAAATTGTTTCAATATGTTCATTCCAAGTAAGATTTTCGTCTAGGGCAACGCCAAGACATGTGAATGAACTAACTCGGGGTATGGGTTGATCATTTAGCATTACAGAAAGATCACAATTCATAGCATTAATTTTGTGCTTTGACCCTATGTACATTAGTTTGGTCTTAGTTGGATGGTGTTGCAGCTTGTTTCTACAAAGCCATTCACCGATTTTTTTCAAATCGTTATTAAGATTTTCGGTAAGTTCCATTAGGTTATTACCGGTTGAAGAAATTTGAGTATCGTCAGCATAGAGATAAGGCGTAATTTTGTCGAGGCAATCCGGAAGATCATTAATGTAAAGTAAAAACAATAAAGGACCAAGAATCGATCCCTGCGGAACACCGCAAACAATCATTTTTGAGGATGACATTTTTCCATTAACAATACAAACTTGCTCTCTATTTGTTAGATAAGATTCAAACCAACCCAACTCAACATTAGTTATTCCGAATTGGTATTTCAACTTGTGCAAAAGGATTTTGTGATTAATTGAGTCAAAGGCTTTCCGAATGTCAACGTGTATTAGACCATACTGTTGAACAATAATTAATTTTGCTCATGACTAATGTGTCAATATATGATTGTAGCTAGTGTTAACTGATCAAAGTTGTGTTTCACCCGACCAATCTGACCCAATTTTGAAATACACGATGATGACAATGCTTGTATGTGTTTGTCATACGTTAGATGAGAATCCAGGAGCATACCCAAATCCTTTACCTCTGTCATTGGTATAAGATTTTCCCCCATAAAATTAATATGGACGGGAGATTCCAATTGATTCATAAGTTGCCGTGTACCAACCACCAACATTTTGGTCTTTTCTGGGTTTCCAAGAAGACTGTTGTTACAACACCATTCAAAAACTCTGTGCAAATCCTCTTCTATATGCAGTAACGAGCGTTCCATATTCAATAATGTAAACGATAGAAATGTTTTTGAGTCGTCAACATACGATTCAAGACTACAACTGTTAGGAACTGAAGACAAGCTATCTGTATATATATTAAATAAAAACGGTGATAGCACAGAGCCTTGGGGAATCCCATATGACAATGCAACAGGCGTCGAAGAGGTGGTTCCAATTCTAACATACTGCCATCTGTCGGATAAATAACGTTTAAACCATTTATACACTGCCGGAGATACACCCAAGTTTAGAATTCTTTGAAGAAGCATGTCGTGTTGAACACTGTCAAACGCTTTAGACATATCCAAAAATATAACTATAGATAATTGCTTATTGTCCATTGCTTCCAACAACATGTCTGTCACTGCAATGTTAAGTGTTTCAGTGGAATGTTTCTTTCGATTACCACTTTGATGCTTCGTCAATAATTTATATTTTGTTAGAATCAGCTATAACTGAGTCTAGTTTACTCGTGATTTTTTCTAAATTGACAATGCGTTTATTGCATGCACTAACATAATCCAAAATTTATTTTATGCTTTGAGTATTGGACGGAACTTGAAGATTAGAAGGTGTAGAGTTTCTTAGACCATTGCATAATTTGCTTTGTTTACAACGCAAAGAGTCAGTTTTCAACTCTTAGAGTCAGTTTTATTTTCAGTAACCTTGACAGTGGTTTCTTTCTCAGTGTCATTTTCAGATTCTGAGTCAGCCTAAGCATCTAGAGAAACGTTTTCGAGATTGAGTGACTCTCTTCGGGTATCATGTTCATTATCGAACATGATACCCGAACATGATACCCGAACATGATACCCAAGTTCTCATTATTTTTTCAAGTAGTTTTACATAACAGTCAACCGCCGTATTTGCTATACTCTACCCACACTTACTGTTGTTTTGTTCATATCAAATATTAAATGATAATTCTGCGGCAAATGACTTAATTTTATCAAATTCATTCTCTTTCCAAAGACTGAGATATTTGTCTTGTACCGAAACTATTTTCTTTACTAGACAAACTGTAATGGTAAACAGTAGATCGCTGTTCTCCTCTTTGCAATGCCATAACTGATAATTATTTCGATCAAATTACCTTCGGTATTCACACGCCATGAAAGTAAAATATTTGAATAAAGCGGATAGCGTTTGAAAGCGTGGTGTCTTCGCCATGACACCATGACACATATGAAACAATTGAATTCAGCAAATTTTTCAAAAATGAAAAAAAATGAATTGTTTCTAACTTTGCACACACAATTTTATAACTTAATCATTCTATAAAATCCACTCAAATTCTCACTTGGGAGTTGGGACATTTTGTTTATTGTTAGAACTTTAGACATTAGAATTCAAGAATTAAAATTAGAGATTCCTTAGGTATCTGTAGGAATTCTCTAGAAATTCCTCTAAAAGTAATAAAATCTGACGGTTGTCCTTATAACCAATTAATGTGAACATTTAAGTTAATTATCTACATCAAATAGTCTGCTAATTGTCAAGACACACAACAATGGTTGAGACGAACATAACTGAACTTTCCATTTAAACCGAGGTTATCATTTTGACCAAAGACAGTTCACTAGAGTTTTAAGTTGTGGACAAGCTTACATGAAGTATTTATCCAACTGTCAGCATATGATACTTTGTTTCCGATTATTAGAGATTAGATGTATAAATGACCCCTTTGAGGTGAGGATGGGTGCTTCTGTTGAATTTGTGGAAAACAGTAACATTTTATTAGAAGAATTAGAATAATCATATGTGATAAAAGTATTGGTTAATTATTTTTACCCCACCTGTGCATGAAAGGATTTTTTGGTTACCCCACCTAAGACATGTAATATTTTCCAGTTACCCCACCATTTTCTCTTCGGGGCCCAACCCCGGCCATAAATAATGACGTACCGGTCCCTTATTCAGTATAGCCAATTCTATATAATTCATAAATTCAGTAGAGTAGTCGTGTGCTAAATATTTAATAATCATCAAAATTCTATGAGATGCTTCCGACGAAACAAATGAAATCCCACTTGACATAATACAGTTTGGACCAGATTTCTTCTGATCAATGTCTCTTTCAAATTAGGTCCAGTATAATCATTCAAGACTTTGTACAACAGTATGGATTTAGTTGTACATCGCCTTGTATCCAAATTTACCCAAGCAAGAGGTCGAAGAACATCAGCAGATCTGGTCTCGTAGCTCGTGCCAGCTATAATTCTCGAGAAGTATGCATACGGAACAGCCTAGAATAATTTCAATTAATAGCCAAACCATGGCAAACCCAAAGTAAAGTAAACGTGCTTAACCGCCTTCTTGGATTTACCCCTTATCCATCAAAATCTGGCCATGGCTCTGAATTGCTAGCCCTCTCATATGCTAATTTTAGGACGTACAATTACCGTTTATTGTAATAAAAATCTAAAACGAAAACGTTAGCCAGCTATGGTTTCTCTTTGGCGTGTATTTCTAATTTTGCTAAAAGTGCAGCGCCCCGAGAAACATGAATGATGAAATATAGGATTTTTAAAAAGTTATTAGAAGCAGAAGAACCACAAGAACCAGAAAAACCAAGAGAACCACAAGAACCACAACAACCAAGAGAACCAGAGAAACCAGAAGAACAAAAAAAAAGGACAAGAACCAAGAGAACCCGGCAGAGGAACCAGAAGAACTAGGAGAACCAGGAGAACCAGGAGAACCAGGAGAACCAGGAGAACCAGGAGAACCAGGAGAACCAAGAAAACCACAAGAATCAGAAGAACTAAGAGAACCAGAAGAACCAAGAGAACCACAAGAACCAGAAGAACTAAGAAAACCACAAGAACCAGAAGAACTAAGAGAACCAGAAGAACCAAGAGAACCACAAGAACCAGAAGAACCAAGAAAACCACAAGAACCAGAAGAACTAAGAGAACCAGAAGAACCAGAAGAACCAAGAGAACCAGAAGAATCAAGAGAACCAGAAGAACCAGAAGAACCAAGAGAACCACAAGAACCAGAAGAACCAAGAGAACCAGAAGAACCAAGAAAACCAGAAGAACCAAGAGAACTACAAGAACCAGAAGAACCGCAAGAACCGCAAGAACCGCAAGAACCAGAAGAACCACAAGAACCACAAGAACCAGAAGAACCAAGAGAACTAGAAGAACCAGAAGAACCAGAAGAACCAAGAGAACCAGAAGAACCAAGAGAACCAGAAGAACCGCAAGAACCAAGAGAACCAGAAGAACCAGAAGAACCAAGAGAACCACAAGAACCAGAAGAACCACAAGAACCAGAAGAACCAAGAGAACCACAAGAACCAGAAGAACCAAGAGAACCACAAGAACCAAGAGAACCAGAAGAACCAGAAGAACCAAGATAACCACAAGAACCACAAGAACCACAAGAACCAAGAGAACCACAAGAACCACAAGAACCACAAGAACCAAGAGAACCACAATAACCAAGAGAACCACAAGAATCAGAAGAACCAAGATAACCAGAAGAACCAGAAGAACCAAGAGAACCAGAAGAACCACAAGAACCACAAGAACCAGAAGAACCACAAGAACCACAAGAACCACAAGAACCAGAAGAACCATTACATGTCGTATCTTAAGTGTGACGAATGACGTCACACGTGAGGTTATTACACCGAGGTAAAGCCAATATTTGTTTGTTGTCTTTTACGGACGGGAATAACGTGTACGACTTCCACATCTTTGAACTGGCGTTATTTGAACAAATGGTCAAACCAGGGCTCTCACATCCCACTTCTATTAATTCCTTAGATTCTCGGCAGAAATTCCTTAGATTAAGTAAAATTTCCTTAAACGTAGCGCAGGACCTGTTTTTTAGCAATTAATGCCCTAGTTACGTTAAGAATTACAAGGTTATAGATTCTCTGAAATTTGTATCATTTCGGAAAGCGGATTTTGAGCCATAATATCACACGTCATTGAAAGCGATCCAATGCAGTCGAAAGATGTACACGTGGGTTGAGGGTCATTTCCCATAGAAAATTTTTGCAGTTTTTATTGCCTTAGGGCTTAGACTATAGACCACTTTCATAATTCAGATGAGTTTAAATATTATTTTATGTGCATTTTGATAAGCCTTATTCACCTCGTTAAAATTAATAAATTATTTTCAATTTCATGCACAGAAACGAGGCTGGTAAGGCTTATTAATATGCACATAAAATAATATTTAAATTCGTCTGAATTATGAAAGTGGTCTATTGTTTCTGCGTTTTTGAGAATCATTTTTGGATAAATAACACCAACATTGACTGAATTTTTAAATGTTATTTGAATATTTTCAAATGTTGGACCAAATCTTAAATTTCCTTAGAAATTCCTTAAAAATTTCCTTAAAAAATCCTTAAAAAGGTCAAAAAAGGCCAATATTTCCTCAGTTTAAGGAAACTTCCTTAAATGTGAGTCTGGGTCAAAAGTTTAAAAAATATGTGGAAAAGTCGTAAGCAACGAGAATTTACTGCAAAAAGCCACTCTCCTCCGCAGAGGCTTCTAGGGTATTTTAGCTTTTGCCATATATAGCGGGTACATGTGTAGGGATCATTGTTTCATTGGTAGGGATGCGTAGGGATGAGTGGGGGTAAACGGGGCACCCTTTGCGCTTCCATACTCCTTTAAAACTTTGTGTAAGATTAACAAAAATGGCCATAACTCTATTATACTATAAATTATATAAATAATCGCCAAGCCTCTGCGTAGGAGAGTGGCAAAATCCAAGGAGTTGTAGCAGGCTCAAAATGAGCCTTGGTCAGTGGTAATTACCATGAGAAAAAGGAACCAGTGGCATCATTCTGGCGTCAGAAAATGCCAAAATCCGCCATGTTTTTGCGGACACTTTTCTGCCTGGCTGACATTAGCCAGTTCCTCCAGTAATAGTATAGCTCAGTTGGCTAAGTCCGGCGGACAAACATGTCCATGGTTAAACACGTTAATGATTAAAGCAGAAGCTTGTGGGGTCGTGTGGGACTATGCTGAATCAACCTCTATTCGTTTAATCTTGATTTATCTGTGTCAGCCTACAGTGATATAGGAATGCATTGGGATTATCATACTATATCTTACTGACCAATCAATGAAGGGTATTATTTTATTAATACAGCGGGGTATTATTTTTTATTTATCTCAGATTACAGGTAATTAGAATAGTTCAACCACGTGATGTAAAACGACGAATCAGAATCGAAGCAGCAAGTACGTTGACGCAGACGACAGGTAACCACCTACGCACTTTGCTAACTCACTGCAACGCAAACAATGGCGTGTATAAAGAAGAGAACAGTTATTTGTCTTATATTTTTTGCTCTTTACAACGTATTTTCCCATGTAGAAGCTTCATGCTACCCTGGCTGTTCATCTTATAGATTCACACGGTATTGCTGTGAAAGAAAATGGGATGAATCCAGTAAATGTCTGCCAAGTTGCATTGGTCAGTCTTGTAACGTCGACAGCGACTGTGCACCGGACGAATGTTGTGATTCTGATGACGAATGTGCCACAAGTTGTTACGTGATTACAAGTCTCGCTGGTTGGATTGTTGCAGTAATTGTTATCAGTATTATTGTTGTTGTCGTCATACCTATTGCAGTTGTCGTCTTTTGCTGTTGTTGTGCTGCCGCTGCCTCGACACGTCGTGCTCATGGCGGTGTTGTAGTGACACAACCTGCAACCACAGGAACTACAGTCATCGCAACCCAACAACAACAACAATATCCTGCACAACAAGGACAACCAATGTATTTCCAAAACCCTCAACCATATCCAAACCAACCCCCAGCATATCAACCTCAAGGTGCAGTTTATCCACCACCGGCTACAGGTCCATCAATGGCAATGACACAACAAACTCAAGTAAAGCAATAAGAACTGAACTACAGTCAAACTGATTCTGCAAGCACAATCGCTTCAATGAAATGGGACTAAAACTTTAGCTAAACTTTAGGTATATAGACATAGACATGATCAGACATAGAACATTTAGACTTTTACTTTTGTAGTCAATAGTGTAAACTTTCTGAATTTAATATTTGATATTTTATTAAATAATTTCACCACGTCTATATTCTCGATTGGATTTCGATGTCAGATCTATTCGAAGTGGATTTCTTGTAAGTTCCTTTTGGTCATGTGTAGGCTGATATTTCGCCTGTTTTAAATGGATTGTAGTATAGTAGTAATGCTAACGCAAAAATATAATTCCATTGCCTTCAAGACCAAGGACAAGGGCAACAATTTGTGACATAGGCAGTCGTCGAATTTACGCAATTTCGCCTTTCTTTGGAGCTCACAGCCTAACCACAGTGGCTTAACCGTACAATATTCTAAATTTTAAATTTTGGGCATCTCACTCGATAGAACTAAATGTTGACGCTGCTTATAGATGAAAATTTTGAGCGAAAATTGTATACTGATATTTTTAGACCTAACCAGGAGCAGTTGCGAAAATGCAACTATAAGCCCTCTGGTAGGAATCGAACTGCGGCCCTGCGGCAGTCTAATCTGTCTAAATTTTAGAACGTGGTTTATATTCATTTGAAACAGAGGAAGGTATTAAAATACAGTCAAACTATTAGTAGAAAGTGTTTGTAGATGGAATATTCGAACGAAAATTTACCTTCTACTATCAGTGCTAATGAATTGTGTGCTAATGTGCTATCGAACGAGATGCCGAGAAAAATATCTTGATATTTACCCAGTCACAGATCATTTTCCGTACTGATCACCCAGGGTAACAAGGTCTCTTTCTATTTGTATATTAATGTCTATATTGACATAGGGTTAGAATAAAACGCGGATACAGACGGACGGATGAGTGACGGACGGGCAAACGGACGAATGACTTGTGGACGGATGGCTTATGTTGTCATGAAACGATATTTAAAAGTCATATAAAACGCAGATATGGTATATCTCGTCCCTTCTATAGTCATAAGCTCGCGTAAACGCGGATATGGTATTAAAAACGCTTCTCGTGCCTTTAAAAGTCATATCCTTTATTCTTTATTAAAATTCTTTATACACGGTAGCCTATTCAGTAATTTCTGATTTTCAAAGGGCCGTCAATATATATACAATGTCAAGATAGCCATAACTGGCACAAACAAGTATTTAACCGTTAATAAGACGTAGTATTTAACCGCTGTTTAAAAGATATCACTGATAGGTTTTCAAAATTATTTGTAATTTCACTTGGAAGTTCGGAGGATTCCCCCGGACCCCCTGCAATTGGGTGCCCTACTGCATCAGTCGTCCTATTCTGCTGGATCTGCCCCTGTGTAAATGAATTCAGTAAAAATATGAAACGTAACTTACGCAAGTGAATATTATGTTCATTGAATTGTGCGGCTACTCAAGTTATTGCATGCAGCAGCACGCATATTTATCGACTTTTCGGATTATAATTCGGTCAGGTTAAAAGTCGGTCTGGATTCATGGGTCGGTCTCATTTCGAGACTTCGCCCCCCCCCCCAGCCAAAATTGATATGTACGCAATAGTCTATGGTATCAACATTTAAAACTGTCCTCCTCTACAAATCCTACAAAGTCTTCATCAAGAGCAGGCATAAATTGCCTCCGTATTTTCTCATACGCGCGTGCTGCTATTTAAACCATCCACACAAACCTTCTGTTTGCTGTGCTCCGTAAGAATCTACAAATTAAGTCTTTTTCATAAAACGTGTATTTGTGTATTGACATGTATAAATATATCAAATAAAGCATTATTTACCTATCTTGTGTGCTTGTTTGGCGATATTCTTGCTTCTTTCTTGCTCGTAATTTCGTTGCTGCTAAACGGAGGGCCCAGGTATTGAGACATAAGCTATTTTAAACCAAGGCTTGACTATACATGATGGCGGGACTTCAACTTAGCGGGACAATAGGGCCATTTATACGGGAGAAAATAAGACGCGACTTACATAGGACGCGTCTTATATAAGACGCGAACACACTCGTATAAATGGTCAAATTCTAGTAAGTCGCGACTTAAATAAGAACAGGGGTTCAGGCTGTTCCACAATAAGTCGCGACTTATTAGAATTTGACCATTTATACGAGTGTGTTCGCGTCTTATGAAAGTCGCGTCTTATTTTCTCCCGTATAAATGGCCCTATTGTCGCTGTTTAAATAATCTACGCACTCCTCGTTTTCCATACAACATTACACTCTTTAGCAGTTTAGCTCGCATATGAAGCGTCTCAATGCGACAATTGCCACATTACGCAACAAAATCAAAGTGAAATATTTACCATTTATTCTATACCATCAAGTCTTCGCTGCATGTAGTTCCTTAAGACGTTCGTCGTACAATTTATTGCTCTTTTTCGCGATATTTTGCGAGCCATTCTTCGTCAGCAACTAGTTCATTATTTATATTTATTACGGACGGACGTCTTGTTCGTGATCGCTGCTTGACTTCACGTCAACGGTGTTTTCATCAATTTCACTCGGTTTCTCGATTTGATACTGCCCAGGAATATAGTTCCAATCGGAGTCATCACTTTGGTAACTATTATTTTCTGTATCTGAACTCGTTTACGACATTTTTTACCGGGCTTGATTGCGATTCTCCCTTTAAATTTATATACTTTTCAATACCCGAGTAGGCAATTGGTTCCTATTGTGACGTATTAGTTACCAGTTTCCCACCTTCGCGGTTTTCATAAACCCTTGCCGTTAAAATTTGAAATTTTCCGGCAAATTTCATTGCCTTATTACTCTGTGAAAACAAGCTCAATTTTAAATCTGCTTTGCATTTTCATGATTTACGTTTCAAGGAGATTCTAATAATGTAAATTCCCATTTTATGACATGGAACTACGTCATCTACCCACACATACCAACAAATAACTAATCAAATTTAAACCCGCGCGCGTTATAGACGACCGGCCAAGCTTGAAAAAAGTGTCTAGAAAACACTGTCGATGGCATTTTGTACAATAAATAAAATAAAAAAAATGAAAGTTTTGTTTGAGGGTAGGTGAGTGTTTGAGAGTAATTTTTTTTGCTTTTATGTATTTTAATTTGAAAAAATTTTTTTTTCTTTTTTTTCTAAAAGGATTTTTCGGGATTTTTTTTTTTATTTTTGTTTTATTTATTTTAATTTTTAATTACTATAATGACGATTTAATAATAATATAATTCTTCTTCGTTCAATTGATAAATAAATACAATAAGAAACAAAAAAACATCAAATAAATCAACAAACAAAAAAACAGCCACCACAACAATATTGTTTTGTTTGTGTTGTTTACAGATACACAACAACCTTTTTATTTAATTATCTATACAACAGTACTCGCCGGTTACGCCCCCACACGCGTCGTCAACTTAATAGCCAGTCGAGTTTTGGAATGTAAAAATAAAAAAAAAACATTGTTGCACAGCAAACACGCGCAAACACGTAGTTTCACTATACCTTCAAAAAAAATAAAAAATGAAAAAAATAAAAAAAAATGAATTTAAGCCTTTTTTGGGTAACCACTGTTCTAATAAAATCCCCATCTATAAAATTGCCTCCACACTCCACATTTATTTTAGTGCCAGTAATACAATACCATGTTTCTCATTTGTCACTTTAGTTTGAGTTATGACAAAAAAGAGAAATTGCACATGCTAGCTAAGGCAGTGAACCAATACAAATAAATCCATGATATCGAAAACTGCTTTAAATGGAAATCATCTCTATCTAAATGTCGTTATAAAAAAAACCTTTTCTCACATAAATATAAATAATTACGGAAGGAGGGCAACCACCACCGTCAAAGTGAACACACTCCACATTTGACATTTAGTGGTTTTTGTAGCAACAAAAAATGCCATCGACAGTCACTTTTTTCGAGGCTGGCTGGCCGTCTATTAATCAGAACAGCACTTTTTTACATTAAAATCTCGATAAAACACCAATATCAATAAATGTATGATTTCATGTCCTACCGTTTTCATTATTTTGATTTTCCTCTGTGTTTGCCAGTTCTCTGGTTCTATGGTTCTGAGAAAGACGAGGATGCTTTAGTATTGAGGTTTTTACAAATCTCGGAAAATCCACCCTAGCAATTTTGTGTTATCTTGCGTCAAGAATTTCCTAATTTGTCTGATATTGGTAAGGTGATACAAAACTGAATGACAGGTCTTGTCCAACCATGTTAAAATTTGAATCAAACCAAGAACCAAGATTTCGGACCGATGAGACCAAAGGAACAATAGTGCGACCAACCACAAATTGATCCATAACTTTATTATTTTATTTTATTATTATAAAATTACATGCTCCCAAAAGGGCTTTTCGGCATACAATTACAATAAAAAGACTAAAATATGCTATTATATACATGATTGTTCAATTATTTAAAATGTGTTTCTTTACTTCAGATTTAAAATGTTTGATATTACTCAATAATTTGATTGAATCAGGCAGGCTGTTCCAATGTTTGGCCGCGCGATAATGAAACGTTTTTTGGCCGTAGTTTGTATTTGATTTTGGAATTGCTAGATCTTTGCTGGACCTAGTAGAATAATTGTGGATAGTATCTGATATCTCGCAGATAGAATTTCTCACTCAGGTAAGGCGGTGAAAGACCGTTCATGCACTTGTATATTTGTACAATATCTTTGTATACAAGTGTTTGGTCGACCGTCATCCATTTCAATTCTCTTAAGATAGGTGTGATGTGGTCAAACTTTCGTGTATTCGAAATAACACGAGCTGCGAAATTTTGGACCAGCTGGAGTTTCTTTACGTTTTTTGCTGTTGTGTTTGCCCATACGGACGAACAATAAAACAACCTTGTCAAGACCAATGCTTGAATCACTGAACGCAACGTTTCCCGGGGATAGTTGGTAGTGAATCTTTTATCACTCGCATGTGGACGATGTCCGGCCCAGGAGATTTGTTTGTAGGCATGGACAATATAATCCTTTTTACTATATCGCTTGTAGTTGGTTGGAAATTAAATCTGAGGTGATGGTTAATAGGGCGCCTGTGGGCAGCATACGGTTGTATATTGTATTTCTGCGCCAATTGTTTGATCATGACTGCATGCGAAGTGGATTCTCCAACTTTAGAGAAATACAAATTAAACTCTTCGGCCAATTGAGCGGTGTCTTTAGAGAAAATATGATCTGGACTTTCTCGTGAAGGCAAGTATTGATTTATCACCTTCCATATCGCCCCGGGTTTTCCTTCACAGTTTTGTTGACGACTACCAATTAACACAAACTCTGTTTTATTTTCATTTAATATTAGTTTGTCAACCGTCATCCAAATTTTAATGTCACGTATACAGTTCTGTACAGCCGATACTGCCTCCGCTTCACTCACTGTGTCATTGGGTTTAGAAGACAAATATAACTGTGTCGTCAGCATACGTATGAGCTTCCGGCACCTTGATAATTTCGAAGAGCTTACTGACATATATGGTAAACAGCGAATGTCCCGGGCATGAGCTTTGTGGAACACCACAAGAGACCTCGAATCTCTTAGAGTAACAGCCATTAACATACACACGCTGGGATCTCCCACATAAATATGAGCTAAAGTGCTAAACCAATCCAAGGCAACACCATGCAGTTACACCAAAACTGGTACAATTACACCAAAACAGATCACAATGTATGTACGTTGTCTAACTTGTCTTTATGCAAGAACGAAAGACCAATAGTTACCCCATACATGGTCTCCAAACGAGCTTTCCATGAAACTGGTTATAGCTCGTGGAGATCCGATAACACTCTGCCTCTGGCGTTATGTAAAGTTACAGTCTTTTCGTCCATTTCAATTTTCATTTCAAGACTGAGTTCCGCAATTAGAAGAGAGCGAGTAAAGTCAATCTCGAAATTATAAAGAATGTTGGGATGAAGCAGACTTTTTAAACACTTAATCTCCTTCAATAATTTTATCCTTTGTTTCGGTGTCATGGAAAACAAGTACTCTTTGCATGTAACCTTTGTCACGACACCGTCAGAGTGGCGAAATATTCCTTTGAGAACGGGCGATGTTGCATCGCTTCCAATTTGCTCTTGACCTTGTTCAAAGCCGAATGTGTTGTTTTCAGCAGAACAATATTAGTATGTAACCGGTATTTTGATCCTGAAAATGTTCGACTGTTACGCGCAACGTCGCTCGTAACATGTCAAGATCACTAACTTGTTGGTACAGCATTTAGGGCCATTAATCCGCGGCCTAAATTAGCTGCGACTTATTTAACTCGCCGTTACTCGCGAATTCATCGTATTCAGCTGCGTTGAGTTAAATAGGCCGCGGCCACCTGTTTTTGACGAGCTCTGAACCCCCGGCCTATTTAAACTGCGGCCTACTATTCGCAAAGAAATTGTCCGTTTATACGATTGTTCGCGACTTAATAGGAATGTTTGCACTCGATATACTGTTGATAAACCACTCCAAACTGTTACAAAAACTGCAAGATTTTGGCTTCTCTGATTCTATCCTAATCTGGTTTGGAAAAATATTTATCTGAACGCTTCCAACAGGTAACTGCCCACGTAACTACATCTATAAGTCTTTTCCTATTATATCTGGAGTTCCTCAAGGATCATTATTGGATCCCTGTCTCTTCTCCGTATTCTTCAACGACTTACCAAGCTACATATGCACTTCTACTGGGTCGGTTTGTTTCCTCACGACACCAAGCTGTGTAGATGGCGCGATTGCGTGAAAAATCCTTGTGATACATTGATCTTGCAAGAGGACATAAAATGGAAGTAATAATTAATCAAAGTGTAGGTGTTCTTCATAACCAGGAAAACATCACGTTACTCCATACAGACATGGGGGTAAATAGATGTCCTTGTCTAACGATAAAGACGATCAGCCATGCAGTAAGTATTTTTATCAGTCCCAACTTAAGGTAGAGTAATACGAGCAACAAAATTGCTGCAACTTGCAACAAAAACTAATTTCAATGCTATAAGTTCTCATGTTTTGTAACTTATGCGTGAAGGTTTTGAATTAATAAGCAAATATTTATATTTACAACTTGAACGCAGCAATTTTGCAAATGTGTCATTGTGTCTCAAGTATGGTCCCCGCAGTCCATCAAATTAATCGAGAATATCGAGAAGGTACAGAGAAGAGCAACAACATATGTTACCAAGGATTGAACCACGCACAGACCATAAGAGTGGATCTCTACGGCTGTAAACTCTCTGTTACCGTTCAGTCGCAGTACTCTCATCACAAAACTCAGTTTTAATGTTCCAATGTTATTAAAATGTCTTAACTATCTACGTCATTAAATATTACTATCTGTCAACACCTAAAATACTGAATCAAGTTAAATCAAGTTATAATCATATTAAATCAAGTTAAAATTACTAAAGTAAAAAAGTTAAAGAATTTAACGTTCATGCAGACTGTCCGAAACAACATATATCTCGCATCTCATGTTTATTATACCAACGTTCCATCGGAACAAGACTACTTCAATCAACTTGACTCACTACCCCGCTTAACTTACGGGCACGAATACTTTTACAATACAAGATAATTAATAACTGTACATATATCGACGGCAGTGCTCGACCAAGAATAGCAGGACCCGGAATAACCAAATGCGAAACGAACGAACAAAAACTGAATTAAATTTGAAATACATTTGCATAAACTGCAAGTTACTTTCCATGTAAAACGTGGAACATCTTATACTGTGACTTTTGTCATAAAGATAGTCAGAATGCTTTTAAATCAGGATTAATAATAATTATTATAATAATAATATATATTATTATTACTAGTAGTTACTATCGCAAGGAAAGTGCTGCCTTGACGCCCAAACTGCATGCAAAATTCCTCGACCAAATAGTAATATTGAACGTATTTATATTGCTAATGGCACACTGTATGTATAGATTTATTTTCTTGTCCAAACGATGAGATTACAACAGTGCGATTACAACACTGTGATTATTGTAAATAATAATATATAAGAAGTACATATGCTAAACAAACATGTCACAACAGTCTTTGTTCCCAATCTGTAGATATTTCATTTCATATTTATTTAGCATTTAGCTTCCATCAGTGTTCATCTGTACTGTCCAGTGAATTGTCAAAATACATGATTATGCAGCAAACCAACATAATAGTATATCTCTCTGGACAAAATAACTGTGAGCAGGGATCCACATGACATATGTTGGAAATATTTAATTCTTTATATCGCAGATTCCATCCCATTACAGATGATTTAATATATCCATATTATTTTGTAAGTTTGTAACAGCCATTTTTTTCAAGTAAATATAACATAATTTATCAACCAAATTTGGTTTTCATTTTCTGCCTCAACAGGCAGTCAATGTTACTTTGTGCCACAACTGGCTCTGCCACAATGGGCAGATCAATAATATTTTGTGCCTCAACACGCTCCACAGGTTCTATCACAATGAGCTATTCCATTTAAAATCCGTAACCCCCCCCCCCCTCTCTATCGAGGACAGGGGTTTTTCTATAACACTGAAGAATTCCTGACTTTCAACAGCCCACCTGAGGAATTTTGTATTTACAACACCTACCCCTGAAGAATTCCTGTCTTACAGCTATTATCCCTGAAGAATTTGACTGCAATCCCCTGAAGAATGCAATTTTTTTACTCAACCCCTGAAGAATTACAAACCTAAATAGTCACACCCCTGAAGAATTCCAAGGCAAAATGGCCCCTTACCCATGAAGAATTCCAGGGTCCTTCATAGGGGGGAGGGGGTACGGTATTAAATGGAACAGCCCAATGGGTAGATCAATGTTTCTTTCTGCCACAATGGGCAGATCAATATTTTGTGCCTCAATGGGCTCTACCACAACAGGTAGATTGATATTTTGTGCTACGATCACAGGTACAGGCTCTATGACTACAGCTAGATCACTATTTGTCACCGTCATAGATGGGGCACAGGCGATATATTAACTGTGTCGATCACAGATCGACATATGACATATCTTGTAAGAAAGCATGTTTGAGCCCGTTGAGGCACAAAATATTATTGATCTACCCATTGTGGCAGGGCCAGTTGTGGACAAAGTAACATTCATCCGCCTGTTGAGGCAGAAAATGAAAACCAAATTTGGTTGATAAATTATGGTATATTTACTTGTTATGGTTGTGACAAACTTACAAAAAATATGGATATATTACATCATCTTAAGGGCCTGAGATGGAATTATCATCGTACATGAATTAATTAACCTCCACGGGTAGATATTTAATATTATTTGTCATCGTACATGAATGATAAACACTAACTATGGTTGGTAAGTTATCTATGGACAAATATTCTACACCAGGATCTAGGACTAATTATAATAAGCCATTACTCAGAGCTTTTAAATACATTTTGTCTCCTTGTATTAAGACATTATTAAATGTTGTTTTAGACCACGCGGACAACGGAATATTTCGTGCTGAAAGAAGCGCCGATAAACTCATAAAAGCACATTGCTTTCCTCTAGAATGAACACTAAACAGTTCATCGCCTTGATGAATATCGGCAGAAATAAATAAAGCCATACTTACCTGTGTTTCTTCGGGAAATGTTTGTATATTTTGCAGCTATTCAGATCCACAAATCCAGAATAAAATCTTGTAAAATCTTGAGAGTTCTGAACTTGCAGATCACATGGAACAAAACATGCGCGTGCAATACAATATTTTCTCTCCTCTCCCCCCATTTTAAAAATTCTCCTTGAGCTCGACTTTCTGCCCGGAATTCCGACAACTGACAGAGGCGACAGACGCAAGATCTCGATCTCGACCAGAGGATCTCGACTATACATAGGTCGGCGTAAAAGACTGGGGCGAGTGAACTCTGGAGAAACCTTGCCATGTCAAGAATAGTGTGCTGCCTTCGGCAGCAATTATTGTTATTATTATTGGTCAAATATAAAGATGTATTAAACTGAGGACGCGCTATCCAACTTACCTCCTCCACAGGCGTTTTATTAATTGGAGCGGGCTGGGAAAATTAGGGAGCGCACGCACGGGCGGAATGATAAATGCGGGAAAATCGAAATTATGTCGCCCGTGCGTCCCCTCCCTAATTTTCCAAGCCTGCTCCAACTAATAAAACGCCTGTGGAGGAGGTAGCTGTCCAACCTGACTCGTCTCCAGGTCATTCACCACCTAACCTGCGAAGGGCATATAGCGAGGGACTGTCCAACTATCCAACTATACTGTCTATACATGCAGTTGTGACGATCCACGTACATGTAAATGTAAAAGGGGCCAGGTCCGTTGATGGTGTTTTAAGATGTTGTTAGTTGTCTTTTGTAAGTTTGTTATTCTATATGGCTTGTTTTGACAGTTATGTTAAATATAATTTGGATGTCATTTGATGTGGTCGCTGAGGAAACCTGTAGCGAATTCCCAGGCGCTATATTTATTTGTCTGTATTTTAGGTATAGTTGCAGAATTTCATTGAATAATTAAATTATACTATATTTCATGCTAACCAATCAGTAAACGACTGAAAAGTGAAAGAAAACCACAAAACAACTGGGTATTATTTTCAGAAGCTTTGCATGGCAATGCAGCATCGTTGACGCAGACAACAGGTAACCACCTTCGCAACGCAAACAATGGCGTGTATACAGTTATTTGTGTTATATTTCTTGCTCTTTACCGCCTGTTTTCCCAAGTAGAAGCTACGAATGAATGCTATAATGACGCTGGCTGGTATTTCTTCCAGTACTGCTAAACAAAATATTATTTAGACAATGTCTGTCGGTCAAGTTGCATTGGTGAGTCTTGTGACGTCGATAGCGACTGTGCACCGAGCGAATGTTGTGATTCTGATGACAAATGTGCCACAGATTGTGATGCGATTAAAGGTCTAGCTGGTTGGATTGTTGCAGTAATTATTATCAGTGTTATTTTTGTTGTCGTCATACCTATTGTCATCTTTCGCTGTACAGCAGCCTCGAGACGTCCAACCCTTGGCGAAGTTATAATGATACAACCTGCGACCACAGGAACTACAGTCGTTGCAACCCAACAACAACAACAACAACAACAACAACAACAACAACAACAACAACAACAACAACAACAACAACAACAACAACAACAACAACAACAACAACAAATAACAACAAATAAATAAATAACAACAACAACAACAACAAATAACAACAACAACAACAACAACAACAAATAACAACAATAACAACAACAACAACAACAACAACAACAACAACAACAACAACAACAACAACAACAACAACAACAACAACAACAACAACAACAACAACAACAACAACAACAACAACAACAACAACAACAACAACAACAACAACAACAACAACAACAACAACAACAACAACAACAACAAGTAATACTAGAACTGCAGTCAAACTGATTCTGAAAGAACAGACATGCACTCATGGCATGTACAGACATGCACTCATGGCATGTACAGACATGCACTCATGGCATGTGCAGACATGCACTCTTTAGGCATATGCAGACATGCACTCATGGCATATACAGACATGCACTCATGGCATGTGCAGACATGCACTCTTTAGGCATATGCAGATATGCACTCATGGCATGTACAGACATGCACTCATGGCATGTACAGACATGCACTCGCTTCAACAAAAAGGATTAATGCTTCAGCTAAACTTTAGGCGTATGCAGACATGAAGACATGTAGACATATTAGATATGTCATATGGTCAGTCGTAGAATATCTAGATTTTTATATAATTACTCTTATAAGTTGTAGTATATAGTATATACTTTCTGAATGCATGATTTCATATTTTCTATAAATTTCCTCTTCGTTTTAAATGTTAATTTTATTTTAAAATAGTAAATGTAAAAGTTTAAAAGAGTGAAACGTTTGTGTTTACATTTATTTTGAAGCTTAGCCATTCAGCTTTCCAACGCGTGGTGGGTTACGTTTTACATTTTGAACGATTGGTTCGCGAATAATATAATTTTAACCTTCAAGTGACTGAGCTTGAAGAATCAAAGAAATGGACTTATTCTGTTAACAAAAAATTAAGTATTTTGCCTTTTGGCTATGGCTCATCAAAACCAAGAAACCACTGCTTTCCATGTACTACTTTCAATTCATTTACTAACTTTATATGCATTACGGTTCAGGTTTAACCGTGCTTCAATCTTGCACCAACTTGCTAGTTTCTGCATGTATATAATATACATTACGGCGCGATTCTACAAATTTGCTATACTAGCGAACTCGTTGCTAGAATTGGTAAGCGCACTACCGGTAACGTCGAGGTAGACGCTGAGGAGGTCTAGTTCATTTTGTTCAGTGACAGTTTCAGAAGTGTTGTAGAGATCAAAGGGAGAAATTTCTGTAATGATGTGATGACATGTACTCAACTTTATTATTATGATCATTCACATAACTATATTTTATCATTTTGATTGGTTTATTTTCCTGCAAATAACTGGTGCAAATAATGGTCTGAGCATGCGCATTGGCCAAATCTGTTGCTCAACTGCAAATATTAATGATCATCTCATGGACATGATATTAGCCTCGCTTTTGTAAACATTGAAACGACGGTTTACTTATTTTGCTGAACTTCTGCAAATTAAAATTTTGTGTTTGCTTGAATTAAAAATGTTTAAAAAGAAGCCAAAGTTGACATGGTTCCGATGGAAAACGTTTTACAGCTGAACAAGGAAAATTTTATAAGCTTTATATGAACCAGATCCTCTTTGATTTCTGCCATGTATGAGTGTATAAATATATCGAATAAAATATTATAAAGTTAGTAGAAAGAGCTCAGTTCTTTAGAACTCATAGCAAACTTGCCAATAACCTGTTCTTTACTGCAAAGCAATATCCTTTTCAATAGCACTAATCATCAAAGATTCAAGAGATTTTCCTGTGTTAGCGAGGATCTTAGTCTTGTCTTAACTAATATAACTTCAGTTTCGAGAACAGTCTTTCACACGAGCATTGTGTGACGCTTAGTGTTACCATACATTTGTAAGCTCAAAAGAAATTCTCGTAAGCTGTGTATATCAATTTTGCCGGGAATGAATTTAAATAGTTTTTACTACTTTTTCTCCTGTGGCAACAACGATATTAAATCTAAACAAAAAGATTTAAGAATTTCAAACGCGACTCTGAAATACAGTAAAGCGTAATAAATCCTAAACTGCTAAAGGGTTGACGACTACCATGCAGTGATGTATCATTACCATTGGTAATATTTGTGACATTTGGAACACAACGTACCACAATTCATCTGTACCCTCGACAAGTTTTCTCGACTCTCCACATTCTACCCTCCACCTACATACTCAACCATCGACTGTGGCAGAAATTCACTTTTCCTGGTGGTTACGGGGGGGGGGGGGGGGGGGTTGGAATCTCCCAAATTTCCGACAAAACATTCTAAATTTCCGACAACCTCCATTTACAGTCAATTATGTAAAGGTGGGGGGGGGGGGCGTAGTTGCAGTTCCGCCACTGAACAGAACTCCATGCACCAAAGTGATCAGCAAATATTTACTAGATAAACCTAGTTTTCATTTGGTCGTAACTATCGTGACCAAGTCATTTTGTCGATGTAAAATGTGTGTGAATTTATGTTGTGTGAATTTATGTTGTGTGAATTTATGTTGTGTGAATTTATGTTGTGCATGTGTTCTATGAAATGATAGTCTATACATCGGTCACCTTTACTTAGTATGGTCGCGACAGGCACGACCAAGTTGGTAAAACTAAGTAGATCTCCAACACTCGGGTTTGATTGACTGTTGAAACGTTCGAAAAGAAAAAAAAATTCTTCAAAAGTCACCAATCATATTAATTGTTTACAAAAATCATACCATCCCGCACTGGATTGTAGAGGAAAGGACTATTTTGAGGGCTATTCACAGTATTAGAACTACATTTAGGTAACCATTATAATATCTTGCCTCCTAGCCATTAATGGCTATACTAGCACATTGCGTTAATTTGTAAGGGCCAAACGAGTTTTAGTCGTAATGCCTAATGGTCGCGACTTTATCAAGTTGGCCGATGTAATAGACTGATTTGCATGCAGCACACAAAACACAAGAAAGATGCAGACTATTTCACATCATCCAACACGACTTTGTCACGACAGTTGCGACTAAATGGTACCAGACTTTAGCCAGCAATGGAATGTTCATCATTCATGGACCTGAAGGGTGATTTTGTGAAATATTGGATGAAATATCATCTCAACGTCAGGTGTTTTTTAGGCTGAAGAATAAATACAAAACAGAATTTTTATCGTTATGATTATTATTGCGACTTCATTTAAATACATAACAATTTAAATTTCTATGACTACAACCTAATTGTACAATAAAAAATCTTGATTAAATGTTAATCATCAATATAGTTTGTGCATTTACCATTTAGATATACAGAATGTGGTGCATAAATTATAGGATTATATTTGTGCAGAGTATGTCAGTGTATATCAGTGAAAGAAGTACATGCACTCAATGTAGAGTATATCAGTGAAAGAAGTACATGCACTCAATGTTTCAGAATGCGAGCTAGATCATAGTTTATTTGAATAATACTCTTGAAGTATACTATAGTTACCCACTAGAAACTCGTCAATTGTGAAGACAAGATCAACTCTCTCAATGGAATCAAAGAAATCACGAAGTTCACATAAATTTGAAGCATTGATGAATCCGTTTTGATCAAGATGTGAGAGAACATCGGCAACATTTTGGGATTGGTCGATTGAGAATTTCTCACTTGCCCATTTCTTGAACTTCAAGATTTCACTTGCCAACAGCGACTGTGTTATGGTTTGTGACAGATCTTCATAAGGGATCATAGCTTCTACATCTACGTTCTCAGTATTCTCTTCTTCTTCCGAAAATGTCAGGGTTTCGGAAGAGGCCTCATTCCGTGGTCGTGAAAGGCTGACATTTTCTTCATCCACATTACCAGTATTCTTTCTATCTGCTGGTGAAGATACTACAATTTCTGAAGATTCGTTCTGTGGTGGAATCGGGATGATAGTTACTTCATTTATATTCTCAGTATTATCTTTATCCGGTGCAGATGCTAGGATTTCTGAAGCTATTTCGGATGGGGCGGTATTTCGTGCTCGTAAAGGGCTGCTATTTCCTTCATCTATGACTTTATTCTCAGTATTTGGCTGGTCAGTGGACACACAGCTTTCAGCAGTACAAGGCTTTTCAGACCTGAGCTCACAGTGATGTTCTGTATGAACTGTGGTTGAGAATGTAACGAGATTGCGAGCATCAACAGATCGATAAAGAATCGCTCTATTTTGGGCCTCTTTTCTTTGATTCGCTTCTTTTTCCATCTCAAATTCCAATCGCCCGAAATCTAGGAGCAGCTCATCATATTTAGTTTTATATTTATTTTCCTGTTTGCGAGCTTTTTCTAGTTCGTATTGCAAGCTAGCAATCGTGTTTTCATATTTCGATTTCTCAGCATCAGTTAATGTCATACATTTTCTATCGTCCACAACCTGGGACGAGGTTGTATCGTCCACCAAAGAGGAATATCCTAATGAATCAATATTCCTGGCAGGATCCATGTTGATTCTGTGGAAATGAGATATAGGGTGAAATGAGACAAGGCACTAAACAAAACAATCCAGTGTTGTACAGTCCACTACAGTATAGAACAGATTGTAAAACACACAGGGCAGTAGTTAGATGGTTAGTAGGCAGATGGTTGGGGGGGGGGGGGGGGGTGTACAGATGAAAATTTTCCGAATGGATCTATAAATCTCGACTGAACATTGTTCCATATATATTTTATATGGATGTTCAAAATCATCAGTATAGCTTACGTATAAAAAATGTCAGTTTCACAATAAGGCAATATGCATACAGACCTCTGATTTAGATGATCCTGCTCCTTAGGCGCAAAAAAATTGTAAAATTTCGGGTCCTAGTGGTATTTCCTGCATTCTGGGTAACGGTTTTATAGCATTCAGAAAGTCATAACCATTGTAAAATACACAATTTAGATTGCACATTTCAGCACTAAAAAGTCAATATAAAATATTGGAGCTTGTTATGTGTTTTCGACCTATGTTTCTTTTGGCGACAGTCGTAGGAACGTTCATGACCTCAGTGTATGCACGATTTAATTTTCTCGGGAAAATGTGACATTTATAATTTCGTCTTTGACAACTAGATATACGTTGAAAGGGAATTTTAGTTCAGTTCAAATTAAACAGTTTTCAATTTTCAGTTTATATCGCTATAATTGCTTTCAGTATTTCCGAATAAACAAATCAATGACAGCTTTTCCGAATTTAGTAATTTTAATTCGGAAAACGAAGTTCGTAATTATGACACATTCCAATTATCTCAATAACAAACAATTTCAGTCGCTTTTGTAACTTTGGACTGAAACTTTGGACAACTATTACTTGTTGGAAAACAAAGAATGTATGACTTTTATAAAGTAATATCTAAAGAGTTTGAATTTTTTAACAAGGTCACGTAACTGCTGTTGCTATGGCAACAATGACGTTTCAATATGGCGGATATTTTCCCTTTAAAGTAATTTAACTCAAAACAACTTCGGTGACCCCCACATTTTATTTCATAAAATGCTTTTTTAGTATATTAAATTATTTTGACGACTTTAAAAAAATTCTGTCGAACCAAAATTTTCCAAATAGTTAAATGTGATTATTCATAATTTTTTTTGTGGTCGACAGAATATTCTTAAAATCGTCAAAATAATTGAATCTTCGGTCACCGAAGTCGTTTTCGAGTTAAATTACTTAAAAATTACATACACTCAAAGAATATAAACAAAGAATAACAGAAGATTTTGATATATTTAAATACAATACAAAACAATACAGAGTTGCCTGCGGAGGAGGCTACAATATACCAACTCCTCTGCATATTTCCAATTAAACTTCAATAATTCCATCCCCAACACAACAAAAGAGATATGTGAGGATAAAACAGGGTGTTTTAAAGTAGACTGCTGCACAAATAGCGAAGGCTCAATTTCGTAATTCTCGAAATTCGACAGTTTCCGAAACTCAGAAATGTTTAATCTGTGTTAGAAATTTCTGGTTGTGAACTCTACTGATAATGATACACGTAAATACTACGAATTCCTATATTGATAGCGTGTTACGTAGTAACATATGTAGTAACATATGTAGTCATAGGGGCGGAAGATTGGTTTGGTTGCGGGGGCTAGACAAATTCTAGGGGATTCCAGAGGTATGCTCCCCCGGGAGAGTTTGAAATATGGAGTTTCTGAGATGGCATTTCCTGCCTTCTGCCTTCCAGGGAAGATTTGACGTGCAGAAACCAGGTCATTTTGCATTTCAGGAAGCGAAGAATCTAATTAACACCTTCATATTAAGTTCCCCCTATAGCCCCTCATTTTTGGGGCAATAGACCCCCTAGCCAACCCCATCCGGTTCCGCCGCCTATGTATGTAGTAACAGATTGGAAGAAAATCAGACTCTTTGTTTGGACGAAGGATAAAAACGGGATATTTGCTTCAAAGGAGTGGAAGCACTGCATACAAAAATCTCGACACAATACAGGGTTTCTACTTTCATGGAAATTCCATATGTTATGGGATTTTTGAATTAAAATCAGGTGATATGGAATTTTTTATGGAATTGTTAAAAACATGGAAATTCTGTGGAAATTTCAGTATCCAATAAATAATACTAATTATATTGAATACTAAGTGTTAAAATTCCAAAAGAATATGCGAAAGTCACGTTTACAGGTAAACTACAGGGTGTCTCAAAAAAACTGCAAACCCTTTGAAATCAGATATTTATGAAAATTGCATAATTCAGTACTAAGTGATCCCAGGGGTGCGTAAACACAATTCATGCTTGGGGATGTCGAAATTCGTAATGTTAGGGTTAGGGTTAGTAACGTAAACACGAACCCATGAACAAAGTAAATTGTGTACATCAAACAAACAATAAGATTTTTAACTTACTTTGTGTGGTTATTCTAATTTCAAGGAAAATTCGAACGTATTTTCAAATTCCAGGAGCATCATAAGTTGCACAGGCATTGCAATGCTAATTGCAGTGGTGTTATGCAAATTGTAGTGTTTGCAGTTTTTTTGAGACACCCTGTACGTCAAGCGTTCCTCTTTTCAGTTCCAAATTAATTTGCAATTTTCCTAATTACCTTTTCAATTTAAAAAAAAATTCGTTGCAAATCCCTTGAGGGAATTTGCAATGTTCCTAAACCGATTCAAAGTTCCTCACTTCCTGTTTAAATCCCCTCACTTCCTGTTAACAATTCGAGCGAAAAAACTCGCTGGTTTTGTTGAATTCGAAGTTGAGAGACGTTGTATTCTTATATTTAATTCCTTTCAAACAAAATTTACACTCATAAATTGAAATAAAGAGCTAGAAGTCATAATAATAAAGACTTTCGATTTTGAATTATTTAATTGAATTAGGGGGTCAAAGGTTCCTCTTGAAAAATTTGGACTTCCTGTTATTTTTTTTCTAGCTTTTTCAACAAAACCAGCGAGTTTTTGCCAATTTCGCGCTCGAATATATTATTAACAGGAAGTTAGGAACTTCTAACAGGAACTGAGGAACTTCTAACAGGAACGGAGGAACTTCTAACAGGAACTGAGGAACTTCTAATTGGCTTAGGAACATTGCAAATTTCCTCAAGGGATTTGCAACAAACTTTGTGAAAAGTGCAAAGGTACGAATATTTCTCTTTGATCTTGACCCCAATTCCGACCCAATTCCTAACCATGAACTTAGAACCAAATATGGAAATTACAAATTTGAAAGTGGAAGCACTGACACAATACCCCACTGATAAGTGCAATACCCCCATCGGCCATGACGTCAAGATTAGGAAGCGTGTATTTCATCCCCGAGCCGGCGCGAAGCGCCGTGTGAGGGTACTAATTCCGCTCGGATATTTACACCCGGGTATTGGAAAACATAGTGGAGTCCAAAGTCGTCCGCCGCGATGCCATGGACGGTTTTCAGTTTTCTACGTTATATTCGTTATATGCATGCGCGACTACGCAAGTTCAGAACTCGGGCTGTGGGATAGAGATTGGTTGAGATTTTGTTTTTTAATTTATGGTAAACTGCCATTTCGAAAACCTTTTTCAAAAACATGCGGATAAATAGAACTTCAAAACAAGATAAATGAAAATTTAAAGTCAACAAAAGAAGCCGAAACAGTCGAATGGCTGAAAAAGGGACACGGGTTAGATTAGGGTTAGGTTTTGGGTTAGGGTAGGTTTTAGGGTCAGTTACAAAGTTTTTAACTTTACTTCGAAGTTGAAAAAATGACGTAACGTCAGTTTGGTAGATGGAAACAAGTGGCGACCACTATTTTACCATTTTGTACAAAAAGTAAAAAGTCGCGTGTTGCTATGGTTACAGTGATTGACTAAATACTTCATGTTACAATAAATGTTGGGAAGTATAATTCCTGAGTTCGAATAGGCAAGGGGATCCTGCACGAGTGTATTTCTAGTAGTTAATATAAAGATAACATGGTTAGGAAACTCGGCTTTCGGTTTTGTTCTATGTTTTTGTTTGCATTTGTGCACGGTCAGGTACCGTTCAACATAAATCCCACATAAACATAAACATGCTTTGTAATTTGACGAGTTTCTTTATATTAACTATGGTTATTTCATTGCTCAAATCTTGAATAAATGCACTATTTTAACTCCACACCTTATTGTCGTGGTTCTAGCTTGCCTGAAAATTCCTTTCTGATGAGAAATATATATAATATATATTGTAACTTTAGTTAGTCTGATGATGATTTCGCAATAAAATCGAAACATCACGAATTCATTCTTGTTTTTAACTCATATCTTAGGTTTCAAGATGTTAATCTTCGGGTTATGTTTTGTACTATATTTTGGAAATTGTCGGCTGGTATTAATAATACTCAATTATAATTCACAAACATATATGAAAAAACCTTACAGTGCTGTATTGTATTAACTACAAATTATGTTATGCTGATATCATATTATCACATATAAACGTAATATAGTTCTATGATGGCTTTGTGGACAGAATTCTCACTTTACGCTAAAATGTTGCCGTAAAATTGGTTTCACGAGTGCCATATGACTGGCGACTGGGTTTTTACGATACCGGATAATATTTCAGAATAGAATTTACTAAGTATCATGGTCCATGGATTTCCAAGTTCAAACTGGTTTAGAACAGCCACTGTCTTGTTTCTTATTATTATTATTATAACAATATTTTATCAGGGCACCAACTCACAAACAGTGATTTTCAGTGGGGCCCTTTTGTTGTCACTAGAATACTAGATATTTTAGAAAATGTGAACATATCGGCCTAGCTTTACGATTTTGCTACTGTCGGTATGCCCATCCCCCTGGCTACATCACTGCGATTAGATTATCTCCCCAATATTGTTTTGATTTTGTACTGAAATCGTGCTTTTCAATTTTTCTGTGTATTTCACTGATCGGGCCAAAGTCAGCGAAGTGCCGAAGTGTACGTATTTACTTTGCATTCTAGGAAATGTTGGCTGGAATACCTGGAAATGATATAATTGTTTACCGGAAGTATTGCTGTTTTAAGAATACCGGGAATTTGAATACTTGGAAAAGCCGGCCAATTTCTCAAATTCCTTTCACACAGAGTTCCTTTCACACAGAGTTCAAGAAAAACTTTATTTATACGTTCAAATAGTTACATTTACATTAATAGAAGAAATAAAACATAAACATAAACTATACATGGTATTATACAGAAACATTACAGTATTTTGATTAAAGATTTGACAGTAGCATTGTTATCAGTCTTTTATACGTTTAGGCATAGTTCGATAATAATGTGAATATCTTCGTTAGAGTAATAGCAGACAACGCAGACGTGATAATCTTTCAGTTTATACACAACTATTCAAAAAATATGTAGGAAAAAACTGACGAGGTACAAACTTTAATACTGACACTATCAGGATTTCGCTCTCCTGTTCTCTATTACTCTACTGACGTTCTGTATGTCTACACACTTCACGAGGATAAACACTGAAAATAACATACATGAGTTTACACAATTTTTGGCTTACTTTGCCAAAAATTGTACAAACGTTTAAATGAATGAAACCAAATTTTACCTAAAACGAAAGTAGTTTCAATGCTATATTAAAATATGTCCCTTTTTCATAAAATACGTTTCTAAGTAGAACTATCTGTCTTGTGTTAACTCGACTGGGCTAATAAAAGAAGGAATTAAGAAACACTTACGAAAATCGACAAATTTAACCTCTATTGCGACATCAGATATAGATCTTGCATTGCGTCATGTCTCATCTCTATTCTGTGGCATGTTATGGGCATACAAAATATTTTCTGTGGGAGGGGAGAGTGAGGAGATAAAGAGCTCAGAACCTCCTCTTCACTAGCTCTTCAGAGACACATGCTACTAACTAAAGGGGAGAGGCGAACGAGTGTTTTGGTTTAAATAAAGGAGGTGCTTTTTACAGTTTTATTGTCGTCTTGCTTCATTCAAGAGTGTTTTTTCTGGCCAAAGTGTGTTTGCTTAGCCTTTGCAGGTGAAATGTATTACCGGAAGTACTGTTGTATCACGGATACCAGGAATTTGAATATTTGGAAAGCCGGAGAGATGTTTACGAGGGCAAATTTGTATTTGTATGTATATTGTCTAAACAAAAGAATGGAGTGAAATCTGAATGAATACGAGTACGAATGCATATAGTTAACTTTTAAGTTAACTATACAGTACATGTTAACTATGTGCTTAAAAGCACATTTAATACATAGCCATACGGTCCGAGTTGCAAACTCGAATAGAAACAGAGGAGGTTGGACAGCAGGCCGCAAAGCATCATGGGTAATGAGCGTATGTTTCCACGTGCGGCCTCATTTATGCGTTGACTGCCGTGAAGTCAACATCTCTGGCCATAGCAAATTCTGCGAAAATAGACGCTATTGTTACGGAGACTCAATGCCATCATTATGGATGTGTTTAGTGTTTTGTAATGGAGGTATAACAAGGCTCTTTGAGTCTCTCTGAGGATTTATTTGTGCAGAAATCTCAAAGGCTGCGAGTGATCCTCTGTATTTGTAATGTACATTGTGCAACTAGTGAGGAGTGCAGTACAGACAGTTAACTAAATATGTATTGGCCAGATTGATTCTGCTGGCATCAAAGGATTCGACTTTCAATATGTATTTAATTAGTTATTTATTTATCCCAATAGCACATTGTGACTACTGAAAACCCGCATATTGAGCTTGTCAAAGAACTTCTATATACTTTTTGAAATGTAGACAAAACAAACTTTACAGTAATATACAGTTCCATTTTTATTGAAAATACATAGACATGCATATTCTCTACATATATAAAGAAATATTAAAGAAACCAAGAAGGCAAATTAACAATACAATGATAGAATTCAACCCAAAATACAAATCTGTAAATAAACAACAAATTTTCTTCTAAAACTCAGCACTTATTTTAAACAGTAAAGTCCACTTCTTCAGAAAAAACGAGCAATCACTGCGTCAATTGTTGAAATTCGAGGTGTTCAACTTCAAAGATTGTTGACAGAGATGGCATCGGATTAATACAATATGACGACGTACAGCCTACAAAAAAGATCAAAATAACGTTTACCTTACAAAATACTGCTCACATAGGTAGATCAATAGTTATTGAAATAGCATGGATGCATTCCAGAAAAAAAATTGAATAACAACGACAAAATATTCCATATTTGCGAGTCGAGCGGGCCATCAGACAACAAAATTGCAGACAGAGCCAGACACTAGCCCAGATATAAAATCTCTAAACAACACGCAAATAACTCCCAAATCTCCTAAAATTCAGAATAACGCTCTTTCTATTAAAGAGGTTTCAAGATTCATTGGGAAAAACAAGCTTTGGTGGCTCAATATCTTCCTAAACTATTAGATGCCATTTTGGCAAACGTCGAAATGACTATGATCACTTCGATGCCTAATATCTCGAAAATCACCGGGATCATTCCAGCAGATTTAAAGTTTATACATTTGTCTTCATCATTATACAAAAATTACGAAAATCGAACCATGGAAATTCTAGATACTTTAGTTTGAAAATTGTAAACAGACGCGGACTTTAGTCAACACGTCGCGAAGACACGACTAACTTCAATCATGAAAACAAACAGTAACACGTTTCATAATTTCTAAAATATCCATCAAAAACTGATCAAGCAAATGCGTTTAATTAAACAATTCATTGATATTACAAAAAGTTTAAAATATTTTAATAAAATGCAAATGATAAGAGTTGGAGATAGTTATTTTTAGAAAGTGCAAAATCGTATTGAAAATTCAGCAGCGAATATCTCGAAAACGGTGAGTGGCGCGGATAGGAGGGGCAGTTAAAACGAAAGATTAGGCTTTAATCTATCACATTATGCGAAAATTAGCGAAATCGAACCATGGAAATTCGATATTTTCTATTTCAAAAGTTGATAGTTGAAACAGCCTCGTATTTCCACGTGACGCATAAGTGCCTGCATTAAATATAAAAATATAGTACAAAACGACGTTTACCTTCCAAAATTCTTCGCTTGGGAGTAGATTAATATTCATTGAACGGGTGTGCATCGAATTTAATTGCAAATTTGAATAACAAAGCGAAATATTTCCGTATTTATGAGACCAATGCAAATTTCACAGTCCACTTGCTTTCATTGGTCGAAAAATATCATGTGACAGCTGTCCACCCTCCTCTGAATAGAAATTAACATACAGATCGTATAATTTCCACAAATTCTTTCCACAAATTCTGCTGTTTTTCTATTAAGTAGACATAAGAGAGAGTTAAAAAGCTTAGGTCGATAATACTGTGAATATCTGTGATTATAGACATGCACACAATTTTATACAACTATTCAAAAAAGTCAGAGAAACCGACAGTACACCCGTATAAATTGAGGCTTTCGCCCTCTACTGACACTCTGTATGTCTTGGCAGACAAGGTTATATATATATATGTAGTACACTGAAACAGGAGTTTAATAGATCTAGCTAGGATACAATTTTTGGCTTTAACACTTTGCCAGATACATTACAATGAATCAAATAAAATTTGCTTACTAGTGAATTTTTATAGCCTAAAACGAAAGCATAGTGTTGCTGCTACATTGTGTGCTCTTTTTCATAAAATACGTTTCGAGCATAACTATCTGTCTTGTGTTAACTCGTTTGGACTAATAAAACAAGGAAATGTTAAAGTAAACTTACCAAAATTGACAAACGAATTAGCCTCTGATATCTATCTCCTGTGATTCCCCACGCACTATTCTGTGTATATAATCGTGGTTTGCGTCATGGTTTATAACTCTTTGTGTGGGAGGGGAGAGTGAGGAAGCAAAGAGCTCAGTCTTAGAGCAATGCTCTTCCTTTCCAAGATTTTCTCAAAATTTTCGAAATCTCAAAACAAGAAGAAACAAGTGAGTACACAGAGTAAATCGTACTGCTACTTCTAGACCTCATCGTGATTCTCGTGATACTGTCAGCTTTATATAAACTAAATTTTAATATTGTAAACTATTTCTATTAAAACATACCAGGGCCTTTTTTAAGAAATCGTTAGTGGGGGGCCATAATCGAAAGGGGGCGTAACAAGTATATGGTGATTTAAAGGTGTGGGAAACTTAACGGGGGTCTGGGGGTCCTTCCCCAGAAAATGTTTGTATTCTTGAGTCTCTGTGGCTTGATTTCCTGCATTTTCAGAGACAATTTTGATATATCCCATCTAAATGGAGCCAGGTTTTGTTGTGAGAATACCATAACTTTCTTCTAAACTCAGTTTTCCCCCCTTTTTTGCTTATATTTTGGACAAAAGGGACATTCACTGGGGGGGCCAAAATAGCTTACTGGGGGGGCCAACATGGGGACTGGGGGGGCATTTGCCCCCCCAGCCTATCCGTTAAAAAAGGCCCTGAAACATACTGTACTTATATCGAAGGGAATTGAAATGAATGCGAACTCCCAGGGCAGCCGTTCTATTCCTGAGCCAGGCAGAGGGCGTATTTTGCATTTTTCGCAACTGCTCCTGGTTTATAGGTCTAAAAATATTAAATATGTATAGAATTTTTGCTCGAAACTTCCGTCTAACAAAAAAACATTCATACAACAAAAATAGAAATAGAGTATGTTATAACGTTATAATTTCATTTCAACTTTAGTCTTTACACATATAATTAAGTAATTGCCAATTAAATGCCGCTCGCGCAATTCGCTCGCGTGAACCAAGGCCTTGCTAACTAAATTTTGTCAAATTTGCTCTACAAAATGACTACATCGTTGTAAAATACAGTAGTTACAACTTTACTAGTATAGTCTATAGCTAATATCTATGTCGCATCAGAACATGGTTTAGTATATTGCCTTGCATACACTCTTACAAGAAAAATATCACCATGCATGTTGCACACGATTCATTCTATTTTACAATGTTTTATTTTAAATATAAAGAATAATAAGGTTTTTATGAACAAGATTCACGTACTAAGATTTCCAGGGTACTGCAGGGCTAGAGACGTGTATATTACTTGATATTTCATCAGTCTTGTTCACTTGATATTTAGGATGACAATAATACTGTCGATAATCTTGTATATCTTCTTTAGGTTGAATATCACGTTGTTTTGTTGTGCGGTTACACACAGTTGCTGCACAACACACACAACAACAGACAAGAGTAATTATGATCACAGCAACTACAGCAATCACTCCAATAACGACCTTCTTCAGGTTAGTGTCAATAATGTCTTTAATATTACCTGGCTTCGTATCCTCTTCAAAACCTTTCATTCTAGCGTATTGGGGTTTCTGTGTTTTCGCAGGTTGAATGTGAGTTGTGTTACTTGCCGTCATCATTGTGAGTGATGCGCTGTCGATTTTTGATTTTACACCGAACTGGTCTGCAATTGCTGGGTTAGAATACGCCGTTGACATCGCACATGTTTGTAAGGCGATGAAAGCAATCAAACGAACAAAATGCAGTTCGTACACGATCATCTTCAGTGAAACAAGGCAATCAAAATAAACTGAAGCAGTGGTCAGTCTGAATGTAAATCACAACTAAGACGACGGCATGCACACGATGAATTAGCCTTTGTATAAATGCTAATAGTAATACAGTCGTAACAATGATTAACTGGATAGCATGGACAACAGAAAGATTTTTAAAACAATGAAAAGACAATGGAACATTCCGATCACTGAATCGTATTGTTCTCCGCCTTTGAGAGAGCAACAACAGTATAAAATTATACTTGGCCCGGTTAACAGTGATGAAATAAACACAAGCATAAAGAAAGCAAAATGTACACAAAGAAATGCTTCAACATAAGGAGAAACATAAGCACAGACAACAAGGCTTTCCACATAAAAACAAAAGCTTTCCGCTTTGTACTTGCAATAGCAAGCCCCATAGTTAATATAGAGATAACATGGTTAGGAAACTCGTCAAATTGAATGGGATTTATGTTGAACTGTACCTGACCGTGCACAAATCTTTTTTTTTACATTCATTAATATTTCAGAAACACGGTTTGGAGATTAAGCCCAAACATTTCTATTGGTCGATTCATAAAACTACAATATATTCACTAACCGTGACCGTGATTCATAAAACTACAATATATTCACTAACCGTGACCGTGCACAAATTGCAAACAAAAACGTAGAACAAAAGCGAAAGCGGAGTTTCCTAACCATGGTATCTCTATATTAACTATGCAAACCCCAAAGGCAAAGTTGATTTACACGTATACGAAAGTCATAAATTGTCTGGAAGCTGGTGGATTTAATATGTGACATTATACAATGTTGTGGAATTGAGATTTAGCAAACAATAACCACGACCACATGCAGACACTCAGCTTACTTTTACAAAATCGTACTCGCAATTCTTTCAAGCATTTTTATACTTTTTAAGTTTAAATTAAAACTCTGCTATATTTTATAGCATCCGGGCTGAAATTACAGCCAGGCATAAAGGTTCCCATCAGGGCGGCCTGGTCCCCATGCATTGTCCCTATCATCCCAAGTATAGTACGGTAGCAGAGAGACTCAAGATGTACCATCCGCCATCTCAATGTCTGTTGTAATAAGATTACTTGATTCATCATTATCTTGCCTTTTGAACTTTGATGTTTCCAGGATAAAGTGAAGATTATATCGGTTACTATCACATCTAAAGACAACAAAATGAATTAACAGTTGCAACATACCAAATGACATATAAAAGATTCAAAATTAAAAGCTCTTCGTTGTACGCAAATTGTTAGACGCGTGCTTGCGTCTCTATACGAGGGTACGTCTGTCCGTCGGTCCCCACGTCGGTTAATGCTTGTGGGACCAAATTTGTATAACTGAGCATCTGCAGTTATGTGTGCACGCGTCATTAGTATTAAATACTTGTTTATATACAGTATATTACATGTCGGGAGAATAAACGAAATTTTGGAATGTCTGTTCAATTTGGATGAAAATTGGATGAGAAATTTGCAAACGTTTGTCTTACTTTTCCGGACTGAAAACAACTGAATGCGTAATAATAGTGCATGTATAATTTTGCATGGATAATTTTGCATGGATAATTTTGCATGGATAATTTTGCATGGATAATTTTGCATGGATATACAGGGTGTATCAAAAAAACTGCAAATACCATAATTTGTATGCACGAGATCATACATTAGAATTTCAATGGCTGTGCAAATAATTACGCTTCTGGGATTTGAAAATACGTTTCCACGTGCAGTACTATCAAAATAAGCACACAAAGTGAATTAAAATTCACTTTGTGTGCTTGTTTTGATACCCCTGGGAAACGTATTTTCAAATCCCAGAAGCGTAATTATTTGCACAGCCATTGAAATTCTAATGTATGATCTCGTGCATACAAATTATGGTATTTGCAGTTTTTTTGATACACCCTGTATATCATGACTGAATTTGAATGTTAAAGTCACTGCAGTGACTATAAGTTACTATAACGTCAGAAACGCTCAATTTTGATCAATCAGAACACGGGAAATGCAATAGCCACTCCCAAATTTCTACTTATACATAATAGTTACTGCCATTTTCCTCTTGGAAATTTCTCTAATACAAATTAGTCGCCTCAGGATCAAGATCAGTGATTATAAGCCTATATTCACTTACGACTAATTGTTAACTATAACTATGCTGCACTATAAGCTGAACGTTCTGAACAGTATTAAACAGTATATTATATATATATTAATAGTGACTCCATAGGGGGGAGTCTCAGCCCCCTTGTTAAAATTCCTTGTCGTTAAAATACCCCCCCCCCCGCCTATGTTATTGCAGATTGCATAATCTTAACTTGGGAAGTTCTTTGAAACTGTAGTGTTAAAAAGATTTTTGTAATCTCTATGATAATTTAAAGCGCGATTGAGACAGTTAGAATATTTCATTTCAAGTTAAGTTAAATCCTTTCTTCATTTAAAACCACTAAATGAATGAATCCTTGAACCAAAAATTGATATCGAAATTTTCCAAGTTTATCACTGTTGTCATCCCTACGCATTGTCACCGCCCCACACACACACACACACACACACACACACACACACACACACACACTACACTGCACTTTTCAACAACACTACACTGCACTTTTCAACAACTTACATTTTCCCAAGATCTTTTTGATGTCTTGTCATATTCTTTTGCAAAGTTCGTAACAACGGCATTATTGCCCCAGATCGCTGTTTCAATTTCGCCCCATGATAAGTCAGTAAATGATGACACCACAGTAAATAAAAATGTAAATGTTTAGAACTTTCCATTTGTCTCGCAACAAATCGTAATAGCTTATCGACGTATATTTCGTTAAGATTCTGCACGACGAGTTGAACTAAAATAATGAAATGAACAAAATAAAAGTAGTATATAATATTAATATTCATTTCTGTTAAAACTTCCTTAAATCTTATTACGTCATGTGTGTCAACGAGACGTGGATTTATGTATTTAAACTGAAAAAAACCCATTCTAGATGCACAGTGTCATTGTATACATGTGTGATAAAAGATATTTAATCTTTATTGATATCTTTCCAGAAACGTAGAACGATATCGGCTTAATTATTTAATGTATTTACCATTTTTCTCTCAAGATAGGAATTTGAAAGGATATTCACATAATTATATAATTACTGTATGTGTGTTTTGGTTCACGAAATGTTAGGGAGTGCTCGATACCATAAAAGATAGAACAAATGGTATGACGATCCTAACTCCAGGTGAAATCGCAAATAAATAAATAAATAAATAATAATAATGGCGACCGTTACTTTTGGAAATCTACCGTAATTTTAAACGCCAACGTTCTCGGAAACTCCAGGCTTTGCTTGTTTTATGCACGACGTGTTATATGAATGGTGGATAATGACAACATTATTATAATAAAAAATTACTCACTGTCTTCTGGTGGAATACTCTCAACCACATGAAGTATTAAGTCTTGTTCATTTAATCTAAAACCCAACATCAAAGCCTTGGCAAACTCTCGGTTGTTTAACACTTGTTTTATACTTTCTGGTGTTACATCCATTGCTAGATCATAAGGATCAAATACCATGGCAACATCTAGCGAATACGTCAACAATCCCTCCGTTGTCGCGGCTGACCAAGCACGGCCTGGAACCAAACATAAATAACAAAAATATATTTACACTGGCCACCGTTAACCATACAGATTTTGGTATTAAGAATTAAAGACATTTAATGTTCAATTATTGTATGAACATCAAACTATTGGGAACCAAGGGAAAATAACTTGTTCAAGATTTCTCTGAAACTACGCAAATAATCGACATAACTATATATTAGAATACGTGGGTTCAATTCCTACCAGAGGACCTAGTGTTGCCTTTTTCGCAACCGTTCCTGGTTAGGTCTTAAAATTGTGTATATATCTACTCAGAACTGCGGCCCTGCGATTCCGGTGCAGCGCTCTAACCAACTGAGCTACAGAGTCCAGCTGTCGAGCTCCAACCACAAGTTCATGTATATATACGATGGTAATGCCATGTTAGGTTATGGGTAAATATTAAATTTTGTTGGCATCTCACTCCATTGAATAATAGTTGAAGGGTTTTTGTAGATGGAAATTATCGAGTGTAAATTCTATACGTTTATTAGACCTAACCAGGAACAGTTGCGAAAAATGCAACTATAGGTCCCTGGCAGGAATTGAACTGCGGCCCTGCGATTCCGGTGCAGCGCTCTAACCAACTGAGCTACAGAGTCCAGCTGTCGAGCTCCAACCACAAGTTCATGTATATATACGATGGTAATGCCATGTTAGGTTATGGGTAAATATTAAATTTTGTTGGCATCTCACTCGATTGAATAATAGTTGAAGGGTTTTTGTAGATGGAAATTATCGATTGTAAATTCTATACGTTTATTAGACCTAACCAGGAACAGTTGCGAAAAATGCAACTATAGGTCCCTGGCAGGAATTGAACCTGCGGCCCTGCGATTCCGGTGCAGCGCTCTAACCAACTGAGCTACACCCAAGCTTTGCCCCTAATAAAATAAATTTACCCTATTACTTCGCTTGCGCCTATATAAGCAGATATTTCCGATTTTTTGACATCTCTACAGCAAAAAATCGTCGTTTTTAGCCTATAAAAATATGTATAAATAAATTCTGACCTGCCATTTTTATTCTTGAACTGTCAAAATGGTGAGGTCGCAAATGAAATGAAACATATATCAGTATAGAATTTTGCCTGCCATTTTATTTTGACTTGGCAGTTCAAAATTTGTTTTGCCTGCCATCTCTCAAATATGGCCTGCTTTTGGCCATTGGCAGGCCGCTATTTCGAGCCCTGATAAGCATACACATTTTTCTCATACTTCACACTCAGCAAAAGAAAAAGGCGATTTAAGTACAATACATTTATTGAAGGTGTAAGCAAAAAGCAATGAACACAAAAAGAACATTGTCGCCGTTCCTGTAGACTTGCTCCATGCAAGTCTGCCTGTCAAATATTTCGAGAAAACGGATTTTTATTAGGGAGAAATAAAGCAGTAAAAAGCGCATCGCCTATAATATATCTGGGGGGGGGGGCGCTATATCTGGAGCAATAGGGAGGGTAGAATCGTTGGTTAGATGAACCATTGGAATGAGGGAATAAAACATGTAAGTTTTTTGTTAAAACTGTAATTTGTTGATTAATTCACCACTTGTGTGTTTTGTTTTCAGAAATAAGGACTTGTTGGAAAGACAATCTTTTATCAGAAAACTGGTCATATTACTGCTTTTATGTAATATAAATCAATAATGCTGGGGTACAGACTGATAGAGGAAAGCCAGCCTTTTGAAAATTTAGACATTGACATCTCTCCTCATCTCATACATAGTTCCATATTTCCTCATATTTATTTTTTAATTTTATTTATTTATTTACCAGTTTTGTCATAAAATGACTGGTGATCCCTACAGGGCTTATTGCCCCATTCACAGGGTCCCTTAATATATACATCTACATTAATTACAACACATTTTGTCTACAACACTGGACAACAGACGACGCGAGTGACATTTAAAACAGATAGTTTTATTATCACGCGATCGCTTTTGTATACACTATAAAAGCACACGTTTTCCCCCGACCCACTCTACTAATTTCCAGATGAAGGAACTTCGCTCGAAACGTCGAAGTTCTTGTTAATTTTTTCGGGTAGATTGATCCATTCTGCCACCACAGTAAATAATTCACCCTTCTGCCACCACAGTAAATAATTCACCCTTCTGCCACCACAGTAAATAATTCACCCTTCTGGCCACCACAGTAAATAATTCACCCTTCTGCCATCACAGTAAATAATTCACCCTTCTGCCACCACAGTAAATAATTCACCCTTCTGGCCATCACAGTAAATAATTCACCCTTCTGCCATCACAGTAAATAATTCACCCTTCTGCCACCACAGTAAATAATTCACCCTTCTTCCACCACAGTAAATAATTCACCCTTCTGCCACCACAGTAAATAATTCACCCTTCTGCCACCACAGTAAATAATTCACCCTTCTGGCCACCACAGTAAATAATTCACCCTTCTGCCATCACAGTAAATAATTCACCCTTCTGCCACCACAGTAAATAATTCACCCTTCTGCCACCACAGTAAATAATTCACCCTTCTGCCATCACAGTAAATAATTCACCCTTCTGCCATCACAGTAAATAATTCACCCTTCTGCCACCACAGTAAATAATTCACCCTTCTGCCACCACAGTAAATAATTCACCCTTCTGCCACCACAGTAAATAATTCACCCTTCTGCCATCACAGTAAATAATTCACCCTTCTGCCACCACAGTAAATAATTCACCCTTCTGCCACCACAGTAAATAATTCACCCTTCTGCCACCACAGTAAATAATTCACCCTTCTGCCACCACAGTAAATAATTCACCCTTCTGCCACCACAGTAAATAATTCACCCTTCTGCCACCACAGTAAATAATTCACCCTTCTGCGTAAATAATTCACCCTTCTGCCACCACAGTAAATAATTCACCCTTTAAATAATTCACCCTTCTGCCACCACAGTAAATAATTCACCTTCTGCCACCACAGTAAATAATTCACCCTTCTGCCACACAGTAACACCCTTCTGCCACCACAGTAAATAATTCACCCTTCTGCCACCACAGTAAATAATTCACCCTTCTGCCACCACAGTAAATAATTCATCCTTCTGCCATCACAGTAAATAATTCACCCTTCTGCCATCACAGTAAATAATTCACCCTTCTGCCACCACAGTAACATTCACCTTCTGCCATCACAGTAAATAATTCACCCTTCTGCCACCAGTAAATAATTCACCCTTCTGCCATCACAGTAAATAATTCACCCTTCTGCCACCACAGTAAATAATTCACCCTTCTGCCACCACAGTAAATAATTCACCCTTCTGCCATCACAGTAAATAATTCACCTTCTGCCACCACAGTAAATAATTCACCCTTCTGCCATCACAGTAAATAATTCACCCTTCTGCCATCACAGTAAATAATTCACCCTTCTGCCACCACAGTAAATAATTCACCCTTCTGCCACCACAGTAAATAATTCACCCTTGTGCCACCACAGTAAATAATTCACCCTTCTGCCACCAGTAAATAATTCACCCTTCTGCCACCACAGTAAATAATTCACCCTTCTGCCACCACAGTAAATAATTCACCCTTCTGCCACCACAGTAAATAATTCACCCTTCTGCCATCACAGTAAATAATTCACCCTTCTGCCACCACAGTAAATAATTCACCCTTCTGCCAACACAGTAAATAATTCACCCTTCTGCCACCACAGTAAATAATTCACCCTTCTGCCACCACAGTAAATAATTCACCCTTCTGCCACCACAGTAAATAATTCACCTTCTGCCACCACAGTAAATAATTCACCCTTCTGCCACCACAGTAAATAATTCACCCTTCTGCCATCACAGTAAATAATTCACCTTCTGCCACCACAGTAAATAATTCACCCTTCTGCCACCACAGTAAATAATTCACCCTTCTGCCATCACAGTAAATAATTCACCCTTCTGCCATCACAGTAAATAATTCACCCTTCTGCCACCACAGTAAATAATTCACCCTTCTGCCACCACAGTAAATAATTCACCCTTCTGCCACCACAGTAAATAATTCACCCTTCTGCCATCACAGTAAATAATTCACCCTTCTGCCACCACAGTAAATAATTCACCCTTCTGCCACCACAGTAAATAATTCACCCTTCTGCCACCACAGTAAATAATTCACCCTTCTGCCACCACAGTAAATAATTCACCCTTCTGCGACCAGTAAATAATTCACCCTTCTGCCATCACAGTAAATAATTCACCCTTCTGCCACCACAGTAAATAATTCACCCTTCTGCCACCACAGTAAATAATTCACCCTTCTGCCATCACAGTAAATAATTCACCCTTCTGCCACCACAGTAAATAATTCACCCTTCTGCCATCACAGTAAATAATTCACCCTTCTGCCACCACAGTAAATAATTCACCCTTCTGCCACCACAGTAAATAATTCACCCTTCTGCCACCACAGTAAATAATTCACCCTTCTGCCATCACAGTAAATAATTCACCCTTCTGCCATCACAGTAAATAATTCACCCTTCTGCCACCACAGTAAATAATTCACCCTTCTGCCACCACAGTAAATAATTCACCCTTCTGCCACCACAGTAAATAATTCACCCTTCTGCCACCACAGTAAATAATTCACCCTTCTGCCACCACAGTAAATAATTCACCCTTCTGCCACCACAGTAAATAATTCACCCTTCTGCCACCACAGTAAATAATTCACCCTTCTGCCACCACAGTAAATAATTCACCCTTCTGCCACCACAGTAAATAATTCACCCTTCTGCCATCACAGTAAATAATTCACCCTTCTGCCACCACAGTAAATAATTCACCCTTCTGCCACCACAGTAAATAATTCACCCTTCTGCCACCACAGTAAATAATTCACCCTTCTGCCACCACAGTAAATAATTCACCCTTCTGCCATCACAGTAAATAATTCACCCTTCTGCCACCACAGTAAATAATTCACCCTTCTGCCACCACAGTAAATAATTCACCCTTCTGCCACCACAGTAAATAATTCACCCTTCTGCCATCACAGTAAATAATTCACCCTTCTGCCACCACAGTAAATAATTCACCCTTCTGCCACCACAGTAAATAATTCACCCTTCTGCCATCACAGTAAATAATTCACCCTTCTGCCACCACAGTAAATAATTCACCCTTCTGCCACCACAGTAAATAATTCACCCTTCTGCCACCACAGTAAATAATTCACCCTTCTGCCATCACAGTAAATAATTCACCCTTCTGCCACCACAGTAAATAATTCACCCTTCTGCCACCACAGTAAATAATTCACCCTTCTGCCACCACAGTAAATAATTCACCCTTCTGCCACCACAGTAAATAATTCACCCTTCTGCCACCACAGTAAATAATTCACCCTTCTGCCATCACAGTAAATAATTCACCCTTCTGCCACAGTAAATAATTCACCCTTCTGCCACCACAGTAAATAATTCACCCTTCTGCCACCACAGTAAATAATTCACCCTTCTGCCACCACAGTAAATAATTCACCCTTCTGCCATCACAGTAAATAATTCACCCTTCTGCCATCACAGTAAATAATTCACCCTTCTGCCACCACAGTAAATAATTCACCCTTCTGCCACCACAGTAAATAATTCACCCTTCTGCCATCACAGTAAATAATTCACCCTTCTGCCACCACAGTAAATAATTCACCCTTCTGCCACCACAGTAAATAATTCACCCTTCTGCCACCACAGTAAATAATTCACCCTTCTGCCACAGTAAATAATTCACCCTTCTGCCATCACAGTAAATAATTCACCCTTCTGCCACCACAGTAAATAATTCACCCTTCTGCCATCACAGTAAATAATTCACCCTTCTGCCACCACAGTAAATAATTCACCTTCTGCAAATAATTCACCCTTCTGCCACCACAGTAAATAATTCACCCTTCTGCCATCACAGTAAATAATTCACCCTTCTGCCACCACAGTAAATAATTCACCCTTCTGCCAAGTCAATAATTCACCCTTCTGGCATCACAGTAAATAATTCACCCTTCTGCCACCACAGTAAATAATTCACCCTTCTGCCATCACAGTAAATAATTCACCCTTCTGCCATCACAGTAAATAATTCACCCTTCTGCCATCACAGTAAATAATTCACCCTTCTGCCACCACAGTAAATAATTCACCCTTCTGCCATCAGTAAATAATTCACCCTTCTGCCATCACAGTAAATAATTCACCCTTCTGCCATCACAAAATAATTCACCCTTCTGCCACGTAAATAATTCACCCTTCTGCCACCACAGTAAATAATTCACCTTCTGCCAAATAATTCCACCTTCTGCCATCACAGTAAATAATTCACCCTTCTGCCATCACAGTAAATAATTCACCCTTCTGGCCATCACAGTAAATAATTCACCCTTCTGCCATCACAGTAAATAATTCACCCTTCTGCCACCACAGTAAATAATTCACCCTTCTGGCCACCACAGTCAATAATTCACAGTAAATAATTAAATAATTCACCCTTCTGCCACCACAGTAAATAATTCACCCTTCTGCCACCACGTAAATAATTTACCCTTCTGCCATCACAGTAAATAATTTACCCTTCTGCCACCACAGTAAATAATTCACCCTTCTGCCATCACAGTAAATAATTCACCCTTCTGCCACCACAGTAAATAATTCAAACTTCTGCCACCACAGTAAATAATTCACCCTTCTGCCATCACAGTAAATAATTCACCCTTCTACCATCACGGTAAATAATTCACCCTTCTGCCACCACAGTAAATAATTCACCCTTCTGCCACCACAGTAAATAATTCACCCTTCTGCCACCACAGTAAATAATTCACCCTTCTACCATCACGGTAAATAATTCACCCTTCTGCCATCACAGTAAATAATTCACCCTTCTGCCACCACAGTAAATAATTCACCCTTCTGGCCATCACAGTAAATAATTCACCCTTCTGCCACCACAGTAAATAATTCACCCTTCTACCACCACAGTAAATAATTCACCCTTCTGCCATCACAGTAAATAATTCACCCTTCTGCCACCACAGTAAATAATTCACCCTTCTGGCCATCACAGTAAATAATTCACCCTTCTGCCACCACAGTAAATAATTCAAACTGCTATGTTTAGTGCCTTAGTATTAAATAATAAACTTGAAGGATGACAGGATCAAACTACCAGAAAATGTAAAAAGAACTACGACGTTTCGTGTATCGTTAACTACACTGGAACGACACATTTAGGATTGAATACATGGTTCAGGGGATTCTTACTTTAGCAGAAGCTTGCATGTTTCCATCTTACCTGTCGGTGAAAACCGAACACATTTCACTTTGATTTCTGCTTTCACTTTTCTAGAACTCATATCACCTGAAAAAGCAAATTTCTTTGTCGTAACAAAATTTAAAGCTTCCTTCATTGCATAATTTGACAACACTGTCATTGCCAGTGAGCCTCGGTGATGCCGAATGAATGCACACTGAACATATGTATTTCTATTGTGGAGAAACTTAATAGCGCCGAAGATTCACTATAAAAAATATATACCTTTCCATAACCTTTTGAGAATTGACTTGAAAACAGCATGCACAACTTAGTGGTACAATATATTTCTCATCAACCACTATCGGGTTCGGCTGGCTTATAATATAAATCGCGGTATTTAGCAAGGGCGTCAATCCTGTGGGGATCGGGGGGCGTCAATCCTGTGGGGATCAGGGGGGGGCGTAAATCCTGTAGGGATCGGGGGGCGTAAATCCTATGGGGATCGGGGGGAGGGCGCCCCCTGCTAATATACGTAATGGGTTTTAGCCTTTGGCATCTAAGACATCTTACCCTTACCCTTACGCTTACCCTCACCCTTACCCTTATCCTCACCCTTACCCTCACCCTCACCCTTACCCTTACCCTCACCCTCACCCTCACCCTCACCCTTATCCTCACCCTCACCCTCACCCTCACCCTTATCCCTCACCCACCTCACCCACCCTTATCCTCACCCTCACCCTTACCTCACCCTCACCCTCACCCTCAACCTCAACCTCACCCTCACCCCTCACCCTCACCTCACCTCACCCTCACCCTCACCTCACCCTCACCCTCACCCTCACCCTTACCCTCACCCTCACCCTCACCCTCACCCTCACCCTCACCCTCACCCTCACCCTTACCCTTATCCTCACCCTCACCCTCACCCTTACCCTTACCCTTATCCTTATCCTCACCCTTACCCTTACCCTTACCCTCACCCTTACCCTCACCCTTACCCTCACCCTCACCCTCACCCTCACCCTCACCCTCACCCTCACCCTCACCCTCACCCTCACCCTCACCCTCACCCTCACCCTCACCCTCACCCTTACCCTCACCCTCACCCTTACCCTCACCCTCACCCTCACCCTCACCCTCACCCTCACCCTCACCCTCACCCTCACCCTCACCCTCACCCTTACCCTCACCCTCCTCACCCTCACCCTCACCCTCACCTCACCCTCACCTCAGCCCTCACCTCAGCCCTCACCTCAGCCCTCACCTCAGCCCTCACCTCAGCCCTCACCTCAGCCCTCACCTCAGCCCTCACCTCCTCACCCTCACCCCTCACCCTCACCTCACCTCACCCTCACCCTCACCCTAATCCTCACCCTCACCCTTACCCTCACCTCACCCCACCCTTACCTCACCCTCACCTCACCCTTCACCCTCACCCTCACCCTCACCCTCACCCTCACCTCAACTCACCCTCACCCTTACCCTTACCCTTATCCTCACCCTCACCCTCACCCTCACCCTTATCCTCACCTCACCCTCACCCTCACCCTCACCCTTACCCTTACCCTTACCCTAAACCTCACCCTCACCCTCACCTCACCCTTATCCTCACCCTCACCCTTACCCTCACCCTCACCCTCACCTCACCCTCACCCTCACCCTCACCCTCACCCTCACCCTCACCCTCACCCTCACCCTCACCCTCACACCCTCACCCTCACCCTCACCCTCACCCTCACCCTCACCCTTACCCTTATCCTCACCCTTACCCTCACCCTCACCCTTATCCTCACCCTCACCCTCACCCTCACCCTCACCCTTACCCTTACCCTCACCCTTACCCTTACCCTTACCCTCACCCTCACCCTTACCCTCATCCTCACCCTCACCCTTACCCTTACCCTTATCCTCACCCTCACCCTCACCCTCACCCTCACCCTCACCCTTACCCTCACCCTCACCCTCACCCTTACCCTCACCCTTACCCTTACGGACAGCAGGAAGACTTAGATTTTTCCCATTATTTTCATCATCACTGTCATCAATGAGATCCAGCGGTCCAGCGTCAGTCATCTGACCACTATTGAGAAATTCCTATATACAATCAAATATTCATAAACAAGCAGTCCATTGAGGCATTAAACCGTTCAGTTCTCAGGGAGTGTGTTGAAGAATTCAGCCACACATGAAATGAGCAACCATAAACATCCAACGAGAAAGTTTATTGAAATGACATATACATGCGTGAAGGATCTACAATCTGAGAAAAATAGTGGGACACCAAACCTTCAATTAACTTCAAATGATTTTATTATTTGAAGTTATTATGTGGTTTAAGTAATTGAATATTATCCCCGAGCAAACTACATTCACGACCCAACATTTCGACACTTCAGTCTCGTGTCTTCATCAGGGGTGATCTAAAGACGTAACCTCTGAGACGTAACGTAGCTCGTTATATAATCGAGGGATAACGTCAACGCCAAACAATGCGAGGATCATACCTATTTAAAGCTTAATATCTAATGTTTCTATCACATCCCCCCCGGCCATCACCAACGTCATGGTGGTTGCTTTCGAGGGACAATCTTACAGGTAAACTACGTCAAGCGTTCCTCTTTTCAGTTCCTAATTCATTTGCAATTTTCCTAATTACCTTTGCAATTTTCAAAAAGTTTGTTGCAAATCCCTTGAGGAAATTTGCAATATTCCTAAGCCAATTAGAAGTTCTTCAGTTCCTGTTAGAAGTTCCTCAGTTCCTGTTAGAAGTTCCTTAGTTCTTGTTAGAAGTTCCTAAACTTCGAGCGCAAAAACTCGGTTTTGTTGAATTCGAAGTTGAGAGACTTTGTCGAGACAAAATCGAAAATCTTTATTATTATGACTTCTAGCTCTTTATTTCAATTTATGAGTGTAAAGTTTGTTTGAAAGGAATTAAATATAAGAATACAACGTCTCTCAACTTCGAATTCAACAAAACCAGCGAGTTTTTTCGCTCGAATTGTTAACAGGAAGTGAGGGGATTTAAACAGGAAGTGAGGAACTTTGAATCGGTTTAGGAACATTGCAAATTCCCTCAAGGGATTTGCAACGAATTTTTTTTAAATTGAAAAGGTAATTAGGAAAATTGCAAATGAATTAGGAACTGAAAAGAGGAACGCTTGACGTAGTTTACCTGTAAGGTTGTGACAAACTAAACGCGGTCACAACATTGATAGGAGGGAGTAGAGGAGGACACATTTAATATCTCGTGCGCTTAGAATCCTTGTAACATAGCGTTTGACCCAATACGACTACAGTATTCTATGATTGAAGTAACTTCACTAGCTTCCAGACGAAGGGCCTTCGCTCGAAACGTCGACGTTCTTATTGTATTTTTCAGGTAGTTTTACACAACAGTCAACCGCCAAATCTTTGTTACGCTCTACCCCCACTGGCACCGCACGTTATTATTGAAGTACCTGCATAGCATCAAATGATCGATTGCGAGATATTTCAAATCTTTTCATCAAAATCTAAAACGCGTATAAGTGTCACAACATGCTTCACATTCACAAAACCGAAACTCAGATTTATTGGCCCCATCCTTAACTTAAACGGCTCGAGAGATTAATGATGGATAGATGGGGTATACATGCATAGCTATGAACGAGGCGCAACCGACCTCATTCACGATTTGGGAGTTTATTTGAAGAAGAAATATACAGATCTACTTATTGAGTCTGGCCAAAGACAAGCATCCCTGAGGCTGAATGAATGGATGAATAGATGGGTAAAGTTCATCCTTAAACTATATAATAATTTTATCATTTTGCACTCTTATTCGTGTCCTTTCGGATTTTCAAAGGTTTACAAATACTACTGCAGGTCGTCCCGTTTATATTAAGCAATATGGAAAAATACAAAATGTATAATAATCATTTCAGATGAATATACCTGAACAGACAAGAGCACTAACCTGTTGTTCGACATTATAAATACAAACAAACTTGGATTTTCCTCCAGCCAACACACACGTACCATCAGCTGTATAACATAAACTTGTAAAACACCTGCAAAAAATTTCACATTGCGTTTTGTGCAAGAACAAAGTGCGAAACAGGGAACGTGAAACGGGGAGGATATCGATACGGGTATAGATGATGGACGAGTATATACCTCAGATCAGTGGTATATACATGTATTTGACTAAAATTTGTACAATAGTCCACTGAACTACAGAATGTCGTTGCTGAAAACTAGCCACAAATTCTTGTATACATACGTTAGAACAAGGGTGAACAACAATCTTAATTTGGGTATCGAGCAGAGAAATATTTTCTAAAATTTATACTCATTTACATGGTTCAATGCTAATTAGGCTCTTTAATACTGTAAGCAAAACAAATCATAGTCCACAAGTCTTCACAAAGAAAAAACACCCCGTTTTCTAAGTTGCAGGGTTTACCGTTTCTGGCCGTTTCCGTCGAAAGAAACACCACGTTTATTAAGTTCTTTGCATATTTACATGGTGATAAATATAACTTGTTTTGATTTGTAGTGAGATATTATTAGCACTGGTGAAGATCCGGGCTCACGGATCGAAAGCTTTACAAAAATAGACAAAAGTGGTGTTTTCCACAAACCAGAACAAACTATGTTTATTAATCTGGTAAGTGGTAAACCTGGCAAAAGCATTCGATCTGTATATATATATATTACGGATAATATACTATTGATTTTTTACGACATACTTGGAAGCTGAAGATGTTTTAGCGGTCATTCTATCACTGGATTTTCTTCCTCCTCCTAAATCATTACGACCTTCAATAGAATGTAACTGTACAGCTGTTGAGATATCCCAGAATGTTAGTTGACCATCTAATGTTGCAACAGCTACCTCATTTCCATCTGGTCTCGTGCTCAGTGCAACAACTGAGGAAAAATAAATAATTTTGTTATCTTTTGATGTATATACAACATGCATGATAAGAAATTCGTTTATGAGGGAAACGCATGCAGTGTAAAGCCCCGTACAGACGACCAGGTTTTCCTTGACAAGTTCCTCGATCAATCCCTCTTTGTCTGATATGACGCTCCTTGTCAAGGAAAACTTGTCACTTTTTTGTCATACACACGGGCAAATAAAACTTGTCAAGGAAAACTTGCTCGTCTGTAGTACGGGGCTTAATGGTTCCTTTGCATCTGAGTCAACAACTGTTTGCGTAACAATATTTTAAAGAGAAAGTGAAAGTCAGTGCTTTCCATGTTGTCTCTTTGTCTCAACGTCTAGTTTCCCATTAAAGTTCGTTTCACCCGCGCGGGAAGAGCGACCTATTAAGGCAATTTTCCATTACAGCCGCTTTGCCCGCGCGGGCGGAGCGACCATGTTTCAACTTTCGCTGTAGATGTCTAGCATGAGATTTTTGTCCGCTTTACACCTCGCGTACACGCCTGAAAGTTGAACTACATTCAACTTTCAGCCGATCCGCACGTTGTATGCCAGTAAAATTACTGGTTACAACGTCTAACAATTCCAGTAACTTACTAGAATTGTTGTTTTACGCATATGTAATGATCCTGACCCAATCCCCAACCCTAACCCTAAACAATCCCAGTAAGTTACTGTAAACAATCATGTTACTGGGTCACAACGTGTGGATGGGGTGCAACTTTCTTGGCGTGCCTGCGCGACTAATCCCCGAGCCGGCGCGAAGCGCCGTGCGAGGGTACTAATTCCGCTCGGATATTTACACCCGCGGGTATGTGAAAACATAGCGGAATCCAAAGTCGTCCGCCGTGATGCCATGGACGGATCAGGGTTTTCTACGTTATACGCATGCGCGAGGTCAGGTCGAGATAAACATTTTTAAAAAGATTTACGGATAAAGATTTTGTTATGCATCAAAAATGATTTTTAATACTCGGGCTATTGGAAAACATACCGATAAATAGAATCTTCAAAACAAGATAAACGAGAAGGAGTGGAATGGCTGAAAAAAGGACACTTTTGAAGTGTTTTAAACGGGTAAGTGTCTATTTTGCATATTTTAGTTTGTGGATTTGCAAAAGCGTAATATGTCACTCTGTGAGGTTATTATAATATCGATTAAACCTAAAAGGTATTTTAGCAAGTTTAAATTTGAATTTTGAAGAAACCACGTAATGTCAAAAACTTCATTTTAAAGATAAATTTGAAAAAATATACTGTCAAAAATTTTTTTGACGTTTTTGTGAAATGTCTAAGGTTAAATTTTACAGCAACCAAAGCTAAAACAATACGTAATAACATATCCACAAAGTACAAATATTTATATTACTATTTTATCATTTTGTACGAAGAGTAAAAAATTGTGTGTTACTATGGTTACAATGATTGACTGAATACTTCATGTTACAATAAATTTTGGGAAGTATAATTCCTGAGTTCCAATAGGCGAGGGAATTCTGCATGAGTGTATTTCTAGTTATTCACGTACAGTAATTCGAATCGGTCGCTTCGCCCGCGCGGGCAAAACGACCGTAATGGAAAATGGCCTGAACAGTCACGCGTGCAATCAATCGCGCGGACATGTCAAGAAAGTTTAATGTACTGCATGGGTCGGCTGTATTTAAAAGTAGTTGAAGTTGACCATAGTAAGTGCAAATGTTTACCATTCATAGCCGGGGGTTTTGGAGTTAAGTGCTATATAAAAAACTCACCGTCCGAATTTAAAAGAAGAGTTTCTCGTGCTATCCTACTGGAGTAAACATCCCATATTTTAACTGTTTTATCCCACGAGCCAGATAGAAGGACTGGATGGGATGAACTGAAGCAAAGACTGGAAACTGGAGCTTCATGACCAGCTATTACCTGCAAAGAACAAACATCAATGTCAGAAGATTGAGAGACCATCCATATACTGTACGTATATGGATGTCGATACCCCTCAGTCTTAAAAAGATTACCAACACTTCGACGTTTCGATCGGAGGCATTGCGTACTAAAGCCCCGGTCGCAAACGAGAATGAGAGTTGATGAGAGTTAATGACAGTTGCAACTCTCGCTCGTGTTTGACCGCCAACTCTCATCGACTCTCATCCGCTCTCATCAAGTTTGAGCTGGTTCAAATTTTGATGAGAGTTGATGAGAGTTTTGCTCGTTTGACCGGTCATGAGAGGTATAGACAACTATTGTCGGACTAGTGTTTTTCACTATCTATAAGAATTAGCTTCACAAATAACACGTTATGACTGTGTCAAGAAAAGCTAAGATGGAAATTTAAACACTTTGTTTACCAAAATTTTAAAATTACTCTCAGGGCTCCATTTTGCCCGCTAAATTATTTTTGTCGCGACTCTCATGCAACTCTCATCCTCGTTTGACCGAGGCACAGTGAGAGTTGAACAAACTCTCATGCAAACTCTCACTTGCCAACTCTCATCAACTCTTGTTCTCGTTTGACCGGGGCACAGTGAGAGTTGAACAAACTCTCATGCAAACTCTCACTTGCCAACTCTCATCAACTCTTGTTCTCGTTTGACCGGGGCACAGTGAGAGTTGAACAAACTCTCATGCAAACTCTCACTTGTCAACTCTCATGCAACTCTTGTTCTCGTTTGACCGGGGCAGTGAGAGTTGATGAAACTCTGATGTAAACTCTCACTTGCCAACTCTCATGCAACTCTTGTTCTCGTTTGACCGGGTCATGAGAGTTGAACAAACTCTCATGCAAACTCTCACTTGCAAACTCTCATGACTCTCATCCTCGTTTGACCGGGGCTTAACTCTTTTTCATGGAAAGGTGAAAAAAAAATTTTCGCTCGAAAAATATTTTTTTCGTACTGACAACTATCGATCTAAACGGTATCTTATATCTGATTGCTCTGCTCTGTTCGGACAAAACATCCAACCAACGGAGTATTTGTTCGGAAAACGTTGTACCGTTATATCAGGCTCCGAGTTCGCCATCTATATTCTGTACAATTCAACAATACTAACTTATAGAGTAACTATCTATTTATAGGATAAAAATGATGCCAGGTATAGTTACTGATGATATAGGTATAGACTACCTCTTCCACAGGCGCTTTATTAATTGGAGCGGGCTTGGAAAATTAGGAAAGGGACGCACGGGCGGCAAAAATGCGGGTACCTTTGCCCGCAAATATCACCCGGAAAGGGGCATGCGGAGGAGGTAGGATGATAGATATTAACTACACACAGCATATTGTGAGGTGTCGTACAAAAGTAATGAGATTGTCAGACAAATATAGTTGGCAGTATCTGCGGGTGTGCATGTAACGTCTTAATCCTTGGCGGGTCCAGAGTCGGCCGCGGCGTTGATAAGACAGTTTTTGAGGTACTCGACAGCCACTCAATTTGAAAGAAAAAAATAGTTCCCGGCGTTTCGTGTACTTGAAAAACCGCCATCTATATATAATGCCGACAGGATATTGTCAACTGCATACGTTTTTTAAATAATGATCCTGCATAATATTTCCTCAATCCAAATTACCTCTAGTAGTCGCCCAGTTTGCATTGACCAGAGAAATATTTCAAATGTATCTAAAGATCCAGCACACACTACTTCACCGCTATCATCAACCGCCAAGCAAGAGAACTGAGCTGGTCGAGGCGACGCAAATGTTCGGAAATTTCTGTACCTAAAGTAAAGAAATAATGCTTTATATATGGACCTTAATGTAGTTTTACAAAAGGGGATTAACAATTCGCATTTCCTGAAGTCTGCAGATGACGTTATAACAAATATGGTGACACGCGCCTAAATATGCCGATCAATGACATTCTTACCACGATATTTGAATTGAATTTATATATATAAATATAAATAAGATACAACAAAAAACGACATGTGTTTATTTTCCTAGTACATAAAAAATTAAAGTGCACAAAAAATGTTTGAACCAAACGTTTTAGGGGTTTTCAGGGCCATGGCACACAATTTGACACGCCATTTGATTTATGAGTTAAAGAAAACAAGCACGCTATTGGTCCACCAGCTTCGTTGAAAGATGTTATTGGCTTTCAGATATTACGTTTCAGATATTAATCTGTAAACCAATCACGCGTATCTGTTCTAAATAGAGCCTGATTATTGTATAAAGTAATAAGAACGCCTAACTACAGCCAGCTCCTATATGTAAGCAATTTTAAGTCACATGGCCAGAAAGCAAACAGCGGTAACCTGCTCAAATCCAAATTCAGCTTGCGCAATAAGGCAGTAAGCAATATGTGGTTGGGCTACATGAAGTACCTAGTATTTAAAAGAAAAATAGGTCGCTGACTTCAACAACAGCAGATTCAAACGTTCATCTTTTTGCGATTATGTTGATATCAAATGTCGGAGTTGAAAGTGAAAATATGCGTATGGTCATTTCGCTCCCAATTTACGCATTTTTAACTGGATTTTGGAACAACTTTCCTGCATAGTTCAGGCACGATGAACATGGGTAGAGATAAGCTTTTAGTACAAAGGCTCCGTCGAGACAAAATCAAAATGATTTGTTCCTTTTCTATAATCGGCCGTCAAATTAAATATCGCGTTTAGACCATACTTTGAGCATATTTACTAGACTATAATAGTGGACAATGTTGTCGTAGCAAGCATTTCGAATGGAACAAGTTGCCGAACACTTTCACACTAGAATTTTTCAAGTTGCCGAACTTTTTTACAAGTTGCCGAACACTTTCACCTGACTATAGAATAAAAGTTCATCGAGGAAAACTGGATAAAATACGTTGTCTAAGATATTTTTGCAATTATTTGAGCGCTCCCTATGTAAAGTATATTATTGGGCTATTACATTTAATACCCGTATCCCCCTTTCGAGGACCTCGATTTCCAAGGGGGTTAATTACTCAATTTTTCCAAAGGGTTAAAGTGTAAAAAGGCACTTCCAAAGGGGGTTGAAGACTCTTCCAGAGGGGTCAGTTACACAGATTTTTTGCATTCCAGAGGGGTAAAATCGTGAAAAGCCGAGGTCCTCGACAGGGGGGTATGGTTTTTAAATGTAATAGCCCATTCTATTTGCTTGAAATGTTTTTGTTTTGGGTAACACCTCTGGCGTGCTGCGGGCTCAATGTCTGCGATTTCTGGCCATGACAAACCTGTTCAAATCAAAAGCACGAACAGTACCATCCAGAGAAGAGCTAAGGATAACCTGACCATTAGAAGTGAAACTAACACCAGTAACTCCAGCAATATGCTCATGAAATGTTACAAAACAAAACCCTGATGTCGTATTCCAGACTTTTACCTACAGAATGAAGTAATTCAATTCAATCAACTATATTTAAAGAGGGTAAACATTTTACAGTCAAGACTGATAAACTAGTGGCCCTTTAAAGTCTAAGTAAGATGTCATATATACGATAACAAAACCACCACGCTTTCTCACAAATGGGATAGAAAGCAGCAAATAATGGCAGGATTTATATGTTTGCTTATGACGTATTGCAATCTTTCTTGATCTCTTAGTCCAACCTGTTGGATTACTGTTAAGACAGGGGAATCAGTCACGTTCACAGAGCTGGTACGGTTCAGTATTTGAATTGGAACGCTATAGATCTCCCTAAGTTCTCCCTAAGCGGTTTATCTCCTAATTCCGAATAGGCTGCTGACCACCATGCTTGCTTTAACTGTAACTCAATATAAACTAAAAGGTTCGATTGGAAACGGCCTGTATATAGTACCAGATGGTCTCCTGGATAACGCGAATGAAGTATAATGAAATATAAACCCTATATAAACGATAATATATTATATATATAAACCCGGCATGGCGGCGATACGATGATGTATAAACCCTGGGCCCCTGGCAGCATAGACCATCATACCTTGCCATCGTCTCCTCCAGTAACAACGAGTTGTCCATCAGGTGAATACGCGAGAATATTCATATCATAAAAATGTCCTTGTTGTTTAAGAATGTAAGACTCACTTTGCCATTCCCAAACTAGAAGTTGCCCAACTGATGAACAACCAAATGCCAACCATTCACCACTTGGATTTACCGCAACAGTTGAAACTGATTTCTGAGAAATACTAAGAAAAGAAGAAAATATAATAACAACAATAATAATAATACTACCGTCTTGCAACTGTCTTCCCCATAATAGACTTAACAGTTTTTAGAAAATACATCATCCACGATTGATGTTCCGCGAGAATGCTATCCGTATATAGAGGATTAAGATGCAGAACGACGCGACGCGACGGCAACAAAACAAAAATAACTTGTCTGCAAAATGCAACAATTCGCGTACTATAAAGTACTAGAAGTGTGTTACGATCTGATACTTACGTTCTTTGTATGTTTAATGCCACCAACGTTTATTCATTATTTTATTTATTTTTATTTATTTATTAACTTTACAACCATACATAAAATAGATTAAACCACTACATAATATGGTTGAAGGTATGGTCAACAGGACATGAATAGCCCCATGTGAAGATCAACCTTTATGAAAACAAACTATAACAAACATAAATCAAAGACGAGAACAAATATAATATTTACAGAAAACATGACGAATTACGAACAACAGCTTAAGTTGAAAGAGCGGCACTTAGAACAGAATGTTTTCCAAGGGCGCATTCTGTTTACATCGAAAGATGAATGAAGTAGAGAAGAGTAATGGACAGTTAGCCTGTTTTTAAAGGAGGAAACGGATGAACTATTACGAATGGTGGGAGAGAGATTATTCCAGAGAAAGACAATTCGGTTGAAAAAAGAGTTCCTAAAGAGAGAAGTCCTGCAATGATTAACATGAAGCAAGTTGTCCGAACTTGAACGGGTGTGAGACAAGCTGTTTGAAGAAAAAGTGACGAAAGAGGAGATATCTAGGTCGAAGAGACCATGCTTACATTTAAAAAAGAAGACGAGATCCTTTAGTTCCAACCAGTAGGATATTGGTAATAGATTAAGCTTCTTAAGGCGTTCAGGATATGGCAGCTCATAATCCTGAAGGATAAATTTACTAGCTCGTCTTTGAACACCCTCGATGATCGCAAGATCACGTGACGATCCTTAGTGCCCAGATCTCACTACCATATGACAGATGAGATCGGATGAGAGCAAGATAAAGAAGCCTACGGCAGCGAATATCAGACATTTGCGTACAATTCCTACGAAGAAAACCAAGCATACGATTGGCTTTTGCAGTGCAGCTGGCGATGTGAGGGGACCACTTTAGGTCATTACTGATAACAACACCCAAGTCTACTTGGTTAGCTATGCTCTTAACTGGATCGTTGTTAAGAAAGTAGCAATGAGTTGGAGGGTTACGTTTGCGGGATATCCTAAGTAGGAGCGTCTTCGAGACATTAAATTTCATTTTCCAGTTAAGTGACCAGTTGGACATAGCGTCCAGGTCAAGCTGAAGGAGATCACGATCAACTGGTGATCGTATAGCACGATAACACTTGCTGTCATCAGCAAAAAGTGCAACGGTACTATTATTGGTTACCTCTGGAAGGTCATTAACATAAAGAATGAATAAGAGAGGACCTATTACACTACCTTGTGGCACCCCAGAGGTAACATTAAGATAAGATGAGGAAGCTCCTTCAACGACAACACACTGTTTGCGATCACGAAGGTAATCAGCAAACCAGTTAAGAAGTGGACCTGAGATTCCAAACGATTTTAGTTTGAACAAAAGTTTGCTATGGGACACCGAGTCAAACGCTTTAGCAAAGTCGAGATAAATCAGGTCTGTTTCCTTTCCAGAGTCAAGAGTACGACCAAGGTCGTGAAGTACACTCAAAAGTTGAGTAACACACGACCTTTTGCAACGAAAGCCGTGTTGAAGATCGTACAAGGAGTTTTCAACAAAAGAAGAAACCTGATTGAAAATTAAACGTTCAAGAACTTTTGAGACTTGAGAGAGTAAGGAAACTGGTCTGTAGTTAGTGACCTCATGAGTGTCACCCTTTTTGGGTATAGGCACAACATTAGCAACTTTCCATTCAGAAGGAAAAACACCCTGCTGAAGAGATAACTTAAAGAGAGCAGTCAAAGAAGGGGCAATTACCTCAGAACATCGCTTTAGAAGGTAAGCTGGAATACCATCAGGACCAGTAGCCTTAGAGGGTGACAAATTGGACAACAAAGACTGAACATCGGATTCAGATACATTTAGTGAGTCAAGAGAGTTAGAAGCTGAACTAGAGGGACTGAAAAGGGGTGAATAACTTGTGTCGGAGGTGAAGACTGACGTAAAAAATTGGTTAAAGCCATCCGCTTTTTCCTTTGCAGAAAAAAGTTTCTGACCTTCCAACTTCATCACGTCAGGGATCGAGGATTTCGAGGATTTACATTTAAAGAATCTCCAGAATGATTTAGGGTTATTATACACATTTTCGGACAGTCCAGAGAGATATTCTCTCTTCTTGGAATTTATCCAACACTTGACGTGTTGCCGAGTTTTGCGGAATTTCTTCCAAAGTTCAGGCGAGTTCTTAGCCTTAGCCTTTCTTCTTAGTGACTCTTTCATCTTAATGGCGTGAAGTAAGTCCTTGGTGATGTATGGGGTGTAAAAGAACGCTTGAGCTTTGTTTTGGGGATGAAAAGGTCAACAGCGGCGAGGAAAGCGTTCTTCCACTTAGCCCAGGCAAGATTAACGTTGTTACTTTCGTTTAGGACTGTATCAACTAGTGGAGTGTTCCTTAGACTGTTAAATAGGCCAACGAAATCACCCTTAGCATAATTATAGACCACACGTTCGGAGGATTGTTTAGGTTGTTGATGGAGTTTTAGGTCGAGAAATATAGCTTTGTGATCAGAGGGTAGAGAGATAGAGTCGTCATCAGTAACTTCGAAGTTTTCGGTCAAATATTCATTTGTAGTTAGAATCAGGTCGATGAGGTTGTTACCGCGGGTAGGTGAGTTAATCAATTGCAGATAACTAAACTCAGTGATGCTGTCAATGAAACCAGTTTCTGAAGCTGAGGTAGAGAAACCTGAACCGTTAGACCATTGGATATTAGGGTAGTTGAAGTCGCCAATTAGAACAACATCTTTGAATTGCGATTCTTGGACAAATTTTAGAAAGCGGGTTAGTTCATTTAGGAAAACATTAGTGGAGTCAGGTGGACGGTAACAGACAGCAACAAGTACTTTACAAGACGAGGAGATAATAACCAGAGATACAAGTTCCAACGAGTCTGAAACGAAGCCAGAAGGTTCAGTTTTGACTGTATCTTTTACGGCAAGCAGAACACCACCGCCCCGTTTACCAGTTCGACGATCTCGCCGAACTAGCTTGTATCCAACAGGCAAGATTTCATCATCACGCACATTGACAGTGAGCCAAGTCTCCACCAAAGCAATCACATCTACACTATTGCCATAAACAATGTCATGTAGATAAGAAAGCTTATTGCAAAGCTTTCGATCCGTAAGCGCTAATTCAACAGTATATATTATATTATTCGTAGCAATAACATTACCAGCACTGACAAATATTCAGGCTCACGGATGCAAGACTCTGCAAGCAAAAATAAACGTAGCGTTTTCCACGAATCAAAAGAAATGATCTGATATTTCTTTGTTTTCAACCAAGTACAGTACCGTGGAGGTACACTGGACTCTCGCTATCTGAGTACCCTATTCCCCCGCATCAGAGCCCCCGCATATAGGCGCCCCGAGTAAGTGCACCTGCGTAGTCTTAAGTTTGTTCAGCTCAATATGCCGCAATAATCATTGGACTGTACGGTACTGCTGAAAATCTCAACTGCATGGTGTTTATCTACATCATCAGAAGATCATGTTTGCTGTTGTCGTCCTATTGCCTTCTTAGAACAAACATACAGTTTCTCCCGAGTATAATGTAGCAGGCAAATGGGATTTAAATGAACTATTAATGAAATTAGTTTAAGGATAAGTACTGTACATGTACGGTACCTGTAGATGTACGGGATGGAATGATATTATGTAGGATAAAGACCCAATAACAGTTTTGGAGGTGCTCGTTGTCCATAATGTTTATTTACCTTAATGTGTGAATCAAATTATATTCTGGAAGTTCATGAAGCGCAAATATTCCAGACGAAAATCCAGCTATCAGAATCTTGGTTGTCTTGTGAAAAGCACAGCAAGTCAAATCAGTATTGTCTTGGTTATAAAAGTGCCTAGATGGAAAGGAATCACACGGAATATACAGTATAACACACAATATAACACACAGTATAACACACAATATAACACACAGTATAACACACAATATAACGCACAATATAACACACAGTATAACACACAATATAACGCACAGTATAACACACAATATAACGCACAGTATAACACACAATATAACACACAGTATAACACACAGTATAACACACAATATAACACACAGTATAACACACAATATAACGCACAGTATAACACACAATATAACACACAGTATAACACACAGTATAACACACAGTATAACACACAGTATAACACACAACATAACACACAATATAACGCACAGTATAACACACAGTATAACACACAGTATAACACACAGTATAACACACAGTATAACACACAGTATAACACACAGTATAACACACAACATAACACACAATATAACACACAGCATAACACACAGTATAACACACAGTATAACACACAGTATAACACACAATATAACACACAATATAACACACAGTATAACACACAGTATAACACACAATATAACATACAGTATAACACACAGTATAACACACAGTATAACACACAGTATAACACACAGTATAATATACCGGGTGGGGCAAAAAAAAGTACGACTGTTTGATTTAGTATAACTTAAAAACTAAAAGAGCTGTTACACTTAAACAAGTTTCTTTGCATTCAGCGATGTCTAACTTAAATTTTGATATATGCCATGTGCATTTTCATGCAATATGGACTGAGGTAGCTGCGTTTAAACTTGACTAAACACTTTTGGAACTGTCGAGAATTAGCTAAAAACGGCCTATTAAACTAATTTGATAACCGTTACCATTTTATCGTAAGTATTATTTAAATGAAGTGAAGTTGGAAATGTTTCTTGAATAGATATGCTCTTTTATTCTAACATTTGGCCTTCTAACTTCAACTTCACTTCATTGAAACGAATACTTGCGTAAAATACTAATGGTTATCAAATTATTTAATAGGCCATTTTTAGCTAATTCTCGACACTTCCAAAAATGTTTACTCAGGTTTAAACGCAGCTATCTCGGTCAATATTGGATGAAAATGCACATGGCACATATCACATTTAAGTTAGACATCGCGGAATGCAAAGCAACTTGTTTAAGTGTAATAGCTCTTTTAATTTTTAAGTTATACTAAATAAATTATACTTTTTTTTGCCCCACCCGGTACAGTACAACACACAATATAATGTAAGTGGGAATCCCACATGGGATTCTTTGAAATTGTCGGCTGAAAGAGTCCAATCCCCCCCCAAATATATTTTTCATATATTCTCCATTGACAATATAAATGGTTTCCACTTGTTACATATAATTATGTTGTTTTCAACATTATCAATAACACAATGTATAATTACACAACTTACTTGGATTCTCTTTTCCACTTGACATCTATTTCTCTGTCTGAATAATAAATACGACAATCAGAAAATAGAAGGGTTTCACTTAATAAGTGTTTTATATGGTGCTACTGTGCACATGGTCGTCCACTTCAAATGCATTTGACACTTACAGTATATGACAGCGAGAAATTATGCTAATTATTGTTAATTATTATTCATTGTACTGTGTTATTGTTTTCTCATTGGCTAAAAACTTGCGAATTATTATCGATATCTGCCGGTGCCCGCGCTATTTTTCAGCGGAACAATAATCTGCAGAGATAATTGGACGGCGCCCGGAATATTCCAGCGGTATATCGCATAAAATTACAAATAAGCGGGAAATTTTGAAGTTTGTTTTGTCTTCAAGTTTGTTTTGAAGTTTGTTTTGTCTCATATTTCTTCTGTATTGATATTTATGAACAGTAATAAAATCTTTGTTTTCAATATTTGCTTGTTCTATTCGTCAATGCATGTTACAAAATGAATAATAAAACAATTATTGAATTCGGCTTACGCAGGATATCGATAATTATTATATACACAAGCTCTGGATATGAGGTATTCTGCAATCTGATTGGTTCTCTACTAGCAGGATATTAGCTCATATCCTGCTAGTAGAGAAAAGTAGAAAAATGGCTGGCAGATTTGGACAATTAAATGAAGAGGAAATTCAAGTTTTACATGAAAAAAGTACGCCAAAATGTTCTGTTCATATCCAGAGCTTGTGTATATAATAAAACAGTTATTATACTCACTCTCGTCGTATATGACTGATAGCCGACTCGGCGCTATCGCGCCTCGTCGGCTATCAGCTCATATACGACTCGAGTTCGTAGAATAACTGTTAATTATTCAGACCTCGGTCAACGTTATCCGCCTCAGCTTCGCTTCGGCAGATAACGTTGACCTTGGTCTGAATAATTATCGATATCCTGCTCCGCCTCATCCAATAATTGTTAACAATTATTATGTATTTGCTACCGAACGAAAGGTCAGTACATACAATGAACAATTTAGTCACTGTAATAATCGTCTTAATCCTTTTAGAGTTGACTACCATGCATATGCGCACAAGATACGTATTGATAGTCAAGAACGTTTTTAAACCTGAATCTTCCTCGATATTATTCTTATCTTTCATCTCAATATCATCAATATCTTTACTGCATGACCAAACAAACAACGCACCATCTCTACTAACTGTATAAATCTTTGCAACAATTAAGGAATTCATTACATTGTACTTGAAGTATAACGTTAATATTTCCCATTTATATACAGTACCACTACTGTAACGCATATGATTCTCACCGCCTACGTCATCGCAGGAATGTTGGATCAACTTGACAATTCAAAATTTCATCCAACATGGCGAAATCTCTTTTTCCTCTCAATATATGCTTAACTATATTGTTATATTTATTTCATTTTACAGGCAAGGAAAATACACAGAAAACCTTTTAATACTGCATGCGCCCCTTTTCTATATTTGAGTCAGTATCGACAATCTCCTTTACTGAGCTGCGTTGTGCTTCTATTAAAAATATTACCGTCTTCATGACGTTCCATGGGCGGGAAGTAAGATTGCGGAGGAGATCCCCTGCGGTGACTGGTGTATTTTGACTTGGTCTGTTACAAGGCTGGATACACGCTATGCAGACAGAAAATAGTAACACTAGGCAAAGCGAGGCTAAAGGGCGATCACATAGGTTCTATGTGTTGCTTTCCAGGTAGGACAAACTAAATAAGAGTAAAGAATCGTGAAGCGAAATTTAACCGTCTGAATCACAGGCTAAACCGCATTCAAGTACGACGTACTAAACTAAACATTGAGGCATCTTTCCTCATGATATTTTGTGTTTTAAGATGATTTCACAACAAGGCTATGAATTATTGATAATCAATACGAAAAACGATTAAAATAAACCGAACATTCGCTGTGAGATACCCTTCCTATATATACCTTTAACTATTTTGTTGTTTGTAAAGCAAATCCATGTCATGTGATAAACCTCTTATTTTGAATGATGACGAGATATATAATGGTAGATTGGGATGACACCATTAATTAACAGTAGTTACAGTATCTATTATAATTTGCTATTTTAAAGGATACTTTTAGAGAATTTTCTTCAAAGAAACAATTCACAATGGAATTTCTATGTCCAGTTAACGTCACAGGGACAAAACCAACGACTGGATCAATCGAAAAAATACGAGCAGTCATATCGTTCGACCCAACGACTAAAAACCTAAAAAGTAAAATAATTAAACATGTCAACGTTACACTCCATTCCCACAACGTTACACTCCCGCGGGAAAATGCGGTAAGGTCCATTTGCACCGCAGACTAACCAGTGGTAGCCTGCGCCGCAGACGCCCGCCTTCAAATATTTGGGTATTACGTCCATGTTTCGTAGGCTAAACCATGCAGCACGTGCCAGCCACTTCAATATATTTCAATATTTGAGAAGTAATTAATATGTATCTTTTGCAAACGCTTTCCTGTTCTGTCCCCATGGGCCATGGCGATATATGCACTATGCAAAATATTGTGGTTGACCCCCTGCAATTTTTTGCCCTCCCTTTTTTTCCTTTCTTTCTCATATACTGTACTTGCAGTACATTTCAATCCATATAACGTCAATGATGTACCTGGAATCAGATGACCAGTCAATAGACACAGTGTCATCATACTGTCCTGTATATGTTCGGTGAAGTGTAAAAGGAGAAAAATCTTTAGTGTGCCCTGGTGCAAACCATACTTGCATTTGCATTCCAACTGTCGCTGCAAAGAATCTATAAAAGTATATTGATAGATAGATGTAGACATCTTTATTTATTTAGAGTAGCCCTATCAGCAACAGAACATGTCACTGCTATCAACAGGATCTCTGATATATAGAAATATTCTGATGAATCACAACGTGTATTTGAACCAGTTAAGGCCGGATCCAGGCTCATTTGATAGAGGGGGTGCAGATTTTCCCGGGGAGGGTGCACCCTTCCGCCACCACCGCCAATTATGTCAAAAATGGCATAGATCGTGAAAATTTCAGTATGAACTCGTTGATTCTGACTTTTTGTGGGGGGAGGGTGCTGACGTTTTCTAGTGGGGGTGCGTGCACCCCTGCACCCCCCAGTAGATCCGCCTGGCTATGGTCAAGTTAAAATGACTGAATGGAACAAACAAGAGTAGAAAGATGGTATTAAGTTAAAAGTACAGTATATATACATGTATAAACTGTGATTATATGTAAATTATTCTAAATTTTGGGCATTTAGCTCGACAGAACAGAATGTTAAGGACTTTTGTACATCGAAATTTAGAGCGAAAAATATATATATATATTTAAGACCTAAATATATATTTAAGACCTAACCGGGAGTTATCAGTGCACACCATATACAGTAAATATATTATGTCTTGGCTTACCAGTCAAAACGTCCCCAGGTAAAAACGTCCCCAACCCAAGTCAAACATCGCTTGGTTGAACTCATTGCAAAATATGTTTAAACTATCAAAGAACCAGGTGTTGTCTAATTATTTTTGGTATGTACCAACATCTTGAATACTCAGTAGGCCATTTCCAAAATCTATATTTATAGAGGTTGAGGCTTTAATGCTAAATTTTACGATTCCAAGACCAAGTCTAAGAATATTGCCCTCACTAGTCATTTGAGGCACTGTTAAAAATGTAAAAGAAACAAAAAGTATATATAGATATTCGTATTTATTTGGAAATCCAAGAAAATTAAATAATTTAACATTTAAGATACTACATATACAAAATATACAATGACCAGCGGAGACGGGGACGTTTTGACCCGGGGACGTTTTGACCCGGGGACGTTTTGACCCGGGGACGTTTTGACCGGACACCATGTCTTGCACATACCTCCCATCAGGACTAAACTTCAAATCATGAACTTTTGTTTTAAAACTAAAATGATGAAGTACAGCCAAGCTTTGTAAACTTGACAAAATACTTTTTCCATCTAAAGAAAAGGAAATAAATCGGACAATAACTCAAAACCATTACCTGAACAGTATAGCATTATACTAGATAAAATAACTCATTAGGTTGACAACATTGTATCTGATTACTAGGCTTAGGCGTTCCACAATATTTGTATGTATATATGGTTTTATATTTCATATTCAAAATCCTGTTGAAGGCTGCAGTCTGGCAGCCGAAAGCTCGAATTAAATAAAATATTTGGTCAGAGAACGTTTGTCTTTTCATTATGAAATAAATGTATTACATAATAGTTCCAAGAATATGATATATTAAGCTATAGTTGAGGAGATTTACTGATATCATGTTATAGGTGGGTTTAACTAAGCCTAGGCGTATCATAGCCTACATTATCTATTCTTACAACAAGTGTGATATTACTTTCCTAATCTGTATATCCTAACCCACCCAGTCAACTTTCCCTGTGGGAGGAAACCGGAGTGCCCGGAAAAAACCCACGACGTTCGGCACAGCGTTGACTTACTCTTTTCACATGAGTGTGATGAGTATAGTCCTCAGCGAGAATCGAACTCAAGACTCAGAGGTGAAAGGCGCTTGCCCTGACGACTGCGCCACCGAAGACCGTTGCACATAATGACATAAGTGCTACAGAACTACTAACATGTTCCAAAACAAATTGGTGAGGCTATATGATTCAGAAGGCAGAAAGTTATTTTAAAGTAATATCACAAGTGTTGTCAAAATATATAGTGTAGCCTAAGTACGTGATATATGTTAGCGAAATACTTGATGACCACATCACACATCAGCAGATTTTGCTGCATTAATACCTGTACATAATTATTTGTATAAAAAAACTTTGTTATTAGCTTGCAATGTGCCCAGATGGCAGATGCACCCTACTTTCGTAGACGATTTAAACGCCAGACGATTTTACTCGTTAGTGGTAGGGTATTGCCAGTTGATGGGTTAAATAAATGCTTTTGATTGATTGATTGATTGTGCATCAGATGGTGGTCAAATGTTCAAAAAAAAAGTTAATTAGTTTCACTATTTGTAGTAGAATTGAGATATTTAGTTTAATTTTCTTGCTCAGTGTAACGTTTACTAAAAACCACTAATTAGTTGAATTTTAGTCAGTAATCGTTATTTATACAACATACCTTCATCAATTGTCAGAATAAGACTATCATCAGGAGATATCGCTATGCAAGTAATATCCTTTCCATTTTCAAAAGGCAGAGTCAAAGATTTATTGCTAGGGAAATGTAAAGAAAAATAAATGTTGCATATTCATGTCAGCCTAGTTCCTGTTGTTCTGATTAGTTTATACATCGTGCCTTCATCGTGCCGGGTTGTGATCTTTCAAAATGTACAAAGTCAACAAAATATAACTAGAGATTTGAAAAAAATGAACAAATGGATGTAAAACTATTATAGTAATAAAAATATACTGTAGTATTATTTAGCACACATAAATTGTTTCTCATTTTGTTTTCAGTCGGTTATATACTATAATAACTTCATGGTAGTATAAATGGTTCGAATTAATTCTGAAAAAGTGGTTCGTGATTTTTACAGAATTAAAAACGCTCATACCCAGAATAAAACACGTTTTCTGGAAGTACTTCAGCTTGTAATTTGAGCTTGTAATATACCTAGCTGTTTTCAAAGTTGTTTTTTTTGGGGGGTTTTTTATTGTTTTTTTCCCATGTACAATAAATTTACTAAAATATTACAATAATTTCTAAAAATCTTGGGCTAGAGACCTACTAGAAATCTTAGCAGACTTTTTATTTAGGCCCCTAGTTATGTTCAATTGTGTTAGATTACATAATCAATTATTTACAGTCAATTGATAAATATGGAAAAACCAGAATAATATTTACAAGAATACATAATATACAAGAAAGAAAAAGAAGGTGGGAGTGTTCTCATTATACAAGTGAATACTATAGTATTGTAGATGTATTTAAATTTTTATATACCATATACATATAATGTGTTTTATGGTTTGTCTTATATATTAACTGGTAGTTGTGTGTAGCAAAAAATGTTGCTTAATTTGCTTTTTGAAGAAGTTACGTGACAGCCCGAAAATATTCTCTACATATATGCATGTTTAATGTTTTTTTAAAGTTAAGCCTTGAGATGTGTTTAGTTATAAAGATATGAGCTTTGTAGCCTTCATATAAAGAATGTAAAATGATTCTGTTAAGCACAACAAAATTATAGTATATGACTGTAATTGTCTAGCGCAAGCGGGTTTGACACACAATGTATTAAGCTTTTTCTCACTTTCAAAGTCTTTTATGTGCTAGAATTCTGTTTATATAATTATGCTTTGCTGTTTCTTTAGTTTCTATGATTTCAGTTCAGAAAAAATGTAGTATCGTTTCAAATGTCTTTTGTTTATGTTTGCTATTTTTAGTTCATTTGAGGAAAGCTGACATGTCAACTCAAATTACATATCGGCCAGATTTGCCGACGAAAGCAGCAGCGAAAATAATTTTGCAATGAAACTGGCATGGGAAATTTCAATGCTAATATAATTATCAACAATTTTCCTCGTTTCTGATTGGCTAAGAACATCAAAATTTTCTCTTAATTCTTTTTACTATGGGTATTTGGGAGAAAATACCACATGTGGTATGAAAATACCAAATACCCCCTGAGTAAAAAAAGCGAAGTATTAATGAAAAATTGCACTTGGCGAAATATTCGTAATACCGCTCTTGCTTCGCACTCGCGCCTCGCGGTATTACGAATATTTCGCCAAACACGCGTGCAATTTTTCATTAAGGTGGTTATTATTATTCATCTTATTTAAAAACGGTAGCCCTTCAGATTAAACTGCTTTTCAAGGGGCCGTTAGGATATTTACAAATATGAAAAATCTATTATACATACTGACTATATAAAAAAAAGAAAGCCCATGCAGTGAACACTATATATAAAACTTAGAATGAATCACGTATATAACTAGAAATAGTATATTATGTTAACCCTCCCAGACCCAAAAATTACTCCTTCGGATCAGAATCCGCCCCACAGGTGATTGTCACACACTATTTCTCTCCAAATTGGTGAAATAGTTGTGGATTAAAGTTTTGAAGTTACTTATGGAGAGCTCTTTGTAGTTGTTGGCAACATCATTTGGAAGATTGTTCCATGATGCAGCACCTCGATATGAAAACGATTTCTTCAAGAAGTCTGTTTTAGGTTTTTCCAAGTAAAGTTTACAGTCATTACTTAACGGGTACATATCATTTTGGCAAATTTTAAAGATGTTAGTCATACATTCTGGCAGTTGGCCTTGTAAGGCCTTAAATGTCATTATCATTTCTCTTTTCTTAAGAGTGGTTTCAATTGGTTCCCAGTGTAAAATATTAAATATGTCTTTCGATCTTACTTCGTAAGTTGACCCTGTGATAATTCTAGCCGCTCGTTTTTGCATTTTTAAAAGCTTGTCAGTATGTGTACGACTGCCGTCATTCCACACATTGGAGCAATAGGTAAAGTGAGGTAAGACTAGTGAGTTGTACATGTTAATTAACACGTTTTGGCTAACAAATCGTTTGGCTCGTCTTAATAAGGCAATGCTCTTGGATAGTTTTTTGCATTGAAGATCATTGTGTTTATGCCATCTCAATTCATCGTCTAAAGTAATTCCCAGTACTTTTTATTGGTTACCTGTTTGATGTTATGATTACCAATCAGTATACATGGGTCATGTGAGAATTGTTTCAATTTTCGTTTAGAGGCTATTAGCATAAATTCAGTTTTTAACGTTTAAAGTAAGCTTGTTTGCTATTAACCAGTTATTGACGTTGTGCAAATCATTGTTTAGTTTCACTTCTATGTCCGCAGGTGAATTACCAATGCTTGATATATTTGTGTCATCTGCAAACATAGATGCCTCTGTTTGTTCGAGACAGTTAGGAAGATCGTTTATGTACAATGAGAATAATAACGGTCCTAAGTTTGATCCCTGTGGGACTCCGCAACTTATCTTTTCAGTTGGGAATTTGTACCTTGGACTGTACATAATTGACTCCTATTGGTTAAGTACGATTTGAAGAAGTTAAGGGCTACACCTTTAACTCCGTATAGTTCAAGTTTAGCAAGAAGGATTTTGTGGTCGACTGTATCGAATGCCTTTTTGAGATCAAGAAACAAGACACCATTTATTAAGCCTTTATCCATATTCATTAAATATTCATTGGTTGTTTGCAAAGAGCAGTTTCAGTAGAGTGATATTTACGGAAGCCAGATTGGCGTTTTGTAATTATTTTGTTGTCATTCAGAAAATTGAGAAGTTGGTTATAAACTATTTTCTAGCATTTTTGAAATTGCCGATATGACGGATATAGGTCTGTAATTTCCGCATTCATTTTTGTCACCTTCCTTATAGATAGGCGTAACCTTAGCCTGTTTTAAGTCGTCTGGAAGTATACCAACGTCTAGGATCAGGTTAAAAATATAAAGCAAGGTTTCACATATGGTATAGCCTGCAGCCTTTAACAGTTTGTTTGTGATTTTGTCGAGTCCTGCAGCTTTCCTAATTTTATACCATCTAGTCTTCTGCATAATTCTATTGGTGAAATTTGTCTAAATGTAAACTTGTTAGAATTAGCAGTAATATATTGAAGTGGGTCTACATTACTTGCTGGTATAGTTTGTGCAAGCTTAGGGCCTATTTCACAAAAATAATTATTAAACTCGTTTGCTATATTATCGTTACCAGTAATTGTTTGTCCATTAACTGTGATCTGGTTGATTGTTGTTGTAGTCGTTCTCCTGTTGAGTAAATGATTGATAAATCTCCAGCTATCTTTACTATTTTTGCATTGTTCCAGATTTGTTTTATAATAGTGTGCTTTTGCATCCCTAATAAGTTTGGTAACTTGGTTTTGCATCTTTTATAAGCCTCGGTATAAGCAGTAGAATTTAATCGCACTGCCTTTTTTAAGGAAATCTCGATGATAGCTAAGTTTTTAATTTCATTATTCAACCATGGGCAATACTCGTTTCTAACTTTTCTAGTACGATAGGGAGCATGGTTGTCAGAAATAGACAAAAATATGTCCTTCCACTCCTGCCAGGCAAGATTTGGATCAGAATTGTATGTAAAGTAGTTAAACGCTTGTGCTAAATCTTGTTGGAATTCGTTTTCGTTAAAATGTTTAAATTGCCTTGTTTCTACTATTTTCGGCATTTCTCTGGGTACTCTATTTTCCTACAAATATACACCAGATCATGGTCACTTATTCCCAAAGCAATCACTCCTGAATCAGATGTTTTGGTGTCGTCACTTTTGTAATTATAATGTCTATTAGTGTTTTTGTCGAGTCAGTTGTTCGGGTTGGCTTATCAATGTGTTGCTGTAGTTGGTAGATATCTAATAGGTCATCCAATCGTTTGGAGTTGTTATTCCTATAGTTGCTGTCCAGCATGTCACAGTTAAAATCACCTGTTATGATTATTTCTTTGTTTTCATTGTCAATCACTTTTATGAAATTTTCAAAATCATTAAAGAATTCCATATTAGAGTCTGGTGGACGATACCAAGTACTAATTAGAACTGGCTTAGCTTTCGGCTTTTTAAATTCAAGACAAATTGCCTCTGCATTAACTGGAATTAAGTCAGCTCTATTAGTATAGGGAATAACATCCCTTAGGTAGATAGCCACTCCTCCTCCATTGCGGTTTCTATCCTTTCTTATCAAATCGTAACCTGGTATTTTCGATATACTAACCTCATAAAACCCTTATGCAATAGTCGCGCACACAAAACAGAAGAAACCCGCGTGATCATTTCTGTGCACGGGAATATTAATTCCAAAATAACCTGACGTGGCGAGTTTCTGACGACATCTCGCGCCATTGCGTGTGTTGTATAGCGTGTTGCATGGCATTGCTGACGTCATTAGAAAATTCAATTTTTGAAAAACAATGCGCTATATCTCATTATATTCGTTTATTGTTAGTTTATGTTGTAAGTAAAATAATGCACGAAAAACATTTGGGAGTCACCGTGCTTCTTTTCCAACTACACGAAGCAATATGCTGTTTTAGAGTGAATTTCGGACGCGTGTGTTGCCATAGCAACGAAAGATGTGTTTACTGAAACTAACAAAATTTGAAAGAAGAAATATTAAAATATATGAAAATCTCTATATATGTTGCATAAAACCTAAAAATACGAAGTTTAGAAATATCAAACTGTTGTTTTTGAAAACTGTATCGAGCCACCTTAATACTTCTCGAACCGTGCTATTTCCTATACAAGTTTATCACAAGTTTGCCACACATATGAACCAATTAGTGTAATTATAGGTTATTTATAATAAGAAAATGTTGGTTCATGATTTCAGAAAATTTTCCTATAAAATTCGTTCGTGAAAATCACAATTTGATTCGTAAATCACAAATCACGAATCGTTATTTCGAACCGTGACCTTTATGTGAGGAAAAAACTGGGTACCATGTTATGTGGTTAAAATGCGGTGAGTGAAGTCACCTGTTGATCGAATAAAATTGATAATAATCAATGAAATTGGTGACTATTGATTGGTCATCAATTCAGTCAATATCAATTGATTACATGTGCAATGATTGATTTTCATTGATGCCTGTACACTTTCATTTCTGTAATAGCCTGCATATTTCAGTATTAACATTTAATTGGTTGTCAATTATGCTATCATTTTCAGAAAAACTGTATTGCTTACAATAATATTGCAAAAATGTTGCAAAATCAGTAATAAAAAAAGTAGAAAAGTTCCAGTGTTTTAATTAAGTAAGTATCTAAGGAAACAGTCCACAAACATTTCTGCTTGATAAAATAAATTAATAGATCAAATGATGTTGCTTTGCACAGCTAAGGAGTACAAAATAGGCTCCTTGAAAGTGTGCATTTAAGGGGCTGTTCATATGAGAAGGGCTCGCTAGCAAGTGCAGAGTTCTCACCTCATATATTGTTTTTATATGTTTCCAAAATTTGATTCAAGCGAGCCAGCCTGGCTAATATGAACAGCCCCTAAGTGAGGAAAAATGTACACACAACTTCAATTCTCAAAGAAATCTCTTTCCTGAATGATCAATTAATTGCATGCACACATGACTTCAACTCTCAAAAAAATGTTAGCAGTCTGGCAAATGTTAGCAGTCTCCAACACAGACCTGCCAACTTTACCAAATGCTAAACCTGGAGATTTTGAAACATACGGACTAAAAAACCTGGAGATTGACAGCCAAACCTGGAGATTTCTGCATCGATGCTTTTCTAAAATTATTGCTGAAAATGACAACTTTTAATGTAGTTAATAGTAATCTATACACCTTTATATGGACAAAATAGTTCAGCTCAAGTAAATAGGGCAAAATTGAGAAGAAATTCTTGACCCAAGAGAATCGAAGATATATGCTTCTTTTCGCGTACATTGTTTGCATCGCCATCCATTGCGCTATTTTGATTTTGACAACTCAGCATGTGTGACTCAGTATAGTAATCTTACATGAATTATTACTACTTACCAACTCACCGCTGACTATTATACCGAAATTTCGAAAATATACTTTGTCTTTGATCAACTCTTGATGTTTTTACTTTAATTTTTCATTATTGTTCTTATTCTATTAGTATTTCTAAAAATTTTCGTTTACCGTGAGAAATGGCAGTCCTACCGGGTGACCGTGAGAAGTTACCTGATACCGTGAGTCTCACGGTCAAACCGTGAGAGTTGGCAGGTCTGCCAACATTACAACTGCAGGACAAAATCTATTTGTCAACAGCTCAGCCAAAGTACAGTATGTCTCCATGAGATACCTTTTCAGATCAAACACTGTAACTCGGTTACCCACAGGACTTAAAACACGATCACCATGAGAAGAAAATGTTACATTTCCTCTTTTGTAAACTGTTCCAGTAAGATTAGAGAACTAAAAAACAACAGAATCGAATAAGACTTAGATAAGTATAGAGATTTCTGTGCAGTAGAAAGGTGAAATATAAATCGTATCCTCATGGTGGATGATATTTTTCACATGCAAAAATTATCGTCTCAGCGTTTTGATTGGCTAGTGTTTCCGAGCTCAAAATTGTAAACATGGCGCCCGGTTTTAGCGAAATCACAGAAGTGAGAGTTTTATTGCGTTTTGGGCTAATAAAGCGACTATATTACCATCAAGGAAAACACTCAAGGCTAAAAATACTTAAGATAAACCTCTTTGATTGGAATTTCAGCAAGAAAATGTAGAAATACATATGCGGTAACAAATCTGTTTTTGAGGCTAGATATATTTCGCTTGCGAGTTCTTCGCTGTAAGTCTGTCAGTGTCACATAATTATCTCTATACTTATATATGTAATAAACAAATTACTTAAAGACCATATAAAGTCCGTTCTGCGCATGTGCTATGGGGGGTCCCGCGATGTAAACAATGCCCAAATTTCGCGTTGTTTTTGACTAAAATTCAACATCTTCTAAATCAGAAATTCGAATCTGTATTTATTTAAAGCATAGCGAACCAGAACACATCATAATTTTTTAAAAATAGCGTGTTTAAAGTGTAAACAAACGGACGTTGCTGGTTTGTTTACATCGGGACTTTACATTCACCTTTAATGGTTGGTTCATTTGTAAGATTTTTATTATTTACTCGTCGTAAATAAAAATTGTACGCACTCACCAATCATTTTAAAGTAACCTATATTATATATATACATGAACAGTATATAAATTATCAACTATTTATCATCTATTATAATACGTTTACATACTGTAAATGTCTTTAAATTTGCAAATATACGGTATCACATAATATTTGTCCTACCTTATAAGAGAATTTCATCTTTGCTTAAATTATCACAGTACAAAAATGTAATCAAACATTATTAAATTTATTGCAAATGGAACACACGTGCGGAAAAACAAAATAACATTAATAACATTAAGAAACATCAAGTATCTCAAGATTGCAAGTTCACCTGACTACGTAAATCGCAGGCGCATACTTTCTCCACTGATCTCTTACTAAAATATGGATGATGCGCGGCCAGGTTGAGACATATCAGGGCGCTGTAAAACCTATAACCTTAATAGGTCTGATAGCTATAGGTCTGATAGCCGAAAGCTTGTCATTAAAAATAATTTAGTCAGAGAACGTCTCAAACTTAAGCCCGTTCTGCACTAGGCGAATTTGTTCGCGTGACGCGAAGCGAAAATTCGCTTTAATTAATATGATCTCATACTTTCACCGGCATGCACAGGTCAGTTGTCCTAGCCTGTACCAGACACAGGCTACAGTTGTTTAATTTTTTTTAAATTTTCTTATTAAATCCTATGACTGACGGTAAGGACAAAAGAACTATTAGTTCCTTATTAAGTCCCACAAAAAATTTGCAAATATTACACTAAACATATAACTACATAAAATTAAAAATTACAATATATCACGAACTATGCATTCCTACATATTTACGAACAACAGTTTGTTTGCAACGAACGACACTTGCTACACAGAGTTTCCCAAGTTCTAGGTCTGTCTATATCGAAGATAGTGTTCAGTTTATTGGTATAATATATAAATTATTCCATAAAAACACAATTCTAAGATAGTCCTAACGCCGCAAAGTAATTCTAACGCCGCAAAGTATTACATGGCTAGTTCTAGCACGTTGGATTATTTAACTACGTCAGTCCTAGCTCTTTATAGTTCAGTCTCTGCTCGTCGACACCGGGCAATTTTAGTCTTAGGGAAGCCTCACATATCGATTTCGTCCACGAGAAACGTCATATGGACGTTTCTCTGAAGGACCCCCCCCCCCAGAAACGTGGCAAGAATTCCGAAATGTGAAGACTTACGAAAAAACTATCGATTTTTTCCACGACGTTACACAGAGAAACGTCACAGCCGTCAACGCCCCCCCCCCCCCACACGTCCATATGACGTTTCTCGTGGGCGAAATCGATATGTGAGGCTTCCCTCAGATGGTGTGCAACCTAACCAGGCATTCAGTGAAGATCTTTTCAACATGTTAGATGAAATTTGAATTGCAAACAAAGAAATTCATCCAATATGCCTGCGATGAGGCAATTAGTCTCCCTTTACATCCGTCAGTTACGCATGTTGTGCCTACTCCTCCCACTAATCCTTTCTAACCCATTGATTGATCAACCACGAGTTTTTGAGACTGCATTTCGAAGTCATCACTGACTAACAATTTAGTTGTGAAGGACTGTTCATTGACTTCGTATTGTGTTAAGCATCTCTGCAGCTGCGTAAATGTAAGGTTCAGTGAAGTGCATGACACATCGCGCTATTACTGACAACTAACACAAGCATTGCAATTCATAAACTGATACATATTCATTTTCATGTTTATAATAATAATCATAAACGTTGTAGAAAACCCTAAAAATGTCCAACCCGAAATACAGATAGATAAAGGGCCATAAATGTCTTTGCGCATTTTGGGAAAAGGCCTTATCAAAAGAATATTATGTTTGAGGACATAAAAGTATGTAGCGACACATTATTTAGAAGTATAATTAAATTAAACAGTAAATAAAACTTTGGAAAAAATGAGTGGAAACTTTCGGCTCAAATATGACACGCATACCGGAAATCCGATTGAATTTTTTGCTCCAATAACTAAAGCTAATTACCATTCTTTATTTAGCCAATCACAGATGAAGAAAAGTTGGCCTGCTGCAATGTCGACATGCTATACCACACTCTATATAGTAAACAGCAGAAAGCTTCAATAAATTTCGTTTCTTTACCACTTTAAACATTTAGTTACAGTACGTTTTGATACATTTTATAACATTTAGCAACATTTTAATGTGACAATATCCTAATTCTAACCGTGAGCTTTCAATAAAATGTAACATATACTCGATAACATTGGTCATAATTTTTGCATGTCGACGTGTATAAATGGACTTCCGATCTACATATAATGCCTTCCTTTAGGATGCGTTTCACTGCATTGTTGCGTGAGGGAAATAGGGTCATAAAACGTTTACGTTATGAAATGAAACAACAACAATATATCTGTTAATGTATTTCAATAAATAAAAACGTTAAACGTAAGACCAGCCGTCGAGTACAAATGTTTACGAGCTTACAAATTGTAATTATGCAGAAGGAAGTCTGTTTTGATTTGAAGCTCTTGTGACGTCACAACACGGCTTGGGCGAAGAGAAGAGTTATGTAGGACGTACAACAGATGAACAATATTAGAAGCGTTTTCGGCGCTTGGTTGCTTTTAGACTTTAACAAATAATCATTCACGGCATCCTATGATTGTGATACGATTAGGGTGCCTAGTTGGTTAAAATCTACTGATTTGTACCTCCAAGAAATGAGCGAAGTGCCCTCGAACACGCCAAAGCGGCAAGCGATTGTGGAACGTTTGAGACAACGAATCGATTGCTTTCGAAAACGTCACGATAGCTGTCAGGCCCGACTTGAAGAAACCCAACCATCGCGAGAAGTAAAGCAGCTACAAGAAAGCCGGATTTTTCAGACGAAAATTTTGGAAAATAAAGTGAAGATGAATGCTAAAATTCGTCCGGAGCAAATTAGTAAGCTAGCAAAACAAGAGGAAAGTGTTCCGGAGTCTAAGACTACAGCTAACAATACTGGATTGCAGGTACTGTACTCACTATACTTGCTACTTCTAAATTACAACCTAATTACGACCAAGTAGACTTTTTATTCACTTTAAATCTCTTGTTAAAGATTAATTTTCTTCATTGTATTTTTGCACATGTTTGATAGAACATCAAGATTTATTTCACCGCATCTTATATTTTACTTTACTCTAATATTTCAGGCAACTGCGAAAAGAAAATTCCCAAGCTCACAGGCTGACGGCGAAAGACAAAATAATGATGATATGTCAAACCCCGTCCCACAGAAATATGCTCGTTTTGAAAACCAAAATGATGTTCATTGTAATGTAAAGCCGAACTTTAATACAGCTGAAGAGTCCGAGCCGCCGTTATCGTCCAATATGTTGCCTTATGGTGCTGTAAATGGCCATGCTGCGGACTTTGTTAAAACCGAAGATCTTGCTAATACAAGTTCATCATATAATACTTCTCCTTGTGAAAATTTAGAGCGAACAATGCCGCGAGCTTCACAACAATATGGTGCCGGAGATTTCGCTACACCGACATTTACAAGCCGTGGTCAACCAAGCGAGAAATCTAGAACGCCTGAATTCACGGGAACTTTTAAACAAGAAAATGGTTTACTTAGCCCAAATAATGATACCTCTGCATCTAATGGTTTATTAGCAACTCGGCCTAAAAGTGAAGATGATTTCAGATTATTAACGGACATTGAAGGTAATAATACAAGCACTAGTAAAGAGGACGACCTCGAAAATCAACTCAGTCAGTTCGAACGCGTTCTACAAGGGATTATGAGTCGAGATGAGGGTTCTAATGAAACTGAATCATCCAATGACATTGGAAAAACGTCAATTTCGCGACCACAAAGTCAATCTTTAGGAAATGGCTTAAATGATAGTTCAGATATGAAAGTTAACAGTAATCAATTAAGCTTGCCAAATGACAATACAACACAGCTATCGACCTCTTCAGCTCAACAATATGGCATATCACGTTCAACAGCACAAGCATTACAACAATTTGTAATGGCTCAACAAAACGAGAGACTTGCTAGTAAAGGTCGTTTTGAACGAAATATGTATATAAATCCTCGAGGAGTAGGAGAGCAAAATAACCCTCGAATGGCTGCAGCACAAAGAGCAAGTCATTTCCCAGTACGACAGCGTGTTTATCAACAACTACAGCAACGGAAAAACTTACAATTGCAAAAGAAGATTGCTGGAGCAACTCCTCAACAACTGCAAGCAAGAAATCCCGTGATAAATCCATTAGGAGGAAACGCAGCTTATCAAATTCATCCTAAAGTACGATATTCTGGCATAGCACCAAATACACAACAAGGTGTTTCTTCTTTTACACATGCAGCTGGAAGAATTCATCAGAATTTAATGCAACCTCTACGGCAGCCTGCAAATTTACAACAAACACAAGCTCAAGTGCCAGGACAAATGGCAAGCCTCCCTCGTCATCATATTAACATGATTGCACAACAGCAACAACAACAACAACAACAACAACAACAACAACAAAAACTTGCATTTCAACAACAAATGGCAAGTCGTTTGCCATCATATTCACAAGCACAGCACTTAGCGAGGTCGTCAGTTATGGACATTAGACAGAAATTTTCAGGAGGAGTTCCTTCAACACATGCAACTCAATATAACCCCATGCATCAGCAAGCAACCCGAGCACAACAACCATTATCTCACTTGCAACATTATAACCCCCCTGGGTATGGTAATCAATCTGGTCCAGCAGCACGACCAGTTCAGGTGTCATATAGTGGTGACTACCCTGGTTACCAGCACCCATATCAATATGGTGTAAATCAAGAAAATAAACTACATTCAGCATATCAGAGACATGCAAGTATGGATGATAATTTAGTGGCCAACAGGTTTCATAACCCTGAAATGAACCAGAGAAATAACTTTCCATTTCAACGAAGCAGTAGTTTACCAGGACATGCTGCTGCTGGTAATAATATATTCAATCAATCATCACCACCAGTTGTTCGACTTGGTCAAAATGAACCAAACTTACCTGACATGAATAATAATGGTAATGATCATCCAAATCAAGACATGACTCGTGTTCACCCACAAGCACCTCTCACACACATGAAACAACAACATCTTGCGGCACAATCTAATAATCTGGGAGTGAATCAAGGTAATAGTATGTCACTTGCCCAAAGTAGACCACAACCATCTACTAATTTGCAAACTCCACTATCAAACTCATTTTCTAATCTTCTTGACATGAAATCCAATTCCGAGACATCACTGTTCCCATTCCTTGGTCAAGACCTTGGTGGAGGAACAACAGACAGTTCAGATTTTGATTCATTGTTAAAAAGTCCACCTTCTGATTTTGACTTACTCAATATGCTAGAAGAGCCACAAAAGCATTGCAATAATCTGTAAGATATAGACGAATAAATTTCATAACAGTTTTTAATAGCTCAGGTATGTATGAAGTATTTCATAGAATCATGGTACTATAAATAGCATTTTAATGTAAAATCTTAAGTTATTATTTTAACCAAAGTTGCTTCTTAATAGTACAATTAATTTTTGACCAATTATTGGTCAATATTTGGACAGACATTAATTTCTAGAACAGAAATTGTATAATATATGTGTTATTATTAGTACTAGTATGCAAATAATTATGTAAATTTGCCATATTTCTGTAAAGAATTAGTCAAGATTTGCTGTTATAACAGTATGGTTTCTAACAGTAAAACTATTGTAAAAAAGTCTAATTGTAGCCAGCAGTCAGTTGTGAAAATCCCCAATAGGTTATTGTGGGATAAGCCTTATATTTGAAGTTTGTTAGTTCATTAAAAGGCAACCAGGTATATTATCAAGTAAATGAATGCATTCACCAAACAAATTACATTCATGACCCTAGACGGAGTGTCAAAACGTTGGGTCATGAATGTAATTTGTTTGGGATTGCATTCATCCATGAGGTAGACAGGCCACCAAAACATTAGAGATCCTAAATCCTGAACCCCATACTCAAATTTTCTTAATATCCCACATGTTTTCTGTCAGACCCCTGATTTTTATAATCCTCAATCCCACCATTTTTTCCTTCATCCTGTTTTGGATTAGCAAACTAGAAAAATATCCTGTGAAATCCTGTGTTCTCAGTATTCTCTAAAATTGCGAACCCTCCAATGTTGTGTGGAAACTGGGCACTGGCACTAGTTGAAAAGTCTAAATGAAATTAAAAGTTTTGTATTGATGCTGGTTATTGACTATTAGTATAAACTTCAATAGACTATCACTTTTCCTTCATCCTGTTTTGGGTTAGCAAACTAGAACAATATCCTGTGTTCTCAGTATTCTCTAAAATTGCGAACCCTCCAATGTTGTGTGGAAACTGGGCACTGGCACTAGTTGAAAAGTCTAAATGAAATTAAAAGTTTTGTATTGATGCTGATTTAGTTTTGTCCATCAACACAGTTATTGACTAGTAGCCGGTTTTCTGAAATCCGGGCAATACAAATTTGGGAAAAACGATTGTTTTTAATAATTTGAATTGAAAGCAGTCGTGTTTGCAGTTATTGCGTAGAAACGTTGCATGAAAGTGTTAACTTGAGACTTTTCACGGTCGCTTTATACCGTATTTACTCGTATGCGACGCTTATTTGAGGACGGCGCTCTGTCGACTGAAAATATTCAGCAAAACCTAAAATCGGCCCGACAAATCGCAGCGTGTAAACGTACCTTTAAACGACAGAGCATTGAATATACCCACTTTGAACTTAAAAACAATGTAGTGCATGATCGTAAATGTCCTAGGATGATTAAATATTGAGATGTACTACCGTGCTTCGATTAAGCTCCGCGTTGTTGTGATAAGTGCGGTGTTTATTCGAGGGCGGCGCTCTTTAATATTTTTGCTCCCAACTGCGGGGCTTATTCGAGGGCGGCGCTCAATCGGCGCGCTTAAACGATGTTTATTTACAAAATCTATATTTGCCTTTCATCTGGATATCTTGAGCACAGTCACAGACGTCTATATTTGAAATGCAGCCTGCTATTACAATTATTATTGAAAACACTGCCTTTTCCAATGACTAGCGACAAGTTACAGCGTCTATAAATACAACACTGATTTTTTTCTGAAAATCAAACGAACACTGCAGAATAATGCAGTGAACAATTGCAGAATAATGGAGATGACAAAACAAGTTATACTCGTCTGACAACTCACTGTAACCTACATTACAATAATTTTCCTTGCAACTTGGACTTGGTACACAATTTCGGACAAGTTCACAATTTCAAGTTGCAAAAAAGTCGTGAAAAAAAAAAGGAAAATAGTCTAATTATTTTGAATCGCTTATTTTTTAAGCCTGAAATAATTGCTAAAAACATGACATTTTTTATATCTCCAAAGTTTTGTTTAGGAAAAACAAGTGTTTGTTGACTGCAAATATGTTTTGTTTTTGCTTGCGACTTTTTCATGTTTTTATCCCTACTCTTTCGCTATTAATTTTTTAAAAAACCTAATTTAAACTGGTTTCTAAATTATAAATCGATTGGCTTATTTCTATACACTTGCTGGGAGTCTTTTGGTTGTATTTTTAGTCCTATTATAGTATTAAGGCTAAAACTGAATAAATTGCTGTTTTCGCGTTCCCAAAAGGCAAAACAGGCAAAACTCCGGAAGTTTTCGTGCCGCCATTTTATTTTCGCTACTCGCCGTATATATGAGCCAGGGTATGAGCTGAGCTGATATAAGTGAGCTCAACCAATCTACGGTTCTCATTATGCCCAGGCACATCCAATGAGGACTACAAGGTAATCCAACGGCAACGTTCTCTTCCTTGTCCTTTAGAACTTATATTTATAATATCTTCCACTGGGCACTGTATCATACAAGTCTATGACCTTTCTTAAAGTTGTTGGGTACTCCGACCATATTTCCTCCACCGTGATTTTATTCAAATTTCTTGGGATCCCTTCACATACTGTTAAATGCTGTGTTATCACAAAGTCTCCAGTTGCACTCTTCTGTTTCCTCGTACGATGTTCAGTTTTATCAGATTACAGAATAGCTCATACTCAGTGGATGCATGGCTATATTATAAAAACTGAGATTCTTTTTTATCAACATCTGAACTTACTTGCACAAAACAGTCTTTGTCTAAACTGAAAGCAAACCAGCCAGCTGCTGGCTAGCTTTCCATTACGTGTAGTCAAAATAGCAGAGCCTACTCCTGTTCTTTTTATCTTGTCTTTAATATTTTCAGTGTTTCCATGGTCCTGTGCCATGGCTACAAAATCTCAAATCTCTGTGTCATGGTGCAATGACCAGGAATCATCTGATCGGGATGAGGTTAGGTCACAAATGATGAAAAGAACACGAAATATGATTGGTTGTTGTTAATCACTGTTGCTAACTAGCTCGTGCATGGAAATATTTCAATTAATTCATTAGACATTATATACCTACTCCATAAGGATAAGTTTAAGGATGAATAGTCGCAGATCGAGAAAACATTGTCTATTCTCACGTAGACTTGCTCCAAGTCTCTCTCGAATGGGGAAAAAATTGGGGTCAATCCCCTCGCCCTGATCTTATTATAAACTGGATTGACCCCAATTTTTTCCCCATTCGAGAGACTTGGAGCAAGTCTAATTCTCACGTGAAACTTCAATGTTTGTTGTAACGAGCATTTGAAGGTTTCAATAAGCTCAGCCAATTTACCTGAAGATAGTTAAACATATAGACCAGTCATCAGTCTTACGTAATGATCTGTTTGTTTCCAAAAGAATGAAGTTGAGGCGACGCTCCAGTAATTCTGCAGATGGTCTATCGCTAAACATGGTTGGCTAATCAGATTGAAACCTGCATGTCAAATGCTCTTGACAAACATGGAAGTTTCAAAATGAGCTTAAAAAACTCATTAATAATTCATGAGGAAAACACAAAGAAAAATCATGACCGTATCGTGGTTTTATATGATAAAAAATCCTCCTGATTTACATAAATTTTAGCTTCGATTTTCTCGGCTTAGACAACGTTATTTTTCAAAATTACTACGCCAGTACTAAAATTACTACGCCAATTTTTAAGCTATTCAAAACACTCGCAGAACGTGTTTTATCCGATATAAAACACTCGGCTTCGCCTCGCGTTTTATATCTGATAAAACACTCCTGCTCGTGTTTTAAATATTACATAGAAAATGTTTTATCAGCCACTGTTTATCCTGAGACGCTATAATATGGCGAATATATAACTTCTGTTTGCGTTAGTTTGCGTTATGTTCTAAGGCCTGTTCACACGATCCGATTTGTCAGATCCGATTCTCCTCTTGACGTATGTGATCGACTGGATTTGCTGACAAGAGTAAGGCTATTGGCTGATACCTGGCAAAAAGTGTAGTTGTTGCTGTATTGTACGAAATCACATACGTCAGGAGGAGAATCCGATCCGACAAATCGGATCGTGTGAACAAGCCTTAACTTAACTTAAATTTGCCCCATCATGATGCGAGTGCGAAGTATTACTTCCCTAAATTAAGGTGGGATACAAAAGTTCTTTTGTCTTCCAATTTACCTTAATCTTACATGGGAAAAATTACAAGACAAAGATATCTTTTCTCCCATTAAATTTCCGTTTACATGTAATACCACGCAACAAATTTAAGCAACTCTCATTGATAATGACTGTGCGATAATATTCGGTTTGTTTGCACAGTGTGAGAAAGACTGAGATCTGAATACCTGCAAGTTTGATGGCATGATGCATGCACACGAAAATAGAAAAGCGAATTTGAAGAAAGCCAATGCGTTCGAGTGCAGCAATTTCGGTTGAAGTGTATCAAAAGTGATAACTCAAATAAAGAGGCAGAGTAATACATCAAGTGTAACTGTGTTATGAAATTCCTGGTTAGTAATTAGTGTTGTCAAGATAACACAATTCTTTATACCGTACAAAAGCAGCGAATTCAACAATTATAGTATTAGTCCTTCAAAGTAGTAATTTTTTATTGTTTTCTTTCAACCGAGGTATCCTAAACATCTAGTTACCTGGAACTTTAATGAATTGGGTGAGTACTATATACAGTGTATTTGAGTGACAACTGGGAGGGGGGTGTCTTCATCCCTCTGTAGGTAAACTATTTCACAGTGTTTATGGAATATAAAGAATATCTCTGAACATTAAAATAAAGAATATAGGGCGTACACGAAACTCTCAAGTATACGAAAAGACTGAAAGGTGAACTATCAAAGAAAAGACTTGATTCGCATTATGTCCTCCCACAATTGGTAAAACTTGGCCACGCATGTTGATTTCAAGCATTTCAATCTATATTCACGCTATAAATGCTATTCTGTGCTAATGCTGAGCATGTACAGTCATGAAGGGAGAGTCCAGTTTTTGCCGCTCAAATGCATGGCTAGGTGGGGGACTTAATGTCAATCAATCTAAATGGATTTAGATTTTGTGGTACATATAAATAAAAATCTCCAGAATCCTTAGATTCAGACTTTACAACAGTATTAAAATAGGATAATAGTAAATCACTAGTGTCGTTTATCACGAGCAGCGGCAATATCACTCTTAGTAGCTTCAGCATCGTCTATATTCTCGTTGTTATGATATTTCTCTTGTGGAATAGTAGCTTCATGTATCATCTCTTCTCTCGCTATTATGTTCCTTCTCTTGTGGAATGTTACTCGCAGTTTTCTGCGTTGCTAGTAAACTATTTTTCTTTAAATAACACGCAGTTTGATAAGGTGGATTGATTGGTCCTTGTACTGGAGGTAGTGGAACATAGTCTGTGCCATCCTCTGTATTCACATCATATGTTTTATCAGAATCATACGCACTGAGATCACCACATGCCAGGAAAGGAACAATAACGCGATTTACACCTTCCAGTCTACGAAAACGAAAGACTAAATTTAGACTTCGTGCTTTTCTTAATTTTTCCCGCGAAACCCAATGATAACAAGGCGCCTTCTCTGGCGTTTACTACTGGGCTACGATCAACAAAATAAATCAGGTAACCTGGGGTGTAAGGAACATAAGGGGAGGTGGGATGGTGACGGATTCAGTCACTCAGGGGGGGGGGGTAGATCCTTGTTAATACTTCAATCTTCATGTTGATAGGTCATTCTCAACTACAAATTGAGCACTGTGGAAGTAAAATATTCAGTAAATATTGAACAGAAAAATTGTTGTAGTATCTGTTAATTTTGCAATGAATAGCATATAAAAATTGCATAACCTTGCGATTGCAGTTGATGCCATTTCAGTTGTGGCAACCAAGCTAAATAATGATTACATATACACAGTTGCTACTTCAACTGCAGCAATTCTTACCTGTTAAACGCAGGATCCTGTGTACAGTCCAACAAAGGATTAGACATATTGGGTTTATATCCTTCAGGAGGGCTATAATTTTTACACACAATAAAAGATTCAATACTTGAATTACGGCTACTACTTGGCTTCGCAATAGTTACTTCAGGAAAGAAAATCTTTAACTGACAATACAATAAATCAACGTCTTTTCCTCGGAATATTTTGGCAACAAATGTTCCATTTGGTTTGAGGATATGTGTCGTGATATTTAGGGCAGCAAGTAGTAGTTGTCCTTGAATATATTCATCAATATCATGTAGTCCTGTCACATCAGGTGCGCCATCACATACCACAAGATCTGCATGTTCACCTTCAAAATGACTTATTATTTCATTTGCTGTAGAAACCTGGAAAAAAAAGCAGCAAACTCATTTACCACTTCTTATATATATAAATACACGACTTACACATACGTGTATAAGTACACTAAGCGAGATTGACTATTTCACATAACACTTTTAAATCATTTTCGGAGTAAAGGCGGCAATGCACTACTGTTACGAACATTCGGCTAATAATATTTTTGATGTGGTATATTCCAATATACTCCAATCACAAATCCTCAATCTTTACACTCGTCCCAGACTTGTACATTAAATGAATTATTTTTCCAGAATTAATTAATGTGCATCACCCAGATGTGTAATTGTTACACAACTTCCTATTTTGTCTCCGATAAACCCTTAGTCTCTTTTCGACATAGTAAAAAATATCCGTGAAACCCTAGTCGATAGTAAATGTGGCATGCTTTACATTGGTGAAACTGGACGATGTTTAAGAACAAGGTTTGGTGAGCATCGTCATGCATGCTGTCACCGACAACAAATGAATGCTCAACAGCCTGTTAGTGGCGTGTTGCCAGACATTTCAACAGTGCATGGCAATCACAGTGTTTCAGATATGAAAATTCGATCACTCTTTCCCATTTCAGGTAGTAATGATATCCGTAAATAAAAGACAAGAAATGCGTCTCATTTCCCAACTTGGCACCATTCACCCTTACGGTATCAATGAGCGCTTTTCTTACATTTAACTCTTATCTGTCCATGACTGACATCAGCAGACATTCACAGATATTCTACATTTCACCTCATCTCATTCATAGTTTCATATATTTCTCCGATCCATGTCTTTTTTACCTATTCTTCCATATTTATACATTTTGTTATGTGATTTCCATATATTGGTGATAGTTTGTTTTGACTAAATCCATCTGATTGGTTTATTTTCACCACATATTTGTATAGTGTATACACTATAAAAGCACATGTTTTTTCCGATCCACGCAACTAATTCTTATATTTTTTAGGTATAGTCTTTTCATACAAACCTGCCGTATATCGTGTAACTCTACCACGCATTCAAGATATTTAGATATCCATATTTTGCAACATTTTCCCTGGCCCTAAGGGCAGTTCCGAAATTCAATAACCATGTCTCTTGTTCTTGCAACGTCACACAATATCAACCCTCTGGTTCCCTCTGGTACACTTAATGGACGACTAAAACACGCCTCGCCTTTGATATTTTGGGTACTGACAGATCAATCCCTATAAAACCAGCATTAGGGTTCAATACGAAATCTCGTCTGAAAACACAATACGAGAGGAGATGTAAGAATAGCTTTAAGACACTAAAATTCATCCTTGGAGGTTCCAAATCTCATAATCAAATGTCGGACCGAACGCAATTGTATCGTTCTGGTAAACAGTCACATGAGTACAGAAATCCCAAGAAAGCCAACGAAGACGTAGTCCAGCAGACGTTGGAAGGCTGGTGTATTGCAGGGACAATAATCCCGAACACCATAATCCCGGCAAAATTGACAAAAGCTCTAGGCCAGTTGTAAAGACGGTTTTCTCTTAATGAGGAGGGTTGATCTCCACTATAGTTGCATTTCCTCGATTTCTTGAGTTTTCATTATTTTGTATTTTATTAAAATACTCAGTGATTATCGAAAATTTCACTAAGTCATCTTCATTTCTTGGTGTTTAGATATTTCACACTTTCGCTAAACAGTTTTTTTAACTTGCGCAGGCAACTTTCTAACATCATTGGTGATGGACAACAGAGTCAAAATCTCTGTTCGATGCTATCCTAACTGGCGTCGTTCACACCATCCTTCCCGAATAGTTCTTCCCTTGCGTTCCTCGCTCGAACAGGGATAGAGCAGCCTTTTCTTATGTTTCTCAATACGAAACTGCACAGGCATGAATTGCCAGTGGCGGATACCTCGCAAAATATTGGGAAAATATTGGGAACTTAGGTTGCCAACATAACCACCCTTTTGTTGCTGCAAATCGCAGTTCTTAAAACTTTTGGCTTAAATTGCGTGCAAATTTACTTAAATTAGAACCTATCAAGGCTTTCGTGGTTGTAAAATCATCGATACGCGCGATACAGCTTTGTTGTACAGTTAATCAGCTATATATCATTCAAAGGCTTTGAGAAATTATTGGGGGATCGTTGCCCCCTTCGCCACTGGACAATTACTAATCTATCAACTACTAAGATATGGGGCAGGCGTTCAACGTCAATGTGTTTTCTCGTATAATCAAAGGTGTTTCCAACACAACTACTTCAGAACAAGGAGAAACTGAACTGGAACTGGAGAAAGGTTAACGTCTTTTGCAGCAACTACTCGCATGCCAATCAAACTCGGTTCCCGGCGGTTCATAAATAATTTCTCGAACGTTTTTCTCACAATGTCTGACTGGCACAGATCTAACGATCGGTCCAACACAAGTAGCGGCCGAAAACCGATATCGAAATAAAAATATATCTATAATATATCAGAAAATCACAAAAATTCAAAATATTAAACTTAATTTTAGCTAAACCAATTGGACAAATGTCAGCCATACATGTCCAATATACTGTCGCAATTCACGACTCGTGAAATCAATCACAATTTACAAGTCGATACGACTCGCAAATATAGTAGAATACTCATTAATAAAATTATAGATATATATGTTCATTCCTCGTTTTTCAAACAACTATCACTCTTTGCTAGGCAATAAGTATGAAGCTGGGAGTTTGGATGGACAGTCCATCATGGACTTGAATCTTGATTTGCGAATATGTGCTGCATTAATGACATCGCGCACTGCACACATGCTCGCAATTATTCTAAAAGCATAAATACTGAAAAAAGAATAAGTCTTCATCCAAATCAGACAGATCTGAAAATATACATTACGTCTCGTTCAGTCGTTCTTAAAAGGTGGATTTTCTCATGCCGTAGGCTGCTAAGCTAGCGGTTTTACAAATTTACTAGTGGAGTGCTAACTCGATAAGAAATAAATATATGTTCATTCCTCGTAAGTCGTAGTCTTAAACAAACTATGATTTCGATTATTTATTAGGTTTTCCACGTAATTTAAGATACAGAACATTAAGAAATATAAGAGGACAAGTATACACTATGTCTATGTCTATGTGGCCGGGTTTCCGAAATAGCAAAGCTAATTACAGCGGTCCCGTTAAGTCTAGTAAAGTAGTATTATAAAGGGTAAATATTCGTATATTTTAAAAGCATCAATAGAATGGGAGTACTTTTGAGTATTGTAGTATGCAGATTGCAGGTTATGAGTAAGCACTACGAAAAGAGAATTAGACTTCTTCTTTCTTCGCCCAAACGAGATAGATCTGACTGCGTATCGCATTTGGGGGATTGCCAGAAATGTTTATTTCCACTCAAATTTTTCTACTCATATATTATGTTTGGTAATCAACACATTTCCGCGCGTTCGTTTAATATTGTTAAAAACTATATATAGACTGTAGTCTATATAGCATACGCATATTCCTATTTATTGTATTAATGTTTTTTTTCATTTTATGAAACTGATACACAAAATTGGTAGGTTTGTTTATTGCGATGTGTTTAGTCTCTGCTTGGTGAAACGACTACAAAACTATTGGAGCTTCCGGAGCTTTCAAAAAACTTGATTTACCAAATCATATGCCAAAGCTGCACAAAAACTTACATCGCGGATAAACACAGTGCAACGGCTGTGATTTTGTTGATCGACGTGTGATGCGGCAGTGGCCTGGGGCGAGCATGTTTTCGCGCGAAAATCCAAGCAAAGATTTTCATTTCTTGACAGTACTTGGCGATTTTTTTCTCATTTCTTTACTTATATTATGAGAAGAAAATTATTCAAGTTTAAAAGTAAAATATTGGTTTTCCTATGGATACAATATTTTTTGGTGTAGAAACCGTTGTGTAATGTGGTTTCCCGATTTCCATGGCGGCGAAAATATATTTTTACAACGATGATAATTTTAAACAGCACTTTAGAATGCGGGTATGTCGAAGTTTATTTGCTTAATATCTCATGCTTATATTTTAAGAGTTTGTTCCAAATCGAAGTCTATTCTTAGGACATATCAAGGCTGAAAACGATTGTTTTTAAGGTGGCTCCCTAGGTTTTTTCCCGAGGGTAACGTTTCTCGTATACATGGCGGGAAATTTAAAATAGTCGTGTGGCACTCGCGGGATTTAAAAACCAAAATATAAACATAGCGTTTCTTGCGAGAAAATTTTTGTTATGTGAACTCGCGTCTTCTTCCTTTCCCACGAAATACGCGCATGTCTCGCGCGAAACTGTGAATTTTGAAAATTTTTATGACGTAACAGCTCGCGGAATCTTTCAAACTTAACTTTGAATTTCTTTTATTTCCTTCGGTGAATTTTTTTTTAATTTCATACGTATAAAGACATTAGTTTCGTTAACCTAAATACAGATTTTCACAAAATTAAATCGATACATTTTTTTTAATATCAATTTTGAACCTTTTCGTACATTACTCGAAAATGTAACACTACTCTTTGATTTGCAAATTTTCAAAAAAAATTACCGAAGAAAATCTTCAAAATGGCAAGAAGAATAGAAAAAACTGAGAGAAAATAAGCAAAAATTAAGAGAACTATTTGTCACCTATCTCTCCTAAAAAAATTATGGAGGGGGCAAACTTTTAACCAACAATACCTCAGTATATTTGCAAAAATTGGATTTTCATAAATTGAGCTACAAAGCTTCAACAGTCGTAAAACTTAAGCCACAAGGTCAAATTTCAGCCATGATATCTCCTAGGAATCAACTAATAATAATAATAATAATAATAATAATAATAATTTAATTTATATTGCGCATATTACATTTCAATATGTTCATGTGCGCATTACACTGTATAGAATGATATAATATATACATGTACCATCTTACTTTAACTTTAAAACAAATCTATCTACAAGATATTAAAAGATAATTTAAAAAGATATGTCTTCAGTGCAACTTTAAAAGCTGATAGAGAATCAATGTCTCTAATTCTGCTTGGTAGTTTGTTCCATAGTTTAGGAGCAGCAGACTGGAATGCTCCATCTCCTAATGTTACTTTACATTTCGCACTTAATAATAATAGATTTTATTACTGCTCTTGGCAAAACAGAATTACAGCAGCATTACACATTTAAAAATGTTAAAAGATTAAAATGAAGGATATATATAATGAGCTATTATAGTTCAATAAAACTAAAGTTCGCTACATTTGATTTCATAACTTGTTATAAAGTCTGGCTCCTCTGGCTATGAACGAAGACTGATGGCGATTAGTGCGTGATAGGGGAACTCGGATTTCGCTAGTTTTCCTCAAGTTATATACTTGTGTTCTAGGTTCTTCTAAAAATCGATTGCACGGATGATTTTCAGACCTTACAATATTCGTGAATTCCCTAACTGTTTGACAGTCCCTACGTTCTGAGAGTGGAACTACTTGCTGGAACTAAAGATAATCCACTGTAAGAGCGAAGATTATATTTGGTGGGCTTAACAGTAGATAACAAATCACATAAGTACTGTGGTCCCAGACCATGCAAACACTTAGACGTTAAAAGCAATATCTTAAATTCAATACGATAGCTGACTGGCAACCAGTGAAGACTGTTTAACACCGGAGTGATATGACAGAATCTCGGGCTATTTGTAACAAGTCTAGCCGCCGCATTCTGCACACGTTGTAGTTTAGCAATATGCGCATTAGGAAGGCCATATATAGTAAACTATTACAATAATCTAATTTACTTGTAATAAACGCATGGACTAATGATTCTGTTGCCGTATGGGTTAAGAATTTTCTAATTTTACGAATGTTGTATAGATGATAGAATGCTGAACTACAAATTCTATTTATGTGATCGAGCATATTAATTCTGGCGTCAAACCAAGCACCGAGGTTTCTTACGGCATTGGTTGATGGACTTATATCTGAACTGCCCACTCTTAATTGTGAGATCTTGACTTTTTCCAGCTGTTGTCTAGTACCGAGAATAAGAAATTCAGTCTTATCCGTGTTAAGTTTAAGTTTATCCGTAATCATCCACTGTTGAATTTCTGCAATACAATTCTCCATACAGGATACAGCAGCAGCTTCAGTTAAATCGTCCCCAGGCTTAAAAGACAAGTATAATTGGGTGTCGTCAGCATATATATGTACTTGCGGAAGATGTTTTTCAATAATCTTAAAGAGTTCACTGGAATATATGACAAATAGAAGAGGGCCGAGACAGCTGCCTTGTGGGACTCCAAAGTCAAGTTTGAATTTATCAGACATAGTACCCAGTACCCTCCACTGATACTCCCTGAAATCTGCTTGACAGATATGATGAGAACCAGTCACGGACAGTTCCAGAAATTCCAAAGTCAATGTGTAGGCGGTCAAGTAGAATATTATGGTCGACCGTATCAAACGCTGCGCTCAGATACAGCAAGACGAGTAAAGTAACATGCTGCTTATCCATATTCATTAAAATATCGTTTTTAACTTTTAGTAGTGCAGTTTCAGTGCTGTGACCAGGACGATAAGCTGATTGATGAATCGGTAAAAAAACATTCTTTAGTATACATTTGGTCTGCGACGGCTCGTTCAACCAGTTTAGAGGTAAACTGAAGGTTGCTAACTGGGCGTAGGTTTTTAAACAAAAAATCTAACCCGGTATGTTTTAATTTCGGATTTATGAGAGCTTCTTTCCAAGGATCGAGAACCAGGCCTGACTGGAGAGACATATTAATCATTGTCGTCAGCACTGGAAGAAGTTCATCTAGACAATCTTTCACAATAGTGGTTGGAATTGGATCAAGTGCGCATGATTTAGTAGGTGCCTTCGTTACAAGATTCGTAACCCAGGGGTCATCCTAAGAAAAATTTAGAACTGCCCATTTTGGCGGTGGAACAGGCAATGGGCCGCGAATTCCCTCGCGCGGGAGGGGGTGGAAGATATGTATTATTGGAGGGGCTTATAATGTGGAAAATTTTGAAATCTAGTATCTCTGAAACCGCATTTCCTGCATTCTGTGGGGAGAATTTCATGGAAATTTCGACATTACAAGCTTTCATCTCGAGTACTAAAAACATTATAGTGCAATAATCTAATATTCAACATTTGTTATATAAACATATTTAATTGAAAGACTGAAACAGGGGGGCTTAGCCCCCCATTTCCCTACTTCCCCCCGTTCCTCCGCCTATGGAGGGGGAAGCTGGCTAGCCTGGCTTCAAGCACTGTCACAGGGTTATTCCAACGATAGAAATTTTTAGGAATTTGTTAAAATGTAAAAAGTATTTGAAAGTATATATTATCATAATGACCAATTCAAACAATATATTAAATATTGAATGTTTAGACACTTTTCGGGTTTGTGAATTCAACATGTTCTCTCCAAAACTCAAATTTAAGAACTGCCCATTTTAGGTTTTAGAACTACCCATTTTACAATTAGAACTGCCCATTTTGGAAAATGGAAGGCCTTAGGATGACCCCTGTCGTAACCGAGTTTTCATCTAATGTTTCAAATTGACAAAACTCTGCATCACATGTCGGGGGATTAGTGGGGCGCCACACCATATTGAAAAAATATATTCTCATTTGAAATTTTGTCTCCATTCGAAGTGCCCAAACACACGTGCATTACACGTAAATATTCCATTAGTTTGTATGAACGCAAGAGCTAGACATATCAAAATCTGTTTTTTTCTTCAATTTTCACCAAAATCGTACTCCCCCCAGGCTACTTCCACATCACACGTCGATCAGTTCGCGCACGTTCGTTGCACCGCCCAGGGCGCTGCACTGCCATATATATAAACGCCCTGGTGCTTAGGCCATGGATCGACTTTCCGTGCATGCATTAAAACCTAAGTTACAGCAATTGTCCATCATTTTTTAGAGTGCAAAATGAGCAATACATATATATGCAATTAGTAAAATACAGTAATCAGTATAATAATGAATTGCTCGATTTTCAAAAACCTATATTGTCAGCTGTCGCATTATCGCATATATTATCCTGTGACTGTGTATCTAGCGAGTTGCGGCATATGTAAAGTACTTGATGATAAAATTATAAATAAGATAATAATACATTTATAAATAATATATACATTCATGCCTCGTTCTCCACAAACCTCAGTACTTTGGCATCCCTTTATAACCTGAGTGCATAGGTGCAATTTATATATCGACCTCGCTCTTCAAAGACCAACTGTCGCACGACTTTGTCTGAGGCTGTTTAGCTAGCGATTTTTAAAGTACTCCATAATATATAGAATTACAAATATATCTTCATCCCTCGTTCTTCATAAAAACTATACTTCATTTTTAGTCTGTTATTAAAGCTGGCTGTTTAGAGGGACTTAATTTATGACTGATGTACCATGTGATTATTTCAGCATGAACAATATTACAGTAATGGCACAAATTTATTCTAAAAACTCAATAAAATGGCTGATACTATTCAGAAACCAGTTAAGCATTACATCTGACAACGAAAATAATACGTTTTCGCCCGAGTGTCCACCTGCGTATCGCGATTGCTGGATTGCCATGATAAAATTTTTGCAATTTGTACTTGTAGACTTGTGCACTCATGACTATGCTCCGTGCCAATCAACACCTTTCCGTGCGACGCTTATCGAAATTGTTATTAAAGTTTAGTTTAGTTTATAGCACATGCATGTTCCTGTTTTAAGTGTCTATATAGACTATATGTGTTTTATCTGGGTTTTTTTTCGCTTTACTGTCATAATATACTTATATTTTTTGCTGCCTTGTACAATCTAGCTAGTCAGACGGAGTGTTAAACTGAATTGCTTCTGGACCTTTCAAAAACCTATTTTATTCACTAAATCATATACCTATTGTATTTACAAAATCATATGCTTAGGCTAATGACGTTGCGTTTATGCATTAAAACCTAAAACAGCGCAGCATTGCTCAGCAAAAAACAGTTGTCAGCAAAAAACACTCGAATTGAGAGACCAATTACTATTTGCCTAGGTGCATGTAACCAGAAACATGAAATGTCACAAATTTAACAAGTCGTACAAATTTTGTGAGTGTATTTTCTTATATCTACAACACAGCCGGCACTGAACTTCCACAGGGCCACAGCCACCAATGTACTAATATTTTCTCTAAATACTAGACTGATTAAAGTGACTTATAATCATATCTTGATGAGAAAAGAACATGCAATCTTTTCAAAAGCCAGTTTATTATCAAAAAACATGTTGAGTAATCTGTTACCAAGGCTATTTCTCCTTGATGTTAGCATGTTGAATATAGTCACACTAACTACTTACACTAAGTTTGTTAGGGGCCGTTGACAAATATACTTCATCTGGCAATAGCAGACTTGTCCTGCGATGGGGAGTAGCAAAGAATCTGTGATTACAAAATAACTAGGAAGAAAATTGACTTTTCTGTGTAAAAATGACATCGACTGGTCTGGGTTAAAGTAATCGTGGAACAAATCCGTGATTGTGGGAGGAAATCTATTTGTCAATGGCCCCTTCCTGATTAGTAATGTATGTTTATGCGGATCAAAGTAGTCTCAGAAGGTAGGATCAAACGATTTTCAGAACTTGTCTGGGGGAGTGCCATCCTATACCCCCTAGATAATTAAAATCTCCCATGACTGGATTTATCACACCAGTATTACCATTGTGGCTACGGCTCTGTTCCATGTTTAAGTTTATGATTATTACATACCTTAGTGATATCACCTTGAATCTGTATAACCCCAGGTAGAGGTGCCATAGCTTGTAAATCAACTGCTACAATCTTAGTCTGATTCTCTCCATCTTTAATTAACTTTCTACTTAATACTTGACTCCAGCTTCCTGGTGCAGCACATAAATCAACTACTTTATTTACTCCTTCAAATAAATTAAAACTTTCATCAATTTGAAGTAATTTGAATGCACTTCTAGCCCTCCAACCTTCCTCCTTCGCACGTCTGTAGTAAATGTCACGTTTGTCCTTTGAAGTACGGCCCATTTCATCTTCTTTCTGTAGTGAATAGTAAATACCACTGATATGTACTAAATACCAGTAAATACCATTGAAGTTCAATGGTAAATACTGATATTTGGTAAATACGAGTCCGCAGTCATGTTCAAAATGCTTGTCAGCGGTTGCTATCCATGCTTGGTAAGTACTTCAACTTGCACGGATATTTTGGACCGTAGATGTGCGTTAGTGTTTAGGACAATGGTTAGGACCTGCCTCGTACCCAGGTGCTAAGTTGCCGCTATGACGTTGCGTACACTATTAAGCACCATTTCACGTGCACCTCCTCCCATCTCATCTACTGTATTTCATGCAGTAAATGTGGCATGCTCTATATTGGTGAAACTGGTAGATATTTAAGGATAAGGTTTGGTGAGCATCATCGTGCTGTCGCAAACAATGATGCTAACAACCTGTTGCCAGACATTTCAACACTGGCAATCACAGTGTTTCAGATATGAAAATTCGAGCTCTGTGTCCCATCTGCAAAAGGCAAGAAAATAATCTCATTTCCCAACTTGGCACCATTCATCCTCTCGACATTAATGAGCGCTTCTCTTACATTTAACTCCTATCTGTTTATGCCTACCATCAGCAGATACTCTCATCTCATATACAGTTCCTTAATTTCTGTCTTTCTTGCTTTGTTCGCTTCTCCTTATATGCTAATATATTTTGTATTTGTATTTATATTTAATAACTTCGTTGCTTCCTATAATTCCTAATTACAGGTTATAGAAGAAAGCAACTAGTGGTCAAACATGGCAACCCCCAATTGAATATGACTACTAGTATGTTATGACTATAACTAAATTACAACAGTTATTATTACAGTATAAAAAACTCTAAATATAGTATATTACATTATTTACATCACAGAGTAACTATTCATGCGGAAGTTCGTAAGAAAAAGTTCTTCACGAATTTTTTTATAAAGTTTTGTAGTAAACAGTTTAAGACTACCGGCAGTTTTGAGATTACTATCTAATGAGTTCCACACTGTAACAGCTCTAGGGAAAAATGAGTTTTTGAAATATTCTGTTGAACATTTAAAAGCCATAAAATTGTTTGTATCGTGGGACCTAATGTTGTAACGGGAAGCAGGTCTACTCTGTGTATAATCTGCTAATCTAATATCCAATAAACCGGCTGTTCTGCCTTTAAAAACGAGTGTCAAGTCTTTCATCTTTCGCCGGAAATCTAATGGTAAAATATCCAATTCGATTAATCGCTCTCTATAACCGATATCGACAGGATAATTTAAAATGAACTTTGTAGCTCGTCGCTGTACTCCTTCTAACATAAGCTGATATTTTATTTGCGAAGGCGACCACAATTCTGACGAGTACTCCAACATTGGTCTAACTATAAATGTTAGGTAAAGCAATTTCCTTATAGACTGATCACGAATATCTTTACACGTACGCTTAACAAGACCGAGCATTCGATTTGCCTTTGCAGTAATCTGTAAAATATGGGTTCCCCAAGTGACATCAGCGTTAATGGTAATCCCCAGATCTTTGATGTTTTAACGCACTCGAGGGAATGATCACCCAATTTGTAATCAACGGTCGTTTGCATAATTGATCTTTTTCGTGTCAGACGCATAGTTGTGATATGATTTCCATATTTTGTATAGTTTGTTTTGATTAAATCCATCTGATTGGTTTATTTTTTATCACGTGATCGCTTTTGTATTCACTAAAAAGCACATGTTTTTCCCCAACCCATTCTACTAACTTCCAGACGAAGGGCCTTCGCTCGAAACATCAAAGTTCTTATTGTATTTTTCAGGTAGTTTTACACAACAGTCAACCGCCTAATCTTTGTTAGGGGTAGGTTGAGGGTCTTATTTATGCAAATAGCTTTATGCTATTTTTTGCTCTTTTATGTTCAACCACCCCACGCGCAGTTAACTATGGAGCGGTATTGGGTTCAAAAATGCAAGGCTACTTTTTTGACACGATGTTGCGACATCACGACACGCCTTTGTGTCACATGAATAAGGCAATTTGCCTACTTACATTGGCTTTACGTCTTACTTACATGACGTTCTGCCTGCACAACGTTACGTTCCAGCCACATGGTTTAACACTGTGTTGTAATGACGTTACGTCCCGCCTGCACCGCTATAGAACGTTTCGCTCTTGCTCTCAAAACCATCTTCGGCTCCACCATCAGCTAACGTATCTCACAAGCATGGTCGACTCAAGACTCTGTGAGATGTATGATATAGCTCAATGCCATCACAGCATCTTCGATGCTCTCTCTCTCTCTAGTATAGGCTATATATTTTGTTTCATTGTTTTTATATATATAATCTATTTGTATATTTTTTTCCAATCAGTTATCGCATATTTCAGTATTTCACTCCTATATGTTTTCTGTTTTTAATACATATGTATAAATAATGTACATTGTAGTTCATGAAACGACTATTACGCTGCCTAGTCTATAAATTCTACTTATACTTCACGGCACGGTCTATTTCTCAGACCCTGTGAACAATAAAAACCTAATGAATCACCATCTGTATCATATAAGTAGTAATATACAGGCCGTTCGAGTCCCTTTTTTGGGATGGCGCAGGGGGTGCCGCAGGGGTGCCGCAACTCATTAACATACGGGGTGCCGCAGGGGTGCGTGGGTGTGCGTTCATTAAATATTAGAGGTGATTAATATTCAGGATGAGCGAAGGGTGCGCACACATGACGTCATCATGATGTGCGCACAAGTGGGTGTGCGCACTTAGTGTATTAATATTCAGGGTGTGCGCACATGACGTCATCCGTTCCGATTCTTTTAGGAGCCCGAGTATTTTGCGAATGATTTCCGAGGATTTACCATAAAAAAGTAATTAAATTAAATATTGGCATAATTATTCATTGCCTTAAAATGCCGAGTTAGTAAAGGCGTTAGGTGGAAATTTCATACTTAAATATGATTCTGATGTTTAGTAAATCGTTAAGCCAGGGTGGCCGATTTGGTAAGGCGTTGGGTTGTAAAAGTCCCAAAGAACATGGATTCGAGTCCCACACTTGCCAACATATAGACTAACGTTATAAACCATTATTTTCCCTGTCGTGGTTCGATCCCCGCTCCGGCAATATGCTTTTCTTTCCACTCTCACTCGTAGTTAAAAATAAAATAAGAGTGGAGGCCGATACAGTAGTTTTTTTTAATTGATTTTCTCAAAGCGACAAGTGAGATTTACAAACATTGTCGTTTTGGCGTTAGAAACATGAATATTTTGATGCATTTGTTGCTAATGTAAACTATAGACACAATAGCTTAACTCATTAAAGGCTGAAGTCAAAAGGCTTGTTTGGGCGAAACAACCATCACAATAGCTAAGCGTCGCGTTCCAAACACAGTCCGTTTCGACATTCTCGTATCTAATATCACCTTATACGAAACGGCTTAGACAACTAATATAGCGACGCTTAACCTAGTAAAATATTATTGCCTTTGCGAAGTAATAGCAAGTAGAAATATAGCTTTCTAAAACGAGAAGATCTTAAAGTTTAATCGGCATAGCTAAGGTCTTATAGAGAAATACAAATATATGTTTGCCAAGCGAATGTTAAAGGAATTTAAACCTTACAAAGTTTCAAGCGTTTTAGATGTAGCAGAGGATGAAAAGCAGTGATTTTTAAGCGAGAATTACGAGCATATACCAGCATTGTATGTAAACAAAATTCTATACCTAGGTTTGTAAGTCATTTGTAAATCGTTAACGACGATTTGAAAAAATTGAGAATATATCATTATAGGACGGGAAAATATTGTACAATGTACACACAGCACACACACAGAATTCATCTTAAAACACATTTATTGATACTGTATGATATCTTAAGATACTGTATGATATCCTAAGATACTGTATGATATCTTAAGATACTGGATGATATCCTAAAATGATATCCTAAGATACGGTATGATATCCTAAGATACTGTATGATATCCTAAGATACTGTATGATATCCTAAAATGATATCCTAAGATATTGTATGATACATCCTAAGATACTGTATGATATCCTAAAATGATATCCTAAGATACTGTATGATATCCTAAAATGATATCCTAAGATACTGTATGATATCCTAAGATAAACTTCAAAGATTTTTTTGCACTTCACTTGGTTGAACTAGAATACTGGGTTTGGTGGATCAAACCCACCAAACCCAGTATCCTAAGATACTGTATGATATCCTAAAATGATATCTTAAGATACTGTATGATATCCTAAGATACTGTATGATATCCTAAAATGATATATTAAGATACTGTATGATATCCTATAAGATACTCTATGATATCCTAAAATGATATCCTATGATATCATACAGTATCTTAAGATATCATTTTAGGATATCATACAGTGTCTTAGGATATCATTTTAGGATATCATACATTATCTTAGGATATCATAGAGTATCTTAGGATATCATTTCAGGATATCATACAGTATCTTAGGATATCATGCAGTATCTTAGGATATCATTTTAGGATATCATACAGTATCTTAGGATATCATAGAGTATTTTAGGATATCATTTTAGGACATCATACAGTATCTTAGGATATCATGCAGTATCTTAGGATATCATTTTAGGATATCATAGAGTATCTTATAGGATATCATACAGTATCTTAAGATATCGTTTTAGGATATCATACAGTATCTTAGGATATCATTTTAGGATATCATACAGTATCTTAGGATATCATACAGTATCTTAAGATATCATTTTAGGATATCATACAGTATCTTAGGATATCATACAGTATCTTAAGATATCATTTTAGGATATCATACAGTATCTTAGGATATCATACAGTATCTTAGGATATCATTTTAGGATATCATACAGTATCTTAGGATATCATACAGTATCTTAGGATATCATTTTAGGATATCATACAGTATCTTAAGATATCATACAGTATCAATAAATGTGTTTTAAAATGAATTTTCCCGTCCCATAATGATATATTCTCAATTTATTCAAATCGTCGTTAACGATTTACAAATGACTTACAAACCTACGTATAGAATTGTGTTTACATACAATGCTTGTATATGCTCGTAATTCTCGCTTAAAAGTCACTGCTTTTCATCCTCTGCTACATCTTCTCGTTTTAGAAAGCTATATTCAGTTTTACTTGCTATTACTTCGCAAAGGCAATAATATTTTACTAGGTTCCGTATAAGGTGATATTTATAGATACGAGAATATGTCGAAACGGACTGTGTTTGGAACACAACGCTTAGTATGCAAAATTACTAGAATTACTGTTAACGAGTTCAATGGATTAAATTTGAAAAAGCTGGATAGCCTAGTACATGCATGGCGTTGTCTGGAGTTAAATACGGAGAACAACTATTGATGCATTACAGGGACGACGAAGGGACGTTTGTCACAATGTCAAATGAAAGTGATGTAAAAGACGCTGTTCTTGCCGCCACACCGGTACAAAATGAGGGGGACTTTAACCAGATTATGCCTGCGAGTTGATGATGTCCTAACTCCTGTTGGAAAATCTCGTGCCAGTCGTATAGGCTATTTAATCCATTTTAGATGCTTCATGATCGACAAAATTCTAAAAGAAGGAGGCGACCGCATTACTGGCTACATTCCGCGAACGTATGTGCAATATCCCAAAGAATTTGGAGTATCTCTGAATACAGTAAAACATATTTGGAACAGATTTTGCGAAGCTAAGTCATCGTCCAATATTAAACCTTTGGTCCGCGGATTTCATCGTCCAATATTAAACCTCGCTTTTAAACGTGCGAATTACTTTTAAAACCTTTCTAGTGCGTAGCAAAACATGCCGTTCGAAGCCCCAAAACATGTCAGTTTCATTGCCCAAACATGACATGGGGCGTGGCAAAACGTACGTTTTGAAAAGCTAAACGTACGTTTTGAAACGCCATACGTACGTTTTGAAACGTAAAACGTACGTTTTGAAACCGCACGCCGCACGCTTGAACGCAAATGGTAATATTATTGCCGGAGATATACATCCTCAAACTGGACCTGAAAAGATCACAATCCAAGAACACGCAAAAAAAACAGACTTCCTCAAAATGTTTACTGTGAGAAAACTACTACAATTTGGTTATTACAGAATTATTTACATCAATTATAAAATTACGAAGGTTATAATATATAAAAATATGAACAGTTTTTTCAATTTTATATAAACTGTTCATATTTTTATATATTTATATAACCTTCGTAATTTTATAATTGATGTAAATAATTCTGTAATAACCAAATTGTAGTATTCTCACATGTAAACTCAGACGTTTGTTTAGAGTATTTCAATAAAGACTTTTATTAAAACTGTTCAGCGAAATCACAAGCGATTGGAATGCGTGAGATGTTTTGATCTAACCCATATCCGCTGCGCATATGTTAACCACTGGTGCGTCAAAAACACTAAAGGTAATGAACCTCGCACTTGGACTTGTCCTGACTGTACATTAGCTGAATTACCTTTTACAACTATCAAGGATTTAATCACGTTAGATGAAGATTTAAATGTGACAACAGAGTCGGTCCCAGGCCTAGATCTTCATTATGAGGCTCGCGAGAAAGACAACTCTCCTTTATTCACATAAATACACAGGCTATGACATCGACCTTCGACGAATTACAACTTGCTTAAACGGTGGATAACTCGAAAATATAGATCAAGTCTATACATTCATCGAACAACCAAGCTAAAATATTTCTACTTGAATAGAACAATTATATTTGCAACTACATATTAAGGGGATAAGATTTAATTCAGTCATTCACCAAATGTGTGACAGTGTTTTTTAATTTTAGCTTATCCACCGTTTAAGCTAAACGGCCTTCGTACAACCGGCCCCAGAATTACACATTTTGATCTAGTGACACTTAGCCATCACGTTTTAAGTCACGTGTCAATCCCGGGATATGCTAATGAATTTAGGAATAGAGACAAGATTAGAGGCGGCGGAGTTGGTGCTTATATCAAGAATTCCATTAAATATAAACGACGTAAAGATATAGAATCCCAATATCCAAACATGGAGCACCTCTGGCTGGAAATCCAAGGGCGTAATAAGAATAGTCATCTACTGTTGGGGACAATATATAGATCAGAACGCATTTTGTGTACGCAAGAATGGTTAACAAAAAAGTAGCCTTGCATTTTTGAACCCAATACCGCTCCATAGTTAACTGCGTGATTAGTTAACTACCCGACCAACTACGTTTTCTGCAACGCAGTTAAGTCCCGTAGTTAACGCTAACTATATAGTTAACTTTAACTGCATTTTATACAACCGGCCCCTGGTCGGCTTACCGTCCTTTACACGATAGATTTTTGGCCCGTATGACAAACATTGAATTTACTCATGAAATCTCTTAGGCACTTAGTCTCTGGGTTAGTCGTCTGTATTAGTTATCAATCCATAACCACCTCCTCTCTCGCCAAAGATAGAACTAATTTTATGGTAGATAAAAGAATTCTTATGACAAGCTCTTCTGACTATTTATAAACACATGTCTCAAATAGCTCGAGTCACCCAGGAATACTAAAGTCTATGCACGAAAAATAAAATATTTGTCCATATTCCAATCGTTTTTCCAGCAAAAATGCAATCAATATTCTGCCAGTAGCAGCTTGGGATTTTCAAAATTCTAGAAGTACGTCAGGACTTGATGTGAAACATACGCGATACGGGTACGCTTGTTTAACGTTTGAGTGTTTGACGTCTGGGGCCGATTGTTAACCAATCACAATCGCCTATTTCAGGCTTAACTACTATTTTACTACAAAACGAGTAGTTACAACGTAGTTAAGGGTTTTATACAACCACCCACTGATGTTTGACCCTTTGCATGATGACAAAACATTTTCTACGTCAGTCCTCAAGCCTAACACGTCAACGTTATATTTAGCATTACGTGTGTTCAGTGTACCGGTACAGCTAATGCGGAGTGTATGACGTTTGTTCATTACAAAAGGCGCCTTAGATGTCTTTAGAATCACAGTTAGTGGAAGAATATATCGTCTTGTGTGCGACAATTATAGTCTTCTATAGATACGAAATATACAGCTAAACACAGTCCCAAAATGACAACACGAAAATAATTATAAAATATTTCAGTTCAACCTCAATCTACTGTAGAATATTTCTAGTTTTTCCTTTACCAAGACGTGACTTCAAGGTAAAGATTTACAAAACTGTATTGGGCAATATTGCGTTACTTAACATGCGTTGAAGTCAGATTTTGTTGCCAGTTGTAGGAATTTTGTTGCTCGTATTAGTCGTTTTCCTTTTTACACTTGACAAATAAAATTGTTCCGACGTACGGCAAAGAGCCTCTTAGTATAACAGACGCCGTCTATTCAGTATTTGTCCGTCTAATTTCAGACGTCAGTTAACCGAGACGTCAGTTAACCGAGACGTCAACATCTTACCATGAAAAACATTAAAATAACTAATGAAATCTCTTGAACTGAGTATACCACCGCAGTTCTTAGAAAACTTCTCGTGATGCAGAGAAGAGCCAGCTTTGCTCTACAGAGGCTTTACAAAACCATTAATCACTGATATAGACTAGCGTCTGAGAACATTCGTCACTAATCTTGCCTGGTGACGTCAGAGCGTTAGTCGAGATTTAGATAACAGATTGTCATTGGTCACACTAAAATTGCATGTATTGTGCGTTTGATTGGTTCATTAGACATGTCGGAAAAAATAAAACATGGCGGAATTTACAGATCGAAATATTTTATGGAAACGTGCAATTAATAAGGTATTAAATGTTTTTCAAGTACCTTCTTTGTATAAAGAACAGGAAGAGGTCCTTGCTCAATTGTTTTCGAAGCGAGATGTTTTCATTAATCGGTAATGGCCGATATTCTCTTTCGAAGAAGCACGGGAACCAGCATAGTAGTGGTTATTTCTCCACTGAAAGCCCTCATGGAAGATCAAGTAAGATCACATGGTCGTTCGATACTTCGATACAGTGTCGCTCATAGCAAACGCCATTTTGTTTTTCTCAGATACGTAATAGACAATTTGCATTATAGACTAATTTTTGATCTAGGCAAAAAAAAGTATATTGCCGGAAAGAACATACTAAAATTAGTAAAATTGCAAAGTTTGGTTGCGAAATGTTGTAAAATGCGGAAAATATAGCCTTGCAAAGTTTGCAAATGTGGTAACTTTTGTATTACGTGCGGAAATTCCGCAAGAGAGACTGTAGGGGGGTCCGGAGATGCTCCCGCGGAAACTTTTGAAATCCGCTGTCTCGGAAATGGTATTTCTTGCGTTTTGGGGAAGATCTGACATGCGATACACCAGGTCATTTTAGTGTTCGTTTTGCATGGTAGTGAAGAATAACTATATAACAAAAGAAATATGGTAGTTAACTACGATGTTGTATTTTTTGTTACAAAGGCGTGATGGCTGTCTTAAGATTTTGTCTGTCTTCGTACAGTATAAAATCAAGGGCCCTCATGCAATTGTAGAAAAGCGGGGGCCCACCGGGGCATCGCCCGGTAGCCCGGTGGGCTAATCCGCCCCTGGTTGTGATTGTTTCCCTTTTCCTTGCCTAGAACAAAATTTAGTCTATAATGCAAATTGTCTATTGCTGCCGTAGGCAGCTCCCTATTCTTGACGCCCTTTTGTTTTGCCAGAGTTCACTCGACCCAGTCTTTCGCGCGATATATATGTTTGTCAAATCTGGTACGAGATTGTGTCAAATCTCGATATTTGGGCCTCGGTTTGTCTGTCTGGTAAGATTTCGTAATTTTGACGGGGGGTTGGCTCAAAGGATGTTTTTAAAATGAGGGGTGACTTCGACAATTTATGTAATGTGCAAAAGCCCGAAGGATTTTCTTAATTAAAACTGTACACTTAATAACAGGTCGTACAGGTATTTATAATTTACGATTTTCTTTCTGTTTATATTCAAAAATTACATCAAGACATGGTCATGGACTTGGCCATGGTTTACTTCAGATGCAAGCAATATGACTGGATTTATATGCATATAATACTCGACAACGTCAACGTCGAGATTGTTGTTTACAGATCCGGCACTGTTTTATGTTGTATAGTGTTGTACGCATCAAAAGAGGAGTTTCCGAGTTTCTCGATAATAAATTGACGAGTATATGTCGGAATAACACAACACATCAGTACAGCTGTCTACTTTTATAGGGATGACCTATGTGCAGTATGTGTCCGAACTCGCAAATCGTTTTGGAAAGTTGTAGATTAAACCAAATTGCCCATGTCAATGCATGACTATATATATGCTATAGTATAGCCAGTGTGAGGAATCATGCAGATTGAAATTGATAATAAGTTTTGATGTTGCTCTATAAACATATGCCATGGCCTTCATGAATAGTATAAACCAAGAATTGCAAGTTGTATTTTTATTAACTGAACATAATCGTACAAACATAATCGTACAAAGTAATATCAATTGTAACCTCAAAAACCATAAACCCAACTGGATATTTTTAAAGAAAGATAAAAAATTTTAAACAATACTATACATGTAAATTATCCCCGAGCCGGCGCGAAGCGCCGTGCGAGGGTACTAATTCCGCTCGGATATTTACACCCGGGTATGTGACAACATAGCGGAATGCAAAGTTGTCCGCCATTATGCAATGGACGGTTTTCTACGTTATGCGCATGCGCGAGTTCAGGCCGAGAGAAAACTGTTTTGTACTCGGGCACAGAATACTACACAGAAGGTCATCTCTAGATTGTTTTTGCGTAAGCGCTATTCGTCACTCAGCAAATGCCCTAAACAGAAGCAGTCACCCCCCTGGACATATAGCCATTTTGAATGTTTCCAGGGGGGTGACTACTTCTGTTTAGGGCACTTACGCGTATAAAACTCTTAAAAACTCGAAAATCTTGTCTTTCTTCGGTCTTTTGACTGTTTTTTCCTCCTGTTCCTCTAAATAATTTTCATTTATCTCGTTTTTATAGAGACTTTGTTTGTCTGTTTATGCCCCGACTCCCGAGTCACAGAATACTACACAGAAGGTCATCTCTTAAAATCTCTTATTGCTTTTGCGTAAGCGCTATTCGTCATGATTCGTCACTCAAAGCACAGATGAAATATATACAGATGTGTAACTTCAGGTAAAAAGTTGTTCCACGGCCGCCATGTTCCTAGCAAGCGTGCGACAAAGCCGACAATTCGTCTTTTCTCACTTCTTCATTGCTTTCAACCAGCTCAAACATTTAACAATGATGCTCTAACTGTTTTATCCAAAAATTTCGATCTAAAAAGGCCACGAAAGAAAAAAAACGTTCGTGTTTTTCACGCCGCCATGTTCCTAGCAAGCGCCATTTGGGGAAATTTTGAGGACACAAATTCCTATGAAGTTACACTTCTGGTTGATCCTTATTCTGTGCTCAAAGTGTCCATGTCTATTTTGTATACTTGCTTTTGCCGTATTGGCAATTTGGCATGCAGTATATTATAGTTTTGTGGATTTGAAAATGCGTAGGTCATCATGTGTGGTCAATACAACATTGATTGATCTTAAAAGGTATTTTAGTATTAATTCAAATACGTTATAGAATAAGAAACAACATATTAAATCTCAAAAACAAGTGCGAAAAGAAGTATAAAAATACTGTTTTGTGAAAATTTCGAAATGTTTTGTGAGACTTCTAAGGTTGAATTTTACAGTAAATCAAAGCTAAAAGAGTACGTAATAACACACCTACTTTATATAGTTGGGCAATTGATAATTTTATAGTCAACATTAACAAATCTTATCAATATTTTGTACAAAATAATAGAAATATACAGTGTTACCATGGTCACAGAATAAGGATCAACCAGGGGTCGGTTGTATCAACGCCGGATAGCACTATCCACCGGATAGCGAATCTTCCAACCTTCCTAAAATGGTCCGTTGATTTGTATAATCTAGATTAAACCTTAATTAGCATTTATAAGTTAAAGTTTCTTTTTATTAATTGTGGGGTCTACATTCGTAGTTTTATAGCTTTTGGAGCATTTTTACAACAGTCGAAAAATTCGCTATCCGGTGGATAGTGCTATCCGGCCTTGATACAACCGCCCCCAGAAGTGTAACTTCATAGGAATTTGTGTCCTCAAAATTTCCCCAAATGGCGCTTGCTAGGAACATGGCGGCGTGAAAAACACGAACGTTTTTTTTCTTTCGTGGCCTTTTTAGATCGAAATTTTTGGATAAAACAGTTAGAGCATCATTGTTAAATGTTTGAGCTGGTTGAAAGCAATGAAGAAGTGAGAAAAGACGAATTGTCGGCTTTGTCGGCTTTGTCGCACGCTTGCTAGGAACATGGCGGCCGTGGAACCAGTGCTTCCACTTTGGCAAAGTAAAATTTCTCGTTTTTGTCCTTTTTTTTCACAGAATTTCCTTCCCAAAATCCTAAATTTCCTTCCATTTTTCCTTCCAATTTTTTTTAAAATAGTATAATAAATTTTGTATTGTACTGTACTCCCGATGTAAAGGTGTACTGCAGTATTCTTTGCTCTTTTCACAGCTGCTTTTGGACCAGGCACTTGTCCTGCACGCTTTCTACCCGTTTGCAGTTGACAACTACTTGAAGCTTCTGATGAGATTGACTCAGAAGTTGACTCAATATAAGCCATCATAATTTACAAATTACTTTTTTTTGGTTTAGAAATTACAGTTTCCCTTTTTTCGACTGTTTGTTTTTAGTTTATAAAAACCTGCGAAAAAAATTGAGCCTGCGTTATTTATGTACAAGTACTCTACTCACCCACTGAAGACCTGTTAAGTCCCAAATTACCTCCATTCATCCTTGATGGTTATGTAAATATTCGATGTATTATTTTTATACATGGTTTTTAACTCAAAAGTTCATAATAAAGTGGTTAACCATTATTAAATTACTAGAAATTACTGAAAAGGTTTAAATTGTAAAATTTCCTTCCCTTTTCCTTCGAAATGGCCAAATTTCCTTCCAATTTCCTTCCAAATCTCATTTCCTTTTATTTTTCCTTCCAAATGCCAAAATATCCTTTTGGAAGGAAATTTCCTTCCGAGTGGAAGCTCTGCGTGGAACAACTTTTTACCTGAAGTTACACATCTGTATATATTTCATCTGTGCCATGGCACAGTATAGAGACGACCAGTAGGGCCACTCATTTGAAATTTTGTGTGCCCACTCATTACGCATTGGCAGCCAGTCAATTGCTTTTTCTAGCCAATAAGCAAGCTGGACTAACTTTCCTGGCCAGTAAACTGCATATTTTTGCATAAAAAGCCGGCTACATGTTGCATCGCCGAGTGGCCCTACTGGTCGTCTTTATACTGTGGCCATGGTTACATTGATCGACTCAGTACTTCATGTTACAATAACTTTTGGGGGAGTAAGTTGTGTGTTTCGAATGGGCGAGGGATTCTGCCATCCTCGTACCCAGGCTTTTCCCTCTTGTGGAGATAAGAGCCTGTGAAAGAGGTTGGGATTCTGCATGCATGTATTTCTAGTTTAACCTTTCTTATGCTGTGCATGCAGGCATTTATTCTGCCATTTTTGGATAGCAAACCATTGACTAAGTCGAATTTTGTTTTATCAACACCCAACAGATTTCTTTTTTCTGTGTTGCCTGTTGGTGTTATGTACTCAGGTGAATATGATATTTGTGATGTTACTCTGAGTGTATATCCACACCAGGCAAGCTTGAAAAGTTTGCCTGACCACGGTGGCCAGGCATATTTTTCAAGCTTGCCTGGTGTGGATATACACTCAGAGTAACATCACAAACCCAACAGATGTTTATTTCTTAAAACTGGTGGATGAAACCAAATGGTTGTTACAGCCAAAATATAATATGGATCTGTTACTGTACATCTCATGAAAATGGATGGGAGCTTCTGGATTAACAGAAGTGTATTCTATTAAAACGAGAATGCTGATTTACAAGATTGTATGGATATATTACAATACATCTAATGCAATGGGATATGGAATCTGCCATGTATTATTAAATTACTGTACTTGTTTCCAATCTACCATATGGATGTCAAGAACATAATTGTATATCAAGATATTACATACCTTTATATGTACAGTAACCTAACCAGTTAATGGACAATATGATGGCCAACAATGGAGTAATGGACACTACCTGTACATGCTAAATAAATACAAAGCATCTGCATATTGGACAAGAAAAACAATGAATGGCACTGTCCTGTTTACCAATTGGAAAATACAGTAGACTATTATTACTTGGAAAGAATATGAAAATTTGCAACAAACTAATCATATCACGTTAAAAGATATATGTTTGTTCTTCCTAATTAATATGTTCTTCTAGACGTTTTGACAAGTGAAGACGGTTTAAAACTACTAACAATCACATGTGTAAATATGAAAATCCGAAGTACACTTTACAGTATATAGTAATTATTGCATTGTTAAACAAAATAAATTCATACATACAGTGTATAAATAAGGCAATTTAAATAAATGAAGTTTTTTGGTATAATCAATCCCCAGGACTTTGGGCCGTAAGGCAGCACTTCCCTTGCGATAGTAACTTCTAGTTCTGCAAATATTTATGATAAATTATGATAATTAGACCGGGCAAGATTAGTGACGAATGTTCTCAGACGAATATTTTTCGGTATTCGTCTGTCGCAGGCTAATATAGACTAACATTGTAATATATAATATTTTACTTTCTTTTATATATTAATGTGGCTAGGGTTCCTGTGCATAGCCAGCCCAATATTAAAATATACGGTTGTCCTCACAATTAAAAAACTTATCTGTAAGAATTAAGGGTAATTTGATTTTTCTATTCAGCTATTTCAACTTGTTGGCACTATGTATTCAGATTACTCAGTCTGTAAATGTATGAACATTCAATAATTACACAATACATTACTGCGTTTCCGCAGCTAAATCAATGAAGCCCTCTCTCTCTATTTAGCCTTCTCCCTCCAAATCCCCCCCCCCCCTCCGTTCAAACGCAAGCCCCGTGTTTAAATACAGTATTTTAAAATTTACGATCTCAACATGTCAATTATGTCATTGAATCTGGTGACATAATTATTCACCTTCAAAATCAACTATCTTTTCTTTTACATGAAGGGAGGGGGATGAACACGAGGTGGGTATCTATTTGGTGTTGTGAACTTTTCTCAACATGAATGCGAAATTAAATTGATTAATGTTCAAAATAACATGACGCCCAAGCGGCCATGTTTGGCTTCACTTTTTTATTACGTAATTGACTAAAGTCTGCAGTCTTCTATGTATATATAGTTCAGTGCATAAACCATGATGAAAACACACCTCGAGTGTCCGAGAATGATGGATGACTAGCTTCTGTTCGGTAGCTTACTACCATTTCTCTACCATTTCTCTACCATTTCTCGACCATTTCTCGCAATATTGCAAAGTTAATGTACATTGCCAAAACAAACTTCGTCAGGGGCAGAGGGAGTCATAAAGTTTGTTTTGGCAATGTACATAGTGCCCCAGTTCAATGTTGTGAACAGCCCCCAAACAACTTTTAGTAATTTACCGTGACACAAGCTCAACATTGAGTTTGGTAGTGAGGGATTAAGAAGCGCAGCATGATTTTACAGTGAATGTATAATGCGTATGCGAATTTTGTATAGAGGGAAAAGTAGTCTCAACCAGTTATGTCCAAGATTGTAGCTGACTCATACCGTTTTGCATCTCTTTGGAAGCGAAGCATGAGGTAATTGAGCGAAAAATTTGCGGGCACATTTTGCTGACGTAATGTTGACAACATGGATGACGCACTTTATGGCCACGTCACCGTGAGTACGTCACTAGGGAGCTTTAGCAATGACTACGACTACGAGTACGAGATTCGTCATTTTCGCGCCAAACGCCGTGTTGTTTGTATACGCCATCTCGCAAAAGTCGTAGTCGTTGGGCTTTAATTTGACTACGAGATTTTTGATAAATCTCGTACTCAAAAGCCCGACGACTACGACTTTTGCGAGATGGCGCATGAAACAACACGCGAAAATGACGAATCTCGTACTCGTAGTCATTGCTAAAGCTCCCTACTGATGACTGAGTGGAAGAAAAACAAACAGAGTTTATTTCCGTTTTAAGGTGGCTCGCTACAGTTAGTACAGTTTGAAACACGATCTATATAGATCAGATGTCATCCTCGCGTCTCACGCGTGGAATCTTCGTGACCCGGTAAAATTTTGAAACAAGCCGCGGGAAGTTATTTTCGAGATTTTTCTGCGAAGAAACCACAACTTTTCATTATAATCGTAAATCTTTGAAATTCAAGCAGTACGTATGTTGTTAACCAGTTTCTAAGCTTTCTTTTAGTATGTTTTTTACGTATTTACGTTCAGTATTATCTTTTATAATGTTCAAAATATTCGACTTGTTGCAGACTAAAAATTCTAAAATGTATTTTATACTCTGCTCAAGCAGGGCTCAAACTAGTCTAGAACTGTCAGAGTAAAACAATCAAAAGTTTAAAAACTACTGCATACAACTACAGTACAGACAGTTACGACTTACGAGTTGTCTTACGAAAATTTGGAATTGTTTGAATATTTTGAAAAGTTTTCATACCAATTTCAACAATAAAAACAAATTTAAGAGACGTTGGATTAATTCAATGGGTAAATCACTGACAAACCAGACCAGAAAAAGACCACCAACAAACAATCTTGGGTCCAACAAGCCAAGGGTAACGAAAACGAAGAGAATTTTGCTCGCAATTGTACACCATTTCGGAAAAAAACAGCCTGTTTTACAGCCAGCGAGTCACGACTCACGCGAAAGACAAGGACATGCGCAGATGCCGTTCTTGTCGAATTGAAATTCTGTTTGCCCGCGTAAGTTTTGTGCGTGGCGCCTTTTTTAATATATCCAAATTTTGGAAAAATTTACAGATAAGTTTTCTCAGAACAAAAATTTGCAAATATCTAAAAAACTTATCCTACAACCTACCTTAATTTTTTGATATAATGCTCCGCTTAGTATTCCAAATTTACTTGAAAATTAAAAAAAAAATTCACCGAAGGAAATTCAAGTAATTTTATTTTTTGTCCAATTTATAGGATATGACTACTATAGTTCATACGCTGTTGTTACCATAGCAACACGACTGTGGTATATTTAGAACCCATAGGTTGGACACATAACAGTTATATTAATAGTTATTACCCAAAAAGCAACTATATATTTCACAAACATGAAGATATGTGTTGCAATAGGGAAAGCACATTTTCACCTCTTGTTTTTATAATGACTGTAGGGAGCCACCTTAAGTCAGAAAACTCTATCCAAATCTTCCCCGGAATAGAAGTTAATTTTTTGTTTCTATTTTTCGCCGTTCTGCACAGTGGATAGATAATTTGCTTTCTTGCTGATAATTTTTGTTAGATGAAGGTGGCGAGGCACCGAAACGCGTGTGTTGCTTCATCACTTGTGCGGAACTGTAAAACGTATTTGAAAGGAAAAAACTGATAAGACCTAAATCACACAATACGTTTAACTTTATAGAGTCAAACTAAGAAGTCAAAAACGCAAGTCAGTCTTGTCCACAAAAGATGGTTAAATATAGTGCTTGCCCACATAAATTGTAGACCAGTCCTAAAGGCTGGATGGGGCTTTTCAAGAACGTGCATCGGTCAACTTGGGTTCTAACCGTCAATTAGCTCACTATACGTTTAGGAAACGGTGACCGGCATAATTCAGAGGAGTGCAAATCCTTCTTAAACGAAGTCAAATCTCTCTTCGGATTTTGATGTCATGGTTGAAGTAACAACAACCTAGTGATGTTGCTACTTGCTAATGTTAAAAATGTTGACGTTTTAACGAACAAAGAACTAACGTTATCCGTTGAGCGGTAAGAGCGAATGAGACTGAACGACTGTCGTCAGAACTAATAGTACAACTACAAGGTTTTTGTAGATGGAATACTCGAACGAAAATGTATATACATTTTTAGACCTAATGACCAGGTGCAGTTGTAGGGGCTAAGAGTAAGGTTGCATTTTTCGCAACTGCTCCTGGTTAGGTCTGAAAATGTATATAAATTTTCGTGACATAATCTCTTAAAATATTTACACCCGTTTTCAAAATGACTTTATGTCAATTCGAAATTCAAAGTGTTAACTGCTAAGCCTTCAAATGTGTGTTTCCTTATCAATATTATTAACTTTGTAGCCATGTATAGAGTTTGCAATTATCAACATTTCACAGTTCACGTGTTGCTCGTGTTGTATGTTGTATCTTTTTGCACAATGTCTAGTAACTCGGCACAACTATTTTCAAAAGTACTTAATCACTCGGCAAAATGTTACCTTCACCACCCCCCCCCCCCCCAGTTAAAGAGGCATAGCGACGCCCCTGGTTATATATAGCATACATTACATGCCGAAATCAACAACGCGTTTTTTATCTATAAATTTAAATAAAGTCTAGACTAAAGAGATCATGTCGTACTTTAAGCTATATGCATACTAAACTGACACACAATGACGTTAAAACTAAATAGCGTTAACGTCTTAGGCTTGACGACTGACGTACGATTACATTATTACAAGAAGGATAAAAGTCAGACGCGAACGTTAAATGCAGTTAAATGTATCTAGCGTAGTTCACTAACTGATTTGATTACGCGTTCTCGGAAATGGCTGTTACAGTTCTATGCACAGATCTCTATTCTGTGGTTCTATGTATTATTTCGTATATCTTCGCCGCAATTTTGGTTGGATGTTTTTGCTGGGTGCTATGTTTTATGATATACTTGTATTATCTGCACAAAATCAACGACCATTTACCAGGCCCACCTCGTTCGAGCTTCATATTGGGTCATCTCCCAGAAATTCGGAAATACATAGCTGCTACTGGCAGAACATTAAACGAATTTTTGCTGGAAAAACGGTTAGAATATGGACCAATATTTGTGATCTTTTTTCTGCATAAACCTATGGTGTTCCTGGGTGACTCGAGCTATTTGAGAACTGTTTTTATAAATAATCATGAGAACTTGTATAAGGATTATTTTATCTATCGTAAAATTGGTTCTATTTTTGGCGAGAGAGGAGGTGGTTATGGATTGATAACCAATACAGATGAGTCATCATGTCGCAAACGACGGCGACTTATGAACCCAGCTTTTCATCGTAAGTGTCTGAAAGATTTCATGAGTAAATTTAATGATGTTTGTGATAGATGCTTGGGCCGTATGGATACAGTTGTTGATGACGGTAAGCCAATCAGTATGGTTAAAGAATTTGCAAAAGTCACTTTGGATGCTATAAGTCAAGTATCATTTAATATTAATACTCATGCTATCGAGGTTCCTAATTCCCGTTTCCTGCAGCAATACGACATTATCTCAGGGGGGTGCAGCACAACATTGAGATTCCATTCCACCCCACCCTCCTGGCAATATTCCAGTTCAAGATGTTTCAGAATTCTACTAAGAAAGAGCAAATTGATGCGGCACGGTTTCTCAGAAAATTTGCCTCTGATGTCACCACAACTCGAATGAAGGACATTGCCTTCAATAAAGTTGTCCCTGACGACTTGCTGAGTCTTCTGATTAAAGATGGCAGTTTGTCTATGGATGAAATAATTGATGAATTCATAACCATTTTTGTTGCCGGACAAGATACGACTGCGAATTCATTATCATTTGCGTTATATGGAATCATTAGTAACCCCCATGTTGAAGTGAAACTTTTAGATGAAGTTAATGAAGTACTGGGTGATCTTGTTTATGTCGTGTTTGATGATTTGGCCAAACTGAAATATCTTGGTCAAGTTTTAGAGGAAGGTTTAAGAAAACATCCTGTGGCACAAGCACCTTCAAGAATCTTAGCAAAAGATATCACTGTCGGAGGATATCATATTCCCAAAGGAAACGGAATTAACAGTCTGCAACTCTTTTTTGGTATGAACCCAGAAATTTGGAAAAATCCTGAAGTATTTGACCCAGAAAGATTTTCTAATACTGAAAACATGCCAGATTTTGGCATGACTCATTTCCCCTTTTCAATTGGTCCTCGTAATTGCATCGGACAGACTTATGCAAAGTTTGAATCAAAAGTTATCCTTGCAAAACTGCTGCGGAAGTTTCAGTTCAAACTATCGCCTGATCAGGGTGATAGGATGAAGGCAAGAGTCACTTATACTCCTCGAGATGGCGTGATTTGTGACGTCACCAGACGTGAATAATTCCCTCCGCCTAACCTGAGTATCACGCTTAATTTTACAAATTAAGCCTGACACAAACCTTAAATTAAGGTCATCTTATATGCTGAAAACTTGTTTCTTTAATTTAATACTTTTTCCTCATTTTTTCCTCTAATATTATAGAATAGGGGTAGCTGACACAAAATCACTCGCTTATACATTTGTTGTTGCCACCGTAACCAAGATATGACCCCCTATGGAGTAAAATATGGTGTTTGTGCCACAAATGATAGGAGCCAAAGTAAACTACGAATGATCTCCCAAACAGCTTTAATGGATACAAAATAGACCTATCTATGTCGTGAACCTAAAAAAATACTCAGCTAAAGGCATAGAGTGTATAAATTTTACTTGTGTTTATAGGTGAATGAAAATATGGGCATGTTCAGTTCATTAATAGGGTTGGCCTGTGGCGTGTATAACTTACACATAGTATTTTTTTAGGTTCACGTCAAAGGTTTAATAGTAATGAGTAAATGCAGAAAATTTCACCATGATTGCATAAATAGTAAACCCAGGAGAGTTTTTAATGTCTCGTGAATTGACAATTTGGGAAAATTAAGTTTAAAATATTCTTAGGTATGTTTTCGACAAACTATCCTAATTTGAAGACTTGAATAGGCATCTGGAAAGTTTAAAATGATCCAGCTGCATATGTTTCTCCTTGCTTTTGCTTATTCTTTCTTACTCCTACGTTTTGAGCTGTTTTGATAAAATCAAGTTTATAGTTTCGAATAGCGTTTTGCAATAATATTGAGTACACATTACTAACCAAAGAAAGGCAAACAGCAGCTAGAATGACCCATTTGAATACGTTTGGCCTTCGTTTTCTTGATATTCACAAATGAAAAATTGGACATGGAGCTCCCCTATATTTTCATATGCTAACAAAATATACTAAGACTAATTCGGGGTCGAAATCACATACCCAAACATATCCTAAACGGGAGAGGTAGCCATATATATCATGAAAATGCCATGCTAGATTTTTTCAAAAATGTTTAACACGTACTATTTCAGGATGTCCTCAATCAGTCAAAGCCTTGAAGTGGAACCGTAATTATACAAAATATATAGCGTGAACACAATTTGCTTTCACGCCATTATAACGCCTCTCCCGCCTAAATATAACCTACTTGTACTTGGTGTAATTTGAAATAAAATCGTTTAAAATTACTATATAGCTAGGGGGGGGGGGTAGGTGGGTACTCATTTGGAGAAAAAACTTTTTGGTAAATGCTCGAATGCTCGCGATTTTCCAATAACATGTCGTTGCTATGGTGGTTACTACGGGACAAAATTTCAAACAAGCTGCTATTTTCCCCTATTTACCCATTTTCCGCCAAACAAATAGAAAAATTAACACCAGAAAACGAAAAAGGGATCATTAACGATGCATAATACGGCTAATTTCAAAATACGATTTTCTTTTAAAATTTGAGTGGAAGACCACCTTAACCGGCATGGTGGAAAACGCGGGTACCGGTAGCGGGTAGCGGGTAGCGGGTAGCGGGTATGAAAAAGTAAAAATAATAAAGGTAATATAAAAATTAATACAAAGAATTCTGAAATATCAGCCAAACAAATGCAACCGCCCGCAAATCGTTAATACCAAAATACTTAATTAAATTTAGAAAAGATGGCGTTCATATGAAGATGTAAACTTTTTCGCGACTGTATTGTTTGATTAGAGATAATTGTGGAAAACCACGTTTATTCCTTAGCTTTCGGCTTCATCAGAGCAATAGTAAACACGTTGGCTCACGACCTGTAAAACTAATAAGTGAACAACAACAAAAATCGCGCAAGATCATTTTGGCGTGGTAAGTTTACTGCGATTTCCAATTGAGTTTGGAACGCCTATAGTTTTATCGTAATATTTCAACGTTTCAACAAATAGGTTTTATGTATTTTGGGTGAGATCCGTAATATCAGGCCCACTGGTGACCAGGCCTTCTTTCCCTTCTCTCCACTCGCATTTAAGGAAGGGGAATATAGGCCTGATACTCAGGTTACCCTCCGCCAGGAGGTTATGTTTTCACCTGGGTTTGAATGTATGTCTACTGATACAGGGTGTATAAAAAACTGAGCCTCGATTCAAATGCAAATTTCGAAAAGAATATTAGAGTAAAAGGTATTTGTTTACATTCATTTATTTTAAAACTTAGCCATTCAACTTTCCAACCGGGTGGGTTACTTTTTATAAATTTGCACTACTGGTTCGCGAGATTGGAGAATTGCATATTATTACAGTCGATTTCAACTAACTTTTCACTAAGATGTTCCTAATATAACTTCGTTTCGAACTTCGCAAATTTGTTGCGAAGTTCAAAAGTTCATAATGTTCACAAGCAAGTTGTAAACAAAGCTTCTGGTTGGTTACTTGAGAAAAAGCAGGCAATCAAATGTTCAGTTTACAAACCGGTTCTGAATTTCATTATGAACTTTTGAAGATTTGAACTTCGCAACGAATTTCCGAAGTTCGAAACGAAGTTCGGAACATTTTAGTGAACTGAAATTAGTAGTCTAGGACCTGTAATGAGTTTGTATGCATTTCATTTCGGACAGATAATCTCAACTGTTTTAGGGTAAAATGACTATGATGGACAACATGGCATATGTGCCAAAACCCGTATCCGGGGCGAAATGCCTGAAAATGACCACGCCCAGAAACGATACTATTGACATAGTTCTATCTCCTGAACCATGAAAGTTACAGACTTTCCGAAGTGTTTATAGTGTTCAGAGTGGTCACTTTTAGGGGTGGTCATTGGAGAGTGAAATGTGCCTAGGTATAATATTTTACAAGAAAATGACTATGCACCATCCCAGGTCAACTGCTAATTATACATCACATAACTTCATACACCTTAGAAAGGCTATATTTTCTTATTTCCTAAATTTTTTTGTCGTAGGATAAAAAACTATACTTATTTCAATATAATACTAAAAGATTTCATGAGGGTTGATATTGTTTTGTTGAGATATAATGCAGTTAATTTCACTTACCCCCGCCAAAACACGATTTCAGCCATACTTTGCAGTTTATTTGCTTTTTATCACCGAGCCTCGCAAATATTATCCACAAGTTGTACTCATGAACATAATGATAGTTGACTAAAGAATAATCCAACCAAGTTTCGTCAGGTTTTGAAGTAGTGCAGTGTGTTTATCTTCGATATTTGTAGAATATCGATGTTTTGCTCAATTATCGCTCCGGTGCAATGTCTCGCCGCTTCTCCCAGAGGGCATTCCATGCACTCCACGCCGGATATATGCGGCGCGCGTGTGTTTTAAAATTCCGGTTGGCTATTTTCATGAGATCACTCAAAAAGAAGTGATAAGTGTAACTAAAGTTTGTGCCTGAATTCATTGTCATATGTATATTCACAGTATAACTTCAAGAATATGATGTTAACAGTATATAAGACATGCCAGGTTAGCCATTATAACATGGATTTTGGTCCCCCAAAATTGAAAATCACCAATGTATTGGCGTGAACTATCGTAAATGTCGGCGTATCTCCGGCGTAGAGTTTACATGGAATGCACCCTGGCTTCTCTTCTCGATTTATCACATTTTTTCGTCTTCAAACGTATTTAGATTACAGTATCTAAACACAGAGCTTCCAAACCGTTTGAGTTTACTACCCCAAACGTTTTATAAACATGAATCAAAAACATAATGTTCAAAATAATTTGAAAATCACGCGCAATCTTCCGCATGGGCTAGATAACAGGAGGGGGGAGTGAAAAATTCTCAAACCAGAGTTGAAACCAGAGTTGAAACCTATAGTTGAAAGTTGAAACTATAATTTGAAGCATAGAAAACCTTTGAAATTTTTGTTCAAAAAGATTTTGCAAGTTTCTGGCTTCTGTTTAGCTTAAGAAAACCAGAAAATACAATATTACGCAGGAACTTACAAAATCGTTTATCAAATCCAACTATAGTTTCAACTAGAGGTGTGCAAATCCGATCCGAATCCGATCGGATTTCGTTCGGATTCGGAGGGTAAATAAAAATTTCGGATCGGATCGGATTAGAAAACTTGTCCCACCAGTCGGATCGGATCGGACTAGGAAACCTGTATGGCAGTCGGATCCTATCGGATTTCGATTGACGAACATGAATTTCTGTGAAGCGTTTCACTATACAACTGGGTTCTAATTCCTATTAGCAGAATCATACTAGTATACTATTGCATACTAGTATACTATGCTGTAATTTGATTGGCTACGCTACTCGCTATCTAATTGTCGATAGATAGCGAGTGGCGAAACAGCCATCTACTCGGCGCGATTTTTAACGAATTTATTTCAATAAATTATGAAAAACGTTTTGAAATACTGTTTTCTTGCTGGTTTCTACTAAAACAATTAGATTATTCGCTCTCGATTTCTATGAGATGATAGTTCATTCGCGCTTCACCCTCATCAACTATCACCTCATAGAAATCAATGCGCCGGAGTATGCGACACCTAGTACGCGAACATATATTATTATGCTCGCGCGAGAAATATATTTATAAAAAGTTTCGTTAAGGTAACTAAGTTAAAGAAACCGTATATATATGTTATTTAACTGGAAAAATATTTTCCCGAAGTCTCAGAAGCGGCCCGAGACCGAAGGTCGAGAAAATATTTTTCCAGTACGGACCGACCAGAACGGTAAATAACGTGTTTATTTTTTCGTGTTTATTTCTTCACTCCTTTGTTTGTTTTGGCGCGAAAAGTTGCGAGAGGTCCGTACTGGTGTGATACGGACCTCGTACTCAGCCAATCAAAAGGCTCTATTTTAGTTACGGACCTGAGTTACGGACCTCAAAAAAAATAAATATTATTTCGATTCGGATTTTTTCGGATCGGGTCGGTATGCTGTTTTAGTGTCGGATCGGATTGGACTCCGATTCAAATTTTTCGGATCGGATTGGATTCGGATTTTAATCATCAACAATTGTCGGATTCGAACCTCTGGATTCGAACTGTCCAATCCGATCCGATGCACACCTCTAGTTTCAACTATTCGTGAGAATTTTCACCCCCCCTGTCATCTACACGCGTAAAAACGCACAAATTGTAACAAGTCTGCAAACAAGTTGTTACAAATCTGTTCACAAGCTGTCAACAAGTTGTCTTCGCACTGCTTGTTCCCAGTTGTTGTAACAAGTTTGGAACAAGCTATTAACAACTTGTAACAAGCTTGATGGCATTATCAGACTTGTTATAAGGTTGTTCTAACAGGTCTGTCACAGCCATGATACAACAAGAATGTTACAAGGTTGACAACTCAAGGTTGTAACAATATTGTTATATCAAGCATGCCGTAACGGAACAACCTTGTAACATGTCTGATAATGCCATCAAGCTTGTTAAATTTGTTAACAAGTTGTTCCATACTTGTTGACAACTTGGGACAAGCAGTGCGGTGACAACTTGTCGACGGCTTGTTGGCAGACTTGCCAAGATGTGAGATTTTTGCGTGTGTAGCCCACGCGGTGTTTTCGTGACTGATTGCGCGTGACTTTCAAATTACTTTGAACATTATGTTTTTTATTCATGTTTATAAAACGTTTGGGGTAGTAAACTCAAACGGTTTGGAAGCTCTGTGTTTAATTTTTCCATTGGAACCTTTCTACAATCAAGTATTATTGGATACTGTAATCTAAATATGTTTGAAGACGAAAAAATGTTATAAATCGAGAAGAGAAGCGGCGAGACATTGCACCGGAGCGATAATTGAGCAAAACATCGATTCTACAAATATCGAACACACTGCACTACTTCAAAACCTGACGAAACGTGGTTGGATTATTCTTTAGTCAACTATCATTATGTTCAAGTATATATAACGTTACGTACGCCACTGGATAAAAGCCGAAATCCAGTTCAAAATTCGGTTTTCGCATGATATCATTATATCAAGAATAATCGAGCCAAATGCCTCTGCCCTCTGTTTCTACACATAATTCAAATAGTTTGGTTTTTTTCGAGACATACTGTATAAGGGTCTATAAGGGACCGTTCATTAAATATGGAGAGGGGGGGGGGGGCTGGAGGAGAAAGTAGGGGGGCCCTGCGAGACCGGTCATTAAATATGGAGAGGGGGGGGGGCTGGAGGAGAAAGTAGGGGGGCCCTGCGATTTTTTTGCATTGTGAAGGGGGGTCATGGAAAAATACCTCTTTTTAAAAAGGGATGTCTTTAGTTTTCTTTCAACAAGATGCCGGGTAGGGACTCAGTTCAGACTTTAGATTTACAGTAAAGATTATTTAGTTCAATTGTTGCGAAATCATTTGCTAATTGATTTTGGGGACGAATTGACTTCAAACTTCATGATTGTGAGCTACTAAATACGGAAGCCGTTGCCTAGAGAAACTTCGGACATCGGATTTCAGACGTCATCAGACTTCAGACTTGGGACTTGGGACTTCTTCAATTATATCACATTACATTGCATTGCATTGACATTGTCAATGAAAATACATTGTTAAAGTTTCTGCTTTACAAAGTTAAATACTCTATTCAGGGAAAAACTGAGCAAATTGGTAACATGTAAACTGAAACTAATGCTCGGAACCAGTTTTAATACACTTTTCACTTGCGAGATTCGAAAACACAAGAAGTTTGAAGTCTGAAATCCCTACCCGGCTTTCGTAAAGAAGTATGGTCACTTCTTACAAACATTTCAAAATTTTAATATAATAAATGATTTTCATAAGGAACAATACCAAATATAAACATAGGTAGATTAACAGCATAAGAAATATCATGAAAAATATGTTGAAAAGTATATATTTCTATCAAGTGTTGACTTTCATCAATTTGACATGATTCTTACAAAAACGTAACCTAAACTTTTATGCATGTTCGTTAAAAACTAAAGTAAGAGGACCAGCTCAGTGGTTCTCTCCAGCTGCGATTAGCGAACAAACCAAACTAAATTTTAAAATTTACACGAGTTTTCAAAGGTAATTCCTTTACACTCGACCTCCAGTAGCAGGCTTTAAGCCACTGCCACAACCTCGTTCCCAGGCTCTTTACCTACGCTCACCCCCGCTGCGGAAAAGACCCTAGTTCAGACTGGTCACGTGACACCCCAGAATCTGGGGTGTTTTTAATTAGCGCTTTGAAAACACTGAGGGAGGGGTAGTTGAGTAAACATGTCAATTTTACATTCATGCATGAGTGAATAATGGCGTAATAAATACAAAAACAAGGGCTCACTTGCCCAGATTAGCAATGGCTCAACTTAAGGAAACACCGAAAATGATATACGGAAAATCAATTTCAAACTCCGAGTCTATGTGTCGACTTTGTTGCGGCATATGAGTCAAAATATACAGAAAACCTGTACAATAAAGCAAATGTCAAACTACTGGCTTTTGCTGAAGCGGTCTATGGTGAGAGAACTCCCTTCCTCGTCTTGTGTGCCGACCTTGTGAAAGACGACTGGATAATTCTGGAAAATTCCAAAGCATGATATGTGGGAACCAAAAAACTATGATGCAAACAAAGAGATGTATTGATATTTCGCCATCAACGCGAATCACGGAGGAGAAAAGGGCAAGAACTAGTCTGGAAGGCGAAGTGCGATCAACCCGAAGCCTGTCATTTTCATCCAACAAAGAAACTATACAATCCGAGGTATGTTATATTTTTATATGATTCATCATTTATGTAATGAGATATTGTATACTATAATTTATGTGTAGATTTCCAATTTCATTTGCGGTATACACTGAACTCTAAAGAGTAAAGTTTAAAAGCCAATAAAAGGTTCTAAATATCTCGTACATTACAGGTTGTCAACGATCCTGTTTCCAAAACCGCGTCGTATGATTCCGTCCCGTTTACGGATGTCCTAAATACCGTCAATGACGAACTGAGAAATGTGGCAGTTAGAGACACGAAGTCCGTTCTTCGTAAAATAAATTTTGAAGGAATGAGTTCGTTCTCTTTGGAGACTATATCGTGGACGAGTATCCTGTATAGTATTCAGAATTATATCTGAATTGTTGGAGTTCAACTACAACACGGAAAAGAAGATCGCTCCGTTATGTTTGATTTACAGCGTCATAATGTTCAAACGATGCCATGAGTTGAGTTTTTTGCAGCGCATTAATACAATTTTACTGGCCGACAGTGGCGCTAACATGGAGGTAAATTATAATTATACAGTTTACTTAATTGTCATTTGAAAAAAAAGGAAAAGCTTTATAAATGCATATCAGTTTTTGCTGAGTTGTTCCGTGCGCAATTTTATATTGTCCACAGCGATGCTAACACGGGGGTAAATTATAGTTTATTTTGAATATATCATGTTTACTCTTTGGCTTGTTACAAATTATGTCAATTTCGAGAACAATAGAATAGACGTGAAAAAGCTTTTTACGCGTTTGTCAATGTTTACTTAGCTGTATCGGCATTTTATTTTGTACATATAATGTTCGAATCATGTTGCCATTGACATTAATTGTAACATAAATGTTGGTCAATTTATTTTTCGCTATTGGTTTTCAGTGCATTAAACTGACAAGGTAGATTTTTTATTTGATTGAACTAGTTAAGCTGGTTACAGACGAGCAAGTTTTATGACAAGTTTTCATATGACAAGTTTTACTTGCTCGTTTGTATGGGTATTAAATTTTGCCAATTTTCTCTCAATGACAAGTGGCGAAGTGCACTTTTGCCCATGCATACAGACGAGTAAACAAAACTTGTCGTATGAAAACTTGTCATAGAAAACTTGCTCGTCTGTAACCAGGTTTAGGTCAGTCAGTGTCACTTCATTTGTAGAAGAGAAATTTCAAACCGCAATCTCTTCGGCGCTTCGCTCGCTTCAAAAGACAAAACAAATTTTAAATTATTTAATATCAAACTTGTAAGTTTGAGTTACAAATTGTTTTTACTCTAGTTTTGATTGTTATACTGTTCATATAAGGTTGCCCAATAGTTTATACTCTAGTTGCTTTGTATATTAATTTCTTGTGCCAAAAAAACTGTTATGGACTATTGTTACTGTTACTGTTACTACGGCTTCTGTGCTATTTTATAAACTCAATTTAGAACTCAATTTAGAGCCCTTTTGCAACTTTAAAAGCGATTTTTTGTTGATTTATAGCCTTTATTTGCAATTTTACCGCTCCTTTGAACACGCTTATTTCTACCGGAAATGACTTTTGCGCTTTACGCGTCTTAGCCTACCCTCCCACGGGACAAAGCTGTGGAAGGTGTCACGTGACCAGCCTGAACCAGGGTCTTTTCCGCAGCGGGGGTGAGCGTAGGTAAAGAGCCTGGAGGTTGCCACTGCCATAGAATAAGGACAAAGCCACTGCTTTAAGAATTAAGCGGCTTTTAAGCACGTTTCCCCGTTAAGATGAATTAATTTGTTCGCGCGGAGCGAAACGAAAAACAAATTTCAGCAATGGATCAGTGAATGGGATTGGTTAGCAAGCAAAAAATTCGCCGCGAGAAAAATGACCTACTTTTTCGCTAACCACTCAAAAGTGCGCTTATGACGAAACTTGAATGTATTTATCGGCGAAATCTATCCCATAAATTATCAGTGCCATAAAACTCGGCAAAATGCAGAGTTACTAAAACTGAATGCACTCAGGAACCTGTCCAGAGGCTCTGGGACCGGTCATTAAATATGGAGAGGTGGGGGGGGAGGGGCTGGAGGAGAAACTGATTATTTGGGGAAAATTTTCAGGCCCCCTCTAAAATGAAAATAAATTTTAAAGCCCCCCCCCCCTTTAAAACTTTTAACAATTTGAAGACCCCCCAACAAACATCCTCAAATTTTGGAAAGATTATAGGTCTATAAACATCCTGTATTCCTGGTATAGAAATATCGAGTTCCTATATCATTATGTTAATTTATGCAATTGCATACACATAATTATGTGTCGAATTAATTTAAATTTAGTTTCCAAATGAAATATGTGAAATACCAGAAAAGTGAGAAAATATTCAATGATTTCAATCAGACAATCACAAATCAACACATAGGAAAAATTGCTGTTCTGGTGTTGTGTCGGCAGTCGCAGCAAAAAATTATCTTCTCAGATTTGTGATGAAAGTACAAAGATGTGTGTTCTGGAAAACTGCAAGTGTGAAATTGTAATTTTTGTATGAAATCGGATTAAGGCAATTAAATGAACATTTGAAATCTGTTCAATTTTAATGTCGTGTATTGCATGCAAATATGGAAATAGATTTATCTGATAGACGACGGCTGGTCAATCTAGCATTTCAAGTTTTACATCTTCTTATTGCATTTGGATTTTTAATTTTTGGTTTGGTGGAATTTGTGAGCAACCCTCCATATTTTGATGGTTATGGCGATGCCAAGGCTTCACAGAAACAATTGCCTGAAGATTTATTCCAGGTAAAGTACACATTTATTATGTGAGTATTTAAAGAAATGTAAAATTTCTTGTTTTTGTTAGAGTTCTCTATAAAGATAGGAATTTTATACTAATTTTACGATTGATTCAGTTTCAGTTTGAGTCTGACACTTCATTGTCTGTTATCTGACATTGCATGTCAGCTCATGCCCAAGGTCAGTCTGTGAAAAAGGTCAATGTCCAATTTCTAAGCATAAAGTGGCCACATACAATTGTTATATGTACCACTGGAACAGGGGCTTGGGGGCTTGAGCCCCTGTAATATTTTGCACAGGGTGGCTTAAAGCCCAGTCGTAAATATATTCCCTATATAATATGTATTATAGAAAAGATGGGTTTAGCCGCAATACGTCCTAATGCGCCCACTTTGTCATTGTGAAATTTCTCAGACCCCTGGACCCCCCTAAGCAAGCAAGTTTTCCTTGACAGATTGTTTATTTTTTGTTGCACACCTGAAGAGCAAATGAAATTTCTCTGGTTATCTGGATGAGGATTATTCCTACTTTATAATTGTAAATGTTTGCTAACTTCTAGGCAGTAGAGTTTGGGCAGAACTTCTGTGTTTAAAATTGCTGTGAGAGTGGACTTGCCTTTAGAGTTTCCTAGTACTTAAACTCTGAGTCAACTGGAAGATAGATTGGGCATTGTCCTTTGATTCTTCCGTGGCATTTGAGAATTCCTTGTTGGTTTTCAACGAGGTTGAGAGTATTCTTTGAGGGAACACCAAAATGGAAATAAGAAATTCCTTATAGGCGCTAAGCTTATATGCGGGGTAATAGGGTAATAATGAACTATGCCAAATTTGGCAATATATATACTAAATATAGCTAAACTAAGACAGTCTCCGACATTACAACCAAACCCCAACTTCGTAATAATAAAGGCCCAGACAAACTGAACGCGATTCTACAACGCGGCGCGATTTTTCGATTTTCACTGACATGTAACTTTGATCCTGTTTTATATTTTTCAAATATTAAAAAGCGCTATAACAGTTTGAGTTATTTGGTCTGCATATCTTTTAAAATTTCCTTCCATAGACAGTTGTATTTACTTTTAAAAACTGAAAAATTGTGTCGCGTTGCCGAATCGTGTCCGGTGTGTCTGGGCCTTAAGGCAGCGCCTGCTGCTTCTCTCTTGCCGTTTATATAAACTATCTTACATTAAAATGTTAAATGTCCTTCTCAATTTGGCTCAAACAAAACAAAACATAATGTTTAACAAAAACTTAACTTTCTTGGAAGTGCCACTCTCATAGCCATAGGATTTGTAACACACTGCTTTATAAACGTGGGAGTTTCAACATGTCTAAATGGTACAGACTGCTACAAATGAGTGACCTCAGTGACAAACCATGAGATGAAACTCAATTTTAATGTAGACAATCCTGAGCGGCCCCTTTTTATAGGTGGGTGGGGAAGCTTACGATACTAAATCCTTGAAATATTTACCATACATGCTAATTTGTTTCTGCTCCACATTTATGATACATTACCTATGATATTAAAATGACAGAAAGCAGCATATTAAGCATCTTGAAAGTAGGACAGGTTGTCAGATCCTCGGTTTTAATCAAGGAATATATTAATCAAATGTTCGGACGCAAGGAATATGGGCTTCATGGGGTCGAGGTTAGGGTCCATGCAGCAGTCAACGTTTTTGTCAACATTGAAGGATGTCAAATGTACATAATCCAGCCAATAGTTATGACATCATATTTCCTTGCTTGAAAAGAAGAACAGCAATATATGCGGTGTGACATCATCCGTTTTGACAAAAAAAAACCCATTCATTTGAATGAATGCTTAAATAAGCATTCTTTTGCATGCTCAACACCAACAGCATAATTTCTTTACCTACAGAATCACACACAACATAATATTTGCTCAAATGTAACTAAATTTGATTAATGACCCAGTCATATGCAATTGTTTGAAGCTGCTTACACTTTGTGAAGTCACAAAAACTAAGAAACGTTGGTGTTGTTATTATTGTTTTCTTGAATTCTTTACCTGTGTTGAACATTTTTATAACATTTATATAATTCTATTTTCATTTACAGAATGATCCAAGAGTTACTGATGAATCAGTAAGTTGAATTTGTTTATTTCAGTTGCATTAAAAATATCTAGAATTTTATCAGATGATTGAGTGTCATGTAGTTTAATGTGAAATATCAATAAAGTTGATTTAAGTGCAGTTTATTACTGACTATACATAGTCATAGAGTTGTTTTACTCTGTTGTAACATATTACAGTAAGAATCTTCTACCTTTTATATGTATTGCTACGTAAAGATTATTATTGTTGTTGAAATGTTCAATAAATAGTTGTCGCATTATTTAAAGGCATGTTTCCATTGTTGGCAAGATATTGGCATAATGTTGTCAAGACTGATAAAAGTAAAAAACATGAGTCATGACTGCCAAACTAATGTCAATCTAATTATTAATGAAACACAAACACAGAAGGGCTGAAACCAATTAGGTCCCTGTACAAATTACACAGTTCCAAAGTAGTTCCTTCATCTTTTGAACCCCTTAATTCCCTTTCCTCGTTTAAGGTTCCCTTTCTCCCCAACTTTTGACTTTTTTACAATCCCTGGGGTGTCGCCAATGGTAATAAATCGAGTAGTTAAAGTTGGCATATTTAAGTTGAGTTGTTCTTGCTTGATATCATCATGGATATCATCATGAATATCATGGATATCATGAACAGCGATCATGCAGTTTCAGGTTCTTGATTTAAAGCATGAGCTGCTGTACGTGTGACCTCCGTGTGACCTCCGCGTGACAAAAACGTCGCACATATATGACGGCACACCGCACAAAGGACTTTTTTGGTTTAGTAATAAGAAGCATGCGGATTTCATCGTCTTCTACAGATATAACGACATTTTTAAGTCTTTAATTTGCATGGGCGCACGTATCATAAGATAAATTTTTACCATTCTGCAAATTTTTACCGCTATATGCGTACAATTATTTTTCCGGCGCGCGTTGTGCGTTCTCTTTGTTCACAAGAGCAGAAACGAGAAAAACCACAAAAAATACACTCAATTCCCAATCAACGCGTTCTGTTAATATTAAACGGATGTAAAACGTTTTTTGCAATCCAATATGCAAACCGTGTACAATGATTATTATTTCTGCGTTTGATTGCTTTTCGCCATCTTCAATGTTTTATTGTTATTTTATTGCAGCATGTTCTTCGTCTTATGGATCTCCCAATATTTCTGATGATTCTGGTTAGTGATTAAACTGTAATTTACATTTTGTTGCATTATATATTCAAACGATATCAATTATATAATATCAATCTTACTTTAGTCGGCCAACATGGTTATAATCGTTACAGAAGTATACTATAGGTACACATATACAAGTGCGATCTCTTGTTAAAGTGCTACAGAATGAAAAACGCTATTGGATATAAAAGTTTTTCTTACAAATGTTCTTGCAATGCCAATGGCTAGATAAGATATTAGTTTCCTTATATCATCCGAGGGTTACATTTTTAAATGCCTATAATTGTAGTATATACTTAATAGAAATATTATCGTCAGACGTAAATATTTTAAAAATATTTCTTATATATATAGGCGTATTTTGCGGTTTGTTGTTGGTTAAGATTTCAAGGTTTATCTTGGCTACTGACTGCGAGCATGATTTTAAATCTTGTTTGCTTTTTTGTGGTGAATTATTGGGCGCAGGAAATGTTTTCATGGAAGTGAGTACATTAAACATAGCAATTTATATACCTGAGTTCGTACCTCATATTGTTTGCAGTGATAAAGATCCTTGGCTTAGCCTTAGGGATCGAAAGCTTTGCGAGAGACGTGTTTTCCACAAAACAAGACAATTATATTTATCGCCATATACGTACACACGTAAAATCTCACATCTTGTCAACGATGTGTTCGAAACAACCTTGTAGCAAGCTTGTTAACAAGTTGTAATAATGTTGTCTGTTTATCAAGTTGGTACAGGGTTGTCACTCACAACTTGTTGCATGACGATGACAAGCTGTCAACAACCTTGTAAGTTGTAACAACTTGTCAACGCAGTGCGAACAAATCCTGATAACAAGTTGTTGAAATGGCATTGGTACAAAGTTGCTTCAGGTTTGTTACAAGTTGTGCATTTTTACGTGTGTATATACAAGGCATTGTATACATTTCTCTTCCAGGTATTACAGCTCTCGTAACAGTGGTTTAGAGCTTCAAGTTCTCACATTAACCTTGTCCGTGTCCTTAATATTCCTGGTCATATTTTATACCAGGCGAAAAATGCCATTCAAATTGAAGGTACGCTAAGTTTTACACTAATTTCTTATTCTCAAAGTATTAAAATCAGTATTGTGTAACGGCATGAATCCCTTTCAGTACGACTAAAACGCTCGTGCTGTGTGACTGCATCAAACGTTTTTGATATTGAAACGCTGCTGTGTGACTGCGTTGAAAGTTACTGATATTAAAACGCTGATATTGATATTGATAGATATTTTAATAGTTGTTCCCTACAGGGCTTTTCAACAACCATTTACATTACGACTACAGAGACATTACACAGACATGAACAGACCGAGGTAAACCGTAAGCTTACAAATGGCGCCTCTAGCAGCCGCTATTAGTTCATACCCCTTTTATGATCTGCACATGCAACTAGGTGTTGATTTTGAAGAGGGGGGAAAACCGGAGGACCCGGAGAAAAACCCTCGAAGCACGGGAGAGATCAACTACGACAACTCTATTCACATGAGTCCCTAGTTGTTGCAAGTCGACACGAAGACTGTGCCCAGGTGGTAACCCATCCAGCCACTGACCTCGCCCGACCGGGCTTAACTTGGAACTTAGTGGTGAAAGGCGACGCGCTAGCCGTGTGCGCCACCCGTACTTACTTGCTGTGTGACTGCGTTGAAAGTTACTGATATTGAAACGCTGCTGTGTGACTGCGTTGAAAGTTACTGATATTGAAACGCTGCTGCATGTGTGACTGCGTTGAAAGTTACTGATATTGAAACGTTGCTGTGTGACTGCGTTGTAAGTTACTGATATTGAAACGGTGCTGTGTGACTGCGTTGTAAGTTACTGATATTGAAACGGTGCTGTGTGACTGCGTTGAAAGTTACTGATATTGAAACGGTGCTGTGTGACTGCGTTGAAAGTTACTGATATTGAAACGCTGCTGTGTGACTGCGTTGAAAGTTACTGATATTGAAACGCTGCTGTGTGACTGCGTTGAAAGTTACTGATATTGAAACGCTGCTGTGTGACTGCGTTGAAAGTTACTGATATTGAAACGCTGCTGTGTGACTGCGTTGAAAGTTACTGATATTGAAACGCTGCTGTGTGACTGCGTTGAAAGTTACTGATATTGAAACGCTGCTGTGTGACTGCGTTGAAAGTTACTGATATTGAAACGCTGCTGTGTGACTGCGTTGAAAGTTACTGATATTGAAACGCTGCTGTGTGACTGCGTTGAAAGTTACTGATATTGAAACGCTGCTGTGTGACTGCGTTGAAAGTTACTGATATTGAAACGCTGCTGTGTGACTGCGTTGGAAATTACTGATATTGAAACGCTGCTGCGTGACTGCGTTGGAAATTACTGATATTGAAACGCTGCTGTATGACTGCATCAAACGTTTTTGATATTGAAACGGTGCTGTGTGACTGCGTTGGAAATTACTGAAATTGAAACGCTGCTGCATGTGTGACTGCGTTGAAAGTGCTTATTAGAATTCACAGAAAGTGCCTTGAGTATTGGATAGTATCTTGAGTATGTTGGATGTACATTGGATGTTGGATAATGTTTGAGTGTTGGATAATGTTTTGAGTATTGGATAATGTTTGAGTGTTGGATAATATTTTGATTGTTGGATAAGGTTTTGAGTATTGGAGAGGGAAGGACAAGTGGTACCGCGGTGAGCTTGTCTATTCCAGTAAATAGAGTGATGCGTACTCTTAGGCGGGGCAGGAAGAAAATCTCTCTGCCCCAATCTTAGTTCCCTTTCGCCCAGGGCATTGTCTGGACCCAGACCGCTGCGAATATATCACTATTCTCAGTGAGATGGTTCCAAACAATCCCGGAAGAAAGGGAATTGAAAATACTTAAATTAGTTTATGATTTGTGTAAGGATTAGTAAAGAGCCTGGGAACTAAGCTAATGCTTAAATCCAGCAAGCCAGGCGAGTTATTGGCCATTTTATCATCTCGACTGGACGAGAAATCGCTCTCGCTTTTTAGGGTTTGACCACTCAACTCCCCTCAGCTGATGACGTCATAACATGGTAAGAACTAAAAAGTGGCCCACGAGCCACTAGGGCGAGTTCTTACCGCGTTATGACGTCACCACGAAAAAATGTTATTGATTTGTTTTATATAATAAAGCAAGTTGAAGCTACAATTTCATATCGAAACGTTTTGAGGCGCAATGGAAAGATATTTAAACGACATTTGACGTGAGCTATGATGCTTCTGAGAGAGCTGCAACTGGCATAAATATTTTACGTCACTGCAATGGCGTTATCCATGCGTCTGTTCTCTAATAGATCATGGCTCTCGAGTTCTCGACCAATGAAAAGCATATAGGAAGTACTTGGAACCAAATCCCTGGAACCAAGACGTAATGTGCCTGACACATTGTTTAATTCTGTTGTTGTTTTTTTCAGTCATCTTTATCAATCCAACCATTTGGTAAAGTTCACTTGGCGTGGAATTTTAGTGTAATCTTCTTAGTTTGTTTCACTTGTTTCTTGCTGTGGTTTTCCAAGTTGTATATATCATGGGCGTGTTTTAACACACAACAGGAAATTATGAAACTATGTGAGAAAACAAATATGGTAGGTTTTATATTTACATCTCTCCGTTTCATACGCGACTACCATAAGCATAGCCCAACAAACAGTGCTAGTATCCTCATAACAAGGGCGTTGCTTAAACAACGTACTTAAGCCAAAGGGTTATTATATATTGGATATTCATAATTTTCCGTTAATAAGATATTGAAGCGTTGAAGTTTCTGTGAAATCCTCCTTGAAATTTTCAAAGCCACCAATAAACCTTTCCATAATTTACATTACATTGGCTATAGAGCCTTTAAAGCTTTTTATCTTGTAACTGGTGACATATTTACGAAATCACACTGTTATAATGTATGATGTAAACGGTTTATATAATTACCTCACCAGTAACAAGATAAAAGGGCCAGTCCGCAATAGCCAAGGTGATGTACGTTAATTTGGCAACAGAACCACCACAAGAATACCAACAATATACGTGTACGCTTTAACCCCCTATTTGTTCGTGTACAATGCCCATATTGAACGTATATCGACAGTATGATCGTTTTCTTCACTTGCGGTAGTAAAACATCTAGTTTAGTTTGATATTCTCATATTTCCAGGTTCAATGTCATTTCTGTGAAGAATGTAATTTTAACGCATTTGCACATTGTGCGGCGAAGGATCGTTATAGATCATTTCATTGTCAATCACCAAGGAATTCAACAAGACAGGTATTGTTATTATGTTGAAAGTGTTTTTTGTAGGCAGTATGAAACTGCGCCTGGCGGCAGTACTCTAGAATACTGCGGTCTATGATTTACGTCAAGAGAATCTTAATCGGTTGAAGGTTGGGTCAATATTGCGATAGTTGCTGCACATGGTTGTTTTATTGACCATATACTTCCTCTCCTGTTTTTACTTGCAAAAAATGCGAGACATCAGAAAAATGGTATTAATATTGGTATTAATACTATACTATGTTGTTACCAGGAATAGACGTAACATATTAAGGTAGCTCCCAATGCAGCCGTGATATATTGCAATTAGACTTGAATTAGGTTGTATGAAAATAGCATACTCACTCTATGAAATATTTATGATTCTAGAAAGCATTCTGCATTTTTAACTACAACGTTGGAACATACACATTTTTAACTGGTATGTAAATAGTAAATATGACGTTTTAAGGATAAGCGATCTTAGGTGAGTTCAGGGACGACGAACTGGGGGTGGGAGCAGGAGGGGAAGCTGCCCCTCTTGCCCTTTAACATGAGGGGCAAGGGTGCCCTTTTGATGTGAGGTAAATATTTGTTATTATGATAAAATAATTCGTTCTCGTCCTTATTTAAAACTATAGAACTGTAAAAATAAAAAAGAAAAATGCATTTACTTTGATGATATACCACTGATCATGCAGTGTATAATGCTCAACGAACTTTTGCTGGAAAATTCTAAGAAATAATGTATGAAATTACTTTATGAGTATGTTTGTTCTAATTTGCTGTTAACGTGCCTCGGAACAAAACATTTGGCCGAGAAGAAGGGCGGAGTTAAAATAACTCCGCCCTTGTCGTTATGTCATGTAAAGCGATAAGCACATGAAAATTAAAACTAGTATAGACTTGAAAGAACTCGATTTATACCAACCTCGTACCCAGGGCATTTCCCTTGGATTTATACGAGCCTCCATATACACCTCAAATTTCGCGTTCAACAACAGTAATTTTGGCCCAATTCGGGGAGGACCCCCAGACCCCCCTATTTTCTACAATCAGAAACGTGGTTACGGCAACGTCCGGTTTCACAAACGCCCCTTCCGACGTGCCTATAATCTATAAACATTTATTATTGACGTGTTCCTTGCGTAAATATATAGAAACTGCTCTACTCTGTACGAATATATGAATATTTGCCACAAACAGTACAAACAGTACAAAGTCAAGAGGTCAAATTGTATTTCTTTTATTTCGTATGGTTTGCTAGACGTTGTAATAACATTAATATTGTAATTTGAAGTCAATGAAAATGCAAATTTTATGAAAATTAGTCCGCACTAAAGTATAGATTTTCTGATATAAAAATTATTTGCATTTAGTACGAAATGAATTGAATTCGTATGGTAATAAAACTAAAAGTAAACAAACATGATTGCTTTTTATAGAAAGCGGAAAATCATAGCCGCGGATGCCCAAAGTTCGTGCAATGCAGTCATTCAAATATTGAGAAGTTAGTAAAGTGCATGTTGCCAAATTCTATACAGAAAGTATATATTCATTAGCCTTTCTGTATAATGAGGATATATTAAGCACCTTGAAACTTTGCACTACCCTTGGGCTCTTATGTATCCAGTAGATACATGATAAGGCATTCTGTCGAAAAACAGTTGTTTAAAGTGTGCACGTCACACACAATTTTCAAATTATGATACATTGCAGTATAAATTCCTTATATCCCTTCCTTCTAGTAAATTTCAGAATAACGTTTGGGTGTTCCACGAAAGTATTTCTATGTCTCATGAGCTAGTCACGTGACTAAAATGACGAGTTCATTGGCTCTACCTTCATGACGTCATGGTTTATTAACTCACTATATTAAACCCTACTTTTCTCTTCCTAGTGTTTGCATACGTTGGTGGACTGTGCATATTTCTTGCGACATTTTCTCAGATCCTCATTCATTATTTTATACGGTTTTTTCTTGATGCATATTCAACACTCCGAAAGATGTATTCTCGACATCGCGCAAGGCAGCTGTTTGCAAGTTCAGGAGAAATAGAGACATTAACTGACGGTGAACCAGGGTATAGATCAACAGAACTACATCATGCCGCTACTGATGATATTTATTCAAGAATATCTTTCGATATACCTGATGAAGATGAGATAGATGAATCTAACATGGGAAATATTTTGATTAATGCTTCCATTGGATAAAATATGAGAAATATATGGTCAGAGAATGCGATTAACATTTCCATTGGATTAAGGAATTTCGAAAAATATTGGACATATATAGCCAGAGAATAGTTTTGTGAACATGTTTGTTAGACAATGGAATCGGGGAAAATGAGAAATATTATTAATATACAGTCGGAGGATATTGAGAATGCTTCTATCGGACGAGGGAGATATGCTCATGAAGACATTAGATATATAAAGGAAACCTGTGTTGCACCTTATGAATTTAGTACATATATTACTGCAGGGAGAAAATATCATTAGTCAATGTGTCAGTTTTACCAAAACGTGAAGATGCACGTCTGTTGATATTTGCTTTATAACAGGTAATCGTCATAACATTCACCATTTACCCTCTAAAAACGTTTGGGCAATCGCCAATCGCTTTCTGAATTTATCTGCATGATTATATACTACAATATATACATATAGCATATTTAACACGAATAAAATATTTTTAACCACAACTGTCTGGCAAAGTGATGTACCAATATATATATAGGAAGGGTCAGTTTAATTATTCTTTGAAATTCAATCTCATTATGCAAAGGTTTCTGGTGGAGGTTTCACCTGGTAAACATTTCAAATATTTGGTTCACGTCTGATTTGATTATAAACAGATTTGTGGTCAAGTGATTTTTAGTCAGTTCAGAACTTACTAAGCATGATTTCCTATTAGAACCTCTTTAATGCATGGTCTGAATATAACATTTATCGTAAAAAATTTTTTTTATACAAATGAACTTTTATAATAATATAATGTTGAACATCATCATACAAATACTTGCAATATCATAAGTGAAAGTGTCCGAAATTGAACTTCCATTTCCTACTGTAGTCATTTATTCTGTGGGATGGGTGAAGGTTTAGCAGGCAGAATGACACTGGCAGGTATATTACGATGTGAAGGTGTACTGGATAACACTGTTGCACCACCACGGATCAAGTTGTCCAAACTACGACGTTTTGAACTGATCAATTTATTTTCTTCCAGTTCTATCAGATTGGATAAGATATCTCCTTCAAGCTGAAATATAAGTAGAAGTTTTTAGAACAGGAATCAACAAATTTACTCTACTACATGCGTGTCCAATGGTTTACCTTAATATTTATGAATGGTGTAAGTTTTCTTATTTTTCTCATACCATTGCTGATAAATTGCCCACAATGTTTTTCAATAATGTGTCGTTACACCAATCATGAAGTCTGACTTATAAAACTGGATGTCCAGTATTCGAGTGTGCAGGTGAATTATTTTTATTCAGTTAGGGGATTGCATGGGTAAAAGTTTGACCCTGAATTGGATAAAAATTCATCATTGCGGGAATGAAACATCACTTCCAAACCTCTGATTCAGATTTGATTACGTTTCCTCGCAGTTAATTTTAGTCGGCTTAATTTCTGAAGATTTATAGTGTGATTGCTGCAGCCATAACTTTATAGCAAAACTTTATTGCAAATGAACTTTATTGCAGAACTTTATTGCAAATGCTTTTAATTACTTTGTTAATATTGGCAATAATCTATAATATTCCCAAGGTGAACATCCATCTGATTATTTAACTTCACCTTTATCAAATAGTTTCTATCTTTTTCCTACTACATCCATAGAAATTGACTAAGTCCATTGGTCCTTTTAGTATACCAACGATTGCTTTAAAATCTCTTAAGAGTGTTCGATCAAAGCCGTTGGAAATTATTTTTAATAGCACATTTACAACTGGTATTGTTCCAAACAGTCTTAAGATAGCAAATGTAGTCCCGGTATTTAAGAAAGATTTGCAAATCAGTTTATAGCCCTGTATTCCTTCTTCAATTTTTAATAAATTATTAGAAACAATAATGCACAAAAGGTTATCAGCTTTCATAGAAAAAAGAAAATATAGATAATAAGCAGTTTGGATTTCGTGCAAGACATACTCATGATCATGCAATTTTAAATATTATTGACAAGATACAGCATGCAATTGATAATCGTGATATTTCGTGTGGTGTATTTCTAGACTTTAGTAAGACTTTAGTAAGACTGTTAATCATGAAATCCTTATTCAAAAATTAGAATATTATGGTATTCGAGGAATAGCAAAGGCTTCACCTCGTATCTTAGCAACAGATATCAATTTGTTTCCTTGGGAGATGTTACATCTGACCTACAACCCGTTGGTTGTGGTGTTCCACAAGGATCAGTACTTGGTTCATTATTGGTCCTATTGTATAAACGATTTTAAATGTTCTGAACTTTTGGATTTTCATCTATTTGCTGATGATGCTAATTTATTTTATAAGCATAAAAGTCTGACAGCTCTTGAAACCACTTTAAATAATGAGTTAGTTAATGTGCACAACTGGTTGTGCGCAAACAAGCTCTTATTAAATATTGAAAAATCAAGTTTCGTTGTTTTTCATCTTCACAACGAAAATTGCCAGCTAACATTGAAATATCTATTTTTAATCATAAACTAAGGCGCGAGTACTTCATTACTAAATACTTGGGACTCTTGATAGATTCCAATTTAACTTGGAGAAATCAAGTAAATAATATTGTTAAAAAAATTAAGAGAAATGTTGGTATACTTTCTAAAGTTCGATATTACTTAGGTTTGGATATTTTAGTCAAACTATACTATGCCTTGATTTATCCGTTTCTGATTTATGGAATAATTTCATGGGGTAACACATACCCTGCTACCCTTCAGCCTTTGTTTATTCTTCAAAAGAAAGCCATACGATCTAGTCACTCTTCATAATGCAGTGCTTATGTATAAGTTTCACAACAACCTATTACCTTCTGTTTTTGATGCATTTTTCAAGCGTGTGAACAAAACACATGATTATAACACTGGGCTTTCTTCAAAAATATCTTACTCCTTACCAAAAGTAAGAACAAACTATGGAATTTTCAACATTAGATTTCAAGGCCCAAAACTGTGGAATTATATTAGCGAAAATACTAAAAGCCTATATCGATTTGGAAATTTAAGGCAGAAATCAAATGTAATTACATAAAAAATTATTAGATAATCTCTATAAATACTAAGCATATTTATCTTCGAATAAGACTAATGCGCTTCTGTTTATTCAAATGCTGTATTTATTGTGTGTCTGTGTTTATTTTTGTTTGTTTGTTTGTTTGTTTGTTTGTTTGTTTGTTTGTTTGTTTGTTTGTTTGTTTGTTTGTTTGTTTGTTTGTTTGCAAGTCATGTACCGACTAGATTGTAAATTTTCGCTGCCTAACTTTACTAGCCTTTATGGTTATTTTAGGCAGCGTGTACTCCTTAATTTTATATTATTATTTGTAAATGACTGTCTGTAATTTCTGAGAATAAATAAATTGTTGTTGTTGCTGTTGCTGTTGCTGCTGCTGCTGTTGTTGCTGTTGCTGACTACTTGCATGCTATTTTTGTTGTTGTTGTTGTTGTTGTTGTTGTTGTTGTTGTTGTTGTTGTTGTTGTTGTTGTTGTTGTTGTTGTTGTTGTTGTTGTTGTTGTTGTTGTTGTTGTATATCTAATGATGATGACACGATCTATTTTATAAGGATATAGATGTATACACGCATACACTGAGTATTCGATCATGTACAGCTTCCCCTGCAGCAGCATGTGCTTCCTCAGCTTCACGCAACATTCCTTCAAGTCTTGCTCTTTTATGCAGATCACAGATACATCCAAATACCTGTAACATAGTAAACATCAAAATAAGCCGAATGTTTGGGTCAATTACCACACTAATATCTTCAACTTATAGACTATTCCTATAATCCTTACAATCCTAATTCCAAACCTGACCTTTATGGCCCTTAAGAAACGAAAACATCTTGTGAGCCAAAGATGTTGACTAAAACAAAACGTAAAAGATTGAAATATTTCAATCCTATTACAAAATCAGTATATCAAGGCCGCAATTTGAGCATTTTTTAGGAGAGAAGAGATAGGAATACAACAATACGTATATCATCTAGGTTGTGCAAGAATTCCTTGCATGCAATGCAGTTTTCAAATTATGTGAATAAATCATATGCAAATTGAAAATCGTTAAGCCTGGTTCACACGAGTGAGATAAGCAGAAATACAAAAGAGAAACAGTTCCCTCTATAGGCTTAAAAAGACAAAACGGAAAGAATATTTTTTGAAATGTCTTTGTTCCGGCTTATGCTAGTGCTTATCACATGTCGACGTTTATTTTGCACACTTCACTGTATCCCTTTGTTTTACCTTTTGTATTTTCTTATGCTTGTCCTTATCACACTCATATGAACCAGGCTTTACAACGTGAAAGCTTCCCTCCTTATTAGATTACAATTTTGTTAAAATAACGGGGAAAAGTCAGCTCTGGTGAAAACCAGTGTATTGATTCTGTAGTATATATGGTAGATAAGTACTTGCCTCGATGATTTGATTCTTGATGTTCATATATTGAGCAAGATTGTCTTCAAATGCTGCGAGAATAAGAAAAATATTCTCCAGTTCTTCCGTTCGAGTATTGATATCATTCATTTCCTATAGGTGTAGACATGAACAAAGTTTAGGAAAGTTAATGATGTGTTGCTTAGATTCCGATCAGAATAGGGAAGGGTCGTTTTTTAAGCGTTTACAAGATCGAGACACGAGGGTTTTGTGTTGCCATTTATGCAAACTAAAAATTCCACTCCCAACCGTTTTCAAGCCGTCCTTCTTTTTTAGCCTCACTTTGTCACATACATTTATAATTATAACGCAATCTTACCAGTAATTGGTAAGGTTTTTGGTTGAAAAGTAGAAATGGAGAAACATTGTCAGCTTTTATCGTTGAAGTGATGATGTCCTTATCTGGAAGAAACATAAATTAAAAATATTCATATAGAAAATAGCTCGAAAGGAGTATTATATACTAGGAATGCATGGCACAGATTGTCGTTGATCAAATGTGTAACTATATATAGCAACACATGAAAATATAGGAAGGCCTATTTGAAACAATCGTGCATAAGTTGTTCTAAAAATATATCGAAATTTAAAATCACCGTTTTCATATTTTCCGAGTAAAATTTCATGTTCATGTGCGTGTCTTTCTTCAGTCTTCACATCCACCATCGCGAACTCCTAAATTACAAAAGGTATGGATATATGGGAGTAAAGTAAATGAGAAGATTAAGGTACAAAGTAAAAGTATAACAATTTGGCCAATGGTCATGTGTAAATTTATTGAGGGAAAAAACGAATGTTGATACAAATACAGTCTCCATGCACCACCCCAGGATTTAGGAGCTGCATGAGGTGGTCTCCCACCAAATCAGAAAATTCTGGCAAAGATATACAGGGTCAATGTGTGCTATGCACTAGTTATATAGTTGGTTCGTATAAGAAATTAGCTAGGTATTATTCAATTATTTTTAATCATACTGCACAAATTGATGACAATATACGATTTTCAGTGTTTGCTTTATATTCAGTCTGCACTTACGAGGTTTGTAACAACTACAGCGACCACCAAATTGGCGAAAACAAAAGCTCCAATAGCAATAAAAGTATTCAGATATAATGTTCCACCAACATACGTCATTCCACCTCCTTCCTAGAAAGATGAATGTTAACATTGATACGTGTGATCATTACCCACAAATTGGTTTCGATCGATGTAGGTTTATGATACGAATAATAAGACCCGAAGGTTATAGCATCTTGATACAATAATATCGAAATATCACAAACTCATTCACGTTTTACTTGTGTTTTGATTCACAAGATATAACAAATTGTACATATATTTATGATGTTGTGATCAGGATTATTCAAAACTTAATTGCATCATCCATCCTACTTATATTTAAGTGTAACATAATTTTAACAACTAGTTATGATCATGTACAACACGGACACGGAACTTACGCGAAACGTTTCATTTAATTTAATCCAACCATCCATTGTCAAGCATATGAAAAGTGAAAACATTGCTGGTAGTCTAGTTAAGGATCATTATATATGAAACAAAATTGTTTATTATCGCAAATGAAAGAACTCTTGAAACTGTAGAGTAACTTATTTTATCGATTTTATTTTATAGATTTTATAGATTGTATTTTCTTTAATAAATCAATGCAACCAAAATGACGTCATATTACATATAATGAGATATTAGTGAAGGTTTTATATCTTTATATATTTAAGGATGAGCTTAATTAAAGCTTGTTGAGCAAAGAAATAAAATATTCACTGTTGCCTCATTATTCATCTATGCATGACATCAAGTTGGTTGCATTGCTTTATTAAAGAAAAGACAATATCTCAAAAACGAAACGTAAAAATAATAATCGTAATTAAAAGAAGTTACTTTCCAGTTTTTAAGAGTTCTTTCATTTAAGATAACAAAGGATTTCGTGTCATATGCACTTTTACAATTCGTGTAAGAACCAAGCGTCGTGTATATGGATTGGTTATCTCGCATATATTGAGTAGCTCAATTGAGCGCCCCAGTAGTTCAGTGGGCAGAGTAGGATGCGCAAAACCATGAGCCTCTTGGTTTAATTCCCGGTTGGGACATTCAAAAATCAATTTTTCATCCCAAGCTCCTACCGTGCTGAAGACAAAAAGCAATGTAACTACCATACTTTAGCATATAGAAAAGCAAATTCCGGCGCAGAGCCAGAGGTGTTTCATGTCAAATATCAAATTTTAAAAATTGCGCTGATATTTTAACAGGTTTTCTATATTATTATGAAGAAGTTTCTACGAAAATTTTAGGTTTGTAGAATAATTCTTTCTAGAGTTACAGAGTTTTTAATAATAGCATTGCTGACGTCAGCATATTTTAAAAAGGCGTTATAAACGCTATTTTTTACCCACAACGCAACTGAAATTTTTTTGTTTGTCTTCAAAGTGTTAATTAATCCGTTCCAAATTATAATTGTAACATTTTGGCCGAAACTGTTTGAAATATGGGCTTCATAATTTTGGCCGCCATGTTTTTGGTCAGATATACAATAGTATTTGACCACAATTCCACAAACATGGCGGCCAAAATGCAAACGTCCAGATATGACTGTATTTCAAATAGAATATTCAAATTGAACTCACAGAAAGGTCAGACAGAACTTCTAATGCATAACCAAACTTTATGCATCAAAATATGTTTTACAAAATAGCTCTTGCTGACGTTAGCAATATATTCAAATGTCTATAACTCAAGGAGGAATATTTGTATGGACCTAAATTTTTGTATTAAGACTCGGTGTAATGATCTGCAAAACATATAAAAAAATCAGCTTTTCAGGTTGCGTAATTAAGATATTGCAAATTTTGTGTCGACCCATAGTCACATGAAATCCCTCTATAGGTGAGGTTGCACTTAGCCTGCGTGGCAGGCGTTCTATTGTGGGGGAGGGAGTTTTGTTTAGAGCGCGCGCTTTTTTTTTAGAGCGCTCACTGTTGAACACTCGTAGTAACGATATACAGGACATACAAAACAGACAACATTGTAACTTTAAGTTTAGAATTTTGTGACGTCAAGTGCAACCCACATATAGTGTTTTCTAAGTTCTGAAACATCCTGGAACGCTATCTCAAAATTGAAATATAAAGCCAAATTTTCGCGATTACCTTTCGCGATTACCTTTCGCGATTAGAGAAAATTCGGTCGTGCATGGTTAGACAAAGGTAAAAGTGAAAAACATTGGTCAAGACAAAAGACTTATAATCGTCCGGATGTGTCTTGATGAACACTAACGGGTGACATTATTATTTTCAATGAACAACCACTTAAGTCAGTAATAATAAGGATACCAGTTGACAGATTACTGAAATGTTCAGGTATTGAATCTCTGAATAAAGTAATTCCAATCACTGAGAATACCAACATTATGATCACAAGCAACAACACAATGTTTGCCATATCTAGGAAAATATAGATAATTTTCAGCAAAAACTTCTTTCGAGTTCAGCACCTTTTGAGGGACGGTCATTGACCACTGAATTTATTTACCGTCAATTGAACACAAACCAAAAATAAAATAACTATAAATTTAGCCAGTTTTGGTAAGAAGCGAACTATTAAATGGTTTTAAAGAGGCTAGCCTTGTTAAGCTTAGGTTTTAAGTGATATCGATGTGACGGGCAAAAGTAAAATCTGAAATCAGTAGTCTGAACTCTGAAGAAAGGTCACGTTGTTTCAATGAGTGTAACATTTTCTATCAGGTAATGCATGAACATGGTGTTTTCTGGTGCTCTTAACTACTTATAGATAAAATATATCTATATATATTATAAAATATATAATTTACCTGGAATAGACTGTAAGATTGTTTGCACCACAATCTGTAGACCAGGTAATGAACTGATGCTAAACACAACAGAATAATATTGAGAGTTATTGAGCTACCTATTACAATACGTTTAGGTTCAACCTCGCAAGCCAGAAAACATTTGCCGTAGCGTGTGCTAAAAACAATCTCCGTTGATAGAAGTTGATGTAAGAGTAAAAAAAGTACTTGAGGGGAGGGTGGTCAGGCTAGGCCTAGACCCTAGTTATATTGTCTGCAGAGGAGGGCGGTCAGGCTGGGCCTAGACCCTAGTTATGTTGTCTGCAGAGGAGGGTGGTCAGGCCAGATCTTTTTGTAAGTTTGTTAAAATTAAGCATCGGTCAATATAGATTAGGGAAATGAGCAGAGTACCGCAATTTTGTTAGTCCCTGACATATATACCAAATGCTAGCATATATAAGCTGTGATGTTTATGTATACTTTCACGGATAAGTTGTGTGGAACTACAACGGGCTTTCGGTGTTTTCCTGGGACAACCATGTTATAGTATTATTAGAGTTTTGTTGGCTTCCGCCGGAAGTAGCCTTTAGTTGAATTGGTGATTAAAGCAAGTATGCGGCAAGTATCGCCTTAGAGATGAAGGTCGTATGTAGGAAGGTTGTTGTTTGAAATCACTGATACGGAACTACCTCCTAAAGAAACATTTAAAGATCCTAGCGTTAGCAAGACATAGCAAACCAAGCGCTCACAAGGTTGTCTTGAAGACGCACAACGAAGCCAAAGGTAATTCAATTTGTAAAACATTTCTAATTTGCGAGTACGTTGTGACCGTTAGTCGGTTATTAATGAACACAGACGATATTTTATATATATAGTGATTTGATAACGTTTATGTTTAGCAGTGGTTGCAGTGACGCCAAACATCATGCGGACAAAATCAATGAACCCAAAGAAAGTTTTCTTAAATGTTTCAGAAGACAGCAATGAAACTACAGACAGTAAGAATGAAGTTACGATGCCGTTATCCAAAGATGAGAGCTGTCCAAGGCAAAGTGAATGTCTCGTGAAATCTGAGATGAATAACAATATACATTTCAACGGTTCAAAAGACAAGGCGAAGGTCGCGCAAAGTGATGCTGCAAATGCTCAAGTTTTTACTTTCAAACTGCTTCCAGCGACCGTTCTTCATGCTACAAAATGTTCATGTTTTGTTGTTAAGAAAGATCAATCTACACAGACGTCAAGTAATGTGCAGGAATGTAGTCAAACATCACTGCCACTGGCCGTTAATAACACGTCAACAGCATCCTCGGGTTTACCTTCACCTAGCTGGAGTCATAGTTCTGATTCTGAAGGAAGTTTACCAAGAACACCAAATAAGACAGCTAAATCTTATAGTTGTTCTGTTTGTACTAAAACATTCCCTACACCATCCAAACTACGGCGTCATTTCTTAATTCATTCAGGAGAGAAACCGTATTCATGCAGTGTGTGTAGTAAGCCATTTAATGACCCAGCAAATCTCAAGCGACATCATTGGAGTCATGTCAAGGAAAAACCTTTTATTTGTGGAGAATGTCAAGGAGAATTCATGACTAAACGAGATGCGATGATGCATCTTTGTCCCGCAATAAAACGACGTAGAAAATAATATGAAATTCCTTAACACTGTATTACAAAGACATAACCTGCTTGAGTTATTTAATATGTTAATGACTGACATACGCGGTCTCGTATATTTTCACATATATTAGTTTCATAATACAGTTAGCCAGGTATTTTCATATTTATTTGTGTGATATATACATATATTCATTAACAGATCATTCTACTTGCAAACAAATAGTTCATTTTCAGTATATCTTAAGTTAAAAAATCTGTTTTGTTGACAGTCATTTTGTACCGTTAGTATAGTCGGTATTTATGCCGAAGAAGATGTGTGGGCGAGCTCATTGACATTGTATTGTATTTGATACAATATTGAAAATTTGCAACAATCATTCAAGCAGTTTTTGACCCTTCGCGAGACGCAGTCTTTAATGTCGATCGCAAGCTTTGCTTTTACAATCTTGCAACATGTATCATACGATCCTGATATACGACAATATAAAATCTAGAAATTAAAGGCAAAGTAATTTGCTGCAACAAAAGCTGATGCATGTTAATTTAAATTGTTCACAGGTAAGGCAGTAACCAAACATGAGGCAAAACATTTCTAATTAACATGTATTGAACTCCAATCTGTAAAATTTGAAAAGATATCTTTAGTTGAGGTTGATTGAACTTGAGCATCTCAAAAACAATGTAGACCTGTAACAATTCTTTACTCTTTAGCCTGCTCGGAGAGTCTGCGGGAAGGCTGCAATTCTTGTGTTACGTTAAAACGACAAATATGTCTAGGCACGCGCTATTTTCTATACTAAAGTCAAAAGTCGATCTTACCTTCTCAGACTTCTAAAAGCTCTTAATACTCGCAGTATTCTCAAAACTCCTCTACTTCCTGAACCTGATCCAGTCAAAACTGGGAAAATGTATATGTAGCATTAACACAAAAGATAAAGACCCATGTCATATTCTAGCCTAGCCATATTCCAGCATGCATGTATGAACACCGGCTATAGTTTAACTTGTTATAAAGTAGAAATAAGTAGTCCATATACTCCATAGTTGGTTTTGCGCAACGCGAAATCTACTTTTGATCACGACTAACGCCGATTAGTTTAATTCTATACTGTTCAGCGTTTTTAGGACATGGTATTTCAGTAGAATTTAGTTTCGATTTTTTACAGTAATTCCCCGACCCCTAGCCAGTATGGTTAGCCGGCGTCACAGAGCCGGCGTCAGGTCAAAATTAAATGTTGAATATTTATTCATACAAATTACTTATGTTAGACAGTCATATGGAATAAATTGACCTGGGAACTCTGTCACTCGGGGCGTCAGTCAGGATTAAGAGGACTATCCATATCGAACTGTATATGGAATATATTGGATATTGAAGAGAAACGTTTAAGTTCATAGTCTTGCTTGAAACGACTCGCCAGATAAAAATATTTTGATATTTTACAATATGTGAAAGAAATATTTTAAGCTTTCAATGATGTAAAAGATTTAACTGAATAGTTTCGGTAAAAGTGACCAAAACACGAATTAGAATTGGTTTATAAAGTAACGTACGTGGTCCAAGAAGTAAAGCAATGACAATAAAGAAATCCAAGATATTCCATCCCATTTTCCAGAACATGAAAAAACCATGATACCATTTGAACAAGATTTCACAAACAAACACAGTCATCAAACATTGATCAAGCACTGAAAACAGATGTTTATATTTTCTTTCCTAAAAAATGAAAGGAACCGGAGTGTGCATGGAAAACATAAAAATGTGGTGGCAAAGCCGTATAGATTCAGTAATTCAAACGATCGAATTCAGGACAGCAAACTAAGCATTACAATTTGCGTGAAACATGTCTTTGGGGGTACATCCTAGTACTGAAAATGACAGTGACTAACCCAGTGGTGTAGGAACCGGGGGGGGGGGGGGGGCACAGGGGGCACGTGCCCCCCCCAAGTTTTCTTAAAAGTGCCCTTTTCTCCAGCTAAAACAATGGAAAAAGTGCCCTTTTCTAATAGAAGAGGTGCCCTTAAGACAAAGTGCCCCCCAACTTGAAGTTGCTTCCTACGCCTATGTACTAACCAGTTCCTGATCTGTTTCGACAACAATCAATAAACTATTGGCAAGAATAGCTGTCAATATTGCTGAACGAAAATATTTATTAGATAAGAGATTTCCCATGAGTTCATTAGATGCATATTCCTCTATGGCTTCGTCATCCTGATCAACAACATCCCAGAGATTTTCTTCTTGAGTTTCAAGATCACACAGAACTTGATCACTTGGCTAGAAATAATCAGAAATAAACTCAATATTATAGTCAACATGATAAGTATAGAGATTTTCTTCTTAAGTTTCAAGACTACACAGAACTTGATCACTTGGCTAGAAATAATCAGAAATAAACTCAATATTATAGTCAACATGATAAGTATAGAGATTTTCTTCTTAAGTTTCAAGACTACACAGAACTTGATCACTTGGCTAGAAATAATCAGAAATAAACTCAATATTATAGTCAACATGATAAGTATAGAGATTTTCTTCTTAAGTTTCAAGACTACACAGAACTTTATCACTTGGCTAGAAATAATCAGAAATAAACTCAATATTATAGCAAACATGATAAGTATAGAGATTTTCTTCTTAAAATAACATAGAACTTTATCATTGGGTTATAGTCAGAAATAATCTAAATCCCTAGGTACAAGCAGAGAACTAAGAAATGATGTGAATAAAACGACCGTAGCCCACGGATTCGTAGGAATTGCACACAGAGTGATGGCGGGAGTGTTTAAAAACGTAGAAAAACTAAGTTCCATGCGAAGCAAACTCATTTTCTATACTCGTATTCTCTTTGAGTTCTTTAATGAAATTAATTGTACTGGATATTTCAACTTACCTCGTTTTTCTCAGTATGAAATAACGCTTGAAAATGTCTACGAAAGAGAAAAAGTATATTTAGTAAGATATCTGAAGCAACCAGCACGTCGGATGGTAGTAGAAACTCAATGACTTCAAACTCAATGCCATCCTCTATACAGTAGTTGCTAATTTGTACCACAAAACGCCATTTAACATCTGACTGGTTCAGGTAAGGATTGTTCTACCTTTCGATTTTGACTCAAAAACGGTTTAGGTCAGGATTGTTCATTAATTCTTTAGTTGACATCCGAAGTCCGTTATATTATAATATTAGTTAGCTGTAGTCTAGCAAACAGTTAGGCTACAACAAAGTCAACCGTCTCATAAACTAAAATTACTAGAACCCCGCGGTCCCTGAATTATTCACTGTGTGGTCCTTTATTGATCTGACAAGTAACATTTTTAAGTAATAATTCTTCATATTATTTTCTTGCCACGATTTAGGATTTTGCTGTGCAACTCTGCCGCCTCTGGCATAGACGGAGCCTTTGCTGTACTTATAGTTATATATAATAATATAGTTCAATCTCTACATACTTGTCCCCTGCATCATCATCACCAAACTTTGTTTTCTCTCTTAACATACTGGTTAGTCGACTCCGCCAATTCGTCGTTGCCATCGCCTTGATCACAATCTATAGTATACAATAGACACCGTGGGCGGGTGAGGCTTAATAGAGGAGTTGCACCGTCACGAGTGACAAAATTCTAAAATCTTTAACGTAGAATCTAACCCCTAATGATTGGGGCGGGGGGTGCATGCAGATGAAAAATTTCCGAATGGATCTCTAAATTTCCGAATAACATTGACAAGAAACTGCTAGAATTATTAAATGTTGATTAGTTAAAGTACGGAAGCCCAGCCCTGCCATCTCCAGACAAGTAATCTGGGATGCAAACGCTTCCTATTTCAAACGATCTGAACTGATGAAGCGGCTGCACCGCAGGCTTCGTGACAAACGCTAGCATTTGCCACCGAGTAGGGGCGAAGTCCTGAAATTTCACATCGCGCGCCGGAGTATGGGACTAGAGTCGTCTTCCGAAGAACGGAACAAAGTGATTTTTTTATATAAAATATACCCTGACCACCGCTGTAATCCTAACGCCGAACCATTAAAAATAATTTGCGAGTTAAAGAAAGTTGGAAAAATAATTTTTGGAGTTGGAATAACCTGACTCCAACCCGTATCTTCAGCATAGCAGGCGAGAGCACTAACCACAACACTATCGGGGCAATTGAATGTAATCTCCAAACAAATCATTTATATTACTAAGTATGAAGCCCCCTAGGATTTAGTTGTTTCCTTGATGTTTCCATCTACCAAAATGACATTACAGAAATTCATTCCTTTAATAAAAACAACAAACCTTACCCCAAACATAACCCCTAACCTAAACCCCAACCCTAACCTGAAAATTAAAACGCCTAAATCCTAACAAATAAACTGGAAAACAGTACGTTTAAAAAAAATGACGTAATGTCAGTTTGGTAGATGGAAACAGCAAGGAAACAACTAAATCCTATACTCCAGCGCGCGATGTGAAATTTCAGGACTTCGCCCCTACTCGATGGCAAATGCTAGCTTTTGTCACGAAGCCTGCGGTGCATGCAGCCGCTTCATCAGTTCAGATCGTTTGAAATAGGAAGCGTTTGCATCCCAGATTACTTGTCTGGAGATGGCAGGGCTGGGCTTCCGTACTTTAACTAATCAACATTTAATAATTCTAGCAGTTTCTTGTCAGACTCGTGAATTCTTTTTTCTGTACTTTTATAAATTTGTATAAAAGTGCTGTGCTTTTATAAGCGTTGTGTACTGTGTGTATTATATAATATAATAGAATATCGTATTTTTCATAAACGTCGAGATGGGCATGCGCAGTAGTGCAACAATATTGCTCCCGCATCCCAACCGCAAAATATTTTCTATAAATAAAGAGTCCGCAGTCCGCAGTCCGCAGTTCGCAGTTCGCAGTTCGCAGTTCGCAGTTCGCAGTTCGCAGTTCGCAGTTCGCAGTTCGCAGTTCGCAGTTCGCAGTTCGCAGTTCGCAGTTCGCAGTTCGCAGTTCGCAGTTCGCGTTTTCCACCAAACCACAATCACAGCAATCACAGCAATTCGAATATCACTAAATATTAATATAATCGAAAAGTTAGATATATTATTCTAAAATTGGTAAACTGTCGAAAATTTAAAATTATGTAAGAGTTAATTACCGAGAACCGAGGCATTTAGTCAAATACAGGCCGAGGCGCGCAAAACTGTCTTATTACACAATTGACAAGGTTTTAACAATGAACAAAAGAAATTAGAAAAGTTTTCATTCTAAGGATATAATCTTTTTGAAGCACAATGACACGACCAAGCCTGGTTCACACTTGTCGCAAATATCGGCGTTGTCCATTCTCGGTAGTCATTAATAATACAATGGATCGCCGATGAATGGCAACAAGTGTGAACCAGGCTTAAGTACATAGAAACTTCAGATGCGACTTGGCAGAAGGAAGATGGCGTTCAGTGACGACGATCTAAATGGATTGACACAGAACGTCTTTCAAACAAACGATGAATCTGCTCTACCGGAATATGTACACGTCGTGTTGTAAAGGTTGTGTACACGTCGTTTGGTGAAAAAACAATTTAGGCGGGCTTAAGCACCGCACAGCGACGCAAGCAAGTGGAACATTACGCCAACGAAACTAGTCCCGAGCGCTGCCTGGTAAATTTATTGAAGAAATACATGAGAAAGTGTCCGAAGTCTGCAATAGAAAAGGACGTCTTTTACTTAGCTCCTCGTCGAAAGTATGAATTGTCTGATGAAGGTATGTTGATGTATAGGAGAGTAATTGATAACGTTTTTAATAGTCAAATATAGATAAGATAATGTTTTAGGCCTTTTTTTTAAAGTCTCGCATAACGGGGCTGGCTATATATACTGCAGGTACGGTTTAACTTTGAATTATGTACGTTTTAAACGCTTACTAATTTCTTGTTTTTCTTTTCAGTTTGGTATACTGCAAATCCTGTTGGCAAAACTACGTTGGGTCTGACCATTTAAATAATTATGCGAAGCCGCCGGCATCAAAGGACAGTATACAAATCATAGTTTGAGGGCTACTACAGCGACGCGAGGCTTAGCAAAAGAGATTTCAGAGAAATTGTAATGGAACGGACAGGCCACAGAGATATCAGATCCTTACAGAAGTATCTAAGACCGGAAGTATCAACCAAGCTGAAAATTTCGAAAGCTTTTGATTGTAGCACAAAATCGACATTGACAAAGAATCAGGCATTTTGGAAGAAGATAAGCAGCCGGGAAGTTTGAAACGAGTATTCCAATGTGATGAGGAGAGAGGAGAGAGGAGATTGTGCGACAATAAAGAAAAAACTGGAGAAGGGAAGTCAGTTTGTTTTAGTAATGGTACAATTGCAGTGAAGGGTGGTTTAAATATTGAATAGGTTTTGTTGTGATTTAGAAAATACACGTTAATTTGGGTAGTGACGGTTGTGTGAAATATTGTTAGCATCAAGTGTGTGGTAATAGATAAATTTATTTTTGGTTTAGAGCAAATGAATGTAGAAAATCGAATTGTATATTTAGCATATTGAGCGAGTGCCATCGATAGTACCATACGTCAATATCTGTATATTGTTGTCTAGTTCAACGTAAATATCCGTATATCGACTTCAGAGACAATATCTGTATATTGTCGTGCAACTATTAATCAATTATTCAATTTAATTCATCAGCCCCGCTCTTCCCTGCTGAATATCAAAATTCCTCCCCGTGCTTTTAAACCGTTAAGTAATTATCGAAAATATAGTTTTATGAAGAACTGAAGAACAAAGGAAACCGCGTCAATTGTGTAATAAAACTGATTAAGCCTCTTCTATGGTCTTAATTAAATTATCGAGCAGAAAGAAACTGTGCTGTCTTCTGTTCTTCTGCCTACACTGTCTGTATAATAAAACATAATAAAGGAAAGTTTCCTGGGGCCTGTAGTCGACTGTATAACACTCATCCTCGTTATAACAATCATGCAATTATATCCCCGATTTTAGGTGGATTTTGGTTTAGATAATATCATAATATCATAGTAAACAGAATACAGACTTGATAATATCATAGTAAACAGAATACAGACTTGATAATATCATAGTAAACAGAATACAGACTTGATTATAATATCATAGTAAACAGAATACAGACTTGATAATATCATAGTAAACAGAATACAGACTTGATAATATCGTAGTAAACAGAATACAGACTTGATAATATCATAGTAAACAGAATACAGACTTGTGTAATAAAACACGTCTTTCCTTGAGAATTTGTCACATGTTGCCACCCAACATGGCGGCCAAAAAAACAAATGCTCAAGAAAGGATGTGTTTTATTACACATGTCTATACTCTGTTTAATATGATATAATTTTCGTTTCAAAAGCTAAACTGAATTCTTCGCGTTAGGAGTGGAAAAACGAAAGAAAAACGTAGCTTTTAATGGCATTTGGAAATAATGCTGACGTCAGCAATAAGAATTATTCAAACCTTTTTAACTCGCGACGGAATAATTGTATCGATTTGAAATTTGTTATGAATACTTGTATTAATGATATACAAAACAGATTTATAGGGTCCACGTTAAAGATTTTAGGATTTTGTCACGTGACGGTGCAACTCCTCTGTTGACAATTAGGTTCTAATAACAAAATAGACATACGTCAAACGGAGGAATTTTGCCGTTGCAAGCTCATTTGAGTGTGTCTAATCACGGCTGCAACTGAAATTTATAATAACAATGCAAAAAAGAAAAAGTATGCCATTAAAATGAAGCGCTCTCTATTATATTCCCGACGATAGCGCGTTTACCATTTTTGAACCACTATCTCTGCTTTCCAACTGTCAGCTGTCAACGTCACCAGATGTGGTTGAGAGCAAGAAAGAAGTGACTGCAGAAAGTCAATCGCACAGCCACTGACAGGTACCAGACGTCTTATACGAGTTATGGAAGGATGCGCAAAGCGCACGGGGAGATTTGGCGACGATACTCTTCGTGCTGTACGCGGCTGATCGCGCAACATCTTGCGCTGGATGGAACACCGTCTGAAGACAATATGCCACAATTAAAATATATTGTTAATATTTTCACTTGCGTGATAAGTACATACATTTGGAAAGGCGTTTTGTTGTTCTTGTTCACTTGACGTTGGTTTTTCAGCTGAGGTCGATGCATTTTGAGCAGCAGCATCTATTGCAACCTGTTGAAATTTATAATGCACAAGTGATTAGGTATTATCCTGGTATAATACAACAGCAACAGCTCTTACCGACGAAGTAGTTACGCTAAAATGTGAATTTCTCAATTTCAATACCTTCACTAATGTATGTATGTATGTAAAAACTTTATTTAATGACGCTAGCCTTGTCAACAAAAGTTGGTTTCCACAAGGGGCGTCCCTAACACAATAAAAACATATTTACAAAGAAATAATAGTATAACTACATAGCTATTTATAAGAGAGAGATATATGTATAAAAAGAAGATTGAATTGGTGTGATCCGGCCGTATGCTAATATCTATACATGGTTGTTTCTTAATTCTATTTAACAATTCATTTGTTTTACAATATTTTTGAAAGAGTAAATTGATTCGGCCTCCTTAGCTTCTTGCGAAAGATTATTCCAAAGTTTAGCACCACTGTACTTAAAACTTTTTTTCAGAAATTCGCGTCTCGGTTTTGGAAGAGCCAAATCAGTGTGACAATTTCTGAGGTCATAATTAGTTTGCAAAAGATTCCTCCTGATCAATAATTCTTTCAAATTAGGTGCACTACAATCATTCAGAATACTTCGTCTGGAGTCTAAATTTTCCCAGTCAAGTGCCCGAAGAATGTCTGCAGACCTAATTTCATAGCTAGCGCCAGCTATTATTCTAGCTGCCCGATTTTGAAATTTTTGTAACTTATCTTTCAATGTCTTGTTGCAAGTATCCCAAAGGGGAGAGCAGTAATCGAAATAGGGTTGTATCAAAGCGTTATAAATCGATTGCAACATGTTTTCAGGAACATAGGGCTTGATGCGTTTTAACGTTCCTATACCTGCCCCAACTTTTTTGCAAATCGTTTCAATGTGTTCATCCCAACTTAGTGTTTCATCAAGTGTAACGCCCAGACAAGAGATTGAATATACTCTGGGAATAGGTTTGCTATTTAGCATTACAGGAATAACATCATTTATCTTATGAAGATTATGCAATGGCATTACTAATGCAATGGCATGCGCCGGTAAATACTAATATAGCATTATAAATTGTATGGAAGAAATATAAAATATAAAGCAAATCAGAAAGAATATCTTAAGTAAATCAGAGCTTTTGTGGTCAGTACCTCGTCTTCTGGAGCTATAATGGACCCTAACCCCACCGTAACCTACCCTAACCCTACCGTAACCCGACCCTAACCCCACCATAACCTACCCTAACCCCGACCTCCTGCGCACTTCTGACTTGCCGTCCATCCACCCCGTGACCACCAAATTCAGCTCATGTCTGACGGGGAGCACAGCTACGATGAAAGTGTTAGATTGGGGCTTATCCGAACCAACCCTGTCAACATCATCGAATGAGTCGAACCCACGATCTCAGAGGTGACTGAAGGCGCTTTCTCTGACGACTGTGCCACCGAAGCCCCATGTGTGTTTGGTGACAGGAAAATATTCAAGAAACGGAATGCTTGATCTAGCTTATACATACATACATACATACATACATTATTCAGCTCACTCCCCGTTGGGGCTTTTCAGTGACCGATTACATCAAGTATCTAGCTTACCTATATTATGTACTTAACCTACATTATTTATTTTTACAATTGTGATATTACTTTCCTAATCTGTCTATCCTAACCACCCAGTCAACTTTCCCTGTGGGAGGAAACCGGAGTGCCCGGAGAAAACCCACGACTTTCGATAGAGCGTTGACTTACTCTTTTCACATGAGTGTGATGAGTGTCCTCAACGATAATCGAACTCAAGACTCAGAGGTGAAAGGCGCTTGCTCTGACGACTGCGCCACCGAAGCCCTTATATGCATGACGCGAATTTTTTATTCACTATTTGAAAGAATCGTCAAACTGTAAAGTAAGCTCTTTTACAGATTAATTTTCGTTTTCCATTCAGTCGCGTTTCTTTATATGCCATCAGTGAACAAGTTTACCTCACATAAATTAATAAAGACTTATCGTTAAACCTAGTTTCCATTAAATCGCAACAGTTCGTCACCGGAACTTGAAATATTATTTATACATCAACTGATCAAAAATCGATCAAATGCGTGCGGATTGCTCTGTATGCATCATTGCGTTATGCATTATCTGTATTCTGTTATACATTATTCATGCTTATAAAATAAGCAAGCGAACAACCAAGATCGTGAAGTTTACTGTTTTGTCAGGCATTTTACGGAATAGCAGTAATTAGTAGAATCATACTAGTATACTATTGCAAATGCCGTAATTTGATTGGCTACGCTACTCGCTATCTAATTGTCGACAGATAGCGAGTAGCGAAACAGCCATCTCCTCAGCGCGATTTTTAACGAATTTATTTCAATAAATTATGAAAAACATTTTGAAATACTGTTTTCTTGCTGGTTTCTACTAAAACAATTAGAAATATTGAGCTCATAATCTAATTGTTAAATAGTAAATTTCGACCCCTGAAATGTATATTCAGGTACAGCTTTCGTTTCATCCCCGTATCATCCAGATTCCAGAGCTAATATTTTCTTTATTCAAGATTATGATATTTCAAATCATGGTATTTCGAGAAATTAATCGTGGAATTAACTATCGAACACTTCAACAAGGAAAAATAACCATGTCCATGGTTCATACGATATACTTTATAATTATTTCCAAAGCATTTTTACCTTTTTAAATCTGTTCATTTTATGTGAGGTTTTGTTCACACCAACACCCGTCCTCCGGCTCTAAATAGGGAAATGTCGTTTCTATTTCATATAAAAAAAGAATACCAATTGAGAAGAAAGACACAAACAATTTTTAACCTATACATATTTAATTAGGTATCAATAACTACGGGCCACCGTAGGGATGTGACTATCTTAATATTTTTCAATTAAATGAAAATATACGTGCAAAAACAGCCAATAATATATAAAATAGAAACTGACGTAAAAAACTTTTTAACATTCAAATGCGAGTAATCTAGGCTTTTCCAGAAGCTAATTATAAATATTTTGTTATTAAATAATTTTTATTGATATTTAATGTTTTAATAGTTAAACCTACCTCAATATATATTTTCAAAACAACAAAAAATAAATATAATTTCAAAATTTATTTTTAGCAAACTGTAGGTACATCACCAACCCCGCTGAGCATCATGGGAACATGGGATACAAATGGATAATGCAGGACACATAGTCAACATACGACACTCAATCATATGGAGCTCACTGCACTCAATAGGTCGCAACCACTGAGCTTAATATAGTATAGCTCAGTGGTCGCAACTTGTTTCCATCTATCAAACTGACGTTACGTCATTTTTTCAACTTTGAAGTAAAGTTAAAAACTTTGTAACTGACCCTAACCCTAAAACCTACCCTAACCCCCAACCCAAAACCTAACCCGAACCTAACCCGAACCAAATTGATGAAGAAAAATCAAGAAAAACGAATATGAAAATCGGGAAAATTGCGTAACGTCAGTTTGATAGATGGAAACAAGTGAAAACCCACTCAATATGGCGAGTTGAATGAAGTTTTTTAAAATAATACTGAGAAATACGCTTTTTTCACCCGTTAAACAGCAATGAGCAGTAAGCAAAAAGATGGAATACAACTGGAACGTTCATTCCTGCTAAGACTACCTGAGGTATAACGCTTTTGAGAGAGTGAGTGTGTGAATTGACCATACATACAAATATGATACGTCAAGTATTAAATTTTCAATATTTTTATTTCACTATTAAAGTGCTAAGATTAGAGATATGTAGCTTATATGTATAACAGGTGAACAAAAATACAATATGAAAATCTTAAATTCTCACAGAATGCTCAAGGTTTCTAGCAGGGCCGTAGCCCGTAGGCAGCATTTTTTTTACCGGGGGGGGGCAGTAAATATTTATATGCAGACATAAGTACCCTAATGTCAATTATTTCTCAGCCATATCAGTTAGATGTGCGCATAGGTGTACAGGCTTAGAAATTTTGGGGGGTGGACGTCATTCTGCCCGACGACCGCCGAAGGCACGAGAAGTCCTAGGGGGGTCCGGGTGCATGCTCCCCCGTGAAATTTTGAAAAGTAGAGTCTCTAAAATGCCATTTCCTGCTGTCTGAACACTAAAACGTTATATATACTATAGACTTATTAATTGACATTGTTTGGGTTACCTGTACTAAAACACGATCACGTGAGAGAAAAAAGGATAGTTTTGAGAGAGAAACACGTTGTAGACATTTTGTACTCTTCCATCAAATATATTGTTGTTTATACTTGATCTTACGTTCTGACACCTGCATTTTGGGGTGAGATTTTGTGCATGGGGTGAGGAACGAAGAGAAAATATTAGTTTCATTGTTTATTTAATATTTGTTTCATTGTTTGTTGCCAAAGAATAATTTACTAATTATAACATTCTAAAAATCGTAAGTTGAATTTTCTCTGGGGGGGCAGCTGCTCCCCGGTGCCTATGGTCCTGGTTTCTAGCCCTACTATTGTAAATATTTTATGATTTATAAAATGTAATTTTGGCGAATTAGTAAATAAATAGTAAAAAATAAATAAAAAAATGTCTACCAGACTGTAAAACACATTCCCCACGCAGAATTTCGAAGCCGAAAGTCTGTCTGGCATGTCTATTACCCTATTAGGCCCCTACAAGTTGATCTTTAGTTTCTGGTCTGCCATTACCTTCGTTTAGGATGCGGGCATGTGGGTGGTTAGAACTATAGGACAGTGGCTTTAAAGGCTTTATGACTGAACATTTTGAAGCCTATTTCTTTTCTATGTATTTCTTGCAAACGTCCATTTGCTGCTGTACAGATTTCGTTCCTTGTCATAGCAGAACCGTAGTTTCCTTGAGTTTTCCATGCCAGCTGTATCAGAATATTATTAAATCTATATAAAACTTGATTTAGATGATTCAAAAATTGGCATGCATGACAGATTATAAAGGATTTTAAATATGATAATTACCTATTTAATAATACCTTGGATTGATGATTGAGCCTCCATGATGCCCAAATGAGAACACAGACCTATACTACAGCGGTATTTACATTTTATTAGCTTTTTTGGTGTAAATAGCACATTTATCGTTCTACAAAGTAAAATCCTAATCGAAAATTTTCAAGTACTAGAAATTGAATTGTAAACACCGGAATAGTCCTAAAATAATACTTTCTACAAAAAGGATGCGGGCGGCGGACCAGAAACTAAAGATCAACTTGTAGTGGCCTTACCCCTTTATATACAGTAGGCGCCCCTGCCATATAGGTGCATTTGCTTATATCTGGAATTGGTTCATGCTCCTTTAAGTGATTTAAATTTCAGTTAGACAAATACTCTATAAGTATACCATTGCTGCAGAAGTTAGGGAGCCATTGGCCAGTGGAGCTATCTGTCTAAACCTGAAGTTACTGACTAATTACAACTCCAAAAATCATGTGAAGCTAATTATCTAAGCCTGGCTTACTGGCTAACTCCAAACCTCATCATCGATCATGAGGAGATTTGACAGTCAGATGCGAGTCAACATCGCCAAATTTGTATTGCTGTGCACTGGATGCTGTGCACTGGATTACTACAGTCTACTGCCACAAGTTGCTACTGTTACAGTGATACTGTGGGTACAATAAGAACTTTGCCATTTGAGCAAAGGCTATCTAGTGCCTTCAGACAAATAATTGAAACTATTGTCTTCCAGGCATTTAGACGGTCATGGACAGCCTAAGAAAATATTTCCTTTAATTGGCAACCTATAATGCCTATTAAATGTATATGTTTCAATGCTTTTTGTCGAAAACACAAATGACAGTATTTACAAGTGACAGTATTTTATGGTTTTCTATTTAGACTTTTAGTACAACTGAGATACAACAGCTCACAATCTCTTGTTCTCTTAATTTATTATCAATTTACAGATTTACTTATCATACTCTTTGTATTACAAAGCTTAAAAACTCCTCTGGTTGACCAAAACTTTCAATATTTCTGGTTTTTCATTTGTCTGTCTGTCAATATGGCGATGACTGAAATATAAATCAGCTTTATATTGTGGAGCTGATTTGTCCATGACAAATATAAATCTATAAATTGCTTACCACGGTAGTATGTAGACATTGTAGTACATATTTGACAAGATATCTCAAAAAGAATCGAACAGAATTGTGTAAAAGTTTGTGTAAGACTCTGCATTAAAGGTTGATTAAGTTAAGATGAAAATTGGAAGCCAAAAAGTCCTTCTGCTTATGGAAAATAACTGAATGAATATCTGATTTTGGACATGGCTAGGTCCAAAGAGTTATATAAATTTTTGTTCCAATATTCCATCTACAAACACCTTCTACTATTTGATGAAGTAAACTTAAGTAAACTGCACTGAAGCGTTCTATATCCACTAAGAAAGACCTGATGCAGTAAAGTATAATACTTTAATATATATCAAGTCTTTATTCGTTTAAACATACACGACACACGCATCGGGCATGATAAGAATGGTTGCAATACAATCTTAAAACTATGGTAAATGACGTCACAAACTCACGTTCAGGCTACGTCTTCGATTTTTAGCAAAAACTTACATCCAACGTTTTATATGATGATGGGAGTGATGATATATATGATGGCATCACTCCCATCATATATACCGAACTTGCGGTTAATGCTCAGCAACTGGACTCTGTAGCTCAGTTGGTTAAAGCGCTGCACCGGAATCGCAGTGCGGCAGGTTCAATTCCTGCCAGAGGGTCTAAGTTGCATTTTTCGCAACTGCTCCTGGTTAGATCTAAAAATGTATATAAATTTTCGTTCGAATATTCCATCTACAAACACCTTCTACTATAAGTTCTATCAAACGAGATGCTGAGAAAAAAATCTTGATATAACTCATTTTTACTATCATCAGTCCGTTTATGGAACTCTTTAGATCTACATGATTGTGCACTCCTCATTCAGTCTATCCTTCCAAGACGTATACTATATCTTTTCCAAGACGTATACTATATCTTTTCCAAGACGTATACTATATCTTTTCCAAGACGTATACTATATCTTTTCCAAGGCGTATACTATATCTTTTCCAAGACGTATACTATATCTTTTCCAAGACGTATACTATATCTTTTCCAAGGCGTATACTATATCTTTTCCAAGACGTATACTATATCTTTTCCAAGGCGTATACTATATCTTTTCCAAGACGTATACTATATCTTTTCCAAGGCGTATACTATATCTTGCAAGCTATGTTTCAATCATGGTTACCGGTTAAATCTATATATAGTTGTTGTTTTTCTCACTAAAAACTTATATTTATTTTTTGAAAGCCTCAAGCAGAGATGGTGAGGAAAACTCTTCATGCTGGATTTGTCAAAGATTATCTTAGTATAGAATTTCAAGGTAGGACATGATATCAAATCTATGTAATATATACAAACCGCGCGAGAGGTCTTTATCTGATTTAAAACATCGAGACGCAGCAGAGTGTTTTAGATCTGATAAAGGCCGAACTGCAAGGTTTGTATATGACTTCTAAAATGACTCGTATTGTACGCTCACTGGCGTTGGGATTTTGAAGATTGATGTTATCTACGCTGTAAAAATTGAAGGAGAAATTTGCTTATGAATAATTAATGAATTTTAGAAATATATATATTATACTAGACTATTAACTAACTCGAACGTGCGGTGCCAGTGTGGGTAGAGTATAGCAAATACGGCGGTTGATTGTTGTGTAAAACTACCTGAAAAATACAATGAGAACTTCGACGTTTCGAGCGAAGGCCCTTCGTCTGGAATACTATTAACTAACGTTTACATTACCATCACGTCTAGTATTACACAATAGAGACCTTACGATTTAAGACGGCAACGTGACGACGACGGCTATAAATACAATGAAATTAATAGTATAATAGAATAGAAATGAATAATTAATATCCCACATGAGTTTTAGACGTCATCCTCGCTCTGTTTCCAACGGTAAACTACAGATTTTCACGTCTTGTGTTCAACGTCTGCATTTCAAGCCGCGAGAAGTGGTACTCTGCAAATTGGCTCTGTACTGAAGTAGAAATCTTCTAAACCAAAAAGCCCTTATCTCAACTTCCACAAACTGAAGTGAATTCATACGATGGACAATACACAATAAGTTTTATTTAATTGATTTATTTGAAGGAGTTTGTTTTGGCCGTCGTCGTTCGCGTTGGCGTCCTACATCGTAAGGTCTCTAATAATAATATCATACGCACTTCAAGTACGAAGCAGACATAACATCATTACTCGAACCAGATCGCGATAAACCTCTCGCCGAGTACCGGAGTTCTCGGTGGCGCAGTTGGTTAGCGCGCTTATCTAGAAACTAAAGGCAATTTTCCATTACAGCCGCTTTGCCCGCGCGGGCGGAGCGACCATTTTTCAACTTTCGCTGTAGGTGTCTAGCATGAGATTTTTTTGTCCGCTTTACACCTCGCGGACACGCCTGAAAGTTGAACTACATTCAACTTTCTTGGCGTGGCCGCGCGACTAATTATTCACGTGATTCGAATCGGTCGCTTCGCCCGCGCGGGCAAAACGACCGTAATGGAAAATGGCCTTAAGAGGTCGCGGATTCGATCCCCGCTCGGGGACTCAGAAATATTTTCTGAGTAATAAAGCTTGAGAACAACTTTTACTCATATTTAATCTTAAAATAAAATAAAGTTATCGCTACACAGTGTTTCACGCTTTACATGCAGCGATCCTCTCCAATATCGTGATCAATATCGGGAGAAGCATTTTATTATTAAAGTAGAAATGAAAATGTTTAATACCTGGTCTAATGTTGTTTGACTAACAGAGTATTCCTCAATCTTTAGCTGCTCTCGATTTCTCTCCAGTTCACCAAACACGAAAGACAGTGAGTTTTCTCATTATGTAACTGATATATACTCCATGCAGCAAAAAAAAATCAGTAAAATAAAATAATTAACACGGTTTATAACCACGTCCAGCAGACAATTTAGAAAAATAATGAAAGAAACAGATTCGATAGAAACAGATTCCGAAGAAGGATCCGAAGTCCTCTCAAGTTTTCAAAATCGCACTTTTCTTCGGAATTTTTAAACAATCGCCTGAGGATCGCTGTAAAGCGTGAAACACTGTTTAGTGATAACTTTATTTTATTTTGAGTTTAAACTACATTTTGCTCTATCAACATTGGTATTGAGCACTCTTTCTTCATATGCGGACAACGAAAGATTAATTATATACAGCTATTTCAATTAAGGTTGTCCCCGAGCAAAGCGGAAAAGTCGAATACGAGCGCGAAAGGCTTGCTGGGAATCGCCAAAAAATTAATGGACCAAGAATTTGACAAACCTCAGTGGATTCCTAAGAAATTAACATATTGTTCTTAAGTACAAGACTTTATGCTACTCATACGATTAGAAGGCATTTTAAATTCCCAAGGGTAAAATACCAATTTGCAATTAAACGTGCTGCAAAACTTATGATTATTCGTGACTCCTGTCGTTATAACGTAGTGGAAAATGCCTCGAACTTGTTCCATCACAAAATTGTATGTCAGCCATAAATGCCACCTTGATTCATTCACAGCTCTGAGCCACTGATGCATAAAAACGTCTCAAAGGAATTACCCACAAAGAACAGCCCACAAAATATTTAATACGTTTCTACTTTGAAATATTATTGCTAATTTCTTAGGAAACCACTGAGGTTTGTCAAATTCTTGGCCCATTAATATTTTAGCGATTCCCAGCAAGCCTTTCGCCCTCGTATTCGACTTTTCCGCTTTGCTCGGGGACAACCTTAATTGAAATAGCTGTATAATTATATATATAACACTGGACACTGGACTTTTAGTATAGGATTGATTGCCTTCGTGTTAGCCTGCCGTTCTATTGTGGGGGAGGGAGTTTTGTTTAGAGCGCGCGCTTTTTTTGAGAGCGCGCGCTAGGTGAGAAGTTAGGGGGGGAGGAGAAAAAGCGAAGGGAGAGGCGAAATAAAAACTCCCTCGCGCTCTAAACAAAACTCCCTCCCCCACAATAGAACGCCTGCCACGCAGGATATCTTTATGCTTTGTTTTTGCTTTATCAGCTGACAATCGTCACTCCACGGTTAGAGTTGGAAAGTCATGCCTTACAGGAAAGGTACAGTACTTATAAACAAGATTATTGTAACATAGCTTGATCGGTAAAAGGAGGGTTGATAGAAAAGTTATTATACTTAACAAGTAGTATATGAAATGTACCATCAGTACATAATGTACAACTTGTACAGTTGAGATATTTGGCCATTTGATAATCCCTGTGATACTTGAAGTTTTTATTCCTTCAGTAGTTTTTGGTGTTCTTGATATGGTTTTAATGTTGGAATAAGAAAAACATATATTTCATAGGATTCTGGAGCCAACTCCAAAAAACATGTCGAGGCAGTGGAGCTAGCTATATGAGTTGGCGCGTGAATATTAGCATATGAGGATGAGCCACTGACCTATACTAAATGAACTGAGCGTTGGTAAACGGCTCGTTTCTATATTTTTATATGTTTCAAACTCAACAAAATTGTTAATTTTGTGTTTTTGAGAAGAGAAATTGCTGCGAAATCATTGTAGAAAGTAAGTCAGTTTATACTAAATGTGATATTTATGAAATTGGCGGGCTGTCAAGTATGTTTTCAACTCTCAATTAAAGCCGTATACACGTTTAGAAAAAGATCTCAAAAGCCGTAGAAAACTCCACAAAAATAGTCTTTTACTCAGTATAATACCAGGAAAGATTGTCGGCAAAAGATTTTCATGTCAACAGAAGGTTAATACTTACATAACACGACAAATTTATGGAAAAACTATAGCATATTAAATACCAGCAATCATCGATGGCCCGAAGCTCTTGTTGTGGTCGCGTATAAAAACATACCGAAGCCATCATATGACTATAGTCATGAATATGACTATAGTCTATGACTATAGTCCATGACTATAGTCGATGACTATGACTATAGACTATAGTCATGGACTATAGTCATAGTCGTGGACTACAGTCATAGACTATAGTCATAGACTATAGTCATAGACTATAGTCATAGACTATAGTCATAGACTATAGTCATAGACTATAGTCATAGACTATAGTCATAGACTATAGTCATAGACTATAGTCATAGACTATAGTCATGGACTATAGTCATAATCATGGACTATAGTCATAGACTATAGTCATAGTCATGGACTATAGTCATAGTCATGGACTATAGTCATAGACCATAGTCATAGACTATAGTCATAGACTGTAGTCATAGACTATATTCTAAGGGAGGGATAGGGTTAGAGAAAGGGTTAGGGTTAGAGGGAGGAATGGGCTTTATCTTTCTTATCTTCTTTATCGACCTTATTTATCTTCTTTATCTTTATCTTCCTTATCTTTATCTTCCTTATCTTTATCTTCCTTATCTTTATCTTCTTTATCTTTATCTTCCTTATCTTTATCTTCCTTATCTTTATCTTCTTTATCTTTATCTTTATCTTCCTTATCTTTATCTTCCTTATCTTTATCTTCCTTATCTTTATCTTCTTTATCTTTATCTTCCTTATCTTTATCTTCCTTATCTTTATCTTCTTTATCTTTATCTTTATCTTCCTTATCTTTATCTTCCTTATCTTTCTTATTTTTATCTTTCTTATCTTTATCTTCCTTATCTTTATCTTCCTTATCTTTATCTTCCTTATCTTTATCTTTCTTACCTTTATCTTTCTTACCTTTATCTTCCTTATACTAAGCTCGGAGTTATATTGTAGGCTCCGCTCGGAGATATATACTAAGCTCGGCTCTTAGAGCTCGGCTCGGACCTATCCTTACATCTTAGAGCTCGGCTCGGGCCTATCCTTACATCTTAGAGCTCGGCTCGGGCCTATCCTTACACCTTAGAGCTCGTCTCGGGCCTATCCTTACATCTTAGAGCTCGTCTCGGGCCTATCCTTACATCTTAGAGCTCTGCTCGAGCCTATCCTTACATCTTAGAGCTTGGCTCGGAGCTATCCTTACATCTTAGAGCTCTGCTCGAGCCTATCCTTACATCTTAGAGCTTGGCTCGGAGCTATCCTTACACCTTAGAGCTCGGCTCGAAGCTAAACTCGCTCGATTTGGAGGTAGGCTCGCTCGATATGGAGCTAAGCTCGCTCGATATGAAGCTGACCACGCTCGATATTCAATTATTCAATTTTAGGATTCAATAATTCACTCTTAATCAAAGTCATAATCGTAGTCATAGTCATAGAAATTGGGTTAGTTAATAAGTATATCCGAGATATGCTTGCTCGGTATGGGTGAAAGAAATGTAAAGTTATGGTTAAAAGGTGAAAAAGCTACGAGGTTGACTCGGACAATATATATACACCCAAACGAGTGATGGAGTTTAAGAATAATGCACTCTTAGAAGCAGACCCAAAGCAGACCTTATTTACTTTGTTAAAATAGATTTAATTGGGTAGACTTTTCAGATTGGAGCCTAAAGATTTAGCAATGATGACGCCAGAGCAACGAGAGACCAAAATATATTCCTATGAAAGCTGAAGATATTGCAAGATTATCACCTGAAGACAGACAAGAATATGAGAACTCTTTAAAGATACAAAAAAGACACCTAAACGATATGCTCTTAGAAGTAGACCTTATTAAGTAGGCTGTATGTACATTGTACAATATTTTCCCGTCCTATAATTAAATATTCTAAATTTATTCAAATCGCCGTTAACGATTTACAAATGACTTACAAACCTACGCATAGAATTGTGTTTACATACAATGTTTGTATATGCTTGTAAAACTCGCTTAAAAATCACTGCTTTTCACTCTGCTAAAACGCTTGAAATTTTGTAAGGGTTAAATCCATGTAAGAACTATGTTTATACATTCGCTTGGCAAACATATATTTGTATTGCTCAACCCGCCTCATGCTGCCTCATCCCGCCTCAAAAAAGGGGGTCGAACGGCCTGTATATTACTACATAGATAGCTAGCTCCACTGCCTCCACATGTTTTTTGGAATTGGCTTGTAACTCCAGAATCCTTAATTCAACAAATTTTTGACGTTTTGAAGCGCACGTTTTGAATTTAGAGTTATCCGCTTAGACTATGGAGGTAGCGTCTCGTCGTCGCTCCATGGCGCCCATGGTCTCGGCGTCGCTCCATGGCTCCCATCGTCTCGTCGTCGCTCCATGGCGCCCATGGTCTCGTCGTCGCTCCATGGCTCCCATGGTCTCGGCGTCGCTCCATGGCTCCCAGTAGGGAGCTTAAGATCTACAACGCCAACGTCGACGACGCGGCCCTTCTAACAATGAAGTTTTTCGCTTGTAATAAAGCAATGGAAAAACTTGTAGTCCCAAGAGAATTCTCGACGTTGTCTCTGTCTTGTTCACGACGCCAACTGGAGCATTTTTATGTCCTCAAGACGACGGCAAGTCAGAAGGATGAATAGCTGCATTTCACGTTTGTTTTTACAGCCTGCATTGTAGTCGATAACTGCAGTTGAAACGTTTTAAAAGTCATGAATAAAAAGCTGTGAGCTAAAACAAGAACGTTGTTCAATCACGGTCTCTTTATATTCACATATTTATATGGCGTTGTCGACTTCCGCGTCGTCGTAGATCTTAAGGTCCCTATTGTCTCGGCGTGACGGCGTCGCTCCATGGCTCCCATGGTCTCGTCGTCGCTCCATGGCTCCCATGGTCTCGGCGTCGCTCCATGGCTCCCATGGTCTCGGCGTCGCTCCATGGCTCCCATTGTCTCGGCGTGACGGCGTCGCTCCATGGCTCCCATGGTCTCGGCGTCGCTCCATGGCTCCCATGGTCTCGGCGTCGCTCCATGGCTCCCATGGTCTCGGCGTCGCTCCATGGCTCCCATGGTCTCGGCGTCGCTCCATGGCTCCCATTGTCTCGGCGTCGCTCCATGGCTCCCATGGTCTCGGCGTCGCTCCATGGCTCCCATGGTCTCGGCGTCGCTCCATGGCTCCCATGGTCTCGGCGTCGCTCCATGGCTCCCATGGTCTCGGCGTCGCTCCATGGCTCCCATGGTCTCGGCGTCGCTCCATGGCTCCCATGGTCTCGGCGTCGCTCCATGGCTCCCATGGTCTCGGCGTCGCTCCATGGCTCCCATTGTCTCGGCGTCGCTCCATGGCTCCCATGGTCTCGTCGTCGCTCCATGGCTCCCATGGTCTCGGCGTCGCTCCATGGCTCCCATTGTCTCGGCGTCGCTCCATGGCTCCCATGGTCTCGTCGTCGCTCCATGGCTCCCATGGTCTCGGCGTCGCTCCATGGCTCCCATGGTCTCGGCGTCGCTCCATGGCTCCCATGGTCTCGGCGTCGCCCATGGCTCCCATTGTCTCGGCGTCGCTCCATGGCTCCCATGGTCTCGGCGTCGCTCCATGGCTCCCATGGTCTCGGCGTCGCTCCATGGCTCCCATGGTCTCGGCGTCGCTCCATGGCTCCCATTGTCTCGGCGTGACGGCGTCGCTCCATGGCTCCCATGGTCTCGGCGTCGCTCCATGGCTCCCATGGTCTCGGCGTCGCTCCATGGCTCCCATGGTCTCGGCGTCGCTCCATGGCTCCCATGGTCTCGGCGTCGCTCCATGGCTCCCATGGTCTCGGCGTCGCTCCATGGCTCCCATGGTCTCGGCGTCGCTCCATGGCTCCCATGGTCTCGGCGTCGCTCCATGGCTCCCATGGTCTCGGCGTCGCTCCATGGCTCCCATTGTCTCGGCGTCGCTCCATGGCTCCCATGGTCTCGGCGTCGCTCCATGGCTCCCATGGTCTCGCGTCGCTCCATGGCTCCCATGGTCTCGGCGTCGCTCCGTGGCTCCCATGGTCTCGGCGTCGCTCCATGGCTCCCATGGTCTCGGCGTCGCTCCGTGGCTCCCATGGTCTCGGCGTCGCTCCATGGCTCCCATGGTCTCGCGTCGCTCCATGGCTCCCATGGTCTCGCGTCGCTCCATGGCTCCCATGGTCTCGGCGTCGCTCCATGGCTCGCATGGTCTCGGCGTCACTCCATGGCTCCCATGGTCTCGGCGTCACTCCATGGCTCCCTAACTTCTCGCACACGTTAAAACAAGAAACAGTCACTGGTATGATCTGCGGGCTCATTATCCTTGCTCCTCTGTATTGGGTTCGTGAAATATTATGCACAGAAACCATAAAAGCCGACGCGACGTGTGTGTCCGGCTTGATGTAGCATTACTCGACAGTTTGTTGCTCCCAACATCCTCATGTCATAAGTTGTTCTGTTGCATAGTTTGTTAGTTACAAGTCAAGTATAATTATTTTCATTTGATAGTTGATGGATTTACCAACCATTGTTGAATCGTTTAAAACAGTCGATAGGAAGAGTTTTTATAAAACCGCAGATATATGTCAGGTAAGTGGAATGTTACCTTTCTTTTACAGCAAAAATATGCCTGCTTGTGATGTTTATAGACTTGAAACACTGTCCTATATCCCATGAGTTACAGTTATAATATTTCACAGGAATATATTTATATTACTCAGTATCTTTTTTAAATGTGAATATGGTCAAACATCAACCTCAGCTCAAGTTCTCTCTTTTCACTAGAGGAGAGAACCTTTGTCAAGTAAGCCAAAGCTAATCCGATAGTAGAACGTCATTTCGGTTTGACTACGGGTAGACGGCGCAGTGCTGGACCTGCATAGATAGTAAAAATACTTTTTTCCATGGTTGGGTTTATCACATTATCTAATGATTCTTAATGAAGGGTGTATGATGTTTTAAAACACTTCAGATGTTTATACAAAAATTATACAACTCAAAAGTTGGCAACAATGTGCTGGATCTTGTGCTTACCCATGTCACCGATCTTGTAAACATACAAGAAATGTTATCCCTACTGAATCAGAAATGTTCACTGATCACAACGTAATACTCTTTGATGTTCTTGTCTATCCAAAAGCTTGGATCAATATGCGCAGGACAGTATACGACTATCAATAATGAAATGAATGAATCCGCAAATCTATCCGACTTGATATCAGTGGACAGTGATATTGATCATGACTGCATGGTTGAACTGGAAGAATGCTTTTCTTCCTACAGTTGCTGATCATATCCCAACTAAAAAGCTGCGAAGTAGAAAATACGTCCCATGGATTTCATGTTCACAACGACTGAAAAATTCTTCCAGCGACTATCTTCATCAATCATCAGAAGTTTAAAACTCTCAGAGCTACAGTCAAGTGTATCATAAATGAAAGCCGATCAACTACATCACCTCCAAACACTCTAAACATTTCTGGACATTATTTTAACTAAAACAAAACAAAACCAACACGTTCTCTCCCCGAAAAATATCGATAAAAGCGAGTGAAATGTTCGTGCATGGTATGCCGAGAATGCTATATACACATCGCAACACTTTTCAAATGATATTTCGTATCAATCTTCTCCACTGATTCAATTAATGGATACATAAATGTTGTTGATCAACTATCCAGAAATCTATTCTACACCACTGTCATTATTTTTACAGTTCTTACAGTACTTGGAAGATTGCCGACAACAAACTACTATTCTCGGTGCAACATGCACAGCACTATACTATAGTGACTTCTGGAGTTCCACAAGGTTCCATTCGTTTTCGACCAGTAATGTTCGTAACTTTACAATTCGTCGAACATTGTACCTTTCTGTAGTTCGCTCGCACTTATAGGATACGCCACTGTACAAGTATGGGCTTCTCAAACAGTAGAACGAGTTCAGAGGCGTGCAACGAAATATATTTAAATATTACCTTTATTTGTGATATAGACTACAAGGAACGACTTCTCGAAATTAGGTTGCTTCCTCTTAGCTACTGACACGAATATCTGGGCAAGATGTTCTCCTATACCGGGTGGCGCAAAAAAATTTTCCCCCTCTTTGACTCATTGTAATTAAAAAACTAAAGAAGCTATCTTATTCAAATAAAGTTTATTGAACGCAGTAATGTCTAACTTAAATTTTGAAGTATGTCTTGAACATTTCTATACAATATTAGCCGAGAAATAGGCGTTTAAACTCAAGGTAGCGTTTTTGAAAGAAACGAAAAATGGTCTAAAATGGTCTATTAATTTTCATTATGGTAATAAAATGGTAAAAACACACAACAGTAAGAACAAATATTTGTCAGTTTCGTCAGATAAATTCCCATTCATTAGGAAATGAATGTCCACCAACGTGAATACAACGTCTTGCGCGGGAAAGCATGCAGTCGAACGCATTTTCGATCAAGGGGATCATGGGGACCCAACACTACGCCTGCCCTAGTCAAGCCAACCCATACCATTATTTGATTCGCTCCCTGCAAAAATTCGACATAATGATCTGGTGGATAACCGTTGCCATGTTCTGCGTAGTTTCTCACGTTTCTTGTGTTGACTTCAGAATTTAGGTTGAACACCGCTTCATCTGATACAATTAAACGGTCAAGAAAATCTGGACTCTTGTCTACGGTATTTAGAAGTCGGTTGGAGAACGCTAACCGTTGTGGTGGATCGCCATTTTGCAACTGATGCCTTTTGACTAAAACGTATGGATGAAATTTGATGTCAAATTTCACAATGCGCTGGAATGTGCGACGACTCAACCCCAAACCATTTCTTCTCGAAGATCTTCTACCATTTTGTGAAAGTGACTGTCGAACTCGTTCAATGTTTTCGTCTGTTCTTGCCGTTCTTCTCCGACCACTTCGTCCATAATTTAAATTGTGACATGTTCCCTCTCGAACAAACTTTTGAATAGTTCTCCTCACTGTTTTTATGCTCTTGTAGAAGGAATATTATTCCAATGATCTTGCCATCGACGTAAAACCTCTTTTGCAACCTCGCCTCCAAACAAATCCAAACTCGTTGCTCTATCGTTAAACGAGGCATGTTTATAACAAAGCGGACGAGTTATTTTGTTTTCGTATAGTGCATTGCAATTCCCTAGAGACCCAATTTATTCGAATGTACTATTTGTATCTTTAAAAGATACTTAAAAGATACTTCTAATGCCTTATTGTAATAATCTGTAAACATGTAAAGACAGCATACCGCAAAAAACACTTTAGATTGTTTTTCAACGCCTATCGTGAAATTTGAAAACAACCTAGTTGAGTCGCCATTTTTAGCCATGTTTCGCTCCTTTTAAGCCATAAACGCCTATATCTCGGCTAATATTGTATAGAAATGTTCAAGACATACATCAACATTTAAGTTAGACATTACTGCGTTCAATAAACTTTATTTGAATAAGATAGCTTCTTTAGTTTTTTAATTACAATGAGTCAAAGAGGGGGAACATTTTTTTGCGCCACCCGGTATAACGCAAAGACAAACCAGATCATTTGACCACGACTCCTACAAGTATAGAATACCGAAATGTGGTATGACAACCTATAAGAAATCGTACAAATTCCGAGCAACAAGAATATGGAATACACTGTCAAACTATCTCCAAATATGGACGAAGACCCGCTAGCATGTTGTTTCTAGACGTTCTGTAATAACTATTGTCCGAGTATTGTTTATGTAATGTATACGTACAGTATAATGGCAAAGTTAAGTGAAATAAGTCTTGGTTGAAGGATCTAACTACCTGAAAATATCGAATTTTTAAAGTACTTGAAATAGTTTCTCGTAGATACTGTATATGTACAGTAGTTAGATTCTTCAAGATGTGAATATTGTTCAATGGAAGACACGGGAAGACTTAGTTAGATATTATCACTTCAGATGTTGATGTGTACTGACGAAAGTGATGATCCCAACGTAGACGTGGAAGAAACCTCAGAACAAACACCTCATAAAAAAGATAAGAAGTTTGTCTTTAACCATGGTGGTAAGCACTGCATGGTACTTTTGTAGCGTGGGGTTTTCAACGTCACTATGGCGATCTCTAATTGTTACACGACTTTGTTTGTTTTACCATCATTCGTGACGCTAATCTTCATCAACAGTAAACGTTTAACTATGCTTTAAAAAGCTTTAAATGTATTTGAATAATACACAAGGAGCGTCATAAGGAACAATCTCACAACTATATAGTCTGTGGTGTTGTTAGACATAAAAAACAACGAGTAATTGTAGATGAGATGTGTCATAAAAAACTGCATTTTAGGCATGACTACTGATTTACTTTGCTTTCGTGGTAATGAGCCTTCATTGCTCTATTCAATTCATTTTAGTAACACCGCCACTAAAGAATGTACGAAAACGAAGATTTCGAAAGACAGCTAGAAAGAAGGTGAAGCTGTATATATTTCATTATTTTTTGATAGCCCTGGTAATATCTCTTTATTTTGAATTGTGACGATCTGGTGGAATTGCCGAACGATTTTCTTACATCGATGTTTTGTTATGTTTTGTAGCATCAAGAATGTCCAGAAGTTGAGAAAGAATTGAAGAGATTGTTAAGAGCGGACGTACAAGCAGAGAGTGTCAGTATCCTTTTTACTGAATCTGCAAGCCTAGGGTACAGGGTAACATTGGTATGACAAATTCGATGAAGCCTTACTCAAAGGGGGTTCGGGGACACGCTCCTTCGAGAAAATGTTGAAAATCATAGGGAAATCTTTTCTGCATTCTGAGACTACATTCACAAAAAGCTGGGAAGTTGGGACGTGTGGAATACTCATCGATTCTTGGTGTAACCATATTAAACGTCTTATCTTCTATTCAACAACCCTTGTTGAGAGATGCCTTCACTTGCTTCAAACATGCTGTTTAAGAATAAGCTGGCTTTCGAAAACAGTGCAATTGCTTCTAGCATCCAAATATGACTTCTCAGTCATTAATCAGGAAAGTGTTTTTCGTGAAATTATTGGGCGACAAATATTGCATATCAGCAAACATTGTTTCCCAGTCATGTTTCCAGGCAAACTAGGAACTATTGTTTCCGCAACGAAAATCACACATGAGAAACAAATATGTTTCTTAATTGCTTGGAAAACATTGTTGCTTCCTGCAGTCAAGCAAATTTTGTTTCGATAACTATAATATGTTTTGAATTGTGACGATGTTTTGAATTGTGACGTAGGCAAACGGGGAAACACTCAAGGAAACATTAAAATTATCAAATGTTTCCGCAACGGTACAATGTTTCTTTGCTTTCCCAGGGCTGTATTGTGTAAAACATGACTTACTTAGATAGGAATTAATTGTCTATGACGTGCAGTAGATAATGTTTATGTGAACGGTATTGCCATTATTATAATTGTGGCAGCCAGAGTTAGTCATCCACGCCTGCTAAATCATCAACCTTGTAAAAGGCTCCAGTACAAATACATGATATTTGCTCCTCGTTCAAACAAAGTAATACTCTGCTGCAGGGTATAGTGACAACATGTAAAGCAGGGCGCTTATATATAGGGCGGTGCAACGAGCGCGCGCGCTCTGATCGACGTGTGATGCGGAAGTAGCGTGGGGCGAGTACGATTTTGGTGAAAATTGAAGAAAAAACATATTTTGATATGTTTAGTTCTTGCGTTCATATTTCGCATCGTTTTAAGTGTGAATACAAACTAACGGTATATTTACGTGTAATATCACTCTGAGTACGTAGTCAGTTTGAATTTAGCAAAGATTTTGCTGTCAGAGAGAATTTATTATCGATAATGCGCGTGTGTTTGGTCACTTCGAATGGAGACAAAATTTCAAATGAGAATATCTTTTTTCAATATGGTGTCCCCCTCTTAAAAACTCAGGCATGTTGAAGTTTCTTATCTCAAGTTTATATCTTAAAAAAATCGTTAAAATCGGAGTTGATTCCTAGGAGATATCATGGCTGAAATTTGACCCCTTTTAAAGCTTCTTTTTAGGACGTTTAACCATAATTTTTTTCTAAAAAAATAGTGAAGATGTTATAGTTTTGCTAGCCTGTGATTCTATTGAAACCACTTAATGTGTTGCTTAAGTTTTACGACGGTTGAAACAGGATTAATGTATTTACCAAACCGATCCTCTTTGTAGCTCATTTATGAAAAATCCAATTTTTGCAAATATACTGAGCGCATTGTTGGTTAAAACTTTGCCCCCTCCGTAAATTTTTTAGGAGAGATAGGTGACAAGAACTTCCTTCGCGCTATCCTTTTTGCAATATCCTTTTTTGGCATACGCTGTGGTCTGTGGAAGCTAAATGTTTCTTCTATCGAACGTAACAAAGGTCAATGGTTATGCGTGTTAGTTTTCAAAATAAACACATGTTTTTGACAACAACCCCAGTCCTTTGCTGTGAATGCCATAAGCAAGTCATTAAAAAGTTTAATCGATCAGTTTGGCTAATATTTTATCAAAAAACACAGCTATATACTGCTGAACATTGTGTTCTCAGACTGATGTGGTCTACTGGAAAATATTTCGCATTAAAAACAATCGTTTTCAGCCTTGATATGTCCTAAGAATAGACTTCGATTTGGAACAAACTCTTAAAATATAAGCATGAGATATTAAGCAAATAAACTTCGACATACCCGCATTCTAAGGTGCTGTTATTATCATCGTTGTAAAAATATATTTTCGCCGCCATGGAAATCGGGAAAGCCAAAGAGCTATCAAGGACAATATTCCACATTAAATCTCTCTCACAACGGTTTCTACACCAAAAATATATTGTATCCATAGGAAAACCAATATTTTACTTTTAAACTTGAATAATTTTCTTCTCATAAGTAAAGAAACGAGAAAAAAATCGCCAAATACTGTCAAGAAATTAAAATCTTCAATGTTTGACATGTCACATCAACGTACAGTACACGCATACACAATTCACTGCAATCCGAAAGATAGTGAAATGTCGATTCATATTTTTAACAAAAGACATTCTTTTGCAGACACCAAGTTGGTCAAAAGGAGAAACCATGCAGTTTAAATTTTGACAGTTTCATTCTATTTGATTTGTGTAAGTAAGCGTATAGTAATATTGATTATTTAGTGTTTCTAATTTTGACCGTGTAATGACTTAACTCAATAAAGCATTCGAAGTTTTAGCAGATGAAGAAAAGAACGAAGAAAATCCCAGGTAAAATATTCTACCTACTTTTACTAAAAATAAACGCTATATATTTGATGTGCCACTAAGGGATGAAAAGGATAATGATAATCATATAAGAATAATAAATAGTTGCTATGCATCTCTTGGTCATACATTGAAATGTCTGCACATGAATGAATAAAATTGGACAATTATACGCTCATATGTTCTGTTTCTTATAATGCCATTATTACTGGGTTAAACATTTTGAACCATACCACATACCGCTTAAACATTCGGTCTAAAAATGTCAGGGATTTATACATGCACTTTCTTCTACTACCGTCTTTTAAAATATGATTGAGTCTTTAGTTATTGTGAAGAGGAAGGCGCTTAGGGTGAGTTTCCCCGGAAACATTTTTGACTTTCACAAGCCCCAGAAGACAGTGCATTTCCAGCGATCTCTATCAGGATTTTCCCGAAAAATATCTCAAAGACAAGAGTAATATACATATATAAGTGTCTGGAGTTATTCAGAATTGAATATTTTCTTCTTGCAAATAAATATTCACATTTGCCACAGTTTTTTTCGAATAAATTGTGAAAAATAATTGCGGAGAAATATTGAGTTTCAAAACTCAATTGAAGATTGAGTATTTACTACCGTTTACCGGTAGTAGAAAAGTGCTTCTATAAATCCCTGAATGTATGTACAAATTTTTACCCACAATATCCATTGTTTACTAACGTTCTGTCAAGTATATTAGGGAGTTTAAGCTTCACGTTTGAGGGCAACGGCAAACGGCAGAGTCGAATTTTCGCTTAACTTCGTCGTTCCATATTTTCTTTCTTATCTCAAAAGAATCATCATACATTACAGTTTTAAAGTAGCAAGTTCATTTTCTCTTTAATGCCTTATTTTAAAATTGTTCTTCGCTTGGCGTTTGTCGTTTGACGTGTGAACGCGAAGCTTAAACTCTCTACTGTCTTGATAATATATTTATTTTCTTAGTTTGATGTCGTCACCACTGGGTCACCACGGTGACGAGTTTGATCACTTGGCATTCTTACAAGAACCAATGAGCGACGAAGAAGATGAGTTGGATGTTGAAAATATTCAGAAAGATACTACGTCATCAAGTCGACTTTTTACTGGCTCAGTTGTAGATGAAATTCACAACACTTCATTGGACTTTAAAGAAGAACAAAACACTCAAGCAATTGCAGGTAAGTTGGAAATAACTTTGCTTCGATGTTGGAAAATATTGTTGTGAAGGTCTTAACGTATGCATTTGTTTTGGCTCACTTACTGCTTATTTAGTTCACGGATGTTTTTCTTGAAATGAAACCCAAATGAAGTTGAAAGAAAGATGTCCACATACTCTTGATAATCAAGCTCGCTAGCCAGGCTCTTACCTCTACGGAAACGTAGCGTGTTTTCTGGAGAAGTGGAGGTAAAGCGCATGGCTAGCGAGGTTGATTTATAATAATAATGTGAAATATATATTCAATAGATAAAATATCTCAACCTATCAGTTATGACGCTATTGATGATTGTGAAGAGCTCAGAATAAAGATCGCAGCACAAAAGGCTCGGATAGAAAACGCAGAAAATCCATTCCTTAAGGTATAAAAATAGCGAGAAATATTCAAGTACCGTAAATCTTCTATTAAGCCCTCATATAACCTTCCTCGTTTAAAAGAATAAATTTATTAAGCCCCCCTCTTTATTTAGCTGTTCCACCCCCCCTTCACAAGCAGGAATCATGCACATGCATGTGACATGTATATTGATTCGATTAATTCATTGGGCGGTTTTCCTGCTGCGTTTCGGTAAAATCGATAAGCCCCCTCTCTGGTGACCCCTCCAATAAGCTCCTTCAAACGTGCCCGAAATAAATAAACCCTCTGTTTGTAATAAAGTATTTACTCTGCCTATTAAAAGGATAAGCAAACTTCCGTTCATTGCGTCCATTCCTCCTCGGCAGTCCTCGGCCATAACATCATATCAGCATAATGTATACAGAAATTACAAGTTGATGCATCTTTAACCAACACCGTAGTACAGTACAGTCCTAATGAAAGTTAACCATTCTCGCTCGTTTCGTTCGCGAAAAATGTTTCGAGTATCGAGATCTGGAAAGCCACTCGATAGAAATGCTCGCTCGCTCGATACGTCTCTCGAAACGCGAAACGCGATACTCGATACGTACTACATATATAGAACGTTTTGCGAGTATCGAGAATACTCGATATGCGAGTCTCGAGAATTCTCGCAACTCTACTATTGTTTATGGGATACAAATGTACCTTAGCTATGCCTATGATTGTGAGTTATTAAATCTTCTGGCGTAATGGCGTTCAAGTATATATATCAACGATGCGGTCGGACGGGAACGAAAGTCAGGGTTTTTGACTACATCTTAAAATGTCAGTTATCCAAGTTAAAGTAAAGGTCTACCGTATTAGTTCAAGTTCTAGTTCAAGCGTAATAAGTTGCTGTTATCCTGGCCAGCATTAATACGATGTAAATACATTTCTTGAATCGGCGCAATTTTCGAAACAGCCACTTACGCCATGATGGTGAGTAACGTGAACTTTTCTCAGGTTAATGAATATGTCCGCCAGTATAGTAATTTATGGTTGTATAATTTTCTTTAGTTAACGTCTCGTCTCGATTGAAACTTAAATCATCTCGCTCGATACGAGTTGCGAGAATCCTCGCTCGACACATACAATTTTCGAGAACCCTTGCTCATTTCTATAGTTCGCCTTCTCGCAACTCGCAGTTTTCTCGTTAGGGGTCAAATCAATGTTAACTTTCATTAGGACTGTACTGTACATGTACAGTTATTAGACAGCTTTAGCAAACACAACGCGACGTCAAAGAGGACGTGAAAATGGCGTAAAAATGGCGTGATATGCCCATCTATGGATGTGCCCACGCCATTTTCACGTCCTCTTTGACGTCGCGTTGTGTTTGCTAAAGCTGTCTATTAAATGAAATGAAAGTAATGCAAGGAAAGTTGTGGTTACTTTGTTTTGATAAGCCGTTTTGATTTTCTTCATCTTGTTAGAAATTTAATCAGTCTATTTTATCGAGTTCCTTCTCAGTTTGCTCCACGCCCATGGAATAAAATTACTCGCCAACCAATCTTTCAATACATCAATGGAAATCTGAATTGTTAAACTTCAAAACAATATTAACATATAAGTTTTTGATTTATTCATTTCGAAATTTACATTTGAAACGAGGACTACCTTTTATGAACTTTGTATAATGAATAATGTGGATTGGGTTTTATGCAGTAGACACTGCACTCGTGAATTTATTATGAATTTTGATTTGTGCAACGTGTTTTAAATAGAGAATAATACGTGGGTGCGCGGAAATACCAGATTTATTTCGAGTGTTGAACATGATATCTCACGAGTGAGCGCAGCGAACGAGTGAGATATCATGTTCAACACGAGAAATAAATCTGGTATTTCCAAGCATCCATGTATTTTTCTGTTTATTATATAAAGGACAGTCTTTTCAAACAAAATAAAATAAAATATCCATTTTCATAAACTTCAAAAGCGATAATTTTCACATGTGAGATTATCATAAATAATCCCACATGTGAGATTATTCAGTTTTATCAGTGCTCGAAATCTCTATAAAGCACTATACTTTATATAATAATTACAATTAATATTCAGTAGAGGGAGTCCATTTCTACCCAGAAGTACAGAGTAGGAAAAAGGAAACCATATCTTCTGTTTGTTCTTTTAAATTTAGCAAAGATTTCAAAGTACGCTTGAAAACCTCGAACAACAGCTCAAGGAGAGAGAAAATAAAGGTATTGTACTACGGTACTTCCTAAGTTTCAGTTTTGCTATAGACAAACTTAATAGAATGTCCACTGAAAAATCGCTCGTGATGCATATTTACGCAATAGACTAGCTGGAGACAGTGTCGTTCATTTCTTGTAGCTTTCAGAAGTAACATTTACTGATATTGAAAGCGACTAATAATGATGTATGTCTTAAAAAGGTCTCGTTAGTATTCTTGTGTTACAAAGCTTGTCAAGACGAACCGTATATAACTTTATTTCGTGTTGTTTGTACGATATATAACCTACTTACAAATTAACATATGAAGTAAACAAGTTAATGTCTTTATATTAGCGTATATTAACATGCACTAGCAACACCTTTCCCTTCATGAGAAACTTTTTTCTTTTTCTAAATAAAATCAAGAACAAGTTCCAAATAATTGTCATTGAGTTCAACTATTAGTCCTAAAGATTTCTAAGTTCCCATCCTATGTAATATAGTCGTTAAATCTAATTGGGTTTCTTCGAATTCTTGTCTACGACGCAGAGGCATATCTGTTTCTCCCTCCGGTTCTACTGAAAGCTCTCCTGAGTTAAAAGGTTCTGCCATTAATGGAGATTGATTTCCAGGATTTAGTGACTGTCTCATGACTTCAGCTTGAGGTTGACTTTCCGAGGGAATATCTTTCGAGGTTGCAGGCTCAATTACAACTTCATCGTAGACTGTTCTGTCCGACAGGTTTGAAGTAGGTTCGTGCACTGTGGCTTTACTGATTTGTCTATGGTTTCGACGAACACTTCCCATCATCGTCTGTACGACACATACATCCAAGGTTTGTGTTTGTTACTTAGGTTTGGTTTCACAAACACTTTCTCACCTCGTAAAAATGTTCTCAGTGGTGGTGTTGCCTTTCGATCATAATATACTTTGGACCTGGCTCTTCTTCTAGTGATGTCGTCCACTACAACTTTCGACGGCACCTCCCTTGGGCGCATTTCTGTTGAGATTATTGGCAGGATATCGCGCAGTTTTCTTGACATTAGTCTCTGCTGTGCTGGAGAGTAAGTATAGCTCTGTTGCGGAGTATTTCTGTACGCCAATAGTGCCAAATATGGATCCTCATAACGGGATTTCTTCAGGATGGTTTTGCCACTTTCACAGCTGATTCTGCTTTTCCATTCCTTGACTGTGATAGGGTGATGATTTTACCAATGTGAATCCATATTCCTTTGCGAATTGAGCGTATTTGTAACTGTCAAATTGTGGTCCGTTATCACGGATACATTCATTAGGAATACCAAATTGTGAAAAATTCTTTTTCATTGCTTGAATCACTGTGTTTGCATTTGTGCTCGTTACTACGTCTAACTCGTAAAAGTTACTATAATGATCCACGGTAACAAGATAATTTTTTCCATCCAGACTGAATAGGTCAATGCTTACTGTACGGGTAACACGGGGATATCATGTGACAGCATTGGCTCTGCAGGTCTTTGAGTCAAATATTGTGCGTAAGTGCCACATGCTTGACATGTTTCACGGATGGCTGCTTGCATTCCTGGCCAGAACATAGTCTCTCTCGCTCGCCGAATACTACTCTCCATTCCTTGGTGTGCTCGGTGTATCTTTTGTAACATTTCCGATCTTAGCGATGACGGAATAATCACCTGATGTGCTTTTACCAAAACTCCATCATGTTGATATTTCGTCTCTGTAATTCCAATATGGTCTGAGATCTCCGGGTACAGTAGACTTGTCAATGGGCATCCCATCATGACCATCTTCTGTAGAACTTGTAATGTAGCATCTTTCTTTGTCTCTTGCTGTAATCGATGTATCACTTGATATCGTTGGTGGTTTGAACTCCATCGTCGTAGCTCAATTCGGAAAACTTCCCATTCTTGTGTTCTAGTTTCAGTTGGTCTAGGTGATGATGCCCGCGGGACAAGGTGTCAGCGATGTACATCTCCTTGCCCTTCTTGTATTTGACTGACTTGGATTTAAATTGAATTTTTTTTGCTGACAATCGCAAACCAAATTTGCTGCATTTCTCTAGTCTGCATTTCTCAAGTCTACGAAGTTTTTGTCGTGATCTTGATCAGTTTCTTCTTTAGTTTTTACACAGCCAATTATGCATATATCGTCTGCGATGTTGAACACCCCCTTGAGGTCTTCTAAAAACTCATGTTGTCGGCGTTGATATTCTTCAGGCTCTGACGAGATGCCAAAAGGCATACGTGTGTACCGATACCGTCCATTTGGGCCTTGAAAAGTCGTGAGTAGCGAAAAGGCCTCGTCTAATTCGATGGTGTGAAAAGCTTTTGTTACGTCAACTATTGAGAAAACGTTCGCGTCTGTAAGTAGTGGATGTTTTTCTTCTATGGTTGGTATTGTGTATAATAGACATAAGACTGGTCTTGTAATTGCTTTGTTGATTGACTGACTGGGGTCTATACAAATTCTAATCCCCCCCCCTGGTTTCTCTCTGACCAACATGTTTGAAAGCCAGTCCGTTGGCTGAGATACAGATACTATTGTTCCTTCGTCACAGAGTCTTCGCAACTCTTCGTTTACTTTGTCTAATATGGACGATGGGAGCCCGGCGAGTAGGGACGTGTACATGTCTCGCATTAGGGTCCATCTCAATATGTAGTGGTGCTCCAAGTGACTTGTCTCTTCCCGGTTTAAATACATGGCTATACTGTGTCAAGACTGATTCTTTTGTTAGTTTACCAAGTGTCGACTGACAAGAGAGTTTAACTGTGACATTCGTTTTCTCTAAAGTATGTATTTCATCGGCGTAAATTTTCAAATAGCCAAGTGTTTGTGCATCTCGTCCACAGAGTAGAGGCGGCGTGGTTTGGTAGCACGTCGACAACCAAGAAATCAATTAAGTGTATCTTTCCATTTTTTTCACAGCAGAGAGTTTTTGACCTTTTGGGTGAATGGTTTGACTTCCATAAGTGTGTACTATAGCTCTGCTTTTGGATACTTTAATTTTGGGGAACAGTTTCTTCATCGAGCTTTCTGGAATAGTGTTGCAAGTTGACGCAGAGTCAATCTGTGTTTTCATTATCGTATCTTTGTCTTTGTCTATTAGCTTCAAATGTGCAAAGAATTTTCTTGCTTGACTTTGTCTCATTCCTCTTTCTGCCTGTCCGATATCTGAGTCGCCAGTGATATCTTGACTTTCGGTTACAAATAGATCTTCCTCTTCTGATTCGTCTTGCACTTGGTGGGACTGTTGTTGTCTTCCTTTATTAACAAAACCCTTCCTACAAGCCCGCGCGAAATGGCCAATTGTATTACATTTATTACATTTCGTCTTGTATGCTGGGCAAAGTTGCTGACGAGGCTGACTATGATTATACCCTTGCACCGAAAACAAAGCGATGTTGGCGTTGTTTTCTCTTCGTTATGGTCTGCTTGATAACTTCGTACTTTGTTAGTATAATTTTCGTGTGTCGACCCTCTGACAGTCTTATGGTCTGCTTGATAACTTCGTACTTTGTTAGTATAATTTTCGTGTGTCGACCCTCTGACAGTCTTACGGTCTGCTTGATAACTTCGTACTTTGTTAGTATAATTTTCGTGTGTCGACCCTCTGACAGTCTTATGGTCTGCTTGATAACTTCGTACTTTGTTAGTATAATTTTCGTGTGCCGACCCTCTGACAGTCTTATGGTCTGCTTGATAACTTCGTACTTTGTTAGTATAGTTTTCGTGTGTCGACCCTCTGACAGTCTTACGGTCTGCTTGATAACTTCGTACTTTGTTAGTATAGTTTTCGTTTGTCGACCCTCTGGCAGTCTTATGGTCTGCTTGATAACTTCGTACTTTGTTAGTATAGTTTTCGTGTGTCGACCCTCTGACAGTCTTACGGTCTGCTTGATAACTTCGTACTTTGTTAGTATAGTTTTCGTTTGTCGACCCTCTGGCAGTCTTATGGTCTGCTTGATAACTTCGTACTTTGTTAGTATAGTTTTCGTGTGTCGACCCTCTGACAGTCTTACGGTCTGCTTGATAACTTCGTACTTTGTTAGTATAGTTTTCGTGTGTCGACCCTCTGACAGTCTTATGGTCTGCTTGATAACTTCGTACTTTGTTAGTATAATTTTCGTGTGGCGACCCTCTGACAGTCTTATGGTCTGCTTGATAACTTCGTACTTTGTTAGTATAATTTTCGTGTGGCGACCTTCTGACAGTCTTATGGTCTGCTTGGTAACTTCGTACTTTGTTAGTATAGTTTTCGTGTGGCGACCCTCTGACAGTCTTATGGTCTGCTTGATAACTTCGTACTTTGTTAGTATAATTTTCGTTTGCGACCCTCTGACAGTCTTACGGTCTGCTTGATAACTTCGTACTTTGTTAGTATAATTTTCGTGTGTCGACCCTCTGACAGTCTTATGGTCTGCTTGATAACTTCGTACTTTGTTAGTATAATTTTCGTGTGCCGACCCTCTGACAGTCTTATGGTCTGCTTGGTAACTTCGTACTTTGTTAGTATAGTTTTCGTGTGTTGACCCTCTGACAGTCTTATGGTCTGCTTGATAACTTCGTACTTTGTTAGTATAATTTTCGTTTGCGACCCTCTGACAGTCTTACGGTCTGCTTGATAACTTCGTACTTTGTTAGTATAATTTTCGTGTGGCGACCCTCTGACAGTCTTATGGTCTGCTTGATAACTTCGTACTTTGTTAGTGTAGTTTTCGTGTGTCGACCCTCTGACAGTCTTATGGTCTGCTTGATAACTTCGTACTTTGTTAGTATAATTTTCGTTTGCGACCCTCTGACAGTCTTATGGTCTGCTTGATAACTTCGTACTTTGTTAGTATAATTTTCGTGTGCCGACCCTCTGACAGTCTTATGGTCTGCTTGATAACTTCGTACTTTGTTAGTATAGTTTTCGTGTGTCGACCCTCTGACAGTCTTATGGTCTGCTTGATAACTTCGTACTTTGTTAGTATAATTTTCGTTTGCGACCCTCTGACAGTCTTACGGTCTGCTTGATAACTTCGTACTTTGTTAGTATAATTTTCGTGTGGCGACCCTCTGACAGTCTTATGGTCTGCTTGATAACTTCGTACTTTGTTAGTATAATTTTCGTGTGTCGACCCTCTGACAGTCTTACGGTCTGCTTGATAACTTCGTACTTTGTTAGTATAATTTTCGTTTGCGACCCTCTGACAGTCTTACGGTCTGCTTGATAACTTCGTACTTTGTTAGTATAATTTTCGTGTGGCGACCCTCTGACAGTCTTATGGTCTGCTTGATAACTTCGTACTTTGTTAGTATAATTTTCGTGTGGCGACCCTCTGACAGTCTTATGGTCTGCTTGATAACTTCGTACTTTGTTAGTGTAGTTTTCGTGTGTCGACCCTCTGACAGTCTTATGGTCTGCTTGATAACTTCGTACTTTGTTAGTATAATTTTCGTTTGCGACCCTCTGACAGTCTTACGGTCTGCTTGATAACTTCGTACTTTGTTAGTATAATTTTCGTTTGCGACCCTCTGACAGTCTTACGGTCTGCTTGATAACTTCGTACTTTGTTAGTATAATTTTCGTGTGTCGACCCTCTGACAGTCTTATGGTCTGCTTGATAACTTCGTACTTTGTTAGTATAATTTTCGTGTGTCGACCCTCTGACAGTCTTATGGTCTGCTTGATAACTTCGTACTTTGTTAGTATAATTTTCGTGTGTCGACCCTCTGACAGTCTTACGGTCTGCTTGATAACTTCGTACTTTGTTAGTATAATTTTCGTGTGTCGACCCTCTGACAGTCTTATGGTCTGCTTGATAACTTCGTACTTTGTTAGTATAATTTTCGTGTGTCGACCCTCTGACAGTCTTACGGTCTGCTTGGTAACTTCGTACTTTGTTAGTATAATTTTCGTGTGTCGACCCTCTGACAGTCTTATGGTCTGCTTGATAACTTCGTACTTTGTTAGTATAATTTTCGTGTGGCGACCCTCTGACAGTCTTATGGTCTGCTTGATAACTTCGTACTTTGTTAGTGTAGTTTTCGTGTGTCGACCCTCTGACAGTCTTATGGTCTGCTTGATAACTTCGTACTTTGTTAGTATAATTTTCGTTTGCGACCCTCTGACAGTCTTACGGTCTGCTTGATAACTTCGTACTTTGTTAGTATAATTTTCGTGTGTCGACCCTCGGACAGTCTTATGGTCTGCTTGATAACTTCGTACTTTGTTAGTATAATTTTCGTGTGTCGACCCTCTGACAGTCTTATGGTCTGCTTGATAACTTCGTACTTTGTTAGTATAATTTTCGTGTGTCGACCCTCTGACAGTCTTATGGTCTGCTTGATAACTTCGTACTTTGTTAGTATAATTTTCGTGTGTCGACCCTCTGACAGTCTTATGGTCTGCTTGATAACTTCGTACTTTGTTAGTATAATTTTCGTGTGTCGACCCTCTGACAGTCTTATGGTCTGCTTGATAACTTCGTACTTTGTTAGTATAATTTTCGTGTGCCGACCCTCTGGCAGTCTTATGGTCTGCTTGATAACTTCGTACTTTGTTAGTATAATTTTCGTTTGCGACCCTCTGACAGTCTTATGGTCTGCTTGATAACTTCGTACTTTGTTAGTATAATTTTCGTTTGCGACCCTCTGACAGTCTTATGGTCTGCTTGATAACTTCGTACTTTGTTGTTATAGTTAACTTGTTCTTGTGCCGACCCTCTAGCGGTCTTCATTAATTTGTTTGTAAGTGCTGTCGCTTCAAAAGCTTTTGCTAATTCGACGACTTCTCGAAGTGTTACTTTCGCTTGAGAGCCCTCTCGATGTCTGTGTCCTTTTCCAATTAGTTTCACTCGCAACGATTCAAACACGACACCAGCGATAAATTGATCTCTCATTAATTCGTCGGCGAAGTTGCCGTATTCACACTGCGCTCCATGATTTCGCACGCGAGATTCCCAAGCGCTAATTGACTCATTTTCTTGCTGAATTAAACTGAGGAATTTCTGTCTCTCCCCAGAGACCCCAATGCTTGCCCCGTAATATTCTTTGAGCGCTTGAATTACTCGATGTGGCTTTTTTAGTTCTGTTTCGCTAAGTCCTAAACTGTACGGCAGGAGGTAGTGAAGCTCTGAGACAAGCCATTGCCTTTTCTATATTTGTCCACTTTCCCTCAGCTGTCTTCTTTGAAGCATCATACCAATTGTTCATAGTGCAACGATCCGGTAAGTCTTCAACAAACACTTCGATGTCGTTCTTCTGATCGCCGGTTGTTTTAAATACGGGAAACGGCAAGTTTGCCGAAGCCATTTAGTTTGTGTTAGTTCACTTTTACTCAAAACCTATCACACTCCTGACACCATGTTACAAAGCTTATCAAGACTATATCTAACTTTATTTCGTGTTGTTTGTATTATATATAACCTTCTTACTATTGCAAATGCTGTAATTTGATTGGCTACGCTACTCGCTATCTAATTGTCGATAGATAGCGAGTAGCGAAACAGCCATCTCCTCGGCGCGATTTTTAACGAATTTATTTCAATAAATTATGAAAAACGTTTTGAAACACTGTTTTCTTGCTGGTTTCTACTAAAACAATTAGATTATTCGCTCTCGATTTCTATGAGATGATAGTTCATTCGGGCTTCGCCCTCATCAACTATCACCTCATAGAAATCTTGAGCTCATAATCTATGAAGTTGTTTACTTCACATGTTAATTTGTATACTAGTATGATTCTACTAATAGCATATATTAACATGCACTATCAACACTTGAAAGGAGAATAGTAAGTGCACGAATAGCTTTTATATAGAATACTGTAATGGTGAACTTTTTATCTGCGCTGCACGTGACACCGGGGTGATATGATTGGCTCGTGATTAGTAAAATACTGAATGAGTTTTTGAATATTTTTAGATTGATGCCATACCTATGAGTAGCTTGCTGGATGTCTTCAAAAGTCTGGTAATCTATGCCTTACCATAGAAATGCACAAACATCACTCGTATTCCATTTCTTGTATGTGCATGCAGCATGCTCTAGGCGTTGCGTTGTATTTCAGATTGAGAGTAAGGTATGAGTCTGGTGTTCGTTCAGTGACGTCCTCGTATATTAAATTTGTTGCCTAAAGGCTCTTTTCCACTCATCGCAAAACCAACTCGCAAACTCGCTGCGAGTTCTTGCATGTAATTAAAATAAACTGTCGAGCATTGTGATTGGATGAAAGTACTCGCAGCGAGCTTGCTAGTTGGTTTTTGCGACGAGTGGAAAAGAGCCTTAAGTGTAAGGGTGTTCTTACTATAAAAACATATATGAGCACGAGTGCCACGAGTAATGTTCGTGGAAAATGCCTTCTAAAAACATGACAAAACTTGACACATTGTAAATATGATAATGCTGTAAATGTATTTAAGAATTTGTCAATAATCCGTGCATACCTTTTATTTTACGATGTTTTTACATTGCTCAAATCCCGCTATACCGTGCAGCAGCGGCGCATTCCTGGCAAGTTATAATCTAGGTTGCCAACATATTTCCGACCAGGCGTGCAAGCCAGCCGTAAATGAAGGATCGGCGGATGGGCTTGTAACGCCTTCGTTCCTATTACTTCCTATAATTCCAATCAAACTTCAACCTTCCGCCTACGGGATTTGTATGCAGTTCATACAATAATAATGTCCAGAGCACACTGTTCAGTTTTTGACCGCTTCGCCAATCTCTCCTCCGTCAAAAGCAACCTTATAAAAGACACTTGTAAGAACTTGCTTGTGACAACATTGAACGTTAATTTTTGATATAGCGATGCCATGTGCCTGGACATTGGTGCGTGACTATCCATGTCACAAAACTTGATCAGTCTGTCTTTGTCCTTGTTTTTATCAGTGTCTGGCGTTGTATAGACATGTGATTGTGGTTTATTGTATAGTATAATTCTCAATAAAAGTGTTACATTTGTTTCGTAAAGGAGTTTTTGAAGACGCGACATTATTTTTAAGAATTAAAGGCCAAGTTATCGTATGATACTGACTCGACAAAATCGCTTCCTCAGATCCAAGATTGAATTGTCACGTTTTGTAGTTATTGAAAAGGAAGATATGACCGGATACTCTTATTACACTTTTACAATGTCCTTTGGTTTTTCGGGATGTTTAATGATTAGCGAATGAGGTTGGAATAAAAAAACAATTAAAAAGTTGGGAATTTTTCAAAAATCACCCGTAACTGCCGTTGCTATGGCACCAATTACGTTTCAATATGGCATATATTTTGGCCTTAAAGTGATTTAACTTGAAAATAACATCGGTGACCCCATTTTTATTCCATAAAATGCTTTCTTTTACTATATAATCTATATTGAATATTTTAAAGATTTAAAAAAAATTCTGTCATGGAAAAAATACGTTATATAAACGAACAATTACTTTGAACTATTTTACACCTCTGTATGATCTCTACTCTGTGGTTATTGTTTTGTACAAGTCAGACTCTCTTTGTTTTTCAACAAATAATAATTATCGAAAAATTTGGATCTAATTCGGAAATCTTCCATTTTTTAGAGAAGTGTAGTGAGCCACCTTAATTAAATCATAAATTTTTAAAATGATTTCATTAGTATTGACTATTGTTGTTTTACATACACGGAAGAATCAAACGGAAAGTCTTATTCTGGCTATATGTAAAACACGAATGGATGACTGAACGGGCATAATTTGATAGGGATATTCAACTGCAATTTTATCGCGACTCAGATCCGTCGTTTTGGACGCGGAGTCGAAACTAGTATAATTTGCAACTTCCTCGCTCGCTTGGTCTTTTTAGAATAGAATTTATTTTTCCATTTTTTTTTCCATATATAATTTTACAAGTATATATAATAGAATTATATGGAAGGAAGACTAACAAGCCCATCCGGGCTTTTCGAGTAGTCCACCCTAAAAAGTTTAACAAATAATAATGTGGTGTCAGAGTCTGGATAGATTAATTAGTTACACGTTTACAAAAATTGTAAAGTATATATACAATTATGAAGGTACAATTAACAATTTATATCAGAGGAAAGAAGATGCATTTTTAGGTTACGTTTAAATATGAATTTGCTGCAGCTATTTTTTACGTTTGCGGGAAGCATATTCCATACTTCAGTGCATCTGTTTCTCGTAGAATATATTCCATAGTTTGTTTTGTTGTATTGTTTGTGCAGTTTTGAAGAGCCTCTAGTATTATAGTTATGAATAACATTATTTTTTACACATAATGAACGAAATTGAGGTGGTAATGTATTGTTTAATAGATCAAATGTGAACAAACCAATCTGAAAAACATTTATTTCCTTAATATTTGACATTTTTAGTTTAGTGGCAATGATGATGAAATGTATGGCGAAAAAGTTATTAGTCTTCGAATCTTTTTTTTGTACTGTAAATACTGATTTTAGTCTCGTTTTATAATTGTTAGCCCAAAGTATATTACCGTAATATAGATAAGGATAAACAAGCGTATAATACATTTTTCATTTTTATTGTTTTAAACTCCTTACTGTAAAATGGCAATATTAGTGACATTACATGGTATGATGTCAATCGGTGCAGTATTTTTTAATTTGCATTTGTAATTCGTGACTGTCATATGTTAGATTTCTCAACATGTTTTCGGACTTTGTTTTGTCTATACGTAATACGAGCTAACTTTTTTTCTTTCGGGTACGACAGAACGAAGACATTTTGCTAAAGCCTGGCCGGAATCCCAAGAGTCGCGCAATCACAAGAATCAGACCAATCGCAGAGATCGCAACAGCCTATTTCTACGACTCTTGCAACGCGGCAATTGCGATATATACGATTAAATGGAAACTAGGCTTTATTGAATATCCTGAACCCGTTGCAGCGTCGTCGTAGCAAATGCCATTAAGTTGAAGCCACAGCGGGGGAGAACTGTGGTTACAGCTCTCTAACCAATCACAGCTGTTCCTTTAATGTCTATTGGTCTATTGCCCACTGGCTCCTATTGGTTATAGAAAATTCCTTTCGCATCCGGTTAAAAATTGACCTACCTTACTTCCTCCTTTCTGTTTGAAGGTTTATAAACTATTGTGTTGGCAGTTTATATGGTTCTCTTTCCTATCGCTAACTAAAATTATGGGCACACATGATAATAAGTACCCAGTTCATCATGGATTCTTGACTAAATCCCCACCAGAAAACAGGGGAAACTTCAAACGTGTAAGTAGAACCAGCGATTCTGTATACGTATATTGCAACATTGCATTTATGATTTATATTTTATTAGTCATGTTTTCCGTGATTTGTATGTCATTGATTGCCTTTTATCATTAAATTAAGGAAATGTCATAGTTTGTATAAACTGTCTTAAAGATCAATGTTTAATATAGTGATATTTTTATGTGATATATATATATAGATAAGTATCGGGGTTTTGCCTGCAGATACAATATAATGTTGATCAAATGTCAAGTCTCCTCGGGCCATTCTGTGCAACAACACTGACACAGAATGGACTTAGCGAGTAAATATGCATGATTTAATAATATATGTATGTAGTACTAGTTATAATTACTGAGTATTCATCGTTGTTTTTATTAACACGACCTTGTCGGCGTATTTCCATGTTAAGATGATTGTTTTTATGTATTGAGATCATGAGATGAAGTATGCTTGGCAGTCATTGTGCTTCCTTGTATTGTTTTGCTCACTATAACATGAATTTTTGTTTATGATATTATGGTTAATAAATATATAGTAAGTTAGTTAACACTTGATAGACCTTTAATCTATTACCTCTTTATATGAATCTGCTAGCCTAAGTATTGGCCATATAGAAGGTTTCATAGGTTTCTTTTTTTCCCTTCTTTTTTTTAATTAATTTTACAATCAAAGATAATAGATTGATATCACTACATGCACAAATACTGTGATACTCACAAAGTTACATCATGTCTCATAAAGCTACATGGTTACACACAGATTAAGTTACAAACAAACATTCATAATTAAGAACAACATGACATAGAACAAGAACAACATTTTGAACACAAAGTTTTCCACGTCCTCGGCCTATCGACATCAAAAAATGTTGTACCTTTGTCTAAATAGTGTTGTTGAAGTTTATATTTTAATGACAGCACAGATGGAGATGATTTAATTTCATCCAATAGACTGTTCCATATAAGCACAACTCTGTTGAAGAATTGATTTCGGAAAGAAGAAGTTCTACATAGGTTTGGTCGGTATGAATCAGTAGAGCTAAAACGAGGGGGTTTGAAGAGTAGAATTTTGCATTATATAGTTGCCAGGTGCTAAGTCGTAGTATCCAGCTTTACATTTATAGAAGAACATAATGTCTTTCATCTCAAACCAGTATGAAATGGGAAGTAAATTAAGCTGTTTTAAACGGTCGGAATATGATGATTGGTAGTCTTGCAAAATATACTTAGTAGCTCGTCGTTGGACACCTTCTAAACGAAGTAAATCCCTAGATGATGTTTGGGGAGCCCAGAGTTCACTGCCATAACACAGATGTCCATGAACAAGTGTTAAGTAAAGAGAATGTTGACATTTCATATCCGTCAGGTAAGTACAGTTACGTCGCAGGAAACCGAGCATTTGGTTTGCCTTGGATACAATGTTTGAGATATGAGGTGACCATTTTAAGTTACTGGTAACTAAAATTCCAAGATCTTTCTGTGATGACTTAAAGCAGATCTGTTCCGAATCTAGGCGGTATGCTGTTGTCTGAGCAGTGGAACGTTTAAGAGAAAATCTTATACCATTACACTTTTTCAGATTGAACTTTAATTCAGAAATAGAGGACCATTGACATAGGGATTGTAGATCTGCTTGAAGGAGATTGGTATCGTGACGATTTTCAATGACACGATAACACTTGCTATCATCTGCGAACATTGGAACTTTGCTGTTTGTTGCTGCGTCGGGAAGGTCGTTAACATAAATTAAAAAGAGCAACGGACCAACAATATTACCTTGTGGTACGCCAGATGTCACATCTAAGTATGCTGATGAAATACCGTTGACTACAATGCGCTGTTTACGGCCTGATAAATAGTCGGAAAACCATCCTAAGAGGGGACCAGTAACACCAGATTGGGAGAGTTTCAGAATAAGTTTATCGTGGGGAACAGAATCGAATAGATATATCTAGATATATCTTTACATTTCTTTTCCGCGATCTAATGCTTTGCTAATATTGTAAACAACATCAAGGAGCTGAGTGATGCAAGATCTTCCTGCACAAAAACCGTGTTGTTGACCATGAAGAAGAGGTTTGACCAGGGATGGATTTACTGGGGGAGTGCCGGGGGGTGTGCACCCCTCCTATGCTTGGCCAAGGGGGGTGCAGGAGGGGTGCAAATTCCATATCAAATCCGAATTGTGGATTTGACAGGGCATTTATCAAACAAAATCAAGTATCTGGCCATTGATATGTCTTTTTGACCATCTAGGCAATCATATTTTTCAAAACGTTTTTGACAAGATGACCCCCTTGACCCTGCAGGGGGTCCTTAGTGATGATTCACCCTGCTTCGGATGCCGGCCACACCCTGCTTCGGACGCTGCCCACACCCTGCTTCGGATACCGACCACACCCTGCTTCATGACCAGCACCCGCTTAGCACCCCCCCCTATCAGATCATGCTGGATCCATCCCTGGGTTTGACGATATATAGAACTCGGTTGTGAACCACATGCTCAAGAACTTTAGACACAAGAGATAACAACGAAATTGAACGGTAATTACTGATGATATGGGTTTCACTAGTTTTGGGGACAGGAACTACATTTGCATACTTCCAATCCGCGGGAACCATGCCAAGGGCCAAAGATTTGTTAAATAGAGCTGTGAGCGACGGAACAAGGACTTCCGAACACTCTTTCAATAATCTGGTGAATATCCCATCTGGACCCGTTGCTTTCGTTATGGATAAGCTAGACGACAAACCACGAGTTTCTTCTACTGAAACATCGTAAAACTCAGTTGGAATGTCGGATACAACAGAAGGCGATGGAGCACATGGATTGTTGCGGCGAGGAAGTAACACAGAGGCAAATAATTTGTTTAGAGCGTCAACTTTAGCAGTTGTGGTGGTAAACGTCGTGTAAGCTGTCATTGTATCAGGTAATGATGCAACCGATGCTGCTCAACCTCATCACTTACAGGTCTACACACGCAAGAAAATTGAATTAAATCTCTCTGTGTTATTAATTTCCCACCAAACACAAGACTACTTCATATCATGAAAATAAGTAGCATTATTTTTCTGAATCTGATACTGCCTGTTGACCACCATATGCTGCAGTGACGTAACTTTGTGCTGAATGGCCCCTGGCTTAATTTGAAGAGGGCCCCCTTATCCTGCCCATTCAAACGGGGGGCTATGCCAAGAACATGTAAAACTTCCTGAAATACTTCAACTTTGTCATCCTGGCTGGAGCCAGGCAGCGCCCAAAGGAGTTACGCCACTGATATGCTGCATGGTAGTATTCTACCTGTTATCAGGTGACATGAAAATGTTAAGCAAAAATACTGTGGAAAATTCACTTCTTAGACCTCTATTTTTAAAATGATTGCTTCCAGCAGGTCTCTAAGTGTTGATTGTCTAAGATTTTTCCATCATAAGAAAGTGTTCATTTATAGTGATAAATATACAACAAACTTTAATGAAATCTTCCTTCTAGGATGAGGCGGTTTTGATAAATTACCGAAACCAAAAAACCGTAATGAAATTACCCGAAATAACGGACTCAACCGAGTCTTTTGAACAATTAGATTATAACAAAAAAGAAACACACGTCCTGTGTAATATCTGAATCATATTAATAAAAAATGGATGTAATAATGATGTAAACTAAATATTCACTTGTAGAAGGTTTAGGTGGATGTATATTTCGAGTGAAATATTATATACAATATTTTAGACCTGAACGGGAACGGCTGCGAAAAATGCAACTCTAAGCCCTCCGACAGGAATTGAATCTGCGGCCCTGCGATTCCGGTGCAGCGCTCTGACCACTGAGCTACAGAGTCCAGTTGCCAAGCGTTAACCACAAGTTCATGTATATATATAGATGGGGGTACTGCGGGTTGTGATAAGGTAAATTACAAGATGTTTTTTTCTGCATCTCACTCGATTGAAATTGATGTAGAAGGTTTAGGTGGATGTATATTTCGAGTGAAATATTTCACTTGTTCCCCACTAAAATTACGGGATGAGGGTCGCGCGCTATTCTCACGAATATAGTCTAAACGAATCTATTAATCGATGGTTGTGTTAATATACCATGTTTAGTAAGGTCATGTTTAGCTTAACTTGATTTTTTGAAGAAGGGACTTCGTTCGGCATAGCTTAGAACGTACAATACAGTTTTGAAATACATTTGAGACATTAACAAAACTTGCCCATTCATTTTTATTTCAACACACACAGCAGTGTTTTTCTTCAATTTCTGAATCGGTTAACGGATTAACCGCCTCAGCCTACTTACAGTACTCCCCCCCCTCCCTTCTCAAGTTAAAAAATTCTTTGAGCCACGCTTTAAAATTATAGAATTTTTATTCCCATTTTATACACCACATCTCCATTTTTGACTTTTAATCGAGACCTGTCCACCAGCCAGATTTGGAGCTATGGGGGCGGCCCCGGGAAAATGCATCCCACTGGCATTTGGTATGGCAGGGGATTCAGTTGGCAGAATTTTAGTTGGCAAAAAAACTAAAATGTTCATAAACGAACATGCATCAACAAGGAATGTAGCAAGGCAATAGCGTTGATCAGATCAGATGAACAGATCAACTGTTTCTTTATGATAAAACTAAGTTGGCTCTTCAGAAAATCCTGTGTCATTCGATATTTGGCAACATCATTTAGAACTGACTGTAGTCAGGAGAGTTGAACACACCACAGAGAGGTTTGCAAAGGAGACTACAACGACAGCTAGTAACAAGATGTTTTGTTTTAATACACCTCATAGTTTGGTTCGCGCAGTCTGCGAGCTGGGAAATCATGAGTAATTAGTAATTGGGAATGTAGCCACAATGTGCCCTGAAGTGCCCACTTTTTCATTTTACTCTGTCTAACGCCAGACAATTTTACTTGTCAAGGGGAAAGTGCTGGGCGTTAATGGGTTAAAAAAAATTGATCTATAAAAATCAAACAAACAAGAGAGGTAGCCTCCAGATATTTCCAGTAATTACCCTGTATAGTCCACTGTATCGACGTATGTCGTAGATATGGGGATGGTATCAAAAAACGTTAGCCGGTTAGGTATTTCTTAGAATTAAGCTTGACTCCTAACATAAAGGATTTCTCGGGTCATATTTTTGTCTTCAAATAGAGATTTCCACTGCGTATGGGCTACATTTGCTACCACATGGCATCTCCAACCAGTTATTAAAAATATAAATACCAGATAATGTTATTTAGTAAAGGAAAAGGGCTAGTTTATATAATGTCTGGCGTGAGAAAAAATTTTATGACTTCGTGGCTTCCCCAAAAGGTCTTTAATTTCGACTTTAATTTTCCCTTAATCTTCCCTCTCAACGTAAAAATAATTTATTGTAATTTCTATAAAAGGTGTTGATTCAGTTCTGGCCGATCCCTATTTTTAAAAGTTCCGGTTCCGCCGGTACTAATAGAAAAACATATTTGGTATGGCCAGAACCGCAACTCTGCATTATTTGGGGGGAAAATATTAAAGTTTCTTACTGATGAATAAAGATCAAATCTTCTTTGATCTAATGTTTCTAAGAAATATCCATTACTTTAAACGTACAATTGATCCCCTTGAGTCTTGACGATTTAGAATGTCTGCCAAATGACCATATATGTCCAACGTGGGTTTAAGGCGGGAGCCCTGTTGTTGAAACCTGGTTCCCGCCTTAGCCGGACCAGGGCGTTCAAAAACCTTGCCGAACCGGGCGTGTTTTAGAGCGCCATTGCCGGACATGCAGGACGAAAAACGTCAACAGGACGCGATATATACGAGAGAAGTATATACACACATGCATGCCGGTCATCGTTCCCGCTATATTACCGAAGACGAAGTCCAGCGGACAGGCATGTTACACGTTTGAACTTTTAAGTTTACCAGATCACTTGTTAGATTTATACTTTCCGTATATATTCTATAATTCACCGTTTTTTGGTTTGTATATTCCACAATATACCCCTTTTCTGTGTATATGCGAATATTTTAAACTTTGTCAGTTTGGGGTCTTGTGTATGTATAGTATTCTACAATATTGTGGCTCAAAAAACCACAAAAACACTTGAACGTTTCGAACGAAATCCATTCCTCAGGCTCAGAAGGGGCACTGAAACACGGGCCACGGCACGGTAGTTTATTCCAGAATGAAGAATTCTACCCTACACACTTTAAAATAATTCTTTTCGAGATTGTTCTGATCTGTGTTTTTTATAAGGTGAAGTACGCGTATATAACATAAGTTATAAACATGCATTTTGACGCGGAAAAACTTTTGTACGGGGCGGGACGATATTGTGATAACCGGATCCCACCTCTCATATAAACAGGCTCAATATCAATATAAGTATTAAACACACCTAGCAAATGTAAACTTTAAGACGTATATGCAGGGCCGCACAGAGACATTTGGAATCCGGGGCAAAAAACAACTTTGGGGCCCAAGCTATTTTCCATTCTGAAAGATCTTTCGCGTCATGTTTCGAAAACTGATTTCTGTATTACGTTCTGTAGTCTTTAACATTTGAAATAACATTCTCAATCTGCATTCAGTACTATAGAGGTGTTGCACCATTACGTGACTAAATTCTAAAATCTTTATCGTGCAACCTATCAAGCTGGCTGTTAAACATGTTTTGTATGTCATAACAAGTATTCGTAACAAATTTCAAGTCGATACAATTATTCCCTCACGAGTTAAAAAGGTTTGAATAATTCGTATTGCTGACGTCAGCATTATTTTCAAATGCCGTTAAAAGCTACGTTTTTTCTAAACCTAACGCGAAAACTCAATTTAGCTTTTAAAAGCAATATATAGTATCATAATAAACAGAATATAAATATTAATTTAGCTTTTAAAAGCAATATATAGTATCATAATAAACAGAATATAAACATGTCTAATAACAGGGTTCGTACAAAACTTGAAAGTTCTTGAAAGTCCTTGAATTGGAAAACTAAAATTCAAGGCCTTGAAAATCCTTGAATCTATAAAGAGGTGCTCGAATGTCCTTGATTTCTTCTTGCTTTAGTTTTTGGATACTGTATTTTCTGAAATTTGTCAGTATGTGGCATTGTACAGTTTAACAGCACTTTTTACCGACTTCTAACACCTTCTTTTCAGCCCTAAATAGTCCTTGAATTTCCTGATACATGGCCTGGAAAGTCCTTAAAAAGTCCTTGAATTTTATTCTTCCTGATCTGTACGAACCCTGTAATAAAACACGTCTTTCCTTAAGCATTTGTTTTTTGGCGGCCATGTTGGATGGCATCCACCTGCCATCCAACATGGCGGCCAAAACACAAATGCTCAAGAAATGATGTGTTTTATAACAAAATTCTATAGTCTATTTACTATCATACTATAGATTGCTTTTAAAGGCTAACCTAAGTTTTTCACGTTAGGTTTGGGAAAAACGTAGCTTTTAAAGGCATTTGAAAATAATGCTGACGTCAGCAAACGAATTATATAAACCTTTTTAACTCGCGAGGGAATAATTGTATCGACTTGAAATTTGTTATGAATACTTGTTATAATGACATATAAAACATGTTTAACAGCCAGCTTTATAGGTTGCACGATAAAAAATTTAGTATTTGGTCACGTGATGGCGCAACACCTCTAGTGTCTCAGGAATGGCAAATTCCTGCATTCTGAGATTATTTACAGTAATATATATTCATATTTCACTTCATTTCTATATTTGGGGGCCCACTTTAGTTTGGGGCCCGGGGCAAATTGCCCCATCCCCCCCCCCCTCTGTGCGGCCCTGCGTATACGAGGAAAAGCAAAAACTGCTGATATCAAATCTCCAATAATTTTTTGGTTTGAAAATTTCTTTGTAGTGGATGAAAAGATGGTTTGTTCTTTGGGAAGATAAGACTCTTGAGTATTATAAAGATCGAGGAGATCCGAAACCTAAAAAGACAATTAATTTAAATCGTTGTGAATTTCTCGACACGAATTTATCTGACAAGAAATTCAAGAACATATTTAGTATCGGAATAAGTATTGATAAAGATCATGGACATGGTAGGACGTATTATCTCTCAGCTGACTCTCCGTATGAAATGACAACTTGGATTGATAAAATATGCAAGTTATGCGATTTTAAAGCAACTGAAAATAATAATAACGGTAAATAAATTTCTATGTTTACAATAGTATAGTGACTAAATTCGATACGGTTACAATAGTATAGTGACTAAATTCGATACGGTTTATTTGTCATTTTTACCATGCTATATAGGAAAATAATATACAGGGTGTATATAGCTGCGGTCTAATTATGCAATTTTACTAATGTTATTTAATAGTCGCATTTGAAATTCTTGAATTTTCTTGTTTAAACTTTAATACTGTTGTTTTCACCAACAAGTCTTTAAAAGACGTTTTAAAAGATGTTGAGCTGTGTAATTTACTTTGTACGCCTAAATCGATCCCAAAAAGTAATAAAAACAATCTCCGTGTATTGCCCGTCGAACAACGCCGTATGTTAATTGTAACGTAAACAGAAATTAGCAAGTTTGGTGGCCGCAAGCTTAAACTGTTTAAACCAGCACCATTAAAAATGGTGCATAGGAAGCCGTGGTTAGTTTCCGGAATTTTTACGAAATGAGTTCGTCTATTTCAGGGCCCCTTTTTATTGCATCTCGAATTTCCAATTTTCCAATCTCAGTTGCTTAAAGTTATATTTTTCGCGAACCAATTGCTCAAACCCATCGTTGGAAAGCTGAATTGTTAAGCTTTCAAATGAATGTAAACATAGGCTTTACTGCTATATTCTTTTCAAAATCCACATTTGAATCGAGGATTGCGGTACACCCTGTATATACAAAATATGAAAAATTGCTCGAACCGTCTTGATCTCGTAGAGGTCGCGGTTTCGATTCCAATCCCAGCCAAACAATCTTTCCCAATTTATCCGAGTTCTATTCCCGAGTCCTAGGCATAAGAATAAGGTCGGTTTCACTAAGCACTATCGTGCAGCAGATGGTGGTCAAACGATGATGGTTGAACACCATCTGTTGACCTGTAACGCTCCTATAACTCACCAATTGGGGTTAATTACTATTGGTGCCACTCGGCAACTTGGGAGTATTGAAATACATGTATGCTTATAAAAATATTCAACTGGTCAATCATCATATAGCCACAATAGAACTGTCATTAAACCATTTTTATAGTAGCATATTTGTCTACTGTGTAAAGAAAAATAAAGAAAGGCGCGCTTAGGGGAATATTTTTTTGTAATTTGCTGCGATTCAACCGTGCGAAAACTCATTGTTCTTCGAGCACTTTTTGCATATTCAAATTACATTGCAGTTCAATACTCAATAGCATTGAATAGTTGAATTTGCTTTGATATGCATATTTTAATGCGTCCTTTGGATGTGCAGTCGAAACTACGGTCTATACCTGATCTAACTAATGCTAACTATGATTTTTTAGATACAAAAACACTCGTTCGTCACCAGGCTCGTTTAGATAAGGAGGTCAAGAATGAAACACGTGAACAGAGAGACAGTGGTATAATCGTGCCTGACAGTGACACAGGTGACCTAGTGCAAGTTAAAATTGTTAAACCAGAGGTACAACCAGGTTATGATGATGATGCACCACGACCATTACAAACTACTGCGGAGGACAATGATGAGCCCGACTATGATGTCCCTCCTCAATATCAGTCCCCCAGTCAATATCAGTCACCAAGCACCAGTCAATATCAGTCACCAACAAAATCTTACGCAGATAATTCATGTCCATTAGATATGTCGTCTTCTTCGGACAGTTCGTCCAGCATCAGACTCTCTTCGGGGGGAGGTGATCGACCAGCAAGTGATATTTACCAGAACTGTGATGTCCTTCCCACTGATCATGAACCAGACTATGATGTCCCTCCCACTTCAATAAACAATTTTCGCCCTCCCATTCAACCAAACTATGATGTACCACCAAATCGTTCTTCTGGTGGTTCAAGTAGTGAAGATGGAAATGATATTTATGATGTCCCTCCAAACCCAAACTATGATATTGTACCACGACCTGTATCTGTGGCTCAACCTGGCACAATGCCAGGAATGACCAGACTAGTATATAAAAACACAGGAAGTGGTCAATGGCCAGGATCTGGTCAAAACACCCCACAACAATATGAAAATTATAACACATCACCTAATGTACGACTACCAAGTAATGGAACTCAAGATATCTATGATCATGTACCACAACATGGTCAGCCTACTTATGACACACTTCCACCATCTCGTCCTGAAACAAGTGGCGATACTTCATGTAACTATGACTATGTCCCACCACCTAAACCATTACATCCAGACTATACTATGGCCAGGGAGGCCAAACCTCAGAAGAAGGCTTATGTCAACTTAACATTTCCATTGGAGCAAAGTGCATACAAAAAGCCCTTGCCAAGTCCACCTGGTAAAACGCAGCGAGACTCTGGAACTGTACTTGATGACGAGGGAAGCGGTATTTATGATGTTCCACCTGTTCCTATTGCACCAGGTAAGCATCAGTCACTGCGTCCTCCACATGTGTCTAAACATATAATATCATTATCAGGTAAATACTCAAAATCGAAAATAAATACTGAAAAATAAAGGAGACGTCTTGGTACGAAACAACATGTTTTCTATACCGTTGCCAGTTGTACGAAGTCTGATATTCATTTAACAACCATTTTTTTCAATATAAATGGAACGATTTTATGATGGTGTATCAATTCAAAACAGCGTACAAGTTCTGGGGATTTTCGAGTGACATCGTGGGGATCTTTTAATTACGAATTGTAAAGATTTCCAAACACATTTCTACATTTCTTCTGATTTTCAGAGATTTTATAGAGATATGTTTCAATAATCATTGATAATTTAATAAACATTTTAACAAGAAAAGTCCGTTTAACAAAATGTAACTACGTTAGAAGCATCAGTTCTCTTCTAAAGAACAAGAACAAAGACAAATTTATTTGTACCCTTCTTTTTACATATGTATAAAACACTGTATTTACATAATATTATAAGGGTACAGCAGTGGCGGACACTAGGGGGGGGGGCAAGGGGGGCGATACCCCTCAATAATTTCTCAAAGGCTTTGAATGATAGCTGACTAACTGTGTAAGAAAGCTGTATTAATGATTTTACAATCACAAAAGCCTTGATAGGCTATAATTTAAGTAGATTTACATGAAATTTAAGCCAAAAAGGTTTTAAGAACTGAAATTTGCAGCAACAAAAAGATGGTTATATGTTGGCAACCTAAGTTCGCACCCCAACACTTCGCCAAGTGTCCGCCACTGGTGTACAGACTACCTACTTTTTATCACGTGATCGCTTTTGTATTCACTATAAAAGCACATGTTTTTCCCCGACCCATTCTAACTTCCAGACGAAGGGCCTTCGCTCGAAACGTCGAAGTTCTTATTGTATTTTACTCCACCGTCGAATCTCTGTATATTAAAAACCACTACCAGCCAACAATTTCAAAACATAATCGTTTTATAAAACGAAACATAATCCGAAGATTAACATCTTGAAACCCAAGATCTGAGTTAAAACAAGACAAGAATGAGTTTGTGATATTTCGATTTTATTGCAAAATCATCAGACTAACTAAAGTTACAATATAGACACAAGGTCTTATAATATGCAAGCTGGTATACCATCATCAGAAAGGAATTTTCAGGCAAGAATCACGACAGTTAGGTGTGATGGCATGTGGGTGTGTTGAGAAATAATTCTGAAAAGAGCTTAAGTTCTTTGCTAGCTTTGAGAGCAGTATTTAAACTATAGGTGCTTCAAGCAACAAGAAGTTAGGTGTGCGAGAGTTGGTGGTGTGAAGAATTCGAGAATTGTTAGTAATTAAGTTTGAAATGAAAGTAGACACGTGAGAATTGAAAGGTATATATCACTCGCAACTTTGATGACTTGTACTCCAGACACGCTTCTATAATCCAGCACAAAGCATTCATGTATAGCTGAAGTAACGTGTTTTACACCGTTTTGCAATCCTTTTTTGAGTTTTTCCGCATTGATATCGTTACGGATGCTCATTTACTACAGTTTGGATCCATCCAAAACTAATTTGTATGCTGGGGATTGGCGCCTAATATTTTGTAAGACGCCAGTATAGAAATGGTCCCAGTGTGCAAATGTAAAAAGATGTTAGTGTGTAAAGATGTGTAACAATATGTTAAATATAATTCTTTATTTTCATTTAGGACATTATGCCCCATGTGTGGACAGAAGAAACAAACCGGGCATGCCAGCGCCTAGAGTAAACCGCGATTCTAAACCTGACAAAGGACGTGAATATGTCAATATACCAATAAGAAGCGCAACAGTTAGAGAAAGTTCAAATCAACCAGTACGCAGAGGAGGAAATGTTCAGCGGAGTAAAAGTGCAGTTACAGATTATGAAACTGAAGGTTATCTATACATGGATAGTCCTAAGAGAACTGAATCATCTTTAAGATATAGTAAGAAGAACAGAGAATCTTCACTACCCGAGGAAGATGAAAACCAAGATTATGAATACATGTGTTCAAGAACTGATACGACTTACCAGAATTTTGACACTACTCCTGCACCAGTGACTGCAAAGAAAGAACCTTCGCCTGAAAGAACACCTGCAGTAAGTTCATTTGATTGATTGATTTCATTGTTTAATAACTTCTCACGTATAATATAGTGTTAAGTTGTTAACCTTTATTTATAGTACGTAGTAAATCATTAGGCAAATCGGCATCTCGTTCGATAGGTCTAATAGTAGAAGGTGTTTGCAGATGGAATACTCGAACGAAAAGCTGGGTCTAAAAATGTATATAAATTTTCGTTCGAGTATTCCATCTACAAACACCTTCTACTAATAGTAAATCATTAGTCTATGCCACTGAGCTCAAAAAGAACTGGAACGTTACAGCCGAACTAAAATTAAAGCCCAACGTTTAGACGCTCAGCCCTTGCACCACAGACTAGTCCCTAATCCTCTGTGCACGCGTTCTATTTTTCCGTGACGTCACCGAATGAAATGCGCGCGAGAGAACGCGAGAGGACCGGTACTATATTTTCAGATCAGTGGAGAGGACTAGCACAAAATGTATGGCGGAATCGTCAGAATTTGTAAACATGGAGGGATATGCCGAATATATCTACCAATCAATGTAAGTATTTAAAGATATTATGTCCATACAATATAGATAAAACATGAAGTCAAAGGAATTATAGTAATTTATTTCAAGAATGACAAAAATTGAGGGCAACTATTTAGTATTAAACACTCAAACAGCACGGATCTGTTTTAAACATATAATATACTAATATAATATATAATATATGTGTTTAACCAAGAGTCACATATTGTCACACAAGCAGGAGGAAGTATCACATGCAGTGTAATGTGACGCACTGAAATAGAACAAGACAACATTTATGTAAATTTTGAGTGAGTGTAATGATAGCTGTCACACAGTGTCACAAGGGGAGTAGGGGTGCCAAAAATCACCAAAAAGCATCGCATATTTTCATAAAAAGATATGCATTCATGTGAGGCTAAAAGTTAGTTATTGTAATAACAACAACCCAAGTGTGTTTGTTCTGATGATTTTGTTATATAAAATCTGAAATATTCTTATAATTGTTTAATTATTTGATGCAGGTTGATGGTAAAGTGTACAAGGCCATTTTTTGGATAAGACTGTTGAAGCTAAAGAGAAAACCATCACCAAGTTGCATACATATATATTGGCCCTGATGTTGATGAAAAAATGAAAAACTAAGCAATTTTCTAGTGGCAGATACCTGTTAAAGATGAAGAATTTGGCAGAGTTTATAATGAATGAACGACAGGAGATAATAAATATGAGGTTGACAAGCTGTCATGGAGAAAGTCTTTGTACAAAAAAGAATAAATATAATATATGTTTTCCTTGGAGAGTAATAGAAGAGGATGTATTGAGGCTCATTACTGCTTAATAACAATTGAATAATAATAATAAATTTAATAATAATGTTACTTATTATTATATAATTACACTGTTATTTATTAAGTTTAACCAGTGTGTTAAATATTAATCCCTAATTTTACCCTATTACTGTTCATTTAATTGTGCCAGAATGTGCAGCAAATTTGGTGCTTCAATTTATGTACTAATACAAATTAAATGCTGCCCCTTGTGAATGTTCTAACAAGTAGCATTTATGTATAAATAAATGAACACCGATCGGAATTGAAACAAGCTATTATAGATGGTGACTGTTGTACTTGTTTCAAATCACAAATGTGAGACTACACTGACTGCTGTTCTTGATTTCCAGCAAGAACTGCTTATGCAATAATTATGTATTCAATTTTGTAAACATTTTCCAATATGGCCTTGTTTAGTTCTACAACAATAAGTTGCATAACATACTCCACTTTTATCAGGGTCACACTCACAGGAGCTCTCGCCTTCAGTCCTTCACGGGATTTCTTGTTTTCAAACTAAATTCCGCCTTAAATACAACCTCGTTCCCATGCTCTTCCCTCTTGTGGAGGAAAGACCCTGGTAGGAGCTGGTCACGTGATCTGCTAAAATCTAGCAGATTTTTAATTAGCGTTCACTTGTGTCGTTTTGGAGAGGGGTGGAAAGGACTAGCTGACCTCTGCTAGGTATATAATTTTGTTAACCTCGTCCCCAGAAAAATGACATAACAACTCTATATAAATCTGCTAGATTTTAGCAGATCACGTGACCAGCTCCTACCAGGGTCTTTCCTCCGCAAGAGGGAAGAGCCTGGGAACGAGATTGACTTAAATAGTCGTTGTGTCTAGCACTCTTTCTATTCAATATTAACCACAAAATGTAGAAACATTTTAATTCTCGCTCATTGGAGTTTCCGCCCTTTTGTCAGCATGAAGCCACTGATCTCAATACGACGAGTGTGGAAAAATTGTCCCCACTTTTGCAAACTTTGAACATTTTGTTCTAGGCCTCTTACCAGCAGCCTGCATATTAATGAGAACGCGTATAAGAGGACTAGGCTCTTGTTAAACGATCAGAAATAAAGTTTGTCACCGAAAATGCCCTCAACGTTTCAGTTTTACGTGATTTTAATACTTCAAACAGTTTTTTGCAAGGTTGCGAACTTTCGTCATGAGATGACGAGCCGACTGACTTCACTCACCGAAATTTTTGAACGCGAGATTGGACAAAAGATAATCTAAATTAGAATTGTACGCTCAACACGAGCTTGCCTCGTGCACTTAATAGTGAAAGTCTATTGCCATTGAACGTTTTCAATGTTAATAACAATCTTTGAGAAGTTTCATGGTTAACATACTGCAGACGCCCTACGTACACTACAGTAACTTTTTATTAAACGATTCCTATTTTCGAGTTGTGTACGTTGCAATATAAGCACGAGCTAATAAGTTCATCTTGTATCCCAGCTAGGGATGGTAAATAATAAATGTGTCATTTCCTGATGTATGTTGTAATGGTGCAATGGATTATGCAATTATTTAAGCGTAAAAGGCTACTGTAGTTGAAATTTTGTCGTTCTATAAGTCGGACCCTAGAAATGTGTACGTTTATATTGATTGATGTACATTTTCTTTGCAGTTAAGAGGCCATTACCAAGATATTTCTCTCGTTGGTCAACGTTGTGCCCCTTCTGTACCACAGAGGGTTCCGACTCAATACACAACTATAGATCTGGAGAAAACCAAGGGCTTCCGTAAGACTTGCGAAGATGTAGGAAAAGGACAGTGACATGTCATATATGGTGCAGGACAGGATGATGAAAACAACATCTGCACATTGGAACTGTTTTCAATTACCATTGAGGTCTTTCAAAATATCTATTCCGCTTTTGTTATTCATACATACATACATATATACATACATACATACATACATACATATCACTATTTATATACGACCCTATTGTGACAAAAATGCCTAAAGGTGGAGTAATACGAGCAATAAAATTGCCACAACTTGCAACAAAAACCTATTTGAACGCATGTTAAGGAGAAATTCTTACAAATATCGTCTCATGTTTTGTAACTTATGTGTGAAGATTTTTAATTAACAGGCGTTGAAATCAGATTTTGTTGCAAGTTGCAGCAATTTTGTTGCTCGTATTACAGCACTTTAACTAACAGTAGAAAAAGTTAAAGTAAGAAGCTTCAGGTTATCGTTAGTAAAGATCAGCGTGTATTTTGTATCAGCATATTTAACAATTAGATTATGAGCTCAAGATTTCTATGAGGTGATATAGTTGATGAGGGCGAAGCCTGAATGAACTATCATCTCATAGAAATCGAGAGCGAATAATCTAATTGTTTTAGTAGAAACCAGCAAGAAAACAGTATTTCAAAACGTTTTTCATAATTTATTGAAATAAATTCGTTAAAAATCGCGCCGAGGAGATGGCTGTTTCGCTACTCGCTATCTATCGACAATTAGATAGCGAGTAACGTAGCCAATCAAATTACAGCATTTGCAATAGTATACTAGTATGATTCTACTAAAATTGTATAGTTTATGTAGCTAACATATTTCCGAGAAAACAACTCTAGCATGGTACATTTGAGCGAAATAGAAAGATATCCAAAAAAGGGTCAGGAAAAAGATATCTGGCATCTTTCACCAGTATATATGTGTTTTTTAAATTTCATAATGTTTAGGTAAATTAGCCAATAAAAATTTACAAGACAATGAATTGAATGATAAAATTAAAATATATTAATATACTAACTAGTAAAATTAATAGCAATTTAACATTACTATTATCTAACCTCCAAACTTTTTACCTTTTATATATAGTAAAAACATATTTTAATAATTGTAGTATATGCCTGCACCGTTTCTTCACCTGTATTGTGTATAATTAATGTACGAATTTTTAGCTATTGCATGTCCCTGGATTTTTGTGATTGCACCTATTTTTTAAGTTATACTTTTATAAATTCTATACTGAATAAAACAGTTTTAACAAAAACTATGATGTCGGTCTGATTGAGTTTTTATATGAATGGTATTTTTGCAATTTTTCAATAATACTTCTAGCTCGAACCGTAGCTATATCCCAGAATTATATTCATGTAATATTTGGTTAAATGTAGTACTAGTAAAAAACTTTATTTGTGACTATGTCAAACTCTGGCCTAAGCTATTTTCCAGACGTCAATTTTCAGGTTGACACACAGGGAAAGTCGGTACGCAGAAATTTTTGGGGGGATCACTTCATGAGGTACAGTTGGGATTAGTAGGGAACATTGGGGATACTTTGGGACTCTTGCAGAGTAATTTTGGACTTCCCTTTTGTTGTATAAAGTTTTTTCGCATTGTAATCTTTAATATTAGAATTACATCAAATGCAAAACCCTCGCCAGTCTTTTCATATCTTTGATATCGTGTTTCCTTATCAATTATCATCGGGAGATTCGTTTCGAAATTAGCTTCCTCCTGGTCTTCCCCGATTTGATCGCATTTAGAAAAGTTTTATTTGTGCAATGCTGGTTACCACACAGACGATTCACAGACGATATATTTGTTTGCCGTGTTGATACAGACAAACGATATTTCTCTGCCCGAGTTCGTCCAGACCCTCTGGTCCAGACCGATCATTATACGTATTAAAAAACAGGTCAACGCTCAGGTCCGCTCAATAATTGAACTTTCGACTGTTCTGTAAACTTGTAAATTATAAACTTGTCTGTAAACGTATGTTTACGTAAAAATAGCGATCTGTGAGATCTTGTTTAATTTGTGTAAATAATGTTCATCTTATGCATACATTATCTTCAAGTCCAAGGCAAGTGGATGTGGATTCTAAGGATGTTCTGACAAATTGCAATGTCACTTGCTGCAGGTCGTGAATAGAGACATAAGAGTAAACTGACTGCAGAATAATGAGTGAGGTCGATCGTAATCGCAGCGACCAACCAGTTCTATTTAGGGATGTACTGTAAGTCTTCACTGATGGTAGTCTCCCTCGCAGCCGGAGTAGGAGGGGACAACTTACTTAAGGAACCGTTCATTCATTATTCCTGTGGTACGTTGGTACCGAAGAGAAATTGGTTGTTGATCATTTGTTGTACAGTTGAGTAAAATGAAATTATTTAAGTGCAATTATTCGCCGAAGGCGAGGTGAATATCGGTGACGAAATCGAGGTTTTTATTCACCGATATTCACCGAAGGCGAGGTGAATATCGGAGACGAAGTCGAGGTTTTTATTGACCTATATTCACCGAGCCTGAGGTGAATAATTGTTTTAGTAAAATTACATAGGTGATTATTTGGAAAAAAATAAAAAATGCACATTTCAAAAATATTTTAATTGAATATTTACGGTAAAAGCGGCTTAAAAACGCTTTAGGTGATTATCGCGTATTAAACCGAGGTAGCGCAACCAATCAGCATTGAGAATTTTCAATAATCACCTATGTAATTTTACAAATGCTTCTTATTATTCCCATTGTCGCATATTGTGATGCCAGACTGGCAGACTTACAGTAAGAGGCTGTTCACATGGAAGCCGGAGTGCCCCGGTTAGCGGGACAGGCCAGTAAGCGAGATCTCGCTTTGTAGTACTGTTTTTATATAGTATAGAAATTACTTTGCGTTTATATGGACAATCAGGCTGGTCCAATTGCCGAGATCTCACTTGAAACAGGCCAGATCTTGGAGTAACCAGGATGAAAATTCAAAACAACAAAATCATCCCGGCAAGCAGGATGAAATTTTCTAATAACCGGGCAGCATTGCTGTAGAACCAAATTCATAACTAGGGGGGGGCACCCTAGATGAGGATGTTACCAAGGGTGAAAACATTCGGGAATGGATGACGTCATAAGTAACCCCCAATCCCATGATCGCATCTTTATACGATATTCATGCTTGAAATAGTCACATACCATCACGATGCGTGGAGAATGAAAACTATGGGAAACTATGGGCTCAGCCTCCCATAGCTTGTATTACAAAGCAAAGACCTATATTTTGTCCTTATTCAATAGATATTTTTATGTATTTATCGGATACTGTGGCTATGGTGCATGAAATACTTGACGGTTGGGTAAAAATTATTTTCAGTAATCTTCAGTCATCTATATAATTGTAATGAACGGTCCCTAAATTGTAAAAGTAGCTAATTACCCAAACTTATCCTGCATAGCTGGCGGAATTATTATGGAATATGTATTATGGAATTGTTATGGATGCCGGCTCCTCAAGCTAGGCAGTTGAATGTTTGTAGGATGTGAAGAGATTGCGGGTTGGAAGAAGGGCAATTACCATGACGTTGAAGGACATATAGCAACATGACAAGAACCATAAACACCATAATATATTGACATGGCCGCCCAGAGGCGTGTAATATATTTCGTCAGGCTATAGAAAGTTATTTTTCTAAATGAGCCGTCCCAAAGATTTTTGAGAATGGAAAATAGCCAGGGCCCCAAAGTTATTTTTTGCCCTGGGCCCCCAAATGACTCTGTGCGGCCCAGTATATTGGCCAGGAGTATCGCCTGAATTAATTTGGGGCAGAAATCACGCAGTACAGTGTCTACAGTAGCATTCGCAATTTGGAAAAATGGAGATATTAAGACAAAAACGAAATACTAATTTTCTGAGAAAACGATTATGGTTTGAGGATAATACTCCCTTCCCGAAAGTTAATCGTCTGTACCGGTTTTCTCTAGTACTGCATGTGCGTGGCTGGACCAAAGACCGGACCAATATATACGAGATGGCTCTTATTCAATCTATATATGGATCAAACAATGAACAGACTGATTCATCTATCCAGTCAGATCCCAAACCCCCAGTAAATATGCGCCCTCTGCCTCCTCCACAGGCCCTCATGCCTCATGGGAAGGTCACAATTTCTAGAGGCAGAATTTGTCATAGATGGAATTTGTGTGTGACCTTCCCATGGTGCAGCCAGGACTTGTGGAGGAGGCAGACGCGCTCTCAGCATCGCAAATAGCTTCGGTTTGTATTACACGAAGTAACGTGGCAAAAATGACTGCAGGCTCAATTGCGAAGGTAACGTCCTCGAAAGCGACAATAATCAATACGGAATGGAATGACAACGAACGAATGAATTCATTTTGTTTTGTTCACTTTAGTAAATAAACTTTAGGAATGTTCATTTGCGTTATTTTGTTATGGAATTCACATGCTACATGATGTAGCTGCCATAATAACTACACTGAACAACAGATAGCGGCAACATGAGTGAGAAACACAACAGTGGAAAATTTGTAAGTCTTGATAAATGAAAATGTATAAAACAAGAGAATATAACATTGGAAAAAGTGATTAATTTCAGATATAATAAACTGTGTAGTCCTAAACTTTATATCTAATGTTATTGTATTTTGACAGCTGGATCGACTGACATCCATAAGAAAAACCTCAAAACCTAAAACCAGTAAACCTAAAACCGAGAAATCAAACGCAGGCAACAACAAACCTCGTTTAGTATCAGCTAAAGAAGAAGACCCTGGAGCAAACGATGAAAGCAAGGACGATATTGGCGGAGTTAAAAACCTCGCTGATGATGAATTTGCTAGAAAATTTGAAATGATGTTGGTATGTTCATTTTGCGCTCAAGGATAAACTACTTGCCTTTTGATAGACACATGTCTTTAATTAATATGATAGATTGTTGCTAGCCTTTAAGCATTTATAAAAGTATTTAATGGCCTAAATTTTAAAGCAAACTTAGTTGTATGGTATATATGTTTAGGCTTGCGAGAATCTGTGCTCAATTCCAGTCGCTTGTTTTAATATTACGTTGAATATTGAGTTACCGAATATTTATAGCTTGATTGAAATATAATATTTTAGACCGATGTGTTCATAGTTTTTAATAGTAACAATTTGTTGTGCGAATTTGATATTGTGTGAAAAGTTGTACAGTAATAATATGATTTTAAAATGTGATCTAGAAATTTCACTGTCTACACTTGTGCTGCATCAATAACTTGTTAAGATGTTTGTTTGTTTTATTGTGCAATTGAAATTATATTTTGTCTGGCATGTAGGTAGGGTCAAATATTGGCGCCAATGTTCAGGATATTCAATCTTCAGGATATTCAATCTGTACAAATGTTTAAATGTGTAGATATATTTGGTTTGTGCGTAGTTATTCCCAATAAAAATTATTTTGAGTTTTGAGCATTATATCAACTGAGGAAGTAGTTGAAACAGCATGATGTAAATAGAGATTTCAAAAGAAAACAGCAATTATTGGAATTCAGAACTTGACTGTGAAGCTATCCCATCTTTCTCAAATTATTCATGTTCACTTATTAATTCTTAAAATTACATATATATTATCCTAGCCAGCTTTCTCCAACAATTTCTTGCTATACATACTATATATGTACTTATTTGATATGGTTTCCGATTCTTTCTCCCCTCATTTTTAAACAATTCAAACATTTAAAGGGCAGTTATATCTGGGTTTATCAATAGATTTATTTATATTTTAATGTTAATTTTTGTGTTGACCTACAGAAACCAGGTTTTGATTTGCTATGTGACCTTATTCAATGCATTATATTGTGCAAATTATAGTTCTATGTATTTACCATACAGGATGAAATGAATCTGTCTGAGAGCTTGCGGGTTCCAATAAGAAATCGAGATAAAGCAACCAAAATGGATATGTTGGTTCAATTTATGTCAAGACGAAGTGTAAGTTAGAGTAACTGTTTATTCACAGCAAAAGCAAAGTATTCTATCTTTCAGTAAAAGTGGAGTTCACGTGTGTTTTAACCAACCAAGTTATGTATGATATTTTATTGATCATATTAGAATTAATTTACATATTCACCCAAAGTTTCAGCCCTAAAATTACTAATGAAGCATTGGATTCAAATTCTAACATTGTACGCCTTAAATTCTATTCTTATTTATTATATTCTATTTTGTTGCCATGTATTCTTTATTATTCTTTTGTATTTGATGCTACAATGCTATGCTACGATGCTATGATGCTATGCTATATGTGTTATGTTATGTTATCTTATCTTGTGTTACATGTTATGCTATGCTTGTGTTACACCCTAGGTCCCCTCACAAGGACTGGAAACACCAACAGATTATATACAGGAGCTTCTTCGAACTGACATCTCATCTGAACATCTTCTTCGATCTTTACGTTCAACACGTGTTTCGCTAACTGGAAGACCACTTGGGTATGAAGTTTTCCTTGGTTTCTAACCATTCTGTATATTACATTGGGTATCAGTTTATTTGTGTGTAATGTGCAGTTTGAAATTGAGTGGTTTTGTTGTTTACACACAAGTTTCAATCTTGGAACTGAGAACATTCTGTTCAAAATGGAACTGAAACTTCTGTAACAAGAAAGAATCTATACATGTTTAACCTGATTTCTAGTTTAAAAATTATAATTTATTTTGCATTATTCCTTGCATGACATAACAAACCCTTTCGATTAGGTGCAAGTAAAGTGTTATCATAGAGGTGTTATCAAGTGTTAGAAGTAAAGTGTCCTTTTATTTTTATCTGTCAATTATTTTATTTCAGGTGGATCCAAGCATTTGGAGAAGAGGGAATGAATTTATTGTTAAAACATTTAAGGGAACATAGAGTGAAGTGAGTTCTAACACATTTCTTGTCATTGTAGCTATACAGTACTATCAAACAACGCACAGTATTGTCAAACAACATACAGTATTATCAAACAACATACAGTATTATTAAACAATGTACAGTATTATCAAACAATGTAAAGTACTGTCAAACAATGTATAGTACTATCAAACAATGTATAGTACTATCAAACAATGTATAGTACTATCAAACAATGTACAGTATTATCAAACAATGTACAGTATTATCAAACAATGTATAGTATTATCAAACAACGTACAGTACTATCAAACAACGCACAGTACTATCAAACAATGTACAGTACTATCAAACAATGTACAGTACTATCAAACAATGTACAGTATTATCAAACAATGTACAGTACTATCAAACAATGTACAGTATTATCAAACAATGTACAGTACTATCAAACAATGCACAGTATTATCAAACAATGTACAGTACTATCAAACAATGTACAGTATTATCAAACAATGTACAGTACTATCAAACAATGTACAGTATTATCAAACAATGTACAGTATTATCAAACAATGTACAGTACTATCAAACAATGTACAGTACTATCAAACAATGTACAGTATTATCAAACAATGTACAGTACTATCAAACAATGTACAGTACTATCAAACAATGTACAGTATTATCAAACAATGTACAGTACTATCAAACAATGTACAGTACTATCAAACAATGTACAGTATTATCAAACAATGTACAGTACTATCAAACAATGTACAGTACTATCAAACAATGTACAGTACTATCAAACAATGTACAGTACTATCAAACAATGTACAGTATTATCAAACAATGTACAGTACTATCAAACAATGTACAGTATTATCAAACAATGTACAGTACTATCAAACAATGTACAGTATTATCAAACAATGTACAGTATTATCAAACAATGTACAGTACTATCAAACAATGTACAGTACTATCAAACAATGTACAGTACTATCAAACAATGTACAGTACTATCAAACAATGTACAGTATTATCAAACAATGTACAGTACTATCAAACAATGTACAGTATTATCAAACAATGTACAGTATTATCAAACAATGTACAGTACTATCAAACAATGTACAGTATTATCAAACAATGTACAGTATTATCAAACAATGTACAGTACTATCAAACAATGTACAGTACTATCAAACAATGTACAGTACTATCAAACAATGTACAGTATTATCAAACAATGTACAGTATTATCAAACAATGTACAGTACTATCAAACAATGTACAGTACTATCAAACAATGTACAGTATTATCAAACAATGTACAGTATTATCAAACAATGTACAGTACTATCAAACAATGTACAGTACTATCAAACAATGTACAGTACTATCAAACAATGTACAGTATTATCAAACAATGTACAGTACTATCAAACAATGTACAGTATTATCAAACAATGTACAGTACTATCAAACAATGTACAGTACTATCAAACAATGTACAGTACTATCAAACAATGTACAGTATTATCAAACAATGTACAGTATTATCAAACAATGTACAGTATTATCAAACAATGTACAGTACTATCAAACAATGTACAGTACTATCAAACAATGTACAGTACTATCAAACAATGTACAGTATTATCAAACAATGTACAGTACTATCAAACAATGTACAGTACTATCAAACAATGTACAGTATTATCAAACAATGTACAGTATTATCAAACAATGTACAGTACTATCAAACAATGTACAGTACTATCAAACAATGTACAGTATTATCAAACAATGTACAGTACTATCAAACAATGTACAGTATTATCAAACAATGTACAGTACTATCAAACAATGTACAGTATTATCAAACAATGTACAGTATTATCAAACAATGTACAGTACTATCAAACAATGTACAGTACTATCAAACAATGTACAGTACTATCAAACAATGTACAGTATTATCAAACAATGTACAGTATTATCAAACAATGTACAGTACTATCAAACAATGTACAGTACTATCAAACAATGTACAGTATTATCAAACAATGTACAGTACTATCAAACAATGTACAGTATTATCAAACAATGTACAGTACTATCAAACAATGTACAGTACTATCAAACAATGTACAGTATTATCAAACAATGTACAGTACTATCAAACAATGTACAGCACTATCAAACAATGTACAGTATTATCAAACAACGTACAGTACTATCAAACAATGTACAGTATTACCAAGCAATGTACATTGTACAGTATTATCAAACAATGTACAGTATTATCAAACAATGTACAGTATTATCAAACAATGTACAGTACTATCAAACAATGTACAGTACTATCAAACAATGTACAGTACTATCAAACAATGTACAGCACTATCAAACAATGTACAGTATTATCAAACAATGTACAGTACTGTCAAACAATGTACAGTATTATCAAACAATGTACAGTATTATCAAACAATGTACAGTACTATCAAACAATGTACAGTATTATCAAACAATGTACAGTGTTATCAAGCAATGTACAGTATTATCAAACAATGTACAGTACTATCAAACAATGTACAGTACTATCAAACAATGTACAGTATTATCAAACAATGTACAGTGTTATCAAACAATATACAGTACTGTCAAACAATGTACAGTACTATCAAACAATGTACAGTATTATCAAACAATGTACAGTACTATCAAACAATGTACAGTACTATCAAACAATGTACAGTACTATCAAACAATGTACAGTGCTGTCAAACAATGTACAGTATTATCAAACAATGTACAGTGTTATCAAACAATATACATTACTGTCAAACAATGTACAGTACTATCAAACAATGTACAGTACTATCAAACAATGTACAGTGCTGTCAAACAATGTACAGTATTATCAAACAATGTACAGTACTATCAAACAATGTACAGTATTATCAAACAATGTACAGTATGATCAAACAATGTACAGTACTATCAAACAATGTACAGTATTATCAAACAATGTACAGTATTATCAAACAATGTACAGTACTATCAAACAATGTACAGTACTATCAAACAATGTACAGTATTATCAAACAATGTACAGTATTATCAAACAATGTACAGTACTATCAAACAATGTACAGTACTATCAAACAATGTACAGTATTATCAAACAATGTACAGTATTATCAAACAATGTACAGTATTATCAAACAATGTACAGTACTATCAAACAATGTACATTATTATCAAACAATGTACAGTATTATCAAACAATGTACAGTACTATCAAACAATGTACAGTACTATCAAACAATGTACAGTACTGTCAAACAATGTACAGTATTATCAAACAATGTACAGTATTATCAAACAACGTACAGTACTATCAAACAATGTACAGCACTATCAAACAATGTACAGTATTATCAAACAATGTACAGTACTGTCAAACAATGTACAGTATTATCAAACAATGTACAGTATTATCAAACAATGTACAGTACTATCAAACAATGTACAGTATTATCAAACAATGTACAGTACTATCAAACAATGTACAGTACTATCAAACAATGTACAGTATGATCAAACAATGTACAGTACTATCAAACAATGTACAGTATTATCAAACAATGTACAGTATTATCAAACAACGTACAGTACTATCAAACAATGTACAGTACTATCAAACAATGTACAGTATTATCAAACAATGTACAGTATTATCAAACAATGTACAGTACTATCAAACAATGTACAGTACTATCAAACAATGTACAGTACTATCAAACAATGTACAGTATTATCAAACAATGTACAGTATTATCAAACAATGTACAGTACTATCAAACAATGTACAGTATTATCAAACAATGTACAGTACTATCAAACAATGTACAGTACTATCAAACAATGTACAGTATTATCAAACAATGTACAGTACTATCAAACAATGTACAGTACTGTCAAACAATGTACAGTATTATCAAACAATGTACAGTATTATCAAACAATGTACAGTATTATCAAACAATGTACAGTATTATCAAACAATGTACAGTATTATCAAACAATGTACAGTATTATCAAACAATGTACAGTATTATCAAACAATGTACAGTACTATCAAACAATGTACAGTACTATCAAACAATGTACAGTACTATCAAACAATGTACAGTACTATCAAACAATGTACAGTATTATCAAACAATGTACAGTACTATCAAACAATGTACAGTACTGTCAAACAATGTACAGTACTGTCAAACAATGTACAGTATTATCAAACAATGTACAGTATTATCAAACAATGTACAGTATTATCAAACAATGTACAGTATTATCAAACAATGTACAGTACTATCAAACAATGTACAGTATTATCAAACAATGTACAGTACTATCAAACAATGTACAGTACTATCAAACAATGTACAGTACTATCAAACAATGTACAGTACTATCAAACAATGTACAGTATTATCAAACAATGTACAGTACTATCAAACAATGTACAGTACTGTCAAACAATGTACAGTACTGTCAAACAATGTACAGTATTATCAAACAATGTACAGTATTATCAAACAATGTACAGTATTATCAAACAATGTACAGTATTATCAAACAATGTACAGTACTATCAAACAATGTACAGTACTATCAAACAATGTACAGTATTATCAAACAATGTACAGTACTGTCAAACAATGTACAGTATTATCAAACAATGTATAGTATTATCAAACAATGTACAGTATTATCAAACAATGTACAGTACTATCAAACAATGTACAGTGTTATCAAACAATATACAGTGCTGTCAAACAATGTACAGTACTATCAAACAATGTACAGTACTGTCAAACAATGTACAGTATTATCAAACAATGTACAGTACTGTCAAACAATGTACAGTATTATCAAACAATGTATAGTATTATCAAACAATGTACAGTATTATCAAACAATGTACAGTACTATCAAACAATGTACATTATTATCAAACAATGTACAGTATTATCAAACAATGTACAGTACTATCAAACAATGTACAGTACTATCAAACAATGTACAGTATTATCAAACAATGTACAGTACTATCAAACAATGTACAGTACTATCAAACAATGTACAGTATTATCAAACAATGTACGGTATTATCAAACAATGTACAGTATTATCAAACAATGTACAGTACTATCAAACAATGTACAGTACTATCAAACAATGTACAGTACTATCAAACAATGTACAGTACTATCAAACAATGTACAGTATTATCAAACAATGTACAGTACTATCAAACAATGTACAGTGCAATCAAACAAACAATAGTGCTCTCAAACAATGTACAATACTATCAGACACATTCTTCATGCACTCAAATACTGAATGTTGTCCATTTTGTTCTGGAATTATTAGCAATTTCATATTCTTCATTATTTAGTTAACCATATATAGTGTTTATTACTTTCTTCTTGTTCCTTATAGAATTGGAACAATACACCATAAAATTCAATATGAAATTATCAAGTGCTTGAAAGCTTTTATGAATAACAATGTAAGTCCTTTTTCAATTGATGGAACAAGTGTTCTAACTTATTTGTTCACAAATATTTTCTCAACATCATTCCTCGTCACTGAAATCGTCATATAGAGCTCTGATAATAATGGGACGAATTTGGATAGCAACATCCTGATAATATTCAGTAATAATAGTATATGTTTGGTAATATTTATGAAACTCACAGAAGCCCATTTGTCGTTTTAATGATACGCCTTTAGTTGTTAAGTACTCTTGGTATTTAAACTATAGTTACAAATCTTGGAAATTCAGAGTTTCAACGTCAGCCGCTGTATTATAAACCCTGCATTGGGTGTTGGTTCTTGCATAGTTCTTGTTAGCCTGAAAATAAAACACTGATCAACTCTGAACCAAAACCACGACTTGCTTAACGCTATATTTCTTCTTAGTTTGGTTTAAACCTGATGATGAAAAGTGAAGATGGTCTGTTGTTGATTGCGAAGTCAATGTATCCTGAAAATCCAAGCATGATGACTGATGTTGTCAAACTCATGGCTGCTCTATGTTTGGTTGAGTATGTCTCATTTTATTCATATCACTTCATTCTCGTGCAGTACATTACGTTGACTCCAACAAACAATTCATTTACATCGTATAGGCCTAAAAAGCAAAGCTTGAAATAACGTGGCTGGCACCCATATATGACCTTTATCTCATGAAGCTAGGCTGCTTACTACCTGTAACTTCCAGACGAAGGCAGGGCATTTTTTAACTAATGTACTGGAGGGGCCAAAGCCCCCCCCCCCAGCCCCCATGTTGGCCCCCCAGTAAACTATTTTGGCCCCCCCAGTGATGGTCCCTTTTTTCCAAAATATAAGCTGAGTTTAGAGGAAAGTTATGGTATTCTCACAACAAAACCTGGCTCCGTTTAGATGGGATATATCAAAAATTGTCTCTGAAAATGCAGGAAATCAAGCCACAGAGACTCAAGAATACCAAAATATTCTAGGGGGAGGACCCCCAGACCTCCCCTTCAGCTTCCCCCACCTGTAATACACCACCTACCTGTGACGTCCCCTTTCGATTATGCCCCCCCCACTAACGATTTCTTAAAAAATCCCCTGGACGAAGGGCCTTCTTTCGAAACGGCGAAGTGTTTTAAATCTTTTTCAGTTACTACAGACCAGTTAGGTGCGAAACAGTAAATCTTTGGTGTTGCCAAAAACGGCGCGCTTGACAACAATTTTGATTGTTTTTATCGTTACTCCATGTAGCCATTCCAAAGCTCTTCAAGTGATGACTATATATGGTGAAAGTGAAGAAAACGAGAAACAAGGAAGATTTTTTAACGTTTTGTATGCTCTGAAGAACAGTGATAGCGTACAACTTAAGGTATTGTCCTTTTCTATGCAATGAATGAACAATCTTACAAGACTGAAATGAGTATCTCAAAACCAACACCCCATCATCTCTTCCACTGATAACTATATATCACAGTGCCACTGTCACAGTACCACTGTGACAGTGGTCATATTTATTAGACTTTCTCCAAATAGCGTGGCTACTTTTACCAGTGGACTTCCAATGCAAAATTATAAGCTTTGCGTTACACATCCCAGCAGAGCGATGTTAATTTAATATTGGTCCCTATCTTCCCCATCCATTATTATCCACAAATACGGTAGAGTTATTAGGATGCAGTTTGCTTTTATCAATTTGTCTCTTTCAACCATTCAATAATTTCTCTTTTTTTTCTCAGGTGGCGTGTGTTCAGTTTATAAATGCTCTGGTCAGCAAGCCAGATGATTTAGATTTCAGACTTCATTTGAGAAATGAATTTTTACGAAGAGGATTAACGGACGTGCTAAAGGTACATTATTGTTTTCTATGATAGAAGACCGCACACCACAATCAGGGTCCTGCACAGTTGTGAGCGAAGCAGGTAAAAGAGTTGTCTGAACAGGCATCCTGTAGGGCCAGAGGCAAACCTCTGGAGGTCCAGGGCATGATCCCCCGGAAAATTTTGAGGATTTCTAAAGATTATAACAATAAAACGTCATATAAAACACACCACTGTTTTACACAAAACTGTGTTTACAACTCTAGGATTCTCCATGTAGTCGTGGAAACAGTACATTTTACCGGTTACCGCCTGATAAGGAGAACCCTGACCACAATACACTCAATATACTCTTAAATTGTCTTTGCCGATTAAGAAATGTGGCATACGTCTCATCTTAATTATTATTAGCCAGTTCCTTTCCATATATAATAGTGGAGGACGTATATACATTTGGATATTGTTGGGAAATTACTGAAAGGATCGGTATATTTTATTGTATATATAAATAAACTACTGTATATATATAAGTAAAACAACGAAGACAAAAAGTAAGTAGATTAGTTGACTGTTGGACTGTAGTAATAATAATAATTTTTTTGTGAGCGGGCGGTATCCTACGCTTTCCTGCAATTTGATTGGCTACGTGAGCGGGCGGTTTTTTACGATATCTTACCACGGTCAATGGTATCCTAAATTTCCGTATATTTTTCTGTTATAAGCGATAAAAACGTTATTTACCGTTTAGGTCGGTCCGTACTGAAAAAATATTTTCCCTCGGTCTCAAAAAAGGCCCTCGGCCTTCAGCCTCGGGCCGTTTTTGAGACCTCTGGAAAAGATTTTTTTCAGTACGGACCTCCCATCCTGTAAATAACATATATATCTTTTTCAGGATCTTCGTGATATTGGTAATGATGAACTGAATGTACAACTTGATATCTTTGATGAACATAAAGAAGATGATTTTGTTGAATTGTCGCACAGATTGACAGATATACAGGTGAATTTTGAGTATCCTTTTATGATCAATAATATTCATGTTTAGTGTTATGTCCAAAAATTGATCTGGCACGAACATTTTTCACTACTGAATCAGTTCATAAACCAATTTTGGCTGAAACTGGAACTGATTCATTAGTTATAAAGTATGTGATTAAACGTACTGTCGTGTGTATCTATAAGGATGCACATGCCCTTAGCTGCATCATTCTTTCGAAGACATACTTCATCCGCGTGCATGTCTTTCTTGGTTAACTTTGAGGATTTTCTTGCTGTCAGCCTTAACAGTTTGTTAGAGAGCCATCGGAATTATTCCAGATGTTGGTCAGTATAACGAAAGACAGTGTTTCTGAAAATGCATTTACGTCAATCTTACAACATTTACTTCTCATTCGAGATGATGTTTATGCGAGGTAAGCAGCTTATTCACTGTTTAAGATGGTAAGACGCAATATGATGCAATTGCATCGTCAACAATTATACATGGCTACTGGAAGTCAATGCAAACTTGTGAGCATTTGAATCAATTTCCAGCCAACAACTTTAGGAAATATGAAACAAACTTATTCCAACACAACACCATGTTTATCTTGATTTTATGTTCATCCCTCACATCTTTCAGTGCACAAGTTCGAGTAGGAGGGGTACAAGGAGGAGAGAGAGCAGTCAGGCTTAATATTCTTTCTAACCAAATCTTAAATTATATTGTTTCAGGACACAATACTTCAATTTAATCGAGGAATGTGTAATTCAGATCGTGCTGCACAAAAGTGGCGTGGATCCTGATTTTGCTACGAAGAGATTTGAAATTGATGTCGAAAACCTAATAGGTCAGTTCACGCGACAAACGTTTTGCATGTTGGAGTATAATTCTTACCAAATATCCATGTACGTCATTTGCTCAGTTAATCGACAATGTGAAGGGATATTTTTTATATTTTAGATATAACTTATAGGTATAGTCGGTTCTGTTGAAGCATTACTTCGAAGTTGTTTACAATAATTCTAATAGAAATTGCCTCGTATATTCCTGCTTGAAATGGTGTGCAAAGAAAAAGCTAATCTTGAATGTATTTCTTTAGATAATATGGTGAACAAGGCTAAGTTGATCGAATATGTGGATAAAGCAAGTTCACTCGAGACTAAGGTTCGCTTTCCTTTATATATTGTAACTTCTCTATAGTTTTGAATTTGTACGACTATAGAACATTAGACGACTCATGAACACTGAATATTTGTACGACTATAGACTATAGAACATTGGTACTAATGCTACTCCGGATATAGCGCTATAGTCACAATAGGAGTTTTACCGTGCACAGGTAACCCTTATTGAAATGACTGGAGGATGCGAGTGTTGCAATTTGTTAGAGTTTATAAGTACTGACATACGGTACAGTACCAGGCCTGTTCCCTGTCGTTGTTATTGATATTAGGGAGCTTAGATTTGACTACGAGTACGACTACGAGATTTTTCCGTTAATATTCTGCTACTACAAACTTCTTATCTCCCTCTCTTTGGCACAGCACATCTTTATAACAACAGTTGAGCCAAAGCGAGTACAACTATGAGTTTGTAGTAGCAGACGTTAAGCAGAAATATTTCGTACTCGCAGTCCAATCTAAAGCTCCGCAAAGAGCGCAATGCATGGGTGTTGACAAAACGATGGTCAGAGTTGGGGACGTACCGTCGTTCCTCGCGCGCTCACATTATCCACCGGGTAAAGAAAATATTGACTTGGAACGGGTTTTTTACTTGCAGGGACCGCGGAGCATTTTTTGCATGGGGGCGGGGTGCTAGAAATCTCATAGGATACAGTGGCACTAGAACCGAATGGTGAATGCATGAGACCTGCTCTCCAGGGGCATGCTCCCCAGAACATTTTGAAATGTACAATCGCTAAAATGCCATTTCGTGCTCTTTGGGGGAAGATTTAAGAGCAAATATTTGGTCGAACAAAAAGCAGCTGTCTACCAAATCTACCGATCGTACCTACGCAATGAATCTTGAGATGATCATGAAACGGCTTCTTCTTTGAAACCCATTATCCTATCTAGATTACGCTGGGAAAATGTGCATCCGCGGTTTGTGGCTTATCTAGCCGTCTGATCCAGATATCGAACAAGTAACATCTGATCGTTAACAAATTACAAAAGCCCTTTATAGTTAGCTAAGCTGGCGTATATATAATAATGTTTTCTTTAGTTTAACTTCTTTATGGTTGTGAAAATTATAGTATGTTTAACTTATGTGTATTCTACTAGAAATCACAATATGTACCGGGTGTCCCAAAAAAAACTTGCGCTGTTTGATTTCATGTAATGTAAAAACTATAAAAGCTATTACACTCAAATAAGTTTTAGTGTATTGAGGAAAGGCTAACTTAGATTTTGATATACAGCCCTAAACATTTCATGTAATATTACGTGAGATACAAATGTTTGAATTTGGCGCACGCTTTAAAAATGAGTAAAACAATCGAGAAAAACGGCTGATCAAATTTATATGAAAACATTTGCCATTTTCCACAAAGATTAACAATTTCAATTTTAGCATTTCAACTTAACTTTAATTTCGAGTAATGTCCTAGTAAGTTTAATATTTAGTTAGCCTTTCGTGCCCCTTGGGAAACGAAATAAGCATGAAACATTTAAAAACTTTGACAAAAAGATTCGAAAGCATATTTGATGTCCTTTGGGAGTTCGTATTAAAAAGTTGGTCTTCGAATATGCCTTCGCCTTTCGAATATGCCTCGATTAACAAAAGATCAAAGAGTTTGGGTTTGTATTGAATGTGCTAGAACGGATAATGCTGAAGAAGTTAGAAGGCGATGGCCAGGACGTTGGGGTAATGTTCCTGCCCCGAGTAGGCAAGCAATAAAAACAACGTTTGACAAATTCTTGAGAGAAGGCACGTGCCTCAACCTTAATAAAGGACGAAGTGGACGTATGAGAACTGCCAGAACGAGGGAAAACATCGACTTTGTTCGGCAATTCCTGGAAGAAAACGGACGGCGTTCTACGAGGAGAAACGGTCTTGGATTAAGCCGAAGCACGTTCCATCGCATTGTTAAAATTGACATAAAATTTCACCCGTACGTGTTAATACGGAGGCAGGAATTAAGAGAAGGCGATCCAGCACAACGGCTTGCGTTTTGCAACCGATTGGTGAACACAGTTGTGGCAAATCCTGGATTTCTCGACCAATTAATAGTTTCAGATGAATCGGTTTTCAGCCTCAATTCTGAAATACATTCCCGTAATGTTATTGAATACGCAGAACACGGCAATGGCCATCCGCCTGATCATTATGTTGAATTTGCTCAAGGTGCCGACCAAGTAATGGTATGGGTTGGTTTGACAAGAGAAGGTGTTGTCCTGAGTCCACATTTTGCTGAAAGGAATCTCGACAGCCGGGAGTATTTACGAATTATACGCTATCATGTCATTCAACGTGATTTTCGAATACACAATATCAACAGGCATGTTATGTGGTGACAGCAGGATGGTGCTCCCTGCCATACAAGCAATGCGACGATGCATTACCTTCGAGGACAATATCCCGCAAAGCTAATGAGCAAATGTGGCGATTGGCCCTGGCCCCCTCGATCTCCTGATTTGGCAATTTGTGATTTCTTTCTTTGGGGCTATTTAAAGCAACAAATCTGGAACGTCCCTCATGAGCAGCAGCCAATAAATATGAGACAGCTTCGTGATGCAATTGTATTGGCGTGCGAATCTTTGGAACAGCAAATGATTCAACGTTCCTTTGACGCAATGGTTTCCCGTGCAAGACGTTGTATACGTGCAAGAGGACATACTATCTCTGATGAATGAATAAATGTTTATCAAACAATTATGTTTTTCATTCGTTCTTTTGACCACAATAAAACTATATATCAAGTTTAACCAATTAATATTTGGTAGGCCATTTTATGCTAATTTTTAGAATTGTTAAATATGCTTATTCGATTTAAAACATCGATAGCTCAGTCAATGTTGCACGGACATTCAAATGTTATATATCAAAATCTAAGTTAGCCCTTTCTGAATAAAATAACACTTATTTGAGTGTAATAGCTTTTATAGTTTTTACGTTACATGAAATCAAACAGCGCAAGTTTTTTTTGGGACACCCGGTATGACAAATTATTGGGGAGCTAAAGCGCCTCAGCCACCCCTGCTGCGCAGTCCCTGTTGTAAGGTTGTGCAAGGGGTATAATCCGACTGATTTTTCTTCCCATTTTGTATTGCTTCTTACAGCTTGAGTTAGAGACCACACTACGACAAGAAAGTGAGGCAAAATTCAATTTAGTGACAAGTAATCTGGAAAAGAAAGTTTCTGGGCTTGAAAAGCAAAACGCAGAATTAAAAGCGGTGAGTGATGTTGTAACTATACTTAGATTGTAACTTAGATTGTAACAGAGTAAATTGTAACTATACTTAGATTGAACAGTTGTGTACGGTGTAGAAATGTTTCGTGATGTGTTAAACCATATTCCTTTATTCCATGTAACTCGCAGCACATTACACTGCATGTAGTTCATTATAAAGCAACCAGTTATCAAAGCTAATTTTATCTGAACTTAACATTTCTATTCAACTTATAAAACTCAGTATGGCCACTAATGTCTCTCATTACAAGTTTTACAATATGATTATTTTCAATTTTTAGAGACCTCCTGTTGTGATAGCAGCTCCAGCAGCTGGCGGTAAGCCATCTTACTTCATGTCAATGCATGATTACTTTGTTACGTTAAGGCTGCAACTTTTCCGTGCGTGCGTGTACGTACGTATAAAAAACGCGTGACTGGAAAGCAGCCTTTAGGCGCGAAAAACCGTTTTCCACGCGGACAAGCGACCGCGATAAAGTCACGTGAATAATCAGTCGCGCGGACACACCAAGAAAGTTGATTGTAGTTATTCTTACATGATATATCTGTGAGAACCGAAGAGGACTGAAAATAGTCTAACTGTTTCGCTCGTCTCGCGCGTACAAAGCGATCGGGATGGAAAACGGTCTTAATGTTAGTTTCACGGTCCACCACGGTCACCGTCGGTAACTCGAGTATATTTGGATCACTCAGAAGTCACCTTTTGACTTAGAAAAACCTTGTATAGAAATTCAATGATCAACCCAAAGATGGGAGGTTATAATAAGGTTATATATCGTGCTTGTGTAAAGAACACGAAAGACTGCGTATCCAGGTCGTGCAGTATAAAACCATGAAAGAAAGGCGACGTGTCTGCAATTTCAGGGTTTACATGTGTCGACAATAAACATGGCTTATTTGAAATGTCTCTTCAAAATTTATAATTAAGTCTAGTTTTTGTACGTGAGCTTCACACCATAAAATGGGATATGGCAGACTTTCGATGTTAATAACAAATATACGATGTTAATAGCAATAACAGCATTTATTCAATGATCGATGTAATATTTAATTGATTTTGATCGATAATTCGCTTCACTACAATACATTGATTTACTCAATTTCCAAAATATGAACACGATTTAAATACATGTTTAGAATGCTTGCAATGATAAACATTTAATCACCACTAAAATAGTATGTGTTAACATTATAATCGGTACAAACGGTATAAGGTGCAAACTGATTGATAAAATAATTAAAATACGAATAATGATAAAAATTAAACCTTATTCAGTTTAATTCCTAACTTTATAAATTAAATAACTAAAACTTTAATCATACTTAAACTTTTTAGTTCTGTATTCAGTTTAATTTTAAACTCGATCATAATATTTTGATAATACTTAAACTTTGTAGTTCTTAATTATCGAAATTAAATTACTAACACTTTAACCATACTTAAACTCTATTTTTCAGTTAGTATGGGGAAAGTTTTAGACACACTATGGTCACCATTCTCGTTGTCAACGTCACTGAGACAATCTTCAACTGATAGTTTATATCAAGATCCGAGTCATATTTCTAATACCAACTCTCGTTCTCGTCCCCATTCCTTCACTTCTTCCTCGCTTTATGACCTAGACATTACACCACTCTCCTCAATCCCCTCGCAGTCATCGATCCAGTCCACAAGATCTCTACGTAGGTCTCGGTCAAAACTCAGTGCTAAACCATCATATTCATCAGATGAAGAACTTGTAATGATGCGCTCTGTGGCACAACTGGAGTGTTCTCCTATTCAGAAAGCTAAATTGATGTCAGTTCCTTCACTTAACCCTTCTGTGAGCGATCTATCATCCAGTACTAACACTTTAATTCAATCTTCTGATTATAATCACGGTACTAATATAATCAATAAAATATTTTTTTAATACTTACAAACATAATCATTTGTTAAAGTGCCACTAACCCCCAAATACAATTTTTGGTGTAATATTTGGGTCATACTAAAAGAAGAAATACAATATATCTTTGATTAATATATCTTCAGACTTTCACTGTAGTAGAAGTTGCGGGATAGGATGTGATGAATTGCAAATTTGTTCTGCATATTGCTGCTAAATCTCATCTAATAACATCACATCCAACGATGAAAAAGTTGATGAAGTCTTTACTGAAAAGATATATTACATTTCTTATAATGACCCAAATATTACACATACCAAAAATCATATTTGGAGTCTGTGCCAAATATAATTGGACACCACAGTTATATATTTTACTACTAAAATATTCTATTTTAATTAATAAACATATTATTAATCACAGTATATAACTTTTATTATTAAATCTTTGATTGAATTTTCTAAAAGTTAAAATTTGGTTAATCTTTTAATAGAATAAATCACCTTTCTAAAATTTAACAGTCTTGAATACTTCCGTACGAGAAAGTAGGAAAGTAAAGAAAATACTAAAACTAATTATACAAGGTGTATACAAGACAGCGACAACAATCAGGCTTTTAGCTGTCCAATGATACCTTTTTCGTATCATTATGAGGGAAAATGACCAAGTATGAATCGAATAAAAACTTTCGGTCGAAATCGCATTTTTCCACCGTTGGGAATTGGGTGCAAAACTATTGAGAACAAATCCATTTGGATCTCAAATTCATGAATCTTAATTTAAAAAGGCATAACAATTGGAATAGAATTAAATAATTTTTCATAACTGTTTTAAGCTTATTGTTTAGCAAGACACATTTTTGATTAATTGCTTTTTCTTTTGTTATGTACTGCTTAAATTATGCACAGAGGTGGAAAAATGTATTTTCGATCATCAATTTTTAACCGTCTTGTATTTGGTCATTTCTGCTTGGAATGATACAAAAGGTGTCAGTCAAAAGCTAAAACCTAATCTTTGCCAATATGAAAAAATCAAATTTTTGCCCGCAATATTGAACGCACAAGAGCTAAAGTTGGATTACCTTTTCTTTATACGTCCTGTCCGAAATTTTGTCATGATCTAAGTCAAAACAAGATGACAGAAAGTGGAAATTTAGCCTTATTAACCCCACATACTAGGCCGCAAAAATTGAAACGAATAAAATGAACAGCTTGAGTGAAAATTTGGTTATATTCATTGCAGATTATTTAGTGTCAAAACCTCTTCTATTTTAAATTTAATTTGTTGTGTTATCTTGTCGTTTTATTTAGCACCCGGAGTACCACAACCTCCAGCACCACTAGAAGGTGTACCTGCCCCACCTCCTGGTGGAGTACCGCCTCCTCCACCCCTCCCTGGTGGAGTTCCTCCCCCACCTCCACCCCCTGGTGGAATACCGCCACCACCACCCCTCCCCGGCGGAGTTCCTCCTCCCCCACCCCTCCCCGGCGGAGTTCCTCCTCCCCCACCCCTCCCTGGTGGAGTTCCTCCCCCGCCACCACCGCCTGGCGGAGGACCACCCCCTCCCCCTCCGCTACCTGGTGCTGGCCCCCCACCCCCTCCTGGAATGCCAATGTTCAACAGAGGTCCACAGTTGCCACCAGGAGTGGCACCAAAGAAGAAATATAAACCTGAAATTCAAACTAAAAGAGCTAACTGGACCAAGGTAAATATTCAGGATTTCGCGCCGAACTAGTGCATTGCGAGTACAATTGTTCGGCGTTTAGACAGTTCCTTGAATCATCTTTGAATCATGGCGAATTTTGTGATTATATATTCTTTTTGTGTGTAGATCAAGAACAATAACATTAAAGAGAATTCATTTTGGGCGAAAGCAAAAGAGGACAAGTTTGAAAAAGATGAAGTATTTGAAGCTCTATCAAAAACATTTGCTGCTAAAGTTTTCACATCGAAAACAAAAGATAAAGATGAAGGTGGAAACACCCCTGCTAAGAGCAGCAAGAGGAAAGCCAAAGCATTGAAAGTTCTCGATCCGAAAAGTGCACAAAATCTATGTAAGTTATGTTTTAAAAATGTTAATGTACGTAATCACTAATCAACAGGCAGAATGAACTAAAGAGTGACAAAATATTCATTGAAGCCTGCCCTCGCACTGCACTATATAGAGATCAGTGGCTAAGCCGCCTGGGTACGAGGCTGTATAATTTGACTGGTCAACACCGGTCCGGGTTTTCCCATATTTCAGTTTAATTTTTGTTGGTCAATTTTAACGAGTTTTCATTGGGGCGTTTTAGTCACAAACTGGGTTTTACTGCAGGAAGTTAAAAGGACCTTCCAGACGAAGAGCCTTCGCTCGAAACGTCGAAGTTCTTATTGTATTTTTCAGGTAGTTGTATCCTACTCCACCGCCGAATCTTCGTTAGACTCTACCTACACTGGCACCACGCGTTCGAGTTTTTACTGCAGGCCATCTTTACCCACAACGAGGGCCGCTACGCAGGCTACATTCATTGCTTTTTACCTTGCTGAGGCAACCAATCCGATCAAAGGTATCTGGTAAAACGTTAACCGCCCCAATGGTGGAATCGACATAGCATCATCTCGGTTATTACAGTGGATTTTTGACCTATGATTACAAGTAGTTTGTTCGTATCATATGGAATTTTCTCTGTCGCTTTATTTGTGTAATTTTGCGTGCACTATTTTGCTCAGAGGTTATTAGCTGCATGCTGTAGAGTTGCATCCGTAATTGCTTTAGCGCTAAAATGTCTAGTTTCCTAAACTTACACTTCCATGCAGGATTAAATTGCTATAGCTCAAAGTAATCACAAAGCTATGTGTAGTTGTCTTGTGGATGTTGTTGTGGATGAAGTTGTAGTTGTCTTGTGTAGTTGTCTTGTGTAGTTGTCTTGTGTAGTTGCCTTGTGTAGTTGCCTTGTGTAGTTGTCTTGTGTAGTTGTCTTGTGTAGTTGTCTTGTGTAGTTGTCTTGTGTAGTTGTCTTGTGTAGTTGTCTTGTGTAGTTGTCTTGTGTAGTTGTCTTGTGGATGTTGTAGTTGTCTTGTGTAGTTGTCTTGTGTAGTTGTCTTGTGGATGTTGTTTTTGTCTCGAACTTTTCATATTTCCAAGCAATCCTAATTTTAAAGTTGGATGATTTTATGTCTCAGTCATACTTTGTTGAATTTTTTATTGACTTAACAGTCGTATGACTGATGGTAAGGACAACAGAACATAACTACCTTATAATATTAAGTCGCACTAAAAATACCGTAGAATAACTTAACCAGTATGTATTTTGTTTTTCAGCCATATTTTTGGGTTCGCAGAAAACATCTTTTGAAGATTTTAGAAAGATGATTATGAATTGTGATGAAAATCTGAAGGAGAGTGCTATTGAATCATTGTTGAGATATCTTCCTAGTGGAGCTGAGGTGTGTGTGTGTTCTTATCGTGTATATTATTCTTGTGTTTGGCTTGTCCTGCATTATCACAATCTCTACTATGCTATATTTATCATTTACAGACCCGGAGCTGATTAAATATAATCACTGAGGATAATATTTCGCCGACTCCTCCGAGCGAAGAGAATGATATATTATACTGAAAATGTCATCTGAAACATCCACAATGCATGCATGTATACGTCCGTGTGATAGATTTATGAGTGCGTTACGTTTAGAGTCTTTGTTTTCTAAAACTCGCCATTTCATCGTCTGAGTCTGTTTCAAATGATGGATTCGAGGATCCTGCCATTTTCAATGTTGTCTTAACTGCGTGTAGTCTTGCATGCGTGTAGTCTTGCATGCGTGTAGTCTTGCATGCGTGTAGTCTTGCATGCGTGTAGTCTTGCATGCGTGTAGTCTTGCATGCATGTAGTCTTGCATGCGTGTAGTCTTGCATACGTGTAGTCTTGCATGCGTGTAGTCTTGCATGCGTGGAGTCTTGCATGCGTGTAGTCTTGCATGCGTGTAGTCTTGCATACGTGTAGTCTTGCATGCGTGTAGTCTTGCATGCGTGTAGTCTTGCATACGTGGAGTCTTGCATGCGTGGAGTCTTGCATGCGTGTAGTCTTGCATGCGTGTAGTCTTGCATGCGTGTAGTCTTGCATGCGTGTAGTCTTGCATGCGTGTAGTCTTGCATGCGTGTAGTCTTGCATGCGTGGAGTCTTGCATGCGTGGAGTCTTGCATACGTGGAGTCTTGCATGCGTGTAGTCTTGCATGCGTGTAGTCTTGCATGCGTGTAGTCTTGCATGCGTGTTGTCTTGCATGCGTGTAGTCTCACGTGGTTTAATCACCCGGCTCCATGCGATGATTATCTGATTCGATGATAAATTTCATGCATTGTACAAACCTATAGGGGTACCTATAACCTGGAGGTATAATATTGTACTCTATACTGTACTGCACTCTACTACACTGCACTCCACTACATTCTACTATGCTGTATAGTTCACTAATATTAATATATATTTTATTATAGTTCAAGAAGCTTGGTGGCATGAAAGATCAGTATGATGAACTGAATGAAGCAGAACAGTTTGCGTGCACTGTAAGATTTCATGTGCTCAAATCCTATTAATATTTAGTTAAATTTTAAATAATCGACATCCATTAGCCAGCATCGATGAGTTGTTACGATGTCGTTATTAAAGCCTGGTTCACACTAGCAAATTTATCGCCGATTTTTCTCTTCCTGATCGATGTAATCGAGCGAATGACATATCAATATCAATCTCTGATATAAATACTTGAATGTTTGGGTGTGCTTTATCAAAGCAAAATTACAGTTTAGACGTGCAAGTTAACTACTCACATGCACTGTAGTTTAGAAAGTCGTACAGCCAGCCCCAGGTCTAGAGAAAGTTCTTGAAAATTTATCAAATTGCTCTGAGAAGAATTCATTGTATTGTGTGCGTATTCATAAATTGCAACAGTGCGGTTAAACTTTTGTTCTGAAGAATTACTATTTTTCCACAGATGAGCAGCGTAAAGAAACTTGAATCTCGGTTAAAATTGTTGTTAGTCAAGAAGAAATTTCCTGAAGATGTTCAAGATATTAAACCTGTAAGTTCAAACCTGTATCGTCATTTTATATACCCCATGAGCTAGTGCAAGTATTGTTGAAATGAGTTACGTTCGAAATGACTAGCATCTATGATTGTTATTACAGTCTTGTGTAAAGATGTTAAAATTTTAAGCCCGGAATTAAATAGTTTCTGGCAAGGAGTTAAAACATACAAAGCATAGAAGACCTTGAAAGTAATTTCGAACATGATTTTGTTACGGTAAGGTAAACTGTACATGCATATATCGAGAACGTCATGGTTTTTACCCCAACGATTCATGCACTCTGTAATACCGCATGGTTAACATTTCCACATTAGCCGAATTCATATTAGGGACGGGAAACTCGTCTTAGACGGGAAACTCGTCTTAGACGGGAAACTAGTCTAATATGAATCCGGGGGCAGACGAGTTTCCCGTCTAACTTTCCCGTCTAAACGGACGGGAAAGTTAGACGGGAATCCCATCTAGACGGGAAACTCGTCTTAAATCCGTCCATAAATTCATATTCAGACGGGTTTTCACAGACGAGTTTCCCGTCCCTAATATGAATTCGGCTAATTTCATACATGAACCCGGGCTGAAAATTATCCATTTCGCTCAGAAAAACATGTCTGATATTTAACCTGGTTGCCGTGAACGAATAAACTTCAAATTTAAAAATTGTTTGTTTGTTGAATTATAGAATATCGTAAATGCTACAGCTGCATGCCGGGAAGTGAGAACAAGTCAAAAGTTTTCTAAATTTTTAGAGGTAATTTTTAAAGCAGTGAAACCAGTATATTTCCTTTGTTGTATTCTTTTTAAATTTACTATATAAATGCAATATTTTCTATGAATTGTAGTTAATACTGCACTGTATGCTATAATTAAGGTTGTTTTAATGGTGGGAAATTATATGAATGCTGGCTCAAAGAATGAACAAACCATTGGTTTTGAAATGGCATTTTTAACGAAGGTAGGATGTGCATCAGTTAGCAACTTGCCCGTCTTAATGTAATGATGAAACTTTAGCAGTTGCTAAAGCCATGTAGTTGCAACTGTCGAATATATCAAGCAGACCGATGTATAATAGAGTGTCCATATATCTGTGCAATCAGTAAAGACTTCACATCGTCGAACAGGACTTCTTCACGACAGTTACGACGAAATGGAGACCAGGCTTTAAGGCGGTTTTCCAACAGCTTCTTTGCCCGCGCGGGACGAGCGAACATGTTTCAACTTGCGCTGTAGGTGTCTAGCGTTAGAGTTTTCTGTCCGCTTTACTGTTCGTGGACACGCATCAAAGTTGAACTTCATGTGACTTGAATAGCTCGCCCGCGCGGGCAAAACGACCGTAATGGAAACTGCTTTTACCTCGTAACATCGTGCACTCCGCTATCAACACAATCGGCGATGTTTTGAATTATATCACAACATTTCAAATGCTTTTATGGGGGAAATGTGACTTCGATGCATCACTGATTTTGATAATAACTATCAAGTTCGTGCTTCGTGTAAAGCTGTGATACGGACGTTGTCCTGGGGATATTACACAGAGAAATCGTTTATAATGTATACTTCACGACAAGAATAACTACAATTTTAGAGACAGAATTTCCAAATCAATGTGCACAATGATTGTAATTTATAATTTACAGCAAATAATAATTACTGTTACTGAATACACTAAACAATTCTAATAGTGCCCATATGTTTTCCAGTTCGACCAAGTCATTACCAAATACACTATATAGTTAAACAGTTCTAACATCTAATATCCATTTTCAGTTAAGTTCGACCAAGTCAGTTGATGGCAAACTTACTTTGTTACATTTCTTGGAAGAAGTTATATCATCCAACTATCCCGAGGTTGCTGGCTTTGAGACAGAAATCAATCACGTAGAAGCCGCAGCAAGAGGTATCAAAAGGAATTAGTTCTAACAAAATATTTAATTTACAAATTCCGTTCGCCGCTCTTGTCATGTTCCCGCTCGAGTATGCCATAAACACGGATGACACGGGTGGCAGATGCGGTTAGCGCGCTGCCCCTTACCTCTGAGTTCTATACAGCAGGTCGAGCGCAGGATTTACTTAGGTTGGGTAACGCCCCTGTGCTTGATAAACTCAAGTAAGTAGAGATTGTTCGAGGGTTTTCCTCCGGGTACTCCGGTTTTCCTCCCTCGCTAAAAACTAACCCTATAGGCACTAACCTTAACTTACCCTCGAAACCTTTGTCAATTTGGTTGCAAAAACCTGTTAAGGCTTTCCGTCCACTTCAGATCGGCCCCTTATAATCAGATTTTAGACATCTCTGAAATAAGTGCCCTGGGCACGAGGTTGAGTATATACAGACACAACAACAATTGTTTGGATACGTTGTTATTTAGTTTCTCAAGATGTACTACAGAAGTCTACAAAGAGTATGGAAACAAATTTATCAAAATTAGATCGAGAATTAGAAAATTGCGGCGAAACAGATGACCCAGAGGATAAATTTAAAGAAGTCATGTCGGAATTTTACAATCAAGCTAAAGAACAGTGTGAATTATTGGTTGAAATGTTTAACAATATGACAAATATGTTCAAAGAATTAGCAGATTTTTATTGTTTTGATTTAAAGAAAACACAACTAGAAGATTTCTTTGGTGATTTGAGTTCATTTTTACAACAATATGAAAATGCGAAGAAAGACAACATGAAAAGAAAAGAACGTGAAGAGAAGGAGAGAAAAGCAAAAGAACGAGCTGTAAGTTTTGTCTTCAACATGTATTCATTGTCGTCCACATTTACACACCTTGGGTGTCTTGACAATGAAACATTTCTTGACTTGGACTTATCTCCCACATTTATACAACTTGACAGTCAAACAATTCCTGACCCCACTTGCCTCACTCTCTAGTGTCGTCATTTAGCATATCACGATGATGAATAGATGTTCGCATACACACAACCTTTGTTCATGTACTCACGACACAATTGAGTAATCTAGACTAAATTATTTGTTATTATGATCGTAGTCGTATTACATAGTCACTGCCAAAGCTTTCTAATGGCTACGACTGATCTGATGAGGTCCCACATTATTTGGGCTAAAAGGTGTACTGTAAAACCCTGGTTTCCATTTGGTCGTAACTGTCGTGACCAAGTGATGTTCGACGATGTGAAATAGTTTGCATTTTGTGTGCTGCTTGCTGTATGCAAATCATTATTTTCTGATTGAAAGGGTATATTTACACTCTTAAGCATCGTCCACCTTGATATGTTTGCGACCGTTCCGACTAAATGGAACCCGGGCTTAAGCTATCGCCAAAATGTAGAGGTCTTCCGAAAAAAAATATCGGGGCACAGTGATGTAACTTTGCACCAAGATTAGTGTTGGTGTACGTGATGAGGGATAATTGATATACTTGAACTGTACTAATCCCAAAGTTTCACTAGCAACTGATCCTATGTTTGCAGTTCATAAACAAATGTTCCTGGATAATAATAATAATAATAACATACAAAAATAGAAATAGAGAAATAAGTTGGTAAGTAAGCCATCTTGTTATGTGCATAGCCTGCGAACAGGCCCTCGGTGCCTGTTCGCAGGCTATTATGTGCAAAGCTACTGCAACATTACGTCACTTACATTTGATGTATTTTATATTTCAGGAAATGGAGAAAGAAAGAAAGAAGAGAATTGAAGAAGAGAAAGCGAACCGTAGTAAAAATTTAGTAGATATATCTTCAGAGAATCAAGAAGGTGTTCTTGATGGTTTAATGGAAGCCTTGAAGACAGGAAGTGCATTCAGAGATCCATCGAGACCAGCGAGGAAAAAGAAAGAGAGAAGAGGTAAGGAACTGGAAACGAGTTTCGGTTGTGGAGAGACTAAATGAGTTTAAAATATGAAATCTACAGTATGTCCCAAAAAATGTCACCCTGACAAAATTTGAGATGAAGTCGAAAATATATATTACGATGTTGGCCAGCTTTTGTGATAATTACAAGAACCGTCTGTTACGTACAACGGAATTATTAGCATTTGAAGTTATTTGAAAATAGTCAAATCCCAAAGGACCGCTTATTGAAATGAAAGGCATTTGAATAAACTATCTCATAGCTAAATTCCCATGCATTTATGTTTTTACCAACATGGTCGGTGTCCAGTTCACCACTGAGTAACATATTTTCATGGCATTGGCGTACCAGCGGACAAGAAGCCCAAAGGAGGTCGTCGATTGTCGTCGAGCGTTTTCAAGAAAGGTTTCCTGACCGTCAGCCACCAATAGGGACTAGAGGTTAGGGACTAGACTAACATGAATGCTGGGCATTCTGGAAGACGACGGTCACGTAGGTCAGGAAACAACATCAACACAGTACTTACAGCACTTCAACAGAATCCAAGAGTCAGCCTTGTGGTTATTTTTGTGGGGGTACCTCAAATCGCGAGTGTATCGAACACTCCCCAGAGCCTGGAAGATCTCCGCGACTGAATAAGAGCTAAAGCTCACTCATTTTCTGTGTTGTCAAGTCCGGGGTAACAAAATGTCCCGGGAGAACAATTGAATATACATCCTACAAACATTACTCTAAAGAAGCATTTCTGGCAGATCTTAGGAACGTAAACTGGAATATTGTTGATGAAATTCCTGATATTAACACCGCAATAAATTTTTGGAATAAGCTGTTCTTAAACTCTGAATATTATCTTAACCTTGTTGAAAGCTCTAAGAAAAACACCTAAATGAAATCACCTCACGTAAACCAAACTCCAACATTTCGTGTATTGAAGTCGATGGAATTCCATACACTGAACCCAGACAAATCTCTGAAATTCTCAATAACCATTTCTCAACAATTGGCTTAACACTCGTTGACAATTCCGCTCAGTTATTTCTACCGTCAGTTCGCCCTACACAATGATCATCCTCAATCTGAAGTAAAGTTTGTCTTTTTAGAGAAATTGATGAGTCAAAACTAAGAATGCTTAAGACAAACAAGGCGATTGGTTTGGATAATATTAGTGCTAGATGTTATCTCGACAAGTCTCACTAAAATTTACAACCGTTCATTAGCAACCTCTGTCTTCCCATCAGTATGGAAATGTGGCAAAGTAACAGCGTTGTTTAAATCTGGAGACCGCTGCAATGCCAATAATTATAGACCAATAACCATTTTACCAACTGCTAGCAAAATACTTGAAAGAGCCGTTCACAGTCAAATCTATAGCTATCTACTTCAAGAAAATATCCTGACCCCGAAACAATTCGGATTCCGTCCAAAACTCTCTACGGCAAGTGCTCTTACTAACTTCACTGACACCATTCTTGATAATTTAGACAAAGGTTCAATCGCCGGAGCAGTTTTGTTAGATCTATCGAAGGCCTTTGACACGGTCAGTCACGATCTGCTCATAGAGAAACTTGCCACCATTGATTTTTCACAGGCGACAATCAACTGGTTCTCTTCTTATCTCTCAAATCATTTTCAAGTCACTTCTATTGGCCTCGAACACTCATCCACTAAACCTGTACAAGTCGGCGTACCTCAAGGAAGCATACTGGGCCCTCTACTGTTTCTCATTTATGTGAATGACATTCCATCTACTGTCCATAACTGTAACATTTCCCTGTATGCAGATGATACTGTCCTGTTTTGTTCAGCTAAAACCGCTATGGAATTGGAACAAAAACTAAACTCTGACCTCCTGAACCTATCTCATTGGTTTGCTGCTAACCGCCTAACTCTTAACACTTCTAAATGCAAATTTATGATGTTCGGAAGCAATGCCAAACTTACCAAACTACATGATATAAATCTACTCATTAACGACCGCCCACTAAATCGCGTTCAATATTTTAAATATCTTGGTATAACCTTAAATCCTCTTGAAACACTTTGTAACAAAGTCTATCAACGCCTTGGTGTCATTCGAAGAGTTAAACACCTCTTAACACTCGAATCCCGGCTTACTTTAGTCAATAGCCTTGTCATGCCGATATTTGACTACGCTGATTTTGTATGGGGTGATAAAAATAACTCCGTCCTCATGGATCATCTTCAAATCCTTCACAATAAAGCCGCAAACATCATTCTTGACGCTCATCCACTTTCGTCAGCCTCGGAATCACTGAAATCGTTAGACTGGCAGCCGTTATCAATGCGCAGACACTTTCACCGTTGCCTCATCATGCATAAGTGTTTAAACAATAACGTCGACTTTAAATTTAACTTCAAGTACTCGTCCGACATCCACAGCTACAACACCCGAAACAAACAAAACTTACATTTGGAGCGCGTCAAAAGAAATTGGGGGAAGCAGGCTTTCAGCTACCATGCTGCTAACGACTGGAACAGTCTACCGATTGACATCCGGGATACGGAACAATTTACAACATTTAAAAATAAACTTAAGAATAATTTGTCACTATAAGACACTTACCGCAGTAATGGGACGCACTAAGACATTATAAGCTTTAACATTAATATTATCATTATTATTGGTAGTATATATATATATTAGTATATAGTATTATATATAGTTTTTTTGTTGCTCAGGGCTCCGCTGAAAATCACTTTTGTGAGCGGACCTCCTGATTAAATATTGTAATTATTATTATTATTATTGCCGCGGGACACAGAGAGTCGGGCTAGGTGATGCATTGAAAGAAATGGTGCACATGTTGAAGGACGATAGAAAATTTATTTAACTTTTAATGTAATGGAATGTTGAGTGCTCATTTTAAGTTGGGAGATTGGGCAAAATAGTTGTGTAGTGTACTAGAAAGTTCTTGAAATTGACACAAGAGCTAGTCAACACTTTATAATGTTTGTTTTATATATAACTTTGAGGTCATCTTAATCAAAAATGATTATTTTTCCATTCTCGTCAGAGTGACATATTTTTGGGACATACTGTATAACTATACGAAGACTATACGTTTATGACTTTGAATCACTCGCTCATGCAAATTTTTATTCAAATTATCCTATAATCAATATACTTAATAAGCACCTTCTTGACATATAAAGAACCTGATTTTCGAAATACATGCATTTTAAACGACATTGTTAAAAAAATTCTGAAAACTAAAGCTAGCTTCAAAAACAGGTTACGCATGCTCAGTGATAAAAAGCAGCAGTGCTAATGGAATAACGAAAATAGACGCCGGTTCACAAAATGAAACGAACATATGCAGAGAGAAGGGCAATTTCCTTTTTTTTGTACAATTATGCTACAGGGGTCATCCTAAGAAAAATGTAGAACTGCCCATTTTGGAAAATGGAAGGCCTTAGGATGACCCCTGTTATGCTAATTTTTATCACACGTTGGTTGATTATTTTGTGTGTTTATGTTTGTGCTATTCCTTTTTTATTCGTGTTTAATATATGATACGATTATTCTTGGTTATATGGTTATAATATATGGTTTCTGCAGTGATCTCCAAGCAAACCCAATACTTGATTTTGTTTATATTTTAGGACGACAAGCTCCAGCATCACTACAACGTTCAGGAACACGAACAAACATTCCAGTTCAACAATTATTAAAAGAAGAAGCAATGAAGAATGTTAAAGAAGAGGAGAAAGAAGATATTTCTGTAGTGAAGAAACCACCTCCTGGAGCTATCAAAATGCCGGGAGCTGATGTTCTTGCTGCAGCTTTGAAGAGAAAAGGAAATGAAGAAAAAGATGAAGCTGATGCTTTGCTAGCTGAACTTAAAGCAATCTAGAAACAATTTAATGAATGTAATATTCGATTGTGTAGACTTCTATATAGACAATATTGACGCATAGAGCTAGAGATTGCCTGAATTATCCATATCCAAATACCATAGATATATAGAATTAATAGTTACATCGATCAATATCATCTCAATGACAACGTTGAACTTTGAGCATTGTGACCTTTTTGAAACCGCCCCTTACCAAAATGTCTAAATTTGAGTAAAATATTTCATAATACAGTAAGAGTAAAAGAAAATATATAGTATTATAGACTTTATTAAAAAATGACCGCCAAATTAATTATCTTTTTTGGCTCTTATAAGTTACTTTTAGAGTTGAAATACGTATTAATGTATACATGAAAACGAACTTCCAATTCATGAAAGATGACGGTCATTTAAGAGGAAGGTCTATACAAATGGTTAATTAAAGGTCTGTAAACGGTGTCAAATCATGATATAATCGTTTTTTAAAATGTAAATTTCTACTCGTACATCATGCAATCATGCAGTTCTTAATAATATTTGGAAACTCCTGTCATAAATTGTGAAAATAAACTCTTGTTATGTTTCTTTGCGCGCAAGTCATTCTTAACTGTGCACGTCAACGTTTTTGTATCTGCGCGTGCAGATATATTGCCATCGTCTTGTTTTTTTGTTGTTGCAATAATCAAATGTTAATTTTTTTTGCAATAATAGTTCTTCTCATTCTATTCTATTTTAATACACCAGGGGCCGGTTGTATAAAAAAAGTAGTTAAAGTTAACTATAGTTCGTGCGAAAGTTAACCAATCAGAATCGCGATTTTTACAGTCAACTACTATTTAAAGTGCTTATGAACGCAAAATGGGTTTTTATTGATTCGGATAAGGCGTGAAAAGTTAGTTAGTAAGTTCTAGATTAGTTTTTGGCTTAGACTTTTAGTTTCGGAGATATAAAGGCTCAAACAGGCAAATTTTGCCATTTTCTGAAAAAAAGTAGCGCGACCAAAATATCACCAAGGGGCCTGGATCCCAGGAACCCAACTTTGATAAACAACTAAGAAATATATGGCGAAGATATCGATATCTTGTGTTTTTTTTGCATATTTTGTCTAAACGATGTTTCGTTTGTGCGTGATCTTACACAGAAAGTACCAACAGTAATATATCTAGCTATCTGACACCTTTTTTGGATGATAAATCACCTATTGCGGCTTTAAACCGATAGAAAAGAGGGCACCGAAACTCATCGATCTGAGACATTTGGTGGCAAATACAGGCCATAGTTACCTATTGCGGCTTTAAACCGATAGAAAAGAGGGCACCGAAACTCATCGACTGAGACATTTGGTGGCAAATACAGGCCATAGTTATCGACCTATAAACAAAGACAAATGTACCCAGTTGTCCCAACATAGGACAGGAATCAACATACAGGTAAGCTGTGATTTTAACAAATGCAATGATGTCTATTCGCGCGTATGAACTTTGGATATTTAACGTTGAATCATGTCACCTAAATGTGCATATTATTTGCTTAGTATACAATGTCATTGAAGCCAGTATGGATGAAAGGTTCTGCGCCGGACATGTCCGGTGTACAACGGTGTTTGTTGACGCACAAATCGATCGAAGTGCTTCTACCTCTGAGAGATTACATACTGCTGTTATAGAATAATATATCATATATGTTTCAATGTGGAAATTATCACAACTTTAATGCCTTTATGGTATTTAACTAATATAAATTAATAGGCCATTCTACTTTTAGACTTCAACCTACTTTATATGTGGACTTTCAGTGTCTTGTATTATCCTACACATGTGGTCAATGTCACATGTTTTATATGACAGTGAGATACTGATGATATATGTTTAATTGATAGATGTATTTGGCACAAAGTTGATCACCAAGTGCTGCACTGTCCCACTAGTGGAACCACCTTAACCTGAGTAGGCATTTCTGCGGTTAGGCCTTGGTCCCTAAGCCACCTATGTTGAAGAACCTTAGGGAGGCTAACAGAAAATTCCCTAAATAAAGAGATACACTTCAACATTGTATAGCCCATTAAACTATTTGTTTGTGATTTCATCTAGATTATCAGTGAAGTAAACTGGAACCATCAGTGAAAGATGAATTAACATTTTTAATTAAATATTTATTAAACATCTTTATCAATATATGTTGCAATGCAGTGTGACTCTATTGTCTCTTGGGGGCAAGTTCACTTTTAATAGCTCAGCCCCTTGATCGATTGGATTGGCTTAACCCATTAATTGGCAAATTTTACTCATCAGTGGTAGAGTACTGCCAATTAATGGGTTAACTGCGCTTGATTGGATCGGCTAAACTTTAGCTGCTTTTTGGGTAATGGGTTACCTAGAAAAGAGCCAGACTCCCACTATGGAAGAACTTTACCCATCTGGAAGGAGCGATTCCACTTCTAAAATGTGCAAGGACATCTGGTAGGGGAGGGGGTCAACATCCATTTTCCTCCATGGGGAGGAAGTCGGTTTACCTGCACAGAGAAGCACCTTTCCGAGTTACTTAAATCAGCTATGTGGGCATGCCAAGAAAGTTGGATGTGTGTACACTATGAGTAAAGCGTACATCACTCTCACACCACACATCTTACATCTAATGTGAAAGTTGAAGCATGTTTGCTCTGCCCATGCAGGCAAAGCTACTGTAATAGAAAGTATGAAGTTTTACAGATCACATACTGGCCTTATGGCTTATTAAATTAGATATGTTTCCCCCACTAAAACATTCTCAAAAGATGAATATTATTCTAAGCCTATTTATGTGGCAATTAATGTTTAGTGTCGTCACAATAATTCCATATATCTATATATCCAGTTTATGATATCCGTGTATTGATCATCTTTCAGTTACATGGACAAAGATGACAATCTGCCAACCAATCTTTCTATGAAAGGTTCTGTGAGAATATACATGGGGGCCAATTTCATTAGATTGTGGGTTGGCCAGTTGCAGTTAACCAGTTACTATTCTTGAAAATGTCCAAATTTTGGGCAAATTTGAATGTAAAATTTGTAGGGAAACAAGCTTCCTTGCTAAAGTGAGAACCAACTTTAAAGCAGGTGTAGAAATGAAATGCAACCGATTCCCATGTCCATGAAGGCATGAAGACTATAAAATGCAGTAAAAGGTTTAAGTTCCATTCCAACAAACTTTTAACCCTTGCATTCGTTCATTTATTTCTTCTTTCGAAAGAATTTTATAAGCAAGAGGCATCTATGTCCCAGAATTTATAGACATAAGTTACTGTCATCAAGTGTCATGGTCGTCTCCACGATCGACTTTGAAATCGCATTTAAATCCATTCCTTCGTCTATATTCCACGATTGACGATGCAAACCACTAGAAGGGTTACTTTACACACTCAAAAATGTGTTTGAGTTCAAAAATGTGTTTTTTTCCTCAAGAAATAGCCGACTTTTCAAGATGATTTATCCAAATGTAATTGTTTTTATAGTAAAATTAAATACACACGTTCCTGGGACCCAGTCCCCCGGAAGACGCTACTTTTTTTCCAAAATAGCGACTTTGAGCCTTTATATCTCCGAAACGAAAAGTCTAAGCCAAAAACTAATCTAGAACTTATTAACTAACTTTTTATGTTCTATCCGAATCAATAAAAACCCATTTTGCGTTCATAAGCACTTTAACTACAATTTAACTACAAAACGGGTAGTTAAAATGTAGTTAAGACTTTTATACAACCGGCTCCTGCATATTTGGTGACTCGTTAATATTAAAAGAATAAAATCACTAATACCCTTCATAAAAGCTACAGGGTAGTAAAAACGCTCACCATTTCTAAGCGTCTCCATGAGTGGGACAAACCATAGTTCATAGAGACAACAAACCCACTCACCACTCACTGAAGAGAATGTATTTTTTGCCTAATATCAGAGGCCTAATATCATTATTAACAATTTTCCTCGTTTCTGATTGGCTAAGAACATCAAAATGTTCTCTTAATTTTTTTTAATTTACTATGGGTATTTGGGAGAAAATACCACATTAAAAAAAATATTTGTCACCAAGTTCTCGTCAAATTGTTAATAATAATATTAATAGGAAAACTTGTTCTCGAAGTATTAATGAAAAATTGCACTTGTGTTTGGCGAAATATTCGTAATACGAATATTTCGCCAAACACGCGTGCAATTTTTCATTAATACTTCTCGAACCGTGCTATTTCCTGTACTAACTTTGCATGATAATTGCATGGTTACAAATGTTAGATCATACTCACAATTATAAAGCAAATTTTTTCGTCTAATTATCTTATGCAACCGAGCCTGACCGCCTGACGCGGGGTATGGGTATGGGGAGGAGTATGTACGTCACTACGTCATTGAGTCTAGAAGAATTTTGAGTGAGGAAGACGAAAAAAGCAGTTTAAAAATTGGGAGAAAATGTCTACTCCCGCTAGGAGACGTTTAATGAGGGATTTTAAAAGGTTTCTATTATAATTATTGTTAATTTTTGCTATACATTTCTACAAAATACGAGACATATTACTTACTTTCGTTGGTGTAAACATTTGTTATGTTTTGGCGGCCATGTTTGTTTATATCTGAGTTACTAAGTTAAATCTTTCATTTTAGGTTACAAGAAGATCCTCCAGCGGGAATTAGTGGGGCCCCTTCAGAAAATAATATTATGATATGGAATGCCGTTATCTTTGGGTGAGTAAAATATCTTCTTTGTTAGAAATTTGCTGACAAGTTGTTTTAATATTAAAGATTTGTACCACTGTACTCTGAATAAATTGTGGGTAAAAATTGCTATTTACTGTATGCATCTTCTTGTTTTTAGACCACAAGATACTCCTTTTGAGGATGGTAAGAAATAAATATTTTCAACACAGAATTTTTAATTGCTCGACCAATTTTTCTTTCTCTATTTATTTATTTATTAAGCTTTCATTGTACAAGGCTTGAAAAATAAATCTACATAGAACTATAACTTTCATGTACAATGGGGCAAGTTTACAACAGGTTTACACCCAGCAAGGTAAACTGCCGAAATAAAAATAACAAAAATCTAACATTTCTTTAAAAGTAAATCACACACCGGGCTGACACTCTACCTATTGAGCTATCAAGACTGGGTTGAGCACAAGTTCAAATCCTATATTTAAAATCTGCCCGCTGTTGTGGTATCCCTGCCATCTTTTTCCACGTATGTGATCGTCTTTCATTTGTGTAAATTGTTTATGAATGGCGAAGCTAGTAAGATTTTAAAAAACCTAAAATTATTAAAAGCGCACAAGGACATCTTGCATCTTCTTAACTTAAACACAATTCTCGCAATGGCACAGGCCACGGTGTTTCAATTCTATATTGCCATAAAAAGCTTGTAAAATCTCAAGAGTTGAGAACTTGCAGAGTGCATGGAACAAAACATGAGCGCGCAATGCGAGCAATGTGATAACGGAAAACAGAGAGAGGTGACAAGATTCTTTGCTGAGTATAATCAGACCGTCCGGTCTTTCTTGACGTAGTTAATCCCAGGAAAACCAACCATAATTGATTTAACTCTCATTGTTGTCTTCATTTAGGTACATTTAAACTCCAAATAGAATTTACAGAGGAATATCCCAACAAACCACCAACAGTTAGATTTTTGTCCAGGATGTTCCATCCCAATGGTATGTATAACCTTACAGTATATTTTATGAGCAACATCCATCATCAAAACATCAAAGTACCCTACCACTGACAAGTAAAATAGGGTGCAATCTGGGTATTGCGGACAACTGAGATTTGCAGCAACAAAAGGATGGTTATATATATATATATATATTTATAGTCAAATCTGCAGACATGCATGTTTCGCCGTTCAACGGCTCGTCAGTGCAGCTTGTAACGCAGTCTAGATGCGAGTGACTTCGTATTTATACACCATACTCTTGCCCTCACCAAGCGCATGTGGTACAATACTCAGACACATGCGCATCCAGACATGCGTGAAGTGTCTTGGGGCCAGAGTGCTCAAACGACCACAAGGGAAGTGAGCTTTTGCATTATCCAAAAATGGGCTTGTTGTAGAAGATATAAGAGTGCTCAATACCAAACATATAGCAGAGCAAATATAATTGTTTATATCTTAAAATAACATAGCATGCAGCTTATAACCTCGCATTATATCGTCCCTGAAGATCGTCTCGAACGAGGCGTGAAACTCGGAGTAGCGATCGTAAATTTTAAGATATAAACAATTATATATATATATATGTATACTGGTATATACATTTGCTGGACTGCTTGCTTGCCCTCAAAACGTGTGGTCACCAAGATACCAGAAATATGAGAGTGTTTGCTCATGAAGTCGACCACATTCCAAGCGGTCTGTTAGTATTTATGTTTTTTCATAAAAATATTAAAATTGGATGCTTTCTGTTTAATTTGTGGTTTATGGGTGAGTAAATATACTTAAAACAAATCCTCTTGGACATCTGCAGCTTGTTTTAATTTGTTTTTGTTTAAAATTGTTTGTGGTATTCATAGGTCTGTAATTTATCACACAAAAAATGATTGAAAATATATACAGAACGGGGTCCCATTCCATAGATTAGGAAAGGCTTATTATTATGGCATGATCATGTATGTATGGATGTATGGATGTATGTATAGGTGTTTGTTTTGACTGACATTTTAATACAATTTTGCATGAAAGTGTAAAATTTGCATGGAAAGTTTTTGGCATGCACCAGCAGTGCTGTTTTTACATTCTTCAGCATTATTTACCATTATCAATTACTCTCATATTTATCAGCTTATGTGACGTTCAATTTGCCACACATGACAGAAGTAAAAAAATGAGAGCAAGCAGTCCAGATATATAATTATATATGTCAATGGTTACAACCAATTCTGTGCTGAAAACATCAAATGTAGTAAAATGTCCAGGACAAGCACAAGCTGAAAATTTTAATATGGAAAAATAATCTGAATAGTTCCTAAACATAGGATAATATAAACATCACAAAAATAACTTGTGGTTCCAGTTTCATATCCTGAAACGATATAGGTACTAGGTTTTTGAATTTTTGCTTGACCAGTGTCAGCAATGGTCATGAGTGTATCATTAGAGTCAGCAGAGGAAAGAGGGCTGGTTGGGAAACCAGAATGACAGGATATTTTTGTTAGGCCTTGTAATTGTTGGTATTTTTTAAATATTGGTTATTCTATATTGCATTTCTAAATATTTATTGATTTTTGGTTCATAATTACATAAAGTGCCAAATTCGTATGTAAATATGTGAAAAACATAAAATTGCCCCCATTTTTAGTGGTAAGTTCTTTGTTTCAGTACTAAGTTCATGTTTGCATTGCAATGATAATATAATAGTTGTTTTGGTTTGTGGAAAGCACCACATCGCTGATGAAGATCCCAGCTTATGGATTAAAAGCTTTTCAGTACACTTTTGAAAGGTCAATTCTGTTGTCTAATGAGTTTGGTGGAAATTAGTTTAGGACTCACTATATGATATATATGTAATATTTCTAGTTTATGCGGATGGTGGGATTTGTCTAGATATTTTACAGAACAGATGGAGTCCAACGTATGATGTATCCGCAATACTCACATCAATACAGGTACTAATTATTGAGTTGATCCAAAGGAACATCACTGCAGAAAAATATCGTTAAAACAAGGATTTTCTCGTGAACTTGAAATTCAGCTCTGCAAAACACAAATTGTTTCCCTCAGAATAAACCTTATATAAAAAGGTGCTGGTGAAGGTCACCCAAAACATGAACATTAACCGAGTTATTTTCAATTATAATATTAGCCAAAAGAAAGGCATAAAAGTGGCTGGCTACAAAACTCTAATGTCATGTTATATTTTCAGTCTTTACTAGACGAACCAAATCCTAACAGTCCTGCGAACAGTTTAGCAGCTCAACTTTATCAAGAAAACAGACGTGAATATGAAAAGAAAGTGAATGCAATAGTTGAACAGAGCTGGCTCAATTCTTGACAAAGAACGTCGTTTGTGTGCAGGCATGAATATAAATCCCATGTGAGAAAGTCAATATAGCAACATACGGAGAATAATTTCCATTGTAAAAACTAAAATTGTATAATATTCCAGACGTTTTATGAATTGCAATTATTTTGAGCACATGTGAAAACCGTAGATAGAAATCTTCCAAGCATTTGTTTGTCCAAGTATATTCTCTTGCTGTGAACTGTAATAAAATGTTTGTTTTGTTACTGATTGTATAAATACTTGGTTAAACAATCAAATTATATTAATAATTTTAAAATGAATTATCGATGACAGCTTATGAATACAATCCATTTTAGTCCTGTTCCTAATGGAAAAGATCGTTATACAAATATTTCCCTAACTTCTTTACAAGTAACCAAAAACATTTTCTATTAATACTCTTGTGAAGCGTTTTGAGAAGTATGGTGCCTTTATCGGGCATGTCACGATCTTGGAAACTTCAGCTCTATAACAGAGGCTCTATAAGCGATTGCGCTATTTTTACGTATTTTTAATTTCTAACGTGTTGCTCGGTGGTAAAAATACGTTCATTGCATGAACACGTGCTAATCTATTACGTACAATACGTGAATGAACGGTCAGAACAGATGGCTAACATTACCTGACACCAAACATAACAAAACATACCTACCCAAGACTTACGTCCACCTTACTGTCACTGTCTACACTCCTGGCTTACCTAGCTCACACTCACTTATCACGACTGATCACCGAGTCATTCTATCTTCTCTCTCTTAATCTACTGTTCTTCTACTGTTCAACCTTTTTTCTATTCCATATTTTTGTTGTTCTGTTTCTACTATAACGTCTATAATGGTGAGCACCATGCATGGGACCTGGTCTCATTTGTGCTTCACCACCACTGGCACCTCTTAAAAACAAAAAACCATGGAGAATGTGGTTCAAAATATTTATGTGGAAAAGAGACTACGCTAACATAATGCTAAACAACCTGTTGCTGGAAATTTCAAAAGTGGCAATCACAATGTTTCAGATATGGAAATTCCAGCCCTCTGTCCCACTTCTGGTAATAGCCGTAAAAGACAAGAAATGCGTCTCCTTCCCCAACTTGCCACCATTCACCCTTGCGGTATCAATGAGCGCTTTTCTTACATTAACTCTTATCTGTCCATGACTGACATCAGCAGACATTGACAGTATTTCTACATCTTAACTCATACAAATATTTCCATATATTTCTTCAAAATTTATATATTCTGTAATGTGCCACCAGAATGAAGAAAAGTGTAAATGAGTACAAAACTTGGTTGCAAAGTTTTTCTCCGGAGAGCCCAGCCTAGACTAGGCGTTTACTCAGCAGGTTTTGGAAAGCCTTCTTGTCTTCACCACTGCAATGCAGACAGTTGTTACCATGGCTGCATGCTGTTGTCAAACAGTCAAAACAGCTTTATGTACCTACGGCAATTGACGATCGGAATTTGATAAATTTTTATTAAGTGGTTATGTCAGACGTGACGAATATTAATTTATCATATAATCTGTGAAGTATAGTTGTTCGAACAGAAATATTGTATAATCAGGCAAGCAAAATATTGTATAATCAGGCAAGCTTATACGTACAAACTTTTACAGTAAGCCAAGTTTTTCTTCCGACTATAACTGAAATGACTATAATTTCATGAACCAATCAGCGTAAGCAACTTACAGTCACAGGCTATGCATTAGCAGGCTAGCTATACACAGTAGTAGCTAATATACAGTACCTAAACAGCAAAGAGGGAGGGAGCCTGGAACTAGGCTGACTTATAGTGTAGTGTGAGTATATTAAAACTGTAGATATTAACTATACAAAGCCGTCTCCAAAAAGATTTCATTAAAAAGTGTAAGAATTAGAAACATTAACATATTAATTCATCCTGGAAAATAGTGAGTTCTGACATGTTCTCGTAGCCGTGTTCAAATCTAAAGTTCCCTAATGAAAGATATTTAAACACCCACAATTCACTGATTTAAGATTATTCAATGTTGTAAGTTTCTTACGATTTAACATCGTCAAACAGTAACAATATACCTAGGGATCTAGCCTCCTAGGGATCTAGCCTCCTAGGGATCTAGCCTCCTAGGGATCTAACCTCCTAGGGATCTAGCCTCCTAGGGATCTAGCCTCCTAGGGATCTAGCCTCCTAGGGATCTAGCCTCCTATTTTAAGGCGATGCCTGCGGAGGAGGCTACTAGGGATCGGAGTTGAAGTATAGAGGGTGATTGAAAAAAACTTGCTCGTTGAAATAAATCTAAATGTTTGTATGGAAATTGTGTCTTGTATGAATTTAATGTTTTAAGACAGGGCTTAGGATTTTCGGAAGAGTAGCCCGGTGTCACCGCGGATATGGACCCCCTTCCGCGGAAATGGTCCCCCCTATGAAATCATAGGCAGACGATAACTTTGTAAACAATAAGTACAAAGTTCTCGCCAAAAGTCTACAAGTATTTTTGAGCTGCATATGATTTGGTTTTAGAGTAATCGTCTGAAGATTTTTCTTCGGTTTTCTTTCCATATTGGCGTATAAAATTAAATATCTGACGTTTTGATTAAGAACGGCAACAAACATTTACGAAAGTTAAGTAGTAAAAAACTTTATTTAAACACGCTGACTGTCACCATGTCAACCTAAGCTGTTTTTCACAAGGGCACGATTCAATGGTCGCGCGTATTTTAAATATGTATTTTTTTTCGAATATATAGTGGACTGATAAGGGACAAATTTATCGAATACTTTGGCCAATATTGTGCCCTAATTTATATTCAGATCTTATCAGAGTTGCATTTCCAAACTGATGACATGTCACTGATGTCAGTGCCTAAACTACCTAAAACATCAAACAATATTAAAATGAAAAAAAAGGATATTTTTCGCGAACCACGGATTTCGATGCACCTAAGTATACCTTTCAATGGTTTTGATCGGTGACGTCACATATAAGTTCCAGTCTCAACCCAATTATGCAGTTTTCTGTCATTCAGTTAACTATTAATGCCCAATCTTATGAAGATATTTGCATTCAGAATTCAGATATTGGGTAAATAATATAATATAATCATTATAATGGTCATACATGTTTATAAAAATGCAGATCGAGAGATTTTAACAAATGATAAGTAATTGTATATCCTTAGTATCCTTACGTTGTTCACACACTGCAGATAAAGAAAATAACATGCTGTGTCTTTCACAGTTTGGTACAATTTACATGTGCAGTCATAGCTAGTCAGAGTTATTGAAAAGATACAAGCTATGTAATGTTAATGACGAGTGGGCGGCATGATGTTCTTTGTCTTGTTTTCCATATATGGAACAGAAACATGAGAAATAGTCAAAGTTGAAGAATGTCTGGTCTTCTATTTATCTAGAGCTCTGTGTATATAACAGGACTGAAGAGTGACAGTTTAAACTTAACAATACGAGAAATATTCGTCAACATTTGAGTCAGTTTACAATGAAGAGTCATGTAAATAGAGCAATAAACGATCAAATAAGAAACAAGAGCGGCAGAGATAAGAAGAACACACAACAGACTTAAGCATGAATTTGTATTCAATTATCATTCCATCAATCAATCCTTTTATAAACATGTTGTCTGATGAGTTCATTAAAACAGAATAGAATTTGAGAGACTAAGATCTCTTGAAAATACTGCTAGAAATTTGTAATTTCTGTTGACTGTTGTGCTCGAATTAATATCAGGATTTTGTGATTCATATTCACATTACACGAGTGAAGTTGTTTCTAAAGTTTAAAATGTCATGCGAAGCTGATACTACCGAAATAATCAGAAGAAACAAAGTAAAACACACACAAAGTGATCTCGACCCACTGGCTGTAGCTTTAAACAACTTCTATGAAAATCGCGTCCGTTTGGGACTTGAACGTAAAGAAATATGCGAAGACATAGCACAAGCCGTGTCAGATAAAATATTAAGAAAAATTGAAACTGCAGACAACAGATTTAGAGGAAAGAGTGTTGTGAGTCAAGGAATACCTTACGATGGCTTGCAAGCGGAAGAATCTATACATCTTGATATGTTAGTCCAGTTATCATTTGGTAAAAGCAGTGCAGTGTTCTTCAGAAAGGATGAAGATGGAGGTTTACATGTTCAACCAGAATCAAGCACAGTATGGAAAGACTGTTTATCAAGGAATAGATTTCTTTCTGCAGACAAAGTCAACAAAATATTGCGTTACTACGCTGCCAAAGCTGTTAAAGTATTAAATCGCTATATCAGAAAAGGCGCGAAAGAAAAACTTCCTAAAAGATTACGCAGTATTTCTATGAAAGAGGGAGCGGAGATCGTGTTAATTGTTAATAAAGATATCATGATCAATTTATTACCAGCATTTGTTCTGCCTGATTCCCGTGTTGACCCTACTAGACAGGATTGTCCTAGTTCATCGCATGTTGTGTGTCGACCCTTTATTTATGATTCTGCAAGGAAAATGAGAATGATGTGGAAATGGTGTTTCTTTGTTGCTGAAAAGAACCGTATTCGAGCACTAGGTGGTCCAAGTTGCCGTGTTCAGTTATTACGTATTCTGACTGAGATCCGAGACACTCACGAAGGACTGGGCATGCTCTCTTCATATCATTTAAAACATGTGTTACTTCACGAGTCACACCGTTTGAATGATGTGAATGTGTGGGCAAGTGAACACATATCTGAACGGTTTAAAGATTTGTTACAACGCGTACTCAGTTTCCTGCAAGAAGGAAACCTGCCTCATTATTTCATGCAGCCGCCTGATTTCGAAGCAGTCAATTTACTTGAAGATATTGATAGTGACTGTCTGCAGGAAATGTCTGAGGCTGTTCTGAAGATACTTCAAGATCCTTGTGAAAGTTTAAGTTGTGAAGGAACCGAGCAAAGACAGTCTTTATGGCCCTGGGAATTGGAGCTTTTATCTCCTTAGAACTGAACAAAAACAATCTTTATGGGTTTATGGCCTTGGGAGTTGGAATTTTGTTGGATCAGACAAATGACAAAAATTAAGCTTTTAAATAGTTCAATATAGAAGTAGTACTCAAAAATCCATAAATTTGTCTTTGTCGCCCAACAAACTATCAAGTACACTAAATGTTTTTACTAGTGCATTAGTTATTATAATTAATGTATAGATGGCGATGGATGAATTCTTGGAATATAAATTTAAATACGAAATACAGCAATTATAAAAAATTACTTTGACGTCAATGACGAGTAATTATATATCTGACTTAAAAAGTTTTTTGTGTTCAATACGAGTCGAATGTGTTGGCCAAGTTCTCATGGTAGTAAAGCCAAGATACAAACTAATATTGGATTAATTCTTGTTTGATTGAATGACGTAGCATAGCTGACTTCTATATACTAATATACTATCGTGTAACATACCCTGTTACTGAATAAAGACACTTATATTTGAAATCGAGTACAAGATTGGTCATTTTCGCGTGCATACTTGCAAGCAGGCAGTGACGACAGTAAAATATGTTGTGACAAAATAATCTTGTGTTCGCAGTCTTGTGCATTAATTTAAAATAATTACCACGCATTGACATTAATTTGGTTTGTGTTAAGTGATGAATTGTATAAATATTCTCCTAAAACCTCCACAGATGTTTACCTTTAAGACGGTACAAATTATCTCTTGTCCATTATTTGCTTACAATACATTTGGGAATTCATATACCTTGCTTAATAGTCTCAATCAAGTTTCACTATAATGCATGTCAATACACCTCAGTATATGTCTGTCTTATGATAGATATCCGACAGAAGAATGGTCCATCGAAATAAACTATAATTGCAAGAACACAATCTTCTGTTGACAGAACGTTTTCATTATAGATCACGCGACCTCGAACAAAAATATCTCCAAGATGTTTGCAGCTTTCTAATTAAGTTTAGGAAAAATATCGAAATAGGAAACCAAATCACGATGTTAGCCACAGCCAAAACGTCGGCGTTAAAAGCTGTTTTCCCATTCCCCTGACATCGCAATCTCCCATTTTCGTCAGCCAAAAGCCAGATTATTGGTTCGATGCCTGACTACAGCATTATCAATATGAAATATTTTAATGCGCTAAGGTTGCCTCCAGTTTATTACCTTGCTTGATTGGTCCTACTTACTGTACATGCTTAAATATAAGCAATTATTTTATGTACAAATTTTGTATTTGAATATAAGTTTCTTTCTAACTTTCATTTATCTGATTAGGAGCATAAATAGATAAATATTTATTGAGATTGAGAACTCTGGAAACTTGTCAGAAAAATTACAAGCAGTATGTATGGTAGTTATTAGTAAAATATTTTTCTCTTTTTATTAATACTTCGCGAACATGAAAGTGACGAGGGTCACTATACTTTTACAGGTCTTTGGGGCATGCAAAGATTATAGTGAGCTTGTTGATTCCAGAACATATGATTCTTCCAACCACACCAACCCTATTGTGAGCAAGTAAAACAACATTATTCATGTGCGAGAATTAATAATATTAAAATACAATGCAACACAACACAGCAAAACACAAAACAGTACAACACAGCACAACACAAAACAGTATAACACCAGTGGCGTAGACAAGGGGGGGCAAGGCGGGGCTCAGCCCCCCCAATAAGCTGAAGGACTGCCCTTGTGAAAAGATGAAATCCTGGTAGAAATTAGGGGGGGGGACGATGACTACCCATGTGACTATATTTTATGTTATTGATAAAATTATTACTATTCAGGATGCTGAAATTACTTCAGTAATGCCGGTTTTTTGCGGTTGTTGCTTCCTTTGAAAGTCGTCTTAATTAAAGTACGTGAAATGTTCTTATTAAGAAATCTTGAAATTCAAAATTTTTCCTGTTTTTTCCCCTTCTCCAAACATTTTTAGGAGTAGCTATGTTTGAGAAACATTAAAAATCAGGTCTTTCCTGCAGTAAATAATCTTCAGAATTATGCAAAATCTCGCCCCAGAAACACGGGAAATCGCCATTGAGGGACTCTATATTTCAAAATTTTCAGGGGGAAAATGCCCACGGACCCCCCTTGAACTACTCCCTAATAAAAGCGGCATACTATTAGATTGTGCTATAAGAAGAGTCAAATACAAGCAATTGGACAGAAAGCACGCGAAATGCCCCCTATGTTCCCCTATGTGCAGTTGAGCAGTGACGTCAGTAATTTTCCTCATAATGGCGCAATACTTCTACTGTTACATAATCTGTGTTTAACCATGCACATGACAAAGCTGTACTCACCTTATCTAAAATAATCTTAATATCTTCACCTCCAGTATAATGTGGATCAAGTATTAGAAACCTGAAATAAGTTAGTTTGTTGTTAGTAATATCTAGTGCTTCTGAACAACATTTGCTATGTAGGATAGACAAGGATAGACAGCAATTTCTACTCCAACATTACAATTACGTACTGTATGCAATATTATATGAGGTTTAGCCTTAATGATTAGGATAACGATAATAACGATGCCACGATGGTGATAACCATACAACACTTCTTTCTATATTGATCAAGTTTTACAGTAGCTGGACGGCAGAAGTTCACGAATTGTGTATGCGTGACATTGCGTGTAACAACTGGAGTATATGGAGAAATTATATATTACATAGTTTTAGACCTAACCAGGAGCAGCTGCGAAAAGTGCACCTATAGGCGGGCCCTGGCAGGAATCAAACCTGCGGCCCTGCGATTCCGGTGCAGTGCTCTGCCAACTGAGCTACAGAGTCCAGTTGTCAAAAGCCAACCACAATTTCATGCATATATACCAGGGTGATACCAATGTTTGGTATAAGGGTAAATATTCTAAATTTTGGGCATCTCGCTCGATTGAACTGAATGTTGATGGTTGATTGTAGATACATGATTTTTAGAGTATATGGAGAAAACCTGCAATGACTGGTAGCCAGGTAGAGCTCACAGCACTCTTCACACATGAAATCTGCAATGACTGTTAGCCAAGTGGAGGTCACAACACTCTTCACACATGAAATCTGCAATGACTGGTAGCCAAGTAGAGCTCACAGCACTCTTCACACATGAAATCTGCAATGACTGGTAGCCAGGTGGAGCTCACAGCTCTTCACACATGAAACCTGCAATGACTGTTAGCCAGGTGGAGCTCACAGCTCTTCACACATGAAATCTGCAATGACTGTTAGCCAGGTGGAGCTCACAGCTCTTCACACATGAAACCTGCAATGACTGGTAGTCAAGTAGAGCTCACAGCACTCTTCACACATGAAACCTGCAATGACTGGTAGCCAAGTGGAGCTAACAGCTCTCTTCACACACGAAATCTGCAATGACTGGCAGTCAAGTAGAGCTCACAGCTCTCTTCACACATGAAACCTGCAATGACTGGTAGCCAAGTGGAGCTCACAGCTCTCTTCACACATGAAATCTGCAATGACTGTTAGCCAGGTGGAGCTCACAGCTCTTCACACATGAAATCTGCAATGACTGTTAGCCAGGTGGAGCTCACAGCTCTTCACACATGAAACCTGCAATGACTGGTAGTCAAGTAGAGCTCACAGCACTCTTCACACATGAAACCTGCAATGACTGGTAGCCAAGTGGAGCTAACAGCTCTCTTCACACACGAAATCTGCAATGACTGGCAGTCAAGTAGAGCTCACAGCTCTCTTCACACATGAAACCTGCAATGACTGGTAGCCAAGTGGAGCTCACAGCTCTCTTCACACATGAAATCTGCAATGACTGTTAGTCAAGTGGAGCTCACAGCTCTCTTCACACATGAAATCTGCAATGACTGGTAGTCAAGTGGAGTTCACAGCTCTCTTCACACATGAAACCTGCAATGACTGTTAGCCAAGTGGAGCTCACAGCTCTCTTCACACATGAAATCTGCAATGACTGGCAGTCAAGTAGAGCTCACAGCACTCTTCACACATGAAACCTGCAATGACTGGTAGCCAGGTGGAGCTCACAGCACTCTTCACACATGAAACCTGCAATGACTGGTAGTCAAGTGGAGTTCACAGCACTCTTCACACATGAAACCTGCAATGACTGTTAGCCAGGTGGAGCTCACAACACTCTTCACACATGAAATCTGCAATGACTGGCAGTCAAGTAGAGCTCACAGCACTCTTCACACATGAAACCTGCAATGACTGGCAGTCAAGTAGAGCTCACAGCACTCTTCACACATGAAACCTGCAATGACTGTTAGCCAGGTGGAGCTCACAGCACTCTTCACACATGAAACCTGCAATGACTGTTAGCCAGGTGGAGCTCACAGCACTCTTCACACATGAAATCTGCAATGACTGGCAGTCAAGTAGAGCTCACAGCACTCTTCACACATGAAACCTGCAATGACTGTTAGCCAGGTGGAGCTCACAGCACTCTTCACACATGAAACCTGCAATGACTGTTAGCCAGGTGGAGCTCACAGCACTCTTCACACATGAAACCTGCAATGACTGGTAGTCAAGTGGAGCTCACAACACTCTTCACACATGAAATCTGCAATGACTGGCAGTCAAGTAGAGCTCACAGCACTCTTCACACATGAAACCTGCAATGACTGGTAGCCAAGTAGAGCTCACAACACTCTTCACACATGAAATCTGCAATGACTGGCAGTCAAGTAGAGCTCACAGCACTCTTCACACATGAAATCTGCAATGACTGGTAGCCAGGTGGAGCTCACAGCACTCTTCACACATGAAACCTGCAATGACTGTTAGCCAGGTGGAGCTCACAGCACTCTTCACACATGAAACCTGCAATGACTGGTAGCCAAGTGGAGCTCACAACACTCTTCACACATGAAACCTGCAATGACTGTTAGCCAGGTGGAGCTCACAGCACTCTTCACACATGAAACCTGCAATGACTGTTAGCCAGGTGGAGCTCACAGCTCTTCACACATGAAACCTGCAATGACTGGTAGTCAAGTAGAGCTCACAGCACTCTTCACACATGAAACCTGCAATGACTGGTAGCCAAGTGGAGCTCACAGCTCTCTTCACACATGAAACCTGCAATGACTGGCAGTCAAGTGGAGCTCACAGCTCTCTTCACACATGAAACCTGCAATGACTGGTAGCCAAGTGGAGCTCACAGCTCTCTTCACACATGAAATCTGCAATGACTGTTAGTCAAGTGGAGCTCACAACACTCTTCACACATGAAATCTGCAATGACTGGCAGTCAAGTAGGGCTCACAGCACTCTTCACACATGAAACCTGCAATGACTGGTAGCCAAGTGGAGCTCACAACACTCTTCACACATGAAATCTGCAATGACTGGCAGTCAAGTAGAGCTCACAGCACTCTTCACACATGAAATCTGCAATGACTGGTAGCCAGGTGGAGCTCACAGCACTCTTCACACATGAAACCTGCAATGACTGTTAGCCAGGTGGAGCTCACAGCACTCTTCACACATGAAACCTGCAATGACTGGTAGTCAAGTGGAGCTCACAGCTCTCTTCACACATGAAACCTGCAATGACTGGCAGTCAAGTAGAGCTCACAGCACTCTTCACACATGAAACCTGCAATGACTGGTAGCCAGGTGGAGCTCACAGCACTCTTCACACATGAAACCTGCAATGACTGGTAGTCAAGTGGAGCTCACAGCTCTCTTCACACATGAAACCTGCAATGACTGGTAGCCAAGTGGAGCTCACAGCTCTCTTCACACATGAAACCTGCAATGACTGGCAGTCAAGTGGAGCTCACAGCTCTCTTCACACATGAAACCTGCAATGACTGGTAGCCAAGTGGAGCTCACAGCACTCTTCACACATGAAACCTGCAATGACTGGTAGTCAAGTGGAGCTCACAGCTCTCTTCACACATGAAACCTGCAATGACTGGTAGCCAAGTGGAGCTCACAGCTCTCTTCACACACGAAATCTGCAATGACTGGCAGTCAAGTAGAGCTCACAGCTCTCTTCACACATGAAACCTGCAATGACTGGTAGCCAAGTGGAGCTCACAGCTCTCTTCACACATGAAATCTGCAATGACTGGTAGTCAAGTGGAGCTCACAGCTCTCTTCACACATGAAACCTGCAATGACTGGTAGTCAAGTAGAGCTCACAGCACTCTTCACACATGAAACCTGCAATGACTGTTAGCCAGGTGGAGCTCACAGCACTCTTCACACATGAAACCTGCAATGACTGTTAGCCAGGTGGAGCTCACAGCACTCTTCACACATGAAACCTGCAATGACTGGTAGCCAAGTGGAGCTCACAGCACTCTTCACACATGAAACCTGCAATGACTGGTAGCCAAGTGGAGCTCACAGCACTCTTCACACATGAAACCTGCAATGACTGTTAGCCAGGTGGAGCTCACAGCACTCTTCACACATGAAACCTGCAATGACTGGTAGTCAAGTGGAGCTCACAGCACTCTTCACACATGAAACCTGCAATGACTGGCAGTCAAGTAGAGCTCACAGCACTCTTCACACATGAAACCTGCAATGACTGGTAGCCAAGTAGAGCTCACAACACTCTTCACACATGAAATCTGCAATGACTGGCAGTCAAGTAGAGCTCACAGCACTCTTCACACATGAAATCTGCAATGACTGGTAGCCAGGTGGAGCTCACAGCACTCTTCACACATGAAACCTGCAATGACTGTTAGCCAGGTGGAGCTCACAGCACTCTTCACACATGAAACCTGCAATGACTGGCAGTCAAGTAGAGCTCACAACACTCTTCACACATGAAACCTGCAATGACTGGTAGCCAAGTGGAGCTCACAGCACTCTTCACACATGAAACCTGCAATGACTGGTAGCCAAGTGGAGCTCACAACACTCTTCACACATGAAACCTGCAATGACTGGTAGCCAAGTGGAGCTCACAGCACTCTTCACACATGAAACCTGCAATGACTGGTAGCCAAGTGGAGCTCACAACACTCTTCACACATGAAACCTGCAATGACTGGTAGCCAAGTGGAGCTCACAGCACTCTTCACACATGAAACCTGCAATGACTGGTAGCCAAGTGGAGCTCACAACACTCTTCACACATGAAACCTGCAATGACTGGTAGCCAGGTGGAGCTCACAACACTCTTCACACATGAAACCTGCAATGACTGGTAGCCAGGTGGAGCTCACAGCTCTTCACACATGAAATCTGCAATGACTGGTAGCCAAGTAGAGCTCACAACACTCTTCACACATGAAACCTGGGAAATTACTGTTCGTATTTCAAATCAATCTCATCCCCGATTTATAAAATCAATAATATTGATTATCATGGACTTACTTTATTTCACCAGTTCTGTCATTAAAACTAACACCAAGTATTGTGTGTGCTAAAACACCTCCACCTAAACGGAACAAAATGTTTTAGTTAAACCAGTGAATTATCATTTTATTATGATAACACCATGGTACGTGATTCTAAAATGATCAATAGACTTTTCTCTTTTTCAACGACCGAGAACAAGGCTTAACATTTATGTAATAACGACGGTTCGGCATGTACTCCATCATCAGATTAAAAATTACAAAATCTACAAGGGACAGTTTAAAATGATGAAGTTGTATTTTGAAACAAATAATATGTAGCAAAGAATGATTCAGAAAATTGTATCGTATGTCAATTCAAGGTAATAGATATACTGTGCAGATAGCTTTCATTAGAGAAGGTTTTATATATGTGCATGCATGGCGATAAATATTGTTTCTTTGTTTTGTGTCTCTTAATAGCGAGGCAGCACACTATTCTTGACACCTGTTGTAACACGTTTGATTTCCTGCCATCACATATATATACTGAAGCGTATCGAGATTTTTTGTCGTGTGTCTGTATGTGACGTCAAATTATGACGTGGCAGTAAGGAATTTACATGCGATTATTTTATGATGGCAATCCGATTATTACGTTTTATATATGGCACACGAGGTGAAAATCACCACTGGAAAATCACTCGAAGGGCGAATGAGGGAAGAAAAGCCTATTTAATATATATCATTGTTTTACGAGTTTGGGGAAAAGTTCATTTCTAAAGGTATGTTTATTCATTCGATATTTCCTTTTGTCTTATAGCAAGGATGGAAAATCTTCTTATATTATTTCTTATATCTTATATTATTTTAAGAAGATTTTGTTTTAGACCAAATTTCTTCTTATATCTTCTTATATTATTAAATTTTTCTATAGCTTTACTCAAGATTTCAAATCAAAATTGTCTTTATGTAAATCGGTGATTTTTAATGTAAATTTGTCAGTTTTTCACCAGTAGATCTACATGACAACTGCCTCACACTTCGTATAAACATCATACAAATCACCAAAATGACATAATATCGTGACGTCATTAAATTTTTGTTTGAATGTCGAAAATCTTAAAAATCTTCTTATATCCATCTCTGTCTTATAGTCAATACATATTTTTATACATACCATAATATTGTTCGTAAACAAATACGAAAGTCTCTTAATTCACATTGTCACCGTCAGCAATTATATGGATTATACCGGGTGGGGCAAAAAAAAAGTACGACTGTTTGATTTAGTATAACTTAAAAGCTAAAAGAGCTATTACACTTAAACAAGTTGCTTGGCATTCAGCGATGTCTAACTTAAATTTGCATATATGCCATGTGGATTTTCATGCAATATTGACCGAGATAGTTGCGTTTAAAATTGAGTAAACATTTTTGGAAGTGTCGAGAATTAGCTAAAAATGGCCTATTAAAAAATTTGATACCATTAGCATTTTACGCAAGTAGTCGTTTCAATGAAGTGAAGTTGAAGTTAGAAGGCCAAATGTTACAATAAAAGAGCATATCTATTCAAGAAACATTTCTAACTTCAACTTCACTTCATTTAAGTTGGTCCAATACCAAATTTTAAAAGAAAATCGTATTTTGAAATTAGCCATATTATGCATCATTAATGATCCCTTTTTCGTTTTCTGTTGTTAATTTTTGTATTTGTTTGGCGTAAAATGGATAAATAGGGGAAAATAGCAGCTTGTTTGAAATTTTGTCCGGTAGCAACCACCATAGCAACGATATGTTATTGGAAAATCGCGAGCATTGGAGCATTTACGAAAAAAATTTTTTCTCCAAATGAGACCTAGCCTCCCTAGCTATATGGTGATTTTAAACGATTTTATTTCAAATTACACCAAGTACAAGTCGGTTATATTTAGGCGGGAGAGGCGTTATAATGGCGTGAAAGCAAATTGTGTTCATCCTCTATATTTCTATAATTACGGTTCCACTTCAAGGCTATGACTGATTGAGGACATCATGTAAAGTCCGACGAAAGTCGATCTGCCATAACCTTTCAAAGAACCGAGGGTTAAACATTGGTGTCTTTTTAAAGACGGCAACGGCGGAGGTCACAGCTGGGAACCAAACTTAGGTGTTGAAATAGTGCGTGTTAAACATTTTTGAAAAAATCTAGCATGGCATTTTCATGATATATATGCCTACCTCTCCCGTTTAGGATGTGTTTGGCTATGTGATTTCGACCCCGAATTAGTCAACGTATATTTTGTTAGCATTTGAAAATATAGGGGAGCTTCATGTCGAATTTTTCATTTGCATATTAAAATATAGGGGAGCTCCATGTCGAATTTTTCATTTGTGCGTATAATATAAGTAAATAAGAGGTTTTCCAATATAAGGCGCATACACTTGCAAATAAGTTGTTTATTTAAACTGGCATATATTATACAAATATAACTTTTACATAATTTCCAAATATCTATATGGGCATATTTATATACCGAATATATAAACTATAATGAACTATCTATCTATCACTAAAAATTGTAACACTAATCCACAAATTGTACTAACAGTGAGTGATTTTGTGTCAGCCACTCATATTCTATAATATTAGAGTAAAAATGAGGAAAAAGTATTAAATTAGGAAAAATAGTTTTCAATGTATAAGACCACCTTAATGTGACCATCATGTTCATAAACCGACGCCGCTGCCGCTGAACTATTATGCGTGGTCGTGTACTGTAGACTTTCATTGGGGGGGATTATTTGCCCTACATAAGCGGTGTTAATTATTTGGCGGTGTTCTATCAAGTGTTGTGATTCATATGTAAGTCTATTGTTTATATCTCTTTCAGGTTTGTATTGGCATAATTTGTTATAATGATCCTTGGCATCATTTGTTATAACGATCCAACTTTTTTACCTAATCTAAACAGTTATAAGCAGATAGACATAACATCTGAACCCCTGAAAAACAGCTAAAGAACATTGTAGAGAAACATCTCCTAAAGTAGGAAGACCTTGTTCTTAAACAGATACTACGGATGAATTCTACAGATGGGGAAACAATTAAACAGTATCGTGCCCGAATTGGAGGAATAACTGAAATGCAAGAATAACTGAAAAGGGATTCTTGGTATTTCAGCTTGTTATAACAATGAGCTGGTATTTCAGCTTGTTATAACAATTACGATATTATTAATATTGATTCAGATACTGTATCTCCATGTATATTATTTGCCAACAAATAAGTGCATTAAAAATTCAAGTCAAATGATACTGCCATTCAATCAAATGTCGTGCAGCGATGTGTATGTTCCTCCGTAATTAAGAATGGCAAATGATGTTAAAGAAAGTATTTTATGCACTGATGAAGATCTGAATGAAAGTTTTGTGAAAAAGATAATCATGGTGTTTTACACAGAAACAAATCAATTGTAGAAAAGAACACTTCCCTTTCTTTTATCCTGAAAGTTTGTTTAATATCGTGTAAATGACTACATATTAATGACGTCACAAAAATGGTGAACTAGTAAAGAGTCGTGATGGCATAAGAAAAGCAAGTATAACATTCGACAAAAATTACAATAGGTTAAATGTCTCTATCTTGGAAAATATTTACTGCATTTGCTGTTAATGTAAGAAAAAAGGCTGATGTTTTAAACTCATATTTATACGATACAACTTAAATGTGATCCAATTTAAGTTAAGTGACTGTCAGCATCGACCTCGCACCATGTTTCATGTGCGCTCAAGCAAACTCGGCAAAGTTGAATGGCAAATATAATAGGTAAAATGATAACACTTACCGATCATAACCGGTGTTCCTTGTGTTTCAAAATGACGTATTAATTCTCTGCCCTTGTTTTGTAGCTCAGCGCCACTGTTGACCGCCATTATTTTTGAACTCACATCAAGAAAATAGTCTAAACAAAGATGGACTTCAAATGATCCAATCCACTTCTTTGAGCCAATAAATGATGTTTGTTTATCTCCGAGAGCAACTAGGGCTTCCTGTATCGAGCGATGGTCTGGTATTGTTTTGTTTGTGTAACCTTGGTAACGAAACCATGAGAAGATTGTTTGTAATGAACGATATGCACAGCCCCATTTCTACAAAATAACAACATATGTCATTATACACCTCAAGGTTTCATTAATCATTGTTCTATGGAGATTCATGAGTCAAAGGATTAGAAATAAAGTTTATCTCAATTTTGTTTAGAGTGGAGTTCCCCTTATTAAAATCAAGCCTTTGATTTCGTATAATGGCAGTTTCATTGAAAGGCTCATTTGTTAGCAGCTTGATAGTTATGATAGATTGTTTATTAGTTTTGCAAACTGTTAAAGCTCAGGTAGAGGAGAGAGTCTGGGAACGAGGTTGACTCTGACCAGGATAACCTCAGATTGTGATTGAGTTCCATGAGCTCGGAAAGCAGAGTAGGTTAAGCAGATTGTGATTGAGTTCCATGAGCTCCACAAGCAGAGTGGGTTAAGGTTTTTCGTGAGTTTTAACAGTTTGTTTCAGCAAAATTATATTTTCTATGCAGATATGTCGTCAGAAAGGTTATTGTGAACATTGAATAACGTGAGATAAATATATTTACATTATCATCAAAGCTATCTTGCATATAATGATGATAGGAATAACACCCATCTACAACAGCTACATGACAGCCATCACCTGGGAAATAGAAGAAATTGCGCATGAAAATATTCCTTACAACAAATGTCTCTAGTGTTGTTCACTTTATCAATAAAAAAATAAAAAATATAACGTCAAATGTGTACATTGTACAGTTGGGCTTTCAAAGCTTTATTTTAGTTTAGTTATATTTCTAACTTTGATCTTATCCTAACTACTAGACATTTGCTTACTTAATCATAATTTATAAAGGTTGCTCAACAAGATCCCTTTTTCGTTTTCTGTTGTTAATTTTTGTATTTGTTTGGCGTAAAATGGATAAATAGGGGAAAATAGCAGCTTGTTTGAAATTTTGTCCGGTAGCAACCACCATAGCAACGATATGTTATTGGAAAATCGCGAGCATTGGAGCATTTACGAAAAAAATTTTTTCTCCAAATGAGACCTAGCCTCCCTAGCTATATGGTGATTTTAAACGATTTTATTTCAAATTACACCAAGTACAAGTCGGTTATATTTAGGCGGGAGAGGCGTTATAATGGCGTGAAAGCAAATTGTGTTCATCCTCTATATTTCTATAATTACGGTTCCACTTCAAGGCTATGACTGATTGAGGACATCATGTAAAGTCCGACGAAAGTCGATCTGCCATAACCTTTCAAAGAACCGAGGGTTAAACATTGGTGTCTTTTTAAAGACGGCAACGGCGGAGGTCACAGCTGGGAACCAAACTTAGGTGTTGAAATAGTGCGTGTTAAACATTTTTGAAAAAATCTAGCATGGCATTTTCATGATATATATGCCTACCTCTCCCGTTTAGGATGTGTTTGGCTATGTGATTTCGACCCCGAATTAGTCAACGTATATTTTGTTAGCATTTGAAAATATAGGGGAGCTTCATGTCGAATTTTTCATTTGCATATTAAAATATAGGGGAGCTCCATGTCGAATTTTTCATTTGTGCGTATAATATAAGTAAATAAGAGGTTTTCCAATATAAGGCGCATACACTTGCAAATATGTTGTTTATTTAAACTGGCATATATTATACAAATATAACTTTTACATAATTTCCAAATATCTATATGGGCATATTTATATACCGAATATATAAACTATAATGAACTATCTATCTATCACTAAAAATTGTAACACTAATCCACAAATTGTACTAACAGTGAGTGATTTTGTGTCAGCCACTCATATTCTATAATATTAGAGTAAAAATGAGGAAAAAGTATTAAATTAGGAAAAATAGTTTTCAATGTATAAGACCACCTTAATGTGACCATCATGTTCATAAACCGACGCCGCTGCCGCTGAACTATTATGCGTGGTCGTGTACTGTAGACTTTCATTGGGGGGGATTATTTGCCCTACATAAGCGGTGTTTGGCGGTGATAATTATTTGGCGGTGTTCTATCAAGTGTTGTGATTCATATGTAAGTCTATTGTTTATATCTCTTTCAGGTTTGTATTGGCATAATTTGTTATAATGATCCTTGGCATCATTTGTTATAACGATCCAACTTTTTTACCTAATCTAAACAGTTATAAGCAGATAGACATAACATCTGAACCCCTGAAAAACAGCTAAAGAACATTGTAGAGAAACATCTCCTAAAGTAGGAAGACCTTGTTCTTAAACAGATACTACGGATGAATTCTACAGATGGGGAAACAATTAAACAGTATCGTGCCCGAATTGGAGGAATAACTGAAATGCAAGAATAACTGAAAAGGGATTCTTGGTATTTCAGCTTGTTATAACAATGAGCTGGTATTTCAGCTTGTTATAACGATATTATTAATATTGATTCAGATACTGTATCTCCATGTATATTATTTGCCAACAAATAAGTGCATTAAAAATTCAAGTCAAATGATACTGCCATTCAATCAAATGTCGTGCAGCGATGTGTATGTTCCTCCGTAATTAAGAATGGCAAATGATGTTAAAGAAAGTATTTTATACACTGATGAAGATCTGAATGAAAGTTTTGTGAAAAAGATAATCATGGTGTTTTACACAGAAACAAATCAATTGTAGAAAATAACACTTCCCTTTCTTTTATCCTGAAAGTTTGTTTAATATCGTGTAAATGACTACATATTAATGACGTCACAAAAATGGTGAACTAGTAAAGAGTCGTGATGGCATAAGAAAAGCAAGTATAACATTCGACAAAAATTACAATAGGTTAAATGTCTCTATCTTGGAAAATATTTACTGCATTTGCTGTTAATGTAAGAAAAAAGGCTGATGTTTTAAACTCATATTTATACGATACAACTTAAATGTGATCCAATTTAAGTTAAGTGACTGTCAGCATCGACCTCGCACCATGTTTCATGTGCGCTCAAGCAAACTCGGCAAAGTTGAATGGCAAATATAATAGGTAAAATGATAACACTTACCGATCATAACCGGTGTTCCTTGTGTTTCAAAATGACGTATTAATTCTCTGCCCTTGTTTTGTAGCTCAGCGCCACTGTTGACCGCCATTATTTTTGAACTCACATCAAGAAAATAGTCTAAACAAAGATGGACTTCAAATGATCCAATCCACTTCTTTGAGCCAATAAATGATGTTTGTTTATCTCCGAGAGCAACTAGGGCTTCCTGTATCGAGCGATGGTCTGGTATTGTTTTGTTTGTGTAACCTTGGTAACGAAACCATGAGAAGATTGTTTGTAATGAACGATATGCACAGCCCCATTTCTACAAAATAACAACATATGTCATTATACACCTCAAGGTTTCATTAATCATTGTTCTATGGAGATTCATGAGTCAAAGGATTAGAAATAAAGTTTATCTCAATTTTGTCTAGAGTGGAGTTCCCCTTATCAAGCTTGATAGTTATGATAGATTGTTTATTAGTTTTGCAAACTGTTAAAGCTCAGGTAGAGGAGAGAGTCTGGGAACGAGGTTGACTCTGACCAGGATAACCTCAGATTGTGATTGAGTTCCATGAGCTCGGAAAGCAGAGTAGGTTAAACAGATTGTGATTGAGTTCCATGAGCTCCACAAGCAGAGTAGGCTAAGCAGATTGTGATTGAGTTCCATGAGCTCCACAAGCAGAGTGGGTTAAGGTTTTTCGTGAGTTTTAACAGTTTGTTCCAGCAAAATTATACTTTCTATGCAGATATGTCGTCAGAAAGGTTATTGTGAACATTGAATAACGTGAGATAAATATATTTACATTATCATCAAAGCTATCTTGCATATAATGATGATAGGAATAACACCCATCTACAACAGCTACATGACAGCCATCACCTGGGAAATAGAAGAAATTGCGCATGAAAATATTCCTTACAACAAATGTCTCTAGTGTTGTTCACTTTATCAATAAAAAAATAAAAAATATAACGTCAAATGTGTACATTGTACAGTTGGGCTTTCAAAGCTTTATTTTAGTGTAGTTATATTTCTATCTTTGATCTTATCCTAACTACTAGACATTTGCTTACTTAATCATAATTTATAAAGGTTGCTCAACAAGATCCTCCTTAAATACTAAAATACAAGAGTGACTCCTACCTCCAGGTTTTGTTAGTCCTTCATGTGGATTTACAAGATACGACGAAACTATACAAGAACAAAATAAAATGAAAAATTGCTCATGGAGTTGCAAGACTGCAAACATGTTTAAATTATAGCGTTAAGTCAAAATATTTTACCTTTGGGACGATCAGTTTGAAATATGTAGATGTTGTTAGGATGAAGTGTTGGTCTTTGAGCAGGAAGAAGTAATTTTCTTAAGAGATGTGATCTTTCATTTTCTAAAGAAAGACACTCTGTTCTATACACAGGCTAGCAATTCTAAATCTAACGATGAAACTTGTCTTACTCCAAGAGTCTACAAATTAATCGCGTCCAGCTTTAGATACCTAGCTCCACTTTCTCCACATGATTTTTTGAGTTCGGTTGTTAATCCAGAATTCTTAATTTAACTTAGTTTTGAAGCGTATATTTTGAATAGCCCCTTAGACTATGGAAGTAGCGTCTCTCCATGGCTCCCTAACTTGTGCAGCCATGGGTGAAGATCTATTTCAGACTTATAAGGTATTTTTACATTGTACCTAGTGCTCCGTCTTCGTTTAAACGAACTTTCAAATTCTGATCTACATGTACCACTCGGGCTCAAACTAGAGTTTGCATATATGACCTTAAACTGCCTTTCCCAAGTACTGATTTTGGCAAAAGAACATTTCTTTACAGCGCATCTATTCTTTTTAACACCTTAGACAGTGACTGAAACAACTTGCCATTTCACTTCCATGTTCTTCAGATGCTTTTACTTTAAGAATAACTAAAGCCAAACACAAACTTCTTTCTTAACAAGCTTAACTTTACTAACCATCTTGAAGACTTATTTTGTAACAATTGTAAATATTTACTAAATCGTAAATGTCTTAATCACTAGTTAACTAGCTTTATACTTAACACTGTTTTAATATGTATATATATATAATATTAATGTCACTCTGTTTTGTTTATAAAAATTGTAATATTATGAGAGGAGTATGTTAGATGACTATTATGGTTGAAATAAAGTTATCCTACAATTAAGACAATTACAACGATCATAGCCTTTTTACTTGGATCAAAATTAGATTGGGATCCTGGGCCAAATCAGAACACAAATAACCAATTACTCAAGCTAACGACTAGTTGATCACATGGGCTACCTTGCCACATGTGTCCATCACTCTTTAAGATGGTTAGACAATTGAAGCTATAGTCAATCAAGACATCAAGCCATAGTCAATCAAGACATGAAGCCATAGTCAATCAAGACATGGAGCCATAGTCAATCAAGACATGAAGCCATAGTCAATCAAGACATGAAGCCATAGTCAATCAAGACATGAAGCCATAGTCAATCAAGACATGAAGCCATAGTCAATCAAGACATGAAGCCATAGTCAATCAAGACATGAAGCCATAGTCAATCAAGACATGAAGCCATAGTCAATCAAGACATGAAGCCATAGTCAATCAAGACATGAAGCCATAGTCAATCAAGACATGAAGCCATAGTCAATCAAGACATGAAGCCATAGTCAATCAAGACATGAAGCCATAGTCAATCAAGACATGAAGCCATAGTCAATCAAGACATGAAGCCATAGTCAATCAAGACATGAAGCCATAGTCAATCAAGACATGAAGCCATAGTCAATCAAGACATGAAGCCATAGTCAATCAAGACATGAAGCCATAGTCAATCAAGACATGAAGCCATAGTCGATCAAGACATGGAGCCATAGTCAATCAAGACATGAAGCCATAGTCAATCAAGACATGAAGCCATAGTCAATCAAGACATGAAGCCATAGTCAATCAAGACATGAAGCCATAGTCAATCAAGACATGAAGCCATAGTCAATCAAGACATGAAGCCATAGTCGATCAAGACATGAAGCCATAGTCAATCAAGACATGAAGCCATAGTCAATCAAGACATGAAGCCATAGTCAATCAAGACATGAAGCCATAGTCGATCAAGACATGAAGCCATAGTCAATCAAGACATGAAGCCATAGTCAATCAAGACATGAAGCCATAGTCAATCAAGACATGAAGCCATAGTCAATCAAGACATGAAGCCATAGTCAATCAAGACATGAAGCCATAGTCAATCAAGACATGGAGCCATAGTCAATCAAGACATGAAGCCATAGTCAATCAAGACATGAAGCCATAGTCAATCAAGACATGAAGCCATAGTCAATCAAGACATGAAGCCATAGTCAATCAAGACATGACACCAGACATGCCATAGTCCAATCAAGACCATGAAGCATCAGTCAATCAGACATGGTGCTCTGAAACTTCCCAAAGTCTTCTCTATCTTTGTGTTCATGTTGGAAAAACTGAAATTTTTAAAAAACAATGAGTTTTAGGTATTAAGCAATCTGCATCCAATGGTATCATCTAGTCGAATCACTCAACCGAGCTGTTGAAATATTAATATAAGCAAAATTTCAAAGGATTTGTGCACGGTGAAGTCATCTCAATATAGAATCGTAGCTCATCATTATACGCTTTCAGATCATATCTTGATTATGATTAACGGCACATCATACTGCTGAATGAATAAGACTTGGGACCCGTCCATGGTTATCATACCATCTTCCAAATACATAATAATTAATATCCAGAAATCAAATTCCGTATTTCAACTAAGAAATTTCTTCTATAAAAGTGTGTGTACGTCAAATGAACTAATGGCAGTGATATCAGATAATCACAAACGCTCTGTAAACAAGTGTATAGTGAACAGGAATACATACCAAAATTATTTTCATCAAAAATCTCATCGTTACTCTGTTTCCAGGGATAAATACAGGTCGTTAAATATGGCGCTTTCGGTGTTTTAAAATGGAAAACTTTAGGAATGCAAAATGAGGAATCCTGAAAACAAAAATAACTTCATGCATCAGAAGAAAACTGATGAAGGTGGTTGCTGTGTAAATGATACATACATAAACATATCATACATACCCGATCTAAAAATCTTAATTGGTAATTAACTTTATAATATATAATATTATATGTATATAACGTCGAAAAACTCGTGTTTTTGGATGAACAGGCCATCCAAACACAAACACGGAAGACTATCGTGTTGTTATTTTATAAAACAATTACTTTATGGTTTCCGTGTTTGGATGGCCTTAAATAATATGTATCTTAAATAATAATATAGATGAAAAAAATACTCAATTCTGATTGGCTAAGAGCAGTGCAATTATTTTTGAAATTGCACACTGTGCAATTACTACAATGCAAATTAACAAAACAAGATGTGGAAACGAGGCAAGAAAAATCAACATGGCGGCGTATATTAGCAATGTACATTTTCACTTTTTGACGACTTTTTCTACACTTTCAATGGAAAATCGTACGTAAATACAACAATTTAAGTTCAAGGAGCACATAGACTGAAAAAGTTTGCTAACAAGCAACGAAAACAATGCTTAAACGGCGTAGGTGAGTGCACAAGTGTTATCAAAGCGTGTAATTTTTTCATGTATATTATTAATAAGTAATAGTATGGTTTCTCGTGAAATTTGGAAAAACAAACACTCGTGAGTTTTCAAAGACATCAAATTGCACTCATCCTTCGGACTCGTGCAATTTTGATCGTCTTTGAAAAACCATATGGAAAAACTCACTCGTGCATGTTTTTTCCAAATTGCACTCGAAACCATACTATTACCTATACTTATACAGTAGTTAGAATGTATAAATGAATTATTACAATTAGATAAAATGTTAAGATGGTATCTTTCTTAACTACAGTACTCCTCTGACATAGAAATAATAAAAGAGTTCCTAACACGATTATTTCTTGCAGCTGAACAACCAAATGTACGCTGTTTTCTTAGGTTATGTAGTGCACTGCACAGGTAGTGGGATGTTTTTGAGTGGAGTAGGTGATGAAGCTTGTGATCAGTATTCGATACAACCGTCTCGAAAAGTTTGATACAAAGGTTCTGGCGTCTGTCCTTTCCAGTGCTGAAATAGTGTGTTGTTAGATTGTCCGCATAGGATAATCCCGGAGATACAATAGAGAACGCACGTTTTGCAATACGTTCAAGATCATCACTTAAATACCCAGGGAGAGCATGACGGTATACTGGTGAGTACCGGCCTGAAGCAAATGTAGTAAAATCATATCACGAGCAGGGACGTTCGCACGCTTGAGAAAAATAGAAAAAAACAAACGTTTATTTGTCTTTTTTATGACATCGGTGACATGGTCGACCCATTGCAAGGAATTAGATATCGTGACACCTAATATTTTGGCACTGTTCACTAGCTCGAATCCTTTATCGTTGACAGCAACAGTACCGAATTGTTGCTTCGCTTTCTTGAAGTCGACGACCATTTCCTTGCACTCTTCAGCATTTAGCTGCAGCTTGTTGTCGTTAGACCATCGCTCGACCGCAGCTACGTCGCTCTGCACAGTACTGTGCTCCGCCCCGAGGGAGCTAAAGTGGTGTCATCCACGTACTTCCAAGAGTGCGCATCTGACAGATTGAGATTATTTATCATGAGTAGAAACAACCATGCAGGGCCCCAATTTCGTACCCTGGGGAACGCCGGAGGGGCCGCACCCCACTCGGAGAAGCAATCGTTGGAAAGTTTGATACGTTGCAACCTGTTCGATCTATACCACGTAGTATCCGGTCGTCGATCAGATCAAATGCCTCCATATAATCTAATAACACGACCCTCACTGCTGCACCTGTCCCATCAGTGGCAGAAGCCCACGTATGCACCATGGAGATAAGAGCCTGCGTAGTAGATGGCAACAAATTGGTTGGGATCAATGATCTCAAGAACAACATGGCCGATATAGCTCCTCACGACAACGAAGTCCTCAGCTAACTTTGATAAAGCCGGAGCAGATGTTTTGCCATTATGGTAACCGGTTCCTTCTTAGGCAGGGGTGTTACATTTGCGTACTTCCACGATGCAGGAAGCATTTGCTCGGCGAATGAGCTGTTCAGGATTGCACAAACGGAGTCCGCAAGAATGGCGGCATATTATTTAAGGAGCCAGGTACCATGGCGGATTAGACGCTTTCCGAGGGTTTAACGCTAATAATCCCGAGTAGACCGAGGAAACATTGAGTTTAAGTCGATATATTAGATCTATTGCGAGCGAATCCTCAAAATGCGTCGCTGGGGTCATCCCTGCTATCTTCTTCACTTCGTTCCACCACTGACTGGGTTTGGTGTTCTTGAGGTTCGCAACCCTTGAGGCGTAGAACGGCTGCGAAGTAACTTCCGTTCACGATTTACAACGTTACGAAGCTGTCGGAAACGATCCAGATGAAGTTTCTTGAATTCAGCGGTAACCCAGGGAAAATCATTCACGTGTAATTTGACGGTCTTGAGTGGCACGATGGTGTCTACGCCAATATTTATTAGATCGAGAAAGAGTTGTAGTTTGCTCTCACAGCCTTTAATGGAATCAAGAACCGACCAGTCAATGTCTGCAAGTTCTTGTCTGCGGCTTGGACGAGTATCACTTCGAGTTACGGAGCGACGGCTGGGGTTGCCAACAGTTCTCGATTTGGGCTGCAACAGTAACACTAAATGGTCAGATAACCCGAAAGGTGGAAATATCTGTACCATGTTCTTGTCATACAGATGAGGCATGTTCGTAATCATGAGATCAAGTGTTGGCTCGCCGACGCGGACGAGCTGTTTTAGCTTGAATTGTACAAGAAGACGACTTATGTTTTGTTCGATTAAAGTCAATTAAAGTCGCCTGTTAGTAAGATGGCACACTCTGGGCAACAATCTTCGATAGCAGTGAGCGATGATTAGATAGCCACATAGTCCAGCATCGCACCAACTGGCACCTGTAGGGTAGTGGGTATGGCACACACTTCCAGATATTATACAAGGTGTATGAGTCGTGCATGTTTGATGCAGGTCCAAAGCATCTCAAGTTCCGGGTGGTATAACTCGGCGAGAGCCTTGAACTTGATATAGCTTTGTATGTAAAGTACGAACCCCCCCCCCCCCTCATGCGCACCTGAAGCACGGTTCTCCAATAGCAGATTATGTGGTATAATGGTGCTAAAGTTGTTTCAAGTATATTGCCACCCTGATTGCAAGGTAATTGCAAATTAACCCAACCGAATTGCTGACTGATTTTGCCGTTTTTTCAAAGGAGTATACTGTTGTGTAGAACATCAGCAGAATGCTTCCTGGGGTAAATTCTGCTTGGTGAAAAGGCCAATTGGAACTTTTCCATGCAATCCTACAGTATCGATGGGCCGATGGCTAAAATACGCATATTGGGCGGGTATAGTATACATTGCATTGCGTATTAAAAACCAGTAATCGTAAAGATAGTAATGCCTAATACTCCGCAACTGTAACACGAAAAAAAACTCATATCCTGTTGACGCTTACGTTACGTGGAGACGAGTGTGTCTGTGTTGGACTGTGCTACCAACGTCTTCACATGATGACGGTAAATGACGAATTGCGTATTCACACTATGCTGTACGTTGTTTGCAATACATGTACAATAATTTAATTAGTACAGTAGTACACAGAATCATGTTTAGGGTTTGTCGAGATTTTACCTTGGAGTGCGTGTCAAAGCAAGATATGATTCCCTGAAGTTGATCTTTAATGCCACGAACAAATAAACTTTCTAGCCTTGAAATACTGGAGTTTATAGCAAGCACAACTAGAACATCAATTGCCAGCAGAAACTTCACGTAATTACTTTCTTCTAAACATCAATAAAAAACGGTACATTATAAGACCTCGTTTTTTGCAGAAAATGATAGTTGATGAAAGAATAACAGTGAACTTACGATTCACAAATTAAAAAGCTGAAAAATGTGCTGATTAATGAAAAATCTTTATAGATTTATCTTTTATAAACACGAAAGGTCTTTCTATTTATTCTGATATTGCTAATCTTCGTTGATTTAAGTAAGAAATTAGTAAGATTTATTTAAACCATCAAAAGGCATGGGGGGCGAAGGAAGGAGAAAATATTATAATTACTTTAGGAAGAGTAGAAAGAAAAGGTTGCAAAATTGTCTCTGGATGTAATGTCTGTATATATAGCGGTGGAATGACCCTTACTCATACAAAATCGTAGCGATAAATATACAAATATATTCACGGAATATTTCTATAACTTAGTGAAAACATTTCCCGCCATAAGACAGCTAACGGTCACAATGCAATCGCGATATTTGTCCTTAAAATAATCTTTTAAACTGAAGAAAGACAGGAACTTACGTTTCTGACATAACACAACAGGAGCGTGATTATGATTATTCAGCGTACCATTCTTTGACAATTGTTGCGCAAGTTGAACATTCAAAACATCCTGAAAGTATAAGAAAAAATGTTGTTAAATATAGTCATTCCTCGGCATTCAGTTCCCTCGCTCTACACATATATATATAAATATATAGTTTACGTACAGTGTTACCAGTTCAAATTGCCTTCATATTATGTGACAGTATTGTTAATGACAGTATTGTGTATCGCCTTCTGTACTGTACCTTTTGTCTGCTTTTTGAACGTCGATTATATTTATATTTCTCTTGTGAAAATTCTTCGTCTATGATGACGTCGTCAAGAATGTCTTGACACGTCTTGTGTGTATTTGTGGTCACTTCTCCACCAATCAATAATCTGCACTCAGGAAGGTAGAACATAGCATCGTGTAATTTATTACAGAATTGAGTTGTTTTCTTTGATAAACTCATAGAAACATCTAAAAAACAAAATGATTCCCAATGTATAATTTCAGACCTCTCAAGTCTCACGCATTCGGCGTGAGTCTCACCATAGCGCCCTGGTCTCACGCAATTCGCTTCACTCTCACGCTCTCACGCCACGATCAGTAAATCTCACGCATATAGCAGTTTCATAGTATTTTTTTCAATAATATAATATTGTTTACTTAAATGCACATTATTAATCATTATACGGATCGCGAGTCGAATATATAATCGCGTGTTATTGTTCCTGCATACAGCCCGACATTTGCCCGCAATTTGGATACAAAATAGTACGCATATGTAAATATGGCGGACAAAAGGCAGAATTCCGAGCAGAATTCTGATTCCAATGACGAAATCAATGTACGAAATGCCATTTCAGATCCCCGGACGTCTACAAAGGTGTCATCCACATCCCCAATCTCACTCTTAACTTCTCTGCAAAGTTGAGAGGTCTGTAATTTAAAGAATATTTGATTTCAAAAATCACACAAATGGATGTTAAATACATCTAAGGATGAGCATGCAGTCGCACATAAAACAATGTCTATTCTCATGTTAATCTTTCATGTTTCAAGAGCATTTGAAGATTTTAATCTGATCAATCACGTTTAACTATAATCTCACAATAATTGGCTGAGGTCATTAAAACCTATAAATGTTTGTTTCAAATATTGAAGTTTCACGTGATAATTAAGTCAATGTCTTTATCTGCAACTGTTCATTGTTAAATGCAAACGACGGTATATCAGAAGTCTTTTCATACCAATTCTAACAAAGCTGAGAAAATATTCGTTATCTCGAGCCGCATTGAATATGAGATTGCTGTACAGTAAAAATATTGTAAATATTAATGGTGTAATTAAAGTTATTTGTCTTGTCTTGTCAGTATCTGTAAAGTAATTTATGCAGGTATATAACGTTATGACATATTTAAAAATATTTATTCCACCTTACCTACATCATTTGATTCCTCAACTGAAAGCTCAAACTTATGACGTAATCTTAGGGTCACGTGTTTGGAAATAAAGTCATCATTTATATCATCAAAATACACTTTCGATTTTTCAACAGACTTGGTGGGTAAGTTGTAAACAAATATAGTCTCGTCGCCTTTATCTTTTGAAGTTAGATCCACCAACCAGAGTATCTGTATGTTGTCAATCAGCTCATTCTAAAGACAAATATTGTATGGTTCAAATATTGAAATTAAGCAAAAATACATCTTTTGGACAGAATTCAGGCCTCAAAACCTAATTCAGGATAGAACCAGAAATAGTTTGACGTTGCTGAGATACTATTACAGTAGAAAGCTCTCACTCAGAGGTAACTTCGAATGAAGACAACATTCTTAATTCAATATTTCGACTATGTTTTAGTCATCATCAGGGATGATTATATTACATGCGCGTCATATAATGATTGATTGAAAAAATATTGTCTTTATTCGTCGAGTTGCCGTTGTTGTGTATACTATGAAAATACTCGGTGGTTCTATTAAATTTAACACTATACATACATTACGTAGAATTTAACGGGCAAATAATGAAAACATGTAGAGAGAACATGTCTTTCATGCAGTCAACAATGACACGGAGTATGATCTCAATATACCTCAAGATCTGTTCCTGAAAAGATTTCTTCAACTGAAGATGACTCGAAAACTGGTTTATTTCTGGATATAAAACATAGACCACAGATCTTTAGACCTAGAAAAAATATATCACAAACTTTAAATTTACACAAAATTATTTATCCGAAAGAACTGTTAATTTTCCTAACTTTGGACTGAGCTAGATTTACCCTCACTGGTTCCACAGGTTTATTTTCTTTGAATTCTGTTAAACTTCTAATGAACATGAACATCTTGTTATGATGTATAACGACTGTTCCAATCCGAAGCCACTCTGGTAAACCATGCACTGGTTAGAATTAGTGATTACAAAAAAGTTGGACAGAAACTGTTTTTATAGGATTCAGATTTTCACTGGTCCGCGATGGGGTCAAGGAAAAAAGTGAAAGTCAGCCATGCATGACGAAACGTTTGGGTTATTCCACATGAAGACATCAAGACACTCCTTTCGACGAGAACAGTTTCATTAAACTCCCCTTTTGTACTCTTGGTCGACTTGCACCCTTAAAGTATTCCAGAATCCTCAACTAGGTACAAACTGAGTTAAGACATTTACATAAAGCATTGCACAGTTGTAGAATTCCTCGTGAAAAACGGCATGTGTGAGTAGATAAAGAATATTTTAGGCCTTAAGTGTCCATCCCCTCTTGAAACTTTTTTTTTAATTTTTAAGTAGACTTATGTGAAAATAGAATTTTCTGAAAGGGTTAGGTGAAAGAAAAAGATAAATGCAAAAAAAATTTCAAAAACTCGTTAATTACACTAATTATCCAACATGGCGGCCGTTAATTAACCCATAATTGCTTAGCGTCGTAAACATGATATCTCAAGAACCATTTACCAGAATCTAATGAATGGTATATTTTTAGAAAGCTTAGAACCTGATCTAGTGCCTGACACTCTTCAATTTTCTTCAAAATTCTTTTTAAAAAAATAAGAGCTAAATTTTGGAATTTTTCAATTATTTAACTAAAAAATCAGGTATTTTTTAAGGAAATTAGCAAATAATTCATTATTAATGAAAAATATTGAAATTTGAAAAGTGTCAGGCACTAGATAATGTTACAGTCTGTAAGTATGCCAAATATCAACCTTCTGCAATGAATAGTCACAAGATTACAGTGTCACAAAGATCACTAACACTCGTCAAATTGCAAACAAGAGAAAAATTCAAGTTAAAGTTTTTATTCATGTTATTTTCATGGGGTAAATTTTTAGAAAAGGTAACTTTGAGAGCTTGTTTCACCAAGAGTAAATTTTTGTTGAGAAAATCAATCATGCAGTCTTAATGTACAATAGGTTAGGGACTCAAAATAACAATTTTTTTTGAGTAAATGTATAAAAAACAGCTGATAAGAGGGGATGAGTACCTTAAACTACAACTTCTCCGGAACTATTAAAGTTGTTGCATGCAATAGAGAAACAGTCAATGCTCTGCTACATTAATTTGGGCCTCTATGACGGCGTTGAATACACGGTCGTCAGGGGATCACATGCTTGGTTACCACCGGCTGCACCTATTTTTACACAAATGTCAAATTCGGTCACTAAGATTTTCCCGCACAGATTGCTGTTTCAGTTTGCTGATGTTCAGTCGTTTGTTTATAGTTTTCGCTTGTCGACGACACCTGGATGGATACGCACGTCGAGTTTTGATAGGATGCATTATGGTGATATGGTCAGTCCAGCAATTCTGCCACACATGGCCTTCGTCACCGTTACGTTCTGTTTTTCTCTTCTCCTATCTATGTAGTCAATTAGTTGCCAATGTCTGTTGTGGGGATACATTCGAGATGTATGCCACGGATTGCACAAAAGTAAAAACATATTGCTGCTGCATTATTTTCCATCTTCGTTTTTTTTACGACTCTCTCCCTCATCTCGTAGTCACTTCCCCTTTTATAATGAATTAGGTTTAATTAACCACAAGAGAAGGCAGATTGTTCCAGAATCTAACAGCTCCATGGATGCAACTTTGAGCTGGGACAGAAAGTACATGTATGCTTATTCCTTCATTGAAGAGAATGACTGAGCCAACCTCCACTCCTCGTTTAAGGCATTGCCAAGCAGGTTCACACACGTGCACTTGGCTCTATGACGACGACTTTTTCGTAGTGTTGACATAAGAATGCATCGATTCATTTTAGAGTTTTCTCGGAAATGCTGTAACCGTGCAACTTGGTTTTAAGCCTTTCACGCAGGATGCTATCAAAGGCATTTTCAAAATCAAGCCTGAATGAGTCAGTTTGGTAACCAGGATCAATAGCTAGGACCAAATTGCTAATAACATGGGAAAGTTGTGCAACTGCACAGTCTTCTATACGCGTGCTGCAGTAGGATACAATACCGTAGATAGGATGCTGTAGGATTCCAGGTGGGACAGTTGAAGCACGTATATGCTCCTTGAAAATTGATTTTTGGGAAGCCTTTAATAGTCTTGACCAATTGAGTCTAATTCTGGCATTGAAGTCCTTCAAAATGAACAACTTTTCTTCTGTGATCACAGCAGCCATTAGGGACTCCAAATCCTTCAAGAACTTGTCTTTTACCTCCTCAGAACCTGTCACTGTGGATTTGTGGGGGCACATGCACAGAAGATGGCAGCATGGCCTCAAATGGGAGACTGATACTGTATCTTGCTGATCAGGTCACATCTGATGACAAATCCAATTTCATGATGTTCGTCACTGCTTCATCTGTTGCTTCAAAAACTCATGAATAATTCATAAGCTTTTTGGCAAATCATGTCAACCATAACATGTCACATGAAGTGGCTTTATACCTGATAAAACTCATCTTCATTAGTATTCTTTATATAAAAGCTCATCCTAATTAGTATTCGCTATATAAAGAATACTAATGAGACGTGTTTGAAGCCATTCAATAAACTCGCAGTATGTGTTTTATTAGGTCTAATACAACTCGTGCTGCATGCTCATGGTTTTAAACCTAATAAAACACTTGTGCTCATTTATTAAACAGGACTTAAAAAATACAGAGCCAGCTTTCACTTGTGTCTGTTGACGTTGGTTTGCATGCCTGGTCTTGGTGTTGTCGGTGTTCTCTATGTTCTGAATATACCTCATACCAGAACACAGAGAAAACCGGGAACACTGAGAACACAGAAGATGCCAAGAACATCCAAAACACCAAAGACAACAAGAACACTGAAAATACCAAACACAAGGAGAACATTAACTAGAGATATGTGAATGATGGCTTCAGCATTGGTTCTCCTGCACAGATTGCTGTTCCAGTTTGCTGTTCCAGTCAGTGCTGACATTCAGTCATTTCTTTGTAGTCTTCTCTTCTGGACGACACCTGGATGGACATGCATGTCGAATTTTGAGAGGATGTGTGTTCTGCAATTTAAGCCACACCTGCTCATCTTTCTATTCTCCTATCTACAGGATATTTTGAGGGGATGGGGGTGGCACACAAGATGTCTTGTAACATTTGGAAATGCAGTTGGTTACTGTGTTGGTAATAAGAATGTTTTGCACATGTTTTCTCATACAGTCTCTACTGGCACTGAAGTCCTTGAGAACGACAAACTTGTCTTCTTTGGCCACAATTGCAGTATTGGCACAATTGGCCAAATATTGGTTGCGTCCTATATCTCGGTTGCGCCCTATATCTAGGTTGTGCCCTATATCTCGGTTACGTCCTATATCTCGGTTGCGCGATACAAACTTTCCAGAGTGGGGTGACAGCCGCCGATATATTTTGATGAGTCATGAGTGATGACTTACCTGTAGGTATCAAGGTAGAGATTTCAGAAACTTCCTTAATCCAGTCAGGTTTATTACTAACTATGCTTCTATTTCCAGTATTTTCATAATATGTACATCTAATGCAGCCCACAATATCACACAACCCCTCTGTATTGTCGCCAATTAGAATGCCATAGAATTCTTCACCGCTCTGAGTAGCATCAGCGTAAATACGCTAAAGAATACAACAATAATGTTTAAATGACTAATATATGATAATATTTTCTCGAAAAAGTATTTAGCTTTAATGAAATACTGACCTTTCGTACATTATAATCGATTTTAAAACTTGTTTTGTATTCAACGTCAGCTTTTAAATCCGCCATGTTGAATTTTTGCCTTGTAAACAGCGGTCGCCACTTGTTTCCATCTACCAAACTGACGTTACGTCATTTTTCCAACTTTGAAGTAAAGTTAAAAACTTGTAACTGATCCTAACGGCCTAACCCTAAACCTACCCTAACCCCTAACACAAAACCTAACCCTAAACCTAACCCTAACCTAACTCTAACCAAATTGATGAAGAAAAATCAAGAAAAACGAATATGAAAATCTTTGAAAATCGGGAAAAATGCGTAACGTCAGTTTGATAGATGGAAACAAGTGAAAACCGTAAAACAGCTTGTAAACAGGGGGGAGTTGCTTCAAATTGGAATAGTCTAAATAGACTCTTTCGACAATTACGTCATTTGGCCTGGGAGCCTCACTCCCACGAACAGTGGGCCAATCACGTTTCGTCTTGATGCACGAAAGCGAGGATCCCAGGCCAAATAGGCGGATGTGACGTAATTATCGAAAGAGTCTATTGTAAAGTATTTTTTTCACAAATGAGGAGGGTTTTATGTCGTTTGCCACGAAGTTTATATTTGAAACAAAGTTCATTGCCATTGGAAATTTTGCATTGAGAGGTGCAAGATCTAGGCTATTCAGCAGTTATTGTTCCACTGCAACCAGAAATTTGAATCAATTTTACAGATTTTACATTCACAAACTTGAAGGTTCCAGTGTGGATGTATCAAACACAGAGATTAACATGTGTGATTTAAATTTACATAACCAGGGAGAAGGGGCATTTGAAGATGAACACAGTGAGAATCAGGCAGGGTGTATGAGTACTGACCATGACCAAAGTTCAGATTTTGGCTTGAACAGGCTTTTTGACATGGAGGAAGTTGTTAAAAATGTGAAAATTAAACTTAAGAAGAAAAGAGAAGATAGAAAGATGCAAGAGAACGTTTCTAATAAACAGAAGAATATAAGAAAGAAATGGGAGGACAGAAAGAAAAGTAAAAATTCTGACCAATGTTCATTGAAGGATAATAAATCTGATAGTGATAGCTCTTTTGGTCTCACAACTCTATTTGAACAAAAGAAGGAAGGTCATAAAAGACGAAGAAAAGCAAAGAAACGCAATAAGATTGTAAAAAAAATTAAAGAAGATGATTCATATGGTTTAGAATGGTTGTTCAGTGAAAAATATGTTAGTGACAAGAGAAATAAGCGAAAGAGTAGAAAAAAGAGAATGATGGATTATGATGATAGTGAAGAGGATGAAAGGAATGAAGTAATAAAAATGAAAAAGAAAAGACCAAATCACTTTGTTGCCATCCGTGTATCAGATTCTAAAATTCATCTTGCCATTAAAGAAATTCAAGATGCAGTTTTAAAAGAAAATGAAAAATTAAAACCAGCATTAATTCCTTTAATTTTGCTCCACATCACAATTGCTGTGATGCATTTAGATGAAACTACAATAAAGATTGCTAAAGATTCTTTGGAAAAATGTAAGGATAAGATAACGGAAGCTCTTAAAGCTGTCAATTTTAAGTTAACATTTAGTGGGGTTGGAAACTTCAACAATCAAGTAGTGTTTGCAAAGCTTCAAGAGAAGGAACAAATTGAATGTCTGAAAACCATTAACAGTGTGATTACTGCAACATTTGAAAAAGATGGAATTTGTCTTAGTGATAAAAGGGAATATAACCCACATTTGACATTATTGAAGTTATCAAGAAAGAGCTCACTTAGGAAGAGTGGAATAAAGAAAGTTGAAGAGAATGCATATGCTTTCTTGGTCGATTCTTACTTTGGGGAAGATTTAGTGCAAAATGTTTACTTGTGTTCAATGCAAGGGGCTAAGGAAGATGATGGGTTTTATAAGTGTCTGTCAACAATAACTTTCTCTGACATGAGTGAATCTAAGAATGACAAATAAATAGAAAAACATACATAGACATAAATAGATGAAACTGGCAAAATAATGACTTTCTTTTATATAAATATAATAATTTCATCTTAATATTTCCTAGTGTATTTCTCAGGTATTCCCATTGGTTTGCCTGTATTCCTATTGTTTTCCTTGTATTTTTTAATAGATTTCCTCAATCCTCTTATTCTGCCTACTGTCTCATAATATATTTCAATTAGATTTTCCAACTATATTATTCATGGGCTCTCATTTAACCATATTAACCAACCTTCCTGTTTCTACTGACATATTCGTCCTGTTTACCACAATATATTTTACTGCATTCCTATGTTCTCCTTAATCTATATGTTCTATTTGATTTTCTTCATTTCTATTGGATCCTTGCTATTTTACCTACTGTATACTTAACTCCAACTGTATTCCTCAGTTTTGTGTATTCCTCCTTTTTTCCCAATAGATCTCACTGTATTCCTCACGTATTTTCGTGTATTCTTGGAAATAATTACGAGCATGGGATATAACGCCAGTGCTCCAAGACTCCCTGACCAAATGGCAATTCCCCCACATCTCTATCCAATTTGACATGCTTCCAATAATCAGATACCCAGAGTGCACGAGGCTACCCAGAGTGCACGAGGCTACCCAGAGTGCACGAGGCTACCCAGAGTGCACGAGGCTATTCCCTAGATAGAACTAGAGGGCACTCAGAGACGACATACCTCCACCAGCAAACGAATTATGCATTCACATTTTTGTAACTTTTTATCCAAATTGAACCAGGCATTATAAAACATTGCAAGTAATAATAACAGCTATTTTAGTAGAGCAAAAATATTATCGAATCCTGGTACTCCTGATTATACATTTAATAATAAACGATATATTCACGCTTTAATTAAAGAAAGTGTATCAAAAACACCCGATATATACGATTCAAAATATCAACCGAAAACATGATGAACGTTTACACACTACGATTTGTCGTGCTGATTTCTGGTTTTGTTTTATGTCAATGACGAATTGAGTTAAGGAAAAGTAAAGAAGAAATTGAAATGATGCAATGCCATTGGAGAGCGCAACTATATCATTAGGAAAAGGAAATTGAACAAAAAACTTGTGATGGGTAAAATGCAGGGTCTTGCACGGCCTTTTGCACAACAACATTTATTTACAAAGAAATATAATATGCAGTGACATTCATTTGTATTATTAAAAGGTGTTTTGAACATCCATTTATCTCTACAATATTTCTACAAGTATGAATGAAATGACGATAATTATCTTAAAACCTTTTTGCGACTGCACTATTTACATAAAATGACTTCCCATACACCTTTGCGGTATGGACAGTTTGGTTGGAAGTTTCTCGAGCTGTACCACTGACATGGGTTTTGCATCTTCACACAAGACTTCCATATCATGATCCATATTGCCATTCATTTGTGATTCCACCTGCATTGCTGGTTTATCCTTTGGTGCAGGGTATCCATTTAATAATCCTATGGTGTGATGATAATCAATTCCATTGGGTTTCCATGAAGAACCTACAATATGAAAATAAAGAAATAGCAAGAGAAGGTAAATTCGGTTATTAGGTTATCTGACCGAAACCCAAATGGAACTGGCAATGTCCACTGGCCATAGAGTCAATCAAGCACCTAACTTTCTTTCACGTAATTGAGATATATTAAGATTATAATTTTACAAAAATTTTGATTTGTAAACCTGGATCTTTATCATTGCAAATGATAACAGAATATAGCATCTTAAAACGCCTATTTATAGTAAAGGTTTTTTTATTTTCCGGAAGTTTTGCGAAATAAGTCAACGACAACGTGCAAGGCATATTTTAAGGAATTTACAGTGGTGGGCCAAAACTAAGATTAGGGCCCTGAGTATTGATTACGATTGTGTAGTATCAAATGCTTCCTGAACTCACTGAATGCTTGAAATGCGATCTTGTATTTGTGTTTTATTCAGGGTGGCGCCAGGAATTCCCCAATGAGGGGGCTAAGTTCTTAGAGGCAGTCAAACTTTTTATCTGATGTTCAACCTGGGAGGGGGGTTCGGGGGCATGCTCCCCCGAGAAAATTTTTGAATTTTGAGTCTCTGGAACGGTATTTCCTGTGTTTTGAGGGTACTTTGCGGTAAAATAGAATTGTCACGCTCGTTACTAGTCTACAAGACATAGATTCATCCATGACGGGGGGGGGGGGGGGCCTCTAGCGCCACCCCTAGTTTTGTTGCTTTACAGACACACATCCATACAGTGGGAGTATGGGCACAAAAGGAATGCTCAATAGTCGGATACTGTATTACTATTTGTGATAGTCTCTCGACTCTCTTAATTTTTAAAGCACTCTAAAAATGTCTGGTGATCTAGTCTTCAGTATAGTAGTCTACTATAGGCTATAGTGTGCAGTAGTAAAGAGTAGATCAGCTGTAATATGAAATAGGTGTAATTGATATAAGAATACAAAAATAAACATGTGTTCCTCTGTGCACTAAACAGTACCTTTTTCTCTTTGAATTTGCCAGAATGTAAATAATGATGCTACGAGGGCCCAAGCAGTGGTGGGTCAATTGTCTGTCAGTGGTGGGCCACTTGTAGGGCCTGGTGGGCCATTTGACCCCCCAGTCTATATGTAAAAATATGCCTTGACAACGTGACATTTCCACAAAATAGAAAGAACTATATAAGCAAACACACAGTTCAACAAGGATATGTTTAACAAACAGTCAAACACACCCATATAGTCCATAATAACATTAAATAGAAATAAAACGAAAATAATACCATTGCGCATTCTTTTCACTTCTCTGTTAATTCCATCCTCATCAAGACCTCTCTTCAGTTTTTGTCCTCCTGGAAGTAAAAAGTAAAAATCAGTACTACTCATACAGATTCCTAAAGAAAAAGGCAGGCCATCTTCAAAATTCAATATGAATAAACAATTCTGACGAGTTTTTGAGCATGTAAACTATTGACTTTGTTTGAATGTCTTTATTATTCATCGTGGAACACGCTATAAGTTGTGGGTTTGGCAAGAACTAAAAACAAAGGAAAATCGAAAGAAAGGAACGGTTAACGTTACCTGAATAAAAAATTTGGGACTGGAATTGCGAGAGATATTGTACGCTGTGTTCAAAACCACACATAGAAGCGACATTCAGGGGAGTTTGTCCTTCTAGATTCATCAAACTAGAAATAGCAAGAGAAAAGAGTGAACTCCACAAATATTATATTCCTGTGCACAAGAGATTATTTGCTATTACTGAAGCAAATTACAGGACCTCTTTAATACGGAGACTGAATTAAGGAACACATAAAATATTATAAAAGAACTGCATAAGAAAGTTAAATTTGTTAAATATGGACAGTTATGGTATTGTCAAAATATATTGCACTCTGGGGGATTTTAACTTGTATAGCAACATCATTGCAATTTAAAATTTTATAAAAAACGTTTACAGAGCCATAGTCGTCTGTTAAAGATGGCTATATGCAGCTAATCTAATTAAGAATGTCTCTTGAAGGTCAAAACTGCAAAACATCGACGGCTCGACCTCTAAGCGCGAAAGAAACATTGGATGCATATTTCTCTTTCTTCGTCTCTTTCTTCTGATCGTGGCATTTTGTACAGCACAACTTCTATGTCCTTATTCATAGTCAGTTACAGTGGCGAAGCTAGCCATGACAACTGGTCATGCTATGCTAATAAATATGCACTTAGATAGTCTAAAGACAATACATTTCTAAAGGCTGCAATAAAACAATAAAACATTTGAATAGCGTGACCAGTTGTTACGTCTAGCTTCGCCACTTCGTCTATTACAAGTCTTTTGTGCTTTTCACGCTTTATAAACCATTTGCAGAATTACTGGAGCGTAGCATTATACACGCATAGCCTCGACTTCATTCTTTGATTTCTTTTGAATTTTATTCAGTCTTACGCAATGTTTAAAGTTTCTGTCTGTTTTCAAAAGAATGAAGTCGAGGCTATGCGTGTCAAATGGTTATAGAAGTCGAGGTTCTGCGATTTTGAGTTTAATTAAATTAGCTGTATATGTCGGTTCAAACAGCGATCGAGTCCATATTTTCATTGATCCTGTATATTGGGAACGACTAAACGGAGAGTTGTTACCGAATATTTAATTCGGAGAGTTAAGATTTCGGAGAGTTAAGTTTTGAGCCACGCCGAAACCACGCCTACATTTTTAATGACCAAACGCAATTTCTTAACTTTCCCTATGTATTTTTTGAACTAACACGAGAGAGTTAAATTTAACTTAACTCTCTTCCGTACAATCGAAAACGGTGCCCATATTGTGAAAACTTAGCTTATAGCGAGATACTTCAGAATATCCGCTGTGGATTACCTGAGCAAAATAGCTGGTTACCTGAACAAAATAGCTGGTTAGTAAGAGTTTTGTATACACACACAGTCCACCTACATACATTTCCACCAATATGTGGTTTAAGTACCTCTTTGTAGTGTCAACGTTGTTGTCGTTACCCACCCATGGCGACAGAGAGTCAAAAAATGTTAAAAATCGCTCTGATCATTTTTTTACGTTTTTACGGGAGAGTTAAATCCAAGTTTCTTATGTTAACTCTGTCATGTTAGTTCAAAGAAATATTGAGAGTTAAGAAATTGGGCGTGGTCTTAAAAGCAGTGGGCGTGGTTTGGGCGTGCCGCGAACTTAATTCTCCGAAATCGTAACTCGCCGATTTAACTCTCCGGTGATAACTCTCCTTTAGTCATACCCCTTTACATTAATGTACTCTTGAGGAAGGTCTTTGAAGAGAATTGTCTGTCATTTAGATTAAACGAGTTACCATTTGTCCATTCCCATTATTCACATACCATAAATCCTCTATTAAGTCCCCTGAGTAGTAGTGTAGGTAGTTTTCGAGCCCCTTTTCTGGGGGTGCGTGGGAGGGCGTTCATTAAATATTCAGGGTGAGGTAATTAATATTCAGGGTGAGGTAATTAATATTCAGGGTGAGCGAAGGGTGCGCACACATGACGTCACACAATACAACTATACGCGAAAATATAGACCTGTGAATAATTTTCAGATATTTTTTATTATAACTTATAATATGTTTTCTCTCGCTTAAACCTAGTAAAATATTATTGCCTTATGCGAAGTAATAACAAGCAGAAATATAGCTTTCTAAAACGAGAAGATCTTAAAGTTTAATCGGCATAGCTAAGGTCTTATAGAGAAATACAAATATATATTTGCCAAGCGAATGTATAAACATAGTTCTTAGAGGGATTTAAACCTTACAAAGTTTCAAGCGTTTTAGATGTTGCAGAGGATGAAAAGCATTGATTTTTAAGTGAGATTTACGAGCATATACAAACATTGTATGTAAACACAATTCTATGCGTAGGTTTGTAAGTCATTTGTAAATCGTCAACGGCGATTTGAATAAATTGAGAATATATAATTATAGGACGGGAAAATATTGTACAATGTACACACAGCACACACACAGAGAATTCATTTTAAAACATATTTATTGTTTGAGTTTGGGTCGTTCTCCTTGTGTTGGTGGTGGTGTGAGAAAGCCAGGTTTAGGAGTAGCAGATACAGGTTGTGTCATCTCGATAGATCTAGGAGTGGTTGGTTGTGTTATCTCCATAGGTTCAGGAGCGGTTGGTGGTTCAACGATATCTGGGGTTACAACAATTGGAGGATGATGGACTGGAATATCCATCTTGTTTTTAAAAGTTAGAAATCGATTTAGTTGGTCAGAATACAGCTTGCTTTTTTCAACCGCGGTAAGCTGTGGTGCTTCAATGATCTCTTGCATTCGCTGCTCGGTGTTATACATTGCATTTACAAGGGGTGGTTGACAATAAGACTGTTTCCGTACATATTCGACTAAGGCCTCGCCTGGCAATACATTTGTTTTGAGTCGTTGTTGATCATCCGTTGTTGGTTTTAAATCCAACATTAAATACCCATGAGGACGGCTCGTAGCGTCTTCATAACTCCTCATAAATTCTCCCACTTTGCCAGGATGAATTTGTCTTGCAAGTATAGAGATTTGTTGCCTATCTCTTGGTGACTTAAACAACACAATATAATGGGCGTTGGGACTAATATTTCTCATCTCTTTGCCCTGATGAAATATATTTTGGACAATGTAGATGACGGACAAATTTCTGTGATGACTCCCTTTTGTGAAAAGATCAGCTATACGTTTGTCCTTGCCCGATTGTGCCATAAGATCATCTAGTACGATCAAATTGCGTTGTGACACATCTAGGTAACCTGCTTTGTCGATATCTTCAGGTATTCCTTCATTCAATTCTATTCCAGGCATTGTTCTCATCATATCAAAATAAGATGGCTGCCATTGACCACTGAACACCAGATGATACGCTGAGGAGGTGGACTTATGGTTTTCTGGGCATTCTCCAACAGAGTTTTCACCCATACAGTCTTGCCACTTTGTGTACATCCTGCTACGATACACGTAAAGGGGTGCTGTAGAACTGTGGTAGATTTGTCAAGGATGGTATTCAGTTTTCGTCCATTCGTACGCCCATCATGAAAGGTTCTTTTGTGACGTGCACGATTACTTGATGTTGAGAATGACTTTCCACACACCTCACAAGGATAAGACATGTTTACCCTACTATCATTAAATGTCGAATAAATTGATTCGTAACGTATCTCACTATTTATCTGATTGCTTACGTTCAAATATTCAATGATTCACTCTTAGGATTCAATGATTCACTCTTAGGATTCAATGATTCACTCTTAGGATTCAATGATTCAATCTTAGGATTCAATGATTCACTCTTAGATTAGACCTAAGATTGAATCATTGAATCCTAAGAGTGAATCATTGAATATTTGAACGTAAGCAATCAGATAAATAGTGAGATACGTTACGAATTTATTCGACATTTAATGATAGTAGGGTAAAAATGTCTTATCCTTGTGAGGTGTGTGGAAAGTCATTCTCAACATCAAGTAATCGTGCACGTCACAAAAGAACCTTTCATGAGGGGCGTACGAACGGACGAAAACTGAATACCATCCTTGACAAATCTACCACAGTTCTACAGCACCCCTTTACGTGTATCGTAGCAGGATGTACACAAAGTGGCAAGACTGTATGGGTGAAAACTCTGTTGGAGAATGCCCAGAAAACCATAAGTCCACCTCCTCAGCGTATCATCTGGTGTTATGGTCAATGGCAGCCATCTTATTTTGATATGATGAGAACAATGCCTGGAATAGAATTGAATGAAGGAATACCTGAAGATATCGACAAAGCAGATTACCTAGATGTGTCACAACGCAATTTGATCGTACTAGATGATCTTATGGCACAATCGGGCAAGGACAAACGTATAGCTGATCTTTTCACAAAAGGGAGTCATCACAGAAATTTGTCCGTCATCTACATTGTCCAAAATATATTTCATCAGGGCAAAGAGATGAGAAATATTAGTCCCAACGCCCATTATATTAAGTCACCAAGAGATAGGCAACAAATCTCTATACTTGCAAGACAAATTCATCCTGGCAAAGTGGGAGAATTTATGAGGAGTTATGAAGACGCTACGAGCCGTCCTCATGGGTATTTAATGTTGGATTTAAAACCAACAACGGATGATCAACAACGACTCAAAACAAATGTATTGCCAGGCGAGGCCTCAGTCGAATATGTACGGAAACAGTCCTATCGTCAACCACCCCTTGTAAATGCAATGTATAACACCGAGCAGCGAATGCAAGAGATCATTGAATCATTACCGCGGTTGAAAAAAGCAAGCTGTATTCTGACCAACTAAATCGATTTCTAACTTTTAAAAACAAGATGGATATTCCAGTCCATCATCCTCCAATTGTTGTAACTCCAGATATCGTTGAACCACCAACCGCTCCTGAACCTATGGAGATAACACAACCAACCACTCCTAGATATATCGAGATGACACAACCTGTGTCTGCTACTCCTAAACCTGGCTTTCTCACACCACCACCAACACAAGGAGAACGACCCAAACTCAAACACAACTTTTTCCACAATTGGGTAGACTCGGCTGATTGGAGACCTAAAGATTTAGTAATGATGACTCCAGAGCAACGAGAAGGTTACGAACAAAGACTGCTTCACGAGAGACCAAAATATATTCCTATGAAAGTTGAGGATATTTGCAAGATTGTCACCCGAAGACAGACAAGAATATGAGAACTCTTTAAAGATACCTAAACGATATGCTCTTAGGAGCAGACCTTACTAACGTTGTAAAATAAATTTTAAGCAATAAATATGTTTTAAAATGAATTCTCTGTGTGTGTGCTGTGTGTACATTGTACAATATTTTCCCGTCCTATAATTATATATTCTCAATTTATTCAAATCGCCGTTGACGATTTACAAATGACTTACAAACCTACGCATAGAATTGTGTTTACATACAATGTTTGTATATGCTCGTAAATCTCACTTAAAAATCAATGCTTTTCATCCTCTGCAACATCTAAAACGCTTGAAACTTTGTAAGGTTTAAATCCCTAAGAACTATGTTTATACATTCGCTTGGCAAATATATATTTGTATTTCTCTATAAGACCTTAGCTATGCCGATTAAACTTTAAGATCTTCTCGTTTTAGAAAGCTATATTTCTGCTTGTTATTACTTCGCATAAGGCAATAATATTTTACTAGGTTAAGCGAGAGAAAACAAATTATAAGTCATGATAAAAAATATCTGAAAATTATTCACAGGTCTATATTTTCAACACAACAAATAAATTTGTGTACTGATTAGACAGTAATTCGTCTGGAAGTCCATTTTGGCTAAACCAATAAGCTCTCCTCTCTATTAAGCCAACCTCAAAGCTACGCCCCTTAGGGGGGTGGGGGTAGGGAGGGTGAGGGGGGATCAATAAAGGATTTATGGTAAGTGGAACTCTCGCACAAACATGAAACGGAATTTTATAAGCAAGATACCGAAGACATTCCGTTATTGCGTTAAACAGTTATATGTATAGAGTTACAGTCTTCATAATTGATGGTATATAAATATGGGTTAAAAATTATATATTAGTCGCCTGTACGATACCTAAAACGTCTATATAACATTCAAATACCTTTTTAGAAGGCGTCGTGTTTATGTGCAATTGGGTTGAATTAAAACTCGGATGCGGACGAACGGACATGGTATAGTATTAAGAAACGCGGAAAAGTAACAAAATCGAGAAAAGCTATTCAATAATTGTCATTTACTCCAATGGAATGTTCCACCTTCCATGATGAAAATGTAACACACTCTATTTTCGACTCAACCAAACGCTTTCTACAATTACACATTCTAATTTTGTAACGAAAACAATTATTACACTCACACAGTCAGGTTTTATTATATAACATCCATTCTATTTGTCCGCATCCTTGTTTTAAGCCAACTAAATAGTATGTGCAGTGCGTTTCTTGTGCAGTGCGTTTCTTGTATATATATATATGCAGAGAGAGAGAGAGAGTCAAAGAGCTCTCTTGAAAAAGAAAAAAATTGGACAACCTGCATTCAAGGCAGAACAAGGCAGTAACTCCAGTAATACGAACCTAAAATGCACATGTTTTGTGATTGTGTTTGTTCTCGTTCATTAAAAATCTATCCTACAGTTGAATGCATGTGTTTCATTGTTATAATCAACCAATCATAAAACCTGTTCCAATAGCTTTGTGCCGTAAAACGGGTGCATGTACTCCTGAAAGTACGGATAAAAAAACTATCCAGCTTAAGGTGGTTCCCAACATTTATCTTTTATAAATATATTTACGATTTTGGCCCATTACGGTTGTTGAAAAAATGAGAGTATATCGGAGTTATCAGGGGTGTATATAGTTACCAGCGGGGTTACCTTTTCCCCCACCTCCAATTTTGAAAGGGACACTTTCTTCCCCTATCCAGCAGCAGTCTGAAGAAAAGTTTGAAGTCCTTTTCACCTGGTATTAGGTTTTGAGTGGCTTTGGGGTTCCGGGGCCTTGCTGCCCTGGAAAATTTTCAATTTTGGACGTTCAGAGTGGCCATTTCCTGCATTTTCAGGGTGAAATTCTTGCAAAAAGTTGTACAGTTTTTCCTCATTTCCTTTTTAGGGTCACTTTCTTCCCCAAACCCCTGACTTCCCCCCTTAAATTCGAATCTTAATTAATCCTAAATTCCTTTTTGAAAAAACTCGAAGGAGCCACCTTAAGCAAATTTCTAATATGCATGGAAACAATATGCAGATCTACAGAGCAGGCGAAAACCCAAGAGAAATGGGCTACGCGTGGGGGATCGGTTACATGTTCGGGAGGGCGCTTTGCTGTGCATTCAACAGTCGTGTACAGCTGTCTCTGTATGTCTAACATGCAATGTGGAGCAATGTGGTGAATTTCAGGCTTCACGATCTTCATGTTGCAAGTGATTTTCAGACCTTCTCAAGTTCTCTGCAGCGCGCTCCTTCCGAGATGGTCGACTTTTATACGCAGACAGATTTGAGAATCAAAGAATATAGGTTTGCGAGATATAAATGATATTAGCTGATTAGCATGCTGTTTTAAAGCACAGGGTCCTATATTGGCGTTGTAATCGGGAAAACAAGTTGGGTACACGTTTTAGAGTGGAGGGTGTAACATATATTGCATGGTAGAAAGCGGTGCGAAATTAATCGAATTAAGCAATAAAGGAGATCATTTTGTTGACAAATACGTACATGGAACTGGACTTAGTAAATCTAGCGTCTGCTAAGCAACTACTGCATGACGTGTATATATTAGAATGACGTATCGTATTGGCTAATGAAGCGCGCGAGGATTGGCTAAAGGTACGTTTACACGCTGCGATTTGTCGGCCCGATTTTAGGTTTCTCTGAATGTTAATGACGAATATTTTCAGTTGGTGATGTTGTCAGATGACGTTTGCCACGTATTTTTCAAATATCATTAACGTGCACCTGAAATCGGCCCGACAAATCGCAGCGTGTAAACGTACCTTAAGGAACGAATGTTCCATTAAAACAATTTGAGTACTAAAAGTGGTGTCAAGACTTAAAGTAAAACATAATTCAAGTCGATCCTGTAAACACTGATAATCAATCAGATACTTCGTACCAATTTAAATATATATTAAATTATTACACAAAAAAACTAATACCGTAGCTTAGCAAAACGAGGAGACATTTCTATTCAACATAGAACCCAGGAAAGATGCAAACAAAAACACTTGGTTAACTTAGCTACAACTAGGTACATAAAGATATAAAATCTGGTAACGCCTGACCCAATTACATCAATGTAATAACTGCAATAAGAAGTTACACAAAGAGCGAGTTACATTTCCATGCCAAAATAAGTACTTTAAGATCACCTTTGATCAACACAGTTATATACAGTAAGCCTCGGCATTACCTTAAAGCATTATATATAGTATTATAGGAGCAAAACAGGATAAAATACCCAATATGTATACAATATGGCAAATTCACTTGCCAGGTGGTAGAATGGCATAAATTAGCATCTTAAATTATTGGAATTCCAAGTATAACTAACAGACAGGCATATGGTTATCATGAAATATGCCACCAAAATAACATTGATTATATGAAGTTAGAACATGGTAGTTCTTCAATCATGACGCAAACACAAAGACTCTATACGAGTCTTATTACTGACTACCTTCATTCCATCAAATTGCCTTGAATTCCCATTCTCTAATACAAGTTGTTCATGTTAGTCTGCAAGTCACACCAAACAAAGCTCCAACATAGCTAATCACCGCAATTCACAAACAAAATGATCCTGTATATCATAACAGTTTATATTTATAATATATGAACAAAACAATAAACACCAAATTTTTATAATATTAATAATAAACAAAATATAAACAGAAAATTAAAGGAATAATTAAGAAAGTGGTACTGTACTTTCCTTTCTATAACCAGCCATCGTAGTTCTTTGCTGCATAATGGTTGTTATAATTATCTGCACTGGCCAATAGAGGTTTTGCACCATCACATGACTAAGTTCTAAAATCTTTAATGCAGAACCCATAATACTGGTTTAACACGTTTTGTGTGTCATTATAACAAGTATTCATAACAAATTTCAAGTCGATACAATTATTTCCATGCGAGTTAAGGTTTGAATAATGCCGTTAAAAGCTACGTTTTTTCCAAGCCTAACGCGAAAAAAGGTTAGCTTTTACTCTCGGTTTCAGTTTGCTTTTAAAACGCGATTCTAATATTAGTTCAAAATTACGTAACGTTGTTTACTAATTAGCCAACTTCCAATGAAATTACACAACAAATGTTCCAAATTTGCAACCTAAGTTCGAAATTAGGTTCCAAAGTACGCTCCGAATTTCGAATTGACATTAGAACAATGTCTAATGTCAATTTGTAATTCGGAACGTACTTTGGAACCTAGTTTTGAACTTAGCAACCTAATTTCGAACTTAGGTTGCAAATTTGGAACATTTGTTGTGTAATTTCATTGGAAGATGGCTAATTAGTAAACAACGTTAAGTAATTTTGAACTAATATTAATTAGAATCGCGTTTTGAAAAGCAAACTGAAACCGAGAGTAAAAGCAACATATAGTATCATAGTAAACAGAATATGGATATGTGTAATAAATTGAGCATTTGTTTTTTTGGCCGCCATGTTGAATGGCAACATGATGACAAATGCTCAAGGAAAGATGTGTTTTATTACACATGTCTGTATTCTGTTTACTATAATACTATATACTGCTTTTAAAAGTTCGCGTTAGGTTTTGAAAAAAACGTAGTTTTTAGCGGCATTTGAAAATAATGCTGACGTCAGCAATACGACTTATTCAAACCTTAATTAACTCGCGACAGAATAATTGTATCGACTTGAAAATTGTTATGATACTTGTTATAACGACATACAAAACATGTTAAACAGCCAGCTTTATAGGTTCCACGTTATACAGAATTTTGTCACGTGATGGTGCAAAACCTCTATTGTTAGAAATCTTTATCACGAATTTTTTTCATTTAATTGAATGCGTAATTCTATTTAAGCACACCACTATAAATTATTCTTCCTTTTATTTTCAAAACAAAATAAAACAATGCATAAGAAAATAATGCACAATAACATATATTTAAGAATGGTGATACTACAGGCCCCGGAACAATCAATTACAGCAGCAGACTATATCAATCAAACACAACACAAAAATTGTTAGTGCAGTTTTCGTTTGAAGTATATATGTACCTTAGGCTTAGGAAATATCTTGACATCAATTCTTGAAACAAATTTGGAAACATATTGGGTGGAAAAATTTACAATCAGATGTACAATTTGAAAATCATCTCACTTAATTGACGAATTGTTTTTGTGGTTGGCCATAAAAATATATTGATAACGGCGAGCATATTTTCATAACGGCAACAGAACAAGAATGACATCTGGAATTTGAACAGATTTAGAAATCTGCATTGATGTCCACTAACTGTGTGTTCTGAATTGTTTACCGAAACAGAAGGATATTGGCCGACCCTCATACAATATTACGGTCCGTTTCGAAGGGCAAATCACTGCTAAAAAAAACGAGATTAAAAAATCATGTGATTTTTTGTGATTTCCCCACCAATTTTTGTTGACATTTTTCTATCATTTTTCTACGATTTGTCTATGTTTAAGGTGTTTTTTGATTGACCATGGCTAAAGCCCAAAGTAAATTAAATTAAGTTTATGAACTGCCTGGTTCAGGCGTGCTACATTGAAACATCCGTGCTTTATGAGTCGTACCAAATGCGTAAACGTATCTTTAGGTTTTGCTGAATGTTAATGACGAATATTTTCAATTGACGATGCCGTCATGATGACGTTTACCACGTATTTTTCAAATATCATTAACGAACTCAAATAACGATAACGTACGATTTTAGATATCAGTTCTACTTTTTAAATATGTTTGCCTGATTTCGGCTCATGAAATACGCCGTCTAAACCGGTCATTTGTCTTTGCAATACACGCCATCATGTTTGACAGCGTCCAGGTAAGTCTCAGTGTGTCAAAGAAAGAATGTATGCCTACAAGTGTGGCTTGTGCAATGAGAAACACGGAACTTACGTGGGAGTAACTTTGCTGACAAATTTGAGTAACTTAATATAACAAACATCTCTGCTACGCAAGGAATATGCTAATGCCTTTATGTTATGGCTTATCTTAACCAAACACACAGGCCACAGCTTTTTCGACGCATTCCACGCAGTTTCATTTCGGTCACATAGACATAGTCATTGCTAACTTTAATTCCAACTCTGCTCAGGAAAACAGAAAATGGAAAACGATATTGCGAAGGAGTTTAATATAAAGAGAATGAAACCTGACCTCAAATCAAAGCTTGGATGAAATGTGACGAATAATATTTAGTTTAGCACATGCACAGTCAAAAAGACAGAAAAAGTAGGTTAAAACATGGGCAAGCACATAGAGTAGTTTTAAGGCTATTTGCCATTATGAGGGACAATAAGCACTAATGTTTTATATTTTATAAACCCAGATGATTGTAATTGCAATGTGGAGAGTTATGGGTTAACAAATCACAATATGAGTCATCCACTTAGTACATACAGGGATGCATACACTGAAGCACTTTAGTCTACTTCTTTTTTTCAGAAGATTGAGTATTTTAGTAGCCAATAGTAGGGGGCATCCACCCAGAAATATTTTGGATTTTTTTCTCACTGGAACTGTATTTCCTGCATTCAGACAGCATTTTTGAGCAATATTATAACACTTTTAAAACAATTTGAAAACAGGTTTTTAATAGCACGTTGACAACCTATGAATGAATGATAGAAAAGATAGAAACGAAAATACAAGAATCAAATATTTTATCCATTTTATGAGTAAATATTCCACAACGGCACCAGGTATATTGTAAAAAAATAATAACAGAGAAAGATTGAGTTGCAACACTCATTTGAAGATTGAGTTTTTACTACTGGATTTATGAATGGATTCAACAAGTTTACTGTTTTCAACACTTTGAAAGCAAATAGATTTAATCATTTTTGGATGTAAGTGGTGATGTTATCCCTGTTCCATTGCTGAAACAAAACACACTGTAAATCGTTAATTTCTTTTCATTCGTCCAGGCTTTAAAGTTTGGAAAATTTGATTGAAATTTCAAATTTTTGTAGTATCCCATCAATTTATTAGATACTACTTATGATATCAAATATCCTATATATAAATTTTAATCAAAAAGGGTACAGTACATTAACTTCAATGAAAATCTATCACTAATTATCCTTGTGTTGTTATAACTGTAACTGTAAATAATCAAAATCAGAAACTTTAAATTGAAGATATGATCCTGCAGCAACATCCCTATATCCAGTAAATGATAAATTGTAATAGTTATAGTTAAAAGTACGGAAAATTCATACCACATGTATGCATTATGTGAATGCAATATAGCCAGGCAGTCGGTACTTCCACTACGAGCAGCATGGTGGGCAACAGTATCACCATTATCATCCTAAGTTAAACAAAGCTATGGTCATTGGCAGACATTACGGGGTGAAAGACATGTTCAAGGATTTATAGTATCAGACAAACTGTCTGGAACAAGATCTCCAGTGTGCCAAACTTTGTAATTCTACTGTCTAAAATGAGCAGATCTTACTTGTACTAAGGATTAATGTACTTTGGATTAATGAGTTAACCTAACTATCTGCCCAAGTATGTATTTTGTATATTTATGGTATATTCAAGATGAGACTGGGCTCTTCAGTAACATAGTTTGGTACTTTGGTATTGATTGAGCAAGAATAATATTGAGCACTTTTAAGCTGGCTTGATACAGTCTTCATAAGTCTCAGGTACATGTTTCAAAAAGATGGTCTATAAACATCTGCAGGGAATTTAATAGGTTGAAGATTTATAATTTGAAATTTGAAGAAAGACCTATTAAGACTTGGGTCTTACCATGGGCCCAACAACTCATGGTTGACAGGAATCACAGGGCGTGAAATAACGGCTGGAGGGTTGCCGGTCAAGGTGACCGGCCAAACCAACTTTAGCTCGGACATCCCGCATTTCTGGCCGGTCAAATTATTCAGCTAAATTAGAGCCTGACAAAGTCCCCTTAAATGTAAAATACTTAATGTACTAGAAAAATGTCTGTAGAAGTCAAGAATCACTTCTGAGTTTTATTGTTAAGTCCGTACAGTAAATATTATTCAAAGTAAACGCAACATCAGACGAAATTAACAAAGAATTTGACAGTTGCAGCCACTGCGTGCCAGCTATTTTCACTTGTCAGCAACTTCGAAACTTAATCCATGAGATAATTGCATGAAAATAGTTTGCTCGTTTGCTTTATTTATCAACTGAATTACATGTAAACTTTAAAAAGTAGCCGGTCAAAATGACCGGTCATGTGAGAGTTTGACCAGACAACTACTCATTTTGGCCGGACATTGTCCATTGACTGGCCGTTATTTTGCGCCCTGAATCATGTATATCATGTAGACAGTATGTATGGGAACTATTGCTAGACTTTATAGCAGAAGAATACTCATGAGTGTTTCCATAATTCACTCTTGTTTTACCCAAACCTTGCATTATCCAACATATTATTTTAAAAACTCAATGTTTGTCAAAGACATGGATAGCATACTGTAAACATCACTTGTGTACCTTATCTAATAAATCTACACCGAATACCTACCTGCTTGTTTGGATCAGCACCAGCTTGCAGTAACCACAACAACAAGTGAGGATGACCAGCAAATGCAGCAACATGAGCTGGTGATCTTTTATAACGACATTCACATTGATCCACATTTAAACCACAACTTAACAATCTACGCAAACATTCAACCTGCAATGTTATTTAAAGACTAGTAAATGTTTTTACAGTTTACTAGTTTACTACCATACCCAAGGCCAAGAAGTGCAAGTACTTGATGGTGCGATGGATTTTGTAGTCTGTAAAATTTCCACTGGTAAACATAGATATTACAGATATATGAAATCTATTATACACTACAGGATCCACAAATAGTCAAATACCCACATGTACAACACGTATTCTGTTTGGTACAGTTACAGTATACTTATTTATATATTCATATATTGTATTTCCTCAAACCTTAGGAAAAGTCTGGATTAACAGACTTTAATAACTGCACACTAAAGCGCTACAATAAAGTGTTGATACGGTAAAGGTGTTGTGATTATTCTAAAAGATCACGGGATCACGCGCCATATTTTCAAGATGTTTGCATGGGCCTTCATGAAGTCAGCCAAACTAATATATTTGTACATTTAAGAAATACATAGTTATACAAAAAGAAAAACCTTACTTTGCCATGATATGCTGCCCAATGTGCTGGTGTCCAACCCAGGTATGTATCACATTCACAAATACGATGAAATAATTCAAGTCTGTCCGCGAGACTTGTGTTTATCAAAACACCTAGAGCAGTGCTATCTCCGTCACGACATGCTTGGTGCAAGGCGGGAAGAGAAACAACGTCAAAAGATGCCATTTCTTGCAAGAATACAGACTGCACACTTGATAAAACACTGTAATATACAGTCACACGCACAGGAGACGCTTTTTACATGTATAGAAATAAAACAAGAACTGACAACGACTTAATCGTACAAGGAACTATAAAAGGAAAAGCATCAAGCAGAAGCAGATGAAATGAACAACATATTGCACGATTTTCACCGGATGTACATAAAAAGTGCTGTTTACTTTATAATTTCAACCAATAGGAATGCTGTAAGATGGCAATAATTAGCACTTTCAACCAATCAAATCTTACGATAAACCGTTGCATACGGGACCTTCGTGTGGGCGCTCCAAAAAAGTTCAAATAAATAATTAATTGTTCTTTCAAACGAGTAAACGACCACTTGAAATACAAGTTCGTGCGGTTCTGTTTTGAGATTTCGCTTTGCTATCTTCAAGAAAAAAAGTTCAAGATGACTACTGTTCGTACTTTCTGTGGTGCTGAAAGCGTTGAGCGTAATACGTCGAGGTAACTATGCGATTCTTTATTTTTGACCAATTAATAAACGCTTTGTCGGCAGTGGTTCCATTTGAGCGGGAAGCATCTGTTCTCGTTATTACCGCCGAAAGTACTTCAATGATATTTGTAACTTATCTCCACGTTTGAAAACGTCTATATTGTGATATTTTCCTCATCCCTAGTTCATAAGTGTGCCAAATATAACAGTGTCCTTTGATTTCGTTTACCGTGGCAAATAAAAAATAGGGATTTCCACGTAACACTACTATTAAAGCTACCCGTATACGAACATGTACCAAATCAGTGATTGTATAAAATAAACAAATACAGTATTTTCCGTCAAGTTAAAACCTAAAAAGCTAAAAATTTTATAAACAATTTGTATAGAAGAAACTACACGTACAAAGGTCTAGCTAGAGTTTAGACAAAATATTCAATAATTTATCATATAAAATGTTACATTATTCATAAGGCACAGTCTGTGGCATACATCTGTCGACTAAATGAGATTTTCAATCTAAAAACGATGTTACACTATATTTGGGGACTGTAATTATGAATAACTATATTTATTGAGCCGTTGCCTGTAGTAAAAAACACATGTGTAAATAGTATAATATAAATGTTTGTCATGATACTGTATTGTGCTTGCTCGCCATGATATTGCTTTCCCTTATTTGGAAGTTGGAAGGGTTAAATCTCAATCCACTTCCTGAAAATCTATTTGGATAATCTTCCTGTCGTAAAAGGATTTATGTGTTATACCTCATTTGCATCTATACAGGATGAATAGTCACTTTCATGTTTGGTCAAGAGCATTTGAATTTTGAAAGGTTTTTATGTGTGTTTAAAGTGCCTATATCACTTGCGGGATCTTTACGGATTTGGAAAGAGCATAAAAATTTAGTGAATAAGTTCTTCAACCTTTTTTTATTTAGTTCAATAGTTTCTGAGATATAGACTTCCAAACATGGCAATTTTGGCCTTTTCGGGAAAATGTGTTGTGTTGCTTAGAGACTGTAAACAAACATCATAAATTATATTACATTTTGCTTCTATTACTTACTAAAATGCAAATATTTGAAGGAGAAGTCTGTTTGTCTTGCTCAAAATCGTTCTCCAGTGCCGAAAAATGTTCCTACGATTGCGCAGAATACAAAATTGAGGATGAAACATACAAAAACGACCTCAAAATTGAATTTGAAAGTGAGCCTTCCTATGTCGTCCCTGACTGGAAAGTTTGGAAATCGCGCAACCGATAGTCAATATACAGAGAAATCAAACTTGCGCATCCGATGTCACAGAGTAATTACATACAGAGGCGTATCTTAGCGATACTTTTTTACCGGCCACCATGTTCTTAGCCAGTAACTCTGACGGCCTCTCTTTACTGTACTGGCTAAGAACATGGTGGATTTTGCCGAAAAAGCCCTTACGCCGACATCAAAGGTGCCGACATGAAGATACGCCTCTATATGTAATTACTGTGTGCCAGAGTGTAGGTCGTTGCTGATGAAATATGGTTAAAGAATACGTTTAAATGCAAGAAGAATGTATTAAATGGCCAAAACATAATTTTTGGCAAGTGAATATAGTAATTTAGAGGCCATATTTGGCAATTTAATATCATATTCTGCGAGTAAACAAACGAAATTTGACTTATTTTGAGTGTGTGTTTGAAATTCAATGGCTTAAACTAGGTTAAATTGTTGTGAAATAGAAAGGCAAAGGACTGATGCTGTTTCTCTGAAGTGGCTGTCTTAGCTGACAATTGACAAAGCTAAGTTATCTTTCATTTGGCCTTTGAATTCACATTGCCTGTTGTTGCATCACTAGATGGTCTTTGAAAGACCAACTGAAATACCATTGCGATCTTGTTCTTTCCATGCTATCTGCAGCTTTCAAAACGAGTGATGATGATTTGAAAGGAAATGACAATTTTGAAGATGAAAACTATGTCTAATTAATACATGCTTACATGAGGGTTGTAAAGTGGGTGGGGTGGGGTGGTTGAATCCCATTTTCCCACCAGCAACTTGTTTGAACCCCAGTCATATGACTATGGAACAGATTTGCCACTTGCCAGTGGTTCAAAACCACTTCTCAGTTGTCTAGTGAAAAAGACTATATTAGGTATATCCCAGCTCCCATTTCACCCCTTAACAACCCTCATGAGTTTATGTATTTCTATATTAAAATAGGTACCATTTATTAAAATTGTTGGGCATTAGACAAATGGCAAAATTGGGTAATTAAAGAGGGCATATTGGGGCACATGGGTTAAAAATACATATACCAAAGATTGGACACTTTTATACAAGCTATATTCCAACAAGCTCTATTTTTTCCCCTTCAATTACACTAAATGCACATTAGATAATAATACAGACTAGTCAATACATGTAAAATATTGCAAGATTGTATCTATATTTACAAAAATACACAAGGAAACTAGAATTGTGACCCTTGATTGCTACTTTTCCCACTCTACGTTTAAGTAAAATGTAAGGAAAAAAATTATGTTCCTTATTGCATTCTAAAATATTTGCACTAATGGCTATGAAGGCAAACAACAAGAAGACATTTTCTCTGTGTACAGGTAGGCTTCTCAAATAACCCAGCCCCCAATTATGAAAGATGTTTAAGCCCCTCTATTTCCCCTCCCCTCTCTCTACAACAAAGAGACATATATGTGTAACTGCTTACATTTATCGATTGGGCAGGAATTTCATATAAGTTTACTTCATTGCTTACTTGACAAGTTTATTCAACTTATTCATATACTGATATACATTGCAATAGAGTACTAATAATACAATAATCCCCTGGATCACCCCCTGACCCTGGGTAGCCTAATAGAAGAGCTTAATCAACCTAAATACCTCATCGTGTATATTTCAAAAGTTAAACCATTAGCACCTATTACACTATCTCCTTAAAATAATACTAAAATTTTGTTTGTTTACTCGCAGGTTTTCGCAGAATATGATATTTACCAAATATGGCCTCACACGACTTTTTAATACAGATAGAAAATTACTATATTCACTTACCAAGAACGATATTTTCGCGTTTCCCTTGTGAGTTATTTGTCTGTTACATTCTTCTTGCATTTAAACGTTTTCTTTAATTCATATTTCGTCATGCCACAGATTAGGTCATGCAGACTTTCTGTTGCTCGACGACATAGGAAGGCTCACTTTCAGATTCGATTTTGAGGTCGTTTTGTATGTTTCACCCTCGATTTTGTATTCAGCGCAATCGCAGGAAATTTTTTCAGCACTGGAGAACGATTTTGAGCTAGAGAAAACCGACTTCTCTTTCAAATATTCGCATTTTAGTATAGTGTTTGTTCAGGTTTTCACTTGTTTCCATCTATCAAACTGACGTTACGCAATTTTCCCGATTTTCAAAGATTTTCATATTCGTTTTTCTTGATTTTTCTTCATCAATTTGATTAGGTTTTGGGTTAGGGGTTGGTTAGGGTAGGTTTTAGGGTTAGGGTCAGCTACAAAGTTTTTAACTTTACTTCAAAGTTGAAAAAATGACGTACCGTCAGTTTGATAGATGGAAACAAGTGGCGACCGTTTGTTTACAGTCGCGATCCTGAGTCCCAGTCCCCCAAGCAACACGGCAATTTTTGAAAATTGCCATGTTTGGAGGTCTATATCTCGGAAACTATTGAACTAAATCAAAAAAGGTTGAAGACCTTATTAACTAACTTTTTCTGTTCTTTTCAAATCCATATAACTAGCTACACACTGATTGGCTGAGCTAATTAAAACCTTCAACTGCTTGTTACAAGAATTAGATTCATGTGAGAATATATAGGCAATGCTTTTATCAGCTACTGTTCATTCTCAGATGCAAACAAAGGTATATGTTGGATATAAGAATTCTATTCAGGGATATTCTTAGAATTTAAGTAAACAAGTCATTGTCAAGACTATCACTTTGACATCTACCATTTTTTTCAGAGTACTGGCTCCCCCTGGTGGAAAAAGCAATATCAACCTGTCTGGTGCAGACAGCAGTAATGAAAATGCATCAAAACCTGTGAATACATGTCAAGCTGCACGACAACAGTCTCATGTTTTTGAAAGTGCACAAAGTAATGTGAAGGTTAATTCTTGTCAGGCCAAGCGACAGGAATCTCACATTTTTGAAAAGCCTGCTAGTGAGCCGACGTCATCTGTGCATACTACATCAAGAGTACTGAAGGCCCCAGGTGGTGCTTCTTCAATCACATTTGGTTAACTTATTGAGCTGAATCAGAACAAATTGTATATTTATTTAACCTAAAATTTTATGGCCTTACCAGTACATATGTACTGATTTTTAAGCTCAGCCAGGCTTTCCGCTTGCTTTTTAAACTCTCGTGGAATAAATGCTTTGTGTTGAATAATGTAGAAAAATTGTTTCTATCCAAAATTGAAAAAGCAGGTTTAAACTCTGGAGTAATTTAACATATTCTCTTACAATGTTGATCATGTAGACAGTAGAGTTAAAGTACTAATAGAGTAGAATATATCTGACAGATGTTAATACTGGACAATGTCTTTTAACATTTTAGTTGTTTTTCTGTACATATAGAGAGTTTAAGTGTGATCAAAGTTGCAATGAAAGTGATATATTGATCATGATAATTGCCTGTGATTTTAGTCCTACAACACATGTGTGTCATGCACAGTCATGCATGTTTCTCTCTTCGCGTGTTCTTCTCACCTGTCTTGTTACTATCAATCATCTTGTGCTTTTTACATTATATTGCTCATCTGTTTTGTGACAAGTCACATATTTGCGGCAAGTTCTGTCGCTATTAACCCACCAACATTCCCGAATTTATTTTTTAGGTTCCGCTCGCGCCGCATGTCGTTCGGCCATGTATGTAGCACAGTCGCAGTATAGACACAGAATAGGAAATGACCAGAAAGGCCACTCAGCAGTGCAACGTGACACCCTATTTTTATGCAGTTATCTGGCCAGAATAATGGCGGACCAGCCAGTTCAGCGTGTTTATTGGTCAGAAAATGCAATTGACTGGCTAGAATAATGGTAATGAGCATGCGTAATGCGACATGCGCAGCGTCAAAAACGTCAAAGGTTCGGCCTCAAGTGGCCCTTCTAGTCATTTCCTATTCTATGGTATAGAGACGACCAGTAGGGCCACTCATTTGAAATTTTGTGTGGCCGCTCATGCATTGGCAGTCAGTCAATTGCTTTTTCTGGCCAATAAGTAAGCTGGACTAACTTTCCTGGCCAGTAAACTGCATATTTTTGCATGAAAAGCCGGCTACATGTTGCATCGCCGAGTGACCCTTCTGGTTGTCTCTATACTGTGGCACAGTCATTGACTGCCTCGTACCATTGACATTGTCAACGGATATGAGCAACTATCAACAATTCATTTTAAAAGTTTAATCGACAATTATTTTTCCACAGGTTAAGTGACTGTTGACGATGCTCATAAATATTGCAACATGAGTAATCAATATTGTTTCATCTAACATGACTTATTTGTGTAAATATTTATTAATATTTTATAGTATTTCAAACGATCCCTTGAACAGCAGCAATAGCTGAAGGGCTATCGTTTTTAAATAACTTTTATAAATAAACCCAGGCGTTTCTCCAGAGCACAGAAAAGAGCGGCCGTATGTGGATTTACATGAAGTATTGCAATAATGGGAAAAGCGCGAAGGGGGTGATGAGGAGGGCGCACTTGAAATGCTCCCCAGGATGTACTCTTTCCAACAGCCCCTTCGCGCGTAGCTCCTCCAGCGATAGTACGATACTTCATGTATTCGCTAAATATATAGCGCTTGGGTACGAGGCAGGTGCATTGATACGAAGTATAACGCCCTGATCAAAATGCAGCCAAAAGAGCATATTAATATTCTGGCTGACAAATGAAATAAATCAATTCACGTTCGCCAAACCTAAAAATACCTCTGGTTCGGTATTAAAGTAGCAAATTTACAAATTGAAAATAAGTGATTATTTATATAAAGCACATGCATATTTTGGCAAAATTAAATCTTCATTGCATAAATTAACATAATTTTATCGAGAACTTTAGACAACATAGTGTGGTGCGATGATTTACAAAGTAAAATGAATTTGAGAACCTTGTTTCAAGAATTCAATCCAAGGTAATAGATCATTATGGAATATATACAAAGTATCATACAAAATTTGCGAGTTTTTGGATGAGTACATGAGTTCACACTGACGTCTACTGTCGAATCATTGTCAAAATCACTGAAATATTAAATTAATAAATTGGCAATCAGAATGATACATGTTTTAATATAGTATATTATGGAAAGTATTTAGAAAAGTAAACAGTCTCTCGAATGTCACTAACCATTTATATTAGTGAGGTATTATGATAATGCTTTCTATCAATTATTTATAAACAACTGAACATCTATACAGGGGTGCACATTCCAAAAAATGGGGGGGTGTCTATTGTTCAGGGACCAACTTTTTATATTTGTTTGACCACATCAAAACATGTATTACGAGTTAATGTAAAAATATGTGTAGTGCCAGGGGTGTAGAAGGATTGTTTAAAAATAGGGGGCCGACTCCCACGAGACGCCACCATGGTTGGCGCCAAAAAACTTGAGTCTGTAGAATGTCGGAAATGGCATTTTCAGAGTCTTCTCTACCTCTTTCGTTATAAGCCCTTTCATTAATATATATAAGATTTCGAACACTCTAGTTTCAAATTCAAATATTTCGCTGCAATTTTCTTTAAATGCAGTTATTAAAGAAAATGCCCCCCAAAACGTAACCTCACATCATAAAGACCCAATTAGAAACTGCATTTTTACAACAGAGTTGACTAAATTTTACTTGAGAATACTGATGTGGAAATAGAACGCACAATGCGGCAGAGCAAAAGTTAGGAGGTTTTGCGCAGTCGTGTATGGCTATGTCATCTTACATTTGAGTATATTACTTTAAGAGGAAAATATATCTCAATGTTGATTTCAAACAGGATGTTTCGGACCGAATTAAGTAGTGTAATTTTACAATTTGGGATCGACTTTTTTGAAAAATTCACAAATGATGGGGTGACCCCCCTAATGTGCGCCCCTGCATCTATAAGCATCAATGAAAGTATAAATAAATATGGAACAAAAATATGTATAATTATATGGTGTGGAGTGGTATAATATGGTAATAGTACTAGACTATATTTAGGGACTAGGAGGGACATTCTTTATCATATAAAAAGATCATATAGTATCCCACATTTTTTATGCTCTTAAGAATAAAGACCCTCCTGTGAGACATTAAAAGTTATATTCCCCTCCCCTCCCCTCCCCCCCCCACTCCCTCCCTCTCAGACAAATGTATCAAGTTATAGGATTTTGCATCTGTGAATGAGGTTGAGTTCTATAGTGCAACAATGGAACCTCTAGACTCAAATTGAGCATTATGTTTATATGTTATACAGTGCATCGGTCAACGGAAGCATGGGTGGCAGATGGGTAATTTCCCTGTGCTCTGGTTTTCCTCCCTCGTTATAATCTAACCCTTAGGAATTAGTCATAACTAACTAACACTCAGAGACCTTTGTCAATTGGGTTGCATGTAAAACCATAGTTAAAACCTAGTTGTTAAGGCTTTCCATCTTTCTGAGAGTCGTAAACACAATAAACTACATACTGGCTTCTTTAAAATGTGTGAGCCACTTGCAGGCACTTTTTGAATTTGTGCAGGCACGTTTTAAATTCCTGACATATGATGCATTTTTGCAGGCACATTTTGAATTTTGCTTGAATGAAGCTTCTACATAATGTTACAATTTAACTAAAGAAATTTGAAAGCTTCTGTGTTGTGCCTGCTTTCATTAGTTTAGCCTAGTAAAGCCTTTTCAGCATTTAATATAGATCCTGTTAAGTGTTTACACAGGTTTGTTTGCCACAATATAACATACTCCTGTATTTAAGAGTGCTCGGTAGTAAAATTAACTAAGGACAGACAAAGGCCTTAACCAAGTGGCTAAATCACAATCTGAGTCTGTGGAAGTCCCCCTATTGAGGTCATCAGAAATCCTCAGAAATTTTCAGCCTGGAAATCCTTAGGTGTAAGGGATTTTCATGCTGGAATTCCTCAGGAGTAAGGATTTTATGGAGTGGAATTCCTCAGGGGTAAGGATTTTATGGAGTGGAATTCCTCAGGAATGAACATGTATTAGACTGGAATTCCTCAGGGTAAGCATTTCATAGGAGTGGAATTCCTCAGGGATAAGCATTTTATGGAGTGGAATCCCTCAGGGATAAGGATTTTATGGAGTGGAATTCCTCAGGGATATTAAATGGAATAGCCCATTGCAAAAGATAAAGAAAAATTAAAAACAATTGTCTATTTGATAGTTATTAAGTTCTCGTTCTTTTAAAACTAAAAGCTTATCCGTTTCACAATATGTCTATAAGGACATATAGATAATGTATTTACCAACCATTAAAGTATTAAAACCATCGTAATACTGACAATACTGACTATAGAGTTAATGACATGCCATCTATAGTAGTGTACAGTTGTAGCCTGTGATTCCGTGAACAGACAGTATAGTGATCTCTCTTGTGAGTTGTAGAGTGGTGGAGCTATAGAGTTGTAGAGTAAGTTGTAGAGCTGTAGAGTTGTGAATTCGTAGAGTAATCAACAAGTTTATTTCTATATTAAGTCCCTTTCCAATATACCCCTTCCCCTCAAATTTACCTGAAATGGATAACCACCCCAGGGGGAAGGGGCTAAGTATAGGACTTGCGTGAATTTATCATTGCAAATTCAACACTGATAGATACACTGTGTGCTTCTCAAGTGTGGTTTCATACAGTGGTCATATATGTCTGCAATCAGTAAAGAGCACGCTAAAGGCAAGATACATCCAGACAATTTTACATCAGTGACCATGACTTAGTCACGACAGACGTGACCAAATGGAAAAAAGGCTTTTTGCTTAGTCCTTGTTTTGGTCATAGTAATGTTTTTTTTCTTCATATTTTTAGCAAATTTTTGTTGTTCTTTCTGTTGATTCTATTTTCTGTTCTTCTTGCGTTGCGTCTTGACGGAACAATCGAGTGGAGTTATTGGGCAGTGTTCTTTCCAATATGGCTATGGAAGTTTATTACGTTGACTGGTGGAACTTTCGGGATTTATGTCTGGGTAACAAACCCACAATATCGGTACAGTTCTATTTTAATTTCTCTGAAACTCTTGCTCAGCACAAACAAATAATTAATACCTTTTTATAGTTTTTAACCATGGCATGGGTCAATCTACATCATCGTGTCTCAGAAAAAGTCCGAATTGGGCGTAAAAAATGCTGTCTTAAGGCAGCGCGGGTCATTTTTAGCTTTGCGCGTCAACGGGTTTAAAATATATATAATACAAATATCACTGTACATGCACTATCATGCAATATCTATCTGCAATAGATGCATATTATAGGTAGTGAATAATCCAATTCTGCACTGGTTTTTTTTGGCTTGACGATTGGTTACGAAAATTTCCAATATTTGTAGACTTTTGACAGCAGTTGTGGTGATGGTACAAGTGAGCAACACCCCCCTGGGCCTAGAGGATACGTTTGGATCCTTCTCTGGATCTAATTTACATCCAGTTGTTCTAATTAGTTGTTCTAATTAGTTGTTCTAATTAGTTGTTCTAATTAGTTGTTCTAATTAGTTGTTCTAATTAGTTGTTCTATTGAGAGAAAATTCTTAAATTAAGGCCATGTAATTTGTAACGTAATTTCTTTCACAGCACACTGACAGGCTGATGTTATCTATACAATTGTACTAAACTACCTGAACATGGCCTACCCACGCTTTACTCGGCCGATCTTTTCCATATTTAACAATATTTCTTGCCTCTTGGGTATTGTTAAATAAAGAAAATGACTTCGGAGTAACACAACGATTTTGTTCACAATTTCTCTGTGATTACTTTTTACACAACATGCATGGCTCAGAAATTGTGTTGCAAATTGCAGCAAAAGTGTAACATGACCTTAACTATTGTACCATCTTCATTCTTCTTCTAGGCAAGATGGCGACGGAAACACAGAATTTAAAGCCATGATCTTGTCACTGATAATCCATATCTTACTTCTACTGTTTGAAATATTGATGTGCAATAATATCAATGAACAAAAGTATAGTTGGATTCTTGCATTTGCTCCTATATACATTATATGTCCATTGTCCATTATGTTTTGTATTTGGGAGTTGAGACATGATCGGTCAGTCGAGGTAAGGACTAAGGTTAACACATCTTATGGTAAGATCGGCAATTGCACTTTCGAGTCTTGAGAGGGTGTGTGATTTTGAAGAGAATCCTACAAGCTTTGGGTGTCTCTTGCGGAAATTATTATTATTAAACATATTTATACAGGTTTGCTTCTTCAGGCAATATGCAGCCTGCTATCAACGAAGGACCTGTAACTAAATTAAGAAATACAATATAAAGTCTAAAACTACTATTGCTACAATCACTACTTAAAATCTATAGAATATCATTAGAAGTCTACATTAGGAGTCTATGCTGATATACTTATTAAAATGAGAGCGTTTAAAATGTAACAGTTTTAACTTTGCGTTTAAAATTCAAATAGGAGATCTCATTTCTTATTTCCTCGTTCAAAGAGTTAAACAGTAGTGCTCCTTGCACTGAAAACGACTTTCTTCCAGCCTCTGTCTTGACTTTTCGTATAACTAAGCTCGAGTTGTTGTTACGAGTGTTTATCCTGTGGTTGAAACGATCGAAATTCACGTGGGGGAAATTTGGGCCAAGTGAGTGTAGTGATTTGAACACGTCTATCACAACACGCCTGTTACGGCAGGTGACGACATTATCTTGTAGGCAATTTTTTGGACCAATTATTTTCGCTGCTCTGAAAAGAGTCATTTCTGAACGCCCAGTCGAGAATCGAACCCAGGATCTCTTGTACGGTACGATTCCCAGTTGGGGTCATCCAGAATTTAATTTTTCAGCAAGTAATTCCATTCAGACAGCCCAAGTTACTATGATTCCTGTACTGCTGAGCGGAATATATTTAGCAATATTCTGGACTGAAGTTGTTTTTTCGTGTTCGAAGAACAGGAAATCATGACATAACAAGAAAATATCTTACCCTATCTCCAGTGAAAAAAAGAAGGCTGCAAAATTATTTCCTTCAGAAAAAAAGCGGCCCCAGAAAAAGTTGAAAAGTTATCAATTTGGAAAGAAGGATAACAATTACAACAATGGCTTTGACAACGAAAAAAGCTTTCCTATATATATGCGTTTCAAAATAAATTAAAATAAATTTTAAGCTTTATTAAGAAAACTTTGCAGCTGCGAAAGCAAGCTGAATTGCGTTATCGTACATTAAAATCTAGATTTATACTATATACAATAAAATATATTACAAATAATGCTGAATAGCAAAGGGAATGTAGCTTTTCTTAAACCGTTCCGTTCGGCATTTAACCAGTGATAAACTCCGCTTCTGTCTCAAGTTATAAGTTATCGGTTCTCTCTTCGGTAAGAGTTCAGAAAGTTTGTCATTATTAATAGTTAACTTCCTAAAAAACTTTTTGCACAGATTATCTCTTCTTGTCGAGAGAGAATAAAGGCCACTTTTGATTAGTGACTCATCGTAGTTTAACTCAGGGAAAATGATTGCAAGAGCTCTTTTTTGTACACTTTCGATGATATCTGCTAAGTAATTTGGAAGTGACGTGTGCCAAATTTGGAAGTGACGTGTGATATATATGCGTTTCCCTAAGGAACACCAGGAAGACAGAGAAAACTTATCATGATATCATTTTCTTTGTTTTCTGTAGTTTGAAATGATTTTCGCAGTTAACATTCTACAGTTCATTTTCCTGTCATTAAAACTAGATAACATTGTCGAATGGTCGTGGGTGGTAAGTAAATGTCTTCCTAGATATTGTCAATGCAGTGCATGAGCTTTTGCTTAATAAATGAACAAACTTTAAGCCCTGTTTTAAACGATGACTGCTAAGCGCGAATGGCTTTAGACCGAATAAACTACTCAACGCGAGAACTGACAAGATTCAAGAGGCTGTTCACCGAGTTTTACTGTTCTCGAGTGTTTGTAAAACACAACTTGCAGTAGATGTATTTTCCCCACAACTCCTGGTTTGGTTTCGAATGTTGTATAAACAGTGAACCCCCATTCAGAAAAAGTCAATTTAATGTTCATTTGAGTGGAACATCCAATATTTATTGTCGTTGTGTGTCTTCTTTAGGTTGTATTTATTCCGATATGGATAGTGATGACACTGTTATGTTTATTGGTCGTGTACTATGTTATATGGTCACTACTGTTTCTTAGATCTGATATTGTCTCGCCAGCTCAGAAACAAAGTCACGTGACTATTGTGATTGTTTCTTTAACGTTAGTTGTTCCACTGTTGGTTTTCGAGGTAAGCTTTGATTATCACCACAGCGTTGTCTGAGGTGTTAAATACAGTCAAACCTGTATTAAGCGGCCCTGCATTAAGCGGACACCCTGTATTAAGGGGACACTTTGTAAAGTCCCGAATTGAATCTCATATAATTCCTATTAGTGAAACCTCTATTAAGCGGACACCTCTATTAAGCGAACGCGGACACCTAAATTGGCACATAAAGACACAAAAAACCTGTGTTAAACGGACAAAATTTTCTTACTTTTTCATAATCTTTACAATTTTTAACGATATTCGGCAATCGGTTCAAAGTCTATTTGTTAATTCGACTAGTATATTATTACGCGTGCGTTATACGTAGTTCAAACATCGAAATGGGGGGGGGGGGGCTGGTGACGAGAGCCTCTGTTAAGCGGACACCTCTATTAAGCGGACACTCCCCGAGGGTGTCCGCTTAACACAGGTTTGACTGTAATTGTATTATTATGTATATGCCAAATTAGCTGCTTTGTACCACCGTCGTATAAACAGTTGCAGATAAACAAATTTTCTATGTTCACGTGAAACTAACCTCACGCCTCACGATGCAATACTGGCTGGGATAGTTTAAGCCTTCAAATGCTCGTTACAAAAATTACGGTATTTTGTAAATCTAGACCCCAATTTTTTAACCTGGGCATAGATTCTGTGTATTTGTTTGTTTGTATACGAAGCTAATATGATCACGTGATTGGCCATTCGATAATTATGTACTACACACGTAAAAACGCACAAGTTGTAACAAACCTGCAGCAGACTTGTACCAATGTTGTTTCAACAACTTGTTATCAGGATGTGTTCGCATTGCTTGTTTCCAGCTTGTTGACTCAACAGACTTGTTAAAAGTTGTTCCAACAACTTGTTATCGTCCTGAATGACAACATTGTTACAACTTGTTGACAAGCTTGCTACATGTCTGTTGCGAACATATCTTGTTGATAAGATGTGAGATTTTTACAGTGGACTCATGCTTTCAGCCAACTCTTTTAGACTGAATCCGATTAATCCAATTTACGAGGATTTTTCAGATTCGAATATATCTTAAACTTTTGCCAATTGCAACGGGAAATCCAAATCAGATTTGAAAATCAAAATTCGGGTAACACTAAAAACGCACCTGTACTGTAGTATGTACAATATAAGGGTTACCTTACCACAAGAAAATTCTCTCTTTTTTTTACTGTGTAGATTCTATTGGTGAACCGTTTAGATGGATCAAGTGAAGAATTGTTTGTAAAGATTATGATTCCTTTCCAGATAGCTTTATTTACATTGTTAACAACGTCATTTTGTAATAAAGGTGGTAATCATTGTAAGTATACGCTGCCTATGTGCATTCCTCGTCGTTCGTGTTAGTAATATGTTGAATATAATATATAATTATCATGATTCCTCTCCATGCAGATAGCGTTATTTACATTAGAAGCATCATTTTGTAATGAAGTTGGTAATCATTGTAAGCATGCGTATGTTATGTTGCATGCATGTAGCTCCCGTTATTTATATTAGTATATTGGGAAAATGAGGACCGGGTGCATCCCTGGATTTAAGTTATTCATTAGTTACTAGTAATACCTGGTTCACACTAGCAATTTTGTCTGCCTCCTCCTGACGCATGTGAATGAGTGGAATCACGAACAAAAGTATGTGACCATTATGGGATCAGTTTTACAAAGGCATACCTTGATCTATGACGTTGATATGTCATTCGCTCGATCACATCGATCAAGAAGACAAAAATCGCCGACAAAATTGCTAGTGTGAGCTTAAGATGTTACACACTACGCATATTCGATTCAACTCAACCACCACAAAATTGCTATTTCTGGCAGGACCGGTAGAAAAAATACTTTATTTTGATTTGATTTGTAAAGGAAAATTCTAGGGGCGAGGGACAGACGGTCTACCCGCGGTGCGCCTCCTTCGCCTCGCCCGCCTCTCCATCGGCCACGCAGGCTAGGCCAGGGGGGGACGCGCTGCTGCGTCGACATTGTTAGAGACCTTACGATGTAGGACGGCAACGTGGCGACGACGGCTATTAATACAATGAAATTCATAATATTTCATAAATGAATTATTAAAATTTCGCACGAGAGTTTTTTTTGGACGTCGTCCTCGCTCTGTTTAGAACGATAGACTATAGATCATTACTTCTTGTATACAACATCTACATTTCAAGCCGCGAGATGTGGTAGTCAGCAAGTTGGCTCAGTACTAAAGCGGAACTCTTCTCAACAATAAAGCCCCTGTTTCACTTCCTCAAACTGTATTAAATCCATACGATCGACCATAATACACTACAAGTTTTCTTTACAAGCTTTACCAATGTTAGTAAGGTTAGATTTAGTGGAAATTTCGATCGTGAGAAGATATATTTCCTAAGAAAAATGTTTCCTTGGAAATTTGATTATATTGAAACTATAGGAACTTGCGGGGATCTCCATCATTGAAGGTAATATAGTAAACTATAAAGACCACAAGTTTAAGAATATTTTCTCATGTTTAGGGTGGTTTGGTATTCGAAAAGATTTCTGTGAATATCTTCTTGGTATGATTCCGTGTTTACAAGAATATGGCAATACATCTTACAAGTTCCCAGAAAGTTTCATCACTGAGACAATAAGTGAAGAACTGATAACCGATAAGCGAACGTCTCGACAGAGAGAAATACCCAAACAAACTGCACCAGTACTACGAATTGATGTACCTGACTAGCAAGATGCAGCGCAGTATGGCTGGATTCATCACTTTCGTTAAAATAAGGCAACGAATAAAGATGAAACGAAGAAGCCGTGAAACGAAGTTGTCATGTATGTCAATCTTGGAAATGTATGTCAATCAAGAAGGTCAATCTTGGAAAAGAAATGCACAGGACTCATGCAGATGCATCAATGGTTAATACGCACTTAGTCTCGAACTTTTCATCGTTGACATTGTACATATTTACATGCATAGAGAATCACTTACGTTTTTAGAATCACTAAAGATATTTTTGTACATGAACAGCACATGTTCTATTTTCCTGTGGAGGTTTGGACCACTGGGTAGATCTGCTGAATATTTGTATACTACCTTCACGAAACATTTGTATGTGATATAACATGTCCTTTGTTTGCAATGTAGCGTTAGAGTATTGGACGTTAAAATACAGACCTCAAACAAACAGGAAAACAACACGATAAGAGCCAATATAGATTAGAATGATTGGTTATCACTGCATAATAATATAATTACCAAATATCACTGACGGAACCTCGTGTTCCTTCTGCTTATCTATCTTTACAACTAGCGGTACTCTCATTGCCTTTAGTGGACCCATTTAACCCCATTCTCTGGTCTGTGATCTTTCCCCATCTGACAATAAATTCCAACTCAATTGTGATTGTGATTAACTTTCAACGTAATGAACCTGTTTTTCCGCCGATAACGATAAACGGAACTAACATAGAGCGTGTTGAAAAAGCAACGATTCTTGGTTTATTGATCACCCAAGACCTGAAGTGGAATGCCGATGTGGATAAGATAACGACTAAAGCAGCGAAGCGACTGTATCTGCTGAACAACTTAAGAGATCGAGTCTTAGGGACCGGTCATAAAGTATGTGTACTGGGAGGGTGGAGGGTATTCCAAAATACTACCATAGAATTTGGCACCCCCCCGAAAAACGTCGGGAAATATTTAATACCCCCCTCAAAGGTGATGAAATGTTTCGTACCCCCCCCCCCCCCCCCACCCCGTTAATAAACGGTTTAATACAATTAAATAATCTATTTACCCCATGAAATAATTTATTCACCCCATGAAATAATTTATTCACCCCATAAAATCATTTATTTACCCCATGAAATCATTTATTTACCCAATGAAATCATTTGGTAAAACTAAATATTGCAGTGTCAGCATGTAAAGAGAAAAACACTTCTTGACGTTTCGAGCAAAGGTACGAACTCTTCTGACGAAGGGGTTTCGCTTGAAATGTTGAGAAGTGTTATTTTTCTCGTTACAGGCTGACCCTGCTATATTACCCAAGGTTTCCTAAATCATATATAGTAAGACTTTATACAATTTCACCGATCGAAGCTGTTCTGTCTTAAACTATTCTGGTCTAAAACCCCAATCTAAGAGGGCCCATTCCCAGGACTGCAAAAATGTGCTTGAACGCCTGAACTCGATACATTCATGCGTACGTGAATGAAAAATAGTTGTTAGTGTTGATAAATCCCAGCTTGCTTAAAAATTATGAAGTTTAAATATGTAAATACTTATATATACTAAAGTGCCGGTAACATCGAAACGATTTTTGGTATGTGTAATATTTGGGTCATTCTAAGAAGAAATGTAACATATCTTTGTTGGTATTGACCTCATCTTTATGAAGTCTGTTTTCCACTTAAAGCGTATCGTACCGAAACGTATTTCTTTGTTTCCTGAGCACTCGGGTAGAACTAAAGACTTCGACACAAAAGAAAATACTACGGTACGATATGTCATATGGTATAACAGCTTTACTGTGGAAGTTGCCGGATATGATGTCATTATATGAATTGCAAATTGGATTAGATTAGTTTTTGCTGCTAAAACTAAAAGTCATCTAATGACACCATATCCGGGAACTTGACAGTGATACGTTGGTCAAGATGAGAGTTTTTTTATTGAAAAGATATATTTCTTCTTATAATGACCCAAATATTACACATACCAAAGTGTGGGGTTGGTGGCACTTTAATATTGTATTGAATAGTGGTACACAATATGGTAAAGTTCAAATGTACTTCTAACAGTTTTGCAACAAACAATGAATGCGAAATATTTCCTTTTCATGTATTTGCCACCAAACGGTTAAAACATAAAGTGAAATATTTACTCATTCCGATAACTATCTTCACTATTAACAGAACCGCCTCACTTTAATATTGCAGGATTCGAAATAGCGGCCTGCCAATGGCAAAAAGAAGTCCATATTGGAAAAATGGCAGGCGAAAACAATCTTGAACTGCCAAGCCAAAAATAAAATGGCACTCAGGCGAATGGCCACAATTCCTTTGACCTGCCAAACGAAAATAGTTTGTTAGGCCATACTTTGCTTCTAGTTCGAGCCCTACCTAAATGTAATCGTCGACTGTAGTACTATAGACACATAGTACATGTGTCGTGTATATAGAGTCTATCGCCAGCTATGATGTTAAAATATTTATGCATGATGTTCACGCAGTTAACTTTTCTTCCGGTCTTCATTCCACTTTCATAGTCTCAACTCTCCCCTCATTTGAACTGAGCTTGACATTTAGCCTGCATGGTGGGTATCTAGCATTTAAAGCTATAGCACAGTCCATACATCTACTGTCTCTGGTTGATAAATTACTGTACAATATTTGGCAACAATATTTCGTATATTACACTTCAAGTTGTGAATAAATATATTTGTTAAAAATTCTCTTTATTCTTGATGAATCAATTAAAGTCAGCAATATTCATCTTCAAACCTTTTCCAATATATTTGTAGTACATTTGACCGTTTCGGTTTGCATAAAATCTTCCTAAAATCAAAGATGTTTCTTCTTAAATGATAACATACACGATAAAATATTAATAGCGCAGTAATGTTGCAGAACACTGACTCTTGCGAGCCTGAACCCAGCCGAGCCAGAACTATACAGTGGGTTGAGTGATCAATTGGCCGATTATTAGAGGATAAATAGTTAAATGCGTTGTTGTTGATCCTCGATAATCTCTGTTGCTTGAAAAGAAACAAACTGAGCATAAACTAGACTGCATCGCAGACGCTTACCTTCACATTTCCGGTAGGAAATGTTTCTACCGGAAATGTGAAGGTAATATAATGTGAAGGTAAGCGTCTGCGATGCAGGCTAAGCATAAACGTGCCAAACCAATGTTACATTTTGTTAAATGTGCTTTCGTCATATGCTAGCAGAAAAAGGCAACTTAATATATTTAAAATTAATTCTCTATTTTTCAAGCAGATTGGTTACTGATGCATGACCTAATTTATAGTTTAACCCTTACAATACAGTGTGTGGAAAAAAACAATGTAGACATACCAAATCATATATTACTTTGACAATTAAAGAACAACTGGGACAAACAGCAACATCCTCGCCATTTTCAAGTTGCTCCTACAACATTGAATTACAAAATAAAGTCAACGACGTATGTTTACCCTAGCCTCGTACCCAGGCTTCCCCAAGAGGAAAAAGCCTGGGTACGAGGTTGCGTTTACCCTAGCCTCTGTCTATTATTTTACCAGAGAAGAGTTTCCAATAACTATGCAGCTAAAATACTTTTAACTCGAATGAATGAGGTCATTTCAAAATGAGCAAAATTCATAACTTGAACATACGATATGCCTGCAAAAATGCATCTTATCTTAGATTTTTGCGAGCTTCATAAAAGTCAGGGATATTAGAAACGGCTTTAATTTAGGATTTATGCTTTATACTGTATAACGGCTATTGCTAGGCACCTCGAGTCCTCGATAAATTACTGAACGACTAGAGCCAGACACCTCGATAAGCTACTGAACGGCTATTGCCAGGCACCTCGATAAGTTACCGAAAGCTATCAGTGACAGGCTGGTTAGTATCCGCTTACAGTTAAACTACGTCAAGCGTTCCTCTTTTCAGTTCTTAATTCATTTGCAATTTTCCTAATTACCTTTGCAATTTTCAAAAAGTTTGTTGCAAATCCCTTGAGGAAATTTGCAATGTTCCTAAGCCAATTAGAAGTTCCTTAGTTCCTGTTAGAAGTTCCTAACTTCCTGTTAATAGTATATTCGAGCGCAAAAACTCGCTGGTTTTGTTGAATTCGAAGTTGAGAGACTTTGTATTCTTATATATAATTCCTTTGAAATAATATTTACACTCATAAATTCAATAATTGTTAACAGGAAGTGAGGGGGTTTAAACAGGAAGCTAGTGAGGAACTTTGAATCGGTTTAGGAACATTGCAAATACCCTCAAGGGATTTGCAACGAATTTTTTGCAAATTGAAAAGGTAATTAGGAAAATTGCAAATGAATTAGGAACTGAAAAGAGGAACGCTTGACGTAGTTTACCTGTAAATCTATCTACAGGGTGAGTCAGAAAAAAGTGATGCCTTTGAAATTAAATACAATAGGGTACAATAGATTCTTTGAAAGAAAATGCAAATATGAAGTTCAATTTCAAAAGGTTCACTATTGTATTAAATTTCAAAGGCATCACTTTTTTCTGACTCACCCTGTAGTGGCCGTAGTGCAACAATAATCGGCGCCTACGCTCCTACCATGACCACACTGACGAGGTCAAAAAGGGCTTTTATGAAGATTTAGATAGGGCCATTCGAGAAACATCTAGGAATGACAAGCTTATTACCTTTGGGGACTTTAACGCACGGGTTGACCCGGGCTGGCAAGCCAACCCGGGCTAGTGTAAACAGGGCCTAAGACCCACGTTCACAGCAGTGGAAAATACTGGATTATATCATAGTCAGACAGAAGGATATTAGTCATGTCATGTTGACGAGAGCTATGCGTGGAACTGAATGCTGGTCAGATCACAAAATGTTAATCTTTCTTCAGATTACCCGAAAGATGAAGATCAGCAGAATAAAGCCACCACGGGACCTCGACATCTCTGCTATCCAAGAAGCAGGTGTCAAAGACCAGCTAAAGAAAACTATTCAGGATGCAGGCCTTCCTAGCGACACAGAAGACATGAATATCGCATGGGAACTGTTCAGAGATGCAATCTACTCTGCAAGTACTGATGTTCTGGGCTTTGTCAAACATAAACATCAACACTGATTTGATGAGAATATGACCAACAGATTACAGAGAACGATGCACGGGAACTACAAACGTCCGCTGCAAGGCAGGAAAGAAAAGCTATTGAGCTACAGGATGCTGCTGACAAGCAAAACATCAAGTTGTTTAAGAAGGTCTTAGGGCTGTGTATTGCCCCAAATCCAGTGGTAGTTCACTCATACATGTACGCTCTGTTCTGGGGATACTGTTTTACTGGCAGGACTTGCATCGCTGTGCAGAGCACTTTAACAACCTCCTGAACCGGCCATCATCAATGTCCGAGAATGCACTAGATGCGATCTGCAGAGAACGGTCCTAGAAGTGTTAGACCTACCCCTCTCACTAAATGAGGTAATCAAAGCCATCAAAGAGACTTCCTCCGCCAAAGCTCCCGGTGTAGATGGGATCCCAGCTGAGACATGGACGGCGGACTTTACCTGAAGAAGAAACATACACAACTGTGTACCCTTATAGAGGACAAGGGAGCTATTCCTCAAGAGTTCAAGGACGTTTCGATTTGTGCACCTATACAAGCGTAAAGGCATTAAGGCAACCGTATTTGGCACGTGTCATCCTAAACAGGATGTTGGAGCAACTCATAAATTCAGTATATCCATAATCGCAATGTGGATTCAGGGCTGGAAGGGGGACGACAGACATGATATTTGCGATTAGACAGATTCAAGAGAAATGCCGATAACAAAACATAGACCTCTACATGGTATTCATTGACTTAACGAAAAGCTTCGACACCGTTTACTAGGATGGGCTTTTGAGAGAAAAGTTCGTGACTATTATAAGGTCCTTCCACAAAGGAATGATGGCAAGCGTGCAGGAGTGCCAAGAGACCATTTCTTGTCACCAATGGTACCAAGCAGGGTTGTGTTTTGGCACTGATACTGTTTTCTCTCATCTTTTCCCCCATGCTGCTAGAGGCATACCATTATCTCCATAAAGGCGTTTACATAGAGTTCCGAACAGACGGTGGGTTGTACAGCTTACGGCGTCTCCAAGCTCGCACGAAATTACTGCTTACTACTACTTACATTAACAGGGGTAGTTTTCCTTGATACCTAACTGTCTTAAGACAACAACACCCTGTTTATATGCTGATGATACCCAAATTGATGTCTCCTCGCACCACTCTGTTGAGCTGGCTAATGATATTAATTCTGATTTAGAGAATGTCACGGATTGGTTAAATGTAAATAAACTCCAATCCCATCCTTCCAAGGTTAAGTTTATGATCAACAAAGTTGGTGACTTGTACTCCAGCATTATTATTAATAATAAGGCCCATTATTATCTGTTAACTCGAATAAATGCCTACGAGTTGATCTTGATGATAGGTGAATCATGTCTATATTGAAGAAATGTGCAAGAAGATATGTTCAGGCATAGGAGCATTGAGGAGAATTAAACTATTTGTTCCCCCGGGTTCTCTTGTTACACTATACAAATCGTTAATTCAGCCATATTTTGATCATTGTTCTCCCCTGTGGGATAGATGTGATAAAATATTAAAAGATAAACTGCAAATATTACAAAATCGTACTGCTAGAGTTATTACTGGAGCAAGATATGATGATAGGATTAGATCAAGTGATCTTTTGCAAAGTCCAGGGTGGGATACTCTACATGTTAGGCGGGCTAAGTTGAAGAGTGTCCTGCTGTATAAAGTCCTCAATGAAAATTGTTCGCCATGTTTAAGAGAAAACCTCGTAAGACTTAGAGATCTTAATAGAGGCTACAATTTATGAAATCAGGAAACGGATCTAGCACTTCCGAAACCAAAAACTTATTGTCTGAAGCGAAGCTTTAAATATAGTGCACCAATGCTGTGGAACAATCTTTCATTGGAGGCAAAAAAAAGCGACTTCACTTCATCAATTTAATGTATATGTGTGTTTTTGTATATATATATATATATATGTTGATGTATAAACATAATTACCTAAACACTATAAGTTAATTTGCTATGAGAACGATAGCCAACAGGACAAGCCAAATTTGCAATTCTCATTTTCTGAGGGGTTCAGCCATCAGGCATAAGACACAAAGTCACTACTTCATATTAGAGCCATAAGTTATGCATTTAAATAAAGTCTTAAGATAGTGATCTTCAATTACAAAATACCTGTTACATTGGAAAATACGTTGAGGGTTTGTAGGATCAAACTACACGGTAAATATAACAAGAACTTCGAAGGTTGAAGGTCTTTCGTCTGAAAGTTATGAATACTATAAGTGATTTCTATTAAGTTTCACAAGTAAGACTTGGACTTTGTTTTATGAAATGTAAACAAAAGAGTAGCCATTTTAGGTAAGGTGTTTAATAGAAGGATATACAAGTGACCTAATCATTGAAATTTTATTGCGTGCAAAGCTCATTCATTATTCACGACAATATGACATTCAAGAAAGAACAGAAAGAAATATTTTGGGAGGTTTTGTTTCCTGGTATATATATTTGAATATGATATTGATGAGGTCCATTGACCATTGATTGATTTTAGCATTGGACTGATTGGAGTGTAGTTCTTTCTTGTTATTCAGTGGTATTTATAATTTAGTGATATAGAATGTATTGGAATTTCTACTAAGTGTAGACTAGAGCATTAGAGTTCTGTTACCTATCAACCTTACAAATTTCTGTGAAAAGTTTTCTGCAAAAGTTCAGATCCAAAATATTTCTGGGAACTAGGTTCCCAGGATCCTCTGTCTATCTATAACTGAACAGACCACAGCAAAAGTTTTTTATAATAAAGATAGGTAAAAAACCTAGCTCAGCTTGTACCGAAAACCTTTGAAGCACTGCAGAAAAAGTGCTTCCACAATATATACAAAAGAAGACACACCATTGGTTTGTGATGCTTGTGAGAGAGCTGTGATTGGTTTAAAGATACGCTGTTGTTATAGGTCCGACACTGGACCTTTAAGTTCTATGGTTATAGATCAATTTTTGAGTGCAGTTTTCAAGCCATCGCTCGTAGTCTAGCGGGAAAACATTGACACGCCACGCAAAATACCCAGGTTTGAATCTCGACAAGTGCACCTTTCTTCACTATTTAATATTTTCAGGTTTCAGCAATTGTTCGTTTTCTCTGTGATGAAGGACTGATGTTTTGTGTTTAGGTTTTAGTTTTGTGTTAGGGAAGCAATTCTTAAATTTTAATTTTTAAAACCGGACAGTGAATAAGCAAGTTAGTGAAATGTCAGATCTATAACCGTAGAACTTAAAGGTCCGGTGTTGGACCTATAACCACGGTGTTTAACGCCGCGTTACATTTGGCATCATCTGTGCATCAGTCTCAGTGAGTCAGTGGACTCAGAATGAACTCAAATTAGAATATAGACTATTAAAATTGATCATTAAATGATACATACTTACAATATATTACAATTCAATCATAAGCAGGCAAATCTTAGTAATTTCAAACTGATCTCAACAAATTACAAACATGTACAGGCTAGGATTAGGTTATTATGACCTAACATATTGTGAACTTTATGACCTAACACTATTACACAAAATCAGAAACAACCTTCTTAATGTCACCTTTAACCAATACCTTACACCTGCAACTAACCCCTATTCCACACGCAATTTCGACCCTAACAATTATAACAGAATCGTCTCAAATAATCAAGAGTTTTTCCAACACTCCTATTTCCCACGCACTGTCATCCTCTGGAACAATCTGCCACCGAACATCAAAGCCACCCATTCCCTACAGATCTTCAAGCACCATCTACACTCTTATTACAAAGTCAAACTGTCTACCTACATACCACCATAGATAATTATACTCTAAAATTGTTGTACAGTATCCTATATGTTAAGTTGTACTCTGTGTTATGTTCGTGCACGTTTGTCTTCTTAGTTCTCGTATATCCATTAATTGTTAAGGGGTCGAATATCAATTGGAATTTAGTTTCTGTTTTCTTCTCCTGTCACAATGTTTCTAGTTATTGTTATTGTTATAATCCTATGTAAATGTATATCTCTTATGTGTGTGACAAATGAATAAATAAATAAAAAAATAAAAAATTAGGCCACTCCAAATGAGATTTTAGTTTCCCATACGGCCACATTTCACAAATACATGCGGGCGGGCGGCCCATTATCATTATTGAGAATACAAAAAATAATATTAATTTGGTCATTATCTGGACTCAGGATAGTCCATTGCAAAACACGTTTCTTGCAATTTTCATTATAATACACATAATTGTTTAACAAGATGCTGGTTTTGCATTGCAATGAACGTCATGAAACGGTCGAGAGTGCAAATGTACAGTACTGCCTAGAAGTAACTTAACACAAATACGTGGTTAACCGCGGGTCACACGCAGAGTTTTTCTGTTTGTGGTGTGATTACCACACGAACCACAACAACAAACCATACACAGCGCAACTGCACACACAGCGCAACTGCACGCACAGCACCTGCTAACCGCACACACCGCACTTGCTAAGCACACAAACTGTGCACGCTAACCGCACAAACCGCAACCGAACCGCAGTGTTAAGTTATTTCTAGGCAGTACTGTAAGAAGTCAGAATCTTAACACCTTTATGCAACAAGCCAAAGTTTTTCTCACATATTCATTCAAAAACTATTAGAAAACAATGAAGAAAATAGTATTTTGCCAAAAAGTCAAATAATGTAAACAAGGTATCAATAATGCAAAAATTACGCGGCCACTTCTTGGAGATGCCGGTGGTGGACGGGAACTAATGTCTAAGTGGGAGTCAATGGAGTGGCCTACACACGCAAAAATCTCACATCTTGTAACAAGTCTGCCAATAAGCCTTCAACAAGTTGTCACGGCACTGCTGGCCCAAGTTGTCAACAAGTATGGAACAACTTGTTAACAAATTGTAACAAGCTTGATGGCATTATCAGACTTGTTACAAGGTTGTTCCAACAAGTCCGTTAGGATCAATTGAAGTTAACGACCCCCCTGCCCCAAGGGAGTGGTATACTTCAATGGCCATTGAAGTATACGACCCCCCCAAAAAATAGCTTTTTGTCATGATTCATGATTATTATTCATGCTTTTTATATCTAGAATTTAGTTTAGCTTCTTTTTATGTATTTGGTGGTTCCTAAAGGAACCGGTTTTGTTTATCTTTGTCTTCTCACATTGGGTACTCCAGAGCGATTGCCAAAGATTACTTCTCGCAGTTGGTCGTGGAGAGACATTTCGTCGGTGGAATACTGTTGCAGTATGCTCGCCAAACATTTTAATGCCTTTTATAATGTCTTTCCAGCAATGAGTCATCGAACAGATATTTACAAGATGCAGTTTGCAATCAAAACACGGAGACAAAATTGCAAAACTAAACACCTCAAGTGCATATTATTGGTCGTGTTGAAAGTCTTTTGAATTTGTTTCATGGTCAAAAAATCAATGAACTGAGACATGCATAGACAATTGAAGGGAAGTCATAAAAATTCCTTTGAAACAGACACAAACACGAAAATCCGTAAATTTAACGATATAATACAAGGGGGGTCGTATACTTCAATCCGAATATTTGTTATTGAAGTATACGACTCCATTGGCATAGGGGGGTTGTTAACTTCAATTGATCCGTCCATTACATGCTTGATATAACAATATTGTTACAATCTTGAGTTGTCAACCTTGTAACATTCTTGTTGTATCATGGCTGTGACAGACATGTTAGAACAACCTTGTAACAAGTCTGATAATGCCATTAAGTTTGTTACAAGTTGTTAACAGCTTGTTCCAAACTTGTTACAACAACTGGGAACAAGCAGTGCGAAGACAACTTGTTGACAGCTTGTGAACAGATTTGTATAAACAACTTGTTTGCAGACTTGTTACAATTTGTGCGTTTTTAGGCGTGTACTGGCCTTTAACAAGGTACTGTATATGTTTCAGTATCATATTCAAAAATACGGCGTGACGGCGCGGGTATCACGACATATACTTGCAATATATTAATAGGACAAACCTTAGTAATTTCAAACTGGTCTCCACAAGGACAGGGGTAGGTATATGTTTCAGTATCTTCGTCATATTCGAAATCTTCTATCTCAATTTCATCATGAAACACCGCCATTACATGATTGAGCCCGTGATCAAAGCTGAGTACTTCATGTAAACACAGATTAATTATATACAGATATGCTGACGCCATTTCCACGCGCCTCGCAAACTGCTCTGGCAAGTGTCGTTCGCCGAATTTCCAGTCATAAATATTTTGATCTTCATTTGAAACACAAATGGTAAGTGGTTATTTTTATGTCAAAAGATATACGTTTATAGGCTAAATACAAAGAAAAATCAATAAAAATCCATTTGACCATAGTCTATGGTCAAATGCACATTTAAATTAGTAAGAAAGATTTGCAATAAACAACAATCGAATTTGAATATTTGATGGTGCGTTATTCATCAGTTATTAATAGCCCAAAATACACATTGAAAATACCCATGTTTTTACTTTAAAACTTAAGCATTTGAAATAATTTTATATATATATAATACTATTTTCATGAAATTTAATAATGTATTAAAGTTACTTTCTATATCAATCAATGTAGTGCTGAACTTTGTTTAACCCATTATACTTTAGTATTTACTCTGTTTAGCACCAGATCATTTCAGTGCTGGTGGTTATAGAGGTGGTGTACCTCACATACACACCCTTTCCTATTGCAGATTGCTACCCTGCAGTACCCACTTTAGGGGGATAACTATGCAGGCATGCAAAGCTGATAGGGAGGGGGGGACACACAGGTTCTGGGTCAGTAAATTCATCCCTGCATGTGTACAACTCGATGAATATAACTAGAGTAATGAGCTTAGCTGTTCACCTTCAATATCTTTTTCTGATAGCGTAACTTGTTCATTATTTTCCGTTTGCAGGCTGAAAGTTGCTGCTGGAACTGGCGTGGTGATGAAGTCAAAACCTATTAAAATTATTGGAATAGTTTACACATATTTAAAATGCTGCTACTGTGCCAGTGTGTTGTAAATGTTGTGTTTATACCTTCATTTGCAGAATTTTGTTGTGTGTTGTTGGAGTCAAACGTTTTCTTTTTCTTGTCTAGAATATTAAAGTTCATTTAAATATGCTATTAATAGCTACGTAAATGATGCTAGTAAAATATGCAAATTGAACGGTTTGTAAAATATGCTCACTAGTTGTACATGTAACATCCGACGTTTCTTTCCTTTGCACAAGTCCACACCAATTCTTGCTGGGGATTTGGTACATTGAACAAGGTTGAATTGCTGTCGTTTTCAAGTTTTTACATTTCCTCCTCTGGGCGCTGCATATTCTCACACGATACAAATACCCGGCATCTTTCTGAATTAAGTCTTTACGTCATGTGTTTATTGCGCCACATCTGACAGCCGAGGAAAAGACACTTGCGAGGACAAATTTTGTACACACAATGCGAGATTCTACATCTGCACTATTTCTTGGTAAATGTTTATAGTGATTTTGTGAGCTTTAACATTCCCAAGTGTTTGGATCAGGTCATCCACGATAGTCTTCCGTGTTTGGATGGCCTGATCCAAACACGGGTTCAATCAGAGCACGCGTTATATGCATGTTATTTTATAATACAGTATACCGTAATTGGGGTTTAAAAATACAAAGTTTATTTTAATAAATATTTATTTCACATTTATATACATTCAAGTACTTAAATTCAAAAACTAAATAAATATGTGTTCAATGTCAATGAATATTACTATATTCTAAATAGCTGCTTTTTGAACCCTCAATTAAACCATTACAATAATCTGAAGGCCTGTTTATATGATCTTGTGTACTAGGGACATCTGAGCCACTGGCAAGGCAAAATTATATTCATATACTATCATCTATAGCTACTGCCATGCAAGTGTTTACATGGAAAGTTTTGAACCTGTCTTGCCTAGTGGGGTGACCCTGGCAGTAGGCTGGGTCACTCTCTCAGGTGGGACAGCATCTCTGACTATATAAACATTGCCCGAGGCTATGCAAAATTGGTAGGCATTCAAATAAGATCAAATAGTCTCAGGTTTTGCCCCTATAATAGTATAGCAAGTGTTGACATGGAAAGTTTTGAACTTGTCTTGCCTAAAGGGGTGACCCTGGCAGTAGGGTCACTCTCTCAGGGGGACAGTGTCTCTAGTATGTAAAATTGGTAGACATTCAGATCAAATACTCTCAGGTTTTCCCCAATCAGGTGAACAAATTATATAACCATAGTTGTAAGATTCTGCATCTGATTCAGTGTACAGTAATGAAAGAATACTTCAGTCCAACAGGATTGATTGGCAATCTAGAAAAGCAAAATAAACAATAAAATAAATAAAGAGATTAGATTATTAAACATAGTTACAGTAACTTGGCATGCTGCATCTCTTGGTTTTGGTTCATAAAATTGACCTTTGAGAGCCAACAAAATGCTGTCCTTGCAAATGCCCCCATCATGGGGTCACAATAATGCTTACCACCCTTGACACCATTGACCAAGGCACTATCCTAGGGAAATCACTAAATTTGACTAAGCCCCCACCATTGGGTCAATATATAAGTTAAAGTCTACATGAGTACTTTTGAGTACTCTGGCTCCATGCCCATATCCATCAGTCCATGTTGATGTTCATTTTCGTATCTGAATGCTGTTTTATGCAATGTTCTTGATGTGTTTACAGTAAATTAACGACAACCCTTTGATACAAAATTTGATATATATGAGCTAGAGCAAAAAACCTCACATATAAAGTTGCCAAGTTCCACTTCGAGTTCAAAGTACTGAATCGAATCATCAGATTGCCAGAAATTCTCACTCCTGCAGGATGTCTTTTCTCATTTTCGCCGTTAAAAATGGTATTCGTTGAATTCCTTCTTGCTAAGAAGACGCAGTGTGCCATTTATTTGCAAAATTCGTCCAGAAAATGAAGATCGATCGGTTACTGCGCTTAAAATCGCCGTTTTATTGCCAAAATTTTCCATTTTCCTATCTCTTTCCTAATAAAAAATGTGCTTTACACTTGCCAGAGGGTCGCGCATGCGCATTAAAAAAATGGGGACATGATTTGCCGCGTGTTCCCTATCTGTATATAATTAATCTGTGATGTAAATGTATCTTCATGTTATGTACTTTATGTTACAATCTTGTAACGTTACCCACACAGTGCCAACACAGTGCCAACGGCCCAACACAATGCCAACACAGTGCCAACACAGTGCCAACACAGTGCCAACACAGTGTCAACACAGTGCCAACACAGTGCCAACACAGTGCCAACACAGTGCCAACACAGTGCCAACACAGTGCCAACACAGTGCCAACACAGTGCCAACACAACAAGTTGGAATTATTTTTGAGATTTTTCAGAAAAAAGACCTTGCATGAGTTATATTGAGAAAAAAACTAGCACATGAATTAGTAAGCATGTGAATTAGCACGTGTAATGTTTTGGTTGATAAATAATAGATTGATTGCTTGAGTCCTTGACTTTGAACAACTTGAATGTGTGATTCATCAGATCCTGCAACTACAGTCGTACAGTCTTACCTCTGGATAAATATGCTCAGGTTCTTATTACGGATGGAAATTCCGAGCAAAAATGTATATACATCTTTAAACCGGGATCAGTTGCGAAAACCGTAACTATATAATAGACCCTCCAGCAGCAATAAAAACTAAAGCCTACAGCACAGCGTAGGCTCTTTATGCAGCCCTATATGAAATGTATAATTTAACCCCAACCTCCACCCTAACCCCAACCCTAACCCTATATATAATCACAGACATAACTCGTGTAGGGCTACGTAAAGAACCTGCAACCGGAAGCAACCGGTGCATGCAGCCATGCTTCCACCGCTGGGCTAAGGGACCGTTCATTATTTGTACCCTAGGGTGGGGCATTCTTGATCATATATAAAAATCTCATGGAGCCCCCCTTTCAGTGACGCTCTTAAAAATGAAGATCCCCCTAAAATGGAGACCCCACATTTTACAGCGTACACTTAATGATTATTACGATGAACTCTTGCTAATGTATTATCACAAATTCTTATTTATAGTGATTGAATACTAATAATATCAATGTAATTTCGTGTCACTTAGCAACTAATATGTTGCCGAATGCAGGGGTGAACTGGACACTGCGCCACTGCGCTTTAACCAGTAGACTTTGCCTGTACTTTCCTACATTTCAAAGCTAGGTTAACCCTATAGCCTGTGGTGGCCCTACTTCAGTATTTTACCCTGTCTAACGTCAGACGATTTTACTCATAAGTGCATGGTAGAGTACTGCCAGTTAATGAGTTAAAGGATTGTGCTGGGTGTACAACATTTTCCCAATAGAATGGCTTTGGCTTGCGGACTTAGCCCAAAATCTGACCGTGGAATTTGGGTGAGGTATGGGTATATTTCCCTAATGTGCGTATATATTAGACAAAAAAGGAGAGAGAAAAACACAAAAATGACAAAACCTATTTATCAAAAATTACAATAGTATCTTGCTATACAACAATAGTCAGGACAAAATGTTCACTAAAATATTAATCATCTTGCAACAGCAGCACAACGGTAGTTGAGAAAAATAATGGTTTCGTTAGTCAGTAAATCATCTTAGTAATTGAGTTTATTGAGTTTCTCACTCATTGGTGAGCGGATTTCCCAACAGGCTATTGCCCAATTGATAGGGGATCCGAGGTACCTACGATTTTATTTTAACGTCCTTATCCGAGAAGACGCGAAAGTCTAACCATTTACTGATGTCAATGTAAAGGTAGCACTTTCTCCTCAATTATTTTAAGACCATGAGTAGAGGTCCGACCAAGGACTGAACCCGGGTCTCCCAGCTTGAAAGGCAAGCGTGGTGACCACGACACCACAAGTGCTGGTTGAATATCAGGCCCGCTGACCGTGGCTGAAAATCGCAGTTGCATTGTGTGACTTTCTCCGAACATCAGGGCTTAGTTCTGTGAGTTATCGGGAAGTTGTCGTCTGGGAGCTACTATGACCATAGTTTGTGCCAGCCACATTTGCTTCCCCAGTGATCTGCCTCCACATTTGGTCGGCGAGCCCCCAGCGTTTCTTTCAGGCTAAGTGCTTTAATTCAATAGGACTTTTATGTTCTTGGGGCCCAAAAACTGCAGGTCAAAACGCTGTGGTTTTCATGGCTTGCATTTTGGGAGCCTATGTATACTTTTGTAGGTTTGAGTCGCCCAAACATGTCGTTTTGAGAAGCCCATTGCTTTTTATAAAGAACAAACACTACACAATAAGAGAGTGCGCAGGCCCTTACAGCGTAAAATCTACGAGATTCATGCCGTTTAGGCACATAATTAATCTGGAACTACTAGCATTTATACATAACGGTAAGGCAAATTTCAAGGGGACCCTCTGGGCCCAACAAGCAGGGGACCCACCGTGCTTTTGCACCGTCCGCCAATCCGCCCCTGGCCGAATGCCACAATTCCAAATTTGTTTTTTACGTTCGAGATTACATATCAGGTTGTGTGTTAAACTAAAGTATAACAAAGAAAATGCACGGAAGATCTGTATTATTGGGGGAGCTTAGCGGAATGTAGCGCTGAAGGCGCTACCAACGTAGAGGTCTAGATGCTTTGAAATCTAGTATCTCTGAAACCGCATTTCCTGCATTCTGTGGGGAGAATTTCATGGAAATTTCAACGTTACAAGCTTTCATCTCGAGTACTAAAAACATTATAGTTCAATAATCTAATATTCAGCATTTGTTATATAAACATATTTAATTGAAAGACTGAAACAGGGGGGGGGGGGCTTTAGCCCCACTAGACCCCCTATGTTCGCTACTGCCTAGTATAAAATATACTCATTCCAGGATTTCCTGGTGGCACGTCACCCAGCACGAGTGCGCATTTGGCCTTGTTGAACCTGGTTTTTCGTATTGACTCAATTGTTAAATTTTATACAATCTAATACTTTCATATTTGCCAAAAATAAACTTTTACATTCAGTACCACAAATTTTATAACCCCCCCCCCCCCCCCCACCAAAGACTGCTACAAAAACAAGGACCCACCCCATTTGACAAGCTGAACATTGTATAGCTCCCCTCATTTATTCCCACCCCACCCTATGTTATAAATAATAAACGGTCCCTAAAGTCTAGAATTATTTTGCCAAGAACTATTAGACACAAGCAGTCAATTCTTCATTCATCACCTAGCCTGCGAACGGGCATATAGCGAGGGCTGTGGAACGATGCATATATACAATATATATACAATATATATACAATATATATACAATATATATACAATATATATGAGAGTTCTGCAGAGTAGACCCCAAAAGTTAAAGCCGAAATACACTGCAAAAAAGCATTTTTATATTTGAGTAGATTTTACTCATTTTTTGAGTAATTGTACTGTTTACTCAATAATTTGAGTAAATTTTACTCACCTATTCGGTAAAGACCACTATACTCCTTCATGTGAGTAAACAACAACTCAAAATTTTGAGTAAAATGCCTTGAGTAACTTACTAATGTCTCGATCAATTCCATGAGTGCCCATCTACCCCCGGGCATTTGTCGGGCATTTGACATTTAGGCGAAAAAACCTTGCAAATGCCCCACCATGGGGTCAAAAAAGTGGCACAAAATCCCCACCTAGGGGACTTGAAATTGATGCAATGCCCCACCCTTGGGGTCAAAATAATAGTTTTCGGGCTAGCAAATTTTTATAATATCTGTATTAATACTATATAGGAAAATCAATTTCCGAACCATAAAATCTGAATGCACGCTGCATTTCATCCTGTGTGTCAATTGTCCCCAATTTGACCTCAAAGTGCTGTATATAAATAACAAAAGATCTATTAAGCCTTGCAGAATGAAGTATTTTGTGAAAATTGAGAAATAGAGCTGTTCCAAAAACTTAACAATTAACACGTTGTAATCATGTGAACATTAGCGAGTTTACGATTGACGACGCGGTGTGCGAAGACGCCGCAAGAGGACTGAAGAGTAGTGCGTTTGGGGTACGTGTCTTCACTTTTTCCCGCGGCGTCTTATTGCACTACGAAACGCAATTTTTCCAATTCTACGTCGTGTTGACAACGTAGTATGTTTTAAGGTGAGTTTTCATATTTTTCTTTTTGGTTCTACGGCGTCTTCGCACACCGCGTCGTCAGTCGTAAACTCGCTAATAACAAGATAAAACGCTCCAAAGTCAAGGTCTCAATCTCAATTATAATGCACTTGGTCAACAGTGTTATAATGCAGTATGCAGCAGTACAATGCAGTGTGAAACATAGTGTAAAACCATCTGTTATAATCGCATACTAAAATATGGTTAAAATGGCGAAAAAAGCAACAAACCTGCGACTTTTTAGCGCTTGCCTACGTTATATATTATACAGTGGATATCGAACGCCTCGACAAACCCCACCCCCGGGACGACCTGAAGGAAGCAAATGCCCGACCCTAGGAACAGGTGTAGCTGTATAATGCCCGACAAATGCCCGGGGGGGGATGGGCACACGTGGAATTGATCGAGACATAACTGTTACTCTGCTTACTCATGCATAAAAATTGCGTATCACTTACTCAACAGTGAGTAAATTACTAAGTAAACTTTACTCAAAGGTATGAGTATATTTCCTCTACTCAATATTTTGAGTAAAATCAAATTTTTACTCTTTTATTGAGTAAACGAAATATTTACTCAAAATCTTGAGTTAATGTATGTTTAAGATTGACCGCTCAATATTTTTAGTAAACAACAACTCAATATTTTGCGTAAACTCTAAATCTATATTTTGAGTAAACAACAACTCAATATTTTGCGTAAACTCTAAATCTACATTTAATAAACTATGCAGTACTATATATGCTCCTTCACTTGTGTTGTTGAGCACTCTGTGAGGTTAATTGGTGGCTAATAAGCTATAATGCAAAAGCTCGCTTCCCTTGTGGTCGTTTGAGCACTCTGGCCCCAAGACACTTCACGCATGTCTGGATGCGCATGTGTCTGAGTATTGTACCACATGCGCTTGGTGAGGGCAAGAGTAGATAGACACCTTTATTTAAACAGAGTAGCCCTATCAGCGACAAAAATGTCACTGCTATCAACAGGAGCTCTGATATTATATAAAAATACATATGATCGTCTAAATATTATTTTACAACAATTTATAAAATCTAAGAATTCTATAATAGAAGTTCAATTTAATACGTACTATAAAAATTTAAAAACTAAAAGTTCTATATCAATTTAAAAAGTCATTGACATTATTTAAATTTATTATATATTATACAACCATTATAGTATAAACTACGTTTGGCAGTTTCAGTTCTAACTCTAGGCAGATGAAGATGTTCACTTTGTCTGGTTACACGTTGAGAAATACTTTTATTAAAATTAAAGTAATTATAAAAAGTGTGTGCATTTACCACTGATACATTTCTTGACTATATTAAAAGTATGGTATTCACGTCTACTTAAAAGAGTTCCCCACTTCAGAGAATTCATTGCACTGTCACTGTCATTCGTTTTGCAAACTATCCGCGCCACACGTCTTTGAAGCTTTTCGAGAGAGTTACCATTCACTTCACCACAACAGTTGTACACAGTATCGCAGTAATCCAAAACTGGCCGGATGAATGATACATATATTGCATTCGCACAATGCACAGTAATGTTCTTCCTGATACGTCCCAGCATCCCGATTCTTTTCCCTGCTTTCCCCAAAATATATTTCACATGGGCATTCCAGCTAACATGTTCATCAAATGTGATACCAAGGTATCTAAATTCAAAAACACGCTGAATGGTATGGCCGTGAATCTGAATTTGGAAACGATCTACGTTTTTCAGTCTTGCAGCAGTTCCAAATAACATCGACTCAGTCTTTGTGACATTCACGAATAAGCTATTTGCCCGCAACCAGGATTCAATTTGGTTTAATTCTTCATTTAGCCTTTTTTCAATCTTGGAAACGTCCGAGTCGGAACAGAATAACACGGTGTCGTCCGCGTACATCAATATGCTGCAATTGCGTATAACATCAGGCAGATCGTTCACGTGCAGTATAAACAATAAGGGACCCAGGATTGATCCCTGTGGTACTCCGACAATTACGGGCTCGTTGTCTGAAAGAACACCATTAAAGCCAACAACCTGGGACCGACCTGTCAGATAGTCGTCAAACCAGTTGTGCTCACAACCCACGACTCCGATATTAGATAGCTTATCAAGCAAAGTCGAATGATCAACGGTATCAAACGCCTTTCGCAAATCCACAAAAACAGCACCTGTCATTTGACCAAGGTCAATGTTCTTCCGGATAGTGTCTGCAAATGAAAGGGCTGCAAATTCAGTGGAATGGCCTTTTCTAAAACCACATTGGTATGGACTTAAAAGTTTGTGTTCACGAAGGTAATTTACAAGCTGTGTATGTACAGCTCTCTCCAACACCTTGGAGGCAATCGGCAAGATAGAGATAGGACGGTAATTGTCCATGTCGTTAACATTACCTTTCTTGAACAGCGGAATGACACGGGCTGATTTCCACTCTACGGGAATCTTAGCCTGATGCAAAGATGCATTAATGATGTCTGTTAAAGGCTTTGCAACAATACGTGCAGCATCTTTAAGTAGCCGCGGTGGAATATCGTCTAACCCTACTGCTTTACTAGTTTTAAGACGACGAAGCTGGCAAAAAACAAAGTTTTCTGAAACCTCCTGGAATTCAAAGGGCGAGCGCTGATTAGCTTGGGTTTGAGCAAAATCTCCATTACGTTCAATTACGACAGACACAGCTTCACTAACGGAGTCTAAAAGACGACGAGCAGTTCCAGCGAAAAATGAATTCAACGCATTTGCAATTACGCTCGTATCCGATGAAATATTCTCTCCAATTTTCATCCTCGAAGGCATTTCTTTAGTTTCTGCAGGAATGATTTTTTTAACCGTTCTCCAAAATGCTTTCGGATCACCGCTATTATCTTCAATAAGTTGTTTATTGTAGCGTCCTTTTGCAACTTTAATTTTACTTGTAACACGATTTCTGAGACATCGGTATTTTTTCCAATCTTCAGATAGATTTGATTTTCGTGCTTTCTTAACCAAATAATCTCGTTGACGAATGTCAGATTTAATTTCCTTATTTAGCCACGGACAATTTAATTTCCTTATTTAGCCACGCTTGGTGAGGGCAAGAGTATGGTGTATAAATACGAAGTCACTCGCATCTAGACTGCGTTACAAGCTGCACTGACGAGCCGTTGAACGGCGAAACATGCATGTCTGCAGATTTGACTATATATATATATTATACTTCAATTTACTGTAAACAATCCACTCTATAGCGCAAAACAACAAACGATTTCTTTGCATTGCTGCCAAATCCCTGATGGATTCCCAGTGGATGAAAATCCTGCAAATCGTCTTGCTTGATAAAATTAACATCATGACAAGGTATCATTCGTAAGCATTCAGAGATTCTGAATATTCCAGCACTTCCAAAGTATGGTACTGGAATATAATATCCCCCAAGACAAGAATCACTTTCGTTATTTTCCCAAGGGTTGGCTGACCATAATTTAGCCTATATCGGGGCTTTTTAGTGACCGAGTACACCAATTATATGATTACTGTGTACTGTATACCCTCTGTTGTTTCAAACACCTTTGAGGGAGGGGGCTTATTGGAGTTGGGAGGGACTTAATAGAGAGGGAGGTGTTAATAGAGAGGGGGGGGAGCTGATTCATTTAGCAAATATGGTTCTATGCTATCAAAAATAATATGGGATGAACACTTTATCCATGAAAGCTAAATTCAAATTTCACTCTACAGTGACAGTGTGTTTTAAACATTCTATTATATTTGGAATTTCATGGTGGAGTTTGGCCACTCACGTTTGAGATAACAAGAAAACAATCGTATGGCGTTAGCTTTTCGTGAAAAGTTGTGCAAATCGCTGAACTATCGAGAAATGTTATTCTCAGTGTACACTATAAATCTCTCACAACCCTAAATAATTGTTGGAAGGTTGTTAAAGAAAAATAGATAGGAATGGCATGGTTGTCTCATGGAGGGAACAGAAATATACCAACTGCTATTTCTATTCAAAGACAACTCGCACCCCACGGATAACTTAATTGGTCTAGTATCTTCTATATTGTTTTGAAATCATGAAATAATCGACGTCAAATGGAGATTCTATTACGCACATACTTATTGCATGAAAATAATATACGTAGCATCACATATTTCATATTATAAGCATGATATTGTTAATTCCTTTACCACTCTCTTACAGATTAGGGAATATATGTTTTCCAGATATTCACTATACTAAGCGTTTCACCTTAATTGTTACCACAGTTAGTAGAACTACCACCTTGATATGTTCGTGATAGTTACGACCAATTGGAAACACCAGCATTATAAAAGGACATGTGGGTTAAAATCGTGTGAATTCGTGTCCTATTTTTTTCCACTGATGAGAATCCGAGCTTACGAAACAAGCTCTGCATAAATTGTAATGTTTTCCGCAAAGACATAGCAACTATTTTACTGACAGTTTTGTTTACGTTAGATTGTTGGTCGATTTATAGTTGGTTTTGGTACGTCGCTGTCAGCCATCACAGAATGTATTTATATTGCAGAGATTGCTCCTCCTGTAAGTGTTTCAGGCTTTAGTCATACCAAAGTTGATGAGGGGAGTGGGACACGCACTGACACACACGTCTATTATGTCCATAGGAGAGCAGGGATGGCAGACGAGGGTAGCGTGCTGCTCCTTACCACTGAGTTAGGACTGCTACTGTATGTCAAGTCAGTCAAGAGTAGGTATGATGCCCTGATGCTTTGGTGGGTGACTACCCTGCTCATGTAAGTGAAGTTTGTGGTTTGTTTTTCTCATGTGCTTTGAGGGTTTTCTCAGGGTATTCCGGTTATTCTCCTTCATCAGAATCTAATCCTTCCACCTGAGCTGTGCTCCGTGATCAGACATGGATCATATTGTGACAGCCAGAGGTGCCCTAGTAAACTTTTGACTCCGTCACGTTTGGGCTGCATCCTACGTAATTCCGCTCTCAGCTGCAAGGAAAGATGATTAGCAAACTTCTTGGTAAACACTTCATATAATTTAGGACTGCATTTAAATACAATTTACGAATCTATGATTGGTAGAGAACACGGATACCGGATAGGCGGATACTGGATAGACGGATATTCCGGTTAATATACTCTCATAAACTTTCATGCAATTTCATCAACTTTGAGCAGGTTCAAATTTTGATCGGAGAGTTGATGAGAGTTTTCCCTCGTTTGACGGGTACGCGCAGTAATATCCAGTCAACTCTCATGCAACTCTTGTTTGACCGGGTCATGAGAGTTGATGAAACTCTCTGTGCAAACTCTCACTTGCCAACTCTCATCAACTCTCATTCTCGTTTGACCAGAGCTAATAAGTGTATGTTCGTATGTCGATAAATATAATTGTTTTGTTTTGTTTTGTGAAGAATATCATGTTTATTTATTTGGGATGAATATTATTATTTGCCAAGACTCAAATAAATAAACGTAGTGTTATCCACAAAACAAAACAAGTTCCACATTATAACTATATATCTGCTCTTATCAAACCACATAATTGGTAAAATATTTACAAAGGTAAATCAATCTTTTGATCAATATATTTCAATAATGCAAATACTATAGTTATATACAATATGCTATGTGACTTACTGATTAAATTGTAGTAATATAACTGACTGAATATATAACTGACTGACTAAATACTATAGTTACATCATAAAGTCATAGTAAAATACAAACACTACACATTACATATCAACATAAATTTAACTTATCCAACTTGCCTATATTGGGCAAAGTATGTAAAATATTACAAAAGTATAATACATTCATGCAAAATAATATATAATACATTCGTTGCAATTGTGAGAGTTTCTATATTATTACATTTGAAGCATAATGCCTTTAAAGATATTGACTAAAGCTATATGTCCGTTTGGATGTGCTATCAGCTTTGGATAGTAACCCGGGATACCAAACTGATGGAGTAGTTCACCAGTGTCCGAGAAAGTGAAGATTGCAGTAGTAAGACGTTCATGTACCAATTGTACATTGCATAAACTGACAAGAATTGTTTCGTTGACATGATTAAAGACGGCACTCAATTTACGACATTTTTTCTGATCAATTGTAGCAGGTAATTGCAGTGCATGTTTTAGCTTACCATCCATTGTAATGATGTACATAAAGAGTTTATCTTCACGGAATTTCCAAAAAGTTAAAATGATTTCATTTTTATTGGAAACAGTAAAGCTAAAAAAGTGAAAATAGCTGTAAGGTCTTATTACTTCTTCGAATATTGGGAAAAGAAATTTGTAGTCTTGCCTGGCGTTTGTGCTGCCGCAGATATACATAGTTTGCTCGCCTTCACAGTAGATAACCAACATACCATCTTTGGTCATACTCATTTGTGGATACTTCAGTTGTTTATTTATCACTTCAAGAAATCTCTCCGCTTTTACATTTCCATTAGCATCCAAGGTTAATAATTTATATCGAGGAGGGACATTTTCATTGCATGACATGATTTGCACGACAATGTATACGTTATCATTTTCATCGACAGCAAAACAGCATATTTTGTCCATGGAGTTTCCATCGTTTTCTGAGGAAATGGTACAAAACAACTCGCTCTCACCACTTCTCCTTGTGATAACAAGACCGTCCTCGTCAAAAGTCGTTGATAGATTTTCCCCTTTGCTAGTTAATGCACAAGGATTCGAATAAAGTTCTTTGTCAAACGTCCAGAACCAAGGAACCTGCGTCATTTTCTCTTCAATCTTTCTTTGAAGTGCCTGGTCGTCCAACAGGGGATGATGAAATGCTTTGCCAATCTTGATCGTAGGCCAGTTCAAAAGACCCATCTTGATGTTTGTAAACTTCATGGTGAGGTCTATTAATAATGCGTTGATCATTTGTATCGACTCTATGTTAACATTTCTTTTCTTTTGCCATACAGCAACCATTGCTTGTATTGCAGGTAAATCATGTAGCTCTTTCAGGAAGGGTAAGCAATCAACAACAGCTGCTTCTGGGTCGTCTAAACCTTCGAGGATTCTGCTGGCAATGCGAAGTTTGCTTGCCATTAATCTGTCTTCTGTGTTCAACGATACGTTGTTAAATGCTTCCGTTGCTAGCCTTCTTGATTCTTTTAAAGACTCATTGGCCGATATGTAGCGTTTTTCTGAAGCGATTTGTAAGTTCCCAATGAGTTCCTGTTCGGAAAGTTCAAATGCGGTTTTTAAGGCATCGCGTTCAGTTTGCGTGACTGGAATCTGCTCAACTCTCGTCGCTGTTGCACCTTCGACTTCAGATTCGTCTTTTATGTATGCTTTTGAAGTGCTGGGCTGTTCACAAGCTTCACCCGATGTCTCGAGAGAAATATACAATCTTGTAACTCCTTCTTTGAAAAAGCTGAGACTGGCAAGTAGATCCTTTCTGGACAAATCATCGAGCTTTGATTTAATATCATCGAGTTCTCGAACAAAAATAATCTGTCTGCATTTTTCATCGTTTAAGTCACCTTCGTTCAGTCTGTCTGCAGTGTAATCTCGTAGTTTATTGCACAGTAAACCGACTGTAGAATTCAATATACCATTCACTATTGCAGACATATTTTAACTTTGAGACAGACCTTTGTAAACTAATGTAAAATATTTCTCAATTTCTGTGCCTGCACTTGTTATCATGTGATGAAATTCTTCGACTCAGCGAACCTTATTCGCAGTGCTTCCACTATTTAGTTTTGAAATTCCTTACTTTCGTGTCAACATTTCCTTAGATTTCCTTAACCATGGAATACAATTTCCTTTACTGCTTACAGCCCTACCAAAGCCCTACTAACTTATCTTTAGACTGTTTAGTGTTATAGTGCTAATTTCAAAGGCATTGAAACAGTGAAATATTGCTGTAATGAATTTTGACATTTGTCAATTCAATTTGTGACAATGTGACTGTTGCGGCCGTTAGTAAGGTTGGTTCATCTTGATTGGAAAGGTCAGATTCGAAGCCGTCTGACTCTGATGTCTGACCTTCATCAACAGCAAGAGATCGCTTCATGACTTATTCATATTGCTAGACCATGCAACATGTTTGATTTCAGACATGTTGGCATTTTGCTAAGGTACCGGGCCCCGGGTCATGTGATACTGGTATGAGCCAAGGAAACACTATAATACTTCATGTAATAATGTTCTTAAATTGTCTATAGATACAAAATTGCTGCCAAATATGCCAAAAAATATATTTTTACTGTTTACAACTCTGTTTACAGATTTTTGACAATATTTCCTTAGATTTCCTTAAATTTTTTCCATCCTTGAAAATTCCTTTTTGGGGTCAGAATTTCCTTGAAAAAGGACATTTCCTTGAAAGTGGAAACCCTGCAGTTATTCGAGTCATATGATATCTTTTTCCGGTATGTAACGGATATTAATTACAGTAATGTATATTATATTGTCGGCAGTGTTGCCAGCCATGGCAGTGTTTCCGCCAGATCTGGGGTTTTTGACAATTTTCTGGGGTTCTGGGGTTTTGGTTCAAAAGTCTGGGGTAATTCCTGGTTTCGAAAACGCACACGACTTTGTTTAAAACCTGTCTAAATATGGATACCCTTACCGTATAAGGTCACGAAAACAATCTCTTTAGAGCTAATTAGGAATATAATTATAGTAAACCTACTAAACCCGCAAGTTCAAAATCCAAGTTAGGCAGGCAGGCAGCAGGCTAAGTATTAGTTCAGCACGTGCTGTACATGCACCGTGGTGCACGTGGACATTTTTTTGCACATGTTTTCGTCGCAAATATTGCAATGGGCACAAAATATATTATCAATCATTAATCGCCATGTTAATCGATTCGATTTGACCATATTATTTGACAATATATATACATAGCGTGAATTAGAGGGCCTGGATCCTATAATTATTAAATATTAATCATTAATATAATGTTTAGTTTGTTTACGACTTTACGGTATTTCGTGGACTGCAGTGGCCGAAAGTATCATTTTCAAGCTCTTCAGTAGCCTACGCGTCCCTACATCCAGCTTGTTTGTTTGACCTGGGGTATATTTTATGAAATCTGGCGTATTTTTTCATATTTTTGGTCGAATCTGGGGTTTGGTGAAATTTCGGAGTGGTCACACTGATTGTCGGTATATTTAGCTTCAGTTAGATCATTGTGGACGCTCCCTTTCCTAGGCGCGTCCCAGATATGTGATCCTTATTAGATCATTAAATCATTAAAGATAGGAAAACACCCAAAAAGTAGACATTATAAATTATTACTATTATATTTATATTTAACCAGGATACCCAGATCACCGAGGTGTTTTTCAGTGGGGTCCTGCAATTATAAATTACATTTAACAAAAATATACCATGCATTATTTACAATATATACACACATAATTACATCTACTATATATATAAATACATAATTACATAAATATACATTCATGGAAGACAGAAATGAAGAAAAGATGAGAACTATACACCTCGCTATACAGTGTGTATAAACCGTCTTTTTAATAACGATTTAAAGTTTGATATGGACCTAGCGTTTTTAAGTTCTTGCTCCAGATTATTAAAATCTATAGAAGCTAGATATGTCGGTCTTTGTTTTCTATGCCACAGGCAGCCCAAGCTCACATTGTTGCTATATTATTATTTTTTTTATTAATATTTTTTTATTATTGCTGTTTGTATGTTATGGTATATTATGTGTATAGTGTGTTATGTCTGTTATGTTATGTGCCAGAAATGGTATGATGGAATTAAATATATATTTATTATTGATGGTTAGGGTACTTTATATTAGCAAATTATAGTAGACTTAATAGTCGAATATATATTGTCAAAAAATTGCTAAAATATTGTGTCAAATGAAGAAATAAAGTTACTTACTTCTACTACAAGTTGCAATCGACTTTTCGGTGTTGACTTGGTGTGATTTTAAATCCACTTTGAGGGGAAAGTCACTCATGGTATTATATGTAATAATCACTGATCTCTCAGATCAGTGGTAATAATAAGGAGAAGGCAGGTGTCAATACAGCTCCAACGAACTCGCATCGGCTTCACAAATCGTTCTCGCGTCGCATAATAATGCATCGAATCGTCAAAAAAACAACAGATCCACAAAGCACATTACATTTCCCATCACATTCATCGTCTTCAGCAAACACAAGAGATTTTTTGTCGGTGAAAATCCATAATTTGTTCGATTTTCTGGCAATCTCAGGCAGCGTGGCTGTCGATACCCGGGGATATTCAGTTGAGAGCTAGTTCGCGAGTTCGAATTACACTCTTTATTGTTATTGGTTCATTACATTGTTGTCGCGTGAACGCGTTCGAATCAACCAATAACAATAGAGAGTGTAATTCGAACTCGCGAGCTCTCAACTGAATATCCCCGGGTATCGACAGCCACGCTCCCTGAGATTGCCAGAAAATCGAACAAATTATGGATTTTCACCGACAAAAAATCTCTTGTGTTTGCTGAAGACGATCAATATGATGGGAAATGTAATGTGCTTTGTGGATCTGTTGTTTTTTTGACGATTCGATGCATTATTATGCGACGCGAGAAGGATTTGTGAAGCCGATGCGAGTTCGTTGGAGCTGTATTGACCTGCCTTCCCCTTATACTTACTATACTTACTATGAGTGACTTTCCCCTCAAAGTGGAATTAAAATCACACCAAGTCAACACCGAAAAGTCGATTGCAACTTGTAGTAGAAGTAAGTAACTTTATTTCTTCATTTGACACAATATTTTAGTAATTTTTTGACAATATATATTCGACTATTAAGTCTACTATAATTTGCTAATATAAAGTACCCTAACCATCAATAATAAATATATATTTAATTCCATCATACCATTTCTGGCACATAGCATAACAGACATAACACATACACATAATATACCATAACATACAAACAGCAATAATAAAAAATTATTAATAAAAAAAAATTAATATAGCAACAATGTGAGCTTGGGCTGCCTGTGTCTATGCTAGGCCAAACGTGACAAAATATCAAGTATAATATTTTTACATCAAGTCGTACGTGTTTAATATCAAGTGTCGCTATTTTACAATCAAGACGTTCGTTTTTATATCAAGTGTTGATATTTTACAATCAAGACTGTATCAAGTAAATTGCGTATTACATCAAGTATTACACGTTTTTATAATTCAAGTTTCGCGTGCTGCATCATGCTCGCGTGCTGATCTGAATTGCTTCATTAACTTTGTTAATGATTTCCATCCAGCACTTCAGTTCACATGGGAGATCAGTGAGACCAGTGTATCATTCCTAGACATTCTCATTTCTATCAATGGTAATAGGCTGAGCACATCTGTCTTTTACAAGCCTACTGACTCCCACAGCTATCTTCTCTTCTCATCCTGTCATCCTAAGCACACTAAAACTGCTATCCCTTTATACTCTCAATTCTTACGTCTTCGTCGCCTCTGCAGTGAAGACGACGACTTCGATGCCAAATGTTCAGAAATTAGAAGCTTTTTTGTGAATCGTGGTTATCCTTCCCACCTTTTAGATACTGCCCTTAACAAGGCCTCCCTTATACCCCGTTCAGACACCTTAAGAGAACCTTCGGTCGCAATTTCTAATCAAAAAGTACCTTTAGTTTTAACCTTTCATCCCTTCAATTTTAAAGTAAGGGACATCATTTGCCGGAATTTTAATCTACTTAAAAATGACCCTGCAACGTCTTCCATTTTCTCCGAGACCCCACTAGTCTCTTTTCGACACAGTAAAAACATCCGGGAAACCCTAGTGCACAGCTCACTGCGACAGGACTCTGTGTCACCAGCTGGCACTGTTTCCTGTGGTCGTGCTAAGTGCTACACTTGTAAGCATTTAAACCTCGCCACCTGTATTTCGGCTCCAAAATCTCAGTTTGTCATCAAGCACAGTTTCACGTGCATCTCCTCCAACCTTGTTTACTGCATCTCTTGTAGCAAATGTGGCTTGCTCTACATCGGAGAGACTGGAAGACGTTTAGGCGATAGGTTTGCTGAACACTTGCGTGATGTTAAGAACAATGTGCACAACAAACCGGTTGCTAGGCAACCACTCCTTTTCTGATATGAAAATATGCGCCATTCATCCCATTATTGGTGGCAATGATACCCGTCGGAAGCAAGAAAAGCGTCTCATTTTTAAACTTGGCACCATTCAGCCTGATGGTATCAATGAGCGCCTCTCCTTCATCTAGCTCATTCTTTTCTCTTAAATACTTCTTATATGCTTTCCTCTATATCCCCTCTTCCCTTCCCTTGTACGACATTTATAGCGCTTTGATAAGTGTAACGCCTGTGCGCAGGCCTTCGACCCTATAATCGGGCCGAAGCCTGCACGCAGTCTATATCTTTACATATTAATTCTATTTTGTTATGATTGTTATGACTACTTTATTTTCATTGGTTAATATTTTGTTCACGTGACAGCTTTTATAGCGTTGCTATAAAAGCTGATGTAATGTGTTCTGCCTCCTCCGCAGGCTCTTCTATATGTTAATATAGTACATAATTATATAGATCAAATATAAATATCAGTAATTATAGATCAGTGGTTCGGAGTGCGCGCAAAGGGAAATGGGAAGGCGACAAAATTCCCCTTCCCATCTTTCGGCGCGCCCCCATTAATTATTCGTTTTCCTCGTTAATTATTCGTTTTTTCCTCAGTTATTTGTTAGCAAGCGACTGGGGACGAGGCAGCCTACATACGGCCGCCATATATATATGCTATATTTGCACCGAAATCAGTGCTTCCACAACCGCCGGTTCAAAATTCCTTTCACAATCTCCAAAATTCCTTTCTTCCCACAAAATTTCCCTGCCACCCAAACGGTAGAAAAAATCAAGAAAATTCAGGCAAATGTATCACAAAATACTGTACGCTCACAATTCTAGGCATTTCCAACTTAGAAGTGTTTGGTTTGTAATAAGAACGTGAAATTTATGCTCATCCAGGGGCGTAGGTGCTTGATAATGGTGGAGGGGTCGAATGGCACAAGGCGCTGAACGACAAATTTTGAAATTTATAGTCTCTAGATCGCCGGAAATGGCATTTTCAGATTCTCCTGTACCTCTTTTGTTAGACCTATACTATTTATAGCTTCATTTTTACTGGTTTAAGTGGTTTTAGACTTGTAACTGGTATAAGTTACAGAAATCCTTGCACTTTCCTTTAATTTTTGTATTTTTCCTTGCCATTTCCTTGTAAAACTCATTTCCTTGCCTTTTCCTTGCAAAGACCAATATTTCCTTGCTGCAGGGAAAAATCCTTGCAAGTGGAAGCACTGACCGAAATATTTCATGCCTCGAACACGTGCTCAGTTGAATTTTTCGCAAAAATTGAGATTCCGGGGGTGCTTGCCATACATATATGCAATCCAAATTGTACGCTGCTTGGAATTATATTGACCATTCAGCTAACTTTCACATCCATGAGAATAACGGCAAACACTGATATATTACTAAACTACGCTAATTTTGATAAAAACATTCTAAGGATATCATTCAAGCAGAGCCGTTTTGCAATTGCACATCAGGAGTAATTTGGACACCCCCCCCCCGGAACGTTTACACTATATGACTGATGTGAATTTTCGCCACCCATCACAATACTGAGAAAACTATAGAGCGTGTTGAGATTTTTTCATCTTGGAAGTAGCTAACCATATCTTTGCATACACGAGAACGGTGTACTTTAATGACTTGAACATCCTTTGGACTGGATGGTGGATGGGAAGTATGAAACTCCTGTTCATTCCCTAATTCTTGTTGGTCAACTATCATGATTGCTGCTGCATTAGTAGAATTTTCATTGTCAGAAAAGCTATTACCAGTATTAATGCCTGGATTTAATGTCTCAATGACAGCTGAAGGTAAGGAGTCTTCACATGATGGAACTGCACTTGACCACAGATTAAAGATATACAGATATGGAACTCTCGCGGGATCCTGTCCCCACTTTTTCAATGCGCATGCGCGAGCCTCTGGCAAGTGTCATGAACATTTTTAATCAGTAAATAGATAGGAAAACCCCGAATTTTGACAATAAAACAGCGATTTAAAAGAGTATATCTGGATGATTTGTTCGTCGTTCACAATTTTTACAAATGGGCTAGGACTAGAGTATTTTAACAAAAAATGGATATATAAAAACGCTTTGGTACGGAAAAAACGGGAAAAACATGCCTCGAGGAGTGCATTTATCAGTATTTTCAATCAAATTGACTTTGACAAATCGATTTTTGCAAATTCTTCAACTTTGGAAGCTTATATCTACTTGAAATACTAACTTTCCGGGGAAATCTTATACTTACAACGTTAGTGGAAAGTTTTTTCATATTTTATTCAAATTTTACAAGTTTTCAAGACAGATAAGGCATGAAAACTCCGAAAACAAAAAGACACGGCAAGCCGCGTATATGTATGAATTTAACCTTATCTTCAACGAAAATATTCATTACATGACTTGTTTATATACTTTTATACCACAGGTTTTTATACTATTGCTAACAGATGGGATACTTAAGGTAAAACACCGCCTTGTTTGTGTTTAAAGCTCAAAAAACTGTTCTACAATGCGGTTGTGTTGTGCCCTGATGCAAAACAACAAGATATAAACAAAATGGCAATCTGTGACTTCCCAAACTTTGGCAGGACGTAAATTATTTAATTTTCGGTTTTTGCTTAAAGAAAACATTAATATTTCCTAAGCGTTAAGTTTCGGCACCAAATACATTGTCAACTATCAATAAACAAGCTTTCAAAGCATCAAACCAACATATAGTATGTTTGCATGTCGACTGTTTCACACTAACTCCTGGGCCGTCCTGGCTTTCAATGATAAATAAAAGTTGTTGGGAAACTCGAACGTGTTTTAAAAACAAACAAAAGTGATCACTTACTGCTATTTTCAGAAATTTGGAGCTCAAAATGATGATCTGTAGCGCCAACTCGTAAAAATAAGCATTTACTTTAGTTAGGAAATTCGACGAGCGACACTTGCCAGCCACGCACCAGAGCAATTTGCGTGGCGCGTGGAATTGTCTCACAGTGGGGGGACAAGAACATCAAAGGTTCCGACTAAAGTTCCATATCTGTAATCTGTTAATCTTTAATCTGTGACTTGACTGACCCTGAGTCTCATTAAGATTATCCAAGGAAACAGTTCTGGAAAGGTAAGCAATCCGATGTATCCTGATTTCATCTAGGTTGACAGGGGTAGCTTCACTCTCATTCTGCTCATCTGCTACTGTTGTATTTTCCATATACTTAAGTTCATCTACCTTTAACGAAGCATTGTATTCCTCATCCTGTTTGCATCGAAGGCACACCTCACCAGGAAGGTTGGTACAAAAGCATCTGGAACAGACTATCCTGTACTCTGGACAACTGAACAATGGCTCTGGTGGTGGGAAACTTGTAGTTGGTGAAGGGAAAATTGTAGTTGGAGAAGAGAGACTTGTAGTTGATGGAGGGAAACTTGTAGTTGATGGAGGGAAACTTGTAGTTGATGGAGGGAAACATGTAGTTGATGGAGAGAAACTTGTAGTTGATGGAGAGAAACTTGTAGTTGATGGAGGGAAACTTGTAGTTGATGGAGGGAAACTTGTAGTTGATGGAGGGAAACTTGTAGTTGATGGAGAGAAACTTGTAGTTGATGGAGGGAAACTTGTAGTTGATGGAGGGAAACTTGTAGTTGATAGTGAAACCTCATCTGAGCATTGAGAGGAAGGAGAAGTATAACCCACACAAAGGTCATCACCCACAAAATCAACCGTTTCTACAAAAGAGGTACCGGTACTTGCTTGGGTTAAGTTCTGCAGTTCATCTTCTTCAGGATTAATATATATTGTTCGTAAGTATAAATAGGTTAACGAAGGATACTATTTTCATACTAACCATTCTCATCTAGGTAATCAGCAATCGTACCATTGCCAGGAAACGAATGAATAACTTCACTGGCAGAATTTGCCACTACCTTGGACATATCTTGTAGTAAACCAAAATGGCTTTTCCCCTTTGGAAAGAACAATTCGCAGGCTTTGTCCTGAATTTGCTGTAAAGTTAACGGTTCTGAATCCATGTTATCCATATAACGGTTTCCACCACCATACCTGTTTCGCACAGGGGTATATTTGACCTTATCTTCATCATAATGCAGCCATCGTATTTGTATTCGATGTTGTTTATCAGTTTTGGGTTTCTTTCGGTTTGTGCCTGCTGCGCCTCCCCCACTTCGGTTTCTGATTCGATGAAGTAGACCGCTCAAGCGATTTACCGTCCTTTCCGTTTTCTGAGTTGGGGCTGGCGTTTCTCCGCTACTTTCTGAGCTTTTGCTTTCTCCTTTCTTAGCTTCTTCTTGTTTTTTAAGCTCTTCGCGAACAGCTTCTTTTATTATGGCGTCCATATTTGTATTTTGTACACACAACGCGCCTTTGGCACTGATCTAAATTCTAAAACTGAACTGCCTCAAAATCTAAAAATGAACTGTTTCCAAATATAGAACTGAACTGTGTAAATACAAAACTGAACTGTGTTATTATGAAAATCTAAAACTGAACTGTGTCAAAATGTAGAACTGAACTGTTCAAAAATTTATAACTGAACTGTGTCAAAATTAAAACTGAACTGTTTTAAAATGTAAAACTGAACTGCCAAATACAAAACTGAACTGTCAAATACAAAACTGAACTGTCTAAAAATCAGAATTGAACTGTCTAAAAATCAGAATTGAACTGTCTAAAAATCAGAATTGAATTAACTGTCTAAAAATCAGAATTGAACTGTGAGCCTTCTGGGCCATCGTACATTGTTCATGTCCATTCCATACTGTAAATTTATTGCCTAAACATGCATTTTGTTTAGTGGCCTCACTTGTAAAACTTGTTTAACTAAAAATTTACAAGAGTTCCAACATTGACATTCGGCGAATTCGCCAAATTCACAAGTTCTGAAGTTCGTCAACAAAGCTCGTCACGAAGTTAAGGCCATGTTACACGAGGCAATTTTCGCTGCAACTTGTCTCGCAACGGCGGTGCATTGCAGGTCGCAAGGGAAATTTCCTCGTGTAACACCCCTATTTTGCAACTTGTATCGCAATGAAAAATTGCGTTGCAAGTTGCAGAGAAAGTTGAAGCAGCTTCTACTTTTCGCAACGCTTCGAGATAAGTTGCAGCGTGTGACACCCCCACTGCAACTTGTCTCGCAATGTTTGGGAAAAGAACCAAACAGAGTGACCCGCGAATTGGTGAAGTCCGCTGTAAAATTGTGCATACGCATTGCAGGAACATTGCAGGTCGCAAAACAAGTTGCGTACGTCTGACATGTCACTGCAACCTGCAATGTTTTTTTCCAGCAAACATTGCGAGACAAGTTGCAGCGAAAATTGCCTCGTGTAACATGGCCTTTACCGCCCAATATTCCAAATTTGGAACGTAAATAGGAAGTTGGCAACGAACTTGCGAAACTTCCGGTGTAAAGTCAGTTGAAAATGACTGTAATGAAGTATGTTTCGCACTTTTTCCATGTAGGCGACTTGTAACCAGTGCTTGTAACCAAACGAGCTTGAATTTGACATCGACATACTTTGTAAAACGCAAACTTTTCCGTTGAATACTTGAATCACTTTCGCTTAACCATTTCGCTTAACCATGTCCGATAATACTGTCAGATTCAGTCATTGTCGTAACAAATGCTAGTAATGCGACCACTGAATATGAACATGTCAAAGAAACTGAATATACAAATTTCCCGCCAAGGCAATATACGTAACCATAATTAACCCGAAATACCCACAAATGACCTATTTTGGCTGCATGCCTGAAATTGGGGATTTCAGGCTAGACATCCGGGGGTAACTTTACATTACGAGGTATCAGTGAAATGACAGCAAACTATTAATTTGCAGCAAAGGCTGAATTGCAAAGGTTTACAGCAATTAATATAAGTAGACAAGTAGTATAAGATTACATCTAAAATTACAAGTAAATATAGGCCAAGTAATATGAAATATGTGATCTCAAACGTGGGCGTCCAGCGGTATGTGGTTTGTGTCTGAACCAGGGCGCTTATATACTTATAGTATATAAGCGCCCTGGTCTGAACTATCTGTAGCGTGCGTGGGTTGAATATTTCCGGTTGCGATGATAATTTCCTTTACAGTCGATTTCAACTCACTTTTCACTCAAATGTTCCGAACTTCGGAAATTCGTTGCGAAGTTCAAAAGTTCATGAAATTCAGAACCGGTTTGTAAACTGAGCATTTGATTGGCTGCTTTTTCTCTAGTAACCAATCAGAGGGTTTGTTTACAACATGGCATAGATTGATAGATAGATAGATAGATAGATACCGCAAAACTTATTTTATAACATTCAGTTCGAACATTAGGTATCTGAACATTTCGATCAGATGATCTTAAATTATAAATAGTTGATCCAAACTGCTTCTCAAACATTTCTGATAAATATGATGGTGAATATCCATTCATAATTTTGTGCATCATTATAGCTTTCTGAACTTTGCGGTTGTGTGCCAGAGATGACCAGAAAATACATCACACGTGTGAATTGTTTTGTATGGCGCCCCAGTAATAATACGAGCTGCACGATTTTGCAACTTTTGTAGTTGGTCTGCTAGCGTCATATCAATACTGTCCCATACCGTACTACAGTAATCAAAGTGAGGTTTTATGATTGTGTTGTAAATTAATGAGAAGCTGTCGGTTCAGATATGGTTTGGCTTTTTTCATAACACGTAAACTTGTTATAATTTTCTTTTTAATGGTTTCAACATGACCTTTCCATGTTAGGTTTTCATCAATTTTGAGCCCTAAGCAGATAACTTCGTGGACCTGTTTGAGAGCTATTCCATTGATTGCTAAGTTTAAATTTTCAGTATGGGTGGCTAATCTTTGTCTTGAGCCAACTATCATAAATTCATAAATTTTTAATGACATTCAGTGTGAGTTTGTTTGCACAAAGCCATTCTGCAACACACTGAATGTCATGTTCTAACAATGATTTGATTTCTGGGATGCTACATCCCGATGCAGTTAGGTTTGTATCATCTGCATACATTCTCGTAGAACTATGGGTAACACAATTAGGTAAATCATTAATGTAAATGAGAAAAAGGAGTGGTCCTAAGATAGTTCCTTGTGGAACCCCACAAGAAAGTTGCTGTGCATCAGATAAAATTCCATTCACAGTGCACACTTGCATTCGACCACTGAGATAAGATTTAAACCAGTTAATTGCTGGTTGATTTAAGCCGAGATACTGTAATTTATTCAGTAAAATTTCATGGTCCACAATTGTTTTTCAATTCATTTTTATAGTAACATTTTTTGTTTTTTTTCACCAATTGACTTAACTGCATTTCTTTTTGCTTTGAATTGGAGCCAGTCAGCAGGCGAATTTGATTTGGTAGCTTTTTTCTTTAACAAATCTTTGGCATACATTTCACGCTTTACTTCTGAGTTAATCCAGGGAGATGGTTTGTTGCGTATTCTTTTTGTTCGACAAGGCGCATGCTTATCAAGAATACTTTGCATTTTAAATTTCCACTCTTCCCAAACAATGTTAATGTCGTCCACATTGTTTGGAGATGGCTATACTGTGTTTTTAATATCATCTATAAATTTTGCTTCGATAAAATTTTTAAAATTTCTAGTCTCAATAACTCGAGGTGATCCTCTTCGAATCCCTACTTTTCGAATTGCATAAATTAAATTATGATCACTGTAGAGGTACTAATAGTTCCCCATTTGGTTAAGTTTTCTTTATTATTCATAAGAAAAAGATCAGTTAGTTATTAGTGTCTTTGTTGTTTCAGTCACACGGGTTGGTTGTTCAATTAATTGCATTAGTTGATAATTATCCAACAAATTGACCAGTTTTGAAGTATGAAAACCAATTTCAGATGATATTAAATCACAGTTTAAATCTCCTAAAATATAGTACTCTTTGTTAGATGAGTCTAAAGGCAATTTTCCATTACAGCCGCTTTGCCCGCGCGGGCGGAGCGACCATGTTTCAACTTTCGCTGTAGGTGTCTAGCATGAGATTTTTTTGTCCGCTTTACACCTCGCGGACACGCCTGAAAGTTGAACTACATTCAACTTTCTTGGCGTGCCCGCGCGACTAATTATTCACGTGATTCGAATCGGTCGCTTCGCCCGCACGGGCAAAACGACCGTAATGGAAAATGGCCTTAACTTAATTAAAATTTCTTCAAATTTGTCGAAGAGCTGAACAGGAGATTTTGGTGGTCTATACCATGTTGTTATTAAAAATGGATCAGAATGTGGCTTTTTAATTTCAATTGTGATCATTTCAAGACTTTTGTCTTCAAGATTAGGTTTTCTTGCAAAATTGATAGAATTTCGAATATATATACAGACTCCTCCTCCGGCCTTATTGCGATCCTTCCGGATGCAGGTATAACCTGGGAGGTTAATTAAAGAGTCAGGATCAAATTCGTCTAATTTAGTCTCAATAATTGCTAAAACATCAAAAATACCATCTTTTATATATATCTGTAATTCATTTATTTAAAAAGCCTTAATAGAGAGGGGAGCTTATTTGAGATTGAGGAAGCTAAATAGATGATTTACAGTAAGTATTATAGTGTCATACTAAACTGCTCATGCAACAGAAGTGCTGATAAAATATTGCATCAATTCATTACCTAGAATTGATCAATTCATTCGTTGACAAATTGATCAACTTCCTGTGTGTGTGAATCAACCAATGGCGTCTCATTTCAGTGACTGATTGACCAATTGGGGACAAAGTATGCTAGTAAACAGGAAGTTGAGCCATTTTTGAGCAAATGAATTGATCAACTTGAGGAAAAGAATTGATGCAATATTTTATCAACACTTCCATTGCATCGACAGTAATGCTGACATGACCAAATGAAGTACAATGTAATAATCAATATTATTCTAATTGCAGTTTATTACACTAAGAATCCAATATGTACAAACTTTGAAAAACAATTAATCTAGTTGCCAGCAAATCCATTCTAACGGTGTTCATTAATGGATCAAAACTAACAAATTTCACCAAAATATCAACAGCATTTTTAACATGTAACCGTTAATTTTATTTTATTTTATTTTTATTTTAATACTACTTAGTGAGCCATCATATTGTCATGGGTATTCATATGATTTTCAAGTTCACTTGCAATGTCAAACTCAACATCACAGACACAACAAATATACGCAATACCAGTTGGTTCTCTCGCTTCTAATTCTTGACAGGCATCACATTCATAGGAGGTACCATGGTCGCTTGCCTTGTGCTTTTTTAAACTTTCAAGATCAGGGAACTGTTTGTCACACTTGTCACAATCATAATGATTGCCACTAGATTTTTCATTAGAATGTCCTTGCACATCTTGTGATGGAATCATTTCTCTGCCACAAGTGGTGCACAATAACAAGCCATCTTTTAAATGCAATCTTCTGTGATGATTCAGCCATTGTTGTTTTCTGAATATTTTCTTGCATATAGTGCACTCAAAACTCTTGTTTTTCTTTTGTGCTGTATGTAATCTTGTATGATTGGCTAAGGTGCTAGATTTGGTAAATCTGTTGTCACAAACATCACATTCATAAGGTTTCTCTCCAGCATGTGTTCTTTTATGTGCAGTTAAGTGGCTCGATTGAATAAATTTCTTCTTGCAAACATCACATCCATAAGGTTTGTCTCCAGTATGTGTTCTTTTGTGTCTTGCTAAGTTGCATGACTGTGAAAATTTGTTGTCACAAACATCACATTCATAAGGCTTGTCTCCAGCGTGCGTTCTTTTATGATTGGCTAAGGTGCTTGAACGTGAAAATCTTTTGTTGCAAACATCACATTCATAAGGTTTGTCCCCAGTGTGTGTTCTTTTATGTCTTGCTAAGGAGCTGAGATGAGCAAATCTTTTATCACAAACATCACATTGATAAGGCTTGTCTCCAGTGTGTGTCTGTTTGTGTGCTGCTAAGTATCTTGAACATGAAAATCGTTTCTTACAAACATCACATTCATAAGGTCTGTCTCCAGTATGTATTCTTTTATGATCGGCTAAGTTGTTTGAATATGTAAACCTTTTGTCACAAACATCACATTCATAAGGTTTGTCCCCAGAATGTATTCTTTTATGTCTTGCCAAGTAGCTGAAATGAGCAAATCTTTTGTCACAAACATCGCATTCATAAGGTTTGTCTCCAGTGTGTATTCTTTTATGATCGGCTAAGTTGCTTGAATAGGTAAACCTTTTGTCACAAATATCGCATTCGTAAGGTCTGTCTCCAGTATGTGTTCTTTGATGTCTTGTTAAAGATCTTTTATGTGCAAATATCTTGTGGCACAAGTCACATTTTATAGACATGGCTATAAACACAGCGTTGAGCGTTTGATTGATTTCTCCTCTGTACGGTCAAACTTTGATGAAAAATACCTTTAATGTCTTTAAAATTTATCTTTATAATACTTTTCTTCTTAAAGATTTTTTAAAAGGTGAGGAAAATAAATTGACACAGCTGTCACAAAGTTTAGAACTCCAAAATATGGCGCGTAAACTGATTCCGTGCTTCCGCTTTGCACAGCAAATTTCAATTACTAAGAGTGATGCTTCCGCTTTACAAAAGCAAATTTTCGGTTATAATTCCATGACACGCAATCACGAATATTTCTCTTTGATCTTGACCCCAATCCCGACCCAATCCTAACCCTATTTCGTGCGTGTCATGGAATTGTAACCAAATTTTCAATTACTAATAGTGATGCTTCCGCTTTACAAAAGTAAATTTTCAATTACTAAGAGTGATGCTTCCGCTTACAAAAGCAAATTTTCAATTACTAAGAGTGATGCTTCCGCTTTACAAAAGCAAATTTTCAATTACTAAGAGTGATGCTTCCGCTTTACAAAAGCAAAATTTCAATTACTAAGAGTGATGCTTCCGCTTTACAAAAGCAAATTTTCAATTACTAAGAGTGATGCTTCCGCTTTACAAAAGCAAATTTTCAATTACTAATAGTGATGCTTCCGCTTTACAAAAGTAAATTTTCGTTTAATGTGGTGTGAGATTTCGCAATATTGTACTGACCATGATTATATATTGTGAAAAGCAAAACGAAAACATAGAAACGTGAACAAGGAAAATGAAATTAGGATATCCAATCAGTACACGTTGTTTCTTTCATGTGAAGGGGTGGGGCTTAATAGAGAGACAGAGGGACTTGATAAATTTTGTCTTCTAAAAAGGGCAGCCTTAAGAGAGATCGAGGGGAGCTTATTTGAGATTGAGGAAGCTAAATAGATGATTTCCAGTAAGTATTATAGTGTCATACTAAATAGACGGCCGGCCAGCCTCGAAAAAAGTGACTGTCGATGGCATTTTTTGTTACAAGCAGGAAACCACACTAAATGTCATCGGAGTGTGTTCACTTTGACGGTGAAAGTGGTTGCCTTCCGTAATTTTTCTATTTATGTACCGAAATTGGAAGATTTTTATAACGGCATTTCGATAGATGGGAATCCATTTAAAAGCAATTTTCGATATCATGGATTTATTGTAATTGGTTCACTACCTAATTAACATGTGCAAATTTCTCCTTTTCTTAATTGTCATAACTCAAAGTGACATGCTAATGAGAAAATGGTATTACTATTACACTTGTTAAAATACCTGTATGGAGGCGAGTTTCTAAATAAGGATGGATTTATTAGGACGAGTGGTTACCCGAAGGCTTAAATTCGCAAATTATTGCGTTTAATTTCGAATATTTACCGATTTTGAAGGTCTATGTGTTGTAGTAAAACAGCGTGTTTGCGCCAACATGCTGTTTTTCAACCATTTACATGCCAAAACTCGACTTGCTCAACAGAAATATATTGTGTTACACGGGTGGCAACCGGGCGTGTAATAATGATTCGTATGTAATCTAAACATATGTGATGGTTGCCTGTCTGTAACACAACAAAAACATATTGTTGTGGCTTCTTTTTGAAAGGTCGTGTTTTGATGTATTTGCGCCATGTTTCTTATTAGCATATCATTTTGAATTATACGAAAGAAGATTACCCGAGCTTTACAAATGTTAATTAGATAGTCAGCCAATTAAAATAAAACACTAATATAAAATGCAGCATTCGACAAAAATCCCATCCTTCGAAATGTTTTAGAAAAAACCTTCAAATTTTAACACATAAATAAAAAATTACGGTTGGCAACCATTCTCACTCCCAAAGTAAACACTATCCTAAGACATTTTGCGTAGTTTCATGCTTGTAACAAAAAATGCCATCGACAGTGTTTTCTAGACACTTTTTTCAAGCTTGGCCGGCCGTCTAAAACTGCTCACTGCTGCAAATATGACATGACAAAATGAAGTACAATTTAATAATCAATATTATTCTAATTGCAGTTTATTACACGAAGAATCCAGTATGTACAAACTTTGAAAAACAATTAATCTAGTTACCAGCAAATATCAAAACGTTCCATTCTAACAGTGTTCATTGCGGATTTTCAGATTTTGCTCTGGGGGGGTGCCGAAAATTTAGGGAGGGTGCCAAAAATTTAGGGGGGAGGTGAGCGACAGGGTGCGTAGCGCCGCCGAGCAAGCTGCAGCAGGGATCTGGGGGCACAGTTGCCAATGGGGGTAAGGGGGCGAAGCCCCCAGAAAATTTTGAGAGTTTTGGTCAAAATCCTTATTTAGTTCAAAATCCTTGTTTTTAGTCTTACTTAGTTCAAAATCTTTATTTCAATCACACTACTGTCATTTATCCCAATGAGCATTTAAATTTTTTTGGGGGGGTGCAAATTTCTCTAGGGGGGGTGGAAAATTTTTTTGGGGGGTGCCCCAGCACCCCCCCAGAAAATCCGCCTATGGTTCATTAATGGATCAAAACTAACAAATTTCACCAAAATATCAACAACATTTTTAACATGTAACAGTTAATACTACTTAGTGAGACATCATATTGTCATGGGTATTCATATGATTTTCAAGTTCACTTGCAATATCAAACTCAACATCACAGACACAACAAATATACCCAATACCAGTTGGTTCGCTCGCTTCTAATTCTTGACAGACATCACATTCATAGGAGGTACCATGGTCGCTTGCCTTGTGCTTTTTTAAACTTTCAAGATCAGGGAACTGTTTGTCACACTTGTCACAATCATAATGATTGCCACTAGATTTTTCATTAGAATGTCCTTGCACATCTTGTGATGGAATCATTTCTCTGCCACAAGTGGTGCACAATAACAAGCCATCTTTTAAATGCGATCTTCCGTGACGATTCAGCCATTGTCTATTTCTGAATATTTTCTTGCATATAGTACACTGAAAACTCTTGTTTCTCCTGTGTATTGTTCTTTTATGTTTTGTCAAGCTGCCTGAATGAGAAAATCTTTTGTCACAAACATCACATTCATAAGGTTTGTCCCCAGAATGTGTCTGTTTGTGTGCTGCTAAGTATCTTGAACATGAAAATCGTTTCTTACAAACATCGCATTCATAAGGTCTGTCTCCAGTATGTGTTCTTTTATGTCTTGCTAAGCTGCTTGATTGTGAAAATCTTTTCTTACAAACATCACATTCATAAGGTCTGTCTCCAGTGTGTATTCTTTTATGATCGGCTAAGTCGCCTGAATAGGTAAACCTTTTGTCACAAACATCACATTCATAAGGTTTGTCCCCAGAATGTGTCTGTTTGTGTGCTGCTAAGTATCTTGAACATGAAAATCGTTTCTTACAAACATCGCATTCATAAGGTCTGTCTCCAGTATGTGTTCTTTTATGTCTTGCTAAGCTGCTTGATTGTGAAAATCTTTTCTTACAAACATCACATTCATAAGGTCTGTCTCCAGTGTGTATTCTTTTATGATCGGCTAAGTCGCCTGAATAGGTAAACCTTTTGTCACAAACATCACATTCATAAGGTTTGTCCCCAGAATGTGTCTGTTTGTGTGCTGCTAAGTATCTTGAACATGAAAATCGTTTCTTACAAACATCGCATTCATAAGGTCTGTCTCCAGTATGTGTTCTTTTATGTCTTGCTAAGCTGCTTGATTGTGAAAATCTTTTCTTACAAACATCACATTCATAAGGTCTGTCTCCAGTGTGTATTCTTTTATGATCGGCTAAGTCGCCTGAATAGGTAAACCTTTTGTCACAAACATCACATTCATAAGGTTTGTCCCCAGTATGTGTCTGTTTGTGTGCTGCTAAGTATCCTGAACATGAAAATTGTTTCTTACAAACATCGCATTCATAAGGTCTGTCTCCAGTATGTGTTCTTTGATGTCTTATTAAAGATCTTTTATGTGAAAATATCTTGTCACACAAGTCACATTTTATAGACATGGCTATAAATACAGCGTTGAGCGTTTGATTGATTTTTCCTCTGACGGTCAAACTTTGATGAAAAATACCTTTGATGTCTTTAAAATTTATCTTTATAATACTTTTCTTCTTAAAGATTTTTTTCCACAAAGGTGAGGAAAATAAATTGACACAGTCACAAAGTTTAGAACTCCAAAATATGGCGCGTAAACTGAATTCCGTGGAGGTCGGGAATCTTCGAGTTAAGCCCTTCGAGTTCAGCCCCTCGAGTTAAGCCCTTTTCGAGTTAAGCCCCGACCACGCCCTTTTTTTGCCCCGACCACGCCCTTATCCAAAAAGGGCTTAACTCGAAGAACGAAACTCGATTTGGATCATTCGAGTTAAGCCCCGGGGCTTAACTCGAAGTTTGACAAAATTGTTGTTGGTCGAGTTAAGCCCCGACTTTTGAAGTATGTCAACGACTCAACGAGTGCAATAAGTAGAGGTCCGACCCAGTGAACTCTAAGTAAACTGGAACGCTAACTCCTATGATCAAGTCCTATGATTCGTTGAAGCCAAGCTAGTTTTTCTGAGTTTTGAGTTGAAATACTTAACGCCGAACGTTGGGCTGTATATGAAATTGAAGCTATTAAAAAGTTCTATTTGATATAAAAACTTCAAGACTTTAGGCAAAATGGAAATACTTAAAAAATACAAAAACAACCGCAATTTTGTAAAATACGGCAAAATTTCCCTCAAAGTTTTAAGTATTTCCCTTTTACCTAAAGTCTTGAAGTTTTTATATCAAATAGAACTTTTTAATAGCTTCAATTTCATATACAGCCCAATGTTCGGCGTTAAGTATTTCAACTCAAAACTCAGAAAAACTGAATGAAGCTGGCTTCAATTTTCCCCCCTGCGTTAGCGTTCCAGTTTACTTATAGTTCAATGGTCCGACCAAGGATTGAACCCAGCCCAAGTCTCCCAGCTTGAAAGGCAAGCGTGGTGACCACGACACCACAAGTGCTGGTGTGGATAAACGAACCGCCAAAAGTATGAAAAACCTAAAATAGTGTTAACGATATAATAGTTGTGATTGTTTTTGATAGTCGTGTTACATTAGCGATTTATACGTTCTTTTCGGGAGAAATGTCTGTGTTTTGGCTATTTTGTATTGAAAATTTGACAATTTAATATTGCCCCGTTGACATACTTCAAAAGTCGGGGCTTAACTCGAGCAACAACAATTTTGTCAAACTTCGAGTTAAGCCCCGGGGCTTAACTCGAATAACCCAAATCGTGTTTCGTTCTTCGAGTTAAGCCCTTTTTGGAAAAGGGCGTGGTCGGGGCAAAAAAGGGCGTGGTCGGGGCTTAACTCGAAAAGGGCTTAACTCGAGGGGCTTAACTCGAAGGGCTTAACTCGAAGATTCCCGACCTCATTCCGTGCTTCCGCTTTGCACAGCAAATTTCAATTACTAAGAATGATGCTTCCGCTTTACAAAAGCAAATTTTCAATTACTAAGAGTGATGCTTCCGCTTTACAAAAGCAAATTTTCAATTACTAAGAGTGATGCTTCCGCTTTACAAAAGCAAAATTTAAATTACTAAGAGTGATGCTTCCGCTTTACAAAAGCAAATTTTCAATTACTAAGAGTGATGCTTCCGCTTTACAAAAGCAAATTTTCAATTACTAAGAGTGATGCTTCCGCTTTACAAAAGCAAAATTTCAATTACTAAGAGTGATGCTTCCGCTTTACAAAAGCAAATTTTCAATTACTAAGAGTGATGCTTCCGCTTTACAAAAGCAAATTTTCAATTACTAATAGTGATGCTTCCGCTTTACAAAAGTAAATTTTCGTTTAATGTGGTGAAAAGCAAAACGAAAACATAGAAACGTGAACAAGGAAAATGAAATTAGGATATCCAATCAGTACACGTTGTTTCTTTCATGTGAAGGGGTGGGGCTTAATAGAGAGACAGAGGGGCTTGATAAATTTTGTCTTCTAAAAAGGGCAGCCTTAAGAGAGAGGGGAGCTTATTTGAGATTGAGGAAGCTAAATAGATGATTTCCAGTAAGTATTATAGTGTCATACTAAACTGCTCACTGCTGCAAATATGACATGACAAAATGAAGTACAATTTAATAATCAATATTATTCTAATTGCAGTTTATTACACGAAGAATCCAGTATGTACAAACTTTGAAAAACCAGCAAATATCAAAACGTTCCATTCTAACAGTGTTCATTAATGGATCAAAACTAACAAATTTCACCAAAATATCAACAACATTCTTAACATGTAACAGTTAATTAACAATTAGACAACGAGGCCGAGTTGGCTATGAGCGAATAGTCAACGAGGCGAAGCCGAGTTGACTATTCGCTCATAGCCAACGAGGCCGAGTTGTCTAATTGTTTTAGTATAAACTATAGCATTTATTGAGAACTAGGGAACACAATACAAAAGTAAACAAAAGTATTAATATTAATTTTAAACGTGAATTTTCACGCCATTGTTTTGAATTTTGCTACTAGTAGACTATCACTAATAGTCTACGAGTAGCGTAGCCAATCAGAACGCAGGAAAAGTGATAGTCTATTACTAAGTTTATACTAATACTACTTAGTGAGACATCATATTGTCATGGGTATTCATATGATTTTCAAGTTCACTTGCAATATCAAACTCAACATCACAGACACAACAAATATACCCAATACCAGTTGGTTCGCTCGCTTCTAATTCTTGACAGACATCACATTCATAGGAGGTACCATTGAATCACTTTCTCTTAACCATTTCGCCTAACCATGTCCGATAATACTGTCAGATTCAGTCATTGTCGTAACAAATGCTTTTAATTAGCATAAAGAATGCGACCACTGAATATGAACATGTCAAAAAAACTGAATATACAAATTTCCCGCCAAGGCAATATACGTAACCATAATTAACCCGAAATACCCACAAATGACCTATTTTGGCTGCATGCCTGAAATTGGGGATTTCAGGCTAGACATCCGGGGGTAACTTTAAATTACGAGGTATCAGTGAAACTGAAATGACAGCAAATAGTATTATAATAGTATGATCGATTCAACAAAATCAGCTCACTGGAAAAAGCCTAGGGTCAGGGATGCCGTAAAACAGCTTAAATTGATGTCGTCACGATGCGGATCCGGTATAGCGTAAACGGGGCCTGAATAAATAGCGATTTTGTGCTTGGTCGTATGATTTCAATCCAACAAGTTTCAAGTAACTGTTTTGTAAATCCGCGCGCGAACGATAAGGTAGACCATTACGAACATAAAACGCTGCTCCCCCGCCAGTTTTGTCACTACGATCTTGTCGAGTAATTGAATAATTAGGAATGTCTATTTCTGCGTTGGTAGTTGAGGGTTTTAGCCAAGTTTCTGATAGAGCAATTACATCAAACGGATTTTTACTGATGAATAAACGAAGACTGTCAATTTTAGGAAGTGAACTTCTCACATTTAACCTTTAGTCCCCTTGTGCGACATTCTTTAATTTCAAAATTAACAGGACCAGGATTTGTAGCCACATCACCAGCAAGTATAATAAGTAGAAAAACGTGAAATAGTTTGCGATTTACTAGTTGAAAGGTTAATCCATATTTATAGTTCGGTGGGTAGTTATGTTTTCTCTGCTTGAAGCAGGGCCTTTTTTAAGAAATCATCGGTGGGGGGGCATCATCGAAATGGGACGTAACAAGTAGGTGGTGTTTTAAATGTGTGGGAAGGCGAAGGGGGGTCCTCCCGCAGAAAATTTTTGTATTTTTGAGTCTCTGTGGCTTGATTTCCTGCGTTTTCAGAGACAATTTTTTATATATCCCATCTAAACGGAGCCAGATTTTGTTGTGAGAATACAATAACTTTCCTCTAAACTCAGTTATTTTCCATTTTTGGCTTATACTTTGGACAAAAGGGACCTTCACTGGGGGGGGCCAAAATAGCTTACTGGGGGGGCGAACATGGGGGCTGGGGGGGGGGCTTTTGCCCCTCCAGTACATTAGTTAAAAAAGGCCCTGGCTTGAAGTCACGCGTAAATAAGGGAATGTAAAATGAAATAAACAGAGTAGTAGTAGTAAAACTTTATTTCAAGAGGGAAACGTATTAACCATAATAGTTATCTAACATACGGCCCTCACAATATTACAATATTTACAAACATAAGAGAATGATATTACTATTATTTACATGTGAGAAAAATGTTAATTAGAGTTAGCTGATTAGTAATTAATACATCTACAATTTAGTAAATATTTACAATCGTTACAAAATAGGTCTTCAAGATGGTTAGTAAAGTTAAGCTTATTAAGAAAGATTGCACGAAGTTTGTGTTTGGCATTAGTTATTAAAGTAAAAGCGTCTGAGGAACATGAGGGTGAGATAGCAAGTTGTTTACATTCGACATCCAAGGCGTTAAAAAGAATTGAAGCACTGTGAAGAAATGTCCTCTTACCAGAGTCAGTACGGGAGAAAGGCAGTTTAAGGTCGTATGCACAAGCTCTAGTAAGAGCCCGTTGTCGAGTGGAAGATAAGAATTTAAACATTTGTTTAAATGAAGATGGAGAACTAGGGTTTATAAGGATGTTAAAGAGTAAAAGAAGCTTCCTAAATTTAACTAAATCGAAGATTGGAATTATTCTAATCTCGGAAAAAAGAATAACAGAAGGAGTAGAATAATCCGCATCTAGAATAATGCGTGCTGCACGTTTTTGCAATCGAAGAATTCTAAGTAAAAGTGTTTTGGAGCAGTTCCCCCATGTTACAGAACAGTAGATAATATTTGCCTGAATACAAGAGTTGTAAAAACGAAGAACACAATCTTTAGTTAGAAAAGGTTTAATCCTTCGCAACAAAGCAAGTCGACTATTAATACTTGAACACAAGTTGTCGACGTGTTTAGACCAAGTCAAATTGTTGTCAAGAGTCACACCGAGTACTTTAGCTTGCTTCACTTGTGTGAGTTCATTGCCATTTAGACTTACCGACAGACATCGGTCAGGAGTATTTCTTAGTTGTTGGATAGAATGGATGAGCATGGTTTTGGTTTTGGATGTATTAGCCACCATCCGGTTTTGTTGAGTGAGCAACAAGGTTAAGTTTTACATTTAAATCATGAACGGAAGAGCCTGTTGTGAGTATTGTGGTATCATCTGCGAACATTGTAGAATCTGAGTGTGAAAGTTGAGAAGGAAGATCATTGATGAATAAGATAAAAAGAAGGGGTCCAAGAATACTTCCTTGCGGAACACCAATCTTAACAGGGCACATATCAGACAATGTGTTTTTGAAATAGGTGCGTTGATACCGATCACTAAAGTAGGTTAATTTATAGTACAGGTTTGCGTGACGTTAGTTATTTACAATACGTTACAATTAGTTATTTACGTAATGTGACGTGCGTCTACACCTTACAGTCGATTTCAACTCACTTTTCACTCAAATGTTCCGAGCTTCGTTCCGAACTTCAGAAATTCGTTGCGAAGTTCAAAAGTTCATAATGAAATTCACATGCATAAATAGTATCATTTCAAAGGTTTACGGTCAAGTGACCTCCGTTTTATTCTGTGCTTAATGAATTCATTTCTCAATATTTACTGATCACCTACATATCAAATTAAGGCTAAAGACGTGGTTCGCCTATTCAACGCATTTTGGAATTGGTTTAAATTCATCGAAAGGAATTAATTTGGTTTATTTGTTGTAACTTTGTATCATATTGCTGTGTTTCTCGCTACAATCTGGGATTTTGGTTCATGCATACAATATCTCTGTCTTAGTTGGTCCTATTCGTTTGAAACTTTCGAATTGTGCTACAAGTTGTGTTCCTGTTTTCGTGTGTAAATTTCGTGTCATTTGGATGTACTATTGGTGATTTATTGTACTTTTATATTTTGACCGTTTGAACTTTCGTATTTAAATTTCGCCTGGCGTCGCGTTTCTTAGCAACAAGTTATTGGGATTACAGTATATTATCGCTAATCTATACTTGACCTATGACTCCAATTTAACAACTGGTGATTTGTACCCTTGATCATTCTTATTAACATTCATTAACCATCACCAAAACGAATAATTAACGAGGAAAACGAAAAAAACGAATAATTAACGAGGAAAACGAATACTCGCCTTCCCTAAATCCCTTTACGCGCTCGTCCTTAGTTGCGGGCGTGCGTCTTTATCGGGCTTGCATTGCCCGCGCACTCCGAACCACTGATCTATATATTACTGATATTTATATTTGATCTATATAATTATATACTATATTAACATATGTAGAAGAGCCTGCGGAGGAGGCAGAACCATCACTACTCCCAGCCTAAGTACTATGGCCTTAAGTTATCACTTTTTGCGAACGTTTCTACTTATCCTCCAAATTCAACAAGTCGATATAAGTTGCAGAAATAGCTGTGAAAGTCACTCAAACTATATCAAAGTAATGACTTGAATATTTTTGTCGGTTGCCAATAATGCCAAATAGAGAACTCGTGGCATCTTAAACACCCCCAACCCTCAGCTCCTAAGAAACCTAGAAAAAATATTTCATTGTCAATGTTTGTTGTCGGAAGCAAGATGATTTGCTTATTCAAGTATTCTCTGGCTGCTATTATCTTACAAAGATCTGGTGATGTTGCCGTTTTACTAAATCCGGGGCCCATCAATTCTGGAAATTCGTCGAGTCACTCCAACCATCCTAGTCTGCTCAATCTGCCTTATCCACCATGTCACTCTTGTCAAGCGTCTTTATCATGGGAACTAGACCCAATATTCTGTTCTTACTGTGATTCGTATTACCACACTTCGTGCGTCACCGCTGGCTCTGATCAAGCAACCAGTAACGAGTTCCTGGACTGGATTTGTAATGAGTGCGTTTTATTGTCTGACTACAGTTTAAACTCTTCAACCGACAACGTAACCTTCGACCCTGATTTAAGCTCCGAAGCTATATCTGAAGATCATGATGTCATCAGAAATCAGCCGGATTCTAACAACTTCAGCTATTTAAAGTTACATCTACCCAATAAAGGACTCCGTTTTGGTCAGTGGAATGTTAACCATTTAACTAATAGTAAATTTGAACAAATCGTTATCTTTTAATCGCCGCTTCGACCTTGAAAATGATTCTGTCGAGATTTTATGGCTCGAAATCTGCCCATACAAATCCAAACGCTCACTGTTGATATCTGGTTATTACCGTCCACCATCATACTCCAAAGACGATGATAAACTGTTTGATCAGTGTATTGAAACTACCTACTTGACTAATAAAAAAGTTATATTAACAGGCGATTTTAACATTAACTTTCTGTCACAAGAATTCAAGAAACATTACTTATCAAAAAGTTTAACGAACATGCATTTCTCTCAGGTGGTATCTGATGTAACTCGACCTTCCAGTGGTACTTGTTTAGATCATATCTATACTAACAAAAGTCAGCATATCACCGCTGCATTAGTGAAAAACTATGCTCTTTCTGATCATCTACCAACCTTTGCTGTTCGTAAATATTTCAAGCAGTCAAAATCAACTAACTCCCATGACTCAATAACTTACAGAGATCTTAAGAATCTTAATACATCTGCATTTAACAACACGTTAGCAAACTCTCCTTGGTACACGGCCTTCATATTTGATGATATCAATGATGTTCTTGCCACATGGGAAGGTATATTTTTACAAGCGATTGACCAACATGCCCCAACTAAACTAAAACGTATCGCCAAGCCAAAGCAGCCTCAGTGGATAACTAGTGACATTCTTAATCAGTTAAAGCTTAGAGATAACCTACTTTCAAAAGCAAGAAAAACTGAAACTAATTCGACCAACGCTTGGCAACAATACCGTGTCGCTAGAAATTTAGCTTCAAACATGATCGAAAAGGCTAAAAGAAATTATTTCAAATCATCTATTCAAAATAACAAAGGCAACGCAACGTCCATTTGGAAATTAATTAAATCTCTTGGAGGTAATAAACCATCGCGCCTGCCAGAATTCCTCATTGGTGAATGCAATAAAGTGTTAAGAAATAGCTGTGAAATAGCCCGAAGCTTTCAATATTCACTTCACGTCGATCGCCAATAAACCTCACTCTCTCCTACCAATAACTTTGATCTAAGTAAATTGAAACAGTTTGTAAAATCGAAGATGTCACCTAACACCTCTGCCTTCAGTTTACCACCCATCACATGTGAAATTGTTGAAAATTACGTGATGAAGATACCATCCAATAAAGCGACTGGGCCTGATGGCATAAGTATAAAACTACTTCAAGCAGGCATCAAGGAGTTGGCACCATCAATATCCAGGTTAATCAATATGTCTTTGACTATTAATCAATTTCCCGCAAGATGGAAAATAGCTAGAGTCACTGCGCTTTTTAAGGCTGGCGAAATAGCTGATGCTAACAATTACAGACCTATCTCTATCTTACCCGTGCTTTCAAAGATCATTGAACGTCATGTGCATGACTGCTTATTTTACTATCTCACCATAAATAATCTAATATATTCCAATCAGTCTGGATTTCGAAGTGGATTTGGCACAGAAACCGCTGTGGCATTTATCGTTGATTCTCTTTTACTCAACCTGGACAAAAATCTCATCAATGGCATGGTCCTAGTCGACTATAAAAAAAGCTTTTGATTTGGTTGATCACTGTATTCTGCTTGATAAACTTAGTGCATACCATTTTGATCAGAACTCACTTGATTGGTTTAAATCCTATCTATCAGACCGTAAACAATATGTAAACTTTAAAGGCCAGTCCTCAACAACAAAAGTAATTACAGACGGAGTACCTCAGGGCTCTATCCTTGGACCTCTATTGTTTCTTGTTTTTATCAATGATTTGCCTCCATATATCAACACTCAAGTAGAATGTGAAATTATCTCAGGAAATCTCCAATATTGATAACTGGGCCATTACCAACAAACTGCCTCTCAATACGACTAAGACTAAAACCATTCTGGTTTCTGGTAAAAGGCTTAAAGCGAAGCTTACTCCAGATAATAAAATTCTTCACATCAAATTGAATGATGTCTCATTACAACAAGCGCACACTGTGAAATTACTGGGCTTTAATATTGATGAAGATTTAAACTTTGACACTCGTGTTGAAGTTATCGGGCGAAGAAACTGTCTAAACGTATTGGAATATTAAAGAGTATAAAATCCTACCTGCCTCGAAACGAACGTACACTTTTCTATAATGCTATGATCAAACCTCTATTTCTCTATTGTAGTATAACCTGGACAGACTGTAGTAAGAACAATATCACCAAAATATTCAAGTTTCAAAAACGTTGTGCCAGAATTATCCTTGACGCTGAACCACGCCACTCCTCGATTGATCTATTTAATAATCTTGGTTGGTTGCCTTTTTACGTAGAGTCGGATATCAGAAAATGTCTGTCTGTCTGTCTGTCTGTCTGTCTGTCTGTCTGTCTGTCTGTCTGTCTGTCTGTCTGTCTGTCTGTCTGTCTGTCTGTCTGTCTGTCTGTCTGTCTGTCTGTCTGTCTGTCTGTCTGTCTGTCTGTCTGTCTGTCTGTCCGTTTGTTCGTCTGTCTGTCTGTCTGTCTGTCTGTCGTCTGCCCGTCTGTCTGTCTGCTCCGTCTGTCTGTCTGTCTGTCTGCCCGTCGTTCTGTCTGCTCCGTCTGTCTGTCTGTCTGCCTGTCTGTCTGTCTGTCTGTCTGTCTGTCTGTCTGTCTGCCCGTCTGTCTGTCTGTCTGTCGTTCGTCTGTCTGTCTGTCTGTCTGCTCCGTCTGTCTGTCTGTCTGTCTGTCTGTCTGTCTGTCTGTCGTTCGTCTGTCTGTCTGTCTGTCTGTCTGTCTGTCTGTCTGTCTGTCTGTCTGTCTGTCTGTCTGTCTGTCTGTCTGTCTGTCTGTCTGTCTGTCTGTCTGTCTGTCTGTCTGTCTGTCTGTCTGTCTGTCTGTCTGTCTGTCTGTCTGTCTGTCTGTCTGTGGTATTCAAATCTATCTTGTCGCGTGGCTCATAACGATTTGCTCTCGGAGTCATTTTTGATTCGCCAAGGTATCCGGCAAGGTGGAGTTATATCGCCATGGTTGTTCTTATGCTTTAACAATGATTTAAATGCAGAGTTAAATACGATGAACAATGGAATTAATATCGACTCGCTAATTTCCGTGAAAAATGTTCTGATAGCTGATGACGTGGCGTTGTTATCCCTAAGTGTTAATGGTCTACAAACAATGATATCAACCATGGAAGCGCACAGCAAAAGATGGAGGTTTGACTATAATGTAACGAAAACGAATATTATAACATTTGGAGAACATATAAATACACATAGACGTAATGTTCAACAAAGATGCTGGACACTTTATGGAAAACAGATTAAAGAGAAATTGTCCTGTGAACATGCCGGTATTCGTCTGAGTGGAAATTTCTCAGGCACCGAGCGCACACTGGAGATGGCACGGAAAGGTAAAGCGGTTGTGTCAAGTTTGATGAGCGCAGGAGTTCGTCCTGCCGGTTTAAATCCAATCTGTGGAATCAACGTATGGACCGCAACCATTGGCTTTCCAACAATGTTATACGGGAGCGAGTTGTGGAGTAATGTCACAAAAACTGAGCACGAGATACTTGAACGAGTAAATCGCTTTGCAGCAAAGCGAGCTCAAGGTCTTGCACCATCAACACGATCAGAAGCAGCACTTGGAAGTTTGGGAATATGGACAATCGAGGGACATATCGATAAAGTACAATTGATGTTTCTCCATAAATTACTATCCTTGGAACCAACAAATCTGGAAAAAGTTATATTTGTTGCTAGGTTATCGTCTTTCCTCAATAGAGCGACAAAAAAGCAAATGGGGTTCATTCCAAACATTGTTAGAGTTTTGAATAAATACGGACTTGGGGACTATCTTACCACCTACATACATCATCAGTTTCAAATCCAGTGTTGGAGGCAAGGCTTGTATATCAAACCTGAGCTTGAATATTTTCGGGATGTTCATACCGAACTGCAGCTCTTAGAATTGTGGAATGCAGCGAAGCGGAACCCAATGTACCTCAAACCTATAGCAACCCTGGTAAATCTTCTATGTGGAAATATTCCATCAAAACTTAATGATGTTGTGGAAGATCATGGTGATCAGAATAACTGTAGGATATGTCACGGACAAGTATCAGGAACCCTTAAACATTTTGTCATGGACTGTTCCAGCGTATCGATTGAAAGAGAGTTATTGTGGGACAATTTTGCAGGACAAATTGAGTTTAAATGTTTGTGCAAGTCTTTTTAACCAAGATGATAATAATAGCATACTTGCTAGTTTTTTAAGTGGATCACTGCCATGTAGTGTCTCAAACTCTGAAAGGGACCAATTTATCATGATGTGTTCCAATGGAATCGTGGCGATTTTCTTAAGAATAGAACAACTTACAGTATAATATAGTCGTAAATTAAATTATTTGTAAATATTAAGTTATATATAGTATCCACTTAGTAGTAATTAGTAATAGTATTTTAGTTATATATTGTAAGAAAGGACTCAATTTTGATCTGGAGATTGCTCTGAGCAATTTGCAACCGGTGCGAAAAATTGCAAATTGAATTTCACAACCAGTTTTGTAAACAAAGCCTCTGATTGGCTACTAGCAAAAAGAAAGCTCCAATCCAATTGCTCGGAGCATTTGATTGGTTTCTTATTTTACTAGAGGCCAATCAGGGGCTTTGTTTACAAAACTGGTTGTGAATTTCAATTTGCAATTTTGTTCGCACCAGTTGCAAATTGCTCAGAGCAATCTCCAAATCAAAATTGCAATATTGCGTGTCAATATTGCAATGTTGCTCGCAAGAGAACATCCGGTTTGACTGTAACTCTTTGAGATGTTTAAAACTAAAATTTTTAAAATAACAAATCTCATAGAAAAACTTCATTTAAAATTCTGTAAACGTGTCCTATTTCAATAATACTATACTAGGAGTAGCATGCTGCTCGCCATTGACAAATCACAAGACCCCCCAGCCCCCCATGTTGGCCCCCCCAGTAAGCTATGTTACCCCCCCCCAGTGAAGGTCCCTGTTGTCCAAAATATAAGCAAAAAGGGAAGAAACGGAGTTTAGAGGAAAGTTATGGTATACTCACAACAAAACCTGGCTCCGTTTAGATGGGATATATCAAAAATTGTCTCTGAAAATGCAGCAAATCAAGTCACAGATACTCGAGAATACAAAAATTTTCTGGGGGAGAAGGACCCCCAGACCACCCTTCAGCTTCCCACACCTGTAATACACCACCTACTTGTTATGTCCCCTTTCGATGATGCCCCCCCCCCACTAACGATTTCTTAAAAAGGCCCTGTGCATTAATATTCATATTCAATTTGCTCAACCTCGCTCATCTACTAATTGTATATTATTAGTACTGATGAATATCCGTGAGTTTACGGATCACGGTATATCCCACAAATCAGGGGTGTAGGAACGTATTCAATATTGGGGGGGGGCCCAAGCTCACGAGGCGCCACCATGGTTGGCGCCGAGCGAAATGTTTTTCATTGTAAAATTTGAAGCCCCCAGATCGCCGGAAACGGCCGTTTCAGAGTCTTATCTACCTTTTTTAGTAAGCTTGTGCAGGGAACTAAGCTGTTTCCATCATTTTCATGAAAATTATTTGATTTTTTGGGGGGCCGAAAGATATTCCGGCCCCCCCTCATATAATATTGGGGGGCCGCGGTCTCGTTTGACGGGTACGCGCAGTAATATCCAGTCAACTCTCATGCAACTCTTGTTTGACCGGGTCATGAGAGTTGATGAAACTCTCTGTGCAAACTCTCACTTGCCAACTCTCATCAACTCTCATTCTCGTTTGACCAGAGCTAATAAGTGTATGTTCGTATGTCGATAAATATAATTGTTTTGTTTTGTTTTGTGAAGAATATCATGTTTATTTATTTGGGATGAATATTATTATTTGCCAAGACTCAAATAAATAAACGTAGTGTTATCCACAAAACAAAACAAGTTCCACATTATACCTATATATCTGCTCTTATCAAACCACATAATTGGTAAAATATTTACAAAGGTAAATCAATCTTTTGATCAATATATTTCAATAATGCAAATACTATAGTTATATACAATATGCTAAAATCCAAACACTATATTGGAAATGTAACTTACTGATTAAATTGTAGTAATATAACTGACTGAAAATAAAAACTGACTGACTATATACTATAGTTATATCATAAAGTCATAGTAAAATACAAACACTACACATTACATATCAACATAAATATAACCTATCCAACTTTCTTATATCGAGCGAAGCATGTAAAATATTACAAAAGGTATAATATAATCATGCAAAAATGTGAAATAGTCCTACAACTATATATAAGTTTATGTTCCTATTTAAGGTTATGTCATTGTAATAATTTGTGCGCGGTTTATTTGCAATTGTGAGAGTTTCTATATTCTTACATTTGAAGCATAATGGCTTCAAAGTTATTGAGTAAGCGATATGTCCGTTTGGATTTGTTATCAGTTGTGGATATTCACACGGGATAACAAACTGATGGAGTAATGCACCAGTGTCCGAGAACGTGAAGATTGTAGTAGTAAGACGTAGAATATGGCATAAACTGACAATAATTGTTTCGTTGACATGATTAAAGACGACATTGAAACAATATTTACTCTGCAAAATTGTAACAGTTACCTGCAATGCACGTTTTATCTTACCATCCATTGTAATGATGTATATAAAGACTTTATCTTGACCGAATTGCCAAAAAGTTGAAATGATTTCATTTTTATTGGAAACAGTAAGCCTAAATGCGTCATAATATTCATTGGGTCTTACATCTTTGAATGGGAAAATAAATTTGTAGTCTTGCCTGGCGTTTGTGCTGTCGCAGATATACATAGTTTGCTCGCTTTCACAGTAGATAACCAACATACCATCTTTGGTCACACTCATTTGTGGATTCACCAGTTCTTTATTAATCACTTCAAGAAATCTCTCCGCTTTTACATTTCCATTAGCATCCAAGGTTAATAATTTATATCGAGGAGGGACATTTTCATTGCATGACATGATTTGCACGACAATGTATACGTTATCATTTTCATCGACAGCAAAACAGCATATTTTGTCCATGGAGTTTCCATTGTTTTCTGAGGAAATGGTACAAAACAACTCGCTCTTACCACTTCTCCTTGTGATAACAAGACCGTCCTCGTCAAAAGTCGTTGATAGATTTTCCCCTTTGCTAGTTAATGCACAAGGATTCGAATAAAGTTCTTTGTCAAACGTCCAGAACCAAGGAACCTGCGTCATTTTCTCTTCAATCTTTCTTGGAAGTGCTTGGTCGTCCAACAGGGGATGATGAAATGCTTTGCCAATCTTGATCGTAGACCAGTTCAAAAGACCCATCTTGATGTTTGTAAACTTCATGGTGATGTCTGTTAATAATGCGTTGATCATTTCTGTCGACTCTATGTGGACATTCCTTTGCTTTTGGTAGAAACGAGCTCGTAAGCGGGATGTAATCCCTTTATCAGAATCTCGCCATACAGAAAACATTGCTTCTATTGCAGGTAAATCCTGTAGCTCTTTCAGGTAGAGTAAGCAATCAACAACAGCTGCTTCTGGGTCGTCTAAACCTTCGAGAATTCTGCTGGCAATGCGAAGTTTGCTTGCCATTATTCTATCTGCTGTGCTCAACGCTATAGTTGGATAGACGATATGATATTACTTGTCAGGAGAAATCCAACGATATGGTAATGAAAGGAAATTTGACAAGAGAAAAGCCGAAAAGGCTGCAGTTGTTCGTTGACGTTGTGCAAAAAGGGCAGCAATAAAATCTTGAATCAAGTCCGCACCGTTCCCCTGACGCTATGCTGGGGTCCCTCATCCTTATCAAACTGCAAAACATGACTACCAATTAGACCTTCCAATGCTTAAATGTTGCATTCTTTGAATAAATGTATACAAAGATACAGAAACACTTTTCCTAATTGACGTCTAGTATTATTAAAATTATGCTAACGGAATGTTACATTAGTATTAAACAGCTATTCACAAGATTTACATTAAATACAATGAGCGTTTGATTTGAAAGTAGACAACAGAAATGTTCTCTTCGATAGTAAATGCATAGTTTCGTGATATCTGTATATTGACGTGACATTATCTTTCACTTGAATCCTCATTACCTAACATATCCTAAACAAATGAAATAACATGTTGTTAGTCACTAGTTGTTAGTCTCTCTCCTCCGCAGATGCTTTTTGGTACATATTTATCATGTTTACGAGCAATAACCGCGCTAAAATTTGAGATCCCTTGCCGAATTGAATAAAAACTAGAAAACGCTAGAGCGTAACAGAGCAAAATATGTCGTCGAGACTTAATGTAACCCTTACTATACCATAGTTAGGGTTAGGGATTAGTGTTTATATATATCGATAAGGGTTACATGAAGTCCCTACCAAATATGTGAAAAACCGCTGCCATAATAATTATAAATCAATGTTATTAATAAATACAAAAAGAGCCTCTGCGGACGAGAGAGAGTTGTTAGTCACTGGTTGTTAGTCACTGGCTGTTAGTCACTGGTTGTTAGTCACTGGTTGTTAGTCACTGGTTGTTAGTCACTGGTTGTTAGTCACTGGTTGTTAGTCACTGGTTGTTAGTCACTGGTTGTTAGTCACTGGTTGTTAGTCACTGGTTGTTAGTCACTGGTTGTTAGTCACTGGCTGTTAGTCACTGGTTGTTAGTCACTGGTTGTTAGTCACTGGTTGTTAGTCACTGGTTGTTAGTCACTGGTTGTTAGTCACTGGTTGTTAGTCACTGGTTGTTAGTCACTGGTTGTTAGTCACTGGTTGTTAGTCACTAGTTGTTAGTCACTAGTTGTAAGTCACTGGTTGTTAGTCACTAGATGTTAGTCACTGATTGTTAGTCACTGGCTGTTAGTCACTGGTTGTTAGTCACTGGCTGTTAGTTACTGGTTGTTAGTCACTGGTTGTTAGTCACTGGTTGTTAGTCACTGGTTGTTAGTCACTGGTTGTTAGTCACTGGTTGTTAGTCACTGGTTGTTAGTCACTGGTTGTTAGTCACTAGTTGTAAGTCACTGGTTGTTAGTCACTAGATGTTAGTCACTGGATGTTAGTCACTGATTGTTAGTCACTGGTTGTTAGTTACTAGATGTTAGTCACTGGTTGTTAATCACTGGTTGTTAATCACCTTGTTAGTCATTGGTTGTAAGTCACTAGTTGTTAGTCACTAGATGTTAGTTACTGGTTGTTAGTCACTGGTTGTTAGTCACTGGTTGTTAATCACTGGTTGTCAGTCACTAAAGTGCAAAACACTAGTCTGACTATAGTGGTTTAAAATTCTTATGCAACTCTCATGACCGGTCAAATGAGCAAAACTCTCACCAACTCTCATCAAAATTTGAACCAGCTCAAAACGCGAGCGAGAGTTGCAACTCTCATCAACTCTCATCAACTCTCATCCTCGTTTGACCGGGGCTTAACGTGTATTTACCGTGAGTGAATTGAGTTCTTTTGAAAATGTCCCAAGGGTTTTGGTTAGTTCATCGTCGCCCTAAAATATATAAAGTGTGATTTTAACAGCAGTAGATAAAAATATTGATCTCCAAGAATTAAAATCTTGATTTAAATACGATAAATATTATTACATTTGAGGACTCACTAAACACCGACTAAACAGAGTTGTAAAAACGTAAGTTGGTAAGTTGTTTGTTTTTGCTAACGTAAATCATGATTCAATCACCCCCGAGATAACTTTGTTGTTCCTAGATAACAATATTGAGTATATTTAATAGACTTTTTTTGAAACTGGTGTTTTCATAGAACATCGTAACCCCTGCGCAACACACATTTATCCGGATAGACACTAGTACAAGCTGCAACAATAAACAAAAACTCACGAGCCCCAAATACAGGTCACCGTTTTTGTATATCTCTTACATTTAGTTGAATTCTATATTATGGTTTCACCAACCTGCTCCTCTCCTCGAGTCTTTTGATTCGTCACCAGACCTTGTTGAACACCCTCGGTTTTTCTTTGTCTTGGTGAAAATATTTTCTGCAACGGGACTGGGACTTCTGTGTCCATTGGACAAACATATTCCTCGTATTCAGCGTCAGATTTTGTTCGTTTTCGCATGCCACCAATTGACAGTTTTCTTGTCTGAAAGGAAAAGATAATAAACATTACTCATAGTGAGGTTAAAATCCAATTGTGTGACAAAAGCTTTAATCTACTGTAAAGTACTTGACAAGTGATAACAACATTGCAAGGGCGCTTTCTGACTCGACTTCTTCTGGTTGAAACTGGAAGCCTGCATCAATTGTAGCGTTTGTGTTATTTATTTTCCACCACGATTGTACAACAAATCTCCGACACACTTTTTTCACAGAAACTTAATTCACTTTTATCTTATTTATCGTACATGAACCTTTATTTCTAAAACTTTGTGCAAGAATCTAATAGGAGGAATATATTGTATAGGGCAGGCTCAAATTAGTAAGTACGAAAGTTTTGAGGCTAGATTAAAATACAGTCAGTTGTACTAATAACAGCACCCAACATTTTACAATATAAGGAAATTTGCACGAGATGCCAAAAAGATCGCGATCATGTTGATCGTTTAATGTTGTTATACCTTACGTTTATCGGTGCCACGGCTTTTTTAAATCACACTAGCAGAATTTCTGTACATTATAATCAACCTTTTACATAAATACGTATTAAGTAGAAGATCTGATACATAACGACTTACAGTGTTGTATGACATCTTCCTACCTTGTGTTTCTCGCCAGGTAATATTGGAGCCAGACCATTAGCTACAGCTGTTTCTTTCACTTTCATACAAGCAGGACCAATCAATGATTCAAAATGTGTTGCTAAATGACGACGAAGTAGTTTCTTGCCCGTAGGGATGGACAGGATTATTGCCATACTTTCTGCTGTGAACTTCGGCTCCAATATCTACAAAATAGTTTTGATATAAAATGAATAAAGTTAATAATTCCACACACTACATCTACAGGTTTGTGATTGTCTTATCACGTAAGCATGAAAACCTCATTCTTTTTTAATCGTGATATTTAACTCGAACGCTGCTGTTTCCTCAGATTTTAAAGACAATAAAGTGTTGTAAATATAATGGTGGTGAAATTCTCAATAAACAGCCAGCACTTTTTCTCGAAAAGTGAACTTATACTGAATAATTCCATAATACAATGCTGTTTATAAATATGTTGCAACAATTGCTGCTTCGTACAGTATGCATACGTTATATAATACGCAAATCCTTTATTAAGCCCCCTCTCAAATACCCCCTCTACATTAAGCGTCCCGTCTCACAACAAAGAAACATATATATATACAGTATATCTAATTTATGAATTGGCCTGGAATTTCATGTTAGCTTATTGCGTACTTGCTGCTTTTTAAAGTGCCTGAAATATATAGGTCTCCGGGGGGTTAACGAAGATTTACGGTAAGCAGACATGAAGTACTACCAGAGGTGGGCATGTGAAGGGGCTGTAGCAACTGGGCACGAGGCAGCCAAAGATCAGCGTAGCATTTCTTATTAGTAATTCGTGAACGGTGTAAGTGAAATGAAATGAAAGATCTACAATGTATACAATACCATCAGCGATCCATGAACACCGCTGCCCCGTAAGTTTGTAGCATACTCTGACAGGTCAGCTTGTCTTAGCCATTCTGTTACACGATGATTGGTCCAAAGTACTACGTGAGCACCTTGTTGCCATGACTACAGAAAATTATAGAAACTATGTAGTTCTTCGTAATTATGCTAGAATCCACGTCTCGTCCGGCAAGATTTCTAATACTGAATTCAGCAAGAGATCAAACAAGATACTTACTTCGTCAATTGGAGATTTCTTTAAGTAGTTTGGATGAAAGTTATGCACTCTAAGTAAAAAAAGAAATTGCGGTATAAACCACTGAGTATTTTTATCAAATACAAAACAATAGTAACTCCGAAAAATGTTTACTGATTCAAAAATGTTTACTGATTCAAAAATGTTTACTGATTTCGGAGTTATTATATTGTTTTGTATTTTCTAAAATAAAAAGAACTTGTATATGTTTCTAATGACTCGTGGACTAAACAGTGCGATTTGTTAACGCCTTTTAACACATTTATTTACAACTAAATGTTCCAACTTGAATACAAAACTGTTATTGTAATATGTAATTGCAATGGAATTTACAAACCTTAAACATTGGATAGCTCTTCTCAGGCTGTATTGATGAAATGTGCTATACACTTTGAGCTGGAGAACGTCATTCTAAAATCACATCAAACAACCAGCATTATAATCGATTCATGTTATATCGTTTCATGTACATTATGACTATATTTCACTGTACATTTTTTAATCACATCTGAAGACGGCAAAGATACATATACCTTCCAGGGCAATTTTTAGCGTACATTTTAGAGAAGTTATATATTGTCGGGAGGGAAAGATTTGTCTGCTGCTTTAAGACCAGAAAGTGTTAAAATGAAAAACTAGTGTTTGATGAGGAAATACTTATATTCTTATTGTGTTCAAACCGGGATTGAAACGCTATTCATGTGACATAATGGGATTGTCCGATTGGGTGAAACATTACGAATTATTAATGAGTTTGAGAAGGTTTATGTTCCATTTGTTTCGCCATTAATATTGTTATCAATTGACCTGTAATTGGGGAAACATTCACACTAGTGTTAAGTATTATTCCACGAAAATAGATTACTATATAATAATCTTAAAAAACGTTCGTTAATCGCGTTTTACACCTCGTTTAGGTGATACATTAGGTACATTAGGCCGTCTTCGGTGGGTCTAAACTGTGGGTTGCAAGTTGCAGATTGGTGCAGATTGGTGCAGGTTTGTGCTGGTTGATGAAACAATAAAGATGGAATCTTTTCATGTTGTTTTGGACAATAAAATCATAAACCTACGACTGTCTGTTCATCGATGACTGTCTCGGCACACTTTGTTAATACTCCAGTTCATGTGGGAGATCAGTGAGACCAGTGTATTTTAGATAGACTTGTGTTCTACAAGCCGACTGACTCCCATAGCTATCTTCTCTTTCCTCTTCCCACCCCAACCACACTAAAAGGTCTATCCCCTTCTCTCAGTTCCTTCGTCTTCGCAGTGAAGATGAGGACTTCTATACCAAAAGTCAGGAAATGAGAAACTTTTTGTCCAACGCGGTTATCCCACCCCACTCTTAGACAATGACTTTTCGAAGGCCTCCCACATTCCCGATCTGAAACTCTTAGAGATCCTGTGTCCAATGTTATCAATAACAAAATTCCCCTAGTTCTCACTTACCATCCCTTCAATTTTAAAGTAAGGGATGTCATTAGGAAGAATTTTCATATCTTGAAAAACGACCTATCATTTTCTCTTTTCGACATAATAATCGACATGGAAAAATATCCGTGACACCCTAGTCCATAGCTCCCTACCACAGGATTCGTCGTCACTTAAAGGCACATTTCCTTGTGATGTGCGCCTATGTAAAACCTGTGATTATACAGATTCTTCTACTGTTATTTCGGCACCAAAACCTAAGTATACCACTATACCATCAAGCACCGTCTCACATGTGCCTCCGCTCATCTCATCTACTGCATTTCACGCTGAAACTGCAAGATGTTTAAGGACAAGGTTGAGCACCGTCGTGCTTGTCACTGACAACGATGCCAAACAGCCTGTTGCCAGGCAATCACAGTGTTCAGATATGAAAATTCGAGCTCTGTGTCCCACTTCAGGCAGCAATGAGAGCCGTAAAAGACAAGAAATGCGTCTCATTTCCCAACTTGGCATCATTCATCCTTACGGTATCAATGAGCGCTTCTTTAACATTTAACTTTTATCTGTCCATGCCTGTCATCAGCACACATATCCTACTTCTCACCTAGCCTTCTCCGCAGGCAACTCGGTGAGTCGGTGGTAAACGGCAGAAATTGCGCAATATTTAGCAGAGCGCGCCAAGAGATTGGGAGCTAGTAATGAGGGGGAGGAGAAAGGGGCGTGGCAGTAATGAAAAACTTGCGCCAATTATCCCTCACTATCCCCTGTTACCACCCTATTGCCTATAAAATTATTGCGTAATTCTGCTGTTTGCCACCGAGTTGCCTGCGGAGGAGGCTACTTCTCACCTGATCTCACACACAGTTTCGTTTCACCTTTCTTTCCATGTTAATATATTTAGTAATGTGATTTCCATCTTCTGTTTATACTTTGTTTTGACTAAATCCATCTGATTGGTATATTTTTTATCACGTGATCGCTTTTGTATACATTATAAAAGCACATGTTTTTCCCCGACCCACGTTGGTAACGTCCAGACGAAGGGCCTTCGCTCGACACGTCCAAGTTCTTATTAAATTTTTCAGGTATTTTGATCCTAACGACCAGCAGCTTAACCCATAATATATAGCTTCTCTATCCTCACCAAAACTCTCAAACTCGACCACCAACCCGCAACCTGCAATTTAGACCCTCCGGCCGTCATCCACTACGGTTGCATTGTCCGCGTGGGATGAGCGAACCAGTTTGAACATGCGTTTTAGGTGTCTAGCGTGGCAGTTGCGTGGCAGTCTTTGCTCCGCTATTGTGCTCGTGGACACGCTGTGAAATACTACATCTAGCTTTCTTCGCGTGTCTGCAAAATTGATTGTTCAAGTGACTCGAATAGATCACTCGTCATGCACGGGTTGGCGAAGCAATCGTTATAAAAAAAACTACCTAAAACTAAACACTACAGTATACCTACCACTGTTAAATAGTTCAACATTCTACCATCTACAAGATTATCACGAAATGAATCTTTATACTGAGGAAGTCCAATATCTTCCAGCCAATCTGGAAACAGATAACTTAATGATAGACAAAAAAATTCGATGTATCGACTCGTTACGACAAATTCCAATGCATGTTAACCGTGGGATAATCTATCGGTGATTATCGATAACAATTACCAGAAATATCTACATATGAATCTGCGAACAAACGTTCACAAAACCAAACAAGAGAAATCACTGCACAATGGAAACGTCATTAACGATAGGGTATTTTTTGACAAAAACTATGTACGATTGAGATGCACGAAACAAACAATACAAAATACAGGAAGGTAAGTTTAGTGGATAGTGTGCAACACTAACGGTGAAAAATTATATCAGAAATGGGTGACACACAAACCTAAGACCCAGTTGTTATCCAATTGTTCCATTACGTCTTCTTGTTCCTCAGTGACTGCCTAAAATATACAACGATAATTTGCTTGGATTAACACCCACTGTATATATACTGGAATATATAAATATATTGATTTCAAATAAAGGCGACTGCTCCATCTGCTTAGCAAAGGCTAGTTTAAATGAAACATAACGACACTGTGACAATAATAATGGAAACTATTCCTCCTAAAGTATTATAATTTATTAGAAACCGAAAGAAGTAAGTATATACCAGACAAGGGGGCTTCGGTGGCGCAGTCGTCAGAGCAAGCGCCTTTCACCTCGATTCTCGATGGGGACGCTACTCTTTTGAAACGAGTAAGTCAGCGCTCTGCCGAAAGTCGTGGGTTTTCTGATCTCCGGGCACTCCGGTTTCGTCCAGCAGGGAAAGTTGACTGGGTGGGTTAGGATATATAGATTAGGAAAGTAATATCACACTTGTTGTAAAAATATATAGTCTAGGCTAAGTACGTAAATGTAGGTAAGCGAAATCAGTGTTTTCAATAATTATTGTAATAGCAGGCTGAATTTCAAGAATAGACGTCTGTGCTCAAAATTTCCACATGAAAGACGAATATAGATTTTGCAACTAAACAAAGAAATAGGTGGCCGTGAAGGGCCTAATAGGCGGCGGTAAACAGCCGGTAACCGCCTTTTCTTGAAAACACTGGAAATACTTGATGCAATCGGTCACTGAAAAGCTCCGACGGGGAGTGAGCTGAATAATGTATGCATAATCTTTCACACTTGATTCTCTTAACGGAGACGGTTAAGCTAAACAAATTGAATTGTAATGATAAATACCTGCAGTGCTAAATGAAGTTTTTTTCGATGCAACATTTTCTTCATTCCGAACACTTTCTCTAGGTCTGCTGACGTCATTTTGACAAGATCATCACCAGACTTAATGTGGTTTGAACAAGCATCAGTATATTGTCCTAAACCTTCGTCTTCTAACCAGCTTACTACCATGTCTGTACTCCACGAGGAAAATGGAACATCAGAATGAAGCCTAAACAACAATGAAGGTTTATGTTTTAACCACCCGGAAAATAATCAATAAAATAATTATATACAGTAGTAATTTGTAACATACTTTCTTTGGTTTCCTGTGTTATGGCTTTTCATCTCTGATTCTAATCCTTGCGAATTTGAACGACGCAATCTACAGAGAATAGAATTAAGAATATTGGATAAGCAGTGTTTGAACAGTTCTAGATATTTCCAAGAAGGTTTGCTGGCGCTTACATGCACATATGCAGTAGTTACGTAACTGGGTCCAAATTTCCGTCCATAGAGTATTGTTGTTAAATTCCTTTTATTATATCGCGTTTTGTTAATATGGAAACGTATCGTATTTGTCTTTTCCCGCCAAGATGGAATCCCAGATGGGTCTTATCTCCGCAGCGAAAGAGTACCGGGGTAAGACCCGAGGTACGAGGTTGTAAGAAAAATCGTTCTCGGTAATTAACTCTTACTTAAAGTTAAAAAATAACGCCAAAAGTACAAAACAAACAGCACTTGTTAAAACACTTACATTCCAAAAACTTTACCCACTATGTTTTTCTTCTTGCTTTTCTCATGATGGTCATTGTGATATTCGGCACTCTGGAAAAGAAAACTTTTATTACTTTATAAAATAGTTCATCTTGCGAGCATATTGATTGGTGAGATGACCAGTGAATTTAGCGCAATGTTTACTGCCCAAAATATTATATATAACACTCTAGAATTATCCCATTGTCCTATTCTGAAGATGACGTCATTATATTTCAAACCAGAAAGAATTGAAAGAATCAAAGTGAGTAAGATTATTTATTACCTTATTTTGAGATTCGTCAGGTGAACTTTGTTCATTTGGAGCTAAAATTGAAATACACTTGTTGTTAGTAAATAGAATATTTCAAATATATTTTCATTCATGAAATACATGTACTATGTATATGCACAAAACTACTTGATGGCATTGAAAACGAAACTACGACCTTAATGTCAACAATAATGTCAACAAAAGATGTCATCATATGAGCCCGGGAAGCTCGCCTATGCGGTGTTCATATGACTGTTTCTATCCCATCTAATATTCCGCCTCGGTGGGACGAAATTACGAAAACATAGCTAAATATCTTTGTTGTGATTGAACAAACTTTGCGTTGTATTACGACTTTTAATAATGGTCTTTGCTTAGGTCTATTAATGTATACTTTTGATGTTTATATTTTCCAACTACGCAGCTCAATAATAGGGCAAAATCGGCAAAAATGTCCATCCCGGTCAGGTGCATGGGATGAAGCATTCATATTGAAAATTTTATCCCACTTGACTTAAGCCCGTTCTCCACTAGGCGATTTTGTTCGCGCGATGCGAAGCGAAAACCGAATTTTGGCAACGTGATTGGTTAGTGAAAAAATTCTCCGCGAAACGTTTTTTCGCCAACCAATCAGGTTGCCGAAATTAATTTTCGCTTCGCGTCGCGCGAACAAATTCGCCTAGTGGAGAACGAGCTTTAGATTCCTGCATCTAGCGCAAGGTGAGATCTCACCTAACCTATGAACACACAATAGAGACATGCGGATCTCGCTCAAGTGAGTTTCCGCTTAGCTGGGCTCATATGAACAGACCCTACGTCAATTGGTCGGTTCGACCAAGTGATACAATAGCGCTATATTCTGGGACTCTAGTTCCTTCAGAACTCGAAACATTTCGAAACGTTTCGACATCATTGTCTACAAATATTAACTTCAGTTGAGGTTATAGAAAGTCGTCTCTTCACGCGTATACAGTAGCTACATATAACATCACAAAGCACGCAAAAACGTGATAAAAAATATAAGGAGATTGACAATGTTTCTTACATAAGTTTGGTTCGCTCACGCTTCGAGTTCTCTTCAACTTTAGAAAGCCTTTACCAAACGATGATCGTGTTTTACTTTCCCTCTTCAGCGGAGTTTGATGATTATTTACTGGCGGTTCTAACTTCTTCGCAGGAGATGATTTTGTTTCCATAGCATGACGAGCTTCTAAATAAAAGTTTGAAGAAAACATAAAAGTTTAGCAACAATTTAATGATCTTCATCTAAAGCCAAATTGAGGGGTTACTTTTGTCAACAAAAATGATGAAAAAATATTCACCTGAATTATTATTGAGCAATATACATGTAGCTACCCCCGGTATTTCATCATGACCATTCTGAACAATACTTTGATCTGTACTGACGTCTTTAGCATCATCTTTTTTACTCTGTTCTGCGAAGACATCACTCGTTACTGAGCTATCGACACTGCATGTATCACTTTTAGCATCCTCAGTCTATAAAGTATGATATGAAATACATTATTATTTCACTCAATTCATTTCCATTTCTTTTCCAAATGTTGATGTTTGGAGAGGAAAAAGGATTTATAGAAATACTGTTGCCGTTGTGAACACAGCACACATGTTGAATGCCGAACTCGTTTGCAGTATTGGTCATCATATATTCTTGTTAGCCGCATGGCCTTCGGAGATATCCGATATACATGAGGTATCTTCGATAACAGTGTTGCCATGCGCACGCATTGCCTTAAATAGACTGGGTAAATCAGGCAAATGCAAATTAAAAGCGATTATTTTGCGATACATGTTTACTTTTCGTAATTTCTTTTTAAGTATATTTTATACACATTTGTTTGGCTTACTGTCAAATACCTATACACAAGCTCTGGATCTGGATATTTACTTTTTCAAGTAAAACTTGAATTTCTTCATCATTTAATCTGGAAGCCATTTTGTTTTCCAAATCAGCCATTTTGCTCTACTAGTAGGATATTGTAGACAACCAATCAGATTGCAGCATTGTGGTTGGCTATATTATAAGAGCTAATATCCTGCTTGTAGAGAACCAATCATATTGCAGAATACCTCATATCCAGAGCTTGTGTATATAATAATGAAGGATATACAATAGTGATTTGGTATTATAGTCGATTTCAGCTCACTTTTCAACGCGCTTTTCCTAAGTTCGTTGTGAACTTGCCAATTACGTTTCGAAGTTCGCAAGTTGGGCGTGAACTTCGCAACCAACTTCCGAACTTCGCAACCAACTTCCGAAGTTCGCAACCAACTTCCGAACTTCGATTTGGATTTTTATTTTGATTCGGATTTCGAACTTCGCTAACAAGTATGAGTTCGTTTAGTACGCAAGGAAAAGCATTATCTGCTAAAGTTAGACTGTTGAAAAATGGTTAAATAATGAAGGAACTACTGAAATAATGTGTGATTTCAATTGTAAACAATTGTTTGACAGGCTCGATTCGGATTTCGGACTTCAATTTGGGATTTCAAACTTCGCTAATTATATGAATTCGTTCAGTACACAAGGAAAAGCATTTCCTGATAAAGTATTGCTTGAACTAGAACTAAAAAGCTGAAACGGGTACGGTAGTTATAAATTATTTTTGTTGCGTACGTTGATTTGGAATTACAAACTGTAAATCAAAGTAAACTAGGTTACTTAGTACCCTGTAGCAGGTTGCCGGGTATTGTTTTCGTTTTGTTGGTTTTACAGTGTAATATTTTTACAAACAATGTTGTACTGTTAATTCGTTTATTGTAATATTATAATATTTCATGCATTGAATTATGTATTGCTATTGCTGTAATTCTCAAATACGCGAGCTAAACTTGCTAGCCTGTCAAACAATTGTTTACAATTGAAATCACACATTATTTCGGTAGTTCCTTCATTATTTAACCATTTTTCAACAATTTCCTGTCTAACTTTAGCAGATAATGCTTTTCCTTGCGTACTAAACGAATTCATACTTGTTAGCGAAGTTCGAAATCCGAATCAAAATTTGGAAGTTGGTTGCGAAGTTCACGCCCAACTTGTGAACTTCGTAATTGACAAGTTCACAACAAACTTGGGAACCGCGCGTTGAAAAGTGAGCTGAAATCGACTGTAAATGGATGGTATAATCATGGTTCTTCCATTCTAGAATAGCTAACTCCATTGCCAGATTCGTTAACCCCTGTTTGTTTGTTTGTCTGTTTGTTTGTTTGTCTGTTTGTTTGTTTGTTTGTTTGTTTGTGGAATTTGTCTCAGCTATGTTTTGTTGTAAGTACGACGTTGTCGCGGTAAAATTATCCTCAAGCAAATATTATACCCATCCATGGGTAGAAATAAACAATATTATAAATAATGAAGTCTATAGTATATAGAATAACATGCACGCCTTTATCACTCAATTTGAAATCACTCTTCTATTGATTTCTTTGTTACTTGACCTACAACTAAAAGGACATTCAGGTATATAACATGATATTTTACAACACACTGCACGTGTAACTTACACTTGATTTTGACGTAGCTACATGAAGTTGTTTCTCCAAATCCTCCATCTGTCTTTCTTTTACTGTTACTATTTCTATCAGTTTTTCTACTTTGATTTTGAGTCTGCTCACTTCTGACGCTGAATCACAAGAGAGATGACAACGAGATGTTACCGTCTTGTCATAAAGTAGTTATAGTAATTTACTAATAAAAGTTGAGATGCGAGTTTCAAGTTAGAACTTTCTTCATTGAAATAATACATACATATAACATTTTGAAATTTTTAAACTCCGTATTTTTAGGTCTTATTCACCAGATATCGGGGTTTTCATATATTTTGATGTTTCTACTTTCAAGTTATGTTAGTTTTACGGGTATAAGATTCACTCTAAAATAGCCTATCGCCTCGTGTAGTTGGAAAAAAGCACGCATTTTTTCCGAATATTATTTTAAACAAAATATAAAAAAATTATAAAAAAATTCTGTAATAAAAGGCAAAAATGTCGTTTTCCTCGATAACTTTTTTTGGCCATTACAGAATGTTCTTATTTTTGTTATAATGAAAGATTTTTGCGGTGCAATACAGTCTGCAAAATTTAAACATAGGTCACCGGACAAAATAATGAGATATAGCGCATTGTTTTTCAAAAATGGAATTTTTTAATGACGTCAGCAATTGACATGAAAACGCTATAGAACACGCACAATGGCCCGAGATGGCGCGAGCAACTGGTCACGTCAGGTCAGTTTGGAAGTTCTTTCGTTAATATTCCCGCGCACACAAATTGTCACGCGGGTTTATTCATAATTGTAGCATAAAGTTCTATTTTCGCGATTCTGGCATAAGGGATTTCGTGATTACTATATCGAGCCACCTTAAATGAACTTTTTTACACTATATATACTGTATAAAGTAAACCATACACGCTATAATTATTACCTTTTTCTCTTAGTTGGGCTTTCATACTTAAATTGTTTCCAGCTAGAAAAAAAAGCAAAATGAAAAATGAAAACGAGACAGCGAGAGCAATTCTAAAACATTTGTACTATCTGTAGCAAAATGTGTAGTTCTGGGTTGCATATGCTCGGTCAGCTCTACACGTTCATGGCTATACTTTTACTGTAGACAAAAACTTTTTTACATATCACAATGACATCTTGCATGATACTGTTAGCAAACTGGTTGTCTTGTATGATATATATCTTTCCTCTCAAGATATAAGACTTTCCTCTCTAAACACACCAGGGAGTTGTATATAGTTTTTCGGTTTTGTATTCAACAAATATTATAGTTGTCTGTTCAGTTATAGATACACAGATGACGTCATAATGGGGAACGAAAAAGTGGTCTACGAGCTGCCAGGGCGAGTTTAAATAAAGATTTAATAACTTTAATAAAAACCAGACCAAGTTAACAATATTTCACTTTGTGTAATATCTTACAGTCACTACAAGATGAAAGTCGTTTTTCTCTTTCTTCTTCATCAAGTAAAGTTTCCAGATGAGTTCTCAAATCTTCAATTTCTAAATCTTTCTTTGATATCTCGCCTTTCATTTCTTTCTCCTTACCAACAAAATGAATTTATTTAGTATTAAATATTACCAATATTCGAGACAGAAATATGCGAAAATGCAATCAACAAGTTTGCTGGTTCATCTTATGCTAATCTACGTATACGAAAGAAGTACACTGAAGAACTTTGCTTAAAGACTTATGTCTGCATGTCTAAATAAGTTTTAGAATTTTAAGATTCGGTCAAATTCCTGCTGCTTGACGGAATATGCACGTTTTCCATTGTGTACTTTGATGTTTTTAATAATTAATGTTTGGGTTACGGAGTCGTAACCCAAGCCAATACGAGATAATGATGGGTCTTAATAATGATGGGCATATATAATAGCAAGATGAGAAAGGGAACACAGATACCAGTTGCTTGCCTACTGTCCAGTGGTCCACTGACAGGAGACATGAACATCATTCTTATGATCCATATGCGTGAATAGTATTCAATGATGTCAAGTGATTTGTGGGACGGAAGAAGTGATCGCAAGAGGATTTACTCGCCAAGGAGAAAGTCTTTGGCAAACAATGATATAAAATAGATTCTGTAACTGTCAGCATTCTAATCATTAAACAGCTAGGGCTCATAATTGCTGCCGTAAGGCAGCATTCCTATTTCCGGTGGATTCATTTTGTTGATTATAGGATTTTCTGTCACGTGCGCATTTTTGTGACGTAATATGAAGGTAGATGAAATTTAAGTTCTAATACTTCAGAACCTTTACAGAAGCAATCGGAAGCATTCGGATTCACTGTTTAAAACTTACGAACATCGCCACGGGCATGGGATTGTTTCAAGTTTCAACCGTTCAACTGCACGCTACGGCAAGTTTTGAGGGCAAAAGCATTGTCAAATATATTCAGGGAATATTTTATTTGCTTCATTTAATTGCGTCAGTTTAAGTCTGTGCACGGTTAATAGAATTGGGAATTCCCAATTCTATTAACCGTGGTCTGTGTGCTTCAGTGTTTGTGATTAGCATTGTGTGCAACGCCTATAAGGAGCAATGTTATTGTATTTGTGGATCGATTTTCAGTGATATTCCTTTTTATTATATGGATATGAGTGAAATACTAGAAAATACGCCGCTGATATTTTCCATATTTCACTAGTGAAATATATATATCTTATTAGATGTTTTGGTATGTAGTATCGCTGTATATTTTGAGTTGTATTTTATTTTTACGAACAGTTAGGCGAGTCAAACAAAAACAACAAACAAAAAAAAAGCGATACTACATACATACCAAAACATCTAATTAGTTATTTTATATACAACTTTTTTTTATTATATTTTTTTTTGAGTAAAAAAAAACAAAACCGGTTTTCTACTATACAAATAACCAAGTATCCAAATATCGCTGTATATTTGTACTCGTTTTTAGCGTTATTTGGACACTTTTTAACACAGTTGTATAATAAGAAAAAAATATTTAACGCGGGTGTTTTCTCGCGGGACCCACGCTAATTCCCGCCATTTTGTCTTTTCTGTTTTGTATCACAATATGTCGCTGCGCTCGTTCGTAAAATATTGTTTTCACCACTCGAAAATAAAAGTCATATTTCCGCGCCACCGTTAAATGTCCTCTATATATTTATTATACTATATAGTATATAATTGTGCAGTCAATAGGAGGCGATATTTATGTTTCAATATTGATGTTTTCAAGTCTCACCACGCTGTAAGCTGGTGTAATACGATCTGGGTAACACGACTTGACATGATGCATTCAGAGTGGGTTTCAGATTCGTCCAAATCCGATGAGAAATTGCCAGGGGGAGGGGTAAACTTTGTTTGCGGACTTTATTGCGTAATTTGCGCATTACTGGATTTTGTTCTGAAAGATTTTTCTATAAATTGAAGAAGTACACTAAATTTTATGGAAAATCATTTATGTTTTGGTTTGGACGGAAATATTCTTAAGAATGAACAAAAGTGTGAAAATGAGCGATTTACGTCGTTGTTCACATTGTTAAAATTGTGATTTGAGACCTTTATACTTTACTCCAACGTGCTCTGAAAATGCAGGAAATGCCGTTTTAGAGACCCAAATATCGAAATTTTCCCTGGGGAACATACCCACGGACCCCCTAGAAAAAAACGTGTTTTCACAAATGACATGTCCTATTTTGCCCCTCCAAAAAATTATCCTGGCGGCGCCACTGTCAAGGCCTTGCGATAGTAATACTAGTTTATATCTTGCATGCATGGGTAAATAAAATAATTTGGGATTAGGAAAATAAAACAAAATACAGTACTAACTGCTAAGAATTGCAAAATTAATCCAGCTATTTCAGAACTATTACTTATGATCAGAAACTAACAAATTTATAAATTAAGAAGCAGGATGTATGTATGAGGCAGGATTAACACAGTGCATATATCCAGTAAAAATCGATATTCTCAAAGGACAATCAATTACCTTAGATGTCCATGTTTCATCATTTCTTCCATTTTTATTGTGTTCTATTAATTCAGAGACCATGCTTTTTAAGGAAATGTTTTCATTATTAACCTGATAAAATAAAGTAATTTTGGAAATTGCGACAAAAGTATTTTTGAAGACATAGAGCTATCTTGTGCATCCTCAATAATGCATAATGATGTCCAATGTGCCCGCGTGCATTCGTGAAGAGAGTCCGGAAACTAAAATCTCATTTGGAGTGGCCTAACGAAGACATCTCTATATTATATTGACTGGAAGAAGCCTTGCAAGAACATGCGTCGCTATAACTTCTTACTCTATATAACGCATGCAGCTGACCCAAATATTGCAACATATCTAAACACGCATTTTATGTGGATATGTGATGTATATGTGCCTATATAATATTTGTATTGTTTAGATAAAATATATCGCTATATTAAAATATTAACTGCACGCTTTCTTGTTTGAACATGCGTTGTTCTACTCTAAACTCTTGGTGACTAGCGGTCACTCAAATCTAAATATAAACTATAATGACATCACTACAGCCTAAAATACGTGAACTAAGCTTATTACTATATAGCTACATGTCATGCGATGTAAGACATGTAAAACGTGTATGGTACGTGATGTATAACAAGTATGGTACGTGATGTACATGTGTAATATATATCTATATATATATATATATATATATGATATGCTATATAGGAATCCTGCATGTATCAAGAAATCCAAGGACTATTAAGGGCTGAAAAGAAGGCGTTAAAAGTCGGTAAAAAGTGTAAACCGTACAATCGTGCCACATACCAACAAATTTCAGAAAATACAGTATCCAAAAACTATAGAAAGAAGAATTCAAGCTTCAAGGACTTTCAAGAACCTCTTTATAAATTCAAGGACTTTGAAGGCCTGATACACGATGTATAGACGTATAAACGGAATGTGCGACGTTTATGATTTGCGATTTTTGACGGGATGATCCACGACATATACACCAGTCATATGCAATGTATAATGCATATATATATATATAATTTACATATATATATATTGTAACAGCAATAATATTGTGTTTCTTTGTTAGGGTTATATTAACAGATCAAGCCTGTTCCTGTTGCTAAAGACCTTGGAGTTCATTTGGATTCCTGTCTTTCTTATACTGACCATATTACAACAACTGTCTCCTCATGCATGTATTCATTATTTCAGATTAATCATATCAAACACCTTTTGGATTGAAATACCCTTTTGTTATACATTCTGTAGTGTTTAGTAGATTATATTACTGCTCTTCTGTAAGGAGCAACAATAGTTGGCTTACGAAAGTACGATCATGTATCTCCTGCAATGAAAGAACTTAAATGGTTGACCGTTAAAGACCAGTTGTACCTTAGAGATGCTGTACTTGTTTTTAAATCTTTACATCATCTAATACCTCCTTCTCGAGAAATTCTGAAGGGCATCCCAGAGTTACTAGAAACACTAACGATTTACATAATTACATTTGCTACTTTGTCGCCTTGTCACAGGACAGAGAACTTTTAGTTTAGAGATGCCAAATTGTGGAACTCATTATTGCCAGAGATTAAATCTGAGCAATCACTTCAATCTTTTAAATATAAACTGTATAAATGCCTATTTAGTGCTTATTCAGCCCTCGAAAAAGGTCAAAATTGAGGTCGGCAAAAAAATGGCGACCTAAATCTGACTCAGGTCGGCATTTTTGAGGCCACTTTCAGTTTCTACCTCCGGAAATTGCGATTTCGGAGCAGCTGCAAGCACTAGTAATTACAAAGTCTGACAAAGTCATGCAGCCGTCTGGTGTCACAGTTATAAGACCTGGCACGGAAACACAAACAAACTCGACGGCTTTTTGAGCTGCTATCCGTAGCTAAAAAAAAATTTCCACTGAGATGAACTGGATTGAGGTCGGCAGTGATTTGCTGACCTGGGAGGTTGACAGGTCGGCATTGCCGAATGCTGACCTCGTTTTCGAGGGCTGCTTATTAGTAATTCTAAATGTAATAATATGACATAGATGTATTGTATACTATTTATTCTAATTGTATCACTGAAAAGCCCTTTTTAGGGAGTGATATTTATTAAAGTTTATCAAGCTTATATGAGTTGGATCATTGGATTCATGGACCTTTGAAATTTTTTCAAATACAGTTCATCCAATCTGAGCACACCTCTACTATGAACCGTATAAAAACTACCATACCACAGTGGGGCACCACTGTATCTACTAATCACTAAAGCATATTCCTCGCTACAACCTCAACAGATAATAGCGCTTATGTCGAACATGTAGAAGTAATTTTTCTACCATTTTTACAATTACAGCTAATCCAGGTCAAGTGTTTCAGTTCTTAATTCATTAGCAATTTTCCTAACATTTGCAACTTTGAAAAGTTCCTAAACGAATTAAAATTTCCTCACTTCCTGTTTTAATCCCCTCAAAAGTATCTATTTTGTGACTTCTAGCTCTTTATATCAATTTATGAGCATAAATATTGCCTTGAAAGGAAATATATATAATTATATGAGAATACTTGTAATCAATTGTAATACCCAAAGTACAGTTTTGCATTTGTCTGGAGTGAATAAATTTGCAAGATTGTTTCTTATACAAAAAAAACAGTAAACACACTTTTATGTAACCAGGAGAATATGTACAAATATCAGTAGTATTGGCAACAAAATTACTGATATTGATATTATCATTTTTAATTAGTGCCGATATACTGATATCCGGGATATAGGGAAGTTGTGGACAACGAAATACCTTTTCAACTGTTTCCTCCAAGTCTGCCAATTTAATTTGTAGTTCATCTCTTAAGAACTCGAGCTCTCTCATCTTCTCACCTTGTACTTCAACCTGATCAGTTAACACACTGACTTGTAGTAAAAGTGAATCTTTCTCATTTTCAAGACGTGAAATATTGTTACGACACTTGAGCAGCTCTCCTGAAGTATCATGATTGAATACATGGTGTTTCTTCTCTTCACTGGATGGTTTGGTTGGCTATAAATGAATGAATGAATGAATGAAATCATATCATATCATATCATATGATGAAATATATTTGAAATATGTCAAAGTTTACATGTTGGTTTTCTCAAAAAAAAACAGTTCATGTATTTAAGACTCCAGTCGAACAAGTTTTACTTACTTCAAACTCCTGTAGCCATTTTACCAATGTGTTAACGGTATCTACCGGAATGTTTACGCTATTTCCAAAGTTTTGATCTAAACGTTCAACACACGACCCAAGTTCAACGGCAAAATGTCGGATTTTCAGAGGCAAATCATCTGAGTTGTCGCTGCCATTTTGATAAAATGTTTCTTCCGTTAGATAATGTCCCTGATTACGATCATCTGATAATATATTTTCTATTTTCTGTAAGGCATCAGCTAGTGTATGAGCAACATCTGTGTTACTATCCGCCATTTATCAAACATCAGATAATTTCTGAATTTCAGCATGAAATGAGCAGCCATAAACAACAACTATGACGTCAATCCGCTTTACGTCCTGTTCCGGGCATTTTACGATGTAGACCGAGCGCAGGACGCAATTTATGCAAGTATATATTATGCATGTACTAGCCTGTGTCGCAGACGGTTGGGAAACTTGAGACGGTGGAAAATACCCGTGGGTACAGTACTTGAGACGGTGGAAAATACCCGTGGGTATTTTCCACCGTCTCAAGTTTCCCAACCGTCTGCGACGCAGGCTATGCATGTACTGGCAGTCAACATTTTCAAAACTCCGCAACCTGACATTTGGCCAATAACGTAGCCAGGTTTTCCCGTCAATGAGAGCCGAAAAGAAATTAGGGGGAGGCCAACTGAAAAACATGTATTAGTCTGGGGGGCAACAATTCCGCCAAAATATGAATCACAACAATAAGCAAACAAATACACCAACCACTAGCACTATCAATATTTCTATACATCAAGATTCTCTATTTCCTAAAACTAGAGGCTTTAAAATAGCAAGTCTAAATATAGCTAGCCTACCTAAACACATAGACGAACTTAGAATTATAATGAGAAAAAAAGACATTGATGTCCTTGCAATCAATGAAACCAGAATGGATGGCACGATACCAATTGGTTATTTGGTTTAATAGTTATAAATGGCTATGAGTGGGTTTCCAAGGATAGGAATAGATCTGGGGGTGGTATCGGCTTTTTCATCAGAAATACAATCAATTGTCGCCTTAGATCTGATATTAATGAGGTTGATATTGAAATTTTAACAATCGAAATAATAAAAAACAAGGTTAAACCATTTCTGATTACTACCTGGTATAGGCCTCCAAATGACCCAATAGATACGCTATATAAATTTGAACACTGCCTAAAATTAATCGATCTCGAAGATAAAGAAAGTATTATCTTGGGAGACGTTAATTCTGATATTCTAAGTATAAACCCTGCACCCATTGTCTCAGAGATGGATTTTATTACTAAATTATTTCAAGATGAGCAATTAATAAAAGACCCCACCAGAGTTACAAAAGACAATGCGTCTTTAATTGATCACTTTTATACAAACAAACGAGAATGTATTATTTCTAGTGGGGTAAAAATCATTACTATTAGTGATCATTACTTAATATATGGTATACGCAAAATTCATACAACTAAAGAGGCACCTCGAATTGTTGAATACCGTGAACAAATTTAATAGAACAAATTTCCTCCTTGAATTAGAATCCCTCTCAAACCTTAACTTAGACTATTTGGACCCCAACAGGTCATGGAAAATCTGGAAAAATGCATTTCTTGATATTATAAATAAACATGCACCCCTAAAAAAACGTAGGGTGTCTGGCAAACGCGTGCCATGGTTGACTAAGGACCTAATTGTTAAAAAAAGGCATAATGCATATTTAAAGCAAAAAGCAGTATCATCTGGATTAGATGCTGACTGGAGTGCTTACAAATGGGCAAAAAACCATTATAATAGATTAATTAAGGATACCGTTCGTCAGCACTATCAAGATGAATTACAAAGTAACTCGGGGAATCTTAAAAAAACTTGGAAGATAATTAATGAATTGATTAATAAATCCTACAAGGATAGCAAGATACTAGAGTTAAGAAATGATGAAGGTGAGATAATAAACCCCACTGACATTCCAAATACATTCAATCAGTATTTTACGGACTTAGGAGAACAATTATCTAACGATATACCTTACACAAATACAACTCCAGAAAGCTACTTCACAGCGTTTGAGCGCCCAAGTAACCCATTATTTTGTTTTAAAGAGATATCGGAATTGGAAACTCTAAGACTGCTTCAAAACTTAAGTGCTTCGAAAGCATCAGGTATTGACAAAATTTCAGCTAAATTCTTAAAAATTGCCGCCCCCGTTATTGCTTCTTCACTCTCATTAATTTTTAATCAATCAATTCGCACCGGTATATTTCCGTGTGACTGGAAAATCGCAAGAGTAACACGTCTAATTATAGGCCAATATCCGTTATTTCGATTGTAGCAAGAATTATGGAGAAGCTGGTACACAACCAGATCTATGATTATTTGATGTACACAAATTTATTAACAAAATCTCAGCACGGATTCAGACCGTGCCATTCTACGGTTACTGCATTGCTAGACATCACTAATAGATGGTATCAAAACATTGATATTGGTAAATTAAACGGCGCAGTATTCTTAGACTTAAAAAAGGCCTTCGATACTGTCAATCATGATATCCTACTTAAAAAGTTGGATATTTACGGCATAACAGGAACGGCACTATGTTGGCTCAGATCCTATTTGACAGACCGAACGCAATATTGCCAAGTAGGGGGCCATTTATCTGGACCACTACGTGTAAAAACAGGTATTCCGCAAGGCTCTGCTCTAGGGCCGCTTCTATTTCTAATATACATCAATGATCTGCCTCAATGCTTAGAGCGAACTAGTGCTAGTATGTTTGCCGATGACACCCAAATTGATACATCTAGTGAAAATATTAATATAATTGTAGAAAATCTTAACCATGACTTGGAAAATGTATCAACTTGGATGTCAGCTAACCAACTTACTTTAAACCATTCTAAAACGGAATACATGATAGTAGGTAGTAATAGAAGAATCAACCAAATAGACATACAACCCCACATACATATTGGAGGTAGGAAAATAGACCGAGTTAAAGTAACCAAATCACTTGGCGTAAAGATGGTCGAAACTTTGTCATGGAATGCCCAAGTGAACCAAGTTACTAAAAAGGTCAATGCAGGCCTCAGCATCCTAAGACGGGTTCGAGAAATAGTGGATTATAGAACACTAATTACAATATATCAATCAATTATTCAACCTCACTTTGATTACTGCTCGCAAGTATGGGGTTGTCTAGGAAAAGGTTTATCAGACAAATTACAGAAGCTCCAAAACCGAGCATTTCGAATAATAACACGTGAAAACTACGAGATTCGATCTGTTGACATTTTGGAAAACGTAGGAGTTTCTAACTTACAAACCAGAAGAGAGCATCAATTAGCGATTCTAATGTACAAAGTCAAAAAAAAATGCTACCAAATGATTTAACTGAAATTTTCACCAACACGAATTCAATAACTTCAATACATGATCATAATACGAGAAATAGCGAATTTAATTTCGCATTACCTATATAAGCCAAAAACAAATAATATGAAAAAGGCTTTTGCCTATAGGGGGGCTGATGCTTGGAATAACCTTTCCACTGCAATAAAATCATCGAAAAGCATCTCTAGCTTTAAAACCAAAATAAAGCGAATATATTAATACTGGAAATTCATTTTCAGTCACCTAATTTTTTGTAGACCATTGATATTTTATATAATATATTTGTAGTGCATACACACGGCCTATTGGAAGATCACCTTTTTCTTTCTTTCTTTTTTTTAATTAATATCATTGTAAATAATTAATCAGGTGAAATAGTACCGTTTTTAATAAAGTCAATAAAGTCAATAATAATAAAGGGGGGGGGGGGGGGCGAGCTCCCGGACCCCGTTCTGGCTACATCAACTGCGTCACTTTTTTTACAAAATATTTACTTTACCAATAGTCTATTTCTGCTCTAGATACTGCGCGAAACGTCGAAAACGTTTTTGTATTTTTCAGATAGATTGATCCAACTTAACCGCAGCTAGTATCTTTGCTGAGACTCTACCTACACTGGCACCACACGTTCGAGATATTTCTGCTCTAGTATTTGAATGATATTATTATTTATATAGAAGAATTCATGATCATATGATTGGCTAACAGATATAGGTGAAATCGTCATATCAATTATCAACCCAAGGATTAAGGGAAGCAGGATTTTAAAAATGAAAATTAAACAAAAACCAAAACAGCGACGAAAGGCTCTTTAATATATTTCCTGCAAATGGCATGCATAACTTGTTATTATTTTGAAAAATTTAACCCACAGGTGCAAATGTCTTTTCAGTTGATAAAGTAAAATAGTGGTAAATAAAACCTCTTGGAGTTACACCATGGTGGCTTATTTTTTCAAAAAATATGTTTCTCATATGTTGAACTTAGTAGCTCTGTTGTCTGAACCTTGCACAAAAATAGCAAGGCCGCAGGTTCGAATCCAGAATAAAAAATACCAGCTATTTTGCCATGTATTTTTGTAGCTGTCTCTTTACGTTGTAGTCCGCCTTCATTTTAACCAATCAGGCTACCATCCGCCTTCTTTTAGCCAATCAGATTGCGAGTGAACTTGTATGATCCGGCCCTGTTTGTCCAGTATAATTCACCAAGCATCGAATTGTTATTTAACTGCTACTGTTATACTCATGGGAGTCTTGTCCTAGTTCACTGTCAGTTCCTTGGTATATATATACCTCTTTTACACAACTTACACAGTCCATCCATCTTTTATTCGGTCTCGTCCGTCCTCTTTTCCCTTTTATCTCCAGCCCCATAATGTCTCTAAACAGCTCTACATCGTCTCTTCTTATTACGTGTCACTATACAATTTCATACTTCTCACATTATCTCTTTATTCCTCATCTTGTCCTTCAGCGAAACCTCCAGGATCCATGCGTCTCAACATTCGTATATCCGTACTTTTCATCAAGACCTCTTATTTTTTCCGCATCATCCAGCGTTCAGCTCTTTGATTTCAAACTTGTTTGTATCACCAAATTGATTTCTCATAATTGTTGTTGCGTTCTCATATGTTGCTCTAACTAATCTGACTAATTTCTCCCAGTATTCCTCTTATTAGTCTCAATCACCAGTAGACTACTTTTAAAGGTACCTGGTCATAAGCTTTTTCTAGGTCCAACAAGAAAAAACTGTTTTATACTAGGATAAAGATTGCATCTATTATTCCCTTCCCTAACTGGAAACCAAACTGAGCACCCTCTACCTTTTCTGATTCCCTTAGTCTTTTGTCCAAGTTTTCGCTATACCTCGGATTCCGTAATATTAATCAAGTTTCTCAATCAGAATCCTGTGATCGATGGTATCGAAGCTTTTGATAAATCAAGAAAAACTCCAACTGTGTATTTTCCTTGATCTATAGGTTTTGTTATTTTATCCACAAGCTCAATTATAGCATGTTCAGCTGATCTATTTTTTCTAAATCCATATTGATGCTTAGATAAAATTTATTTTTGTCAACAAAACGAATTAGCCTTTTATACATTAGTTTTTCTAATATTTTTGCAAAACAAGTAAGAACAGATATTGGTCTGTAATTTTCGAATCGGTTTTCTTCTTTGGCTTTAAAAATTGTTGTTACAAGTGCTATGAAAATTGGAATAATGATTTTAAATGACTGATTAAATATATGTGTCAATGGTATGGATATTGTATATATTCTTCAATATTTTAGCACTATATCCATCATACCCTGGACTTTTATTTGCATTTAGATTTTTTATTTCATTTTCAACTTCACATTCTTCAATAGGATTTAGAAACATAGAATTTAAATTTGGGTTTGTGAGATATTTTTCAAATGTGGTGGTAGAGTTTTTTTCTATTTTCTTGGCAAGCTCTCTGGTCCAACATTTACAAAGTAATTATTAAATTTATTTGCTATTTCATTTGGGTCAGAAATGGTATTTGATGAGTTACTTTCGATAAATTCCTTTGGCAATTCTGTCTTTTTCTTAGGCTTATTTAGTAATTCATTTAGTGTTCTCCAGATCATTTTTGTGTTTTGTCTATATTTAACAAATTATTGTTCGTAGTACATTTATTTAGACAATTTTATAACATGGTTCAATTTGTTTTTGTCTTTTTTGTATAGGTTTTCATTTCTCCTATTAGGATGCATTAAAAACTTTTTATAAAGTTTGTTTTTCTTCTGGACTGAATTAAGTGTGCATTTTGTCATCCATGGACTTCTTCTTTTATCTATGTGGTTTCTATTTACAACAGCTTTTAATGGGAAATTTGCTTCATAAGTGTCTGAAAATAATTTTGAAAATGCATCAAAAGACTCTATGGGATTATTCTCAGCTAGAACACTTCCCCATGTTATTCTTTTTATCTCATTTGTGAAGAGATTCAGAAAACATTTGCGCAATATCAACTCGGATACTACTACAATATTACTTGGATAGCCTAAGAACTCAACTATGCAGTACATACATTTATGCTCGTGTTAACGGTATAAAGCATTCTAGGTAGCAGCAGAAGCCTAGAAAAGCGTGATATTTTATGATTCTTGTAAATTATTAAATATCAACGTACATTCAATCATAAACAAAGCGCTTAATCGTCTTTCTACGCAAATTTCCGAACAAAGTAATCGCTAGTAATCCGGACTGCTATCGTAAACTCGGGGGTATCGTATGATGTAAATTCCTTACCGCACGTCATAATTTGACGTCACAAATGTTGCAGACACAAAATCAGTATATATAAGTGACAGTGGCGTAGCCAGGGTCGAATGTTTGGGGGGGCGAGTAGTGAGTGGCGAAGCCACGAACCACCTAGGGGGGTCCGGGGGCAAGCCCCCCCGGATTTCTAGGGCTCGGAAACGCCATTTCCCGCATTCTGATACGAGTTTTTAAAAGTAATTGGAAGGTCATAAATCACAGAATTCTGTTATTATTACATTAGAACAAGGCACGATACACATGAAAATATCTTTATGATATTTTATGTCTAGCTATGTACCATCTATGGTTTGGGAGTTTTTAATTGGATTTGACTCGTTGCCTACCTCACCTTATCTCGCCGGATTTGAACTTTTCATGAGAACGGTTTTGAAGACCATTGGGGGGGGGGGGGGCGACCGCCTCCTCTTGGCTAAGCCACTGATAAGTGATGGCGGGAAATTCAAACGTGTAAACGTGTTACAACAATACAACATGTGTCAAGAATAGTGTGCTGCCTTGCTAACGCTCGGCAGCAATTACATGAAGTATTTAACTGTGAACACATGTTCTTGTTTTGATATTTTCGCGCGAGTGAGCATGTTCTTCTCTTTATAATAGTATGGATGTTCTTTGTTTTGATTTTGGGTTTTGTTATTCTTCACCTCTGTCATATTAGCTTGTATTTAATAAGAAGATGGATAGTCCGTAGCTATATGGTAACATCGTATTTGTTGAAGGATGAATCATGAATGAATGAAAAATAAAATCACTTGTGCTCTATCTGGGATCAAATCAGAGATCAAATGATGGCTGACATTCAAGCTGAAATCGCACGAGTTTGTAGGCTCATGGACTCAGATAAAGCAACAGAAAGGAAGGTACATAATTTATTCCAAGGATTTTCTTTGAATATCACAATATATAACAATAAACGTATGAAAAATCACAATATACGTACATTAAATGACGATTGTCTTTTGAATATTAATAATCTTCTCAATGACCTGTATGTGGACCAGACTGCTAACTTTGTTAACTGCGCACAGAATATTTTTCTTGCCAAAATATGGGCGCACATATAAGTCACATATGAGATAAAATGTGCACATTTAGATGAGGAAAAATGCACACACAACTTCGATTCTCTAAGAAATCTCTTTCTCGAAAGATCAAATTGTGTGCAAATTGTGCACATGACTTCAATTATCAAAAAAATGCACACATCTCGAAAATGGGCACAGAATATCTTCCATGCGCATAGCAAACCATATGAGCAAACTCAGCAGTCTGGTATGTGGGTCAGTGCAGGGGCATGGCAAGATACCACTATTAACCAAACATGTTCAATAATTTTATAAGCATATAGGAGGCCAAATCCATGTTCTTTAAGCCATGAATAATGTTGAATCAACATTAAATTACCACTTTTATCACCCACTCCATATAATGTTGATTGTGGCATATGCACACAAATTTTGGAATATTTTTTGCATATATTGCAACCTAGGCATTTCAAATGCTATTAAATAATGGCAGTAGCAACAAATAAATAATTAAGTATTGCCACAATAAAATGGAAGGTTGGCTTAAAAACCCACCCAAATCATAACGTCAATTCCACAAGTGTGGCAAGATGAATGTATGGATTAGGCTGATGCGATATTGAAAAATATTGAATATTGATATCGAAAAAAATATATCGACTATATCGATAGTTGCAAAATTATATTTGCTGTTTGTAATGCGGCACACGGCGCGTGTAATAAAGCAAACACATAAACAGCAAGGTAGTCAAGTTTATGCGTGAACTTTTATGCACGTCTTTTACGTTTGTGAAAAGCTATGTTACAAAGTTCGAACGTAGCTTTTTAAATGCAAACAGAAGAAATGAAGTTGTTATGTTGAAATTTTCAATAGTTTTGATATGCGTAAATTCGACATCACCAGAACAGGCAGAGACAGATAAACCTCTGCGTCGGTCGACAAGAGTTCGAAAAAAACCAATAAGATTTAACGACTGCAGTACATAAGTTGGCTGTAGGTTATAAATTGAGAAACACTTTAGGATTTATAATTAGGACACATATTTAATTGAATTTTTGATATTTATTTGTTCGTGATATTATTTTAGAAAAAAAAAAAAGGGAAAGGTGTTGGTAGTGCATGTCAATATATGTTAATATATAGTTGTTTATCTCATATGCTAATATGATTATGTTAATAAGACTATGTTATATAAGTACGAACTATTGTATAATAAAGTTAATTGATTTATACATACGAGGCGAGAAAGTATTTGTGAAACCAAACCCAACTAACAAACATAAACCTTGGATGTGTGGTGAAGTAATTGAAAAACCAGCTCCACGATCATGTGTCTTTGAGTTATATATTGTGCACAAGTACCACATGCTTGACATGTTTCACGAATGGCTGCTTGCATTCCAGGCCAGAACATAGTCTCTCGTTCCTTGGTGTGCCCGGTGTATCTTCTGTAACATTTCTGGCCTTAACGACGGAGGAATAATCACTTGATGTGCTTTAACAATAACTCCATCATACGTCGATATTTCGTCTCTATAACTCCAATATGGCGTGAGATCTGCAGACACGTTAGACTTGCCACTGGGCCATCCAGTCATAACCATCTTGTGTAGGGCCTGTAGCGTTACATCTTTCTTTGTTTCTTGCTTCAATCTGAAAAACGTATCGTTCGTTAATGTTGATGGTTTAAACTCCATTGTCGCCAGCTCAATGCGGAAAACGTCCCATTCTTGTGTTCCAGTTGGTCTAGGTAAGGATGCCGAGACAATGTGTCGGCTATGTGCATTTCTTTACCCTTCTTGTATTGGACTGTAAAGTTATACTGTTGTAATTTCAACATCATCCTCTGCAGTCGTCTTGGCGCTTTACATAACGGTTTCTTGAAGATCGTCTCCAACGGCTGATGATCTGTATGGATAATGATGTCCTTTTTTCCAAATAGATATTGATGCCATTTGTTCATACTCACTATTGCCAAACACTCCTTTTCGATTTGAATCTAGGGTGTGAGAGGTAAAACATACAGGCTGACCTTCTTGTCAAAGTCACCGGTTTAGTTACGTCGTAATATCGCAGGACAGTGGTGGTGGCGATAAGTTATTTGGCTGTTTGAAAAGCATTTTCTTGGGTGTTTGACCAAATGAATTCTGCATCTTGCTTAGTTAGTTCTCTGAGAGGAAGAACTTTTTTCGCTAAGATGTGGGGTGAATTTGGAAAGGTACTGACACATTCCGAGAAACCGCTGCACTCCAGCTTTGTTTGCTTTGTCTGTTAGGTTATGTCCCATGAATGTAACTGACTTAGACTTGAATTGAATCTTCTTTGCTGACAATCGCAAACCAAACTCGCTGCATTTCTCTAATAAAGCTACCAGGTTTTGTCATGATCTTCATCAGCTTTCTCTTTAGTTTCTCCACAGCCAATTATGCATATATCATCCGCGATGTTGATCACGCCCTTGAGGTCTTCCAAAAACTCATGTTGTCGGCGTTGATATTCCTCTGGTCCTGAAGAAATACCAAAAGGCATACGTGTGTAACGATACCGACCATTTGGACCTTGAAAAGTCGTGAGTAACGAAGAAGGTTCGTCTAGCTCGATGGTATGGAAAGCTTCTGTTACGTCAACTATTGAAAATACTTTCGCGTTTGCTAATAGTGGAAGTTTTTCTTCTATGGTTGGTATTGTGTATACTGGTCTTTTAATTGCTTTATTAATGGTCTGACTGGGGTCAATACAGATTCTAATTTTCCCTCCTGGTTTCTCTTTCACTAACATATTTGAAAGCCAGTCCGTTGGCTGAGAGACTGGCACTATTGTTCCTTCGTCACACAGCCTTCGTAACTCTTCGTTTACTTTGTCTAATTTGGCGATGGAACTCGACGAGTAGGAGCATGTACAGGTCTAACATTGGAGTCCATCTCGATATGTAAAGGTTCTCCAAGTGACTTGTCTCTTCCAGGTTTAAATACATGGCTATACTGTGTCAAGACATCTTCTTTGTTAATTGACCGAGTGATGGTGATTTTACTTGACATTCCTTTTCTCTAGGGTATGTACTTCGTCGGCATAAATCTTCAAGTAACCCAAAGCTTGTGCATCTCGTCCACAAAGTAGAGGCGGCTTTGTTGGTGGTACGTCGACAACCAAGAAATCAATTAGCTGTATCTTTCCATTTTTTTCACAACAAAGTGTTATTTGGCCTTTGTTGAATGGTTTGACTTCCATAAGTGTGTACTATAGCTTTACTTTTCGAGACTGTAATTTTCGGGAACAATTTCTTCAACATACTTTCTGGGATAGTGTTACAAGTCGACGCTGAGTCAATTTGTGTTCTCATTATTGTATCTTTGTCTTTCTCTATTAGTTTCAAATGTGCGAAAAATTTCCTTCCATGTTGCTGTCCGACTTGTCCACTTTCTGATTCGCCAACTTTGTCTTTACTTTCGGTTGCAAATAAATCCTCTTCCAATTCGTCTTGAACTTCATGCACTTGTTGTTGTCTTCCTTTATTCATCATTCCTTCCTACATGCACGTGCGAAATGGCCAATCGTATCACATTTGTTACATTTCTTCTTGTATGCTGGGCAGAATTGTTGACGAGGCTGTCCGTGATTGCCCTTGCACCAAAAAACAAAGTAGCGTTGACATTGTTTGTTCGTCGTTACGGTCTGCTTGATAACTTCGGCCTTTGTTATTGTAGTTTTCTTTTGGCAGCTCTACGATCTGGTTGATAACTTCGGACTTTGTTGTTGTAGTTTACGTGTTCTTGTGCCGACCCTCTGGCAGTCTTCATTAATTCATTTGTAATGGTTGTTGTTTCAAAAGCTTTTGCTAATTCAACGACTTCTCTAAGAGTTACTTTCGCTTGAGAACCCTCTCGGTGTCTATGACCTTTCCGATTAATTTCACTCGCAACGGTTCAGACACAACGCCAGCGATAAACTGGTCTCGCATTAATTCGTCGGCGAAATTTCCGTATTCACATTGTGCTCCATGATTTCGCAAAACACTAACTGATTCATTTTCTTGCTGCATTAAACTTAGGAATTTCTGTGAGCGCTTGAATTACACGATGTGGTTTCTTTAGATCCGTTTCACTTAATCCTAAACTGTATTTGTATACTGTTCTCGCCTTGTCTGTCTTTGTCCACTTTGAATACGGGAAAAGGCAAGCTGATGACGCCATGATGCTGGGTATGTATAAATCAATTAACTTTATTATACAATAGTTCGTACTTATATAACATAGTCTTATTAACATAATCATATTAGCATATGAGATAAACAACTATATATTAACATATATTGACATGCACTACCAACAGTATCCTGACCGGTCGCGCAACCAGTCCGCAATGTGTAGCGCTGTATGTGCTTGGAAAAACGGATTAAGAAACAAAGCATTTTGCTGACACGTACATTTTGTCCTCACATGATCACAAGAGTTTACTCGATTGTGGATATCTGAACCATGTAGGGGGAACTATAGGGCTATTGTAGTATTCCTTGTAGTAGTGTCGCTTTCGATAAAATAATATTAAATGGTTGAAGAGAGAATGGATGTTCCTAAACATATACCACAAAGGATTAACATGAGTATGGGTGAAATAGAACACCTTTGGATAAGGCACTCAGAGAGCAATAAAAGTTGGAAGAAAACAAGCCGTACAGACCCAGTATTACTACGTCCTACAACTAAAAAACAAGTCTTTGTGTTTCTCACGAGTGGTAAGTCGTTGGTTTGCATTTGGTCGAAACTGTCGTGACAAAGTCATGTTCGACGATGTGAAATAGTCTTAGAACCCGAAACGGTTTTAATGGCAGTTACAATTCGATGATGAGACGCTTTCTATTAAGGAGGGGGGTGGGCGCTTATTAGAGGAGTGGGTTTAAGAATTTACTGTATCTTATTATTATAACTTTAATATTAAGAACCTACTAATTATACAGTACGCGTGTATCTATAAAATCTTGAAATAACGTTCATATTTTTAAAAGGCTATTTCCATATTAGATTAAGATATGTTGTAGTAGTTACAGATTTTCTGCTCATTCTTGTCATGTCATGACAAAGGGTCTTCGCTCGATAACAACAACAGACAGTTTCCTGGCATACGAAAGATGTATGATTTCCTTAGCAACTTAGGAAACGAGGTCTCCAAAATACCAAAACAGCAACATAAAGTACACCATGCACTGTTTCTAAACTATTTCATTGTATGCTGTAGTCAAAGAGTCCATCTTCCGCCACAGGGATATTCTATTTAGTATTCACCATCGGTTTATCTTTCTTGTAGAAAAACGCCGACAACTTGAAACAGCTGCTCCGAGAAGCGGAAAGTTTAAGGTTGCTCGACTCAAATTCTGATGGAGGGAAAAATAACGTAATGAGCTGGGACTTTATTTTGAAGGCAACTCAAGCATATGTAATGAGAGAGATTGAAGGTTTACGAGTTCAGAAACCAAGAAATTCACAAACTACTTCATCAATTGTGGCAAATAACAGAGAAAAGAAAAGACAGGTACTGTTGGTTTGAATACTATGCTCTCGTTATAGTCTATAGAGGCAGGTAGTCCTCAGTTCCAGTGTGAGTATAGCTATCGTCATCTTTCCCCTCGTGGCGTTATATTTGGCGGTAATTGCACCGAGAGGTTCAGACACAAACACAGCAGGCTCATGGTTTCGTTATATGCAAAGCATATCAATATAGTCGTTGTATTGCACCAGCCTCTTGATTTACGCTTTCTACCGTATTTGCAGTGCTTTAGCGTTATTTTACAGTAAGGAGAATAGGGTCTAGACAATTTAATATTTTTATAATAAGATAATAGTTTATAATTATTTGCCTGAATGGAAAGTGAAGCTAAAGATGGCGGATATTCAAGTTCTTCGCGTTGTATCGCAGAAAACTCAGATTGACCGACTTCACATCTACACCAATTTGGTTTTACATTTCAGTGCTAAGTTACAGCTCTAATTTATATCTATTGCTCTCAATGGACAATGTCGCGCTCGTGACGTCATGAAGCAGTTGTCTGCAAATGCAGCTTGCCTGCTAAACTAACTGAAAATTCAGTTGAAACTGAAAAACTAGTGCTCTTTTCAAAAAGGATATAAATATTGTTAATAATTGTAACCTATTTCCACTTGTCTTATTCAATATCTTTTTACATGTATTCACATTAAACTATTTTTGTTGATATTATTGATGTTATATAGGAAGTGATGTCATTGTTAAAGTTTATTATAAAGACAGCGGATGAACGTAAGTAATATGTCAGAAATGAAAGGACCATAATAGAAAACAACTGACAACGTTATTACTGTATAGGCAAATATATTGTAAACCTTAGCATATATATTTTATTAATACATTATATTATATCGATTTTAATTGATTGTTTATTACTAAGTATTCATATACTTCAATCACGATATGTAACTTATAGTTGTCTTTTTATCTCATTTTGCTCTTTTTTACATCCATTGAATACATTCATTGATCCCATTGAAGTTCGTCCATCCATTATGATCAATCATCCATTGACTGAACCTCATTCCCAGGGCTTTTTCGTGAGTACAAGAAATCCCTGGCAACGATGTTGTCATTATTCATTACTTAAAATGATTACTTACCATTTCTATCCCGCCTCTATTATCTTTTACCAGGTGACAAATGCCGCTTAAATGGTAAAGAACTAGTACACCACGTCATCACAATGCTTAAGAGCCAGGAGAAAACCTTGGTCACTGACTATGAAAGTATTCTTGTAAAATATGTTCTTAATTCAAGGATATATTGTTGTGAACTTACATCACAAATGTGGCAAGGTGGGTCACGCACAGTATAGGCTAGGAACTTTCTAAACATTGAAATTTTAATCTATTCTATTATATTTTACAATGGAAAACGTAAGATGAGGACATTTATTATATCTCAAAGAACGCTTTCTAAAATAAGGAACCCAAAGAATATTAACATGCGTGTATATCAAGGGATTAGAGTTATATTTCTGCCTGAGTACATGTTCATGTGGTAACATTTCTGTTGCATATGCTTGATGTCACAGCATAAACTCTAAGCTGCGGTAGGAAGAGAAGCATCACCAACAAAATTGTTAGTTTAAACTAGACTTTAACCCATTCAAACGGCTTTCTTTAGATCTTATCAATATTGTTTCTGGAATTATTAATTCTCGCACTGGTGAACGTTCATTACCAGCCAAGACTTTCTTCCACCTCATTACCGCTGCTGTCACTCAAGTGGATGTGTCTTCCAACCGACTTTTAAAATTCTTTACAAATGCCATTTCTGATATCAGGTACAGTACGTGTATGTCAAAACATACCTGAACTACTGAATGCCTATTTTAACATGTATAGGGTATTAATAATGTACTAGTATGAAAAGCGTCTTTGTTTATTAATCAAGTTTCAGTTATTTAAACACACAATATAAGGCTTGTAAACCATATTACCTTGCATACACATGGGGGGCTCGCGTCCCTCATCGGTTAATCCATGTGCTTTTCACGTATCCGAGCGGTGTTTGACCACGCAATGATATGCCGTTTCCTGATTGGAGGCCCACATGCAGGTTTGTCAGCTTTTGCTGTTAAGTGTCAGCCTCCTTAAATAAAGTTTCTAATCTAATCTAATAATTCTGACTCGTTCCCAATGTTGTTATATGTTAGACCATTCCCATGGATCATTGCGTGAATTTTTTTGAGCGATTTGGAGGGACTGTGGAAGAGCATTCGCATGACCTTTGCGTCCTGTCACGACCGGAAATCGCACAGAAAATGGCCATATCGGTTTTTTTGCTTTACTTAGACCAGTGGCTTAGACGTATTTTGATAACAAATTGAGGCTCAAATCAGGGGCGTGCTGGGCTGTTCAAAAGGATAACGAACGAACACTATTAGAGAAATCAGAAAAAGATTGTTTTAGGCCTTTAGCCTTTTCTTTACTATAAATTTTTACCAATATTAAATTGCAATAAATAATAAAATTTGCCGACTACCTCTTGAAATAATATAGCAGCTTGACCTGCAATTTTGGATCGTGTGTTATGTTTGACCATTCCCATAGATCATTGCCCGAATTTTCTTTCTGAGCGAATTGGAGGGACTGTGAGAGAGTCATTTCATTTTTCTTTTAATTGAACTTTACGAAACACCCCCCTGCAGGTTCGCAGGTTTCTTCTCAGATCAAAAAGAGATCATCCTAACTGGGCCAGTGGAAAACTGATATGGCTCTCCAGTATATACAAAGCTAGTTTAAATTGCCATAAAATATTGAACTATGTATTATGGGATGTGATTTATTGGTGATTTCATTAAGATTATTGACTATACAGTGGTATACATGGGCCGGTTGTATAAAAAGGTAGTTAAAGTTAACCATCATGGTTAGTGCGAAAGTTAACCAATCACAATCACTTATTTTAGACTTAACTACAATTTAACTACAAAACGGGTATTTAAAAAGTAGTTAAGAGTTTTATACAACCGGCCCCAGTGCATTAGGGTATCGATATGCTTTTATACAATAAAATGATACATATTTAGTTAACTGCTCGTTCACCATGCAGCTCCAGGTATAAAATTGTAGTGTAAAAACAATACATTGCATAAAAGTACATATATAAATGATCTATATATTTCATTAAACAATTTAGAAATGAAACAAATAGTCAAGTTTTGGAATATCTCCTCAGTTCATTACTGACATTCTGTAAAGCTGTGGCTATTGATTGCCGTGGACAGTTATGTCAGCTTGGTGAAGACCTTATACCGGCGCTGTTACTGATATGGAGTAAACCACATCCAGTTGTTAAGGTGCGCATTTTATAAAAAAATGTTACAGTTCATTCTATTGTATCCTAGAAGCGCTGGAGAAGTTATTATATGTATTCCATGAGTTGCAGGAAATTAACAAGGCAGTGTACGAAGTTCGTTCTACTCATACGCATGTTTTGTTTGTATAATTTATTATATATAATTTGTTTTGAAACATTGAAAACAAAAAAGCTTATTTCCATTTAACAATTGGTTGATTATGGCGTTATTTGAACGAAATCAAATGCATTTTTGACTGGTAAATGCCAAACTTTTTTCACCTCATACACACAGTTATGTATTTCCAAGTAATAGGATCTAAATTTCAATAATTTTGGTTCTACCGTCAAACGTAATAAATTATTGTTCTTAATATTCTCTTATACAATCTTATTTTGTACTGCGTTTTTGTAGAGACTACAAAAATATCAAAAAGGCAATATTGAAATTTTCGCTTTTTAGGAGTGTTTGGTTGGGTTTATGAGACTACAGATGAGTGTACATCATCCTAATGGCGTTCATTTGGAGAAAGACGGCGCATGGAGTACCAATACTGCACACTGGAAGGTAATCTTGCTTTTGTTTGGGAAGTAATTTCGCTAAGTGAAATATTTCTGTATATGGTGAATATTGTTATAATCATCAATAAATTTGAGGAAACTAGAGAATTTAGGTAACCATCCATTACATCTAACGTAGAAATACTACAAAATATAGTAGCCGGGATTATTATTTTGGAACACCCTGTATATATTTATACTATCTACCCAACAGTATTGTAGTCATTGCCAGTTTCATAAACTTTGAAAAGTGCTTTGTCAAATACTCTAAATTAGGCTACGATGCCTTTATTAATCGGATTTCAGTTAACGCAGGACATTTACTATCGAGAGAGCAGTGCCTGGGACAATGCACCTGGATTGCAAAAAACCTCTCTATTTTGAACTGCAGTTTATATAAAGTCACGGTTTTGACCCACAAAAGTAGTAACTTTGATAACATTTTAGATTATTGTTCATTTTAGAAATGTCTCCAAAAACTTTATGAATCAATATCTGCAGGAATTCAACAAAGCAACGGACGGATCAGAGGACAAAGGTAAATTTTGATGCAGATATAAAGTACGGAATGAAATATGAATGAAGTAGAGTGTAGCATACGGCATATACAGTACAGTAAATGTGGTAGATTATAGTACAATACAGACGGATACCCAACAGGTACACATGAGTACTGTTCTTTGTCCTTGATTCATATTTTAAGAGTGTTTATTTAAAATGTACCAACGAGAATGGTTTGTTTTAATTTAGTTTATAAAATTCCCCAAAAATAACAAGACAATTTCAATGATAAAGTATGCACAACAAGGTTAAAAGACGAAAGAAAAAGTAAAATAGCAAGGAAAGCTAGTTCGAAAAGTATTCTCTATATAAAGAATACTGGTGAGACGTTTTTGAAGCCGTTCAATAAACTCGCAGTGCGTGTTTTATTAGGTCTAATAGGGACTTTAAGATATGCTTAATCTACGACGCTAATATTTGGAAACCAGTTTTAATTTGTTTTTTTTCGCGTCTTTGACTTTGTTAACAACCGGAGTCCATAGTTATTACCCGTGTAGCTGAAACTGTGAGAGTTATAGCGACTGTTTTTCGTTACGTCCGCGTCGTAGATTTAGCATATCTTAAAGTCGCTAACTCCTGCTCGTTTATTAAACAGTACATTATTTCTTTCGTTTAGTTTGAAGCTTGAGTCAGGGTTGAAAGACACAGTGATAGATCTTTGTGCAGACATCTGTCACCAGGTACAATATCAGCCACTATAGAGTAAAGCTTACTGTAGTTATAGAATGTTGTGGTTTCAGAATATGTTGAAGTGGAACATGACTTTCAATATGTATACAGTAAGTGTCAGTTGTATCTGTTGTAACCAATATTTATTATCTTAAGCTTTTCTGGTTTCACTCTGAAACTTCCCTGATGCCAGTGGATTCAAGTAAATTAGAAGGTAGCTAAATGATTTTTGCTCTGCCGAACCATTTCTTATTGCCGGGTAATTTGGTATTTCACGTGCATAGCTGTTCACGTGACTTGAAAATCAATGGAATTAGTTTTAGAATAAAGATTGGGTGAAAGAGTGAAAAGTTTGTCTATAGCCTGAAGTGATAATACTGTAACTGTGTACATGTCCTATTTTACTTCACCATCCTACACCATCTTGGTGTTAAATACCACTTCTTGGTTAATTACACTTATTTAGTGTCCCCACAGTGCCAAGAATTTACACAGATTTTGGTGTTAGCTGAACATTTTGCCGTAAACTTTATCAATTTTTATGTCAATGTTATCTTATTGTCTTCTAGGTCCTAGTTCGTCGAAAAGACGTAAAATTGAAGTTGGATGGAATGTTTTGAGAGATACTTTAACGAACAGTCAAGAGACATCAGCCTTACTGGGATGGTAAACGTTTAACTTTATCTTCAAATTTTCTTGCTTACTTCCAAACTATTTACATGTAAATATTTGTACTCTGAGAATCAGCCTCAAAGCTGATGTACACTACTGTACTGTCTTTAAGGCCATATTATGTGTGAGCTCCCAATATCTTGACGCGATCTGGTGAATGTTTCGTCATGCATCCACCGTTTGCCACATAGTTGCGTTCATGCTGAAGGCGCCAAACACGTACGTAGAACAATGCAACACTGGCGAATATACACTGTATTAACGGAATGATAACTTGTGTTGAAAAATTTTCCTGACAGGTTGCAAATTACGGTCAAACTTTTGTCAAAGTACCCAAGTTGTCTTCCAAATAGAGAATATGTCTCGCTGCTTACGTCGTTACATCAATTACAGATTGAATGCAAGAGGTACTGTACGATATCACACTTTGTAGTTATAGTTTGATAGTTCAAGAAAGTACTTGGAATATTTGTCAAAACCTTAACTACAGTAGTAAAGTATTAGCGAGAATAAAGAACAATGTCGTTTGGGTTGTATCTGTAAACTGTGATTAACGCAAAATACTCTAGTAAGAGAATTCTTAAATCCAAATAATGTCTACAAGTTGAGGCCGAGTTGGCGTTCTTCTATGGGTTTTCCTGAGCATTTGCTGTTTGCATTACACTGTATATTCTTCGTAACTGTATAACAAGTTACGTCAGCAAGTTACAACACTACAACCAAAACAACAACAAAGTATAAAATCTGTTGGAAGGAGGGCAGTTATTATTCATGTAGCAATTATTGAATGAGGTTGAGCATGATATAGAGAATTATCAAGGCCGAAGTTTGTGTGTTCTGCTGAAGTTGAAAGCTGGGACATCCGCACCTTTGGGTTAAATTCTTCAAAATAATGACGAGTTCTTGCGATTTCCAGATATTTTCTTTCAAATATACTTAAAATATATTTGGGAGCTTTTCATCGCTGTTTTAGTTTTTTTTAGTCTTTATTTTTCAAATTCCCCTAAATCTGCGAAGGCGACGATATATTTTGCTTGTGTTATGTTATGACGTCAAACGTGCGATATTATTTTTTCAAATCCAACGTTTGACGTCATTTCGTATGATATGATGTCACAACTCCATATTTGGCAGCCATTGGGTTGATATGACGATTTCACCTATGGCTGTTAGCCTATCAGAAATCATGAATTATGTTAAATAGACAATAATTGATAATATTGTATAAATCGCAGTCGAGGTGTAGGGAAATTTATTGACTGAGTTTATTAAATGTTTATCAAATTCATCAGAAACATGTAAAGGCGATGTTACGCGGGACAATTTTTAGCGACAACTCGCAATGCAAATTGTTCCAGAACCAATCAAATTTCGTAGAACGTCATTTGCATTGCGCGTTGTCGCTAAAAGTTGTTCCATGTAACATCGCTTTTAACGTTGTATTTTTCTTAGGCAGGAAATTATCTCGACCGTCATGATCTGTTTGAAGTGTCTTGCTGCCTGTCATGTTCAGTTGTCTGAAACTAGTATAGAGGGAATATCTGTTAAGACAACTTGGAGGAATGTTTGGTTGGCTGCTTTAAGAACGTGCAGCTCACATGGATTACAAGATGCAAGTTTTCAACTTTTAGACAGCATTGTTAAGGTATTGTAACATGTTAGCAAGTAGCAACCAATGGTCTAATTTATGCTATAGAGATGGACCATCATCTTAGACGAACTATCCAGACGGAACTATTCAGACAAACAAAAAATTGTACAGATTCGTGCACAATTTGTTCTGTTGCCTTGATATATTTCGTATCTCATTTCGTTGCTTTTTCATTCTAAAGGCAAAACGTACAGATTCTGATACGGAACCCTGGAAGCTGTTGACAGATGCTGGCAGTGGTAGTTCAGAGTGAGTAGTATATTGGGAGATACTATTCATATACTATATATAAGGCCAGGGACAATGCTATACATGTTTGAGTGTGGGTGTGATGGTAGTAATGTATTTAATGTCTATTTCACAGGTCTTGTTGCCCCATTTCTCCTTTCTATACGCACACAAATATTGTGATATTTTTTTCCTCGTTTAGATGTTCCTTGCAGTTTCTGTGGCGATATTTAACAACGTTACCTCTACCAGAACATTTTCATTACACCAATCAAGCATTTCAAAATGAATCATCTCACTATCCATTACGTCATCAACTCTTTGATTGGTTGTTGCCTTCTGTCAGTAAAATTGAACAACAAGGATACAATGTTTCTGTTTCTTACTCCAAGATCTTTTCCAGGTAAGGCAGACGTTTCCCCACTTTAAGAACAAAGGACGAATAAAGATGACTTGACTTAGGCGTGGAAATAGGTCGACTTTTCTAAGACCACGTTTACAAGATATGGGACGTATGTGATGTACACTCTTTGCTATTCCAATTTGTCATCTTGTGTGTTGACTTTCGACTGGTTCCATAAATCTACCTGAGTTGCCAGTAATCTTTGTCTTAATTTTTCATTAAATAGATTACCATTAGATCTGCTCTCTCGTGTTCTTGTCATCTTAACACAACGAGTATGTTATACCACCACCACACTTGTTCACACTTTGGATTCAGAAAGGTAGGCTTATGAAGTGTCATTAGTAATGTTGTTAGCCACGTAATAATAATAATAATAATAATAATAATAATAATAATAATAATAATAAATTCTTTATTTAAAGAGGGTAGCACATAATAGCCAAGGCTAATAAACTTGTGGCCCTCGCAGTAATGAAAGAGTAAAGTAAAGATAACGTAGATAAGAGAATTTCGAGCATTACTGCAGGTACAACACATTTAGTTATAATGATGTTGTACAGAGCGAACGTTCCTATGTAGTTTCCAGGAACTTATTCTGTGATTATCGTTTCATGATATGGAGATGTGAGGGATTCCAAATAATGGTGACTAGTTCTAGTTCATGTCTTTATATACAGGGACTAGTTATATTAGATAACAGTGAAGTAATGCGTATAAATAGAGATGTAAATTGAAATGACGATTTTATATTTGCAATGAGGATGATCCGTGCCGAGGGATCGAAGTCTTTGTCAAATAAATAGATGTGGTGTGTTCCACAAACAAAAAATATACAATGAATCAATTAAAGCGAAGTAAATTTGCATTATAATATAACACTTCTAGAACATAACTTCTTGAATTTTTAGGCAGTAAACACGCCATCGGTAGTACAAATTTGTATTGTTAGTATGCCAGGGTACATGAGTGTAGCATTAACTTTATATTCAGAAAAGTGGCCAAACTTTAAGGTACACACGTAAAAAACGCACAAGTTGTAACAAACCTGCAGCAGACTTGTACCAATGCTGTTGCAACAATTTGTTATCAGGATGTGTTCGCACTGCTTTGTTTCCAGCTTCTTGACAATTAAGTTGTCAACGGCTTGCTGACAACTTGCTGCAAGGTTGTTTGATGACTCAACATAACAGACGTGTTACAAGTTGTTCCAACAATTTGTGTGATCGTCTGGCAATTCAACAACTTGTTAACAAGTTGTGAGTGACAACCTTGTAGCAACTTGATAAAATGACAACATTGTTACAACTTGTTCACAAGCCGGTTGCGACAAGCTTATAACACCTGATATTCAAAAGCAGTACATGATAACAAATCTTCAGTGTGATGAACATTTAGATGTTACTTGAATTTAATCTCAGGTTAATTGACTTGCCTTTACAAAAATTTACCTGCATGGATTTTCATCTCAATTTTATTACTATCCTAATACTAAATTATCTTAGGATAGTTGCTGAGCAATTTGATGAACGTTTAAACGAAATAGAAAATATTTACATTCTTTCTTCGTTTGATAAGGTAAGGCTATCACCATGCACATTTGCGAATACCGTGTAATCAGGGCTGTAGCTAACCCCTAATGGTTGGAGGAAGGCGAAGGGGGTGCAGATGGAAAATTTCCGAATGAATCTCTGAATTTCCAAATAACATTGTTTCGAACATTTGTTATGCGGATGTTCAAAATCATTAGTTTACAGCTGATTACTGAACCTTCAGTTAACGAATACAAATGTCAGTTTCACAATAAGGCCTTATTGGGGTCCCTGAAATGGTATTTCCTGCATTCTGGGTAAAACGTTTATAGCATTCAGAAAGTTATAAACGTCGTAAAATACACGATTTAGACTATATACAAATACCGTGATTTTTTAATTTTCTCTGAGACGTTTTTATTTCCGAATATAGATGTCTAAATTTTCCGAATATGAGAAATTCCTTAGTTACCGCCCTGTGTGTATAATATAGATAAGTGCGGTTTCTCGCACGTTTTGCTGAAGCCAACATATTTGGGTTATATTTATTTGCTTAAGTGACCCAACAGCAACAAATGGCGATACGAATATTTTCTTGTTTTGTAAATTATTTAGAGGGCAGAAACTAATTTGCTGGATCCTTTAACATTGGATGAAATGAAGAGGTAGAGTCTTCTTTTCGCTTAGTTTTATAGTTTACTGGATCAAGTGTATTCTATATGTTTCTACTCAACTGTATTTAGCACAATCCTATTTTTGCCATACCCGCTCATCAGAGGTGCACCACAATGTTATCCAGGAAAATAAATTATACATATACAGGCGTAAGACCACATCATATTTTTGGTTTTCGATATAAACTCAGAAAGCAATTTTTCAAATAGGCCTCGTATATTTTATGTGCCAGTGCATGGCGCAAGGTTGTGTCGGGATATACAGCCTTGACTATAATATAATGAGAAACCGCTATTTATTGAGTAAACTGACTATATAGTCTTTATAGAGGATATTTAACGGTGGCGCGGAAATATGACTTTTATCTTCGAGTGGTGAAAACAATATTTTACGAACGAGCGCAGCTGAGTAAAATATTGTTTTAAACACGAGAAAATAAAAGTCATATTTCCAAAGCCACCGTTAAATGTTCTTTTTATTATATGGATAAACATTGACAAACTGTCGAGAAGTTGCCATATTGTGATACAAAACAGAAAAGACAAAATGGCGGGAATTAGCGTGGGTCGATGATCCCGCGAGAAAACACACTTCAAAATATTTCACACTTCAAAATATTTTTTCATATTTCACTAGTGAAATATGGAAAATATCAGTGGCGTAAATAATAAATGATTTTCTACTGCTCTGTTTTCTTGTCTATATCTACCGTACTCAATTACTTAGAAATAATGAGTTCTCTGAAACATAAGTTCTCTGACTGGTTTTATACATTTTCTTATAATTCTTTTAGGAGGCTTCAGAAGGTTTTATACCTTCATGATACATCAGAAAATGAAATTAAAATACTCTGAAGAAATGTCTATTTCTTTTCCATAGTATTACTACGGACAACAATACTGTGGAAGAGTTGTTGAGTTATTTGGTTCAAAGAATGATTGAAATTTCTCAGAAACTACTAGACACTTCTGATGTGGAGGTATAAACTATAAACTATATGTGTAAACTATATACTGTTTAGTGAACTGTTCTCCCCAGAAGTCCAGTAAAGTCAGGCGCACACATTACGATTTATGGTTTAGCTTCATGTTAAAACGAGAAACAGTCGGTGGTATGACCTGTGGGCTCACTATCCTCGTTCGTATGCATTGATCTTGTTAAATAACGTGCACCTAAACCATAAATCGGCCGACTAAAATGTTAGCGGGTGCGCCCGTCTTAAAGGCCATCCTTTATTGATCCAGGGTTACTAGGGGGGGGGGGAGTGCTATCTGGAGAAACCTTGAAGGCAAGCGATGTGACTGAGGTGAAATAATATTTAGACATCTGCATATCACTGAACTTACTCACTACTGTACTGGCAACAGCCGCAGAACGTACACATTTCGAAATGGGTGGCATAAATTGTTGTGAAGATAGTTTATATGTACTTGTATGTACTTGTATGTACTTGTATGTACTTGTATGTACTTGTATGTACTTGGAACTAGGCTATTCAAAATGTATTCACAGGAGTATAGGCTATATACTTGTCTTCACAAATCCTGTAAGTGAAAGATTCAGTATTTTTTTCATATGTATAACAGTACACTTAATTTTATAGTGCAGTATAATATCTTCACCACAAGGCTCAATACAGACTGCTGACAAAAGATGTGAGGTGCTTGCAAGATTCAGCAGTTTATCTACCAAAGTGTTGGGACTATTGCTGTACATGAACGCTTTTAACTTCAAAGATCTTGCACAATCTCCACTTTATCTTGTCACAATGGTAATGTTGTGAAAAACTATATATAATATTCTCCTTTCTCTACTTCTTATACTGTAGAATTTCGAAAGTAATGGCGCCCGTGTCTTCCCCTTTCTCTTGCTGTTATTTCGGGAGGACGAGCTATATTTTTGTTGGGAGGAGGGGAGATTTCGGTCAAGTATCACTGTGGAACAACCACGGGACATATCCAGTCATGTTTTTAGTCAATATATTTCATGCTGAGATCTTATGTTTTTCCTTTTCAGAATGTTTTAAAAGCTGTTTCAAGTGGAATGGTGGAATCATTACGTCACAAAGACGACTCGGGAAAAGCCGTTCTAGGACAGTCATTTACTGCAACATTAAGTGATCTATTTTTATGTGACTCCTTCTCAACCGTAAGTCGACGCATGCGTAGTGACAGAGCAAACGGTAGTTGCAACGAGCGCAAATATCAGTTTAAGTTTTGTTAAATGTGACGATTAATTGTCAAAAAAAAAATTTTTCTAATTGCAAACAAAAAATATTATAATGTAATAAATTGCTTAAAAAATATTTCAGCTCCTTTATTCACCGCTTGACTTTTCATTTATGCCCATCAAGTAGGACGTCTCTAAGTTGGACATTGAATGGGAAAATTATCCGTATTAGAGAGGTGTCCGTTTTATAGAGGTTTTTACAGTATTTGCATGTCCATGGAAAGGACATTGGAAACTGTCCGTAATAAAGAGGTGTCCGCAAAGAGAGGTTCGACGTTCGACTGTAGATCAGAACCATCTTGCCTTCCTTCCCCTCTTGACAAAGTAAGACCGGGTATTCATACAAGGATGTTTGTTTTATTTAGCAATGGGATCGTGACATGGTATTTTTAAAACCAATGATGAAGGTGGTGAGATCACTGACACCAGTGGAACTGATTGAATGTATGATGCAAATCATTACTAAAGAGGTAAACTAAAGTTATTCATATTAATTTATAACGTAAGTTATATAGATTGTGCAAACCATAAATTGAATGCTTCTTTCGGAATCGTGTAACTTTCGTGTATGTTTTCTCTCCGAATTCGCCATTCCGAAGTTGCAGTAGAGGACTGGTAACCTCTTCAATGAAAATGGAGTAACGATAAAATATGAGAAACCTTATTAACGTACCAATAAAAATGTAAAAAGTGTAGTTTTGCACAAACAACTTTCAAAAGACATCGTTCATTCATGTTTTTTTGGCTTTATTCATTTGTGTAAAGCTACCGCTAGCTATGAAATTACATACCGCATGCTCAACCGTCGTGCAGATAACTTTAAGCAGTCAAAATATTACAAAAGTTTACTACTATTTATTATCAAAGTAATAAACGAATTTTTTTAATGTAAGTTTTCCTGTTTGTTTATTTACTAGCCTAGGCAACTTAACAAGACACGTATGGTAATTGATGAATTTGATGGGGCATTTATTGATAGCGAGGAATCTTTAGATGATTTTGAAACGAACGACAGCCTTCCAAATTCTATGTCAGATCAAAAGATAAACTCAGGTATTCATGTTTAATTCGTTGCACCGGATATTGCAGGCTTTATAATAACGACTACTACCTCCCACGCCCACGTACAAATTGGGGCAAACAACAATTTATATATCACTCTGTGTCGGAATGGAAATCGTTACATATTGAACTAAAACAATCCACTAGTTTACAAATTTAATTATGTATATGAAATCTTTATTTATATTTGTATCTAATATAATCATAGAGTAGTTTCATATAATGTGCATTTGATAATGTGCCCCATGACATTTTAATTGAGAAGATTAAAAAGCTACCAATCAATCCGTATGTTGTTAATTGGATAATCAGTTTCCTCAAAGGCAGAAAACAGAGAGTAGTGGTCGATGGAATTACAACAGAATACCTGAATATAAATCGAGGTGTGCCTCAGGGAACTGTGTTGGGTCCTGTTCTCTTTTCGATAATGGTCAATGACATTAAGGCTGTTGATTCTTCCAACCAGTTAATGAAATACCTGACGTTAGAAATACCTGGCACAGAGGCTGGAGACACAGCAGGTGCTGAAGTCAACAGTATTCAATTGTGGTCGGAACAAAATAGGATGCCCTTGAACATGAAAAAGACATACGAAATGGTTGTGCGGGGAAAGACATCTGCGCCTCTCCCGAATCCCTTCCCTTCAATTGAGCGTAAAGAATGGTTGAAGATCCTAGGAGTCACTCTACAAGATAACCCGTGCAAGTGGGACTTGCACTTTGACGAAATGCTTAAGAAAGCTGGCGGAAGAATGTATATTATGCGAGTGTGTAAATATTATGGCCTGCCTAGGAAACAATTAGACATGTTGTTCAATAGCTTAATTATGTCAATATTTACTTATGCAATTGAACTATGGAGATGTGCATCTTATAGTAAATATATTAACCAAATTGATAAATTAATTAATCGTGCACATAGAAATGGTTACATAACTAAAAAGTTGAACATTTTGGAGATAAGTAACAAGAGAGACAAAAAATTGTGGGACAAAATAACTCTTAATGAAGGTAATGCATTACAGGAACTACTGCCAGAAAAACGAAGTAGAATTCTTAGACCTAGGAGACACAACTTCGAACTACCATTAGTGAAAACGGAACGATACAAGAACGCGTTCATAAACCGGTGCTTGTTTAACTTTATATAATAACTATATCAATATTCACATATAAAATAATTATATATTTGTATATATTTTAATATATTTTTAACAATTAGTGCATGCAAAATTTATATAAGATTGCAAATAGTTATATATTTTAACATAGTAATAGTTTATCTTTTTTATCCATTGATGTAAACTCAGACTGTGTTTTTGAGTCCTTAATAAAGACCTTTATTATTATTATTATTATATAATTATGTAATATATATATCTTATTAGATGTTTTGGTATGTAGTATCGCTGTATATTTTTACGAGTTGTGTCGTATTTTGACGAGCCCGCAGGGCGAGTCAAAATACAAACAACGAGTAAAAATGTACAGCGATACTACATACCAAAACATCTAATTAGTTATTTATTATACAACTGCTTTATAAAGTATTTTTTATTGAGAAGAAAAACCGGTCAAACCGGTTTTCTACTATACAAATAACCAAGTATCCAAATATCGCTGTATATTTGTACTCGTTTTTAGCGTTATTTGGACACTTTTTAACACAGTTGTATAATAAGGATATATATTGCAGGACCTTCCTGAAAAACACCTTGGTGAGCGGAGCTTCCTGAATAAATATTATTATTTGATTTTGATATTGAGTATTTGTTAACATTGTGATTAAATGTGAAATTTTTGTTTGTGTTTCAGACAATCTATCAGAAAACGATAAATCAAGACTTTCTTACATGAAAATAGTAAGCTCATGGTGTATCTGTCTTGATAATGATCAACCAAATGGTCTCCAAGATAATGTGCAGAATCAGATTTTTGAATACTTTGAATCCACGGTAAGAACATCATTGGAGGAATTAGTCCCAAACTCCTTATCGTGTCTACGAACTTTTTGCTGCTCGCGCGTGTTCATATATTTTACCCCTCACGCGTGTACCGCGCGCGTGTTCATATATTGTATCTTATCGTGTCTATGAAATGTGTTCATATGCGTGTTCATATATTGTACGCCTGTTTGATTGCATGTTCATGCTCTACATATCGTTGGAATATAAAAATATTTCACATTTCTTAAATTTCTTTTTGTTTTTATCTTGATATATAGGAGTTTGATAGCCTAAAGCCTGTTCATTCAAAGTTGGTATGTTTTGCTTTTCAAGATATAGTGATTACATACTGTTGTTTCTCCTTATAATGTCATTTCATTTTCCAGTTCTTTGCTGCTACTTTCATTTTGTGTTCTGGTCCTATTCAAGGCAGACATGTTTTGGTTATTCTCCAAAATCTGAGGTACGTACATACGTACTGTCGTTTAATTGTTGGGAAAGAGAAATAATGAAATACTTCTTTTCATGACATGATCAAGATTATTGCACTGATGATGGTTTTAGTCGAAAGTACCTGAACCAGACCTTTTGACAAGAAAATGAAATTATAGTGACTTAACATTCGAGCGATATTTTCAGACGGAAGACCTTCGCTCGAAACGTTGAAGTGTTTTTGAACTTCTTCAGAGGTCGGTTGTACGAACTTTGTACGAAGGTTGTACGACGGTTGTACGAAAGTTGTACGAAGGTTGTACGAAGTTTGTACGAAGGTTGTACGAAGGTTGTACGAAGGTTGTACGAAGGTTGTACGAAGGTTGGATCGTGCTATCCACCGGATATCGAGAATCAATAAAATTGCGCTGCACGTGCCGCATAGTTGAAGACTGTTGTGGTGTTATAATAAACAATTATTGGATGAGGCTGAGCATGATATCAAGAATTATTCAGACCGAGGTCAATATTATCTGCCGAAGCGAAGCTGAGGCGGATAACATTGACCGAGAAACCATTTTGTTTTCGCTTTCAAAATTTCGCGACCTTTTATACAAGATGCCGACCGCGCTGCGGGCCTGGGCTCGAAATCGTGCAATAATAGCTCCAAAAAAGCTATTATTCCACACTGATGACATCACCAGCGGAAGTAACGTGAGAACTACCAGATACTGAGAATTATCCGGGACTTTTTGACCAATCAGAAACGAGAATAGAGTTTGAATATATAATAATATATATTATTATTACACAATATCTGTTTCAGGGTATCGATATCCAAATATCGAAAGGATCAGGAATATTGTAAGGAAGGTCTACGTTTACTGAATCTCCTGGCGACACAATTTGGAAGAACAGAAGCTAGAGATGACGAAGATATGAAGGATGCACAAGTTCGTTCATTGCATCTTCTGAAGGCGTTTTGGTATGTCATTCTTTCATTCTTGTTCATTTAATACGACCAGTTTTCTTCCATCACGCGAAAAATTCCGAGCGAAGGAAGTATCATTTACTGTCAACAAGCATTTGACTGATATTGTTTAACTATTTAAATTATTTCAATATTTAAAAGAAGAAATGTATTTTCGACCGAAATTTTTCTTCGCCTTATTGAGAAATAATTGTTTAAGAACTTTTTATTTTCTTATGTAGGAACCTCAGAGAGACCAGTTATTGTTCTTCAGTGCGTGTTCAAATTGCCAAGTGTATGGATACGTTCATTCGTGTAAGAACTCTGTCCTTTATGCATTCACATGTATATATTTTATATAAATTGTTCAGACTACACTTCTGTAGGTTTTTTTTGCTTTAAAATTTCAGAAAATGTTTAAATATTCTAATTTTCTATACTCATGCAAGTATTCTCATGTAAATAGACTCGTTATTAAATAGTAAAACTTGCATTAACTAGATGACAACTAACAAACTTTACCTAAATCTTAACTTAATTGTTTTTGAAACCTTGTTACTTTACATTGATAATCGAATATTTTACTGTAAAACCAATGATGTTTTATAGTTTAGAAGTTGATATTTTTGTTTTCAGTTTGATCCAGACAGAAATTGGGCATTCTTCGAGATGAAAGACAATAACAACGGTGAGTTTTTGAAAGATATATTTTCCCCCATTTTCCCTTTATTTAATGCCATGCAGTTAAGACTACGGTTAAAACTATAGTTCATCTAAAAAATCATATTTTTCATTTTAGTTTCTTCTGTCCACATATCACATCTATTTCCTGAGCTATTGTGTGATCCAAGTCATGCAGTCAGGATGTTCATGGCTGAAGCAATTGGAATTTTATTTCTCAAATTTAAATCCAAAAATTTGAGTGTTCCTGAGAAGCCCGCCATTCAAGACGAACTATTTGACATTATTTCTCGTTCCCTAGCTAAATCTTTAGTTGTAGAGGTAAATTTTAAGATCCTTCACATTATGTGGTATTCCACATCAGTAGAATTATGTACATTAACAATCCTCAAAAAAGATCAATGTTTATCCACATATACAGAATGTTCCCTCCATTTCTTCAGTTAAGATCTCTTCTTTTCGAAAATAATTGCTTCAAACTACGACCGTCAAGATCCTTTCGTTTTACAAGCTATATACAACATTCGCGTTCTGTATTGTATCAGATACACAACCACTTGCCTTTAGCTCGTGTCTGTTTATGATCTGATACAACACGGCCGTTCAAGTTGTAGATATTACTTAATGTGTGGGGCAAATCTGTGAGGAATGAAAGAAAACGACAGGCAGGCGCAAGATTCCTCTGCATGGACCAGAGCTCGGCATTTCTCACAACGTTTTTCATTACGTCAGGCCCCAATTAAGTGCTTAAGACTTTGTTTTGTCCAGGGTGATTTAATAATGAATTGTGCCATGAAGACTGAAGAATTCATGAACACAAGAAGTGTTGCAATACAAACATTTCATTCTTGACGTGTAATTTTATCAAGGTCCACTGTATATTTAAAATGGCCCATCTCTTCGCAGAATGGATGGAAATAACCCCTAGACTCTTTCAATTTGCAGTGCATTGTATACGGTTCATATTTAATTCGATATTTTAAAATAGGTTCAGCTATATGTGTTTGATATGTTTTAAATTTCCTAGGCCAAACTAAGTGAAGGTGAATGTGAAGATGAAGGAGTTAACAGAGCAGCCAGTCTTCTCTCAGCTTTGAAAACAATCGTGACAGTGAGTTGTTGGTGTGAACCCAAAGTTGTGTGTTTATTATTTCAAGCAACAAAGGAGCAGAAGTTAGATCAAGAGATAGTTGCCAAGGTTTGCCGTTTTGTATTTCTTTAAATAGTGTTTAACAAACAAGTTTTGAAGTTTTTTCTGGTTAAATATTGAGATCCATTACCCGAGTATTGTAATACTGTTTTCGGTCCTATTACTCCGGCTGTGTTACTGTTTTTCAATGTCTGCAAAAATTGTTGTTTCCACACAAACAACTTCGTGCTTCCTTGTGTACATTCAGAAATAAACAGAACTTCTTTATTAAAATACTTGAGTTTCCTCTTAAGGGTTATCTATACCTTATTTACGCTGAGCCATATTTGCAGTATATATTTAGTTTTATATTGTTTTGTTCCAAGGTTATCCGTCAGATCAGTTTAACTCTTGGGTATGAATCAACATATGATTTCATCAAGACTCACATTGGACGTATTATTGACAGTTGGTTAAATCATGGCTTCAAATTGGCTGATTTTCCAGTTCAAGCTGTAGAATTTAAGTCACTTGCTGATTTCTTGAGGTATACAAACTATTTATGTTATTAACAAAATTGTTTCTTTGAAGGAATTTCATGTTTTACCACATATTGTGTGGAACTTCACATTGCTATAGAACATCGTTTGGCTGCAACTAAACTTTAGCTATATGGCTAAGGATAAGCAGTCGCAGATAATATCATTGTCACATGAAACTTCAATGTTTGTTAAGACTATTTGAAGATTTCAATCTGCTCTGCCAATCAGCATGAGGCTAGTTAAACTTGATTGGCTGATTAGACTAAAACCTATCAATTACTCTTGACAACCATATGCTAGTTTCACGTGAGAATAGACATTGTTTTTCACCGATTGTTCATCTTTAGGTGCAAATGACGGCACTGTAAAGTACATTGCTAAGTCATACCAACTCATGAAGTAATTTCGTATTTGCCATTTTAGTCCAATCAGTTCTTAGATCTTGTTGAGAAGTGGCATGCAGAGAATATAGAAAACTGTACTTTATAGAACTATCCTATTAATATCATATTAGACCAAGCAGGCCTCATGTCAGGACGGCCAAAAATTGCCGACCTGCAATTATACTTATATAATACGAATTTAGAGTAAAAGAGAAAAGCAGATGGAGAAATATTGTTCAACAACGTTCTGGTTTATAAATGTAAATGTCCTCAATATTACTACACATTTTATTTGCCGACCTGTTGCGGCCTGCTCAGAGGCCTGACCAAGTCAGTATTTATCTTAAATTAAAGTGAGTTCATGTACCAATTATAGGACTCATCATTCTTCTATAATGCCACATTTAATCTGGCGCTTCAAAGAGACAGATTCACTGAAGACAGTTGGTAGAGAGATTGGGAATGATGGAGATTGGACAGAATTTCTTGTCCAAGATTTCTGTAAAATACTGTCCATCATTGTGCCATCATTTGCTGAACAAAGCCGACAGAAGTCTGGCAGCTCTCAACAACAGGAACCGGAATTGGACAAAGGAAAGGCTTATGATTGTCATACTTTTGTTGAAAATATCCTTCAAAAAGATGTATGTATGTAGAATCCATATAAGAGTAGCGAAATAATGTACAGTAGTGATGACGTCACAATACATTTTAGTAAGATTCTAGATTTTGCTTTGTCAGAGGTGAATAGTTTGCATTCATATTTGATTGTCTTGTTTTATCTCAGGTTACGGACAAACTGATGGTGATGAAGTTTGATGAACTGATTGTTGAACTTTTGTTAAAAATGCACGACTCACCAAGCGAATTGTCCGATGTTTCTCAATTCATCAGGTTTGTGAAAATATTTGTGAGACAGATTGTTTTGAGTTTATAGATAATTTTATAGATAGTGCTCCATAGTTCTCGAGTGTAGTTTTTACTGGCGTAGTTTTAATGCATTATTGCTGCTCTTTCAGAGGTCTAGTTATTGCTCGTTGATCCCGTCAGAAGAAGGAGAAAACCTGCGATGTTTGGTCAAACTGAAAGCACCTTTCTCAGGTGAAATTATGATCATACAACTGCATATTTGAGGAAGATGGTTGCAGAGGTGGAGAGCACTAAGTACTGTACCGTCATTACCCCGTAGTCAAGAAGAAGGACCATGTTTTACGATGTTTTTTATAGGGAAAATATTATTTACTACTTAACTCAAGTTAAAATTTCTTTTTTGTTTGCTCAATCAGTCAAATGTGTTTCTTTCTTTATAGAGATTACGATCCCCCAACAGAACAACCACACTTCACTTCTCATGCTATCAAAGCAACTTTAGATTACCTTACCAAGTGTCATGATGGCTCTAATACACTCGTGTCAATCTTGTGCAAAAGAAAAGTATGCATATTTTGTTAAATGGTTGTTCTGTCTCTAAAATGATATAATCAATGAGTTGTTTGTGTTCCTTTGCTTTGACTTTCGTTAGTCTGTGTCGTTGTTAGGCGGCGCCCGCGGGGGGGGGGGACAACTTGTCCTGCCCGGCTGCCCCCAACCTAATAGGGACCCTCAATTGGAGGGGGAACCAATAATTAAGATGGTCTCATTCAAATATTGGACTCCTGTGGGTAGGTTTCGGGTGCCCAGAAGAGGACCGCTCCCCCCTACTCAGCTCCACCTCGAAGATACTATTATTTCTATTGATTTAAAATTCTGACGTTATAAGAGCCCAGGAAAAAGCTTACCCCAGACCAATATATGGGTCGTTATTCGTCCCATTATTCTTTTCTACTTTTTAGTTGTATGTTGTATGTTGTATATTTCTCTGTAGGAAAATATCCAGAAGATTCTGCTCAGGTTGTCTGAAAATTTGGAAGATACTCACATATTTCACAAGAGACGTTCATTCCTCGCCATGTATCGTTTGTTTGTTTTGCTTTTACTTCAAGATTTAAATCAAGGTTTGGCAGGAACCTGGGCGTTCGTTGTCAGAGATATTGTGTACACCTTACTAAGGACTATATCATGTCATAATTCAAGAAATATCTTGAGAATTAATGGTTTAATACGCGATGAAGAAATTAATATTGAACTCGATAGTGATGTGTTCACTGCAAGTTGTGATTTACTTTATCAAGTTTGCAAAGTGGCGTTATCTTGCTGTCCACAGGTTTGTTGCTTTTATTCTCATAATGATTTTATATCTACTGTTACCCTTATTATTTCTGATTTATACAATAATAATGCTAATCATTATCACTAGGTCTTGTCTTTCGCAGAAACATTAGGATTGGTACGCCAATATTCATGTGCATAAACATTGTAATAACATGTTAGCCTGAAGATGTAAAACTGTCCGAAACGTTTCTAATAAATTAAATGAAACCTTTGAAAATCCTGAAATTCATTTTGATTTAAACTTAATAATGAACGTGAAAGTTTTAGAAAACGAATTATTCATTTCATGCCCGCATAATACGTTCGTGATCTACACTTCAAGATTTATCACAGGGCTCGTAATAACACTGGGAGGTTGAGGAATCATGCAATATGACTGCTCGAGCACAATCATGGGGATAATACACACAATTTGTACAGACTTTTTCGAGATAGATTAATAATAATGGGCATTATTGATCCCTGAACCCCATTGAACGCTGTAATTTATGCCTCTTCTAACGCGATATATGCGTCTAAAACATTGTTCATTCTCCCTTGTTCTTGTACTTGATCCACTCTTACTGCCGACCTTGGATGTAGTGGAGTCGAATGTTGTTGAACATATTTTGTGTCTAATTCCAAAAACTTTCGGTTAAGGAAATTGGTCATCATCTTCTCGACATCGTCAATGAAATTATCCCGTTTGTATTGACAAAAGATAATCGATCTAAGAAGGTACAGTAATAGAAAACGAAACGAAACGAAAATAAATTAGGAAAACAAAAAAGCAGTTCTGTGTTTACAAAACATATTTCGTCAAAACAAGTTTGGCTGGGTATGCCACATAAACGAACATAATTTTTCAATGATAAGTCTATAACCTTCTTAAAAATTGATTTAGAAACTCTAATTTGTTGTTTGTATACCCAATAGACAGTATATTCACATTAGATTGACCTAGATGAGTTCTCACAATTCTTACCATCATGCTATTTGTTTCTGTTAAGGCGGTTGCTTTACTGAAATTTCTGATTGTTGATAACAAGTCATGTTTAGAGTCTTCTATCTCATGTCTTGATCCGTTTCCTGATCAACCTCAGTTTGCAGTGTTTAACGAAGCTTACTGGTCTGTACGTCGAAATAATGACACACTATCAGCGGTAAGTCAGCTTCATGTATATATAACTCATGTACTAGTCATCTTCGTTTTCGTTGTAAAGCAGTGGCGGCCACTTCGTGAAACATTATAGGAAGAATGTTGTGGTCCAAGATTTCATTGTTGAAAAATCACATTGTTTATCCTTCAAAGGTTTACTCCCTTTCACATCTCTTTCATTTTACCTTTTTTAAATCTGGAGAAAATTTGGCATCTTAATACCATATAAGAAAATGAGCTATCAGTGAAAGTTTTTATTCCTTTGTTATCAAACGAAATATAGAATCAGAACCACCTCTTTGTCTCTGAGGCACTTCCAAAGTAAATTTTCATTCTTTCCCTAGGAAATTGAGCATTATCTCTCCGTGAGTGGCCGATGTCGTTCCACGTCAAGGGTAGAAGGTCTTCGTTATCTACGTTCGAGATTTAGACATAAAAATGAACTCCAAGAAGCAACAAAAACTGATCTCAATGGTAATTTTAGTAAATACCTTGTATCATTGTATGGTCACATGTCTTTGCTTTCATTATTTTAGTATAACTTTTTGCTATCACACATGCAGAGATGTTTTCAGTTTTTGCTTAGCCGGACAAAAACACAGTTGATATGATTAATGAACTTTTCCAGTCCTTGGACTTGAACAAACTTCATCTAGTCGTTAGACTTATACTTACTTGTGAACTATATATAACGCAATATGATTGGCTCATTCCCTCAATTACCGAATTTCTTTCATTTCATTGGACGTAATATTGTTCATTAAATGTTATTCGATTCTAATTTATGCATCATTTTCAAGTTGAAATAATTTCAAGTTGAAATAATTAATTTACATAATTGCGCTGATTTAGAATGACTGATTTAGAACCGCTGAATTGCGGTTCGTATTAGGCTTTATCACATTTTTTTAAATTTGCATGTTTACGCAAACCGTTTCATTAAATCAGCCCAATTATCTAAATTACTTATTTCAACTTGAAAATGTTATTTGAAGCTATTATTGTGTAGATTCTTATAACCAGAACGGTAGATTCCTTTATAGCGAAATGTTGATCACAGTTTTGTATTTTCTAGCTTCGTCTCTTGGTGGCCTGCCTTTGAAACTGTTGAAGCGCTTAGTTATTTTGTGTAAAAACTCAACAAACGAATGGAAGATCGATTTTGGAAAACTGACAGCCGAGATCGGATCACCAGCCATATATGTTTCATCTTTAAATCTCTCCAACTCTCAAGGTACGTACACGACATTTACATGAATACTGCATGGGTAAAATTGCAATAAGCTTCGGGTCTTAAGGATCAATCTACCTGAGAAATACAACAAGAACTTCGACATTTCGAGCGAAGTCACTTCATCTAAAGACCTGAAGCTTATTGTATAGACGCTACCTGCACGCCAACCACACGTTTAAAATTGCAATTATAGCATTTGGTTGCTATTTTTACGAGCCTAATTGTGAGGATGAAAAATTCAATCCTATATAAATGAATAGTCGTCATATTGTAAATTTTGCTTTACTAGAACCAGTGTACTAGCTGTTTATAAGAACATGCATGGTTCACTTTAGTTGGGTTATCTTTTCTATGATAAATATGGAAAATTGAGAGAATTTTGGATCATATTTACCGACGTGCACGTTTATAACTCATGCCAAGAGAAAGACAAGTTGAAGGCCAGGCATCTGAACATTTCTAAGCAAATATCAAATACATGTACTATATAAACACGCTTGGAAGTTTGGGAGATAGGAAATCAGTGAAAACTCGAATCTGAAAAGCGAGAGTTCCACTATGATCGGGTATTAATTGATATATTTTCTTCAGATGACGAAAACTGCAGCTATAGCAAAGCATGTGAAGCTTTCAAAGGGGATGAAGAAAATTGTCGTAACTGCCGAATTCTTCACGTACTTAATGATTGTCTCATTGATAGAGAGTAAGTTGAACGTCGTAGCTTAGAACTGTACTGCAGTTGTTGCGTTGTATGCAGATTATTTCCTTTGGCAGACAGCACTTAGTATTACTAAAATACTGTAAGTATATATTCGTGAATTTCTAGCATAAAGAAGGTTGCTGCAGCAGCTTCGTGTTTAAAAGACATTCTTGGTAAACGCAGCATCGTCGTGTTGATGAAATGTTACGAAGAACAGAAAATTGATCATCTTTTTGGATATCTCGAACCTTTTAAACCCACGAAGAAAAAAAAGGTAAGTTGTTTGTATTTGGATTGATGGTCTCATCTTGTCAATCTCAGACAATCCTGTCATCCACCAATCATAATACCGTGATTCGCTCGTCCTTAGTTGCGTGCGGCGCTTTCTTCTATCTTGCTTGCAGTGCCGCACAAAACCACCATGATCTATAATTACTGATATTTATATTTGATCTATATAATTATATACTATATTAACATATAGAAGAGCCTGCGGAGGAGGCAGCTCACCTTACGTCATCTCCGCCATGTTGGATACATTTCCCGATTTGTTTTGAATATAAAATACTTCTATGATTTCTTCAATATACTCATCCAACCCGTTTATGATTTTCCTGTTGGTTAAATATTTTTATTAGATTATGTGTACCGTTATGTATTACCATAACGAGTATAATTTACTGTATGCTAAATGTGACATACTAATACTGTTCCAATTTAGGACTAATACTATTTCTTATATATGTCAACGATTTACCCAACTGCCTAAATATTGCTAGTGCAAGTATGTTTGCTGATGATACAAATGTTACAGCAACTGCTAGGACAATACGACAACTCCGAAAAAACCTGAATAATAATTTAGAAAATATTCACCAATGGCTTCTTGCAAATAAACTAACTCTTAGCAAAGAAAAAAACAGAGTATATGATAATTGGTTCAAGACAAAAAATTACTGTGTTGTATTGGTGTTGTAATTGATGACAAATTACTGTGGAAAGACCATATAAATGAAGTAAATACTAAAGGCGTAGGAATAATGAAAAGGATTAAACCGTTTATAACTGAATCAGTTTTACACACCATTTATAATAGTTTAGTACTCCCGTACTTCGATTATTGTAGCATGGTATAGGACAATGCTGTCACCTAACTATAACCATGAGAAACTACAAAAAATGCAAAAGAGAGCGGCAATAATTTTAACAGGGAGCAGTTACGATGTTCCTTCAAAGGATTTATTGAACAAACTTAATTGGGAAACGCTAAAAGACCGCAGGGGAACTAAAAAGCATTATTGATGTGTAAGGTTGAACATGGGATTGCACCTGAATCAATAGAAAATTTGTTTAGCATTTCCAATAATCAAAATTACTCCTTAAGAAGTAATTTGAACAACTTTAAATTGGATAAGCCAAAGACCAATTTCATGAAGAAAAGCATTAGTTACTCAAGTGCAAAATGTTAGAACGATCTTCCAAGTGACCTTAAGAGTAAAACAATTTTGTTATGTTTTATTAAGAAACTTGAAAAGGATGGACATACAGAAAAATCAGAGGCTCTAAGTTTTTCGGCGATCGTGAGAGATTGTGATCTCTGGAATCCTGTCAACTTTAACAATCATGCTGAATGGATCTCAACATTGACTTCAACAATCATAGATAGTGATGTCATTCAAGATGAAGTATTTCAATGTTTGTCACAAATGTGTAGAGTACATGTAAGTATTCGGTCAGTGACTAATTATCAATTATTGGATGAGGCTGAGCAGGATACCATAATTATTCAGACCGAGGTCAAAGTTATCTGCCGAAGCGACGCCATAGAGTAGACACAGACAGAGGTCTCACTTCATGTAAAACGCTAATGTTTGAGTGTAACCGATTCCTAGCCAGTGCGCTAAGTAGAGGCTATCACCCCCCGAAACATTCAAAATGGCGGGCATTTTTAGACGTAAAAATTCAAGTTAACTATTTAATGTTGTTAATCACAACTTCAGTCAAGGTAAACTGTTATAGAGAGAGTAACAAGGGGTTCTTATGCCGGTTATTTCCCGAAAATATCGGGGGAGGGGAGGGGGGGGGGTGAATGCCTCTCGTTACCGCATTGGCTAGGAACATGGCGGCCGGCCGACAATTTAAGAAAATAAAGAAAAAAACAAATTCCGAAGAATATTGTCATTTTGAAATTCAAAATATGAATAAAACAAGACGAGTTTGAGAGACTGTAAATTTTCGACTGTATTTTAAAGTCATCATCAGACAGAATAGCAACAAAATAGCGGCCGGTTACGCATTTTGCCTGAAGTGAGACTTCTGTTTGTGTCTACTCTGTGGCGAAGCTGAGGCGGATAACTTTGACCGAGGTCTGAATAATTATGATATCCTGTGTAAGCCGAATCCAATAATTGTTTTATTATTCATTCTGTCACATTATAAACGAATAAAACAAACAAAAATTCATCAAATTTTAAGTTGTTAACTAAAGCTCGTCTAACTAAAGTAAACATTACAATTGTAGGAAGAGTTTACGTTCTTTGAAACTTGTGAAACTTTCTTTCTTGCTTCCACATAAAACCTTGTCAATCATTTCACTAGTTCAGGCGCTTGTGTTGGTTTTTCTTCTAGATACTCTTTAAAAACATCTCTCGCCAATTTGTTTTTTTTAGTGTTTTTAGAGTGTTTATTTTCGATTATTTTCGATTATTTTTTCAATTTCGTGGGTGGAAACGGTGGCAAAACGATTACTAGCCATTTTATTTTTGAACAATTCAAAACAAAACATAGTTTTCCCAGTGGTTTTCCCGCGTATTTGTAATTTCATGCGAAATACCGCTGGAACATCGCGGACTCCGTCCAATAACCTCTTACAGATAACTACTTTCTGCTGAAAAAAACGTGGGCACCTACATACCACTAAAGTTATTCGTAAGTTTTTAGCCAATGTGAAGGCGAGAACGGAGTACAATGAATAATAATGCCTGTTGTGCTGCAATTTGGACAGATGACATTTTGTGTGGAAAGAATTTTGTCACCATTTCAAAGTTTCCCGAAACTCGGAAAAACATCATATTTTACACCAAAGAGTCATCAGAATGGGGAAATGGTGACCCAAGGAACGTTTACAGTATCGTCATACAGAAACAAGTATGGTCACACTTTGGACCGTCACGCTCCTTCCAGAGTTATGTAAACATATATCGACGCCTCCAACCTTCAAACGGGTATAACACAGTAAAGTTAATTTTCCTTTATCGCTTCCTCATTGTACGATGTTGATTTCTGATTTCAGGCTCCGTTTGCTGATCTCGTATTTCCGTGTCTTATTCATGACATTCTGTTGAATCATGGAGAGACTTATCGTGAACATTTGTCGGAACAAATCAGGAAAAGTTTCTTATCTCATGTTAATTCTTGTTCAAATCAAAGTAGAGCAAGCACACCACTCATCACTACAACTGAAAACACCGCTTCAAATACAGGTATATGAAAATCGTCGGACATAAATTCCGCGGGTAACAGAGCGGTTATCGAGCTGCACCTTACCCGCTGAGTTAAGTCTGCTATTGTAGGTCGAGGGTAGGGTATCATTTTATAACTTAGGTTGGGTGATTCCCCCGTGATTAAAACTCGTTTGATCGAAGGTAGGGTATAACTTACGTTGGGTGACTTCCCCGTGATCAAAACTCGTGTGATCGAAGATAGGGTATTACTTAGGTTGTGTGATTTCCCCGTGATTAAAACTCGTGTGATCGAAGGTAGGGCATTACTTAGGTTGGGTGACTTCCCCGTGATTAAAACTCGTGTAATCGAAGGTAGGGTATTACTTAGGTTGGGTGACTTCCCCGTGATTAAAACTCGTGTAATCGAAGGTAGGGTATTACTTAGGTTGGATCACTTCCCCGTGATTAAAACTCGTGTAATCGTGGGCTTTGGTGACGCAGTCGTCAGGACGAGCGCCTTTCATCTCTGATTCTTGAGTTCGATTCTCGTTGAGGTGCTCGTCACACTCATGTGAAAAGAGTAAGTCAACGCTCTGCCGAAAGTCGTGGGTTTTCTCCGGGCACTCCGGTTTCCTCCCACAAGGAAAGTTGACTGGGTGGGTTAGGATATAATACAGATTAGGAAAGTAATATCACAATTGCTGTAAAAATAGATAATGTAGGCTCCATACATAACATAGGTAAGCAAGATACTTGATGTAATCGTTCACTGAAAAGCCCCAACGGGGAGTGAGCTGAATAATATATGAATATGAATAGGTAGGGTATTACTTAGGTTGGGTCACTTCCCCGTGATTAAAACTCGGGTAATCGAGGGTAGGGTATTACTTAGGTTGGGTGACTTCCCCGTGTTTAAACTCGTGTGATCGAAGGTAGGGTATTACGTTGGGTTACTTCCCCGTGATTAAAACTCGTGTAATCGAGGGTAGGGTATTACTTAGGTTGGGTGACTTCCCCGTGATTAAAACTCGTTTGATAGAGGGTAGAGTATTACTTAGGTTGGGTCACTTCCCCGTGATTAAAACTCGTGTAATCGAGGGTAGGGTATTACTTAGGTTGGGTGACTTCCCCGTGATTAAAACTCGTGTGATCGAAGGTAGAGTATTACTTAGGTTGGGTGACTTCCCCGTAATTAAAACTCGTGTAATCGGGGGTAGGGTATTACTTAGGTTGGGTCACTTCCCCGTGATTAAAACTCGTGTAATCGAGGGTAGGGTATTACTTAGGTTGGGTGACTTCCCCGTGATTAAAACTCGTGTGATCGAAGGTAGGGTATTACTTAGGTTGGGTGACTTCCCCGTGATTAAAACTCGTGTGATCGAAGGTAGGGTATTACTTAGGTTGGGTCACTTCCCCGTGATTAAAACTCGTGTAATCGAGGGTAGGGTATTACTTAGGTTGGGTCACTTCCCCGTGATTAAAACTCGTGTAATCGAGGGTAGGGTATTACTTAGGTTGGGTCACTTCCCCGTGATTAAAACTCGTGTAATTTGAGTTTGGTTGGTTCTCTAAAAAATTACTTCAACAAACAACAGGTGCACTAAGCGTACATTTACCTGCACAAAGTTGCTGTTTTTGTTATAGTTGTCGACTTCTGATTTCGTTTTAGTTATATTTATTGCATGTAGATGTACTTATTGTAATTGTTGTTGTTGTTGGGTTGAAGTTGTAGTGATAGTAGTTGTTGCTGTTGCAGTTGTTGTTATTGTTATTGTTAGAGATGGAGTTGTTGCAGTAGTTATTGATGGTGTGGTGGTGTTGCGCAGTTGGCAGCTTCGAAGAGTACGCAGTTTGCTATGTTTCTCATTGGGAGGGACACACTAGTATAGGTAGGGATACAAAATAGATTACATGCTTGCTACGTTCAATGAAATGAAATGTATTTTGTTTTGTTTTTTATAGCAACTCATGATTCTATTCATTCATTTCTGAACGTGATCAATTATTTACGGAAACAACCGCGTCCTATCAGATCTGGAACGTTTGGAACTTCTTGGGAAAGCAACTTCTGGCTGGATTTGAATTATTTAGAACTGGCCGAGGCTGCTTTGAAAAGTTCAGCTTACTGTACTGCAATATTGTATGTCGAGATATGGAGAGATATTCAAAAGTATGATATTTTGTTTTTAAGCAAAGATGGAACTATGTAACCGGTGGTACCCCTCGCTCTGCAGACCCCCCCCCCCGCCATCCCTGTTGAAAGGTTATTACTTCACGTGAGAATACAAAATATCTATATGATTTATCAACTTTTGAAGGCAGCTGGGTGGTGGCACGTATGAAATTTTACTGGCGGTATTGTAATTTATGATTATTTACCTGGGCAGTGTGTACATGAATCTGTAACGTATAACGGTAATCACACAGAGTAGTATTATTGATACGGCATGGCATAATAGAGTTTTCTAGGTTCCATTATTCTCTCAAATTCAAGCAACATTTATTTGCCGTAACCACTCAGAATTCTCGACTTCCTATAATGATTTTGTGGGGAAAATATAGCGACTTTAGTACATTACTTGTAGTAGATAAAGTATTAACTAACAATAATCGCTGTATGGTTTAACGGTTACTACGGGCGCTTTTCATTTGCATTGTTGGATGAGCCAGACAAGAAATTCATTTTCCGTGTTCATAAAAATATCTGGGCCAAAATGTTTCGGAAGTCAAGTCAACATAGGATAAGATCAGTCCCAACCACGTATTCAGTAATAATCAAAACATATTTCTTGCAGGGCGGCATCGTCATATTCAGTTGAATCAAGTTTAGACACCCAGGATGTTGCTATGGAAATAAGTAGTGAAAGTACCGAGGAGAGTTCTGAGACAAACTATCAAACTATCTTATTTGAAGCTTATGCTTCTATTGGTGAACCTGATGCAGTGTATGGTTCTGGAGTCTCCACTGAGCTAAAACCAAGAATACACCGATATGTATTGGAAAAAGATTGGGCAAAAGCTTTGAGTAAGTTTAGTTGTATGTGTAAATATTACTCTATTTTCATCTGTCAGTCTATCTTCCCTCCTGAATATTGTACTGTAATTACTTAAAGTCGTGTTCTACATTTATGATGTAACGTTCGACGCTATTTTGAACACAAGACTATATTACATAGAAATTACTTTTATTGAAATTCACTCCGCCGATATTTTTGATTCTCATTTATTTCATTCAAGCCTGCGAATACTGCTCTGAAATGTCATTGCAACTTGCAGGAAAAATTGCCTCGTGTAATATCGCCTTAAGGTGGCTCCTATAATTTTTGGGAAATTTATTAAATATGGGAAATTTATGACTTTATGATATTACTTCACAAAAATGACGTCAATACCGTTGCTATGGTAACAATGACGTTTCAATCACTGATCTGAAAATATAGTACCTATATTTTCAGATCAGTGCGTTTCAATACGGCTGATATTTTGGCTTTAAACGCACTTTACTCGAAAAATCGCCTGCTAACCCCATATTTTTCAATTTTATAGAACGTTTTCCTGTAGTAAAATAGATTATCTGAGCGAAAAAAATATTTAATACGAAAAATCATGATTATTTTAAATCTATAGAGTGGCTCTATAGAAATTTTTAAAACTTGTTCAGACAATCTATTTTACTAGATAAAAATCTATTTTACTAGATAAATAAAAAGTGGGGTAACCAGGCGTTTTTTTCGAGTAAAGTGCGTTACAAGCTAAAATGTCGGCCATATTGAAACGTCATGGTTACCATAGCAACGGTAATGACGTCATTTTTGTAAACAATTTCCAACTCTTAGAATGTTGCTCAATATATGTGTTACGATATCCCTAATTCGCGGTTGGGGATAGTATTAATATAATTAATAATATACATAAAAATATTACTCGACTGTGATTCGTTGATTTCAGTGCAATTAATCCCAAACAGCAGTGCAAAAATCTGTAACAACAGTGTAATTTTCTGTAATACAGTGCAAAAATCTGTAATCACTAAACACCAATCAAATTTGAGCCAGGTCTGTGCAAATTGCTCAAAACAAAACAACATGGCGCCGCTCGCCTAAACGTAATTTGAATTTTCGGAAAATGACGACTTAAAAGTTATTTAAAAGGTAGAAAATTTAGTTTACATGAAATTTATAAGAAAATCAACATGGTTCAGTTCACTTTCAAATGCTTGGCAATTCATACAGATAATAATAAATGGAGCGAAAACTTTATATCAGTGGACGGTTCGCCGAATGCCCGAAGCTAGTAAGTTGAAAGTATAATTGTCTCGAACATTTTTATGCATATTATTAATAAGTAATAGCATGGTTTCTTATGAAATTTGGATATAACATGCACTGGTGCATGTTATATCCAAATTGCACTCGAAACCATGCCTATTACCTATACTTAGTACACAAGTTTATCAACTTGATATTTTATAATCACGTGTTCTCTGTTCTCGCCAGGAGCGTACGATTTATATTGTCGTCAGTCCGATAACATGTCGTGTGTGGGGACTGTTCAGGTAAGATCTCAATCATATAGCATTTGTAAGATGTTATTGCAACGTTTTTATTCAAACTCACTTTCAGTATTTCTTTATACTGGACAGCTGTATCAGTTCTAAACTGTTCTCCCTAGATGTCCAGTAAGGGACATTCTTTATTGGTCCAGTGTTAAACTCTGTCCCTAGAAGAGGAAACCAAAGTTCTGGAAAAAAGTGTCGAACTAGAAGCATTCTTCTCACATCTGAGACGTAATTATAATCAGACAAATGCATTATGCGTGAATCAAACCACCAACAGAGGCGCATGTATTAACCACAACAGCCCCTTCTGTTATGGTCTTACTAGGCCTTAAAGACGTTTGGACTTGATCACGTGACATACAAATACCTGAAAGGGTTGGGAGATGAAAACCAAAATGAGGTAAGACAGGTGCATATTTTCAAATGCAGCTACGATTATAGTATTTTATCAAAGCTGATGCATCAGAAAAGTAAAATTCAATATAAAGCAGGAGGTGGTGCTCGAAATTCAACTGGAAGTTCTTAAATAGTTAGAGGAAATGTTGCCTTTCAACCCCAGCCAGACCAATTAAACTCCAACCCAATTAAAGTATCGATGGAAGATCTTTGTGGTTGGTTGGGTGGCACATTTTTAACGTCCGCTGTCCAGCTTGCTGTGATAATATAGGAAACTAAAGCATAAGGAATGAATATAGTTTTAAGATATATTTTGGTGTTGCATATTTTAGTTTATTGAGCTTCAATATGAGTCTGCGTGGCGAAGCAGAATCTGGAATATTGATAAAGACATCAGGTAAAAATATTTATTATGTCATTAATGTATTATGTAAGTAGGAGCATTTAGAACGACTGAAGCTACGCACTCGTCCATATTTATACTCTAGCAAAATGAACAAAATAATTGAAAATTAATGTTACTATCCCGAAATTCTCCTCTTATGCTAACTGCATGATTCCCGCATTAAATGTTTATAATTTTAGTGATAAATTTACGGTTTTCAACGGAGGATTCAATCAGTGCGTTCATCGTAATATTCAGTCGTTAAGAAACAATGATCTGAAGTTATTTAATTTCTCACTTGATGAATGCAGGTTAGTGCCAGTTGAGAACCAATAATACACATTTGGTTTTAGGCCTTTCATCCCACCACTTCGATTTACCGAGTATTCTGGGGACTGGGGTGAATTAGGGGGTGAAAGGACTTCTCGTAAAATGACATTTACAGTTACTCACAGCTGACATAGTCGCAAAACTCCTTAATTTCGTCGACTTTCAACCCAGAATCCCTGAGCAAATCCATGTCGATGAGAGCGATGAATAATTGTAAGAAAAACTGTAAGAACTTTTAGTTCTATTTACTCACTGACAACTTACAATGTACTTTGTAATCAATTTGTTTCCAGACTCAAAATTGTCGAAGGATTATGTAGGACAAATACAGAAAGTCTCTGTGAAGTTTATCCTCAGATAATACGACTACAATGTTTAGAAGAGCTCGAGCAGGCAAGGAAAATTCATGAAAGGTAAATAGTATTGTTTTCTATTTTCTGGTGTAATCATTTATGCATAGGCGTACGGGCTTGAAATTTTACGTGAATAAATTTTCATGGTTGATTGTAATGAAATAAGCATAAGTTGAATACGTAAGTTGAATACGTAAGTTGAATACGTAAGTTGAATACGTATGTTGAATACGTATGTTGAATACGTAAGTTGAATACGTAAGTTGAATACGTAAGTTGAATACGTAAGTTGAATACGTAAGTTGAATACGTATGTTGAATACGTAAGTTGAATACGTAAGTTGAATACGTAAGTTGAATACGTAAGTTGAATACGTAAGTTGAATACGTAAGTTGAATACGTATGTTGAATACGTATGTTGAATACGTAAGTTCTCCCAGCATGTGCTAGTATTTCCTGGTTTTCTGGATTTGGATGACATAACATGACGAAAATGTTGTATAAAGGCTGTCATATAGACACGTAATTTTCACTCCCACCTTTCCTTAGTTCATATATATACTGTATTTTCAATGTTTGGCTAATTGTCAATGAATTAAAAGACCTGCTGATATGTACTGTATATATAATGAAAATGCATTGATGAAAATGTGGGCCAACGTCAGTTTTGAACAATGATGCGAACGATGACGCTTAAGAATGAGTCGTTTCGATGCAGCAAACTAGATCACGTAGAAATATTTTCAATTTCACCCAATTAAAGACTATTAAATTTTTAAAAAATATCAAAGTCAAATGTTGTAGATCAGAGAGAAGTTATATCATAAGCTGCTCACAACAGTTTTAGAAAACAATTTGTTTGAATACGTTTGTTCAATTTTTTCCTCCCCAATTTAGCAATGATGATCATCGCACGTTGCTTAATCAATGGATTATGGATATTCCTGAAAATTTTCATGAATTAGATTTACTGGAGCCAATATTATCGCTTAGAACTGTACTACTGCAAGAACTTCTCTCACTGACTCGGAATGACCCAACAGCTCTGGAGCTAAGGCAATGTCTATTGAAGCATTGCCAGATGGTATCTAAGCTGGCAAGACATGCGGGTTGTTTCCAGGTAAGAATAACATAAAGCAGAATGTTTTCGCATGATTAGGTAGTGTATACCTGAACAATTTGAACGGTGAAAATTGTTAGGCATTACAGTTACGGAATTGTAATGTAACTATAATCTGAGGGCCACGTTATTGGATTTTTACCACGAGAGTTTTAGCGCCCATATATTCCAGGGGAAAGCAGTGTTATCAGTTCTTTAAACAACACAAAATAGCGCAATGTCTTCCCCAATCAGTATATTGAGAACGTCGAGGTAGCACTTTCCATGCGATAGTAACTCCTAGTATTATTCATTCTCAATTTCCAGATTTCAGAAAAGTCAATAGCGACATTGAAAGACCTGAAGAAATGTGAAGATATTGTAACATCAAGTTGTTCTTGGAAGATCGAGGAAGCCAAAGTATTTTGGTTTCAAGGGGAGCAAGAAACTGCCATGCGTCAGTTAAAACAGATCAACAACGCTTTAAAAGTAAGAGTCTTTTGTCTTATGATCTGTATAGTGATCTTAGTGATATATGTATTGAAGCTTATAATATTTATATAGTAATTAACATTTTAAGGCAAAATAAAGGTGGTTGTTGTTGCTGCATGTTGTCGTTGTCGTTGTCGTTGTCGTTGTCGTGGTCGTTGTCGTTGCCATTGCCGTTGCCGTTGCCGTGGTCGTTGTCGTTGTCGTTGCCGTTGTCGTGGTCGTTGTCGTTGTCGTCGCCGTTGTCGTTCCCGTCGTCGTTGTCGTTGTCGTTGGTTCAATTAGGGTTAAAGCTAAAGGTGTTGCATGGTTTAGCTAAGAAAGTCGCATTACAATTTACATATTTTCGTTCATTTTCAAGAATGATGCTGAGAATTCGTTATATGCACAAACATTGGGTCTTTATGGCAGTTGGTTGGCAGAAACACGCTCTGAAAATCCAAACACAATTATGGAGAAATATTTGGATAAGGTACATGTTGAATGTAATATAAATGATGAACTATTCAATTTGAAGTATGCATATAATTTTTAAATTTCAAAATTATACATGATTGCGAAAAGGTTTCGTCCAAACATTAAAGAAATTGGTTCTATCGGCTTTGTTTTCCATGCACTGGCTGTTTTAATTTTGTGATTCAAAAATGTGAAACAAACATGATTTTTTTGTTTCGTACTTTACCGACGGCAATCTGAATATAAACCCATTTTGTTGTACTTAATCACCTGTTTGATAATTGGAAACACAAGTCCATGACAAATTTGGGGACAATAAAAATGTTCCATGACATGTTGAGTAATTTTAATATGAAAATGGATTTTCCCACAATTTATACTACTGGGAAATTTGTAATTTGTGCTATCCCAATAAAATTTCATAGTGTTATTATTGCATACCTACTGTATGTACTTCACAGCAATTCATTTCTTTTTTAATCATTTCGTTTCATTGGGACAGGCTGTTGAACTGGTGGAGTCATGTAATGACAAGCAAGAGTCTTCAATAGAGGCAAGTTATACTAAATTCTGACGGAAAAACGTCTGACTCGTCCCAAGTCGTTTATCGCATTCCAACGGGGCAATGCGCGATTTTTTCGGAGGACTTTTGAAGTACTGTAGAAAAGTCAGACCACAACATACTGTGAATACGAAATGTTAGGTTTTTGAGATTTTACCCCTGAGGTCGCAGGTAGTCATGCACTTGTTGGCACTATCAAGGACTACATGCTGCCAATTATTACCAAATAGCTACAGAACTAAGCGTAACCTTGAAATTGTGTCAAAATTTTGTAGTTGGAACCAAGCATTTTAACATTTTAACTAATCTATTATTTGCAACATTTCGGTCTTCATGAATATATAAATCTGTTTAGAATTGTTAGAAGCATATGGCTGTTGCATTTTAATGTGGTATTGAAAGTGAGTCATGAAAATATCTCTTTTCTGAATTTTCTTTCAGGCATTTTTGTCCCTTGCTCGATTTGCTGATAGTCAGTACAAGAATATTCAGGATTACATGAAGTCCTGGGCATTTGAAAACAAGCGTTCAATAATGAATAAATTAAAGGTACATCTGAATAATTTCCATAATTATCATTATGAAATATTTAATATATATTCAATGGTATGCAGTTTTCCACTCAAAATCTTCACCCACGAAATACTTTTAATTCATGGTATGTTTACTTGAATAGAATTCAGAAGAAATATTTTGTACTTGATATTATCGTCGGCGAAACCGCATAAAATAGAGAATGTTCATTTGTTCAAGAGCCATTAAAGCCGCACTCACGAGAACTGTTGGCCGAAGCAACGTTAAGAAACGTTCTTGCTAGTTAAGAAACGTTTTTCGTGTGGGAGTTAACTTTATATATAGAACGTGCAACTTTTATGCTTATATTGCGGGGAACATATATTAAGGAAAGCGCTCCCTTGCTATATTAATTAATGCATACTACCTCTACTTAGAGTGTTTTAATTATAATTTGTTCATTTTGTTGCAATCACAGTCTGAGGTGGCGAATCTTAAAGAACATGGAGTGGACAAAGGTCGTTATTTGCGTGAATTGAGTTTACAAAGTCAATCTGACGAACAAGAATTGGCACAAATGAAAAACGATCGTCTTAAATATCTACAGAAAGCTGTTAGAAATTACATCAGATGTCTTCAAGTTGGCGTAAGTACATGTTGTGAGAATATTTCGTAATAAACAGCAGATTGATGATAATAAATAATTTGTGGAAATGTAGCAGTTTTTATCAATTAAAAACACATGTGCTCGAAAAACGATTCTTTGAATCTGCGACATGGTTCGGTTGCGGTTGGTCACGGTTCTCGTCTAGGATGGATTAAGATTATGCTGCGTTCAGTTTGCGGTGAAGACGCTGTTGCTGTTGATCGTAGTTTTCATTATGTTATTTCTGAGCGATAGCTTATTGAGTTTAATCAGAAACCCTGGTCCGTGGTGTGGAACAAAAGACTATAGTTAGTACAAATTTGTACTTCATGAGTATGGTGGAGCTTAGCGAACGTCAGGCAAACGAACGTTTCAATAAATACTGCACTGATATTCTTTGTCTTTTAGGGAAAGTATGATCTACAAATTTTCCGAATTTGTTCGTTGTGGATGGAGAATTGTAAAGATGATTCAATAAATAAAATTGTCGAGGTAAACTCCGTGTACTATACAGTTTACAAACTACCTGTCTGAAAGATTACATAATCTTTTTGAGCTTATAAAGTTATAAGCATTTAAACAATCCCAGGGCCTGACGTCTAAAGTACATATATAGGCAAGCAGAAACAGATACAATCGTGGCATAGGAAGAACGTGCCACTCCAAGATTTATTCAAAGTGATCTTTAAACAAATAATGCAATGAGAAAGTAACGTTTTATAATAAAGAAGGTGCTCTTAAGATGAAGTGTTCTTAGAACTTAAGGTTTCTTCTTGCACCACAGCATCTACTCATTAATTGACCAAAATATTCATGTGTACAATTTTATCTACCACTTTAAAACATTACTCTAGCCCATATTTCTCCATCTAGGAAGGAGTATTGTCACACAATGACAAAGAAAAAATGTCGGTGGGATCACACAAATTTATCCCCCTCATGTATCAGTTGGCAGCTCGACTTGGAGCTAAGACGCAAGAAACTGAGCTGTTTCAAAATATATTAAGCAAGGTAAGCCTAAATTGTACGTTTATAATAGCCATTGGCCGCCATTTATTGTTTTGTCTGAAAGCAGTGTAGAATCGTTCAATATAATTCAGCTAGCTCAGAATATCAGATGTTTTAGCGTTTCAAAAATTTTACCATGTTAATGACGTCATTGAATTAGTTAAGATTTAGAAAAAGAAGATATCGAAAAAGTGTAAATAAGTTCCAGTATATTACAGATTTCGTCCTGACATTGTTGTGCTGGATTAACTTTTATTACGTTTAAAACTACCACAGCAGTATATTGTGATTTAATTTCCATCACTTTCAGTTGATATGTGAAACAGCCGTGAAGCACCCGCATCATGTGATCTGGATAGTATTAGCGTTGATTAATGCGGACAAAGATAGTAAATATTTAACTTCTGGTGGAGGAAAGAAAGGCGGGAGATTATCTAAAAGATCCAATCAACAACCAGTGGACAGTTACATTGATGAGGTAGGAATTTGGAATCTTTATTAATTAGGAATTCATTACTAATTGGTAAACCTGTTTGTTTGGATTGTTAATAAAACACCGAATATAGGATTTAGCTTCGCTTGCTATAATGGGGAACAACTAAAAGGAGAGTTAAAATTGGAGAGTTAAATCGGAGAGTTAAGATTTCGGAGAGTTAAGTTCGAGCCACGCCCACTTTTGTGAACGACCACGCCCACTTTCTTAACTCTCCCGATGGTATATATTTGAACTAACGTCATAGAGTTAATTTGATTTAACTCTATTTCTTAAAAAAATAAAAAGGAAGAGAGAGTTAACTTTGTCGTAACTCTCAAAATGCCAAAAAGTGCTAAGCGAGAGAGTTAAGTTAGTTTTTCGAATAAAATGGTGTCCAATACCGGATATCTTGTCAGGATGATCACAAACGATTCATAATTGTCATAACTTATCTAACGACGACACATAACTTATCTAACGACGAGGCATACCTTCTGGCTTATATTTTCGTAATTAAAATATTGCCTATTTTTGAATGTCCGTTAGGCGATATGTCCTAAATTATTTGCGTTGTCGCACTGGAAGGGCTTCTATAGTATAGTCGGTTATTATATACGGTTGTGATATACATCTGTTATATTCTATGACTATGACTATGACTATAGTCATATGACTATATTTGTCAAGTTTCATGTGCCTGTGGCAGTGCCGGATCTCACATTCTTCCGCAAAGTCAAACAAAGCAGTTAAACATGAGCAAGTTTTACTTTGACATGTTTTATTTGCGGCAATGCCCGTGTGACAGTGACAGTGTGGTACTATAACTATGAGTCTATGAGTATGACTATATTTCTGTGGAGAAATGTGGCAAAAGCCAAAAAGTAGACTTGTCAAGAAAAAACTTCACCCGGAAAATAAAACTAGTCGCATACAGTGATACACATTTTTTGGACCGTAAAAATCCAGAAAGTGAAAAAAAATAATTTGAATTCTGACATGAAGTATACTCAAATTGAACTAAGACGAATCTAAGTACAGTACTGCTACCTCAAGTTATCTTGTGTTTTTTTTTTCTTGTCTTTCTTTCTGCCAAAATTTACTAACTTTTTTGAACTCGGAACTAAAACGGTTTTCTTAGTGTAAACATCAGTATACGTATAAACTCGTATTTAAAAATATATTTATGTAGTTAATAATTTGCTACTAATAAAAGTATATCTAAACTTTAGTCAGTATATATTTTTTCCCGACCTACCGTCCACTTTTTAAAAAATTGAAACCCGTAATGGGACACCATTTTATTCGAAAAACTAACTTAACTCTCTCGCTTAGCATTTTTTGGCATTTTGAGAGTTACGACAAAGTTAACTCTCTCTTCCTTTTTATTTTTTTAAGCAATAGAGTTAAATCAAAATTAACTCTCTGACGTTAGTTCAAATATATCATAGGGAGAGTTAAGAAAGTGGGCGTGGTCGTTCACAAAAGTGGGCGTTGCTGGAACTTAACTCTCCGAAATCTTAACTCTCTGATTTAATTCTCCAATTTTAAATCTCCTTTTAGTCACACCCGCTATAATGGGGTGAAACTACTTTCAATCATTTTAACCGGTTGACCGTCCAGTTTCAAGATTTCGAAGTGTAATGATAAAGGAAGAATGATTGCTCATTGCTCGAGTTGTGGACCAATAACATACAAATAATGAATGTTTATGAGTGCAATGGTCAAAATATTTTCCATTCCACGAGGCGACAGCCGTGTGGATTCCATCTTTCACCGAATGAAAATATTTTTACCATTGCACGAATGAAAACATTGATTTGTTTTATATGACACCAAACTAGATCTATGTTATGAAAGATTTATTGGAATAAATACAAAACAAAACAAATGCATACCAGAGTTACATGTATGAAGTTCAAAATTGATATACCAATCAAATACACAAGTCCCAAAAATGTTTTAATGAAGAATGAATACGATAATGGCATTCATTTAACGAAAATTTAGCATTAGGATTTTGACGTATGGAATTTATGAAAACCCAACCGTGGATTTTTGTACTATACGATTTGTTACATTGCACGGCTGAGCGTGCAATAGTTTTTTCCATTTTCACGATCGTGAAAATGGAACTTTTATTTCAACGTCACGTGATCATAATCAACCAATTAAATGATGAGAATCTACTAAGGTATTATATAAAAGGCAATATAATGGCATCAAGGAACAACAACAATACCCTCTATTTTACTAGTACCACTCTTTTTGAAATACCATTTACATTTTCTTCTCATTTTATAAACACGCGTCCATTAAGAAGTGCAGTTGCTTTTGTGATAATGATAATATATGGCGAAGACCATATGTGAAGTGATATGGAAACTATTATGAACATCAAAGACTGTTGTTTAATATCTGAATCATGTAACTAACACAAACACCTCAATATACACTGATTGAACTAACCCGGTCTAAACGCGCCTAACCCGGATTCAACCCAGGTTAGTTTGAGCCCGGTTCCAGTGTAGGGTCCACACTAACCCAACTCGGGTTTAACCTCGAGCGATGCCTCACACGAGATCTCTTGGCAGAGCTCACCACCACGAGAGGTCGTGACTCAGCAGGTTACTCTGATATCAAGTCTCATGGCCTCGCAAGGCAAAATTCTCAGCAAAACTGACCATGCGCATACGAGAGGATGTGGCTGATCAAACGGCCTCTCGAGGTAGTTAACTCAACCAAGAGCTCTCGTGTGTGGCAGGCTTTAGTTTTCCCAGTGTGAATCGTGCATATTTCTTTTTCAGGATCGTGTAAAGGCTGCTCTTGCTGTAATTGAAAATGTTCGTAAGTCACAGCAAGCTACAGTCACTTCAATGGAAAAACTGAGCGAGGCCTACATCGAGCTGGCCTATTACGATGTTTCACAACACAAGAGCCAAACAGGTAAGATGGTATAAAATGGTATTTGAATTGCTTATATGGAATTCATATTGTATGAGTAACATTGTTGAAATTTGTAATACCAATTTTCCAGGGCCATTATCTCTGCCAGACGTGACCTTAAAGCGCATTTCTAATTTGAAGAACGTTGCCTTACCTACGGTAGCTATTCAGGTACACTCAATTTGGGTATTGTATAACTTGTCAATATCATCATATCACTTCCTAGGTTCACTTAAAACGGTGACGTCATTATTGCTACTTAATCTCCAAAGAAAAGATATTGTACCTCAGGAGCATATAAACTTTGTTATTCTATAAATTTCAATATTTTATAGAATACTTTATAGAACATATACTATTACAGGGTTCGTGCTACTCCTTGAAGTCCTTAAATACTCCTTGAATGAAATTCTGACTTTCAAGGGCGCTTGAAATGCCCTTGAATCTTGCAGTTTTCTGAAAACTCCTTAAATACTCCTTGAATTTTTTGTCCTTAATTAGTAAATTAATCTTTTCTCTAAATAAAGGTAAAATCCATATTATATAAGATTTTGTAAGTTGGCAAAATCGTGATGCTACAGACACGAGAAATGAGAAAAGTAACGTTAAAATTATACAACTTGCAGATTGTTACATCAAGTAACTAATAAATTTGTACCTTTCTAAAGTTTTCCTGTTATTACTCATTATATTGTTCTAGGTGTTCGTGATATTTCGGCAGTTTTAACCTCACAAATTTATGCCAATCTGAGGAATTGTTGAATTTATCTTGTCTTTTCTTGAAAGAAAACATCCTAAATACTCCTTGAAAAATGCTATATTACTCCTTAAAAACTCCTTAATTACTCCTTGAATTCAACTATTCAAGACCAGCACGAACTCTGTATTAGATTCTGTTTGGTTTAAAAAATATTAATCATCAGAGGCAGAGGATGCAGAGGACGGAGTCACAAATTTTGACCTAATTTCGTTAACTTGAACAAGTAGGCAATATTGATTTCACCATGTTGAGTAAGTCTGGGAAGGAAATGGTTATTTATGATATCAACTTACAAACGGACAGATTGTGAATGAATAAACTATTAGGAAAGTTCTCAGACACGAGGAGACATAGACAGAATGTTTAAACATCATGTAACATGCATTATTGTGGATCATTACTAATGTAAACAACTGTAAACACACAAGAGACAACCTTGTCTTAAGGCGGATTTCCAGTCCTTGCACGAAGCTCCTCGCTGCGAGTACTCGCACGAATGTCATTCCGTTGCCACCACACGCCGTTTTATGATTGGTTTATTATTGCGATCTCTCGAAGCGAGTAAAGATAGTTCAAAATTTTGAACTATTTCCCGCGAGCGGCAAAACACTCGCAGAACGTCTGCGAGTACTCGCAGCGAGCTGCGAGGAGCTTCGTGCGAGGACTGGAAATCCGCCGTTAGCTACTGAGGACAACATACTCCGTCTAACCTCACCATATAGATCTTCATTTTTTGCTGTTTTACAGATTGACCCAAGTTGTCGCTATGAAAATATCATTTCCATGGCAAAATTTGACCCGAAGTACAATTTGTGTGGGGGAATAAATTTGCCAAAAATTTTACTTTGTGTCGGCTCAGATGGCATAAAACGAAGACAGTTAATAAAAGTAAATTCTTAAATCCCTTAATACTTTATCAGCAAAACACAAAAAGAATAAGCAACCTATCGTTGTAATGGTAAGAAATACCGAAAACTTTCGTTTTGAATTTGCTCTTTGGTTTGTTTGAGAAGCTACTGTATTATTTGTATAAGTAATATTTATTTCCTGGCGAGAAGGAGTTTATTTATAGAGATTTTCAACACGGAAAAATGTGTTGAAAAGGAGGGCCAAGATTTTAAAAGCCAAGATTTTAACGTACTTTGTTACCAGCACTTGTGGTGTCGTGGTCACCACGCCTGCCTTTCAAGCTGGGAGACCCGGGTTCAATCCTTGGTCGGACCTCTACTCGTGGTCTTAAAATAATTGAGGAGAAAGTGCTACCTTTACATTGACATCAGTAAATGGTTAGACTTTCGCGTCTTCTCGGATAAGGACGCTAAAATCGTAGGTACCTCGGATCCCCTATCAATTGGGCAATAGCCTGTTGGGAAATCCGCTCAGCAATGAGTGAGAAACTCAATAAACTCAATAAAAGTTGTTTCAAAATGACTATAATAAACGACTTCAAGTGTGTAACTTCTCAAGCAAGCGATGGTATTTAAAGAGAAAATCGACGCGAAAGAAGACCACTTCATTTCTGAACTTTATTATCGTGATATCAAGACAACGACACAACGTTGATTTCCTTTGTGTTTTGCTCATGAATTATTTATGCAGTTTAAAAGTTGTCTACGTAGTTAAAATCCCTTAATGAAAAGATCTATATGTTTATATCTACTTCTTAAAGGGAAAGGATGATTTGCGACAAGACGCAGTTATGCAGCAAGTATTTGGAATGGTGAACACATTGTTACAGAAGAATGTGGAGACCAGAAAACGTAATTTAAAAATACGAACGTACAAGGTGAGAATACATGTTAACTGTATATTTTTGGCCCATGGCAGCATGCACCTGTCGTCACAATCACACGACTATAGCCATAACTCACCATATACAGTATGCTGCAAAATTGCTGCATGTTGTTTCATAATTTCACATGAATATAGAAGTCAAGTAGGGAACTACTAAATTATTTTGTGCGAATCAACAAAGTATTTTTTCCAAACAACAGCTGGTCGATGAGTCTATCAGTAAGCCAGCTTTTCATGTATTGTAGCCTATATAAGAATACGGCAGCTTCAATGTTAAAAAGTATCTAGTTTGTAACTAGCCTGTTCATCTTGTAATTGGCGAGTTTGTCCCGGCGAGACGCTCGCTCAATTATTCAATCTTCGAAGCGGTCATTTGAGCCACTCTACCACCAAAAAAACAAATGCTCAGATTTCAGAACTCCAACAACAATATATATATAACAACTACCACAAAACAACTGCAACTTGGCGCAGATACATGTACCAGGGTTCCCACGGATTGTCATTTGGTCATTTCAAAAAGAAAATTTTCTGCAGTCATAGATCATTGAATTTACTGAATAAACGTCCTGGAGTAGTCCTTGAATTTCATTCTTACTGAAGCCAGAAGGATAGAAACTTTGCTCACGTATAGCTATTGTTTGTATTACTAGGTTGTTCCCTTATCTCAACGTAGCGGTTTAGTTGAGTGGTGTGAGGAAACAACGCCATTAGGAAATTATCTTATCGGAGCGCAGGGGAAGAGTCCTGTTGGTGCACATCAAAGATATAATCCTCGAGATTTATCTTCATTGGAGTGTAGGAAAAAAATACAGGTTTGTATTGTCAGCCCTTATTCATCTGCTTAGTCTATCCTCGTTACTTGGCACGCACTAAACCGAAAAGCCCTAGGAACGAGAATTGTTATGTAAACCTTCACTAAACTAGGTATGTCAGTTTTAAACTGTAAACTGTTCTCGCTAGAGCTTCAGCAAGGGCCATGCATTATTGCTCCATTGTTTCGCTCCGGGCGAAGCTGCGTATTCGAGTCACGTGAATAATCAGTTGCGCGGACACGCCAAGACAGTTGAATGTAGTTCAACTTCCATGCGTGTCTGCGAGCAGTAAAAAGCGGACAGAATTTAACACTCACGCTATATAGACACCTGCAACGCAAGTTAAAACATGTTCGCTTGTCCCGCATGGACAAAGCGGCTGTAATAGATAATAATGTATAAAATTATTTTTAGGTTATAAAATGGTAGTAAATATTGTTAATATATAGGAATTAATTTAGCTAAGTACATATCCGAATTGTATTATGTTGATATAAGTGACATTGAACTTTACTATCATTTGTAGGCTGTTGACCGCACTAATGTTAATCAAAGGTATAAAGTATATAAGGTAAGTTGACAATTCCAGTTGTAATGTATATAGTAATGGCTTTATTGACATGACCTACTTATCCGTATCCTTAAATACTCGTATTTTATTCCTACATTAGTACAAGCCGAGCTTGTATCGCAGCTTGGGGACGAGGTCGAGGTTTTGCTGGAGCCTGTAGGGTTGACCAAGGATACCTGTAGATTTTAGTTTTGTGGAAGTAATAGATCTTTGAATGGAGCTTGGGAATCTCAGGGGCCCACCAAACCGAACAAAACCAGTTGCGTGGGGACGTGAATGGGTTCTGAATGATGAGTTTTGAAGTTGTTACTCCAGGCTTAGATAACTATAGCTCCATGATTTTTGGAGGTGGCCTCATGTAACTCCACAATTCTTCATTCAACTAAGTTTTGAAGCGCACATTTTGGTTTTGGTGTTTTCCCCTTAGACTTGATGGAGTCGCTTCATGGCTTCCTAACTTCTGCGGCCATGCAGTTGAAGTAATTTTATTCTATGTCATTATGTTAAATATTAATTTAAGGAAGCAGAGTCCACCATTATAGTCAGATCTGTAAATGTGCAGCTTACTATCAGCATGATATGATAAGGTTGCAGATAATTCAATTTCATGAATATCTCTATTTCTAGGAAGTAATGTCACGATTCATGCCAGTCTTTAGACATTTCTTCCTCGAGAAATTTCCAGATCCATCTCTATGGTTTGAGAAACGTCTTGCTTACACAAGAAGTGTGGCCACCGCATCTATAGGTAAATTTTATAACATTAAAGAAGACCATCTGGAAGATACTTCAATAACATTGGTTTTCTATATTGTTTCGATTAAAATAAAGTCCTCTTCCTGACGAATGGCCTTCTGTCAAAACTGTCTAGCTGTATATTTTATGTTTTTCAAGTATTTAATCCTCACGGAAGACAGCTTGTTGTAAACACTTGTAATGGACTCCCAAGTTTGGAATATCACTGCCCTATTCTGAGTATTTTCTTAAGTCACATTGGCCACTTTTTGGAAAGTATTTTTTCATGACAAACCTCGCTCTTGGTATAGTTCAGCACGTTTTTTACCAAAATTAAATCTTAGAAACGTTCCTCATCTTTTGTAATGCTTTTATTTCACCTGCATTTACTGTACATTTGTATAGGAATACTGCTCAAGCAATCAGCGCTTAGGCTTATCAACTGTTATTATTGTAGACAGTATATAATAGTGTAAATTGCGTGATAACGTTTTCTGTACATTAAGTACGAGTATATAGAATTTATTTTTATTGTTTGTTATTAGTTGGTTATATTGTGGGCCTTGGTGATCGTCATGTTCAAAACATTTTGATTGATTGTAATACTGCAGAATTGATCCATATTGACTTAGGTAAGTTTAATACTTATTCAAGATTTTGCGTCTATTTAACACTCATTTTGCGTCTATTTCCATAACTGTATTTTCGAGATGGGTTTTTTAAATATATTCTGCAACAAGAGTTGTGGATGTAAACTTTCAAATCACGAAGACTAAATCTCCAGTCTGAGGCAAAGACTCAATATGATAGTCCTTAGAGACAACAGTGGATAGTGTATGAGCGTTTTGCCTGTGCATCCAGGATTAGGCTCAATTTCGATATTAACCACTCCAATTTAGATATAATAATCCTAATCCCAATGCTAATCCTAGTGACGTCATTTTTAATATGGAAAGTCACCCTTAATTCACCGCGTGTGAACAAATCTAGGCTACATCTCTAGCGAGAACAGTTTAGAATTGATGGGACTATCCAGAATAAATAAAGTTTAGTTTAGTTTGGATTTGAATTTAGGTTTTGAAATGACATCTTATTTTATCACCAGGCGTTGCTTTTGAGCAAGGAAAGATGTTACCAACCCCAGAAACGGTTCCTTTTCGATTGACTCGAGACTTGGTTGATGGCATGGGTATTTCTGGTGTTGAGGGTGTTTTCAGAAGATGTTGTGAGAAGACCATGGATGTCATGAGGACATCCCAAGAAGCTCTTCTCACCATTGTGCAGGTTAGGAATTTAGGTTTATAGAAACACTAGTTTCCAGTGTGCAAGTCCAAATTATGTGTTCAATCAGTCAATTGTAAAACAGGGTAAACGATATAGATTTTTATGAAATGATTTGCCCCATATTAAAATAGATAAAACGAGAAAAGGTCTAATGATCCAAATTCAGATATTTAAGATGCACTAAAGTGCTCTTTTAACCTCAAAATTTTAAACCATAACAAAAATTCTATTGGACCTCCAAAAATACTTCTTCTAAACCTTAATTTCTTATTATCTTAGGTTAATAATTTGTTTTTCTTTACCTCCAAGAATTTTAAACCTTAAGTAGTAAAAAAGACAGTTTAGTCGAACACCATGTATGTATAAGCATTAAGCAACTTATTGTATTGGATATGAAACCTACTCATTGCTATACTTCATGTAAACATAACATTCTTACGCAACTTATTGACGGAACAAATATTACGCATAAAAGTCGTAGGTATGTAACATTGCTTCTTTAACCACACATACATAAACTATTTTATTCTACTTTAAGGTTTTGCTATATGATCCTTTATACGTGTGGACATTGAGTCCTTTGAAAGCCATGTCATTACAACGAAAACCTGATATGGATACCTCTGACGTCACAAATACAGACGTCTTGGAGACTGGGAACGAACCTCGCGGCAGCTTAGATGAAAGCTCTGTAAACAAGATGGCGGAACGAGTTCTTGTTCGGTTGAGACAAAAACTGGACGGAGTAGAAGATGGCACATTGCTGAGCGTTAAAGGACAAGTGAATCATTTAATACGAGAAGCAAGAGATCCTAAGAATTTATGCAAGTTATTTCCAGGGTGGCAACCATGGATATAGAGGCCTCAACCTTCACGATCATTGCCAACATCCAAGTATAAAAACTGTACAAGACAGTAAAACTACCCGATTATTACGTTAAAAGCGCATGCGCTGATTGCTATTGGAAAACGTACATGTTTGGATATTTTGGAAGACTTTTGGCAGTTAAACTGTGTGAATTTACTTGACAAACATCCCATTAAACAACCACCAGATTACATAAATGTCAAAATGCCATATGCCATAGCCTCGACTTCATTCTTTTGAAAACAGTCAGAAACTTCAAACATAACGTATGACTGGATAAAATTCAAAAGAAATGAAAGGTGAATGTGGTCGAGGCTATGTGTCTATAATGCTACGCTCCATAATTCTGGTCTATATATCAGTGATAAATAGAATAGCAACAGAATAACAGACAACACAAAACTATTCATATAAAAAATGTTCTGTTAAAATTCATGTTTTTGCTTTGCCTATCTTCTCACATTCTGCATGACTGAGTGAAAACATGACTGCAGCTTAATGTCGACGCTTATAGACTGAATAAAGATAAAAGAGCGCCTTCATACAGAGTATAATAAGAAATATGTATAATTTTCTATTCCTAACTATAAACATTTTTAAAGTTTGGTATCTATAATATCTCCACTGGCTTCTTGTGTGTTGTAGCTATTCCACAGTCCTTCTAGTTCCACAGGACCCATGGGAAAAGTGTAGAAGCGCTTGAACGTTATTGAACGTTTCAAATCAAATAAATTTTCAAGCTATTGAACTAACGGCTCTCCTGTACCTTGTCAATGTATTTGGCTTCGCCAGTCTCTCCCAATTTCGGTTAAAATTTCCTCCCACCAACCCACCTAATTATTATAATGAAAGATGCTTCTTAAGACGCTCAATATATACTATCATAGTAAACAGAATATAGAATAGAATAGAATTTAATAAAATTGCCTTACGGCTGAATTACGCAATATTTACAAAATAATTTATGAATATTACAAATAAAATGTGACGCATCTAAAGTTCTAAATATAATATACCTATTTTACAGATCAACTATAATTAAACTTTTTACACATAGCGAAGATAAAAGAGTTTTTTGCTCTATTAGTATGAATTATAGGAATGTTAAATTACTTTTCTTGTCTTAAATTGTAACTTGAATCGTGCCTTGCTGGTAATAGGTTATGAAGTTATGGTTAGGGTCAGACATAGGTTTGATACCTAGACTCTTGAGAGCATCAAAGTAATCTACATTTGGCAATATGATAGACATAGCTCTTTTCTCTAAACATACTAACTCCTTTTTCAGGTATTGTGGTAGGAATTGATAAAATACTGGAATTGCATAGTCCGTGACTGATCTAACACATGATATATAAAACGTAGCCAAGTCATTGCATGGTACCTTTGCGCGTTTTAATTGTGTAAGGAAGTACAATCTCTTGTTAGCTTTCTTAACCACTTCGTCTATATGACCGCTCCAAGGTAATTTGTTATTGATCGTGAGTCCCAAAAGCTTAAAACACGTAACAACTTCTATTTCTTTTCCATGAACAACTATTGGGTCGAAAGCGGCAGGTTCCGTGTTGAACGAGATTCTAAGTTCTTTACACTTATCTGGATTTAGTTCTACTCTATTTTCGTTTGACCAGGTAATCACATCATTTGTTATATCTTGAGCGTGACTAGTACAGTTTTTCAAAACTGTCTCTGACGTTGTCGAATCATCAACGTATTTCCAGAGGTCTGCATGAGTAATATCCAAATCGTTTATTAGTAAGATGAATAACCAAGTCATAACTTTGTTCCTTGGGGAACTCTGGATGGAATTTATCCCCACTCTGAGTAACAAGTGTCAGCTAATTTGATCCTTTGGTATCTGTTTGTGAGGAAATCGATTATCCAATTTATAGCGCTACGAGGTATATATAATTCGGATAATTTAGTGATCAAAATTGAGTGGTCTATAAAGTCAAAAGCTTTGCGGTAATCAAAAATAATTGTTCTTACAACAGAGCCATTTCCATCTGTTCCTGTATACCAGTGATGTAACATGCTGATTAAGGCCATTGTGGTTGAGGAATTTGGTATTGCGCCACATTGATTACGGTCGATCACCTTCAAAACCACCGGCTTAACATAATCGTTCACTAAAGGCTCTTTTCCACTCATCGCAAAGCAAACTCGCTGCGAGTTCTTGCATGTAATTAAAATAAACTGTCGAGCATTGTGATTGGATGAAAGTACTCGCAGCGAGCTTGCGAGTTGGTTTTGCGACGAGTGGAAACGAGCCTTAAGAATTCTGCGGCGACTTTCGATAAACAAGAAGTAAGCGAAATTGGTCCGCTTAACTCATTCTTCGGATCTCGCACAATCTTTGTTTTTGGTAACGGGATGACATCGGCTATCTTCCAGCTGCTAGGTACACGTTGTTCGCGATACGACGCGTTGAGAATATGCGCAATAGGGAGAGCCAGAATAAACGAATATTCTTTTAAAAACCAATTTGGTATCTTATCTGGCCCATACGTAGCCTGCATCGCAGACGCTTACCTTCACATATTTCCGGTAGGAAATGCTAACATTTCCTAGCTACCGGAAATATGTGAAGGTAAGCGTCTGCGATGCAGGCTAGCCCATACGCTTTTGGCTACTTTCAGATTTGATAGAAGTTTTTGTACTCTTTCTTCTGTTACCTTTAGAAAATTTGGTACTTCTTCTAACGGAAAATTCGATAACGGAGATTCCAACCTGTATTCTTCTAAGGGATCTAAAAATGCTGCATTTATTGCGTTTGCTTGTTCACTCTGTGAGAGATTCGAAAACTCTTCAACTTTCATTTGACTTGTCAGGTCACCTTTGGTTTCAAAGTTACAAAGACGTTTTACTGCGCTCCATCATTTCTTCGGATTCTATTTCTTCAACTTATGAATGTTCGATTTATAGTACTTAGCTCTGCATGATTTACGTTCTCTATTAACGAGATTTCTGTAGTATTTAAACTCGGCTGAGTTGACTCCATAAATAGCAAAAGCTTTCTGCCATCCAACATGGCGGCCAAAACACAAATGCTCTATAACAAAATTCTATATTCTGTTTACTATGATGCTATATATTGCTTTTAAAAGGTAACCTAAGTTTTTCGCGGTATGTTTGGAACAAACGTAGTTTTTAACTGCATTTGAAAATAATCCTGACGTCAGCAATACGAATTATTCAAACCTATTTATTAACTTGCGAGGGAATAATTGTATCGACTTGAAATTTGTTCTGAATACTTGTTATAATGACATACAAAACATGTAAACAGCCAGCTTTATAGGTTGCGCATTAAAGATATTAGAATTTGGTCACGTGATGGTGCAAAACCCCTATAGCACCAATATTTAATTAGAAAGTTTCCGATAGATAAACGAACTATTTCTCTCTTGACTTTAAAATAATGAAAACATAGTATTAAAATCGGTCAGTATTAAAACAAGTAATGTAATTTTGGAAGTCACTTTGTTCTTTGAAAACATTCCTTGTGGTCAAGAACTGTATCACTCTCCGCCCACTGACTTAAGTTTTGATTCTAGATATGATAGACTAAAATATCAGGAGCTTATTAGTCGCGTCTCTAAGAGGGTATGTGCATAGAGTAAATATTATATAGAGGGTTCACTCTCGTCGGAACCGTTGAAGTTTTTGGGGTCGCGCATATCGCATTACGCATGTTGGCCGCCATTACTCTGGCCAGTCAATTGCTTTTTCTGGCCAATAAGCACGCTGAACTGGCTGGTCCGCCATTACTCTGGCCAGTAAACTGCATATTTTTGCATAAAAAACCGAGGACACGTTGCACCGCTGAGTGGCCCTTCTGTATAGATCTTTATTTTGTGGTATGTGCGTATGTCTGTCCTCACTTTACCCTGATATAGGAAGGAAAATTTGGGTTAATTAATGCTTGTGGTACCAAATTTGTATAACCGAGCATGCGCAGTTATGTAACACGCGTCATTAGTGCTAAGTACTTGTAAATATTGACTTCCAGTTTAGATCAAGGGAACACAGCAGACTGAAATTCCTCTATTTTTCAGGAATTGTTCTAAATTTCAACTAATAAATTTGTTCATAAACAGCAATGAAAGGATTTGATATTATAAGTTAGGTTAAATGAAGTATATTGCTTATTGACGCTGGTAATGAGTTTCGCGGGCTCTGATTAGCTTCGGCCTTGATTCGGCAAATTCCGAAAACAAATTGCGCCCGCTAAACTCATTACCAGTGGGAATTATGGATTACTCTTTTACTCTCTTTTATACTTCATCTACTGTTCATTTCTGTTAATTTTCTAAACGTAACGCTTGCTGAAGACAATAAACAAGCATAAAAAGGTGGCTCCCTACAGTTAAGTACAGTTTGAAATCCGATCTATATAGATCAGACGTCATGATCGCGTCCCACGCGTGGAATATTCGTGACCCGGCAAAAATGTTTGAAGCAAGCCGCGGGAAGTTATTTTCGGAGACTTTTAATATATCTGCGAAGAAACCACAAATTTTTCATTATAATCGTAAACCTTTGAAATTTAAACAGTATGTATGTTTTTAACCAGTTTCTAAGCTTTCTTTTAGTGTGCTTTTTACCTATATACGTTCCGTATATTCTTTTATAATGTTCAAAATGTTGGACTAGTTGCATTGACTATTACTATTAGATTCTGAAATTATACTTTATACTGTGTTCAAGGAGTCTAGAACTGCCAAAGTAATATAATATAATATAATATGTTACTCCTATCTTTCAACTCAATTCACAATTAGTGTTTGACCTGCTAAACTAGCACATAAAACTACAATACAGACAGTTTTATACGGTTTTATACGAGTTGTCTTTATATGAAAAATACATGTTGTTTGAATGTTTAGAAACGTTTTCACATTAATGTGTTGCTTGTTAAACTTCCTTTTTCACCTCAAATATGTAAATAATATAAAGCACAAGCCAAAAAGTAGGAATGAAAATACATATAATTATATAAACAAAGTCAAAGAAGTGAAAGAACCAAGCATGAACTAAACTGACACGTTTCGCTTCATTATTGTGGTCACAGATCGTAGATTGTTGCGGTTTCATTTCGTGTTGTTCACGTATTATAATTTCTACACATGCGCAAAGTGCGATCTTGTCACAGAATAAGTATATACCAGGGGCCGGTTGTTCAAAAGCCGATTAGCTTAACCCTGGGTTAACGAAAATCTTCAAATCAAACTTCCCAATTGCTTGTTTATAAAGTTGAATATGTTTTTCCAGAAATCGTTTCTGGATCAATAGAAGTTTCATTTTCTAAAGTTTTGAAACGAACGGCCATGCAGAAATACATAACCCAAAACAGTGGGTTAAAATTTAACCCAGGGTTAGCGCTAATCGAGCTTTGAACAACCGGCCCCAGAAGTGTAACTTCATAGGGCTTTCGTGTCCTCAAATTTCCCAAAATGTACACGTCATGCACACGCCATCGTGCTTGCTTGTAAGATGGCGACGTTTGATAGCGTCAGCACGAACAACTTTTCTATCTGTGTTTTGCATTTTCTCGCGGCCTTTTCTGCCATTTTAGTAGTAATTTGTTTAACTAATTGACATACATTGCAAGGCCAATGGTTTTTTTTTCATTTCCGCAAATGGCAAGGCATGGTCAAAGGGCATGAAAGCAATGACGTAATAACAAATGACGAATACACGTCATGCACACGCCATCACAACTTGCCAGTAAGATGGCGACCGCGGGACGAGCTTTTTACAGAAGATAGACATCTGTTCATACTTAATCTGTGATCTTGTCGAGTCGATATTTAATCACGTCAGCAACTTCAAATGGGTTTTCAAGCTGTTTTTCTCGTGTTTCCTTCGGTGAAATTTTTTAAAACTTTGTACACTTGTTAAATAAGACAAGAAGAAAAACATATCCAAATTTCAAAAAATTCTACAAGGAGGTTTCTCTGCAATCGAAATTCGAAAATATCTCGAAACTAGCTTTATAAACTACCCTTCAAATTTTGATATGTTATTCTTTGGTGGACCATTAATCTTCCAAAAAAATTTCAGAAAAATTGACCGAAGGAGAAAAAAGATATTATCAATTCAATCTGAAATTAGACAATATAAACGCAAAGATAAGACAGCATGGTTGCCATAGCAACACTAACACCATTCCTGTTTGGCCATAAAGAGACAGCCCAATACCTCTTTATATTCCTGGAAATGCTCATTTTGCCCTGTCGTAAGTATATCCAATATAAATTTAGTTGAAAGCGAAATTTACTGAAGTGCCCAAAGTTTTACAGAACTGTAGGGAGCCACCTTAATGTACGAGTCAAATCCAACCCATTGAACTATAAATAAACTGGAACGATAACTCAGGGGGGGAAATTGAAGCCAGCTTAATTCAGTTTTTCTGAGGTTTGAGTTGAAATACTTAACGCCAAACATTGGGCTGTATATGAAATTGAAGCTATTAAAAAGTTCTATTTGATATAAAAACTTCAAGACTTTAGGCAAAATGGAAATACTTAAAACTTTGAGGGAAAATTTGCCGTATTTTACAAAATTGCGGTTGTTTTTGTATTTTTTAAGTATTTCCATTTTGCCTAAAGTCTTGAAGTTTTTATATCAAATAGAACTTTTTAATAGCTTCAATTTCATATACAGCCCAATGTTCGGCGTTAAGTATTTCAACTCAAATCTCAGAAAAACTAGCTTGGCTTCAACTAATCATAGGACTTGATCATAGGAGTTAGCGTTCCAGTTTACTTAGAGTTCACTGATCCAACCACGATCAGCCCCCCCCCGGGCAACCCCCGGACATTTGACTCAAGATCAGCTCTGTATAGGCGGGAATTTGACACAAGTTTAATCGGCCCGGTCGGGCATTTGACCATTATACAATTATACAACAAATTGGTCAGCGGTTGTTCCCATAAAGTATGTACACTCTAGCGCTTCGAAGTTTTTAAAATTGCTTTTTTAAACACATTCTGAGCAACAAATATTGAATATGCCTAGCCTCCTCCGCAGGCATCGCCTTAAAATTGGCGGGCAGAAATTATTTGCTGGAAAAAAAAAATTAGTGTCGATGCCTGCCAAAACCCGAAGACTTTGGACCGGTCATGTTACCTTATGGACCGGTCATGTTACCCCCACCCCCAGAGGAGGAATGGTGAGTATACCACAATGCATTGCATCTCATTAATATTCACATTTGCGATTTTCAACAAAGTTAGGTGAAAAATTGTTGAAATATATTGCGATTTTTATCCCTAAAGATGTGATTTTTTGGAAGGTATGTTTTAATAATTGTTTTGTTTAGGTATCTAATTTAGTTATTTTTGACTTGTTTGGTATAGATATTTCTTTTTAGTTATGTTAATTACGCATTGTATTTATGCTTTTTCCGGGTCAGAGGGCACGCCACAAAAGTGACCTTGAAACAATGCTGGAGCTAATTAGCTTTTTTAAACAGAAACGGGGAAAAAATCACGCCATCATATTCAGCAGGTTTTGTTCTTTATATTGGTACTTTAAAACCTTAAATAGCTCCAATAAATCGAGGAGTAATCGCGGTTTGAAAATGGGGTATTTTTGCTGTATTCTAACGCAGATGGCGGGAATAGACCGCGTTGTGATCATTATGGCGCGAGGGAATCTTGTGTATGATGCACTATTTTATATTGTATTTAGAAGCATACGCATATATGTTGCTATATATTTTGATACCTGCAATATATATTTAACTGTACTGACTGTATTTTTCTATTTTATTATAGAATTCGGGAAAAAATGGAATCTGACGACAGCGATGTTTATAATATTATTGACATTGTTGATGAGGAAAATGATATTGCCAAGAGGACATATATTTCTAAAGGAGATACGCCAGGACAACCTGTGAACAAGTCACGAAGAGTTGCACGTACGGAGAATTCATCATCCAGTCGAGCTTTGTGTCAGAGTCCTGGAATGTCACCAAAGGTAAAAATTATACAAAGGTCTCATTTTTTTATAGCACTTGCTGTATATATACAGATAAATACAGTGTATCAACTGTTGTTATAGAAAGATATCCAGAAGGAGGAAACTTACTCCTACAAAGAAGTCCCCAGTAAAATTTCATCAATGGACCTTTGAGGAAGACAAGGCATTTGTTGAGTTCATAGTGATAATTTGCCAAAACAGATCCAAAATATGGAAAAATGTCTGTTGGAGAGTGGCCAGCATTTGGTAAAAAGAACAGTTTCTGGGACAATGGTGCCAAACATATTAAATGTGGTACTTCTTCCAACATTCTCTTATCAAGTAAGTTAATGCTACTGTTAGATGTCTAATTCATTAATATATATATACAGGGATTTCAGAATTAGTTCAATATAGACTGTTGTGATAATAAATTAGCAGGCGGTAATGTGGATTTTAAGTTGTCTGTTATTGAAATTGTTCTAAAATTTGACCGACAGGTCACAGTTGCCAGCGGTAAAGCTCATAGTAATCCAGCGGTAAAGCTCAAAGTAACCCAGCGGCTGCCGGCTTATTTTGAAAGCCCTTAGTATAAAAAGAGTAAGATCAAGGATGTTTTTAAATATTATTCAATCATAGATGTGATGTTACTTCATTCTTGTGTTCATGCCTTTTATATAGATTGGCGTCTGCGATCACGAGTAACTGTTGTGTACAGGAAAAAGTTTGCAACATTGGAAGATGCTGAAATCCATTATGGTTTGACATTATCTGACAGTTTAGCAGGCCACCACCACCCTCAGCACCCCCATCGCTACCACCCTCGGCACCATCCACCACCCTCAGCACCACCACCACCCTCGGCACCCCTACCAACACCACCCTCTGCACCACCACCAACAACAAGTGATGCCCAACCATTACTTATGATTGTTTAAAGGCCTAATTAACGAGCCGTTGTGGCGAGTACATAGATACAGCTTTTGTGATTGGTTGTTGTACTTGTGACGTCATAAAAACACATACGCATGTATTCACTTACAAGCTCTAGATGTATTCGTTTTATATAACAAATTATATTTGTTTGATATAATAAAAAGGGGGAAAAACGAATTAGACAGGTAAATAGTTCACTTTCATTTGCGAAATTGAGAACTTGAAATTTTACAAATATCATGGCATGCCCACATAATTTTCACAAATAAGTAAATACTATTGGCCAGCTTAAATCATATGACCAATTTTTATCAGCTTTTATAATCGTGACACAGTTCTGTGCGTCTGGGCTCTGATACTGTATATCTCAACCAATGAAACAGTAGATATACATCATAGACGGATTTTCTGGCCATGAGTGTGTACCCACAGAAATCCCCCCCCCCAGAAATTTACAGGAGTGATGTAATATGATTGAAATAAAGTTTAATTATGTTACACCTTTTTGCACACCCCCAGATCAAAATTGGAAAATCCATCTATGAGCAAAATATAGACAGGAATTGTTTTCAAATCAGTTATGACTTATGGAGGTCGTCACTTCTCACATCCCCAATAAAACCCCCAGAGGCTCTGGCACCCAGGTTGTTACTAATTAGGTAGACAATATAATAAATACACACAGTGAATTGTTTATGAAAACAATTTATTTCTTTCATAAAATTCAAGTTACAAATCATATCATAATTACAGTAGACCTGAAATAAGAAATGCATAAAATGTTTAAGAAATGTTGCACCATTTTCATTCAACCAAAACACATGGGAAGAATTAGGTTGATTAAGAAAACAAAAAGATAAAAACACAATAATTTACAATATTCTAGTAATCTATATCACTGTTATAAATGTTTCTTGGATCATCTCTGTCCCATGGTCCACTTTTCACAATCAGCAATGCTGCACAGTAGAGTAATGTATTTTCCCTGGGAGCATATCTTCTCTTTAAACTTTCGAGAGAAACTGATCGTACTTCGTTTCTATGCATAGCTCGCTTAAGTTTAGGTATTTTGTTCACCGCACAATAACCAATAACATGCCACTGAAAATTTCATTTTTGTCTTTAACATTGTCTGGTTCAGATTCCACATTAAATTGTAAATCAAGCTTTGCCGATCTTCTTCATGCCAAGACCCAACAACAACAAATTTTTCAGTATATAAAATCTCCCTGTTATCATCACCACCATCAAGATCACCATCATTACCATCACCTGTACCAGCACCACCAAGATCACCAGCACCATCAAGATCACCAGCACCATCAAGATCACCAACACCATCAAGATCACCAACACCATCAAGATCACCATCCTCTTCTGACTTCATCAAGACCATCGTCGTCTTCCCTGGAATCATAAGTCTCCTCTGTTACAGAATCTTCCACATCCAAAGTTTGAGTTAATTCTCTGATTTCCTCCATCTCTCCTTCTCTCATCACATCATCATCATTCAACATCCGATGAACTGGAATACCCACCAAGCACACAGGATTTATTGGTTGTAGGGTACAGTTACATCCACTTTCCCCTTGTAAGTTTACTGGTGACAACACGTTGTCTAACTCTTCGTTAACAGTATCCGGATCTCAAGGTTGAACTGCTTGAGAAGGTGGTGTTGGCAGAATATCAAAATCCCATAAAATAACATTATAAAAGACAAGATTTTGTCCTTTTTCATCTCGCCGAGGATCATTGAGGTCCGAGAACTACAAGATATGAGAACAATATTGGTAGTGTAGTAAAGACTAAATTGTAGTAAATAGCAACAAAATAAAGCTTCTCTATAAACTTTAGCAACTGGATTCCCAGCCATAAAAGTGCATATAAATTTGAAAATAGATAGCACAAATATATTATTGCCAACGTTGGTTCAAAACGTTGGTTATCAGAGTATGAATCCTATACAAGCCCAGAAATCTGAAATTAAAAAGCAAAAACGGGCTTTGATGAAGGCGAAGCCTGAAAGTCAAAGTGAAAGTAACCTATAATTGCTTCGCTAAGTATTTGCTTTTATTTTAATACATGACATTATTTTGTAATTTGTAATACGTTTCACGATTAAAACAAATACCTACCTTAAAAATACAACTGGAATGTATCTCTATCTGTACGGGACTACTGCAATCAGCGAACATTTCGTCAACTTTTATGCCATTAACAGTTGCATGCTGGACAAATAGCGATCTTCTGATGTCCAAACTATCCAAAAAACTGATGTGAATCTCACGACATTCAAACTGAACACACGATAATCCATTGGGAACCAGCAGCATAGGCTCCGACGATACACAATGAACAAAAAGAAGCTCATGTCCTTCCAAAACTGAAGCTTTATGGCCGCGAATTGGGCTTATAAAATCCGCCATATCTCTCAATTCTGTTGTGTTGATAGCGACAGCCAAGCGAATGAGCGCGCTCGTCCGAAAAATGAATAATATATAATTAATCGCAAAGCATCACGGTATAGTCACCATTCCTCCTCTGCCCCACCCCCAAGGGATATTTTGTTCATATATTAAAATTAAAGAGAAATGTCAAAAGCTGTGTTACCCTCACTCTCACGGGATAATTATTTGTTCATAAAAACAACTGCAAAATTATACTGATAAACGTTCGCCAGAATACTGTAACATTTTATGTTACAAATATTAAAAAAGTATTTAGTATCTTGCGCTTTAAAAGCTACAGAATAGTTGCGGACATATTTAAAGATAAAGCATGTGGATCGAAGTCACGAAAATAGAAGTCGAATGGCTTTAATCAAGTTTCGACAGACAAAACAAACTTCTGACTTGGCTTCTACACTACGTCGTTTGATGCTGCTAAAGCTAAGCGTTTAATAAACGGAGAATGTGTATTAAATGGATTCCCTAATGGTCTTAGTTCGACGGAGTAAACATGTTCAAACCACTTAGAAACTGTATAAAGTATGAAGAGTTGTGAGCCCCGAGCTCGAATGGAAAATATAACTTATTAATATATGACTATATGAGTATAGCTAACACACAAATAGCGTTGAACTGGAACAGTATAAATTGTTTTGGGAAACAATGTACTCTAGAAGGTACAAGCATAGTAAAATGTCGAAGTTTCAAGTGCAAGATATAATTGATGCTGGTGGAATATAATACTCATTTTACTTGATGAGACAAAAGATAATTTGTAACTGGTTTGGTTTGTTTACAATTTTGTTTGAGATATTTCAGCCAAGAACACACTTAAAATTTACTATGCTATGTTTTTATGCTGTACTTGAGTACTTATTTATGATTGTGTACTGCTTGAGCGCTCAGTGCTCCATGCCGGCAGATATGTAGCCAATCTCCAAATGGAGCTAGGTTTATGCCGGCACAGCTGTGGGGCTGAGGACGAGAATGGGTGCGGCTCAAAGGGCAGATTCCTCTTCAACCTGGCTCAAATTCTAGTTGTTAGCAAGTGAATCTAATTTTTTTGCAAATTGGCTTGTAACTCCAGAATTCTTAACAATTCACCTAAGTTTTGAAGTGCACATTTTATTTTTGGAGTTAGCCTTATAGACTATGGAGTATGGAGGTTGACGACTCCATAGCTCCCTAACTTCTGCCACCATGTGGTGTTGTGATGCAAAATTTGCCTAATATTGGGAAGTGTTCAATGATTATAAATAGAGCCACTGTAATATATTAGCATGTTACAATCAAAATTATTCTATGGCATGTATAATCAAATGCATGTTTGGACTGGATGTGCCTACTTTCAGAAAATAGCAAATAGTCTTCTATGTTATAGATAAAACATGAGCAGTCTATCTTTATCTGATATAGAAACTCGAGCCAAAGGCGAGCGTTTGTATATCAGATAAAGATCGGATGCGAATGTTTTATCAAACTCTGAACATGTGGTGCAATTAAGTGTTTATGATCAAACTACCTGAAAAATGCAACAAGAAATTCAACATTGCAAGGGAAGGCTGTTTGCATGGAAGTTAGTGACTATTAACTTCTAGATGAATCTCACTAACTTCCAGATAAATGGCTCAAAATTGGTAGTTTAATCCTAAAGACCCAATTAAAGCTTACTATTAATTTAGTACTGCCTGTTGTAAGGTAGCTCATACAACTTTTATACCCAGCTGGCTGTTTATAATAGTTAGATCAATGTTTTCAATTTCAATGGTTGCATGCCCATGTGTTAAAATATGGTGCAGGCTATATGCTGAACAGAAAATTGAAACTATTCAGGCAGCAACAAGTTTGCCATACACATAATGACTGCTAAAATATTCCATAAACTATAAAGGATACATGATTATTTCATTATGGCCATGTTGGCTAGGATCTTGCTTCACTACTTGCCAGATTTAGCTATTTTGGCAACAAATACCAGACAAGGTTTTTCTCTGCTGGTATTATGGCTCTTGCCTTATTTGTTGTCAAAAATATATTTTTTATTTGAATCGATTTCTTGTTATTAAAATTGATATGCTACAGTAGATAGCACAATTTTGTCCTCATTTCTTACATTTGGAAACTGTCCTCTAATGCTAAATCAGGCATACATTATATTGAGTTGTACAGTTGTACTATGATACTTTCATTTTAATAATGAATTAACCCACTTTCCATCTTCTTAGAAACCAAAAACTGTACATAGCAAATGATACTATATTACGAAATTGTGCCTGCCATGCAAATAGAAAGAAAGAAAAATAGAAAATCCCCTTGTGGTTAGAATTCGTTTCTATGTATATGAAGCAATCAGAGTAGACAGACTGACAGAGTAGAGTTTTTAATATATATGGCACAAACTATATAATTATGTGATTCATAAAATTTAATGGTTTTCATATTTGTATAGAAATACCAAATCTACCTTTATGCTTGTTAAAAGATTTACAGCATCAAATATATATAGCATGCATATACAGTACACGAAAAATTCCCGATAAACATTCTAAAACCTTTAAAACCTCAACCAAGTCTTTCATACATGTTTAAATTGTCCAAAAATGCTGAACTTAAAGATAAAATAAATTCTCCACTCCATGCAATCCGCCATTTTGAATTTCAAAGTCCTCCCCACGTACCTACCCTGAAGACAAAAATCGCTGCGCAAGCAAGATGCGCATGACGGCTCAACCATGTCGGGTTTAATTTTGGCAGGCATCTCCCCGACTTTCTACCGTGACGCAACCTACCCCGGGGATCCAAGAGATGCCTGCGGAGGAGGCTAGAATATGCCGTTGTTCAAAGTTTCGAATAAAGGAAAAACAATTCGGAAAGCTGTTCTTGCAACAAAATTCCAGAACCATGTACCCTTATAGCAGGGCATTTGACTGTGGTTTCTGCCTGTCCGGCCGAGCATTTGACTATTTATTTTTTCAAAAGTCAAATTCCCTGGGGGTCGCCCGGGGGGGGCCTGATCGCGGTTGGATTTGACTCGTACATAAGTGAACAAATTTATTTGAAATATAAAGAATATACTGAAAAATAGAGGCATTTCAGTCTCCTGTGTTCCCTTGTTTAGATTGATAAAGTTAGGTATAAAGCAAGGGCGTAATACACCCCCCACTTTTTGAACATTCGTAATATAATCTATATATATTGGCCGGCTCGTCCCCCATCCCCACATTTTTGGTATGGTATGGATTATCGCTCTTGCTATAGAGTATAACTATAGGGCAAAAAATAACTGAAATAACGATTTTAATACCTTGTTTGTCTTGTTTGTTCTTATCGCTTGTTCATTTGCATTTGGTTAGTAAATTATTAAACCATATAAGGTTTCACAATTAATTATTAATGTTATTAAATGTTCAATAGGTAATCAATTAAATTGTAACTCTTGAATATAGCTCTAGGTACAAAATTTCAAAGTTGAAAGCTTGAAATGGAAATTAAGCTCGTCCAAACAACCTTGTTAATTTATTTCGCGGTTTAATACTCTCGTGGAATTTGAGTTAGTCAGGGTATGTAAATTTTCTTGTTGTCTACACAAAATATTATATTCAAGTCACGCGTTATCGATGAAGCGAACATAATAGTACCACAAGAACAATCTCCGTTGCTTTAAAGAGGAGTATTTAATAAAAGAATGCGAAGAACTTTCTTGGGTTTGGAAAATAATTTGAAATTGTGCTTGTAACATTTTAATCTCAAGGGCTACAGTAATCTATTTGGTAAGCAAGTTTTATCATTTGATGCAAAGTTCTAAGCAATAGATGTTGTCGACTCCATCATAGTTTATACAGAATAGACTTTGTTTATTTTCTGTTTGTTCAGTAGCGCCTCAGTAAAAAGCAATAACCCCCAAATCATCTTTATACAACATGAGATATTGTCATTGCCCAATATATAAGTGTTCTTATCATAAGAACACTTGTATATTGGGCAATGACAATGTGAAATAGCACCAATTTAACAAATATATTGTATTAACCAAATGTCCAAATAATGACGTACAGTATTGCAACTGAGTTGCACTATTACTTAATAACGTTTCTAGCAATACTAACATTCTCTAGGATATACAGTAGCACTACAATGCCAGTGACTACACTAGGCTCACTTCGCTATATTATATCATATTAATATAATTATGCACCGATCAATATCCCCTCCCCAGGCAGGCGGGCATATATTAACCTGGGCATTTGACTTTTAGGATGTATGTCAAAAAACGTTGTACAAATGCCCTACGTTTCCAAGTCCAACCTAGTGGTAGGCGATATATCGAAAAATATAGAAAACTTCGATATTTACAATTAAAAAGACGGTATCGATATGTTCTTTAAATATCGACAAATATTTTGATACTTGTCACGTAATAAGATATTTTGATTTTTAGACATTACGTCAACGTTTTACTGGTTTTAGGGAATGCACAGTACACAGGGTGTAGTATTTGGATGCACAAGGATAGAAAGGGTTTTCAGTTTTCCCGCTTTTTGTCTTTTCATGAGTAAATATGTTACTCTTCTTGAACCAAAACATTTAACATTTGCAAACATTTATATATAGCACATAATAGTACTGTTTTAGTTGAGTTGAATTTACTAAAGTTTAAAAAGTAAACATATACGCATTTCATGTAAAATATAGAGTATCGGTATCGAATATCGTATCGAAACAGTGGTATTGAGGAAAAAGTAACCGGTATATCGTCTCAAAATCGATATCCCCAGTATCGCCCATCACTAGTTCTAAGCCCAACCCCACTCTCAATAATTAATGTCAAGCTTGAATTTGATTGCTTAGCCAGTCAAAGCAGTTGAATATCATTACTACACAAAGTCAATAGATTTTTATTAAATCTACACCTGAAAAATCCATATTGGCAACTGACTATCACAATTGCCATTCTCAAAAACAAAGTCAAAAGCATGTTTTTACTTGAATGTGTTCTGTACATATCACTTACTTTACTCTTGCCACATTTTAGTCATTCCATTAAATACACCCAATGGTATCTTGGGTCTCACCTATAGACACATGATCACACATGTATGTTAGTTTAAGCCATATAATTTTGCCAATGATTACATCATTCCATTTCATTATTTTTCATTTAAGTGCATAGGAACAGGAACACAAGTATGGGTGAAACTTTAAAGGCTTTAGGTGGGTAATTCAAAATTAATATGTCAATTATGTATATAATTGGAAATGTTAACATTTTGTCTGAAATTTAGGAGGCTTTGCCCCCCCCCCCATTTAGGAGGCTTTGCCCCCCCCCCCACCGCCACTGTCAAATACTGATTAAGTTTTGTGAATTGTGACATGGACAGCCTGTTTTTAATATGACTTTTGTTTATTGTATAGTTTTATTAATTACAGGATTTAATTATCATGATAGTCAACTCTATCATTACTTTATAATTTATGTGGTGGGGGGCTATGGGGATTTAGTGGGGGGGGGCAGACATTTTGTCTAGTAAGTTTAGGAGGGGGCATCGAAAACGTCTTTGAGGCTTGAAGAAAGCGAGGCCTGAAACATCAATCAGAGTAAGTGATTAAAATCATAAAAAGCTGTACATAGGTTTATGCCAAAGCAAAGATACCGCCGGCCTGTGCGTAAATATAACGTATTCCTTTTCATGGAAAATTAGGTAGGGATTAGAGGTTGGGTTTGTCTCACTTTTCTATAACTATCATTTAAAACACTGTGATGAAAAGTTTGGGCGGTCATGAAAATTAGTGTCTTCAAAATCCGTAGTTTGGTGGGGTCACTGAAAAACATATTAGGTGAGAGGGGGGGGGTTATCCAAAAATATTCTTTCAAAATGTAAAATCCCCATAGCCCTCTACTACATAAATTATGAACGCTCCCTTATTGTGCATTATGTAATTATCTTGAAAAAATAATTGTGCATATTAATTATTATTATATATTTCATAATTTTTCAGGTCTTTCATGCTGTGTGTTTTTACTCATTGCCACATGTTTTGTGTTACCAATCTCAATGATTGTTATTGGTGAGTAGTTCTTAAAACAGGGTCGAATGGAGAAAAATAATTCGTAACATGTGGAAAGAAAAGAAAGAGAGAGAAAAGAATATGTCATTTCAAATGTTGTAGAATCGTTTCTTTATGAATAATAATAACTACAGAGTACAGGAGAAGCTTTCTCCTAAACAGCACATGTATGCATCGAGTAGCGTCATCTAATATAATTTACCCGAGTTCAAATCCTACATGCATATAATTCAATCATTAGATTCGCGACATGTAAAATGCAGCGTTTAGACCGGTGTCACAGCGGATTTGGACCCCCGCGGATTTAGACCCCCGCGGATTTAGACTCCCCTTCCGCGGAAATGAACCCCCAATGAAATCAGATCTATTTTCTGGGTCCTGATTAGGAAGTCTGAATAATCGGGTAATTAGCCATTCGGCTAAACACTACATGTACGATATAAAAGTAAACAATTGACGTTTCGATTTCGAATGAGTCGCAACGAACCTATATGAACAGGCTTTGTGATTGGTTGATTATGACAATAGAAGACAATAAACTATAGAAATTATCTTTAAAAATAACGAGTGATAAAAACTGATAACTTTTGTTTCAGAAAGCCAATCACAAAATATGTTCATATTAGGTAGGTACTTACTGTTTAGAAATTAAACGTTTTAACCTCGAAAACCTTGCATAAACTGTTCTTAATTGAAATTGAAATAATGTTATAATAAACGAGTTAATAAATGTGTTTTATCGTTGTCAAGGTGCCAAGTACAAAGATGATTGTCCTATTGAACATAAGATACCAATCTGGTTAATTGTATCGGGTGTTGTCGCCTTGTTCCAAGGAATATTTGCACCAGCTTTTCGTAATGACGGAAAATCAGAGCAAAATTCCGGTCGGGGAGTTTTCCAGGCAGTTGGTCTTTTTATCAATATTTTTCAAATGGTTTGGCTCATTATTGGAAGTGTCTGGGTTTATGGTAACTATGAACCAAGTTATAACGAAGCTGATGGTCACATGTTTTGTCATGAAACAGTTTACTTGTTTAGCTTCTGGATCTTGAATGTCACCTACATTGGCTTGTGTATTACCTTGTTCATCTCCATTGGATTGTTCCTCTACAATAGAGGTCTCAGTGGAGATAATTCATACTAACTTGTTTATAACTTGTTTGAAACAATGTATTTGTTTTGAGCCATATATCATCATTATGGCATCACTTTTGTATTTAAATTCGCGCGGCACTTAATAAAGTTTGATGTATAATAATTATATGCTTTTGCCATTTACTGTTAAATGTAGAAATTGTGAGTCGCGCTATTTGTTTTTGAAGTTTCTCAAATTGTCATTTTATAGTTTTGGTCCGTTTGAAGGTACGCGAAATTAAAACTGCACGAAAATTTTCCATCTATTTCAAATTGACTTATGACAAGAATAGATAATCGTATCTACAACTGCAAACATATGATTGTGTTAACAATATCGTAATACTGCATATATTAACAATACCGTGCAATAACTGCATCAGCATAATTACCACATACTCACGTCTTTATATCTGCCTGGGCTTAGCTCGCATTACTTGCATAGTGCCCAATTCGTGAAAATTAACTGTATATATAGTTTGTTTCACTGTGCTTGCTTGAGTCGCTTGTCAGCTTTCGATCACTAGGAAAAGCTCTGTACAAAGTCGAGCCGAATAATCTCCGCTATTATCCGGTTAGACTCTATTCTCTGTGTTGTGAATCAACAAAGCCGCAGCCGGATATTTGAGCTGTAAGCAGCCGGAGCTGAAAAACCGGAGTTTGCACAGCCCTAATCTATATACGATCCAACACGATCATGGACAGCTAACTCCTAGCTCAGCTAAAAACCCGTCTCCCATGTGTTCTAATCTAACATTATACATCAACTGTTCAGTCAGAAAGCTGAGTTTGTACAATGTGTGTGTAACAGACAATACGAACTGAGTTTATAACTGACATTAATTTAGTAATTCTAAAGTAATGAGTTATATTTTGTGACATTATATGAGGATAAATATTGTGTGCCGCTCCTATTAAGCAAGTTATAGTCGAATAAGTGTTTTTAGAGCGTCAAAAAATATTTTTGAACGTTGGTCGTATTACAACACTATGCATAGGCGTACGGGACGTGGGGGCAGGGGGGCACCTGCCCCCCCAAAAAATTTAGAGATTCAAGTTATTCGGGCAAATGGTTCACGAATATTCGGGCAAAATAGAAATATATAATAAATTTGTAAGATAAATAACCGGGTTTTGGACTTAAAAAGAGATTGTAAATGTAATAGTTTCCGGGAAAATTTTTAACCCCCCCGCCCCCCCCCGTCGACAAATAAATAGAAACTTAATACACGATGTTGTTAGCGAAATTCGGGCAATTTGATTAAGCTTTAAAATTCGGGCAAAATTTCGGCTGCCCCCCCCAAAGAAAGTTGTGCCCATACGCCTATGAACAACAGGGTCACCCGTACAGCCCCTGCTAACCTAAGGAACCACAACAAGGTAGACAAATCTACTTCTACAGACGACATTCGTTATGCAGCCACTCCTGGTGAATGTTCATCAACAATTATAGACGGTGCTAAAGAAATTCGTAGTAGTCTTCACAAGCGAGATAGAGCAGTTCCTGCCCAAACAGGGGCCGGAAAACCTGCCATTCCCAGAGCCATAATTCCAGTTAAAATTAGAAGCAAAGAAACGAATAAAACAGTCGTTACATATGCATTTCTCGATAATGGAAGTGATTCGTCGTTTTGTTCAGAGTAGCTAGCTGAGCATTTAGGAATCAAAGGTGTCAAAACAACGATTTCTTTAAATACGATGGAGAACAAGAACAGCATTATGAACAGCTCGATTATCCAGCACCTAGAAATTTCTGATTTAGATGAGAACTCAGTTATAGATCTACCAGTTACATATATTATTATATGATAGATTATTAACTATGGTCTAAACAGTATTATGCCTGAACGATCTATAAAGGTCCATAAAACTTATTGCCCATGCACCAGTCACCTTAAGTCCTTGATTGCTCGAAGGCAGAAAGCACTCGCTTCGGGGAACGAACCTCTTTATATTATTACGTAATAAAGTTAATAGAGAACGGAAACGATGTCGTCAAGTTTATTATCAAAGTAAAGTAAAGGAACTACGTAATTTCAAACCTCGTGATTGATGGCGGGAAGTGAAACAAAATATCAGGCCGTGATGCGAATCTATATATTCTGAACCTTGATATTAACTACAATGGTAAGGAATTAAGTAACAAGTTTAACGAGGCTTTTTTATCAGTGTGCTGGATAACTACTCTCCCTTATCTCATGATTTCTGTGACGATCCAATAACTGTCACAGAAGAAACAGTTGTCAAAACGTTAAAAGAGATCAGCACATTGCGCTCGAGCGGTCCTGACGACCTACCCAACTGGGTTCTGAAAGAATTTGCTGAAATCCTAGCTCCATCAATCACTGACATCCTCAATACTTCTTTCCACGAACAAAAAGTTCCTAGTGTATGGAAGATTGCTAAGATACCTCCCCTGCCAAAGGCTTCCATCATCAGCGATTTTAATAAAGATTTCAGACCAATTTGTCTTACTTCAACCTTATCCAAAACTGCTGAAAGTATAATTATTGAAAGAGAACTTAAACCATCTATCCTAAAATCAATTGACCCTTGTCAATGTGGCTTTGTTCCAGGCTCCTCCACTACACTGGCCTTAATTTCTATGATTCATCACTGGCTACGTGACACTGACGGAACAAGTTCAACTATTAGAGCCATCCTTCTTCACTACAGGAAGGCATTCGATTTGGTGTATCACAACCTGCTATTAGTCAAATTGATAAATCTTGGTGTCAAACCAACAGTTGTGAACTGGATAACAGACGTCCTCAGAGATAGATCACAAAGAGTTAAACTAACTGTTTCGCTGAGGCCTTGGCTTTTTCTTGCAATGATAAATGACCTAACTATTAAAGATTAAGTGGTCTAGTCACTTCGAGGCCAAACAATATCCAGGAGCATTCTGTCCCATATTTCTGTTCAGCGTAATATAACTATCCTGTATTTTACCAAAATATGCAACGAAATTCATCATGGAAACTTCCTATTTGTATAATGAAAAACGGCTATGATTCCGTGATTCCGATGTTAGAATTGATCTTTGCCAATCTCCCGTCGTTTATAGTTTGAATGTTGCTCAGAATATGCATTGTTAATAATTGCAGTTGGGTATGAGTGGAAAACAACCCATTTAACGAACTTCATTTATTAAGTCGCTGGTGGTTCAGTGGTAGAATTCTCGCCTGCCACGCGGGAGACCGGGGTTCGATTCCCCGCCAACGCAGTGTACCTTAACATTTTGGCCGATCGATGGAAATTGCAAGTTAGAAGTTTCCAGGAATCACTCCAAGATGCCGAAATATTTGGGTTTCTACATCCTTCAGGATTTATATATTTACTGTTTTCTGCCAGAGCGCAATTTGGAACGCCAAAATTTTATACTGGTATCCCACAATTCATTGTGATTGTAGCACTGTATTTTAAACATCGGACCGTGTCTTGAAAAGCTACCGTTTGGTTTGTTTTTCTCAAAGTTACATGGACTCCGTATCCATTGCACAAAAAACTAAGGTTGCAAATCTCTGTTGGAAGCATCTATCTGGGTAATAATATCAACCGTTGCCATGTGTTAGTCCATCCTTATTAAATGAAAAGAGAACATGCAAAACATAAATTTTTTCTTGAAGATAAATGCAATTTGTAGCGAGAATAGTCCTAGCAAGAACGTCCCATGTGGTCTAGTGGCTAGGATCTGGCGTTTTCACCGCCATGGCCCGGGTTCGATTCCCGGCATGAGAATTGTTTCTATTGCATTTGCAAGTTTTTCGATAATTCCCTACTGTGCTTTGAAAAAATACAGCGAAGGGCCTTTTTGCGCAATTGGCTGCGCATCTGACTTCAGTTCAGAAGATTAAGTGGCCTAGTCACTTCGAGGCCAAACAATATCCAGGAGCATTCTGTCCCATATTTTTGTTCAGCGTATTATAACTATCCTGTATTTTACCAAAATATGCAACGAAATTCATCATGGAAACTTCCAATTTTATAATGCAAAACGGCTATGATTCCATGATTCCGATGTTAGAATTGATCTTTGCCAATCTCCGATCGTTTATAGTTTGAATGTTGCTCAGAATATGCATTGTTAATAATTGCAGTTGGGTATGAGTGGAAAAAAAACCCTTTAACAAATTTCTTTTGTAATGTCGCGCTGGTGGTTCAGTGGTAGAATTCTCGCCTGCCACGCGGGAGACCGGGGTTCGATTCCCCGCCAACGCAGTGTACCTTAACATTTTGGCCGATCGATGGAAATTGCAAGTTAGAAGTTTCCAGGAATCACTCCAAGATGCCGAAATATTTGGGTTTCTACATCCTTCAGGATTTATATATTTACTGTTTTCTGCCAGAGCGCAATTTGGAACGCCAAAATTTTATACTGGTATCCACAATTCATTGTGGTTGTAGCACTGTATTTTAAACAGCGGACCGTGTCTTGAAAAGCTACCGTTTGGTTTGTTTTTCTCAAAGTTACATGGACTCAGTATCCATTGCACAAAAAACTAAGGTGGGAAATCTCTGTTGGAAGCATCTATCTGGGTAATAATATCAACCGTTGCCATGTGTTAGTCCATCCTTATTAAATGAAAAGAGAACATGCAAAACATCACTTTTTTCTTGAAGATAAATGCAATTTGTAGCGAGAATAGTCCTAGCAAGAACGTCCCATGTGGTCTAGTGGCTAGGATCTGGCGTTTTCACCGCCATGGCCCGGATTCGATTCCCGGCATGGGAATTGTTTCTATTGCATTTGCCAGTTTTTCGATAATTCCCTACTGTGCTTTGAAAAAATACAGCGAAGGGCCTTTTTGCGCAATTGGCTGCGCATCTGACTTCAGTTCAGAAGATTAAGTGGCCTAGTCACTTCGAGGCCAAACAATATCCAGGAGCATTCTGTCCCATATTTTTGTTCTGCGTATTATAACTATCCTGTATTTTACCAAAATATGCAACGAAATTCATCATGGAAACTTCCAATTTTATAATGCAAAACGGCTATGATTCCATGATTCCGATGTTAGAATTGATCTTTGCCAATCTCCCGTCGTTTATAGTTTGAATGTTGCTCAGAATATGCATTGTTAATAATTGCAGTTGGGTATGAGTGGAAAACAACCCCTTTAACAAACTTCTTTTGTAATGTCGCGCTGGTGGTTCAGTGGTAGAATTCTCGCCTGCCACGCGGAGACCGGGGTTCGATTCCCCGCCAACGCAGTGTACCTTAACATTTTGGCCGATCGATGGAAATTGCAAGTTAGAAGTTTCCAGGAATCACTCCAAGATGCCGAAATATTTGGGTTTCTACATCCTTCAGGATTTATATATTTACTGTTTTCTGCCAGAGCGCAATTTGGAACGCCAAAATTTTATACTGGTATCCCACAATTCATTGTGGTTGTAGCACTGTATTTTAAACAGCGGACCGTGTCTTGAAAAGCTACCGTTTGGTTTGTTTTTCTCAAAGTTACATGGACTCAGTATCCATTGCACATAAACCAAGGTGGGAAATCTCTGTTGGAAGCATCTATCTGGGTAATAATATCAACCGTTGCCATGTGTTAGTCCATCCTTATTAAATGAAAAGAGAACATGCAAAACATAAATTTTTTCTTGAAGATAAATGCAATTTGTAGCGAGAATAGTCCTAGCAAGAACGTCCCATGTGGTCTAGTGGCTAGGATCTGGCGTTTTCACCGCCATGGCCCGGTTCGATTCCCGGCATGGGAATTGTTTCTATTGCATTTGCCAGTTTTCGATAATTCCCTACTGTGCTTTGAAAAAATACAGCGAAGGGCCTTTTTGCGCAATTGGCTGCGCATCTGACTTCAGTTCAGAAGATTAAGTGACCTAGTCACTTCGAGGCCAAACAATATCCAGGAGCATTCTGTCCCATATTTTTGTTCTGCGTATTATAACTATCCTGTATTTTACCAAAATATGCAACGAAATTCATCATGGAACTTCCAATTTTATAATGCAAAACGGCTATGATTCCATGATTCCGATGTTAGAATTGATCTTTGCCAATCTCCCGTCGTTTATAGTTTGAATGTTGCTCAGAATATGCATTGTTAATAATTGCAGTTGGGTATGAGTGGAAAACAACCCCTTTAACAAACTTCTTTTGTAATGTCGCGCTGGTGGTTCAGTGGTAGAATTCTCGCCTGCCACGCGGGAGACCGGGGTTCGATTCCCCGCCAACGCAGTGTACCTTAACATTTTGGCCGATCGATGGAAATTGCAAGTTAGAAGTTTCCAGGAATCACTCCAAGATGCCGAAATATTTGGGTTTCTACATCCTTCAGGATTTATATATTTACTGTTTTCTGCCAGAGCGCAATTTGGAACGCCAAAATTTTATACTGGTATCCCACAATTCATTGTGGTTGTAGCACTGTATTTTAAACAGCGGACCGTGTCTTGAAAAGCTACCGTTTGGTTTGTTTTTCTCAAAGTTACATGGACTCAGTATCCATTGCACAAAAAACTAAGGTGGAAAATCTCTCTTGGAAGCATCTATCTGGGTAATAATATCAACCGTTGCCATGTGTTAGTCCATCCTTATTAAATGAAAAGAGAACATGCAAAACATCACTTTTTTCTTGAAGATAAATGCAATTTGTAGCGAGAATAGTCCTAGCAAGAACGTCCCATGTGGTCTAGTGGCTAGGATCTGGCGTTTTCACCGCCATGGCGGGTTCGATTCCCGGCATGGGAATTGTTTCTATTGCATTTGCCAGTTTTTCGATAATTCCCTACTGTGCTTTGAAAAAATACAGCGAAGGGCCTTTTTGCGCAATTGGCTGCGCATCTGACTTCAGTTCAGAAGATTAAGTGGTCCAGTCACTTCGAGGCCAAACAATATCCAGGAGCATTCTGTCCCATATTTTTGTTCTGCGTATTATAACTATCCTGTATTTTACCAAAATATGCAACGAAATTCATCATGGAAACTTCCAATTTTATAATGCAAAACGGCTATGATTCCATGATTCCGATGTTAGAATTGATCTTTGCCAATCTCCCGTCGTTTATAGTTTGAATGTTGCTCAGAATATGCATTGTTAATAATTGCAGTTGGGTATGAGTGGAAAACAACCCCTTTAACAAACTTCTTTTGTAATGTCGCGCTGGTGGTTCAGTGGTAGAATTCTCGCCTGCCACGCGGAGACGAGGGTTCGATTCCCGCCAACGCAGTGTACCTTAACATTTTGGCCGATCGATGGAAATTGCAAGTTAGAAGTTTCCAGGAATCACTCCAAGATGCCGAAATATTTGGGTTTCTACATCCTTCAGGATTTATATATTTACTGTTTTCTGCCAGAGCGCAATTTGGAACGCCAAAATTTTATACTGGTATCCCACAATTCATTGTGGTTGTAGCACTGTATTTTAAACAGCGGACCGTGTCTTGAAAAGCTACCGTTTGGTTTGTTTTTCTCAAAGTTACATGGACTCAGTATCCATTGCACAAAAAACTAAGGTGGGAAATCTCTGTTGGAAGCATCTATCTGGGTAATAATATCAACCGTTGCCATGTGTTAGTCCATCCTTATTAAATGAAAAGAGAACATGCAAAACATAAATTTTTTCTTGAAGATAAATGCAATTTGTAGCGAGAATAGTCCTAGCAAGAACGTCCCATGTGGTCTAGTGGCTAGGATCTGGCGTTTTCACCGCCATGGCCCGGTTCGATTCCCGGCATGGGAATTGTTTCTATTGCATTTGCCAGTTTTTCGATAATTCCCTACTGTGCTTTGAAAAAATACAGCGAAGGGCCTTTTTGCGCAATTGGCTGCGCATCTGACTTCAGTTCAGAAGATTAAGTGGTCTAGTCACTTCGAGGCCAAACAATATCCAGGAGCATTCTGTCCCATATTTTTGTTCTGCGTATTATAACTATCCTGTATTTTACCAAAATATGCAACGAAATTCATCATGGAAACTTCCAATTTTATAATGCAAAACGGCTATGATTCCATGATTCCGATGTTAGAATTGATCTTTGCCAATCTCCCGTCGTTTATAGTTTGAATGTTGCTCAGAATATGCATTGTTAATAATTGCAGTTGGGTATGAGTGGAAAACAACCCCTTTAACAAACTTCTTTTGTAATGTCGCGCTGGTGGTTCAGTGGTAGAATTCTCGCCTGCCACGCGGGAGACCGGGGTTCGATTCCCCGCCAACGCAGTGTACCTTAACATTTTGGCCGATCGATGGAAATTGCAAGTTAGAAGTTTCCAGGAATCACTCCAAGATGCCGAAATATTTGGGTTTCTACATCCTTCAGGATTTATATATTTACTGTTTTCTGCCAGAGCGCAATTTGGAACGCCAAAATTTTATACTGGTATCCCACAATTCATTGTGGTTGTAGCACTGTATTTTAAACAGCGGACCGTGTCTTGAAAAGCTACCGTTTGGTTTGTTTTTCTCAAAGTTACATGGACTCAGTATCCATTGCACAAAAAACTAAGGTGGGAAATCTCTGTTGGAAGCATCTATCTGGGTAATAATATCAACCGTTGCCATGTGTTAGTCCATCCTTATTAAATGAAAAGAGAACATGCAAAACATAAATTTTTTCTTGAAGATAAATGCAATTTGTAGCGAGAATAGTCCTAGCAAGAACGTCCCATGTGGTCTAGTGGCTAGGATCTGGCGTTTTCACCGCCATGGCCATGGGATTCCGGGAATTGTTTCTATTGCATTTGCCAGTTTTTCGATAATTCCCTACTGTGCTTTGAAAAAATACAGCGAAGGGCCTTTTTGCGCAATTGGCTGCGCATCTGACTTCAGTTCAGAAGATTAAGTGACCTAGTCACTTCGAGGCCAAACAATATCCAGGAGCATTCTGTCCCATATTTTTGTTCTGCGTATTATAACTATCCTGTATTTTACCAAAATATGCAACGAAATTCATCATGGAAACTTCCAATTTTATAATGCAAAACGGCTATGATTCCATGATTCCGATGTTAGAATTGATCTTTGCCAATCTCCCGTCGTTTATAGTTTGAATGTTGCTCAGAATATGCATTGTTAATAATTGCAGTTGGGTATGAGTGGAAAACAACCCCTTTAACAAACTTCTTTTGTAATGTCGCGCTGGTGGTTCAGTGGTAGAATTCTCGCCTGCCACGCGGGAGACCGGGGTTCGATTCCCCGCCAACGCAGTGTACCTTAACATTTTGGCCGATCGATGGAAATTGCAAGTTAGAAGTTTCCAGGAATCACTCCAAGATGCCGAAATATTTGGGTTTCTACATCCTTCAGGATTTATATATTTACTGTTTTCTGCCAGAGCGCAATTTGGAACGCCAAAATTTTATACTGGTATCCCACAATTCATTGTGGTTGTAGCACTGTATTTTAAACAGCGGACCGTGTCTTGAAAAGCTACCGTTTGGTTTGTTTTTCTCAAAGTTACATGGACTCAGTATCCATTGCACAAAAAACTAAGGTGGGAAATCTCTCTTGGAAGCATCTATCTGGGTAATAATATCAACCGTTGCCATGTGTTAGTCCATCCTTATTAAATGAAAAGAGAACATGCAAAATATAAATTTTTTCTTGAAGATAAATGCAATTTGTAGCGAGAATAGTCCTAGCAAGAACGTCCCATGTGGTCTAGTGGCTAGGATCTGGCGGTCTCACCGCCATGGCCCGGTTCGATTCCCGGCATGGGAATTGTTTCTATTGCATTTGCCAGTTTTTCGATAATTCCCTACTGTGCTTTGAAAAAATACAGCGAAGGGCCTTTTTGCGCAATTGGCTGCGCATCTGACTTCAGTTCAGAAGATTAAGTGCTCCAGTCACTTCGAGGCCAAACAATATCCAGGAACATTCTGTCCCATATTTTTGTTCTGCGTATTATAACTATCCTGTATTTTACCAAAATATGCAACGAAATTCATCATGGAAACTTCCAATTTTATAATGCAAAACGGCTATGATTCCATGATTCCGATGTTAGAATTGATCTTTGCCAATCTCCCGTCGTTTATAGTTTGAATGTTGCTCAGAATATTCATTGTTAATAATTGCAGTTGGGTATGAGTGGAAAAAAACCCTTTAACAAATTTCTTTTGTAATGTCGCGCTGGTGGTTCAGTGGTAGAATTCTCGCCTGCCACGCGGGAGACCGGGGTTCGATTCCCCGCCAACGCAGTGTACCTTAACATTTTGGCCGATCGATGGAAATTGCAAGTTAGAAGTTTCCAGGAATCACTCCAAGATGCCGAAATATTTGGGTTTCTACATCCTTCAGGATTTATATATTTACTGTTTTCTGCCAGAGCGCAATTTGGAACGCAAAATTTTATACCGGTATCCCACAATTCATTGTGGTTGTAGCACTGTATTTTAAACAGCGGACCGTGTCTTGAAAAGCTACCGTTTGGTTTGTTTTTCTCAAAGTTACATGGACTCAGTATCCATTGCACAAAAAACTAAGGTGGAAAATCTCTGTTGGAAGCATCTATCTGGGTAATAATATCAACCGTTGCCATGTGTTAGTCCATCCTAGCTTATTAAATGAAAAGAGAACATGCAAAACATAAATTTTTCTTGAAGATAAATGCAATTTGTAGCGAGAATAGTCCTAGCAAGAACGTCCCATGTGGTCTAGTGGCTAGGATCTGGCGTTTTCACCGCCATGGCCCGGATTCGATTCCCGGCATGGGAATTGTTTCTATTGCATTTGCCAGTTTTCGATAATTCCCTACTGTGCTTTGAAAAAATACAGCGAAGGGCCTTTTTGCGCAATTGGCTGCGCATCTGACTTCAGTTCAGAAGATTAAGTGGTCCAGTCACTTCGAGGCCAAACAATATCCAGGAGCATTCTGTCCCATATTTTTGTTCTGCGTATTATAACTATCCTGTATTTTACCAAAATATGCAACGAAATTCATCATGGAAACTTCCAATTTTATAATGCAAAACGGCTATGATTCCATGATTCCGATGTTAGAATTGATCTTTGCCAATCTCCCGTCGTTTATAGTTTGAATGTTGCTCAGAATATGCATTGTTAATAATTGCAGTTGGGTATGAGTGGAAAACAACCCCTTTAACAAACTTCTTTTGTAATGTCGCGCTGGTGGTTCAGTGGTAGAATTCTCGCCTGCCACGCGGGAGACCGGGGTTCGATTCCCCGCCAACGCAGTGTACCTTAACATTTTGGCCGATCGATGGAAATTGCAAGTTAGAAGTTTCCAGGAATCACTCCAAGATGCCGAAATATTTGGGTTTCTACATCCTTCAGGATTTATATATTTACTGTTTTCTGCCAGAGCGCAATTTGGAACGCAAAATTTTATACCGGTATCCCACAATTCATTGTGGTTGTAGCACTGTATTTTAAACAGCGGACTGTGTCTTGAAAAGCTACCGTTTGGTTTGTTTTTCTCAAAGTTACACGGACTCCGTATCCATTGCACATAAACCAAGGTGGGAAATCTCTGTTGGAAGCATCTATCTGGGTAATAATATCAACCGTTGCCATGTGTTAGTCCATCCTTATTAAATGAAAAGAGAACATGCAAAACATAAATTTTTTCTTGAAGATAAATGCAATTTGTAGCGAGAATAGTCCTAGCAAGAACGTCCCATGTGGTCTAGTGGCTAGGATCTGGCGTTTTCACCGCCATGGCCGGGTTCGATTCCCGGCATGGGAATTGTTTCTATTGCATTTGCCAGTTTTCGATAATTCCCTACTGTGCTTTGAAAAAATACAGCGAAGGGCCTTTTTGCGCAATTGGCTGCGCATCTGACTTCAGTTCAGAAGATTAAGTGACCTAGTCACTTCGAGGCCAAACAATATCCAGGAGCATTCTGTCCCATATTTTTGTTCTGCGTATTATAACTATCCTGTATTTTACCAAAATATGCAACGAAATTCATCATGGAAACTTCCAATTTTATAATGCAAAACGGCTATGATTCCATGATTCCGATGTTAGAATTGATCTTTGCCAATCTCCCGTCGTTTATAGTTTGAATGTTGCTCAGAATATGCATTGTTAATAATTGCAGTTGGGTATGAGTGGAAAACAACCCCTTTAACAAACTTCTTTTGTAATGTCGCGCTGGTGGTTCAGTGGTAGAATTCTCGCCTGCCACGCGGGAGACCGGGGTTCGATTCCCCGCCAACGCAGTGTACCTTAACATTTTGGCCGATCGATGGAAATTGCAAGTTAGAAGTTTCCAGGAATCACTCCAAGATGCCGAAATATTTGGGTTTCTACATCCTTCAGGATTTATATATTTACTGTTTTCTGCCAGAGCGCAATTTGGAACGCCAAAATTTTGTACTGGTATCCCACAATTCATTGTGGTTGTAGCACTGTATTTTAAACAGCGGACCGTGTCTTGAAAAGCTACCGTTTGGTTTGTTTTTCTCAAAGTTACATGGACTCAGTATCCATTGCACAAAAAACTAAGGTGGAAATCTCTGTTGGAAGCATCTATCTGGGTAATAATATCAACCGTTGCCATGTGTTAGTCCATCCTTATTAAATGAAAAGAGAACATGCAAAATGTAAAATTTTTCTTGAAGATAAATGCAATTTGTAGCGAGAATAGTCCTAGCAAGAACGTCCCATGTGATCTAGTGGCTAGGATCTGGCGTTTTCACCGCCATGGCCCGTTCGATTCCCGGCATGGGAATTGTTTCTATTGCATTTGCCAGTTTTCGATAATTCCCTACTGTGCTTTGAAAAAATACAGCGAAGGGCCTTTTTGCGCAATTGGCTGCGCATCTGACTTCAGTTCAGAAGATTAAGTGGCCTAGTCACTTCGAGGCCAAACAATATCCAGGAGCATTCTGTCCCATATTTTTGTTCTGCGTATTATAACTATCCTGTATTTTACCAAAATATGCAACGAAATTCATCATGGAAACTTCCAATTTTATAATGCAAAACGGCTATGATTCCATGATTCCGATGTTAGAATTGATCTTTGCCAATCTCCCGTCGTTTATAGTTTGAATGTTGCTCAGAATATTCATTGTTAATAATTGCAGTTGGGTATGAGTGGAAAAAAACCCTTTAACAAACTTCTTTTGTAATGTCGCGCTGGTGGTTCAGTGGTAGAATTCTCGCCTGCCACGCGGGAGACCGGGGTTCGATTCCCCGCCAACGCAGTGTACCTTAACATTTTGGCCGATCGATGGAAATTGCAAGTTAGAAGTTTCCAGGAATCACTCCAAGATGCCGAAATATTTGGGTTTCTACATCCTTCAGGATTTATATATTTACTGTTTTCTGCCAGAGCGCAATTTGGAACGCCAAAATTTTATACTGGTATCCCACAATTCATTGTGGTTGTAGCACTGTATTTTAAACAGCGGACCGTGTCTTGAAAAGCTACCGTTTGGTTTGTTTTTCTCAAAGTTACATGGACTCAGTATCCATTGCACAAAAAACTAAGGTGGGAAATCTCTGTTGGAAGCATCTATCTGGGTAATAATATCAACCGTTGCCATGTGTTAGTCCATCCTTATTAAATGAAAAGAGAACATGCAAAACATAAATTTTTTCTTGAAGATAAATGCAATTTGTAGCGAGAATAGTCCTAGCAAGAACGTCCCATGTGGTCTAGTGGCTAGGATCTGGCGTTTTCACCGCCATGGCCCGGGTTCGATTCCCGGCATGGGAATTGTTTCTATTGCATTTGCCAGTTTTTCGATAATTCCCTACTGTGCTTTGAAAAAATACAGCGAAGGGCCTTTTTGCGCAATTGGCTGCGCATCTGACTTCAGTTCAGAAGATTAAGTGGTCTAGTCACTTCGAGGCCAAACAATATCCAGGAGCATTCTGTCCCATATTTTTGTTCTGCGTATTATAACTATCCTGTATTTTACCAAAATATGCAACGAAATTCATCATGGAAACTTCCAATTTTATAATGCAAAACGGCTATGATGCCATGATTCAGATGTTAGAATTGATCTTTGCCAATCTCCCGTCGTTTATAGTGTGTTGCTCAGAATATGCATTGTTAATAATTGCAGTTGGGTATGAGTGGAAAACAACCCCTTTAACAAAGTTATTTTGTAATGTCGCGCTGGTGGTTCAGTGGTAGAATTCTCGCCTGCCACGCGGGAGACCGGGGTTCGATTCCCCGCCAACGCAGTATACCTTAACATTTTGGCCGATCGATGGAAATTGCAAGTTAGAAGTTTCCAGGAATCACTCCAAGATGCCGAAATATTTGGGTTTCTACATCCTTCAGGATTTATATATTTACTGTTTTCTGCCAGAGCGCAATTTGGAACGCCAAAATTTTATACTGGTATCCCACAATTCATTGTGGTTGTAGCACTGTATTTTAAACAGCGGACCGTGTCTTGAAAAGCTACCGTTTGGTTTGTTTTTCTCAAAGTTACACGGACTCCGTATCCATTGCACATAAACCAAGGTGGGAAATCTCTGTTGGGAGCATCTATCTGGGTAATAATATCAACCGTTGCCATGTGTTAGTCCATCCTTATTAAATGAAAAGAGAACATGCAAAACATAAATTTTTTTGAAGAAAAGTGCAATTTGTAGCGAGAATAGTCCTAGCAAGAACGTCCCATTTGGTCTAGTGGCTAGGATGTGGCGTTTTCACCGCCATGGGCCGGGTTCTATTGCATTTACCAGTTTTTCGACAATTCCCTACTGTGCTTTGAAAAAATACAGCGAAGGGCCTTTTTGCGCAATTGGCTGCGCATCTGACTTCAGTTCAGAAGATTAAGTGACCTAGTCACTTCGAGGCCAAACAATATCCAGGAGCATTCTGTCCCATATTTTTGTTCTGCGTATTATAACTATCCTGTATTTTACCAAAATATGCAACGAAATTCATCATGGAAACTTCCAATTTTATAATGCAAAACGGCTATGATTCCATGATTCCGATGTTAGAATTGATCTTTGCCAATCTCCCGTCGTTTATAGTTTGAATGTTGCTCAGAATATGCATTGTTAATAATTGCAGTTGGGTATGAGTGGAAAAAAACCCTTTAACAAATTTCTTTTGTAATGTCGCGCTGGTGGTTCAGTGGTAGAATTCTCGCCTGCCACGCGGGAGACCGGGGTTCGATTCCCCGCCAACGCAGTGTACCTTAACATTTTGGCCGATCGATGGAAATTGCAAGTTAGAAGTTTCCAGGAATCACTCCAAGATGCCGAAATATTTGGGTTTCTACATCCTTCAGGATTTATATATTTACTGTTTTCTGCCAGAGCGCAATTTGGAACGCCAAAATTTTGTACTGGTATCCCACAATTCATTGTGGTTGTAGCACTGTATTTTAAACAGCGGACCGTGTCTTGAAAAGCTACCGTTTGGTTTGTTTTTCTCAAAGTTACATGGACTCAGTATCCATTGCACAAAAAACTAAGGTGGGAAATCTCTGTTGGAAGCATCTATCTGGGTAATAATATCAACCGTTGCCATGTGTTAGTCCATCCTTATTAAATGAAAAGAGAACATGCAAAACACAAATTTTTTCTTGAAGATAAATGCAATTTGTAGCGAGAATAGTCCTAGCAAGAACGTCCCATGTGGTCTAGTGGCTAGGATCTGGCGTTTTCACCGCCATGGCCCGGATTCGATTCCCGGCATGGGAATTGTTTCTATTGCATTTGCCAGTTTTCGATAATTCCCTACTGTGCTTTGAAAAAATACAGCGAAGGGCCTTTTTGCGCAATTGGCTGCGCATCTGACTTCAGTTCAGAAGATTAAGTGGTCCAGTCACTTCGAGGCCAAACAATATCCAGGAGCATTCTGTCCCATATTTTTGTTCTGCGTATTATAACTATCCTGTATTTTACCAAAATATGCAACGAAATTCATCATGGAAACTTCCAATTTTATAATGCAAAACGGCTATGATTCCATGATTCCGATGTTAGAATTGATCTTTGCCAATCTCCCGTCGTTTATAGTTTGAATGTTGCTCAGAATATGCATTGTTAATAATTGCAGTTGGGTATGAGTGGAAAACAACCCCTTTAACAAACTTCTTTTGTAATGTCGCGCTGGTGGTTCAGTGGTAGAATTCTCGCCTGCCACTTCCCCGCCAACGCAGTGTACCTTAACATTTTGGCCGATCGATGGAAATTGCAAGTTAGAAGTTTCCAGGAATCACTCCAAGATGCCGAAATATTTGGGTTTCTACATCCTTCAGGATTTATATATTTACTGTTTTCTGCCAGAGCGCAATTTGGAACGCCAAAATTTTATACTGGTATCCCACAATTCATTGTGGTTGTAGCACTGTATTTTAAACAGCGGACCGTGTCTTGAAAAGCTACCGTTTGGTTTGTTTTTCTCAAAGTTACATGGACTCAGTATCCATTGCACAAAAAACTAAGGTGGGAAATCTCTGTTGGAAGCATCTATCTGGGTAATAATATCAACCGTTGCCATGTGTTAGTCCATCCTTATTAAATGAAAAGAGAACATGCAAAACATAAATTTTTTCTTGAAGATAAATGCAATTTGTAGCGAGAATAGTCCTAGCAAGAACGTCCCATGTGGTCTAGTGGCTAGGATCTGGCGTTTTCACCGCCATGGCCCGGGTTCGATTCCCGGCATGGGAATTGTTTCTATTGCATTTGCCAGTTTTCGATAATTCCCTACTGTGCTTTGAAAAAATACAGCGAAGGGCCTTTTTGCGCAATTGGCTGCGCATCTGACTTCAGTTCAGAAGATTAAGTGGTCCAGTCACTTCGAGGCCAAACAATATCCAGGAGCATTCTGTCCCATATTTTTGTTCTGCGTATTATAACTATCCTGTATTTTACCAAAATATGCAACGAAATTCATCATGGAAACTTCCAATTTTATAATGCAAAACGGCTATGATTCCATGATTCCGATGTTAGAATTGATCTTTGCCAATCTCCCGTCGTTTATAGTTTGAATGTTGCTCAGAATATGCATTGTTAATAATTGCAGTTGGGTATGAGTGGAAAACAACCCCTTTAACAAACTTCTTTTGTAATGTCGCGCTGGTGGTTCAGTGGTAGAATTCTCGCCTGCCACGCGGGAGACCGGGGTTCGATTCCCCGCCAACGCAGTGTACCTTAACATTTTGGCCGATCGATGGAAATTGCAAGTTAGAAGTTTCCAGGAATCACTCCAAGATGCCGAAATATTTGGGTTTCTACATCCTTCAGGATTTATATATTTACTGTTTTCTGCCAGAGCGCAATTTGGAACGCCAAAATTTTATACTGGTATCCCACAATTCATTGTGGTTGTAGCACTGTATTTTAAACAGCGGACCGTGTCTTGAAAAGCTACCGTTTGGTTTGTTTTTCTCAAAGTTACATGGACTCAGTATCCATTGCACAAAAAACTAAGGTGGGAAATCTCTGTTGGAAGCATCTATCTGGGTAATAATATCAACCGTTGCCATGTGTTAGTCCATCCTTATTAAATGAAAAGAGAACATGCAAAACATAAATTTTTTCTTGAAGATAAATGCAATTTGTAGCGAGAATAGTCCTAGCAAGAACGTCCCATGTGGTCTAGTGGCTAGGATCTGGCGTTTTCACCGCCATGGCCCGGTTCGATTCCCGGCATGGGAATTGTTTCTATTGCATTTGCCAGTTTTTCGATAATTCCCTACTGTGCTTTGAAAAAATACAGCGAAGGGCCTTTTTGCGCAATTGGCTGCGCATCTGACTTCAGTTCAGAAGATTAAGTGGCCTAGTCACTTCGAGGCCAAACAATATCCAGGAGCATTCTGTCCCATATTTTTGTTCTGCGTATTATAACTATCCTGTATTTTACCAAAATATGCAACGAAATTCATCATGGAAACTTCCAATTTTATAATGCAAAACGGCTATGATTCCATGATTCCGATGTTAGAATTGATCTTTGCCAATCTCCCGTCGTTTATAGTTTGAATGTTGCTCAGAATATGCATTGTTAATAATTGCAGTTGGGTATGAGTGGAAAACAAACCCTTTAACAAACTTCTTTTGTAATGTCGCGCTGGTGGTTCAGTGGTAGAATTCTCGCCTGCCACGCGGAGACCGGGGTTCGATTCCCCGCCAACGCAGTGTACCTTAACATTTTGGCCGATCGATGGAAATTGCAAGTTAGAAGTTTCCAGGAATCACTCCAAGATGCCGAAATATTTGGGTTTCTACATCCTTCAGGATTTATATATTTACTGTTTTCTGCCAGAGCGCAATTTGGAACGCCAAAATTTTATACTGGTATCCCACAATTCATTGTGGTTGTAGCACTGTATTTTAAACAGCGGACCGTGTCTTGAAAAAGCTACCGTTTGGTTTGTTTTTCTCAAAGTTACATGGACTCAGTATCCATTGCACAAAAAACTAAGGTGGGAAATCTCTGTTGGAAGCATCTATCTGGGTAATAATATCAACCGTTGCCATGTGTTAGTCCATCCTTATTAAATGAAAAGAGAACATGCAAAACATAAATTTTTTCTTGAAGATAAATGCAATTTGTAGCGAGAATAGTCCTAGCAAGAACGTCCCATGTGGTCTAGTGGCTAGGATCTGGCGTTTTCACCGCCATGGCCCGGGTTCGATTCCCGGCATGGGAATTGTTTCTATTGCATTTGCCAGTTTTTCGATAATTCCCTACTGTGCTTTGAAAAAATACAGCGAAGGGCCTTTTTGCGCAATTGGCTGCGCATCTGACTTCAGTTCAGAAGATTAAGTGGTCTAGTCACTTCGAGGCCAAACAATATCCAGGAGCATTCTGTCCCATATTTTTGTTCTGCGTATTATAACTATCCTGTATTTTACCAAAATATGCAACGAAATTCATCATGGAAACTTCCAATTTTATAATGCAAAACGGCTATGATTCCATGATTCCGATGTTAGAATTGATCTTTGCCAATCTCCGTCGTTTATAGTTTGAATGTTGCTCAGAATATGCATTGTTAATAATTGCAGTTGGGTATGAGTGGAAAAAACCCGCTTTAACAAATTTCTTTTGTAATGTCGCGCTGGTGGTTCAGTGGTAGAATTCTCGCCTGCCACGCGGGAGACCGGGGTTCGATTCCCCGCCAACGCAGTGTACCTTAACATTTTGGCCGATCGATGGAAATTGCAAGTTAGAAGTTTCCAGGAATCACTCCAAGATGCCGAAATATTTGGGTTTCTACATCCTTCAGGATTTATATATTTACTGTTTTCTGCCAGAGCGCAATTTGGAACGCCAAAATTTTATACTGGTATCCCACAATTCATTGTGGTTGTAGCACTGTATTTTAAACAGCGGACCGTGTCTTGAAAAGCTACCGTTTGGTTTGTTTTTCTCAAAGTTACATGGACTCAGTATCCATTGCACAAAAAACTAAGGTGGAAAATCTCTGTTGGAAGCATCTATCTGGGTAATAATATCAACCGTTGCCATGTGTTAGTCCATCCTAGCTTATTAAATGAAAAGAGAACATGCAAAACATAAATTTTTCTTGAAGATAAATGCAATTTGTAGCGAGAATAGTCCTAGCAAGAACGTCCCATGTGGCCTAGTGGCTAGGATCTGGCGTTTTCACCGCCATGGCCCGGATTCGATTCCCGGCATGGGAATTGTTTCTATTGCATTTGCCAGTTTTCGATAATTCCCTACTGTGCTTTGAAAAATACAGCGAAGGGCCTTTTTGCGCAATTGGCTGCGCATCTGACTTCAGTTCAGAAGATTAAGTGGTCCAGTCACTTCGAGGCCAAACAATATCCAGGAGCATTCTGTCCCATATTTTTGTTCTGCGTATTATAACTATCCTGTATTTTACCAAAATATGCAACGAAATTCATCATGGAAACTTCCAATTTTATAATGCAAAACGGCTATGATTCCATGATTCCGATGTTAGAATTGATCTTTGCCAATCTCCCGTCGTTTATAGTTTGAATGTTGCTCAGAATATGCATTGTTAATAATTGCAGTTGGGTATGAGTGGAAAACAACCCCTTTAACAAACTTCTTTTGTAATGTCGCGCTGGTGGTTCAGTGGTAGAATTCTCGCCTGCCACGCGGGAGACCGGGGTTCGATTCCCCGCCAACGCAGTGTACCTTAACATTTTGGCCGATCGATGGAAATTGCAAGTTAGAAGTTTCCAGGAATCACTCCAAGATGCCGAAATATTTGGGTTTCTACATCCTTCAGGATTTATATATTTACTGTTTTCTGCCAGAGCGCAATTTGGAACGCCAAAATTTTATACTGGTATCCCACAATTCATTGTGGTTGTAGCACTGTATTTTAAACAGCGGACCGTGTCTTGAAAAGCTACCGTTTGGTTTGTTTTTCTCAAAGTTACATGGACTCAGTATCCATTGCACAAAAAACTAAGGTGGAAATCTCTGTTGGAAGCATCTATCTGGGTAATAATATCAACCGTTGCCATGTGTTAGTCCATCCTTATTAAATGAAAAGAGAACATGCACAAAACATAACTTTTTCTTGAAGATAAATGCAATTTGTAGCGAGAATAGTCCTAGCAAGAACGTCCCATGTGGTCTAGTGGCTAGGATCTGGCGTTTTCACCGCCATGGCCCGGGTTCGATTCCCGGCATGGGAATTGTTTCTATTGCATTTGCCAGTTTTTCGATAATTCCCTACTGTGCTTTGAAAAAATACAGCGAAGGGCCTTTTTGCGCAATTGGCTGCGCATCTGACTTCAGTTCAGAAGATTAAGTGGTCCAGTCACTTCGAGGCCAAACAATATCCAGGAGCATTCTGTCCCATATTTTTGTTCTGCGTATTATAACTATCCTGTATTTTACCAAAATATGCAACGAAATTCATCATGGAAACTTCCAATTTTATAATGCAAAACGGCTATGATTCCATGATTCCGATGTTAGAATTGATCTTTGCCAATCTCCCGTCGTTTATAGTTTGAATGTTGCTCAGAATATGCATTGTTAATAATTGCAGTTGGGTATGAGTGGAAAACAACCCCTTTAACAAACTTCTTTTGTAATGTCGCGCTGGTGGTTCAGTGGTAGAATTCTCGCCTGCCACGCGGGAGACCGGGGTTCGATTCCCCGCCAACGCAGTGTACCTTAACATTTTGGCCGATCGATGGAAATTGCAAGTTAGAAGTTTCCAGGAATCACTCCAAGATGCCGAAATATTTGGGTTTCTACATCCTTCAGGATTTATATATTTACTGTTTTCTGCCAGAGCGCAATTTGGAACGCCAAAATTTTATACTGGTATCCCACAATTCATTGTGGTTGTAGCACTGTATTTTAAACAGCGGACCGTGTCTTGAAAAGCTACCGTTTGGTTTGTTTTTCTCAAAGTTACATGGACTCAGTATCCATTGCACAAAAACTAAGGTTGGAAATCTCTGTTGGAAGCATCTATCTGGGTAATAATATCAACCGTTGCCATGTGTTAGTCCATCCTTATTAAATGAAAAGAGAACATGCAAAACATAAATTTTTTCTTGAAGATAAATGCAATTTGTAGCGAGAATAGTCCTAGCAAGAACGTCCCATGTGGTCTAGTGGCTAGGATCTGGCGTTTTCACCGCCATGGCCCGGATTCGATTCCCGGCATGGGAATTGTTTCTATTGCATTTGCCAGTTTTCGATAATTCCCTACTGTGCTTTGAAAAAATACAGCGAAGGGCCTTTTTGCGCAATTGGCTGCGCATCTGACTTCAGTTCAGAAGATTAAGTGGTCTAGTCACTTCGAGGCCAAACAATATCCAGGAGCATTCTGTCCCATATTTTTGTTCTGCGTATTATAACTATCCTGTATTTTACCAAAATATGCAACGAAATTCATCATGGAAACTTCCAATTTTATAATGCAAAACGGCTATGATTCCATGATTCCGATGTTAGAATTGATCTTTGCCAATCTCCCGTCGTTTATAGTTTGAATGTTGCTCAGAATATGCATTGTTAATAATTGCAGTTGGGTATGAGTGGAAAAAAACCGCTTTAACGAATTTCTTTTGTAATGTCGCGCTGGTGGTTCAGTGGTAGAATTCTCGCCTGCCACGCGGGAGACCGGGGTTCGATTCCCCGCCAACGCAGTGTACCTTAACATTTTGGCCGATCGATGGAAATTGCAAGTTAGAAGTTTCCAGGAATCACTCCAAGATGCCGAAATATTTGGGTTTCTACATCCTTCAGGATTTATATATTTACTGTTTTCTGCCAGAGCGCAATTTGGAACGCCAAAATTTTATTCTGGTATCCCACAATTCATTGTGGTTGTAGCACTGTATTTTAAACAGCGGACCGTGTCTTGAAAAGCTACCGTTTGGTTTGTTTTTCTCAAAGTTACATGGACTCAGTATCCATTGCACATAAACCAAGGTGGGAAATCTCTGTTGGGAGCATCTATCTGGGTAATAATATCAACCGTTGCCATGTGTTAGTCCATCCTTATTAAATGAAAAGAGAACATGCAAAACATAAATTTTTTCTTGAAGATAAATGCAATTTGTAGCGAGAATAGTCCTAGCAAGAACGTCCCATGTGGTCTAGTGGCTAGGATCTGGCGTTTTCACCGCCATGGCCCGGATTCGATTCCCGGCATGGGAATTGTTTCTATTGCATTTGCCAGTTTTTCGATAATTCCCTACTGTGCTTTGAAAAAATACAGCGAAGGGCCTTTTTGCGCAATTGGCTGCGCATCTGACTTCAGTTCAGAAGATTAAGTGGTCTAGTCACTTCGAGGCCAAACAATATCCAGGAGCATTCTGTCCCATATTTTTGTTCTGCGTATTATAACTATCCTGTATTTTACCAAAATATGCAACGAAATTCATCATGGAAACTTCCAATTTTATAATGCAAAACGGCTATGATTCCATGATTCCGATGTTAGAATTGATCTTTGCCAATCTCCGGTCGTTTATAGTTTGAATGTTGCTCAGAATATGCATTGTTAATAATTGCAGTTGGGTATGAGTGGAAAACAACCCCTTTAACAAACTTCTTTTGTAATGTCGCGCTGGTGGTTCAGTGGTAGAATTCTCGCCTGCCACGCGCGAGACCGGGGTTCGATTCCCCGCCAACGCAGTATACCTTAACATTTTGGCCGATCGATGGAAATTGCAAGTTAGAAGTTTCCAGGAATCACTCAAAGATGCCGAAATATTTGGGTTTCTACATCCTTCAGGATTTATATATTTACTGTTTTCTGCCAGAGCGCAATTTGGAACGCAAAATTTTATACTGGTATCCCACAATTCATTGTGGTTGTAGCACTGTATTTTAAACAGCGGACCGTGTCTTGAAAAGCTACCGTTTGGTTTGTTTTTCTCAAAGTTACACGGACTCCGTATCCATTGCACATAAACCAAGGTGGGAAATCTCTGTTGGGAGCATCTATCTGGGTAATAATATCAACCGTTGCCATGTGTTAGTCCATCCTTATTAAATGAAAAGAGAACAAGCAAAACATAAAGTTTTTTTGAAGAAAAGTGCAATTTGTAGCGAGAATAGTCCTAGCAAGAACGTCCCATTTGGTCTAGTGGCTAGGATGTGGCGTTTTCACCGCCATGGGCCGGGTTCTATTGCATTTACCAGTTTTTCGACAATTCCCTACTGTGCTTTGAAAAAATACAGCGAAGGGCCTTTTTGCGCAATTGGCTGCGCATCTGACTTCAGTTCAGAAGATTAAGTGACCTAGTCACTTCGAGGCCAAACAATATCCAGGAGCATTCTGTCCCATATTTTTGTTCTGCGTATTATAACTATCCTGTATTTAACCAAAATATGCAACGAAATTCATCATGGAAACTTCCAATTTTATAATGCAAAACGGCTATGATTCCATGATTCCGATGTTAGAATTGATCTTTGCCAATCTCCCGTCGTTTATAGTTTGAATGTTGCTCAGAATATGCATTGTTAATAATTGCAGTTGGGTATGAGTGGAAAACAACCCCTTTAACAAACTTCTTTTGTAATGTCGCGCTGGTGGTTCAGTGGTAGAATTCTCGCCTGCCACGCGGGAGACCGGGGTTCGATTCCCCGCCAACGCAGTGTACCTTAACATTTTGGCCGATCGATGGAAATTGCAAGTTAGAAGTTTCCAGGAATCACTCCAAGATGCCGAAATATTTGGGTTTCTACATCCTTCAGGATTTATATATTTACTGTTTTCTGCCAGAGCGCAATTTGGAACGCCAAAATTTTGTACTGGTATCCCACAATTCATTGTGCTTGTAGCACTGTATTTTAAACAGCGGACCGTGTCTTGAAAAGCTACCGTTTGGTTTGTTTTTCTCAAAGTTACATGGACTCAGTATCCATTGCACAAAAAACTAAGGTGGGAAATCTCTGTTGGAAGCATCTATCTGGGTAATAATATCAACCGTTGCCATGTGTTAGTCCATCCTTATTAAATGAAAAGAGAACATGCAAAACACAAATTTTTTCTTGAAGATAAATGCAATTTGTAGCGAGAATAGTCCTAGCAAGAACGTCCCATGTGGTCTAGTGGCTAGGATCTGGCGTTTTCACCGCCATGGCCCGGGTTCGATTCCCGGCATGGGAATTGTTTCTATTGCATTTGCCAGTTTTCGATAATTCCCTACTGTGCTTTGAAAAAATACAGCGAAGGGCCTTTTTGCGCAATTGGCTGCGCATCTGACTTCAGTTCAGAAGATTAAGTGGTCCAGTCACTTCGAGGCCAAACAATATCCAGGAGCATTCTGTCCCATATTTTTGTTCTGCGTATTATAACTATCCTGTATTTTACCAAAATATGCAACGAAATTCATCATGGAAACTTCCAATTTTATAATGCAAAACGGCTATGATTCCATGATTCCGATAGATGTTAGAATTGATCTAACCAATCTCCCGTCGTTTATAGTTTGAATGTTGCTCAGAATATGCATTGTTAATAATTGCAGTTGGAATGAGGGAAAACTCTTTAACAATTTAAATGTTTATCGCTGTGGTGGTTCAGTGGTAGAATTCGCGGGGCGTTCGGGGGAGACCGGGGTTCGATTCTCCCCGCGCAGTGTACCTTAACATTTGGCCGATCGATGGAAATTGCGTTAGAAGTTTCCAGGAATCACCCAAGATGCCGAAATATTTGGGTTTCTACATCCTTCAGGATTTATATATTTACTATTTTCTGCCAGAGCGCAATTTGGAACGCCAACATTTTGTACTGGTATCCCACAATTCATTGTGGTTGTAGCACTGTATTTTAAACAGCGGACCGTGTCTTGAAAAGCTACCGTTTTGTTTTTCTCAAAGTTACATGGACTCAGTATCCATTGCACAAAACTAAGGTGGGAAATCTCTGTTGGAAGCATCTATCTGGGTAATAATATCAACCGTTGCCATGTGTTAGTCCATCCTTATTAAATGAAAAGAGAACATGCAAAACATAAATTTTTTCTTGAAGATATATAAATGCAATTTGTAGCGAGAATAGTCCTAGCAAGAACGTCCCATGTCTAGTGGCTAGGATCTGGCGTTTTCACCGCCATGGGTTCGATTCCCGGCATGAATTGTTTGCATTTGCCAGTTTTCGATAATTCCCTACTGCTTTGAAAAATACAGCGAAGGGCCTTTTGCGCAATTGGCTGCGCATCTGACTTCAGTTCAGAAGATTAAGTGGCCTAGTCACTTCGAGGCCAAACAATATCCAGGAGCATTCTGTCCCATATTTTGTTCTGCGTATTATAACTATCCTGTATTTTACCAAAATATGCAACGAAATTCATCATGGAAACTTCCAATTTTATAATGCAAAACGCTATGATTCTGATTCCGATGTTAGAATTGATCTTTGCCAATCTCCCGTCGTGTATAGTTTGAATGTTGCTCAGAATATTAATTTTTAATAATTTCATTTTGGTATAAGAGGAAAAAAACCACTTTAAAAAAATTCTTTTGTAAAGTAGCGCTGGTGGTTCAGTTGTAGAATTCTCGCCTGCCAACGAGACCGGGTTCGATTCCCGCCAACGCAGTGTATACCTTAACATTTTGGCCGATCGATGGAAATTGCAAGTTAGAAGTTTCCAGGAATCACTCCAAGATGCCGAAATATTTGGGTTTCTACATCCTTCAGGATTTATATATTTACTGTTTTCTGCCAGAGCGCAATTTGGAACGCCAAAATTTTATACTGGTATCCCACAATTCATTGTGGTTGTAGCACTGTATTTTAAACAGCGGACCGTGTCTTGAAAAGCTACCGTTTGGTTTGTTTTTCTCAAAGTTACATGGACTCAGTATCCATTGCACAAAAAACTAAGGTGGGAAATCTCTGTTGGAAGCATCTATCTGGGTAATAATATCAACCGTTGCCATGTGTTAGTCCATCCTTATTAAATGAAAAGAGAACATGCAAAACATAAATTTTTTCTTGAAGATAAATGCAATTTGTAGCGAGAATAGTCCTAGCAAGAACGTCCCATGTGGTCTAGTGGCTAGGATCTGGCGTTTTCACCGCCATGGCCCGGATTCGATTCCCGGCATGGGAATTGTTTCTATTGCATTTGCCAGTTTTTCGATAATTCCCTACTGTGCTTTGAAAAAATACAGCGAAGGGCCTTTTCGCGCAATTGGCTGCGCATCTGACTTCAGTTCAGAAGATTAAGTGGCCTAGTCACTTCGAGGCCAAACAATATCCAGGAACATTCTGTCCCATATTTTTGTTCTGCGTATTATAACTATCCTGTATTTTACCAAAATATGCAACGAAATTCATCATGGAAACTTCCAATTTTATAATGCAAAACGGCTATGATTCCATGATTCCGATGTTAGAATTGATCTTTGCCAATCTCCCGTCGTTTATAGTTTGAATGTTGCTCAGAATATGCATTGTTAATAATTGCAGTTGGGTATGAGTGGAAAAAAAACCCTTTAACAAATTTCTTTTGTAATGTCGCGCTGGTGGTTCAGTGGTAGAATTCTCGCCTGCCACGCGGGAGACCGGGGTTCGATTCCCCGCCAACGCAGTGTACCTTAACATTTTGGCCGATCGATGGAAATTGCAAGTTAGAAGTTTCCAGGAATCACTCCAAGATGCCGAAATATTTGGGTTTCTACATCCTTCAGGATTTATATATTTACTGTTTTCTGCCAGAGCGCAATTTGGAACGCCAAAATTTTATACTGGTATCCCACAATTCATTGTGGTTGTAGCACTGTATTTTAAACAGCGGACCGTGTCTTGAAAAGCTACCGTTTGGTTTGTTTGTCAAAGTTACATGGACTCAGTATCCATTGCACAAAAAACTAAGGTGGGAAATCTCTGTTGGAAGCATCTATCTGGGTAATAATATCAACCGTTGCCATGTGTTAGTCCATCCTTATTAAATGAAAAGAGAACATGCAAAACATAAATTTTTTCTTGAAGATAAATGCAATTTGTAGCGAGAATAGTCCTAGCAAGAACGTCCCATGTGGTCTAGTGGCTAGGATCTGGCGTTTTCACCGCCATGGCCCGGATTCGATTCCCGGCATGGGAATTGTTTCTATTGCATTTGCCAGTTTTTCGATAATTCCCTACTGTGCTTTGAAAAAATACAGCGAAGGGCCTTTTTGCGCAATTGGCTGCGCATCTGACTTCAGTTCAGAAGATTAAGTGGTCTAGTCACTTCGAGGCCAAACAATATCCAGGAGCATTCTGTCCCATATTTTTATTCTGCGTATTATAACTATCCTGTATTTTACCAAAATATGCAACGAAATTCATCATGGAAACTTCCAATTTTATAATGCAAAACGGCTATGATGCCATGATTCAGATGTTAGAATTGATCTTTGCCAATCTCCCGTCGTTTATAGTTTGAATGTTGCTCAGAATATGCATTGTTAATAATTGCAGTTGGGTATGAGTGGAAAACAACCCCTTTAACAAAGTTATTTTGTAATGTCGCGCTGGTGGTTCAGTGGTAGAATTCTCGCCTGCCACGCGGGAGACCGGGGTTCGTTTCCCCGCCAACGCAGTATACCTTAACATTTTGGCCGATCGATGGAAATTGCAAGTTAGAAGTTTCCAGGAATCACTCAAAGATGCCGAAATATTTGGGTTTCTACATCCTTCAGGATTTATATATTTACTGTTTTCTACCAGAGCGCAATTTGGAACGCCAAAATTTTGTACTGGTATCCCACAATTCATTGTGCTTGTAGCACTGTATTTTAAACAGCGGACCGTGTCTTGAAAAGCTACCGTTTGGTTTGTTTTTCTCAAAGTTACATGGACTCAGTATCCATTGCACAAAAAACTAAGGTGGGAAATCTCTGTTGGAAGCATCTATCTGGGTAATAATATCAACCGTTGCCATGTGTTAGTCCATCCTTATTAAATGAAAAGAGAACATGCAAAACACAAATTTTTTCTTGAAGATAAATGCAATTTGTAGCGAGAATAGTCCTAGCAAGAACGTCCCATGTGGTCTAGTGGCTAGGATCTGGCGTTTTCACCGCCATGGCCCGGATTCGATTCCCGGCATGGGAATTGTTTCTATTGCATTTGCCAGTTTTTCGATAATTCCCTACTGTGCTTTGAAAAAATACAGCGAAGGGCCTTTTTGCGCAATTGGCTGCGCATCTGACTTCAGTTCAGAAGATTAAGTGGTCTAGTCACTTCGAGGCCAAACAATATCCAGGAGCATTCTGTCCCATATTTTTATTCTGCGTATTATAACTATCCTGTATTTTACCAAAATATGCAACGAAATTCATCATGGAAACTTCCAATTTTATAATGCAAAACGGCTATGATTCCATGATTCCGATGTTAGAATTGATCTTTGCCAATCTCCCGTCGTTTATAGTTTGAATGTTGCTCAGAATATGCATTGTTAATAATTGCAGTTGGGTATGAGTGGAAAACAACCCCTTTAACAAACTTCTTTTGTAATGTCGCGCTGGTGGTTCAGTGGTAGAATTCTCGCCTGCCACGCGGGAGACCGGGGTTCGATTCCCCGCCAACGCAGTATACCTTAACATTTTGGCCGATCGATGGAAATTGCAAGTTAGAAGTTTCCAGGAATCACTCAAAGATGCCGAAATATTTGGGTTTCTACATCCTTCAGGATTTATATATTTACTGTTTTCTGCCAGAGCGCAATTTGGAACGGCAAAATTTTATACTGGTATCCCACAATTCATTGTGGTTGTAGCACTGTATTTTAAACAGCGGACTGTGTCTTGAAAAGCTACCGTTTGGTTTGTTTTTCTCAAAGTTACACGGACTCCGTATCCATTGCACATAAACCAAGGTGGGAAATCTCTGTTGGGAGCATCTATCTGGGTAATAATATCAACCGTTGCCATGTGTTAGTCCATCCTTATTAAATGAAAAGAGAACAAGCAAAACATAAAGTTTTTTTGAAGAAAAGTGCAATTTGTAGCGAGAATAGTCCTAGCAAGAACGCCCCATGTGGTCTAGTGGCTAGGATCTGGCGTTTTCACCGCCATGGCCCGGATTCGATTCCCGGCATGGGAATTGTTTCTATTGCATTTACCAGTTTTTCGACAATTCCCTACTGTGCTTTGAAAAAATACAGCGAAGGGCCTTTTTGCGCAATTGGCTGCGCATCTGACTTCAGTTCAGAAGATTAAGTGACCTAGTCACTTCGAGGCCAAACAATATCCAGGAGCATTCTGTCCCATATTTTTGTTCTGCGTATTATAACTATCCTGTATTTAACCAAAATATGCAACGAAATTCATCATGGAAACTTCCAATTTTATAATGCAAAACGGCTATGATTCCATGATTCCGATGTTAGAATTGATCTTTGCCAATCTCCCGTCGTTTATAGTTTGAATGTTGCTCAGAATATGCATTGTTAATAATTGCAGTTGGGTTTGAGTGGAAAACAACCCCTTTAACAAACTTCTTTTGCAATGTCGCGCTGGTGGTTCAGTGGTAGAATTCTAGCCTGCCGCGCGGGAGACCGGGGTTCGATTCCCCGCCAACACAGTGTACCTTAACATTTTGGCCGATCGATGGAAATTGCAAGTTAGAAGTTTCCAGGAATCACTACAAGATGCCGAAATATTTGGATTTCTACATCCTTCAGGATTTATATATTTACTGTTTTCTGCCAGAGCGCAATTTGGAACGCCAAAATTTTGTACTGGTATCCCACAATTCATTGTGCTTGTAGCACTGTATTTTAAACAGCGGACCGTGTCTTGAAAAGCTACCGTTTGGTTTGTTTTTCTCAAAGTTACATGGACTCAGTATCCATTGCACAAAAAACTAAGGTGGGAAATCTCTGTTGGAAGCATCTATCTGGGTAATAATATCAACCGTTGCCATGTGTTAGTCCATCCTTATTAAATGAAAAGAGAACATGCAAAACACAAATTTTTTCTTGAAGATAAATGCAATTTGTAGCGAGAATAGTTCTAGCAAGAACGTCCCTTGTGGTCTAGTGGCTAGGATCTGGCGTTTTCACCGCCATGGCCCGGGTTCGATTCCCGGCATGGGAATTGTTTCTATTGCATTTGCCAGTTTTCGATAATTCCCTACTGTGCTTTGAAAAAATACAGCGAAGGGCCTTTTTGCGCAATTGGCTGCGCATCTGACTTCAGTTCAGAAGATTAAGTGGTCCAGTCACTTCGAGGCCAAACAATATCCAGGAGCATTCTGTCCCATATTTTTGTTCTGCGTATTATAACTATCCTGTATTTTACCAAAATATGCAACGAAATTCATCATGGAAACTTCCAATTTTATAATGCAAAACGGCTATGATTCCATGATTCCGATGTTATACAATACAATACAATATTTTATTGACAACTCCCCATTGGGGCTTTTCAGTGACAATTATCTAATTAACAATAATATATGTATAATATAGTAAAACCTAGAGCTAAAATATACAATGTTCCTACATGCATTCTAATAAAAATTGTTCGAATAAAATCCTCTTTAATTTACGTTTAAAATCTCGAATTGTCATACTCAACTTAAGTTCTGGGCATAAGTCATTCCACAATTTAACAGTTCTAAAATAAAAGGTCCTATGTCCTGATGCCGTTTTTAGAAGTGGAATGTTCAATTGTGTAGATTGTCTAGTTGACCTTCCACTTACACTACCTCGACTTACAAATTGCGAACTTAGATACGTAGGCGCCGTTCCTGTCATGCATTTAAAGGCCATGATGGCTTCGCGATAGTAAAGTTGTAGTTTTACAGGTATCCATCGTAGTTCCTTTAATACAGGAGTAATATGGTCGTATTTTCTGGTTCCACTGATAATACGGGCCGCAAAGTTCTGTATTCCTTGAAGTTTTCGTACATTCCGATCTGTAGTATTTGACCAGACCGCTGAACAATAATATAACTTGCTAAAGACTAGTGAATTAATCACAGTAACAAGTAGCTCTTTCTTTAAAACATGTTTAACTCGACTTATTTGACCTAAACTAGACATGCAAGATGAAACGGTTTTTAGGATATGTTCATTAAAGTTCAAGTTCTTGTCAAACGTAACACCCAGGTCTTTTACAGTTTGCGCTGGAATAAGTTCCTTTCCCAATAAAGTGAGCTGAAAATGTTAGAATTGATCTTTGCCAATCTCCCGTCGTTTATAGTTTGAATGTTGCTCAGAATATTCATTGTTAATAATTGCAGTTGGGTATGAGTGGAAAAAAACCACTTTAACAAACTTCTTTTGCAATGTCGCGCTGGTGGTTCAGTGGTAGAATTCTCGCCTGCCAACGGGAGACCGGGGTTCGATTCCCCGCCAACACAGTGTACCTTAACATTTGGGCCGATCGATGGAAATTGCAAGTTAGAAGTTTCCAGGAATCACTCCAAGATGCCGAAATATTTGGGTTTCTACATCCTTCAGGATTTATATATTTACTGTTTTCTACCAGAGCGCAATTTGGAACGCCAAAATTTTGTACTGGTATCCCACAATTCATTGTGCTTGTAGCACTGTATTTTAAACAGCGGACCGTGTCTTGAAAAGCTACCGTTTGGTTTGTTTTTCTCAAAGTTACATGGACTCAGTATCCATTGCACAAAAAACTAAGGTGGGAAATCTCTCTTGGAAGCATCTATCTGGGTAATAATATCAACCGTTGCCATGTGTTAGTCCATCCTTATTAAATGAAAAGAGAACATGCATGCAAAACACAAATTTTTTCTTGAAGATAAATGCAATTTGTAGCGAGAATAGTCCTAGCAAGAACGTCCCATGTGGTCTAGTGGCTAGGATCTGGCGTTTTCACCGCCATGGCCCGGATTCGATTCCCGGCATGGGAATTGTTTCTATTGCATTTGCCAGTTTTTCGATAATTCCCTACTGTGCTTTGAAAAAATACAGCGAAGGGCCTTTTTGCGCAATTGGCTGCGCATCTGACTTCAGTTCAGAAGATTAAGTGGTCTAGTCACTTCGAGGCCAAACAATATCCAGGAGCATTCTGTCCCATATTTTTGTTCTGCGTATTATAACTATCCTGTATTTTACCAAAATATGCAACGAAATTCATCATGGAAACTTCCAATTTTATAATGCAAAACGGCTATGATTCCATGATTCCGATGTTAGAATTGATCTTTGCCAATCTCCCGTCGTTTATAGTTTGAATGTTGCTCAGAATATGCATTGTTAATAATTGCAGTTGGGTATGAGTGGGAAACAACCCCTTTAACAAACTTCTTTTGTAATGTCGCGCTGGTGGTTCAGTGGTAGAATTCTCGTCTGCCACGCGGGAGACCGGGGTTCGATTCCCCGCCAACGCAGTGTACCTTAACATTTTGGCCGATCGATGGAAATTGCAAGTTAGAAGTTTCCAGGAATCACTCCAAGATGCCGAAATATTTGGGTTTCTAAATCCTTCAGGATTTATATATTTACTGTTTTCTGCCAGAGCGCAATTTGGAACGCCAAAATTTTATACTGGTATCCCACAATTCATTGTGGTTGTAGCACTGTATTTTAAACGGCGGACCGTGTCTTGAGAAGCCATCGTTTGGTTTGTTTTTCTCAAAGTTACATGGACTCAGTATTCATTGCACAAAAAACTAAGGTGGGAAATCTCTCTTGGAAGCATCTATCTGGGTAATAATATCAACCGTTGCCATGTGTTAGTCCATCCTTATTAAATGAAAAGAGAACATGCAAAACATCACTTTTTTCTTGAAGATAAATGCAATTTGTAGCGAGAATAGTCCTAGCAAGAACGTCCCATGTGGTCTAGTGGCTAGGATCTGGCGTTTTCACCGCCATGGCCCGGGTTCGATTCCCGGCATGGGAATTGTTTCTATTGCATTTGCCAGTTTTCGATAATTCCCTACTGTGCTTTGAAAAAATACAGCGAAGGGCCTTTTTGCGCAATTGGCTGCGCATCTGACTTCAGTTCAGAAGATTAAGTGGTCTAGTCACTTCGAGGCCAAACAATATCCAGGAGCATTCTGTCCCATATTTTTGTTCTGCGTATTATAACTATCCTGTATTTTACCAAAATATGCAACGAAATTCATCATGGAAACTTCCAATTTTATAATGCAAAACGGCTATGATTCCATGATTCCGATGTTAGAATTGATCTTTGCCAATCTCCCGTCGTTTATAGTTTGAATGTTGCTCAGAATATGCATTGTTAATAATTGCAGTTGGGTATGAGTGGGAAACAACCCCTTTAACAAACTTCTTTTGTAATGTCGCGCTGGTGGTTCAGTGGTAGAATTCTCGCCTGCCACGCGGAGACGAGGGTTCGATTCCCGCCAACGCAGTGTACCTTAACATTTTGGCCGATCGATGGAAATTGCAAGTTAGAAGTTTCCAGGAATCACTCCAAGATGCCGAAATATTTGGGTTTCTACATCCTTCAGGATTTATATATTTACTGTTTTCTGCCAGAGCGCAATTTGGAACGCCAAAATTTTATACTGGTATCCCACAATTCATTGTGGTTGTAGCACTGTATTTTAAACGGCGGACCGTGTCTTGAGAAGCCATCGTTTGGTTTGTTTTTCTCAAAGTTACATGGACTCAGTATTCATTGCACAAAAAACTAAGGTGGGAAATCTCTCTTGGAAGCATCTATCTGGGTAATAATATCAACCGTTGCCATGTGTTAGTCCATCCTTATTAAATGAAAAGAGAACATGCAAAACATCACTTTTTTCTTGAAGATAAATGCAATTTGTAGCGAGAATAGTCCTAGCAAGAACGTCCCATGTGGTCTAGTGGCTAGGATCTGGCGTTTTCACCGCCATGGCCCGGATTCGATTCCCGGCATGGGAATTGTTTCTATTGGATTTGCAAGTTTTTCGATAATTCCCTACTGTGCTTTGAAAAAATACAGCGAAGGGCCTTTTTGCGCAATTGGCTGCGCATCTGACTTCAGTTCAGAAGATTAAGTGGCCTAGTCACTTCGAGGCCAAACAATATCCAGGAGCATTCTGTCCCATATTTTTGTTCTGCGTATTATAACTATCCTGTATTTTACCAAAATATGCAACGAAATTCATCATGGAAACTTCCAATTTTATAATGCAAAACGGCTATGATTCCATGATTCCGATGTTAGAATTGATCTTTGCCAATCTCCGGTCGTTTATAGTTTGAATGTTGCTCAGAATATGCATTGTTAATAATTGCAGTTGGGTATGAGTGGAAAACAACCCCTTTAACAAACTTCTTTTGTAATGTCGCGCTGGTGGTTCAGTGGTAGAATTCTCGCCTGCCACGCGGGAGACCGGGGTTCGATTCCCCGCCAACGCAGTGTACCTTAACATTTTGGCCGATCCATGGAAATTGCAAGTTAGAAGTTTCCAGGAATCACTCCAAGATGCCGAAATATTTGGTTTCTACATCCTTCAGGATTTATATATTTACTGTTTTCTGCCAGAGCGCAATTTGGAACGCCAAAATTTTATACTGGTATCCCACAATTCATTGTGGTTGTAGCACTGTATTTTAAACAGCGGACCGTGTCTTGAAAAGCTACCGTTTGGTTTGTTTTTCTCAAAGTTACATGGACTCAGTATCCATTGCACAAAAAACTAAGGTGGGAAATCTCTGTTGGAAGCATCTATCTGGGTAATAATATCAACCGTTGCCATGTGTTAGTCCATCCTTATTAAATGAAAAGAGAACATGCAAAACACAAATTTTTTCTTGAAGATAAATGCAATTTGTAGCGAGAATAGTCCTAGCAAGAACGTCCCATGTGGTCTAGTGGCTAGGATCTGGCGTTTTCACCGCCATGGCCCGGATTCGATTCCCGGCATGGGAATTGTTTCTATTGCATTTGCCAGTTTTCGATAATTCCCTACTGTGCTTTGAAAAAATACAGCGAAGGGCCTTGTTGCGCAATTGGCTGCGCATCTGACTTCAGTTCAGAAGATTAAGTGGTCTAGTCACTTCGAGGCCAAACAATATCCAGGAGCATTCTGTCCCATATTTTTGTTCTGCGTATTATAACTATCCTGTATTTTACCAAAATATGCAACGAAATTCATCATGGAAACTTCCAATTTTATAATGCAAAACGGCTATGATTCCATGATTCCGATGTTAGAATTGATCTTTGCCAATCTCCCGTCGTTTATAGTTTTAATGTTGCTCAGAATATGCATTGTTAATAATTGCAGTTGGGTATGAGTGGAAAACAACCACTTTAACAAACTTCTTTTGCAATGTCGCGCTGGTGGTTCAGTGGTAGAATTCTCGCCTGCCACGCGGGAGACCGGGGTTCGATTCCCCGCCAACGCAGTGTACCTTAACATTTTGGCCGATCGATGGAAATTGCAAGTTAGAAGTTTCCAGGAATCACTCCAAGATGCCGAAATATTTGGGTTTCTACATCCTTCAGGATTTATATATTTACTGTTTTCTGCCAGAGCGCAATTTGGAACGCCAAAATTTTATACTGGTATCCCACAATTCATTGTGGTTGTAGCACTGTATTTTAAACAGCGGACCGTGTCTTGAAAAGCTACCGTTTGGTTTGTTTTTCTCAAAGTTACATGGACTCAGTATCCATTGCACAAAAAACTAAGGTGGGAAATCTCTCTTGGAAGCATCTATCTGGGTAATAATATCAACCGTTGCCATGTGTTAGTCCATCCTTATTAAATGAAAAGAGAACATGCAAAACACAAATTTTTTCTTGAAGATAAATGCAATTTGTAGCGAGAATAGTCCTAGCAAGAACGTCCCATGTGGTCTAGTGGCTAGGATCTGGCGTTTTCACCGCCATGGCCCGGGTTCGATTCCCGGCATGGGAATTGTTTCTATTGCATTTGCCAGTTTTTCGATAATTCCCTACTGTGCTTTGAAAAAATACAGCGAAGGGCCTTTTTGCGCAATTGGCTGCGCATCTGACTTCAGTTCAGAAGATTAAGTGGCCTAGTCACTTCGAGGCCAAACAATATCCAGGAGCATTCTGTCCCATATTTTTGTTCTGCGTATTATAACTATCCTGTATTTTACCAAAATATGCAACGAAATTCATCATGGAAACTTCCAATTTTATAATGCAAAACGGCTATGATTCCATGATTCCGATGTTAGAATTGATCTTTGCCAATCTCCCGTCGTTTATAGTTTGAATGTTGCTCAGAATATGCATTGTTAATAATTGCAGTTGGGTATGAGTGGAAAACAACCCCTTTAACAAACTTCTTTTGTAATGTCGCGCTGGTGGTTCAGTGGTAGAATTCTCGCCTGCCACGCGGGAGACCGGGGTTCGATTCCCCGCCAACGCAGTGTACCTTAACATTTTGGCCGATCGATGGAAATTGCAAGTTAGAAGTTTCCAGGAATCACTCCAAGATGCCGAAATATTTGGTTTCTACATCCTTCAGGATTTATATATTTACTGTTTTCTGCCAGAGCGCAATTTGGAACGCCAAAATTTTATACTGGTATCCCACAATTCATTGTGGTTGTAGCACTGTATTTTAAACAGCGGACCGTGTCTTGAAAAGCTACCGTTTGGTTTGTTTTTCTCAAAGTTACATGGACTCAGTATCCATTGCACATAAAACCAAGGTGGGAAATCTCTTGTTGGAAGCATCTATCTGGGTAATAATATCAACCGTTGCCATGTGTTAGTCCATCCTTATTAAATGAAAAGAGAACATGCAAAACATAAATTTTTTCTTGAAGATAAATGCAATTTGTAGCGAGAATAGTCCTAGCAAGAACGTCCCATGTGGTCTAGTGGCTAGGATCTGGCGTTTTCACCGCCATGGCCCGGGTTCGATTCCCGGCATGGGAATTGTTTCTATTGCATTTGCCAGTTTTTCGATAATTCCCTACTGTGCTTTGAAAAAATACAGCGAAGGGCCTTTTTGCGCAATTGGCTGCGCATCTGACTTCAGTTCAGAAGATTAAGTGGTCTAGTCACTTCGAGGCCAAACAATATCCAGGAGCATTCTGTCCCATATTTTTGTTCTGCGTATTATAACTATCCTGTATTTTACCAAAATATGCAACGAAATTCATCATGGAAACTTCCAATTTTATAATGCAAAACGGCTATGATTCCATGATTCCGATGTTAGAATTGATCTTTGCCAATCTCCCGTCGTTTATAGTTTGAATGTTGCTCAGAATATGCATTGTTAATAATTGCAGTTGGGTATGAGTGGAAAACAACCACTTTAACAAACTTCTTTTGCAATGTCGCGCTGGTGGTTCAGTGGTAGAATTCTCGCCTGCCACGCGGGAGACCGGGGTTCGATTCCCCGCCAACGCAGTGTACCTTAACATTTTGGCCGATCGATGGAAATTGCAAGTTAGAAGTTTCCAGGAATCACTCCAAGATGCCGAAATATTTGGGTTTCTAAATCCTTCAGGATTTATATATTTACTGTTTTCTGCCAGAGCGCAATTTGGAACGCCAAAATTTTATACTGGTATCCCACAATTCATTGTGGTTGTAGCACTGTATTTTAAACGGCGGACCGTGTCTTGAGAAGCCATCGTTTGGTTTGTTTTTCTCAAAGTTACATGGACTCAGTATTCATTGCACAAAAAACTAAGGTGGGAAATCTCTCTTGGAAGCATCTATCTGGGTAATAATATCAACCGTTGCCATGTGTTAGTCCATCCTTATTAAATGAAAAGAGAACATGCAAAACATCACTTTTTTCTTGAAGATAAATGCAATTTGTAGCGAGAATAGTCCTAGCAAGAACGTCCCATGTGGTCTAGTGGCTAGGATCTGGCGTTTTCACCGCCATGGCCCGGGTTCGATTCCCGGCATGGGAATTGTTTCTATTGCATTTGCCAGTTTTTCGATAATTCCCTACTGTGCTTTGAAAAAATACAGCGAAGGGCCTTTTGCGCAATTGGCTGCGCATCTGACTTCAGTTCAGAAGATTAAGTGGTCTAGTCACTTCGAGGCCAAACAATATCCAGGAGCATTCTGTCCCATATTTTTGTTCTGCGTATTATAACTATCCTGTATTTTACCAAAATATGCAACGAAATTCATCATGGAAACTTCCAATTTTATAATGCAAAACGGCTATGATTCCATGATTCCGATGTTAGAATTGATCTTTGCCAATCTCCCGTCGTTTATAGTTTGAATGTTGCTCAGAATATGCATTGTTAATAATTGCAGTTGGGTATGAGTGGAAAAAATCCCTTTAACAAATTTCTTTTGTAATGTCGCGCTGGTGGTTCAGTGGTAGAATTCTCGCCTGCCACGCGGGAGACCGGGGTTCGATTCCCCGCCAACGCAGTGTACCTTAACATTTTGGCCGATCGATGGAAATTGCAAGTTAGAAGTTTCCAGGAATCACTCCAAGATGCCGAAATATTTGGGTTTCTACATCCTTCAGGATTTATATATTTACTGTTTTCTGCCAGAGCGCAATTTGGAACGCCAAAATTTTATTCTGGTATCCCACAATTCATTGTGGTTGTAGCACTGTATTTTAAACGGCGGACCGTGTCTTGAGAAGCCATCGTTTGGTTTGTTTTTCTCAAAGTTACACGGACTCCGTATCCATTGCACATAAACCAAGGTGGGAAATCTCTGTTGGGAGCATCTATCTGGGTAATAATATCAACCGTTGCCATGTGTTAGTCCATCCTTATTAAATGAAAAGAGAACATGCAAAATGTAAAATTTTTCTTGAAGATAAATGCAATTTGTAGCGAGAATAGTCCTAGCAAGAACGTCCCATGTGGTCTAGTGGTTAGGATTCGGCGCTCTCACCGCCGCGGCCCGGGTTCGATTCCCGGCGTGGGAAATGTTGCATTTGCCAGTTTTCGATAATTCCTACTGTGCTTTGAAAAATACAGCGAAGGGCCTTTTGTGCAATTGGCTGCGCATCTGACTTCAGTTCAGAAGATTAAGTGGTCCAGTCACTTCGAGGCCAAACAATATCCAGGAGCATTCTGTCCCATATTTTTGTTCTGCGTATTATAACTATCCTGTATTTTACCAAAATATGCAACGAAATTCATCATGGAAACTTCCAATTTTATAATGCAAAACGGCTATGATTCCATGATTCCGATGTTAGAATTGATCTTTGCCAATCTCCCGTCGTTTATAGTTTGAATGTTGCTCAGAATATGCATTGTTAATAATTGCAGTTGGGTATGAGTGGAAAAAACCCGTTAACAAATTTCTTTTGTAATGTCGCGCTGGTGGTTCAGTGGTAGAATTCTCGCCTGCCACGCGGGAGACCAGGGTTCGATTCCCTGCCAACGCAGTGTACCTTAACATTTTGGCCGATCGATGGAAATTGCAAGTTAGAAGTTTCCAGGAATCACTCCAAGATGCCGAAATATTTGGGTTTCTACATCCTTCAGGATTTATATATTTACTGTTTTCTGCCAGAGCGCAATTTGGAACGCCAAAATTTTATACTGGTATCCCACAATTCATTGTGGTTGTAGCACTGTATTTTAAACAGCGGACCGTGTCTTGAAAAGCTACCGTTTGGTTTGTTTTTCTCAAAGTTACATGGACTCAGTATCCATTGCACAAAAAACTAAGGTGGGAAATCTCTGTTGGAAGCATCTATCTGGGTAATAATATCAACCGTTGCCATGTGTTAGTCCATCCTTATTAAATGAAAAGAGAACATGCAAAACATCACTTTTTTCTTGAAGATAAATGCAATTTGTAGCGAGAATAGTCCTAGCAAGAACGTCCCATGTGGTCTAGTGGCTAGGATCTGGCGTTTTCACCGCCATGGCCCGGATTCGATTCCCGGCATGGGAATTGTTTCTATTGCATTTGCCAGTTTTTCGATAATTCCCTACTGTGCTTTGAAAAAATACAGCGAAGGGCCTTTTTGCGCAATTGGCTGCGCATCTGACTTCAGTTCAGAAGATTAAGTGGTCCAGTCACTTCGAGGCCAAACAATATCCAGGAGCATTCTGTCCCATATTTTTGTTCTGCGTATTATAACTATCCTGTATTTTACCAAAATATGCAACGAAATTCATCATGGAAACTTCCAATTTTATAATGCAAAACGGCTATGATTCCATGATTCCGATGTTAGAATTGATCTTTGCCAATCTCCCGTCGTTTATAGTTTGAATGTTGCTCAGAATATGCATTGTTAATAATTGCAGTTGGGTATGAGTGGAAAACAACCCCTTTAACAAACTTCTTTTGTAATGTCGCGCTGGTGGTTCAGTGGTAGAATTCTCGCCTGCCACGCGGAGACCGGGGTTCGATTCCCCGCCAACGCAGTGTACCTTAACATTTTGGCCGATCCATGGAAATTGCAAGTTAGAAGTTTCCAGGAATCACTCCAAGATGCCGAAATATTTGGTTTCTACATCCTTCAGGATTTATATATTTACTGTTTTCTGCCAGAGCGCAATTTGGAACGCCAAAATTTTATACTGGTATCCCACAATTCATTGTGGTTGTAGCACTGTATTTTAAACAGCGGACCGTGTCTTGAAAAGCTACCGTTTGGTTTGTTTTTCTCAAAGTTACATGGACTCAGTATCCATTGCACAAAAAACTAAGGTGGGAAATCTCTGTTGGAAGCATCTATCTGGGTAATAATATCAACCGTTGCCATGTGTTAGTCCATCCTTATTAAATGAAAAGAGAACATGCAAAACATCACTTTTTTCTTGAAGATAAATGCAATTTGTAGCGAGAATAGTCCTAGCAAGAACGTCCCATGTGGTCTAGTGGCTAGGATCTGGCGTTTTCACCGCCATGGCCCGGGTTCGATTCCCGGCATGGGAATTGTTTCTATTGCATTTGCCAGTTTTCGATAATTCCCTACTGTGCTTTGAAAAAATACAGCGAAGGGCCTTTTTGCGCAATTGGCTGCGCATCTGACTCAGTTCAGAAGATCAAGTGGTCTAGTCACTTCGAGGCCAAACAATATCCAGGAGCATTCTGTCCCATATTTTTGTTCTGCGTATTATAACTATCCTGTATTTTACCAAAATATGCAACGAAATTCATCATGGAAACTTCCAATTTTATAATGCAAAACGGCTATGATTCCATGATTCCGATGTTAGAATTGATCTTTGCCAATCTCCCGTCGTTTATAGTTTGAATGTTGCTCAGAATATGCATTGTTAATAATTGCAGTTGGGTATGAGTGGGAAACAACCCCTTTAACAAACTTCTTTTGTAATGTCGCGCTGGTGGTTCAGTGGTAGAATTCTCGCCTGCCACGCGGGAGACCGGGGTTCGATTCCCCGCCAACGCAGTGTACCTTAACATTTTGGCCGATCGATGGAAATTGCAAGTTAGAAGTTTCCAGGAATCACTCCAAGATGCCGAAATATTTGGGTTTCTACATCCTTCAGGATTTATATATTTACTGTTTTCTGCCAGAGCGCAATTTGGAACGCCAAAATTTTATACTGGTATCCCACAATTCATTGTGGTTGTAGCACTGTATTTTAAACAGCGGACCGTGTCTTGAAAAGCTACCGTTTGGTTTGTTTTTCTCAAAGTTACATGGACTCAGTATCCATTGCACAAAAAACTAAGGTGGGAAATCTCTCTTGGAAGCATCTATCTGGGTAATAATATCAACCGTTGCCATGTGTTAGTCCATCCTTATTAAATGAAAAGAGAACATGCAAAACATCACTTTTTTCTTGAAGATAAATGCAATTTGTAGCGAGAATAGTCCTAGCAAGAACGTCCCATGTGGTCTAGTGGCTAGGATCTGGCGTTTTCACCGCCATGGCCCGGGTTCGATTCCCGGCATGGGAATTGTTTCTATTGCATTTGCCAGTTTTCGATAATTCCCTACTGTGCTTTGAAAAAATACAGCGAAGGGCCTTTTTGCGCAATTGGCTGCGCATCTGACTTCAGTTCAGAAGATTAAGTGGCCTAGTCACTTCGAGGCCAAACAATATCCAGGAGCATTCTGTCCCATATTTTTGTTCTGCGTATTATAACTATCCTGTATTTTACCAAAATATGCAACGAAATTCATCATGGAAACTTCCAATTTTATAATGCAAAACGGCTATGATTCCATGATTCCGATGTTAGAATTGATCTTTGCCAATCTCCGGTCGTTTATAGTTTGAATGTTGCTCAGAATATGCATTGTTAATAATTGCAGTTGGGTATGAGTGGGAAACAACCCCTTTAACAAACTTCTTTTGTAATGTCGCGCTGGTGGTTCAGTGGTAGAATTCTCGCCTGCCACGCGGGAGACCGGGGTTCGATTCCCCGCCAACGCAGTGTACCTTAACATTTTGGCCGATCGATGGAAATTGCAAGTTAGAAGTTTCCAGGAATCACTCCAAGATGCCGAAATATTTGGGTTTCTAAATCCTTCAGGATTTATATATTTACTGTTTTCTGCCAGAGCGCAATTTGGAACGCCAAAATTTTATACTGGTATCCCACAATTCATTGTGGTTGTAGCACTGTATTTTAAACGGCGGACCGTGTCTTGAGAAGCCATCGTTTGGTTTGTTTTTCTCAAAGTTACATGGACTCAGTATTCATTGCACAAAAAACTAAGGTGGGAAATCTCTCTTGGAAGCATCTATCTGGGTAATAATATCAACCGTTGCCATGTGTTAGTCCATCCTTATTAAATGAAAAGAGAACATGCAAAACATCACTTTTTTCTTGAAGATAAATGCAATTTGTAGCGAGAATAGTCCTAGCAAGAACGTCCCATGTGGTCTAGTGGCTAGGATCTGGCGTTTTCACCGCCATGGCCCGGATTCCCGGCATGGGAATTGTTTCTATTGCATTTGCCAGTTTTCGATAATTCCCTACTGTGCTTTGAAAAAATACAGCGAAGGGCCTTTTTGCGCAATTGGCTGCGCATCTGACTTCAGTTCAGAAGATTAAGTGGCCTAGTCACTTCGAGGCCAAACAATATCCAGGAGCATTCTGTCCCATATTTTTGTTCTGCGTATTATAACTATCCTGTATTTTACCAAAATATGCAACGAAATTCATCATGGAAACTTCCAATTTTATAATGCAAAACGGCTATGATTCCATGATTCCGATGTTAGAATTGATCTTTGCCAATCTCCGGTCGTTTATAGTTTGAATGTTGCTCAGAATATGCATTGTTAATAATTGCAGTTGGGTATGAGTGGAAAACAACCCCTTTAACAAACTTCTTTTGTAATGTCGCGCTGGTGGTTCAGTGGTAGAATTCTCGCCTGCCACGCGGGAGACCGGGGTTCGATTCCCCGCCAACGCAGTATACCTTAACATTTTGGCCGATCGATGGAAATTGCAAGTTAGAAGTTTCCAGGAATCACTCAAAGATGCCGAAATATTTGGGTTTCTACATCCTTCAGGATTTATATATTTACTGTTTTCTGCCAGAGCGCAATTTGGAACGCCAAAATTTTATACTGGTATCCCACAATTCATTGTGGTTGTAGCACTGTATTTTAAACAGCGGACCGTGTCTTGAAAAGCTACCGTTTGGTTTGTTTTTCTCAAAGTTACACGGACTCCGTATCCATTGCACATAAACCAAGGTGGGAAATCTCTGTTGGGAGCATCTATCTGGGTAATAATATCAACCGTTGCCATGTGTTAGTCCATCCTTATTAAATGAAAAGAGAACAAGCAAAACATAAAGTTTTTTTGAAGAAAAGTGCAATTTGTAGCGAGAATAGTCCTAGCAAGAACGTCCCATTTGGTCTAGTGGCTAGGATCTGGCGTTTTCACCGCCATGGCCCGGTTCGATTCCCGGCATGGGAATTGTTTCTATTGCATTTACCAGTTTTTCGATAATTCCCTACTGTGCTTTGAAAAAATACAGCGAAAGGCTTTGTTGCACAATTGGCTGCGCGTCTGACTCCAGATCAGAAGGTTAAGTGGTCTAATCACTTCAAGGCCAAATAATATCCATGTTTTTCTTCAGCGTATTACAACTATCCCGTATTTTACCAATATATGCGACGAAATTTGTCATGGGAAATTCCTATTTGTATAATGCAAAACGGTTATGATTCTTTGATTCCGATGTTAGAATTGATCTTTGCTAATCTCCCGTCGTTTATAGTTTGAATGTTGCTCAGAATATGCATTGTTAATAATTGCAGTTGGGTATGAGTGGAAAAACAACCCATTTACATCAATTGTAATGTCGCGCTGGTGGTTCAGTGGTAGAATTCTCGCCTGCCACGCGGGAGACCGGGGTTCGATTCACCGCCAATGTACGTTAACATTTTGGCTGATCGATGGAATTCACTCCAATATTCCGAAATATTTGGGTTTCTACTGGTATCCCACAACTCATTGTGGTTGTAGCACTGTATTTTAAACAATGGACTGGGTCATGAAAATGTACCGTTTGGTTTGTTTTTCAAAGTGTGGGTCAGTAATGTTAAGCTATAATTAGTGTTAGATGAAGTATATATAAAGTTGTTCTTTTAGAAGTGATCAACATGGCGATGTATTGACATGTAAATTATTAATATCTATTGTTATTTGAAGCTGTTATTAAAAGAAACACAAAACTCAACAGCCTTTACGAATATAAAATTACGTCCAAATGTGTTAATATAGGCGACCTTAATTTTCCAATCACTTAAGATTCTTAATTTGGATTGTTTACGGAACATGTAAGAGAGACCTCTTAATATAGAGGTATCACCCACGTCGAGAATTATTTAAGTTCGTAGAAAACGTCGACTTTAGAACGTGGAGAAAATCTATGTGCTGCTGTGGCACAGTATAAGTAATGAACTGACTTTATTGAGAAATTCGAGAGTAACATATAACAAAAAGGTAAATATACCTCAGTTCTAAGGTGCAAGGTTAGTAGAATAATAGGCATTAGTTATTAATAATTGTGATCAGTGAGCGTGAAATTTATATAGAAATATTACATCGATAATTAACATGCAGTGCAAAAAATGTTTACGCTGTGTATAGATGTGATGTAAGTCCAACATTGCCAAATTATTGGTAAATACCACTGCGGCCAACAAGGTTAGCGCGGACCTTCTTCTCTTCACCAGGTACCCACATCATGCCAGAAGAAGCTGGACTGTGAGATTTCTCATCTTCAGCCAGGACAGCCACTGGAACTCTATCTGGTGTGGCAGCATTCCGTGTCACAATGTATGATGGTTGTTCAAAATTGCTCCTCCCTGCAGGGCTAAATTATAGGAGAAATATATTTCTTTAATTCATCACTTATGGGACTTCGGTGGCGCAGTCGTCAGAGCAAGCGCCTTTCACCTGAGGTGTGGGTTCGATTCTCGCTAGGGACTCTACTCTTCTAGTGCTATGCCTTCTAGTGCTATAGGCCTTCTAGTGCTAGGCCTTCTAGTGCTATAGGCCTTCTAGTGCTATAGGCCTTCTAGTGCTATAGGCCTTCTAGTGCTATAGGCCTTCTAGTGCTAGGCCTTCTAGTGCTAGGCCTTCTAGTGCTATAGGCCTTCTAGTGCTATAGGGCTTCTTGTGCTATAGGCCTTCTAGTGCTATAGGCCTTCTAGTGCTAGGCCTTCTAGTGCTATAGGCCTTCTAGTGCTAGCCCTTCTAATGCTAGGCCTTCTAGTGCTAGGCCTTCTAGTGCTAGGCCTTCTAGTGCTAGGCCTTCTAGTGCTAGGCCTTCTAGTGCTAGCCCTTCTAGTGCTAGGCCTTCTAGTGCTAGGTCTTCTAGTGCTATAGGCCTTCTAGTGCTATAGGCCTTCTAGTGCTAGGCCTTCTAGTGCTTGGCCTTCTAGTGCTAGGCCTTCTAGTGCTAGGCCTTCTAGTGCTAGGCCTTCTAGTGCTATAGGCCTTCTAGTGCTATAGGCCTCAGTGCCAGGCCTCTAGTGCTATATGCCTTCTAGTGCTATAGGCCTTCTAGTGCTATAGGCCTTCTAGTGCTATAGGCCTTCTAGTGCTATAGGCCTTCTAGTGCTATAGGCCTTCTAGTGCTATAGGCCTTCTAGTGCTAGGCCTTCTAGTGCTTGGCCTTCTAGTGCTAGGCCTTCTAGTGCTAGGCCTTCTAGTGCTAGGCCTACTAGTGCTAGGCCTTCTAGTGCTAGGCCTTCTAGTTCTAGGTCTTCTAGTGCTAGGCCTTCTAGTGCTAGGCCTTCTAGTGCTATAGGCCTTCTAGTGCTAGGCCTTCTAGTGCTAGGCCTTCTAGTGCTAGGCCTTCTAGTGCTATAGGCCTTCTAGTGCTAGGCCTTCTAGTGCTAGGCCTTCTAGTGCTAGCCCTTCTAGTGCTAGGCCTACTAGTGCTAGGCCTTCTAGTGCTAGGCCTTCTAGTGCTAGGCCTTCTAGTTCTAGGTCTTCTAGTGCTAGGCCTTCTAGTGCTAGGCCTTCTAGTGCTAGGCCTTCTAGTGCTAGGCCTTCTAGTGCTAGGCCTTCTAGTGCTAGGCCTTCTAGTGCTAGGCCTTCTAGTGCTAGGCCTTCTAGTGCTAGGCCTTCTAGTGCTAGGCCTTCTAGTGCTAGGCCTTCTAGTGCTAGGCCTTCTAGTGCTAGGCCTTCTAGTGCTAGGCCTTCTAGTGCTAGGCCTTCTAGTGCTAGCCCTTCTAGTGCTAGGCCTTCTAGTGCTAGGTCTTCTAGTGCTATAGGCCTTCTAGGCCTTCTGGCCTTCTGGTGCTGGGCCTTCTAGTGCTAGGCCTTCCAGTTCTCAGCCTGGCCTTCTAGTGCTAGGGCCTTCTGGTGCTAGGCCTTCTGGTGCCAGTGCGGCCCCAGTGCCAGCCCTTCAGTGCTGGGCCTTCCAGTGCTGGGCCTTCTGGTGCTGCCCTTCTAGTGCCAGGGCCTAGTGCTAGATCTTCTAGTGCTATAGGCCTTCTAGTGCTAGGCCTTCTAGTGCTAGCCCTTCTAGTGCCAGGCCTACTAGTGCTAGGCCTTCTAGTGCTAGGCCTTCTAGTGCTATGCCTTCTAGTTCTAGGTCTTCTAGTGCTAGGCCTTCTAGTGCTAGGCCTTCTAGTGCTAGGCCTTCTAGTGCTAGGTCTTCTAGTGCTATAGGCCTTCTAGTGCTAGGCCTTCTAGTGCTAGGCCTTCTAGTGCTTGGCCTTCTAGTGCTAGGCCTTCTAGTGCTAGGCCTACTAGTGCTAGGCCTTCTAGTGCTAGGCCTACTAGTGCTAGGCCTTCTAGTGCTAGGTCTTCTAGTGCTATAGGCCTTCTAGTGCAAGGCCTTCTAGTGCCTTCTAGTGCTATAGGCCTTCTAGTGCTAGGGCTTCTAGTGCTATAGGCCTTCTAGTGCTAGGCCTTCTAGTGCTAGGTCTTCTAGTGCTATAGGCCTTCTAGTGCTATAGGCATTCTAGTGCTATAGGCCTTCTAGTGCTATAGTCCTTCTAGTGCTAGGGCTTCTAGTGCTATAGGTCTTCTAGTGCTATAGGCCTTCTAGTGCTCAGGGGCGTAGCGATAGGGGGGCGCGGGGGGGGGGGGGGTGCTGGACCCCCCCAATGATACCTCCGTCGGCAAATTGGATTCTTGTCAAATTTAAGAAAAAGGCGATAAAATGTCGAGAAATGAAAAGGATGATAAAATGCCGGGAAAATGGAAATTAAAAGACGATAGAATGTCGGGAAATGAAAAGGACGATAAAATTGAAAGGTGATAAAATGTCGTAGAAAAGGAAAGAGCGACCTAAATTGTAAACTGTTTAGTTACATCTGTCCATTTTGTGTTGTTCAGAACGATCTTATATCGATCTTATAACGATCTGTATATGTATATGTCTCATATTATATAATAAAATTACCTTGATTTATTATGAAACGATATTTATGAACAAATCATTGACCACGCCCTTGTCACGCCCATTCTGTCGGCAAAATTGTGGCTTGGACCCCCCCAAACACAAAGCCTTCGCTACGCCCCTGCTAGTGCTATAGACCTTCTAGTGCTATAGGCCTTCTAGTGCTATAGGCCTTCTAGTGCTAGCCCTTCTAGTGCTAGGCCTACTAGTGCTAGGCCTTCTAGTGCTAGGCCTTCTAGTGCTAGGCCTTCTAGTGCTAGGCCTTCTAGTGCTAGGCCTTCAGTGCCACAGGCCCCTTCTAGTGCCAGGCCTCAGTGCCAGGTCTTCAGTGCCATGGGCCTTCTAGTGCTAGGGCCTTCTAGTGCCAGCCCTTCTAGTGCCAGGGCCTTCAGTGCCAGGGCCTTCTCAGTGCCAGGCCTTCTAGTGCTAGGCCTTCAGTGCCAGCCCCAGTGCTAGGCCTTCTAGTTCTAGGTCTTCTAGTGCTAGGCCTTCTAGTTCTAGGTCTTCTAGTGCTAGGCCTTCTAGTGCTAGGCCTTCTAGTGCTAGGTCTTCTAGTGCTATAGGCCTTCTAGTGCTAGGCCTTCTAGTGCTAGGCCTTCTAGTGCTAGGCCTTCTAGTGCTAGGCCTTCTAGTGCTAGGTCTTCTAGTGCTAGGCCTTCTAGTGCTAGGCCCCAGTGCCAGGCCTTCTAGTTCCAGGTCTCAGTGCCAGGCCTCAGTTCCAGGCCTCTAGTGCCAGGCCCTTCAGTGCCAGGCCTTCAGTGCCAGGCCCCAGTGCCAGGCCTTCAGTGCCAGGCCCCAGTGCCATAGGCCTTCTAGTGCCAGGCCTCAGTGCCAGGGCTTCTAGTGCCAGGCCTCAGTGCCAGGCCTTCTAGTGCCATAGGCCTTCAGTGCCAGGCCTTCAGTGCCAGGCCTTCCAGTGCCAGGCCTTCAGTGCCAGGCCTTCAGTGCCAGCCCCCAGTGCCAGGCCTCAGTGCTAGGTCTTCTAGTGCTATAGGCCTTCTAGTGCTAGGCCTTCTAGTGCTAGCCCTTCTAGTGCTAGGCCTACTAGTGCTAGGCCTTCTAGTGCTAGGCCTTTTAGTGCTAGGCCTTCTAGTTCTAGGTCTTCTAGTGCTAGGCCTTCTAGTGTTAGGCCTTCTAGTGCTATAGGCCTTCTAGTGCTAGGCCTTCTAGTGCTAGGCCTTCTAGTGCTAGCCCTTCTAGTGCTAGGCCTTCTAGTGCTAGGCCTTCTAGTGCTAGCCCTTCTAGTGCTAGGCCTTCTAGTGCTAGATCTTCTAGTGCTATAGGCCTTCTAGTGCTAGGCCTTCTAGTGCTAGCCCTTCTAGTGCTAGGCCTACTAGTGCTAGGCCTTCTAGTGCCAGGCCCCAGTGCCATGCCTCTAGTTCCAGGTCTTCAGTGCCAGGCCCCAGTGCCAGGCCCCAGTGCCAGGCCTCAGTGCCAGGCCTCTAGTGCCATAGGCCTCAGTGCCAGGCCTCTAGTGCCAGGCCTCAGTGCTTGGCCTTCAGTGCTAGGCCTTCAGTGCCAGGCCCACTAGTGCTAGGCCTTCAGTGCCAGGCCTACCAGTGCCAGGGCCTTCTAGTGCCAGGTCTTCTAGTGCCATAGGCCTTCAGTGCAAGGCCTCTAGTGCCTTCTAGTGCTATAGGCCTCTAGTGCTAGGGCTTCTAGTGCCATAGGCCTCTAGTGCTAGGCCTTCTAGTGCTAGGTCTTCTAGTGCTATAGGCCTTCTAGTGCTATAGGCCTTCTAGTGCTATAGGCCTTCTAGTGCTATAGGCCTTCTAGTGCTAGGCCTTCTAGTGCTAGGTCTTCTAGTGCTATAGGCCTTCTAGTGCTAGGGCGTAGCGATAGGGGCGGGGGGTGCTGGACCCCCCCAAAGATACCACCGTCGGCAAATTGGATTATTGTCAAATTTAAGAAAAAGGCGATAAAATGTCGCGAAATGAAAAGGATGATAAAAATCCGGGAAAATGGAAAATAAAAGACGATAGAATGTCGGGAAATGAAAAGGACGATAAAATTGAAAGGTGATAAAATGTCGTAGAAAAGGAAAGAGCGACCTAAATTGTAAACTGTTTAGTTACATCTGTCCATTTTGTGTTGTTCAGAACGATCTTATATCGATCTTATAACGATCTGTATATGTATATGTCTCATATTATATAATAAAATTACCTTGATTTATTATGAAACGATATTTATGAACAAATCATTGACCACGCCCTTGTCACGCCCATTCTGTCGGCAAAATTGTGGCTTGGACCCCCCCAAACACAAAGCCTTCGCTACGCCCCTGCTAGTGCTATAGACCTTCTAGTGCTATAGGCCTTCTAGTGCTATAGGCCTTCTAGTGCTAGCCCTTCTAGTGCTAGGCCTACTAGTGCTAGGCCTTCTAGTGCTAGGCCTTCTAGTGCTAGCCCTTCTAGTGCTAGGCCTACTAGTGCTAGGCCTTCTAGTGCTAGGCCTTCTAGTGCTAGGCCTTCTAGTGCTAGCCCTTCTAGTGCTAGGCCTTCTAGTGCTAGGCCTTCTAGTGCTAGGCCTTCTAGTGCCAGGCCTTCAGTGCCAGCCCTTCAGTGCTAGGCCTACAGTGCCAGGCCTTCCAGTGCCAGGCCTTCTAGTTCCAGGTCTTCAGTGCCAGGCCTTCTAGTGCCAGGCCTTCTAGTACTAGGGTCTTCTAGTGCCATAGGCCTTCAGTGCCAGGGCCTTCTAGTGCTAGCCCTTCAGTGCCAGGCCTACTAGTGCCAGGCCTTCAGTGCCAGGCCTTCCAGTGCCAGGCCTTCAGTTCTAGGTCTTCAGTGCCAGGCCTCTAGTTCTAGGTCTTCTAGTGCTAGGCCTTCTAGTTCTAGGCCTCTAGTGCCAGGCCTCTAGTGCCATAGGCCTTCTAGTGCCAGGCCTTCTAGTGCCAGGCCCCAGTGCCAGGCCTTCCAGTTCCAGGCCTCAGTGCCATAGGGCCTTCAGTGCCAGGGCCTTCTAGTGCCAGGCCTTCAGTGCCAGGCCCCAGTGCCAGGCCTCTAGTGCCAGCCCTTCTAGTGCCAGGCCTTCAGTGCCAGGTCTTCTAGTGCCATAGGCCCCAGTGCCAGGCCTTCAGTGCCAGGCCCCAGTGCCAGGCCTTCTAGTGCCAGGCCTTCTAGTGCCATAGGCCTTCTAGTGCCAGGCCTTCAGTGCCAGGCCTCTAGTGCCAGGCCCTTCAGTGCCAGGCCTCTAGTGCTAGGCCTTCTAGTGCTAGGCCTTCTAGTTCTAGGTCTTCTAGTGCTAGGCCTTCTAGTGCTAGGCCTTCTAGTGCTATAGGCCTTCTAGTGCTAGGCCTTCTAGTGCTAGGCCTTCTAGTTCTAGGTCTTCAGTGCCAGGGCCTTCAGTGCCAGGCCTTCTAGTGCTAGCCCTTCTAGTGCCAGATCTTCTAGTGCCATAGGCCTTCTAGTGCTAGGCCTTCAGTGCCAGGCCTTCAGTGCTAGGCCTTCTAGTGCCAGATCTTCTAGTGCCATAGGCCTTCAGTGCCAGGCCTTCTAGTGCCAGATCTTCTAGTGCCAGGCCTCTAGTGCCAGGCCTTCCAGTGCCAGCCCTTCTAGTGCCAGATCTTCAGTGCCATAGGCCTTCAGTGCTAGGCCTCTAGTGCCAGGCCTTCTAGTGCCAGATCTTCAGTGCCATAGGCCTCTAGTGCTAGGCCTTCAGTGCCAGCCCTTCAGTGCCAGGCCTACTAGTGCTAGGCCTTCTAGTGCTAGGCCTTCTAGTGCTAGATCTTCTAGTGCTATAGGCCTTCTAGTGCTAGGCCGTCTAGTGCTAGATCTTCTAGTGCTAGGCCTTCTAGTGCTAGGCCTTCTAGTGCTAGCCCTTCTAGTGCTAGATCTTCTAGTGCTATAGGCCTTCTAGTGCTAGGCCTTCTAGTGCTAGGCCTTCTAGTGCTAGATCTTCTAGTGCTATAGGCCTTCTAGTGCTAGGCCTTCTAGTGCTAGCCCTTCTAGTGCTAGGCCTACTAGTGCTAGGCCTTCTAGTGCTAGGCCTTCTAGTTCTAGGTCTTCTAGTGCTAGGCCTTCTAGTGCTAGGCCTTCTAGTACTAGGCCTTCTAGTGCTATAGGCCTTCTAGTGCTAGGCCTTCTAGTGCTAGCCCTTCTAGTGCTAGGCCTTCTAGTGCTAGGTCTTCTAGTGCTATAGGCCTTCTAGTGCTAGCCCTTCTAGTGCTAGGCCTTCTAGTGCTAGGCCTTCTTGTGCTAGCCCTTCTAGTGCTAGGCCTTCTAGTGCTAGCCCTTCTAGTGCTAGGCCTTCTAGTGCTAGGCCTTCTTGTGCTAGCCCTTCTAGTGCTAGGCCTTCTAGTGCTAGGCCTTCTAGTGCTAGGCCTTCTAGTGCTAGGCCTTCTAGTGCTATAGGCCTTCTAGTGCTAGGCCTTCTAGTGCTAGGCCTTCTAGTGCTATAGGCCTTCTAGTGCTATAGGCCTTCTAGTGCTAGGCCTTCTAGTGCTAGCCCTTCTATTGCTAGGTCTTCTAGTGCTAGGCCGTCTAGTGCTAGGCCTTCTAGCGCGCACAAGTTCGCTCGCGTCAGGAAAGCCAGAAACTATGCTAGATCAAACGAATAAGGAAATCATCCTAGAGAATGCCAAACTTCGTTGAATTTTTCAGGGAGTTTGATCACATTTAGGAATCAATCCTTGTGCAACTGGCATTATGGATTGGAAAATTTACAAATATTGATTTCCTCTTACCGTTTAACATGGTATTGGGAGGCACTTTCAAATCCAGTGTTCTCACGAGTTCCTCTTAAGCTATCTGTCTTATTGTATGGTTGTCTGTAGACCAGGACTTTAGCTCTGTGACGACGTTTTGCTTTACAAAGCAATGCAACAGCAAGTAAGATGGTGGAAATACCCAGAATGAAGGCAACAACTGCTGCTCCGATTGCCATTGGCTTGATCTTGTCATCTATAAACATTTCAAGAATTATAAGTCATACGGATGGATGGATGGATGAATGGATGAATTTATACCTAAACATGGTAAATTCGTCACACTGAATTTACAAAATACAAATAAGAAGTACACTATATATATATATACTTAATCCATACAACCAAACAAAATAATATAGTTATAACAACCCGGTTTGCACGAGATTGTGTGATTAAACTAATATTGAAACTTAAACTGCTACAGCAAGAACAAAATTCTTCTCTTAGCTTGCAGCCTATCAATATTGGAATTATTTTTATAACAGTACTCATATATCCCTATTTGTATATCACAATCATATCTACACCATAAACACATTACACATCATACAATATATTTTAATATCGGCAAATGAACAAAATACGTAATACAGTTATACATCATACGTAATGAAAGAACATGTCTAAATAACAGTTTTTTACAGATCCCTAAAATTCGTATTCTAGATCAGATTATACTAAATTTCTTCTGCATTATCAGTATATATCTGACCAAACAACCGTATTTCAGTATACAGTACTTGACCAAATCCTATTTAAGCAATTATTATATGTTTCAATATTTATGAGCAAATAGAATAGAATAAAATGCAATAAAAATATAATTCCGAGAAAAGCGTACAAATTAGTTTACACTGACCAAAACATTCTCCAGCTAACTCGTCATCGGAACAGAAAGCTAAAAGAAAAATATAGTGGATTATAGATTATTCAGGTTGTGACTTGTAATTGACGGCCAGCACTGTACTCTATAGATCTAGGAGAAGGAAAGTGAAATTTAGGTAGTTGCATGAAATGCAACTTCAGAACAGCAAAACATGATAACAACGGGATAATATTTTAATATATACTAGAGGGCACTGAGAGACTGCACAGCTATTGCAAAAGATTTTTAAAACTCCCAAGAAGCTTCGTTATTTCGATATGCATTGTTGCTTCACAATGGAGAAGATAATTTTTTGTATAATCGGAATTTGCATGCCAGCAAAATGCAAACTTAATAATTAGGTCAGTTGATAATCAAGTATATCTGGTTTGAAATACTGAAATTCTTTAAGCACACTTTACATCTCCAAAATACTTGAAAATAGATATTTGACTCCTTTGTGATTTCATTTAATCCACACGGGGGTTACAGTAGTATGCTTTGTGAGTATCGGGATGCCACGTAACAAGGTAGTAGATGAAAGGCTACTCCTTATACACTATATACATTAAACTTTCTTGGATATCCTACCTGCGTGACTAAGGCCACAGTACATTAACACAAACATCAGTAATATTTGTACATACGTCATTTTGAGCTAAGAATGAAATATATCATAAGTTAGTTAGCCTGATGAGAACTCCACGTGCAACAACCGGTCACCCAACCTCGTTCCCAGGCTCTTAGAGAGCTCACACTTCCTGTAAACACCTATAAATTAGCTCAGTTTGAGAATGAGAACAATTGCAACGTCAACTTCTCAGTGTTAAACCTTCTTGAGTTTTTAATAAAATGTCAAATATAGTATAGTATCAAGCAGTTTTGTTCTTCGATTATTATGCTCGAGGCAAAAGGAAACAAGTATATTTACTTTTTGGTTACCTGAGGGGGGGTTTGTACATATAGACTATAGTATCATTTGTTGATTTGAATGATTTGAACATCAGAGGTAAGGAGGTCAGTTCTAAGCAAAACCTTTTATAAGTAACATTTTTATTCTATGTTCGTTCGCGTGACCACAAAACTGAATACTCTACCCACTAGAGGAGGTTAAGTTTAATGGCACAAGTAGCAAAGTCCAAAACTAATAAGACTATATATATTTCAATACACAACTTTCAAAAATGCACAATGTGCATAATGTACCAATGTACCAAAAGATGCCAAGCGCGGGGTTCACTAAATTTTGACAAGAGTTCAGGGACAAGGGCATCCACCCTACCTCCTGTCTTTAATGTGTCATATATATCACCTGATAGTTGACTAATAAAAGTAAGTTCACCCTCCATCCCAGAGTCCCCCTCTTCCTACATCCCTGATGCCTTTAATGTGCCATATATGACCTGATAGTTGACTAATAAAAGTAAGTTCTCCCCCCCCAGAGTCCTCCTCTTCCTACATTCCTGATGCCTTTAATGTGCCATATATCACCTGATAGTTGACTAATAAAAGTAAGTTCTCCCCCCCCCCAGAGTCCCCCTCTTCCTATATTCCTGATGCCTTTAATGTGCCATATATGACCTGATAGTTGACTAATAAAAGTAAGTTCACCCCCCCCCCCCAGAGTCCCCCTCTTCCTATATTCCTGATGCCTTTAATGTGCCATATATGACCTGATAGTTGACTAATAAAAGTAAGTTCTCCCCCCCCAGAGTCCTCCTCTTCCTACATCCCTGATGCCTTTAATGTGCCATATATGACCTGATAGTTGACTAATAAAAGTAAGTTCACTCCCCCCCCCCCAGAGTCCCCCTCTTCCTATATTCCTGATGCCTTTAATGTGCCATATATGACCTGATAGTTGACTAATAAAAGTAAGTTCACCCCCCCCAGAGTCCCCCTCTTCCTACATTCCTGATGCCTTTAATGTGCCATATATGACCTGATAGTTGACTAATAAAAGTAAGTTCACTCCCCCCCCAGAGTCCCCTCTTCCTACATCCCTGATGCCTTTAATGTGCCATATATGACCTGATAGTTGACTAATAAAAGTAAGTTCTCCCCCCCCAGAGTCCCCCTCTTCCTACATCCCTGATGCCTTTAATGTGCCATATATGACCTGATAGTTGACTAATAAAAGTAAGTTCTCCCCCCCCCAGAGTCCCCCTCTTCCTACATCCCTGATGCCTTTAATGTGCCATATATGACCTGATAGTTGACTAATAAAGTAAGTTCTCCCCCAGAGTCCCCCTCTTCCTATATTCCTGATGCCTTTAATGTGCCATATATGACCTGATAGTTGACTAATAAAAGTAAGTTCACTCCCCCCTTCCCAGAGTTCCCCTCTTCCTACATTCCTGATGCTTTAATGTGCCATATATGACCTGATAGTTGACTACTAAAAGTAAGTTCACTCCCCCCCCAGAGTCCTCCTCTTCCTACATTCCTGATGCCTTTAATGTGCCATATATGACCTGATAGTTGACTACTAAAAGTAAGTTCTCCCCCCCTCCCAGAGTCCCCCTCTTCCTACATTCCTGATGCCTTTAATGTGCCATATATGACCTGATAGTTGACTAATAAAAGTAAGTTCACTCCCCCCTTCCCAGAGTCCCCTCTTCCTACATCCCTGATGCCTTTAATGTGCCATCCGTATACACATCTGATATTCATTGCTTTAATGTGCCATATATCCGTGAGACGTGCAAATAAAGGTTAATTAATCCAGACTGGCTACATAAAATGCGATTAAATGCTGAGAAACCACAGCAAATAATGTTGATGATTTTTGTTTTGGCAACCAAGCTAAAGTTATTAGCTTAACACCCACGTAACAACTGCAACTATGCTTTATCCTTCCCAGTTGGAGGCCTCCTACATTCAGCCAGCGCCAAGCAGCTTATTCTAGTCGATACAACGGTATGTGCATGTGCAGGTTTGAAATAATTCCGCTGCGTGGCCATTTTAAGCGTTAAAAGAATGAAAACACTCAAACAGAGAAACTCAGATTACATCTATATTTAAACTCGCAATATATAGTTTCCAATAACGCGGATCACATCATCAGTATTAATATGTAAACTGAAACAGTAAAAATACTAATTATTGAAATACGTCAACTATGACTATGGTTCACCTTTTAAATTCTAAATGAATTGTTAAAAGAATACATTGTTCTGTTAAGCTCGATCGACAGCGTAGCACAAGTAGTGATTATTATTTTCAGTCGATAACTTCCCGTTTGATGTTTGACCTTTTTAGTTCAACCTGACAAATTGATTTATTAACTGACAGATGATGAAAACGTGATTTCGGTTTATAGCCGATATTTTACAAACTATTTTACTACCAATAACCAAAACAGTTTAGTTGAGAGTGAAATTCAAAGGCCTTCATTCTTCAATAAGTCGCTTTTTTATCACGAAGTATAAACAACCCATGTACCCATAACGCAGTCCAAGGGTCTCTCCAAGGATACAGTTTTAGCTGGTCTGCTATAGAAAAGGTTATATATCAGAGCGCTGGTCTTTAAAAATACTTTCGTTTCGCAAACAGAATACATCGGTTCGTGATCTATAATGGCTTCATTAAACACACGCAGTTGAACTTTGGTGGTTATGTTTAGGTATGCCACAGAAAGCTGGAACAGACTTTTACCATGTATACTTCTATGTCCTTTGTGACAACATAATTGAACTTACCTTCTCAATACGATAACCAAGATTTTCTCACTCTATTGGATGAATAAGTCAAAGTGTTGGGTAGTTAGTTAAGTTGTGATAGAAAGACAATGTTATGGATAAATTGTTTGAGTCAAACTGTGAACATTATATTCCGAACAATGTAATCTATGCAAATATGAAAATGATGTCGAGCAATTTCTATAGCAGATCATTCAAGCTTATCCTGCACAAATATGTGCTTTTTACATCTAGTATTAGCCTCCAGTCCTTAATGGAAGATTACAACATGCAATATACGGAGATGTGCACACAAACATATATAAAATAGAATTTGTTGGCCTTGAAATGATTCGGGCTTTCGGTTGTCTCAGGATGAATGGGGCTTCGGTGACGCAGTCGTCAGAGCAAGCGCCTTTCACCTCTGAGTCTTGAGTTCGATTCTCGTTGAGGACACTCATCACACTATATGTGAAAAGAGTAAGTCAACGCTCTGTGGAAAGTCGTGGAATTTCTCCGGGCACTCCGGTTTCCTCCCACAGGGAAAGTTGACTGGGTGGGTTAGGATAGACAGATTAGGAAAGTATTAAAGTAATATCACAATTGTAAAAATAAATAATGTAGGTAAGTAATATAGGTAAGCTAGATACTTGATGTAATCGGTCACTGAAAAGCACCAATGGGGATCGAGTGATTATGAGCTGAATAATGTATGTATGTATGTATGTAGCCAAACACAAAATACCCATAGGGGTACGGGCAGAAAAAATTGTATTTGCCCGACAAAGACGGAACTTGTCCGACTTTAAATGTATAACAATTTTACACCTTTCTCCTCAGATAGAACAACACGGTCTTTATGCCTGTATTGGGAACCGTTCATTTTTTATCTGGGAGAGGGGGGGCTGGTGGAATAGGGGAGGCTGGTGGAATTAGGGGGGCTGGTGGAATTAGGGGGTGGGCCATCTGAAAAAAGATGTCCTTAAAGGGGTTTGTTTGCAAGAATGTGAAAGCCCACGAAATGGCCATTTTGGGCTACAAAAATTCAAAATTTTTAATCCATCCTGACACATCTTGAGCAAGATATTTACAACATTTAATTTGTATAGTTACAGCTTGTTCTATCAAAAAAGTTTTTTAAGGTTGTATGTACATAATTAAGAAATTTTAGAAGAGAAGGTGGGGGGGTCATTTAAAAATATATCATTGTTTAGGGGTGGGCCACTGGGAAAAGTTGAGTATGAAGGGGTGGGCCACGCTAAAAATTGAAGAGGGCACACTAAATTCCACCAGCCCCCCCTCCCAGATAAATAATGAACGGTCCCTTATACAAGCAGATAATACTTTACATTTCATTACGTGCATTACAAATTCATACTATCTATTTGTAACCACCGGGCTCTTGACAAGAAATTGCCCAACTTTTTGTGTAGCTATATCACTATACAATTCGATTAAATATGGCCAAAACTCATGGATCATGAAGCTGTATAAATAGTCAACATTATACTCATGTTCACATAATCACCTAAGCGTAAATTTTTAAGCTAAGCCACTTTTATCGTAAATATGCAATATAAAATATTTTTGTAAATATAAAATCGTAAATATAAAATATTTTTGAAATGTGCATTTTTACTTTTTTCCAAATAATCACCTATGTAATTTTACTAAAACAATTATTCGCCTCAGGCTCCGTCAATATCGGTGAATAAAATTTTATTCACCGATATTCACCTCGTCTTCGGCGAATAATTGTTAAATAATCTAATATTCAACATTTGAAAGACTGAAACAGGGGTGCGCTTAGCCCCCCCATTTCCCTACATTTCAAAGTTGAGGGGCTTTAGCCCCCCCCCCGGTTCCGCCGCCTATGTCTCTATATACTCTATACGACTTTAGTCTAGATGTTTTAAGATTATAGCAGCTATAATAGGCCGGTGGTGTTACCGCAGCCCAGGACAATTTTCCCACTATATAACTAACAACAGAAATTGCCGTCAGAATACAAAAGCAACGCTGCATGCTTACTCCTGCTATACTATAAGACAGTTGATGGTTCCGTACAAGTGAGATTTAGCTGTGACTGTTGTTTAAAATGTGTACAACAGATATATACAGCATGTATAGTAGTTTTCAAATATCTTGTCTTTAACGTGAATAAGAACCACATTAAAAGTGCCGGTAAAGAGCTTGGAAGGCTGAATGCAAACAAATTTATTGTTTTTAAGTTGTAAAATTTGTGTTACACTGTATTTCCTGACAAGTTGAGATGAATTGTGCATGGATTGATATTATATATATTATTTATTCTTCCCGCTTATATCGTTCCTTAATTATCATTGATGAAAAGTTATTTCTCAAAATGGAAACTCTTCTGTCAAAAACAATGACACAAGTTCGATGTATTTTTAATTAACGATAGTAGAGCCGTCAGAAGAAGGGTCTTCGGCCTTTCCAAATTTCTTATGATGCAATATTTGAGCAGAATGAACATTTCTTGAGGATGTGACTGTTTCATATTCAGACCCTCTTTCTTTCTCTGGTAAAGTAGGAGCGCCGCCTGCAGGAGTGCGACCAGGAGCACCACCAGCAAGGTGACCAGGAGTGCGACCAGGAGCACCACCAGCAAGGTGACCAGGAGTGCGACCAGGAGCGCCACCAGGAGCCCAGTAATAACCTGACCGTGCTCGAGATTCCTGATCATGTATCTCATCCATCGCACCCATGATCTCGCTCGCGTTGGATGATGGGAACGCACTCGTCGTAGCACGTTCAGAATATAGAGACCTGTCTGAGACGAAATGTCGTGGCATAGTAGGCTGTGGTTTATTGTCACCTAAACCTCGTTCCCTACAACACGGAAACAAAGACACTATTAGTATTACTAACATTATTACTTTCAATTGTCTATTTCGCCCGAAACTGAAGTACTGGGGCCGGTTGTACAAAGACCGGATAGTGTTTTTTCAAGCTTTCTAAATTAAGCGAAGTTAACGGCAAATGCATGCATTACGCCTGCATCACGCCTGCATCACGCCTGCGGCCCTTATGTGAGGGGAGCCTCTGACGTCACGTAATATCAGGGGTATTTTGCGCGCGTCTTCATTTTGCTTTTGCTCTGCTAGCTTGCAACAACGGCGTTGTAGCTCTGTTGGTATAACCCATACTAAATCTTAGTCTTCCTTTTTAAAGTCTTTATTAATTGTGAATATCCGTAGTTTTATAGCTTGTCAAGCATTCTTGCAACAGTTGAAAAATCACTATCCGGTGGATACCGCTATCAGGGAGCTATCATCGCTATCAGGGAGCTATCAGGAACCTATCAGGAAGCTATCAGGAAGCTATCAGGAAGCTATCAGGAAGCTATCAGGAAGCTATCATCGCTATCAGGAAGCTATCATGAAGCTATCATCGCTATCAGGAAGCTATCATCGATATCAGGAAGCTATCACCGCTATCAGGAAGCTATCAGGAAGCTATCATTGCTATGAGGAAGCTATCAGGAAACTATCATCGATATCAGGAAGCTATCAGGAAGCTATCATCGCTATCAGGAAGCTATCATCGCTATCAGGAAGCTATCATTGCTATCAGGCAGCTATCAGGAAGCTATCAGGAAACTATCATCGATATCAGGAAGCTATCAAGAAGCTATCATCGCTATCAGGAAGCTATCAGGAAGCCATCATCGCTATCAGGAAGCTATCATCGATATCAGGAAACTATCATCGCTATCAGGAAGCTATCAGGAAGCTATCATCGCTATCAGGAAGCTATCATCGCTATCAGGAAGCTATCATTGCTATCAGGCAGCTATCAGGAAACTATCATCGATATCAGGAAGCTATCAGGAAGCTATCATCGCTATCAGGAAGCTATCAGAAAGCCATCATCGCTATCAGGAAGCTATCATCGCTATCAGGAAGCTATCATCGATATCAGGAAACTATCATCGCTATCAGGAAGCTATCAGGAAGCTATCATCGCTATCAGGAAGCTATCATCGCTATCAGGAAGCTATCATCGCTATCAGGAAGCTATCAGGAAGCTATCATTGCTACCAGGCAGCTATTAGGAAGCTATCAGGAAACTATCATCGATATCAGGAAGCTATCAGGAAGCTATCATCGCTATCAGGAAGCTATCATCGCTATCAGGAAGCTATCAGGAAGCTATCAGGAAGCTATCAGGAAGCTATCAGGAAGCTATCATTGCTATCAGGCAGCTATCAGGAAGCTATCAGGAAACTATCATCGATATCAGGAAGCTATCAGGAAGCTATCATCGCTATCAGGAAGCTATCAGGAAGCCATCATCGCTATCAGGAAGCTATCATCGATATCAGGAAACTATCATCGCTATCAGGAAGCTATCAGGAAGCTATCAGGAAGCTATCATCGCTATCAGGAAGCTATCATCGCTATCAGGAAGCTATCATCGCTATCAGGAAGCTATCATCGATATCAGGAAACTATCATCGCTATCAGGAAGCTATCAGGAAGCTATCATTGCTATCAGGCAGCTATCAGGAAGCTATCAGGAAACTATCATCGATATCAGGAAGCTATCAGGAAGCTACCATCGCTATCAGGAAGCTATCAGGAAGCTATCATCGCTATCAGGAAGCTATCAGGAAGCCATCATCGCTATCAGGAAGCTATCATCGATATCAGGAAACTATCATCGCTATCAGGAAGCTATCAGGAAGCTATCATCGCTATCAGGAAGCTATCAGGAAGCTATCATCGCTATCAGGAAGATATCAGGAAGCTATCATCGCTATCAGGAAGCTATCATCGCTATCAGGAAGCTATCATCGATATCAGGAAACTATCATCGATATCAGGAAGCTATCAGGAAGCTATCATTGCTATCAGGCCTTCGTAGTTCGTACAACCGACGCATGAACGTAAACTTTTTATCTTTACTTCAGTTTTTTGAGTTGTTTAAAACATCAAATGAATTGCATACTTCATATGTAAGATTGTACGTATGTGTAAACGTTACGTGCATAATTACGACATATGCTTATGGGTTATGAATTCATATCGTTCACTAGAAGTGTGGCTATTTTTCCGAAGATAAAGACGACAAATTAAACTAACATTTCGGCGATGATTAATACATGTTTTAATGCAAATGGGACGAAAAATATCAGTTTCTCGCTCGTTGCACTACAAATTATTGCTTGAGTAAATACCATACGTCAGCATCTCCCATGAAGAAATATATGTTATTTATACCACATGTAAAACATTTAACCGCAGTAACCCTGGTCATGGCATAAAAAACTTGCAGGTACTTCACTACGGCATAAAAATTTTTACAGTTTATACTACACTACATTATCCCCAGCGAGGCTACCCCCGCTTAAAGAACTGACTATTTACGCTTGCACGAATGTTCCATCGCCCCCTTTCCTTGCAGGAAAGTACCAACCCAGAGGTACTAACCTTTGTTCAAACTGATGTCCGTTGTTCACAATCCCCAAATTTTGAACATCTCTGACCCAGTTAGTTGGCTCTCTATCATGAACCCAGTCAATTGCACCATTTTTTACTTTTGTTTTACAGAATAGACATAATGAGAGGATGACAAGGAAAAATCCAAATATAAATCCAACCGTTGTGCCTCCTATCACAAATGGAACAATTCTCTCCTCTATAAATAAAAATGACGTTGTAGTTTTAATATAAGTTCACGGGTTCATATCTGAAACAATGGATGTTCATATTCGTCAGTTTTAAAAAGATTAAGACGAAGGTCCTTCGCTTGAAACGTGATGAATGCAATTTGTTCTGGGATCAGTACACTCGTTTATTTAATCCAGAGTAGAGAAACATGTCTGAATAAATCACGTGTTCTTGGTATATTTCCTGAGCCTACTTTTATTGATCTTCCGGCAACTGCACATCTATTTTAAATCTTCCAGAAACTCCGAACTGGTCTACCATTATTTCACGATTCATGGATTATTGAACGCACGCCAACAAGAACATACGTCATCATCTCGTTGACGCAAGAGGAGTTCAATTTCTAAGGAGGACTTTGAAAATGATTTCCGTTTAGGAAGCCGAAACGTAAAACAAACGATATATCGACCGGATTCAAACCCTTAAACCCATGATGTTTCTATAAAAACCAAGTACAAAAATAACATATAGATACTCTGGTATTTTAAATTCCTATATTTCTAGATAATATTATATTAAAATATAAAATTTCTTACTGAAGCACTTTCCAGCAGTAACATTATCAGGACAATATTCTGTTAAATAAAAATACTTAGAATAAGAACATGTTTAATCGTCGCTCCTTCACTCCCTCTTTATGATGGAGTTGTGTTGTGCATGGATGACGGGAATGAGATGTTTGATCATTCCTGTCTCGTAGCAAGTAAGCGAAATAGTTCATCAACATTGTTTCAGGGTAGGAGATGATTTGCGCGAATATTTTATATATAGTTTAAATACAGGAGATTTTTAATGAGCTTTGAGCTTGTCCGAATGGTTTTGTCTAAGATTGCAGGCTAGTGCTGGTACATCTTTTTACAGATATTCTGACCCATGCAGCCAGGATTTTTTCCCTTGATTAAATAGATCTTTGAAATATCTCAATGAGCTGATGTCAATGAGGGGTATCATTACTGGTTGAGACTACCAAAACAGTGGCGGACACTTTGGTGCCTGCATATTACCTCAATCCTTTAAGTTATTTTTTCTTTTACCAATACTACAGTTTAGTAAAAGAAGAGAGGAGTAGATAAAAGAAGCGAAAAAAGTTTTGATAAGCTAGGAACGTCTCAGATGAGTTTGAAATATTTTCTTATATTTTCAGAAAAATTCTCGGGAATTCAGGAAAGAAATTCCTTCGAAACTGAACACACACTTCGAAACTGAAAACTTTTGTTTGGTGAATCGCTGTAACCATGGTAAATAATATTACTAGAAGTAAAAATAAAACTATCGCTGCCATTGGTTACATAGTTTTGATGTTTTATAACCTTTCATGTAACCCCTGTTGCTCCAAACAAATAATAAGATATGACCCTTTCTTAATTAGTTCTCTTTCACACGCGTGGGCGATTAAAAATGGTTCCTTCATACTTTGATAAAGTTCTTCAAATGCCCAACTATATTTCTGGCTTTTGGTTTCGTAAAATACTAAAATTATTTAGGCATCAAAACATAGATACATTTAAATGTAATAAAATAGCAAATGACTAAAATATATTTACTGACCTGCGTTTACAACATCTTGCAAACACAATATTGCTAAGACACTCAGACTTGTGAATAAATTGTTTGTCATACTTATGGGCAATTCTTTGCAAGACCTAGAATTTAATGTAAAAATTTAACGAAATACAATACTCAATAGAATTGTAACAAATGTCAGATTATGATTCTTAACAGTACTTGCATGTTACTAATTGGTGTTTAAATTTATTACACGAATTTAATTATGTCACTACAGAAAGTGCTTAGAGTATAGTATAAATTGTTCGTTTTTACAGATCGAACAAGATGTAACGCTGTGCTCATACTTGGTTATTATATAGAAAATACTTGATTGGCAAAACAAACAAACCACAATCGATAAGATTCAAACTAAGCTAAAAAACATAACAGAAACTAAAAGACTTTTAATTGTTTTATTGATGGGAAACATTATTCTTGTATAACCGTACAACACTATATATATCGTAGAGATATACTCTGTCGTTAATTACTACTGTAATTATTATAACACTTGCTACTGTCGTATACGACTTGCCAAACATATTATTCAAATGCATCTGCACAACTGCACTTCTTTATTAACTATGAACAATATAATAACGCAAATACCTTTGCAGTTCCGCGGCCAAATCTAAACTCTCTAGAGACTATATGCTTAATAGTTCAATTCTCTACAGTTGTTCTTGGTTTCTAACTCACAAGCTGTCAGCAACAAGTTGTTCACCAGAGTTTTGTTATGAATTAGTCCACTGGATATCATGTTTAATCAAGCAGAAAATTTTTCAAATTTATTTATAAAACCAGTTGTAAATTCTCACAGACTTATATGTTTGTTGGTTTGGGTGCAGAATTGAAGATAGTAAAATCCAAATAGCTTACACACACTTGGTTAGAATTTAACCTCATTTTCGTTAATTTGCACCATCACGTGACCATATTCTAAAATCTTTAACATGCAACCTATACAGCTGGCTGTTTAACATGTTAGGTATGTCATCATAACAAGTATTCATAACAAATTTCAAGGTCTCTTGCTTCACATTAATCCTATGACAAGAACGTGTTAGTAGCTTATCCTGCCTATATAGCGTATAATTGGCGTCGGATCGTCACGCATTCGGAAGAAGTGACGTCATGTAACTATACCCCCAGTACGTACCCCTAGCACGTACCCCCTGTACGTACCCCTAGCACGTACCCCCTGTACGTACCCTAGCACGTACCCCCAGTACGTACCCCCAGTACGTACCCCCAGCACGTACCCCCTGTACGTACCCCCTGTACGTACCCCTAGCACGTACCCCCTGTACGTACCCCCAGCACGTACCCCCAGTACGTACCCCCAGTACGTACCCCCAGTACGTACCCCCTGTACGTACCCCCAGTACGTACCCCCAGTACGTACCCCCAGTACGTACCCCCAGCACGTACCCCCTGTACGTACCCCCAGCACGTACCCCCAGTACGTACCCTAGCACGTACCCCCAGTACGTACCCCCGTACGTACCCCTAGTACGTACCCCCAGCACGTACCCCCAGTACGTACCCCCTGTACGTACCCCTTTTACGTGAAGCTATAAATTAAATCTGGTCAATTTATATTTATTAAAACTAGCCATTAATAAAAAATTGGTTTGTTTAAAAGGAGATGTAGATAATTAGGTAACGTAACCCTAGGTGACGCAACCCTAGTAAGAGGTGTGAAAAAGTTTCGCACGACGCTGTACGGAATGTGTGTTGTCGAGAAATAAATAACAGCAGAGAGTTTTGTGTTTTGATTTTATTTAAATTGCACACAACAATTTAGATGTTTCTCTTAATAAGGTTTGGCTTTATTGTTCGATAGCCATGGTTTCTTTAACAAAGGCTCGGACCGTATTAGACCGTTTGACCGAGTTTAATCATCGCTTTCTGCGTCATCGTCTTCCTCATCAAAATCGTAATCCTTTAAAAGTCTTTTTATAAGAAACTTTCTCTTATCAATAGCTGCTTCTAAAGCTTCTTCTGGATCAAAGTCGTCGCTTTCCACAAGCGCATCCTTTGTCTTCATTATTTTTCTATGTACGGGATCTTTCTTTAGTTGTTTCATCCACAGTAAATTCGAAGCGGCGGGGGCAGCTCTATGAAAAGGGCACGAGCGCCGAAGGCGCGAGAAATTTGTAGGGGGTACGGGGGCATCCTCCCCCGGAAAATGTTTAAATCTACACTCTCTGAAATGCCATTTCCTGCATTTTGAGTGGAGATTTTACATAATTTTGAATATTATAAAGCGATAACACACAGGAATTAGATAAGGGAAGTGCGTTATTGCGGAGCTTAACTGCGCTAATCGACCACGGAAAACTAGGCTTGTGAGGAAACCAGAAAAATCTAGATAACTTATCAAGAAGATAACTAGTCAATTAACGTAATCTAGTTAAACTGCACGGTCATAATCCTTATTAACCTATGAGGGCTAGTCCAGTCACAATAATAATAATAATTTATTCATTACAATGCACTTTATTGTTAAGAAAAAGGGCAACCGGTTGCCCCCGCGCGCCCCCGTACTATAAGGGCAGCTGCCCCCGCTGCCCCCGTGGCTCCGGCGCCCCTGCTTCTCTGTAAGAAGTTCTTTGGAAAAATGGTGCAGGACAACGATCACAAACTGGCTTGTTTGTTACCTGATAGGACTGATAGCACATGTAATCATTTGCGATCTCATAGAACTTTTCGTATAACCAAATGTAACACTAATCGCTACAAAACGTCTTTTATACCAAATTATGTAAATAAGTATGATTCTTAATAGATATATAGTGTTTTAAATGTAATATATAGTTAGGTTTTAATATTAACTTTAACATACAAACATATTTTATATAAATGTATCTTTATCGTATACATGTAATGCAAGATGTATATTTTAATAAACGATTTGATTGATTGATTGTATACATGTCTCTATCAATTTGGAAACGAAACTTAGATACATTTCCTAACAATTCTTTAAAACCCCGTTCCACTAATTGCAAATTAACCGTAAATGTACCGTGTGTATACGGGAAAGTCGATACAAGTTAAATGAAATAGCATGCAGATAACTTCGCATGCATGTGGAATTCTAAAGATGATATATAACTGAACAGCTAAACACGCATGCCAAATTGCTGTAGTAGTACCATGTGTTGCGCAGTGAGCTGGGATAGTACCCAGTTTGCCATAGCTACCATACTTGGTTGAAAATATGGCTGCTTGGAACGAATGCAATTTAAATTGACATATATGAAAATACACATTTGATACTCTTTCACCAGTTGGAAGTACAAAACATCGTGGCATTCTGGAGACGATTGTAACATCAAATGGTGAATCTGGTATACGATCTTCGGGCTAACCGTGGCAAGTTCGCACGCTACTAGATATACATATTCTAGCAGTACAGCATATTTGTCAAGACAAACTCCTTTAAATTCCACAATGTTTGGATGCTGTAATTTACTGCGAAGTCGCGCTTCTTTAATTAGTGATTTTTTTGCTTCATTGTCAGAAGCTAGCATCTTTTTTACCACAATTTTTGAGCCATTTTCTGGCAGCTTCGTCGTAAACACAACCGCGAAACCACCTTCGCCAATTTCATCTTTATCGATGAGGCATCGATATGAGTATTGGGGTAATTCAGAGGTATCTACCGTTTCACCAGTAGGCTCGCGAATTTTGCCCAAGCTGCCAAAAAATGACATTTTGTACTTTGATGTATCTCACATCATGCTCGCATGCGGCATCTGGCAGTCGGCGAATTAAGAAAGGAAGTTTAACGCGTTTGTCTGGACTGTTGCTTCAGTATGTGCGAATGCATGTGATGAAATTGTATCCATCTATGAACTATGAAATATGAAATTGTATCCATCTATGAAATATGAAACCTTTGATATACCGATACCCACGTATACGCGTTTTATCATGCCTGCGAAAAGTCTAACAGTCGAAAGGGCACGAGAAGCATTTTCTATAGCATATCCGCGTTTTACGTACCCGAAAGGGTAAAACGCGGATATGACTTTAAAAGGCACGAGAAGCATTTTCTATAGCATATCCGCGTTTTACCGAAAGGGTAAAACGCGGATATGACTTTTAAAGGCACGAGAAGCATTTTCTATACCATATCCGCGTTTAATGAGAGCGTGAACAATACATACACAAAAGGAAAAGACCGAAAAGTTATTAGTTTATAAGATCACCACGGCACCACCGACGCTGAAACCTCAATAAATCCCAAAAGTATGTGCATAGAGCATCGTCGAGTAACTGAATCGCTTCAATTATGAGTTCAATATATACCTCTAGCCAGTAGCGTAGCCAGCCCGCCGATTTAGTCCCGCTATGCAAATTTGTTCGTGTTCATTGACGGTGAAAACAATGAATTTCTAAAGAAATGAATAATGATAATGATTTGAAATTTGCATAGCGGGACCAAATCGGCGGGCTGGCTACGCCCACTGCCTCTAGCGTCTAGTGAGACTGTGAGAGGCTTCCAAACAAATTCTTCCAAACTGAAACACGCTTGTGAAATTGTGACACGTAACATTGAAGGGATTCATCAAGTATCATACTGCAGTTGTAATCCTAACCGTGTGCAAACGGCGAACCCACTTCTTGAAAGTTTGAAACTGCATTTTCTAACTCGGATAAGCACTCTCAAACAAACTTATCCCAACCCGAAAGCGAAACGCAATTCAAACAATTAAAAGTATATAGCCCTCATGGAAAAGTCAGCTCACGTTGTGCCTTCATTCAAATCATTATCGCTATATATAGCCCAAATTAAATTTATTGGCCAAGCAAGATGCTCCTACAAACCTCGACAATGCGGTAACAAAAGATAACTCAATGGTAATGACTTAAGTCGCCATATACAATATTTAATTAATTGCAAAAATACATGTATTATTATGAGGAGTCTAATTTCAAAATAAGCTTTATAGTTTCCATTTTGGTCTTCCTCACCACTAATTGTAATTCAAGTTTTTTATTTCAAATTTACGGTACCGTGAACTAAAGTTTTTACGTCTTGGTCCTGTCGTTTTCTATTTTATAAGGTACGCATGCATACAGTAAATAGCGCGTGAGAAATCTCTTTATTTCGTGCGCCAGAAACGGACCCGCACTATACCTTGGTTTGAAACCACTGTTTGAAACTAACACGGCGAATCTGATATTTTTCCTTGTGTCTGTACCGGGGGGTGATGGGAATTATGTTAATTAATATTGGCGGACATCTCACGCAATGATCTATCGCCGCCAATATTCAACTTCTCATATTCATGTTTTGATTAATTTTCAACATATTTCGAACATTCAACTTCTAATGAGTGCTGAATAATCGGTATGTTCAATGTCCGATTTAACTTCAATGTCGAAAATGTGTTGAATAATATACATGTTCAATGTCCGATTTAACTTCAATGTCGAAAATATGTTGAATAATAAACAACTTCAATGCCCAAAATAACTTCAATGTCGGAAACATGTTGAATGATGACAATCATGAATATTGGCGGTAATATGACGCCATAGTTTTCAAGTCATGTGTTTTTCATACGTACGTATATGCATAAAAATGTTTAAATACATTTAAAGGTGTCGTATGAAATAATGGAAAAAGAGCGTAGTATTTAATTCTGGTATGATTTAGTGTGAACCTGTTGATGTATTTATTGCTATAAAATTTAGAAGAGCTTAAACCTTTCCGTGTGTATATATTATACATACGTGTAAAAAATACACGATTGGAAGCAGTCATTAAGTTCATAACTTGATGGTCTATCCTAGCCTCATTGAGTACCCTGTTCTACAGACTGTTGCCTAGCAACTACACGTGTTCGTTTTAATCTTCTCCAATGTCCAGTATCATAGTTCATTTCAAACAACATTTCAACAAGTTGTGTTTGTGGAGTGCTCATTGAGCCCGCAGTACTTATCTCTGTGTGTTCACTCAACTTCACTGTTATCACTGGACCTTGATCAGGAAATGGGTTTTCTAAATAACAACAAAGTAAAATATCAAGCATGGATTTCTATTGGTGGCAGCTGACATGATCAAGTCATGGTCGCCAAAATGAAATATTCTTGATTCATTTTTTCTGTTGTGTGATGTATGTAATCAGTCTTTACTGAAAATTGCAGAAATATTGCAAGGCACTCTATTACATCCTCCACCTTGACATGTTTGCGACCGGCCAAATCAAATGGACCGAGTAAGACGAAAATAGTTTCTCACCAACAATGGATATATAAATACGACATATATACTGGTACGTTATGCATAGTAAAAGAAATTCAAAACCCATGGAAAGAGAAAACGAAATGAAACTATATAGAGGCTTTGCACCATCACGTGACTACATTTAAAAATTTTTAACATGCAACCTATCAAGCTGGCTGTTAAACATGTTTTGTACGTCCTTATAACAAGTATTCATAACAAATTTCAAGTCGATACAATTATTCCCACGCGAGTTAAAAAGGTTTGAATAATTCGTATTGCTGACGTCAGCATTATTTTCTAATGCCGTTAAAAGCTACGTTTTTTCTAAACTTAACGCGAAAAACTTAGGTTAGCTTTTAAAAGCATTCTATAGTATCACAGTAAACAGAATATGGACATTTGTTATAAAACACATCTTTTCTTGAGCATTTTTTTTGGCCACCATGTTGGATGGCAAGTGGATGCAGAAGGAAAGACGTGTTTTATTAGACATGTTTATATTCTGTTTACTATGATACTATATATTGCTTTTAAAAGCTAAAGTGAGTTTTTCGCGTTAGGTTTAGAAAAAACGTAGCTTTTAACAGCATTAGAAATAATGTTGACGTCAGCAATACGAATTATTCAATCGACTTGAAATTTGTTATGAATACTTGTTGTGATGACATACAAAACATGTTTAACCGCCAGCTTGATAGGTTGCACGTTAAAGATTTTAAATTTAAGTCACGTGATGATGCAAAGCCTCTATAGCAACAGTCGTTCCTGATAAAGATAAACTACGATAATGTCAAGTAGCAATATTGTGGAAATATAAAATGGTATTCATCTCAATTTTCCACTCCCGTCCTTAAAAGGTTGTTTCACAATGCCTTGCCTGTGTTAAGGTTAGGGTGATGTTGATAAACGAACTTCAGGTGGGTATAAATTGTATAAAACACATAAATATTTACAACAACAAAATACAAAGGCTGTTGGTCAGAAATGTCAGCATACATATATAATAATTATACCTCTAGCTCCGGCCATGAATCCCAGAATCAACGCCTTCTCTGGTTTAGTAACCTTATTAGCATCACGGAACATCTCTTGGGCTGCTAACATCTGATCACGCTGTAAGAAAACGAGAATTATGAGAGAAACACAACGCTCGAGTTTAACACAAAGCTTAGATTCGAACATATTTATGCATTTTTTCTCCTCTTTATACTGGCATGATACTGGGGGACAATGGGGGACACCTTCCAATTTGTGGTCTCTGTCACGTTCAACGCTGCAGGCATAGAAAACGACAAAAGCACATTAAAATAAAAACAACAACGAAAAACACGATTATTTATCTCGTCACAAAAATCCGAAATTGTAAAACATCTCTAGCCTGTGTCACAGACATTCTGTAATAGAACTAAAATGATAAATTTTAAACATCAAAGATGGCTGTTCAATTTGGTTCGTATGTCATTAACATTTTATATAACACGGCTTTTAATATGTCTTCGCTTATCGAAGAGAGAGATAGAGCTCTATTTGAAAAAATATCTAACAACTGAACACGTTCTTCATGAACTCCTCCGAGAAAAGAAAGAAAGAACTTTAAGGACACGAGATCACAATTTTATCCTCCCTCAAGTCAAGACTGAAAGGTTTAAGCGATGTTTTATAAATAGATGTCTTTTTAATAATTTCTAATTATGTATTATACAAACTTTCACTTTTTAGCTTTACAAAAAGACTAGATCTAACTTTAGTTTTATAAAATCATGTAAATATGTAATATAATTCTTTAAACATTACCACCCATGTGAAGTCACATGTATGTTGTGTCTAAACATTTTAATAAAGACTATAAAAAATAAAATTCTCATCATTTAATTGGCTGATTATGATCACGTGACGTTGAAAAGAAATTTCCATTTTCAGGATTGTGTAATGGAAAGTTCCATTGCACGCGCAGCCGTGGATTTTTGTACTATACGAATATTTTTTCCATTGCACTGTTTGGTTTTCATTAAATTCCATCCGTCAAAATCCTAATCGTATCGTGTTCGTAGCTCATTTAACCCCCCTAATTCCATGAGACTGATGGGTGTAAAATATATTTTTACGACAAATTTTCGTTAAATGAATGCCATTGTTTTATTAATTCTTCATTAAAACATTTTTAGGACTATTTGATTGTTATATCAATTTTGAACATTATACATGTTTCTCAGGCATTTGTTTTGTATTTAGTTCAATGCATCTTTCATAACATTGATATATTTTGGTGTCATTTAAAACAAAGAATGAATGTTTTCATTCGTATTGTAAAAATATTTTCATTCGGTGAAAGATGGAATTTTTCATTCCACGAGCGACAGCCGAGTTCTATCTTTCACCTCATGAAAATATTTTTACCATTGCATTCATAAACATTCATTACTTGTATACTATTACATTACTGATTACTACACTTTTTTCTGACAGCTATTTATATGTATGCAAATATACATTCGCGTGACGATTGAAAGATATATCAAGTTCAGCGACTGAAGTATATCTTCAGTACAAGCCCATGGATCAAGTTCAGCGCCGTACATACTTATTTTCGACAAGGGATTTCTTACCGTTAATTTCAGGTCTCGTTTTGGCGGATCAGGAACAACAGGTTGATTTGGTAATGTAGGACGTCGAGCAGGAAGACTTGGTTGTGATGGCGGTTGTGATGGCGGTTGTGATGGTGGTTGTAATGAAACAGATTTGAACGACGTTGAAGGATGACCTGTATTGTGTTGTTGTCCTGTAGCTGCATTTAGATGACGAAGCTTCATATTCTGACGTTCTCTTTCAATATGCATCTAAATACAAGGTAAACATTTTAGTATTTGGATGATTGGATCTTTCAGTATTGATATCAAAATATTGATAAACACGGTAACTTCAACGCACGGGTATCGATTTTATTTTACCATTGCATGACTACAACGACATACGACAACGACAGCAACAACGACAACAACAATAGCAACAACAACAATAACAACAACAACAATAGCGACAACACTAACATGCAGTAACAACGACAACAGCACCAAAACAACAGAAGCAACAGCAACACCACAACAACCACCACCACCAACAACAATGACAGCAATACCCACCACAAAGAGCAACAACACCACCACCAACAACAACACCACCAACAACAACACCACCGACAACAACACCACCAACAACAACACCACCAACAACAACACCACCACCACCACCAACAACAACAACACCACCAACAACACCACCACCACCAACAACACCACCAACAACACCACCACCAACAACACCACCACCAACAACAACAACACCACCACCACCACCAACACCACCACCAACAACAACACCACCACCAACAACAACACCAACAACACCAACAACACCACCACCAACAACACCACCACCAACAACACCACCAACAACAACACCACCACCAACAACACCACCACCAACAACAACACCACCAACAACAACACCACCACAACAACACCACCAACAACACCACCACCACCAACAACACCACCACCACCACCACCACCACCACCAACAACACCACCAACAACACCACCACCACCACCACCAACAACACCACCACCAACAACACCACCACCACCACCACCACCACCACCAACAACACCACCACCACCACCACCAACACCACCACCAATAACAACAACACCACCACCAACAACAACACCACCAACAACAACACCAACAACACCACCACCAACAACAACACCAACAACAACACCACCACCAACACCACCACCAACAACAACACCACTAACAAACACCACCGCCACCACCACCACCCACCAACATAACGACTGCACTCACCTGAAGCTCTTGACTGAAGTTTGCAGAACTTGCTGTTAAAGAGTTATCTTGCGAGGTTGTATCAGGTTTGGTCGAGGAAAGCAGATGAGGATGTGTGTTAAGTCCAGCCATTGAAGCATACGATGGAGTAGGAGTTGATGTTTGTGTTGTGCTTGTAGCTGGCTGGGGTGTCTAAATATTACAACACGAGCATAGTAACGACAATTATATCAAATTTAATTTAGAATACTTTCGCTAAACAGAATACTCACAGTAGTCTTGCTGGTATGAGAAATGCCTATTGATCGAGCTTGTTTCGTTTATAACTAGATGAAGAATTGCTATACACCATTGGACAATTGCTCATTATTGAATATACAACATCTCACCTCGGATGGACTGGTCAGTCCAAGAGCGTATTCTGGTGTAGAAGTTTCCTGTGCTTTGGATAATTCTTTTTTCTTCCTGTCTTCTTCTAGTAACTGCTCCATTTCAGCTAAACATTTGGGAAGCAACATAATTTTCTTAATACTATGTTGGACTTATATTGCTCCAATTTGCATAGAAAATTCAGAGATGTAAATACACGCGGTTATACGTATTTCTCGGCCCTATACACTTGCTGGTATTTTACTTTGTCTTTTGCGTTTTTCTAAGTACTGTATGAGTGCGACTGTGTTCTTCGAAGGGAAGGTTTTAACTTCAGATTGTAGTTTCGTGTTTCCCTAGCTGCGAAGATGTCCGGGCGGCAACTGACGAAGCAGAAAACGTAGAGATCCAAGATCTCAGTCTATCGAACCTAGCAACTACTGCGTACCAGCCTCCCGCAATGTCATTGAGGTTTACTCCTCTACAGTGATCAAAGTTATCAGTGATCGATAGTTGTCTTGTGAGGAGACAGTAACGGGGTATAAGACGTATATCTAGAATTATTTCTTTTTTTTTTACTTTATCTAAATACGTATATTTTCTCTTGATACATTTTGCCCGGTACTTGAATGAAATCCTATAATTATGATGTTTTAGGTGAAGCAGTATATGAAATTATACCTGTTATCAACTTCTTTCTACGTTTCGCCTCTCTCACTCCTCCTCCAATGGGTTGTTCATTAATGTCTAACAACTGCACAGAAAATGATAAAACCTTTAGATCTACTGTAGTATGGACACAACCAAACTCAGCTACTATTAAAATTCTTCCGATTATACCATATTACAACGTTTGCAGTTTTCTGCATGATGTGAAAGGAACCATTGTTTATCATTTATACAGTAGGCAAGCATGGGAATAAAAAGTAATGCAGAATGAACAGCCATTGCAATACTGTTTGCTGTTCAGAGTCTTAATTGTTTGCAAAGCATACAGGTTGCATATTTCAGTCCCCAAACATTTTATGACTCAAATTGAATAATATTTTGCCCTAATTACTGTCGTTCCAATTGAAGTGTTCCTAAAATATTACATGAATTCATTACATAAGTTGATCAATACATTTGCTCAAAAATTGCTCAACTTCCTGTTTACTAGCATACTTGTTCCCAATTGGTCAATCAGTCACTGAAATGAGACGCCATTGGTCGATTCACACACACAGGAAGTTGATCAATTTTTCAACGAATGAATTGATAAACTCTAGGTAATGAATTGATGCAATATTTTAGGAACACTTCAATTGGAACGACAGTAAAAAGATATCAGATCTTCATGCCGTTCATGGTTCAAAAGCCTTCCTACAATTTAGTTACTTCGTTAATCAGCTGTCATTCAGAGGCTTTGAGAAAATATTGGGGGAGTGGTCGACCCCCTTCGCCCTCCCTAGTGCCCGCCACTGGATGCAACAATGATTGAAATATTTCTGTCTTCCGTGTTTACTGTAATAATACTATGGTGTAAATCAAATAATATATTTTAAAGCCAGATAAATCCATAAGTAAACCTTCTGATCCACCCACTCATTTCATATTGAGATGTTCTATCTACCACACAAAAGATATCCAAAATATAATGTGCCCGCACAGAAACAAAAGAAACCAAGCTCTTGTACTTCGGTAATAGATAGAAAATACTAAACAATAATGTGCATGAGAAATTACCTTAGCTGTTCTATTTTGTTGTTTAAGTGATGCAGCCGAGAGACCACGTAAAGCTGAAGTACCCGCGCTTGGTGCTGTTTTACTGTGTACTCTAGCTAGAGGTACATTCTGTTTCCCTGGGGATTTACCTGAAACAGTCAAAGATTTCAAATACAATTTAAAGCTTAATTAAGCGAAAAATACTATATGATTTGATTATAAATTTTATCATTTAATATTTCATCTAAAACTCTGTTTGACTGTCTGTCTTCAGACAATTATTGTTATTTACAATACATTGTAAAATCGTAAATAACAATACTAGCCTGATAAAGGATAGTCAAATATATTAAATGTTTGTGTATATTCTGAATTAAATATATTTTGCCAAAACAAAATTTCATCACTTGGTGATTGATTATCTATGGTCTTATTGATAGATTGATGTTATACTATTGATTGTTTTATAGACAAGAGCAATATATGCGCAATAAAATATATACAGTAAACTGAATATAATTACCGTATATACTCTATATACTGCAATTATATTCAGTAACAATAATATGAAGCATCCAAGCTACCTGTGGCAGTACTGTCAGATCTCTTCAGGTTGCCACTTGATCCAGCGAGCAAGGAATGAGAACGTTTGAGACCAGACGATGATTCTGTTGCTGGAAACAACAGAATAAATTAATTATTAATGATAAAAATATCAACCCAAGTATTTAGATATTATCCAATTCCACATATTATCCTCGGAGGAGTGTTTTTCTGACGAGTAACATTACTGGCTGAAAGATTTCAAATCTTATCGTACAAAAAATTGTACAGGCACTGTATTCTCTATGTCTGCAAATGCGAGTACTTACTGTAGCTGTACTCTATAGACATTAAAGATAAATTCAAGATCAGACGCTATCGGCAATGGGCTTATACACAATAAAATATATACATGGTACAAACAGATTACTGTTATCCAGCACACAAAACATGCGCTGTTATCTGCAGGATATACAATAAGTTGGGTACGGCTATAAGCGGACACATTTTCACTTAGCTTGGTTAGGTAGGAATCTAGAGCAGCCCTGGATGTGGGAATAGACATGAACTAAGGCCATGAATTTAACAGAAGACAGAAGTTAATGCAGTTTATTATGACAACCTTGAAAAGATTGCCGGAAAGAGTACGAACAGGTAAATACAGTAATACTGTACATGTACTAATTAAAAGCAACATCCTGCATGTGAAAACCCTGAGCAGGATTACTATAGTTTAAAACATACCTTTCTGAAATAATTCCGCCTTTAAAGCGGCAGATTTTGGTTTTCGTCTCAAAGTAAAGTGTTTGTCTGGTGCAGGTTGGGCTCCAATTGTCGCAAGTAAAGCTCCTCTGTTCAAATACGGGCATTCCATTGGTAATAAACTTGTTCGATTTTTGCTGTTGCTCACTAACACAGATTAATAATATACATGCAGTTAACTCATGCAGCAAAACAGTGATGAAAATGGGATAGAGTGACGCGAGCATATAAAATAAAAGTTATTCCTATCTTGTAATAACTCACTGCTGAAGATGAATCAAATTTAGATGCGAAATAAACAGTTTTAAAAAATTGTGTGTTGTACTTATACACTCTTTATTCGATATAACTTATATTCTATATATATATAGAAAAGTTGTTTATTTTTTTAACACTGAATACTGCATACAGTATCTATTTAAATTTTTGAAAGTAAAAATTAGATTATATTTTGTGTGCAGTAATATACATATCACCGTTCAATGACTACCCAGGTTTTTGCTTTAATATGAATTGTTTGGTAAATATATACAGTATGATGCTGGTCTTATTGACTGGGTACCTAATTTTGAAGGGCGTTTACCAGAGGCAAATGATCAATCGCAAAACACCCACCCCTTGATGAAAAGAGTATGGCGTGAGACAAATTGAAATAATAATATGCCAAATATATTATAGTGCATTTCTGCGCAAGAAGACAAAAATCTATAAATGTACAGCAAAGTAAAATGTTAAAAGGGGACACAGTAAGGCTGTTTGCTATTTTCCAGTCAAGACACTTGCATACATAATAGGAATTGATTGGAAAGAATAAACTAGTAGTCTCAGGTAGTCCCAGGCAGTAATTGGTGGGTCCGATCTGAAACGCGTTCCGGTTACATTCGTAACGGATATAGATTCATGTCTCGCTGTTTATGCGTTAGGGTCAACGGTTAGGGTCAACGGTTAGGGTCAACGGTTAGGGTCAACGGTTAGGGTCAACGGTTAGGGTCAACGGTTAGGGTCAACGGTTAGGGTAGGGTTAGCAATCAATAAACAGCGAGACATTAATCATTCTATAACTCTCGTAACGAAATCGGACCAAACAATTGGTCCGCGGATCCACAAAAATGCCACAATCAGGGCGCTTACTGTATATATAGTTATATATACTTATACAGCTATTTCAATTAAGGTTGTCACTGACAATATTCAAATGTACAATATGAGCGCTAAATGAATGATGGGAATAATTATAGTTTTAAATAAGTTTAACACATCAGCACATCAGTAGCCTCGTGGGAATACAAATGGCTACTGAGATACTATATTTTTTAAAACTATGATTATTCCCATCATTCTTTTAACGCTCATATTGTACATTTGACTATTGTCTATGACAACCTTAATTGAAATAGCTGAATATACTTATATGTACTTATATATACATACAGTATTATAAGCGCTCTGGCCACAATGTTTCAATCTTTAGTCGCAGCTACACACACTTCTCCTTTGAAAGCAAATCCACATGTATTTTAAGTTTACACTACCAATGGTGATGTCGAATGCATATGTCATGAGTTGTAAACAGTATATGCCTTTCGAATCTCAATATCTCACATGGATGGGGAAAGTGGCAGAGTAAAGACAAAATTGAATTGAAGGCATGAGGGGTGCATTTTAAATACTAGGCAAGAAAAATATTTACAGTAGTTTACTGAACATTATACACAGTCTAATCCTAATCTAAGAGTACCCATATGCTCATCAGTTAAGCTTAAGGCCAGACCATTGGCCAGACTTATTTTATTAGTTGGTTTACGAACCTGCCGACCGTAAAAAATCAGAAAGTGAAAAAAATAATTAGAAATTCAATGTATATATATGATTGCAAAAAGTGGCTCTGACATGAAGTACACAATGAACTAAGTGCTGCTGGCTCAAATAATATTGTATTTAGTACAACTACCGGGCTATCTCGCTAAACTGGGCTAGCCCGCTTACGATAATACATCTTATATAAATTTTGCATTGCGATTATATGGGAGCCAGGACAGCCTGCTGCTTTTGGGAGCGGGCTAGCACGCTTTGGCAGGATGAATTCGCCAAGTATCCCGGTTTACCGGGCTGAAAAACCGCACACACACAGTGTTTTATATTGAAAATGTAAACAAATAACGTTAAAAGAAACTCAAACTAGCACCAAAATGTTGTTTTTGTGCTTCAATAAACGCTTAAAAGTTTCAGACATTGAAGCGACTGCATTTTACGAAATTACAAGTGAAAAACTTGTTTACCCCAATACTGCATGTAACTACAGCAACAAGCATCAATCTATAGTTGAGGAAGCCTAGCTTAAATGCAGCATATAGACAATATTTAATTAATATATAGCAATGATTATTCAACTGGTGAAAATTGTCAATCTAAATGAGGATTAATGAGTTTGTTTCATCCTGGTTTACCGGGCTAGCCTGGTCCATCTAATCGTAATTGAGAAGCCATCTTAGCTAGGCTGGCCTTGTTCTGCCAGCTTAAAAAATATAAGCATTGAATTCCAATGTTTCAAGATACAGTAAAGTCTACTAGTATTAAGAGTTGGGAGAGGCAGGCATTTACTTTGACTGGTGCCCAGACTGGAAAATCGGGCAATGCCGCCCCCAATTTTTTTTCGGGGACAACTTTTTGGGCCCCTGGATGTCTTCTAAAATGGGTACATTTTTGCACCCCTGGCTGCCCTTGAGTCTGCCCCTGGGCCCTGGGCCAGGTTTTGCGCCCTGGGCCAGGTTTTGCGCCGTGGGCCAGGTTTTGCGCCCTGGGCCAGGTTTTGCGCCCTGGGCCAGGTTTTGCGCCCTGGGCCAGGTTTTGCGCCCTGGGCCAGGTTTTGCGCCCCTGCCCTTGGATTCAATAGCTTTTGCGCCCCCAAGATCTTATCGAAAACCGCCTGATTTTCCAGTCTGGACTGGTGCATAGCATCACCTGGGGCTGACATAATATTAGGTAGACATAAAACCTACCCATAATGTAAATCCGACTTTAATATGCATGGCAACATGAATATGGACATGAATATGACTGCTAACTTTGTTGACTGTGCACAGAATATTTTTCTTGCCAAAATATGGGCGCACATATATGTCACATATGTGATAAAATGTGTACATTTAGATGAAGAAAACGCACACACAACTTCGATTCTCTAAGAAATCTCTTTCTTGAAAGATCAAATTGTGTGCAAATTGTGCGCATGGCAAACTTAGCAGTCTGGGGCCAGCCAGCCTACACAAAAAATATTACCATTACAGTGCAGCCTCGTCCCCAGGCTCCACATGGTGAAAATCGGACGTGTGGATATTGCGTGGGTTCGTGGCGCGGAGCAGCACGAGTCAGGCGTCTCATCTCCTCCTCGCGTGTCTCCTGCGCGCTCCCCATGTAGCCGCGTAGTATTAAGTAAACCAAGCGCCTGGGGACGAGGCTGATTACAGTGCCAACAGTGGTACTCACTTGTTTGTTTGATATCTTGGACAATTGCAGCAAATACAGGACTAACATTCTCCAAATCAACATTAAGACTTCCTGTTTCTGGATATTTTTCAATATTTCTGACAGAATTCTCACCCAATCATCGGAATCACCTGAACCAATTTCTAAAATATCATTTAATTCTGAACTCATCTCCTGTGCACTTCTCCTCGGTATATAGAGAAATGACATGAGTAGTTTGATTTTAACTTGAGAGTCTAATGTATGGAAACAGTCTTGTATATTTCTTAATACATCAATAGTTAACATTGACCAGATATTAGTTCCTGACCACATATCGTCACTAGACAACTTATTATGTAGCCACATTGCTGTATCAACCTCTCGCATTGTCGCCATATTGAAATTTTGAACAGAAACTGATCTCGCGACATACCTGGATGAATATATGTAAAAATCGCAAATTCTGCATAATATGGTTATGGTGCACGTCCTGCTCCTGATAAAGGTGATATGAACCAGAGTGAAAGATGCTTAGAGATCTAATCAAGGGATGTGTTCATCGTAAAACAGCAAAGTGTCCGTATAGAGGTTATTTGAAAGAAAATATATGAGGATGTCTGTCGGGACATTGGAGACTGTCCGTAACTGGAGAGAGAACAGGCCCTTAATATAAATTTTGCATGTATGCCTAACTTATCGCTTGGCTGTCTCCTCAAACTTTCATTATATTACAAATTCTTCATAAGCTGGTTTATCTGAAATCTTGAGCTTGTCGTAAACCGTGCTTTTTTATGGTGGATAACGGAAATTTTGAAATACCGAATTACCAGTTTTTACTTTTGAGTAAATTTTTATTACAATGATATATTTATATCTCTAGATATCACTATATCAGTGTTCTCTATGGGCAATGGAGGACATACCCCTATGTTGTCAATATAAAACAAGTCCCAGGCGACTTAACAGTTACACAACTGTTGTCTAAGTTATTGTCGCCAACATTCAAACGGGCATGAGACCTTTCATATTTAAAAAAATAGAGTCTTTGTATATGTCGAACGTGCGGTGCCAGTGTGGGTAGAGTATAGCAAATACGGCGGTTGACTGTTGTGTAAAACTACCTGAAAAATACAATAAGAACTTCGATGTTTCGAGCGAAGGCCCTTCGTCTGGAAGTTAGTGTATGTACATTCAATTAATATTATACTGAAGTATATCAAAATTAATTAGTTTAGACAAGCTTGTCTTTTAACAGGAACCTCTTACTCTCGAAAAACAGCAAAGATTCCCCGCGCTGAGATTTCTTTTTTTCTGCTGGGCTAGGCATGTTTTTTCTACTTTTACTCAATTTAAACAGAGAATCTTCATGTTAGGAATCACAATTCATCAATTTTAGAGTAGATAGGTAAAGTATTCTTTCCTATATCTTTCTTAAAGTATTGAAATACTTTATTTAACCTAATTTTAGTCATCATTTGGGCAAGTTGGACTACATGCAGGTGTTGCCACCTTAAGCGACTCTAGAAAGCAAACGGTTGCCTATTTTGATCACTCGCAGTGTCAAATATAGATTAATTAAATTAATTAAATTATTTCATCCAGTATAAATAATCTAAAATTCTTATTAAAGCAAAACACAATGGAGGACATTTTTTGACATCCTGCACACCTGCTAAATTCGTGATATCATAGTGATTCATAAATACTATAAATTGGCTCAGTAATTGTTGGGGGATTTCTTCAGAAGAAATATAACAAGTTTTTGCGTCCTCGATCATTGTTTAAAATGATGCAGATTTTTACCTTACTGTTGGTTACCATTGCAAGATTTAAGGCAAAGCAATGTTCTAGCAGATATTTCAAAAATCATTAATAATTCATATAAGCTTTTTGGCAAATCATGCATGATGTCAACCATATGTCACGTGAAGTGGCTTTATACCTGATAAAACTCATCTTCATTAGTATTCCCTATGTAAAAGCTCATCCTAATTAGTAATCTTTATATAAAGAATACTAATGAGACGTTTTTGAAGTCGTTCAATAAACTCGTGCATGGTTTTAAACCTAATAAAACACTCCTGCTCGTTTATTAAACAGTACTTAAAATTGTCAGCAGTGGTTAGTCCTTCATACTTTTATATAAAGCACAGTTTATCCCGATCTCGGGAATGGACATTATTTCTGGATGTTGAAGCGGTATGTAAAATTGAAATTGATCCTAAATTTTGTGAAAGGGTTCCTATTTTTTCAATCCTTTTCTGTCCATATATAAGCATATTATATTTCAAACTAACATGAAAAATATAAAAGACAGGAAAACTTCTTGGATTTGGCATTTGTTTTTCATTTCCATGCATGGTATTGATTGTCGGACGGAAGAAGTATATACAAAATGATCGTAATTTGACAAACTCTTATATGCTTCACTGTTTCCAAAATTAGTATTTTTAGGCAAAAGTTGAAAATGAAAGCATATTTGGTCTGTATAATTATAATGTTTTATTTATTGATTATATAAACGAGAATATATAGTCTCATGAAATGTTTTCATGTCTATAATGATGCAACACCATGCAGTATAATTCCAACTTGCCCAACTAATATGCAACTATATGAATGAGGTACTGTAATTGTTTGCGAAATAGAAAATTTTAATAATCTTGACGCGCCTTGCACAATCATTTTTGCTCTGATTCTTTAATTTGACTCTTGACATATCTTTATATCCGTCACAAAACAGCATTTTCATTTTTCTGCCTGGGCTTTAGCGAATATCTTCATTAAACGAAATGCGAGGTAACAAAAATCTTTAGAGTCAGAGAAATAGATCAGCATTGCCTTTAATGAACCCTTATAAAATATCGAAAAATGTTTGTAGTTTTGACCTAATTTCTATAATTTGGAGATGTTGGAAGACGTCGAATATTGGTGCCGCTACTTCAAAATCACTGCCGGAAGAGTGACTCTGGAAAAAGAAATTGGTTATTTTGATCAGATCAATATAATTATATCAATGAATTAAAATAGTATGATAGTCTTGTATAAGAAACTAACGCTCATGGGTTTTGAAGGCCTTGCAGTATGAAAACTCAGTGGTGCTGAGATTCAACCAGCTATATGCGCCGGATCACCACCAGCATATTACTCGTCAGTCTTCCAAACAACAAGGATTTGATAAGTTGATACGGAATCGAATTACTTTAATTTATGATATACTTAACAAAGATGAAAGCACTCATGTTGGAAAGAAAACCGGCTCAAGGTATAGAAACCGGAAAAAAAGGAAAGAAATGGCCTACACACGGAAGGCCTACACACGTAAAAATCTCACATCTTGTCAACAAAGATGTGTTCGCAACAGACTTGTAGCAAGCTTGTCAACAAGTTTTAACAATATTGTCATTTTATCAGGTAACAACTTGTAACAAGTTTGTTGAGTCAATAACCTAGTTGTAGCAAGTAGTCAACAAGCCGTTGACAAGTTGTCAACAAGCTGGGAAAAAGCAGTGCGAACATATCCTGATAACAAGTTGTTGAAACAGCATTGGTACAAGTCTGCTGAAGGTTTGTTACAACTTGTGCGTTTTTACGTACGTCATTAGACTTGCTCCAAGTCTGTCTCTTATAGGGGTTTTTATTGTGGGGTGCGAAAATGCGGGCGGAAGGAATTAAGGCGGACGGCGGGCGGGCGGGCATGTGTAGTTAAATGTATGCACTATACCATAATGAAGCTCACACGTGTTTTCGACCCATGCTAATTATAATAATAACTTCTAGACGAAACTATCTTCGCTCAAAATGTCGACGTATTTTATATATATAGTATTTCAGAAGTTACATGCTTCAACCATGCAACTTCTTGATTATTGTTCAACGTTGCCTACAATGGTAAATGCACTGCCACTGGGTCTGGAACTCCATATCCAAAATTACAAGCCAATAATTTACCAAATTTTCCTTTGGATGCAGCACTTTATATCAGCTATACTTTCAAAGTTGGACAGGCCTTTTATATCTCCAACCTTGTGGAAACTTATATATAGTATTTGGAAAGAGATATAAAATAATATTTGATTCATTTACGCTTTACATGCATGCATGCAACACGAGTGTACTGTATAATAACGATGAAAGACAAGAAGGCGTTTAGACAGTACCGACTGCAACTGGGGGGACAAGTTTTAAAATCAAACACATGCATAATTCCGTCTATAACATTTACTTTTCCAGTTTTAGGACACAAAATGGTGAGCATACACAATATATAGATGCATGCAGATGGCATGGGGTCTTTCCAAGTCAGATGTGATATGCAAACTGACGGAAGAGGCTTGGTTTGGATAAAATAAATCAAATCGTTTGACAAAAGCTGGTCAAAATTTTCTACGAGTTGACTTGATGGATTTTGATGGATATTGTGGCTTCTGCATGAATCTGACAGTGTTGTAAAAATTACCAAAAAAAAGTAGTGAGTAAAATTACAATTACTTCACCGAAAAAGTAATTATTACAAATTACTAATTACTTTCTTTCAAAAGTAACCAATTACAAATTACTAATTACTTGTTAAAAAGTAATTAATTACTAATTACTTTCAGATTACTTTTTATTTATAAGATATGATAATATTTTTATTTTAATTTTTTTATGTTGCTTTCGCACTGCTACACAATAATACAATGTCATGAAGTATTTCCCATGTTCTATGATCGCTGATCAGTAACACCGCAGGCCTCTTCGAGTAAAAACAATTGAAGCGAAATTCAAGGGAATAAAACGATTTTCAACACTGAAACAAACTGTATTACACATGGACGAAATCGTCTAAATGCGGAATTTGTAAGGTTGGAAAATAAGAAGAAGTACACAGAAGTAACGCAAAATTACTTTTGAAAAATGTTACTCGTTACCTTCAAAAAGTAATTAATTACGTTACAAATTACTTTCGTACAGAAAGTAACAAATTACCGAAAAATTACTCAAAAAGTAATTAGTAATTAGTAACGCGTTACTTTAGTAACGAGTATTTACAACACTGGAATCTGAGTTTTATAGTCTGAACATTGGACGTTTTTCAGGTACTGAATATTGTTTCGACATGCGACGCCGGGATCCCGCCTTCATAGCCAGGTCACAGGTGTTCAAGGTCTAATACCCTCTCCGACTCGGTCTTCAAGTCTGATGTCACTCTCTGACGAGTCATCAAAATAATATATGATATCGCCTTATCGGCAATGTCGGTTGCTAGTAAAGTGTATGAAAATAATATATGATATCGCCTTATCGGCAATATCGGTTGCTAGTAAGGTGTATGATAGAAGTATAAATCGGCATAAAAAGGATTGAATCATTAAATTCCATCAAGTTGGTCAATGTCCAATGGTAATGGAAAGTGAAAACGGCATAGAAACCGATAACATATAAAAGCAAATTGTGATGTAAACTTATTAAAGGCGCAAACGTTGGTTACATGCAGTCAGAAACTATTTGTTACAAAAGAATCATTCTATTAACTTAGACTTTGTTTTGTGCTTTTTTGTTGGAATTGACACGAAAATTTCTAAAGAATAATTATGATCAACAGCTCAATAATTTGCGTCCTATTAAAGTGCTATCTCAGCTATCAATACCTCGCTTCAGTGAAATACTTCACCAATTTAACAGCATATTTTCCTGACTTATGTTTTTGTAAAATTCAGGTCTGCGAAAATATATTGATGAAACAAAGAAAAATGTCTTTATAGCTTGGGTATAGATGCTTTGAAACACGCCCAATTAGATGATTAAAACAATAATAATTTCCATGTATGTTTTGAAATGCAGCAGTTGAAGGGAAAGCGCTGAATTTTGCCAAACAGTTTTGTTTAAAAGGACAGTTTCGCTACAGAACATCGCCATTGTCGATTTCTTGCTGTGATCTCCTGGCGTGTTCGCAGAGGTCCGACCAAACTCTATAAAAGAAACTCGCAAGATTTTGAAAAATAGCTAGGTAACTAGGTTATCTTTTTTAATTCTCGAAGACGAAGATATTCAAACTTCAAAGCATTATCTGAGATTCAAGATGTCTCAAGCACAAGACGTAGCTCCTGCTGCAGCGAAGCCAAAAAGACCACGAAAAGCAGCACCAGCTCATCCAAAGTTTCTTGATATGGTTGGAGATGCCATCGGAACATTGAAAGATCGAAATGGTTCATCTCGTCAAGCAATTTGCAAGGCAATCCTTGGCAAGTATCCAAGTGTGAACCCAAATACGATGAACAGCCATGTTCGTAAAGCGTTAAAGAGAGGTCTAGAAACTGGTGCTCTCACACGACCAGCGCGTTCTTCTGCTACTGGTGCAACTGGAAGATTTAAGTTGGGGGCTGTAAAGCCAGCCAGGCCTGCAAAGAAAAAAGCAGCAAACAAGCCAGCGAAAAAACGACCAGCAAAGAAAGCCGGTGCGAAGAAAGCAGCAAAATCAAAAGCTAAATCACCTCGTATAAAGAAGACAACAGCTGGAAAGAAGAAACCTGCAGGCAAGAAGGCAACAAAGACCAAAACAAAGAAAGCCAGCCCAAAGAAGAAAGCAAAACCTGCAACAAAGAAAGTCGCGAAGAAGCCTAAAGCGAAGAAGACTCCGAAAAAGCCCGCCAAAAAGTAAACTTGTCGTTGTCTGACAATAATAAAAAAACGGCTCTTTTAAGAGCCACCACACGTATAAAAGAAATAAACGATACTCGCAATATAAACTTCTTTTACAGCGTTTTATAGTGGTAACACGGCTCGGTATACTGTATATATATATATAAATCGTTGTCAGTGTTGTGGACTTGTGGTGTTCTTGTAAACTGCGTAGGAGTCACAGACGTACGTTCATTTACAAACAGTATATACATTGCAATAAATAATAACCGTTATATATTATTTAATAATAGTTTGTTTTTTCATCCTACCGGCACTAAATGTCACCAAGCCGCCCGTCTATTTTAAGGGTAAAGCAAATTGGGTAAAGCAAGGGTAAAGCAATAATTTATTTATTATAATAAACATAAGTGTTATAATTATATAGAGTTTTATGCCACTGAGAAAAATCGTATTTAAACCTGTGAAATTTTTACCTGTGAAAATATCATTTTTGCAAGCCAATCAAAAATCTATTACTATTTGTGTACTATTTACATATTTGTTTTGAGTTGTAAAATACGGCAAATTTTCCCTCAAAGTTTTAAGTATTTCCTTTTTACCTAAAGTCTTGAAGTTTTTATATCAAATAGAACTTTTTAATAGCTTCAATTTCATATACAGCCCAATGTTCGGCGTTAAGTATTTCAACTCAAACCTCAGAAAAACTGAATTAAGCTGGCTTCAATTCCCCCCCCTGAGTTATCGTTCCAGTTTATTTATAGTTCAATGCCTACGCCCTCAAAGGATAAGCAGACCCTTTACTAATTTCAATTGTGGCAGCATAGCTTAGCAACTGGGTCTGGTCCCTTTGTTAATTTCAATTGTGGCAGCATAGCTTAGCAACTGGGTCTGGTCCCTTTGCTAATTTTCAATGGTAGCAGCATAGCTTAGCAACTGGGTCTGGTCCCTTTGCTAATTTCATTTGTAGCAGCATAGCTTAGCAACTGGGTCTGGTCCCTTTGCTAATTCTCAATGGTGGCAGCATAGCTTAGCAACTGGATCTTGTCCCTTTGCTAATTTCAATTGTGGCAGCATAGCTTAGCAACTGGGTCTTGTCCCTTTGCTAATTCTCAATGGTGGCAGCATAGCTTAGCAACTGGGTCTTGTCCCTTTGCTAATTTTCAATGGTGGCAGCATAGCTTAGCAACTGGGTCTGGTCCCTTTGCTAATTTCAATTGTGGCAGCGTAGCTTAGCAACTGGGCCTGGTCCCTTTGCTAATTTCAATTGTGACAGCGTAGCTTAGCAACTGGGTCTTGTCCCTTTGCTAATTTTCAATGGTGGCAACATAGCTTAGCAACTGGGTCTGGTCCCTTTGCTAATTTCAATTGTGGCAGCGTAGCTTAGCAACTGGGTCTTGTCCCTTTGCTAATTCTCAATGGTGGCAGCATAGCTTAGCAACTGGGTCTTGTCCCTTTGCTAATTTTCAATGGTGGCAGCATAGCTTAGCAACTGGGTCTGGTCCCTTTGCTAATTTCAATTGTGGCAGCGTAGCTTAGCAACTGGGTCTGGTCCCTTTGCTAATTTCAATTGTGACAGCGTAGCTTAGCAACTGGGTCTTGTCCCTTTGCTAATTTTCAATGGTGGCAGCATAGCTTAGCAACTGGGTCTGGTCCCTTTGCTAATTTCAATTGTGGCAGCGTAGCTTAGCAACTGGGTCTTGTCCTTTTGCTAATTTTCAATTGTGGCAGCATAGCTTAGCAACTGGGTCTGGTCCCTTTGCTAATTTTCAACTGTGACAGCACAGTGTAGCAATGGGGTCTGGTCCCTTTGCTAATTTGGAATGATGGCCGCATAGCTTAGCATCTGGGTCTTGTCCCTTTGCTAATTTTCAATTGTGACGGCGTAGCTTAGCAACTGGGTCTTGTCCCTACTCCCTTTGCTAATTTTCAATTGTGGCAGCATAGCTTAGCAACTGGGTCTGGTCCCTTTGCTAATTTTCAACTGTGACAGCACAGTGTAGCAATGGGGTCTGGTCCCTTTGCTAATTTGGAATGATGGCCGCATAGCTTAGCATCTGGGTCTTGTCCCTTTGCTAATTTTCAATTGTGGCGGCATGGTTAGCAACTGGGTCTGGTCCCTACTTCGCGTAGCACCAGTTGGCACCGTGTGGATGCTTGGGATGTAGTTCGTGGGGTGGGAGTTTCCGTTACTTGGAGTTGTGAAGTTTGACGAAATATCACTTTTGTGGTCAGGTCCTGACTGGACATGCTCACGTGATTCGGACCTGAATCAAAGTAACTCAAATCCCTAGACTATTCTCTGACCACATCTGCACCTAACCATCCACACGGGTAAGTATGGTGACGACAGATATTAATGAGCAATAATATTCTCTTCAACACTCGAAATAAATTCCATAATTCCGCGCAACCATGTAATATTCTCTATATACTTGCATGGCTGATTGCCTGATTGGCATCATACATTCTATTGAAAAACCGGTCGTCAAGTGTTACAATATAGAGGGACTTGGAGCTACGGAAAGGTATGCTTGTTAAAAAGGGACAAAACGTCAAGGTTCACATGCATATATATGTCAAGATTCGATATATTTGTATCAAGATTCATACATATATATCATTATATCAAGATTCGATATCAAGATTCATATATTTATGTCAAGATTTAATATGTTTGTATCAAGATTCATATATATGTATCAAGATTCATATATTTATGTCAAGAGTTAATATATTTGTATTTAAGTATTATTCAAAATACATATATATATCTCACGATTCATGCCAGATTTATGTCAAGATTTTGTATATTTGTATAAAGGTTTATAAATATATATCATGAAGAGTCTCGTGGATTAAAAATGGTAACCCCATGGGAAAGTGATATCTTACGTACTCCATCTCAAATTTCCAAATGTAAGTCATATTATAGATAGTACGTGTCCCCCTGAAATTTCTAAGAAAAATTATTTCACCCACTCTATGGGATTTTTATTGGTCGTCAATTTCCCCGTGAGGAATTTCAATACAAATACGCCGTCGCCATGAATGAAATTTTAGATTAAAGTGTACACATAGTGTACACATATAGTGATCATAGTGTACCTGCTTCTGGATTTAGTCGCAAAATTGCCCCTACATGTTAATTCATCTAAATCGCCATCTTCAATACATGTGAAAGCGTCCGCACCAATGGGCAATGGGCATTTCGAATTCTCTGCGTCGCAATCAACGTCTTGGGGGAAATTCCGAGAATTTTTGCAATGTCTATACCCACTTCAGTGATTCTCCACGCAGTTGCTGAACAACACCTTCGTCAACAACAAGCCGTGGACGACAAGCATGCCCAAAATATTAAACTGGACAACTGTGGTGTGGCAAGAGTGCCCCTTCCATATCTGTATGGGTGCTCGAGTTGACGTGCCGGGCTTAGTTACTGGCCTTTAGAAGCAGTGTGACCAGACGTGGTAATTTAAATTACTTTTGGTAATTTAAGCACTTCTTAGTAATTAGAAATTTTTGGTAATTACTTTAGTAATTTTTTTGAAAATTTGGTTGGGAATATTTACCCTTGTTTTCCTATACTTTTCAATTAATATGGAGATATTTTACTTTATTTGATACAAAATTGTAAATTTCCCCATTTTCGATCGTGCACAATTTGTGAAAATAGTGATATTTTGAAACCTATGACGCACAAACCACCCGTCCTGTGGCCAGTATGAGAATAACCTGGGAATTTGGTATCTTTTTAGGGGGGGCATTTATGATTGCAATTATTGTAATTTAGTAATTTTTGATCAGATTTAGTAGTTAAATGTACACCTGCTTCGAGTCCTTCTCAAAGAGGTTATATTTGTGAGTATATCATGAAGGAGCGCCAAAATGTGGGCGGGAATAATTTAAGACGGGCGGGAATGCGGGTGCGAGAAAATGGGGAGAGAAGAGACAATTTTAAATTGCTCCCGCCCGTATTTTCGCACGCCTTTAATATAGCTCCCAACAGAGAGCTCCCAAATAAAAACCCCATTTGAGAGAAAGCCCTGTACGTTAGTCAAGTTTGCTATGTTGTTCCATACATGAAGTCAATCTGGTTTGCTCAAGATTTCTATGAGGTGATAGTTGATGAGGGCGAAGCCCGAATGAACTATCATCTCATAGAAATCAAGAGCGAATAATCTAATTGTTTTAGTAGAAACCAGCAAGAAAACAGTATTTCCGACGTTTTTCATAATTTATTGAAATAAATTCGTTAAAAATCGCGCCGAGGAGATGCCTGTTTCGCTACTCGCTATCTATCAACAATTAGATAGCGAGTAGCGTAGCCAATCAAATTACAGCATTTGCAATAGTATAGTAGTATGATTCTACTAATAATTGATATGTTGCCACTGAGCTATAGTGTTTGACTGTTTGTTGCCAGTGATTTGTGGTGATTTGTTGCACTTGGACAGGGACATAGGCGTACGGGCCGTGGGGGCAGGGGGGGGACACCTTTGGAGATTTAAGTCATTCGGGCAAATGGTTCACGAATATTCGGGCAAAATAGAATTATGTAATCAGAACTTAAACAAAAACAGAATTTTATTATTTAAAGTACTGTATATTTATCTGGTTTGCGTGTTGTTGGAAAACAATAGTATAATTTGAACATTTCTGTAATTCAGTTGCATGCCTTTGCCTGACCGACGAAGAATTGGCTCTAGTTGTAACGGCTATAACGAGAACGGCGCATGAAAACCTATCTTCGCACATCAAGCCAGAGTGAACGGAGAAAATGCGAGTGGCATTTGCATGTCGCACCAATTATTTCACAGAAACTTTTTTTTTTCTTTAAGAATTAGACTGAATGATTATTTAGTAACTTATATTCTGAACCATTAGTATTATTATTGAACCATGGCAATGAGTGTACGCGATTTTGAATGTATATTATCTGGGTATCAGAGTGGTCTCAGAATGCACGAAATACCCTTTTAGAATCCTCATATTTTCAAAATTTTCCGGGGGAGTATCCCCCCTACAGATTGCGCCAATGTTCACTCATAGACAGCTCGATTAATTTGTAAACGTTCATTTTGAGTTCACAGAAGCAATGCACAAGTGAAAATACAGCATATTTATTTGTAAAATACAATTACAAATAAATAGTTATTATTGTTATCAATATGTTATCATTTTGGGTAAGCTTTAAAATTCGGGCAAAATTCTGTTGCCCCCCCAAACGAAGTTGCGCCCGTACGCCTATGGACAGGGAGTGCGTAAACTGAAACCACGTGCTGAAACCTAATGCTGAAGCTTGGCTTGTTGCTTGCAAATATTCTCGTGTTTTCTTGTCTTCGTGACAGGTATTCTTGTGGCTTGTAACCATGGGCAAGAATATATTTTGTTATGCATCTGGGAGCAGGTGCTGAATGTGTGAATATTCATTACCTATTTTACATATTCTCGGTTGTCATCGTTGACTACGCTCTGAAAGTTATCCGATTCAAACACGGAAGCAGAGGGTTTTTGTATGATTTTTACCTATACTTTGGTTCTATATAACTAAATCTAAGCCCTAATGGATACTACTGGAATATTGAATAATATTGAGCTAATTTAATGGCTTTTGACAGCATCAAAGACTGGTTGGTAAGAACTAGTAATTTCAAAACAAATTAATTGTATGTCGCACGAGTAATAGTTTGAAGTGGAGATGTAAAGTGTTCATGTGTCACATTATGTTAGGTGGACGTTTTAGATAGCGTATCAAAACCATAAAAGGAGTCTCTGTAAAGCATGCTGCATGTTTCTTCGCATTAACAACAACTTGTTATAGCTAGATCGCTAGAATTAGATTGCTTTTATATAACAGACTATAATGGCAGTCATTTAATATACAAATGTTTGAGGAATTAGAATAAGGATCTCAGTCTTCTATTTATATCTCATTTCTATAATAACTTTAGTTCGAAATAGGCGTATTATATAAAAGTATTAGCAATTTTAGCAATCTTGTTCGTCTGGGAAACACATATACATCATACTGTCCACATAGCAACTTGCAACAATTTAAATAAATTTCACTTGAATAAAGAAGGAATATATCAGCTCAAGGCTTCCCAAGTCTACGATTTTGCCAGCATGTACTGTACAGTTCTAGCATGTATAGTTCTACAAATATTTATTCCTATAGAATTTAAATTATATTTCCATGTGTACATGAAATAGATGATAAATTTATATTAGTTTTGTCTCATTATTAAACAAGTAAAAAATAGAATTACAAAAGTATTTATTTGTTAACCCATTAGCTGGCAATGCGCCCTACTAACTAACGTTTAGGCCATTCCAAATAAAAGCCCCCAGCATATATGCCCTCTTGTGTATAAACCCACCATATTCAAATATAACTCGCCACCATTTATAAGCCCATGGACTCATAAGTGAACAAGAAAGATGTTACTTTTATCCATGTTTCATTGATTTCACAAGAGAATGTTACTATTTTCATTCAATGTATAGTTTGAAAAATGCATACAAACAAATATACATCCAAGTCTATATTTTGAGGTTTACAGTAATATCACAGTATAAAGACGACCAGTAGGGCCACTCGACGATGCAACATGTAGCCAGCTTTTTATGCAAAAATATGCAGTTTACTGGCCAGGAAAGTTAGTCCAGCTTGCTTATTGGCCAGAAAAAGCAATTGACTGGCTGCCAATGCGTAATGAGGGGCCACACAAAATTTCAAATGAGTGGCCCTACTGGTCGTCTCTATACTGTGGTAATATTAAGGAGGGTGCATTGGGGTGCATGTCTGATTGCTGATTGATATACATGTAAGTGAACATGAAATATGGAAAGGTAGTCATGTTAGCCCATGAAATCATTAAGCCACAATGTGCCCTAATGCATCCTACATACTAGTTATTTTAGTCTGACTATAAAGCCACACAAGTTTATTCATCAATGTGAAGGTTGTACCAATGGCATTTGAAGGAAGGCCCCTTGAGAAACATCCCCATACTCACCAGGACCTACTAACTTACTGAAAAGTGGCCAGACCTAGAAAAAGTATTACTGGCAGTAAAATTCAAAAATAGAAATTTTGTGTGTAAACCAAACGTTCTGCATAGGTAGAACAAGCGGTGCCACACATGGTGGTAAACTTCATTTTCAACACATGGCAATTTGTGTTTTTTAAAACAGATTTGCAATTTTTAAACAACAAGCTAATTATATGGGATTCCAATACATGTATATAAGATGATTATAAAAAATCTCCTGCAAGTTGTAACAAAATTTCAGGTGAAGATATTTTGTAAAGAATATCCTGGCAGTTGTACTGCCATCGCAGCCAGACATTTTCCAGCACTGTGATGGGCAATCACTCCAAATGTGGAATTGTATCCATTTTTCAGTCTGATAATAATAATAATGAAACTTCTAGAAATTTCTTGGATCTTAAATACTTATTTAAAAATATACTGACAGGTGCAAAATAGTGCTTGAAGATCAGAACTTTCAAGTTATCCAGCCCTATTCATCATCACCAATGGCAATGAAATTGTTTTCAATCCTTCTCATGCACAGTTCAAACACCAACAATGGCAGTGTTTTGTATTAGTGTTCAAGTAATTAGGACTAAGCCTAAGGTTGAGTAATTATAGGGTGAGATTATGGACTGACTTTATGCATATGACTATGCGTCAACAAGCAGTTATAAGTCATAAGAGTGAGAAAACGATGTTCAATTTATTGTTTTTATGATATGTAATAGTTTGACTTGGCAAATAAACTGAATAGTGAATTCAATTGAACTGAATTGAGAGATGTAGACATGTAGTTGAATTTGCACAATCCAAAAAATTATCAACACGTCTGAAGTTGACTACCGTCTGTTGCCCATTTGCCCTGTAATGCTTACTGACCCAACCCTCTAATATTCCTCAGGCGATCATAAAAATATGTTAAAAGTATGTGGTTTATATGTGGTTTATAATTATATACCAAAACTCAGTCTGAGTAAAGCTGACAGCGCATGTAAACAGAGTTACAATCTGGAAACGAATTCTTATAAATTAAAACGCCAGTTTTACCTTTGATTACCTTTAACGGTTTTACATTTTATACCATGTCATCAAGACATCAATGTTAGTTTGAAAACTTCTGTCAGTAAAAATGTAGTAAAGTCTAAAGAGCTGACGTAACCTCCAACGTTTTGAATGAAGGACATTAATATGAACGAAGTTTTGTTTTAATTTCCAATACAAATTATTATTTTTAAACTATAAAACGTATACAATAAAGACATTTCCAAACTGTAGGGAAAACTGATTTCACCGTTTTCGTTGCACTATTTTTCGTCTGTGTTCGCTTTCTTACTTATTATAGCGATGCTGCAGGTGCATTCTATATAAATATAGCCTACGGCTACACTTCATGCCTACACTTCATGCCTACACTTCATGCCTACACAAGGCTACAGGATAACAACTCACACAGATTGTTTTTCAGAAACACAAAGTTGGAAACACAACTGATAAATTATGACTGCTTTCATTAAAATGTCTAAAAGAAGTCGATTGAAAAAATCAACATTTTACTCCACTGTCTCCAGAATCTTTCTGCTGACTTAAATTCTTAAATGTAAAAGTAAAAAGCAAGAAGGATACTCAGGATAATGTTAATTTAATTGGTGACTGAAAAGACTCGAAGTCAGCATTAGTCTGGAAATATCTGTAATTAATTAGCTTGAATTTCGAATACGGCAGAATTCCGCAAGTTAAAACACTGTACTTTCGGGATAAGTGTGATACCATCTTTATTTAGACTAATAACCAGCATGGTAATTTCTTCGTTTATAGGGTTGTTGGTCAGGAAATTATGAAGGAGAGTTTAGAACTGTCTACTTTCTGCGACGTTTACCAGAACACGATGCTGAGATAGCCAGACAGTATCATAGATTTCCAGATAATGCTGTTGTGTCATCAAAGGTACGAGCATCATGAACTCATTTTGTTACTTCTAAACACAGTTGTAAACTATGCATTGCAGTTTTCCAATTATTTTCTACAGTAGTACATGTATGATTGTTGCCCAGCGCTTTTGACTTGAGCCTAGTACGATTCGGATGATTGGGCAACCACTTCCTGCGTTTTCGACATTAAATAATTAATTAAATCATTAAATCATGTGACTCTCAACATGTGACTTTCAACATGTTAATTTCAACATGTTAATTTCAACATGTTAATTTCAACATGTGACTCTCAACATGTGACTTTCAACATGTGACTTTCAAAATGGTAATTTCAACATGTTAATTTCAACATGTTAGTATAAATTTCGCTTTCGGTACTGTAACTATGTGATGTCTCTTAATATATGTACTAAAGTTAAACTCTTTTGCAATCATTGCTCGCATTAATAAATGCTGGAGTTATTCGTTTGGTACTAGAGTAGTCGTTAATATATAGAAAATGTATTTCAGTAAAACACATTTTATATGACGCAATGTTTGTTGAAAGAACGTCGCGCCGTCCATCTAGCAACACCTGTCGTCCTGCCTGGCAACGTGACGTTGCAAAGACTACAACGAACTCTTAACATTATTCGGCTGTAGTACCTGTTTTAAAACAGATTTATTCCTTTCAATCCTTTGAATTCTTAGAGTATATAAGTTAAAAATGTAAGATTCAATTCGTAGTGCAAGCAAAGACATATGGTTGGATGTACAAGTCGATATCTTTAATTTTTATACCGTCAGTTGTTTTGATTACCCCTAATTCACAATATTTATATATGGAGGTAATTAACTGAATTTGGATTTTTGTTGACATTTTATAGTATACAGTCTGGAATTTCTTGCCAAAAAATCTCTTTGAACAATTCAGACGTATAGCGAATTTTTATTTCTTATGTATAAGTGTTGTTCAGGTGAGTAACAAATAAATGTAATACATCAAGAAGTACGGGTTTGTTATAATGCGCCAATTTTATGTATTTGTTAAGAACATTAAATGCAAAAAGTCTCGCCTGCAAAGTACAGTTTTAAGTATTGACATAATTTGTGCCCTGTCTCCTCCACAGAGCGAGTTTCGTTTTCGTCTCTGTCCTCAAACACATTCGTCAGCGGTCCCTCGCGTAAAAACACGAGAAAGAACGAGAAAACTGACGAAAATCTCTGCAAAGGAGAGAGATTTGTGCAGCCATAAAATGTCAATGAAAATAATGAGTTTTGATTTTTATAGCTTTTTATAGACAGTCCTGTTAGTCCGTTAACAAGCATCTTTCCTTTATGTTTTGTCGTTGCTGTAACTGCGTTAAAACAAGTAAGTTTGCATTAGAAATTACAGAGACTTCTGCAGCGGCACCTAAATATCTTTTTGACTATCCGATTAAATTGCGATAATATTCGCACAAGCTGTAGTATATTAGCATCCAACCTGCACTGATCTAATGTAATGTTTTTGCCACGGTCTGGCACGTTACTAATGAGCACGTCGATTACCATCCCACCCGAGATGCAAATAAACACACAAGAGATCGTAATAAGTGTTCTTCACTGGATGACAACTCAAACAACAAATGGCGATTACGATAGCGCACACGCTATTTACACAATTATACCGGTACGTCAACTACTAAATCACGACCGTTATGTCTTCGTGTCTACTAACTCTACATTACATCAAAGTATTGAAGAACTACATCACTAAACTACAGCTATACTATAAGACCAATATAAATAAATTAAACTAATAAATTTAGGTCACTAAAGTATATTCATTTCATAGTTAAATGCCAACGCACTCGTACGTACTTCATCTTCAATACTCAATAGAACATCTTCGGACAAAATTGAAAACAATGAACTCTTTTTAAGGGTTATGAAGACTGGAAACGACATCAAGCGGATAAAGAAGTTAACAATAGAAAATATGAATTAGTTAGTCCTGTTAATGGTTTTTTAATCAGTGTTATATCAAGAGATATTAAGGTACATGCATGATAGGCTTACTATTGCGAATCGATATATTGCAAACTCTGCTGTATAATAACTACTGAACAAACCTACTGTACTACTAGGTGCCCTACTGTACTACCAGCTGCCCTACTGTACTACCAGCTGCCCTACTGTACTATTAGGTGCCCTACTGTACTACCAGCTGCCCTACTGTACTACCAGCTGCCCTACTGTACTACCAGCTGCCCTACTGTACTACCAGCTGCCCTACTGTACTACCAGCTGCCCTACTGTACTACCAGCTGCCCTACTGTACTACCAGCTGCCCCACTGTACTACCAGCTGCCCCACTGTACTACCAGCTGCCCCACTGTACTACCAGCTGCCCCACTGTACTACCAGCTGCCCCACTGTACTACCAGCTGCCCTACTGTACTACCAGCTGCCCTACTGTACTACCAGCTGCCCCACTGTACTACCAGCTGCCCTGCTGTACTACCAGCTGCCCTACTGTACTACCAGCTGCCCTACTGTACTACCAGCTGCCCTACTGTACTACCAGCTGCCCTACTGTACTACCAGCTGCCCTACTGTACTACCAGCTGCCCCACTGTACTACCAGCTGCCCTACTGTACTACCAGCTGCCCTACTGTACTACCAGCTGCCCTACTGTACTACCAGCTGCCCTACTGTACTACCAGCTGCCCTACTGTACTACCAGCTGCCCTACTGTACTACCAGCTGCCCTACTGTACTACCAGCTGCCCCACTGTACTACCAGCTGCCCCACTGTACTACCAGCTGCCCCACTGTACTACCAGCTGCCCCACTGTACTACCAGCTGCCCTGCTGTACTACCAGCTGCCCTACTGTACTACCAGCTGCCCTACTGTACTACCAGCTGCCCTACTGTACTACCAGCTGCCCTACTGTACTACCAGCTGCCCTACTGTACTACCAGCTGCCCTACTGTACTACCAGCTGCCCTACTGTACTACCAGCTGCCCTACTGTACTACCAGGTGCCCTACTGTACTACCAGCTGCCCTACTGTACTACCAGCTGCCCTACTGTACTACCAGCTGCCCTACTGTACTACCAGCTGCCCTACTGTACTACCAGCTGCCCTACTGTACTACCAGGTGCCCTACTGTACTACCAGGTGCCCTACTGTACTACCAGGTGCCCTACTGTACTACCAGCTGCCCTACTGTACTACCAGCTGCCCTACTGTACTACCAGCTGCCCTGCTGTACTACCAGCTGCCCTACTGTACTACTAGGTGCCATACTGTACTACCAGCTGCCCTGCTGTACTACCAGCTGCCCTACTGTACTACCAGCTGCCCTACTGTACTACCAGGTGCCCTACTGTACTACCAGCTGCCCTACTATGACCATACGCTACAGATTTTTACATTCAATTCTATTTTCTAGGTTGGTGATATAGTGAAGGTTAAAGCTGATGAAGAGTTTCCCTGTGATTTAGTTTTACTGTCTTCTGAAGATCATGAAGGAAAGTGTCATGTGACAACTGCTAATTTGGACGGCGAAACTAATTTAAAGGTATTTACTGCATAATGTATCAAGCCAAATAAAGTATTAAATAATATTACATTTGGCCCAATTTAAGGTGATGTTACACGGAACGATTTTCAACGAGGATTCGTAACGCAACGCGTTAAGGTACGTTTACACACTGCGATTTGTCGGGCCGATTTCAGATGCACGTTAATGATATTTGAAAAATACGTGGCAAACGTCATCTGACAACATCTCCAACTGAAAATATTCGTCATTAACATTCAGCAAAACCTAAAATCGGCCCGACAAATCGCAGCGTGTAAACGTACCTTTGCCGGACCAATCAAATTTCGTGTAACTTTATTTACATTGCGAATTGTCGTTGAAAATAGTCCTGTGTAACATCACCGTTAAACTGCATGATCCGTCTTGGGTAATTCAAGACAATTTGTTTGATAATTCGTCTGCGTATATAACGATGCAACGGATCATCCGTCAAGACGAACTATCTGCGTAGTGGATGATCCGTATTTATTAATAAATACAACATTAGACTAAATACTGCGGGTTTTTGGATCAATCTACTGAAAAATACGATAAGAACTTCGACGTTTCGAGCGAAAACCCTTCGTCTGGAAGTTAGTAGCATGGGTCGGGGAAAACATGTGCTTTTATAGTGAGTACAAAAGCGATCACGTGATAAAAAATAAACCAATCGGATGGATTTAATAGTCAAAACAAACTATAAACAAAATATAGAAATCATATTACGTGAAAATTCGAGCTCTGTGTCCCATTTCTGGCAGCAATGATAGACGTAGAAGACAAGAAATGCGTCTCATTTCCCAACTTGGCACCATTCATCCTCACGGCATCAATGAGCGCTTCTCTTACATTTAACTCCTATCTGTTTATGGTTAGCCTGCGAAGGCAGCCCCACCTTTACGTTCGGGAGTTCTTCACGCGAAGCTGCCTTCGCAGGCTAGTTTATGCCTGCCATCAGCAGATATTCTACATCTCACCTCATCTCATACATAGCTCTGTAATTTCTCCTAATCATGTTTTTTTCGCTTTTCTTTACACGCTAATATATTTTGTGATGTTATTTCCATATTTTGTTTATAGTTTGTTTTGACTAAATCCATCTGATTTGTTTATTTTTATCACGTGATCGCTTTTGTATTCACTATAAAAGCACATGTTTCCCCCCGACCCATTCTACTAACTTCCAGACGAAGGACCTTCGCTCGAAACGTCGAAGTTCTTATCGTATTTTTCAGGTAGATTGATCCAAAAGACCCGCAGTAAAGACACTACCTACCATGGCACCACACAACATTAGACTAACTATCAAGAAATGTCTGTTGACGGACTTGTGCTTGTATTAATCCGACCATTAATTATGATGTATATACTGGACATAAGCACATCCTTTTCTTTTAAAATTAAAATCGTTCATTATTCTAACGGTTTATATCAACGTTTAGCTTCACAGTTCGTTACCTGACACAGCTGACTTTCAAACGTCAGAAAAACTTTACCAACTTCCAGCTCGTATTGAGTGTGAACATCCCATGGCTGACTTGTACAAGTACGTATAACATACTTTATAATGGTACCATACACATTGCTTTTTTGTCAGGTCAATTTCAGGTTTTGCTGAATGGTATAAATGACAAAATTTTCAGTTGATTGGTTTACCACTTTCATATATTTCAATAACATATTTTTCTAGGACGTCGAAAATCGGTCCGACTGATTGCAATGTGTACCTAGCTCAAATGAAAATTAATCTAAAAATTAAGTTGTCAATACGCGGAGCTGATGGTTTTCACTTTTATCGTATCGTTTTCACATATACTAGCGTCTTAACTAATGCAGATCTATTTACTTTGAAACAAAAGAAAATACAACTTTCGTGGTTCAATTGGGGATAATATTTTGAACCCTGCAAATCTTTTGGTAAAGTTATAATTTAGAAATTTTCAACATCACGACTGTGTTACATTTTCCGAACACTGTAAAATGTTTCTGTGCTGTAGAAAAAAGACCTTGCTTTGACCTTTAGTATATACAAGGATTTTATTCTGGTTGTGATTGTTATTAATAACAAACAAAATTTTTAGGTTTCAAGGTCGAATGATTTTTGAGAATAATGGTACAGAAACTACGAAGTAAGTTTTAACAAAATACCTTTCTCTGTATAATGTTTTTAGATAAACTACTTGTAATGCTTTTTAATCCAGCTCCATCTATTCTATTTTAAACTACTTTATGCTATGTTATCTATTCTACAGAATACATGATTGTATTGTATAATTTAGTCAAAAGTGGCAACTCAGCCTTATTCTCTATTTTTAGTGCAAAGTTTCTTTGAAACTTTGCAGTATTGTGATGAGTGGCGAAAATTCACATCAGTCAGTCAGTCAGTCAGACATTCAGACATTCAGTCATAGTGTAAACTTCCGGGGGGTATTTGTGATTTATATTCTTCGTAAGTTCGTGGACTTTTAGCGATTTTTTTCTTTTTTGAAGCTTTGAAGTGTAAAGGCACAACTACAATTATTTATTCGATCGTCTTGATGTTATTTCCGAATTTACACGCTTTATCCAAAGACGTTGTGAAAGTGAATCTTCCCCCGGAATTCAAACATTTTCAGTATTTCAGCATTTTAACACCTTTGTAATCTGATATTTATTATATCGTAACTAATTATATATTCAGTACTTATGGTCGATTATAACTTCTGTTTTAAAAACCGTGTGATTTTCGCTAATACACCCTTTTATAGAGCTTTAAAAACAGTACATACTGACCAACTTTCAAAGAAAAACAATAAAAATTGACAAAGTTACGGCGAAATTTGAAATGTAGCGTACGGGTCAAACCGGATGTCAAAACTGGCCCACCTACAGTATCTTTGTGCGTCTGTATATATAACTATGATATTTGATACATTCTATATACTTTCTAGTTTTGCTTAGCCTTTATTTTAGTAGTCTGTGTACAACCGTACTCTCGAAATTTTATATACACGATGAAATAATAAATAAATAAATAAAATTTGAAATAATCGAAGTTGAGTTGACATATTTGTAATTAGTTGAATAAAACTGATCAAATATTGCAACCGTAAACAAAAGACAATTTTATCTGCTTACTATAATATATTGGCAAAAACATAAATCACTCATTGCGAATTTAGAATTACGAATGATGAAATATTACAAGCTTTTCATTGACAAGTGTACTTGTTGAAAAACTGGCATGCTAGCTTTTCAAAAGCTTATCACATTTCATCAATTTTCAAGGGCAAATAAAAATAGTAAAGGTAAAAATAATTGCCAAATAAAAATTGCTCGTGTAAATACGTAATATGCAAATATAAACACAACACAACATGGATGCACAACAATTACGTACGCACTATACTATAAACCATGTAATATAGCATTTGTCTTTTAAAACTTTGCACTATCCTTGGATCACTAGTTACATTTAGCATGATTGTGTTTCCCGAATAATAATGAAATGCATATATTTTGTCCAAGGTCCTTAGGTCCGAGCCAAGTTCTTCTAAGAGGAGCAAGATTAAAGAATACAAGTCACGTTTTCGGTGAGTTTAGAATGAATCCTGTTTGTTTGTTTGTTTGTTTGTTTGTTTGTTTGTTTGTTTGTTTGTTTGTGTGTACGTTATGGATGAAAATATGCTTTAGATTTCTACATGAAAATAAATGTTATTAGCTAGTTGCAATAAATTTGTTCAGCATGCTTACTGTGCCAAAGAATGAAAATGCATTAGGTGGGGGTGGGGTGGGGGGGGGGAGACATTGCTTTGCTTTCGTAACTGAGTAATATTGATAGTAAATGTTGTTATTTTCTGTTCTTCTTCTCAGGTGTTGCTGTTTATACAGGAATGGATACGAAGGTCAGTCATTCTACCCGTTTGCCAATTGGTTACTTTAATTATTTGTTGTATAACTCTGAGGTGATTTGACCGTACGTATGATCTCTAGCGGTTGGATATCAATTAGTTGGTCTCTTAATGATAATTGGTTATGTGTTGTTATGGGATTACAGTTTTTCGCAAACTTTCATGACCATTTTCGTTTTTAAACAGGTGGCGTTAAATCAAAGGCAAAACCCTCATAAATATTCTACAGTTGAAAGGTACACACATGTGTTGTATCAGCGGTATATATCTACTGTAACTTTATGTTTTATACTTTTCTCCATTGTTTATCATATATTCTTCCTTTTTTCTATAGGACAATGAATACATTCTTGATAATATTCCTGGTGAAGTTATTGGTACTCTGTACTTTACATACCATTTTAAAAAGATGGTACCAAGATACTGACAGAGGTGGTCCCCCGTATGTCCAGAAGGCAGACACGGGGGTAATGACATATTTACTTTCAATTGAAACTCTTCAGCTTTCATGTGTAACACTGTGTACAATCCATAATTATGTTCCACACATGCAGTGTCCCCCCAAAAAAGCGCAACCCAATTAGGAAATTAATATGTATTCTTTACAAAGTAACAAGAAATTTGTTCCGTCTTTTTGGGACATTTTCTAACGGAATAAAGTATGCCAATCAACCGCCGTGAATTTGTCGTGGTTTCAGCCAATGTTTTTTTGTTTTATTTCCAGACTGGACAAGGTTTAGAAGATTTTTTATCATTCTTAATATTATACAACTATGTTATACCAATCTCATTGTATGTGACTATAGGTGAGTGTCTTGAAAACACACAGAAATATATTCTACATTATATGGTTGTGTTTTTGGTTAATACCGATAATGGCATAGAAATCTTGAACAAACTTTACCTACGTTTACAGACGTTTCCTGAATATATTGTTGTTTTTATCTTCCCTATATAGAACTTCAAAAGTTCACTGGTGCATTATTTTTCAACTGGGATGAGGAAATGTACAATGCGGTAAGTGTATTGAAACTTTCTATTGGCTGCTGGACTTGTTTATTTTCTGATTAGTGTAGTATTCATGCAATGTTTTGACTAAAGGTCAATATAAGCTCGGTAGTCTAACGTGGAAGCACGAGGCCAGTGGAAAATGTTCATGCATGAAATAATTGTACATTTCATTCTGAAGAGTATTTTATCTTCTATTGTATTGTATTGTATTGAACTTTAAACTGCATGCATTTGCTTTCCGTTTCCTTAATGAATAATAGTCGTCACAGTTTCCGTTAATGTTCTTTTTAGGAAACTGACGAACCTGCCAAGGCGAATACTTCTGATCTTAACGAAGAATTGGGTCAGGTAAGGTTTGGCTGCAGGCATTGTGTGTTTATGCAATGCAATGATTGCTTTAGGAGTCTGTTTCGTAATACGTAATGCATTATGTCATTGCAATAATTCAAGCAATACATTGTTTCCATCTTTATTAACAATTGTTTTGATTCTCTAGATTCAGTACGTCTTCACAGACAAAACTGGTACATTAACAGAAAATGACATGCAATTCAGAACATGTTCGATAAACGGCAAGAAATATGAAGTATGTGAATATTCATCACTTAATATCTTGGAAAATTTTTATTAACAGGCGATATTGTATTATCCATTTGACCCCAAATAAACCACTTTATGTCTGTTATTTTAATTGTCCAGGAAATCGATGGCTTGCTTTGTGCAGATGGATTACGCTCTCGTAGCTTCGAATCTTCAAATTTCACGGTATGTTCTGTGCATGTGTAACACCTCTATATTACTGTATGTTCTGCATTTACACTACAGTACTGCCAAGAAATAACTTAACACTGCGTCTGCCCGCGTCCGGCCCGCAGAGCGCCCGCGTCTTGCATCTGCTCTGCACACATCCTGCCCGCAGAGCGCCCGCGTCTGCCCGAAGAACCGCAGCTAATAACTGTCGTAACCTACTCGGAAAACCGAACTGGCATGCTCGAAGTTTATCGTAAAAACACGCAAGCGTCACTGATCGCAAAGCAAAACAGTAAAATTTTGAATTCGCTAGCTAAACAACTAAAACCATTTTGGGTAATTCGTACACGTATGTTGGACCTTCTACTGATACCTGTACTGTAGTAGTATTCGTTAAAGACTGCCACAATTAAATTACAATATATTTGGCAACACTGACACAATCAATCTAATGCACATAATAATACACGACTATGTCTATACTGGGAACGCAATGCAATGCACAACGTTCCCCTCCATAATTCAAATTGTAGAATCGGAAGAGAAACTGATATTTTTAGCAGCTACATAAATAGACGACGGCATGATCAAAACACCAATAGAGCGTACAGTGTAACCACGCGGTTCGCGTAAATATGAACACGTGCTTCTATTTTATGGGAAACAGGCATATAAGAAATACGAATTTCCCATAGAAGATAAGAAGATACCAGGCAAACGACATTTTTATTACACAAAAATATGCAAATAAGTCTCACTGCATCCACATGCCCGCAGAGACACAGAGTGGACGCACGGGCCCGCGGACGCAGGGGCCCGCGGACGCAGGGGCCCGCGGACGCAGGGGCCCGCGGACGCAGGGGCCCGCGGACGCAGGGGCCCGCGGACGCAGGGGCCCGCGGACGCAGGGGCCCGCGGACGCAGGGGCCCGCGGACGCAGGGGCCCGCGGACGCACGGCGGAGCGAACAAAAACAAGTTTTTGTGTGTTTTTTTTGCCAGAAAACAGTGGATGTAGCAGTACTAAAATACTTTTCTACAAAGTTTATGACAAAATGAACAGCAGGAAATAAATTGAACTGAAATCAGAGAAATATAAAGGATATTTTCCTACGACGGAACATGAGCGAAATTTTACTTTGTTAGAAGATGCTAGTTGTCTTGGCTTCGTAAACATATAAAATTAGAAAGTTTAACTTACGGTGGGTTTGAATTTCATTTTTCAACGTATGTTTCTATACAAAAATTGCTATAATAGTTTTCTCATCAAAACCTGTGAGATTTCGCACGACCAAAATCGGCATTTTTCGAAAAATAGGAAAATGCCAAATTTTCAACTTAAGATTGTAAAAAATCTAGCCGAGAGCCTCAAAACGAGACTATCCTTAAACGGTAGTCTGAACCTTTCTTAATCCCTTAATCAAAGTAATTTAGATATAAAAATTCGCGCTGATACCAAAAACGGCGACACTATTTATGTGATCTGAAATTGTTCACAAAAGTACCTTTGAAAATGCTGCCAGAAATTCTATGTTTATATTATTCTTGCTTGTTAAAGCGATTCGGTTGAGAGATTAAAGCCCATTGATTCCAGAAAAATGGGCAGTTTTGAAATCATATGAATATTTTTCCCTTTTTCTCTAATATAGTAAATAGTAATTCAATGATAAGAAATAAAATATTTCAAAATTTTGTCGAGAGCCTCAAAACCAAATACGGTTTAAAATACCCCTAATAGCATATACATTATATTGGGGAAGAATTTATTTACATCAAAATTCGCGCTAGTACGAATTTTGGTGATTTTCTGGGATTTTCCGTCTAATTCCGAGAATCTCCGATCTTTTCCGATACGTATGGAGATGTTTCTTTACGCAATTTTTAAAAGTTTTTATTCCTTTGCTTGTACCCTCAGTCAATCAATCTATCAAATATTTTCGGCTGGTAAAAAAAACTAGGCCAAAATCTGTAAAAATCGCTCGGAAATTCAATAGCCGAAAATACTCTTCCCAGGTCTCATCTCTAACAACCGCGCGAAATCCAACGCATGCTCAAACAAAATTCCCACCTGCTCCGCGGGAGGGACGCGGTTTTTGATAAGTTATTTCTTGGCAGTACTGTACATTGTTAACTACTGTGCAGTTTGAAGTAGTGTGGCTTGGTGTATTAAAAGTTCTAGAAATCTTATACGTTCTTGTAACTGTTCGGAACTTTCTTTAGCTTTACAAGGTTAAAATTAATGAAAATTTTGTTTGTTACCAGCCTGAGATGTTTGAGTTCTTTCTGACGTTGTCACTATGTCATACAGTCCATGCCACTGAAGAAGAAGATAGCAATGCTCCATATCCATATCACTATCAGGTATACAACTATCTAGGTGCGGTTGTATAAAAGTCTTAACTACCTTTTAACTACTCGTTTTGCAGTTAATAGTAATTAACTCTAAAATATGCGTTTCTGATTGGTTAACCGTCGCACTAACTATAGTTAACTTTAACTACTTTTTTATACGACCAGACTCAGGTATATCTGCCTAAACTATATACTTTCCCCACAGGTCTATCAGCATCATATACATCTTTCCTTTCTAAACTGCTCTCATGCACTAGAGGTCCAATAAGGACAATCAATGTTACCTAATAAATTTATTTCTACAAACTACGGTAGCTCTCACACTCCTGCCCAAACTGCTTTTACTGGAGATCTGCGAGCCGAGATTGTCTTTTGTTAACCTAATTTCTCTTGTATTTTGTAGGCGTCTTCACCAGACGAGAAAGCGTTTGTAGAAGCAACACACAGGTAAGCTCTTCTTATGAGTTTGCCTTTTTGCCGTACATAAAACCGCGGTCGGTCTGTCCCTATAACACTACCGAAGCAAGTCTGCATCCCTTGGTGGCCGTACCCGAAAGACTGTAACGATAACATTTCTGAAGAAATTCACGAAAGATACCCATATACCTCTTGTCAAGTATGTATTACCTTTTATAACATTTTGTTATTGATGTTTTAGATATGGTTTAACATTTCAAGGCACATCAGGTGAAAATATGCTGGTCAAAATTGGAGAACAAGTACAAAGGTAAGGATATGGCACTGCATCATTTTTTTAAATATTGTCCTGTTTCCGCTCGTCGTGATCATTCGCATCGATCTAATATAATGAACATGGAAAGATGAAATAAATGGTCATGTTACGATTTCTAAACAGCTGTGTTCTGACCGATTCATCTCAGGAGATTATACAGTAGATCATGACTTGATCTTTACGATTGCTACGATCAACTGGAAATCTAGTTTTAAGGTTACATGCTGTGATTTCACAATAATTTACCATAATTTTCTTTCATTGTTTAGTTATAAACTGCTTCATGTTCTGGAATTTGATTCCACACGTAAACGAATGAGTGTGATTGTCAGTGAAACTGATGGTAAGATATATATTTTATATCATAGCAAGGGGAGGAAGGGGAGGGGGGTTGTACTTACTTATATGTATATTGCTTACCGTACGGGAGAAGGGGAGAGGTTTTCGTCCAAATTCTGTCGTGAGCAGCAACCTGCTACAAGGTTGATGACTCAACAGACTTATTGCAAGTTTTATAAATAACTTGCTGTTGTCCTGCAATGCACAGTACATTAAAGCGTCAGTAAATGAACGAGATCATTTCTTGTGATATATCATTCGCCATTCATCAGGAAAACAGGAAGGAAATTTACATTGTCTATTAATTTACATACTCTAATTGCATCTTAATGTTTTCCACTAATGAGTAGAATGTTTTATTTTCCAGGAACAATAGTTATGTATTGTAAAGGTGCTGAAACAGCAATCTTAGAAAAAACAATTAATGGACCAACCGACGCCACTCTTTCTCATATTAATAGTTATGCCGAGGTTTGTGTATTATATTTTTACCAATTAATATTTGTCTTGTATCATACGAGTTTTACGAGAGTTGCGTTGTGAGACAAGGTTTACGTGAAACCCAGTCCTAGCTGCGAATTCAAGAAACGAATGAATAATTTATATCGTTGTACGATCGCGTCATTGGTACTGTACGTTTTTTGGTTCTTACGTTAATGCGAGCGTTGTCTGTTGGCATGTACAGTACATGGAGAATGTCTTGGCCCAAGTGGGAATGCAAAATGCTTTAATTCACTGGGTTAAGCTAACAGTATTGTTATGTCAATGTATATCACTGAGTGATACTGATGGTTACAATAAGAATGTCAATGCGAATGATACAGTGGAGATTTAAGAACCACAGATATAGACACCACTGATTTAATGATTTAATAAGATTCGGCTACTATTTAAATACAACATATAGAACCAGGGAATTCGCCACAGGTTCCCCCAATTACGGCGATCCCAAATAAACATGAATTAAATTACTGTACTAAACAAATAACGAATATCTATCATATAGGACTAACAACAACTTATAACATTGTTAAGCGGTCTGGCCCTTTTGCACTTTACATGCACACACTGATTTCCAGGTGCGCGGATCGTCACATTTGAAAGTTTTGGATAGTGCATGTTTGTAATACAGTTTAAGACCTGATTTAAAAGACAGCAAACCTATATCTCTTGTACGCAAGTTACTATTTAATATGTTCTACGTTTTGCAAGTTCTTATAAAAAATGAGGTCTGGAATGTTACGGTTTTCGCATAAGGTATTACAAATCTAATCAGGTTTGCGTTTGATTCACTTCTTGTAATTCCTGATCCAGCTATGATCGGTAGAGCACGTTCGTCAATGTATGTAAGATTGTTAATGATCTTGTAGAGGAAAACCAAATCCAAGTACTCGTGCCAATATGAGACAGGTAGTATGTCAAGCTGAAGGAGTCTTGTCTTGTAAGAGATGTCTGTGATAAATCCAAGATTCAGTATGTATTTGGTTGCTCGTCTCTGCACTTTCTCGACGTCCCCAACCACTCAAATGACTTCAAATAATTTTGCTTTAATTTAATATTTTTAAGACTTTAATTTAATGTTTTTAGTAGATATATAAACATTTGACGTGTACGTCAAATTGTGTGATTGTATAATTAGAAATGTCTATTTCTTACAGACAGGCTTACGTACTTTGGCAATAGCCAAGAAAATTATTCCACAAGATGAATATGAGGAAATAAATACGAAGGTTTGTCATAAATAAAGTATCTTGAAATTTGAAATCAGTCACGCATTGTACTGTACTATGTTTTCGGGGGTAACATGCATTATTTAAAAATTAATTCACCCTTCAATTACACCAGGAAGAGCTGAAAAATACAGTGAGCTTGAACTCCGGGGCTTGAAAACGGAAGATTGCTTTCCGTTTGACTTTACACCGCAGTTTTACTCCGGATTCTACATGCAGTAGTAACACTTGACCCATGCATGTACGAGTTTGTGGACCGCTAGGGATAAAAGTTCTGATAGAATTTAGCTGATAGAAAAATAACTGATAAAGTTATCTTATATAAATAATGTTAGAAGAGTTACGTGTAGGTCCTTTTGATTTGAATATGACTAGCTGACTTGTCTGTCTGGTACATCTCCCAAATTCATATTAAATTTTTAATGCATCTTTTGATAGTTAAAAGAAGCAAGTGAAGCTATCAGTGAAAGAGATGAACAGGTATAATTATTCCTTTGTTCTTGATAATTATATAGTTTGGTGTGTGCATAAATATAAGCCCTAGCGGGCATTTAATGCTGTACATTGATATATGCACTCGAAAGAAAGATGTCGAAACTGTCGGGGAGAGACATGCAGGTAGTGAGACACACAACCAGACAGACAAACAGACAGAAACGCGGGATTTTTTTAGACGATCAGTACAACATGTGTTGCATTACTGTATTTCCAGCTTGCCAAAGTTTATGAAGACGTGGAATCCAAACTGACGTTGATAGGAGCAACTGGCATTGAAGACAGGTTTGTTGATGTTCTTATTTTAATTATATTCGTCGTTTATACTGTTTGAAATAAATAAATCCTTGTGCAGACAACGTAGCTATCGATGATTCTTTGCACATTTTTGTATAGTTTACATTTTTATAAGGAAATCCATTTGAAGCAGACTATACTACATTTGAAGCAGACTATACTACATTTGAAGCAGACTATACTACATTTGAAGCAGACTATACTACATTTGAAGCAGACTATACTACATTTGAAGCAGACTATAGACTATTTATAGTACATTTGAAGCAGACTATACTACATTTGAAGCAGACTATACTACATTTGAAGCAGACTATACTACATTTGAAGCAGACTATACTACATTTGAAGCAGACTATACTACATTTGAAGCAGACTATACTACATTTGAAGCAGACTATACTACATTTGCAGGCCATATAACACGAGCCAAATTTGCTGCAACTTGCAACGCAATTTCTAACACAGACCCATGTTATATTTAAAAAGTATTCACAGAGAAATTGTGAATAACTTACTTAAGATACCCAAAGGGTAACAAATGATGAAACAATAATCAATATCTATAATGGAAAATCTCGGCGGAGTAAAGCGAGAGCGATGTTCAGTTTATAGATGAGTCTAATTGACGTGTAGATAACATCAGCCTGACGTGTAGATAACATCAGCCTGACGTGTAGATAACATCAGCCTGACGTGTAGATAACATCAGCCTGACGTGTAGATAACATCAGCCTGACGTGTAGATAACATCAGCCTGACGTGTAGATAACATCAGCCTGACGTGTAGATAACATCAGCCTGTTTAAAAAATCGCGTTGCTTGTTGCAGCAAAACGCGTTTTCCGCGTGTGTAACATGGCTTTTGGTAAGATATTGTCTTTTCCTTCTGACAACGCTTGACTCATGTGTATATGCGGCTGCCTTTATTAAAAACAAATTTTGTAAGTAAAATACTACACGGTTCACGTTCATATGCAGATTTTTATGCATACATGCATAAATGTATATATAGTATTGTTTTGTAGTACGTTTCACACTGTTATTGTCTTAGGCTTCAAGATGAAGTAAAAGAGACGATCGTTGCTTTACGTGAAGCTGGAATGAAGGTGATCTTCACGTACATTACATGTGCTTTCTTTCAGCTCTACTTTATCTTCGTTGCCATCCTCGTTCCCAGGGCTTCTCGTGTATATTGCGTGTGCCAATTATTTGTAATCCATATTTTGTGCCTTTAGGTCTGGGTACTAACCGGAGATAAACATGAAACTGCTGTGAACATCAGTCACTCATGTGGACATGTCCAAGTAAGGAAATATTACTCTTCTGTTGTACATATTTCTGTTGTACACATTACTCTTCTGTTGTACATGTTCAAAACTAACGGCTTGGACGTTAAACGCAAAGCCTCTTTATTAGGAAGTTGGTTTTGAGAAAGGCTCGGAATATCGGTGTCTTTTCTAAATTTTAACTGGGATTTAGTTTTATTTTCAATCTACCAAAAGGTGTATCTAGACTTTTTGAATTGAAATTCAATTTTTAGGCTGGTATGGAAGTATTGGAAGTTGTGAGAAAGGAGTCAGTGTATGATGTAGAACAGTCCTTATACAGTTTCAGGGAAAGGTAAAGTCTTACAATGATATCTATATAGTTTGAAACTAAGAATCCACATATCCACAGATTGATCCTCAAGACCCGAAGTTTATTTTAATAACTTGTGTATGTTGTACATTGTTTTCAGAATGTTAGAAGCTGTTGGTTACCCAGACAAAAGGTTCGCTTTGGTTATTGATGGTTCAAGTTTACGTCATGCTCTTGAAGGCAATAGAGGTAAAATATTTTACTAAAAGCACGAAATGCATACCATTATAGTATACATTTTCGATTGCTGTACCAAACCTTGCCAAGAGTTTTCCAACTGGATGATAAATTTTACCTCAAAAACGTTTCGCTACTCAGTTTTAGTAAATGACTGTAATCCTCTAACAAAAGACAGATTTAGAAAACACGAAGCGACGTGACAAGAGGAATATTTCTTCCTTTTAGTCTATACAGGGTGTATAAAAAAAAACTGAACAAAATTGAAATTGCTCTCAACTTCGCGAAGCGGCTCCAGGTACGAAGTTTTTTATTAATATATATTGTTTGGGTATTTATAATGTAGAATAAACTAAAAAATTCTGAAAGTTGCATTTTTCAAAACCCAGGGGGGGTGTCTTGTCCAACAGATCAAAAATGGCTTGCGCACGAAATTTGAATGCTTAAAAGTTATTTTGAGTTAGTGGGTGGACAATGTGTTGGGTGTTGCATTGCTGTTCAAAATTTCAGAAAATTTGCTTAAGTGTAAGTCCTTCAAACCGTCGCGTAAATTTCCATTTTTAAGAAAAAATCAGCTTTTGCATGCTTAATTTGCGCCTTTACCTAATTTGCATATTGTCTAGACGATTTGCATATTGTATGCATCACAACATACATTATTTAACTGCACCTGATATGCATATTCATTCCAAACCACTCACAAACAGGGACCGTGGAGCATTTATGGAGGTTTCAGTGGCACTAGTATATATCGAATGCTGAAGACGCGAGATTCTACTAGAAATCACAATATGTATGACAAATTATTGGGGGGGGGGGCACATTTTCCGCCCACTAACTCAAAATAACTTTTAAGCATTGAAATTTCGTGCGCAAGCCATTTTTGATCTGTTGGACAAGACACCCCCCCTGGGTTTTGAAAAATGTAACTTTCAGAATTTTTTAGTTTATTCTACATTATAAATACCCAAACAATATATATTAATAAAAAACTTCGTACCTGGAGCCGCTTCGCGAAGTTGAGAGCAATTTCAATTTTGTTCAGTTTTTTTTTATACACCCTGTATATAAGGACGTCGTTCACTCACGTTGTGTTTTCGTCATTCAAGTGGTTTTCACGTCTTCTCTAGAACGTCACAGATTTCTGCTTGTTTTGAAAAAATATGAGAGTATGCATCACAACATACATTATTTAACTGCACCTGATATGCATATTCATTCCAAACCACTCACAAACAGGGACCGTGGAGCATTTATGGAGGTTTCAGTGGCACTAGTATATATCGAATGCTGAAGACGCGAGATTCTACTAGAAATCACAATATATACTAGAAATACATGCATGCAGCAACCCCTCGCCACAGCTAAACAACGACATTTTCCAACATTATACTAAGCTTTTTTGTTGCAAAATCTGCGATGCAAAACGCAGGAAAAAGGCCGTTACACTAGCAGTCTTTCTGCTGGAAATGGGATTCGGTAAATAAGTGGCCGCGAGTTTGGTATCTTCGATTCAGGCATAACTTTCGCTAAAAAACAGAATTGAATTATCTACCCCCCCCCCCCCCTCCATTTATGACGCACTCAAAGGACAGCGTCATATAAGTGAACTTCTTGACATAAGTGTTTTCGTTCATTTCAAATTAGTTTGAAGGAAAACAATACTCTAATAGCTTGAAAGGAAAACTGTAAAGGAAACCGGGAAATATATATACATGGTTTCTTGAAAGATACGCAACGGAAATATTTCTTAAGTAGTGGAAGCACTGTAGTCATAGCAACACTGACACAAAATAATACAATTTTTTAGCGTACAAAACAGGATACAAATCGGCCAAAAATAATTAAAAAATTGTTGTTTTAGCTATAGAATTCCCGAATTTATGATGTAGGTATGTTATTATTCGTTATATGAGCTTTAAACTAATGTAAAATTCAACATTCCGTTCAAATATAACGTTTCGAAATGTTCACAAAACTAAACTGCATTTTACCGATAAAAATTCCTTTTTGAATTGAAATCATTTTAAGATATAAGCGTAAAAATGATTTCGTTCTCCTTTTAATTTAGACCTTTTTCATCATATAAAATATACGATACTTTAACCGTAAATAAATGAAAAACTATATATATAAAGCAGGAGTTTTTGGAACAAAAATACATCAACACTTTTATTGTTTTAATAATATAACAAACCTGCCTCTATATATATTACTTTTTTTCGTTCAGGTGTCGCTTGGACTCTTCTTGTCTTTTTTGCTAAAGTTAAAGCGATAAGATCTGTCCCACAGGCACAGCTCTTCCAATAAAGTTCCAAAAGCGACATTTAATTCAGACTTTCTCAAGTTTTTTTATAATCTCACTCACTCCACTCCTGACAATCTGCCATACTTTTGAGATCAGTGAGATGACCACCCACCAACCTTGAACCACGCGCCCGCGATTATTGATGAACTTTAGATCTCCCTTGGATTTCCTTTTTTCCGGGTGTGATAAATAACCGAGCGGAATTAGTACCCTCGCCCGGGCTATCGCCCGGCTCGGGGATGACAAATTATTGGGGGGGGGGGGGCTAAAGCCCCAGCCCTCCCATCTCCGGGTCCCTGACAGAGTTGATTGAATTAGCTAGAAACTAAAGCATTTAACTCGCGAACAATATCTGCAGCTTTTGACCCTTAAAAATGTGTTTTCGTCCGAATAATGCGACAAAATTCACTTCTTCAAAACAACAAAATATACGAGATTTTCCAAGAAACTTAATGAAAGTTTGTACAAAATTATCAGGAAACACTTGAATGAATGAAATGAAAAACCTTTATTTCGTCAGGGTAATCCTGTAAGCACTGTTATCAACAGGAGCCCTGACAGTATTATATAGCTTTTTCTTGGACAGTATTATAAAGCTTTTTCTTGGACAGTATTATAAAGCTTTTTGTCCCCTTGGACAGTATTATAAAGCTTTTTCTTGCACATATCTTGACAATTGATTGAAAACAACAAAGGAACGAGCAGGCGACATAAAACAAGAAATTTGCTTCGAAAAAGACAAACATAAAGTCCCAGATCCAAACCAGAAGTAAACTCGAGGTGTATTACGTCTTTTTCATGTCGTCTTTGACGTCACGCCGTTAAATTTCATCAACGACCCAACATTTCGACTCTCTGGGCTCCATCGCATCTATACCCCTAAGACTGGAGTGTTAAAACATTGGGTCTTGAATGTAATTTAGAGTAGCGAAACATGTGCTGGCGCTAGCCTCCTCCGCAGGCAACTTGGTGGAAAACGGCAGAATTACGCAATAATTTCGTAGGCATGAGGGAGTAACAGTGGATAGTGAGGGATAATTGGAGCTGGTCTGCACAATTCTGGCGTTTACGAAGAGTTGCCTGCGGAGGAGGCTATGCTGGCGCACAGTTATACAAGATCACAGGGAATTTATAAATTGGAAATTTTACATTTCATGCCTTAATTGTTTTATTCATTGAAATTAATTGTTAAGAACACCTTACAAATCAGCAATGTTTTAAGATCTGGATAATACAATAACCTACCCTTAACATTATGTTTTCCAGAGTTATTTATCTCCGTGTCTCAGTATTGTGTTGCAGTTCTTTGCTGCAGAATGTCGCCATTACAGAAAGCACAGGTATGTTAATAAATATAAACGTAGAACGGAATTCCTAAATCTATACATATTGCATATATATTAGCAATTCACTATTCAGGTGCCCGTGAGATAATAAAGTACATACTGACTCCGCGGTTAATTTAGAGACTATTATCTGCAAGTAAATATAATGTCATTGTATGATATCTAAATCCCTCACTACAGTGTTGAGTTTTTAAGTAAAATTGCGGGAAAATCTTTCTTTTCTTTATGTTACCATATTTATCATAATTATATAGACCACTTTCATAATTCAGATGAGTTTAAATATTATTTTATGTGCATCTTAATAAGCCTTATCAGCCTCGTTTCTGTGACTGAAATTGAATAGAATTTATTAACCTGAACGAGGTCAATGAGGCTTATTAAGATGCACATAAAAGAATATTTAAACTCATCTGAATTATGAAAGTGGTCTATAACCTGTTCGCCCGAACCAATACCAAACAACTTCATTGCACCCGGATAACAATCAGCCAATCAAAACGCGAGGAAGAAAATGTTTTCAGTAGTGACAAAAAATTTCCATCGTACCGTACGATCTATTTTCTTTCGCTATTCTGATTTAAATGAATCAATGTAATCCCCGAATGTTTTCCTTACATCTGGATTATATAAGGATTATCAGGTGATTCCGTGTATTCAAGGTGTTATGAATATTTTATACTTTGTACTGTATTTGGTATAATTATGTAGGTTGTCCATTTGATAAAACATTCAAGTGAGAAGCCAATAACCCTCGCTATTGGTGATGGAGCAAACGACTGCAGTATGATACAAGAAGCTCATGTTGGGATTGGAGTAATGGGGAAAGAAGGAAGACAAGCCGTTAGAACTAGTGATTACGCCATTTCAAGATTTAAATATCTTCGTCGGGTCTTACTTGTTCATGGTCATCTATATTATATTAGACTGGCAACAGTTGTACAGTATTTCTTTTACAAGGTAATGTTTTGTAGCGCTTAAAATAACTTTACTAATTTCAGTGGCTAACAAGGTACTCTTCGCCAATTTAAGGTAAATTTCGAGGGCGAGATATAAAAATTTATTGTTTGATTTTAAAAATATTTTATACGTACGTAAAAGACATGTATATAAACTATTCTTAGGCTATTTAATATTTATAATCGAGTCAGTAACAAGAAATATTAAAGGATATATTTTCAATATCTTCAAATGATTCGCACAGTCTAACATTACTTTTGAACTACAAATTATTTAGTACCATTGAGTAAGTCACGTGGGTAGCTACTCATTTTGCACTATAGAACTCCTGATCAGCTATTTTACAAAAAATTAGATAGGCTACTAAGTTGGTAACCCTTGTTAAATTACTAGTGGAGTGGTATAACTGTATATAGAGTGTTAGAAACAGAGTGTTTGGTACTTTTTTAGAATGTTGTCTTCACTATTCCACAGTATCTTTACGCATTCTACAACGCTTATTCACAACAGGTGAGAATATTTGATATTCATTGTCTGAAAAAGCAATATTAATATACCTAAAGACAAAGTAGCACGTTATATTGATGTGTTTTATGTGAATTTGTACATTATGTTATTGTAATTAACGAAAACAGAGCCCTTTCGCCAGGGTTGCCCTATTTTCTTGGCAAGATAACTCTATACCCGTCACCCCAGCGCGCCATGTCACTTGTTGAGTTAAATGGCATTGTTGTTTTTTAATTTGTTTTAGACATTATATCAAAGTGTGTTTCTAACTACGTTTAATATATGTTGGACATCGTTACCTATTCTCATCTACGGCATATTTGAACAACATTTGTGCGCTGACACACTCAAAGCACAACCAGTTCTTTACAGGTAGGGGTTGTATACATCTATGTTTGCATATCGTAACGGCCATGTTACAGGGTCGGTTTGCAACTTGCTACGCAAAACGTTGCAGCACCTGCAGTTTGCAATCGATGTCGCAATAAATGAACCAGCTTCTACTTTTCAATGCTTCACAACCCCCACTGCCTCGCAAAATTACTAGGCTGAAATCAGGACAAATTCTTCCGTAATTCAAAATGAGAAATGTCGACGCATACATGGTGCATCGAAGGTCGTGAAACAAGTTGCACTGTAATTATCTTTCAGAAAATAATTGCATTGTTTAACATTGCCACAGGGGTGTTACAAGAGACAGCATCAAAAAGTGTCTCGTTTAGCTTTAGTTTTAATAATTATTTTTCAAATATTGGCCCTGATCTAGCTAGCAAAATAGATTCTTCAAATTGCAATTTTGAAACATATGTCAAAAATGCTAAATCAGAGTTTGCTGCATTCCAGCCTGTTACTGTCAGTCATGTTTCTCGTCTTTTACATGGACTTTCTGGCAATAAAGCCACTGGCATTGATAATATTTCTTGCAAAATTATTAAATTAGCTGCACCTGTCATCTCAGATTCACTGACACTTATTTTTAATCAGGCTATTACTCTATCTTCTTTTCCTGATGAATGGAAAGTAGCTAGAGTAATGCCTCTGTATAAAAATGGCCAACGTAGTATTCCTGGAAACTACAGACCAATATCAGTTTTACCGGCCATTAGTAAAATTATGGAACGAATATTATATGATCAACTGTATAATTATTTAACAAAATTTGAGCTTCTCAGTGATTCCCAATTTGGATTTCGAAAATTTCACTCCACAGCTAGTGCATTACTAGACTGTACTAATGAATGGTATGTGAATCTAGACAGAAAAATGTTTAACCTAGTAGTTTTAATTGATTTGAAGAAAGCCTTTGATACTGTTGATCATAAAATTCTGTTGAGCAAATTGGAGCTATATGGAATAAAAGGGCAAGCTCTAACTTTTCTCAAATCTTATCTCACAAACCGAAACCAGAAATGCCAAATAAAAAACTCCTTTTCATCTGACCGCTTGATCAAATGTGGTGTGCCACAAGGCTCTATCTTAGGGCCATTATTCTTTTTGTTGTACATCAATGATATGCCTCATTGTCTAAGCAAAACAAAACCAAGGTTATTTGCTGATGACACAAATTTGACTGCTTCAGCAAATTCTTTGACTGACCTAGAGACTGCAGTAAATTCTGATTTAGAGAACCTAAGAAAATAGCCAATAAACTTAGCCTCAATGTAGCTAAGACAGAGTTTATGTTAGTTGGCTCAAAACCTATGATAAAAAATATTTCTGACTATCATCCGAATGTTCTCATTGAAAATAAATTAATTAAACAAGTTCATGAATGCAAAACTCTTGGAGTCTTGGAGTGACAATTGACCAGCATTTATCTTGGAAAAGTAACACTGAAAATATTTGCAAAAAGGTAACAGCAGGAATCTCTGCTATTCATCGAATCAAACCATTTGTTGACCAAGATACACTTATTTTGATTTATAACGCTATTGTTCGTCCATACTTTGACTACTGCTGTGAAGTATGGGATGTATTTGGCAAAACTCAATCAAAACGACTCCAAAAACTGCAAAATAGAGCAGCTAGAATTATTCTGAATGTAAGCAATGACGTAGATCATACGATTGCTTTGCGTGCTTTGAGCTGGGAGCCACTCCAAACAGAAAGGAAAAAAGCTAAAGCAAAAATGATGTATAAGTTATTAAACAAAATGGGTCCCAAATCACTCACAAATCTATTTTCGTATAAGAGTGAGAAAACTAATTATCACCTTCCGGACATTTCAAGTGGTCTTTGTTTACCAAAACCGCGTACAAATAACATGAAAAATAGTTTTATGTACGACGGAGCACACCTTTGGAATTCTATTCCAAAAGAAATTAGGGAAAGCAAATCACTTCCTTCCTTTCGTAATAAAATCGCTGCTCACATCAGTGCGTAAAAAACTATTGTATTAAATAATTTACCTGTAAATAGTCTAAAACCTTCATTCATTTGTATTACTCCATATCTCTTGAAACTTATATATTTTGTAAATAGCTTATCATTTTCTACATGTAAAATTATTTTTTGGCACACGCCCCCCGTGGAAATCAGCTACGGTTGACGGGGTTAGCGTGTATAAATAAAGTTATACTAATACTACTAGCATGGTCTTGACTATGCCTGTCGTACCTGTCGCTCGAGGCAGTAATTCTACAAGTGTTCGATAGCTGCACGTTGGGAAAAAGTGTGTTATTTACCAGAAACTTGATACACGGAAGGAAAACCTAGACCATCTGAAGACTGATGATTTCATTGATTTATTCCTGTATAGAGATGTTTCAGGCAACAAAAGACTGTCATGGCAAGACTTTAGTTTCTGGATGTTGTCAGGTATGATGGTTCCCAGGTGGTAATGGGGCCTCGGTTGTTTCTGTCTTTCGGGTCTCCTTCTTTTCTCTTGATCTCGGCATCTCTTCATCTTAACGGTGTCCACCCCTGACTTGATCACTGCTCTCCATCGTCTCCTGTCTTTGGCGTCCACTCCCAGGTATTGATGATAATTTCGCATTTCTTCAGATTAGCTTTTAGCAGATCCCTACATCTTTTCTTCTGTCCACCCTTTTTTTTCTTACCAACTTTAAGCTCCGAGTAGAAAATATGCTTGAGTATTCTACTTTCATCCATTCTAACAACAACCATGGCCTCTGTGCTGGTAATTTTGGTCTCCTTATCATCTCAATATAAAACTGAATTGAGTATCGTGTAACAAATGAAGGCTGGTAGTCGACCGTGACTAGAAAGGTACAAGTTGTTGCAGCACGGCAAAATAACCCATCAGAAACATTGGGGTATATCTTCATTTCTCTGGTTCTGTTTTTTTCAGCGCTGTGGCATGGTTTGGTTATATATTTTGGATCATTATTATTTTTTGATGAAGGAATACTTGGCGATAAGGTATGTTCTTTTTACTAAACAGGATGTAAGTGAAGTTTATTTTCCCTAATTGTTATATTTCTCTCAACTTTCTCAAGGCATTCGGAAACTGGTCGTTTGGTCAATTTGTATATACTATCGTCGTTATTGTTTGTAATTTAAAGGTTGGACATTTAACATTTTCTTGACTTTAGTTTGAGTTTCACTTTCTCCGAGCGAGTGTTCTTCATTTATAGTTGAAGGGCTGTAAAATCATTGCTACAACTTTGTTACACAGATATCAATAAAGAAATTATTGTGGAGGAAGGCGGTTGTTCTCCTTGCCCCCCCCCCCCCCCCCCCGCCCGCTTGTGTTCGTCACTGGGTAAAAATGACAGATCAAAAACTTTGTATTTCAGCTTGGCTTATTTTCTTTCTACTGGACAATACTTAGTCATATCGTGATTTGGGGATCAATAATTGCATATATTCTCTTTGCTCTCATAGCGTCGTGCAGTTTATGGTAGGATAATCTTTCCAATACCGTCGTTTACATACAATAATGAACGGTCGTAGATAAAAACGTTCTCTGCGTCAATGTTTGTATAGACGATCATTCAAAGATTGCAATTAGCTAAGCTAATTAGGCTAATTAAACGTGATTGGCTTAATATTGATTGATCTGATTGGCTGATCGTGTTTGACTAACATGAAAGTTTTACGCGAGAATTCTAGCCCTTGCAAGTGACGTCACGACTCCATAATTGTTTGGCTTCCGCCATTTTGGGTGGCAAATTCAAACGAATTAAAACATGAGGTCAATGCAAGACCATGAGGTCAATGCAAGACCATGAGGTCAATGCAAGACCATGAGGTCAATGCAAGACCATGAGGTCAATGCAAGACCATGAGGTCAATGCAAGACCATGAGGTCAATGCAAGACCATGAGGTCAATGCAAGACCATGAGGTCAATGCAAGACCATGAGGTCAATGCAAGACCATGAGGTCAATGCAAGACCATGAGGTCAATGCAAGACCATGAGGTCAATGCAAGACCATGAGGTCAATGCAAGACCATGAGGTCAATGCAAGACCATGAGGTCAATGCAAGACCATGAGGTCAATGCAAGACCATGAGGTCAATGCAAGACCATGAGGTCAATGCAAGACTGCGGTTGTTGCAATGTTGCTGTTGTTTGAGCACTTTGAAGAGTTAACAAAGCGAATAATTTATTAAAATAATGGTCCACAGATGTGTGTCCACAACCATTTCCGCTTCTGTCTGGAGTGCCCGCCTTGTCACCCAAAATGGCGAATTATTTAACATGACTGCAAGACCTGACAATGTTCTATCTGCGACTGTTCATCATCACCCCTTTCATAACTAAGATAATATGAACATGCCCACGACATGATATGAACATGCCCACGACATGATATGAACATGCCCACGACATGATATGAACATGCCCACGACATGATATGAACATGCCCACGACATGATATGAACATGCCCACGACATGATATGAACATGCCCACGACATGATATGAACATGCCCACGACATGATATGAATATGCCCACGACATGATATGAACATGCCCACGACATGATATGAACATGCCCACGACATAATATGAACATGCCCACGACATGATATGAACATGCCCACGACATGATATGAACATGCCCTCGACATGATATGAACATGCCCACGACATAATATGAACATGCCCACGACATGATATTATCGTGTTTGTGCATAACAAAAATAAACGCACGATTCTTTCTATCTGCGACTGTTCATCCTCACCCTTTGATAATTAACGACGTTTAATGAAATGTGTTTCGTTATGCTTCTTTATTCTGCATACTCTTTATGTATGTTTTGAAACCCAAATGACAATCAAATTGCATATGATAATTGGAATTTGTTTGATGAACAGCTGAATACATTTTAAAACTTAATGGAGAGGAATTAAGTGTAATATCCTGGAATGATAAAATATGATGGTGAAATTTTTGCCAGGAGAGAGGAAACAAAACATGAAATATAAACTTTATTTCATTTCATTTCAGGGAGGCATTTCAGTTTGGTGAAGCTAGTTATGATTTATATTGGACATTTGAACAATTACTTGATGAGCCTTCAGTATGGTTTGGATTTATCCTTCTTTCAGCGGTTGCACTCATGCCAGACATGGCACTAATGACAATTGCAAGATATTTCTACAGAACGAAAACACAGTTGGCTCAGGTAAGATATATTTATTTTTTCTCTTCATTCATATGACACGGAAACTGCGCTGCAGGAAACTTCACTAAACACTTACCTCATAATGCCATTGCGTGCTGAAATGATTTTAGGTCGCATTTAACAAAGAGTGGTCAATCAACTGTCATCTACTGTATGGGTTTTCTCTGCGGAAACAATTACACAAAATACCGCAACAAAATGACATTTCGGGTACAATTTTCTTGCTTTTCTAAATACGAAGTTTTTCTTTCGGTTCTTTTTGTATAAAAATTCACTGACAGAAAAATAATTTGTTTGTGATAAGTTCACATTTTGTAATGATAAGTAAATGCTTTATAGTCTAGAAGATTATATGTACCTGTCTGGTCAGTGCTGCGCAGCAAAATAAGACAAGGTTCTTTCATATTTGAGGAGAGCATGCACGACGAGTATTTATTTGATAAAGCTTTTTATCCGAAGCACGGGAAACACAACATTGAAAGCCTTGCTCTGCTAGAAAATTACGCATACTCCTTAGAGCAAGATACGCGGTTAGCTAAGGTTTAGCTAGAGAACACATGCACAGTTTTACTATTTGTGATTTCTTATTGACCATTTTGCAACGAGGCATCAATTGTGAGTTATATTCCTAAATTAATGACAAATATTGATACCTTATCGATCTTTCCCTTGATGATTTGCGCAACGCAATGGCTTGAACTGTTTGACGCTCTATTATTTATCGTTACCCCCTGTTATTAACGTAATAACTAATACTTGTAATTTGTACCTTTTCAGGGATGGATTTACTGGGGGTGCAGGGGGGTGCGTACCCCTCCTAGCTTTGGCCAAGGGGGTGCAGGGGGTTGCCAATTTCCATATCATATCCAAATTTTGGATTTGGCAGGGCATTTATCAAACACTATAAAATATTGGGCCATTGGGGGCCTCTTTGACCATCTAGGCAATCCTATTTTTCAACTGATTTTCAGACAATCTCAGTCCCTGCCAGGGGTCCTCAGTGATGACGCACCCTGGCTCCATCGACAGTCACAGTGCTTTATGACCAGAGCACACCCCCCCCCCCCCCCTGCCAGATCAAGCTGGATCCATCCCTGTACCTTTTGTATAAGCTTTAGCAAGAATGTGATTACTAACACAGAAACTAACAAACTAACTTGACATGGACGTGATTTATTTAACTTTATGCTCCAATCATTTTAACACCAATCAATTTAAGACGATTGAAAAGAATGTTTTAAAACATTTTAGAGAGTATTTTCGTATATAATATATGCAATAAATACTTTGGATGGATTTTAATTTCGGTAAACGGAACAACAAAAAATTACGTACCGTACTTGTAATGTCTTTTTGTATTCCAATGCAGTTACTCGCCATAATCCTGAATTGTATAAATTATAATAATTAAAATATAAGAATGTCACAAGATAAATTAAACCGAAATTTTCATTGTCTGAATTGAAAGTTTTAAAATATACACTTAGGGTGTAGTAAAAAGGTGTATATCATTTTGAAACGGCTCCTTAACAAATGGCTGATTAATTTTCTTTTACACTAAAACTACAGAATGCAAAAGAGCTGTTTTTGCCAACCGCATGCAATATAGATTGTGCACAAAAATCTAAAGTTTAAAACTTAATTTAAGTTCATTCGGGGTTTCATGAAATGTCAAAGTAATGCATTTTACATGCACACGATTTCAATGATTTCACACATGATTTCAATTCAATGAAAAAAGCCAAGTGTGAACAACATCTGTTCATCAGTGTTTAAGTTCAACTGGTGGGGCGGAGGACAGTCCTAACAGTTTACTTTGACAGTCCTAATACATAAGTCTTGCTCTCTATGAACTCAAGTCTTGTTTTAGACATTATAATTTAGTGAGCCAACCTATATTATGATGTTGTTGATAGAAACACCCCTTTTGCACTGGGAGGTTTATTGTTAAGAAGATTTTTAAAGAAATGAGTAACAGTTAACCCATCTTCATTTAAACTTGATAAGACCACTAAATCAAGATAATGATATAATCTAAATATTGTAATTTAAGATTCTATAATCCGTAGTTATGGCAACAGAGGTTGCGAAAAAGGACGGGAGGGATTCTGTCACACAAAACCTGTATACAACATAGATATACTCATGCATGTATAGAGAGATCATGTTACCCGTGTACATTGAAAAACGTGTGCTATACCCATGTATGCATGATTTTGTTTTTGTTTGAGGATAGTTGAAGGGTGAAATTATTTCATGAACGAAAATATATTAAAACCTTACGTTGTATAGGAATCATATAAAACAAATGGTGAATCGGTTCAGTTGATATTACATAAAAGTAAACGAAGTTGGACGAGTGCTCATAGTGCAAGAAGTACAACTGTCACAGACGGTGATGTTGAAGTCGAAGAATACAACAGTGCTGATGATATCGTCAAAACTGAACCACAAAAAAGGCGGACGGCAACTGTTAGCCCTAGCCCAATACATACTTAATGATATGTATTTGATATGATGTACTTATTGCATACGAAATAGTTCCGGAGTTAATATACCGGCATGTTAGAGCTCCAGAACGCTGACATTACTGACACGTTTACCATAGCGAATTACGATGAAGAGTCGTAGGTGCATGCGAGGCATATATTACTCCAAAAATCCTCACGCTTCTTAAGAAATCCCAAATTTGTCGAAAAATTACCTTAAAAGTTGCCCAAATCGTGCGAAAATGTGCTCCCAATTACCTTAATTATCCCTATAAAAGTTGCCCAAATCGAGCGAAAATGTGCTTTAAAATCCGCGGAAAATTTAACAAATTTGCCAAATCCCTGGATATATTGCACGGATTTTGGAATCCCAAAAATCTTCGTACGCTTTTACCCCTAGGGATGGGACACAGTTATCCTGCATACATTATATACATTGACAAAGAATGCATGTTCAGCATTTACGTCCGAATTCATTGCACGACATATAAAACCTGCCGAACATTTTAACATTCACCCACACACATTGATACATGCACGATTTTTACTCAGACTTTTAATCACTTTGCTGGGGAAGTAGCTTAGTACCAGGTTGGAATAAAAGGTATAAATGATTCGTCTTGTCTTCGCCAGTAACGAACTGTACAACTGAATATATAGTCAAGTTTGGTCTGGCTGAGTCCACCAGTTAGCTATAGGGCTAACCTGACTATATACGTTCAGTAGCGAATATACAAGAACGGATCAGATTTTAATATGTATGTGTAGTTGGTAACGCAACTATAAAAATAGAATCAGTTTTTTAAACAGTTAAACTTTAACTTGTAAATATGTGTTTGTAAATTTGTAAGTATGTAAATTATTTAAACTTAAATAATTTAATATTAAAACAACGAGATTGCTTTAAACTATATGTAAATGATTTTTAAAAAATAATAAAGCACTGCATTGATATAATAGATAAAGACTTTTGGTACATTCATTTGATCTAAGAATCATTAATTGAATGGATGTTATATAATATAAACTGACATGGACACAGTTGATTAAGACGGACGGACGGACATGGTTTACTATAGGCCAACTTTTTCTACACCTGAGAGGCGTGGATTGCAGAGAAGTTTTTCTTCAACTATACCATATTTATAACGTGACTTTGCAAAGCTGAGTTACAAATTCATGGCTCTTGTATAACATAGCCATAAAACCGAAGCAGAATAAAAACGTAATTCATATATATTTATATCAAATCAAAACTCTTTATTCCCTCAAGTTAAAGCAAAAAAACGTTCCCGAATATTTATAGAAATCTTTTCTTTTCTAGTTACTAGAAAGAAACCCTAAATCACTGAGAATGTTGTATAAACGTCGTTTGAGTCAAATAATAACGTTAAAAAATCACACACCTGGTTATGGAACTATTGCACCTTCACCGTCATCAGTAATATTAGTTGATCTATCCGATGATGGCATAGACACTTCTCAAGATCGAGTTTAAATTATTTTAATGTTCTAACTGTGGAGAAATAAGCCCAATTTAAACCAAAGTGTCGCGTATTACGTAATATCACGAGCGTGTTTAAGCGTATCTCGCCGTAGGTCAGCGTCAGGTAGCTCGACTCGTACAAAAATATTGGCGTTGAGCATTATGAATGACGATAAATATTATGATAAGAAATAATGTTATTACATGATATACATGCTATTCGTGAAATATTGTGGTGTGAATGAAACTTTATAATTGAATGCAAATAGCCTGATTAGATAAATAATGTCTGATTATTAACTAACGCCTGTATTCTAAAAGCTCACTCACACTCAAAGAGTGAAGGTTCAATCTGAGCTTCCCTTGAGTGTCAGTGCTGTGTTTGAATAGCTGGAGGGTTAGTGCCGTACCTTACTATGTGAGTACTCACCCTCCAGCTATTCAAAAACAGCATTGACACTCAAGGGAAGTCCACTCTTGGAGTGTGAGTGCGAGTGAGCTTTTAGAATACAGGCGTAAGTGTTTTAGTAATGAGATATGTATCTTGAAATTAGAAACTTTGCTGAAAACTGGGACTTCATTTTTTTCAAGATTGCATCTGGTCGAGTTACCTATGATGCCTCATTGCCTGTATAAGCAAATATTTCTGCGAATAGAAAGCAAATCTCTAGCAGCAAAGGCAAGATTGAAACTCTTGATGGCGACACAAAAGAGAATGAACACCTCTTTGGGGGAACACCTCCAATGCTTACCTGACTGAAGACTCGGTTTTTCCAAATGAATAATATATACCTAAAATTCCATGTCAAACCTAAATATGAAAATTATGTTCATTTACCAGGTATACAAATCTCGAAATCGGAAGGATCATGTGACTGGAAAACTCAGGGGTGTGCTGGTCTGCGACGAGACAACGAGAACTCGTTGTGGGCCCCTGGCATCAGTTATAACCCCTGTCAAAGACACATCTTGATCTTGTGTCTAAGTCTTGGGCCACGTCAAACTTTATCCGTTGTCCTTTTGCAACCCCAGCACGCCCCTAGGGAAATATTGCCCCCAAAATATTACACTGTATATAGTAACATAGTTATAGCTGACTTGTATTTAGTTTTATGATAGATATAGTAATTTAGGTCGCTGTTTATAGTGCAAGAGAGTCTCAATAAATGGTATTATTCATATAGTAATTGAGGTCACTAATTGTGTTTATAGTGCAAGAGAGTCTCAATAAATGGTATTAATCATTATATTTCATTGACACGCCTAAAAACTATTTAGCTCAGTCTTCTAGTACTGAAAGTGACTTTCTAGCTGTCCAGGTGATTATTCATTTTTAGTGCAAAGTTTCTTCGAAACTTTGCAGTATTGTGATGAGTGGCGAAAATTCATATCAGTCAGGCATCATAGTGTAAACTTTCCGGGGGGTGATACAATTTATGTTTCTTTTTAAATTTCATTAACATTTAGTGCTTCAAGACAGGGCTTCACATTTTTCTTTAAATATTATTTTGATCTTATGGCGATTTTACACAAACTATGCTGAATTAGAGTATTTATATTGAACTTGAAACATTTGCTGAAGACGTTGAATTGACATTAAATTGGCGACCTTTCCCCCGGAACACCCGATTTTTGTGCAATCTCAAATGCACGTGCGCTATCAAGTGCGTGGCCGCGAGGTGATTGCGAGATTCGTACACGTGCCGTGTAGCGAGTCTAGCGACAAGAACATTATCATTTATATTATTTGACATTTGCTTTCGAGAATATGGTTATGACAAAAATATTTAAAGACTGTATCTCAAATGCGAGTTTGCAGATTATATAAATGATAAGGAAGGTAAATGTGGTAGCAGTTTAAAGGCTATATTATTTCAAATACAACTATAGCCTTATGAACTAAAGGGGCAATGCCAATGTGGCAATGTCAATAAACTTGTGCAAGTCGATGGCTGGATATATATAGTATACTGCGTGTATTCGATCTGTAATCTGTATTATGAACTATCAAAACAGTGTATACTATAGTATCCGATTTATATTATAACCTCCATGGTATAAAACGGAATCATATAAACGTGCTGCAAAGCCTGCAGTCCCAATAGTCGTGTTAATTTAAACTTTACAGAATACCTTGAATTGATGGGATATAATTGTATTGGGATGTATAATATTTTAAAATAAATGTAAATTCTGATTTTCTGTGATATAAATAATTACGTTTGAAGTGTGATATATTAGATATGCATTGTCATTGACATTGTTTATAGGAAAACGAAAGTTACACAGTATTTCCGCTTTGAAAAAAATCCCCTTAAAAATTGTGTCGGTGTTCTAGTTGAAGGCAGTGGCCGACTATACACCCTTAGTTTTTATACTATTTCACCAAACAATTCAGATTTCCGACTTGGACTTACTTAATAACTTGGGCTAATATATAATAGCCGCCCATGTGCAAAATTTGAAGTGACAGTCCGGAATTATAGAGTACAAACATATAAAGTAGTCATATTACTGTAAACAAAATTTTCAACACAACATTTAATAATAATATGAACCCTGTAATATTTACAAAACTAAACTATATCATACATGTAACTACTCTTTACTCTTTGTCCTTCTATAACTTAATACTGAGTATAAGTCATAAACATAACGATTAACGAATGTTTTTCTTTCAACACAACGACAACGTAATATTTACTGTAACTATTCATCCACAACATTCATTGAAGTTAAAAATAGGCCTTCGAAAAACAAATGTCATGAGAACTTGACAATCTTGACATCAGGGTTGCCAACTGTAAATGTGTGAAATTCCCAACTAAGCTTCCCAAATATCCCGAGATTCCCCCCAAAATCCCAATGTTCCCACTTTCAATCCCAGTCCCCAAAGACCCCAACCTGCGAAAGGGCATACTCTGAAAAAGAGATTTAGAGATCGCGCCGGTTTCTCGAAATATGCGTAATACTTCATGTTGTATAAATGAAACATACTTCAGTTGGATAAACTGATCTAGTATAACATTTGTAACATAAATTTCAATAGGATGCCAGCAGACGAACGCTGGATTTTTTGAAATTCTCGAACTTTGTGTTCTCAAAAATCCCAAAAAAATCCCGAGCATGAATTTTTAAAACAAAAATCCCAAAAAGTTCCCAACTGCTTTTTAAAATCCCGAGATCTCGGGATAAAATCCCGAACTTGGCAACCCTGCTTGACATATAAATACTGCTACTAGCTATAATTCCATGCATGACTCATCTATTTACGTCAGCAATAAATACGCATACACCTCCCACGGCGAGTTGTGAAATATTCTTTATCTGTAGGATCAAGGAGAGATTTTCCTGAAACAATTACTTGCATTACTTGTAAATTATGGTGTTACAGGATCCAAATTCCAAAATTCAACAAAAATATGTCTTCGCCGCAGAGTACTTCAGTGCTTCCATATTAGGCCCCGTTTACACTATACCGGATCCGCATCGTCACGACATCAATTTAAGCCGCTTTACGGCATCCCTGACCCTAGGCTTTTGCCAGTTTGCCCAGTTAGCTGATTTTGTTGAATCGATCATACTATTATAATTTTGGGGGCTAAACTCGCTTTGATATGGCTCAATTTGATGTCGTGACCATGCGTATCCGGTATAGTGTAAACGGGGCCTTAATCTTTCGTTTTTCTTACTGAATTTCCCCCCATTTTCACTCCCATTTTCCTCAAAACTTATGGCTCTTTGAAACTTTGCACAATCCTTGGATCCCTAGTTGTTATATAAAGTATAGTGCTTTATAGAGATTTCGAGCACTGATAAAACTGATATTCTCACATGTGAGATTATTTATGATAATCTCACATGTGAAAATTATCGCTTTTGAAGTTTATGAAAATGGTATTTTATTTTATTTTGTTTGAAAAGACTGTCCTATATTTAATAAACAGAAAAATACATGGATGCTTGGAAATACCAGATTTATTTCTCGTGTTGAACATGATATCTCGTTCGCTGCGCTCGCTCGTAAGATATCATGTTCAACACTCGAAATAAATCTGATATTTCCGCGCACCCATGTATTATTCTCTATATAGACCCACCAATTCTTCGATGTAATACATAGGTTATTTAATATCAAATATTCTTAACTCAAATCCTTACCATGATTCTAAACAATGCAGCCAAACCTTATCTAAATCCATCTAATTTCTTACTTTGGTTCTTAACTTTATCCTAATTCAAACCCTAAAATAACCACAAGCGTTACAATATCCTGTAGTATCTAGATGGAAAGATTTCCTATCAACCAAGTCGTTGTGTACACCGTTAACAATTGAATGTCAATTCTTAGAAATTTGACGACGGTAGGTTTTTAGCAAGGTACATCCCTCGAGAATGTAGCTTTTTAAAAATCACTCCTTGAAGCTGCTTTCTTCGTGTCACACCCTTCGGGTTGTATCGTGTAAATTGGCTTTGCAACATGTACGCTTTGCGTACCTATTTCGCACATTCGAAGGTATAAAGGAATATAATATACACTTAATGTCTCCCGACTTGTAAAATCCTACGTAATTCAGCCAATTGGCTGCCAAGTAGCATTTAATCTAAGTGTTTTGCTGTATATAGCGATGTACGAATAATCAACATTAATCACACAACAATTCTATTTGATGAATGAAACGCTTTAATGCAAATGACAGAATTTCCTGTTACCTATTGTGTATTTTTCTTCTCTATTATAGATATATTATTCTTTTAGTAGCCTTGAAAAGTGTTATTTCTAAATTTGTCCATGTGTGTACATAGCCGGTATGAGCGGGCAACATTTTTTCACCTGTTTGCCACATTGCATTTAATATCTAAAGCCACGTAACCAGAAATCAGCCAATTACATTTACGGTTAAGTACTAGCTATAAATACACCATTCCAGAAAGTACCTTGGCTATAGAGCCTCGCTTTCATGATCGAGACCTTGACTTTAAAGCCTTTTCACTTCTTACTGGTGAGTGACCTAATTATATAAAAGTCTTTTTACACTACCTTTTATAACAAACGTTTCCAAATGGAAAACTTGTCTTCAATAACATCACTCCTCAAACAGGGGGATTTCATGACAAAATTCGATCTGAAAGATGCTTACTTAACAATAGCAATCGATCCCCGGTCACAGATTTTGGTGTTAAAGACACGGGAGCATGATGGGAACGCGTTGCTATTATGATGGGTCAGCTATATTTTTTTACTTTCATAGGTAACCTAGGGTTACAATGGGGTACGAAGCACATCTAGGTGAATGTGGGGGTATGTGGGGGTACGAAGCAGATCTAGGTGAAGTCATACCACTTGTTTTCTTATATATTTCGACCGATATATTTATCAGCCCTTCTATAATTGGAATTTTTCACCCACTATGTTAAGAATTCCAGTTATCAACACAGACAACCGAAAAAATGATCCTATTATGTCTCCACGTTTTTATTATCTTTCTAAAGTCTCATTCTTCGTGTTGAAAGTGTGAAACAAATCCTACAAGTCAAAGAGAAATTTTAAATATGTTATCGTACGAATGAGAAGTTATTCTTAGTTGTTTTTTTAGTTCAAGCATTTATTTATCCACGATATAGTTACAGCATTGCTGATGTGGTCGTGACCTAATTACTATATATATTATACACTAATAATTAAATATATCTAAAAGTTATATTACGAATAATATTAAATCAACCTATGAGTTTCTTAAAAGATGTAATGTTTGTTTCTGCTCTTGTGTCATTATTCAAAGCGTTCCACAGTTTAGCTCCTTGAAAACTTATTGACTTCTTTGAATACTGTCTGTGCGTGGTTTAGGCAAGACAACAGTAATTTTTCTCCGTAGATTGTACTGGCTAACATATTTTGTAAACATCCCCTGTAATGATTCCGGATAATAACCATTGTAGCAGTTGAAAACAAAGAGCAACAATCTCTGTGAATGTATTTCCTCTAAGGTTTTTCACTTCGTTTCACGCAGAACAACGTCTGTACTAGGTGTTTGCCATTCTAAACCGTAGATGATTTTCGCTGCTCCGATAAGGTTTTACTCAATAATACATTAGCAAAACGCAAATAAATCAGATGTATAATTGGGAAAAGTGGTAACTTTGTAAACGCCCATAAATTGAGCTAGCTTTAGAGGCAGTCTTCCCCAAATATTTATTTGTTTGAGAAATTATATACCCTGTAATACACTCGAAATTCCTTATTAGTATTCTTTATATAAAGAATACTAATAAGGGTGAGCATTTTTATATAAAGAATACTAAAGAGGTTGATGGTGTATTACCGGTTTTAAAGATGTATATGCATGTGACCTATTGTGATTGGTTCATTTCCTTATGAATTATTAATGAGTTTTTGAAGTATTGCGCGCTCGTGGTTTTAAACCTGATAAAACACTTTCGCTCGTTTATTAAACAGTACATAACACATGGAATACTAATTCTAATGTAGGCCGCGTGCTAAGGCTATGGAGTGGCTGAGCCACCCTTCTTTTTTCCAAGAATGCTTGAAAATATATAATTTTTCCATAGTTTTCATTCTCAAAGCATCACTATATGACTATTTCAGGCATGAATATCATATAAAGATACGATCATGGGATTGGGGGGGGGGTTACTTATGACGTCATCCATTCCCGAATGTTTTCACCCTTGGCAACATCCTCGTCTAGAGAGCGGCCCCTATATTTATGAATTTTGTTCTACAGCACTGGGCAAAAATCCATTACTCGCCAATTACTCGGCCAGACCTAAATAAGGACTGGTGCGAGGCCGAGTAATGACTTGCGTAGACACTGGGAACAATAAATTATTTGCATGATCAGCAAAATGGTCTATTTGCTTTTTTGTGGCGAACACCCAGCGGCATATAATCTTTCCTATTCTATTTTTGTAGATATAATATATTGTGGAGATTCAATTTAAATATATGAACTCTATGCACGAGTTGACCTAAACTTATGAACTTGAATTGGCTAAAATTTAGTAATTGATTTGTCATATACAACTTGAAACCTTTTCGACCAAACAACTACGGTCCGTTAAAAATACTAAGAAATAAAAAAGTAAGTAACATAACAGACATAGTAAGTAAGAGAGTAACATATTTTATTATCTATTTTAAATCTATATCTTACAGAACAATTGTTTAACTTGGCAGTTATTCGGGTAATACTGTTTTTGTATAATTTACAGCAAAATTAATGATCTTAGTATTTATTGAGTAATACCAACATCGTCTTTGTCCAAATCAAATGAATTATCTTCAAATGCAATTTTATTTCTTTTTACTAAGAGGCAATTATCAAAACACGACATCCTGCCGGCAACACATGGATCGCACGACGCCGAATAGACGCGATTGCACATATGAAAGCAACCGCTGTACTTTGCCTCGCAACGTTCCCAACAGGTCATTCTCTTCCTCAGCTCCACGGAGCATGCGCTCGTGCATAAAACCACGAGCATTATAAAAATAATTTGATAGGCTTTCGAGGTCGACATTCTACATGAAAAAAAAAATTGAATTAAGATTTTTGACTTTCAGTACCACGACCACTGAACATTTTATATGAGCTCTCAATAGATATATAACCCCGCAATGCATGATGGAGACCGTAATGCACACAGACATCGAGACATGAATCTAAACCCGAAATCTTTTAGACCCCGTTTACACTAGAGCGAAAGATTCCGGATTCATCAAGAATCCGAAACGTTTTCGTACCGGATTCATGTTGATGTTTACACACGCAGCGACAAATCCGATATAAAATCATCTTGGTTTTCAGCTTTATCTGGAAACTTTGAATCTGGAGAAAAAAGTAGAAACTATCCGGAAACATTTGGAGAAAATTCGACGTGTAAACGGTTACTTCAAGGAATTCGCAACCTTTTCTGGCCGCTAGAAGTACTTTCTTCGCTTCTTTATATCGACCTTAGCTATACCGAGTAACGACCAAAGAATATTCACTTTATACTAATCCGAATTTATAGAAAGTTTTTTGTTTGTTATGAATGCAGTGTAAACGCTCGTATCCTGAAAACCTATCTCCATGCTGTTGTTGTGTAAACGGTTTACGTATCCGAATACTCAAATCCGGTAACTTTAGCGAATCCGGAATCTTTTGCTCTAGTGTAAACTGGGTTTTAATTAAGCCCTTTATATTTTTTTTGATGAGGTTAACCTGCATGCCAGGCAGTCTACCCGCGAGGCTATAATGCAGTTGACGAGAATCAAAATACAGCAGATCAATATTATTCAGCGTTTGCAAATGGTTAATGAATATGAAAGTATAATATGAAAGTAAATCAACACCGCCTTTACTCCCAAGAGACGTGATAAGAATGAGATCATGAGACTGACTGGTACCAATTTCAGTCGTATCGTTTTTTCTGACACAGATTTCTACAGAATGATTGCATGAAAATAATGACTTTACTGATCCATATATTTCTTCTAACTTTCTGTAAAAATGACTAAGACGCCGGGACGATGGTAGGGTAGAGGGGGAAACACGAACGTAAGGGCAGTCTAGAAAATGTTTAGCAGCCACGCCCTTTCAATGGAATTTTGATGATTCTCAAATTAATTATTATATAACATCTTTTTACACGGTAACTAATCAACCTTCAAACATTTGGTTTTCATTAGGCCGTGTTACAAACAATATTAACTACGTATTAACCGAAAGTGAGGTCTTTACGGTAAAATATTAAACCGAGGTTTAATATTTTACCGTAAGACGTTACTTTCGGTTGAGGTCAATAAGTAGTTTATTATATGGCACGACCATAAGTAGTAAAATAAGTAGTTTATTAGATGGTTTGTTTTTGTTGCAGGGCATTAAAAATTTCGTAACCGCTGTGTTTTCCGGACCGCTGATTAGCCAATCATATCGCGTAAACTACAGGAACTAGCGGTTGTCATATAATACAAAGCTTTACTAACCACCCCCCCCCCCCCCGGTTCCACCTATGGGTCTGTTCCTGAAACTTATCATAGTTCACACTATGCCATAGTCTATAGTAGCCAACCTCCTGACGAAGGATCTTCCCTCAAACGTCGAAATTGTTTTAGTTTTTTCAGCTAGTTCAGACACAAATAAAGATATAGGCTATACTGCACATAATACTCTGTAAAATATTGTGATAATACTTACATTTTGTCACTTGATTATTTACTATCTGCTGCTAGCTCTTCTTCAGCCAAGTTAACTTACTCCAAACGTTAAACAAAACTATTTTCGTTCATCAAAGTGCCCCTCTTATTTATACCCACAATAAATGCCTTTCACAATAATGATATTTACAAATCAACTAATTATAGTTAACTATAGCATCCAGCTGTCGCCACTAATGTGGTTTTATTTACATACACCAGTGTAGGATGAGATGATAAAGCGTGTTTGAATGTTATCTTACACTATTTGAGATAAGTTTTAAAAATTTATGCAATTATCTTGCTTAATATTCTCCTAATTATCACATATCCACTTTTCTACACAATATTATCAAGTGTGTTAGTGCGTCCATTTCAAAACTCACTACAGATTGCAGAGATAGAGTTCATTGTCAACTGAATGGAAATATCAAGTCCATGACAAGTTTTCCACCACAACATGTAAAACCTAAACATTGGCATATTTTTGTTCCATGTCAATAATGATAAAATATGCATCACATTTGTATAGTGTAGGCGTATTTCAGTCTTCTAGAATGGGTCTTTTGCAATTATGAATTTTTATATGAATTAATTCAAATGATTTCTTCCCTTCTTCCTACCTATTTCTTATAACTATTATAGTCTATTATAGTCTATTAAAGTGATACAAAAATAATCTTGTATCGAAACAACGATTTCGTGCTATTCTAGTTTCTATACGTCATGCCCAGGCGTAGCGTATGTTGCTTTTAATTTTTTATTGTCGCCGAAATAGTGCTTGAAACAGGTGTTCAAAAGATAAAAAACGAGTTTGAATAATTTCAGCCCCATCTGTTTAGCTCTCGAACGTCAGCAGTTTAACTTTTTTGAACTTTTCTAAATGAACTAGTTTATATATATACTCACTCATATATCTATTAAAATATAAAACTTTTTCTAGCTAGACACTTTTCTTTTTATCAAAACGTATTCTGTATTTCCCTAACTGATAACTCTAATGATTCATAAACAAGTCTAAATCCTATCTGATTACTTTTTAAAATAGTTCAACTTTCCTACGTTTTACTAACTGATGCAAGAGAGCGTGGGATGCTATAACCTACGGTTACGAACTGAGGGGAAAACGTGCGAATCATCGCAATTCTTAATGCTTATAATTACTACTTCATCTTTCTACGTTTCTAAGTGTTACATGTCCAAAACGAGTTGAAATGTCATTATACGTCGTAGGATGTCATAACGAGTTCATTATACACTGCATGGAAAAGAAAGTGCATGAAATTCATAGTATGAAAATCATATATTTGTAATACTATATCCATATAGTATATATCCATAGTATATCCATAGTATATCCACACTATTCCACACTATATATCCATATAGGGATATCCATTGTTCAGGGATCGACTTTAATATTTGTTTGACCACATCAACACATTTAGTACGAGTTAATGTAAAAATGTGTGTAGTGCCATGATACAGGGCAAACATTTTATGTGGAGATATGCTTTGCACAACTTTCCTGAATGTACGATAGATAATTTAAAAATAGAGTGTTCTGGGGGCATTTTCCCCCAGAGAAAATTTGGAATTTCAAAAGTTCGGAAATGTAATTTCCTGCATTTTCAGGGAACAATAGCCATTAATACGGAGTACTAAAATATATAAGGACTTTGACACTACTGCATTATGACACGTTCTTAATTAAAGTAAAGGAAAATAACATCCATGAAAGTGAGATGTAAACAAAAAACGTTGGAAGGTTTCGCCTAATTTTACGCAGGTTTTGTCTCATCGTTTAAGGTACGTTTATATACACGCTGCGATTTGTCGGGCCGATTTTAGGTTTTGCTGAATGTTAATGACGAATATTTTCAGTTGGTGATGTTGTCAGATGACTTTTGCCACGTATTTTTCAAATATCATTAACGTGCATCTGAAATCGGCCCGACAAATCGCAGTGTGTAAACGTACCTTTATGCACACAACTATACACATGCGATTAAGTGTCATAAATATTACAGTCTATTCTGCCTCATTACAGAATTGCAAATGTATATGGATATTTTCAATATGCGGTAGTTCCTTTTATATACGCCGTTGTTATAGCATGTCAATAATATTTGCTATACATTTTTGCAAAATGCGCTAATTCAATCTTCTGCGATTGTTTGTCAGGCAAGCATATGGGATTAACAGGCGGCGCACAGGGAGCGACGGGAAGATTGAGATTTGATATTGCCCATAAAGCTTGTTAGTTTTATGAAGGATATCGATGTCAAAACGTAACCATCAACACCAAAAAGACACAATTAGAAACTGCATCTTCACAACAGAGTTAATTGACTTAATCTTATATACTCGAGAATACTGACGTGCATGGAGAGAGAACGCACAAAGCGGCAGGGCAATGGACGTCAGATGGTTTTTGTGTTGTGTTTGGCTGTGGCCTCTTACATTTGAATATATTTCTTCCTGTCGAAATCGTTAAGAGGAAAATATATTTCTGGGTTTTACAAAGTTGCACGACCGAATTAACTAGTGTAATTTTACAATTTAGGGCCGACTTTTGTGAAAAATTTACAAATGTTGGGGGTGTTGCACATCCCCCCCCCACACACACACCCCACAAGGATTTTGAACAAAATTTCCAGTGATAATTATGTGCATGCCACATCACACTCTATTCTTTGGAGTGGAAGCTTCTATATTGCAACATTTATATGCACATATTTTTAAAAATTATTTATCTAGTAATATCTAAAAGTATACTCTAAGCAATAGAGTTGCATAGAAATATTACATTTACAATAAACTGAAAGACATATTTACAAAAACTGCACGGAATTTCTAACTGAATATAATCTACATGCAATCATATAGGTTTTCCAATTCCAATTTGTAATATTTAAGGCATCAACTATATATCTACTTCACTAGCCCACATGCACTCGGCTGAAATCATATATATATATTTAACTGCATATCCATACAAAAATGACCCCGGCGAAATTAATTCACGTGACTCAGTAAATTTGGTACACAATAATATGTTTTACAATTCGTTCACTATTTGTTAATATTCGGGTAGAGAATAGACATATAGGATATGATTAGAGATTAGTTTAAAAGGTAATGGAAATCGACCTTTTTTTTCTAGCACAGTCTATAGACAGTCAGTCTAAATGTATCAGTATATAGTCTATATAATGTAACTCCTCGCTTTGTCTTCTTCACGCAAGTTCGAAAAACGGATCTTTTGGTGATCGAAATGCGTGCATGCACTTTAATGTTTGGCCTGCGTGTTTAAACTATGTCATGCTACTATGTCATTTTAAACTATGTCATGCAAAATATGTCACGCATATTGAAGCGAAATGATTGTGTTATTTAGAAATATATTATTATTTTACGTCGACACGCCATATTTTCATATATATACTGACATCTCTGTTTTGCTTTCAACTGTTAGAGTGTGACCGGTATAGTCCAGCATAAAACGTCTACATTTAAACTCTTATTTGCCAAGTCAGGCAAGTCATGCATCTTGAAATATTTGCCTATTGAATAAATGTTTAAGATCCGCTTGCGTTTGTTGAAATAACTAATAGTTAAACTCATGTAGGCCTATATAACAAATATATACTTGTTTATAAGGAAAATTAGTTTCATCATATAGCATTAAAAATTGTAACTTTGGGGCCCTTGAATGATTTTTCATCGTCAAAGATCTTTGGGTTCATTTACTGCTTTGTACTGCTTTGGAAAACTGATTTCCATATTCTTAAACTTTTTGGACAATCAGCTGGATTACGTCCTTCAGACTTGAACATTTGAAAAGCATTCTCATGAATGATTCACATTCAGCACTTGAATACTTTAGGGAGGCCAGGGGCAATCCCCCGAAAGAAAATTTTGAAATCTAGGATCTCAGAAATGGAAAATTCCTACTTTATTCTGGGAGACTATTTGACAGTAATATTTATTCATATTTCATTTCAGTTATTTCTATTTGGAGCCCAGGCCCTTTAGCTGGGGACCCGGAATAAACTGCCCCCTTTGTCCCCGTCCTTCTCTGGATTTTTAAAACGCCTTGTGAAGAATTTGTCCGAATTTTACAGACAGTACTTGATTTGCTTATGCCTGACTTTGTTCAGCCATGTTTATTAAAGTGCACTTCAGTTAACTTGCATGTCAAAAATAATGGCATGATATTTATTTGTGTATTAAGGATATTACGGTGTTTTAAAAATCCATTTATCGTTCAAAGTTTATGTAAAGCAACTGAAACAGCTGGAAACTGATGAATTCCCGTGAAGATCAAGAAAGATAATTTTACTTGTTGTGTTACTGTTTTCAAACCACTTTCTCTTGATAGAAAATTTTCAACAGATCCTGGTTAAAAATGCTCTTGAATAATGTATGGCCACGGCAAATAACAAAAACAAACTGTATATATACTCTATATGGGAGGGTGTTTTTGAGTCACGTGAGCTATTGAGCTAGTTCAACTTTCACGCAGAGCATTGCACACCTACAGCACATATTCAAAAACGGGTCACTCGCAGACAGGAGTAAAGGCCAAAACGGTCTTTAATTGGAATGACTTAAAATAATAATTTCCTATATACTATCGAGGTCACAAAATATCAACTTTCGTGATTTTTATTTTACTGGATGTTCTTCCAACCAATAAAATCCTCTGATCGATATTCTGCAATTTAAATCCTTGGGTATATATAGATAAAACACGGAGCTTTGATCTCAAAAATATTTTAGTTGCATCGTTTTACATTCAGCGTGTCTCTATTTAACAATTAGATTATGAGCTCAAGATTTCTATAGATTTCATCGCATATAAATCGAGAGCGAATAATCTAATTGTTTTAGTAGAAACCAGCAAGAAACCAGTATTTCAAAATGTGTTTCATAATTTATTGAAATAAATTCGTTAAAAATCGCGACGAGGAGACTGCTTTCCACATTATATACCCAAAAAAGTTTCGTGTTTGATTTAATGTATCCAAGAAAAAACAGAGATATTTCACTCAGATCACTAGTATATAAAAGTAATTAATTTAAATTAATATATATTTTTGCATATAACCTTGCAATATTGACTGAGATTGAGATGATAGATAAGTTGCGGTACGTTTTAAAATTTTAAAAATCGAGAAAAAACGGCTTATTAATTTGATTTGAAAAATTTTTCATTTTTCATTCGAGTATTGTCATTTTCAATAGTTAACTTTAACTTCACATAGATTCCTAGATTTACTATTTTTTTGTAATTCTCTGGAATAAAAATGGAAATAAAAATACATAATAATAATAATGAATTAAAAATTAAAATAAAAACATTGAAGACAGCTGGTACGGCAAGAGTGTTTTTGCTTTGGAATGAGATGAAACTCTGAGATTCTTTTGGCATGTTTTCTTGAGATGGTTTCCAGAGCAAGACGGTGTATTCAATGAGAATTTTAGATGAAAATCATGATTGATCTTTTCTACAATATCGTATGCGCATTCTTTTGACCACATAGAAGTATTTATTTATCAAGTCTAACCAAATAGACAGTGGGGCCGTTTTATGCTAATTTTAGCAATTTCAAAAAAAAATGTCAACTTCAAACATCTGTATCTCGGTCAATATTGCATCAAAATTCAAATGTTATAATGTTATACCAAAGTTAGCCCTCTTTAAATATAATGAAATTTATTTAAGTAAAATACATGTTGTAGTTTTTACGAAATATTAACTCAAACAGCGATACTTTTTTTTGGGACACCCGGTACAGAATCAAGCGCGACATGTACCTTCAAACTGAGAACCTGAAACGAGTTTACTTTATCTGATATTCTGCAAGCGATACTCTTTTTCAACACTTCTCCCTTCGATTGACAAAAGTCTAAGACTTCTAACATTAACGTTCTTCTCGTGTTTCCCCTGTCCCCCCCCCCCTTGATAGCACCTCTATGGGATTCCCTCCCCCACCTGGGATTCCCTGGGATTCTGGGATTCCCTCCCCCATCACACCGAAATTTCCTCCACTGGCTGTTATCGATCCATGATAACACTATCTATTACACTATTCTGTAAATAATTTATTACGTAATTCAGCTACGACTGCAATGTAATTTGAATAAAACTTATCACTATCACTATTTTCGAATGAGTTATCAGTGAGTTCATTATTATCATAAGCAGAAGCATAGATCTGAGTATCATCAGTATACATAGGCATACCAGGCGGGGAGCCGGCGGGTGAGGGACCAGATTTCCCCCCAGAAAAATTGAAGGGCCGACAAGTTGGGCAATATGGGGGGGGGGGGGGAATAAATGGAAAAGCAAAAAAGTAATCGAAGCAATCTAGTTTCTGTGTAATTTGGAAATAAAAATATTATTGAACAACTAGGAACTTATGTCGGGGGGGGAGAGTGGAGTAAAGTTGAATTAAAAGTCGGACATTTTCAGTGTTAGTGGGGAAAATGTTCTATCGGTAATTTCATAAAAGCAAGGGGCTGAGTATTGTCCCTTGAGGAATCCCTGCACATGGTTTCTTTTTTGCAGAGAAAACCATTCACGAATATCAATATATCAAGCGGAAAGATAGGACTGAAACAAGCCAGGTCACTCCATAAAATTCTATTTTCTTATCTGGAGAATTTCGTGATCAAAGCTAGATGATAGGATTGAGTGGGGATTACAGCCCACTGCCACCTGATACTTTGATCCCCATAAAATGGATTTTCAAGGGAGGATCAGATATGCCCCGGGAAATTTTTGAAATTTTAGTCCCGGTAACGCCATTTCCTTCGTTTTGAGCAGAGGATTAAGTGGTCGTAGCAAATAATCTGATATGGTTTTTCCCACGCATACAGTTTTTTTACAGCTCAGAATTGATTTCTTGAGATTTTGACGCAGTTTAAAGTTTTTTGTTGTTGAAATTATAAATTGTTTGGGTCGTGTTCAGTTACTAAAATCTGCATATCCTCGTCTTCATTCTTTGATTTATTTTGAATTTTAGTCAGTCTTGCGTTATGCTTAATGCCTTAATAAAGTTTCTGTCTGTTTTCAAAAGAATGAAGTCGAGGCTATACGTGTGTAATGGCACGCTCCAGTAATTCTGCACAATGTGCCACATTTGCGTCCCCCTGGATCCCCTGGCACCTCATTTGATCGGCTTGATCACCCCCCCCTCCCCCCGAGGCGTTTCTTTGGCCTAGAGCTTTATTACGAATTTTAACTTCTTGCGTTTTGGGGTTCCGGTTGTTTTTGGGCCTCCGTGTTTTTCGCTCGTGCTTTTGGGGGCCCCGTGGCCTGTACTTTTTGAGTCGTACTCTTTCTGAAGCCAAATGTTTTCTACAAAAGAACAAATACCACACAATAAGAGAGCGCGGGGCCCTCACTAGCGCGAGACTCATGAGGTTTATACCGCTTTAATATTCACACATGATTAACCTGGAACTGCTAGCGCTTATACTAAAAATAATGTAAAGGCCTATTTTAGGGGGGCCAAAGAGGCCTTACAAGCAGGGGGCCCACCGGGCTTTTACCGGGTGAGCCGCCCCTACGCTGACCATACCAAACTGCAACCACGACAAGAAACTTCATGTAAGCCCTTAGCGGTAGAACACAGTCTCCGGCGCGTATAAATTCAATATGGCCGCCAGTTTTAGCCGTTTGTACGAAACAACGTGCGAAAAAGTTGGTTAAATTCCAGTGAAGTAAAGTTATGACATGGAATTGTGAATTGTAAAATCAAAAGTCTAGCTATGAGCAATCGGAACAGGAATCAACTGCCGAATAATCTTCCTCAGCTTCAAAATGTTATCAAAAGAGACCCAGAATCGTACAAAGAAGAAGTAAGTTCACCGCATCATTCAATGAATTAGGTTGAATAAGCTTTTGAATTTGTTTCAGAAAAGGTAGTCAAAAATGTCACGGCAGTGAGCCGGTGATGCTTACCAGTCAAAACGTTCCCAGGTCAAAACGCGTGTTATTATAAATAGCTTGTTGAGATTTTTATTCTTATTAATAAAGTCATTCAAATTCCTACCATTAATTCCTTGCCCGTACAGACGAGCAAGTTTTCCTTGACAAGTTTTCCTTGACAAGTGTTATTTGCCCATGTGTACTAGATATACCAGCTTTTGAACAAGGAAAAAGGAAATGTGCAGTATGCCACTGCCAGACTGGAAAGTCTGGTCAGGACGCGCGTCAGAACGTGCAAATTTTCAAATATTCCCCGCACAATATTGTAATGCGCAGCGCCTGTAAAGATATTGCGCAATATTTCAAGCGCGAGTGCGCAGCAAAGCCTGAATGTGCGGTAAACTGGCACGCGACACTAACCGTAGCCTGCGTGGCATGCGTTCTATTGTTGGGGAGGGACTAGGGAGTTTTGTTTAGAGCGCGCTCTCCTCTCCCTTTGCTTTTTCTCCCCCTAACTTTTCACCAAGCGTGCACTCTCAAAAAAAAAAGAGAGTGCTCTAAACAAAACTCCCTCCCCCACAATAGAACACCTGCCAAGCAGCGCTGCAGACAACAATAACATTAGAGTTGCCAAAGGCACCCCACGTGCCACATTTAATGAAGTTTACTTCCGATTTGGTGGGCTTAGCGAATAGAACTTTGGCATTGAGAAATCTGATCTTCGCTGTTGGCAAATTATAAATTTTTTGCCGTATCGCGTTTTTTCGGTTTGACTTTTCAAGGCGAACATCGATACTTCGAAGTGACAAGCTGCTATTGAGTATTTTTACTGTGGAATTCTTTCGTGGAGATGTTTAAGAGACTTTAGGCGTTCAATTTTGCAAGGTGAGTGTATGTCGTGTTTGTAGTGATTGTATTTTTGTTTGCATTGTATGGAAATTTAAGTTCAAAATCTTTATTTCAATCACACTACTGTCATTTATCCCAATGAGCATTTAAATTTTATTATGGAAATTTATATAGTGTAATAGCGACTCATGTCTGAACTGTCTGAACACAGTAACACACTGTTATATATATACTCACATTACTCAGGCACCTGCCTTGGGCGATTCAGACATTTCCTTACAAATTTTTAGCTTTATAAAGTCTTTTTTACCTTTTATAATTATGGAATACAAAGACGAAAAAATCCACAAGTCCCACGAAAATCTCGAAAAAATCCCCCCCCCCAAATCCCACTGGATTTTCAAAATCCCAAAAATCTTGTACGCTTTTTTGGAGTGACAATTTCTTAATAATGACTTATGGCTATTGGTTGGGGATAGACTGGACAGTGACTGAGGATTATTGATATAACTTATAGACTGGATTTCTCTTGTACTTTAAAATAGTGATATTACATCCAGCTTTACAACAGATTAGCTGCACTTTACAATAATAAGCATAATTGCATAAATAGAATGATCATAATAGTGATCAGAGGTGGTGCCAGAAATTCAACCTAGGGGTGTTCGTGTTCAGAATCATACGCCCCTGAGAAAATATTAGAATTTCAAATCTCTGACAGTATATTTCCTGTATCTTTTTTATTGAGGGTACTTTGCAGTAACATAGAATTGTTACACTTGTTACAAGACATACCGTAGAGTCTTCCCCAATGAAATACAATTTTTTTCCTGATAAGGGGCTAAATGGCTTTTGAGCTGGCAGGGTTGTAGCCCCCGCCCCTCCAGCAGTCCAGCACTACCCTTGATAGTGATAATTGATTTGCAAAATAAGCTTACTTAAATTGATATACATATTTGCTTTTTCTTATTGTAATATAAGAGTAGGTAATAGAACCTCTGCTGGCATTAAATAATTGGTATGCTATGTGCGTATGTCATTTATGTAATTGTGTATCCATGTATGTACGATATTATATAATTAATGGTATAAATGGCTTTTAAACAATCACGAGGGTCTGAAAACTAGACCATGGCAGGTGCTGTAGGAAGTCTAAAAGGCATGTGGTTGATGTGAATAACCTGCACTGTGTATCATACAGATTTAAATATCAGGTCTTATAGATTGTGTATTGTTGGTAAATAGACTGTGCCGTGAAGTATAAGTAAAATTTATAGCCTAGGCAGCGTAATAGTCATTTCATGAACTATAATGTAAATTATTTATACATATGTATTAAAAACAGAAAACATATAGGGGTGAAATATGCGATAACTGATTCGAGAGAATGGAAGATGCTATGATGGCATTAGAGCTATATCATACATCTCACAGAGTCTTGGGTTTACCATGCTTGTGAAGTATGTTAGCTGATGGTTGATGGATTAGATATATAGTTATGTGGTATTGTGTTTCAATGCTTAGTTTGAATATAGACATTTAATAACTGATATACCTTCCTAAACCACCACCTTGTTGCTGAATATAGCAGGGCCTTTTTTAACCGAATGGCTGGGGGGCAAATGCCCCCCCCCTCAGTCCCCATGTTGGCCCGCCCAGTAAGCTATTTTGGCCTCCCCCCAGTGAAGGTCCCTTTTGTCCAAAATATATGCAAAATGGCTCCATTTAGATGGGATATATCAAATAAACCACCACCTGGTTGCTGAATATAGACATTTAATAACTGATATACCTTCCTTTAACCACCACCTGGTTGCTGAATATAGACATTTAATAACTGATATACCTTCCTAAACAATTGCAAAGCGAAGTGGCAATGATGTAAGTCTGTAAGATCTCCCTAATGGCATATCGCCGCTGTCGCCGCGCAAACGGGACATTTTGCACGCACACGCTCAATAAAATGTCAACGCATTTGATATGAAGGAAAAAATTGAACGCGCAAATTTTCGTACCGGACGCGCAAACTCGAAAATTGGCAGCGCAAAATTTCGGAAAATTTTGATCTAGGCCGCGCACTTTGCAAACTTTCCAATCTGGACTGCCACTGCACACCAGACCTCATTCTTTGGAAAATGCTCACAGAAGAAAAGAGTTGGCAGGAAAAAATGCACGCCAAAAAGTTTGTTTCAAACATCTACGAACCACTTCCGGTCAGCAATTTAAACAAAGGTGTAGGCTTCCATGCACTATTTACAAATGGTAACACATAAAAGTTACAATGTTTCTACTTATTTCTCATTATAAATAGCTAATTCATTCAACTATTTGCTTAGAATTGCACAGATGCTACTAAGTAATGAAATTTGCACACTTGAATCATGAGATTAGGGCGTGGCTTGAAAAATATGTGCGCAGAAGATCTTCTGCGTGCGGAGCATAAAATGAAGTCTGGACTGTACATTCAACTTCAGGGACTATATCATAGGTATACATGAAGTATTGAATTGTGTCATTAATACATAGGCTCGTAAAAACTTGTCAAGGAAAAATTGATTGAATAAACCTGTCAAGGAATTTGTCAAGGAAAACTTGCTCGTCTGTACGGTGCTTAACTGTTTTAAATAAAATAGAAACATAAAACGGCAAATTAATAAAATTTTAATATATATTAGGGCAGATATGTAACAACACTCCAGAGTCTGAGATCTAAGATCTTCAAACTGTTGTACACAGATTGCACTATGACTACTTTGGATCCTGTCATCCTGGTGTTAATCAATGAAAATTGATATGAATCAATATAAATTGATATCAATTATTAATCAATTGATAACATAAATTGTTGGCCATTATCTATGACTGGAATCGTTGTTATTTTTCTTCGATTGATTATCAATTGGTATCGATTTTGCTCAATTGATGGGCCATTCCAGGAAAGATCCAGACTTCTCCCAACTCTTTTGCCATCCAGAGGGGAAGGGGAGGGGGGGGAATTCACCTCTGATTATAGTAAAATGTACCAGGACACATCCAAAGGGGAGAGGGGAGTTAACTGTATTTTATTGGTACAAAAAAATAAGTTAATGAGGGATTAAGATTCTCTTCCGGTGTATTATTGGTATGCAAATAGTGGATGTGTATGGGTTGAATAATTATATGATTAGTCGCCATCGAGATATGCGCACAGTCGCTTCAAGCCTCCCACCCTGTATTCTCCCACCCTTGTCATCGAATTTCGGATTGCATCGAACTTGGATTGCATGCTTAGCTTGCCTCAATATTACTCAGTGTTGTTGTTGTCGGTTTCCAAGGTAACAAAATGGTGGTGGTTACCTTGATCACTACTGGTTTGGTAATTACCTTAATTTCTTCTTTTGTATACAGTAATTCTCCGTCTTTGACGGATGACTAGTTGCTATTGGGGATGGAGGAGGTACCATTGGTTGGGTAGGGATACATTAATCCCTATGCTGGTGTTGGTGCTTGATTATTCATGGTGATGCATCGCGAACAGCTACCTATTCCATCCCTATCAGCGACAGCGGGCATCTTATTATAGTTTATGTATATATTAAAATGTAGTGTTCTTGGTCTTGCATGTCTTGATATTGTATTCAATGTTAATTTTCAATTTCCTTTGTTGAGAGATATGGATGTTTTCTGGAATGACCCAATATGCTGTGATCAAACGAGTGACACAGAAATAGTTATGGTTAATGCCTCAGAAAATCTTCCTAAAGTTGTAGGCTGATTTTTGTAAGCCAAAACATTTCCTTCCCTAAATATGTAATTTATTATCAAAACGAAATAAGTGACGTGTGAATGCAATAAATATTATGTGTCTCCTCCATAGGCTTTGTGGTATAGTTTTATGCTTTCAACCAAGACATGTAGAGAGTATTCCCTCCGTAGAACAGAAGTTCTCCACAAATCACAGTAAATAATGCCAACAAACGCGTAAAGTTTAAAACTATATATTTCCTTGTATATACTAATTAAACTATTATATGTCCATATTTGGTAATGTTGTTCTCGGTTGATTTCTGTTACTAATTATAAGGCTATCTAATAACTAATTGTGACTAATTGGGAATTGTGAAATGTTCAGGGAGGGTAGCAGACCAGTCAGTTCTTCAATGGCTTTGGAAGCTCCCCATCCCAAGCGATGTTGGACTCGCAAATCTCTCGATACATTATCTTCCCCAGAAGTGTTGTCGGCGACACTATACCCAAGGGGTCGTATATCTTTGGCATTCTTTGCTAGAGCTGAGAGAACACCTCTTCGTTGAAGCTGATTTCTCTTTACCGATCGTAACGCTTAGGGTATACTTGCCTTAGTCCCACGGCAGGTCCAATAGTTTGGCCTCGGATGAGTTCGATCCTAGTTGTTGCTTTGCGTATGTTGATCCCCCATCACTGGTTGGTTTTGTGTTGTCGTTCTCGAGCTCTTCCCTATTTGAATGCCACTTATGCAGGGCAAAAGTTGCATCTTCAAACACCTCGGTTGTTATTATTGCTCTCTTCTCTGCAACCTCCTTGACGTTGGAACTTCCTTGACGTTGGAACCTCCTACCATCAGGTCATCGACATATAGGCCGTCCCGTATCTCTTTCACCACCTCTGGATACTCCAGTTCCCACGACTTGAGATGTTGGCTGATCACTCCCCCGAGCAGGAACGGAGAACAGGTGAGTCCGAAGAGTGCTCCCATAAACCGATATATCACTGTTTTATTTTGACCGGGTGCTCTCCAAAAGAACGTCAGAGCATTCCTCTCTTCTTGCTTTATCCTCACCTGTAGGAAAGCATTTTCCAAATCGCCAGTGAGTAGCACCGGGTAAAATCTCGACCTAACCAGGATACTCCAGAGGAGGTTTTGCAGGGGGGGGGGGCGGGGTAGAGGCAATCGTTCAGTGATGGGTGGTGGTTGGACTCCTTCGCTGAGGCATCATAAACTATCCGGAGTTTTGTCGATCCCGCTTCTCGCTTGAACACTGCTTTATGTGGAAGATAAAACTCCTTTTCACTCGCTTTGTTAGGTGCCAGTTCAATCACACCCTGTTGTAATTGCTCTTGAATTCTCTGGTCGTAGCTGTCGTAACTCCCTTCGCGTTGCAACTTCTTAACGAGTTGTTCCAATCTCCTTCGACTTCCTTGCTCGTTCGTCGCTAGCGAGGCGTGATGTGGCTTCCAAGGAAGGTTCGCTTCATACCATCCGTCTGGGCTTCTTCCAAGCTGCTCTTTAAAATCTTGATAGACCATCTCTGGATAATTTTCCCCGCTGTCAGCAATCCCTAGCACGTCCAGACGACAGAGTTTCTCGTAGTCGCTCTGAGAGGTTTGCGTTAACAGGACAGTGGTTTTGTCAAAATCAGCTCCTGGACTCATCACAAACCATCCAAGTTTGGTATTTTCTGCTACTGGGTCACCTACCTCGCCGACAAGTGGTTTAGTTCCCGTTTTAATTCGAGCATATTCTCCACTTCCCAATATCACGTGAATCGGGAGTTGCTGTTTTGAATCATGATCTGCGATCTCAACTTGTCGCAGGTGCTGATGCTTCTGTATCAGCTGCTCGTATCTTGGGTTATCAATACTCAACAGCTCTCCTTTGTTGACTTTTGTTTGACGTACTTCCATTTTGTAGCTGTCATCCACGGACTCGACCACCATGTCATATGACTCCGTTCTCGTAACTCGCGAGCTCATAAGCATGTCAATACGCTGAATCTTCGTCGCACTCGGTTTCTTTATCAGGAGATCGATGAGCTTCGCCGACGCATATGAGCTTCCAGCCCCGGAATCGATAAGCGCTCGACAGGTGATTCCGTCAACCTTCATGTGGTCAACAGGAAATATTGCATCACCACTTTTATCATCTGTCATCAATTTCCCACTTTTCCCGTTCCCATCTTGGGCTTGTCCGCACAACGAGGTGTGATGGCGTCTCTTACAGTGTTGACTTGTCTTACTTGGGCATTCCGAGGAGCGGTGGTTTCTCGTAGCACAGTTGAAACATAATCCTTTCTAGGCCAGAATTATTTTCCTCTCGGTGATATCCATGACCTTGTTACATTCAACATCTTTATGGTTTTCATCTCCACAGTAAACACAGCCCTTGACCTTGAAATCGCCTCCTCTTGCTTGAAGCAATATCTATTGTGGTAGTCCCGTTTCCGTTTGTTTTCCTCACGCTCTCGTTCGTTGTTCTTGTCAACTGGATTTCGTCTAACCCATTGGTGTAGTGCTTCAGTTAGCTTGAGAAAATCCCAGGTTTCCCAAGTGCGTACAAAATCTCCTCTAATCGCCGGAAGTTTGTCGAGAGTCATCGAGACGTTTCCGGAAACTTGGTCCAATCTTTTCATGGTCTCCAGTGCTTGCATCGAATAAGATAATTTTTCAAAAAATCCCCAATCTTGAAAACTGTCACCAAAATCTGGGCCAATCCATATAGGATCCGTTGAATTTTGAGATCACCAATTTTGGAAGCTTTGCGGTTTTCTCAGACACCGTGATTGTAGTCTCTTGTTTCTCCTTTTCGTTGAGCCACCCATCAACTCTTGACTTATCTCGATATCCGCTTGATTTAACTTCTCGTCAATTTCGTTATACCATTGTTTATCTCGGATAAATCTCCCTTTCCGACGATTTTCTTTACTTCTACGGCTCGTTTACATTCGTCAGTTTCACGCGAAATTGCTTTCAATGCTTCAAGATGCCGTTTGATTTGTTCTCGTCGTGTAGATGTCAACACAAACTCCGTTCTCTGGACCGTAATTTCAAGCTGCGTTAGCTTCGTATCTAGCGCTCCAGACTCCATCTCGTTTGACTTAAAACAGCGGTTCGTATTTCATTTATCGAGTTAACTTACTCGATCCCGTCGGAAGGTGGCAATTGTAGAGAATGCAATAAGATGTGGTTTTTTTGTTTGGTTTACAGCCGGTTCTCTCAATCGCCAAAATAAGTTTTAATTTGGTGATTGAGACAGAGATTATCATAGTAGAGATGGTACAATAACACCACGCTCATGTTCCATTTGTATTTCTAGAGCAGTCCTGAAGCGACTAGGTTTGCTTTTTCTCATCTTGATGCTGTTTTTTTGTGTTCTTTTGTGTTCTTTCTCTTTCTGACGGGGATCTTGAGATCATCGTCATGCTTCCACCGATTTTCTGCTTGTTGAGAATGTTTCTAACATTTCCTATATTACAATCAACTCAACCTACCCTGTAGTACCCAGAGCCTGTGGAAAACGCTATCGCACCATTCATCAACGTTCTGGCCTGATTCTTTGATTTGGATCCATGATTTCAGACCTTGATTTTTTTTCAACCAATGAATAAATCTCTGTTGAAATACACGTTTCCCAAGGTAGCTCACAACCTCGATACAGACCTTAGTCTTATTTATACACTTCGTTTGCTATGTTATTTATTGTGTTATGTGAACTTATGTATTTTCTAAATGTCCGAAATATGTGCTTGGACCGGCTGTTTTTTGCTTAGCAATTGACAATCATGTAAATTATAGAGATTAGTCGAATAACAACGCAATTCGGAAAATGCACTTACCAAAACCGCGCGAAAAGTGGCCTGGGACGAGGTTGTGAACGTCTATTGCAGGCTAAATTCATCACGACTTCAATATGACACTTAACTAAGGTCATGAATGATCAATTATTTATATCTATGGCATATTATTTAATACGTTTGGTAAAACTGTTGCCACAAGTGCCGGAGCTTTAGCTGCAGCCGCCAGTTTGTTTTGAAAGCCCTGCGCAGGCACAGATGAATTGATGATGATCAATGAAATTAGCCCAAATTTTTTGTGACCATCATTTGACTAATTGGCATCAATTGTTGTCGATTGATTGATTGCATTTCTGATGATATTTGGTGTCTAATTAGGTATAAATATATTTTTTAGTTTCTTCAACAGTACCGTCATTATAATTCTAACCTTGAAATATTCAAGATGAATCCATCACTTTCTAATGAGGTTTTCCAAGATCTTGTCATGTTCCTAAGTCAGGTGAGTATATATTTTATATATGTTCTGTATAGCTATACAGTCAGCTAACGCCTATAATGCCCACCGGCACTGCCACTCAATTCACATTTTCCAACAACTCGTATGCCTAATTACCACTGTTCTGAATATGTAAGCGTGGGGTGGAACGAAGGTAACGAAGTATTTTAAATATACTGTTTAATTGAGTGAAGTGAGTGGCAACGAGCATAAACACGCGTAAGTTAATGATGTCTATTGTCTATATATGACACTGTACCGGGGAAAAACCTTTATATTAGACACATTTTATGCTCAAAATGTTCTAGGTCTCACACTGTTATCCAAATAATCTTGAAGAATTTCCGCAAGAAATAAAAGACATCTTACAGCGTCACTACATGGTCATGAATCCTGAACTACGTATGGTATGTATTAAAAAGCCCGCGATAGTGATTGACCGATAATGGGAATCGGCATCAGACTGTAAAAAAATATTAAAAATAATCGGGTTTTGATATTCAGTTCGGTTTAGTGTGTTGAAAATGATCTAATCTTGTGAAGAAATTGTGTTATTATTTTTATTTTTTACTAGTCTTTGGCCAAGGATGCCATTTTAGGTTGTCTACGCCAATTTAAGTGAGAAATATAAGACGTTATTCGACTGGTTTTAAAATCGGGATCGGAATCGGGCCGATTGTGACTTGGAACAATCGGTAATCTCCAATTGTGGTGTGATCGATCAATCACCAGTCTGCGACTTCACCTGCGTAATTCTGCTCTTTAAAACATGAAAGTGTAAAATGCCGACAATGAATTGCATATCACATACATTAATCCATCTAGATATAAACAAGTTTGTTTATCAATTGGGAAATAAGAATTAGTGCGTAAAAGTTGTGTAGATTACCTACTTTAGATATGGTAATTCAGTGGGTGGAAAATGGCATTACCCTTTCAGATGGTTTCTGCTTAATTAAAACTGAAAGTCGTATTTTCACTGTATTAAAATTCAATTTTACTTTTATTTTTAGATTCTATGTCGAAGTTTGATTTTACTCCGAAATAAAGGACTCCTGTCACCAACAAGGTTGGTTTCTAATCTTGTATCTTCTGCAATCTTCTTCCAATATTATAATATCTTTCTATTTTATTAATAATATTTAATCAATACATTTATTTTTAGTTTATTGGAGCTATTTTTCTTGCTGTTTCGTTGTAAAGATAAACTTTTGAGAAAGGTATTATTATGTTGCTTTCCTCGTTGCTTTCCTCTTGATTCCTACATTCCTGGCTACATTACCACATCTTGTTTAATGTTGTAATGACGTTTAAATATTAAGTGGTTTAAAGTTTTGCTTTTATATCTATTTAGACATTATACACTCACATTGTGACGGATATTCGGAATATTAATGCCAAGCATAGAAACAACAAAGTCAACAGTGTAAGTATAATAAGAGAACATGCAGATGGAACAATAGACATCCATCAAGTGTTTCCTTTAGTTTATGGTCACCAGGTATAATATCAGGCATGCTTTCGCTTGCTACACAATCCCGGATCGAATTAGATTCACGACTTAACGTTTCTGTCTTCCAGTCCTAATGTCTTCATCAGAGCTGATCTAAAGTCTCAACATAGCTCCTGATATACTGGAGGAATGACGTCATCAACCTACAAGGCGGCCATGGAGATACTTTTGTTGGAGATCACAACGACTATCCTGTGTCAGCTTTTATTATTTCTATTCTATTTTTATGTTATTATATTCTATTCTTTTTTAGACACTACAAAATTTCATGTACACAATGTTAAACGATAGCAATTCACTGGCAGCTAAGAAGTCACTTGATGTTATGATGGAACTGTACAAGAAGAATATTTGGAAAGATGCTAAAACTGTCAATGTTATTGCATCTGCTTGCTTGTCAGATCTAAGCAAGGTAGGGGTGCATAATTGAAGGAAATCATTGCTGTGGCATCTGCTGTAAACCGTGTCCTAAATTGTGGACATTCCGTGATCACTGCATGCATGAGCCTAATATTACATGTATCATGCGCACCTCTTCAGCACCTACAGTTGATTTGCCTCAAATTTTTATCATTTGAGATGGTATAAACATTGCGACGGTGTGTTATAGGGTAATGGTATAAGTCTATGGTCTACCTTATGTATGAATTATGTACCTATATACAGTATTTACAAATACACTGTATCTGTTACCAAATTCTATTTTTGCAAGTATAATTATTATAAAAGTATTGTTTTTTCAGATTTCTGTAACGGCGTTGAAATTTTTGCTTGATAAGGATGAGGATGATGATTCAGATAGCGAGAGCGAGGTACTTGATCATTGTCAAAAATTTAATATTTACACTTGTGAATATCTTATATACATGCGCAAGACGTTTTCAGTCCAGACAGAAGAAACTTGTCGTGTTCTTTTTTCTCTGGTAAGAATCTCGCCCACGGCTTGGTCCAAACAAGTGAAGAAAGAACTCGAGCAATATTGTGGCAGCAAACATATTCTATCTGTGTGCAAGACAACAGTACTCAGCATGGGCTTAGCCATGATTGCTAATCCTGGCTAAGTCCCTGGTACTCAGCAAACATATTCTACCTGCGTCCAAAACGACAGTTCTTATCAAATATGCGGTATTCAGTATTTCCTCCTAAATATTTTAGGATAATGGTCCAACAGCGAAACAAATTTTGCTTGCTAATCGAGTACGAAAGAAAACAAAGAAGGGAGAAGGCAAATTAAAGAAAGTATTGACCAAAATAAATGTAGGTAATCTTGCTAGATAACGAGGGTTTAGTGCTAACTATGATAGATCCATTACCTGCGGATAAAATAATCAGGAAGAAACAGACTCAGAGTAAAAGTTTTATCTTGAAACTCGAGACAAACATGCAAGAGGAGACCAAATATTTCTTGAATGATAGCCTTGAATATTTCTCTGATGTTGTTTAGAAAAAGAAGAAGAAGGATATTAAATCAACCACGTTCTCTGCATTATATCTTGTCAATGATCCTCAAGGTATACACCTAGAATACTGTACGAGCTTTAAATTTACCTAAAATGGGCACACCTGCTAACATGCGTTTCTCCTGACGGTGAAGAGTTCACTACCATGTCAATTCCAATATCTTGCCCATAGAAAAATGACATATTGTACATGGCCGTCATCTGTTAAGACAATATCACAGTCGCTAAGAGACTATATTTAAGGACTTAGATTTCCCTAGGAAATATTTTTTCAAATAGGCCTTTGGCGCAAGTATATAACTTTTTGTCGGGAGGATAATTTAAACCCGTGAGTATCTGACTATCTGAATGTTAACCTTATTTCCTCTAATCTTAGCTTGTTTCCCAGGTAGAATTTTACGCATTGTATCCCCATTGGTTTGTGTAAAATACTGTATATTCATTATTCAAAGATAGAAAATCAACCAGATATAAACTCGAGTTTGGTTGTTCCAGGGTTTAGCGAAAAGTTATTTAAGAAGTTAGAATCTTCAACTGAAAGATTTGAAGTTCGTGTGATGATGATGGACGTGTTAGCTCGCTTGATTGGTGTTCATCAGGTACAATATAATGTACATAATGTAGAATGATACTAATGACACTACTCCGAGTGGTTCTACACCGGGCAAGCTGAAACGTTGATTGACCGCTACGGGAATCGAACCCTCAACCTTCGGTTTAGTAACAAGTCGATTCGAGTAGGTGATATTTCGGAAGCGAGTCTAGTGCTTTCGATATCAGTATATCTTATGGTCTTAACATTGTGTGTTTAGAACTGTAGGTAAATTATAGTAGATAGCGTTGCTCTGACTGATATCAGTATATCTTATGGTCTTAACATTGTGTGTTTAGAACTGTAGGTAAATTATAGTAGATAGCGTTGCTCTGACTGATATCAGTATATCTTATGGTCTTAACATTGTGTGTTTAGAACTGTAGGTAAATTATAGTAGATAGCGTTGCTCTGACTGATATCAGTATATCTAATGGTCTTAACATTGTGTGTTTAGAACTGTAGGTAAATTATAGTAGATAGCGTTGCTCTGACTGATATCAGTATATCTAATGGTCGTAACATTGTGTGTTTAGAACTGTAGGTAAATTATAGTAGATAGCGTTGCTCTGACTGATATCAGTATATCTTATGGTCTTAACATTGTGTGTTTAGAACTGTAGGTAAATTATAGTAGATAGCGTTGCTCTGACTGATATCAGTATATCTTATGGTCTTAACATTGTGTGTTTAGAACTGTAGGTAAATTATAGTAGATAGCGTTGCTCTGACTGATATCAGTATATCTAATGGTCTTAACATTGTGTGTTTAGAACTGTAGGTAAATTATAGTAGATAGCGTTGCTCTGACTGATATCAGTATATCTTATGGTCTTAACATTGTGTGTTTAGAACTGTAGGTAAATTATAGTAGATAGCGTTGCTCTGACTGATATCAGTATATCTTATGGTCTTAACATTGTGTGTTTAGAACTGTAGGTAAATTATAATAGATAGCGTTGCTCTGACTGATATCAGTATATCTTATGGTCTTAACATTGTGTGTTTAGAACTGTAGGTAAATTATAATAGATAGCGTTGCTCTGACTGACTCCACCTAACCCCCCTGAGTAGCGTCATCTAGTATAATGTACACGAGTTCTAACCCCCCAATCATTAGAGTTGAATTATTAGCTAAATATATATATGTACCATCATTGTTTAAATAAAGCAATGTATTGTACTTTATAACATTCCCTTTCACTAATAATAAATAACCGGTGTATTTTTTAGTTGTTTCTTTTCAATTTTTATCCATTTCTTCAGAAGTATCTTCAACCTCACCAAAAAGGTCAGTGGTGATTTTTGTCGTGTTAATTTCTCAGAGCTTATCCAGTTACTTATTTTGAACTTTAAGGTGGCTCCCTGCACTTAATATAAAAACAAGGGGTGAAAATGTGCTTTCCCTATTGCAACATATATCTTCATGTTTGTGAAATATATAGTTGCTTTTTGGGTAACAACTATTAATATAACTGTTATGTGTCCAACCTATGGGTTTCTAAATATACCACACTCGCGTTGCTATGGCAACAACAGCGTATGAACTATAGTAGTCATATCCTATAAATGGGACAAAAAATAAAATTATTTGAATTTCCTTCGGTAAATTTTTTTTTAAAATTGCAAGTAAATTTGGAATACTAAGCGGAACAGTATATAAAAAAATTAAGGTAGGTTGTAGGATTAGTATGTAACTGTTCTGTAATTTTTCGAAAATTTGGATATATTAAAAAAGGCGTCTTGTAAGTTCACTACACAAAAAGTAAAAAATATTCACCGAAGGAAATTAAAACTAAAGCCATTAAGCCACGCCCAAAACTGCGCATGTCCGTGTCTTTCGCGTGATGGTCTCGCGCGCCCATCACTTCTTCGCCATGGTGGAAAGTTCGTATTTTACCCGCCGGATATTTACGCCAGGTATCTATTTCAAATAATTACACACGCAAAATGTCATAACGTGGAAAGGCCGCAATGGTGGGCCAACCCGCCACAACTATAATCACATGTGACATGGTACACGTTTGTTACACCGTGACAAAAACGTAAACGCTATCCGCCATTCCTCAATCAAATTTTCCTTGACCAGACTAAAAAGTACGGCTTCATCTAGACGTCTACCGCTGTCCGCTGAACAATTTTTTGAATATAGGAATATTTTAAATGTACAATATTTTTTATACTCAGTGAGTGAACATCGCAAAACGGCAAAATTTAACCTGTTATTGAATCACTGACAAAGCAAAACCCCGAGCTACGCCACGCCAGCGAAATTCCAGTGTTCCGCCAAGAAATAGGAACGTTTTGTGCGACGAAACTTTGCGTAAAGTAGCGAGCTACGCCACGCCAGCTCGTCTTTCGTTACCCTTGGCTTGTTGGACCCAAGATTGTTTGTTGGTGGTCTTTTTTTCTGATCTAGTTTGTCGGTGGTTTACGCATTGAATTAATCCAACGTCTCTAAATTTGTTTTTATTGTTGAAATCGGTAGGAAAACTTTTCAAAACATTCCAACAATTCCAAATTTTCATAAGACCACTCGTAAGTCGTAACTGTCTGTCCTTTAGTTGTATGCAGTAGTTTTTAAACTTTTGATTGCTTTAAATAATTTTATTACTTTGACAGTTCTAGACTGCCTTGAGGAGATATAAAATATCATTTTAGAATTTTTAGTCTGCAACAAGTCGACGATTTTAAACATTATAAAAGATAATACTGAACATAAATACGTAAAAAACATACTAAAAGAAAGCTTAGAAACTGGTTAACAACATACGTACTGTTTTGAATTTCAAAGATTCACGATTATAATGAAAAAGTTGTGGTTTCTTATCAGATAAGTCTCGAAAATAACTTTCCGCGGCTTGTTTCAAAAGATTCCACGCGTGAGACGCGAGGATGACGTCTGATCTATACTGTAGGGAGCGACTGTATGGGTTGAGAATAACTGAAAAGAAATTCTGTCATGTTTACGAGAAATTTCAGGTCATTTCACGCCCAAACTTCCTCCGTCCCAAGAATACTCGGTACTTCAATGTGGTGTATTTGTAGCAGTTTCATACGTGGTTTACGACCTGCATAACGCATGCCATTGATAAGTTAAGCAATTGTTGTTTTTGTTGCTGTTGTGGTGGTGGTGTTAATTGTTGGTAATTTTTGTTGTTGCTGCTGCTGTTGTTATTTTTGTTTTATGTACTATTTACCGCATAAACCTCTCTCTATTATATTTAAATCGTGTACACTTACAGTATCTGCATGCCCCGATTAATTTGTTTATTAATAATTCCCAGAGGTGACGAAGATGTTGACATTTTATGCACAAGCATGTCATGAGTTGGTTCCATCTGAGGTAAATAGAGAGCTTAAGCACGCTTTTGTCAACACGAACTTCGCGTGTATAAGCCGTTAGAGATAACTATAACCGTTTTTGTTTGAAATTGCGTAAGTGGTGATACTGCATAGATTGCCATTCTAGTGACGTCCGTGTTGACAAAAATGTCGACTGGTTTCGCTTTTTAATAGATAACTTCAGATCTATACGAGTATATGAAATGCGCTTCAGTAACCTCAATTTAAATTCAATTCTAATCCTTAATCCTAACCCATGTGACGTCATTTCGCGATAGTAATATGGAAAGTCACCAACAATTCGCTGAAGCAGATAGCAGCGTAAAAGAATATCGCGGGGCTGGCGTACAAATTACGAGTTTTCTATTCGTAGTTTTAGTCGTAGTGAAATCTCTAATATAACGCCTGAGATATTGGCCACTTTCACCTTATCAGGTTATTTCGTAATGACCATTACAAAACGTGGCATGAAAAGAGCTTTGGGTATATTCAGAGTTGCAAAACGTTTTCAACCTTCTTCCGGGTAGGTTTTTGGGTTTTCCCAACCTTCCTCAAAATAACTGGAAATTTTCTGACATGCAGGCTTCTACCTGGGTACAGTAGGTTTGTCAGTTAACCATTGCAGTACTGCTAGTCTGACTGAGTGCTGACTGTTGCCACTAATACTAGCCTGACTAGTCTAGTACTTACTGCTTTGAAATGTTCTATTCAGTGTTTCACTTTCAACCTTCTTCAATGTCAGTAAACCTCCTCACGGGTGGTACCCGTGCAACTCTCTCCTTTTGATCGTTGTTTCATATGAAGTAGTAATAAGTGTTTGCGATCGTGATTGCGTTATGTTCTTGTGCCGTCCGTCTTGATTAAAACGTCGCGTACTTACAGTAACACTCAATCATACGGAGTCCTGTAGCCGTGGCCATCTCTATGTGAGCTGATGATTTAGCCTATAGTTCTATCATTTCTACGGTGTAAAAAATACAGTTAAAACGATCAGTAAGAATCTGTATAGAAATTTATTGCTTTTAGTTAATAATGTTAAACTTTGATCTACTTGTTTAACTGTAGGTGGTTGAACCAGGTTTAAAAGCAATTGTTAATAATTTTGTAACAGAAAGAAATTCTAATGAGGTCATAGCTGTGGGGTAAGTCAAATAAAATTTAACTCTATTTTGAAGTGTATCTCCAAAATAGTAAACCAAAGTAATGCTAGAAGGCTGGTCCAATGAGGGTGAGGGGATGTTTAGTGTTAAATATAGAAAATTTGCATTTTGAGCACTCGGTTTTCCATGTTCCCGGTGTAACGCGAAATTTCTGACTTGCGAAATTCATGACTATTGTGGTTCTGCACATGCGCCGATCATGCGCATAAATTTGGCAATTGCTCAAGCTGCGCTAACACGTGCGTCTTTCAAGTCGTTTTTCGTTGTTATTTTGTCTAAAAATGGCTATAAATTTTAGTGATTCTACAACGGTAAACGCTTACGGTAGAGATTACACTGAAAAATCGCCGAATATATAGTACAAAGCCTTTAAAACCGCTAGCCACGCAGGTTAAATACTACACAACATATCATGCAGTACTCGATGCAGTACGTACTGCCAAGTGAATTTATACAATGTAGTCTATAGACCATAGCTAGTAATTTCCCTTTTGCAAATATGATATGACACAATGCATTCAACATTATTTAAACAAACGTTCTCATTTTCGTTTATTTAATATCCCTTCTTTTGGACAACATCGACATTGTTTATAAAAGATATTTGGAGTTCTATACTTTCTAATGCTATACTTGCTAAATACATGTTCATTGAAAATCCATATCATAGTTTTAATTCTAATATACTGTTCACATATTTATCATTCATAAAACAGCTTAACAACTCTACTATCATTATACAGAAAACAATACTGACAGTACTGTATGGCAAGCTCTATATTACGTGACTTGAAGAAATGGATGTTAATTATTTTATCCTAAGGCCATGCTATTCATCATTGTAGACGTAGTAACTGTAAAGTTGCCTACTACCAAATCTCTAGCGACTTAGCGCTCCATAGCCGAGCGTCTTTCTATAAACATCAAACATGATATAAACCGAGATATAAACGTAGAAAAGTTTCGACCGAGTCAGATATTTAGCAAGGGTCATGTATTTCCCGCCTGCACGTGCAAAATACATGACCCGACACACTTGGTCAGGTATTTCCCGCCTGCACGTGCAAAATACATGACCCGACACACTTGGTCAGGTATTTCGCAGAAGTCATAAATTTCGCCAGATCCTCTGCCTCAAAACAAGTACAGCATGCAGGACTTTTGATTAATATTCCCGCAATCCTTAAGTTTGAAAAAATAATAATATATCTAAAATACTGGAACATAAGGTTTATGCAGGTCATTATATACTTGACCATTCTTAGTATTAACGCTGTCAAAGAAGTATGTAACCGCTGTCCACTTGTCATGTCTGAAGAACTACTCAGAGACTTGGCTGCTTACAAGAAATCAAAGAATAAAAGTAAGCAATTAAAACCATTACTGTCGTTTGCCATGGCAGGGCTGAAAATAACGACCAGTCACCGATCAACGAGCGGCCAAGTTTTTAATATGACTGGTCAAATTTGTATGACGCCGATCATAGTGACTGGTCAGATTTTGGCTCTGGGAACGAGATGTTTGTGTTTTGAGATGTTGTGGACCCGTTAAATATTATGTCTATTTGTCAGTGTATGTGTGTGATTTACGCGTTGATATTTAACTTCCCAAAATGCTATGAGAGGTGGGACAAGCTGACCGTTCGGGACGAGCTGACCGTTTACGAAAGGGAAAATTGCATCTTGGACAGCCAAAACGATCTCGTCAAGAATGCTTGTTCGAAGATCAAATGACAACGCATTGGTACCAGCACAATAGCACAGAATATGATTGATGCATTTTTTGTTGTGTTGCGTTTTCATTGTTTTTGGAAGGGTTCGAGGGAGTTGACCGGTCAGAAATCGCGTTTGACCGGTCACAAATGGGACTGACCGATCACCATGACCGGCGTAATGATGAAACGTTATTTTGAGCCCTGTTTAACTAGCACGCTGATTGGCTTAGCAAATTTTAACCTTCAAATGCTTGTTACTCGTGAGAAGAGACAATATTTTTACCTGCCATTGGTGCTCCTTATGCGACGGTGGTAAAAACAATATACTATCTCTCTCTAGAAGTGCTTAACTTATTTTGCCATTTAGAGATGATGAAACACATTATTGAGGCAACATTTATATAGATTGTGTTTTCTCGTCGTTTAGGTGTATTCAACGCATCCAGATCACTGATTCAGCAATTTCGTACTCTCAATCCTGCTCTCCTTCACAAGAAAGATAGGGTTGGTTCAATTTTATATTCAGCATGACTTATATCTTCTCGATTGTGATTGGTTATCAACCATTCAATCTACAGATCATTCTTAGTGACAGTTCTAATGGAATTGTCTACAAAATGATCTAGTAATGTTTTCTACTCCATTGATGTGCACGCGTAAGAATTATACAATGTCGTATGGCGGTGGGAATATTCAACCCGAGGTTACGCAAGGTTTTGCAAATCAAATTCTACTTTTTGACATTACAATATTTTATTTTCATTAACATTATTTCATTATATTCGTTCAACTTGACAACAAGTTGCTGATGTCGCAAGGAATTTGCAAAGTTCGAAACGAAGTTCGGAACATTTTAGTGAAATTGTAAAATATCTTACAATTATATATTTCAGTTTACTTAACATCTTTGACCCTCTATTAATGTTTTGATCAGGGTCAAATGACTGCCGAGGAGAGAGATGCTCGTCCAAGTGAATATGGTGAACTGTCTTCTAAAGATTATGTCCCGGGAGCACAGGTACAGTATGGTCCGTTTTAATAATGATAATTTATTTAATGAAGGTTTTAAGCGTTAAAATGCATCCTTTTGGCAAGCTAATCTTCCACTGGGGCTTCCACTCTGCTCTTTATTAACTGTATATATATATATATATACATATTATTCTTAGTTCTTGGACGACAATGTAGAAAATGACAATGGAAATACAACTGGGGAAGGTAATTAGACGGTTATAAATAAGTTTGAGAGAACACAATTTCATAATAGTATGCAGATGAATTGTTGAGCAAATTGTGGTCAGTCTTCTTGTGGTCATTTATCTTTTGCTTTCAAGTGGTTTTTTCTTGGCGTAAAATCCTATAACCTACGCCTGTATTATTGATGACATAACTTGCATGACTGAGTCCAGACTGACTGATGTGCTGATAGTCCAATCGATTGAAAACCTGGACTTATTGCAGGGGCGACATCGATTGACGGTTGCACTAACTGTGTCGGGCCGACAGAACTGGTCCAAATTGACTGCCCAGAGTGCAGGACTCCCTGACTGCCCCTGAGTAACCGACCAACCAACCGACTGATAAAGTAAACTATCGATTAGTGGTAACCCCCGATACTACACTTTTCTAGTGATAAATGATGATGACAAGGACACTGAAGAGGAGTGGAGTGACGTCATGACAGATAGTGAAGATGATAACGTCATTCAACAACCTGAAGAAAACAAGGTGCTAAGTGACGACAGTTTTCTAATTTTCACTTCATCGCTTCTTAAACTTGGTATGCAGCAGTGGTGTAGAAGGGGGGGGGGCGGGGGCGCTAGTGTTAGGATCCCCCTTCCCCCGTCTTTTTTTGCAAGAACGCTTGAAAATATATAATATTTCCATAGTTTTCATTCTCCAAGCATCACTTATGACTATTTCAGGCATGAATATAGTATTGGGATTGGGCGGTTACTTATGATGTCAGGATTGGGCGGTTACTTATGATGTCACCCATGCCCGAATGTTTTCACCCTTGGTAACATGCTCGTCTAGTTATGAATTTAGTTCTACAGCACTGGTATGCAGTATATACCCATATTTCATTAGAATTCCAATGGATAGTTGATGTGGTCACTGACTATATGACCTGTATAAGTACTTGCGTTTATGGTGTACTGTATGTTACCCATAGCTGTTTCGATTAATACGTGTTTGCAAGCAAAGCTAAGCAAAGCAAGCAATTTCAAAAATAAATATGAATTATTTCATTCGGCAGTGTCAGACTCTAGAAATGAATGACGACTTCAGTATTTTACCTTGTTTAACTCGAACGATTTTAGTGTTTAGTGGGAGACCTCACGTCCTTGAAAGATGTAATACTATATATGTTTTGGTTTGCGCGATAAAATTTTATTATAATAGGATCAATGTATAGTGCCTTTCTGCAGTACTGTTCTGTGTTGTTTTTGAACTACATGTACGTGGTATTCGTGGTATGATTCGTGGTATGATTCGTGGTGTGATTCGTGGTATTCGTGGTATGCAAAAATGACGTCAAGTACCATAATGTGTGTTTTGTTGTTTTGTAGCCTCCTGACAATGTTTCTGTGTGTGACGAAAATGAGGAAGACATGGAAACTAAAGCTTCAAGAATAAGTCAAACCAAGGTTAGTTTTGATTTGTTTCTACAAATTCAACATATTTATTGTATGTATTGTATTGTATGAACTTTATTTAAAACACGGAATCTCATCATTATTTACAAAATGCTCTTCCTGAGAGCCGTGCATATATATAAAAAACAAAAAACCAAACTAAACTATTCATACATTGTATGATTTACTAATTACATATTGACAGACCATTTTATATACATTAATTTAATGACAAAGCATTTGATTTGAGATTAAGAGAATCTCACGCATGTGAGTGGTTAAGAACCTTCCTCTTGAAGGCAGTAACATCCTCAGTTGATTTGAGACTAAGAGAATCTCACGCATGTGAGTGGTTAAGAACCTTCCTCTTGAAGGCAGTAACATCCTCAGTTGATTTGAGACTAAGAGAATCTCACGCATGTGAGTGGTTAAGAACCTTCCTCTTGAAGGCAGTAACATCCTCAGTTGATTTTATATCTTCAGTCAGTGAATTCCAGGTAACTGCTCCATTATAGGCTAAACTATTTTTGAGAAAATTTGTATTTGTTTCGGAAGGCAAATATTCACTTGGCTACCCTTACATTGTAGTCATGCGCTTGATTCCTTTTGGAAAATTGCGATATCAGATACGTAGGGGCAGCATTGTTTGCTACTTTGTGCATCAACAATGCCTTATTCAAATGCCACCTACAGTATGTTCTAATGTTTGCCAACCTAATTTATCTAAAATTTCGGCTGATCTAATATCATAGCCAGAGCGCGTGATTATCCGCCCAGCTCGATTTTGCAATTTCTGTAGTTTCTCTTTAAGACCTTTATTACAGTTATCCCACACCGATGAACAATAATCAAAATGCGGTTGTACAGTTGCGTGGTATACTTTCTTTAAGGCATCTACAGGGGCAAGGTCACGAATTTGTCTCAAGGCAGCAAGACCTCCTCTTGACCTTTTTAGCGATATTATTTATATGGTCATGCCAGTTAAGGTTTTCATCAACGAGAACACCTAGCGTTTTCTTGCATTTAACTCTTTTCAGTTTAACATTACCTATAAATAACAAAGGATCCCTACTTAGGTTTTTAATTCGTCGAACTGAACCAATAATCATGTATTCACTTTTGACAATATCATTGATGAAAATCAGAAATAAGAGTGGTCCTAATATCGATCCTTGAGGCACACCACATTTTATTATACCTGCCTTTGAAAAAAACCCATTTACAAAGCATTTTTGGCTTCTATTAGACAGATATGAATGAATCCAGCTTAATCCATTTCCAAAAAGCCATAATGCTGTAATTTATTCAATAAGATAGTGTGGTCAACAGTATCGAAAGCTTTCTTAAGGTCAACAAATACAGCTATATTTATCTTTCCTTTATCCATGTTACTAAGCCAATAGATAGTATCTTTATGCAGAGCCGTCAATGTAGAATGTCGAGAATTCACGTTGAATATAACTTAATTATGAAACACTTTCTGACTTTTTTGCAATCACAGTTCTGCATTGTTATTAATAGGGTCGTATAGCAAAATGTGCTTCCAGTTTCGAAAAAAAAGGAATTTGGATAAGATGAATCAGATAAGATAATTAATTATTAATTTCTTAAAAATTATTTGCAAGAAATGTTGCATTATATAAGCGTCTTGAAACTCCCCACCGGATTTAGGATCTCTCAATAGGGAAATTGTGGATATTCGAGAGGGGAATTTAACGTCTTGGTTAACTGTTAGTAAAGATGGAAAAGTGATTCTAAGAAATCAAGATTTCTGAAATAATTCTTACAAAACAAATTAATGTGTTATATCTGTTCCAAGTAAGTTCTAAGTTTAATTTCAATTAAACAATAAATAGCTGTCCTTAATTACTTTTACTTGTATTTCATTACATTGAATGCATGCTGCGCATGCGTGAGGTGCACGTCGTCGCATCAATTTGTGCTCTAGATTTTCCTTTTATCCAATTTTGTGCGTATGCGGGCAACTCGACTTTTTTATAAACCGCCCATAAATTTGTCTTGACTAGACCAATATAAATAATTTCATCTCTTAGATTAAATTTTCCATCCCTGACTAAAACCGGAAATCTGCTATTGAATATATCTTCAAAGAAATTATTGTGGGATCATTCCAATTAGACCGCATTGGTTTCATTTAGACAAAACTTAGATATAGTTCGCGCACACTGACACAAGACAAATCCACTATAAAGAGGAAATCTCTTAATTTTATTTCATTCAGATATTTACAAATGACGATTTCAAGAAAATGAGGCTAACAAAGATAGTTCAGCAAGTAAATCCAAAGGCTGGAAAGAAACGAAAACGTGAACAAGTTAACGAGGAACCTTCTGAGAGGTAATATTCTCGTGCTTTTATCAAAAGTTCGCCGTGATCTACTATACCTTTGTCTATGAAATAGTATTCCCTGCAGTGCAGTGCAGTACCGTTCAATACAGCACGGTGCCGTGCAATACAGTACAGCACGGTGCAGTAGAGCACCGTGCAGTAGAGTACGGTGCCGTGTAGTACGGTACAGTACAATACAGTACAGCACGGTGCAGTACAGCACGGTACAGTAGAGTACGGTGCCGTGTAATACGGTACAGTACAATACAGTACAGCACGGTACAGTAGAGTACGGTGCCGTGTAATACGGTACAGTACAATACAGTACAGCACGGTGCAGTAGAGTACGGTGCCGTGTAATACGGTACAGTACAATACAGTACAGCACGGTGCAGTAGAGTACGGTGCAGTGTAGTACGGTACAATACAATACAGTACAGCACGGTACAGTAGAGTACGGTGCCGTGTAATACGGTACAGTACAATACAGTACAGCACGGTGCAGTAGAGTACGGTGCCGTGTAATACGGTACAGTACAATACAGTACAGCACGGTGCAGTAGAGCACGGTGCCGTGTAATACGGTACAGTACAATACAGTACAGCACGGTGCAGTAGAGTACGGTGCCGTGTAATACGGTACAGTACAATACAGTACAGCACGGTACAGTAGAGTACGGTGCCGTGTAATACGGTACAGTACAATACAGTACAGCACGGTGCAGTAGAGTACGGTGCCGTGTAATACGGTACAGTACAATACAGTACAGCACGGTGCAGTAGAGTACGGTGCCGTGTAATACGGTACAGTACAATACAGTACAGCACGGTACAGTAGAGCACGGTGCCGTGTAATACGGTACAGTACAATACAGTACAGCACGGTACAGTAGAGCACGGTGCCGTGTAATACGGTACAGTACAATACAGTACAGCACGGTGCAGTAGAGTACGGTGCCGTGTAATACGGTACAGTACAATACAGTACAGCACGGTGCAGTAGAGTACGGTGCAGTAGAGTACGGTGCAGTAGAGTACGGTGCCGTGTAGTACAATACAGTACAGTGCAATACAGTAGAGCACGGTACCGTGTAGTACAGTACAGTACAATACAGTACAGCATGGTGCAGTAGAGTACGGTGCAGTAGAGTACGGTGCCGTGTAGTACAGTACAGTACAATACAGTACAGTGCAATACAGTAGAGCACGGTACCGTGTAATACAGTACAGTACAATACAGTACAGCACGGTGCAGTAGAGTACGGTGCCGTGTAATACGGTACAGTACAATACAGTACAGCACGGTGCAGTAGAGCACGGTGCAGTAGAGTACGGTGCCGTGTGGTACAGTACAGTACAGTACAGTACAATACAATACAGTACAGCACGGTGCAGTAGAGTACGGTGCCGTGTAATACGGTACAGTACAGTACAGCACAGTGCAGTAGAGTACGGTGCCGTGTAGTACAGTACAGTACAATACAGTACAATACAGTACAGCACGGTGCAGTAGAGTACGGTGCCGTGTAGTACAGTACAGTACAATACAGCACGGTGCAGTAGAGTACGGTGCCGTGTAGTACAGTACAATACAGTACAGTACAATACAGTACAGTACAATACAGTACAGTACAATACAGTACAGCACGGTGCCGTGTAATACGGTACAGTACAATACAGTACAGCACGGTGCAGTAGAGCACGGTGCCGTGTAATACGGTACAGTACAATACAGTACAGCACGGTGCAGTAGAGCACGGTGCCGTGTAGTACGGTACAGTACAATACAGTACAGCACGGTGCAGTAGAGCACGGTGCCGTGTAGTACAGTACAGTACAATACAGTACAGCACGGTGCAGTAGAGCACGGTGCCGTGTAATACGGTACAGTACAATACAGTACAGCACGGTGCAGTAGAGCACGGTGCAGTGTAGAGCACGGTGCCGTAAGCACGGTGCCGTAGTACGGTACAGTACAATACAGTACAGCACGGTGCAGTAGAGTACGGTGCCGTGTAGTACGGTACAGTACAATACAGTACAGCACGGTGCAGTAGAGCACGGTGCCGTGTAGTACGGTACAGTACAATACAGTACAGCACGGTGCAGTAGAGTACGGTGCCGTGTAATACGGTACAGTACAATACAGTACAGCACGGTGCAGTAGAGCACGGTGCCGTGTAATACGGTACAGTACAATACAGTACAGCACGGTGCAGTAGAGCACGGTGCCGTGTAATACGGTACAGTACAATACAGTACAGCACGGTGCAGTAGAGCACGGTGCCGTGTAGTACGGTACAGTACAATACAGTACAGCACGGTGCAATAGAGTACGGTGCTGTGTAGTACGGTACAATACAGTACAGCACGGTGCAGTAGAATACAGTACAGCACGGTGCAGTAGAGTACGGTGCAGTAGAGTACGGTGCAGTAGAGTACGGTGCAGTAGAGCACGGTGCCGTATAGTACAGTACAGTACAATACAGTACAGCACGGTGCAGTAGAGTACGGTGCCGTGTAGTACGGTACAGTACAATACAGTACAGCACGGTGCAGTAGAGTACGGTGCAGTAGAGTACGGTGCCGTGTAGTACAGTGCAGTACAATACAGTACAGCACGGTGCAGTAGAGTACGGTGCAGTAGAGTACGGTACAGTGGAGTACGGTGCCGTGTAGTACAGTACAGTACAATACAGTACAATACAGTACAGCACGGTGCAGTAGAGTACGGTGGCGTGTTACTAGTAGAGTACAATACAGTACAGCACGGTGCAGTAGAGTACGGTGCAGTAGAGTACGGTGCCGTGTAGTATAGTACAGTACAATACAGTACAATACAGTACAGGACGTGCAGTAGAGTACGGTGCCGTGTAATAAGGTACAGTACAATACAGTACAGCACGGTGCAGTAGAGTACGGTGCCGTGTAATACGGTACAGTACAATACAGTACAGCACGGTGCAGTAGAGTACGGTGCCGTGCAGTACAGTACAGTACAATACAGTACAGCACGGTGCAGTAGAGTACGGTGCCGTGTAGTACGGTACAGTACAATACAGTACAGCACGGTGCAGTAGAGTACGGTGCCGTGTAGTACAGTACAGTACAGTACAATACAGTACAGCACGGTGCAGTAGAGTACGGTGCCGTGTAGTACAGTACAGTACAATACAGTACAATACAGTACAATACAGTACAATACAGTACAGCACGGTGCAGTAGAGTACGGTGCCGTGTAGTACAGTACAGTACAGTACAATACAGTACAGCACGGTGCAGTAGAGTACTGTGCCGTGCAGTACAGTACAATACAGTACAATACAGCACGGTGCAGTAGAGTACGGTGCCGTGTAGTACAGTACAGTACAGTACAGTACAATACAGTACAGCACGGTGCAGTAGAGTACGGTGCCGTGTAGTACAGTACAGTACAATACAGTACAGCACGGTGCAGTAGAGTACGGTGCCGTGCAGTACAGTACAGTACAATACAGTACAGCACGGTGCAGTAGAGTACGGTGCCGTGCAGTACAGTATTCAAGTTATGACGACAGCCTTGCTCTTAGTGGCATTTCTAAACTTAGTGGTAGACGTGAAGAAGCATGTATAAAACTTTTTAATGAAATAGTTAACATTCCTGATCACAAGTTGGCGTATCTCTTGCCCCCTAAACAGGGAACTAAGTATGATTTGAGGCAATCTCGTGTATTTACGGACTATATTGTGAACACAAATAGATTTTTAAACTCTTTTTTTCCCTCGTCGGTTAAAACTTTTAATATAGCTAACTGTAAATAGATTTAAATTGAGTTGATAAAGTCGTGTAAATATTCTCCAATAATTGTATTTTAATCTATACGTTATGTATTTTGCACGCAATTCAGCTCTGTAGCTGCAAAGTGTAATTTTTAATAAACTATTCTATTCTATTCTACAATACAGTACAGCACGGTGCAGTAGAGTACGGTGCCGTGTAGTACGGTACAGTACAATACAGTACAGCACGGTGCAGTAGAGTACGGTGCAGTAGAGTACGGTGCCGTGTAGTACAGTACAGTACAATACAGTACAGCACGGTGCAGTAGAGTACGGTGCAGTACAGCACGGTGCAGTAGAGTACGGTGCCGTGTAGTACGGTAGAGTACAATACAGTAGAGTACGGTGCCGTGCAGTACAGTACAATACAGTACATCACGGTGCAGTAGAGGTACGGTGCCGTATAGTACAGTACAGTACAATACAGTACAGCACGGTGCAGTAGAGTACGGTGCCGTGTAGACGGTACAGTACAGTACAGTACAATACTGGAGTGCACACACCTGTACCCTGTGAATAAAACTATACTGTATTCACTCTACTACAAATACACAAAGTATTATTAAAAACACTGACCGTTACATGTCTGGGCATGCGCAGATGCAAAATCAAAGTAATCTTTGCCTTAGACATCGATCATGGTTATCCAGTCCTGTGTTTGTCGACCGAATCTATCGCCGAAAGAAGACAAAGTAAAAATTTATATCGATTTCTTTGTTTAGGAAGGATTTATTGTCGGTGGATGATATTGAACAAATTTATGGCAAGAAACGAAAAAGCGATAAAGAAGAAAGGATAGCGTCAGCGAAGGTAGAAATAGTGTTTACTAGAAACCATGTGAATTTCCTTTATGGTATCATTCAACTGTGGCTTACTGTATATCTATCACCTGTTCATACTTCATTTCAAAAACGGCCAAATTTTCCTTGAAGACGGACTATTAAGATGCTAAATTTGCAATGTTTATTGCCAGGGCCCTGTAGCCCACCGAGATGGAGCGATTTCTCTGTGGGCTATCAGTATTGCTTAAAAAGCCTGGGGCCTTAAAGCTCTCTTAACAATCTTAACGTAATCTTCCTATCCAGTGCTGTAGAACTAAATTCATAACTAGGGGGGCTCTCTAGACGAGCATGTTACCAAGGGTGAAAACATTCGGGTATGGGTGACGTCATAAGTAACCGCCCAATCACGTGATAACATTTCTTTACTATATTCATGCCTGAAATAGTCATAGTGATGCTTAGAGAATGAAAACTATGGAAAAATTATATATTTTCAAGCATTCTTGCAAAAAGGAAGGGGGGCTCAGCCTCCCCCCATAGCTTGAGCAATGGGGACTCCGCCCCCTAGCTCCCCCCTTTTCTACACCACTGTTTCTATCAATGAGCCCATATATATTTTTCCCTGCCTGTTCTGGAGGACCACACCAACTCAGTTGTACAAAATCACGCTGTACTGTATATTTTAATTCTTACTTTTATATTTTTCCTCCGTTATTTATTTCTCTTTTGTCTTATTTTTCATTTGTGTACATTCATGCACTGTATGTTGCTTTCTCGACGTCATTCCTTTGTTATTCGGCTCGCTAACTGCAAATTTATGCTGTCAGACTTAATATTGGAGTCTCTTTATCTTTCTTTAGGCCGGTCGAGGTGACATAAAACGTACATTTCAGAAAAACAGATGCAACGAATTCACCAGCACTACAAATAAGGTACTAACGGTGAAATGTGTTCTCATAAATCTTATAATATTGTGTTCTCTGAATGCTTTTTGTATAATAAATCCAATTTCCAAAAATCTTTTACTACAATGTTTGAGTTTGACCATAGGAAAAATGCTCATGATAACAATGAATAAGAAATATTATTGCGTATAAAGACTATAAATAATTTTATCAGCCGCTATACCCGACAGATTTAATTATTTTGCAGTGAGTTTCTTTATGCAGTTTCTTTATTTTTGTTTGATAAATGCTTGTATTTGATATGGAAGTTCGACCCCCCTGCACCCCCCCCCCCCCTCCCAAGTAAATCCATCCCTGTTTATGATGCATGTACAAGTGGGAATAGACCTCAGAAGTGCTTATACGTCACATAATTTTCAAACAATGAATTGACCAAAAAAATTCCTACATGTATCCCACACTGCACAAGGCATTTCTGAAGTCCGTATATGTATTAAAAATTGCACGACGTAAGCACTTCTATAATATGATCTATTACTACTCGATTACTTGTGCTGTGTTATTACGCGACCTTAAATTATTCGTATCAGTGTCGGAGTGAGTGTAGTACATAATCATAAACAAAGTCATTATAATTTTGCTGCATGTAGGAAAAAAAGAAAACCAAAGCTTACATGATGGTGAAACACAAAGTGAAGGGAAAAAATAAACGTTCTTTCCGAGATAAACAGGTGCGAATGGTGCGATGCTCGTACTGCACATACATGTGCAATTATTGTGATATGATAGAATGGTGATCTTCTGAAACAATTATAGAATAATATTCACTGGTGAAGATTTTTCTGTTCTTTCATTGGTTTCATCAAACAATGGTGTGGTAGTCCAGTTCACCAATGATAAACAGTGTTTCCTGGTTTTGCCCTCATTTTGGAAACATGAAACCGAGTGTTTCCTAGTTTGTCTACGACTTAATAATCATATTGGTAGATGAAGGTTAAAATAGATTGCCATATTAAGATAAAGTAGGAAGTTTATCCGGGATCTTAAAAGCGCAAGTGCTGTTGATACTTACTGCCGTGGTTTGTGTCTAAACTACATGAAAAAGATTATTTAAAAACACTTTGAAGTGTATTTAATCTTTTCAAGGAAGTTCAGATCCAAACCACGGCAGCATTAGAATGCTATACTGGACCCCCACGTTTGAAATATGTGTTACTTTAATCTTCTTGCATGTACAGTATATGTGATTTCTGCATATATTTTATTGCATGTATATAATTATGCGGCTTCTACATATATTTCGATAATTTAGATTGCTCTACGTGATTCTCTTCTCAAGAAAAAAAGAAAAACGAAGTTTTAGTGGTTGCACCATCTTTTTGATCGTGTGAACGGTGTGATCTCAAACGGTGTCTTGATGGAGCTAACGTTATCTGGTCAAAATGCAAAACAATGGAGAAGTGTCTAGTGTGGCGATTCTGGAATAGACGGAACCTGACATATAATACATTCCGATCTGAAATGAACCATGGGCAGTGGCAGTAATGGGCCAGTTATATATAGGGCAGTTGTCACTTGACACTGGCGTGTTAATTAAGATGCAACAAGATGCGATGAGTTAACTCATTCATGCTTTTATGTTTGTAGCATATTAATTTACACCCAACACCTTTAAAACACCCCCCAGTTATATCCCAGCGCTCAAGCAATTTACTACCAATTTCGAATTAAAGATAATTGTATTTATAACATCGCGTACTCGGTACACACCCTAAATAAATACTGTCATACTAGATTCCAAGATGCATTCCGTAGTTTGCCTTTGGCTTTGTAGTGAATTCTTCGGGCTTTTAGATTTGTCCAGTTTACTGTCCATTACAAATACTTACGTTTTGTAATGCATGGAAAAATCTACAACTTGCTGTCAACTGTAAAGCAACAACATCAATACAACTTCAATACATTACATTAAGTCACTGTATGAGTTGTGTGGCAAAATACTGAAAAATAGTATTATCCAATATTCCTGAGCTAACGCCTTAACGCTATTAAAATAATAAAATCATCACCCAAATGTGCAGATTTAAAATCTTGGTGACATGGCGGATTTCGCTCATGCTGTTAAAATAGTTCTAAACTTCGTAATATGATATTGCATTCGACCTTTTTATTCAGATACCCGAATGGACAACATTTATATTGACTTCTCAAGGAATAATTAAGTAAAGCAAAATATACAAAGTATATAGTTGAAAACACACACGGTGCCTTGCCTGTCTGATAATTAACAATTATTGTCAATTATTATGACAGATTTTCAGTCTTTATCTGACTAATTGACCAATCCTCTCATTATATCATCTTCGCGTCTATTTCGCCAATTACGTACAGACACAGCATGTGACTGCATTAGCTTGCTGATCAGACAATATACTTGATGGCTTATCAATATCCTGCTGGCAGTGCTGCACTGATCCCTTGCAAATATTAGGTTTGCAGCATCTATTGCAAAACAATATTTAATGTAGCGTGTATACCATAGTATGAATACTTACCAGTGGCGATGGCTGCGAAGCCCATGTCACCTGGTCATGCGGGCCAATTTTAATTATTACAATTTACATTATTGAAACTTTATAAATGTATGGTCTATATCTAAGTGCACATGAAAATAGCATGATCAGTAGCCACTGCTAGCTGAGTCACTGCAACTCACATGTAGATCGTAGATCTATAGCGTGCTAGGCACAAAGCTAGGCCCGGCAATACTATAATGTCTCTCCCCGGGAGATATTGGGTTGGGCTTGATCGCATGACTGCCTTGATAGATTAAACCAAGCTAGGAGGTAGACACGCAACTGTCACCTATAGAACATGTGCCATGTGTGTGCACGGAGGGAAGCCATATAAAAATATAAAGGGTTTTTGGAAGCATTTGAAAAGAGTACAGCTGTACAGAACGAAAAACCTTGTTGTTATGTTAACTATGTGATGGTCGGTTCACATCAGGGGTCGGTTGTTAAATACTTAGCATTGCTTGTTATCCGCTGTCTTTAAGCTTTATGCTGTTTGTTCGGATTCAATATATTGATCCACCATATTTTGGAATATGAAAATGAATAGGTTGGACGCGTTAGAAAAAAATGTTTGGTGATTCTGGTGGGTGAATATGGCCATGCTTGGCGGCTTTGTTCAAACTTTTAAGCACCGTTAATTTTAGCGCATATGACAATGAATGGATTGAATGCTGCTATTTGTTGGATCTTTAAACAAAATCTTACTTCCAAAACTTTAATATGATTCGTCTCGCTCATAGACATTCAACCTGACCTGGTAAAAAAAAGCATTGCTATATATATATCATTAGGTCGAAAAATACCGCCTGGTTAACGGCTACTAATAACATGCACCATCGCATAGGCCCGCATAGCCATTTATACATAGCCATGGAGTCACGTTCGTTCCATTTGAGGGGACCTGCGCTGCGTAAACGCCGACTTTCACAGCAAATCTGACAGTGAAGACCTGCGGCATTTTTATAATACAGTCATGTACAGTTATAACTACTAGGTATATATGATAAAAAGTTAATCAAATTTGTGATAACTTTAATATGAAGACTTAGTGAATAATGGCTAATGCTATTGTGGTCAACCTTGCTGCACGAGCTTATAGAGCTTGCTCAAAGCCAAAGGTCTCTGAGAACAGATCTTCATAATGCCGCTGCCGCTCATAAACAGATGTATGTACAATTCGTTAGAAAGGCATTGTTATATATTATACATGTCCGTGCATGCAGAGGCAAAGTGCCAAAATCTTGCAGACTTTAATCACTATAATAATGATCTGTCGGGAATATAATTCTGATCCGACAAAAAGCGCTGATAGGCTATTGTTTTGATATATAGCAACACAGCGTGTCGTCATCATTTGTGAAGGTTCTAAATATTCCAAGTATTTATTGAAGAATGTTCCAAGTATTTATTTCGTTCCGGCAGAAAATAAAAGTACATCATTCTCTTAATTCTTTGTATTTGCCTCCAAATGAAGACTGCCACATATAATGAAAATAATTTAGATCGTTTTCTCACGCTGGTAACTACCAGTTGACCACGATCTGTTACACGATATAGTGCTTAGAGCCCCCTTCCTCCCCTTTAGCCCGCCCCGCCCCCAATCCACCAACAGAACAGAAATAAGAAATGCTTGACAAATGTACATTAATTCCCATTGTCACTGGAAAAAACTTGACGGTACTGGAAATTTTGTACGGTAGCAACGCCACTAATCGCAAAACACCATGCACTCGCGAGCTCGCTGACCGATCAGCTGCATCTATATAATAGGATAACCATTGGCCAATATTGAGATATGATCGATGATCGATTGAACTGGCAGCTTACTCGCGAAAACAGCGAAACTGCTTTGACTCCTAGCTGCAGTTTATACTTATCAGTACAGTAGTCTGGGGTAGATAGACTCAGTGAAAAAAGTTTGTCTGCAAGTTGCAACTGGTGAACTGATAACCAACTGCGCATTCACACACACTGAGTGTCGCCTCCGGATCTTAATTGGTCACTGTAGGAACCATTCAACTACAAACGATCTATAGAAGCATACAAGGCATATTTTAACATATATACTGGGGGGGCCACTTGGCCCCCCAGGCCCTCTTGATGGCCCCCCACCATAGAAATAAGAGACATAGAATGCGTACTCCTATCTTTTCTCAGTCAAAATTTTGTCTCCACAAAATGGCGGTTTTCTAAGGGCACTTTGACTCGTCCCAGACTCACGTCAATGCTGAACAGGTATTTGGCATTGTTTTGCCATTCAAAGTGGAGACATGATTCGTGATCAAGTACGCATTCTATGTCTCTTATTTCTATGCCCCCCACTCACACAAAATTGGCCCCCCACTCCCTGGGCCCTTTATACATTGGGTCGTTTACAGAGTAAATTATTTGTCTGTGTTTAACGAAATATTGCTTTATGGCTTATATAGTTAGACATTTTTAAAGTTTTAGTTAAAACATTGAAATACTATTGGCTTGTCAATTTCAGAGCTCCAGATTTCCCTCCGACCCCTACAGGGCTCGCGCCTTCAGCACTCAGATTAAGGGCCCTTTTTCACAAATGGCCCCCCACTTAGAAATCCTTAAAATATGCCCTGGAAGCATGATTGGGTGAGTTTGCTTAAAACGTAAAAGTAAGAGGCCTTTCAGGTACAAGGTAGAACTAGCAGGGACGTGATATGAAATACTTACGTCATCGCGTGATTACGGACTCTCGCGGCCGTCTTATAGCTCTTCCTTTCAATGCATAGGGTTGTTAGCCCAGCGAGGTGCTGCACATTGTCTTGGTTGAGCCAATAAGCTCAGTCTTAATTGTTGTAATATATATACCGGGACTGAACTGTGAAACATAAATGACGTCCAATAGGCAATATCTAGCTAGCCTTTCTAGGTTTACTTTTCATTCGAGCAACGACATGAATTTATTACTAGTGTTAACCCATTCCAGGAAGATTTTACCACCATATATATAGGCCCTCGATGCGTTTAACTTACCCAGCGAGCATAGGGGCACATGCATGCGCCTCCCCCTCTCCCAAGCTTTCATCTAATTCAGATACGGTCAATGGAAAAAGTGCCCCTTTCTAATGTCGAAAAGGTGCCACGCCATAGCTGCAAACATGCAGGCACCGCTAGACCCTCTACAATACAGTCCAGTGTTGAAGTTATTTCGTGGCATATAGTAACATTCACAATCAGACCATCAATTCCTAAAATTTATTTTTTTATGGAATAATAATGTTTCCATTGTATAGAAGAAGAGGGTCATGATTTATGCGGCCAAGCCGAACCTCTTTCTTTGGTTGCCATTGTAGCACAGCATCACTGACACCTGAAAAGTTTCTTCTAGTGCATTTTCCTGCTGGTCTGTGAAAAAGTTTTTCATTACGCTAAAAACTCGTCCAGCGGAAGCAGAACTTGGCTGTACAAGAATGGTAGATGGAGGAACCCACTTTGTTTCAGCTACTTACTATTTGGAAGGGGATGGCCCACTGATATTCAGCTGCTACGAACGCTTATCTACTGTCGCCCATGCTGTAGCAATAGATGCTTACCCAAATGTTGAGGGAGTGGCTCGCCGTCAGGCAGATGGCAACGTGCCTGTTTACAATCAACTTGTAGCCAAGGCAAAGGCCTGCATTACCCCCGGCTTACGATTTTATCAGAGGAAGTTTAGTCAAGAATTCCATGATCTTGTACGTGCGTTTAAAAGTGCCAGATTGTGCTGCCCCGTTCAGGTGCAACAACTCCGTCAAACAGCAGATTCTTTGCAAGAGCTGAGGAACTTTGGCTTCCTGGACAATGATATAGTCATTAATGGACTTACCAATGAGCTTCCTCGTTATCTAGCAAATGCTGATGGAACTCAAATTGAAACTGAAGAAGAGAAGGTCCAATGGTGGGCAAGACATGAAGCTATCTTGCCTAACTGGTCATCAGTTGTGAAGAAAATCCGCATTACCTGGATCATCAAAAAGGTGATCATTCTCCCTCAAAAAGGGCTCTACATCTCCATCACCTGCTACATCACCTCCCACTTGCTCCACCATCTATAGAGCTATAGGACCGCATTGCTGTCCCAGTTCTAGCCTTCCAGGCAAGGCCTACAGCAGGGCTATGTGAAAACATGCTTACCCAGTATTGTGCAAATTTATCGAGGATAAATTTTATCTATAGTGTGGGAAAAGCAGGTCACATCAAGTAACTGGTGATTCATTGTCAGAGAGGTCTGAGTTGGAATTTAATACTGTCAGTGTCCTCATCTGAACTTTCAACACTTGCGGCTAAATAAAGGAATTGCGCATTTGCCCGCATAGCCCGACTCTAACAATGAAAAGAAAAGAACGAGGAATCGAACCCAAGAGCACGTGCGTACTTGCCAGAGAGCGTACCGCTAGACCACTGCGAACAGCTGGAAACTTTACGACAATAAATTGTATTTAGAGTTTGCTTCTATAAGGTGGAATTACTTGTATAGTGTAAATGTGCAATTCCTTTATTTAGCCGCAAATCTTTCAACAAGAGCGGCCATTTTGAAAAACGTGCTTTAATATGTTAGTACTTGATGTAAGGACAACAAAACAGTTTGAACAAATATTCCCGTGGTTATAATAAATATATTTTGGAGTTTCTTTGACCTTAAATTACTAAACCAAAAAAAACTGCCAAAAAAGACAAAAGTTGCCCGAAAAAGACAAAAGTTGCCCGAAGTTGCCCGAAATGTCAAAAGTTACCCAAAATGTCAAAAGTTGCCGAAAAGTTGCCGAGCATCTTGTGACCGTGTGATGGCTCATATAACTCGCCGCTTAGTCGCGGTCGTTGCACTGCACAGCCACAAGACTGGTATACCATACCATAATTCAGGGCCTTTTCAAACTAAAAAACCGGGGGGCCAAGCCCCCCTCCCAGCTCTCATGTTGCCCCCCTCCCAGATAAAGTCCCTTTTGTCTAAAATATAAGCAACAAAGGGGAGAACGACTTTGTTCAGAAGAGTGTTATAACACTCCTGTAACAGAACCTTGCTTTTATACTGAAAGCTCAGTGCGTCAATGCGATGGGATGGAGGAAATCAACCTCAGAGGCTCAAGAATTCAGAATTTTTCTGGGGGAGGACCCAGAAATCAACACACAGCAAGTCAGCCAATCTCGTACCCCGAGCCTGCGATCCTTCGAGGGAAGTTCCCAAAGGATCGCAGGCTCGGGGGACGAGATTGCAAGTCAGCCAATCAGCAGACCCTGCATCAACACCACTGAGCTAAATATATCTGGAGGACGGTGAAGCCAAAACATGGCGGATTTTGACGTCAATTGACGTCATTGCCATGACGACTGGTCCCAAATGCCAATGGTAGACCAGGCTCAATTCTGAGCCCGCTACAATATTCACACCCCCCTGGTTTTTGAAAAAATATAAATTTAACAGCTTTTGCCGTGAAATCTCGATGTTTTGGAGTTTTCGATATATTTTTTCGACCTTTAACAATTTATTTGAAGACGTACAAGTCGTACACGATATTCTCGTCCATGAAAGACAGCAAACAAAGATTAAAACCGCGAGAAATGAAAAGACGGTGTTTGAACTTCAGTATAGCTGACAGGTATATTTTATTAATTTCACCGTTCACATATACCTCGACATAACTATGGATATTTCGTGAAAAAATGGCAAGACTAATGATAAAATATACTTTATTTGTTATAATTGTTTATAAGCAAACCGTCCCCTTGTAGGCTTGTACAGCATGAGTATTAAAAATGTCCTATTTTAGCCATGAGTATTTGTAGAAATTAGTCAAACCACAATACTATAAGCTTTGTTTTTTACTCGATGTTCCTATTTTGTATAAAAATGTTAGAATTTCATATTTTCAATTTTATACTAGTTTGTCAGTTAGTTGTATATTTGGGCTTAGAAATATTTTTCTGTCAGCTGTATATAATGCTTAATTAATGGTGCCCTTAATAGTTCTTCATTTACCACAACTGTGGTGATTGTATTTCCTACATTTTCTGATATGACTTTCTATCATGAACTAGTGAAGAGTATCAGGGATAATTGCCCACAAGTGCATGCACCCACAGTTCCAGTGTATCAACAATCTTTTGTTCTCTTGCCAGGATATAATAACATGCTTTACCCCTTTAACAACTGATTGTACCCTACCATGGAAGAGTAAATGACAGAGTAAAATACTCCCGGACACTGGCAAATTGTTTTGTTAACTCACTAACAGTGTTTTCAGTAATTATTGTCATAGCAGGCTGAATTTCAAAAATAGGTGTCTGTGCTCAAAATTTCCAGATGAAAGACAGATATAGATTTTGCAAATAAATAAAGAAATAGCATAGACAGATTTTCATATTTATTACTAGGGGTGCCAGAAGTTTTGAGCTGGTGAGGTAACACAAGGCGCCACCAAACGTTGTCCTCAGCCCCCAGTGAGGTCCAGGAAACCACCTCTTATTGAAAACACTGCGCTAACTGGCAGTACCCTAGTACATATACAAAGGAAACATAAAGCCAGATTTCCATTAATTAAAATTACAACCACAAAGCAAACAGTCTATTTTTACAATTTTGCAACAAGGCAATTGTGACAATTACTATTTGAGCCATTATCTGGCAGTACCCAACCACTGAAGAGAAAAATTAGCCTTCCTCAGTTCCTCACACCACCATTTTTGGGGTACTGCCTTCTCCAGATCAGATAATGTAAGCACTGAAAATGTGATTTTCCATAAAACAGTGTAGTTGTAAGTATAAGCATTGTGGTGTTAGATTTTTCACAGCATTTATAAAACAGTACCCCAAAAATGGCAGATTTGGGCCTTTGTGAGAAAGGCTAATTGTCTGGCATTGGATAGTTAGCCAAATAATAAGTTAACAAGAGACACTGGCAGATAGTTTACAAATCAGTAAGTCACAGTAATTTATAAAGATATATTTGTAACAAAAGGAGGATAAATTCATTTTAGCAACAAACAATCACAAACAAATAATCCATGGGGATTTGACATTTTTGATTGAGCGAGTATCAAATTCCCCATCCACAGGTCAAAAATCTCTATCAAGTTGGAAAGAGACCTCAGTGGCGAGTCACTGCTCACTTGCATTGCATCAGCTGATTGGTATGCAATACTATGCATGGTGTCAACTTAACATTGACAGGTGCATAAAAGGTTAAGACAATCACAGAGCAAAATGTGTAAAGTTACTGTAAAGTTGTCATTACATTGTTATGCCAGTACTTTTAAATATTATTTGATATTTCATTTATATACATTTCTATCTGTACTACTGTAGTGTGAAATTGTTCCATAATTATATAGGTTTTAATAGAGACAGACGATTCGGAACAGACTTGTCCAACAATCGGAAAGGCAATGAAAGCATGTGCCACATATCCAGCATACTATTCCTATATATTGAAATTATAAAATGTTATTAGGTGCTAAAACATGTGGGGTCATGCAAAATTGGGGAAAATATATTGTATTGGTGGGTTTCACCACATGTTACAGGGCAGCAGATGGTAGTCAACAGCAACTTCAGAAGTGTTGGCACTTATAGGAGCAAGAAAATGAAACTACATCTCTCAATTTTATATATTTGCTTTCAAATACAAGACTACTATGTATAATGAAAACAATTATTATTATTTTTTCACTTTGATAAATGCAGGTTGACCACCAATTGCATGGAATGCTCAGTGAAACCCACCTAGTAGACACTGTGGATTCAAAATTCTCTATAAATTCAAACAGTACAACATTATGACTTGAATAAAGAAGTAATAGTACATATGTGATGCACAGTCTGATGTACAGGCAAACTGCCCCCAAAGGCCACATTTGTGACAGCGACCTAATTCAAATGAAGTAAAATATTTTTTTAATATTCAGAGACTGGTTTGGGTGGGTGTGTGTATTCATAAAATTTTAGTGGATGCTGTCCATCCATAGCTTACATTTTCAATTTTTCATATTGAAAATATGTAACATATTTCAATTCCTATAAACCCCCTGCTTCTATTTCAGGGTCTTGCAATTTTGGTAAACCTAACCCTTTCTCCTTTTAGGGGTTTCACCTTTCTTGAGCCATTGAACCAACAAAATGAACCATTGAAGCATAATGGATCCATACAGTATTGGGTTAACCAGCTGGCCTATCTACCTTACATTACCTTACACTCTTGTAAACTCTACCTTTAAGCCACATTAATGCAGCCTACTTTATTATTTTACTCAATTTAATGCCAGATAATTTAACTTATCAAGGAGAAAGTGTTGTGCATAAAAGCAAAATTATGCATTTAAGAGCAAAAGCACGAACCTGAGAGTTCTGAGATATTGTTGACACAGCATCTGGCTGTTCTGGCAGCAGCATCATTCTTTGCCCAACCTGTTGCATCCTGTCAACACTGAAATGTTCTGAGCAAAGATGACTTAATAAACTCAACTACTGCTTTATAGGTTTTGATGCCATTTCCCACATAAAATGAGAGTCCTATCCAGTCTATCTACTACTGCAAAATACCAAAAAAATATGGAAATGAAAAAACTATTATATACAGCTAGAAATATTGACTGCTGCTATAAACAAACCTAAATTTTGCATGACTATACAAAACATTAGCTAAATTTTATCAAAGAAAAGAGATAGCTAGGTTTATAAGCTTTATACATGGCAATTTTTTGTTTAAAAACGATTTTTTACGCCATTTCTGCTTGTACAATTTACACTATGTGAAAATTAAAATTGAGCCTTTGTGTATAGGCCTGCAGTAAAAACTACAAAGTATAAAGAGTTTCATGGATTCTTACCGGTGAGAAGAAATATTTTTCTTTGATAAAGAATTGTGGCAGCCAAATGCGCAGCAAAAAGGCATTTTTCTCTCGTCGTTGTTGGATAAACAGCAAGGCCGGGAAAAAATAAATAAAAATATTTGTGCAAAAACCAGGGTTTGAAGCTTAGGATCGCGGTTTGTCAGTGGTAATTACCATGGGCATTTGGGACCAATTGACGTCAGCAAATGCCGAAATCCGCCATGTTTTTGGCTTCACTTTTCACTGCCGTGCACGTCCTCCAGTAATATAGTATAGCTCAGTGATCAACACACACTTCCAGTTCACAGCCTCCTGCTTTTCGTTGATGGCCCCTCCACTGACGAATGCTTAAAAAAGGCCCTGCCATAATCGATTTTCAATGCCCAGTGCACAGTAACTGTAAATTAAGTATTTTTATTTGATTTACTCAGACTAGCGGAGCTGGACTACTGAACCCCTACTGTTTATGTTTGCTAGACGACACGATCAATACACCCGTCATGGGCGACGAGAGGTTTGAGAACTCGCACTACCTCCCAGGGATTCTGCGCTTGTGCCTCAACCCACCTCAACCATTCCTCAACAACTCCTCAACCACTTTTTAATAGTTCAATGGCCTCAACAAATGGAGAAATATATTAATAAGTATAAACGACAGGGATATGTGGATATGTATGAATCATGACATTGTCAAGTTCTACACGAGGCTAGGTGCCGTTCCACATGGCCGTGGACTTTCGGTATCCTAACGATCCTTTATAGCTTTTTACCCAACCCGTACAATATAGAAATGGAAAACAAACAGCCACAGAATTGTAAATTTTGTAAAATTGACCAAAAATAGGTAAAAATTAAGAATACTAAAGATTAAAGTAAAGTGGTAAGGAAATTGGGCAAGAAAAAAATTGCAAAAATTCAAGGTCTTGCCGAGACTTGAACTCGGATCTTAGGATTCAGAGTCCTAGGTGCTAACCATTACACTACAAGACCATATCGCTTCTTTATGCTAAAAATATATTATATAAATCGTCGTACCGAGTATAAATCCCGAGTGTTCATACGGCAAATTCCGATGGTCTAAATACTTCCATATAAGGTAAACCTCGCCCTTCCGACGCGATCACAGAATTACGAAGATTAATAGTAGCAACCGCCAAACATTGAAAGACGTCACTATCTAATAATACGTGCGAAAATTTCGAACGGACGTTGAACTTTCTTTGTGAAAAACACGAAAGTTCAGTGGCCGATATATCTATTTGCCTTTCCTGGGCATAGATGGAACCGCTTAAGTGTTTTGACAATTTTGCTTAAATAGTTTGACCAGAAAACATTTTCAGGGCTCCGACTTCTGCAGTTTTGTTCGGCGTGGAGCGTGATCTGCTTTGTGTAAATCAAGTCTGACCAAGCTATTTTTGATTTACCATTGGAATAAAGAATCAATCAATATGGAAACAGTAAATATCCAGTAAGTATGTGAGAAATAGATGTTCACAGCTGTAGGGAATGTTAGTTTAACATGAAATTTCTTTGTTTTGTTATATAGTGTGAATGTTGATGATGGCACGCCACGGTTTCCTCTAACATTTCGTGTGCCGCTGTCTTATACCGTCCTGCGTTTGAAAGAAATTATAGAAAGTCAAGAAGGATTGGGAATCTCAGAACAAACGATATTACTAGATGAATTTGAGGTATGATTAAAACTTAGTCTATTATTAAAGTCTGTTGGTGGTGTATGCTGTCCATATGGCATTTTGCCATAACACGCGATGTGCCGTACGTATGCCTTCGACAACAATACTCTTATTCACGACTCAACCAACTTGTTTTTTAACACTATTTTAGTCTCATCTTAGCACTGTCGTTTTAATACATCCTAGCTCAGCCTTGGGCAAATTCTAATGCTTTATCGCCACTTGTTGAAACGATTTAAAGGCAAAATGTTTTGAAGTGGTAAACATGCAAAATGTTGAATCGTTGATAAAAAATATTTGCCTTGCCACACATCGCCGCGGTGCGCTCAGACGGTACGCAAGTACGCTCACAAGTTTAAAGATGATTATCTAATAGATCATCACATGTATGTGTTTTTTGTTTGTATAACATATATACTATAGTTTCCCTTCGTGTAAAGTGAAGCGTTTCGCATTGAAGGGAACATTTTTGACCTTAATGACGTATTTTATAAGTTTATATAAAGGAAGTCATTCTCAACTTATAATGGATTTAAATTTTAGCTGAAAGACAGATTAACGTTGGGTCAACAAAATGTAGTCGATGAATCATTCCTAGATTTACGAGTAAACTTCGATGGTGAGTGTTGTTGCAATTATTTTATTTTGCATGCAGTTGTCGGTTTTTACCGGAAAGTGTTGTGTTCGCCGGAAGTGGTTTATGTTTAAAAAGAACATTCTTGCCCTTGGACTCTGCAGCGACTGAATAAACATTGTTTATTCCTGGCCTGCCTCAATTATTTCAAGTATTTGTTGAATGGAGCCTTGAGCTATGATCAAACGGCGAGGTTCCTATGTTTTTGTTCGTCTATTGTGTGGCTACAATGTAAAGAAGTACTCATAGCAAAGCTCGCAAATTAAACGCAATATCACTCCCGGATTATATGCCCACAATAATTTTAGTTGCTAAGACAACAAACATTCCTAAAAATATTTCTAAAGCTTTGTATGTGAAAGCATGATTGTGATTAAGCATCAGCTACAGTATATAAGATTTGTTCATTCTCAACATTGTACATTCTCAACATTGTACATTCTTGTACATGCTTATTTTCTTACATAAAAACCTTCAATCTTTTGGTATATAGCCCACCCAAGTTTAGTTTATGCCTTGTGCAATTAACTGCAGCTATTTCCTGCACAGACAATTAGCATTTATCGAAATACCTTCCACTTAAGCAGTCTTTTATATTGATGTTTTTATCATATCATTTTGGAGTGTTATATTCAGCAAAGAGTTTACCAGCAGGAAATCTCAAAGTTTTCTCCTGGGAATTTTTAGGCTAGCTCATTATACATGGACCATTATTAATCTTAGTTTTTAACACCAATCATTTGAATAGATTAAATATTAACCATGAATTAATTCTGCCAATCATTGTTCAAGTAGTTTTGATTTAAAGCAAGTGTGCTATGTAGCTTATATGGGATCAATTTCATATCAACATTTATGTATGTCTTGAAAACAAATATTAAGTGCTTACAAAATAAAGGAATTAATATAATTTGCTAGCTGTTTTAACCCTCTAAATTTAACTAATGATGTGATGGTTTTAATACCAGACATTTAGCTTGTCAACTGAACATGTTCACCAGTAAGAAAGTTAAAGTTCAGTACCATGAGATAGAATGCAATATGTGTAGAAATAGAATGCAATATTTATACAAATATACTGGAATTTATGCACCAAATCTGAATGGCATGTTATGTATTGAAAATCATGGCAGTTGGCAAGACAAGTATTCAAAAGCTATTTGACAACTTAGAACTTGTTCAAAGCTAGTTACCAGAACTAATGTAAATGTTCTACAATTCTGTGGGACATCCATAAACTATGCTAAGCATAATATTTTGGATATACAGCCAAAACAGTGGCGGACACTAGAGGGGCGAAGGGGGTAGTCACCCCCAATAATTTCTCAAAGCCTTTGAATGATAGCTGATTAACTGTGTAACAAAGTGGTATCAATGATTTTACAACCACAAAAGCCTTTAAGGCTATAATTTAAGTAAATTTGCATGACATGTAATTGAGATTTGCAGCAACAAAAGGGTGGTTATATGTTGGCAACCTAAGTTTGCACCCCCAAGTGTCCACCACTGAGCCGAAATATCATATATCTTGTGCAATTTAGTTTAAGATTTTGAATGATTCATGTTTCAGAAATCCCATCACCAACTCGTAAAAAAGGCAGTGTATCATCTCAACATGAAGACTGTGTTGTTCCTGATATTGATGATGATGAAGACGATGTCTTCAAATTTGACAGGCCAAACATTCCAACAGGTAATTCCCAACTAATGCCTGAGTCCTTGTAAGGATTTTCCAGATTTTGCCTTATAACATCACTTTTTCTTGCATTAGACAAAGTAAAGTAACATAATGCAGAACTTTCGGCAACAACTTGGTATTTTGATAAAATACAACACAATGGAAACTGTGAATAATTTTGTTATTAATTTTGAAGTTTTGACTTATCTTTAGTCATTGTCAGTAAACCATGAATCATAGCTTCATTCATAGTTATTGATGGTGACTAAAGAATAGTTGGAACATCAAAGAAAAGGCAAGAAAAGAAAAGGCAAGACTCAGAGCTGAGTTAAAACAAGTTTAGTAGTCAATCATTAAAGGCTAAGTTTTCTTCAGGATATTATATAATCTGTGCAGGTTTTGCTAAACTGGATATATGTTTTCATTCAGATCCACGAACGTGGGAGATCCGAGATGTAATGGAATGGTTAAAGTGGGCATCAAAAATCTACAACATCAGAAATATTGACTTTGATAAGTTCAGAGTGAATGGTAAAGGTCTGTGTATGTTGCCAAGAAATGGATTTCTTTATCGAGTGCCAAGTGGTGGAGAACAGCTATACGAAGATTTTCAAATGAGGTTACAAGAAGCATCTGGTGCTTCATCTCAACAACGCCATCCTGTGTTTCATGCTCCACAAAATTTTCCTTACCAGATGAACCAACCAGACATGAAGTTTCCATTACAGCATCGTAATTTCTTCCCATCAGGCCATCTTCCTGTTCCCTTGCTGGCTCAACCTCCCCACACGCTCGGGCCATACTCCCCTGAATCAAGATCACCTTTTGAATATACCCGTGATCCCAATTTCCTTTTCTTTCAATTTTAATTACAAATTATGGAACATATATACTATAGTTTGCCATATATATTAAATATATAACTTATTTTGGGAGGTATGATGTAGTGAGTGAATGACAGGCCACTCCGTCAGTGGCTAAGAGATGCTAACTACCAAAAACTATCAGGGTGTAGTCTTTATATTGTAGTGGGGAAATATGTGACTTGTATATAGTAGAAATATTAGTCTATTCTTGACGAATGTAAGAATTAAAACTACAAATGTGCTTGGATGGTAAACCATGAATTTATGATGCAGAGCAGGTTTCTGCATTTTTTAAAATATTAAGGTCATTGGCAGTAGCCATGACATGAGCAGAGTAGTAAATTACTCTTGTTGACATTCTGTAGTAGTTTAAGGAATTATTGTTAAGTTATTTTCAAAAACAAATAAAGTGTATTCCTTTATCGTAGAAAAGTTATTTTCCTTTTAGTGGTACACTGTTTTTGATGAGTGTTACTCATCTTATAACATTCTTAGCCCGTGCGTCGATGGTGGAAGCGAAATAATGGCAATAATGAAAAATGAATGACAATAATGAATAACGGTTTGTGGTGGAAAAGAATAATGAATACCAAGAAGTGATTGAATAGTTAAAACAAATACAATGAATAATAAGATATTTATGATTTAACGTAAGTAATATTTCAGGCTCAATTACCGCTTCCAAATTCTGTGAATCAAAAGGGCACCCTTGCCAGTTCCGGCTTCCCTAATTATGCTATATCTGCATGTCGTTTTTCCGTCTATGTCTATGTACTGCTGCATCTTAGCGATGATGTAAACACCTCGTGCGTTCAAACCATTGTTTCAAACGTCAGCATTGAAACAGGAAAAATCACAATTAATTTTAATTTGTTCGTGGCGATTATTACCCTGCCAATGACGTCATGTTATTTTGCGTTATCAAGGTATCAAACAAATTGAAATATCTCAAAACGAAACTATATACATCGCATATTTAAAAATAACGTGCATTAACGTGTAAGAGATTTCTAACTAGATCAATTTTAAATCCATTGCATTGTCAACATACTGTGTAACGAGTATTTCTTGTTTGAGAAGCCGTTTCAATCAGGGCGCTTATATACATATACATATAACATATACATATACATATACATACATTATACATATACATATAAGCGCCCTGGTTTCAATATATCTTGCACTGCGTCCACGTGTATCAATCTGTGGTACGATTTACAAATACGTCACCAAACACTTGATTTTTGTTTTTTGAATGAACACAACTTGAAAAGCTGACGTCAAACATATTTATCAAGGAAAACCAGCAAGTAGCTGACGTCAGACATACGCAGACTCTGTCCAGACGCTTAAGTCTGTTTTAATTTCCATTCCAAACCATGGCGTATGTTTTATGACTAAAGACAGTGGAACGAACCATATTGCATCGAACTAATGAGGTTGAGCCTGGTTGACACAAATGATTTACAGTATCCAGTTATGGAAAGTAACCGGGAATGCAAGTCGTTCACAATCACACAAACATAAATTTTCATCCTTTCACGGATATTATTATTTGTTTAGTTCAAATTTACTGCCATTGGCACATGTTGTACAATCATGCTACAATCTGATTCTTCAGGCCAAGCTAGGGAAGATGCAAAAGGAATGTTCAGATGATCCAATAAACGCCCACACTAGTACTCTAATAAACGCCCCGTATCTAACAGACACGTGCACCCCTGTCCATACCCGGTCAAACCAGATTTAGTAAAACATTTATGATCAGATATTGATGTAAAAGCTGAGGAAGATTTAGATTTAGGACGGAAACACAAAGATGGAAAACTGAGTGTTCACAGATTGCAAAATGACCAAGCTCCAAGAGATCGCTACCTCGGACCCTCGGACCCTCGGATAACAAGAGATCACACTCACTTGGCACTTTCAAACTTTAGTATGAAGTGGTACCGGTAGCAGTATATAGTCGCGTAGCTAGAGCAAGGTCGTGAACTCAATGAAAGGCCGAGGAGAGGTTTCCAGCGGAAATTGCGTTAAGCAAACGTATACTTATTTTTTTTGCTTTGACTTTGTCGTTTCATGTTATGATGTTTTGGCGCTGTAAATGCTTGATTCGGAAGTCGGACGAAAATAAGGTCACACAAAACCTATCATCAATTGCAAATATTTCAGTGAGCACTAAAAATACTTATAAAAATATCTATACCTGCACTAAAAATACTTATATCTAAAAATACTAAAAATACCTATACCTACGCTACAGTTAACAACAAATCAATTTACTACCAAATCGTAATGGCCGTACCAAATATAATCCCCCAAACATTGTCTCAAGGGCTTATACATGGAGAAGAATACCATGGTAATTTTGCATGTTTAGGACTGTTTTTGAATATGTAAAAGCGATGTAAAATAATTAATGTCTTTTCACACCTGCCATGGATTTTTCACTATAAGAAACCTTGGGTAGAAACACCTCGGATATAAACCAGTCCATCAAAAGGATAAATAAGCCCATCACAAAACGCTGTCGAACGAGTATAAATCCTCAAAACTGATGAAGCAATAGTACGAGCAACACTGAATAACTGCAACCTACAACAATTTCTACGAATGCAACGAATACAGAAGCTACAATACTAAAGACAACATGACGTAAGAATTTTTAGTTAATATGTGTCGAAATCGGTTTTTGTTACTTCACCTTAAGCCCTGGACTTTTATTCATACGATAAGTCTTAATCTGTAAGTCTGTATATCGAGCTAGTAATTCGTATAGGAACCAACCAGACCTGTCACGTTTGTAAACAACAAAACACCTACTACTCATCGTGCTGTAAGTGTCATTTCACGTATGTGTATATTTCAATAAAAATGTGAAACATAAGTGACTACATCTAGTGCAGTATTTATCTGTAGATTAATAACATTCTATATTCATGACACAGTCATTGGGAACGGTATGGAAACGTTTTGAAAGAACTAAATGATAGTTGCATCCTAATACTGAAGGCCTTGCAAGAAGTAGTGTATTGGGAATGAAAAATCTTTCCACGCAACTGCACGCCTAACAGGCCCAAGGAATGCGATCCATTGCACCCCTAACCTTTTCTTCCTGGGATGGTTGTACGAAGGCCGTTTAGCTTAAACGGTGGATAAGCCAAAATTAAATAACACTTTCACCCATTTTGTGAATGACTGAACTTAAATCTTATGGACTTAATATGTAGTTGAAAACATAATTGTTCTATTCAAGTTAAAAAAATGTTAGCTTGGTTGTTCGATGAATGTATAGACTTGATCGATATTTTCTATTTATCCACCGGATAGGCTAAGTACAACCGGCCCCAGAATTACATGTAAATAGGTAAACGGCTAACTGCAGCGTGCATACTTTGAAAAAATTCTGATTTTCCTTTTTCAGGTACAGTTTGTTGACGTGATCTGTCACAATCATTATTATGCATGGTACGAAGATCCGGGACATTTGGAGCTTATCCAATTACAGCTCAAGTACGACTTGCGTGAATGGTTTGAAAAGTTCCAAAAGCCCGTCATCCAATCAGAGTATGGAGCGGGGACCGTCACTGGCTTTCATATGGTAAGTTTATACCACAGTTATCAATAAAACCTGTTGCACACGAGAGCTCTTGACTGAGCTCACCACGAAGAGAGGTCCTGGCTTAGCAAGTTACTCTCATATCAAACATCTGAGATCTTTATCTCGCGGCCTCGCGAGGTAAAATTCTCAGCAAAAACCACGGGAGAGAATATGGCTGACAATATCAAATATTTTAATACGAAAATTTGTGGAGCTAATATTAATGGCCATACGCCAAGGATAAATCGATTAAATTCTGGTTCAATTTGGATGAAAATTGAGTGAGAAATGTACAAAAGTTTGTTTTGCTTTCCTGGACTGAAGAGAACTGAATGCGTATAATTTAGCGCATGCAGTATAATTTATGCATGAATACTTGACTTGAGTGCCCTTGTTGTCATATTTAACTGTATTTCTAATGACTTGTGTCAATATTTTAATAGTATCCTCCCGTTATGTTCACGGAAGATTATCAGGTTTGTTATGATCGTATGATATTTAGGGTGTCCACAAGTCGCCATTTCTTGTACGGTCAGTATTATTTGACATTTGTGGTTATCTATGTATTTATATGTAGGTGGGAACCATTGAGCAATATTTCCCCGTGTTTGATAAACTGCGTAAAGAATTCTTCGTTGGTGAATTGATTTGGAATTTTGCAGATTTTATGACTAAACAATGTAAGTTTTTATGCTGAACGTTGAAGGTTTTTGTAGATGAAAATTTCAAGCGAAATTATACACATATTTTAGACCTAACGAGGGGCAATTGCGAAAAATGCAACTATAAGGCCTCTGGCAGGAATAGAACCGTCGGCCCTTCGAGCCTTCGGCCCTTCGAGCCTTCGGCCTAACCACAAGTTCATGTATATATATACTCAATATCCCATCGATTCTAAACTGTTTTGACTAGAGATCCAGTATTAAGGACCACCTGCAAGCTAATTCACAATTAAAGTTAAATACACCGATCGATATTTGGCGTTTCATTTCCACGATTTCAATTCACGCATGTTAATTGTGTCATAAATGTCTCTAATTATATTCCCTCTATTTGATTATTTCCTTCGCCTACGGTCTCACTAAATTATTTATGTTTTTTACAACGCAGATGTGAAAAGAGTCCAAGGGAGTAGAAAGGGAATCCTGACTCGCCAAAGACAACCAAAGCAAGCTGCTTATACCTTAAGAAATCACTATCTTAATCTTTCCCTGAGCATACAGCCATCACATGAGAAGTTCTACAACACTACATGGTACAGATAGGACTAGCAATTGCCCGTCTACATGATATGATTAGTCGATTAGTAAATGAAGATTTCAGAGGTAAAATTTGCGAAAGACATAACATACACGAATATACATGAAATTAAGATAAAAATATATAAATCTAAAATATATGTTATAGTCTCGTAGACATAGTACGTTTCTTTCCAAATTCAACTGTCATTTAGTGAAGAATTTGAGGTAAAATTTACTAAAAATGAAATTTTTACACACGCATGAAGTAGAATTTTGAGAAATAGATTTAAAGCTACGTTTAAAGTACGTCAATTTCCAAATTAATTTATTGATCGGTTATTTCGAAGATAAATGTATTTAAATGAAAGATTCTAGGTAATATATGTCTACAAGTACAACTTTGATTTTATATATACTGTATGTATAATTTTATTTTCAAATCTGCCAAATAGCATATAGATTATAGTTCAACACTTAACAGTATTTTTAATGAAAATTCAGCCGGCTATAGACTACACTTCTAGTCAATACACCAATCGAGGGATGATAAAATTTAACGTCTGGGACACGGCTGGGCAGGAGAAGTTTGGAGGGTTACGTGACGGCTATTATATAAACGCACAGTGTGCAATAATTCGGTTTGATGTATAACATCGAGAGTGACATATAAGAAACTGGCATCGAGATCTCATTCGTGTTTGCGAGAGCATCCCGATTGTCATGTGCGGAAATAAGTGTGATGTCAAGGACAGGAAAGTAAAGGCTAAGAATATCACATTTCATAGATTTGCAGGTTTGTTATTTTATTCTACACTTATCAAGTCATTAATAATATTTGATGATGAAAATTCAAAAGAATGTTTAACCCATTGGCGACAGCTAAAAATGCACACAATTATTCTTAACTACGGTACTTTGAATGTGATTTTCTGAGCAAATCACCTCATTTAATTTGGAAAAATTTGAATATCTCTGAAACGTTTTGGAATTTCTCGAATATCAATATTACAAAAATGTAGCTTGGTTAAGGTTGGGATTAGGGTTAGGATTAGAGTTGGGGTTGGATTAGAGTTGTGGAAATTGACCTTATCTTTTCTTACAGTACTACGACATCAGTGCAAAAAGTAACTACAACTTTGAGAAACCGTTCTTGTGGTTAGCTCGAAAGCTCACAGGTGATGCAAACCTTGAGTTTACAGAAATGCCTGCTCTGTTACCGCCAGAAGTCGCTATGGATCCCAGAATGCAACAGGCGTATGAAGCAGAGCTGAAACAAGCTCAAGCAACCGCATTACCTGACGACGACGGTGATGATCTGTAGAATAGACGTTTTAATATATCGAAATTTTTAGGCTTGCACATGATTTTATGAAAAACATATCAGTTATATAAATGTTAGTGAAACAACGTCCATTGTAATAATACCGTGTAATATGTATTAACCATAGGACAAAATTTACCTGCATGGGGACATCATTTACTTCTAAACATAATTTAGCTGGGAATATAATTTACATGAGAACAAAATTTTAAGAACATCTTGTGAATAGTATACGCTCGACATTGTATACGCTCGACGTTTAATAAACGCACGTTCTCTTTTACCAAAGGTCGATGAACTAATTGCAAATCTATCCGTGAACACAGTCAATTTGGTGGCAGTAACGGAAACATGGTTAAATGACGATATTGAAGATAACCTTGTCTCAATTAGTGGTTATAACATTTTTCGAAAGGATCGCCCGTATCGTCATGGTGGTGGCGTTTGTGTCTATCTATCAGAGCAGATCCCTGCTAAACGTCGAACTGACCTTGAAAGTGATAATTTTGAGTGCTTGTGGCTTTGCCTACGCCCTACACGCCTACCTAGACCTCTCTCAGGAATTGCAGTTTGTGTTGTTTACCACCACCTGGATTGCCCGAACATGAACATTACCTCTTAAATGAATATTTGACCAGTAGCACCGATATCCTACGCAATCTATATCCCAATTGCGGACTAGTTTTCCTAGGTGATTTCAATAATTTCGAAGCATCAAGCCTTTTATCGAGACATAACTTAAAGCAATTGGTCCATGTTCCCACGAGAGGCTCGACTATTCTTGATCTCATAATTACTAACCTATCAAATCTTTATGAAACCCCCCAAGTTTTAGCCCCACTTGGATCTTCTGATCATAATATTGTCACATTGATCCCTTGTTTAATGAAGTCAAATTCATGCCAATTTTGTTGTTTGAAAGGGATGTCTACTACCTATTGCCTACTTGATATGCTCCACTCCTGGCTTTCTCACTTGGACTCGTGCTCCAATGGTAAGCTTTTTATATTTCTCCAAGGCGTTTGACCGCATTAGTTATAATGTTCTCATTGAAAAACTGTTAGACCTGGGTGTTAGGCGGTCTCTAATACCCTGGATTATCAACTTCCTCTGTGACCGAAGACAACGTGTTAAAATTGGCGAATCAATTTCAAGCTGGCTCCCTGTGACAGCTGGTGTTCCTCAAGGGGCTAAACTTGGACCGATATTGTTCCTCGTTATGGTTAACGACTTGAGAGTAAACTCTCCAGATACAAGAATGTGGAAATTTGTTGATGACGTTTCAACTTCTGAAAACCTTACCTTGAACAATTCTTCTCGCTTACTCAATCGACTCTTGATTCTATCAATTTATGGGTATCTAATAATTGGATGAAACTGAATGCCAAAAAGTGTAAAGAGCTCCGAGTCTGCTATCTTAAAGAAACCCCGCAGTTATCACCATTGACAATCGATGGACATGTGCTAGAAACGGTACAATCCCACAAAGTGTTAGGATTAATCGTTCAAAACAACCTAAAATGGGATGAGCAAATTCGTGCAATCGTCACTAAAGCATCTAAACGGTTATACATTCTTCGGGTACTATGCCGCGGAGGAATCCCTCCTGCTGACCTAACCAATAAATATTATGCGCTCATTCGTTCTATCTTAGAATACTGTTGCGAGGTGTGGAATAACGCGATACCTCGCTACCTGTCCGACGAACTGGAAAGAGTACAAAGGCGAGCTATGCGCATTATCCTTCCCGGCCACTCATACGAGAAAGCCCTTCAATTAGCTAACTGTACAAGACTAAGCGACAGACGAAACGAAATTTGCATAAATACCTTACAGAAGATTGCTAAAGGTGGTCCCCTTGCAGAGCATGTGACGCAGTCCAGAGCTTGCGCTCATCAATATTATATTAGGACTTTACATTATCTGTCGCTGTATAAGTGCAAAACTGAATACTATGAAATAGCTGATAGAACCGTATCTTAAATGAAATAATTTGATAATTTTTATCATATAATAACAATTACTGTAATTCTTATATCTTTTTAGCTTGGCCATTATAACTTTGTAAATATATATTACTTAAATCGATTTTGTAAACACATTGTAATTCATTTTTATGCAATAATGTGTCATTAAACACCAAATAATAATAATAATTTTAACTGCAAAATCCTGAAATATTTGTATAGTGTTGTATGTGAGCTTTTAAGGAAAGAATTTGAATTCTTTGGTTATTTGTATGTATTCAATAGACAAATTTGCCATTTGGGTATACCCTTCAAAACTTTAGGTGACTTGGCAAGTTGTATAAGAAGACAGTACAACTGGTTGAGACCACCTTTCCCTCTATACAAAATTCGCATACACCTTATGATAAACCCCCACTCCCCCAACTCAATGTTGAGCTTGTGTCATGGTAGATTACCAAAAGTTGTTTCGGGATTGTTCGCAACATTAAACTGGGGAGAGGGGGTCACGAAGTTTGTTTTGACAATGTACATTACCTTTGCAACATTGTGAGGAATGATCTCAAGCGTTAATATGTCCAAGATTGCAGCTTTAAAGAGGGCATAGGTTAAACATACTAAGATGTTATTGGCCAGATCTTAAACTATTTAATCAGCTTTGTTTAATTTTTCTCATGCAGTATATAATCTATCAGTCTTAGCCATAGGACTCCGTCACAACGATTGTGTCACATTGTGCATTCTTGGCTGATCGTCCATAGACCATAGCAAAGTTTTTAAGGATTTTTCTACTATTTCACTGGCAATAAACTAAAGGGGATGGATTTTCGCCTGGTAGTTTTATATATCGTAATAACAATCGTATATGGAAGTAAGTCTAGCACTACATTATCAAACCTAGCAGATTATATTGATGTACACGAGAAATCAAGCTCTTCCTCTGCTGGCACAGCTCAACAAGGAATGCTCTATCCACGAGAGTCTGAAAGCAGGCAAATCAAGGACCTCTGTGGGCTGTGGTCATTTCGAGCAGACATGTCCAAGAATAGAAATGCTGGTTTTGAAGAGAAATGGTATTTACAAGACTTAGCTAAGGTTTGTTTGAGTTGATTATTTTGTATAACCATAGTCTGAGGCCTTGAGCTCTTTGGTGTAAAGGCTGAGGTTAAACCTTATAATATAGTCTTGAGATTTAGAAGTTAAATTGTATAAAGTACCATCGTAGTATGGTTATTACCGTTCGCGGAAGTAATCTAAGTTTCATTTGAGAATTGAGTGATTGCGTGATCATTGATCCTTAATTGTCAACCAAACTTATTATAATTTTATGATTCAGTCCATGGTTATCAACACAGGATGCCTATATTTGCAATGGTGTATGAGCATGTACATGTATAAAATAATTCGACTAACTATTGCTAAACTATTTTACTTATATTGGATACTGAAATTTCCGCCATAAACGGCTGAAACCTTTTGTAGCGAAAAAGTTTGATTTAAATTATAATAAACCGCAATCTTTGGACATCGAAATTATAATATATCGCAACTCCTGGACATACTTCGGCGGGGCTATGCCTCCTGTTCGACGCCAACGCGTCACTACACAACAACGCGCGGAGAATGCAATTCAGCCATCGGCGAACGAGCTTCGACATTTTAGACAAAGGACTGTCTGACCACGGCCGTTGAAACACATTGATCGCGAGACTGCAACAACATGCCTCAACGTCTTCGTCGAACAATACCGCCACAGAAGCCGAGACGATTGTCGATATCGCGAGCAAATAGCACACGAGCAAATAGCACTCGAGACAACACGCTTTCGCGTGCCACGCGAAAGCCCTCTGCTAAACGACGCTCAGTTGACCCAAATCCAATCGATCGTCGCGAGGACGGTTGATTGGAGTTGAACAATCGGTGAACGATATCGCCACAAACGCCGCTCAAGCCATGGCAAGTGCGCCTTTGCGAGTCCCTACGAACGAGCCACAACAATTAAACAATGAGACTTCGTCGATTATATACAACACCACACCAATCTCGAAGCCAATGGTCCAAACGTTCGAGCCTGAAGCGCTGCATTCCTCTCTACCGAGTCTTCCTGCTACCAACCGTCTTCCATAATATCATGCAGCTTCCAGCACTTATTCAAATGTGTGAAGCATGGTACGAAAATATGGATAATGGCGACTTGAACGGTGTAGTTTTTCTTGATATTCGGAAAGCTTTTGATTCAATTAATCACAATATCTTATTACGCAAAATGAAAGAACAATTTGGAGTTTCAAATATTGAATTGAAGTGGTTTGAATCCTACATTTCTGATAGGGAACAAGTGTGTTTTGTCAACGGCACGACATCAACACCCAAAAAGATAGTCTGTGGGGTCCCTCAGGGATCCATCTTAGGACCATTATTGTTTATACTTTACATTAACGATCTCCCAGATTGTCTCGATAACACCACCCCGTGCTTATATGCTGATGATACGCAGATGTTTTCAACCGCAAAGGATTCTGCAGAACTTATTTTCAACTTAAACAGCGATTTGAATAAAATTAGCCAGTGGCTAATAAGTAACAAATTACAGCACCATTCAACCAAAACCAAATTTATGTACGTTGGATCAAAGCATAATCTTCATAAGATAAATGATGATATTCCTGTAATGCTAAATAGCAAACCTATTCCCAGAGTATATTCAATCTCTTGTCTGGGCGTTACACTTGATGAAACACTAAGTTGGGATGAACACATTGAAACGATTTGCAAAAAAGTTGGGGCAGGTATAGGAACGTTAAAACGCATCAAGCCCTATGTTCCTGAAAACATGTTGCAATCGATTTATAACGCTTTGATACAACCCTATTTCGATTACTGCTCTCCCCTTTGGGATACTTGCAACAAGACATTGAAAGATAAGTTACAAAAATTTCAAAATCGGGCAGCTAGAATAATAGCTGGCGCTAGCTATGAAATTAGGTCTGCAGACATTCTTCGGGCACTTGACTGGGAAAATTTAGACTCCAGACGAAGTATGACCAAGGCAACATTATTATATAAAATTCTGAATGATTGTAGTGCACCTAATTTGAAAGAATTATTGATCAGGAGGAATCTTTGCAAACTAATTATGACCTCAGAAATTGTCACACTGATTTGGCTCTTCCAAAACCGAGACGCGAATTTCTGAAAAAAAGTTTTAAGTACAGTGGTGCTAAACTTTGGAATAATCTTTCGCAAGAAGCTAAGGAGGCCGAATCAATTTACTCTTTCAAAAATATTGTAAAACAAATGAATTGTTAAATAGAATTAAGAAACAACCATGTATAGATATTAGCATACGGCCGGATCACACCAATTCAATCTTCTTTTTATACATATATCTCTCTCTTATAAATAGCTATGTAGTTATACTATTATTTCTTTGTAAATATGTTTTTATTGTGTTAGGGACGCCCCTTGTGGAAACCAACTTTTGTTGACAAGGCTAGCGTCATTAAATAAAGTTTTACATACATACATACATCATTAATATGGACAGTTTTCCACGACGTACCGGCATCATATGTGAAGAATATCCAGTCGGGTGAGTTTTCCGTTTAGTAGAGTAGACGAACAACCTGCTATATTATTAAACGCTCGAAAACTCTATCACTAAAGTTAAGCCGTCCACTCAGTGCACCACAAATATTACGGACATCGATAAGTATATCTGTAATCGCTGCGACGGGGAGCATGCCGGACTTTACTGTCCAGATGATGAAAGACCCCGAGCATATAGAACAAAAGAAAAATTTAGAGTTCATTCATCCGGCAGCCAGCGCCATCCCAACCAAGATACCTATTTTTGTAGCTAAAGTAGAATATTTTCTAGCAGGACATCCCGAACCAACGCTTGTTTCACAATTATGTTCTGATTTAAGGGATGGGGCCCGAATAGGTTTTGAAGGGCAGAGGGCACCTAGATTTTCAAAAAATAAAAATAAAAAATTGCCTACTGCCCTTACCCATCCAAATATTGTAGGAACGTTATGTACAAACTCCTTAATGTGTTAAACACTATTGAATGTTGCAGCCACACTGGCCAAGATTTGAAATTTTATCTCAATAAAATTTCTGGTCCAACTTTCAGGGGGAGGGTGTTTCGTCTATGGGGAATGCGCATGCTGCACATTTGTGGGGATGGAGTGCTCCCAAAGGTCACCCTCAACCCCATAGACTCACAAATCGATGTACTATACAGTTAAAATATTACCCCCCGAGGACATTAATTGCACCAGAGTCCAACATGGGGACCAATACCCCCCGAGGACATTAACTGCACCAGAGTCCAACAAGGGGACCATTACCCCCTGAGGACATTAATTGCACCAGAGTCCAACATGGGGACCAATACCCCCTGAGGACATCAATTACACTAGAGTCCAACATGGGGACCAATACCCCCTGAGGACATTAACTGCACCAGAGTCCAACATGGGGACCATTACCCCCTGAGGACATTAATTGCACCAGAGTCCAACATGGGGACCAATACCCCCTGAGGACATCAATTACACTAGAGTCCAACATGGGAACCAATACTTCCTGAGGACATCAATTACACTAGAGTCCAACATGGGGACCAATACCCCCTGAGGACATTAACTGCACCAGAGTCCAACATGGGGACCATTACCCCCTGAGGACATTAATTGCACCAGAGTCCAACATGGGGACCAATACCCCCCGAGGACATTAACTGCACCAGAGTCCAACACGGGGACCATTACCCCCTGAGGACATTAATTGCACCAGAGTCCAACATGGGGACCAATACCCCCTGAGGACATCAATTACACTAGAGTCCAACATGGGGACCAATACCCCCTGAGGACATTAACTGCACCAGAGTCCAACATGGGGACCATTACCCCCTGAGGACATTAATTGCACCAGAGTCCAACATGGGGACCAATACCCCCTGAGGACATCAATTACACTAGAGTCCAACATGGGGACCAATACCCCCTGAGGACATCAATTACACTAGAGTCCAACATGGGGACCAATACCCCCTGAGGACATTAACTGCACCAGAGTCCAACATGGGGACCATTACCCCCTGAGGACATTAATTGCACCAGAGTCCAACATGGGGACCAATACCCCCTGAGGACATCAATTACACTAGAGTCCAACATGGGGACCAATACCCCCTGAGGACATTAACTGCACCAGAGTCCAACATGGGGACCAATACCCCCTGAGGACATTAATTGCACCAGAGTCCAACACGGGGACCAATACCCCCTGAGGACATCAATTACATTAGAGTCCAACATGGGGACCAATACCCCCTGAGGACATTAATTGCACCAGAGTCCAACATGGGGACCAATACCCCCTGAGGACATCCATTACACAAGAGTCCAGCATGGGGACCAATACCCCCTGAGGATATCAATTGCACTAGAGTCCAACATGGGGACCACTATCCCCTGAGGACATTAATTACACTAGAGTCCAACATGGGGACCACTACCCCCTGAGGACATTAATTAGTTTAAACAATGAGTCTGTGGGGTGACACTTTGGCCTCAGTTTAAAGTATAATCGGAGCATTTCTCCCCAACAACCCTTCTCCCACAACATTGTGTGTACTTTATTGTCTCTGAATTGTTTTAAATATTAACTAACCGAATTGGAGCATTAACTAGAGATAAACAGTGGCGGATTACCAGTTACGGGGCCTGCAGGCTAAGTGAAATTCGCGGGCCTTGAGAATGATATTTCCATGTTACACGAGGCAATTTTTGCTGCAACGCAATTTCAGACACAGAACGATGTTAGGTAAACAGAATATTCGCAGAGAAATTGTGAACAAGAATCTCGTTCTACTTTGCCGATATTTTTCTTGCTAAAATGCCCAGTTCGTACATTTCTACATAACCTGCCTCTGTGTAGAAAATGCGTTGCAAGTTGCAGCAAAAATCCCCCCCCCTTGTAACATCGCCTTTTAGTTCAGCCTTCGCTCGAAGTTCAAACCTCAAAGGTTTTTTTCACGAAATCTTTAGACTGGTCCAGTGATACCCATGGCAGTACCAGCCAGTTTTAATGACGTCACACAAGATGATTCATTGCGCATGTTCATTGGTTGGGTATGGTATGACCGTAGTGTATATGTGCCCAAATCATGGCAGACCGAGAATCTCCGGGTAGTGCTGCGTTTTGAAAGTGCTCACTATAATACTGTCGTGGTAAGTATGGTAGCTTTGTTAGGGGCATTTTTTGACTTCAAAGTCCAAAGTGAAGTACAACTATATTTATACCAGAAAGCTCTGTCAGTTCTGTTTAAACTGTTCTCCCAAGGCGTAGGGGCACAGTAAGGGACATAGTGTTATTACAGGAGGAAGCAAGTAAACAACGAACGCTATTTACATTGCTCTATATCAATCAGTTTTAACTGCTCTCCCTCATGGAGATCCAATGAGCGAGCCGAGGGGTGTTCACTCCAAAAATCTCGTACACCTTGAAACAAAATCTCTAAAAATCCCTATAAAATCTCTATGAAATCCCTAAAAATCACACAAATCCTTCCAAAATCCCCCCACTGAAAAATCCCAAAAATCTCGTTCGCGTTTTTAGAGTGATACATCCCACGGATGACGGATCGAGCTATCCCTTTTTGGCCAGGTGTTTATTATAAATATTACTACAACTAAACTACTGTTTTCATACTGAATAGCTCTATCAGTTCAGCTCATTGAACTATAATAGACTGGAACGCTAACGCAGGGGGGGAGAAATTGAGGTCAGTTTTTCTGAGTTTTGAGTTGAAATACTTAACGCCGAACATTGGGCTGTATATGAAATTGAAGCTATTAAAAAGTTATATTTGATATAAAAACTTCAAGACTTTAGGTAAAAGGGAAATACTTAAAACTTTGAGGGAAAATTTGCCGTATTTTACAAAATTGCGGTTGTTTTTGTATTTTTTAAGTATTTCCATTTTGCCTAAAGTCTTGAAGTTTTTATATCAAATAGAACTTTTTAATAGCTTCAATTTCATATACAGCCCAATGTTCGGCGTTAAGTATTTCAACTCAAAACTCAGAAAAACTAGCTTTGCTTCATCCTATTATCGGGTTTGGCGTATTGAGTTAGCGTTCCAGTTTGTATATAGCTCAGTATCAGTTCAGCTCTGCCAGTCTCCCTGGAGGTCCAGTAGAGCTGTAAAGGCCATCACTCATTGATCCAATGTTACTCAGCAGTAAACCTAAATGTTTAGCTAAACCTAGTTCTATCTGTTCTAAACTTTTCCCCTTATTGGTCCAGTGTTGCTACAGGAGGACACTGGAGTATGTGGGGTAAACCTGTGGTATTTGGTAGCCGCTGACATTCTGACAATAACATATTATTTTGTATTTTTAGTGGGTAAATGGACAACAGGCCATGTCTCATTCAGGAGGTCATCTACCTTTTGAAGCACAAGTGAACAAATTTCTTCAATATGGTGAAGCCAACAGAATAACAGTAGCAGTAAATAATACTCTCGATGCAACAACTTTACCTCCTGGAAAAATAGAATATCTTACTGGACCTCGGTGAGTTTCATGAAATATTATGGCGTTCGTTCTTGGTTGGTTGTTAGCTAGTTAGTCATTCAGGTAGTTGTCGAGTTGACGCCTGTTGGTTAAGATGGTTAGTTTGTTAAATCAATCAATCAATCAATCAATCAATTAGTTAATTAGTCTAGTTATTAGTTACAATAGTTCAATTGTTACTTGGTAAGGTGTTAATAAGCTAATAAGTTAGTTCGTTGTTTGCTAGATTGGTTAGTTAGTTAGTTAGTTGTTAATTAGTGGGTTAGTTAGTTATAGTTAGTTGGTTAGTTAGTTAGTTAGTTAGTTAGTTAGTTAGTTTAAACCACTAGCTTATAGAAGCAAAACGAACTATCTATTTCTCCCTTTCTTTCAGATACCCTCCAGGATATTTCATTCAAACCTTCGAATTTGATTTCTTCAACTACGCAGGCATCCACCGTCCCGTTCGTTTCTACACGACACCTCAAGTCTACATCTCCGATATATCTGTCATCACTGACCTCTCGCCCGATAACACTGAGGGCAGCCTAAAGTTCAAAGCTCTGATCATAAGTTCAGAGAGATATCGTGGTTCTCTCATGATAAAATATGAGTTATATGATAAGGATGGTAAGGTTGTGGCCAGTATATCGGGTCCTGGAGTACTAAGTGGTGTGTTGAAAACAGACGATGTTAAACCATGGTGGCCAATTGGAATGAGTGATTCCCCAGGATACCTTTATAATTTGAAGGTACGTATTTTGTAAGCTCTTGATCTGATTGAACAATAAGTATGTTAGGTCACAGCAATCACTTTGGTTTAAGTAAATGAATGCAATCCCCGAACAAATAACATTCAGTAGGAGACACTTCGCGAAATGTTGGGGTGTAGGGTGGATTTAGGTTGCCACCATATTGTTGTCCTCTTTTAGGTGCAAATCTCCGTTTCATTAAACTTTTTTGCCTTAAATTTCATGCAAATGTGCATAATTTTGCATAATTTATAGCCTACCAATGCTTTCATGGTTGTGAAATTATTGTAGTTACATTCTTGTTGCACAATTATTCAGCTACCATTCAAAGGCTTCAGAAATTATTGGGAAGAGGTCAGTTGGCACCGTAGTATTCAATTCTCTTCAGTAAATGCATGAAGTCCCACCTATACTAATGCTTCGTTATTTTACTTTTATTTTCAACTCCAAGGTCACAGTGTCAGGCAGTGATATACTGGACGTCTACAATCTGCCAGTTGGATTTCGAACTGTTAAAGTGGAGAAGACACAATTTCTCATCAATGGCAAACCATTCTATTTCAAGGGATTTAATATGCACGAAGACTCTGAAGTGAGTTAATAGCTAAAATAGCTAATTTATTTATAGCTCTTATTTATGGATATAGCTCTATCAATTCTATAACCTGTTCTTCCTAGAGGTCCAGTAAGGGTCATCGCATATTGGGTAGCGGGGGGGGGGGGGGTGGAGGGGCAGCTGTGTCAGTACTCCAAGAGCAAGCCTAACTGAACTAAATCTATCTATACTGGATAGCTTTATCTGTTCTAAACTGGTCTTCCTAGAGAGCCAGTAAGAGAGATCATTTATTGATCCAATGTTGCTACAGGAGTAAACCAGAGTACCTGGAACACTTACGGTGCTTGGTAGTCTGGTAGAGTCAGACTGGGAGCACTCAACTGGGGCAAAATTATAATGAGACAACTGTAACCTGCAGAAATGAAATCAGACTGAACACTTTTTCAATAAATATTATTTATATATACAAAATACACCATAAATATATATATTGCATCGATAAAGATAAAAATATTAATATGCAATACGTTCTGTTCATTCCATATAAATATAAAGCTTAAATTTAGATATTCCTTAAAGAAGACTTAAGGAATCACTTCAAGTCTTAAAGTTTATGTTTTCACAGCACAACTTTGCTTTTGTTGTCTTTCTTTGATCGGCCAAAAATTGAACGGTTCTTCTTTTTCTTGTCATTTCTTTAGATTCTTGTTGTTCTGGTAATGGTTTCCTTTGGCTTTACTTTTCTTTTCTATGTTCACTTGCTCTATAAATTTTTTTGGATAAAAGCATACATATAATACATGAAACCAAACCAACAACACAGCGCAACGCAACGCAAATCAGATGCTTCCAAGGGTTCGTCAATTGGTGTTTCAGCCAGTGATGGTGGTGGCGATTGAGTTGGTGTTTCACCCAGTGCCAGTGTTGGAGATGGTGCTGGTGTTTCAGCCAGTGCCAGTGGTGGAAAAGATGTTGGTGTTTCAGGCAGTGATGGTGATGGTGTTGATACAACTACTATTACCTTCGATGGCAGTTGGAGCCACGTTGATTTTTGAGATGCGAATGGTCTCAGTAATGATAGTAGATGTCGTATTACTACAGATGGTACATGCTGTAAAGTGTAAACTGTCCTTGAGCCAACTTAAGTTTCTCATGGAACATCCAAATTGTTGTGGTAAAAGTTGACCTTCTCCGATGTCCCCCATCAGCGGAAAATTTCCACCAGCAGCAATCATTCTGTCGACCATTCTGTTCTGGTGATGTTTTAGCCACTGGTGGTGATGGTGATGATGGTGTTTCAGCCATTGGTGGTGATGGTGTTGGTGTTTCAGCCAGTGGTAGCTCCATCGTCTTACACGGTTGGCGAATTTTGGGTTGGTGAATCAGCAGCTGTCTATCCTCCATCTTTGGTGCTTTTGGCAAAAGTATTGGTGGAATGTGGATGAGTTTAATAGGGACTACTTTGACAAAGGGAGAAGGCGGAGCTGTTGTCAAATTTGTTCGCGCTGAAGGTTTAGTAAGACGTTTGACATCTTTTCCAAGAGTGGTATTCTGAACCAACTTCAGTGGATCATTTAACAGCGAATTCTCAGTGGAATTTTTATCACTGGTTTGTTGCGCACTGGTAGTATTGTCATTACTACATTTATCATTTACATCAACCTGTTCTGTATTTGATTGAATCGTCTTCGTTTGACCTATATAACGTAAGATAATTTTGTACATGAATATCTACTTTTAAAACTATTTCTTATATACTGCGCTTGTCACTGCAGATGACTACACTGTACGAAGCCCAAAGTGTTAACCCCCGGTCAAACGAGAATGAGAGTTGCATGAGAGTAACTGGATATTACCACGCGTACCTGTCAAACGAGCAAAAACTCTCATCAAAATTTGAACAAGCTCGAAGTTGATGAGAGTTAATGAACGTAAGAGGCGACGAGAGTTGGTGGTCAAACGCGAGCGAGAGTTTCAACTCTGATTAACTTTCATTCTCGTTTGATCGGGACTTTAGACTTCAAAGTATTAAGAACAACATGTACAGTAATAGTAAATATCATACTTTTTTGTGTCGTCTCTTTTTTAAGTTCTTTTATCTTCTTTTCGAGATCCTCGCCTTCGTACTTTTTCTGCTTATCGCACCTCTTTTTCGTTGGTTTTCTAAGTACTCTGGCCTAAGATCGTCTGTTTTGCCCTCTTTTATGAAAACATCCAACTTTGCAAAAAGCCTGTCCAGCTTTTTCTCGTATTGTGTCAGTTTTTCATATTGTTTTCGCGGAGCAGCAAGATTTTCGGGTAATTTTGCAATTTCCATATTTCTTTGTCGCTCACGAGTACGCAATGAACGCCGTCAATTGCAATTATGACGGATTTAATTAGGTCGCCGTTTTTATAGCCGCGCGCGCGAGGAATTGTGGTGAGTTAATTAACGCATTGTTACGTCATTACATTGCATGCGAGCGCATGCCACTGATCTGAAAAGTAAACTGGATAGCGCAATCTACTGTTTACTGAAGCCAATTAGACATTGCTATAAGCAACTGAAATCTGTCATTAGGCCACTATTTGTTGAATATTAGTTTCTCATCAGAGGCCATCACTCAATAAAATTTCGCTATAAATAAGTAAAACCATGCAAAAATCCCTTTGACAGCAAATAGTATCAAATACAGATGGAAAATTATAATTTTATAAAGAAATTTAGTAAATTTTGGTTTGATATTTGACAAAACTGCGATAATGCCCATCGATGCGGCTTTGTAAAACTGAGCCATGCGGGCGGAGGATGATAAACTAATGTTCAACAAATAGTGGCCTTACTAAGATATAACTACATTATATTCACATAAAACAACAATATTCGAAACGTAACACTGATATTAAGCCTTAGTCAAACGAAGATGAGAGTTGATGAGAGTCAATGAAGAGAAAACAAAGTAATTTTGGGAGATACGACAAAAATATTTTAGTTTTTACGCTTTTCTTTGCAAATCGCGACATAGAAAAAATTGCCTCTCAAACAGAGTTTTAGAAATGTTTTTAAAAAATCTAAACGGTCTTTATCAATTATCATTTGTTTACAGATCCGCGGCAAAGGTTTGGACTTTCCTCTGATATTGAAGAATTTCAATATATTCACATGGCTAGGAGGAAATGCATTTCGTACGAGTCATTATCCCTATGCCGAGGAGATTATGGATATGGCAGACCAATTAGGGATAGTTGTGATTGACGAATGTCCTGGAGTGGGAATTCGAAAGTAAGGATATTAAATCATTTTATTATATAAAGTATAGTGCTTAATAGAGATTTCGAGCACTGATAAAACTGATAATCTCACATGTGAGATTATTTATGATAATCTCACATCTGAAAATTATCGCTTTTGAAGTTTATGAAAATGGATATTTTATTTTATTTGAAAAGACTTTCCTTTATATAATAAACAGAAAAATACATGGATGCTTGGAAATACCAGATTTATTTCTCGTGTTGAACATGATATCTCACTCGTTCGCTGCGCTCACTCGTGAGATATCATGTTCAACACTCGAAATAAATCTGGTATTTCCGCGCACCCATGTATTATTCTCTATATATATGGTAATAAGCCAATTGATAGTTTCGACTGCGCGTCCATGACGCGTTCTACGTCGGGTTATAATTGTAGTTGAATCTAACATGAGACTGGATGAATTATAATGTGAATATCAAAGTATTGAACTGTTCAATCATAATTTACGTTTTACATATAGCCACAATAGAACTGTCATTAAATCATTTTTGTACTAGCATATTTTGTCTTCGCTGTGTAAGGCAAAATAAAGATAAACTAAGGGAACATTTTCTAATTTAAAGTGAGTCAACCGCGCGGAAACTAATTGTTCTTCGAGCACGTTCCATATTCAAATGACGATTTCCTATTAATAACAGCGTCTAGCCTTTCTCAGTAACATGCACTTAGCACTATATCCTTGGAATCTCTGAGTTCTGGGGGAAGGGTAACCGGTTTGTTTTTCTTTGAGAGCTAGGTAGGCACTCTGGGAAATGCCCACTCACGAAATGTACAGTGCTTTTCTCTAATCATCCCCACTCCATTTAGACAAAGACATGGCTTGATTTCAACTTTCTTGTTTTAGACCAAATTTTGGTCCAGAGTCCTTGTCCCACCATCTGTCCGTGATGGACGAACTAGTACGACGTGACAAGAACCGTCCCTCAGTAGTCATGTGGTCTGTCGCTAATGAACCGAGCTCGGACGCCCCAGAAGCTGAAGCATATTTTAGGTAAAATATCATTCGAGCTTCTAAAGCCCCGGTCAAAGTTGATGAGAGTTGATGAGAGTTGATGAGAGTCTATGAGAGTTGCAACTCTCTCTCGCGTTTGATCGCCAACTCTCATCGACTCTTATCATCTTTGAACTGAGAGATTTTGCTCGTTTAACCGGGTCACGCGGCAATATCCAGTCAACTCTCATGCAATTGTTGTTTTCGTTTGACCGGGACCTTCGTTGATAGCAGGCTGCATATTGCCTGAAGAAGCAAACCTGTATAAATATGTTTAATTATAATAATAATAATAACACGAGAGTTGATAAAACTCTCATGCAAACTCTCGCTTGCCAACTCTCATCGACTCTCATCCTCGTAATCAGATTACGTGACGTTTACGTGACCTCTTATTTTTTTCCAGGACCGTTATTAACCATACAAGATATCTTGATCCAACCAGACCTGTCACGTTTGTAAACAACAAAACACCTACCACTGATCGTGTTGTAAGTGTCATTTCACGTATGTGTATATTTCAATAAAAATGTGAAACATAAGTGACTACATCTAGTGCAGTATTTATCTGTAGATTAATAACATTCTATATTCATGACACAGTAAGTCAGTAACAGTCATTGCGAACGGTATGGAAACGTTTTGAAAGAACTAAATGATAGTTTCATCCTAATACTGAAGGCCTTGCAAGAAGTAGGACTTAAATACCTGGTGTATTGGGAATGAAAAAATCTTTCCACGCCACTGCACGCCTAATAGGCCCAAGGAATGTGATCCATTGCACCCCTAACCTTTTCTTCCTGGGATGGCCTGGGGCTGGTTGTACGAAGGCCGTTTAGCTTAAACGGTGGATAAGCCAAAATTAAATAACACTTTCACACATTTTGTGAATGACTGAACTTAAATCTTATGGACTTAATATGTAGTTGCAAACATAATTGTTCTATTCAATTTAAAAAAATGTTAGTTTGGTTGTTCGATGAATGTATATACTTGATCGATATTTTCGATTTATCCACCGGATAGGCTAAACGAGCTTCGTACAACCGGCCCCAGAATTACATGTAAATAGGTAAACGGCTAACTGCAGCGTGCATACTTTGAAAAAATTCTGATTTTCCTTTTTCAGGTACAGTTTGTTGACGTGATCTGCCACAATCATTATTATGCATGGTACGAAGATCCGGGACATTTGGAGCTTATCCAATTACAGCTCGAGTACGACTTACGTGAATGGTTTGAAAAGTTCCAAAAGCCCGTCATCCAATCAGAGTATGGAGCGGGGACCGTTGCTGGCTTGCATATGGTACGTTTATACCACAGTTATCAATAAAACCTGTTGCACACGAGAGCTCTTGACTGAGCTCACCACGAAGAGAGGTCCTGGCTTAGCAAGTTACTCTCATATCAAACATCTGAGATCTTTATCTCGCGGCCTCGCGAGGTAAAATTCTCAGCAAAAACCACGGGAGAGAATATGCTGACAATATCAAACATTTTAATACGAAAATTTGTGGAGCTAATGACCATACGCCAAGGACAAATCGATTAAATTCTGGTTCCATTTGGATGAAAATTGAGTGAGAAATGTACAAAAGTTTGTTTTGCTTTCCTGGGCTGAAAAGAACTGAATGCGTATATAATTTAGCGCATGCAGCATAATTTATGCATGAATACTTGACTTGAGTGCCCTTGTTGTCATATTTAAGTTTATTTCTAATGACTTGTGTCAATATTTTAATAGTATCCTCCCGTTATGTTCACGGAAGATTATCAGGTTTGTTATGATCGTATGATATTTAGGGTGTCCAGAAGTCGCCATTTCTGGTACGGTCAGTATTATTTGACATTTGTGGTTATCTATGTATTTATATGTAGGTGGGAACCATTGAGCAATATTTCCCCGTGTTTGATAAACTGCGTAAAGAATTCTTCGTTGGTGAATTGATTTGGAATTTTGCAGATTTTATGACTAAGCAATGTAAGTTTTTATGCTGAACGTTGGAGGTTTTTTTGAGATGGAAATTTCAAGCGAAATTATACACATATTTTAGACCTAACGAGGGGCAATTGCGAAAATTGCAACTATAGGCCCTCTGGCAGGAATTGAACCGTCGGCCCTTCGAGCCTTCGGCCAAACCACAAGTTCATGTATACTCAATATCCCATCGATTCTAAACTGTTTTGACAAGAGATCCAGTATTAAGGACCACCTGCAAGCTAATTTACAATTAAAGTTAAATACACCGATCGATATTTGGCGTTTCATTTCCACGATTTCAATTTACGCATGTTAATTGTGTCATAAATGTCTTTAATTATATTCCCTCTATTTGATTATTTCCTTCGCCTACGATCTCACTAAATTATTTATGTTTTTTACAACGCAGATGTGAAAAGAGTCCAAGGGAGTAGAAAGGGAATCCTGACTCGCCAAAGACAACCAAAGCAAGCTGCTTATACCTTAAGAAATCGCTATCTTAATATTTCCCTGAGCATACAGCCATCACATGAGAAGTTCTACAACACTACACGGCACAGATAGGACTAGCAATTGCCCGTCTACATGATATGATTAGTCGATTAGTAATAAATGAAGATTTCAGAGGTAAAATTTGCGAAAGACATAAATTTGATAACGAATCTACATACACGAATATACATGCATGCAATTAAGATAAAAATATGTGTTATAGTCTCATAGACATAGTACGTTTCTTTCCAAATCAACTGTCATTTAGTGAAGAATTTGAGGTAAAATTTACTAAAAATGAAATTTTTACACACGCATGAAGTAGAATTTTGAGAAATAGATAGATACGTTTAAAGTACGTCAATTTCCAAATTAATTTATTGATCGGTTATTTCGAAGATAAATGTATTTAAATGAAAAATTCTAGGTAGTATATGTCTACTTAGTTTTAATTGACATATAAAAAACAAAAAATGAATATTTTCATAAAAATTCTTTAAAATAATCAGGATTAAACAAAAATAACATTGTATGTTTTTGATACTTTTTTCCTGCATAATGCTTGTAAAATTCGAAAGTTTAAAAATAAGTTTGCAAACCAGTATAATTTATGTTGATCACTACTTTTTCTATGCAACACAATGTTCACAGAATGTTCAATTAAAAAAAAAGATTGAAGTCTATGAATCTAGCCCAAAACCCAGGAAGAAAAAATATATCGATAAACTATACTAAAAAATATTAAGAAGCCACATTATATATATTTGACACAAGATATGGAACATGTAAATTTTTGCGGTATTCTGTGGTACATACACCTGTATAAGAACGTTCCAAACTGGCATCGAGATCTCCTTCGTGTTTGCGAGAGCATCCCGATTGTCATGTGCGGAAATAAGTGCGACGTCAAGAACAGGAAAGTAAAGGCTAAGAATAACACATTTCATAGAAAGAAAAATTTGCAGGTTTGTTATATTATTCTACACTTATCAAGTCATTAATAATATTTGATTATAAAATTCAAAAGAATATTTAACTCATTGGCGACAATGAGTCGAAAAATGCACACAATTATTCTTAACTACGGTACTTTGAATGTGATTTTCTGAGCAAGTATTTATCCCCTTGAAATAGGACAAACACCATTGAACAAGGGTCTGATTGAACAAGGGTCTGATAATATTTTGAACAAGGGTCTGATTGCTGTCAAAACATTACACAAACAAGAATATCGCACCATCTTCCATAACTTTGCCAAACTCGATCACCTCATTTAATTTGGAAAAATTTGTATATCTCTGAAACTTTTTGGAATTTCTCGAATATCAATATTACAAAAATGTAGCTTGGTTAAGGTTGGGATTAGGGTTAGGATATTGCTATTGTGGAAATTGACCTTATCTTTTCTTACAGTACTACGACATCAGTGCAAAAAGTAACTACAACTTTGAGAAACCGTTCTTGTGGTTAGCTCGAAAGCTCACAGGTGATGCAAACCTTGAGTTTACAGAAATGCCTGCTCTGTTACCGGCAGAAGTCGCTATGGATCCCAGAATGCAACAGGCGTATGAAACAGAGCTGAAACAAGCTCAAGCAACCGCATTACCTGACGACGACGGTGATGATCTGTAGAATAGACGTTTTAATATATCGAAATTATAATTTACATGGGAATATAATTTACATGAGAGCAAAATGTTAAGAACATCTTGTGAATAGTATACGTTCGACATTGTATACGCTCGACTTTAATAAACGCACGTTCTCTTTTACCAAAGGTCGATGAACTAATTGCAAATCTATCCGTGAACACAGTCAATTTGGTGGCAGTAACGGAAACATGGTTAAATGACGATATTGAAGATAACCTTGTCTCAATTAGTGGTTATAACAGTTTTCGAAAGGATGGCCCGTATCGTCGTGGTGGTGGCGTTTGTGTCTATCTATCAGAGCAGATCCCTGCTAAACGTCGAACTGACCTTGAAAGTGATAATTTTGAGTGCTTGTGGCTTTGGCTACGCCCTACACGCCTACCTAGACCTCTCTCAGGAATTGCAGTTTGTGTTGTTTACCACCACCTGGATTGCCCGAACATGAACATTACCTCTTAAATGAATATTTGATATCCAACGCTCCGATATCCTACGCAATCTATATCCCAATTGCGGACTAGTTTTCCTAGGTGATTTCAATGATTTCGAAACATCAAACCTTTTATCGAGACATAACTTAAAGCAATTAGTCCATATTCCCACGAGAGGCTCGGCTATTCTTGATCTCATAATTACCAACCTATCAAATCTTTATGAAACCCCCCAAGTTTTAGCCCCACTTGGATCTTCTGATCATAATATTGTCACATTGATCCCTTGTTTAATGAAGTCAAATTCATGCCAATTTTGTTGTTTGAAAGGGATGTCTACTACCTATTGCCTACTTGATATGCTCCACCCCTGCTTTCTCACTTGGACTCGTGCTCCAATGGTAAGCACATTCGCATTAGCTTTTTAGATTTCTCCAAGGCATTTGATCGCATTGGTTATAATGTTCTCATTGAAAAACTGTTAGACCTGGGTGTTAGGCGGTCTCTAATACCCTGGATTATCAACTTCCTCTGTGACCGAAGACAACGTGTTAAAATTGGCGAATCAATTTCAAGCTGGCTCCTTGTGACAGCTGGTGTTCCTCAAGGGACTAAACTTGGACCGATATTGTTCCTCGTTATGGTTAACGACCTGAGAGTAAACTCTCCAGAAACGAGAATGTGGAAATTTGTTGATGATGTTTCAACTTCTGAAAACCTTACCTTGAACAATCCTTCTCGGTTACTCAATCGACTCTTGATTCTATCAATTTATGGGCATCTAACAATTGGATGAAACTGAATGCCAAAAAGTGTAAAGAGCTCCGAGTCTGCTATCTCAAAGAAACCCCGCAGTTATCACCATTGACAATCGATGGACATGTGCTAGAAACGGTACAATCCCACAAAGTGTGAGGATTAATCGTTCAAAACAACCTAAAATGGGATGAGCAAATTCGTGCAATCGTCACTAAAGCATCCAAACGGTTATACATTCTTCGGGTACTATGCCGCGGAGGAATCCCTCCTGCTGACCTAACCAATAAATATTATGCGCTCATTCGTTTTATCTTAGAATACTGTTGCGAGGTGTGGAATAACGCGATACATCGCTACCTGTCCGACGAACTGGAAAGAGTACAAAGGCGAGCTATGCGCATTATCCTTCCCGGCCACTCATACGAGAAAGCCCTTCAATTAGCTAACTGTACAAGACTAAGCGACAGACGAAACGAAATTTGCATAAATACCTTACAGAAGATTGCTAAAGGCGGTCCCCTTGCAGAGCATGTGACGCAGTCCAGAGCTTGCGCTCATCAATATTATATTAGGACTTTACATTATCTGTCGCTGTATAAGTGCAAAACTGAACGTTTTAAAAACAGCTTCTTTCCAAGCACAATTGCAAAACTGAAATATTTGTATAGTGTTGTATGTGAGCTTTTAAAGAAATAATTTGAATTCTTTGGTTATTTGTATGTATTCAATAGACAAATTTGCCATTTGGGTATACCCTTCAAAACTTTAGGTAACTTGGCAAGTTGTATAAGAAGACAGTACAACTGGTTGAGACCACCTTTCCCTCTATACAAAATTCACATACACCTTATGATAACCCCCCACTCCCCCAACTCAATGTTGAGCTTGTGTCATGGTAGATTACCAAAAGTTGTTTCGGGATTGTTCACAACATTGAACTGGGGAGAGGGGGTCACGAAGTTTGTTTTGACAATGTACATTACCTTTGCAACATTGTGAGGAATGATCTCAAGCGTTAATATGTCCAAGATTGCAGCTTTAAAGAGGGCATAGGTTAAACATACTAAGATGTTATTGGCCAGATCTTAAACTATTTAATCAGCTTTGTTTAATTTTTCTCATGCAGTATATAATCTATCAGTCTTAGCCATAGGACTCCGTCACAACGATTGTGTCACATTGTGCATTCTTGGCTGATCGTCCATAGACCATAGCAAAGTTTTTCAGGATTTTGTTACTATTTCACTGGCACTAAACTAAAGGGGATGGATTTTCGCCTGGTAGTTTTATACATCGTAATAACAATCGTATATGGAAGTAAGTCTAGCACTACATTATCAAACCTAGCAGATGATATTGATGTACACGAGAAATCAAGCTCTTCCTCTGCTGGCACAGCTCAATGCTCTATGCCTCTATCCACGAGAGTCTGAAAGCAGGCAAATCAAGGACCTCTGTGGCCTGGGCTCATTTCGAGAAGACATGTCTAAGAATGAGAAATGCTGGTTTTGAAGAGAAATGGTATTTACAAGACTTAGCTAAGGTTTGTTTGAGTTGATTATTTTGTCTAACCATAGTCTGAGGCCTTGAGCTCTGAGGTTAAACCGTATAATATAGTCTTGAGATTTAGAAGTTAAATTGTATAAAGTAACATCGTAGTATGGTTACCTTTCGCGGAAGTAATCTAAGTTTCATTTGAGAATTGAGTGATTTCGTGATGCTTCGATCCTTAATTGTCAACCAAACTTAATAATTTTATGATCCAGTTCATGGTTATCAACACGGGATGCTTATATTTGCAATGGTGTATGACCATGTACATGTATAAAATAATTCGACTAACTATTGCTAAACTATTTTACTTGTATTGGATACTGGAATGATATACTTCCGCCCTAAACGACTGAAGTCCAACAAGGGCTATCCAGTGTTACTACCAGAGATAAACAGTGGTGGATTACCAGTTACGGGGCCTGCAGGCTAAGTGAAATTCGCGGGCCTTGAGAATGATATTTCCATATTACACGAGGTAATTTTTGCTGCAACTTGCAACGCAATTTCGGACACAGAGCGATGTTAGGTAAAAAGTATATTCGCAGAGAAATTGTGAGCTTGAATCTCGTTTTACTTTGCCGATATTTTTCTTGCTAAACATGCCCAGAAGACAACAAAGAAATGAATGAGAATGATAATATCAGTGTAGTTAAACGCGAGCTATGTTCACTGTTTTTCTGTGCGTTCATCAGTTTCTACATAACATGCCTCTGCGTAGAAAATGCGTTGCAAGTTGCAGTAAAAATCCCCCTCCTTGTAACATGGCCTTTTAGTTCATAGTTACTCCTATTACCTTTTCTGACGAAGGACCTTCGCTCGAAGTTGAAATCTCAAAGTTTTTTAGCCTAACAATTTTTAATCGTTGATCTTAAACAACGTTTTTCTATATTTCACGAAATCTTTAGACTGGTCCAGTGATACCCATGGCAGTACCAGCTAGTTTTAATGACGTCACACAAGATGATTCATTGCGCATGTTCATTGGTTGGGTATGGTATGACCGTAGTGTATATGTGCCCAAATCATGGCAGACCGAGAATCTCCGGGTAGTGCTGCGCTTTGAAAGTGCTCACTATATCTGCCGGTCTCCCTGGAGGTCCAGTAGAGCTGTAAAGGCCATCACATATTGATCCAATGTTACTCAGCAGTAAACCTAAACGTTTAGCTAAACCTAGTTCTATCTGTTCTAAACTTTTCCCCTTATTGGTCCAGTGTTGCTACAGGAGGAAACTGGAGTATGTGGAGTAAACCTGTGGTATTTGGTAGCCACTGACATTCTGACAATAACATATTATTTTGTATTTTTAGTGGGTAAATGGACAACAGGCCATGTCTCATTCAGGAGGTCATCTACCTTTTGAAGCACAAGTGAACAAATTTCTTTAATATGGTGAAGCCAACAGAATAACAGTAGCAGTAAATAATACTCTCAATGCAACAACTTTACCTCCTGGAAAAATAGAATATCTTACTGGACCTCGGTGTGTTTGATGAAATATTATGGCGTTCGTTCTTGGTTGGTTGATTTGCTAGTTTGTAAACTCAATCAGTTCATTCGTTAGTTCTTTCGTTAGCTAGTTAGTCATTCAGGTAGTTGTCGAGTTGACGCCTGTTGGTTAAGATGGTTAGTTTGTTAAATGAAATCAATCAATCAATTAGTTAATTAGTCTAGTTATTAGTTACAATAGTTCAATTGTTACTTGGTAAGGTGTTAATAAGCTAATAAGTTAGTTCGTTGATTGCCAGATTTGTTAGTTAGTTAGTTAGTTATAGTTAGTTAGTTAGTTAGTTGTTAATTAGTGGGTTAGTTAGTTATAGTTAGTTAGTTAGTTAGTTGTTAATTAGTGGGTTAGTTAGTTATAGTTAGTTAGTTAGTTAGTTAGTTAGTTAGTTAGTTAGTTAGTTAGTTAGTTAGTTAGTTAGTTAGTTAGTTAGTTAGTTAGTTGTTAATTAGTGGGTTAGTTAGTTAGTTAGTTAGTTAGTTATTTAGTTTAAACCACTGGCTTATAGAAGCAAAACGAACTATCTATTTCTCCCTTTCTTTCAGATACCCTCCAGGATATTTCATTCAAACCTACGAATTTGATTTCTTCAACTACGCAGGCATCCACCGTCCCGTTCGTTTCTACCCGATACCTCAAGTCTACATCTCCGATATATCTGTCATCACTGACCTCTCGCCCGATAACACTGAGGGCAGCCTAAAGTTCAAAGCTCTGATCATAAGTTCAGAGAGATATCGTGGTTCTCTCGTGATAAAATATGAGTTATATGATAAGGATGGTAAGGTTGTGGCCAGTATATCGGGTCCTGGAGTACTAAGTGGTGTGTTGAAAACAGATGACTTTAAACCATGGTGGCCAATTGGAATGAGTGATTCCCCAGGATACCTTTATAATTTGAAGGTACGTATTTTGTAAGCTCTTGATCTGATTGAACAATAAGTATGTTAGGTCACAGCAATCACTTTGGTTTAAGTAAATGAATGCAATCCCCGAACAAATAACATTCAGTAGGAGACACTTCGCGAAATGTTGGCGAATGGTTTCAGTAATGATAGTAGATGTCGTATTACTACAGATGGTACATGCTGTAAACTTAATATAACAGTGTTTTCAAGAAGTTCGCCCTTGTGCCCATTGTGAAATATGTCCTTGAGCCACCTTAAGTTTCTCATGGAACATCCAAGTTGTTGTGGTAAAAGTTGACCTTCTCCGATGTCCCCCATCAGCGGAAAATTTCCACCAGCAGCAACCATTCTGTCGACCCAAATTGTGAGAACACCAGAAAGATCCCGATCACTCGTCACAGAAAGAGACAGATTCAAACTTACACATGGAGCCCCGGTCTTGCTCAACACATGTAAGGAATACTGCACATCATTTCCACGACTCGTAACCTGAATACTTTCAGGGTTTCCACAACAAGCCAAAGGGTCGAGAGTAGTAGAGAATGGTGCCACTGGTGGTGATGGTGTTTCAACCAGTGGTGGCGATGGTGTTGGTGATGTTTCAGACACTGGTGGTGATGTTTTAGCCACTGGTGGTGATGGTGATGATGGTGTTTCAGCCATTGGTGGTGATGGTGTTGGTGTTTCAGCCAGTGGTAGCTCCATCGACTTAAACGGTTGGTGAATTTTGGGCTTTTCCAGCAGCTGTCTATCCTCCATCTTTGGTGCTTTTGGCAAAAGTATTGGTGGAATGTGGATGAGTTTAATATTTGAATTATTTTGTGTTCTTTTACTTGTTTTCTATTGATTCTTACATGATTTGTACGGGAGCTGGCTCCCTGAAATAACCACAACGGCTATATAAAGACCAGGTGAAACCAATTGTAGAGAAGTGTATGGTTATATGTATTTAGGCACAGAAAAAAGATTGAGGACTAGAGTGTTGCTATTTATGAGAATTTTTACCACAAAAATTACTGTTAATGGACGAAACTGACTATAGACTCTGGGCAATAAGCTTCATCTTTATTGTAAAAATATTTCATTGTGTACATGCAGGCCATGTCGCCCTAAACACATCTACAAAGCGTACATTATTTGTTTGCCAAATTAAGCCGGCGTATAGCCGTAGGCTACCAAGCACTTTATAGCTCATTGTCCTAATACCTTGCGTGATTCATTCATCGACAACAAAGGCGCTATAGTTAAACATACTTGGTTACAGTTTAGTAATTCCATATTACAATATCATTCTTACTTGGATCCAGCGGAACGAAGACTAACACGAAAAAAACACACGCTTAAACCAAGGACGCTATATATCCAACAATTTGAATTGTTCTTCTACCGAAAGTCGATTAATTACCTGCGACGTAAACATCTACATTTCGTCATGGTCGTCCATTACGCCCGCTAAGAAAAACTCCATGCTGCTCCTTGGCATAATGGCATTAACAGTTATATGAACACTCAGAAATATGATCAAGTAATATGCTAATTGAAATGTCTTGTAATTTTGAATTATGAAATAAAGAAATGAAGGCAATTGCTCTAGTATGAGGTCGCAATTTTACCATAGACCTCACGTTTTCTTTACGGAATTTTTCAACCTGGCCTAGAGCCAATTTTACTTACAAAATCGGCGTGATTTCTGCATATGAGTATATGTCCTGAGCCAGATCAGTAATAATTATGTCACAAATATCTTTCTGATCATTAATTCCCAGGGTCCAGTTCAGAGTATTATGTCCTGCAGGGCAGACTAGGACCCAGCTATAGAGTATATGTAATTCTAGCCGCCTTTACTCAGGATCCAGCTCAAATCCGTGCGGTAAAAGTATATGTCTTGGACAGATTAGGACACAGCTGTAAATCAATATAAGTCCTAATCGACTTTCCTCAAGATCCAGCTTTTCAATTACGAGTATATGCCCTGGGAACCGCTCAGCACCCAGCTCATCGCAGACAAACCAGCATATAGGGCAGTTGTCTCGCACTTCCATAACCCCACAAAACATTGCTTGGTTTACTCTGTGTCATTCATCTTAGAATATGAGAATAGTGGTTGAGGACATTAAACATAATATCTTATTTTAGACAAGATTCCAATACTTCTTATAATCTAAATTTTTTGAAATATATTCAGTCTGTTTTTTCCAAGTTAAATGGAGTCGAGAAAAACACCAAGATATTTCATGTGGTCCCCTTGTTTACATGTCTTTATTTTTTACAGAAAGTAGGCATATTTTTTTGGTGCGGATGAAAGATTAACAAAATTTGACAGCCTATTAGCAATAACCAAGTATTTATATTGCTCAATTCTGTATTTCCATTGGTTTCTAATTCGAATAAGCTTTTATTTTTGTAAAACAAATTTGAATCATCAGCAAAATGATGGAAATGGAAAAAATCAGAGCGAATCATTGATGTATACTAGGAATAAGAGACGGGATTCCACAAGTGATGTCATATAGGTTAGATGAAATATTGTTTATTGAAACGTAATGTTTCCTATCAGTGACATAGGAAGTAAACCATTTTTTGGCAATCCCACGAATTCCGAGTTTTTATAGCTTATTTAAGAGGATTGTGTAATCTACCGTATCAAAGACCATGCTCAAATCCAAAAAAGAATATTGTTTCTCTTCAATTGCTAGTTGAATTTTATCAGTTATGGAAAGAATGGCATGCTCAGGTGAATACTGAGAGCGAAAACCAAACTGATTATCATAAAGAATATTTAACTTTTCAATGAACCTAATAAGTCTATAAATTTGTTAAAAACCGAAAGGAGAGAAATTGGCCGATAATTGTTTAGACTGATACTGGAATAACTCTAGCGATCTTAAATTTACTGTATACCAGCTGCAAAAGTAGCGTTAAACACAATTTCCAAAAGTTTAGATATATGTTTTAAGATTTTAAGAATGTTTGTAGGAAGGCTGGAAAGTCCTGTTGCCGTGCCAACTTTTAGGGCTGTGATCACGGATGTATAGTAGGAAATAAGTAGAAACTATTACCAGGGGAATGGTTAATATAATCTAATGTTGATTTGTCGACAATAGGTATTTCTTTTGCAAAATTTCCCCCTACATTTGCAAAGTAATCACCGAAAGCATGCATCAGCGATCTGTTTGCTGTCGGTTAGTTCCTGGCCATTATGTATTATTTTTGTGGGATTAATGTTAGTATTATTTATTCTTCAAGTAGATAATCTGTTTGACACCCTTGCTCATTGAAATAAATGTTATAATATTTTTTCTTGCTAATTCTTAAGAAATTATTTATTTTATTTCGATATATGTCATATATTTTAAATTTAGAATGATAAAGTTGAGACTTTGTTATTAGATACATTTGATAAAATTTGTTTTTTATATGAACAGATTTCCTAATGCCTGGCGCTATCCATGGTTTGGATTGAATCTTCAGCTCTTCGACACATCGATGACATCTAATTTAAAAAATAATCAAATAATGTAGACGGATTGGGGACAGTCGGAACATATTGTCAGTTTATTCCTTGGACCTCGTCAATCTATACCTCCTGAAAATAGAAAGCCACGAAAGTGCATGTCTAGCAATCTCCCAGTCAGTATCCTAATATACATTATTGCGCAGTGATAAGTAAGCCTGCTACCATGGTGATTCTATTCAAGCATGTACTTCATTAAAATGTCTTGCCAGCTAGCTTTATGGCGGTGCATGTGCAAGATCGATGAAAGCCTGTCCGAAAAAAACAGCCATTTAATAATAATAAAAATGGATTGACAATTTGTCATTTTCTGTTGCAGACTATTTCATATAGTTCACACATACACACATACATACATACATACTATTTGATATGTCCATAATTGGCTCTTATCCTTATGAAATTTGAAGATGAAGTGTCTATACTGTTGGCAGAACTTTCATTTCAGTCGTTTTTAAAGAGTAATGATGTCCTTTAAACTTGGCCCAGTTAATTCCATCAGCATAGGAACTGTGGGGACCAGTTAGATATTGTCCATTCAAGTTTGAAGCATGACAGTATTTGTACCACCATGCTCCTTTAAAGGTTTGAGCACATTGGCGGTTCGAATCATGGTCATTATCGATGTCCTTAGTGGTAAATTTCATCCCATTATGGTAGTACAATGAATCTCCAGCGTCCCCTGTAAAATTGGAATAGGTAAGAGCACCTGGAAAGAAAACTGCATGTACGTCCAGTTAAGGTCTTCAAGACTACCTTAATTGCATAATTTGAGGACTATGAAAACTTAAGCAGTATTCATGGTCAGTATAAAGATATGTTTAGAAATAAGCTAAAGACAATTGTTTGTGAAAATAAATGCCCAAGAAATTTAATAAGAGTGGTTAACTTGATTCCTTGCACGTGCTATCAGGAAGATACACACCCGTATACTGTACAAAGTCATCATTACTACTCCATAGATGCAGCTTAGAATATTTTTTTTAAGGATCATGAATTTCGTCGAACTAACAGGTGAGATACTAAGGTATAGTTTTAAGCTTGGGCAACGAGTGCACAAAATTTTGAAACCATTTTCTAAACAGATGTACAGTAACCGTTTCCACGGCTCATCTCTTAAGCACTGAAAACGGACTCTCTAAGCACCTGATCATATAGCCTTTATTTGCCTTGTGACTAGAACTGTCTGCAATTGACTATTTTTACCTGTGTATTGACCAATTCTCAGAATGTAACCCTCGTTTTGATTTCCAACAGTAAATGTTCCGAAAGTAGCATATCTTTTCTCGTTTTCAAAACTTTCAAGATCAACTCGTAACACATTTAGACCACTCGCTGACAAACGGTGAATCTTGTCTAAACCCAGCCAGAATTCCCCAGTCAAGTTTCCAAATCCATTTTTGTAGTCAGCCCAGTTTCTGTAAAAATCTTCAGACCCATCAACACGTCTCTGGAATATCGTCCAGCCCCTCCCTGGAGTGGACGTCATATCACACCTCACTTGAAAAGCTCCCAGACCGTCTGGGTCGATTATATAAATACCTGTGGTTGTTTTGTCTGATTTGTATACGGCATCACAATTTTTCGCTAGGGGAATGAAGAATGCAATAAAGATAATAATTAGCTTTCTAAAAAAATTGAGAATACTCACACATTTATTATCTAACGGAACCTATACCTAACGCAAAACCTGTTCACAATCTGACTACAACCTGATTGCAACCTGACTGAAGAAGACTGTAACCTCGCTGCATCCTGACTGAAGAAGTAGGGATTATTCTAAGCTGGATTTGCTACCATTTCTTGGAGTTGTAAAAATATTCCTGGAGTTGTAAATGGAAATTACTGGAGTTGTTAGTTTATATTTTCATTTCCAAGTCGAACAAAATATGGATAGTATTATTTGTACCATAGATTAATCCAACACGATAATAAGGAATAACACATATAAACCATGACATAGTTAGAACCTTTTTCCGAAACACATATGAAAATGAATAATCGAAATCGGAATTGGAAAAATTGTCTGCAGAGATGACCTGCCTTCCAGTATATTGGAGGGTTGATGTAGATATTCAGCCACTAGGTTACTTAATTAAATGTAAAGATATTAACAACTAATTGTAGTAAAGCTACTTTCAGCGGTCTTACCCAAGGTGTATATGAAGGTACGCACGAGCGCCTTCATGGAATCGGTTCCTGATGATAAGGATGGTATATTTATGTCCATTTATGTACTTTCTCAAGTACTTAAATTGGAAATGGCCGCCGGACCTCCGGGTGAACGGGAACGCGGGTGAAAATGATGTAAATATACGATACTATTTCATGCAGTAAGTGTACCCCAACAACCCTAAACTGACTTATGCTATATTGCTGGAGTTGTAAACTTTTCTTAGAATAATCCCCGTGAAGAGGACTGTAACCTGGTTGCATGCTGACTGAAGAAGACTGTAACCTGGTTGCAACCTGATTGAAGAAGACTGTAACCTGGTTGCAACCTAACTGAAGAAGACTGTAACCTGGTTGCAACCTAACTGAAGAAGACTGTAACCTGGTTGCATGCTGACTGAAGAAGACTGTAACCTGGTTGCACCCTGATTGAAGAAGACTGTAACCTAGTTGCAACCTAACTCAAGAAGACTGTAACCTGGTTGCAACCTAACTGAAGAAGACTGTAACCTGGTTGAAACCAAACTGTAGAAGACTATAACCTGGTTGCAACCTCACTGAAGAAGACTGTAACCTGGTTGGAACCTAACTGAAGAAGACCATAATATGGTTGCAACCTAACTGAAGAAGACTGTAACCTGGTTGCAACCTAACTCAAGAAGACTGTAACCTGGTTGCAACCTAACTGAAGAAGACTTTAACCTGGTTGAAACCAAACTGTAGAAGACTATAACCTGGTTGCAACCTCACTGAAGAAGACTGTAACCTGGTTGGAACCTAACTGAAGAAGACCATAACATGGTTGCAACCTAACTGAAGAAGACTGTAACCTGGTTGCAACCTAACTGAAGAAAGCTGTAACCTGGTTGAAACCTAACTGAAGAAGACTGTAACCTGGTTGCAACCTGACTGTAGAAGACTGCAACCTGGTTGGAAACTAACTGAAGACTGTAACTTGGTTGAAACCTAACTGAAGAAGACTTTAACCTGGTTGCAACCTAACTGAAGAAAGCTGGAACCTGGTTGAAACCTAACTGAAGAAGACTGTAACCTGGTTGCAACGTAACTGAAGAAAGCTGGAGCCTGGTTGAAACCTAGCTGTAGAAGACTGTAACCTGGTTGCAACCTAACTGAAGAAGACTGTAACCTGGTTGAAACCTAACTGAAGAAGACTGTAACCTGGTTGCAATCTAACTGAAGAAGACTTTAACCTGGTTGAAACCAAACTGTAGAAGACTATAACCTGGTTGCAACCTCACTGAAGAAGACTGTAACCTGGTTGGAACCTAACTGAAGAAGACTGTAACCTGGTTGCAACCTAACTGAAGAAGACTGTAACCTGGTTGCAACCTAACTGAAGAAGACTGTAACCTGGTTGCATGCTGACTGAAGAAGACCGTAACCTGGTTGCAACCTGATTGAAGAAGACTGTAACCTGGTTGCAACCTAACTCAAGAAGACTGTAACCTGGTTGCAACCTAACTGAAGAAGACTTTAACCTGGTTGAAACCAAACTGTAGAAGACTATAACCTGGTTGCAACCTCACTGAAGAAGACTGTAACCTGGTTGGAACCTAACTGAAGAAGACCATAACATGGTTGCAACCTAACTGAAGAAGACTGTAACCTGGTTGCAACCTAACTGAAGAAAGCTGTAACCTGGTTGAAACCTAACTGAAGAAGACTGTAACCTGGTTGGAACCTCACTGAAGAAGACTGTAACCTGGTTGCAACCTAACTGAAGAAAGCTGTAACCTGGTTGAAACCTAACTGAAGAAGACTGTAACCTGGTTGCAACCTGACTGTAGAAGACTGCAACCTGGTTGGAAACTAACTGAAGACTGTAACTTGGTTGAAACCTAACTGAAGAAGACTTTAACCTGGTTGCAACCTAACTGAAGAAAGCTGGAACCTGGTTGAAACCTAACTGAAGAAGACTGTAACCTGGTTGCAACGTAACTGAAGAAAGCTGGAGCCTGGTTGAAACCTAGCTGTAGAAGACTGTAACCTGGTTGCAACCTAACTGAAGAAGACTGTAACCTGGTTGAAACCTAACTGAAGAAGACTGTAACCTGGTTGCAACCTGACTGTAGAAGACTGCAACCTGGTTGGAAACTAACTGAAGAAGATTGTAACCTGGTTGAAACCCAACTGAAGAAGACTGTAATCTGGTTGCAACCTGACTCAAGAAGACTGTAAACTGGTTGAAACCCGACTAAGGAAGACTGTAATCTGGTTCAGGCTAACTGAAGAAGACGGTAACTTGGTTGTAACCTGACTGAAGAAGACTGTAACCTGGTTGAAACCTAACTGAAGAAGACTGTAACCTGGTTGCAACCTGACTGAAGAAGACTGTAACCTGGCTGAAACCTAGCTGTAGAAGACTGTAACCTGGTTGCAACCTAACTGAAGAAGACTGTAACCTGGTTGAAACCTAACTGAAGAAGACTGTAACCTGGTTGCAACCTGACTGAAGAAGACTGTAACCTGGTTGAAACCTAACTGAAGAAGACTGTAACCTGGTTGCAACCTAACTGAAGAAGACTGTAACTTGGTTGCAACCTGACTGAAGAAGACTGTAACCTGGTTGCAACCTAACTGAAGAAGACTGTAACTTGGTTGCAACCTAACTGAAGAAGACTGTAACCTGGTTGCAACCTGACTGAAGAAGACTGTAACCTGGTTGAAACCTAACTGAAGAAGACTGTAACCTGGTTGCAACCTAACTGAAGAAGACTGTAACCTGGTTGAAACCTAACTGAAGAAGACTGTAACCTGGTTGCAACCTAACTGAAGAAGACTGTAACTTGGTTGCAACCTAACTGAAGAAGACTGTAACCTGGTTGAAACCTAACTGAAGAAGACTGTAACCTGGTTGCAACCTAACTGAAGAAGACTGTAACTTGGTTGCAACCTAACTGAAGAAGACTGTAACCTGGTTGCAACCTAACTGAAGAAGACTTTAACCTGGTTGAAACCAAACTGTAGAAGACTATAACCTGGTTGCAACCTCACTGAAGAAGACTGTAACCTGGTTGGAACCTAACTGAAGAAGACCATAACATGGTTGCAACCTAACTGAAGAAGACTGTAACCTGGTTGCAACCTAACTGAAGAAAGCTGTAACCTGGTTGAAACCTAACTGAAGAAGACTGTAACCTGGTCGGAACCTCACTGAAGAAGACTGTAACCTGGTTGCAACCTAACTGAAGAAAGCTGTAACCTGGTTGAAACCTAACTGAAGAAGACTGTAACCTGGTTGCAACCTGACTGAAGAAGACTGCAACCTGATTGCATCCTGACTGAAGACTGTAACCTGACTGCATCCTGACTGTATTTGCAAACCACTACTGACCTACATTCCGATTGTGATCAAGTTACATTTTACATGGTCTTTGCCTAACCATATTCATTTATATATACATATTTCCACAGATTAACGCTATGTTTGAGGGATGTTGGTGGCGCAGTGTTTAGCTCATGTGTGTTTCTCTGTGCCAGTGACCTGGTTTAATTCCTGCCTTGTGCAGTTTTCTGTTTGTAATTTTGCCTTAATCGCATGCGAGAAAAGTGTCTCAAGTTTGACTCTACCAAACACCGCATGTTTTTTTTTCATGTACTGCTGTTTTCCCTTATAGAGTGTAGTATATAACACGTCACTGAATCTGGAGGTCCCACACTGGATCGACCGCAAGGAAAAATAGTTTACACAGAACTGGTTGAATTATCGTCTAGTACATAGTTGTGTCGGTTAAATTTTAGAAAACAGGATATAAGTGATATAGCTTGTTATATTTAGTATAAATATAAAGTCAGATTAATTTTAATTTACCACGTTTCACTTCACAACTTTTCTGATTTGTCTGTTTTTCCTGTAATACGAAAGACATGATTTCGTTGTTGCATGATACCAATACGAGATTTGAATATTTTACTCTGGCTATAACGCCAGGCTGTTTTTCTCGCACTGTAGGCTTCTTCCGTATATCAACAATTTAGACCTTCTTCGTTAGGACAAGGGCTTTGCTCGGGCAATTCCAACCAAAACCACGACCACGACAGCATAATATGAAATATTACCTACAACTGGACGCCCAGGTTTGAGATATTTTACATGTTGATGGGAAATTCCTGGGTAGATAAGGGTAACGGGGGCTTTGTTGCAGTAACGGGGTAAAAAGGTTGGGCAAAATGTGATCATTTACAAAATTATATACAGTAAAGCGAAGTCAAATTGTTATGCAATAGGCAGACAAAAGTAAACAAATGCATTCATAAACCTTTTGTACCTTGATTAATGGTTCATAATAGTTGTAATCATTGTCAACCTTCAAATTGTGAGGCTGGATAAATTTCGTCACGTTATTTAGTTGACAGTTTTTTGAAGAATCTTGACTGTTAGTTGGTTTGTAATTGATTGATTTACAGGAAGAACTTTTTCTGAGACAGAATTGTGCACATTCTGTGACGCTAGTAGTTTTGTGTTGGCTGAATACGTGGTCAGTAAGATGGTGGCCTATATAAAGAGAAGCTAGTAGAATCAGGTAAATCGAGGACACCGGAATTGAGATGGGACGAAAAAAGTGGGCCTTCCTTCATGTAGAAGGTGTTTGTAGATGGAATACACGAACGAAAATGTATATACATTTTTTTACCTAGCCAGGAGCAGTTGCAAAAAATGCAAAGTTGCCTTTTTCGCAGCTGCTCCTGCCTAGGTCTAAAATATGGATATAAATTTTCATTCGAGTGTTCCATCTACAAATTCTACTCTAGTCCTATCGAACGAGATACCGAGAAAAATCTTGGCTTCCTTCATGTCTTTACCAGGAGGTGCAAGGAAGCAAAAGGCCCTTTTGAATATAGATTGATAGATAAATATTTATCACTATGCAAGAAATATATTACACATACTGCGTATACAACGAACGTTTGTAAGTGGCACTGTGGTTGTCCTGCATGACTTTTCACCTCCGTGCATGGTGAGATATCTACACGGTATGCTTTTCCACTGATTATATAATGTCGCATGTGAGAAGTGTGACTCTATACCGAACAGCTCAGGTTTTCTCTGGGTATTCCAGTATTCTCATATCGGATATCTAAGGGAGCTGTCATTAATTCGCCGTTCCTATTTTTAAACAATTTGGAAGATCGTTTATGTAAATAAGAAAAAGTAATGGGCCAAGAATTGAGCCTGCGGAATGCCAGTAATTATCTCTCACTTCATATAAATAAAACTTTTTAAGTACAGTATCAAATGCCTTTTTTAGGTCTAGGAAAACAACTCCATTAATTAGCCCCTCATGCAGTGACAGTGGAGTGAAGAGGTCTAAAGCCATGTTGTGCATTTGTTAGTATATTTGTCTGTTGTAAATAGGAATAGACCTGGTTATGTGCAAGTTTCTCCATTGTTTTGGCAATTACCGAAATGATAGATATGTGCCGATAATTATCCATATTAGATTATCCACTTTTTTAAATTGGAGTAACTCTTGCAAATATGCCGGTTGATATAGACCTATTAAATATTGTTGTAAGAGATTTAGCTATGTAAGGAGAAGCCAGTTTGATAAATTTTGCTAGCAATCTGTCTAAACCTGAGGCCTTAGTAGGTGATAATGATGACGATAATTGAAAAACTTAATTCCTGTTCTGTTATATCACAGAAACTAAATTCCTGCATTGATTCACTGATATAATTTAAAGCTAATTTATAGACAATATAAATTTAAGTTAATGAGACATGCAACGCGTTGAAGCTAGTATGTTAAGCAAGACATCAGATAAGCATTCTGTTTCAAAAGCGGCGATTCCTTCCGTCCAGGTCTCAAGGAACGCATTATAGTTTCACTTATTGACAGATAATTCAAAGATTATTTTAATCATTGGGCATGCTTTCACGTGGGCAGCTCTTGATATTTCCACTAACAAATTGACCAATCATAACGCGCAATATAATACAAGTTAATTAGCGCATAACTTGCAGGATGCTAACAAGATCATATCATTTATACTGAGCGCTTCGCTTACTCAAGTTATTGAAATAATTTCCCACCCACCCACCTCTTTGGCTATTCAGCCTGACGTTTGCTCTAAGTTAGAGTTACCTTGAATATGTTCAAAATTGCAAATTCATTGATATAATATTGGTAGTTAATATATTATGGAAATAATAGCTATTATATACAAATAGAAGCAGCTATCGTCAACTGTCTTCAACACCATATACTGGATCAAGGACTCGAGAAAGGACATTTTGGAAAGAGACACAAACAATGTTGCTGCTAGATAATGCCTTTACTTTAGTATGTATATAGTTAAAAAACAACGTTTTTGGTCTCAGACCATTTGTTTTTCTGTTTTGGCACAACGTTTTCGGTCGCAGACTATTTTGTTATTTTGGTTAATAAATTTGTGGTTCGGGTTGAAGTCTCCAAAATGTCAACTTCAGGTCCATAGACTCAATATACGTCACACATACCATATAATTAAGGACTGTTCATAGGGGTTTATCGCCCCTTGGTAAGGTTAAGGACTGCCCATATGGTTGATATGGGTCTAGCGCCCTGGGTCAGTTAAGGACTGTCCATAGGGGTTTCAAATACATACATACATACATACATTCAGGGTCGTCAGGAAATGGCTACCCCTGGCAAGGTTCTGCTACATGGTCAGAGCATTCAGTTCAGTCAATCAGTTCAGCTTAGGGTGTGACGTGAGTAGGGATGATGTTTGTCATAATATGAGTCTTCACACCCTAGAACCCTTCTCCCACAAAATATGTTTTGTTTGAATTGTTTTTATAAATATGGTTTTATATCAACAGCTTGGGTCATTAAGCCCCGTACAGATGAGCAAGTTTTCCTTGACACATTCCTGGTCGAGTTTACTTGTTCGTGTGTACGGCAAACAAGTTTTTTCCCATCAATTTTTCCTTGACAAATTTTACGAGCCCGTGTATTAACGACACAAGTTGTAGTGACAATGGCCGCTCAACTAGATCGAAGATAAGTGTGCAGTGGCGTACTGCGCATTTCCTTGTCAAATTTTCCTTGTCGGTCGTACACACGAACAATTTCCATTGTTCGAAAGCTGGCATGACTAGCTTTAGAACAAGGCTCCTTGTCAATTAAGGAAAACTTGTCAATTTTTTGCCGTACACACAGCCACAGGCAAATAAAACTTGTCAAGGAAAATTTGTCAAGGAAAACTTGCTCGTCTGTACTAACTCTCTGGTGGAATAGAGCAACTAGAAATATTTTGCGATAAAATATAACCAATATCAGTGAAATGATTGTTAAATGCATTAGGTATATCTGTTTTATGAATTATTTCTCCGTTCTTATTGCGGATCTCAGTTATATTTGAAGATTTTTTATTTGTGAATCAAATTGTTTATAGTTTTCCAAATGTGTTTTGTGTTTCCTTGATTATTACGAATCTCCGCACCATAGAGTATAGTGGTGATGAATGGACGACTTTATGAGTTAGTATATATAGGTCCGTTCACAAGCCGGGACCGGGTGAATTCGTAACCGTACTCAAACGGCCTTTCGAGTTCAGACAGTTCGCACTGGACGCACGTAACTCGACCGAAAATTCGGCACAGCCAGGGCCGTCCTCAGAAAATTTATCAGGGGGGTGTAAGGTCCTTTCAACCGACTGACTAACGAACTTGTCAGTGACTTGTACCGACTACATTGTTGTTAGTCATCAAAAATATTTTTGTCTGCCGACTAAAATAGCATTTGTGCCGACTGAAACTCCAAATACAATTTCTGGGGGGGGTGTGACACCCCCCCAAACTCCCCCGTAGGTCCGGCCCTGGGCCCAGCTAGGGTTTGGATAAAACACGGATACGGATGGCACGGATACGGATACGGATGGCACGGATACGGATGAGGGGATAAAACACGGATATGGGGATAAAACACGGATGGGGGGATAAAACACGGATGAGGGGATAAAACACGGATGAGGGGATAAAACACGGATGGGGGGATAAAACACGGATGGGGGGATAAAACACGGATGAGGGGATAAACCACGGATATGGGGATAAAATACCAGATAACCGATGGAGATTTGTTGCTTGTCAGAGGAGTTTCCATTTACGCGGATCTGATTATAATTAACTCGCAGTGCTTTGTTTCCACTGTTTATGCGGTAGATTATTTTTATAATGCAACATGAATTTTGTTTGTATAAGGATAACACTTTTTAGTTAAAGTGCTTATAAACCCAAAATGGGTTTTTATTGATTCGGATAAGGCATGAAAAGTTAGTTAGTAAGTTCTAGATTAGTGTTTGGCTTAGACTTTTAGTTTCGGAGATATAAAGGCTCAAACAGGCAAATTTTGCCATTTTCTGAAAATAAGTAGCGCGACAAAAATATCACCAAGGGGCCTGGATCCCAGGAACCCAACTTTGATAAACAACTAAGAAATATATGGCGAAGATATCGATATCTTGTGTTTTTTTTGCATATTTTGTCTAAACGATGTTTCGTTTGTGCGTGATATTACACAGAAAGTACCAACAGTAATATATCTAGCTATCTGACACCTTTTTTGGATGATAAATCACCTACTGCGGCTTTAAACCGATAGAAAAGAGGACACCGAAACTCATCTGAGACATTTGCCTTGATGCAATGATGTCTATTCGCGCGTATGAACTTTGGATATTTAAATCTTTAACGTTGAATCATGTCACCTAAATTTGCATATTATTTGCTTAGTATACAATGTCATTGAAGCCAGTATGGAATGAAAGGTTCTGCGGGCACACAAATCGATTGAAGTGCTTCTACCTCTGAGAGATTACATACTGCTGTTATAGAATATATGTTTCAATGTGGAAATTATCACAACTTTAATGCCTTTATGGTATTTGACTAATATAAATTAATAGGCCATTCTACTTTTAGATTTCAACCTACTTTATATGTGGACTTTCAGTGTCTTGTATTATCCTACACATGTGGTCAATGTCAAATGTTTTATATGACAGCAAGATACTGATCACTGATGCTATATGTTTAATTGATACATGTATTTGGCACAAAGTTGATCACCAAGTGCTGCACTGTCCCACTAATGGAACCACCTTAACCTGAGTATCAGGCATTTCTGCAGTTAGGCCTTGGTCCCTAAGCCACCTATGTTGAAGAACCTTAGGGAGGCTAACAGAAAATTCCCTAAATAGAGAGATACACTTCAAAATTGTATAGCCCATTAAACTATTTGTTTGTGATTTCATCTAGATTATCAGTGAAGTAAACTGGAACCATCAGTGAAAGATGAATTAACATTTTTAATTAAATATTTATTAAACATCTTTATCAATATATGTTGTATTGTGACTCTATCGTCTCTTGGGGGCAAGTGCACTTTTAATAGCTCAGCCCCTTGATTGGATTGGCTTAACCCATTAATTGGCAAATTTTACTCATCAGTGGTAGAGTACTGCCAATTAATGGGTTAAATTGGATCGGCTAAACTTTAGCTGCTCTTTGGGTAATGGGTTACCTAGAAAAGAGCCAGACTCCCACTATGGAGGAACTTTACCCATCTGGAAGGAGAGATTCCACTTATAAAATGTCAAATGTGCAAGGACATCTGGTAGGGGAGGGGGTCAACATCCATTTTCCATGGGGAGAAAGTCGTTTTACTTGCACAGAGAAGCACCTTTCCGAGTCACTTAAATCAGCTATGTGGGCATGCCAAGAAAGTTGGATGTGTGTACACTATGAGTAAAGCAAACCATCACTCTCACACCAGACATCTAATGTGAAAGTTGAAGCACGTTTGCTCTGCCCACACACGCAAAGTTACTGTAATAGAAAGCATGATGTTTTACAGATCACATACTGGCCTTATGGCTTATTTATTAAATTAGATATGTTTCCCCACTAAAACATTCTCAAAAGATGAATATTATTCTAAGCCTATTTATGTGGCAATTAATGTTTAGTGTTGTCACAATAATTCCATATATATATATATATATATCCAGTTTATGATATCCGTGTATTGATCATTTTTCATTTACATGGACAAAGATGACAATCTGTCAACCAATCTTTCTGTGAAAGGTTCTGTGAGAATATACATGGGGGCCAATTTCATTAGATTGTGGGTTGGCCAGTTGCAGTTAACCAGTTATTATATTTCTTGAAAATGTCCAAATTTTGGGTAAATTTGGATGTAAAATATGTAGGGAAACAAGCTTCCTTGCTAAAGTGAGAACCAACTTTAAAGCAGGTGTAGAAATCAGAAATGAAATGCAACCGATTCCCATGTCCATGAAGGCATGAAGACTATACAATGCAGTAAAAGGTTTAAGTTCCATTCCAACAAACTTTTAACCCTTGCATTCGTTCATTTATTTCTTCTTTCTTTATTTGATACTATACGAAAGAATTTTATAAGCAATTGGTTCGCCAGAAGAGGCATCTATGTCCCAGAATTTATAGACATAAGTTACTGCAAGTGTCATGGTCGTCTCCACGATCGACTTTGAAATCGCATTTAAATCCATTCCTTCGTCTATATTCCACGATTGACGATGCAAACCACTAGAAGGGTTACTTTACACACTCAAAAATGTGTTTGAGTTCAAAAATGTGTTTTTTTCCTCAAGAAATAGCCGAATTTTCAAGATGATTTATCCAAATGTAATTGTTTTTATAGTAAAATTAAATACATACGTTCCTGGGACCCAGTCCCCCGGAAGACGCTACTTTTTTTCCAAAATAGCGACTTTGAGCCTGTATATCTCCGAAACTAAAAGTCTAAGCCAAAAACTAATCTAGAACTTATTAACTAACTTTTTATGTTCTATCCGAATCAGTAAAAACCCATTTTGGGTTTATAAGCACTTTAACCTTAAAATTAAACTTGCCACACTCTCATGAGGTTGTATTCCCACGCTATAATAATCTACGCCATAACACGCCGGCGGATTACAAGGCGAATTTATAGTTTGATAACCACAAAAAGTACGCGTTTGTCATTTAATTTATGTTACCGGGTTAAATGACAAAATGTTCAGTTTCTTATAATAAATTTTCACATAACTTTAACGTTTGCAATACGTGAATATGTAATATCAAATAAATATCAAAACAAAATTAGTAATGATTTTACTGGAAATTTCAACTTGTAGACATGGAAACGTTTTATTTTATACAACTGAGGCTGCACTCAAATACTACATTTTTCATACGTACGTACATACACGGAAAACTTTAATTCCTTCTAATTTTTATTTAGCTATAAAATACGTGAACAAATATATACTAAATCATTCAAAGTACTAAATGCTACACAGTCATTCATATGGCTGTTCGGCTGTTCCATAAATAACATTAACTCAATTTAGGCTTTCTTGTGTAGACATACGTTTGAAAAACGCAGCACTGGAAAGCACCCTTTATTAACTATAAATAACAATATTATTAAAGTTCATGTATATTGTCTACATACTTTGACATATTTGACAAGGTTAATAAAGTCTATACCCATAGATCGTATAACTCAACAGCACTACAAATGTTATGCAAATGTTAGCAAAACTTATGTTAAAATCTTAGCTAAAAATTGTGGATACATTCAATGCATTGTTTAAATTTATTAAATGCATTTTTGGTAAGCGGACAATAAATGCCGACCGCGTCAGTTTAAACCAAGGGCAACAAAACAACTGTCAGGTAGAACATGAGAAGCCTTTAATTTGCAACACTTGTCATCAGAAGCCTTTGCAACATTTGTCATGAGAAGCCTTTGCACTAACACTTCACATGAGAAGCCTTTGCAACACTTCCCATGTTTTGGCATTTACTCAAAATCACCTTATTCTGGCTATGATTGGTATCAAATATATAAAATATCTTGTCGTAGATATTAAACTGTATGCAAAAAAACATAAATGACAACGCGTACTTTTTGTGGTTATCAAACTATAAATTCGCCTTGAAATAAGCCTTGTCATGCCGCTTCCCATGTTTTGGCATTTATTCAAAATTACCTTATTTTAAGATTTGTATCAAAATTCATCACAAAATATCTTGTCATAGATATTAAACTATTTGTAAAAGAAAACATTTAATCCGGTAACATAAATGGGAAACTCCTCTGACAAGCAACAAATCTCCATCGGTTATCTGGTATTCTCAAAAGTATATTAAATAAAAAGTATTACCTTATATTATCTTCTTCCAACAAATGCGCGCAGAAGTTAATTCGCACTTATTGAATGCGCAGTCTACGTATATCAGCCTTTAGAAACTTTAGTTCTATGCTAGTCTACGGGTTCCAGTTTTATTGAGAAGAGAGTATCAACGTTTTATTTGTCAGTACATTTAAATACAAAAAATGTTGGTCAATTATTATCTCATCCACAGAATAGGAAACTCCCTATTCTGTGCCTCATCCGTGTTTTATCCCCATATCCGTGTTTTACTCCCTCATCCGTGTTTTATCCCCCAATCCGTGTTTTATCCCCTCATCCGTGTTTTATCCCCCCATCCGTGTTTTATCCCCTCATCCGTGTTTTATCCCCCAATCCGTGTTTTATCCCCTCATCCGTGTTTTATCCCCTCATCCGTGTTTTATCCCCCCATCCGTGTTTTATCCCCTCATCCGTGTTTTATCCCCTCATCCGTGTTTTATCCCCTCATCCGTGTTTTATCCCCCCATCCGTGTTTTATCCCCTCATCCGTGTTTTATCCCGTCATCCGTGTTTTATCCCCATATCCGTGTTTTATCCCCCCATCCGTGTTTTATCCCCCCATCCGTGTTTTATCCCCTCATCCGTGTTTTATCCCCATATCCGTGTTTTATCCCCATATCCGTGTTTTATCCCCTCATCCGTATCCGTATCCGTGCCATCCGTATCCGTGTTTTATCCCAACCCGGCACAGCTAACCGTACGAATTGGAACAAAACGAATTTGACTATGCTATGAAGCCGAATTCGTCTGGTCTCGTGTGAACGTAGTCTTAGTAATTAATAATAATAATAACAACAAAAACGGTCCCTTCCCGATAACGTACCTGACGCAGACAAAACGAACAAGACGCCAGATTGTAGCGAGGTAGTGACATTAATAAAATCAAGGAATACCAGGCACACTAAAATACTTTGATACGGTCCGTATGGATACATGGATAGGAAATTGATATGAAATTTGAAAGTCACGACAACCCCAGTATCTTATTGCGAATCTGCAGACACAAATAAAGTGAGAAAAATTTAAATATGCGTTTATATCAACGACTATATTGTTGAACAATTTGTTACTGTTTTAAACAATTCTCATTTTGAGTTTAAAACATGTAACATGCAAACGTATTTTCGGAGTATTAAACGGTTTGCAATAAATCCTACTGTCATTTTATACTTACATTTTGAGTGTCTTTATGCTGTTGTCCCTGTACACGACAAATTTTAATCGACAAATGTTATAAGCAGCTGTTGATACTTTGAATATCATCTTCGGAAAACATATTTGCCGTAATTTTAACTCAACACAGGTATAATTATTATGATACATATTTTTGATTAAACAAGTAAATAATTAATAAATGGAAAAAAATACAATAGTTGAAAGTTTGCGCGGGACGCCAACGGAATAATGAATATGAAATATGATTATAGAAGAATATGAAATATGATTATATATATGTAGAAGGTAATTTATTGATTAAAAGTTGTTTGGGCAAAAATTAAAAAATAAGGCTTTGAATTAAAAATTATATATGAAATAGCGAATAACGAAAAAAGAAATCATCCAAAAATACGGAAAATGATCGATGAACAACCTGCGGAAATTTTAAAAGGCTTTTTGATTAATTATACGACTAATCATTATTTTATTTCGTTCCAGACTTAATAACCTGCAAAGAGCAGGTGCGCTTATAGCTGATTTTGAAATTATCGTTCGTTTTTTAGCAGTTTCCCACACTGAGGACTGTTCCATGGACAGGTAATGGACAGGTCTGGCGTTATACCATGCCTAGAAAGGTTTGGAATTGGGGCTAAAATGCTGTATATGGGGCTAAAACATGGGAGACCTTTGCTGTATATGGGGCTAAAACATGGGAGACCTATCGACCCCATCTTAACTCCGTGGAAAAATATCCTCAGCGGTGCCTCAGAAGAATTTTGATGGTCTCCTGGAGAGATCGCCAGACGAGCACATGCACATGTTCTTGACTGAAACGTAATATGAACATCATTGGAACGGGAGCAGTATACTATTGTCAATTCCGATGGGCAGCCCGAGGGGTGTATTACTCGCTAGCGCAGGGTAAAGATCTTGTGGGGGCTAAAGAGATATAAAGACCTTCTCAAAACCAACCTTAAGAAGTGTGCTATAGATCCAAACAGATGGGAAAGCCTTGTCAAAAATCAAAATCTTTGGTGGAACAGATGTCACATAGTGATGTAGAAATCTTTAGCTTAACCGAAGAAGGAACCAAGAAGAAAAGCAGAAGAGAAGGAAAGAATGATCAGATAATCTTACTCGAGGGGTCCTACCTACAGCAACCTATATCTGTGATGTTCGTTCGCTCGTTCGTTCGTTCAATCATAAATTCATTGGAAGATGGGCTGGAAAATGATGAACGAATGATTAATGAACAATTGAATGAACGAAATCTCCTGCCTTCTTTCCCTTCTCGTGAGTCGTTTTCTATTTAAATTTCTCTATTTAAAATGCCAAACACTATTTTTTTCTTTAATTACCCAGGCCTTAAAATATCGGTCAGCAGTGTAAAAAATATCGGTCAAAATGTCCGGTGTCTTTCAGAATGGGTCGGACATTTTTATAATTATGTCCGATGGCCTTATGTTTAGTTTGGCGCGAAAAATTCGAAAATGTATTCTTTTAAAATCGTATACTGACGCTAAATGTTGGGCAGTTATGCATTGATACTTTAAGGCCCGATCAAACGTCCGAGAACGCAAGTCATCGCAAGTAAACTTGCGTTGACTTACGATGCGACTGGTCAAACGAATACCCGGCTCCGCTGTTACGCTTAGCGGACCACATAACAGCTCTGATAAACATTTACGGGGTAAATTTACGTCGGACAAAGTTAAAGTTTGGTCGGACATCAACACAGTTGCAATTGGGTCGGACAAACGGTAAACCTCAATTTTCCTTCGGTCGGACAGAATGTCCGGTGCGTTTCTTTCTTGGTCGGACAATTTCACGAATGGGTCGGACAATGTCCGTGACCGACCGATATTTTAAGGCCTGAATTACCTGTAGAACTCGCCGCAATTTACTCTTAATTATGCCATCTGGCCGGTACTGCGGCTCGAGGAATTATATCTTGCTGTCATGTGGCATCATTTCACCACGTTGTCATTGCAAGGCGTTGTTACACCACACGCAAAAACGCTCAAATTGTAACAAACCTGCAGCAGAATTGTACCAATGCTGTTTCAACAACTTGTTACCAGGATGTGTTACTCCCACCTTGCTGACAACTTGCTGATTTCGATGCACTACTTCGCGAATGCAGAACTATTCAGACAACGTTGTCTACATCGAAAAAGTGTATGTCGCCTGCAAAATTATCAAAGACTTTCTCAAACCTGATGTTTCAAGGGAAAGTTAATGCAGCACTACGTCTGCTGGATCAAGAATCCCAGGGAGGTGTGCTACCTCTTACGGATGATGTCTATGAAGATCTGAAAAAGAAACATCCTGAAGCTAAACCCGCTGATGCCTCTGTCATGATAACTGGTGAGATACCTTTTGTTGATTCTGCCTTGTTCGCGAACATCGACGAGTCAACTATATCCAGAGCAGCATTAAACACCAATGGTTCAGCCGGCCCTTCTGGTCTAGATGCTCTTGGTTGGCGCCATATTCTTGTGTCCCGAAACTATGGTGCTGCCGGAAAAGATCTCCGTACATCCCTCGCGTCGATGGCAAGAAAGCTTGCGACCCAAAAGTTAGATATCCAACAAAACCAACCATCGAGCATTGGAGCTTATTTATCTTGTCGTTTAATACCTCTTGACAAGAATCCCGGTATCCGTCCAATTGGAGTTGGGGAAGTTCTGCGACGTATCATAGGAAAGGCCATCATTTCCACGATCAAACCTCAAATCGTGCAGAGTGCTGGCGACTTACAAATATGTGCTGGTCAACAAGCTGGATGTGAGGCTGCAGTGCACGCCATGTCAGAAATATTTGATGATGAAGGAATTGATGCCCTTCTCCTAGTTGATGCAACCAATGCCTTCAATTCCATCAACCGCAAAGTCATGTTACATAACATCCAGTATCTTTGTCCTGCCATGGCCACCTACACATACAACTGCTATGCAAAAGCTTCGCGGTTGTTTGTTCAAGGAGGTAAAGAAATTACATCTGCCGAAGGTACCACTCAAGGTGATCCAATAGCCATGCCTTTATATGCTGTAGCCATTACTCCATTGCTACGAATGATCAAATCGGACGATGCTCATGATGTCAGACATGTTGCTTTTGCAGATGATCTTGGTGGTGCTGGTAGACTTGCAGAGCTGCGTTCTTGGTGGGATAATATCGTTATTCATGGGCCTTGTTTGGGCTACTACCCACGAGCGGATAAATCCTGGTTGATAGTTAAACCAAACCTTGAGCAAGAGGCAAAAGAAATATTTGCAGGTACTGACGTACGGGTAACAACAGAAGGTCACAAGTACCTCGGGGGGTACATCGGTTCGGTGAATGGGAAATCTGAATATGTCCAATGCTTGATTGGTAGATGGTGCAACCAGCATCAAGTTTTAAGTGAGATTGCAAAACTTGATCCACAAGCTGCCTATGCTGCATTTGTCTCCGGATTTCACCATCGATTTACGTATCACATACGAACACTATCCCAGGTATTGAGAATGAAATGCATCTCGTTGACAATGTCATTGATACAAAGCTCCTTCCTGCGCTCCTATAGATGGTCGTAGTTTGTCATTAAATGACCGAACATTGCTTTCATTGCCAACGCGACTGGGTGGTCTTGGTATACCAATCTTCTCGGACTTTTGTACTGTAGAAAATGAAAATTCTAAAACCATTTGCCAAGACCTGACAAGCAACATCGTGAGCCAGAACAACACGACAGTGATAAGTCGCAAAGAGACATCAAATATACACCAACTACGCCATCAAATATCGAATGAGCGAGAACAATCGTATAGAACTCTGCTTAACCATCTAAGATCAAGCATGACGGTAGAACAGATTCGAGCAAACGACCTGGCTCAATTGAAAGGATCCTCAACCTGGCTGACAACACTTCCGTTGGCTAGAGAAGGGTATGTCCTTAACAAACGTGAGTTCTATGACGCCATCTATCTGCGATATCGGTGGCAGTTGAAACGTCTTCCGACTTACTGCGCCTGTGGAAAGTCTTTTACAGTGGATCATGCCTTATCATGCTTGAAAGGCGGTTTTATCCATCGAAGACATGACGAGATTCGTGATCTACTTGCAGCTGCAATTGATGAGGTCGCATATGATGTTTCGACGGAACCAGCCTTGGCTCCTTTGACCGGCGAAGTGCTCCCGCCAAGTGCAAACTCCGCTGATGACGCCAGAGTTGACATTGCCGCGAGGGGCTTCTGGCAAAGATGTGAAAAGGCATTCTTTGATGTCCGGGTTTTTAATCCTTATGCCTCAACACATCAACGCCAGAGCCTTACCAGTTCTTTCAACGCGAACGAAAGAGAAAAGAAGCGACATTACAACCAGCGTATAGTCCAGGTCGAGCATGGCTCCTTCACACCAGTTGTATTTAGCGCCTATGGTGGATGTGGTAGAGAAACACATCATTTCCTTTCGTCTTTGGCAGAGAAGTTAGCCACCAAGAAGAATTTCAACCCCTCCGTATTGTCCGTAACCACTAACTGGCTAAGGAGAAAGATTGCGTTTGCCCTGCTTCGAGCTCAAATTCTTTGTTTGCGAGGAAGTCGAACATTGAGGAAAGTTTCACCACCGTCTACCAGTGATATGGAACTTTCCGAATGGAACTCTAACATTGTTTAATTTTTATATGTTAATAGTATCATTTTTTTGTGTTATTTTTATGTAAATATTTCCTTGATGACATTAAAAAATTTATATTTGTAGTTCAAATACAAAACAAGCTAGGATGTTGACTTAAAAGTTTTGTTATAAGTGTTCCAACATACAAGTTGTTCAAACATACAAGTTGTTATCGTCCTACAATTCAACCATAGATTCAACCAAGGGCTTTCGCTTGAAACGTCGAAGATCTTGTTGAATTTTTCAGGTAGATTGATCCTGAAGACCATGCAGAAACTTATTGTATAGACGCTACCTACACTGGCACCACACGTGTCACGTTTTTGTTAAAATCACAACTTGTTTCAACTCGTTGACAGGTTTGCTACAAGTCCGTTGCGAACACATCTTGTTGACAAATGTGAGAACTTTTACGTGTGTAGTTGAAATTTAGGGGCGTCGAGGCGCTATTGTGAATGACCCTTAAAATAATATTGATTTTTAAGGTCACGAGTTCACTCACGCACTGGCCGGTGAATTAGTGAAACATGATCTCTGGATGTCGATATAATAAGCGTCACTTACCAACTACAGTATACTGCATGCGATTTTCACGAGAGAGTTGAGAGAAATTCGGTTACAGGTGAATCAATTTCTAAAACCGTTGTTACCGATCAGAGCTGTAGCTTGATGAGGTGAGTTTTATTAAGGAAATTAATTATCATAATTCATAAATCATAAATCATCAATGCAAATATTTTTAATATTGTGTAATTTTAGCTAGTATACCTTTATATTCTTGTTTGCCCTGTACCAGTATGGTAGATATTTTCATTGTACATGATTTTGGCCTGTTTTAATTGAGATGGAATGAATAAAATCAAAGTATTTGAGATATTTTAAAGCTCTACACAACACTGTTGTTGCTAGGGCAAATTAGTGATACTGTGAAGAGCGCCATGATGGTATAATTACGTAAGGTACATACTTTACGAATCTGTCGTAGTATTCGTCGTACATTGCATAGTGACCAACATTTCAGTTCTGCGTCAGTTTCACGTCTTTATGCCCGAGGTTAATTAACCATGCATGCAGGTATTAGTGATCGGACGATCACGACATCACGTTACTGTTGATTTGACCCAGGCAAAATAAAGCTTACTTGACCCGTGTTTCACACTCGATTAGATTGCAGTCAATTTTAGAAAATTCAGTGAAATGAATACAATTCGCAAGCAATTAATTGAAGGATGCTAAACACCGTCTGTGCGTGTACTGTACTTTTATAACTTAAATTTTAGCGTTTTTCAGGGAGGCAGAAGGAGTTTTGTTTACCTCATCGTGGGGCAAATTTATTTTATCGCACAATTGTAGTTTAGTATGTAGTAAAGACGATTCCGGATGTTGTTTGCCCCAAAAATTCTTGTATGAGCTGTACAACACGATTTCTTTCATCTTCTGAGACATCGTGAAAACGCCATGTTTTTATTGCGAAATTTTCGAGGAGAAGTGAGTCCACGTTACTTTGACCAGCACCAGGTGAAAAACTTCGTTTATTAAGTATCTCATTTTAAACAGAAATTTTAAGCATAAAATTGCAAAAAAAAAAGCGAGAATATTAATTTATATGAGTTTTTGTTAATGAATAATATATCCATGCTATTTCTACAAGTTTTATGTATATATTTTCAGTGACACATAGGCACGCTGATAGTCCAAATCTGTAACATGCACGCAATTAGAGTGAGGTCAATGTGTATCTTTTTATTTATGGCATATTATAACAACATAAAAGCTATGTTTATTCAATATATAGAAACCCAACCAAAAAAATTGAAAAAGTATTCGCTCTGGTTTCCACAGAGCCTAAAGCTAAGGGTTAGAGCTCATTATAAATATTGCTCTTTTGATTAAAGTCGTACACGTGATGAGGCTTATGCGTCAATGCGCCTCTCAAGTTCCCAGAAGAGGCAGGCCGGGTACCATAAAATTGTAATTTATTTTAACAGCAAAACTGTTCAAGAGATAATATTTGAGACCGTTTTTCAAGAGTTATTATAACTGGAATCACCGGGTGTGCGCGCGAGAAAATATCTTACCGTTTCACATGCAAAATAATGTGCTGAAACAACGCCTTGTTTGATCCAAAACCGACCAAGTTGTTTCGCGTGAAATTATTGTATATGAAACTGTGCTTTTGTAAACGGCCACCATGCAAAAACTAACAAAAAAATGGTGGTCTCGAGTGTACTTAAGGACGACCCACTTCATTGGCATTTGCGTTTCTCAACCGCGAGGTCGGCGCTCTAGCTATCGGGTCAACTTGAACTTGTGCTGAATAGTTCGGTTTATGTGCAGTGTTGTAAATACTTTGGCACCTACTAAATGCTTGTAAAGTTTAATAAAGTACCGAAGTTGCAGTGCGTAACCCTCATTATCTTATTAGATCAACCTCAAGGATATAAATATTTCCGTAAATTTCTATCGGGTATCGTTGTCTCAAACTGGATTCAAACGTTTGTCCGTGTTTCTGGAGAATGCCACCCATTTACGCGAGTGTACACTAAGAATAGTTGCTTAGCAAAATCTCATTCGTGACCGATTAGTAAACAATGGGAACGTAAACGTCGTTTTCCATCATTGTTCGAGTTTCGCTTAAGTGACACAGATAAAGGATCAACAGTGTGAAAACGCCCAAAAAGGTTGAAATTAGTTCAACTTCTACGGCGCGTCTGCGAGCATCAAAGACTGTCGCAATAAATAATCATAGTGAGTGTTAAAGCTGGCTCGCCCGTTCCGCGCATGCAATCAATAACTTTTAGGTCAGAAAGCAGAATTAATGCAGAAACCTTAGAAATCAAAAAATTTTCCTGGAGGCTACCGTCTCAACTACTTGCAATATTTGTTACTTACATTGTACATTCAGGATATTTTTGAACCGCTCCTCCTACCGAAAAAAGAATAGATTGAGGCTGGCTGTGCCACTGCATGACAGGTGCCCCCGGCCTAAGAATGGGATGAATCAATTTCGAATTTAAACATCAAAATAGGAGGAAAGTTCAAAACATAAGCGCACCAGAAAAAGGAAGAAAGTTCGTCTTCAAACATCGACGCACCAGGAAACAAAAGAGAAGTTAATCTAAAATCATCAGCGCACCAAATCACTTGAGGAACGTTCATTTTTAAATATCAGCCCACCAGGAAACGAAAGACATGTTTTATAGGTACTAATCCATGCATTTCGTTGCTTGTTGCTTTGCCTTTTTAGTATATTCATTCTTACATTTTGAAAGGTAGTTTGCCCCTCGAGAAGGTAAGCCTGCACATTTTTTTGGTCGTCTGCCTCCCTAGTAGATAAGACCCCCCATATAGCAGAATTTTCCCGCCATATGACGTCAGCATTTTGAGGATCTCGCCATATGACGTCATTTGCGTAGATACGCGTAGATACATGTATATACATGCGGATATGCGTAGATACGCGTAGATACATGTAGATGCATGTGGATATGCGTAGATACATGTATATACATGCGGATATGCGTAGATACGCGTAGATACATGTAGATGCATGTGGATATGCGTAGATACATGTATATACATGCGGATATGCGTAGATACGCGTAGATACATGTAGATATGCGTGTTCAGAGTATAAACTGAGGATGTAAACATTGTTTTTGGCATTGTGTTTACAAATTTTATAGAGAGAACATTTCCAGAGAGTCATTACAGGTTTTTATAGAGCTTTGTTGATTTGAAAGGATTTGACCTTTTCTGGTAAGTGTTTATGTTTTAACATGATGACCCGAACTTTTTTAGCAAAAGTTGGTAATTTATATATTTTTCATCAATATCAGAGCGTTTTATTGTTTGTTTAGATATGGATTTAACAACTAAAGTGCTTGAATGTCAAACTGTAGCTGAACTATCAGCTCTTGAAAGCCTGTACGTCTTGAACGAGCAAGAACAAGCGTTAATATTTGAAAGGAAAGTGGAATTAATTGGCCGTTCGCTTGAATGGGGGATCGAAAATGAACAGCTAGGGCTTGTTGTGAACCTTATGGATTCTTGGACCCCTGAACAACGGGAAAATTTTATGATGGACTGGCAAGACGACGAACCCCTGTTACAAATGGGCCGTGGCGAGAAAAGATCGTTCGAGGACGATGGCGCTGAGACGAGCATGACTGAAAACAACTTTACTGTGACGAACGTCAAACAAGTTAAAGTGAAAAAGTTCAGCACGACAGGTGTGGATTATACGGTACAATTCACGGACACGTTTGCTCATTTGGAGCTTTCTCAGTTCCACGACCGTCTCCATGTTATATTTGAAAGTTTATTGGATACCATCACACGAGACATTCCAGAGCATGATCAAGTACGTTTTGTGTTGCATTCACCTCAGCTTGAAACTCCTATCTCTCTTCCTTTCATGGCTCTTTCTCGTTTGACAACAGAGCGGGTTTTAGCTCAAAAGGAGGAAAAAGGGGGTTAGGCGAATGCGAAAATGTATACATTTTTAGAGCGAAATATTGGTGTTATGGACAACGCTTTGCTTGGATGTATGCATAAATTAACACAGACAAGGATTAACGTTTTAAACAATTTATTTCTAAAGTATAACAATTTTACACAAATAAACAGTAATTAAATATATTGTCTGACTTTTACACTGTTTTCTATGCGAGGGTCGATGTGAGGTCGATGTGAGGGTCGATGTGAGGTCGATGTGAGGTCGATGGCCAAACAAGCCAAACAAGCCAAACAAGCCAAACAGGCCAAACAGGCCAAACAAGCCAAACAGGCCAAAAAGGCAGGAAAGGAAGTAAAATAAAAAGATAAAACTAACTCTCTGTGAGGTCGATGTGAGGTCTATGTGGGGCACCGTTCGAGTCCGGTTCGGTAGATGTAAACATTTCGGGGTTCTCTCGGGGTTCTGTAGGGGTTCTCTCGGGATTCTGTAGGGGTTCTGTAGGGGTTCCCTCGGGGTTCCCTTGGGGTTCCTCGGTGTTTTGTTTTTTTGACAAAAATGTATAGGTCTTGCCATGGAACAGTCTTATGGGACGTCGCTACGGGACGCATTTTAACGCGTCCCGACGTCCCGTAAGACTGTTCCATGGCGATACCTATATATTTTGTCAAACGGGACCCCGGGACGCCCTAAATATGTCCCGCAAGACGTCCCCAACGCGTCCCTTCGAGCGGGACTTGTTAAATATGTCCCGCAACAAGGTCCCGTAAATGAGTACTTCTACGGGACATACCTAAATATGTCCCGCAGCAAGGTCCCGTAAATAAGTACTTCTACGGGACTTGCTAAATATGTCCCGCAAAAGCCCCCATATCGAAATAAATATTGTTCGAGTGGTCCGATTGGCCTTTGAAAAAACCCAAAAAAAACCCCCAAAAAAACACCGAGGGAACCCCAAGGGAACCCCTACAGAACCCCTACAGAATCCCGAGAGAACCCCTACAGAACCCCGAGAGAACCCCGAAATGTTTACATCTACCGAACCGGACTCGAACGGTGCCCCACATAGACCTCACATCGACCTCACAGAGAGTTAGTTTTATCTTTTTATTTTACTTCCTTTCCTGCCTTTTTGGCCTGTTTGGCTTGTTTGGCCTGTTTGGCCTGTTTGGCTTGTTTGGCTTGTTTGGCTTGTTTGGCTTGTTTGGCCATCGACCTCACATCGACCTCACATCGACCCTCACATCGACCTCACATCGACCCTCGCATAGAAAACAGTGTAAAAGTCAGACAATATATTTAATTACTGTTTATTTGTGTAAAATTGTTATACTTTAGAAATAAATTGTTTAAAACGTTAATCCTTGTCTGTGTTAATTTATGCATACATCCAAGCAAAGCGTTGTCCATAACACCAATATTTCGCTCTAAAAATGTATACATTTTCGCATTCGCCTAACCCCCTTTTTCCTCCTTTTGATTGTAAGAATACACTAAATCAGGCAGCATGTCAATGTATCTCATTGTTTTCTTCGCTGTGAAGTATCGCCACATCTTCGTCTTCAGAGTACGAATCAAACGTTCCACGATAGAGGCTTTCGTTTCGTTGTACGTGTTATACAGTTCTATGTCTTCTTCTTTCATCAACGCTCGAAAATGTTTGTTTAAAAACTCAGTTCCTTGATCAGTCATGATCTTTTCAGGCTTGCGTCCAGAAGACAAAATGATTTTGAAAGCTTCAACCAGAGAAGGACCTGTTTTATTTTTCAAAGGAACTACCCAAGCATACTTTGAAAATACATCAATGCAAACGAGCAGATATCGATATCCATCGTTAAACTTTTGCATGGACTGTGTGTCCGCTAAATCCATCTGCCATTGCTGGTCGATGCCACCCACGATCACTCGGTTTCTTTTAAAATTGAGACGAATAGGTTTATGTAAAGTGTATGCATCCTGTTTCATCAACCATTTTTTAATTTGCTTACGGCTAATATCAAATTTCCCCTCTTTTTTCACGTCATTGTACAAACGATCCACTCCACCATATCCCCCTGAACGTTTTGGATCGTAATAGACACTAGACAAGTAATCATCCATGTCCAAGCATAGAATGAGAGAAATATTTTATTCTTCGACGTTTTGAATGGTGTGTTCGACATTATGAATACTGTTAATGTGTTCGTCATTTGTCAAAGCATCGTTTTCAACAGGTTTGTAGTTTTTGATAGTTTTACTGTTATATCCCATCTGCAAATGTCCTTCCAAATTAAGATCATTGCGACCAACACTTATACCTACTCTAAACATTTTCTGTTTGTTATGATTTTTATTAATCTTTGGATTTTTGCTAGCAGAGTGACCCATGTTTACGCGATGGCTTCTACTATACTCTGAAGATACCAGACTTGTACGGGTGGTATAAAACCTTTTCAACTTACGAAAAACTGTCAAACATTCTCTGATAGTCGGGAAGTAAAGAGCTAATCATGTATCGTTCGTCTAAACATTTCGACATTGACAATAAAGAATTAGTTCTTCAAAAGGAGGAAAAAGGGGGTTAGGCGAATGCGAAAATGTATACATTTTTAGAGCGAAATATTGGTGTTATGGACAACGCTTTGCTTGGATGTATGCATAAATTAACACAGACAAGGATTAACGTTTTAAACAATTTATTTCTAAAGTATAACAATTTTACACAAATAAACAGTAATTAAATATATTGTCTGACTTTTACACTGTTTTCTATGCGAGGGTCGATGTGAGGTCGATGTGAGGGTCGATGTGAGGTCGATGTGAGGTCGATGGCCAAACAAGCCAAACAAGCCAAACAAGCCAAACAAGCCAAACAGGCCAAACAGGCCAAACAAGCCAAACAGGCCAAAAAGGCAGGAAAGGAAGTAAAATAAAAAGATAAAACTAACTCTCTGTGAGGTCGATGTGAGGTCTATGTGGGGCACCGTTCGAGTCCGGTTCGGTAGATGTAAACATTTCGGGGTTCTCTCGGGGTTCTGTAGGGGTTCTCTCGGGATTCTGTAGGGGTTCTGTAGGGGTTCCCTTGGGGTTCCCTCGGTGTTTTTTTGGGGTTTTTTTTTGTTTTTTTTCAAAGGCCAATCGGACCACTCGAACAATATTTATTTCGATATGGGGGCTTTTGCGGGACATATTTAGCAAGTCCCGTAGAAGTACTCATTTACGGGACCTTGTTGCGGGACATATTTAACAAGTCCCGCTCGAAGGGACGCGTTGGGGACGTCTTGCGGGACATATTTAGGGCGTCCCGGGGTCCCGTTTGACAAAATATATAGGTATCGCCATGGAACAGTCTTACGGGACGTCGGGACGCGTTAAAATGCGTCCCGTAGCGACGTCCCATAAGACTGTTCCATGGCAAGACCTATACATTTTTGTCAAAAAAAACAAAAAAAAAACACCGAGGGAACCCCAAGGGAACCCCGAGGGAACCCCTACAGAACCCCTACAGAATCCCGAGAGAACCCCTACAGAACCCCGAGAGAACCCCGAAATGTTTACATCTACCGAACCGGACTCGAACGGTGCCCCACATAGACCTCACATCGACCTCACAGAGAGTTAGTTTTATCTTTTTATTTTACTTCCTTTCCTGCCTTTTTGGCCTGTTTGGCTTGTTTGGCCTGTTTGGCCTGTTTGGCTTGTTTGGCTTGTTTGGCTTGTTTGGCCATCGACCTCACATCGACCTCACATCGACCCTCACATCGACCTCACATCGACCCTCGCATAGAAAACAGTGTAAAAGTCAGACAATATATTTAATTACTGTTTATTTGTGTAAAATTGTTATACTTTAGAAATAAATTGTTTAAAACGTTAATCCTTGTCTGTGTTAATTTATGCATACATCCAAGCAAAGCGTTGTCCATAACACCAATATTTCGCTCTAAAAATGTATACATTTTCGCATTCGCCTAACCCCCTTTTTCCTCCTTTTGAGTCTCGTCTGTTACGGGGAATTTGAAAACCTGATTCAAATTGATGCTGAGAGAAACGTCGTTTACGATTACTCTGGATAGATGAATACATTACAGATAACTCGTGTACTGGAACAAGATCCTGTGACAAGCAAACAGTTTTGCGGCGTGTTTCCTAGTGATAAATTACCTCAGACGATCGATAAATATCCGTGTGGATTTATCGCAAACACCGATCCGAGCAGTGAACCTGGAACGCATTGGGTGGCCTTTTACTTTCCATCAGAAGAGAAAGGAGAATTCTTCGACAGTTATGGACAGCCACCAGATTACTACAGGAATTCGTTTGGAGACTTTTTAGAGTCTTATGAATGGGAATTTAACACTCGTAAACTACAAAGTGCATGGTCAGATGTGTGTGGCCAGTATTGCATATTTTACCTTAGCCATAGAGCACGAGGACAAAGCATGAATAAAATCGTACATTTATTCAATAACGATACTATGTTAAATGACGCGAAAGTGTCTCGGTTTGTTAAAACTCGCTTTAGAGTAATGTTAAAACAGCCCTATGTTGGCCTTAATCAGTTTAGTAAAAAACTGTTTGAAAAAATAATGTTATAATAAATGTTAAAAACCCAAATGTATGTGTGTTTTTATTTTTAGTCCCACGATGCCTTTAGCGCTTTAAAAAACAAAAATGACAAGAAGAGTCTTATTACCGTGCCAAAAATGACAGGAAAACATTTATTAACTTCAAAACAATTACATGTTGTTTATTTAATATCTAAGCCATCGTTTTTGAGGTTGTTCCGGTTTTTCTTCACGTTTCTTTAGAAAGGTTTGCAAATACTTTAAGGGGGTTGTACGCTGTGAGCTTGTACCCAGCTGGCTTGCACGTTGCGGACTGCTGTAATGAACCTCTTCCTCGCCAGACGAACTGTCCATTTTGGCTTGTCTCCATCTTTCCTCATTCCTTACAAGATCTGTAGGCATATTCATCTTTGATAAAGCACGGAAAAATTCCTTCGAACCTGTAGGATTAAAATTCTTTCTCCCTCTCATGGCATCGCTGATGAGATCTGATATGTTTGACTGTGGAATTTTCCTACCGTCCAGGTTGACTTGTCCAGATTCATCCCAAGAAATAACGTCCGGTCTTGCTTTCAAACGGTTTAAAAGTGCCGTAGCTCTTGGACGCATTGTTTTAGGTATATGATCGACAATGGTCACATCAGATAAACGAGCTCTCTCTCCAGGCAAAATCCCTTCTTTGTTTTCAATGTGAGGTGCTATCCGAACGGTTGGTATTTGACTGTCCTTTTGACGTCTTAGATCTAGATAACGTTCCATGTTCGCATAGTATAGTTTTTGCTTTTCGGCATCAGTCATATCCGTACGTTGGAGAATATTTGACATTTCCGTATCTTTATGCATCATGTTGGCCATAAGCGGTGACGTTTCAAGCCTTTGTTTCTGTTCGTATCTATGCAACACATCCTCAGGGACCAATACCATTCGTTTGGTATGCTTCATTTTATAAGTAAGCTACTGAGCACGCTTAACACAGGCGGCAGTAAGGCAGCTAGTAGGTTCCCTCCTTTCTGATTAAGGTGTTTCTTCTTTTGTTTTATTGACACCTTTTTATTGGCTAAGGCACGGAGATGTGTCTTGTAGCGCACCAAACGTCGCTTTTGACGAGGTGTTAGAGATAACGCCTTTAAGTAAATTCAGTGAACACTCACAAATAGCCGTGATCACATCCGCGGGAACATTATCGATAAGCAATTTTCGCAATTTAGGTTTACATTTCACTATGACTTGAAGATAGGGAAGACTTCCTTTCATGTGCTTCGACATCTCGCAAATGATGGGTTTAGGTGACACACGCAACTTAAGTACGTTTCATGTAAACAACTTGTCTTTCCCCTGGAAGAATGTTTGTTCTAAGACGTACGTTTTCTGGTGTCAACTGATGACAATCAATCATTAAATATCCATATGGTCTTGTTGTAGCGTCGTTAAATGATTCTAATAGGTAATTCGTGTCTCTTGGATACATTTGACGTGCCAAGGTTGCAATACCAAGCGAATCGCGCGGGTTTCGGAATATCATCATATAGTGGGAATTTAAACTGATCGTTCGTGACAATTTACCAGGTGGAAATAGGTTTTGGGTAAGGAATAAAACTGAAATTCCACGGTGATGAGAACCACGAGTAAATAGATCCGACATGCGTTGATCATTAGAGCATTGAGACATCAAATCATCCAGTATGACTAGAGAGTTTTCACACCCATCGGTCATATCGTATAAATCGCTCGGAAAACCTTCCATCAATTCAACGTTTGGTAGGGTTCTCGATAACTCATCAAATTCTTTTTGATATTCTCCATAACAATATATCACTTTGGCTGGAACAGGATAAAACAATTCTTCCATATGATGTAGCATAGAACGAACCAAATACGATTTCCCACTCTGGCTTTGTCCACAAATATAAAAATTTGCAGGTGTTTTAAATCTCACATCCATCGTGTCCACAAGCAAACAACATAATAAGTTCTATTTCATAGGCCCCTGTACTTTATAGCGAAAATATGCGTTTAGCGAAAGAAATCATTTTGCGGAAAAAACTTTCTTCGATCGTGAACTTTGTGAAATCAATGGTTTTTAAAACTGATGCAACTAGTCGTACAGCTCTACGCGTAACGTGTTCGGAGCAAGAGTCATTCATCACATAAACCATTGTTAGGTAAGCTATGGCACGACCAAAATTGATAACATTCGTTTCGTGAAAAAGCGTAGTTAGATCACAGGAATAAACACGCGTTGCCATTTGTTCATACAGTGTTTTGTGATGTTCAAGACAAATATTTATATGATGCGATAACGTTTTCATGTCAATGTCAACGTTATTTTTCTGAAGCTCATCCAAAATCACTTCCATACTGCACAGTCAAAGACAGAATGAATACAGAAAGTAAACAACGTATTTATTTATAACCATAAAATACAAATAGATGTAAATCTAGACAGAATAATGTTCTGAAGTTAATTAATGTTCTAATTAATGTTCATGTTCTGAAAACTACGTGTTAAATCATCAAAGCAATTTTTTAAGTAGTTATCTTCTTCTCGGCCTTGTACTGGTCCAGGCATAGTGAAGTTTATAGGTTGCAGCAAACCTTCTTCTTCGGGAGCCCATTCAAAATATCGACATGAGTTTTCCTTGTCGTTAGGACAACAGAAAAACATACGATCCTTGTTGACACCTTCTTTTTTGACTTTTCGGGATGCACACGGGAGTCTGTGATGACAAGTCGGTCTCGTTGCCGGTACCACATCACCCCATACCCATAATGAACATGGACTCTTTTTGTCAGAACACACGAAAAACGGTCTTCCGTAACTCTCTTTCATCAAATCTTTGACCACACGCATTGTTGCAAGCTTATGATGTTCATCGCACCGAGGATGAGGCTGCTCCGTACATCTCCAAGCTGTTATGGCTTTTTCATACATGTAGCCTTCATCTTCCCCACAGAAGAAATTGCAGGTAGGGTTTTGACCACAAAACCAAGAGGATCCATTACTTGTTGTGGAATAGGCAGCAGGTTTTCCATGTAAACAATTCATTTTGTTAAGTTCTCTTTGTTAAAGCCGTATACAGAATAACAGATATCCCACATTGGCTCAATTTTATACTCTCTCTTGCCATCCTAAACCTATCAGGTCTCAGGAAAATGATGACATACACGCGTAGATACGCGGAAACACGCGTAGATACGCAGAAACCCGCGTATCTACGCATATCCGCATGTATCTACATGTATCTACGCGTATCTACGCATATCCGCATGCATCTACATGTATCTACGCGTATCTACGCATATCCGCATGCATCTACATGTATCTACGCGTATCTACGCATATCCGCATGCATCTACATGTATCTACGCGTATCTACGCATATCCACATGTATCTACATGTATCTACATGTATCTACGCGTATCTACGCAAATGACGTCATATGGCGAGATCCTCAAAATGCTGACGTCATATGGCGGGAAAATTCTGCTATATGGGGGGTCTTATCTACTCTCCCTGACTAAATGCGGTGAAGCCATTTGATGCATTTTATGTATGTCGGTTGATCGTGTCCGTTAGTTTGATCACAGCAAGTTGAGGTGGTATTGGGCCCAAATTCAGGAACGATATTAGAAACTTGTAGGACTAAAACTAGCTGTTTCAGTGACATAGTTGCTATTGGGAACTTGCAAGGTCTTTCCAGTAGTAGGTGCCATTTGGTAGAATTTAAGAGCTTACTGTTAACTGAAGAGTAGAACTAAAAACATCAAATCTTGGCCGAGACCTTGGACTTGGGCAAGTTTTTAATTCTCATATTACTGGGTATCAGCGTCGGCTGCGGTGTAGTTATACAAACCGTGTAGATAGGTCTGGATACTGGTCATTCTGAAAAGGACAAGTAAAACACTTTCTCAAAGGCCCTTCACAGGGAGAATTAAATATGAGGTTTTTACTAATTAGGGACTGTTCATATGAACCGGGCTGGCCAGGTAAACTGGGCTGGCTCGCTTTACCGGGCCAGTTTCAGTGCCGTAGGAAGCTTTTTCGGATTAGGGGGGCTGAAATTTAACGAAAATTTACCGACAACGCAGGACAAAAAAAGCGATGTTAGTTACTAAACCGAGCGAGCGCACAACATTACTAGCCCGTCGCGCATTTTGGTTCAGTGCCGTCGACAGAAATTATTATTGGGGCATGCTCCCCCAGGAAAATTTTGCATTTTTGAAGCCTCAGAAGTGAGGCATTTTCCCAAGTTGGCATTTTCCGTGCTTCCTGAGAGGATTTTTACTAAAAATTGTGAAGTTTCTAAAACCTACGAATTTAACGCACTTTTTAACATTTTACCCCATCCCCAAATTTTATGTGCAAGCGTCAGTGAATTAGGTGAATTAGTTTTGTTCCTTTTAATATATATACACGATGTGAAAGTAACGACAAACTATTACAGATGAGTTGATTGTAGTTGGTTCTGCAAGAAATAAATAGAGTATGAAATACTGGATTGAGCAAATTACTGCCGACGGCGCTATGGTTGTTAGAAATTTTAAAATTTACTAACCAAGCTCAATACTTTCAAATTCTACGTTTTAACCGACGGAGGTCAATTTACCGACAGCTGTTTTAAAAATTGGGGTTGTAACACCCCCTACACCCCCGCTCGGTACGCCACTGTCTAAAAGTCTTTGGAAGTTAGTCTAATGACCTATTAAATTTCTTTTCCAAGAGTAACTGAAGAGTTTCTGTTCAATAATTGTAAGTGAAACGGTTAACTGAAATCACTTTGACCTACGGCCCTGAGTTTGTCATTTGCTTCACATGAGGCGGACTCTGAGCCCGGCAAGTACAAGCAAGAAATTCCCGCGCGACTTGGGTGGATTTGACCAGATCATATGAACTGCCCGTTCAACTTTTACATTCCAGATGACAAGTTTTAGTATTCACAATTTCTTTGATTTACATGGCAACAATATTACAGGTTTTCTCTAGCGCCACCCACAAACATAAAGTCAGATATGAATAATGAAAGAAGATAATTGCCTTACGATTATGCCATGATGTGAATAATGTTTATATTCTCATCACTAAATCTTATATCGTGTAAAAATGCCTTCAACGACAGTACAGTACATCACTCCAAATCAGGATTCGAAAGAATCAAAGAATATCCCAAAGGATATAAAAATATTCTATTTAAAAGCGACGATTGCCATATTGACATTAGCTTTGGCAACAGTATCAGCAATTTTGGTTTGGAGGCTTCTGGCAAGCAAAACTGATTGTGATGAACATTTAATACAGGTGAGTTAAAATACTGTACAATTGGAGTGATATAACTCATAAATATGTTTTAGTTGATTTGATATAGATTTCAAAGCAATATTTATTACGCCATCAACATCGGTACCGCTGTTCTATTTATTCAGACATGAACACAAGTCTTAGAGCTTAATATTATATTATTAGTTATTCATATGTTATAATATAAAATCGTCAGTGTATCAGTGTTACATATTGTGACATTGTGTTTATATAACATATATATTTAACATTGCTGCATGCGTGTTTATGAAATAACCACGCAAATATTTTGCTGAAAAGTCAAACAGCGTCTTTGTTGACGACTTTATACTCAGTGGCCTTTGTCGTCAACATTAAATAATATGACAGCGTACATAATCACCTTCACTATCTTTGACTTTGTGCCGGGGTTTGCAGAAGAAGCTCGTGCACATGGTTTCTGTGTGATGTTAGAAATACCGAGAAAGCTGATTCTAAATGTGTTTTATAGAGAGTTTTTCTTCTATACTTATAACATATTCACTTTTCATTGCTTTGAATTTACATTTCGATATCGAAACAATCACAATGTTTACAATACATAATATTCAGTAAAATTATACTGGTGGCTTTGTTTTGCCGTTGGCCCTTCTAATGTCTTTTGCATTTTGTCTAATGTCTTTGCTGTACGATACTTTGTGTTTGTCGCGAGATGTATTATATGCCTTGACAATGAAGTCAACGCGATCACGTAATCGATCAAGTGTCGTAGTGTTCACTTGACGGCATGACTGGCTTGAGATATGATGGATGACTATGCCAATGGGGCCACAATCGTACGTCTATAGATGTATTGATATAATGTGTAGGTCAATGGACAATTAATGCTAAATTAACAGTCCATACCCAGCTTACAAGCTTCACGTACTTCCCACTATCTGTTATAAGTCAGCTCTGTGCCGAGGTGGCATCGACATGACGTCACAAGCTATATAACATTGACTTTGCTGTTACTGAATACTGCCTGTGGAGCTGAGAAGTGAAGATTAAATCACGCCCATACCAAGTCATGGAGAGCGCATTTCAGAACGAATAGTAGAAACGATCAGATTATTGATTAGGTAGAACAATAACTAAAGAATTAACGATGAGGGTTGGTTGTTTGTGAGATGATTGTCATCATTGTCAAGATGATTGTCAATGTTGAAAAAACTGCGCTCTTCATCAGCTAGAATGAACTATATTGCAATTTTCACCGGTCTATCCTAAAAACAACATTTCTGAGTGTCAGTAAGCTGACTCGCTTTATGGCACTTTAGGCAAACAGATTTCCACGTTTGCGGATTTTCATGGTCGAACACTGTTAATGTTGCTGAGAAATAGTAACCAAATAGACGTGATTTGAAACTATAAAATGATATGTCTGGTTTACGTAGTTCATCTGGGAGAGAATTCCATACTCGCGACATTCGTACCATATAGCTGTTCTGGTGACACAGTGTTCTAACTTTAGGGATGTTGTATGTAATAAGGTTGTTAGTTGATCGTAAATTTCTTGTTGAAGACAGAGTGTCAACTTGCTCAGGCAGGATATTGATTTTAATGAAGCCGCGTGTGCATTTAAACAGGAACAGAATGTCAAGGTATTCGTGCCAGTAGCACAGGGGTAGTATCCTTAGGGAGGCGAGACTAGTTCTGTATGGAGTGTCTGTATCAAAGGGCAAAGCCAGTATGAACTTCGTTGCTCTGCGTTGTATTCGTTCGAGCTCCATACAGATGGTGATAGTCTGTGGACTCCAAACTTGTGAGGCATATGCAAGATGAGACCTCACCAGAGTAAGGTATAGACAGCGCCTAGTGTTCACATTCTTAATCTTACTAGTTGAACGTTTAAGCATACCGAACATACGGTTGGCTTTAGTCACCTGTTCGTGAATGTGTGTATTCCATTTGAGATCAGATGAAACCGTCACGCCGAGATATTTCTGGGAGGAGACATGTAACAAAGTTTCGCCGTTGATGGTATATTCAGCTACAAGTGGACGACGTTTTCTTGTGATGCTGAGAACTTTGCATTTTTGGGTGTTGAATTTGAGCCTCTCACGGTGAGCCCATTTCTCTACGTTCCTGGCTTCGGTTTTAAGGGCACTTAAGGGCACAACTGAGAAGCACTTAGTGGTCCAAGTATTGATCCTTGCGGAACACCGGAGGTAACTGGTAGCGTCTTTGAGATTTCGCCGTTGAGTAGTACACGCTGTTGTCGTCCAGATAAATAGCAATCAAACCATTTTTACTAATTCGGTGAAGAACGGAAAAGAGCTGACTTGTGCAAGATTTCCCTCTCAGGAAACCATGCTGTGCGGCGGATATCATGTTCTGCATATGATCTATCAAACGATTGTAAATGCATCGTTCCAGGACTTTGGGAACCATGCACATTAGTGAAATCGGTCGGTGGTTCTCGACGTAAGACTTGTTTCCCTTTTTATGAAGAGGAATGATGTTAGACAGTTTCCATTCTGATGGAAGAGTACCACGCTTTAAGGATTTATTGAACGGACAAGTCAATGATGGTGTAATGGAAAATGCACATTCTTTTAATAGTCGGATTGGTATATTATCAGGTCCAGAGGCTTTGTTCGGATCGAGGTGATATAGGATACTGAATACTTCACTTGGATCTCAAACAATGTCAGAAATAGTCTCATCTGATATAAGTGAAACAAGAATTGGATTTTCGTCGATCTGTCTTAGGAACACAGAGTTGAAATGTTCATTGAACATGTCTGCAGCTTGCTTTGGTGTCTTGGAAACTAAGCGCGAGGAGTCTGTGTTGTCTGTAGCGATGGAAACTTGCTGTGAAATACGACTGGATCTGGTAGTTGTTTTAAAAAATGACCAGAAGCGTTTTGGATTTGAAGACAAAGTCTCGCTTAAGGAACCAAATAACTTTTCACGACTTTCTTTTATCAACTTTTTAGACGTACGGCAGAGGTTTTTGTATTTCTCTAGTAGTGAGGTGGAATTTGTGCGTTTGATTTTACGTCGCAGTGTTTCTTTCTTTTTAATAATTGATAGAATTTCGCCAGTTAACCATGGTGGATTGTATCTTCCTGTGACGGTCTTTCTTGGAATATATTGGTTGGCTACGTCTATAAATTTGTCTCTCCACAAATTCCAGTTGTTGCTAATATCCTACGTGGAGATAGGGTTAGCAAATTCGAATTTGGTCTCGGTGAAAACCCTGTTCATTGCTTCAAAATCGGCACGTTTATAATCATAAACCGTTCTTCTGAGTTTGTGGGAAGCAGGAAATGTGTGCTGAGAGTACGCATTTGTGGTCAGAAAACAATTTGAACATGTTTCGGTCAATTACTTCAACGCTGTTAATGTTGTCCGGAATGTTTGTGATGACAAGGTCCAGAACACTTGTTTCTCTTGTTGGAGTGTCAATCAATTCACTTAGGTAATGGTCAGATAGGATGTTGTGGAAAAATCTCTCAGCTTCACCGCTAGGGATAACCACGTTTTCAGACCATGAAATTCTTGGGAAGTTAAAATCACCGGTAATGATAATTTTCTCGTAAGCATTACATACGTAGTCCAGAAATCCCTTACGAGAGAAGCCATTTTGAGGAAGAGTTAAGGGGTCTGTAGCAACACACAACAAGGATTCGCGTACTGCCGTTTGTTACACACTCGACACAGACGATTTCTAGCACGACTGTTTGGTTGAAGTAAACTTGTTACGATCACGCCGCCACCGGTTTTACATTTGGGATCGACACGAAAAACATTGTAATCTTCAGGTAGAATTTTTGCGTTAGTTTTCGATGAAGCGAACCACCTTGCTCAGTAATGGCTCAGAATGGGGAAATCAGTTGTACCTCACATATGTCGAGTCCAAGTAATAACATGCTAATTTTCATGCGCCAACTCATATACTAATATGTGCTCATCCTCATATGCTAATGAGTGCGCCAACTCATATCCTAATGATGATGCTCACCCTCATGTGCTAATGATGTCCTCCCCCTGCTCCCCCCAAAAGGGGCCTGAAAACTACCTACATTACTACTAAAGTCACAGCCATGGGCATACAATCGACTTCTATTTAATTTAAGTTAAATAAAGTAATACTATTAATAAACTTGATTGCCTCTGATCTTTTCGATGTTGGTTTTAACCACAGATAATTATTAACTGTTATAGTCACTTAAATATTTTGCTATATAGGCATCCAATCCAGACAAAAAGGACGAAATTCATGTTTTAAATTCTCAAATACAGGTAATAATCGTAATATGTGATAGTTTTATTTGTATATATCTGTAAAATTAATCACTATTAATTTATTACACTTTTGTCCAGTCAAGAAGCAGAAATCCATCACGAGAACAGCCTTGTAAATCTAATAAACCACACCTTGGTTTTGTTACTATATTTTCTAAGATTACATTGGCGCGTTGCGTACAGCACCCTGATTTTATGAGGAACGTTACTAAGCTAGCTTAACGTACTCGTTCCATTACTTTTTGGTCATCGTCATGGTTCTGTTTGGCAGAACAACGTCTTGTCTGGCGTCCAAATTGTCGAGGAGATTAACAGTATTTTTCCGGTGAACTGATTTCTAGTTCTGAACTATACGCGTTACCCAATTTCCGAAATGTTACTGTGTTCACAATTTGGAGAGCAAACAGTGACTCCCAAACTCCAACTGATGGAATTTCAGAAAGCCTGAAAACTACCGACGTTAAATTTCCATGAATTCACAACCTTTGAATGCTTATTTAGTATAATGTTTATTCGCCTTCATCAGTGACTATACGTATCTATACATGCTTCATGCATATTCTGAATACACGACATCTTTTTTATATAGACATCAAACAAAGAGAAGAGTAGGGAATGTCCTCTAGTTGGTAAGAAGAAATCATTACCTTACACCCTTCCTCGTGGAGTTCAACGGGCATTTGAAGACGTGAAAACGTCTGAAAGAAGAGATAGAGAAAAAGACACTAGTAAGTTAAAAATTAATTCAACCGCTGACAGTGGCGCTCAGTGTGGCCATGCTTACTAGGTGTGTTAAAACCATAATTGTTTTGTATTTTGGTAAACACCACGATTATTTATTTCGCATAATTTGTTTGATTTTTTCTTCCTTCCTCCCATCCTTCCATCTATCCTCCCTTCCTTCCATCTATCCTCCCTTCCTTCCATCTATCCTCCCTTCCTTCCATCTATCCTCCCATCCTTCCATCTATCCTCCCTTCCTTCCATCTATCCTCCCATCCTTCCATCTATCCTCCCTTCCTTCCTTCCTTCTTCCATTCCTCCTGTCTTTTGTTCTTTCTTCATACCTTCCCAAAGGCCCGTCGAAAACAGTCCAACATGTTGGTCCAACATCATCCACCATTGTTTTATGCCCTTTTTTCATTAATTTTCCAGGTCTCAGTGTCATGTACCGCAGTGTACAGAAATAAACAATTGTGGAATGCGGCATACGGAGTCTTAGATAAGTCAGTATTTCCTGAAAAATCTCCGAATGAAGATACTTTGTATAGAACTGGCAGTCTTGTCAAGTTGTTGACGGTATGCTTAACTATACAGTATATCAAAGACTGATGCAAATGTTAACTTTTCGTTACACGAGTGCAACAAAATGATACTAGACTTATATTGCATGAGACGGTAAAAATAAATGGACAAAATGGTGTGTATATATACTTTGGTTGGCCAGGATCTCTAGCCGCACTGATTTCAGCAATTTTATCGAAGCATGTCAGTTTATATCTCAATTCAAATTGAACGACTTAATGCTGATATATATGGGTAATCTATCCCACAGGATTATCGGAGTGAAAAAGCTTGATACAACTAACGGTTTATTGAAACAAATTTCCATAGATGTGGGAAGGTAGCTCATTTCCAGTAGACAACAAATATGCTTTAATTATATTTAGATCTCCTCAGATTAGGTATATCCGTAGCAGTCAGTTCTGCTATGGATTTGAAGTTTTATGCATGATGTTTATATTTTCACATACTTTATACATTGATCATTGGTCAATTGTGGGCTGCAATTGATGCAGCGTACAAATGTCAAATACAATTTATTATTAATGATATACTTTCTATAAGCTATAAGAATTACAACCCTCCACCTCGAATAGCTTAGCTAAATGTGGTGGGTTGATTTTATATAATTTATTGTACCTACTCCTTTGTTTATAATAAAATTTGAAATTTGAGTATATAGATTAGTAATATAGGTATATAGTTGTGTCATTATATATGAACAATCTCCGTCTGTTTCTTAAGGTATTGGTGACATTCAAATTGTTGCAAGAAAAGAAACTTGACTGTTTAGATGATCCTTTACAAAAATATTTACCAGAATTTTCAGTAAAAAATGTTAAAGATGTTATTACAATCAGGTAGGTTATAAGAGGAAGTTCAGAAATTTAAAAACAGATCGGAATAGACTACATAGACTTCTATAGACTGCTAGCTCGTCTGCTCATAAACATGTAAGTGTGTAAGGAGATGTAAAAAAGGAAATGTAAAAAAATAAATCTGTTCAACAAAAAATTGTCAGATTATATAATGTCAATGATTAATAATGATTAACAACAGCCATTAGTTAAATATAATTTTATATAACATGTTTTAATACATATAGTTATAAATATATGAATTTCATAGTTCAAGTAACAAAATACAGTACACTCAAAATCGTCGTCATTCTTAATTTTCTATTTTCTAAAGACAAATTCTCAGCCATACGTCTGGCTTACCAAGAGAAGTTCCTTGTGGTCCGTCATTCTCATCTAACCATGGAAACATTTGTCCAGTTAATACGACATACGTTAATGAAAAACTGAATAATTACAAGTTAAAATTTTCACCGGGAACATATGTGGGTTATAGGTATGAATTTTTTGTTATCTTGCGTGTGCATCTGATATACATGTGAAACCCTGAACTTGGCGTTCTATTAATTGATCTATCAACGGCAAGTGTACAGCATCGAATTTAATCCATTCTCGCGATAGTATAGTCTGTATATTGTTACAATTCTGTTTGATAACTACGGTGGCCCACACGTACAACGACAAATATATTTTTATCTGAGCGATAAATAAATATACTACCGCAGAAAATAATATTTAATAGCAAAAATATTTATTTAATTATTTTGTGCTGCAAATATCTTTTCTTGTTAAAAATACTTATCTACATCACATAAATATTTACAATTGTAACGAAAATATTTAGTTTGTACTTAATGTAAAAATATTTATGTATGATGAAAAAATATTGATGCGGTGCAAAAAGAATACTGATGCATAAAATATTTATGCATGATACAAAATATATTTATGCACGATACAAAAAATATGTATGCATGACAAAAAAATAATTAATTAGGCATGATAAAAAAATATATTTATGGATGATGCAAAATAATTTCACATTAGTACCCAGACCTAGGCTGTATTTTCTGCATTTTTCAATATGGCCGAGTCTTCACTGCGGAGGTGTTGCAAGTCTTGTCAATTCGTTTTAAAAATCTCTTATCGATTCTGTCCTAATTTGCTGCTCTTGAAAGCTTGGATGAGCAAGATCTTATACGTTACTACTTTTCTTGTGGATTCACATATCGAAGTATTGTTAATATACTGGAAAAAAGGCATCATTTATCAATGTCATACAGTACATTGAAGTTACGATTAAAAGAATACAACTTGAAAAGGCGTGGTGTACAATATGATGAAGAAATTGTACATCAAAGGATTGTTGAACTGCTGGACGGCCCAGGTTGTATTGCTGGTTACCGTACTGTTTGGCATACACTACAAAAAGAAGGTATTCAAGTACCCAGACTTGTGGTGCAACAGAAACTAAAGGAACTAGATCCTGAAGGATGCGAGATGCGTAAACAGAAAGTCTTAAGAAGGCGTCAATATCACAACCCTGGGCCAAACCACATGGCATGTAGATGGATATGACAAACTCAAGCCATATGGTTTTCCTATACATGGTGCTATAGATGGCTGGAGTAGGAAAATCATGTGGCTGAAAGTTGCCAGATCAAACAATCTACCAGAAATCCCAGCTACTTTTTATCTCGAGTGTATTGCTGAACATGAAGGATGCCCAGTTAAAGTACGCTCAGACTGTGGCACAGAAAATGGCATCATTGCAGCAATGCAGTGCGAATTTAGAAATGAGGAAATGGCACATATTTTTGGTCAGTCAGTTGCAAATCAATGCATCAAAGGGTGGTGGTCCTTCTTTAGGAGAAATCGTTCAAGTTGGTGGATCAACTTGTTTAAAGACTTGGTTGAAACCCAGGTTCTTTCATTGGGTAATGAGATGGAAATGGAATGTTTATGGTTTTGTTTCTCCACTGTAATCCAGAAAGACCTTGATATAACTAAAGAACACTGGAATACCCACTACATAAGGAAATCACGTTTCGATACTGTCAGTGGTAGACCAGATGAGCTTTTCTACACACCAGAATCATATGGAGGTGAGGACGGTCTCCTTAGTCATATATCTCCCAGTCAGGTTCAGTTTGTTTCAGACAATTTATTGCAATATGAAGAAGATGAAAACTTGTACCAAGATTACTTTGAATATTTGTGTGAAGGCTTAAGGCTTCAGAAACCTATGACATGGAATGAAGGTTTATCTTTGTATAGACAGTTAATCGACATTGTAACAGGACAAAATTAACTTTGATATTCCAGTTCAAAAACATTACAGTTCAATTACAATTTTCACAACATTTGCTTGTGCTGAGTATTAAACTTTGAACTTTTACTAATATCAAGGCCATCTTTTCATTGCTACAGTTCAATCTTACATAGCTATATTTAAGATGTTGGAAAAGGCTGTCAGGCACTGAGGTATATATATTTCATTACTTTTTATAACTCAACTAATTACAACATTCCCAGAGAACAGTAGGCTAGCAGATGATATTTTGAAATGCCATAAATCCTCTATAAGGGGCTTGCTTATTTCAGACACCTTTAACAGGGGGAGGGGTTAATAAAGGGAAGGGATGTTTTCAAAATGACTTTAGCCCAAGTGATAAATCTTAGCAGTACACATGTGGTTCTTTGTGGGAGGGGTGGATGCTTAAATAATTATTTTAATTAGGGGGGGGGTGGATTTGAAAGGGGCTAAATAGAGGATTTACAGTGGCTTTCAACATCCTGTTGATTGAACAATGAACATGAATAAACAAATAACACAAATATGTGATCTAGTGTAACTTTAAAGCAAGTCAATCCTGTTCAGTCTTAAAGCTGATGTCATAAAACTCATAATTTCAACTTGTCTCTATTGTGACTTTAAATTAAGCTAAACCCTTTTGAGTCTTGCAAAGCTGACTTCATTATTTCTACCATTTCTTCCACAGTGTTTAGATGCACTGGTAGTGTGATAGCCAAGTCACATGTGGAACATGTTGGACGACATCGACAACCATTTTCACATCCATGCAAAAACTGGCACTTTATTTTGGCTGGCAGACCAAGAACAGGAATCTTTCTAGATCCTGTCAACCACTGCATAAGATCACTAACACAACTGTTATCGATTTCTGTAAAAATCAAATGTAAAAATCTGTAATCATCAACACATGTCGTATGAGAAATGCAGCCCAGTCTATGGTCCTCATGGTCTATGAGTTTGACTTTTTGTAGGATATCTTATCGGTGGCCTGGCCAGAATTTTGAGATACACATTTCAAACAATGAGAACGTTGGTCATTCATTGATTGTCTTACATAGTTCTAAATACAGGGAGACACATAATTGTAAGAATCAAGTCCTTGTACATTGTATTGAACTCTATATATTGACCTCTATAAAAAATATACTGAACTGAGCTCAGTAATTTATCTTCTACTTGCTCAGGCTCATTTTGTCAGCAGATTACAGATACAAATTCAACAACGATTACATATTGTGTAGAATGCAGCACTTTTATCAGAAATCTGCTGGAAAAACGAGCCTGCTATATTGGAAAATTATTGTGAGATAACCAGAGAATTCAGCCAAAGGTTGATGATATGACTGACATGACTGAATCATGCTGGTTAAGCATGTGAACATGATGAATGTACCATTTGAAGTCTATTTGCTCACAGCAACCAGCATTAATATTAGACAAATTTTGTTTCGTACACTAGTCTGATTTTAAGTAAATGAATGCAAAGCCAGGTCAAATTGCATTAACGGTGTAGAACATATCTCATAATCAACCATATTGTATCATTGTCCTATAACAATGTTTTATTAGGGATAAGAAAATTGAAAATAGAATAGCAGTTTAACCTTGATTTACAGTATACCTTACATTCAAACATAAACAATGAACTAACCTTTCATGGCTAATGTGTAAACAAAATCACAGAGATAGGTGTATGTGTCTGCTTCCTTTTGTTTTTTTAACTGGCTTTCACTGTAGATTGGTTGGAATTCATCAATCAAACTGGGTGCAGTAACCTTTAGGCCTTTTCCAATTACAAGCAAACGTTCCACATTTCAGGAAATTTTCTGATTTCTTTCATTAAGCCATATACATCCAAGCCTTCAGCCAGTTGGGTCAATTGGGGCAGAATGTCTCCAAGCTGGTCTTTTAGGCATATAGACCTGATAAAATTGATGCATTATGGTGACATTGCCATATAAGGAACTAAAACTGGACATTGTCACGTAGGCATAAACTGGTGTTAGAATTAAGGAACAAGGCATATAAAACTGGTGTTAGAATTAAGGGTTGGATGCATCTGAACAGCATGAAATAGAGGCCCTCATCAGTAGTTTATTATAATTTCTCTCTACTGATGAACAGTCTTTAATTAAATCAAATAGTCATAGTTTTTTAAACCTACTGCTATAGAACCCATACCTGATAACATTATGTATGCATCTTAAACTTTTGCAGAGTCAATTGTAAAGTTAGTGAACTTTACTTACTGAATCAGGTTCTTTTTGGATGATTTTGTTTCTCTCCCAGGAACTCCTGATAGCCTATTTCTTCTAGTAAGGGGAATACTTCTTCATTTAAAAGTATTGCTGCAAAGTCAGGTGTATCTTCAGAAAGCTGAAAAAGGAACATATGTTATGTAATCATGTAGATTTAGATTAACCAAACTATATAGTAGTTGCATATAGTAGTAACAATGATAGATGAAAAATCACAATTCATTGCAGCAAATTACATTACATATACCTGCTCACAAACACGCTTGTAAAGCTTGACTGAAGGTTTGCAATCTTCAGATCTCTAATCAAATAATCAAAAACAACTTGAGAAAACAGACAAGGTGCCTGTCCACCTTGAAATATAGACATTGCCATTACTTCCCCACAAAATTTGTAATCATTCTGCATCAGCATCATGGTTGAAGATACTGGCTTTCCTGATATAAAAACCTTCTGCTCCATGTGACTCATCATTTCTAATAAAATGACCAACATAAACATACTGTATATCACCACATAAACATACTGTATTTTACATGTGTGTATTAATGCAAGAATGTAATAAATTCATTGTAGCTAATTGCATGTCAATAAATACAATGGATTTCTTTTTGTGAAAATACCAGAATTTATAAATAACGTAACCTCTCTAATAATTTTTTAGGCTCCTTTGGGAGTAGTGCTTTATTTGAGAGGGAGCTTATTTATTTTTCCATAAAATGATATGATCATTTTGTTCAATATGTAAAGAAAATAAAAAATCTTATCAAAACACTTGTGTTTTGTGTGAATGAGGGGGCTTATTAGAGAGGGGGGCCTTAATAAATTTCTTCATCTAAAAGGGGGGCTTATTAGAGAGGGGGGCTATTAGAGACAGTGTGGATTATAACGGTCGGCAATCGGCTATTCGCCGAACAAAAACACCGAATGGCCGATCGATTTTACTCTGCGCGGACATTTTGACCGATCAAATAAAATGTATAGTTATCCTCTAAATTAAGGGAATATTATTTGATTCGTACTCTTTAAAAAGCAGCAACTTACTAACCAATAAATGTTTGGTATGGAAAAGGTGTACAGAGAAAACTTTGGGCTTTTCTTTTGCAGAGCAGGCTCTCTTTTTGAGAGGTCGCCATTTTGAATATTTTACGTATAATTAAATTGTCGAGCCCAGGCTTTTCAGATTTCGCGCCAATTATTCGCACGTGGTGAAACACGTGGCAGAATCTGATCAAAGGTCAAACTTCAAAACATTTTCTTGGCTTCGCTGTGAGATCACGTCGCAAGTTTATGGTGCGAGACATGCAGAAAATACGAAAACAATATCCGTGGGAGTGACATAAAAATATTGGAAAGGTTGGCCGACCATTTTTAGCCAATGTCCGATCAACTGTCTAGTTGATCGGACATTTGTCCGACCCAAGCGAAATCGTTATAATCCACACTGATTAGAGAGGGAGCTTATTAAGCTATTAGAGAGGGAACTTATAAAATAGTCTATAATCATCATTGGTGTTTCCACAAAAACAAATCAAATGTAATAATTTGTTAAGTGCTCAATTGTTTACAAAAGATACACCGTAGACATAAAAGGATAATCTTTGTTGCCATGCTACAACACTATGGCAATGTATCTAAAGAAAAGAACAACAAATAATGTATTGTGGTATAATGACATTACCTGAAAAAAATTCCCTCCTCGGTCCCCCATCATCTACTGCCGGCTCACCAGAAAAGGTTACCTTCAGCTTCTTTTGGGGAGAATAATACCTTGCTCTGGCTCTCTTGAAATCTTCCCATATCTTTGAACGACGCACTGTTATCCTTACAAGTTCTTCTTCGGGGTCAAACTGCTGCAGGACAAGATTCATAATCATATATTTTAATGTACTATCATATGCATGTGCTGATTGTGCAATTTCATCCGAGGTTGAAATTTCATCTTGAAGGTCATCACCATATAAATCCTCATCTTCTGGTATTATTTCAAACATCGTAGCACATTCATCAGCATGCTGTTCCACAGTTGCAATAGGAAATTTTTTATGACAAATGGGACACTCTACATTTATATTGGTGACAGCTATTGATGCATCTTCTTTCTGTGGACAATTTACTGACATAGACTGGGCAAAAGGTCCCTCAGTGGATGGGTCAACATCTATAGCAATAGTTGCAGAACCTGTTTGATCAGCTAGCGGGTTTTCAAATAGTGCATGTTCCTCTGATTCAGATGAACTCAGCTCATCAACACCAGGCGCTTTTTCAATGCAGTTTTTCATTTTATCAATGTGATGTTGAAAACTTGTAATTTCAGGAATAATTAAGGAATAACTTAATTTTTCCATACGAAAAACCTGACGACTCTTTGTAGCTGGATAATATGAAACTTTCTTCTGGCTCACTGCCAGGGATCGTAGACACAGCGCTGCCATCTTTGAACACCAATTTGTACTTTAAATTGGGATTAAATAACTTATTAAATGTAGTGTGTTTCTCAATTGCTGCTTTCAGGATGTCATCGGCAGTAGCATTGGGCCTGATTTTCAACGGTAGCCATTCCCCCCGTCTGATTTGACACATTTCTTTCATCAATCCAATGTAGATAACAACTTCTTGGTCTTCTTTCGAAGAGTTCTTGCGCCCATTTTTCCGGACAAAAAAAGAGCTCCTTTCACGTTCCTTTTTCCTCTTGAACGATTGAAAACTTTGTAACGAAAATTCTTTGCTTTTCGATTGACTTGGCTCTCCTAAGGAAGCGCTACCACAACTAGTAGTAAGACTTGTAGGTTTTGCTGCTGAATTTCCGCAAATAGGGCAAAACAAATATTCCAATTCGAGAGGTGAATTACACGTTGTGCATTTCCTGCCATTACGGGCAGCCATATTGACATAAAAACCTGATGAAAACCATAGGTCTACTCACGAGCCCCACGAACGTCACGCGAGATTTTTGAATACAAGTGAGATGACCGCCAGGCCACAGGCCAGGCTACAGAAGGTAAACACAATCGATTTCTGGGCCACCTATGTGAAAACACGTTGGAAAGCGCGGGAAGGACTTGACAACTGAGCTGAATACATCACTGGAGTTGACGACTTGAGCCTGGGTCTGGGTACTAATGTCAAATCATCATGCATAAATATATTTTTGCATCACGCATAATTATTTTTTTGTCATGCATAATATTTTTTGTATCATGCATAAATATATTTTTGTATCATGCATAAATATTTTTATGCATCAGTATTTTTTTGCATCATGCATTAATATTAAGTACAAACTAAATATTTTCGTTACAATTGTAAATATTTATGTGATGTAGATAAATATTTTCAACAAGAAAAGATATTTGCAGCACAAAATAAATATTTTTGCTATTCAATATTATTTTCTGCGGTAGTATATTTATTTATTGCTTAGATAGAAATATATTTGTCGTTGTACGTGTGGGCCACCGTAGATAACTATTTCACAACATATTTAGGTGGTAAAATTTTATTACATGGTTTCTCGACGATGGCTAACAATATTTGAAATTTCATTTTGTCGATATATTTGACATATAACTAATATATTCGCTCGATTTGAAGCGCCATCTTGAATTTGAGGTCCAGGCATAATAAAATGACGTAATTCCTCAGCAACATTACGTCATTATATGGGTTGTAAGTTAATCACTGATTGGCTATTTTATATAAGCTAGTCGCTGATTGGCTACAAGCTAACACTAACAGGTAGCAACTAACAAGACGATAGCAATATACTTGCATGAGCAGATACAAAAAGTAGTACAACAGACATGTAAAGATCCGAGCACGTCTGAAACACCGCCTCAGTTCAAACAGTCCAAACATTTTCACTCTAGTAATCTCGGTTATGCAATTTTGGCGCATACCTTATTTGAAAGATTTGGTGGGAGATATAGAAGCTGGCAAGAATGGATATTATATGAAGTATTATATCCTCTTGATATGACGAGAACCGTTTTGAATAATGACAGGTATTTAAAATATTAGTATGATTGATCAATGAATTTTTGCATAATTAACCTTGCATAACAAAGTGCCATCCAGTCACGATTCAAGTCAAAATGCTCCTTTGTCTTTTCACCTGAAAATTCCACTTTTCTTCGCGTGCCATCCAGTCACGAGTTTTTAGGCAAAGCGCCTCTTGAAGTACGTTGAGTTAAATGGCTAAATAGCAAAACATTGCTGAACGTTACCATGTACATACTTATAATGATAACCTTTCTATAAGATTTTCCTTGTCTGGGAAAAAAGAGCAACAATATGAAGTTTCACTGATTCGAACTTCATCCAAATTCAAAAGGTTGTAAGACACGTGGTAAATGCGCGTGGTACATTCATTGAAAAGTGATCCGTTTCGAGCTTCAGGCATTCAAGAAACAATTTAAAAATGTCAAAAATTTATATTATTTAGATTTCATCACAACGTGGCTCAAAATTACAAAGCAAACGGTATTTTATCTCCACAACTGGACTGGGGTTGGTCGTCACCATCGTTTCAAATGTTAACATCAACTACTGATCTAGCCAAAGTAAGTTCATTTCATTTTCAAAGATAAAAGTTGATTTCTCATCTTTCAATATTTTTGGTTAAATATGTTATCCATGAAATTTTTACGCTATAATAACAAATTATGTCTTGTGTTCCGTTGACCCTTAATTTCTTTTGTACTGGCTGTAACTGTACAGCATAACTATATCGTGAATAACCAATGGGTCTTTTGTTAACTTATACATCAATTACAGTAAAACGAAACCGCTACAATTAATCGACACAGACTTAACTCCCTAAGTGTACTTAATCCAAGGGGTATTAATATATCACGTATTTACCCTAAATACCATGTATGTGTATGGTATTTATGGTAAATACATTATACTAATATATTTAATTTCACCATATCTTATTTATCTCTTAACTTTGTTTTAAGTTGATGTTGGGCATTTTGAATTCTGGAATGTCTTTCATTGATGAAAGTATGACAAGAGAAATGTTTAAACCTGGTAAGAAATAATTCTTTTTCATTTTCTGATTCAGTAACACAATATATAATCGATTGAATAGGCCATTTTTTAATTACGCACTAGCTGTAACACCATGTCGAGACTTCATGCTATAAAATTCAAAGTACCTGAAAAACATTACAATTTCGCACGGAACTTAATTTTCATGCAAGATTAATGAAGCGTACCATTATGAACCAAATAGCCTCAACTTAATTTCTTTGAAAATCAACAGAAATTTGAAACATTTTGTAAGATTCAGTATAGAGTTGAAAAAGTTAAAGAATAGAGTCGAGGCTGTGCATGCATTTAATGGTAAGGTTCGATTATCATACTAGATCATTATTATTCATCTACAATCCTGGTAATTTATAGGCATTTTCTAATTTAATTTGCATATAAATAGCATTTTCCTACTACTGTAGAGCCCAAATGATGAAGAAATTGTGAACTTTTTGTGTTTTAGAGTTTGTATTCTCTGATCTTCATACAATATTTAGTCCTGGATGGCAAATTCGTTACCATAATTCCATTCGCGTAATAACCAAAGCAGGCGCAGTCCCAGGCTCTTCAGCGGCAATGATCTTGATGCCCGAACAAAGGTTTGGTAAGAAAGCAAAGCAAAGCATTATTTCATTGGTTTCTATGAATGAGCCCTGTGCATAACAATTATAGCATAACAATAGTGCTGCCATCCAGTGATCGGTGTTAATGTTTGTTTTAATGTTTTTGTGTTGTTTTGGATATCAGCTATTCTCCATACCATCCAGTCACCCACTGTTTTGACTTATATTAGCATTTATGCAAAGTGCCTATATCAATCGTTTACATGCACTTAACATTGATTTCCGTATGCTGGTCAGTACTATGTTTAGATACATTCTCAAGGGCGAAATAAGATGGCGGTTAGTGATCTGATCATATGGATCTGACTTATTGTGCAAACGACGAGGATATGTTGATGACATCAATGAAATATTAGCGGAATACAATCAAATTATGAACGTTTGTCTGTTAGTCTTCACTATGATCGCCTTTTTGCTTTTGATCTTTATTTGAGGTGCAAATGCAAACCTTTGAGCACTTTTGCACAATGCTCATGCACGTCTGAGCTGCCAGTAATATTCAGTATTTTTCAGTACTCAAACGAGTATTACACACTATATTGCTATAGATACTATCTTAAATATAAACTTCACTTTATTTCGTTGGGTGTAGGTTTTGTCTTACTTGCTACTGGTCAGGAGATTGCTCCGAAACTGGCTGAGGAAATTTCAGTGAAACTTTCGAAGACTTTCTCAACGAATGTAGTTTCAAAATCCCTGGAGGTAATGCCGGAAAGACTCTAACTTTCATTATTCTAATTAAGATCAAAATATAGTAATAATCAACATTTTAAGGGTATTTATCTAGATTTTCTTGGCATCTCACTCGATTGCCTATTGTATATTGATAACTAAATATATCATTGGTAATGACAGAAACTATATATGATATACATATTGAATATGCAGTATTTCTTGTAATCCATGGAAAAATGCTGTTGCATGTGACCTGAATATGTTGTTCTTTTGCAAGAAAATTAAACGTGGGCGGACTATCGATGACTCAGTCTATGACTTTATGAGTGGAAATAAGCTATAACACGAGTCAGAACGCTACCTTTTCGCATTAAAGCTTATCTTAATCAATGATATATATTATACTGTTATTCGAACTTTGATAAACAATATCATTTGTACTTTATCATTGTTCTTACAGATCAGACCACCTCCTAATTCACGCCGATACATTGGTCTCTATATATTGAAAAATAGCTGGAGTGATAAAGTGAAAGCCACCATCTCAATTGAATCATTTACTGGACGTCTGATGCTGAAACAAGATCCAGGCTATCCACCTTATGTTTATCTCAGCTTTATAAATCTCCAACACTTGCAGATTGTCTACCCTTATGGCTTGTCTTGTCAGGTTCATGCGTTGGGTCAAGACAAAGAAAACATCAAGTTTAAACATCTTGACTATAAAGGACGTTACACGCAATTTACGCTTGGTTCCTTTGTCTTTCAACGGATTAATGATTAAAGCGACTTTTGACCAAGCGAAGCAGTTGGAACCACGCGAAGTATCATTCTGAAAAGAGCGTACGATTGATTATTCTTCTATTCATTCCCAACAAAAGGAATGTATTTCCACGGAATATTTCTTCCTGGCTGACTGATTCCACTGAACAGTTCGATGGTCGAGGCTTGCACAGTTACGTCAACATGCGGTATCATGAATGGCGGATTTGACATCGGTGAGACGAAGAACTCTTAACTTCCACGTCACTCTCAGACGCCCAGTCATCATCATTTTCGCCGTTGGCCTCACCCTCCACCCCTATGATCGTCTCGGCAGGCTTCTCGGATTTATCCAACGTGACCGGCTCGTCCAATGGACTGAGGCGAGAGGGCTATAATCATTCTTAAAAGTACAGCTGGGAATCTTGGTTAAACAAAACATGCAAAGTTTAATTCAATAAATTATTTATTGTTATTTATCCATCCAACTACACCTGATTTTGGAGTTCAGATACTTAAATTGTGGTGTGCAAATCAAATTAATCAAAATATTTAAAAACTTGAATTGCCAAAGTAAGCAATTATCAGTGAATGGTCGTTTAATGGAATTTAGATAAAAATAAAATATCTTGTGTATTTTTCAATCAACATTCGCTTCAAAATTAAAAGTGTAATTTATGTATCGATATATTACTAGCAATGAAACTGGTAATCTTACTAAGACTTTGCGCAGGAGAGTAATTTTCAAATGATTTTATAACTAATTGTGTCATTCAAAATTATATGAACGTTACTTAACAAAGAAAGTATATGTGACTTTGATCAAGTAATTGTGTCAGTTCTGGTGGTTTGCATGCAGTAAATTCCTTCAGATTTATAGGACAAAGATACGGTGGCCATGTTGGCGAGAAATACGCTCCAAATACAACAGCTGCTGCTAATGAGAATCTTTCGTTAAAGTTCCTTCAGCATGGCCGCCATGAGGAAAAGTCAAAATGTTGTGCAACGAAACAAGCAGTTTTTGCATATTTGAATCGCTTTGAATTACAATAAATAATATTCCCTTTATTTAACAATTATTCGCCGAAGGCGTGGTGAATATCGGCGAATATTCGAAGTCGAGGTTTTTATTCACCGAGCCTGATGCGAATAATTGTTTTAGTAAAATGACATAGGTGATTATTTGGAAAAAAATAAAAAATGCACATTTCAAAAATATTTTAATTGAATATTTACGATAAAAGCGGCTTAAAAACGCTTTAGGTGATTATCGCGTATTAATCCGAGGTAGCGCAACCAATCAAGCGTTGAGAATTTTCAGTAATCACCTATGTAATTTTACTTGAAGTGTTGATGGTGTTTGTAGATGGTAATTTAGAGCGAAAATTATATACATATATTCAGACCTTATACCAGGAGCAGTTGAATATTGAGCTACAGAGTCCAGTTGTCAAATGCTATATAACCACAAGTTCATGTATATATACAGGGTGTGCCAGTCTATGGTATAATGGTAAAATTCTAAATCTTGGGGCATCTCGCTCGATAGAACTGAATGTGATGGTGTTTGTTTGATGGGAATTTCGACCTTTCATTACAACCTCGTTCCCAGGCTCCATTATTTTTCTTTAATACACAGAAGAAAAGATATTCTAAGTACAAAGACCAAACTACGGAAATTTTTCCTGTGGGATATAAAACATGTGTTCATGAACAACCCTTTTGCGCGGACAGTGGTTAGCGTATACTGTACAGTATCTCTTTGTTTCGTGAGCAGTAAGATGGAACTTATGATAGCACGGTACGTTACGATACGATTGAAGTGAAAAATAGGGTTATTGTTTCTTTCGTATCTCTCTTTTCTTATGCTTATATTAGCGTCTCTAGTGAAAACCGCGGGATTAACATTGTATACATGCAGTATTTTGCAACGATAATGCCAAAAAAAGCATAACAACAGTGCCACCAATCACAATTCAGTGATCGGAATGTTCTGGTCCATTGTCTTTGCATTGTTTTGAAAATCTTACTGTTGTTCATGCCATCCAGGCATTCATTGTTCTTGTATATTTTGGCATTTATGGAAACGGGCCAATCAATTTAAGGCATATTTATGTCTGTCTGCATGTAAATCTGTATGAATGCAGGGTTTTGTCGACAGAATATAGGAAATGGTTATTGACAATGACAGTATATATAAACTGCAAGTCGTTTTCAAGATGTATATATATATATATATATATATATATATTATTAACGGTGATAATGGGAAGAATTCAAAGAGTACATGGGTGTTTGCTCAGATCTGGATGCGGTGTACGAGGCCAAAGAAGTTATACAAGTTCATGAATTTCCCTAAACAAACCGACTCATTGGTAAGATTACTCTTTTGTCTAGATCTGTTATAAGGACCCTCTTCAACTCAAACTGAAAACGCATGCATGCTGTATATTCTATATCTTGCTATCTCTATGAGAAAGAGTATTCGGATCAGTTAAAACGCGCCAGTTTAGCACAAAATATACGATATGCGTTGGATAACAAACGAATAAATTTAATCAGGTCATTAAAATTTGATAACAATGTTCTCCATGCAAAGTTTACCTTGTATAGCAACGACGCCAAACACCTCAACTTCACAAGCAATGTTTTTGAAGTAAGGTCGACGAAGTAAAGATTGCAGCTTCTCACTTGGACTGAAAATATTGAAAATGTTTTTCCGCTTGCTCTCCTAGACCAGTATGGAATGTTAAATTTTTGTGCACCGGACGTATGATGAACGTTTTTAGCTGTGCACCAAACGTAAACATTTTCAGCAAACTCACCAGCCCCAACTGACAACATTAAGGCATTATCAACCAGGGGCGTAGGTAGGAACGTATTTATGGGGAAGGCGCCACCATGGCTGCCATGAGCGACCGAGCAAAAACATTAAAATTTGAAGCCCCCATCCAGATCGATAGAGTTACTTTGTGGAATTATGTTCAACTACCAAGCTGTTCTTATTCTTTCATAAAAATTATTCTATTTTTTGGGGGGGCCGAAATATATCCCCTCATTGGGGCCCCCGCCCTCCCCCCATCCCCTTTACGCCACCGTTAACTATTTTTTTTTATCACTCTCTATTTTTGTACGCAATATATTTTTTTAAAAGAATTTTGCACCAACTTGTGCTTGTTGACATTGTGCACGTTTATTACATCGGTGTGCACAACGTCTACATTCCCTACTGGTTCCTAGATGACTGCCGTCGTAGATCATAAGGTTTCTATATTAACCAATCATATTTTCCATTTCCAGTTTTTCGTATCGTATCGAAACGTAGCGTATTTATTTGTTTCATGAGCATATAGAGTGGAACTTATGACTTCCACACAAGAGAAACGTCTGCTCTGCGTCTGCGGTACGTCACGCTAGACTTTACCGTCAATAATCTGTATTGTCAAAGGCAAGGGGCGTGGCACATAAACATGAATCATCATGCTTTGAATAACGTTGACGGTAGTAGCAATCTTAATTCCACAAAATTATCCTCACTTCGTTGGGTGAGGACATTAGTTTCAACAACGTTTTAATAGGACGAAAATTCCCGAAGAGAGGCTATAATTCCTATAGCAAATTTCCCTCGGGGGGACAAATTGACTCTAAGTTCTTATATGTCCTTATATGAGGCCTTCGATCCTGCTTCGGGGAAAACCGGCTCTACTAAATAGTGGCAAATATGATAAAGATGTACTATTTTAAAAGTTTTCCGACATTGCATAATGAGTTAAATATAAGCAATTTACTAGTAAGGTCAATATGTAAATCAAAATTACGCAAACTGAAATTAAACTTACTAACTTTTTATGCTCTACCCGCTGCTTGGCGCTGCAATGAACAAAACCAATTTTGAGTTCACTGAAAAACACTTTATGGACATCGTGCAAAGCATGATTTGCTTAACAAATAGATAATATTTCGTTGGCTGTTCAGTTACAGATACACAGATGATGTCATAACCTGGTAAGAACAAGAGATTGACCCACGAGCCATCGGGGCGGGTCACTGATGTTCTTACCACGTTATGACGTCCTCTCTATTCTTTATAACTGAACAAACCATGACAAAATGTTATCTATTTATTTTATATAATAAAGAAAGCTGAAGAAGCTCAACTTACTACCGAGAAGGTTTATGGCTTTGGAGCAGGTTTTAGAGCGCGAAGGAGAGAGATTTACATGTCATCTGAGGTTGTCCGCATGTCTATACAAAACACGCGATGAGAGAGCTGCAATTGGCTTAAAGATATTATGTCAGTGAAATGGTGTCATCCATGCGTCTGCCTCTAGTAGATCATAGCTCTCAACCAATGAAAACGAAGAATGAACTCAGACTATTATATATATTACGCAATCACGAATTAGACAGTTAGTAAAGAGCATGCCAGTTTTCGCGCAATACGCAAATCTTGAACGGTTGGGCAGTTCATAAACTTTCGTTATATAGTGGCGTTTAATTAAGTTTACAAGCTGTATAGTAGTGTGCATATACACTTCACAGCAACTATATAAATTATCAGACATTGATAATAATTTTTTATTGCATGATGTGGATATATATATACGGTACTTAAAAACTCCTTTCCATATTATGAACATTCTGCAGTTCAAAATTTAAAAACTGAATACAAACTCCTAGCTATTTCAATTTTTCACTAAAACTCCTTTCAGCTTGCGATAATTGAACTTTTAAAAAAGAGCGAGTTTTGATTGCATGGAGTAATGATACACAGTACTATTTTAATTAAGGGTGTTAACCTCCTCTGCAGGCATCTTCTATTGAGACAGCAAGATTGTACTACGGGCATGTTCATGTAGAGCCGAGATACCCGGCGAGCCGAGTCACTCGCCTTGGCGGGACAAAAGTTAAAGTACAGAGTATAGCCATGCCGTTAAAAGCTTTTTAATTACTTGCATGCCAACGTGACTCTTCAAATGCCACCTTGCAAGATTCTTAATAACTATATACCTGCTTTAACTCGTCTTTACTCAGTTAACGTGACTACCTCAGAGGAAGCACGTTTGGCGCCCTCGGCCCTCCATCATTTCAGTGACTTTAACCTTATTGATGGTTATTATTGCAAGGCTTATAAATCGGCAGGTATTATGAGACCATCAGAGAAGGTGAGTCGTGTACGTTTTCAAAAAATACTGTTCCTAGCGTGTAAAGACCTATCCAATTCAAGTTATCAGATGAGGCTGAACATTATTTCAAAATATGCTACAGTTTAAAAAATCTTGCTTCTATTTTCTTCATTTAATTTGTTACCCGGCCTAAACGACGTACTTAAGGTGATGAGCAGCGACATTTCATGCATGAGCAACAATTACAAGGGATTTTTATTCAACTTAACTGAAATTCCTCATCATACATATGCAGGCTATAGGTGTGCTACAGTAATCTTGTAGTAGTTTAAAGAATATTATTTTCTTTTTTCATAGAATGTCCATCTTTACCTCAAGAAGAGATCATAATTATCAAGTCAAAATGTTAAACGGCCTTTCGCATCAAATTGCTTTTCACTTTGTAAGAAAGAACCAAAATCTGTTGGATTTAACTTCAGAAAAAGAATTAATGATGAAAACTTACTAACGTCACTAACAATAGAACGAAGAAAACGCCCAAAAAGGAAAATGCTGTTACGTGATGTGGAAGCGGTATGTAAAATAATAATAATTTCATAATTGTTCTAAATAATTATTTTTTTTATTATAATTACCTGTTCGAGACAGGTTAACAAAACGTAGCAATATATAGTGTGAAATAGGTTAGTAACTTAGTAATAATATAAGGGGAGAATTTAAGTGTGGCTGGGTGAGTGAGGATGAGCTCGTTAAATATTTACAGTGAGCAGGACTATATAGGAGTCGTTAAATATTCAGGATGAGCTTATTACATATTCATGGTGCAAAAGTGATGGTTCAGGGCGAGCACAAGTCATCAAATTTTCCACGGCTTTTTGAATCGAAGTTTGATTTTTGTTCCTAAAGAGTGACCTGGCAACTCGTTCGTTTACTCTACCACAATAAAGCAACGCTTATTGAGAGAAAAGTTGGTTGAAAAAATAGAACAATATATTTCAGTACACAGCAACCAAGACCGTTTTATGTGTTCTATCCCTGAGAAGCGAAGGGATTATGCCTTATTCTTTATTCCGCTTACCAAAGCACGAGGTGCATGGTGGCTTTATCACTCCTAAATGCCCATGAACCTTTATGTTAGGTTGGGAAATAATATAAAAGGCAATTCTTAATTAATCTTTTTGACGTCTTATGTTACGAACCCTGGAAATTTAATGAACTTTTGCTCTTGCCTCCCTGAATATTTAATGAGCTGACCCTAATTGCCCAACCTTAAAGAGACACCGGTCGATCAGCCAATATATGAGACGCGTGATATCACACAGCAAAGATGTATGTAATTTTACGTATCATATTTTTTCATGTATTTACTTTACATCTAACTTCAATATTTTCTGTCTTTGGAACTTGTTTATTATACAGGCAAAGAATAGAAAGGAAGGAAAGAAAAACAATGACAAGGGAACTTTGCCAGGTATTAATTTTGTAAATATTCCTTTACGAATATACAGATCTGGCTATAACTTAATTATGGGATGAATAAAAACTTAAACAAAGTTCATTTTAACAAGAATCTCAGGAAGAACTAGAAATCCACCATTACAAATGTACCAAATTACGTTATTCTATTCTTTCCTTAACAGCGACATTTTCCAGTGTTGCCTCAGATTCAAGCAGTTTAGTACAAAGTCAGTCATTGACAACGAGTTTAAGAAAGAGTCTAAGTGTCAGTAGCGAGTCATTCAAAGCTTCTGCAAGTGGTCTGGGATATAATGTAGAGAAAACCTCATCAATTGTACCTAGTCCCAATATGGTTACCGCGATATCTTTATCTTTTGAAGTTCTGGGATCTAGTCAAGAAAAAGGTCATCTGTAATTGATCTACCATCTAAATCTGTTGCAGCATCATCGACCAATATCCAACCTTCTTCAATGGACAGACGTTCACGACCAGAGACAGAGATAATGATGAACATGAAAGCACTAATTGCGCTGTGTTCAACAGAGGTGCAGGCTGGTTTAGGAGGGGTCACCTCGCCAACCTAGGGTTCTGCCCACGGTGGGCGCCGCCGGGCGGCAGTGTCCAACACTCAGCACTGCCGCCCGGCACTCACACCAAAGCGGACTTCTTGAAAGGTTTCAAATATGCAGTACGAAAACCCCAATTAATGTTGTACTTTGCAATAGATATTTTATAACAAGTCATTTTGTATTTTTTATCTTAGGCGAATTTTGTTATTTAATACATTAGTATTAGATGAAATTCAGTACTACAATGCGCACAATATTTGTTACTGGTGATTCGGAGAAATACGCTATCCCCCAAAGCCAGAAAGATGTCTGATGAACGGCTCTAATCACTTTGCACTTTGTTTATTGATGTCGTGCTTCAAGCTACTTTATAGTACCATGGCTGAGGCCAGTCCATCATGTTTTTATAGTTGTCCGCAGGCTGGGAGGGGGTCGTGCCCTCAGGGCTGCAGAACCCTGCGACCTCAACGGTCTGTATCTGATTCTGGATGCAGATGCGAGAACTTTGTCAGGAATTAACTAGTTCCTTTGGATAAACGACTTCAGATCTATGAAAAAAGCTGATATGAAATAGGTAATATTGCAATTTGGATATAACATGCACAAGTGAGCTTTTCAAATACCTCAAAATAGTATTTATTAATAATATACATAAAAATGTTCCAGACAACTATTTGTTCAACTTACCAGCTTCGGCGAGTCGTCACTGATAAAGATTTTGCTGCTTTTATATGTCATCAGGAAAATGAGACATCTTACGAACTGCAGCAGCCATCTTTGTTTTGTTTTGAAGCAATCCGTGGCGATCCATATATAGAAAACTGCTTAAGTTGATACGTTTTTTCGACCAATCAGAATTGGGTTTTTTACATTTTTTTGCACTGCTGTTTGTGATCACTGATCTCAAAACTAGGACCCTGCTAGGACTGAATTGTTAGGCATAAAATTTACTGTGGAATTGCTGACATGTTAGAAAATGTTTTTACATTTTCTGGTTATTCGGGTGAGAAGGGAAACATATTGTCTAGATAGAAATTGGTCATCAGTGACTTCTCTTTTTCTTAAATTCGCCTGTGAATAACTAATACGTCACACCAATATGGCCGCCTCAAGTCTCATTATCTAGTGTCTTTAGGACTTTCTAAAACTCATCAGAAGAATTCATCAGAAGAGGTGTGGGAAGCTATATCTTTCAAGTTACATAGGAAAAGGCATGTGCTTGATATTAAAACTAATTTAACATCCAGCACGATTTGATTTGCAACGACTTTGACAAGTTTTGACAGTGTGTAAAATATTGTTATCTGTGTTAATAAAAACAAAGAATGTCAGATTAATTTGTTATTACAATTTATAAAGGAAGTAAATGTATAATATTCTCAAACTCATTAATAATTCATTAGCAATTTACTCAATCACATAGCTCCATTCCGTCACGTGAATGGGCTTTCATACCTGGTAAAACACTGCATCAAACACTAGTGTTTCATTCATCGTAATTTAACAAAAAAACAATGCGATTGTCCTAAAACGGTGCCTGATTGGTTCACTGCCTTTCGTTTTGAGAAGCCATTTCAAAAACTCGTTCTGCGTGTTTGATCACAGTAACAAAACACTCGAAAGCTAATGAATCTCTCGGGGCTTCGCCCCTCGAGATTCATTAGCATTCTCGTGTTTTGATACCGTGATCAAACACTCAAACTCGTTTTTGAAATAGTACTTAACAATAATAATAATAATAATAATAATAATACACACTCAACTTGCTCTATGATTATAATTCACTGAAATATATATTTGCTTCAGTATTTTGGCTGGACGAGACTACATCTTCCGACGGTCTCACTGTCTCGGGCCAAGACTACGTCAGATCCGCGTGCCTACCGTTAGGAGTCAATTTTCAAGAACAATTTGGATAATTTTTCAAGAACAAAAAATATAAATAGAGCCAAATAACAGATTGGATTATAATATTTATTTCTCTATTTATTTGGTTTACATTTCACTATTAATTAAAAATTAAAAACAATTAATGTACAATAATCGTACGTCATATAGGCTCTAAATATTATATTGAGATATGTTTCGTAAATCAAGTGCCACACCCTCGATGTATCAAGTGCAACTACAGTCTGATCAGTCCATGTCGCTTTCCTTGTCTCTCACACAATTGACATTCACGACAAGTATCGGAGAACACCTGAGAATATTGACATTCATCGCATATCACGTAACAATTGTCATCCTCTATATAAAGTACAAACATTTACAAAATGACCTGATTATGTTTTAAGAACGTTGAATTTCTTAATTTATGAGAACTGGGTGGCTAATATACCATCCAGAAATATAGAATTTCTCTAAATAATATGAGAACGTAGTCCTAAGAGATTAATACGAATCACGGGTAATTTGGTTCCAAGAAAGTTTGAGTGCAGGGAATTCAACCCTTGCCTGTAGCTAACAAAATCGGTACTAAAGTAATTAAAACCATAATAATTTCTATAAGGACATGAGATATCATGCAAGGATTTTTTACTCGAAAAATCTTATTCATAGAATTATTATTATGAAAGAATTATTCATACACCTCTGTTTGACATGCACACTCCCCTATATACATCATATACATGCAGTGCACACCCTCGATTAGATCGTTTTAACCATCTTATTCCGAAAATTGTACTGTATAATAAGATAATTAATTGACAATATGTTATTCATGAAGTTTAATTGTATTCTTTAATTGTATTTGATTTACGTTGTTTTGGTTCATATTTCGTTAGTTTAAAGAATCCACCTCATTTATAACCTTGACATTCATTCAATAACAAACTTTATCAGTATTCTCTAATATAAACGGTATGTTATTCAGACGCAGCCACGCAGGCACTTAAACCTCGATAGTTTCGCAGGTTATAAAGTTTATTAGCGAAATAACGACACTTCGTCATTCAAATAAGTATAACGACGTATATATATATGACTCGAGTTAGCGTCAAATTCTGATTATTTTTCTGCAGAAGGCCGGATATGATTTCTATACCCACAAAATGTTTGCCAGTAATATATACTAAGACTAAGTGGTTAAGTACGACATTGACAACAATTTCCTACTGAACGAAAACTGGTATAAAGGTATTTTGACGATATATTATAAGATTTATTATGAATTGATGTATTATTAATGTTATGAAAGAATGAATTGCTTTAGATTATATAGAGCACGAGCACGTTTACGAACAAATTAGGATAAAAATAACTGAAAAAATGATGCAGCGGGTCATACATAAAAACACGTTTACATATAAGTCGCAATGTGGAAACGTATATAGCCTAAGGCAAATGAGTATAAATATGGCCACACTATATATAGCGTATAACTGTAGTAGGCCTACTAACCATCGCAAGCTGGATTTGGACAGATTTTTCCAGCAAGATAATCATTTGAAACCACATTACGAGTCATACCCGGGACCACAATCGCTTGAATTATTAGCAAAACAATCAGTGCAATCTTCATCTTGATCTAAGAAAATTCGATTTCAGTGCTAGAAATTCCCACATCCCTACTTATATATTGGAAGCAAAGCTAGTTGAACTATATACTTGAAAATATTGCTTTGCATGTCGGCCTTAAGTATTTCGAAACTTATAAGGGTATATAGAATCTTAATTAATACACGTCTTCTGAAACCAATGGAGTGAGTCAAGATATAGGGGAAAAGAGAAATCAGCCAAGTTGAACGAATATATAGGAACAACTTAATCACCGTTTCATTTTTTAGTTGGACAAGGGGTAAACTGGTTCGAATTTTGAAATTTAAACGATTATATCATTTTTCATCGATAGTTTTTAACTGCTTCTAACCGATATTCAGACAGAACTGAGGAGTAAGCTATCCAGCTTTATAATAATATTAGTTTTCAACTTTCATTGGTGAAAACTTTGAATTGTATGGTCGATGAATTGCAGTGGGTGTGTTAAGTATATAGGTTTTGCTGAAAGGGCAGATGAGTTTATAAAATAATCTACGCATGCACTCATATATACCGAGAATGTTTTGTTGGAGGATTTAAGCCTTAGGCGAACTAATATAATTTATTCGACTAGATGCATTTCAGCTTAGATTAATCTTATGAAAGTTGAAGACGCTTCACCGTGAATTCAGATTTAATCCAAATTTAGATAAAACCATAACGTACAGTGCAAAAAATGAGATATAAAACAAATAATAAAAGAGAACATACCTTGATTACTTAGCTCAGCTGGAAATAATCACTTGCTACCGCGAACAAAGACTTGTGGTCAACAACTGATACATCTATGTACACGATATCCTTATATACCATGTCCATGCCACAGTTGTTGACAGGTGTTAGCGTGGTCGTCAATATATATACATTATTAATTGCACTTAAAATGAAACCCACAAGTTTACCCAATGTCTAGATCAACTGCTTTGACCCTCCATAATTAACTGAATATAAATATATGTTGCTGTAAACCGTAGGCTGTTTAGTTCTCGTCATACAGCCCAAGGAAACATAACCATACTTCATTACCAGAAATTAATTCAATATGGCGTAGTGATTTTTACTATAAACTACATAGGACTGAAAACATATAAATATTAAATTCGGCTCATTTGCCGCACTCTTGCTGTCATTGCTTGGTATTTACCACAATCGCAATTTCATAGTCTATATATTTACCGCCTATATCTAAAGGCTTTTAAATGTATAATTATGACGTAAATATTAAGACTTTAGACTTTATAAAATTGCGATGGGCAGAAATTTGGAGTAATCCAATATAATAATATACATTCAATATGTTCTGCTAGCCTCCTCCGCAGGCATCTCTTGGATCCCCGGGGTTGCGTCAGCCTCCTCCGCAGGCATCTCTTGGATCCCCGGGGTTGCGTCAGCCTCCTCCGCAGGCATCTCTTGGATCCCCGGGGTTGCGTCAGCCTCCTCCGCAGGCATCTCTTGGATCCCCGGGGTTGCGTCAGCCTCCTCCGCAGGCATCTCTTGGATCCCCGGGGTTGCGTCAGCCTCCTCCGCAGGCATCTCTTGGATCCCCGGGGTTGCGTCAGCCTCCTCCGCAGGCATCTCTTGGATCCCCGGGGTTGCGTCAGCCTCCTCCGCAGGCATCTCTTGGATCCCCGGGGTTGCGTCAGGTAGAAAGAATGTTCTGCATGATTATAAGAATTTATCATGAATGAGAAATATGTCAAAAATATTTCATATCAAACTTGTCGCGAAATTGCGCGCCAAAATAAAGATACGTGCATGGGCGGGGCAAAGGAAACAATTTCAAGTTGGAGGGCACTGCATCTTAAGTGCACTTCTTCGATTGTTTTGGCTGAAGAAAAGGGCACTTTGAAGAAAACTTGGCACGTGCCCCCTATGCCCCACGGTTCCTATACGCAACTGCGTATGAATGGATATTATTCGTATATAGAACATAATTATCATTGAAAAAGAAAATGATTCTTTTAGGAAGACACATGATTGCCTGCATGCAGAGGTCTTTAGTTTATTCTTCCCTGCAGTGCGTTAATTGAGGTAAGAATGGGGTGCTGAAGGAATACAGACTTTGCAGAATATATGAGGTGCTCAGGTCATTTCAAAGCGTTTTTGAAATATATCTCAGCCACCATGTATATAAAAGAATTTCATCCGCCCTTGTTTTGAAAATATCAATGCAAATGTCAGTTTAAATTTTAATTAGTTCTCGCGCGTGTTGGGTTAAACCGCATTATCATTCATAGAGTATAGTAAACTAAATTTTTTGAGGACAATTTATAGATCATGTGGCGGTGAGAAGTACTAGGTAGTTTACACAAACTATATTATCAAGTATTAGCACATGTCATTACTAACGGTCGCCATCACCAAGTCAAGGTGGCCGATGAAAGTGTGTCCATATATCTCTGCAGTGACATACTTGTTTTGTGCCGCGGGATAAAATTATAGTTGAATCATGACAAGTATAGCTGAGACTGGAAGTTTATAATCATCCATAATGTTTCAACTGTGTAAATCAGCCAATTCAATGTTTCACATATTAATTATTAATCAGTATTTACCATAACCAAACTGTCCGTGTTAAACCATAATAGATGAATTTTACCTGTGTGGTCTATTGTGAATCTATTTCACCAATCAAAATAAAATAAGAATCAAAATAAAAGAAGACACGCTTAATATTTCGTAAATGATCGAGTTGACCATGAAAAATTGCGTTTTCTTTGAGGTTAAATATATATTTTGACAGAGAAATTTTATCGTGACTCTGGTGATTGTGCATGCCGTTGCAGCTTCTAAGTGGCTTATTTAGACAACACGTTGAAATTAATGGTATAAATATGAAGTCTGCCATTGTAAAAAGAGAAAAAAACGAAGGTCAACAGCTACCGGAACCATAGTAATTTCATATACATTTATATTGATTCTGCGATATTAGTTGCTTACATGGGTTTTAAGAGTTTTTCAAGTGGTCTCCTTTGTCAATCAGCCATCATGGCCAAATGTTGTGGAACGCAACAAGTGTTGTTTCACAATTATAATCTTTCATTTTAAACACACGATATGCTCCTTTCAATGTTGTTCTTGTGACATTTCTCTTTCGTCTAAGCATGCATATCACACGCCTAGCTTCCTCCGCAGTGCCGGCTGAATCGACAGACATTGGGGACGATTATAATTTGAATGTTTCTGTCTCCGTTGTCGAAGCGAATGATTCAGAGGAAGTTAATGCCGAGTTTCTCGATGCTTTAACTGAAATTGAGGGGACAAGTCTTTTCCTTGTTTCCTGGTTTGACGAAACACACAAACTCGTAGCATCGAGATACAACCGAGTCTGATGAAAGATATGGCCTTTCACGGGAGGATCTGGCTTCTATTTATATCGTAGCGATAAAAACAAAAATTATCAGCGATGATTTATTATATGGGGCTGATATAAACGCTGCCGTTAAGAATGCTTCGTGTTTGACGCTATTCTGCCAATATACAATTTGTTTTGTCGGCAGAAGAGAAATCAAGACAAACTATTGGAAGCTTTTTATGGCTTGTTACATATAAATGCGAACACATTATTACACTGCACAGACGATAATGTAGCAAATTTGATGATAGAAATACCAAACCATTTAGTTGGATTCTTCAAAATCTCCCAAGCTCGAGAAGATGCAAAATCTAAACCTACATCATCGAATACCGACATGAAAGAACTCAATCATTCCGAACATGGTCCACTGTCATACATTGCAGGGTATATTGTTTCAAAATTATACCAAACAGCAAGAAACAGAAAAGGCACCTGTAACGAAGGATTACACGCATTATTACAGTCCTTAAATTCAAGTGAATGCGCGAACAGTTTTATATCGGCACGTAGCTGAGGAGACCTTGTAACACCGTGTGAGGAGTTGCTGGGCATCTTGGAAGAAGCCGAGATTTGCTTCAGAAAAAACGTGGGCATGGCAGAAGTAACTGACACTGTAAGAAATATACCTGTAGATATGATATGTGTTTCAACCTTAAACTCTCCGGTTGTCAAATCGTTGTGGGCGAACATTGTATAACTAGACTCAGGTATAGAACCGTCAAGTTCAACAAACAAGTTGTGCTTGGAAAATATTATTAAGTTGTTTTTACGAGTAGGCTCTTTCTCTTATGCGAGAGACTATATTAGTAAATATAAGATAAGAGAAAAGAAGACAAAGGGCAAAGCTCTTAGAAAGGACTTGAAACGAAGCAAAACACAATAAATAAATCTTCTAAAGTTGCATATTATAAGGTTTAATATAAATACTGAAATAGATATAACAACACCCCACTAATAAGTATTAATTGCTATTCAACAAGTGCAAAACAAGTGCGACAAGTTACCCTGGTATTAAATGGGTTCTGTTATGCTTTCATGACTAGGCTTCCCATTATTATCCCAGCCTCGTCCCCAGGCTCCAACTCGGACGCGTGGATATCGCGTGTGGTCGCAGCACTGGCGGTCAGTATTATCCCATAATATTAAATAAATATTTAATGTAAATAGTAAATCATTGTTGTACATCTTTTATGTTACTTAATAGATTTTTAAAATTTATGTTGTACTTACATTGATCCCAATACCAGTGAGTATGTATTGCTTGGAGATTGACATTGAAAACTGCAACACTTCTTTTGAAAATAATTACGATTGGTCCTAAAATGTTAGTTTAGTTTTATAGCCATAGGTCTCCTCTTGTGGTAACACTGGATCAACAAGGAATGACCCTTACTGGGCCTCTAGGTAGAACAGTTTAGAACCCTGAAGAGATCATATCTTGTATAAATAAAGTAACTATTCTTTGCTTGCACATGACGTCACTACGTGTCATTAGGCGCCATCTTGGTTGATTTTAAAGTTTTGTCCAGCCGTTTACATCGAAATAGTTGAGTTACTTTAATATTTTTGGTTTGTTTTGAAAACATCTTACTGTATTATGAATAGTATACGATTTCTGGCACAATACGACAAAGAATGAAGAATATAGATTTTTAGTTGCCACGAAAATCAACCAAGATGGCGTCGATTGCAAACGAGCAATAGTTTAGGTTTCCTTTAGTAGTAATTAACACTGGATCAACAAGGGATGATCCTTACTGGATCTCTACGGAGAACAGTTTATAACTGAGTTAACTGATAGAGCTATCCCAAATAAATAATGTTAGTTTAATTTAGGTTTCCTCTTGTAGTAACACTGGATCAACAAGGGATGAGTGAGATGACCCTTACTGGATCTCTAAGGAGAACAGTTTAGAACTAATACAGCTATCCCATATATATATAATGTTAGTTTAGATTAGGTTTCCTCCTGTAGTAACACTGGATCAATATCGGACAAAACCATATTATGTATCTACTACAGTACAATATTACTTTTTCTTGCTCTTCTTTTGGCGCTTTTTGACTGGCTCGTCGCTAACTGTATGTCACATAACTTTTCCATAGCGTCCACCAACATTGCCGCGAACTACTGGAGCAATGTCTCTTTGGGCAGCGATTGTCAGATCATTGTAACCGAATTGCTGGGCTGTTGGATTATCTGACCTCTTCCCTTTCTCTCTTTGGTGGCCAAAGTAATCCTCAACGACATCTTGCATGAACCTTTCTGTGAGCACATATTGAAATCCTTCAGCTAAAAGAAATGTTATTGCGTCAATGTGGGAGTAGACAGCAATCTTTAAGCCTTAGGTTTCAGCTGAGTAGTTCCCATCACGAGATAATGTGCTTTCCTTCCAGTTCTCCAGATACTTTAGAAAGACATCTTTCAACTATGTCAAGCGATCGTCCTTGTTGGAGGTGTATGGCATGATTAATTCGTTATTTTTCCTGACATGCTCAGTCAGTGACCGCACATTAGTACAATCAAAAAAACCATTCATCATTTCACAGAACTCAGCTGTGGCATTGACATCTTCTTTGCCAGTTTCCTTGAGAGAAATGGCAACAGACTTGCTCAGAACCTGGACAGCCAGCTTAACTTTCATCTTGCTGTATGGGGTTAGGATGATATGGTCCAAGATCAGCTTGGGTAATGTATGAAAACCAAATTCTTGGTCGCTGTAGAACATATCTGCTATGTGTCGGAATAGTACATACTGCCCATAAACAGTTCCTTGCTGTTTTGATCAAATGTGGGGAATCAGCGAAGCAAAATATGAAACGTGAGGGTGCATAAATGTTTGGGGTTTTATACACAACATCACAATTCACCTCTTGCCATCGTAGAATGCAACCGGAAAAACGTTCGGTTTGGTGAAGCTCCATCATTGACAGCAGCACACACACACAGCTTCAGCGAAACCTCTAAGACAGCCACAGTTCTACAGAACAGTGGCATCAGCAGGAACGATGTAACATTCCCTGTGAAAAAATATGCTATGATATGTTTCATATCAGTGCATAACCCCCTCACAAGAAATGCCAAGGCATGGGATGCAAGTGGATCTTCATTGGAAAGACAAGCAAAGTTAGTCATAGGATCACCCAGATCGATAAAACCAATTAAATCCCCTGAAACTTTGTCAAACACAAGATTGGACTGAATCTTCATCTCATCCATTATAAGAGCTGCATATCTCTGTACTGGTGTAAATGATGAGGTTTTCTCTCTTACGGTTTCAACATTCTCTTTGTTGATACCTGCTTTGGGCTTAAAAGAGTTCTTATAATCCCGAAGAACTCGTTCACTCGGTAGAACAAGGGCGCCACTGTCCTGTAACTCCTACCCACTTTGGAAGACTGCAAAAGTTTCATTTGTTCTTGCCAAAAAAACGTCATGTGGGGTGTTGCTTCGAGATTTTGTCCACCCATTATTGCGAGAATGTCCTTCTCAAAGCTTTCGCTAATGCCAATTCCATCTTGGTCTATCTTTTTCTGAAGTTGTTGCAAGCGTTCCTGAAGATCCTTTATCTCTAGCCGTGATGACACAACTGTTGCTCGCAACTTTCCAGGGCCACAGGCGGCTAATGATGCTTTGGGTTTTGCTGGGGTTGAAGCAGCTTTCGTTTTAACTCTTGCAGCTCTCTTTATTGCATTCAATGATGATGCACAAGGTTTACATACCTTCTGTGAATGTCCAGAGCCTGTAAGGACCTCACAAGAGACTGTTCTATATGAAAGAGATACTTCAAAGTGAGGTTCTTCAAGTGGGATGGCTTTAGGAACAGAATGCCGTAGGACTGACTTAGAATCAGGATCTGGGTTTTCTGTTGGGTCAACAGCTACTGACATAACATCATCATCCTCTTCCAAACCCTGGCATATACCAGAATTTTCAATATATTTCAACAGTTCTGCTATGTCTAGATACATTACTGAACGCTTATTTTCTTTATACACTGGATTCTGATCAGGTACAGGCCAGTTGAATATATATACACTGAACTCCAATGCTGAATTCACAACAACAGTGTATTTAGGAATACTATGGCATTCGTCGTAGAATTCTAATAGCATTTCCTCTTCGTTTGATTTGCCCACTAGCCAGGGGAGAATATTTTCCGCTGTAGCTGTTGATTGAGATCATCAAGGCTAAATATCTTCTGAGTCGGTGCAGTTGAAATCGATGGTGTGTCTGGGCTAGGATCAAGTTCCTTTCTTTCTAGTTTGCGGCGTTCAGTTTTTTGAATGTCGTGGCTCTTTACTGGCAATTTTTCCGTAGGTACACAGTACACTACCAGTGATCAAAGTCTATCTCTTCCCTGAAAGACACAATTTGATTCAATGAATGATTATTCATGAGATTGTATTGCTTATTAGTCAAGCACTTCATCTAAACTATTCATTAATGCCATTAATAACGGCGCGCTTTGTATGTTAAAATATAAATAGGCTCATAACATAAACATCAAATACTTTCATATATGTACGTACCGACTACGATGGATTCTGGCTTGAAATACAGCTCACAAATGTAAATATTGTTTCTCTCAATTCTCGTCTTCATATCAGGCGTCATTTCCCTCGTTCTTACGATCAAATTAAGCCATTCTCCTGGACCTTTTGCTTCAAAGCCTTCGTATGTTCGCCTTCTGCGTCGCTAACAGTTGGAAGCCTGAACAGCGAAATTATGTGGCTTCTACTGGTCGGACAGCCATAAAAAGCACAGTTCGCTCCAGGCATATCCTCGATAATTATCCCAAAGGACAAATCACATCGCTACAGCTCGAAAAAACGCAATATTTTAAAATACAATTTTCCTGTTTTACTATATGTTTCTACTAGCCTTTAGGCGTCCATGCACTATAATGGTCACGCGACCAAAATAAAAAGTGAACAATAACATTTTTGTGACGTCACTGGCTAGCCAAACCATTTCCCTTCTATTTAACTGTGATTAGAGCGCGTCTTGTAATATTAGCACGCGTTAGTCGTTACACAAATATTTGGCCATGATATCGATTGATATACGGCAGAAATTGTCAATTCATAACCGATGTTACGATATATGCTTTATAAAAGGCATAACGGTAACTTCGATTATTGACTGAAGAAGATTCGTCCTGCAGATTCTTTATTGGTTGTCTCCGGTATAGCTAAATTAGGGACAAGGGTTGTTGTTTTCGAGAGATTAATTATCTGCCATACTTGGCCGGCACTCCAGAGCTCATGCATGCAGTCACCACAATATATAGGCATGCATGCATTATTGATGATAAATATATTCAAGCAAACATATATTTAATTAATGTTTTGTTTATTACAGAAGGAATAGGTTTGTTATTTGTATTACAGTGAATGTTTAAATTAAGTATAAGCTGATATATCTAAACTTTGACCAAAGCAACGTTACTATTTTTACATTTTCGACAGGAAGGAACGTATGGCATACATATTGTTGGAGCAAGTTTACATTCCGTACAGAAAAGGTAACAATTGTTTTCGTCTAGAAATATAGAAGAAAGCATCATCAGGATAAGTACGCGTGGAGAAAGTTACGACTGATAAATTGCCGAGAGGACTGGGTATAAAATGTCGAGTAAAATTCATTCCGCCTCGTCAGTGCAGCTTGGTATACGTCTATATACATATATGTCAACCTATGATGTCAACCGTATTTATACACATGAACTTACTCTCACCAAGCGCATGTGGTACAACACGGTGATATCAACGCATCTAGACATGCGCCAGAGTGTCATGGAGCCAGAGTGCTCAAACGACCACGAGGGAAGTGAGCTTTGAAAGGTTTTGTAAGGTTTTGTAGATGGAAAGTTATTGAGTGAAAATTATATACATTTATTAGACCTAACCAGGAACAGCTACGAAAAATGCAACTATAGGTCCCTGGCAGGAATTGAATCTGCGGCACTGCGATTCCGGTGCAGCGCTCTAACCAACTGAGCTATACAGAGTCCAGTTGTCGAGCTCTAACCACAAGTTCATGTATATATACTAGGGTATATAACCTTTCAATTATTATTCAATCGAGTGAGATGCCACCAAAATCTTGATATATATATATATATATATATATAGTTAAATCTGTAGACATGCATGTTTCGCCGTTCAACGGCTCGTCAGTGCAGCTTGTAACGCAGTCTAGATGTGAGTGACTTCGCGGTATTTATACACCATACTCTTGCTCTCACCAAGCGCATGTGGTACAATACTCAGACACATGCGCATCCAGACATGCGCGAAGTGTCTTGGGGCCAGAGTGTCTTGGGGCCAATCTATAATTTGCTCTAACTATATGTTGTCGAGCACTCTTTGCGTTTCGTAGACCTAAACCTACATGTATATATATATATAGGTGAGGGCAAGAGTATGGTGTATAAATACGAAGTCACTCGCATCTAGACTGCGTTTGCAAACAACTGAGTTGAAGTGGTGAACATATATACTGCAGATTTGACTATATATATATATATATATATAGTCAAATCTGCAGACATGCATGTTTCGCCGTTCAACGGCTCGTCAGTGCAGCTTGTAACGCAGTCTAGATGCGAGTGACTTCGTATTTATACACCATACTCTTGCCCTCACCAAGCGCATGTGGTACAATACTCAGACACATGCGCATCCAGACATGCGTGAAGTGTATATATATATATATATATATAGTCAAATCTGGGTGTGTGTGCATGGGAGACAATGTGTGCATGCATGGCTTTGTTTGCGTTGTTTACCCGAAATTTGTTACGATGATGACATCGTGAAATTATTTCAGCTCTTTGTATACAAAGCAACAGTCACAGTAAGCAACACAAACACGATCAAAAATTACATTGGCATGACTGCAACCACATTCAAAGAGCGATTGGCCAACCACACTAAATCTTTTCAGCATAAAAAGCATGCAAATGACATGGAACTTTCGAAATATATTTGGACATTGAAAGAAAACAATAAGGATTTCAGTATTAATTGGCAAATTTTAAAACATTCTATTTCGTATACGGGAGGATCAAAACGATGCAATTTATGTTTAGAAGAAAAATTTTGTATTTTGAAAGAAAAAAACAAGAATTGTTTACTCAACAAAAGAGCTGAAATAATTTCACGATGTCGTCATCGTAACAAATTTCGCGTAAACAACGCAAACAAAGCCATGCATGCACACATTGTCTCCCACACACACCCCCACGCCCCGGCAGGAAGTATATAAGCGGTCATTTCTTTCGATACTTGTAAACTGCCTGATGATTCTTTTACAGATGAAACAGCCTGTTGCAGACAAGTTTTGAGGTAAGCGAAAATCTATAATTTGCTCTAACTATATGTTGTCGAGCACTCTTTGCGTTTCGTAGACCTAAACCTACATATATATATATATATATATATATATATATAAGGAGAGAATGTTCTCGAGTGATGTATTTCATAATTTCCAGACCGCAGTATCTATATATATATATATATATATATATTTCTAAAATTCATTAATTATTCATAGGCAAAATACAAAGGAAACTCATGACCCGTAGCGGATCTATATATTTGATATAGACTTGCTCAAATTTTCTCCTTCAATTTTTACAGCGTAGATAACATCAATCTTCAAAATTCCAACGCGTAAGTGAGCGTACAAAACGAGTCATTTTAGAAGTCATATACAAACCTTACAGTTCGGCCTTTATCAGATCTAAAACACTCGGCTGCGCCTCGATGTTTTAAATCTGATAAAGACCTCTTGTGCGGTTTGTATATATTACATATATATAAATATATATATATATATATAGTCAAATCTGCAGACATGCATGTTTCGCCGTTCAACGGCTCGTCAGTGCAGCTTGTAACACAGTCTAGATGCGAGTGACTTCGTATTTATACACCATACTCTTGCCCTCACCAAGCGCATGTGGTACAACACTCAGACACATGCGCATCCAGACATGCGTGAAGTGTCATGGGGCCAGAGTGCTCAAACGACCACAAGGGAAGTGAGCTTTTGCATTATAGCTTATAGCCACCAATTAACCTCACAGAGTGCTCAACAACACAAAGTGAAGGAGCATATATATATATATAGATATAGATATATAGATATAGATATATATATAGATATAGATATATATATATATAGATAGATAGCATATACAGGAATCTCTTTCAAAACTGTGAGGACTGTCACAATTTGAGATATTGAGAATAAACCAATTATGGCATCTCTCCAATTCCACTTATATTAGTCAAAACAGCGGCACAAGAGGTCACGAAATCGACTTATCAACGAAATCAACTTATGCATGCTCCTTGAATAATTCCGTGTCTATCAAGTATGCCAAAGAGTGAGAGCCCAAAGTGGATGAGAGTCGGTAGTCACGATTTGTTGGAAAGGCATTGTAATATGTAGATGTGGTTTGACGAGATGATAAATGTGCTTGTGACAGAAAAAGCTTTAGCAAAATGTAGAAGTTATACTTAAAAAGAGCTTATAGCAAGTGCAGTGCATCTATAATAATGGTTACAAACATTAACTTAAATATTTCAACTTATAAAAACACCAACTCTCATTCATCCTCGTTTCCAGGACTTTTCTCCTTACGTTTCTCGGTAAAATGCTCATAAGAGATTCTTCTTTAAGTCAAGCAATCATAATTTCACGGCCAAGTGGCTATAACAAGCATGCATGCATCAAGTTCTGCCCAGTTCGCGAAGGTGCTCGATTAGTATAACTAAAGGTTTGCATACTTCTATCGCAAAACAAGGCCGGTCAGACAGAACTTTCTATTTCTTTTAATTACTTTTTATAATTTTCTTAAATTTCACGTATGTTACGTTGGACAGCAAAAAACTATTATAAGCAAATTAATTTCGTGTAGACTTGAGTCACTTGATGCAAAACAAATATATTTGCACGTTAAAGAAATGAATTGCTCTCCAAGTTTTATGAAAAATAATTGCAAAGCTATAGAAAGCTTCCTTACCATCACAAGCTTCTGTTGGACATATCTTTCCAAACAAATAACTATTGGGGGCAGCTTGTACAGACATAGATACCACGATGACGACCAATAAAAACAGAGCAACCTTCATCTTGCGCTAAAAGAAAATAGAAATTAGGTTATTCTATTACATGCATTCTCATGGTATTCGATATTATATGTACACGTCAGGAAGGAAATCAATTTTTTAAACCAGTCTTTATTTAACCAGACAAATAACGAAGGATTGTGTCTTGTCTTGAATATTAAACTCGGTCGGAAAATATAATTCCCCAAAAAGAAAATATTTGTACAATTTGTACACTTGCATGTAAAAAGGAAAACACTGGCACTGCAAAATAATTAAGAAGAAAACACACCTTTAAATAATTTTATTCTTTCTTTCTCAGGAATATAGGATACAGTAGTCTTGGTGTAAGTGATAATAGACGTATCAAAACTTGCTTTTATAGATACAGTGAGGGCATGCTGAGTTCAACAGATGGTCATATATGTAGCCAAATAATTATGACCGCAAACAAATTTTGAGGTAAGAGGTTTCTTTGTTATTTTTTTCTATCTCGTTCCGTCTTTCTGCCCTCATGACGCTGATAGACATCTAGAAGTAATTTTTTAATAAGTAATGAGGTAAAACGTGTACGGCGGGTAAAACTTCAACTATTTAAAATTTTTGTCATGTCATGTTTCAGCACAATGTATATATTTACATTTCAAAAAAATTGAAAGGAAATAAGTAAGAAAACTTTGTTAAGAATGATAATATATTATAGAAAGTTACATCAAGTCATCAGTTTCATAATTGATTTACTTTTATAGATAGCAGATGATAGAATATCATGTCGGCCCTGCAACGTTAATGAATATATACCTGATAATAATGACAATAAAAGACAGTGTAAAAGATGTAGACCAAGTCTTTATCATTCACTTCATGCATGCATTTGTAAAATGTTTCTGTTTTACACTCTGCTGAAGACTCTGATATAAATTTAGTTAATGTGTAAGAATATGCAGTGTTTATAATAACTGATATGTAATACATCAGTGATCAGTGTGAACTTTATCTTAAATAATTGTACATTTCATGCTATATATAATATGTATAATCTATTCATGTAGAATGTATCAGTATGTCATGTAAAGCGCTGAATCAATAATATATACAGAATGTATGCATCGATGTTCGCCAAGCACGTATATATATGTGCATTCATAAACCTTTGAGCAGTATATGTGGTTATTCTTCCATACATGGAATTTGGCCTGAATTAACACATAAGTCTGTCATGACATAAGCCGCGTTTTTTATCGGTTAAACCGGTTAAGCAGATGTGCTTGTTATTTACATTAAATTACGTTGAGGATTTAATATCATATAAGCAACCGGGCGGCATAGATCTATCATCTATATCCATTATCATCCATTAACACTGGATATACAAAAACCTACCCAAAACAATTAAGCGTCGTGCTTACAATATTTGAAACTACCACAGTAGCAGTAAAACTCTAATTGATATATTTTATTTCTGTATCACGATATATAAAAAAGCGCAATTTCTATATATAATAAATTCTTCTATCAAAGTATATTACCGATATATGTTTGTATATTGTCGTTCCAAATGACTATTAAAAAATATTCAGTTTGGTTTCCATTTCTTTATTTAATAATTATAAAGTTTTCTATTCTAATTTCTATATATTATATATATAGAGGTTCAGTGTTAAATGTGCCAAAATTATGCCAATTAATGTGCCAAATTTAAATGACGTTAGTCTTTATGTATATTTGTTTCGTATTTTAGCGTTAAATTTGAGTATTCCACAAGTAGCTAACTTTAACTCTTCATCAGAAATGAATTTAATTCAGAATAAACGGCGAAATGCATGGCTATGGATTTCATTGTACTAAGTTGCTACATATATATTGTCATTGTCATTGTTGTGGCATATATATGATATATTCAAGATGATTCCAGTCCTGATAGTGATAAACCTATTTCCATGCAAATCTGTTTTGACAACATCACTATGCTATATATACAACGGTTTATCTATATCTGTTGAGTTTTTTTATAAAGGTTGAGTGGAATATTTGCAGACTTCAGGATCGGCAGATTCTTTTAGGTGCTTGAAGATATTTATTTAACAATGCATGAACATTCTTTCAATCAAGATTTGGAACTTACCAACATGTTTTTCCCCTATAAGACCAGCATATGCAACAATTATAGATAATTTTGGCAAGACAAAAGATGGCTTATATAATTTGCTATTAAATTACCGTCCATGGTGAATAAATGTTGCCGAGGGCAAATTTAAGATTTCTGATTTCTGATCAGTAATAGAACTAATGTTTTACGGTGCATTTGATCTTTATATCGTATTATTCATATAATTATATGAAATTTATTCATAGTTAGTAGTCAAAATAATGAAACAATTCGTACGTCTTTGATCACAACTTTCCGCACTTTGATACCATCCTAATTTTGTCAAATTGGTAAGTTCGTTACATGAATTTATATAGTTCCTCCCATTCCAAACGTTTTATTTCAACGGACTATTTTGGTTAAATGATGAAACATCATCTGTTCACACAGTTGTGGTTCAAGCGTTGGCTGCGCCAGCGGTCAGATATAAGCATGATTCGTTGTTCTGGTTTTCGTTTGTCTAAGAATTAAGAAATATTCCATGCTTTTTCAGCACAACTCAGCTCAATCGTACTATTTAAGGGAAGTGTCATGAAGATATCGATTTTGCACACATATGGCAGCTGTGTGACAGAGAAACGTCACAGCCCCAACCCTCCAACCTTCATATGACGTTTCTCGTCAAAGCTTAACGCAATTGAACTCAAATTGACAGTGCGCAATAACAATAAATAATAATAGGCAAGTACGCGTATAGAACTGTATTCGTCTGATAAGTTATAGAAGTATATAACTTTTTCAGCTTTATTTCACTTATACTAATTATATATACGTAATTTAACTACATATTTCGCCACAAAGGCAGGGAACTCCCACAGCGTCAAACTAGCTCCAATTACGGGGCGTACGTATCACATCATGCCAAAGCGTCATTATAAATATTTTCACACACCAACACATCTATTTGAATAGTGAGCTTATGAATGCCAACCTCTAGTTTTGGCAAGATTTTACTCCTTCTAGATGCTTAGAGTAACTTCGATGCGTTCAACGCCACATTCTTGAAAATGTTGTGAGATATGACGTCCATTTGATTTCATTGGTAAATTACACCTTATAGTAGTTTAATTACAGGAAATCTTGTATCAGTCATGAAATATTTCATCTTGATTTAGTATGCTCAACAAATCGACACTACTATAGTACTGCCGTTAGGTATACCAGTTAAATATTATAGCTCACATAGAAACATTACAATGAAATACAATATTCATGCATTCAACGAAACACTGCCCTTATCAATGAGTATCCTGAAGGAGAGGATCTAAACATATTTCCAATCCTCTTTGAGTCGAAATCTCATGCAGACCCAGTAAACCATTGACGTTTTCAGTGTAAAACAAATATGCTCATGTTTAAAATGAAAATATTTTCCGCACAGTTGTAGTTGTTTTGCACAGTTTTAATTCGCCGAGATAACGGTAGCCTGCGTCGCAGACGGTTGGGAAACTTGAGACGGGTATTTTACCCGTCTCAAGTTTCCCAACCGTCTGCGACGCAGGCTAAGATAACGGCTGAAATCCTTAAATAAAGTAGCTAAGAATCACTAACAATGAATTAATAACAATGACATATTTGAGCTTAAATATTTTTGGTTGAATGAACGAGTCAAAAGTTCGTGTTTGAATCTTGCTGTAGTGTATATACCGGGTGTCCCAAAAAAAACTGGACAGTGTTTGATTTCATGTAACGTAAAAACTATAAAAGGTATTGCACTGAAATAAAAATCATTCTATTCAGAAAGGGCTAACTTAGATTTTGGTATATAACTCTTGAATTTACATGCAATATTGAGCGAGATACAACTGTTTGAATTTGGAATGCATTTTAGGAATTGGTAAAAACCCGGTAAAAAGTGGCCAATTAAACTAATTTGAAACATTGCCTCTTTGAGATTATTTTCTAGCAAATTTACTCTTTTGTTGGTCTTGTTAAATACGTGTGAATAAAAATTAAGTAATACTGTACAATAATTCATGTTGATATCAAAAATTGGTTCATGCATTCCTTTTACCAAAAATAAATATTTATTATTTAACAGGTATAACTACATCGGTAATTATAAGGCTGTTTTATGCAAATTTTTGGCATTTTCAAAAACGGTAGTTCAGCGTTCAAACATCAATAGCGCAGTCGATATTGTACGTAAATTCAAGTGTTATATATCAAAATCTAAGTTAGCCCTTTATGCATAGAATGGTCTTTATTTCAGTGCAATACCTTTTATAGTTTTTACGTTACATTAAATCAAACACTGTCCAGTTTTTTTTGGGACACCCGGTAGATATAAATTTTCATTGCTCCCATAAATGAGTTAAGACAAAATATGAATCTAAGAAAACTATTTTATCTCTTTAATTTTTAGGTTGTGTTAACTTGAAGTTGAAAGGAGTAAAAATGCTTGTTTGGTATCTATAATCATGCAAGATTATGTTGATCCTGTTGCATATTTTTAAAGCAGACGATACATTGTATGACAAATAATGAATGGCTGTTGGGGTGCATCCTATATATATCATTAGACTTTTGCCCACAAAGGACTTTCCTTCCAACAATTAGTAGAACTGTCTCGCGCTTGACAGGGCAAAATACGTGAGAATTCTGTCGGTAGATATAGAGAAAATTTCTCCAAGATAATAATTGGAACTGATTTAATAATTCAAACGTGCGGTGCCAGTGTGGGTAGAGTATAGCAAATACGGCGGTTGACTGTTGTGTAAAACTACCTGAAAAGTACAATGAGAACTTCGACATTTCGAGCGAAGACCCTTCGTCTGGAAGTTAGTAGGAAACGAAGGGCCTTCGCTCGAAACGTCGAAGTTCTCATTGTATTTTCCAGTCAACCGCCTGATTTAATAATTGATGCTTTCCATTATTATATATGTCCTTTTTAATTGTTACTTAACAAACGGCACGCAGCCCTTTATATACACAGCGGATATTTTATTCAGTGACCAAGTTCTCTCAATGATCGGTTGTTCCCTGCATTGTCTCAGAAAAAAGACAATTTATTCCTGCATAAATTAAATCCTCAGTTTTGGGGATTTAATTTATGCATGTTTGGCATAATAATACGCTCACATTATCCAAATCTGGGGTGATTTTACTCATCTTTTGGTATGTTACTCATAATATATATATGTTATTTACCGGCTTGGAGGTCCGTATAGGGAAATATTTCCCAAGCCGGCAAGCCGGTAAATAATTTTTTTTTAATATAATTTTAAAAACAAAAATAATTGGCTCGATGGATTTAAATCTCGCGCGGTCCGTACGGCCTCATACGGACCCCTCGCGTAGTCAATCAGATTGCAGGAAACCCTAGAATATGAATTCGGACTGCAAAAAAAGATTGTGATATTCCTATATGAGTAATATGACTAAAATTCACGATAATTAATGCGCTATTTCACGACATATATTAATCGATCATAACTTCTTAAATACTGCATGTATGAAGTCCATTCAAACATATTCAATTGTTTGAGCAAAGTTTCCAAAAGACGAGGAAATTACTCCAGATTTGGACAATGTGAGCGTATTATTATGCCAAACCAGCATAAATTAAATCACCAAAACTGGAGATTTAATTTATGCAAGAACAAGCAATCGGCCAAAATTTCACCGCACACCTTACATTACAGGCGTATGTACCACAGAATACCACGATACCACAGAATACCAGTCTTATTTATTGATCTTATAAAATTTGGAGGAAACATACTGTATACTTTATTTTTGTGAATATACATTAGTTTTAGTTTTAATTGACATATAAAAATATTGAATATTTTCATAAAATTTTTAAAAATAATCAGGATTAACAAAAAATAACATTGTATGTTTTTGATACTTTTTCCCGCATAATGCCAGTAAAATTCGAAAGTATAAAAGTAAGTTTGCAAAACAGTATAATTTATGTTTATCACTACTTTTTCTATGCAACACAACATTATTACTATACAGGAATCACACCGAGGAATCAATTTTACCATTGAAAAACTGAATTTTTCAAAATTATTGATAAACCTGGTATACTTTGGTTACACCACTGGTATGCTGTAATAATTTTAGTGTTTACCTTTCACTAAATTAAGTTAGCAATATCAATACAGTATTATCACACAACATGACACACCAAATCCTGGTACAATTTGATAAACCGTTGCTTATTTATCTCCGCACTGGTATTCTGTGGTACATTAGAGTTTGTTCAATTAAAAAAAATTGTTGAAGTCTATGAAATCTAGCCCAAAAACCCCCAGGAAGAAAAAATATATCGATAAACTATACTAAAAAATATTAAGAAGCCACATTATATATATTTGACAAAAGATATGGAACATGTAAATTTTTGCGGTATTCTGTGGTACATAAACCTGTACGTAAGGTCTGTCACTGCACAGGCTATATTGTTATAGCGTCGCCACTTAGAGGAAGGACAAGTAAACCGATACCACTCTCCCTGACTCCCTCCACTGAATATCAAATTAATAATACATCAAAAGAAAGTTTATAGAAAATTTAACAATGGAAGTACTAAATTTGTTGAAAAAATATCGCGTAAAATATAGGATTAGTCAAATAACTTACCAAAAACGCGCGGAAAGTAGTGGCTTGAGACTACGAGGTTGTAAACCAATAAACTATCAAGAGACATGCCATCAGAAGATGTTCTTTCTCGAGCCAGTTGGAAAACTTCATTTTACCGCTATACTTGTTTTACAATACTTATTTAATGTATAGAAGGCCAGAATTTCTTGGACATAAAAAAGCTAGCACTTATTCATGCCGAAAAAAGCTCAATCAAATGGATGGGTTCCTTTGAATATAGTTTAAACGCGTAACTCGAGGTGGCTGTGAAGCCTTATGAGGATTCTTCTCTCAGAATTCGTTTGCATACAAATAACAAGTCGCTCACTCTTAATGCCGAAGAAATTGCCGATCAGTGAACAAGCAGTGGCGGAAATTCACTAAATTTCCGACAAAACTTCTAAATTTCCGATAAACGCCCCATTTACACTCAAAATCGGCTGTTTTCCCTAAAGCAATTGCCCCCCACCCCACCGAAATTTCCGTCCCTGTGAACAAGGCAGTGATGAAAACGAAGGAATGTTGCTTTACGATAATATGTCCAAAGTCGAAGAACAAATCCAGTCCAGCATGCAGCTAAACGCTCCATCTAAGCTCTCCTTGTCGGAAAATTATGACAATACAACAGAAGAACTACAGGCTGTGGAAAGACGAATGGATAAATGGATAAAAAGATCGAGGACTTGGCTAGAGAAACTCAGGAGCTGAAAGAAGCGCGGACGAAGCGGCACTACCTCCAAACTATGTTGAACAAATCCAGAGGTTTTGAGGTGGGGTATAGGTATTTATGTACAACATAAGTCATGATAGTATCTAAATGTGACTTTATCAAAGGGATGGGAGTTCGGTTCCCAACGTATACATTGACAGGGTGATTGTAAAATAAGGCAAAGTGTTGACATGGCGAGGTAAAAATTTGAGCCAATATTTTCATTTAGTTAAAGTAAATACCTATACATACACCATTCTGCTCAATGCTAACATCGACAACAACCTTTTCGACTCATTTGTAAAGCATTTACCATAAGTTGCAACTTGGGTACTACTGTAGTTGACGCCATGTTGAAATTAAATAGGGGCAAGGTGCCTGGGACGAGCTGATCTGTTATAGATGTGTTGTGTTCATCATACGTTTACTCGTGTGTTTATAGAAGCAGGAAAATCTGAATTGAATCTCTTTACGATTGTCTGGCGTTGTACTTTGTTTAGGATCGGGGCAGTATCTGGCTTGATTTAACCCAGTTTTTAGTGCGCAATATTTCCTGTCAACCCCAAGAAGAAGTCTACATGTACGGGGATTTCTTGGGAATGTGTAGTGGTGTTTGTATTCATTCCACAGAGCAGCAGCGACATCTAAAGCACTTGGTGATTCTGTAAACACCTCAAAGCATTCTATTATGCATCTGACTTTGGGATATAGTTTTTGAAAGCATCTGAGAAGGGTCCGTCTCTGGCTATAAAAGTATTAATCCAAATAGTGTAAGCGAAATGCAACGTCCAACACAAGCAAACCCAGCCTTAAACGCATTAAAACAAGAAACAGTTCTTGTTCTAGAGAGAGCGCTCTTGATGGAACCAGTTTGGTAAAGGACCAGTGCTGCTGCCTGTTGCCTGTGTTGACCTTGCCTCTCGAACCTAGCCCGACTTCTTATGACTGAATCTGGCCCGACTTCGCACCTGGCCCGACTTTTTATGACCGAACCTGGTCCAACTTCTTATGACTGAACCTGGCCCGACTTCGAACCTGGCCCGACTTCTTATGTTAATATATAGTGTTGAAAAACTGTTTTGACGTTTTGTTAAATTAGTATTGAATCCACTAGTATAGGTATCTCGAAGGTATTTTATCTTGTTTATTACCAATAACAGTTTTAATAATAGACTATGTCGCTCGCAAATCTGAATTATACATTGGGAGTTTGTTGTGACAAAGTTTAACCAGGTAGTTATATACTTATTACGATAATTTGTATAAATTGCCTTATTGGAATTGTTAGGATTTTGGAGGTAGACGGTCATTCTTCAAATAGGAATTCTATAAGCCATTGGAGAACCAAGGCTTGGAATTTTTCCTATTTTGGGTGGTAAAGGTTCTCACTGGGAAGCAATCATTGTATATAGGTTGAAATATATTCATAAATGATGTATATAGTTGATTGGTAGTCATCGTTTCATTAGTAATAACATCCCAGTTGACATTTAGCAATTTATGTTGAAATTGTGCAAGATTGCGGGATGTCACTTGTCTTATCTACTCTGCAAGTTTTTATTCAGGTTTAGATAGTATATTTACATCACTAAATTGGAATATAGGTAAATTATCTGAGAGGTCAGTATAAATATAATGATGACACTTACCATATCATGCATGCATGGTCTAAGTTATTAATTAGTCGTAATATTATATTATGATGTGATAAGTTATTCTTGTAGGCCGCTTGGATATCATAGGGTAAAAGCTATTGAGAAGAAGTATGTCTACAAAGTCGTTTGTGGGTTTGTGAGAGCCAGAATCATAGGCGTACGGGCGAAAAAAATTGAGGGGGACACTACTTTGCCCGACGAAGACAGAAATTGCCCGACATTATTAAATGTCTAACAAATACATCTTAGAAGGAACAAGACGCCTGCTCAGGCGTTCACACTGGCCTTATAAACAGCGATGTTTTGCTAATTTTAGAAGTGGGGGGACGCTCTTGAAAATCAAATGGGCGTGGTCACTCGGTTGGGCGTGGCCAATGGCCATGAAATTAAACAAGCGGGGGTTTAGTCCAATAGACATGCTTGTCAAAATATGTCACATTTATTCTAGTTAAACAAACAATATAATTATTTATTATATGGCAAGTGCTTGTTTTGGTGAATCTCGCAATCTGATTGGTCGCTGACGAGGCAGGATTTTCCCGTATTGCCCACGGGCAATACGGTATTCTTATTGCCCTGCGACGACTTGAACACTTTTCAAACCAATAAAAGCATTAAAAAATCCTTAAAAATAATTTAAAACAATGAAAAATAAACGGAAAATACGGAAAAGGGATAACTACAAGGGATAAAATCAAGTTTTGTTGGCTCAAGTCGAAATATTAAGGTAAATTTTACGATGTTTTTTAACTAAAACAGTCAAGAATATTTTTGTTTTTTCGAACATGCAAAGTTGTTTTTGTCCTTGATCCGATAGCTCAATATCACTATATTTTCTATTAATTTTATATTTTATTCTATAAATGGTACTGTAGAGTAGTTTTACTAAGCTAAGATTAGATAAATTTGTAAAAAACTAAGACAAATTCGTATCATTGAAATTATTTTGACATTTGAAAATGACCGGCTTTGAGTTTCGGACTTTGTACTTTGCCCTCGCGTGACCAATTTTTGGCAAAATGAAGTGTTTTGTTGTCTGAAATGCCATATAATAAACAACACTAACTTCGACTGTTCGGTCTGTACGGTAAAATATCAAGCCTCGGTCTTGCTGTATTGACCTCGCTATCGCTCGGTCAATACAGCAAGACCTCAGCTTGATATTTTACCGTACAGACCTCACGCTCAGTTAGTAAGTAGTTAATATTTGATAATTATATATATTACATTCTGCTTATGAACGCAGGCGACAAACTGATTTGTAATTTGTCTGAGCCTTAAAGTAATTTCCAGATCGACGGCTTGCTTTGTAGTTGTCTCTTCATTATCTTCCAACTTGCGTTTCTTTACTCTTTGATCATCTGCTGAATGATGGTTTCGTAGCCAGGATTTGGCGTATCTGTCAGGTTTCCAAGCATCGATTGGAGGACCATGCATCTTCACAAACATCAAATTCGATATGCAGTCAATAAGAAGGCGATTTCTTGTTGAAGTGCAAACTAAGTTCATTTGACTAAATCGCATTGCTCCTGATGAAACTGGGATACAGGAGCAGCTGTTATAAATTAGTATAGCCTAGTCTTAGATTTAGTATATTTAGCATGTTACAATATTATAGTTCTAAGGAACTTGATAGCACGTGATGGAATTTATTTATTTATTTATTAACTTTACAACCATACATAAATGTGAAAGAACTAAAACTATTACATTGGAGAAAAAACAACTTTGAATAAATAAATATATGGTTGAAGGTAAGGTCAACAGGACACGAGTAGTCCCATGTGAAGACCGACCTTAATGAAAACAAACATAACATACATAAAAAAAAGACGAGAACAAATATACAATTTACAGAAGACATGACGAATTAGGAACAACAGCTTAAGTTGAAAGAGCGGCACTTAGAACAGAAGGGTTTCCAAGTGCGCATTCTGTTTACATCGAAAGATGAGTGTAGTAGAGAAGAGTAATAAACAGTTAGCCTGTGTTTGAATGAGGAAACGGATGAACTATTACGAATGGTGGGAGAGAGATTGTTCCAGAGAAGGACAATTCGGTTGAAAAAAGAGTTTCTATAGAGAGACGTCCTGCAATGGTTAACTTGAAGCAAGTTGTCCTTGCTTGAACGGGTGCGAGACGTGCTGTGAGAAGAAAAAGTGACGAAAGAGGAGATGTCTAGGTCGAAGAGACCTTGTTTACATTTAAAAAAGAAGACGAGATCCTTTAGTTCAAGCCAGTAGGATATCGGAAGTAAATTAAGCTTCTTAAGACGTTCAGGATATGACAACTCATAATCCTGAAGGATGAATTTGCTAGCACGTCTTTGAACACCCTCGAGGATCGAATGAGGAACTTTGCTAAAGCATAGGAAACAAATGTGAAAATACGTGAGGGAGTTTGTAGGTAGGCTGTGGTCAACCAAGCGAATAAGTTATGTGGTAGATTAGAGAGGCGTATGAGGAAGTTGTGCGCAGTAAAGTGCGTCAACATTGACCTTCCTGTGAATAAAAATTGAAAACGAAACGTATTGCAAATTGTGAAAGTATACAGTCCCAACGATCGAGAACCAGCAACAGAATAAAATCAGAAGGATTTTATAACACGTTGTCCTTCGAGTCGGATATCTGATCCACTGAAAAAAACGAAAGAAGACGAGAAGCGGCCACCGAGAATTTGTGGCAACGATTCTACCTGAAGCGAAAGGAATCGCTAGCGATTATAAGACGGAGCAACAATCTAGAACGATTCAACTGAAGACGGCGCTGAGCGAGCAAGTCGCCTTATTGGAACCTTTGGACAAGGAAATTTTAGAAATTCTGGAAGATGATGACGATGTAGACGAAGCTGCATTGGGCGAAGAGACAGAGAAATGTTATTGCTGAGAAGTGACATGAAGGCAACGATTGAAATGTTAGAAAGAGTGTTAAGTGAACCGGTATTGACGCCGACGAGTGCGACTACGAGTGAGCCAAATAGCCAATGGCAAGTACAAGTGGAGCGAGCGAAGTTGTAGAGATACCAACTTCTACCGTGTCTAAATAAAGTTTCAATACAATACAATACAAAAATGCAATACCACAAGTTGTTACACCGCCTGAACAAGTGGTATCAGAAAGTACGACACAGACGTCGACTGTACGGGCGAGATTACCGAAGCTAGAAGCTAAGTGATTCAACGGAAAGCCAGAAGAGTGGCAACAGTTCTGGGACGGATTTGAAAGTGCGATCCACAAGAATGCGAGTTTGTCAAATGTGGACAAATTTAATTATTTGAGAAGTCTGTTAACGGGACAGGCGAAGGCTGCGATAGCTGGATTTTCCTTGACGACTGCGAATTACGGCGAAGCGGCAGTACACCTCTTGAGAAAACGGTATGGGAAAGACACTCTAATTAGACGTGCGCATATCCAAGAATTGCTGAGATTGGGGTAGATTCAGGTAGCGATGCATGTCAGGTAGCGCATGTTAATTTTGTAGGAAAGGATGAGCACCTTGTATGTGATGTTCAAAGATTATGGGATTTAGAAACCCTAGGAATACAACCAACAAACGAAGTGCATGAAGAATTCGTAGATAATATCTCATTTAATAAATTCAGTTGCCTTGGAAAGAAAGTCACGACAACTTGACAAGTAATTACGCAACATGCATTTCACGGCTGAAAGGTCAAGTTAAGAAACTTAAGAATGACCCCGCGCTTTTAAATGAGTATGACGCAATTATACAACAGCAATTAAGTTCAGGCGTTATTGAAAAAGTCGCGGATTTAGAAAGCGCAGATAAGATACATTACTTGCCTCATCTAGCCGTAGTTCGAAAAGACGCAGTAACGACGAAACTACGTATTGTTTATGATGCCTCTGCTAAAAGCGACAATGGAAAAAGCGCGTCTTTAAATGATTGTTTACAAGTAGGGCCTTCGCTAAACCCTTTGCTTTTTGATATTTTAGTCCGATTTAGACAAAAAAGAATTGCCTTGATTGCCGATATAGAAAAGGCATTTTTTAATGTAGAAGTTGACAAATCAGATAGAGATTGTTTGCGGTTTTTGTGGTTAAAAGATGCGCAAAATGCAAATTCAGAAATTGAAGTTTATCGTTTCTGTCGAGTGGTATTTGGTTTAAATTCCTCGCCATTTCTGTTGAATGCGACTTTGAGGTATCATTTTTCAAAATATAAAGAGTTAGATCCTGAATTTGTTAGTAGTAGTGTAGTAGTAAAACTTTATTTAAAAGTCACACGCTAGCCTCGTCAACTTTAAAGCTGGTTTCCACGAGGGGCGTGTGAATAACATATTTAAGAACATATTAATATTATACAATTATATACATTACATACATATTAAATAGTACAATGAACCACATCTACGATACGCTATACTGAACACAAGTATGACAAATAAGGCATGCAATAAATTTAAAAATTGAATACAGAAGAATAGAATTTAATTTAGAAAATATTTTTTAGGAGGTATGAGCACGAATTCCGTTTTTGAATATTGTCAATGTATCCGAATTACGCACATCTGCAGGTAGAGAATTCCAAACTCTAGCTCCATCGTATGAGAAACTTTTCTTTAACTTTTCAGTTTTTGGTTGAGGCAACTGCAGCGAGGTAGAAGAGCCCCTGAGGTCGTATTGAGTAATATTTCTCTTTTGTTCAAACAGTTCCGCAAGCGAGCTCGGAGCCAGGTTATTTAAAACCTTGTACATTGTTTTTGCTTTGGACTTGGCTCGTCGAGTCTCAAGAGTTTCCCATCCTAACGCTTTTATTGCTTCTGGTCCAGAAATATCATTTCCAAAGTTCATTATGACTCTAGCAGCTCTATTTTGGAGTTTTTGAAGCCTGTTTGAAAGTCCAACACCCAAGGTATCCCATACCTCACTGCAATAATCAAAATGAGGATTAATTAAGGCATTGTAGATAGAAATCAAAGTGTCTCGATCAACGAAATCACGAATTTTCCTGATAGCTCCTATTCCCGAGGTAACTTTTTTAGCAACTTTATCAATGTGTCTATTCCAAGATAATTTATCATCAAGTTCTACTCCAAGTACGGTAGCGTTACAGACTTGTTTGAAAGCTTCTATGTAGATGATTTGGTTTCAGGAGACGAGACTAATGCACTAACTTACGATTTGTACTTGAAAGCTAAAACGAGATCAGCCGAAGGTGGCTTTAAACTGGGCAAATGGAAAACAAACGATGACAGCTGAAGAGCGCGCATTGAAAGGTCAGAAAATGCGTCATTGCAACACGATAGCGCTGCAGAGAATGTCTCAAGAGAATGTCTGCAGAGAGGAGAAAAAAAGCCTCTGCCAGATGTCACACCCAACATGGCGTCAAACCGGGGGCATATTATTTTTCAAGATGGTTTCTTCTTATAGTTTCTGCTATTTACATAGTCAACAAGATGACAGAGCGAATAAGTTTGAGCGACCTGCATTCTCAAAGAGATTATTTAATAGCGTTTCGGAATGGCAATATATATGTTGCCCTCGTTGCGACTTTAACAATATTGATTGTTTTTCCCGTGAGGGGCTACAACAGCATTACAGAACTGTGCACAAGCAAGTTAAATTTAACGATGAAATTGTGAAGGAGGGAGCTTCGTTGTTGCGCATCCGTGCCGCATCAGAAACACTAAAGAATTTGTTAACTCTGTCTGAAAAGCGAAGGGAAATGGTAAGTTAAATAATATATTAAATATTCACGTTATTCTAACTCTACATATGTGCATATAGTAATACCGTATTTACACACTGTAAATTAAATATGTATTATTTATGTAGGGAAGTGAGACATACACGTTGTATACAATCGAAGGAATTGGAGAGAATGCTCAGTTATATTGCGCACGTGATAAAGAAGCGGCCAAGTTATTCGGATTGTACTGCCTAGATCACACGGTTTCTTTACCTAAAATTGAAGAAAATGGTGAGGGAATCCAAGTTCAAGTCAAGGGATTAACATCTGCTTCGAGATACAAGTTGTGGCGTGCTAGAGACAAAATTTATGCCGAAGCTGTTTACTTCCAGTCTGTGAGTTAGTGTATCAAATTTACACTTTCAGCGCTTATAAATATGTTAATTTTCAGTTTTAGAACAGCCTTCTTTGTTAATACTTTGGACATTCTATTGACAAAAATCAAAATGATATAATATTATATACAATTTTATTCCTTATAGAAAATGCACGTGTCTTCGTTCCCTACACCCCAGGACAGTGTTCTGAAAATAGCATCTGAAACCCCTATAAATTTGCCTGAAAACCAGGAGGAAAAAGAATTGTTTGTCCTTAAACAATTATACGGGCATGAGTCATTTAGAGAAGGACAGCTAGAAGCTATACGCTCAATTGTAAAAGGCAATGATACGGTTGTACTGATTCCAACTGAGGGTGGAAAGAGTCTGATCTACACTGTGGCTGCTGTCCTCATGCAAGGACTGACCGTTGTTATAGAACCACTAAAGTTCATAATGGAAGAACAAGCAGATAAATTACGATCAAAACAGGTCCCAGCATTTTATTATAATTCATCACTCACAGATATGGAGATGGACTTTGTTATAAATTCTCTTTGTAGACAAGATTTGCCTTATGCAGTATTGTTCACTAGTCCAGAATGCATAATGTCCAGCAAGCTTCAGAATGTCCTAAAAACATGGAGTGATGTTGGGAAATTGAGCTTCATCGTAGTTGACGAAGCTCAAAGCGTAGGAAATCTGGCAGAGGCTTTCCCACTTTTTCCTCCCTCCTTTCCTTCTTTTCTCCGCCCGCGCTCCGATTTTCAGCGGTTTCCTCATTATATTACCATTTACCATTTAGCGCGTTTTGTTTATTACCATCTAGCGCTTTCTTTTATTTATCCTTTTATAATTTTGTTTATCCAAGCCTCTGCGAAGGAGAGAGGCTTAAAACCTTGACAATACCTAGATTATAATTGATCGCAACATTGTTGCTAGACTAATGCGATTAAGATCGATAGTTATTCGATTTATCAGGGGCAGTTTCATGCTTTCCACAGCGCACGCAATAGCGACTAACCCTGGCTTTAGTTGGCTGTTCACACTAACGCCACGATCTTGCAGATATTTCTTTAACTCTGGCATTTTCATAGTTTTAAATTTTTCCTCGAGATTAATATCCATATTGTAGAGAAAAAATTGAAATAAATCACAATTTCAGTTTAAGATACACTTACAGTTAGCAATTCTGAATTTCTGAACACTAGATATTATTTATGCTATTATATAGCCACTAGAACGTTTGCGCAACAAGCTAATCTGACGCTCCCATATACGCATTTCCTTTCTTGAATAACCACGCAATGACAAGAGGTTTGTTCCTTAGACATAAGTGCATGGATTTATATCATATTTTTATAATCTGTAGCTTTGCATACCATTTCTGTTAAAGATAAAAGCTAACTATAGTGCAGCCATACAGCGCGCGTATACCCGTTTATACTTTGTACTCTCGCAAATGCATTTTAAAAAATTTCGCAAACTCAGCATAAAAATGTGTAAGTTTGTGTTATCCTTCATCGGGTGAGACAAAAAAAATTGGGAAAAAACGCATACTCCGGCGAAAAATGCCGTTTACTTTTACCTATTTTACTATATTTTTATTAAAGTGCACCTCACCCCAAAATTTTTTTTTGGCTATATCAAATCTTGGCATCATTTCTAGTGTATCCGTGAAAATTTTAATTAATTTGGTCAAATCGTTCGATTTTTATGGCAGTTTAAAGTTGGCAAAAAGCACTTTTTGATGGTCCTTGGCCGTCGTTACGAGGAGTCTGGAACGAGTAAATTTCGTGACGTCACGCAAGGGACTCGTCAAAATAAACTTTCGGCCCACATGCAAATTCCATGTATACTGTCGGCCATCTACATATGATATATCAGACCTACAAGCACGAAACTGTACGTAAAATGTTTCTCTTGATCAGAGGTTTCGATCTATGCATCTTACATGCATAGCCATAGAACGTGTGTAGTTCTCAAGAAAATGTGCACGAAAATCGATGTATGTTTCCCCGGGATTATGTATTTTTAGAAGTTTAGTGCCGTTGAATTTTAGTACACTTTGCCTGTGGGCGAATACCTCATAAATAATGAACTACGAACTTGAAATAACCAATAGCTATCCCGTCATAAAGAGAGCTTTATTTTCATGTATGATATGTCTATATAGCTTGTGTATTTCCATTCAAACATTACTACAAATTTTGTATGTTTTCAGCTTTCAAGCGCAGGACTTTAAAGAACGGATACCGGTTTAAAGAGATATACAACCGATCTATTTGCCCGTATAACTTTGTAACTTTTTAATCTACAACCTTGAAACAACTATGAGCGTGTTCGTCATGCCTACAGCTTTCTATACCCATGCATAAAACATGTGTTTATCAACAAAATAGCTTTAAATATATTTTACTAAGTTCATTTCGCGCCGCGGTCACATTGGCGCTTCATAAGTGACATAACTCAGCCAATATCAGACCTACAAGCACGAAACTGTACGTAAAATGTTTCTCTTGAACAGAGCTTTCGATCTACGCATCTTAGATGTATGAAACGTATGTAGTTCTCAAGGAAATGTGCACGAAAATCGATGTATGTTTTCGTCAAACGACGAAAATATATCGTGTGTACTAATTGTGCTGTAGTAGGGGTAAACTTTTTTGACGCGCCTGAAGTCAATAATCAAGATATATTCTCATGCTTCATACCAAAAGATAGCCCAGAAAAAGGCGATTTTTTGGTATATATATAGCAGTGACCTATATCGTGTAAACAAGTTGTAGTTTTAGATGCCTACACGCGTGCGAAGTTGGATTTTCAACGTACTCGAACTAAATAATACAGTCTTACAGATATAGCTTAATGCGGCATATTGTTAGATAGCTCTTCTAAAGCTGATTCTATCCATATATAGCAATTATATATATCCTGTGTGCTAGTCTGTTCATGGTTAGACATGATAGCCAGAAAAAAACAGTGTAAACTTCGATTGATTCAAGGCAAGCAAAGCCGAAATGGCGAACTGAATACAAGCCGATCAAAGCTAAATGCCGACTACCTTGCGTGACGTCAGAAAATGGGCTAGACCCAGGCTCTTTGTGGGTATGAAATACGACGGCCAAGGACCATCGAAAGCGAAGTTCAAAACGCCATAAAAATCGAACGATTTGACCAAATTAAAAAAAAATTTCACGGATATACTAGAAATGATCCCAAGATTTGATAAAGTCAAAAAAAAAATTTGAGGTGAGGTGCACTTTAAGGATCGCGGTTTGTTTGTCCGAGTACGCCCACGCATACCCCCCATTGATTTCCACGCCGAAGCTATGGATTAGCAAGACCGCATTATGTTGGATACAAAATCGAGGAGAGTGGAAACAATTTGTGCGCCATAGAGTACACGAAATCTTAAAATTAAGCAAGAAGCATGAATGGAGCTGATATAGGATCGCGCGGAATAGGTGCATTACAATTGAGCGAGAAAGAAGTATGGTGGCATGGTCCACAATGGTTGACCGAAGCCGAGCACGCATGGCCCGCATCGGAGAGCGCTACTGCGTGCACGGAGGAAAGTAAGGCTGAAGAGAAAAAGACAGCCGTCGCGCTGCTCACAGAAACACGACAAGCTGTAAGCATTAATAATATTATCCTGACAGAGAACTTCAGCAGTTTATTAACACTTTTGAGACTATCAGCCTGGATGCGACGCTTTATATACAATTGTCGCGCAAAATTGAAGAATGTTGATCGACTGAATGGTCTTATGGTCGAATTACTAGAGCGGAGCTTGATACTGCGCAACAAGATTGGCTACTTGAAGCACAAAGCTGTTTGAAAGAGCAAGCAAATTTTGAACAATTGAAAGTTAAGTTTGGTCTTGTTGAGGAACAAGGAATTCTTAAGTGCGTGGGTCGATTGTACAATTCAGATTTAAATATAGAAGCGCAAAGACCAATAATACTCCCACGCGATCATAGGCTAACAGAAATGATTATAATTAATTGTCACGCAAGGATACATACACTCGAAGATATTAGCTCATTTGTTGAGCTACTCTGTAAATTCGAGAGTAAATAAAGTGTATGTTATGTTATGTTATGGCGGCGTGAGAGCGACACTGACAGAACTAAGGTCTAGAGAAAAAGATTTTGAATGCTTGCGTAATATGTAAAAGGTGGCAAGGCGCAGCTTACAGTGATCCAAAAACAGCAGCTATGCCAGAATTTAGAGTAAGAGAGGCAGCACCATTTTCTAAGGTTGGAATTGACTTCGCTGGGCCACTGTTTGTGAAAGATCCGAAATCAAAGGATATGCATAAAACATACATAGCCATATTTTCATGTTGTGTCACTAGAGCTGTACATTTAGAACTTGTCAATGATTTATCAACAGCGACGTTTCTAAGAGCGCTAAGACGATTTATTGCGCGGAGAGGAACTCCAAGTTTAATCATATCAGATAATGCCAAAACATTTAAGGCGGCGGCGAAAGCAATCAAGAAGCTTCAAAATCATCCAGAGATTAAGAATGAATTAGACAAGTTGCACATAGAATGGAAATTCAATTTAGAACGAGCCCCGTGGTGGGGTGGATTTTTTGAAATCATTGTTGGTAGTGTAAAAAGATGTTTAAGGAAAGTATTAGGAAATGCCAGATTAACAGACGACGAACTATTAACGATTTTAGTTGAGATTGAAGGAACATTAAATTCCAGGCCACTTACGTACGAATACAACGAAACAGACACTGAGACTTTAACACCATCACATTTAATTTTTGGAAGAAGTCATTGCCAAAAGTGCCAGTTGAAGAAGAAGTAGAGAATGAGACTAATTGTTCTAAGAGATTTAGACATTTGAGTATTAGACTAGCACATTTTTGGAAGCGTTGGAGAGATGAATATCTTTCAGGTCTTAGAGAATATCACAGAAATAAAGTAGGAGGAAAGGAAAGAGTAGTTCAGATTGGAGATGTAGTTACAGTATTTGAAGATAATGTTAAAAGAGGTAGCTGGAAAACGGCAGTAGTAGAAAACCTTGTAATTGCGGGTAAGGTCAGGGTAGTTAGGGGCGCGAAAATTCGAGTTATAACAAAAGGCAATCCAATTCGTATGAGTAGGCCAGTCCAAAAACTCTATCGGCTTGAGATTCGATGTGAAACCGAACAAGTCCGGAAAACAGGGGTAGGAAACACTGAAGAGTCTAAGTCGAAAAACACGGTTGAAATAAGAGACTTCTTTACTAAGCATGCCCACTTTTATGCTCATGCGCATTTGTCACTTTTGTGAAGTAGTCATGGCTCGTTTTGCAGAGCTGTCTGAAAACGATATATTTTTTGTATTCGCCTGATCAAAAACGCGACAAAAGCTGCTTTATAAGTACGTGTTTAAATGCATTCGTGATGTATTTCGTGAGTACCTAAGAGACACAAAATGGGAAGGCAAGTTATTGGCGTCTAATGTACATTTGTACTGGATTGTTAGTATTTGGTGGTATTTGAACTTATGCATTTCAATATGAAATGGTGAAAAATATATAGAACAATTATTGAACTCGATTATCGCATTATTGTCAGTGGTAACAATCTATATTGTCTGATTTTAAGTATCATATAGGAGCCAAATATCAACTTTCTGCACCCCATTTGAATACACGAATTATGAAACATTCAGTAACATACAGAGAGAGGTACAGTAATGTTAGCCTCTGGAAGCCTATCAATCAAAATCACAGCACATAAAGAATTAACAAAGCCCTCTAACCAGATGAGCTACAGAGTTCAGTTGCTGAGCATTAACTGTAAATTCGTGTATATATATAATTGGAGTGATGCCAGTATAAGGTATGGGTAAATATCAATATTTTTTCTCGGCATCTCGTTCGATACGACTAATAGTAGAAGGTGTTTGTTGATGGAATATTCGAACGAAAATTTATATACCTTTTTAGACCTAATCAGGAGCAGTTGCGAAAAATGCAACCTTAGGCCCTGTATAAATACCATCATTTAGGCCCATATATAAATACCATCTTGTTTAAATAAAATAATCATTATTATTATTAATAGAAAAATAGTTGGGAAAAAGTGGAGGTAGAAAAGTGGAGGCTTAGATGGTGTGGTGGCTTAGATGGTTTCAGTCGGTGGCTATCAATGTGGATTTGTGGTAACTCATCACTAAAACCCATCCAGGCTTTAAGTGATGTGGAATGCGTCCAAAACCAATATTAGATATAAGTGCAAACAAATTGACCGCGTTTAGATATGAAGACGATGCATCCAAAACAAACCTTAGACATAAATTTAGACAAATTTCAAATGAATGCAAATATTGTATATAAACAGCATGCGGCACTTAGGCTAGCAAATTTAATTCATTGTTGATGCTCAGTAGGTGGTTCCTTAGTGGGTCGTTCCAGTGGTCAGATTTGTCAAAAGCAAATCAATTTTCATTGCTACACAATCATGTTCATGTACCTCGTGATCACATTTTGTTGCAGCTGAGACTGGAGGCTGAGAGACCAAAACTGACTATTTTGAAATGGAACCATATTATTAGTAATATACAGGCCGTTCAACCCGGATTTTTGAGGGAGCGCAGGAGGGCGCAAGGGGGGCGCATTATTAAATATTCATCATTAGCATAATATAGGGGCGCATGAACATTAGCATATAAAGGGGCGCATGATCATTAGCATACAGGGGGGAGCATGATCATTAACATATGAGATGGGGTGGAGCAAGGTCGGGTGGGGGTGTGTGTGGTGGTGGTGTGTGGTGGTGGTGGTGTGTGGTCACAGAACAAGACCAAGTCAGTTTGGGCGACCAACAATAAATTTGCCAACTCAGCATATTTCGTGTGCAGAAATATGGCTTTGTTATCGTAATAAACATTTCGATTTATAAACTCCGTAAATATATTCTCGTATCTAATATCACCTTATACGAAACGGCTTAGACAATCACTTAGCGACGCTTATATAACCTAGTATTGTCCGAGTTGACCAATATAGCGACGCTTAACCTGGTATCGCCTTATGCGAAACAAACGGCTTTCTGAGTCGCCAAAGTAGCTACTGAATAAAAAGATAGATCAGTATAGTTCTTACAGCGATATGTTTCAAGCGTTTATTTAGTAAAGTCTATACAAGCGAGGAATGACTATTTAAGATCGAATCTTTTCATCTGAAAAAACTTTTTAATATAAGATATAAATATAGTTTTTAGCGATGCGAAGATACAAGCGTAAGCATTTTGATACACGGCGTTGTCAAGGTAATCTTTCCCACGTGCAAGACACATAAGGTTGAGGTAATTAAGAGGCTAGGCGAACACGAATTTGCATAAATTTGAGAATATATAATTATAGGACGGGAAAATATTGTACATTGTCACATATAGCACACACAGAATTCATTTTTGAAACACATTTATTGATTAAAATTTATTTTACAACGTTCGTAAGGTATGCTCCTAAGAGCATATCGTTTAGGTGTCTTTTGTATCTTTAAAGAGTTCTCGTATTCTTGTCTGTCTTCAGGTGATAATCTTACAATATCCTCAGCTTTCATAGGGATATATTTTGGTCTGTCCCTCAATAAGAAACGTTCATATCGCTCTCTTTCCTTGTGTGTCATCATAGCCAGATCACTTTCTTTCCAATTAGCCGAGTCTACCCAATTGTAGAAAAAGTTGTGTTTGAGTTTGGGTCGTTCTCCTTGTGTTGGTGGTGGTGTGAGAAAGCCAGGTTTGGGAGTAGTAGGCACAGGTTGTGTCATCTCGATAGATCTAGGAGTGGTTTGTGGTGTTATCTCTATAGGTTCAACGATATCTGGGGTTTCAACAATTGCAGGACGGTGGACCGGAATATCCATCTTGTTTTTAAAAGTTAGAAATCGATTTAGTTGGTCAAAATACAGCTTACTTTTTACAACCGCGGTAAGCTGTGGTGCTTCAATATCTCTTGCATTCGCTGCTCGGTGTTATACATTGCATTTACAAGGGGTGGTTTACGATAGGACTGTTTCCGTACATATTCGACTAAGGCCTCAGCTTAATACATTTGTTTTGAGTCGTTGTTGATCATCCATTGTAGGTTTTAAATCCAACATCAAATACCCATGAGGACGGCTCGTAACTTCTTCATAACTCCTCATAAACTCTCGCACTCTGCCAGGATGAATTTGTCTTGCAAGCATAGAGATTTGTTGCTTATATCTTGGTTGCTTAAACAACACTAATATTTCTCATTTCTTTGCCCTGATGAAATATATTTTGGACAATGTAGATGACGGACAAATTTCTGTGATGACACCCTTTTGTGAAAAGATCAGCTACACGTTTGTTCTTGCCAGATTGCGTTGTGACACATCTAGGTAATTTCTTTGTCGATATCTTCAGGTATTCCTTCATTGAATTCTATTCCAGGCATTGTTCTCATCATATCAAAATAGGATGGCTGCCATTGACCATAACACCAGATGATACGCTGAGGAGGTGGACTTATGGTTTTCTGGGCATTCTCCAATAGACTTTTCACCCATACAGTCTTGCCACTTTGTGTACATCCTGCTACGATACAAGTAAAAGGATGTTGCAGAACTGTAGTAGATATGTCAAGGATGGTATTCAGTTTTCGTCCATCGATACGCCCATCATGAAAGGTTCTTTTGTGACGTGCACGATTACTTGATGTTGAGAATGACTGTCCACAAACCTTACAAGGATAAGACATGTTTACCCTACTATCATCAAACGTCAAATAAATTGATTCGAAATGTATCTCACTATTTATCTGATTGCTTACATTCAAATATTCACTGACTCAGTCTTAGGATTCAATGAGTCAATCCTAGGATTCGATGATTCAATCGTAGGATTCAATGATTCAATCTTAGGATTCAATGATTCAATCTTAGGATTCAATGATTCAATCTTAGGATTCAATGATTCAATCTCAGGATTCAATGATTCAATCTCTAATCCTAACTGTCTAACCCTAACCCTAACCCTAGCTCTAACTCTAACTCTCTCTAACTCTAACCCGTTCTCTTACTCTTACTCTAACCCAAGCCCTTTCTCTAACTCTTACTCTATCCTTATCCATAACTCTAATACTAACACCACGTCTTGCTCTAAGAACAATTTAAAGTAACTCATGCATCAAGGCAATTCAATCTAAAAATCCTCAACTGATTTTAAGAATGTCCCTTTGATGCACGAGTTACTTTAAATTGTCCATCATGAAAGGTTCTTTTGTGACGTGCACGATTACTTGATGTTGAGAATAACTTTCCACAAAACTTACAAGGATAATATATGTTTACCCTACTATCATCAAACGTCAAATAAATTGATTCGTAATGTATCTCACTATTTATCTGATTGCTTACGTTCAAATATTCACTGACTCAATCTTAGGATTCAATGATTCAATCAAAAATGAATTCTGTGTGTGCTGTATGTACATTGTACAATATTTTCCAGTCCTATAATTATTTATTCTCAATTTATGCAAATCCGTGTTCGCCTAACTCTTAATTACCTCAACCTTTTGTGTCTTGCACGTGGGAAAGATTACCTTGACAACGCCGTGTATCAAAATGCTTACGCTTGTATCTTCGCATCGCTAAAAACTATATTTATATCTTTAAAACTTTATGTTGAAAATTTTGTTTGTAAGACCCTATATTAAAAAGTTTTTTCAGATGAAAAGATTAGATCTAAAATAGTCATTCCTCGCTTGTATAGACTTTACTAAATAAACGCTTGAAACATCGCTGTAAGAACTATATCTATCTTTTTATTAAGTGGCTACTTTGGTCGACTCAGAAAGCCGTTTGTTTCGCATAAGACAATACTAGGTTATGCGACGCTATATCAGTTGGTTGTCTAAGCCGTTTCGTATAAGGTGCCTATTAGATACTTATATATATTTATATATATTTACGGAGTTCATAAATCGAAATGTTTATTACGATAACAAAGCATATTTCTGCACACAAAATATGCTGAGTTCGGCAAATTTATTGTTTGGTCGCCCAAACGACGTCATGCATACATAATGATTCCACCACCACACACCAACAAATTGGAAAAATAGGTACGCCAAGTGTACATGTATCTGCTCATGCGTATTTGCATAATTGTATAATTTAATAGCGTAATTGTAGAGTTGTAACTTTTCCCCATGGGTCAATTAATGCATGAGGTCTATGAGTGGAAAGCGTGGATACGAATATAGGTCAGTAGACATACTTAATGAGTTAGAGTTACCAAATCTTAGTGTTAGAAGAAATAATCAACTGTGCACCATAATGTATCAAGTAAATAACAACATCGCACCTGATTATCTGATTGACCTATTTACCAAAACAAATACATTGCATGACCATGAAACTAGACAGGCCGAATTTAATTATTTGGTTCCCAAGCCAAATACAAATTTTCGTAAAAAGTCGTTTTCGTATCGAGGAGCAGTGACTTGGAATAATTTACCCTCTAACGTGAAAAACTTAGGATCTTTAAAAATACTATAAAAACGAATAGTGTGTAATGTAGTGTTATATATTCGTAAATTCGTAAATTTCTGTTATAATAGCTGTAATTATTTTCTTGTTTTCTTTCCTTTCATATTAATGTTGTATTGTATTCTATATATGTAATAATCTAGAACTGCCTATTGGAAGATCACTTTTATTATTACTTTTGTGATACTTTTAAGAAACTGTGCATAGAGGGATGAGGGCCTATAGCCCATGGGGGAAATTTTTAAAACCTTCAGATTTTAGTCTTTTATACTTGCTAACTTGGGAATTAAATTTGTAACTCGTAACTCTGTTGTAGATATCAGCACTATTTTCACAACACATATAAATATTACATATCATCTATTCACAACAGTTTGGAAAAGAAATGCCAAACTGTGCCTATATCTTTATGTCCAAAGTAAACCTAGTATGAGGTGATGTTGACTATGCCTGGAAATGTTAATGACAATGAACTATTGTCGATTTGACCCAAATTGGCAAATAGTGTTATGGTATTATTTTAAAACTTTTATGAGTGAACTTTAGCCCAAATAAGAGCTCGAATAATGCAGGATATTCGTACAATATTTAGAAAGGCTTATCTTGTTTCCTGATTCAAATTCATAGATATCTTACTGTCGTTCCAATTGAAGTGTTCCTCAAATATTGATTCGATACATTACCTCGCGCAGACCAATTCATTTGTTCAAGTTCCTCGAGATATTCATACACTTCCTGTGAGTGTTGACCAATCACAATCCGTATGTGACTTGAATACGAATAAACTGACCAATGAGGAACTGATCCTGCATTGCAGGAAGTGAACGATATTCAAGAATCAAATTCCTATTTCGGATTCGCTTGTTTCATCATTCGTGTGACTTCAATTCTTCAAATAATGGCTTCTGTTGAAAGTGTTGAAGAGTTTCTAAGTGCTTTAGAACCCGAATTAGAAAAATATGCGAAGCCATTGCGAGAGCAAGGTTTTACGTCAACAAATATGCTCAAATTTCTAAAACTGAAAGATTTTCAAAATATACCATTTGTCGTGCCGGCACCCCATCGAAGAATGATTTTGAGCGCGGTTGCCAAACTCCAGTCGCCTGGAAGTAAACTTCAAATCGAAAGTCCAATATCTACCACAGTCGATGAAATGTGCAAGAAGAGGAAAACAGATGGGGAAACATCAACGGATTGTAAAATGGAAACTCTAGAAAAGCGAAGTACATTTGAGCCAAGAACGCTATTTTCAGATGGAACCTTATCGAGAGAGAAAAATTCAGCTTTCGACATTGTTTTGCAAGATAAGCTAGAATTAGAAAAACATCACGCCCTTCTCAAATCTGAGTTATCGGAATACACCAGTAAACCTGTCGAACTAATGCCTCTTGCATTACCTGGCAATCGATTGATGATGATCTCTTGCACTCAATGCCATCACCGTGGTCATAGAAAGGATGGCAATAAAAATGGAATTATATGCGAATTCGAACCGTGCGTGGGATACCACTACTGCGGAAATCAAAAACTACACCCCGAGTTTAAGACTAAGAAACGAGAGGTAAGATTTATTCAATGAAGGCTAAGTCAAAACTGATGTTTAAGTTGTTGAATAAAATGGGTTCTAAATCACTTACTGATTTATTTACTTTCAAAAATCAAATGACAAATTATGAACTTCGAGATATTGAAAGTACTCTTTGCTTACCACAGCCACGTATTAATACATGAGAAAAGTTTCATGTTTGACGGGGCACACATTTGGAACTCTTTACCAAATGAAATTAGGGAGAGCAACTCCCTCATGTCTTTTGAAACTAAAATCACTACTCACATTTTTCACTATACGTTTTTCTACACCTTATATTCTTGTACCTATATAACTTTCTTACTGTATATACTATATTTTTGTAATTTTATTATCGTACACGCCCTTTATGGAAATCAGCCTATAGGTTGACAATGGTTAGCGTGTTTAAATAAAGTTTTTCTATCTATCTATATTCATAATTGCATGTGTGTTCGGAATTATATTGCGGGAACCACTGAGTATATTTATAAAATACAATACAATAGTAACTCCGAAAACAGTAAACATTTTGAAATTGCTTATTATGAATAAACAATTAATTACAACTGTTTACATGTAATGTTGCATCTTAATGTTAAAGCTGCTTTTTGTCATATTTAACTGTATAGAAAGAAAAGGCTCTCAAGGCTCTTCATGAAAAAATTGCTCTCAAAAGTAAAGAGTTGGACCAGTTGACTGAATTCGCTGAAAAAAGCCAAGTAAATTTTGTGCGAAATGTTCGTCCGAGACTTCAGCGGCTTTTCCCCAACGAATACAAAGGAAAGGATGGGATGCAACAGCTTCTTAGAGATGTAAGATACATGAAAATTGCTCTAGAAGGGAAGATACCCCCTGTTTCTGAAAACGATAGGGAGGCATTTCAAGCAATAATCGAAAAGGGGAAAAGCAAAGTGTCCGATGATTTTGGCACTTGTCCAACCGGCAATATCCTGGAAAAAACAGAAATTGGACCAGAACAATTTCCAATGACATTTGACAGCAGGGCTGAAGAGAAAGAAGTCATCAAAACGAGCAAAATACACGAGCAAGTGAACAGACCATCTAGTTGCACTATCACCAAGCCAGCAGAAATCAACCCGCAGTCCGAAATATCACCCATTCAATTGTCGTTGACGCCAACAATGCCGGTATCAAATCAATATGAAGCAAGTTTCCATCAAAATCCGTATTATCTGCATCCATTTACTAGTAACGTGAATCATTTTCTACCGCCTAATGCGTATCCGTATCAGGTCTTCCCAACGCAAGCAACGCCACCGGCTTTATATTCAAATTTCCTTCACCCAGCAATGGCAATGGCTTTGCCTTCCCAACCTAGCGCTACAGATTTTTCCATGGTGCAAAATCACAATACGGAAAAAATGACAGAAACGAGTACACCAACCAACGAAAACGTTGCAGTGGAACAAAATCATCAAACGTTGCTAGAGTTTGCTAATGTTGCTCTGCAAAAAAGGTAAAAGAACTTAGGTAAACATTAATAACCTTCATATAAAATTCGCAAGTTGTTGTTAGTATCTGTTTGCAAAGATACGATTGTTCTTATTCTGTTCAAACTATCTATGTTCTTATTCTGTTCTTATTCTGTTATGCTGGGCGTTACTGTAAACGTTATTTATATGAATAAAGCTTGCCATTTTTCTTCTTTACTGCTTGAAAGTTAGAAAAAATTACATTACCTCAGACTCCCAGTAAAGGATTTTATCATTTTATAATATTTTTAGAAACTAAGCGATCAAACGTGGGGTTTTTCTAATCTATATTTCAAAGCCGGAAATTGTCACTTTCGTCTGTTTACAATATATATTTTTTCCCATTAACTCTTTTTAATACTACAGTAAAAATAATGGAAGTGTGTGACAAAATGACAGGGGCGTCATTTTATAGTGCAATAAATGTCAGTTTATTGTACGAAGAAAAGTTTTTTCTAACTTTCAAATTTGTTCTCTGTATGAAATTGCAACAAACTTTACTGTAATAGAGTAATATTATTACAAACAATATAGATATTATGGTACAATTTTATAGTTTTGTTGTTTTAGAACACACATATTACCATTTGCGTTCAGACGATTTTAACGCGTTTGTTTACTTTTCAAACAGGATCGTTTGCTAACAAAATGTACACCTTTTGAAAACTTAGATTTTTCGAAGTATGAATATGTTTTTGATCCTTACGTATATCTTTCATTCTATCTTGCAAAATAACTTAAATTTTGCGAGCTAACATTCAGAAACATGGAAAATTGCTTAGAACGTGGCAAACACACGAACAAAAATGACAGGGGTGTGACCAAACGTTCACATTTGAAAAGTAAACAAACGCATTAAAATCGCCAAGCTTCAAGTTGAATGCAAATGGTAATATATGTATTTATGTACTTGCTTGACATTCATGATTTGTTATCGTATTATATATCGGATTCGAACCTCAAAATAGCGCCACAAAAATAAACCGACTGGCGCTATTTCGAGGTTCGAGCTGAAAATTAAAAGTATTTTTATCGTGGTCTGTGACGTCTGTCGATCTTCGCGTATTGTTCAATACAGTGTTCAATACCAACGTAACAATGTAGCAATCAACAAATACAACACTACTGCAGAACGTGTGATTACATAATTTAACGTTTACTAACAAGATGTAACGTTTAACGTTTAGATGTAACGTTTACTAACGTTTACTAACAAGATTTAACGTTTTAAACTAACAAGATACTAACGTTTAGTAACAAGATGCAGTGTAGCTATATCTTCATTCATAGTACATAACCACATTTTTCGAAAAATCCTCGACAAAATCCCGCTGTTATTAGTTCCATAGCGTTTACAATCGCTAACTCTGTATAAGAAGAAGTGAACCGTTCATTATTTCGGAAGGATTTTCTCATATGAGCAAAGCAATATTCACATGGGTTCAACTCAGGACAGTATGGCGGCTGAAATATCAGAGTTATCTCGTGTTGAACAAGCATTTCACGCAAAACTGGCTCCACGTGGCGCGCGTGATGAAAGCCGCAATTGTCCATTACAACTGCATCGGGTGTAGATAAAAGGCGGACGCGGACGGCGGACGGCGGACGGCGGACGGCGGACGGCGGACGGACTCGTGGTATTTTTAACCCGGGTTTTATCGCCGGTAGTTATTTGTGGGGTATTTTTAACCGGGGTATTTCCCCCGGCGGATGGTTACTGACGAAATGTCGGGATTTTGTCATTTGTTTTGTTTTGTTTTTGTTGGTTTTTTTAAATAATATTCCCGTACTTTTCCCTGGTTTCATATACGAGGTTCGGAGTGGCGAGGCCAGAATAAACTGACGATTGGGGGCGGGGTGGTCGGTATTAGAAGCGAAGCTCCGAAGGCGCGAGGAGTCGTAGGGGGGTCAGGGGGAATGCTGACCCGGAAAATTTTGGATTTCTAGGGTGAAACGCCATTTCCTGAGTTTTGAAGCTACTGTGTTGTGCAATGATCTGAAAGGACAAATTTAAATAGGCCCGTGGCCTCGCCACTGGTCGTTCGGCACAACAAACTTGATTCATTTTGTGATACAACAAACCTCACACCTCTAATAAGTGCTGTAGATTAAAAACAATATCCGGATCGTGGGTCGGAAATGAAAATGTGCACGAAAAACTCCAAGCTCTATAACAAGTATTAGCCAAGGCTAATCGTAGGTGTTTCGTGTTGATGGAGTAAAACTAAATTAAGATTTTTTTATTTTTATGTAGGGCATGCTGCGGGAGGTGTACGAGTTATGTTAAGTTTTTCCTGCTTTCATGCTATTGAAAAAAATCATGCAAAACGCAAATAATATGGTGTGACATAATATATATACACTTGGTCTGATTTTTAAGGTCAGTGATGAACGCTTTCGGCTGAATTCATAAGCTTTGTTAGCTTGTTTGTCGCCTTGCGTGCATGTGGGCGACGTTCAAGCGAGGAAACCAAACCTGCTGAATTGAACTATCAAATGAATGGTTGTTTGAAACGGTAAAGTCTGTAAATATATCATGAATTTTACTTCTGAGAGCCTTGCAAACATGTTTACGCACACAGGAATATATTATTACATTTCTTCGTCTTGATTGACATGTTTATGCACAAGCGAATACATTTCCTTCGCTTTGGGGTTTCCCCTATAGTCCAGCTGCATTTGTATTGGTCAATTTTATGAGCCTTTATTAGGCGTTTTGTCATGAAAGCTGGGTTTCTTGCAGGCCCTCATTCCCTGTTCTTCTTTTCCCCTCCAACGAGGGCCGGCCACGCAGGCTAAATGTGTGATAGAAGTGTCGTATGACAAGCCTCTCCTTCGCAGAGGCTTGGATAAAAAAAAATTATAAAAGGATACGCTAATATTGGATAATAAATAAAAGAATGCGCTAGATGGTAATAAACAAAACGCGCTAAATGGTAATATAATGAGGAAACCGCTGAAAATCGGAGCGCGGGCGGAGGAAGGAAATAGCGGCGTTTTGTTTATTACCATCTAGCGCATTCTTTTATTTATTATCCAATATTAGCGTATCCTTTTATAATTTTTTTATCCAAGCCTCTGCGAAGAAGAGTACCATGCAGTGACAGGCAGCTTGGCCACTTATTACACACGTCACCAAATGTCAAGAACACGTCAGAAAATTCAACTTATTTTTCATTCTATTTATCAAGAAGACGTCTTAACTGACGACTTGGAATACTCCGTTTGCGATTATCACGACCAAATCATTTGAATGTAATTTGAATGACACGCTGTAATAAGGCGCATGCTCCATTGATGCCTCCGGGCTCTGGCACTGATGACAGATGTTTGCAAGGCTCTCAGAAGTAAAATTCATGATATATTTACAGACTTTACCGTTTCAAACAACCATTCATTTGATAGTTCAATTCAGCAGGTTTGGTTTCCTCGCTTGAACGTCGCCCACATGCACGCAAGGCGACAAACAAGCTAACAAAGCTTATGAATTCAGCCGAAAGCGTTCATCACTGACCTTAAAAATCAGACCAAGTATATATATTATGTCACACCTTGTTATTTACATAACTCGTACACCTCCCGCAGCATGCCCTACATAAAAATAAAAAAATCTTAATTTAGTTTTACTCCATCAACACGAAACACCTACGATTAGCCTTGGCTAATACTTGTTATAGAGCTTGGAGTTTTTTTCGTGAACATTTTCATTTCCGACCCACGATCCGAATATTGTTTTTTTAATCTACAGCACTTATTAGAGGTGTGAGGTTTGTTGTATCACAAAAATGAATCAAGTTTGTTGTGCCGAACGACCAGTGGCGAGGCCACGGGCCTATTTAAATTTGTCCTTTCAGATCATTGCACAACACAGTAGCTTCAAAACTCAGGAAATGGCGTTTCACCCTAGAAATCCAAAATTTTCCGGGTCAGCATTCCCCCTGACCCCCCTACGACTCCTCGCGCCTTCGGAGCTTCGCTTTTAATACCGACCACCCCCCCCCCCAACCCCCCCAATCGTCAGTTTATTCTGGCCTCGCCACTCCGAACCTCGTATATGAAACCAGGGAAAAGTACAGGAATATTATTTAAAAAAACCAACAAAACAAAACAAAACAAACGACAAAATCCGGACATTTCGTCAGTAACCATCCGCCGGGGGAAATACCCCGGTTAAAAATACCCCGCAAATAACTACCGGCGATAAAACCCCGGCTAAAAATACCACGAGTCCGTCCGCCGTAATAACTACCGGCGATAAAACCCCGGTTAAAAATACCACGAGTCCGTCCGCCGTCCGCCGTCCGCCGTCCGCCGTCCGCTGTCCGCTGTCCGCCGTCCGCCGTCCGCGTCAGCGTCCGCCTTTTATCTACACCCAACTGCATCACCTGCGGATAATATCGGGTTTCCGTTTGGGTACCTTTGCTCCAGAGCATCTGAAAAGAACTGAAGTAGTTCTAAACCATTCGAAGGACCTTCCAAAACATCATAGTAATCTATACCAAAAAACCCGCATAACAAATTTATTGTAAAAGTAGCGTCAGAACTATAACGGCATACCTCGACAGCAGGCTCCCCAATATAAGCATGTCCATAAGTCCGATTTCCAGACGTACGAATAACACTTGCTTCGTCCATGAAATGTATATGTCGTGCAGGAAATTGCAAAATCTCTTCGAAATATTGGTTTTGTTTCTCTATGGCAGCTGGTGTTAGGGACTCTACATGTATAACTGTCAAACGCTTTCTTGTTAAATTTAGCTCCCATCTTATAGAATGAGCTATTGCACTGCAAGAAGGTGCATGGTCTTCATCACAAACACCCTCTCTAGTCAAGCGATCTCTTATTTCCCTCGCATATATACTTGGTTTTTGCATTTTGTACAATTCAATGTGTTGTAAAACATTGTCTGTTATTGCCGAATTATCTTTTCCAGGAGGCAATCTTGCAGATATCGAGTGGGTTTCGAAATACGACTTCAATATTTTTCTCACGCCGTTAACAGTCAGTTTGACATCATCACTTATATCTTTCACGCTCTTGCCATCAAGAAATAACAAAACAATGCGTGATCTGATAATACTTGGAGTAGATTTTCCTCGAACGTAAGTTCCTCCCAAATTGTTATGACGGATCATTACGACACGATATTCTTGTGTAGGTCACCAGATATTTTATTTAGAAACGGTATTGTGTAGTTTACTGTTTTCAGCGCGCTCGAAATTTGAAACATTTTGTTTACCTAATCTCAGTTCCTCATTGGTCAGTGGATTCGTATTCAAATCACATACGGATTGTGATTGGTCAACATGCACAGGAAGTGTATGAATATCTCGAGGAACTTGAACAAATGAATTGGTCTGCGCGAGGTAATGTATCGAATCAATATTTGAGGAACACTTCAATTGGAACGACAGTAAATACACTAGATAGTGCATCTAATTATTCCGCAAGTCAAAAATTGAAGCCGTGACTGCAGTCTCAGGTCGTTCCCATGAAATGACAAGATTCGTATATTTTTTTATTTCTTAAACAGCGAACTTAAACATTCGGTTAAACCTATCCCAAATACAGTTTTAAACTATTCAAATCATGAAAGTTATTGGTGTCTTTTAAGTGTTTATTAGCGAGTGGGAACGAGCAATATGGCCGCCACCATTCAAATGGGGAAAACCGCTGAAATATTCCTGGCTTCAATTTTACTAAAAGAGATGCGCTATCTAGTGTATATAAGATATCTATGTTCAAATTACATTGATATATAGCAGGTCAAGTCAAGTCAATACTTTGCGAAGAGCATTGAAATGTTATCAAATCACTTTCAGTAAATGCTAAAAGTACTCCCTCAACTTTTGCCATGTTCAAAATAGTACAGAAAACAAAAATATCGTTGGTTTGATGGATAATTTTCATCGTAAAATTAAAAAATTTAAAAACTTTCTCATGTTTACAATGCTCGCCCTTCCGTAGTCCGCCATCTTGAAATAATCAATATCAATTTATAGCGATCAAAGAGTAACATTATAATTACGTAATTGTTAGCCAGCCTTCGCTGATTGGCTACAAGCTAACACACTTTTAACATTAACAAGGCGATGGCAAAATATATCTGCATTCGCAGATACAATAAAATGTTTGTTCAGAACGTAGGAAATCGCGTTAATTTCCGAGGTGCTAGATTTCAAAATTTTCCTGGGGACGATTCCGGCGGACCCCCCTGTCGTCTTATTCTGCTGGATCTGCCCCTGTGTACAAGAGTTCAGTAAAAATATGAAACGTAACTTACGTAAGTGAATATTTTGTTCATTGAATTGTGTTGCTATTCAAGTTATTGCAGCAGCACGCGGAATTTATCAACTTTTCGGATTGTAATTCGGTCGGGTTTGAAAGACGGTCTGGATTCATGGGTCGGTCTCATTTCGAGACTTCACTCCCTCCCAGCCCAAATTGATATGTACGCCCATGTCCATGGATGCATCATATTATATCAAGCAGGTTTCAGATATAAGCAAACGTTTGGATATAATCGTAAACAGTTTTTATACAAATGGCTATATTCACCAGCAAGTAACTCGTATGTTGCCGGCTTAAACTGATGGAGGGTCTATTGTTGGTTATGTCGTTGCACAGGAATCGGTGGTTCCTGATAAAGGCCGATTGGGCCGTTGTTTTGTGAAGATTTTGGCGTAGGAAAAGCTCTGCTCAAATCAGTACTTCAACAAATTAACGAACAAGGGACGTCAACATCCAATTCAGTTCACTTTGTTGTCCAGTTAGTCAAAATCCACAATTGCGCGAACTTTTGAAGATTTTAGACAGCAATCATGTTGAAACAGTTCCATTTATGACAAACAATGGTCATCTCAAAGGGCGCGTTGATAATTGGTTTGCAGCAACTTCATTTGTCTGTGGTCAGTGAAAATTGCATTAATGCAAATAGCTGGGGCGGTGTTCCAGGAACCCCCCCTAAGTATGTCTTCGGGCCATTTTCCTGAGAAGTTTGCCCCCCTCCCGCCACAGGGGACATATATTTCCTAGGAAATCTGGCCCCCTCTTCGGAAATTTGAAAATAACAATTGCATCTTGGACCCATTTTATATCCAAATGATGAGGACCCACCGCGGCACTGGAAAATTCTTGATATTCCCGTAGGCCATATCCCCCTTCCCAAAAAAGTATGGGTACAGATTTGCAGAATACACTTAAAGAAAACACGACGAAATTTCTTTTACTGATTTTCGTTTACACTTTTCATGAATGAATTCAATTTTTTGATACTCAATGGTAACACATTTACTTCACACTTCAATCACATAATGAGCCACCAAAATACCGGCAACAAAACAATTTGGAAAACTTCATTTATACAGGTATGCTTTGCTTGTCGGAAACTGTGTTGTTGATATTACATTGCAATTGTTTAATTATTAATTAGGGTGAACTATTTCGGGACATTAGATTTGATTGACATTTGATTATCACGTGGTAGATTTTGAGCATCGCGCTCCGTGTTGTCGATCTCATGTGCGAAGAAGTGATCGAATTCGAGCTGTGATTTGTGATTTTAATATAAAGTTTTATTTGTTATTCTTTTGTGAATTTTATTTTGTGATCGTGTGGGACTTTCCAAAAAGGATCGAACCCCTTTTCCCACATGCTTCATAACTCAATGCTTATCTATATTTTCATGCATTTTAACCCGCTAATAAAAATAGCTGATATTTAACGATAACTCATATTATGTAATATGTGACGTTAACTTTGTTATAGGTTTATTATATCTATATATATCTATAATCGCGTAGGTGTTATTGTCACAGAACGGCACTCAATAGCAAATAGATAGCTTTTACACAAATAGAATTTGGTTAAAATATCTATTTACAGTGACATTATTTTGGTTATATGTTGTTCATTAGAAATCATTACAAATAAAAATATATGCGGTAACTTTTACATGCATGCCAAAAGTGAATGGGGGGTTTGCATCACGTGATAAGTATGTGGTAAACTATTTCCCTGATATATTTTTTTAGTCTCTGCAGATATTTTTAGACCTTAGTAAGCACCATTCCACATTCATATGAACGGAGTGTCAGGGTTATTTTAACCATCTCACGGTGAAATAATTTGCATTTATGCATGTACATCAGTTCCATTGATTACTAATCATCGTGACCACCGCAACCTGCATATTTTCATTGACATTAGTGGACATCTTGCTCCGACGTTCTTCGAATTCCAAGACAATTATCTGCATGTATAGTTCATTCTGTCCATTTATTTAGTAATAAACATTTCATGTATAAATGAAAGCCTGTTTGATTCATTGCTAATCATTTTGACATTAGTTTGACATCTTGCTACGACGTTTTGAGAGTGTCATTACAAAGTTTAATTTGACCATCATTTCAGTAATTTTTCCAATACGATAATTTGCATACATAGTCAGTTCTTCAAAACGACACTGTTTGGACAATTGTCTTGCTTCTAAAGCCAATTTATACGCCTCCTTTAAAATATCGGGCGTTTTGCAGACAATAGAACATCCGAGGCGTTGCTGCTGTTGTTGTTGCTGTCGTTGATTAACCTGCTGTTGATACCACTGGGCGAAACGCAAATCACACCTTGCAAAAAGACTGTATGTCCGTCTGTAATTCGATGGAATAAAACCTTGAATGACCAAACGTTCGTAACACGTGAGATCTTCTTCGGCTCCTTTAATATTTGATGGCGTTACTTCTGGCAAATTTGCACCTGTTGCAAAATTCCCCAAGATGGTTATGGCGCGAAAGATGTGAACTCTTTGTTCCAGATCTGCGATCATTCGAGTGAACTCTTGCTCGACGTTCGAAGATTTCGCATACTGTAATGCTTTGATATAATGATTTAACGCTGACTTTTCCATTTCGATGCTGTTTTCTTCTTTTCGTTGTTGTTGTGAAAGAAACTTTTCTACAATGGCGACGTGGTTGAAGAACCAAGCAGTAAGAACGCCAGGCGGAATAAGAACAGCCACTTGTTGAGCTTCTTTGGCGTATTCGTAGCTCGATTTATTTTCACCTTTGGCACGTGCGATTGCACTCTTGGCATAAAGCATTCGAAACTCAAGAATTTTGTGGTCATCAATATCTCCACGACTTTTCAATGACGCTTCCATTTCTTCAACTATTTCCTCCGCCTTTTTCATCATTCCACGTTTATACGCAACAACACTTTCAATGGCAATAACGAACAACTCAGTTGCTGTCCCAGCACATTCCTTCTTTATTTTTTTCGCAATCTCGTTAAACTTCTCATAGTTGGCCTGGTTTTGCAACTCATTAAGCTCAAAAATAACCGTGAAATATTTTCTTTGAGATGTGGTTGAGCTCCATTTGACGCAACTGAGGCTTGCCGGAACCTTCACTGGTTTGACGCCAAAGATAACCCTGCTGCTCCAAACTTCAAAAGACATCTGCTCTACTTTCTTATTCAAGCCAATGTGATAACTCTCGGGTTGTTGAACAAACACACCGCCAGGTAATGCTTTAATGGAGATCTTTATGATAAATAACGAAGCAACCTCGCTATTTTCATCATCTTTTACTGGTATAAATTCGATATTCCAATCCTTGCCTTTTTCCATCGCTTTTTGTAGCCAGATCATTTTTCTGATCGCCTTTGCGACCTTTGCCTCAATTTCACTTTTGTCGTTTTCTGTCAGCCGTTGTCCCTTTACTATGCCATCATTTGATATTCCGTACAACACAAGTCCTCCAGATTGGTTTGCAAAAGCAGAGATAGTCATAGTAAGTTTATTAGTTTTGTTAACGATTCGATCTGCAATTGTTGTATTCTTTGATTTTTCTTCTTTTAAATACTTAAACTGGATTGAATCTGACTCAGTCAGCGATATCGAATTGTCAAGAATAAACTCGCTCACTGTTGAAAGATGACTTTGAACTACTTCCGTGGAGTTAGACATCGCATTTCGATGTCCAGTAATCTTTATTGGTCTTTTTATTCATATTTTTTAGGTCAACGGTGACTTCCAAATAGTCCCCAGCTTCCATGTCGAGAAATTATTCAAGATTACGAGTCCAGTATCTACAATAAGAAATAATATTTGAAAAGTTATATGGAAAATAAAGGTCATCGGAATTCAACGGTTTATTATACAGACCAAGAGGCTTATTGACCAATGTCAATGAATACTGTAGATTTTATGCCTGTGGCTGTGGAATGCACACCCAGTCACCCAGCTGCTAAAAACTATGCACAATTTTATTACATTTTTGAGAAAATAGGAATACATTTTACTTAGAACATTAAAAAAATAGTGATTTATATTATTTGGTGCAGTAGACTGAATAATGGGACAACACACAAGCTAGGTTTAAATAGCACACAAAATGTACAAGAGACGGTGGAGCGATTAATTAACAAGATTATTGTTTTTACTTTGACCATGAGTATGAATTGTCAAATGCTCCAGGCATTAAAACAGGAGGGACACATGACTCTGACAACAAAAATTCTTTATGGCCAATTCCACTTTATAAAACCGACCACATATAGAACACCCATTGTACTGGATCAACACTCAACCACACGTAAAACCTTGCCTATGACGTCATCTACATGATTTTAATGATTATACAATGCTTAAGAAATCCGCCATCTTTGTCTATGTCATTGAAGAAGTACAAGGAAACTTTCCAGGTAGAGTTTTGTGCTGCGAAACATTACTGGACAAGAGCGATAAAACCCAGTCGGCGCTGCAAACCGCTGCAAGGGTCTTGCGCATTGAGGAAGGTAATGGTCACTCGAATCCAAAAGGGAAAAGTCGTGTTCACAACGAATCTCAAGGCGCAAGACAGTCAGGCAAGCAAAGTCGACAACCTAACCACGATGTAACCCGTACGTCGGAGAACGATGAACCTCAAGACACTCCTCAACCAAGTGGAGACGTTGCAACTCTTCATCAACTCAGGTCGAGAGAGAATCCATCAACTCATATGACCCACATTGTCAGTACACTAGCACCTGTGGTGCAGGAACTGATAACTGCCTATGACGATGGTGCGAGATCGCAAACGAAGACAACGAAAATACTGATTAACCTCTGACTAAGAAAGCTAAACTCAACCATCCCTGGGTAAGGATAAAACGCGGAGGCGGATACGGAGCGGATATGGGGATAAAAGGCGGATATGGGGATAAAAGGCGGATATGGGGATAAAACGCGGATATGGGGATAAAACGCGGATATGGGGATAAAACGCGGATATGGGCGCATTCATGGTTAAAATATAAGATATCTGTGTATTTTACTAATTTAGGTCGATCAATCTGTCGCGCCTGTCAAAATAGCAAGCAGTATATGATTATATATAATTTTAGAGTTTTAATAACACTTATTGACGTGTATCTAGCCGATTTTTTGACATGCACGCTCATTAGGGCCATTTATACAGGGGGGAAAAGTCGCAACTTTCATACATATGACGCGTCTTATATAAGACGCGAATGTCTTATGTACGCCACGAATACACTCGTATTAAATGGTCACATTTTAAATAAGAACAGGGTTTAGGCTGTTCCACCATAGGTCGCGACTTATTGGAATATGAAAATTTATACGAGTGTGTCCGCGTCTTATATATAAAAAGACGCATCTTTTGTCAGTCGCGACTTAATCTCTCCCATATATATCTTAGACTACTCTCCCATATAAATGGCGCTATTTTTCTCTTTAAAGCGAGTCGTTGTTGTGCGTTAGGCAATGATGCGGCTGCTATTTGTTGAAGTGAGAACTTGCGCTAATTCGATTAGACTTTATTAACGAAAACCGACCTCAGTGATGATAATGTTTCATACGATTTCACAGTTTTGCCGACAACAGGTTGAGAACGGTGTGAAATAATTAAGACTCTATAACCTTGCGCTGGTAAATCGGAAACATGAGTAAATATACACAAGTAAATAACATTTTGTTTTTTTATCTTAATATTGTACAGGGTGTATAAAGAAATCGGGATCAATCAATGCTCGGTTTGAGGGTCCCTTTTGGTCGTACGTCACGAGTAAAAGTATTCAATGCATCTAACGCAGAAAACAAAGAGTATTTTGTGCATATTAATCTCCGCCTACACTGTACCTGTCAAACCTAAATCCTATTTCTGCGATGTACTATGATTCCGATGGTGTCATCTTAACAAATGAAACGATTCCTCAATATTGTCTCCCAAATCCCCGCATGATTGCGTCATGAAATTGCAAATGCGAGTGCAATAGAAATTTATCGCACCTTAAAGTGTAAACGGGCTTTTAGGAAGGAACGCTGATCAGGGCCTTTTTCAAGAAATCGTTAGTGGGGGGCCATCATCGAAAGGGGACGTAACAAGTAGGTGGTGTATTACAGGTGTCTGAAGGGGAAGGGGGTCTGGGGATCCTCCTCCAGAAAATTTTTGTATTCTTAACTAAGTCTCTGTGGCTTGATTTCCTGCATTTTCAGAGACAATTTTGATATATCACATCTAAACGGAGCTGGATTTTGTTGTGAGAATACCATAACTTTCCTCTAAATTCAGTTTTCCCCCCTTTTTTGCTTATATTTTGGACAAAAGGGACCTTCACTGGGGGGGCCAAAATAGCTTACTGGGGGGGCCAACATGGGGGCTGGGGGGGGGGGCTTTGGCCCCTCCAGTACATTAGTTAAAAGAGGCCCTGGCGCTAATATTCACCAATTTAATATACGCATATTTTGTTTCAAACCGGAATTTGAACTATATTTTAAAAATGATTTTAGCGGAAAACACAGCCTTTTACTCGTGACGTACGACCAAAAGGGACCCTCAAACCGAGCATTGATTGACCCCGATTTTTTTATACACCCTGTACAATATTAAGATAAAAAAACAAAATGTTATTTACTTGTGTATATTTACTCATGTATGTGCCAAGCACTCATTTTCAATTCCAATGAGTAAGCGTAGTAAATTTTGATGTCGGTAGGTACAGGTCATTTACTTCAGTGTCCGCACCGATGCACGACTGACAAGCGGCAAGCGCGACTTTAAATATAGCAAACATTGATGAAATCCTCGGACCGACCTCGGTAGTGTCGTCTATTAATGCTAACACGAGAATGATAATACTATTTATAATACTATTTGCATATACGTTAAGGTAACCTTAGTAAAAATGTATTTTACCATTGTCAACTGTAATACACCCAACAGATATATTAGCACGTGGTTGTTCACCGGATCTGTTTCCGATTTACCAGTGCCCATGTCATAAAATGAGACTTTGCATTTTTGAAATCTAGGTTTAAATAAGTAAGTTAGTTCTAAAACAGAATTGAAATCGGAATTATAGTTTAAAAGTTATTGCCGTTTAAACATTGAATTTCGTGTTGTGAGAAATCTGAAAACCGCGCAAAAGAGACTGGTACGAAATTGTGCGTACGACGTCACAATAGGAACTCGTCCAACTGAACAATATAGAAAACACTATTACGTGTACTATCTTATAGAAGGGAACAGTGCAAATAGAATCGCGAAACTGAAAAAATGCCGAATAGATGTGTATTATGAGGTTGATCCTAGGTTGATCTTGTAACAGATACAAAGGAAGGCATTTCGCTTCATTTTATACCATTTGCTGGAGATGAGAGGTCCGAAGCGAAGAGGAGACGCGAGTCAGCAAACAGTGGATTGATTTCGTGCGCTTGAAACAAGCAAAATGGGATCAAACTCTTTCGTTCTGCACACTATACGAGAGGATTCTACTGAAATGTTTTCTGGTCTCTCTGGTAAAAACCCGAGATTAGCTACCGACGAAATTTGCGTCGATGCAATTCCAAAATACACGACTACTGCCGACTACAAATCGCTGTCTGCGAGAGCCAAAAGAATGGTAGGTACAATACTTTCAAATTTCTGATATTTTTTTTCTGTTAAGGGTAAATTTCGTTTGTCAATCGTTTTAATATATGACCAATTTTAGTCACAAATATATTATTTAAATTATACTATTTCGATGCAGTCTGCTGGTGTTGGTCATAGTCACGCAATAAATATAAATGAGCCACGTACAGCCGATGGAGTCAGTAGAAATAGCACAAAATTCGGTTGCGTCGTCAAAGGATGCACAACGTGTACTGTATTATTTTAAACAGACAATGTAGCAGTAATTTGACGCAGCAGTAAATTATAAAACTCTCCTTGTGTTTGTTGATTATTTAGAATAATGATATTTCAACTGAAACTAGTGGTTGTGTTGGTTATATATTATCCACATAGTGTTGGTTATATATAGTGGTTGTGTTGGTTATATATAGTGGTTGTGTTGGTTATATATTATCCCCATTGTGTTGGTTATATATTGTCCTATATTATCCCCATATCCGCCTTTTATCCCCATATCCGCTCCGCGTTTTATCCCCATATCCGCTCCGTCCATCCGCTCCGCTCCGTATCCGCCTCCGCGTTTTATCCTTACCCACCACCCCTCTCCTGTCGTGGACTCGTTAGTATTCTAGGTGACAGAAAGCGGAAAACCTGCAAAGGTTTGCCAGAAAAGCTATCATCGATTATTGACCAAATCCTGGGAAAATATATTGCGGACAAAAAGCATCCAGAGTATATGACAATACCGCAGATGGATCCATTCTATTTTAATATAATGGCAAAAGCACATGGGAAAACCGAGATTGACATGTTTGCCTGTCGGATAAATTTCTAGATGAAGCCTTGTTTATCCTGGGGTTCAGACCGCCCAGCTGCTGCGGTAGCCATTGATGCCTGAATTGGAGAAAATATTTTCTTTATGCATTCCCTCCAGTTTAGACATGCCATACCATAGGTTCTCCAGAAAGTGGAACAAGACCAAGCCGAAGCAATCTTGTCTGTACCTCCTTGGCGTACTCAGGCATTAGTATCCAAAGTTGTTGGCGTCCAAAATCGCGGACAATAGCAATCTACGCCTACCTTTCAATCCGAACAAACTGCACCCACTAGAAGGACAATTTACTCTGATGGCTTGTTGCTTGTCAGGTAAGTTGTGAAAGGTTGTCAGGGAATTTCACCTCCAGCTCAAAAATTGTCCGCGAAATACAGCTATTTATAGATCTAATCAAGTCATTTAAGGAAGTATCCCACTCTCCTCCGCAGAGGCTTATTATAAAGAGATAAATCCTTTATCATTATGGGTACTAGGGATATTAGTGGTAGTGGAGGGACAGTAAAGGCTCTGCGAAGGAGAGTGGAAGTATCCAAAGATACAATTTATCGACGGATTAGAATTGGCAGGGATCAATCATGATAATCATCATGAAATCTGCTAGTTGGAGTGGCGAAAACGTATTCAATAGCTACTATAACAAATCTATTCAAGGGGACACTGAAAGGTTTGGACGACATATCATCCTCTCCGGGGGAGCAAGTAACGCAAGTGACCCAACTGGAGGGAAGTAAACATCAACATTACAATTCCGTTAATTTTTACATGTTTGCTCTGGGTGGAAATAAATGTTGATTTGCAACCATGTTGTTGAAAGTTGTTGAGCTGTTTCATGCCCACATTACTTTGAAATCTTGTAGACTCTCTGCGGTAGACAACTTAAACCAGACTTTCCTGGAAATTGAAGTTTGACTGGGATTCTATCAGTTGTCTACAGAGGAGAGATACACCCACCCGCCTCATTTGTATGCACTATTATAGACCATTATACTTTGTAGTGATTCGTTTAATATTGACCAAACTCTCGTATAATCTCTGCTCTGTAGCCAAATGAAAGTTCAACTTCAATTCCAGACCGCGTTTCACTACGCCAATATTTAAATTAATTTGCCTTTTTGGTATGCTATTTAAGAAAAATAAAACTACAGTGATAAAATTTAGCTAAGCTCTGAATTTTTCTGCGAATACTTTTAACCCGAAATATTGTTTTGGGTCTGATATTGCGAATGTGTTATTCAATTACGTTTCATTAATTTATTCGCGAGAATTAACATATGGGGAAATCCCCAACTACAGGAGCTCATTTGACGTTGATAAATCTTGAAATATTTGTTGTGATAAGGATAAAAGGTTCATGATTCATGAAAAAGTTCTAAATCGTACCGTGCCTGTTCCACTAATAGTTCCTTCTATTTCCTGTAAACTTCCCAGTACGACATTTCTTGGAAAATCGATCAATTTCCAGGCAAGGATTTTCTCATGTTTCTTCGGCGCGTCATGCACGGCTGAGCAGGATAAGGACTAGATAAGGATTTAAATTCCTACAATCTCTGAGAGCTTAAAATTTAGCCATGCCTAATCTTTTTATATCTGACACATGGCCACACATAGCTAGCGTAATTTTAGCATATCTTCCCATGCTTTATAAACCTTGGTTCCATGCCAAACAGTTGCCGTTTAACGTGCTCTAACCTTCAGTTCAAGTTCATTCAAATTGCATGTCAATATCATTAATAACGTATAAAACTGAAATCTACAGGAGACTTTTGGTATAGCTAATAATAGTAATTCCTAGGGAAGGATATGATTTTAATTAAGAAAATGCAACAAATTTAAAGATATTTTACAATTTGTGGGAGCGGATTACAACACCCACCTTTATCGACAATCATTGTAACAATGCAAAGCAAGACTCACCTTCTTATCATTAGACCATGTTACAACTTCGTACCCAGGTTTTTCCCTCTTGACCACGTTATTGGTCCCGTCCACCTGACAATGTGTCTTTAGACTCAATAATTCTATTTTCTGCAGCAAATCCTTCACTCTACACCCTTTACTAGTGTTTGTATACTATTCTTGTCGACACAATCCCCTGGGAATTCCCTGTTGCGGTTTGCCACTCAACCTCGTACCCAGGGCTAGCCTGCTGGGCTAGCGCTGGGTACGAGTTTGTTTGCCACTTAGGTCTGTCGGGTCACCACAAACAGTCTTTAATCAATCATTAATAAATCACGCAAATCCTTTGTGGCCAATTTGGGTAGTCGCCACTTGTTTCCATCTACCAAACTGACGTTACGTCAATTTTTCAACTTTGAAGTAAAGTTAAAAACTTTGTAACTGACCCTAACCCTAAAACCTACCCTAACCCAAAACCTAATCCTAACCAAATTGATGAAGAAAAACGAATATGAAAATCTTTGAAAATCGGGAAAATTGCGTAACGTCAGTTTGATAAATGGAAACAAGTGAAAACCAATTTGGTCGGCGGAAAGTGCGGTTTTCTGGAGGTAAGGGCCGCCAGAAAAGCTGGAGAGACAACACCAGGATTGGAGTAAGGGCCCTCGCGGCCTCACCGTTATGGGCACTGAATCTCATGTCCGATCCGGGCTTCCCCGTGGTGAAGTTACCGAGTAAGGGCCCCCGCCGTTATGGACCTTGCTCTCCTTTGCCGGTGTGTGCTTCACCGTGGGCAAAGTGTGGCTGTGTGGACACCACTTCCCGCCACAGATCGAAACGAAGTGTAGATCCCCCACGTGAAGCATGCTGGGAGGAAATAATTATATAAATATATACAACATGGTATAGATTATAAAAGTATGAATTAAAGTACGGCAACAAATTTATGCGGAACTTAGTTGATATTGTACCAGGAGTACGATGTACGATTTGTTAAACAAGCATATTGCGTATTGGAGGCCGGTGTAATTAATACACGGGAACATAATAGGCGGATACCGGATAGAAGGACAAACGGATACGGGATAAACGGATATCGGATAAACGGATCTCCATGAGAGCGGTCGTATCTCAAGTGGTTACTTAGATGACTCAGTTCTGTAGAGGTACAAAAGAAGAATGTTTGTCTCAGAAGTTGAAAAATGTGCAAAGTCTATAACAGTTGCCCAAAAAGTTATTTAAATTCTAGGCTAGGGGAAGTTTAAAATAGGACTAGCTATATATAGTTGCAAAGCTGGTACGTCTGAAGGGCTTCCTATACCCTTCGTGTCAACAGTAATACCGTCGGAGGTCTACTGCCCTAAAACAATCATATCATATTAATTACTTAGAGATGAAAGCAGTCAAGTTGGGGTTACAATCCTTCTGTGAATGTCACAAATCAGCTCATATTTAGGTGTTAACTAACAACAGCACATCTGTGGCCTACCTGGGGGATCTCACTAAAAAAAGCGTGGCCTTACGTTTAATATATTTATTCACCAGAATTAACAAATTTTTACTTCCTGTAATTTTCCCAGTACGACATTTCCTGGAAAACCTATGAATTTCCAGGCAACGATTTTCTCATGTTTCTTCGACGCGCAATGCACTATAAGAACTTAAACTTTAGCCATGCCTAATATTTTTATCATCTTACATATAGCGAACGTTTTCATGCCAAAAAAACAGCTGCCGTCTCATTGAGTGATTCAGACTCAAATTACATGTGAATATATAAATTTCCTGACGTTGTAATACGAGCAAGTATTGTGGGGGGCATTTTTTTGGGACACCCTGTATAAATAGTATAATGTATTAAATGCTACAGCAGTTACTGAGTATAGATCATTTCTATACGAAAGGAAATGATATATAAAAATACAACAAAGTTTAGGCCAATATTGTACAATTTCTGGGAGCGAATTACCACACTTACGTCTAATTGCAACAATGCCACAAGGCTTACCCCAGTTGGCTTTAGTTCCTTTTAATCAGGGACGAGGAGGCGGGAGAGGGAGGCAATGCCCCCCACTTTTCGCTGCATAAAAATAAAATCGCTAATTGAATATGAGATACAGAATCCTGCCTGCCATCCCCACACACTTTTAAACAGGCTCGCGGTCCCTGTTAATTCAGACCATTTTAGATTCTGACCATCTCCGTCTACCTAAAAATGCTACTTTAGACTCAATAATCTTAAAGTGCCTATACAACCTAATTTTTTATTTGATATTTCAGTAAAGCATGAGAAAGTAGCTTATAAGTTATTATACAGTTTTTCACTTGCACGTTTCGTTTGGAAGATATCGGCTTTAAACATAGTCATTTGAACTCGATTACTAAAACACGGAGTGGACTCTCGACTGGAAATACACGGAATGGATTGAGTAGTAAAATATAGACTGGACTCAATTAGTAAATCACAAACTGGATTCTGGACTGGAGTAACATGAACCCAATCAATATTGTATACATCGCTGTGTAACTTTTGTGGATGGAACAACATCTGTAAACACCTATTTTACTACTTCAACTTATTTTAATGTGCATATGATTGTGAATAATTATACTATACAAGAGCATTTCATCTATGAGATATTGTTACTTGTCACAGGCACCAAGGCTAAGGGGTGGGCCTTGGCCAAAGGGGTGCAGGAGGGATGTCAATTTCCCTATCAAATCCAAATTTTGGATTTGGCAGGGCAATCATTAAACAAAAATAAAACATTCGGTCTTTATGGTCCTCTTTGACCATCAAGCTGGATCCATCCCTGCATGGTTGTAGTAAATGTTTTACTTGTAATTTTCACATCTAAAATATTGGAACTTTACTATTCAAACGCTGACATTATATAGCCACCGATCATAAATAATAATGTCACCGATTCTCGCCGCGGTCAAGCAATTTGTCACCTTGGCCGGCGTGGAGACACACTCGGGATAGCGTCATCTAATGTCACAATAATTTCATGTTGTTTGTATTTTATATAATTTATTTAATTTAATCAATACATATTTGATTTGATATATCATTTATCATAATATTTCTCCGCCATGAATTCGCATGCATTATGGTCTGATGTAAAGCCTAAATTATCAATTCAGTATTATTTTCTAGGGTCAATTGTTGCCAATTGCAAAGGCTAATCAGCTATGGATATTATTATGAGGTTGATCAAAGCCGATTTCCATTTTTTTTAAAATATCGTTAGAACTCTTAGACAATAGATAACAAAATGAGATTTACTTTCTCGAGAAGTCTGGAAATGTCTCTTACCTAGCTTAAAAAGTATTGAGGTAGGCCCAAAATCTAAAAGAAATTCACATAGAAAATATATTAATTAAAACAAATTGAATAAATTTTGCAAAGAAAGACCAGTGCACAATACTATTCACGAGCTTGGTTGAAGAATCTGTTACCATGTAAACTATAGTATTGTGCTACCAACTTCCTTCGTCATTCACACCTTGCCCTTGACCTTGATTTTAAAGGATCTTTATGTGATAGGACAATTAAGAAGGTTTCCAAATGATCAAAATGATCTATTCATATTAATTCCAAAGATCTTTTCCTACTTGACCCTCATCACAATAGTGCAAAGTGAAACATTGAGGGGTTCACTTCGTCGCAGGGCAGCAAAGTACTTTACGTCGTAATGGAGCAGAGAAGTGAGGCTTAAGAAGGTTGGTTCCCGTTAAAACCCTATATCAGCAGGCCAATTTCAAATTACACCCTTGTTTATACTAGGAGAAACAAAGTCGTTATCACCCCCTTCACGAAGGGATCAAAATCACTGGTCATCACACTTCTTCTAATCCTCCGGGATTTTTGTTTTTTACCCTCTCTGATTAACTACTTTAATACTGTAACAGCATTCTACATATTCCCACTCCCCGACGTTTAAGATAGAAGGCTGCAGCCAAGTGATATTTTGCTAGGCCTGGAGGCTGAAATCTCCAGAGTACAAAGCGATGTATTGAAAAGTAATTGAATAAATCAATTCAATTTGGCAAAAATTAAACGAAATACTGAAATATATAGGCCAGGCATTTGAAATTGATATTAAAATTATAGGTCATTGGAATGTTTTTTTTCCCGAAATATATTTGCCGTGTATAATTGTACACAGAATTTACCTTCATTGTTAAACTGCCCAGAAATCCAAATACCAAACCAGGAAAGTACAAGAGGTCACGTGGTGTTTTCTTCATAGGTTTATCCATTAACCAAAGCATTCTGTTCACATTTGTATCGTTGTATGGTGGGTAACGCATTCTGTTGAAACAAAATGTGTGGAATTGAACTTTAAAATGACTTGTACGCTGTAAGGTGTAACCCAGAATTATGCCCAAAGCGTGTCTGTCTCTTAATTTGGTGTATTTAGAACAAGGAGCAGCATTTTATTACTAATTTAAATAATGTGCTTTTTAATGTGGCTAGGTTTAGCTAGTGACTGTAGTGTCTTAGATATTATATAGTGTTCATTGTATTGTATCTTGTAAGTTCTATGTTCATTTATGTTGTATTTTGTACGTTGTATATTGTATGTTGCATCTGTATTGTATGTAGTTTGCAAAGCAGCCCGCGAGCGCCTGCTATATTTTATAAATTGAGGGTTGCTTCGCGTGTGCCTAAAAGATATAAACAAAATCTCGACGTTTCGAGCTAAAGCCCTTCGTCAGGAGAAATTAGTAGACAAATAAACACATTACATCAGCTTTTATAGCAACGCTATAAAAGCTGTCACGTGAACAAAATATTAACCAATGAAAATAAAGTAGTCATAACAATCATAACAAAATATAATTAATATGTAAAGATATAGACTGCGTGCAGGCTTCGGCCCGATTATAGGGTCGAAGGCCTGCGCACAGGCGTTACACTTACCAAAGCGCTATAAATGTCGTACAAGGGAAGGGAAGAGGGAATATAGAGGAAAGTACATAAGAAGTATTTAAGAGAAAAGAATGAGCTAGATGAAGGAGAGGCGCTCATTGATACCATCAGGCTGAATGGTGCCAAGTTTAAAAATGAGATGCTTTTCTTGCTTCCGACGGGTATCATTGCCACCAATAATGGCGCATATTTTCATATCAGAAAAGGAGTGGTTGGCACTGTTGAAGTGCCTAGCAACCGGTTTGTTGTGCACATTGTTCTTGACATCACGCAAGTGCTCAGCAAACCTATCCCCTAAACGTCTTCCAGTCTCTCCGATGTAGAGCAAGCCACATTTGCTACAAGAGATGCAGTAAACGAGGTTGGAGGAGATGCACGTGAAACTGTGCTTGATGACAAACTGAGATTTTGGAGCCGAAATACAGGTGGCGAGGTTTAAATGCTTACAAGTGTAGCACTTAGCACGACCACAGGAAACAGTGCCAGCTGGTGACACAGAGTCCTGTCGCAGTGAGCTGTGCACTAGGGTTTCCCGGATGTTTTTACTGTGTCGAAAAGAGACTAGTGGGGTCTCGGAGAAAATGGAAGACGTTGCAGGGTCCCATACTTTTTAATTGGCATAGTTGGGTCCCATACTTTTTATCCCCATACTTTTGGTCCCCATACTTTTTAGACCAAAGGGTAATTCAGGATCCATCTACCACCACCTTGGTACGCTTGGCAGAGTTAGTGCTCACCTTGAACAATTTCTCGTTTGATGGTGAGCATTACCAACAAATAAGTGGTGTGGCCATGGGTACCAAAATGGGACCCAACTATGCCAATTTGTTTGTTGGTTATGTGGAAAAACAAATCTTCGAACAATACACTGGTCCCTCACCTGACTTCTATCGCCGCATCATGCTCGCGTGCTGATCTGAATTGCTTCATTAACTTTGTTAATGAGTTCCATCCAGCACTTCAGTTCACATGGGAGATCAGTGAGACCAGTGTATCATTCCTAGACATTCTCATTTCTATCAATGGTAATAGGCTGAGCACATCTGTCTTTTACAAGCCTACTGACTCCCACAGCTATCTTCTCTTCTCATCCTGTCATCCTAAGCACACTAAAACTGCTATCCCTTACTCTCAATTCTTACGTCTTCGTCGCCTCTGCAGTGAAGACGACGACTTCGATGCCAAATGTTCAGAAATGAGAAGCTTTTTTGTGAATCGTGGTTATCCTTCCCACCTTTTAGATACTGCCCTTAACAAGGCCTCCCTTATACCCCGTTCAGACACCTTAGGAGAACCTTCGGTTGCAATTTCTAATAAAAAAGTACCTTTAGTTTTAACCTTTCATCCCTTCAATTTTAAAGTAAGGGACATCATTTGCCGGAATTTTAATCTACTTAAAAATGACCCTGCAACTCAACATTACTGCATCTCTTGTAGCAAATGTGGCTTGCTCTACATCGGAGAGACTGGAAGACGTTTAGGCGATAGGTTTGCTGAGCACTTGCGTGATGTCAAGAACAATGTGCACAACAAACCGGTTGCTAGGCACTTCAACAGTGCCAACCACTCCTTTTCTGATATGAAAATATGCGCCATTCATCCCATTATTGGTGGCAATGATACCCGTCGGAAGCAAGAAAAGCGTCTCATTTTTAAACTTGGCACCATTCAGCCTGATGGTATCAATGAGCGCCTCTCCTTCATCTAGCTCATTCTTTTCTCTTAAATACTTCTTATATACTTTCCTCTATATCCCCTCTTCCCTTCCCTTGTACGACATTTATAGCGCTTTGATAAGTGTAACGCCTGTGCGCAGGCCTTCGACCCTATAATCGGGCCGAAGCCTGCACGCAGTCTATATCTTTACATATTAATTCTATTTTGTTATGATTGTTATGACTACTTTATTTTCATTGGTTAATATTTTGTTCACGTGACAGCTTTTATAGCGTTGCTATAAAAGCTGATGTAATGTGTTTATCTGTCTACTAATTTCTCCTGACGAAGGGCTTTAGCTCGAAACGTCGAGATTTTGTTTATATCTTTTAGGCACACGCGAAGCAACCCTCAATTTGTTCTATATGTCCGTGGCCGACGCTGAATTAAAGTCTATGCTATATTTTATGCTGTGTGTTATAACCCGTGTATATTGGATATTGTATATATGTTGCATATATTTTATATTGTATATATCAGTTGCGTATGTTATAGATTGTAGAATATATATTGAATATTGTATATTTGTATACTGTATATTTCATATATTGTAATTAACAACTTACGAATTCAAACTTTCCAGCATTTGTTTAGTTACATAAACAGGTTTCTTATGCGAGAATTCCTCGAACCCAATCTTCCCGTGATACGCCCCAGATCCGCTGTTTCCAACGCCGCCAAATGGTAAGTGGTCGACTGAAATGAATTGGGGATTTAGTGATTAATCTGTTTTCGAGTATATTATAACAATATATATTATTCAAATATATATTATTCAAATTATAATGTTATAATGGCGAGCCGAATGAGAGCCCTTATCAAAAATTGCCCGCACAAATCAGACGCGAATATTTTAACATGGATAAATTTCAGCTGTATGATATTCTTATAAATAACTATTGGTAAAGATCAGCATAGCGAGAAGTTGATGTTTATTGGGATATATACAAGTATACATCCTCTGTGTATACATGTGAGACGATTGGGACGTTTTGATTGGGTATTGCTTCATAAATAGTTGGTGAATTTTAAGAACAGAGAGTCAAAAATGTACGTTACCTGTCGCATGCATGATTGTATCATTAGCACACACTCCACCACTAGACGTGTTTGTTATAAACTTCTCGATTGTCGTTTTATCATTTGTGAAAAGGTAGAGAGCAAGCGGCTTTTCTCTGTCAAAGAAAATGTAACTGCGTTAATACTTTTAGGCATAAAGTAAAAACTTTGTAAATTGAAACATGAATCGGACTACATGAATCGGCAGACAGTATCAAAAGAAAGATGAATAAAAAATAATAATAATATATGCCACAAACACTATATAAATACTATACATGTTCAACATGCTTGCTAAATTTAAGAAAAAGACAACATGTCAAATTTCTAGCAAAAAGGAATGTATAAATGCCGAGTGAAAAATTAAAAGAATGAGTTAACTTGGTTATTTGGTAAAGTTAGAAAAACTAACATACCGAGAATTGACAAAGTCGATGGCTTCATCTGCATCTTCCACATTAATGATTGGTAATACTGGACCAAATATCTAAAAAACGTCGATAATATTATTATGAGCTGGTGTCGGTGCAGGTATCGCTTATTTTCGAGAACAAACAGAGAAAGGAAAGTGGAATCCTTGAAATAATGAAGGAAGAAGAAAGGACATGAAAGGGCAGCAGATTTATGTTTCTATTGGTGTTGTTATTATGACATGATAGCACAAGATGCAGGACTAGAAATCAAGAATTTCACTACAGCAAGGAAGAACGGTGTTGTGTGAATGAAAATTGTAAAGCAAACCCTACCCATACAGTATGTGACTAAAAAGTGATCATGACTTTTAAACATTCCTTATTGTCCATTCTAGCTACCTATATACAGAGACAGGAAGATATAGAATGGAAGAAAAGGCAAAAATAAGTGCATACTGATATACGGTTGTTTCAATCTAATCTACATTTCCAGAAATTGAAATTTATACCATTTATACAGTACCTCTTCTTGCATGACAGCGTCAGATGGCGTGATGTCTATAAGAATCGTGGGTGCAATATATCTGTCGTCTTCGTCCATTTCTCCCCCAATCACAGTTCGACCACATTCCATCAACTTTTTCACTCGACTAAAATGTATTAATGTTTAGATACAAATACGTTCTTTATACGTTCTTTCGCAGGGTTATTGGTGTACGATATTGATTATCATGAATAGGTTATTCTAACAAATTATTGTGTCTTACTTGAAGTGTCTACTGTTGACCATTCTCCCAAAATGTTCAGATTTCTTGGGTTCCTGTAAAACATAAAAATATACGCCTGCTTAAATGAATCTAGTTTAGTACGTTTGCTTTGTACTGTCTAAATATTTCTGAGAGGGGGAACAATTTCGCCAACGGGAACGACCTCCCCCCTGGCTACGTATATGCCAACCTAACGAGTTAAAGTGCCCTTATATACTCGCGAATACATGTAGATAAATTTCTGACTGTTGCTGCTTTTCGTGGAAGTGGTTGTCTACATCCCGTCTGCTATACTGTCGAAACTGTGAACTGTGAAAGATAAAGTGAAAGATATAGCTATGGACGATGGTAGTTTGTCTGCTCAGACCAAGAGAATCTGTGCAAATTTAATTGGGTAATCGGAAGGTGTGTTTGAAAGATCTGTGAGCCAACATGGTATGCTGTGCCGCGTACGTACAGTAAAATCAAGAAGAAGGACCTAACCAAAACCGTCTCTTTTACTGTTCTTCAGCACCATATTTATTTTTATTATAAATGTCTACAGTAGATATTTAAGAATGTCTTGAAGTTGGCACTGTTCGAGATATCGTCCTTTGCCACCATTCATGGTTGATATGAGTGGATGAATATAATGCTGGTTACTTTATACTAATTCTGCAAGTCTTTCTTAATTGAATCCTTAAATCGTAAGAAAAGATTGAATAATTGAATCCTAAGATATATTCCTTTGGATCCTAAGACTGAATCCTTGGATCCTACCAATGAATCACTGAAATAGTATGATTGAATCATTGAATTCTAAGATTGAATTCTGAATCCTAAGATTGAATCCTTGAATCCTAAGATTGAATCCTTGAATCCTAAGATTGAATCCTTGAATCATAAGATTGAACCATTGAATCCTAAGATTAAATCCTTGAATCCAAATATTGAATGATTGAATCCTAAGATTGAATAATTGAATCCTAAGATTAAATCATCAAATCCTAAGATTGAATTATTGAACCCTACGATTAAATCCTTGAATCCTAATATTAAATCCTTGAATCCTAAGATTAAATCCTTGAATCATAAGATGACTTCTTGAATCCTAAGATTGAATCCTTGAATCATAAGATTGAATCATTGAATCCTAAGATTAAATCATTAAATCTTAAGATTGAATTATTGAACCCTACGATTAAATCCTTGAATTCTAAGATTGAATTATCGAATCCTAAGATTAAATCCTTGAATCATAAGATTTAATTCTCGAATCCTAAGATTAAATCCTTGAATCATAAGATTGAATTCTTGAATCCTAAGATTGAATCCTTGAATCATAAGATTAAATCCTTGAATCCTACGATTGAATTATCGAATCCTAAGATTGAATCATTGAATCCTAAGATTGAATTATTGAACCCTACGATTAATTCCTTGAATCCTAAGATTGAATCCTTGAATCCTAAGATTGAATCCTTGAATCATAGGATTGAATCATTGAATTCTAAGATTGAATTATTGAACCCTACGATTAATTCCTTGAATCCTAAGATTGAATCCTTGAATCCTAAGATTGAATCCTTGAATCCTAAGATTAAATCCTTGAATCCTACGATTGAATTATCGAATCCTAAGATTGAATCATTGAATCCTAAGATTGAATTACTGAATCCTAAGATTAAATCAGTAAATCCTAAGATTGAATTATTGAACCCTACTATTAAATCCTTGAATCCTAAGATTAAATCCTTGAATCCGAAGATTGAATTATTGAATCCTAAAATTGAATCATTGAATCCTAAGATTAAATTATCGAATCCTAAGATTAAATCCTTGAATCCTAAGATTGAATTATCGAATACTAAGATTAAATCCTTGAATCATAAGATTGAATTCTTGAATCCTAAGATTGAATCCTTGAATCATAGGATTGAATCCTTGAATCCTAAGATTGAATTATTGAACCCTACGATTAAATCCTTGAATCCTAAGATTGAATCCTTGAATCCTAAGATTAATTCCTTGAATCCTAAGATTGAATCCTTGAATCCTAAGATTGAATCCTTGAATCCTAAGATTAAATCCTTGAATCCTACGATTGAATTATCGAATCCTAAGATTGAATCATTGAATCCTAAGATTGAATTACTGAATCCTAAGATTAAATCAGTAAATCCTAAGATTGAATTATTGAACCCTACTATTAAGGCCCCGTTTACACTATACCGGATCCGCATCGTCACGACATCAATTTAAGCCTGACCCTAGGCTTTTGCCAGTTAGCTGATTTTGTTGAATCGATCATACTATTATAATTTTGGGGGCTAAACTCGCTTTGATATGGCTCAAATTGATGTCGTGACGATGCGGATCCGGTATAGTGTAAACGGGGCCTAAATCCTTGAATCCTAAGATTAAATCCTTGAATCCTAAGATTGAATAATTGAATCCTAAAATTGAATCATTGAATCCTAAGATTAAATTATCGAATCCTAAGATTAAATCCTTGAATCCTAAGATTGAATTATCGAATCCTAAGATTAAATCCTTGAATCATAAGATTTAATTCTTGAATCCTAAGATTGAATCCTTGAATCATAAGATTGAATCCTTGAATCCTTAGATTGAATTATTGAACCCTACGATTAAATCCTTGAATCCTAAGATTGAATCCTTGAATCCTAAGATTGAATCCTTGAATCCTACGATTGAATTATCGAATCCTAAGATTGAATCATTGAATCCTAAGATTGAATTATTGAATCCTAAGATTAAATCAGTAAATCCTAAGATTGAATAATTGAACCCTACTATTAAATCCTTGAATCCTAAGATTAAATCCTTGAATCCTAAGATTGAATCATTGAATCCTAAAATTGAATCATTGAATGCTAAGATTAAATCAGTAAATCTTAAGATTGAATTATTGAATCCTACTATTAAATCCCTGAATCCTAAGATTGAATTATTGAATCCTAAGATTAAATCCTTGAATCCTAAGATTGAATTATCGAATCCTAAGATTAAATCCTTGAATCCTAAGATTGAATTCTTGAATCCTAAGACTGAATCCTTGAATCATAAGATTGAATCATTGAATCCTAAGATTAAATTAAATCCTAAGATTAAATTAAATATTGAATTGAATTATCGAATCCTAAGATTGAATCCTTGAATCATAAGAGTGAATCATTGAATCATAAGATTAAATAATTAAATCCTAAGATTGAATTATTGAATCCTACGATTACATCCTTGAATCCTAAGATTGAATTATCGAATCCTAAGATTAATCCTTGAATCCTAAGATTGAATCATTGAATCTTAAGATAGAATCATAAGAATTAATCCTTGAAGTAAGCATAAAATGGTGAAGTATGTTGATAATAAATTCAGTTGACATTTGATGACAGTACGGCCTCACCAGATGAAACAGAAAAACTGACATCAAAAATATCACCATGAAGATGACTAATATGGAAAAAGGGAACTGTCCACGTATAAAGGCGTACTTGCAAAAGTGGATGAAGCGGGTTCAAGTAAAGGCATAATTATGTGTGGAAAAGTTCACTAACCAAACTATGTTTATTATTGACAAGCGTTGGGCTACTAAACTGTAGTCTTGGACAGTGTGGCAGTTGATCAGCTGTATGAAAGAGGAACACTCGTGTCTATGCTTGCCAGACCAATACATCCTCGCAGAGTTAAATAATTTATGAGAAAACAACGAGCCGTTCTCATCGATATTTGACGTTAGATTTAAAACTAACAACGGATGGGGAAGTACAACCTGGGAAAGCTGATACATGCAATAGTAAAATATTCTGGTGAGAAAACACGACCAGTGCTCTCTACTCTATGCCTCTACTCCAAACCCCGTCATTCTTACACTAGCCTGAAGGTAGGCGCTCGCGGGCTAACTGGTTAGGGTCATTCTTACACCATATCCAACTCATCCTATGGAGGCAAGACCTAAGATAAACGAAACCTTTTGTAACAAGAGTGGAAATAAGATCCGAGGTGGCGAGATGACGAGGTCAGTGTCATTAAATATTTGTTTTACATATACATACATACATACATACAGACATACATACATACATACATACATACAGACATACATACATACATACATGTTTCATTCAGTTTTGAAAACATACCTCACCAAAAAATTCTTTAATTGTTTCCTTCATATTCTCAACAAGTTCCTCCTGGACACTGGGATGACACATGATATAGTCTGGCGAGACGCAAGTCTAACAACACATGTATGAGAGTAACATAAATACTTTGGCCATGAAGGGCGCTCATATACAACTAATTCAATTACGGTTGTCCTATCGAAGTCAAAACTCAAAACCTCGAACTCTAAGACTAAGCGCGAAAGGAACAATTTTTACGTGCACGTATGCTGCAATGGAGTATGAATGGGGGCATGGAATCTCTTAAATGAACTGTCCTTATATAGTAATAAAGCATAACTAAACGACAATTATACCTGTCCAGCATTAGCAAACCTTCCCCAGAGCACACGCCTGGAGACCAGCTTAAGATCACTGTCTTTAGCTATGTAACATGGACTGTAAAGATAGATTTAAATTGACACAAGCTATTTAGAATGGACTAGCACAACTATTTGAAATTACAATAATTAATATGTAGCTTGAGCCAAGGTACTCACTTAATGCTACCAGGATGTTAGTTTCACAAACAAACTTAAGTTTATTAATTTAATTTCAAACCAGTGCGCATTTACATAATTACTCTTAACCACATTGTTTCTCAATACAGCATGCGAATATTTCGACAGAGAAAGCCCCTGTTTACATGAGCCCTACATGAAGGGCTAGCCCTGCCAGTACTCAGTAGGGCTGATTTTCACCTCGTATTTGAGAAAATCTCTTGCTAGGGCTGGCTCGAAACAGCATTAAATGGCTTCCCTAACCGATTCATTTATTTTCTTACGAAATCCAAAATCATATTTTGCCAAGCAAATTTTGGAATAAAAACCAGCAGACAATTGAATATTGTTCTTGAGCTAAATATTTAAATCTAAAATGACTTCGAAAAGCGGAGTTTGACACAGATACGGTAAGTTTTTTACTCAGCCCTACTATATAGGAGGGCCAGCGGAGTCCTCCCAGCTGTTGCGTTTATATGGGATATTTCCAGCCCTATACTAGGCGAGATCTCGGGTAGTCAATAGCGAGATCTCGCCTGGGAACTAGGAAGGCTAGCCCTCCTCACATATAAACGAAAATAATTCTTAATATGGATTTCAATTTGTACGCGAGATCTCGCCTAAAGCTAGGAGAGGCAGCCCTTCACGCAGGGCTCATATAAACACGAGCTAAATTATAGAAGATCTCCAAGGAGACTTAGCATATAGCGAAGCTACATTTATGCCCTCGTTCTTTCTAAATGATGCCCTCAAATAACCTTGTAACGGGAAAAGGTTATATCTTTATGCGAGAAGGGAAATAGGAAGAAAAGTTCTGCGGTCAAAGTAATAACCACTATGAACACATCCAGTGCAATCAAAACAGTATTGCAAGCAGAAGACTATACATTTAAAATAATGAGATTTATGGGTTCATCCTTAGGCAAGAAAATTTCACAGTTACACAAAACAACGCTGGGAAATGTCATGAAGATTATACAGTACCTTTTCCCGCCAAGTTCAAGGGTAATTTTCGAGAGATTTTCAGCCGCAGCTTTCACAACGATCTTTGCAACAGCAGAACTTCCAGTGTAAAATATATGATCAAATTTACACTTTAATATCGCCGTTGTTTCTTCTACTCCACCTTGCATCACCACATAGCAGTCCTAAATAATATTTTAAATATCATGAACTATTTAGTCTCTTGACAGATATCGATAACAATTAAGAAAGAAAAGTATGTCTCGTACCTTGTCGAGGTACTTTGAGATTAAGGATTCAACCAAAGCTCCCGTTGTTGGAGCAAGTTCTGAAGGCTTTATCAGAGCGCAATTCCCTGATAGAAAAAGAGGATAAAACATGCAAAAAGTTCTTTATACACATTGATAAACTCGTTTATTCTCTACATATTAAAGGATATATGATAACTGACTGGTTTATAATTAACTCAATGGTTGTTTCTCACATTGTTTCTCAATACAGCATGCCAATATTTTCGACAGAGAAAGCCCCTGTTTACATGAGCCCTCATGAAGGGCTAGCCCTACCAATACTCAGTAGGGCTGGTTTTCACGGCATGGTGGAAAAGACGGAGTGCGGAGTGCGCAGATGCGGAGTCTATCAAAAAGTTTTTCTTTACGATAGGCAATACATTTCTATCAGACTCCGTCTTTTCCACTTTATGAGGGCATAAAGTGGAAAACGCGGAGTCTGTCAAAAAAGTGCCCCTCAAAGCTGGTAACATGGAAAACATGGAGTCGGAGTTCCGGAGCCGGAGTAGTCGGGCGGCCAAGGATAATAAAAGTGCCTAGAAAACACCTTTGATGGCATTTCGTGTTACAAGCAGGCAACCACCACAGAAATGCAGCTTAGACTTTGACAAAGACGACCAGGCCGGTTGCCATCCGAGTTTCGAACTCTTTATCTAAAAAAATTGAGGTTTTCTGCAGCTATTTTACGCGCTACGATCTTGCTTGAAAATTCCAAGTTAATTTCCATAGCAACAACTTTGTTATGCCTCTTTCTTGTGATTGGCCTGGTTATAATAACCCAGCCAATGAGAACGCGTGAGTAGTAGTAGTAGTGGTGTGCGGGGGTGTGCGGGAGTGTGCGGGAGTGTGTGGGGGTGTGCGGGAGTGTGCGGGGGTGTGCGGGAGTGTGCGGGGGTGTGCGGGAGTGTGCGGGAGTGTGCAGGAGTGTGCGAGAGTGTGCGAGAGTGTGCAACATCATTATCATTCATTAATTATGTATTGACGTCATGATGATATGCAAGGCAAGTTTGGGCAAAACATTCATTAAGCTGAGCTCAGCATTTTCGTCACAAAAAGAGTTAATCCTGACGCTTTTTATCACAATAGCTAGACGTTTCTATATATTTGCCAAGCGTTGTGTTCCAAACATAGTCCGTTTCGACAACGAGTAAATATATTCTCGTATCTAATATCACCTTACACGAAACGGCTTAGACAACTAATATAGCGACGCTTAACCTAGTAAAATATTATTACCTTATGCGAAATAATAACAAGCAGAGATATAGCTTTCTAAAACGAGAATTAGAAGATCTTAAGGTTTAATCGGCATAGCTAAGGTCTTATAGAGAAATATAAATATATGTTTGCCAAGCGATTGTATAAACATAGTTCTTACAGGGATTTAAACCTTACAAAGTTTCAAGCGTTTAGATGTAGCAGAGGAGCAGTGATTTTTAAGCGAGATTTACGAGCATATACAAACATTGTATGTAAACACAATTCTATGCGGTTTGTAAGTCATTTGCAAATCGTTAACAGCGATTTGAATAAATTTAGAATATATCATTATAGGACGGGAAAATATTGTACAATGTACACACACAGAATTCGTTTTAAAACATATTTATTGCTTAAAATTTATTTTACAACGTTAGTAAGGTCTGCTCCTAAGAGCATATCGTTTAGGCGTCTTTTGTGTCTGTAAAGAGTTCTCATATTCTTGTCTGTCTTCGGGTGATAATCTTACTATATCCTCAGCTTTCATAGGAATATATTTTGGTCTCTCGTGAAGCAGTCTTTGTTCGTAACCTTCTCGTTGCTCTGGAGTCATCATTACTAAATCTTTAGGTCTCCAATCAGCCGAGTCTACCCAATTGTGGAAAAAGTTGTGTTTGAGTTTGGGTCGTTCTCCTTGTGTTGGTGGTGGTGTGAGAAAGCCAGGTTTAGGAGTAGCAGGCACAGGTTGTGTCATCTCGATAGATCTAGGAGTGGTTGGTTGTGTTATCTCCATAGGTTCAGGAGCGGTTGGTGGTTCAACGATATCTGGGGTTACAACAATTGGAGGATGATGGACTGGAATATCCATCTTGTTTTTAAAAGTTAGAAATCGATTTAGTTGGTCAGAATACAGCTTGCTTTTTTCAACCGCGGTAAGCTGTGGTGCTTTAATGATCTCTTGCATTCGCTGCTCGGTGTTATACATTGCATTTACAAGGGGTGATTGACGATAGGACTGTTTCCGTACATATTCGACTAAAGCCTCGTCTGGCAATAAATCGAATCATTGAATCCTAAGATTGAATCATTGAATCCTAAGATTGAATCATTGAATCCTAAGATTGAATCATTGAATCCTAAGATTGAATCATTGAATCCTAAGAGTGAATCATTGAAACCTAAGATTGAATCATTGAATCCTAAGATTGAATCATTGAATCCTAAGATTGAATCATTGAATCTTAAGATTGAATCATTGAATCCTAAGAGTGAATCATTGAAACCTAAGATTGAATCATTGAATCCTAAGATTGAATCATTGAATCCTAAGATTGAATCATTGAATCTTAAGATTGAATCATTGAATCCTAAGAGTGAATCATTGAATCCTAAGATTGAATCATTGAATCCTAAGAGTGAATCATTGAATCCTAAGATTGAATAATTGAATCCTAAGATTGAATCCTAAGAGTGAATCATTGAATCCTAAGATTGAATCATTGAATCCTAAGATTGAAACATTGAATCCTAAGATTGAATCATTGAATCCTAAGATTGAATCATTGAATCCTAAGATTGAATCATTGAATCCTAAGATTGAATCCTAAGAGTGAAATCATTGAATATTTGAACGTAAGCAATCAGATAAATAGTGAGATACGTTACGAATCAATGTATTCGACGTTTAATGATAGTAGGGTAAACATGTCTTATCCTTGTGAGGTGTGTGGAAAGTCATTCTCAACATCAAGTAATCGTGCACGTCACAAAAGAACCTTTCATGAGGGGCGTACGAACGGACGAAAACTGAATACCATCGCCGATCTACGGTTCTACAGCGCCTTTGCGTGTATCATGCTTGACAAATACCCAGTTCCTGCAACACCCCTTTACGTGTATCGTAGCAGGATGTACACAAAGTGGCAAGACTGTATGGGTGAAAACTCTGTTGGAGAATGCCCAGAAAACCATAAGTCCACCTCCTCAGCGTATCATCTGGTGTTCAGTATGGTCAATGGCAGCCATCTTATTTTGATATGATGAGAACAATGCCTGGAATAGAATTCAATGAAGGAATACCTGAAGATATCGACAAAGCAGGTTACCTAGATGTATCACAACGCAATTTGATCGTACTAGATGATCTTATGGCACAATCGGGCAAGGACAAAGGTATAGCTGATCTTTTCACAAAAGGGAGTCATCACAGAAATTTGTCCGTCATCTACATTGTCCAAAATATATTTCATCAGGGTAAAGAGATGAGAAATATTAGTCTCAACGCCCATTATATTGTGTTGTTTAAGTCACCAAGAGATAGGCAACAAATCTCTATGACAAAATCATCCTGGCAAAGTGGGAGAATTTATGAGGAGTTATGAAGACGCCACGAGCCGTCCTCATGGGTATTTAATGTTGGATTTAAAACCAACAACGGATGATCAACAGCGACTCAAAACAAATGTATTGCCAGACGAGGCTTTAGTCGAATATGTACGGAAACAGTCCTATCGTCAATCACCCCTTGTAAATGCAATGTATAACACCGAGCAGCGAATGCAAGAGATCATTAAAGCACCACAGCTTACCGCGGTTGAAAAAAGCAAGCTGTATTCTGACCAACTAAATCGATTTCTAACTTTTAAAAACAAGATGGATATTCCAGTCCATCATCCTCCAATTGTAACCCCAGATATCGTTGAACCACCAACCTCTCGTGAACCTATGGAATAACACAACCACTCCTAGATCTATCGCGATGACACAACCTGTGCCTGCTACTCCTAAATCTGGCTTTCTCACACCACCACCAACACAAGGAGAACGGCCCAAACTCAATCAAAACTTTTTCCATAATTGGGTAGACTCCTTGGATTGGAGACCTAAAGATTTAATGATGACTCCAGAGCAACGAGAAGGTTACGAACAAAGACTGCTTCACGAGAGACCAAAATATATTCCTATGAAAGCTGAGGATATAGTAAGATTATCACCCGAAGACAGACAAGAATATGAGAACTCTTTACAGACACAAAAGACGCCTAAATGATATGCTCTTAGGAGCAGACCTTACTAACGTTGTAAAATAAATTTTAAGCAATAAACATGTTTTAAAACGAATTCTGTGTGTGTACATTGTACAATATTTCCCCGTCCTATAATAATATATTCTAAATTTATTCAATTCGCTGTTAAAACCGCATAGAATTGTGTTTACATACAATGTTTGTATATGCTCGTAAATCTCGCTTAAAAATCACTGCTCCTCTGCTACATCTAAACGCTTGAAACTTTGTAAGGTTTAAATCCCTGTAAGAACTATGTTTATACAATCGCTTGGCAAACATATATTTATATTTCTCTATAAGACCTTAGCTATGCCGATTAAACCTTAAGATCTTCTCGTTTTAGAAAGCTATATCTCTGCTTGTTATTATTTCGCATAAGGTAATAATATTTTACTAGGTTAAGCGTCGCTATATTAGTTGTCTAAGCCGTTTCGTGTAAGGTGATATTAGATACGAGAATATATTTACTCGTTGTCGAAACGGACTATGTTTGGAACACAACGCTTGGCAAATATATAGAAACGTCTAGCTATTGTGATAAAAAGCGTCAGGATTAACTCTTTTTGTGACGAAAATGCTGAGCTCAGCTTAATGAATATGCTGAGCCCGCCTTGCGCTGGTGTTAGAGTCATGAGTTTACTTAGTTCATCCGGGAGGGGTTCTTCCTGACCAAAAAGTGGCGGGAGGAGTATTTCATTGATGGCTTCATGTACCGGGTCTACATACTCTTCAAATGCCTCGATTGTTCGCATGAAATATGTGAATTTCGATTTGTATCCCTTTGTGAGGGCAATGTAGGCAGCATGTGGTTGGCTTTTTGCAATTTCTGCGAGATTTACGATGTCTTTCCTCCATCCTTGGACTTTATCTTTGCAATACTCGTCTTTGTAGTCCTTGGATCCTATAACGGCTCCCAAGTGACGTTTTCCTTCTGTTGTTATATTAACTTATTTTCCAAAAAGCCGCTCGGCTTCGTCTGCCAGTTCTCGTGACTTCACGATGAGCCAACACTTTGATCCATTTACTAGATAACCAAATTTCTTTCCTTCCTCTTCGAGGTGCTTGTACCAATTATATAACTGTACCAGTTGTTTGCCGTTTGGCCTGTTTGGCCTTTTTTGGCCTTTTTTGGCCTGTGAACGTACGTAACCTCTGGGTACGTCACCTCATTGGGTACGTAACCGGGTACGTAACCTCTGGGTACGTAACCTCTGGGTACGTAACCTCTGGGTACGTAAGTAGTAGTAGAGGTGGTTTTCGACCCCCTTTTTTGAGGGTGTGCGAGGGTGTGCGAGATTTTTGAGAGTGTGCAATATCATTAACATAATTATGTATTGACGTCATAATGATATGCAAGGTGAGTTTGGGCGAAACAGTCATTATGTTGAGTTTTGAGAGTGTGCAACATCATTAACATTCATTAATTATGTATTGACGTCATGATGATATGCAAGGCAAGTTTGGGCGAAACAGTCATTAAGCTGAACTCAGCTTTTTCGTCACAAAAGAGTTAATCCTAACGCTTTTTATCACAATAGCTATAGCGTCCTTATATATTTTACTAAGCGTTGTTTGAGCATCATTTACAAGCAATACGATGGAGTGTCTACATGGAAAACCTGCGTCCTATTCGACTACAAACCATGGTACATTTTGGTTCTGTGGACAAAAACCTAGCTGTGAGTTCTTTTGCCGAGATGAAGATTGTTATATGTTCACGAAAGCCGTAGAAGATTTTAGAAAGAGTGGTCCTCAACATCCTGTGTGCCGTACACATCAAAAACTAGCAAAGTTACGTACAGTTAAAGACAAGATGAAACAAAACTATGGACGACCGTACTTTGTATGTTCTGAACGAGAGAATCCCTGCAAATTTTGGCAATAGGGGGATGTATTCGAAGAGCCAAGACCTATATGCCAACATGGAATGGTATGCTGTGAACGAAAAGTTAAGAAAGATGGACCAAATCAAAACCGTCTATTTTACTGCTGCCCCAAAGAAGACGCTTGTGGTTTCTTCGAATGGAAGAAGCAAGAACCTCGTGTGATCAATACTGGCATCGAACTTTTCAGTAATCCACTACAATACCGGTACAAGATTGAAGAGACAGGAGAGACATTTAATAGTACTAAATCTAACACTAAAGAGGCATACGCGGAGTATACATTTCTTAAATCTGTTAATGCTTTAACAAGTGAACTTGATGAAATAGACATCTTTTAGCTGTATTTATATATGTGACAATAAATATGTTTTAAAAAACACTGTGTTGTGTGCTTTTTTCGTTGCTATATGCGTCGCTAAGTCATTATAAAGCGATCCACGAATTTACATATTATTGAGATGCAATAACATGTATATCTCACTTGCCTTTTAACCTTTGTGGTGAAACGGTGAAATGGAGAACATAGATATAATTTATGACGAGTTAAGACGAAATGAGATTGATATTGATAAACAAACCCTATCGTTTCATATAAATACAGTTCTGAACCAACACGAAGATTTATACCATTCAATGATTGTTTGTGATTACGAACAACTCTACAAAGAAATAAATGTTACAAATTTTGGTCATATTTTCGCCTATTTAGCTTTCGTATATTTACACAGCGATAGCGAGGAATCTATTCGACAAAATGTCCGAAGATCCGTTCAGGCATTTCGAGTTGTCAGTGTTCCAAAGCATAAACAAAATAATAAACAATCAATTTTAATAACACTCTCGCTTACGTTGATAGCTTTATATATCAGTTTGTGATCATAGCTTGGTTCATTTCGTTCTGACCTCGGTGGGGAAAAGATGAGTTGTTGCTGTAAAGGTTTACCTCAAATATCTCTTCGAAATATATTTCGGAGGATACGTTGTATTTCTGCTTGTTGTGGAGGCAATATTATAATACAAGCTTCAGATATAGATGGCAGAGAAATACCTAAGTCGACTGTATTACAATCCAGAAAGCCCCGCAAGTTTTGGTGGTGTAGATTCCATATATCGCACCGTGAAAAACGACGGGAAATATCAGATATCGCGGAATAAAATTCGCTCGTGGTTGTAAAAGCAAGATACTTACACCTTACATAAACCCGTACGATATCGGTTCAAGCGGAACCGTGTTATTGTCGGATCAATAGATGATGAGTGGGAGGCTGACTTAGTGATTATGGATTCATTAAGTAAACAAAATAGCGGCTATAAGTACATTTTAACAGTGATTGATGTACTCAGTAAATATGCGTGGGTTGAGCCGCTTAAGACCAAGACAGGAGAAAGCCTCGTTCAAGCGTTTGGTAAAATAATCCAGAAAGGACGTCACCCAAAAATGTTTCACACGGATAAAGGAACAGAATTTACAAACAAACTGTTTCAAAAACTCTTAAAGGATAACAATATTCGGTTCTTTACTACACATAATGAAACGAAAGCGTCCATTGTCGAAAGGTTTAACCGAACGCTGAAAGGAAAGATGTGGAAATATTTTACAGCTAAGAAAACTTTAAAGTACACTGACATTCTTCAGAAATTGGTCAGATCGTATAACAATTCCCGACATCGAAGTATTGGAATGACTCCTGCCAACGTGAATAAAGACAACGAAGATATTGTATGGCAAACACTCTACGGAAAAGAGTTTATCAAACCGATCCTGTATAGGTTTAACATTGGCGACCAAGTACGAATCAGTAAAGCAAAGCGAACATTTAAGAAAGGATACTTACCTAGTTGGACCGAAGAAGTATTTACGGTGACCAAACGCGTGCGTCGCCGACCCCCTGTGTACAAGATCGCTGACTACGACGGAGAAGAATTAGCAGGAACTTTTTATGAACAGGAACTTCAGAAAGTCAATAAAGCAGACACTGACTTTTTTAGAGTAGAAAAAGTACTTAGATCACGCATGCGTAATAAACGTAAATAATATTTTTGTAAAATGGTTAGGTTATCCTGATAAATTTAATTCATGGGTACCTGCAGAAAACGTAAAAGATGTGAACAAATAAATGTATTTGAAACTTATAACTTGTGTTCATTTGTGCATTGGTCTTCAGTATGGCAACACAGTTTTATCTAACATTGCTACAATAGTTCAATAAAATACTTTCCAAATAATACAGTGGCAAATTTTAGAGTGAAATTAGCCGAAACAATCACTTTACCTGGACAGTGGGAAGTTGCTTTGGCCGGACTCCATTATCCACATACGTGGACTACGGTACGGAATGGAGTACAACAAACGTTTATGTATAAAATTGATGCTAACCCTTATCAAACTAGCATCCTTAAAGATGTACACTATTCGACGATTGATCAATTGACTAAAGCACTAAATGTCAGCGTGTCGAAAGAAGCACAGGCGAAAATAAAATTCAGCTATAGTCGCAGTACACGCAAAGTAACGGTTGATGTGAAGCACGGTGCAATGGCGTGGTTTACTGGTGACATAGCAATGGTCTTGGGGTTTGACCAAGACACTGTCATTCGAAAGAAGACATCAAGTCCATATGTGGCAGATATCAACGGTGGATTTTAATTGCGTAGGATTAGCCTAATTGATTTTTGGTAGTTGCGTGGGATGTACTCAATTTGTGCTTTTTAATACTTAATTGTTTTTTAGCAGTTGCGTGGGATGTCCAACATTCCTTTCTTGTAGGAAATGGTTATGCGTTACTTAAATTCATATTTGTAGGTTTGTAATTTTCTGGTTTTCTCTTATTAGGTTGTTGGTGGCATGGTCACGATTGCCATCTCAACGAAGGTAAAGAAACCAACATAACGCGGGACAAACCCATGAAAGAGTTGCTAGCCGAGACTAGAAAAAACAGCGCTTATATCCGTAAGCAAGGTTTCAATCTCGTCGAGTGTTGGGAATGTGAGTGGCGTGAGATGAAAAAGACCAACAAAGATCTACAAAGATTTATTGCTACACGACTTCGCAGACCCTTAGACAAAGTGAAAACGATGACCATGGATAGTATTGTGACTGCTGTCAAGAACGAGTCGTTGTTCGGGTGTGTTGAGTGCGACATCCACGTTCCTGATCATTTGAAAGAAAAGTTTTCCGAAATGTGTCCCATCTTTAAGAACACTGAGATATCCCGAGAAGATATTGGTGACTACATGAAGACCTATGCTGAACAAAACAAAATCATGAATCGACCAAGACGGAGTTTAATCGGTAGTATGATTGGTGAGAAAATCCTGTTGGCAACCCCTCTGCTAAAGTGGTACCTAGAACACGGTCTCGAAGTCACACATGTCTACCAGGTGATTGAATATACCCCTAAGCCGTGTTTCAAATCTTTCGGTGATGCTGTGTCGGATGCCCGTCGTGCTGGCGATACAGACCTCAATAGCCATCATCGCAGACACAATGAAACTCGTTGGCAACTCATCATATGGTAAGACCATCACCAACAAAGAACGACATCGTCAAGTGAAATTCTGTGACGACGACGAAGTCTCAGATTTAATCAACTCACCTTTCTTTCGTGAACTCAACCCGATTAATGAAGACACGTATGAGTACAAAGCGGTAAGAAGAAAATCAAGTTGGATCTTCCTCTTCAAGTAGGATTCTTCGTGTACCAATACGCGAAATTACGCATGCTTGAATTTTACTATGATTTCTTAGATAAATATATTGATAGGTGTGATTTTGAGTTTTGTGAGATGGACACTGACTCGGCATACATTGCTATAAGTAGTGAAAACATTGATAGTTTAATTAAGCCAGCCATGTTGGAGGAGTACGAGAAGGATAAGTGTAACTGGTTTCCGCGTATAGACACCATAGAACATGCACGTTATGATAAGAGAACACCAGGGCTCTTTAAAGTAGAATGGGAGGGGAATGGAATTGTGAGCTTGTGTAGTAAAACGTATTATTGTTTTGGGAGTGGTAAAGATAAATTTAGTTGTAAGGGCGTTAATAAGAAAAATAATGTAATTAATAAAGAAAAGTATTTAGATGTAATTTTAACTAAACGTAGTGGATCAGGTGTAAATAGGGGTTTTAGGGTTTTAGATAACAAAATGTTAACATATGTTCAAGAGAAGAACGCTTTTAGTTACTTTTATCCGAAACGTAAAGTTTTGGAGGACGGTGTTTCCACTATTCCTTTAGATATTTAAGTGTGTGTAAAAATATAAATTTTCAAAACTGTATATCTGTTGTCTTTGTATGGGTGGGGAGCACTCCAACAATCTAGCGTATCGGGACTCTCGGGACACGAAAAGTCCCGCAGGGAAAATTTCTTGAATGTATAAGCGATAACAAGGACTTGCGGGATGATAAAAGTCCCGCTGGGACTCCTTTAAAATGGTATACATTTTCAAAAATGTTTCAGTATACATCATGCCTCGAACGCGTAAAGACTGTCCGATTTGTGGAAAGAAAAGTTTGTTAAAATTATCAAACCATTTAGCAGACATTCATGAACTATCTTGTGAAAAAAGACAACCTTTTCTGATTCGCGCTAAAGCTACACCTTTAGACCTTGAAACTGTTTTGAATGAGTTGCATAGATTGGTTAGAAACACTAAGCAGCGGTCAAGATGGTATAAATAGGTTCGTACAAATCATTTTCATTTCATTCTCACGATGTATAGCATACAGTTAACACACCCTTTTGGCCTCCTTGTGTCCGGTGGTACAAAGTCAGGCAAAACAACATTTGTTAAAAATCTTTTGGCTTACGTGGAAATTATGATTAATAAACCTCCAGAAAACATTGTGTATTACTATACTGAATATCAAGATATGTTTGGGGAAATACAAACTATAGTACCAAACATAAAGTTTATACAGAATTTGCCTGATAATATGTTGGACACTATTAATCCAGAAACACGTAATTTATATATTATTGATGATTTTATGGGTGAGAGAGACGCCCTTATCGCTAAGTTATTTACGAAACAATCTCACCATGGCAATCTCAGTGTTATATACATTGTACAGAACTTGTTTCACCAGAGCAAAGATCATCGTACGATTTCTTTAAATGCAAGTTATTTATGTTTGACAAAGAATGTTCGTGACGCAAGTCAAATAGTTCATCTTGCCAAACAGTTATATCCTAACAGAACAAAATTTTTCCAGCAAGCTTATCAATTGGCGACAAAAGAACCATATTCCTATTTATTTGTGGATCTAACACCGACGTGTCCAGACGAAATCCGAGTTAGATCCGGAATATTTCCAACTGATAAACATTACGTCTACCAAGCCAGAGTATAAATAAACCAGTCACTACGTATAATAATCATTTGATAATGTCTGCTTGTATGAAGAGGAACTCCGAACTTCTCAAAGTATTGGCCAAGAGTAAACGGAAACTAAGAAAAGCCATTTTGAAAGCGGCTGAAGACGATTTTTTGGAAGCAATCAGACAGTGTCTGTTGAACGTTTGGTTTGAAACCGTCAAACTGAAACCAAAATCAGCTAAAAAACTTGCGCCACATTCCAAACATATAAAGTTTGCAGCTGATCGACGGAATTCTGTTATAAAAAGAAGAACACGTCTTGTCCAAAAAGGAGAAGGGTTTTTACCATTTCTACTTTCCTCAGTCTTGGAGCAATTGGCTAACTTTGTATAATGGAGTATGTTAAAAGATTAGTCCTCGTCCCAGAACATATGGCTGAACAACGGAAGAGACCTCTCGTGGCACCTTTGACTGCTCAAGTCAATGAAATAGACTCGGATATGCAAGACACCATGCAACGCCAAGACATACCGATCGATGAAAGGCAAAATTATACGATCAACAGTTACAACGTTATTTAACGTTTTATGATAAACGAATGGATAAACCTGTCCGAGTGAATGTCGTACAACCTACAAAGACAGATGAGCCCAGAGAACAACCGGATGAACAAATCGAATCTTCAGACGAAATCGAAACGGACATTTTGGATAGCGTGCCAGCAACGATGAAGTCACGTGCTCGCCAACTGATCAAAAAACTTAGGGCAAATAAAGATATCGTTGGGTGGAATGAACAAGGACAGTTGTTGTTCAAAGGGAGATCTGTTCCAGGAACAAATATAGTGGATTTGGTCAACGATTCTCTAAGGCAAAGGAAGAATTTCAATCCAGCAGGTTGGGAGTTGTTTTCAAAAGCCCTAGGACATTTAAATGTACCCGAAGGTATTGTGAGAAATGAAAATCGCCTCCAACTTGTTCGCGAGTATAAAACCAAGGGAATCCCTGAAGACCTACCCTCTACCCCTCGTTCCCCTATAACCCGAGTGCAGCAAGAAAAGAGGAAGAAACGTAGAGACATTATTAGTACTCCATATAAATGGTTAAAATAATTTATTTCTTGTAAAGTTTTACAATAAATGTATTTTTAAACTAACATTACGTGTTCTATTCTATAAAGTACCACTTATCTATAAAGTCACGCACTAACATATCGTTCCAATGTTTGTTGTCCGTAAACATATTCACAATAGTTGACATTGGAATACGTCTACACCGATGTAAAGCAAAAAAATAATGTATATTGTCCACACACGTCCGATGAAGGGGCTTGTAAAACATTTGCGTTCCAAGTAAAGGTACTACATTGCTTGTCCAAAAATTGAATAAAGTTCTGACTGTAAAATCCAGGCGCTTCACCATAAGAATCCCAAAATTCCCCTTTTTCATTTTCTGTAAGATATATCGCAACCCAATGAGTTCCTGGTTTATTACTTGGATCCGTGTTGAGTATAAATCCTCTAGGTCTCTTTTGTATTTCACGAGGTAAACCATCAGAAGGTAGAACGTTTGTAAACGCATTTTTCGTAAATGGGTCACTCTTGAGAATGTTTAATATCTGTAGTGAGTCCATGTTCAGTTGCTAAAATCACACAGCACGTTCCGATTCCCATCAATCTCGATAAGACTTTGAAATTCACCAAGCACCACGATATTTATAGCTGTCTCCAACGGGGTTCCAAACTGACACTGGATCGAGACGTTTCCATTTCTTACTGGTTGTATATGATCACCAAGGCAAAGGTCTGGAGTGAGATCAAACACAAACAGCGTGTAACCGTTTGCATATTCTTCACGAGTAATACCGTTGCCCTGATTTTCAAACATTTTATGTGTACCAGTATACAGGGTTTGGAAAGCTGAGATGTAATTGCTTGCTGCCCCAAACTTCAGCTGTAAGGGCTTTCCAGGAAGGTTCTCTCCGTTAACAGTCAGACCCATGATAGTGATATCATAGTTTTTAAAATTGAATGGATTTTTGGTGTAGGTGCCGTTGAATGCATCAGCGTCGACCATTCCCATAACAACTCGATTCGGTAGTCGGCCTTGAAATATATTGGGTTGGTTTCCAGACATATTTCCTCGAGGCACAGACACAACTTTACAGTCGATACGGTTGATAGGATATTTAGCCGTCATGTGTTGTAATGTTTCGGAATGACTCATTATGACACTAGGTGATACGTTCACTCGTCGCGCACGAAAGACACATTCTTCAATAACCACTTTGAAGGCTGGATTTTCAGCAGATGAAACCAGACAAAATGGATTTCGTGATCTGACCAACTTAATTTTGATTGGTACTGCACCAAGAATATAACGTTCTTGCGCAAACAGATCAGAATGAATTCTTCCCTCCATGGCAACAGATTTGCTTTGACGTATATGAGCATGGCGCTCTTTTAATCCGGTGTTGACATTCCCAGCCTGTGCAAGGGGGTTTACAACATCCATCTTTCCCGAATTATCGCGGTAAAACATTTCACTCGTCAAAAGGGAATCTTGCACATCTTTACTAAAGTTCAGAACAGTTTCGATATAGGCTCTGTAGGGATAGGCTGTGCTCGCAGGTGTGACGAGTTTGTTATTCAGGAATACTTCTACTTGTGAAAATAGTGCATGCATCCAGAGATTCACGGGACCAACCCGGGACCATGCAAAAATAATTGAATTACATTGTAATCTGTAGAGTGTTCGGACGGTAGTCAAAATATTAAATAACATCGCCCGAAAGCAACACGATGTTCAGTGCCATTTTATCACCGAATATAAATAAATGTTTGTTCTATAACTTACATGGATATTTATGGCCTTCGCTAAACCTGATCGTCAACACCTAGATTTGCTCCATCTGCAGCTGTAATCTTTGCTTTAACGTGTAGGTAACTACTCGCAAGATCCGTGTAAACTCCGGAATTTGCAGCGCATAGAAATTCAATCGTATCTGAGGACGTTATACTTGTAATTGGGTCAATGTCTTCCCAAAAACCCTTTTCCATTTCAACTTGAGTAGGTGGTGTACTAAACAAATCCAGTTCAGACTTTACACACACACATGAATCTTTATGTATAGTTTCAACGGGATGAGCCATGCCAATTAGGATTATAGTTATCAATGTTGTGAGATGTTCTCCGCTTCTTGGCTTGAGGATGAATGGCAGTTTTAGCTGGTGCACGTCTTTTTATAGGTCTCTTACGCCCACGACCTGTCATCGCCTTCTTCACTACCTTATTAGCGACATCACGGACGGCTTGTTTTCCACGAGCTTTTACCGATTCCGAAACCTTTTCCCCATTGAGTACATCTTGACCAACCTCCGTCGCTGCTTGTAACGCTCTTTTACCAACTGTTTTAGCGCCTTGTTTGAATAAAGGTATTGCAAATCTAGCAAGGCTTCTGAAAATTCCACCGATTCCATATCCCCTCTGTATTCTTGCCCCTCGAAATCCTTGAATGCTACCACCACGCTGATTTCTTGTGTAATGTTCAGTTAGTAGCTTTACGTCAGGGATGAGTATACCTTTCATCTTTAAATAAAATATTGAGATCTCTTCTGTCTAAAGTGAAGTGACGCTATTTACTTCCCGAAAGCAAATGAGACGTTTTCGTCTCTGTCGTTCTTTATATTCACTTCAATGGTCTCGAAAGAATTCACTTTGACGGGAACGTATTGCAAATTACGGAAACTGGCGTGAACATTTTCGCCATATTCACCTTCTATATTGACAATTCTTAATAGGGGCACTTTGACATCGCCTACAAACTGAGCATCGACGATATCACTGTACACATACATGGAAGAAAATCCACCGTTGATATCTGCCACATATGGACTTGATGTCTTCTTTCGAATGACAGTGTCTTGGTCAAACCCCAAGACCATTGCTATGTCACCAGTAAACCACGCCATTGCACCGTGCTTCACATCAACCGTTACTTTGCGTGTACTGCGACTATAGCTGAATTTTATTTTCGCCTGTGCTTCTTTCGACACGCTGACATTTAGTGCTTTAGTCAATTGATCAATCGTCGAATAGTGTACATCTTTAAGGATGCTAGTTTGATAAGGGTTAGCATCAATTTTATACATAAACGTTTGTTGTACTCCATTCCGTACCGTAGTCCACGTATGTGGATAATGGAGTCCGGCCAAAGCAACTTCCCACTGTCCAGGTAAAGTGATTGTTTCGGCTAATTTCACTCTAAAATTTGCCACTGTATTATTTGGAAAGTATTTTATTGAACTATTGCTTGGCAATGTTAGATAAAACTGTGTTGCCATACTGAAGACCAATGCACAAATGAACACAAGTTATAAGTTTCAAATACATTTATTTGTTCACATCTTTTACGTTTTCTGCAGGTACCCATGAATTAAATTTATCAGGATAACCTAACCATTTTACAAAATATTATTTACGTTTATTACGCATGCGTGATCTAAGTACTTTTTCTACTCTAAAAAAGTCAGTGTCTGCTTTATTGACTTTCTGAAGTTCCTGTTCATAAAAAGTTCCTGCTAATTCTTCTCCGTCGTAGTCAGCGATCTTGTACACAGGGGGTCGGCGACGCACGCGTTTGGTCACCGTAAATACTTCTTCGGTCCAACTAGGTAAGTATCCTTTCTTAAATGTTCGCTTTGCTTTACTGATTCGTACTTGGTCGCCAATGTTAAACCTATACAGGATCGGTTTGATAAACTCTTTTCCGTAGAGTGTTTGCCATACAATATCTTCGTTGTCTTTATTCACGTTGGCAGGAGTCATTCCAATACTTCGATGTCGGGAATTGTTATACGATCTGACCAATTTCTGAAGAATGTCAGTGTACTTTAAAGTTTTCTTAGCTGTAAAATATTTCCACATCTTTCCTTTCAGCGTTCGGTTAAACCTTTCGACAATGGACGCTTTCGTTTCATTATGTGTAGTAAAGAACCGAATATTGTTATCCTTTAAGAGTTTTTGAAACAGTTTGTTTGTAAATTCTGTTCCTTTATCCGTGTGAAACATTTTTGGGTGACGTCCTTTCTGGATTATTTTACCAAACGCTTGAACGAGGCTTTCTCCTGTCTTGGTCTTAAGCGGCTCAACCCACGCATATTTACTGAGTACATCAATCACTGTTAAAATGTACTTATAGCCGCTATTTTGTTTACTTAATGAATCCATAATCACTAAGTCAGCCTCCCACTCATCATCTATTGATCCGACAATAACACGGTTCCGCTTGAACCGATATCGTACGGGTTTATGTAAGGTGTAAGTATCTTGCTTTTGCAACCACGAGCGAATTTTATTCCGCGATATCTGATATTTCCCGTCGTTTTTCACGGTGCGATATATGGAATCTACACCACCAAAACTTGCGGGGCTTTCTGGATTGTAATACAGTCGACTTAGGTATTTCTCTGCCATCTATATCTGAAGCTTGTATTATAATATTGCCTCCACAACAAGCAGAAATACAACGTATCCTCCGAAATATATTTCGAAGAGATATTTGAGGTAAACCTTTACAGCAACAACTCATCTTTTCCCCACCGAGGTCAGAACGAAATGAACCAAGCTATGATCACAAACTGATATATAAAGCTATCAACGTAAGCGAGAGTGTTATTAAAATTGATTGTTTATTATTTTGTTTATGCTTTGGAACACTGACAACTCGAAATGCCTGAACGGATCTTCGGACATTTTGTCGAATAGATTCCTCGCTATCGCTGTGTAAATATACGAAAGCTAAATAGGCGAAAATATGACCAAAATTTGTAACATTTATTTCTTTGTAGAGTTGTTCGTAATCACAAACAATCATTGAATGGTATAAATCTTCGTGTTGGTTCAGAACTGTATTTATATGAAACGATAGGGTTTGTTTATCAATATCAATCTCATTTCGTCTTAACTCGTCATAAATTATATCTATGTTCTCCATTTCACCGTTTCACCACAAAGGTTAAAAGGTAAGTGAGACATACATGTTATTGCATCTCAATAATATGTAAATTCGTGGATCGCTTTATAATGACTTAGCGACGCATATAGCAACGAAAAAAGCACACAACACAGTGTTTTTTAAAACATATTTATTGTCACATATATAAATACAGCTAAAAGATGTCTATTTCATCAAGTTCACTTGTTAAAGCATTAACAGATTTAAGAAATGTATATTCCGCGTATGCCTCTTTAGTGTTAGATTTAGTACTATTAAATGTCTCTCCTGTCTCTTCAATCTTGTACCGGTATTGTAGTGGATTACTGAAAAGTTCGATGCCAGTATTGATCACACGAGGTTCTTGCTTCTTCCATTCGAAGAAACCACAAGCGTCTTCTTTGGGGCAGCAGTAAAATAGACGGTTTTGATTTGGTCCATCTTTCTTGACTTTTCGTTCACAGCATACCATTCCATGTTGGCATATAGGTCTTGGCTCTTCGAATACATCCCCCCATTGCCAAAATTTGCAGGGATTCTCTCGTTCAGAACATACAAAGTACGGTCGTCCATAGTTTTGTTTCATCTTGTCTTTAACTGTACGTAACTTTGCTAGTTTTTGATGTGTACGGCACACAGGATGTTGAGGACCACTCTTTCTAAAATCTTCTACGGCTTTCGTGAACATATAACAATCTTCATCTCGGCAAAAGAACTCACAGCTAGGTTTTTGTCCACAGAACCAAAATGTACCATGGTTTGTAGTCGAATAGGACGCAGGTTTTCCATGTAGACACTCCATCGTATTGCTTGTAAATGATGCTCAAACAACGCATAGTAAAATATATAAGGACGCTATAGCTATTGTGATAAAAAGCGTTAGGATTAACTCTTTTGTGACGAAAATGCTGAGTTCAGCTTAATGACTGTTTCGCCCAAACTTGCCTTGCATATCATCATGACGTCAATACATAATTAATGAATGTTAATGATGTTGCACACTCTCAAAACTCAACATAATGACTGTTTCGCCCAAACTCACCTTGCATATCATTATGACGTCAATACATAATTATGTTAATGATATTGCACACTCTCAAAAATCTCGCACACCCTCGCACACCCTCAAAAAAGGGGGTCGAAAACCACCTCTACTACTACTTACGTAACCTCTGGGTACGTAACCTCTGGGTACGTAACCTCTGGGTACGTAACCTCTGGGTACGTAACCTCTGGGTACGTAACCTCTTGGTACGTAACCTCTGGGTACGTGACCTCTGGGTACGTAACCTCTGGGTACGTAACCTCTTGGTACGTAACCTCTGGGTACGTAACCTCTGGGTACGTAACCTCTGGGTACGTAACCTCTTGGTACGTAACCTCTGGGTACGTGACCTCTGGGTACGTAACCTCTGGGTACGTAACCTCTGGGTACGTAACTGGGTACGTACGCCACGCTGATGACGTCATGGGTGGAGCAAGGCGCTCCACCCGGTCCAGAACCCCCCTTCTCTATACTACTGTGAAGATACTGAATATTACGTCAAAAGATGAACAGGTGCTGACAGTAGTTGGTCACTAACTGAGTTCTTGTATTTTCTGTTAACAATTGTTTACTCACGATTTATATATAGTAATGAGTTAGAGTAATTGTATATATTGCTAATATTCAACCAGTGAATATATATATATTTTTACATACACAATTGAATGCAGTTTCTTACCTGCAGCAATGGCGGCGACGAGAGGTGCAAAAATTATCATGATTGGGTAATTCCATGGCGTAATGATCAAAGACACTCCGAGTGGTTCATAAATGTTGTAGATTGTGTTCATTTTGTTGATCATATTCTTAGGAACATAATCTGGTTTCACCCAATCATCAATATTGTTCAGAGCTGAAATAATGTTTATAACATGGTTTAATGTAATGTCCCATTCTGCCAATGTATAAAATCTAAACAATTTCAATAATAATATTGTTCTATTTGGTTGTGTAATCATCATTAAATTTGACTTAATTTGACCATTTAAACACTAAAACAGAAATGCGCTAGGCAACACGATAAAATATAGCCTGCGTAGCTGGTGGTTTTAAGAATTTAAGGGGTTAGGAGTTGAGGCGCGAAAACCGCCAGCTACATACCTTCACATGTTTCTCTCAATGGAACCTGAACTTCAAAAAGAATGGACTCGGCCGTTGGCTAAAAAGAAAACCAAAGAATGATATTAATTAACAATTAGAAATATTTATACACTCGTGAAATCAGTATGATTATAATGATTTCACATTATACGGTATCTATTTATTTACATATATTCCGCCACAAGGGCAGGGACTAACTCCAACAGAGTGAAACTCGTATTACGGGGTTCTCAAACGTGTATTACGGTATATCCAAGCAGTGTCATTGTGATGCAACCATAGTGTTTACGTAAGGCTTCTTCATCACCATTCTTTCAATGACCAAAATTGCCGATAGGACGTACAGTTTGCCATTATTGAGAAATTTCCTCGTTATAGCAAATACGTTCTAGTACCTACATTTAATCACAAGGAAGGCTAATGTTGGTCGATCCATGGTCGATCCTATGCCCATAAGCTATGGCTTATATACAGGAAACTACTGCCATTTATATTGGAGATATTACTGAAACCAAACAACAAAAAGCATAACCTACACAGTTAAGACCATCTATGGACCATCACAGCTGCATTTGACCTAGCCCTAGGGCCTTCGATTTTGGCTTATTTTCGTTTTCTAATCCTACCTTCCGTAAATCTTCTTGTAAAGCTCCAATGAGCTCATTCCTATTTTCCTTCAACAATTTATACAACTGATGTAGTTGCTGCTTACGAAATTCCACAGATCTTGTTTTGCCACTAAGAAATGTTGCGTGTAACTTTCGTACCACCTAATAACGTACATATTCAATTATGGTTTCTTAACATACCAACGCTCAGAGTGAGAAACAACGTCGTGATAGACGTAAACAACATTTGACAGACATTAGAAATATTGACAAACATTTGCCATCGTACTTATATTTTTATAATATTCAGCATATTACTTTATCATTATTATTCAGCACATTACTTTATCATTATTATTCAGCACATCAGGTCCAATATTGGCAGTTTTAATTAAATTTCATGCGCTATTAAGGAATCAGTACTCCGAAATTGCCGCGTCGAGCGGAAGTGAGAGGAAAACGGGTTCTAGTACTATCTTACTGCTTGCTTAAAGGATTAGTGTCACACCTGGGATTGCGGGCTCAAATTCTTGCTGACGACCATTTTTCGGGCCGACTAGGTGAGAATATCTGGAAAGGTTTTTACAATCCGTCATATATTTATACCATCCTTTGAAAATCCTTCCTCATTTTATATGATTTATATTGGAAATGTACCAAATGCAGTGGAAAACAGCCTTTAAGCCTAAGAACCTTAGCCTGCGGGCAGTGCGATGTCATGGGAATTTCGAAACAAACCAGACACAGTGCTGAAGTGCGGTGCCACGTCTACTCTAGCACTGACATGCACAATAATAAATAATCATTCTCCAGTATAAGAAGTGTTTTTGCACATGTTTTACAATGTGTTTCTTAGTAGCTCAGTGATTAGGGCGTTCCTTTGATTCGGATGTTGAGGGTTCAAATACCCGTACAACCACTTTCTTAAAACCTTTTTTTTTCCAACTTGTTTTTTTCCAATTTTTTAAACATTTGTGATTATATTTGGAGTTGAGATGGGCATCGTAGCACAAAACACGCCGGATATTTGTTGACAAAATAATTTTCCTGCGGGCCGCAGAACGAACGAACAAACGAACAAACGAACAAACGAACACCAAGAAAATAAAGCAGTGCCTAAAGAAGCTTTACTGGTAATACTGGTTCAGACAAGGGAACACAGCAGACTGAAATGCCTCTATTTTTCAGTATATTCTTTATATTTCAAATAAATTTGTTCACTTAAATGCTTGTTTATTGTCTTCAGCAAGCGTTACGTTTAGAAAATTAACATAAATGAACAATAGATGAAGTATAAAAGAGTAATCCATAATTTCATTTTTCATTTCATTTATTCATTTGTCACACACATAAGAGATATACATTTACATAGAATTATAACAATAACAATAACTAGAAACGTTGTGACAGGAGAAGAAAACAGAAACTAAATTGCAATTGATATTCGACCCCTTAACAATTATTAATGGATATACGAGAACTAAGAAGACAAACGTGCACGAACATAACACAGAGTACAACTTAACATATAGGATACTGTACAACAATTTTAGATTATAATTATCTATGGTGGTATGTAGGTAGACTGCAGTTTGACTTTGTAATAAGAGTGTAGATGGTGCTGTAGGGAATGGGTGGCTTTGATGTTCGGTGGCAGATTGTTCCAGAGGATGACAGTGCGTGGGGAATAGGAGTGTTGGAAAAACTCTTTATTATTTGAGACGATTCTGGTATAGTTGTTAGGGTCGAAGTTGCGTGTGGAATAGGGGTTAGTTGCAGGTGTAAGGTATTGGTTAAAGGTGACATTAAGAAGGTTGTTTCTGATTTTGTGTAATAGTGTTAGGTCATAAAGTTCACGCCTATGTTCAAGTGGGAGAATGTTTAAAGATATTAGTCTGTCTCTGTAGGTAACATCACGAGGAGGGTAGTTCAGAATGAATTTCGTTGCTCTGCGTTGAACGTTCTCTAATAATTTGCGTTGTTTAGCCGAGTAAGGTGACCACACACACGACGCGTACTCGAGCTTAGGTCGCACAACAGCACAATAGAGAAGCACTGTATGGTAATGAGTTTAGCGGGCGCCATTTGTCTTCGGAATTTTCCGAATCAAGGCCGAACGACAACCGAGCTATTATACGAGGGCCGCAAATTTAAAAAATAAGAGGGTAAAAAAGGGGAGTGAAACGGTCGCAATTTTATAGCATTTTATTGGATGATGCTCGTAGCAGGTTGCTAGGAACATAGCCGTTGCTAGGAACATTGATTTGGCATATTCACTTGTGTGATGTATTACTTTGCAATGTGTCAATTCTGCCGCATCTTCTTTCTGTCACAAAATAGAGACTTCAACTCTTCATATTTTCTTACTCTGCGGTATTTTGTCTTGGACTTTGTATAAAATATACATACTACATAACAGCTGCAATAGCCCTCCTTCATCAAAGGGGAGGTTCAAATTTATTTGAATATCAATCACCCAACCATTAATTTGTTAAATCCCATTCCCAGTGGTCTACATCCCATTCTCCCAGTGAAAAAGTAAGCAAATTCCACCTCCTTATGCTTCCTCGCAACCCTTATTATAATATATTGAAATTTTTTAAACATTCATCCTTTCACCTGAACATTGATATTAAATTAACAATGAGGAACATAATAAAGAGAATATATATCCTTCATCTTGCTATATGGCTATACCTTACCAACAAATTAGACAGCCCAGAATCACAGTTCCCCTTATGGACCTTATGGATGTTGGAATATGCAATGCATGTATAAAAAAATTCAAAATTTAGTCTATGTATGAAGGCAAAATGTTTGATAGAATAAACATATATAGGTCATAGCACCCAGCCCCAGGGATTGACATGTGGTGAAACATTTTAAAATGTACGTAACACTAACACATAAATACACCTCAAGGATTGTGATCTTCAGCATTGGGCTTGATTGATCAACTATGGTTTGATATATAACGAAAATACACATGGCAACAACATTTGAGTTGCTAAAGATCTTTAATGAAATAATTTAACAGAACAATTGTACTAAAAGTCTTAAAGAGCAGTTTCTAAACTTGCTTATTGACTATTGTCCTCTAGCTTGATGATTAACAGGGACGTAGCCAGGGGGGGGAGCCGAGGGAGCCGCGGCTCCCCCCCTTTGATAATATTTAGTGCTAATACTTACTGCAAAAGCAGGAATTATGCCCCACATATAGCCACAACTACCTTTAATCCCCACAGGGCTCCCCCCCCCTTTGAAAGCTCTGGCTACGTCCCTGTGTCTGATCATGATACCCGCGCCCAAACCGCGACCTATACTGTACATGATTGGCAGCCATATACCGGGCGAGGCTTGCCGGCAAAATATATGAGTTATACCCAAGCAATTTAATGCTTTTTACCAACGCCAGAAGACGTGAAACCGTGAAAACCTGCAGCCGTACTTTCATGTATGCAATCTCATTTAAACACCCCCTTTATAATTGTTCTGCACTGTTTCTCAGACGGCCGGATAAGTGCCTAGCCTTGACCTGCTTGTTAATGGGAACTGCAGCGTAAATTATCCACTTGTATGTTTCTGCATGAATTCTTATACAGGCACCAAATAATTGCCGAATAGATTACAAAATTCCAAACACTTGATGAATTTGCCTTCCACTATAAGTCATGTCGTCAACACACACCAGACATTTTAAGCATCAGTTCCTTTTTTTGGATAAGAAACCTTACGGATGGTTCAGGACATATGTATATGATTCCAGCAACGGAGTATGATACTTTTCTTGATTGAAATAGATTTGGACGTATTCTTGGTGTGCAGTACTGTGCACGTTACGTCACGGACGCCATGTTGGACAAATTTAACAAATTATTTTCCTTGTTTGCAATTCAAATTTCATCCAACATGGCGAAAATATCTTTGTTCTTTGAATGCCTTGGGAATGGTTGCAAGCCCGACATATATAGAAAAGTCACTCGTCTGAAGTAGCTAAGATATTGTTTACGAGATCCTTATGCTATAACTACATCGCCTTATGCAGGACTATAATAATAATAATAAAACTTTATTTCAAGAGGGTGAGATTATATATTTACATTATTACCTTTACGGTATTCTACCTAATGGCCCTCAAATTCTATATCAGGAAGGTTCATAGTGATATAACATTAGAATTCGTAGCAGCGACATTTTACAAGGTGCTTGCAAGAGTGACAAGAGATTTTGTTCAAATGCTCTCATTGTTATAATCAACCAATCACAGAACGTGTTTATGAAGGATTATAGATCGTTATTGAACTATTACGTCTAATACAGCTATTTACTAAATTGTGCGCAACATTAATCTAACGACGCAAATACGGGCGAGAAAACAAAGCATTGCTTTCCCCTGGGACCTATGGTTAAGAAAGCAGAAATAATTTCTTTAGTCCTTGTTTTGTGCTGTTCATCCAATGCAGCACAATCTATGATATGCTTCTGGTTCCGTTTGTCTTATGCTTCACTGCATTTCTTTGTTCTGTCTTGCACACGTGTTCCTTGCTGGGTGGCAAGTGACTATAACGTCAGAGACGCTCAATTCCGGCCAATCATAATGCTGATTCAATAGCCACCCCAGAATTCTTACTAATTCGTATAAGTCACCATGTCTGATCCGCGGCTCCCCCCCCCTTTGATAATATTTAGTGCTAATACTTACTGCAAAAGCAGGAATTATTCCCCACATATAGCCACAACTACCTTTAATCCCCACAGGGCTCCCCCCCTTTGAAAGCTCTGGCTACGTCCCTGATGATTAATAATAATAATTGATTGATGATTGATTGTGCGAGGCTTCAAAACATTCACAATCTTCTTTCGAATTTTTAAATACACCTGAAATACAACATATAAAAACTATTTTGAATAATTTGGCCACAAAACATTTGGTACATTTCATTTCAAACAAATACTGATGACATGGCTCTAATTTAGTTTTTAATATTGTTAAGCAATGTTGTAAACACAACTCAGCTAGCCAGCATGAAAGCTTCAAAGAACCGAAATACCTTCAAACTAAAAGCTTGGCCATAAACAAATTTGCCAGCCCAAGCATGTCATGTTTAAAGTTAAAATCACAGTAATGAGTAATGAATGCACTGCAAAATTTAATCGGTCTTGCGCAAGCTTATTAAACCTACCTACTCGTTCAAAAACGTTTAACAATTAATACTGTAGTACTGTAAGTAATAACTGATTGTTTTATCATGCAAAAATAATTGAATTACATTGTAATCTGTAGAGTGTTCGGACGGTAGTCAATTTAACCCGGGCGTTCGACAAAATATTAAATAACATCGCCCGAAAGCAACACGATGTTCAGTGCCATTTTATCACCGAATATAAATAAATGTTTGTTCTATAACTTACATGGATATTTATGGCCTTCGCTAAATTACTTTTTAGGAATGTTAGTTCTGTTTCCTAACCCCAAACCCTAACCCCAACCCCAAACCCTAACACCAAACCCTATCCCCAAACCCTAACCCCAAACCCTAACCCCAAACCTAACCCTAATGTATGCTAAATAGTGAACCGCTGGCATGATACGACTGGATCGCGGGAGGGGTCACAGAACGCCCGGGTTAACTTGATTACGTGTTCGGACGGTCGGTCGCCGGGCTCTTTCGTCAAATCAGAGGTCAAAATAACAAATTATTTACTTACGATTTACTTCGTTCAACACTCAATGTTCCTCATACTTCTACAATGTGTGCTTGTTCTTAAAATACCAGATTTGACTTGATTTCTTCACATACTTCGCGAGTATAAGCCAATCTTCAGCGCCATATTTTTGCATATTACTCTCGGTTTCAGTTTGCTTTTCAAAACGCGATTCCAATATTAGTTCAAAATTACGTAACGTTGTTTACTAATTAGCCAACTTCCAATGAAATTACACAACAAATGTTCCAAATTTGCAACCTAAGTTCGAAATTTAGATCAAAATATTCGAGAGAAAATTGTAAACGTTTGGATATCAGGGGAAAGTATAGCTGCGATATAAAGCAAACGGTTTGATGTCACAAATTCGGACTACAATTCGTCCGACAAATTTGGAACATTTGTTGTGTAATTTCATTGGAAGTTGGCTAATATTAATAAGTAAACAACGTTACGTAATTTTGAACTAATATTAGAATCGCGTTTTGAAAAGCAAACTGAAACCGAGAGTAATTACATAATATCGTTCAGATTCGTTCAGGGAACATTTATTTGCATACAAACTAAGTTTCAGGATTACTCGTAACCAAGGCAACTGCTACGAGCATCAGGAGAAGGCAATCTGTCTCGTGATTGGCTAATTTCCCGAAGTTTCACTCCCGCTCGGGAATCCTTCGGCAATTTCCGACGAAAGATAGAGCCCGCGAAACTCATTACCAGCGTCGATAAGCAATATACTTCATTTAGCCTAACTTATAATATCAACAGCGTTGCCAGATCATGAACAAAGTTTACAGATTTGTGAACTTTTTGTCCTCTTCGTGAACTTTTTATGAACATCAAGGATTTGTGAACATTTCATAAACTTTTCAAAAAAATATGAACTATTTTATGAACTTTGATTTTTTCAAGACAAATTATGTTATAATTACTATTGATCACTGATTCATCTATATCTGGTTAAGAATTAAAATGTTCCGCGATTGTAATGGTAAACTTAATCGGAATTACATGTACTATCCATGTTGTTGCTCGAGCCTCGTGCCCGGAGTACATGTTTCGGAGTACCTCTACCTCTTTCATTATAGGCCCTTTCACAAATAAATATATATTTTCAAACCCCTCTAGTTTCGAATACAAATATTTCGCTGCAATTTTCTTTAAATGCAGTTATTTAAAGAAAACGCCCTCCAAAACGTAACCTTCAACATCATAAAGACCCAATTAGAAACTGTATTTTTACAACAGAGTTGACTTAATTTTACTCGAGAACACTGACGTGGAAATAGATAGGCCCTTCCCGATTGTGCTAGTAAAACTGGCACATTATGCACATAGCAATGCTTGTTTTTTCCCAAAATTATGCTCAAATTTATGCTCATTTTTCAAAATTATGCTCATTTGGTTAAAAAAATGCTTGGCACCAGTGGATTCTAACGATCGCTTTCGGGCAATTTGTTCAGGAGTTGGCCTATTCCCTGCCTCGTTAATGCTTCCTTGTGTGGCCTGTAAGTTATTTTGTGACGCCATCTTGTTTTTTCAATTAGCCAGTGCATCCACTTTCAGATTTGTATTTCCGTATGACCGTATCGGATTATCAGATAATAAAATTAGTAAAACGTACTTTATTTTGACTTTATGGGGAAATAAAAGATGAAATATAGTTTTCCTAAACTCACTAAAACTGCATGAACACCAAAAATATGAAACGTTTTGCTTTTTAACACCCAAAATTCAGATGAATTAGCGAAAAATTACTAAATTATGCTAGCAATTCTTTTCTTGAAAAAATGCAAAAAATATGCTCGTTAAGCCAAATTATGCTGAAAATTATGCTAGCACAATCGGGAAGGGCCTAGAAATAGACCGAACAATGCGGCAGAGCAAAAGTTAGGAGGTTTTGCGCAGTCGTGTACGGCTATGTCATCTTACATTTGAGTATATTGCTTTCAGAGGAAAATATATCTCTGGGTTTTGCAATGACAATTATACGTTTTTTAGACAGGATGCTTCGGACCAACTCGGACCGAATTAAGTAGTGTAATTTTACAATTTGAGACCGACTTTTTTTGAAAAATTCACAGATGATGGGGGTGTCCCCTCCCCTAATGTGCGCCCCTGACCTTAGAAAGGCTATATTTTCTTATTTCCTAAATCTTTTTGTCATAGGATAAAAAACTATACTTATTTCAATATAATACTAAAATATTTCATGATATAAAATTAGGGGGCGGAAAAATAAGCGGGCGGAGGGCTGCGAAAAATAAAGCGCCTGCAATCATCCTTAATAAAAATGAATTCCCCGTTCAGATTCTGAACGGAAAATATACTGATTGGTAAAAATCTGAAGTTGCATACTAAAACTTCCGGACTGTTCGCAAACACTAGCCAAAACAAGACCTTTGAATTCCGCTCTATTATTTTGTTGGCTTAAACACGTTGATTATTTTTGAGAGAGCACTTACCCGCTCTGCAATAGTCGTCAACAGTTGCCGCTTTTGATTTTCCCCCTTTTCGCGAATACATTTTCGTAGGAGTTGTATATCAGTCATTGCAATTTGGAAACTTTGACACTTGCGCACGTGTGCGCAAATTTTGTTTGTTTTCATTACGTCGCCAGTTCATGGTGATACTTCCGGCTCGTGTCTGATTGGTTGATTATTTTCGCAGTGGAATGTGGGCGGAATTCATTTTTATCGTCTGACTTATCCTGGGATCAACATATCGACTATATCTGTTCGAAAGCCAGTAAACGCTTGTACTCTATTAGAATCTTAAAACGCTCTGGCATTCCCAATGGCGACCTGATACACGTTTATTGTGCATTTATTAGACCTATTTTGGAATGTGCCTGTCAAGTGTGGCATTTTTCTCTTCCACAAAAGTTGTCCCAACTAATAGAACTGATTCAGGAAAGAGTTGTTAAGATCATCTTACCGGGAAATCTAACATAATTATAACGACCGGCTCACCAGATTAAACTTAAAACCATTGTACGAGCTTCACTAATAAACTGTACGAGCTTCTCCCCGAACCTAAGGAACACTCATATTCCTTACGTGATGCAAGATTTCTACCGTTGATTAACGCTAAAACTGACAGGTTCGCGAAATCGTTTATCTGCCAAACAGTGAAACTCTATGACAATTGTACGTTGGAGTGATCTAATTATTTTGGTGATATTAATCTAATAGTTTTTAGCTTATAAGAACGTAATTAAATATCTAAATTTTAAACTCTAGAATTTTACTAAGGTTGAATTATTGTAAATACTAGTATACGCGTTTATAGTCTATTTAATGTAAAAAGTTTTTTTGTCCCTATATTTAGGTGACAAACAAGTTGATTCTTCTAATAAAATCATTAAAAATTAAGGATGATTGCAGGCGCTTTATTTTTCGCCCCATCCGCCCGATTATTTTATCGCTCATTTATATAACTGCCACTCAAAAATAAAGCGACTGCTTCGCAGGCTAGCCCGCGCAACAATCGGCGCACAGAAATGTTAAAAGTGCCGGAAGTTGTTACTTGGCGCACAAAAATATTAGATGATGATGTTAATCGTTGAAACTGGCATAAACATTGTAGAATAATTTGAGTGTCGGCGCACACGAAATATTTCCGCCTGACTGTCCGGCGCATAAAGCCTGGTTTTCACTGTGACATAAGCGTAAGCAGCAAACGTAAGCATAAGCGTAAGAGCGGAACGCTTTGATGTTCTTATGCTTGCGTTGTTGTCACTGCGACGTAAGCATTGTTTACTCTAACATAAGCGTAAGCGTGAGCAGACAGACCGCGGGCCACTGGAAAGTTTGTATTGCGCGACCTAGATCTAGGTCGCGCAATTTCGGACAAAATGCGCGTCAGGACGCGCAAATTTTGAAATTTTCCCTATCCGCTGCGCAATTTCGTAATGCCTGTAAAGATATTGCACAATTTTTCAAGCGCGAGCGCGCAGCAAAGCCTGAACGTGCGGTAAACGCGCACGTGAGCAGGGCACGCAGGAAAGCGCGCGCGACTCGAGAAACGTTCGCGAAACTGAGAAAGGCACGCGACACTAACCGCGATCAGCCTCGTACCCAGGCGCTTTTAAGGAAAAGAAAAAAAATCGCGTTCAGCTAATTTATAGAGATCAGTGGCTAAGATTAGCGAGCGCGCGGGGGTGCTTGGGGAGGACGCTATAAATTAGCTGAACGCGATTTTTATTCTTGTCCTTAAAAGCGCCTGGGTACGAGGCTGAACCGCGATGCAGACAACAATAACATTAGAGTTGCCAAAGGCGCCCCACGTGCCGCGTTTAATGAAGTTTACTTCCGATTTGGTGGGCTTAGCGAATAGAAATTTGGCATTGAGAAATCTGATCTTCGCTGTAACGCTGTTGGCAAATTATAAATTTTTCGCCGTATGGATACTTCGAAGTGACAAGCTGCTATTGAGTATTTTTACTGTGGAATTCTTTCGTGGAGACGTTCAAGAGACTTTAGGCGTTCAATTTTGCGAGGTGAGTGTATGTGGTGTTCGTAGTGATTGTATTTTTGTTTGCGTTTTATGGAAATTTATATAGTCTGAACTGTCTGAACACAGTAACACACTGTTATATATATCGCCCGCCTTGGGCGATTCAGACATTTCGTTACAAGTCTTTTTAACTTTTATAACTATGGTATACCAAGACGAAAAGACTGAACATGTGAACGCCGTAGAATGTGCCGAGGGGTGTTTCGTACACCTCGAAACAAAATCCTTAAAAATCTCTATAAAATCCCTACACAAATCTCTATGAAATCCCAAAAAATCACTAAAAATCCTAGAAAATCAAATCCACAAAAATCTTGAAAAAACCCCCCTCCCCCCAAAGTCCCACGGGATTTTCAAAATCCCAAAAATCTTGTACGCTTTTTTGGAGTGACACCCCTCGGAATGTGCTACAAATTCTTAATAATGCATGACTTATGGCTATTGGTTGAGGACAGACTGGACAGTGACTGAGGATTATTGATATAACTTATAGACTGGATTTCTCTTGTACTTTAAAATAGTGATATTACATCCAGATTTACAACAGATTAGCTGATGATCAGGGGTGGCGCCAGAAATTCAACCTAGGGGTGCTCTGTGTTCAGAATCATACGCCCCTGAGAAAATATTAGAATTTCAAATCTCTGACACTATATTTCCTGTATCTTTTTTATTGAGGGTACTTTGCGGTAACATAGAATTGTTACACTTGTTACAAGACATACCGTAGAGTCTTCCCCAATGAAATACAATTTTTTTCCTGATAAGGGGCTAAATGGCTAATGGGCTGGCAGGGTTGTAGCCCCCGCCCCTCCAGCAGTCCAGCACTACCCTTGATAGTGATAATTGATTTGCAAAATAAGCTTACTTAAATTGATATACATATTTGCTTTTCTTATTGTATTATAAGAGTAGGTAATAGAACCTCCACTGGCGTTAAATAATTGGTATGCTATGTCATTTATGTAAATGGCTTTTAAACAATCACTAGGGTCTGAAAACTAGACCATGGCAGGTGCTGTAGGAAGTCTAAAATAACCTGCACTGTGTATCATACAGATTTAAATATCAGGTCTTATAGATTGTGTATTGTTGGTAAATAGACTGTGCCGTGAAGTATAAGTAAAATTGATAGCCTAGGCAGCGTAATAGTCGTTTCATGAACTATAATGTAAATTATTTATACATATGTATTAAAAAAAGAAAACATATTGGGGTGAAATATGCGATAACTGATTCGAAAAAAAATAATATGTATATATATATATAGAGAGACTGGAAGATGCTGTGATGGCATTAGAGCTATATCATACATCTCACAGAGTCTTGGGTCGACCATGCTTGTGAAGTATGTTAACTGATGGTTGATGGATTAGATATATAGTTATGTGGTATTGTGTTTTAACGCTTAGTTTGAATATAGACATTTAATAACTGATATACCTTCCTAAACCACCACCTGGTTGCTGAATATAGCAGGGCCTTTTTTAACGGGCAAATGCCCCCCCCCAGTCCCCATGTTGGCCCCCTCCAGTAAGCTATTTTGCCCCCCCCCCTCCCAGGGAAGGTCCCTTTTGTCCAAAGTATAAGCAAAAAGGGGGGGGGGGGGAAACTGAGTTTAGAAGAAAGTTATGGTATTCTCACAACAAAACCTGGCTCCATTTGGATGGGATATATCAAAAATTGTCTCTGAAAATGCAGGAAATAAAGCCACAGAGACTCAAGAATACAAACCTGTAATACACTAGCTACTTGTTACGTCCCCTTTCGATTATGGCACCCCCACTAACGATTTCTATCGCCGCGCAAACGGGACATTTTGCACGCACACGCTCAATGAAATGTCAATGCATTTGATATGAAGGAAAAAATTAAACGCGCAAAATTTCGGAAAATTTTGATCTAGATCTAGCGCAGTTTGCAAACTTTCCAGTCTGCGGTGAGCTGGCGTGAGCGCAACAGATCGGAAGGTTTTGATATCCTTACGTTAATATTGGAACGTTTGGAATCTCTTATGATTACGCTTATATGCTTTAATACGCTTGCGTTGTAGTGAAAACCAGGCTTAAAAATACAAGATTCCATACTGGGGGCCTTCGCCTAGAAGCGTGGACGAAGGGTCTTTGCTCGAAACGTCGAAGTTCTAGTTCTAGTTTTCAGGTAGTTTGATCGTACAAACCCTCAACCAAATCGTTTATTGCTACACCTACACTGGAACCACGCATTCAACGTCACGATTTATTCACTGCTGAAAAATATTTGTGATATTCATGTCAACAACAGAAGTCATTGTTTATAACGTGTGGTGCCAGTGACCAGTGTAGGTAGCGTATAGACATGATATGCTGAGGGTCTTTAGGATCAAACTACCTGAAAAATTCAACAAGAATTTCGACGTTTCCAGCGAAGGCCCTTCCAGACGGGCCTTCGCTCGAAACGTGTAAGTTCTTGTTGAATTTTTCAGGTAGTTTCATCCTAAAGACCCCCGGCCAGCATATTATATCTGTCTACAAGACTTTTTACAAATATGCACATCACTTATTCACTATTTGTATGTAAATGCTACACTGATGATACTTGATCGATGGCAATGTGCATTTACAGTTAACATTTCACATTTCTGATATAAACTTACCCTCTCTGGATCCATATTACAAAAATCGGTATTCTTCCGTGATTGCAACCCTTTGTTTCGTATGTCAAGTGGTGTAATCTTGCAAATTTTTAGTCGTTCTGCATAAATTTGCACAGGTACGTCAAATCACTCAAGTGTTGTCAACACTGTATCATGTTCTCAGCAATTTATAAATATCATTTTCTTTAGTTTTACTCGTTTCTGATTGGTTAAAGACATAGGGCTATTTAAAAAAGAACTAGTAAATTGTAAAATTACACCTCAGGTGTATTAATGCCTGGGTCTCAATTTGGCATTCAGTGAAAATAGGTTAAAAATTAAATTAAATTATTCAAGCTCTTCATAACTCCCGTTCAAGTATTTTAACATTTGTCCTAACGGTATCTTGAATTTAACCAATAGTTAGTTCCCATGGCAACGACCACGTGATATATATGGCTAAAAACAGCACGTTAAATAGGTAGCCTACTTCAGTGCCTCTGCAGCAGTATAAGTCATTCCTTAGAGGAAGCAAAATCTATATAATCAGATGTATTTGATACTAGTGTTTACCAAGGCAATTCGGAAAGTTGTCACTTGATCTTAGTTTGAGCAATTTATGAGTGAATATTACACAGTCTGCCATGATAGGATCGTTTATCTGAACATTAAAAGATGTTTACTGTCTAATAGAACGGTTTCCAAATATTCTTAAGATACTTCAATATCTTATTGATGTTTTTCGTCCTTAAAATACTGTTCAAACATATGATTTACCCTGCTGCAAGTTGAACGCGTTTTTCGCGTGATGAGTTCGCGCGCGCCATGATGAATTCAGGTCGCTTCCGATAATATGAAATACATATTTCATAATGAATATTTGCGAGTATATTCAAAGGCTGTTTTAAACGGAGAAGAGAACAATACGATATGTACAAGAGTGTCTAACAGAGTGCAATGTGAACGAGAAACATACAAATCATGGTGATATTCGTCGCGCACTTTGTAAAATATTCGACGTACTTCAGTCTATAGGAGGCATATCAAATTTCCAACAACAAATATTAATATTGCATCTTCAAGGCTTGAAGACGAATATGAATCATATAATTATGCTATTAAAGAGCATCGCTCTAAAACATCAATACTATACAATAGTTTGAGCTAAATATACGGGTATTTTTTTGTATATTCATGTCATTTTTTGTGGCAAACTAGAGAAACTAGAAATTAGTGTTGAATACAGATATAAAACGCGCAATAACAAGCTTTATTAATTAGAGTTCAAGGGTCAGCTGCCGCATATTCTATACAAGTATTAAACTGTAAAAGCTAAGGGTAATTTTTACACGAAAACCCAAGAGCTTACCGCCCCCTATGCCTTGCTATATTCCAAGACAATCCACCTATAGCTCCTGATTATTATATTTCGATTTGAACAGACTGAAATACAAGCATTAACATTCACATAACTTCAGCAAGACGCATTCCTCATGTCAACAGTCAAGTACGCGAGACATGTTTAATCGCGCGTGTAACTCGCGTGCAGAAATCAAGTCAAACGTGGGCAGACCCAGGCATTAATATACCTGAGACTACTTATTCGGTCCAAGTTGGTCCGAAGCGTTCCGTCTATATAAGTGAATGATATATAAACATCAACACAAGAACTGATGAACTACAGGGTGAGTCAGAAAAAAGTGATGCCTTTGAAATTTAATACAATAGTGAACCTTTTGAAATTGAACTTCATATTTGCATTTTCTTTCAAAGAATCTATTGTACCCTATTGTATTTAATTTCAAAGGCATCACTTTTTTCTGACTCACCCTGTACAGTAGAACAACTTTGTAAAACCCGGAAATCAGGGGCGGCGCTAGCCCTGTTTTATTGGGGGAGGGGTGTAAATGACATTTTGCCGAGTCATTATGTAGTTTTGCCGACTCTGACATATTAGGCATTCTAATTTAACTCTCTTGCGTTTGCGAGACTTATTCGGCTCGCTTTGTGATTGTTCCATCTCTTAAACACAACAAGTGTGTATGCAGTTCAATGAATTATTTATATCCTCGTAGTTGAAACGTTCTATCAAATATCAATCAGTACTATTTAGTATTTATTATGTAACATCTTAGTAGATTCTCGCCACTTAATTGGTTGATTATGATCACGTGACGTTGAAATTAAAAGAACTATTGCCACGGTATCGTTTTTATTAAATTCCATCCGTCAAATTCCTAATCGTATCGTGTCGTAGCCTTTTTAGTCCTAATTTCAGAATGAGGCAGATGGCATTTTTAAATGCAAACCAAATGGCGGATGTAAATATGTCACGCTGCTATATATCCAATTTACATTTTGCCGACTGGGAAAACAATTTGCCGAGTCACTGACGAGGAGGGGGGGGGTTCACACCCCCCTCTAGCGCCGCCCCTGCCGGAAATATATTTTCCTCGTAACAATTTCGACAAGAAACAATATATTGAAATATAAGAAGACACTTTCAAGCCACCCGACTTGCACTGGCTTTTGCGTTCTCTTTCCACTTCAAAGCCAGTGCAAAACTCGGGTGTTTTTGCATTGTTTGAAGGTGTACGGCTATGTCCTCTTACATTTGAATATATTGCATTGCTTCCTGTCGAAATCGTTACGAGGAAAATATATTTCTGGGTTTTACAAAGTAGTTTTCAAAGAAGTTGATGTTTATATATCATTCACTTATATAAATGGGACGCTTCGGACCACCTTGAACCGAATAAGTAGTGTAATTTTGCAATTTGGGACCCCCTCCCACACTTCCCCGCCTAATGCGCGCCCCTGATAATAGTCGTCAGTATCTTGAATAAGATGCCAACTCAAATCTGTTGTAAAGATATGAAATGTTTATGAAAATAACGAAATATTATTGACATGCAGCGCTGCTAATATCGGCGCATGTAAAAGGAACTAGCGCGATATCATAGAAATTATTAATAAACATTAATTTGCGACATTCTGCATGTAATGAATAACGATAAACTCTAATACTTTATTTATGACACTTGTGTAGTGGTGTGCATAAAAGATACGACCAAACCGAAGTAAAATTAGGCGCCGGAACTTACTCATAAACTTCTAACATTTTTGTACATCTCACTTTTACCACATGCACTGTAAAAACTGAATGGTTAATTCAACCATTAAAAAATGGTTGATTCAACCAATTAAATTGGTTAAAACCAAATTATAATGGTTATATTAACCAATTAATAATTGGTAAAAAGGAAATGAAATATCATATTGGTCAAAACAACCAAATTTATTTGGTAACAACCAATAAAATTTGGTTAAATTGATCAATTACTATTTGGTATCCATGAGGTATAACTGGTGACATTTAGAAATAACCAATTATAAATTGGTTATAACCATAAATAATTGATTATTGCAACTAATATGAAATGGTTGGTTGCAACCATTAATTTGGTAAGGTGGGCCATATCTGCTATATATATATATATATATATACGTGTAGGTTTAGGTCTACGAAACGCAAAGAGTGCTCGACAACATATAGTTAGAGCAAATTATAGATTTTCGCTTACCTCAAAATTTGTCTGCAACAGGCTGTTTCATCTGTAAAAGAATCATCAGGCAGTTTACAAGTATCGAAAGAAATGACCGCTTATTACACAGCCTGTTGCAGACAAATTTTGAAACAGCCTGTTGCAGACAAATTTTGAGGTAAGCGAAAATCTATAATTTGCTCTAACTATATGTTGTCGAGCACTCTTTGCGTTTCGTAGACCTAAACCTACACGTATATTCGCACCCGTATATCGGTTGTGCACTCTTGTTTACGTTATTCATTTCTATTTAACTTCAAAATGCGGCAATTTCGATTTGACTATTCACTAAAGAATATCCCTATACCATCACAGGACGCTTATTTGAAAAATTTGATTGAAAAAGTGGAAAGTGTAATAAAACGTATGAGATGGAAAGCTAATTTCTTTCTTAATAAAAACCAAAAATGTGAAAACCAAACACATTGTCTCCCACACACACCCCACGCCCCGGCAGGAAGCATATAAGCGGTCATTTCTTTCGATACTTGTAAACTGCCTGATGATTCTTTTACAGATGAAACAGCCTGTTGCAGACAAATTTTGAGGTAAGCGAAAATCTATAATTTGCTCTAACTATATGTTGTCGAGCACTCTTTGCGTTTCGTAGACCTAAACCTACACGTATATTCGCACCCGTATATCGGTTGTGCACTCTTGTTTACGTTATTCATTTCTATTTAACTTCAAAATGCGGCAATTTCGATTTGACTATTCACTAAAGAATATCACTATACCATCACAGGACGCTTATTTGAAAAATTTGATTGAAAAAGTGGAAAGTGTAATAAAACGTATGAGATGGAAAGCTAATTTCTTTCTTAATAAAACCAAAAATGTGAAAACCAAACACATTGTCTCCACACACCCCCACGCCCCGGCAGGAAGCATATAAGCGGTCATTTCTTTCGATACTTGTAAACTGCCTGATGATTCTTTTACAGATGAAACAGCCTGTTGCAGACAAATTTTGAGGTAAGCGAAAATCTATAATTTGCTCTAACTATATGTTGTCGAGCACTCTTTGCGTTTCGTAGACCTAAACCTACACGTATATTCGCACCCGTATATCGGTTGTGCACTCTTGTTTACGTTATTCATTTCTATTTAACTTCAAAATGCGGCAATTTCGATTTGACTATTCACTAAAGAATATCCCTATACCATCACAGGACGCTTATTTGAAAAATTTGATTGAAAAAGTGGAAAGTGTAATAAAACGTATGAGATGGAAAGCTAATTTCTTTCTTAATAAAAACCAAAAATGTGAAAACCAAACACATTGTCTCCCACACACACCCCCACGCCCCGGCAGGAAGCATATAAGCGGTCATTTCTTTCGATACTTGTAAACTGCCTGATGATTCTTTTACAGATGAAACAGCCTGTTGCAGACAAATTTTGAGGTAAGCGAAAATCTATAATTTGCTCTAACTATATGTTGTCGAGCACTCTTTGCGTTTCGTAGACCTAAACCTACACGTATATTCGCACCCGTATATCGGTTGTGCACTCTTGTTTACGTTATTCATTTCTATTTAACTTCAAAATGCGGCAATTTCGATTTGACTATTCACTAAAGAATATCCCTATACCATCACAGGACGCTTATTTGAAAAATTTGATTGAAAAAGTGGAAAGTGTAATAAAACGTATGAGATGGAAAGCTAATTTCTTTCTTAATAAAACCAAAAATGTGAAAACCAAACACATTGTCTCCCACACACCACGCCCCGGCAGGAAGCATATAAGCGGTCATTTCTTTCGATACTTGTAAACTGCCTGATGATTCTTTTACAGATGAAACAGCCTGTTGCAGACAAATTTTGAGGTAAGCGAAAATCTATAATTTGCTCTAACTATATGTTGTCGAGCACTCTTTGCGTTTCGTAGACCTAAACCTACACGTATATTCGCACCCGTATATCGGTTGTGCACTCTTGTTTACGTTATTCATTTCTATTTAACTTCAAAATGCGGCAATTTCGATTTGACTATTCACTAAAGAATATCCCTATACCATCACAGGACGCTTATTTGAAAAATTTGATTGAAAAAGTGGAAAGTGTAATAAAACGTATGAGATGGAAAGCTAATTTCTTTCTTAATAAAAACCAAAAATGTGAAAACCAAACACATTGTCTCCCACACACACCCCCACGCCCCGGCAGGAAGCATATAAGCGGTCATTTCTTTCGATACTTGTAAACTGCCTGATGATTCTTTTACAGATGAAACAGCCTGTTGCAGACAAATTTTGAGGTAAGCGAAAATCTATATATATATATATATATCTATAATATTATATATTCATGTATATATAATTAATTTATTTTTTAATTTTAAAGGTAGATGCACAGTAATTACAAAATTATATGAGATGCATAACACCTGGGCTGCTAAGGTCTCTAAGCAAACCAAGTTACCCGGTTGTGCCTTGTCAGTAAGCCGGGTTAACATATCCAGTTTATACACTGTCATAGCTGGATCTCAGGGTTGCCAAGTAACTTGCTAACCGAGTAACTTGGCTCCTAAGAAATTGGTTATTACATTGCATAAAAATTCCAGGTATAGTGTACATAAAATACTTGAATAAGATGCCAACTCAAATCTGTTGTAAAGATGTGAAATGTTTATGAAAATAACGAAATATTATTGACATGCAGCGCTGCTAATATCGGCGCATGTAAAAGGAACTAGCGCGATATCATAGAAATTATTAATAAACATTAATTTGCGACATTCTGCATGTAATGAATAAGGATAAACTCTAATACTTTATGACACTTGTGTAGTGGTGTGCATAAAAGATACGACCAAACCGAAGTAAAATTAGGCGCCGGAACTTACTCATAAACTTCTAACATTTTTGTACATCTCACTTTTACCACATGCATGGGTGCTATTTTACTGTACTTTAAGAACGTGTCATAGTAGTAGTGTCGACGTCTATTTGTATATTAGTACTCTATATTAACGGCATTGTTGGCCCTGAAAATGGAGGAAACTATATTTCGCTGGGGCCTGGGGGAGAATCCCCCAGACCCCGTTACTTTCAAGTAATATATCGTACATTTAGAAAAGTTGTGGGAGGCATACCTCCACAAAATATGTTCGTACACACATTTTTACATTGCCTCGTAGTCAATGGCGGAATATTGACAATTTTGAGTGTAAATGGGGGGTTTGTCAGAAATTTGAAGGTTTTGTCGGAAATTTAGGAGGCTTTCCCCCCACCGGAAAAAGTGAATTTCCGCCACTGCTCGTAGTACATGTGTTGATGTGATCAAACAAATATCAATAGTCGGTCCCTGAACAGTGGACACCCCCCAAACTTTTTCGGAATGTGCGCCCCTGCCCGCTCGGTACGCCCCTGACAAAAACTGTTCAAAAGTGGTCCACAATGATAAACAGAATGATTTGCCGTTATTCGGCTTCACTTTTGCTCCGGATTCGGTATAAAAGCGAAGGTCAAGCTGCTCTGTTGTCATTGACTCATTGAGTTCATTGGCCGTCAGTTGGCTTATATTTTTCATCTGGAACCAAATATATCAGGCAGTTTTTGTTTGAAGGTGCTATTTGAATGTAAAATTTGGTGGTAAAATATTTTCTCAGACAAATTGTTAAGAAATGCATAAAAATGTCGTATTCGTATACGTTTTTGGCGTTGCTTGACAACTTAAAAACTATAGTGTTATCAAAATCAATGCCAAACTGGCTTATTTTTATTTTTTACACCAAGAACTTACTGTGGATAAATTTGGTTTGTTCTGAGTTTAGATAAAGTTTATGTATCTTTGAATGTCGAAATAGCACAGCTTTTGCGTTAATTTTTTGTCGCCGTTGAATAGTGCGAACTTTCAAGCAAAAAAGTTTAATTCAGAAACAGCTACGAATCTTTCTTCGCCGTTTTTGTCCCGTTGTCATTTGTTGGTTGGCTTTTCCATCTCGTTTAGGTAACGACAAGCGGAGACGAAGCGAGAAAAAAGAGTGAAAAATTGAAAAACCAAAACAGTATTGCGTCATAATGCACGCGCGTTAGCCAATCAAATTGCGCGTTATATACCACTTATATTATAAATATATATATATATATACAGCTAATTCAAAAAAGGTTGTCCTTTACAAACCTTAAACTCTAAACCTTAAATTAAACCTTAAACTCTAAGCGCGAAAAGCACTATGGGAGCACAAGTTTCAAAATTCAATATGGCGGCCATTTGTGATTGATATATCCTTGTAGGAGATATTAATCATGTCACTCACAATAGGGTTTAAGATTTAAGGTTTTAGAGTTTAAGGTTGGAGATGAGCCGATAAAAAGAGTTCGAGTAACAAAAGCTCTTGGAGTTCAACTGGACGAAAATTTAGCATGGAACAATCATATTGATCATATATCGAGTAAAATATCTGCCGGTATTAGCGCCTGAAAAGAATTAAAGAATATACGGATCAAGACACCTTGAAATCTGTCTACTATGCGCTTGTCCAACCTCATTTTGATTATTGTTATTACTCCTTCAAATCGACTACAGAAGCTTCATAATAGAAGTGCCAGAATTATAATGAATTGTAAAAATGAGCATGGTCAATCAAGTCTGGCCCTTGGTCTTCTTGGATGGAAAACCCTGGAGGAACAGAGGGCTCAGATTACAGCCAGGCTCATGTATAAGGTTTTGCACAATATGGCACCGATTAAACTAAATGAGATTTTTAATATGTCAAATACAGTCCACCATCATAATTTACGAGGATCAGATCTACTCTCTTCCTTCCGCGTCCGAAAACTGAATATCTTAAAAAAAGTGTTAGTTTTAGAGGACCAAAAATATGGAATTCATTGTCTGAACAAGCTAGAAATAGCGAATCTTTGTCCATATTTAATAGCAACATCTCTAATGCCAATGCCAGCCTGATTAATCAATAATTGATAACTATACTTATAAGTAATATAATTGATTTTGTATATAGTCTGTGTGTACTTTTCTTATTCATTTGTAAATATTTGTAGTTTTAAATCACGTCCCACTTGGAAATCAACAATTCAGTTGAAGTGGCTAACGTGTTGAAATAAAGTTTTACCTACCTACCTACCTACCTACCTACCTACCTACCTACCTACCTACCTACCTACCTACCTACCAATAAGCAATTACTTGAACATATATAATGTCCGTGAAATTTGCTCTCCAACATCTTTGCAGTCGGCCATGTTCTATCAATGTGCTTCGGCCTTTGACTTTGTATTTTGTAAATACTTACGAGCGTAGCAGCAGCCTAATGTGTGCAGAGAGGGAGTTTTGAAGTAAATTTTATTTAGCGCATGGAATTGTGGTCATGCGCGCTTGCTATGCGCAGAACACAAATTTTAAACTCGCTCAGTTCCATGTGCTTTTCGATTTTGACGGACGGGGTCTTCGAATTTTTATCGAATTTCTAAAGCTTTTTCAAGTCTATTTTGACCATTCAAGGTAAGATATTTCGTCTTTTGTTTATATGTTACGTTTACATTTGTTTACTCCTTTTTGGAAAGTTGGCAATCTCAATTTATTTGTCTATGTCATGAAACGCTGAAAGCACACAATGTAGTAGTAGTAGTAGTAAAACTTTATTTCAGTAAACATGGGTTTCATGTGGGGATTCCATGTGGAAGAACAATACATGGAAAATATTGATATTTTGAAATAGATGTTACAAAATTTGATGTCTTTCATGTTTCGTGATATATTTAGCTATAATTGTCTCATCCTGCAAACTATGCTAGGGTATGCACTATGCATCTACTGACAGTGACAGTGCGCAAGCTGGCACTGGGTCAATGCCAATAATTACCGTCTACTGAATATAATTTGTGTTGCATATTTGTTTGCATGTTTGTTTCAAGAAGCTAAAGAATAATAACAGTCCCCCGCAGCATTCCCCGCAGCATTTCCGTTGCGCAAGCGCAACATCAAACCAGAAACTGAGAAAGATCAAGTATAAAAAAATAAATAAAGGAAATCCAAGTCAAAGAAAAAGACAACCAAAGATGGCGCATCACGTAAACCGCAGGAAGTAGAACAGGCAAAAGCTGAACAACAGCCTCAACAACAAAGGAAAACTGTTGTTGTAGCAGGAGATTCTATAATAAAATACGTGAAGGGGTGGGAGTTATCTAATACCGAGCAAAATGTCGCAGTAAAGTCCTTTTCAGGCGCCACCGTGGAGGATATGAATGACTTTCTCAGGCCAACAATTCGAAGGCAACCTGATAAACTGGTCATACACGCGGGCACAAATAATATACGAAGTTCGACGCCGCAGAATATTGCTGACGAACTTACTAAAGTGGCACACCAGTTTAAACAGGAATCGAAGAAAACAAGAATAATTATTTCATCCTTGATCACTAGAAGCGATAATCCCGAATTTGCAAATAAGGTAAAAGAGACCAATGTTGCTTTGAAACTGAAGTGTGAAAAAAACATTTGGTCGTTTATAGATAATAGTAATATAAACAGCTTACATTTAAATCGCAGGGGCTTACACCTAACTCACGAAGGGAGTGCCCTATTACAGGCTAATATAGGAAATATATTAAAATGATATGATAAGAGGCCGAGGGAAAAAGATAATGAGACAAATTGGTCAAATATTCCTAAATTAAGAGGTTTTAGAATGGCTATGCTTAATATAGCTAGCCTTCCGAAACACCTTGACGAAATTCGCCTGCTATTGCATGATAAAAATTTGGATGTCTTGGCACTAAATGAAACTCGCCTTGACTCGAAGGTTACGATATACTGCGCTCTGATCGAAAACGAAATGGAGGGGGAGTATGTATATACGTTAGGTGTCATGTAAACTATGACCGTCCAGATTTAATCCCAAACGATCTAGAAGCCGTTTGTTTGGAAATAAAACAAGCCAATAGTAAGTCTTTTATTTTTTCAAGTGTTTATAGACCACCAAACACTACTGTTGAGACCTTTTCAAAAATTGAAAGGCTAATTCAACTAGTGGATAATGAAAACAAAGAAGTTTACATGTTAGGTGATCTGAACTGTAATCTACTCGATTCAAATCTGTCGAATGTTAAAATGCTTCAGGAAATAATGCAACTGTACCAATTAACACAAATAATTGATCATCCTACACGTGTTACTAAATCTACAAAATCATTACTTGATGTTTGCATTACTTCCTCTCCGGATAAAATTATTCAATCAGGCGTGGTGCATCTCGGTATAAGTGATCATAGTTTAATCTATGCAACACGTAAACTGAATTATGTCATTAAAGGAGATTCTCAAAATTCGGTTGAATTTAGAAACTTTAGGAAATTTAATGTTGAAAGCTTTCTTAATGACTTGTATATGCTTCCATGGGTAGAGCTTGACTGCAAACAAAACGTGGATGAAATGTGGGAATGCTGGAAAACCTTATTTCTTCAGGTGCTTGACAAACACGCACCGAAGAGATCAAAAAGATTAAGAAAAAAGGGTAATGTTCCCTGGTTCAATAAAACTGTTAAAAATAAGTTGTTTCAGAGAGCCACTTTAAGCGCGTAGCAATAAAAACCAATAATGAAAATGATTGGAAGCTGTACAGGTCATCTCGAAATGCTGCAAATATTGCCTTGCGAAATGCTAAAAGGGAATATTATGCAACAAAATTCCTCAATAACAAAACGAACCCAAAACATGCGTGGAAAACAGTTAATGAGATACTAGGAAGAAGTCAGAAGCAAAATATTGTTAATGAAATTAATTTACCAGAGAAAACAGTCACATCAACTAGTGAACTGGTTAATGTTTTTAACGATTATTTTACCGATGTTGGTCCTAAACTTGCTGAAAAAATTGAATACGAACACAACTGTAGCTTTCGAGATTTCATTCCTCAACATGAACCGGTTGAGAGATTTATTTTCCAACCTGTAAATGTTGCAATAGTTTACAGACTTATATTATAACCAAATTAACTATCTCCAAAGCTACAGGTATTGACGAAATTTCAGCAAAAGTACTAAAGGCTGCAGCTCCTGCTATTGCAGAGCCTTTATCAAGGATTTTTAATATGTCTATTGCCACTGATAGATTCCCGATGGAGTGGAAGTAGCACGAGTAACTCCAATTTTTAAAAAAGGCCAACGGACTATGTTAGACAACTATAGACCAATCTCAATTTTACCTGTGGTCAGCAAACTGATGGAAAGGATTCTGTACGACCAAATGTATGATTATTTAAAGAAACAGAATATTCTTTCAGAACATCAGTTTGGTTTTAGACAATTTCATTCCACAACTACCACACTTTTAGATTGCACTAATGAATGGTATATTAACATGGACCGTGGCTATACAACATAGTTGTTCTTCTCGATTTAAAGAAAGCATTCGATACTGTCAATCATGAAATTCTTTTACGTAAGTTCGAACGATATGGCTTTGGTAATAAAGCCCTAGATTTACTAAGTATTATAAATTACTTAACAAATCGAACACAGAGATGTCAGCAAAATGGAATGCTTTCAGATCAGAGAGGAATAACTTGCGGCATCCCTCAGGGAAGTATACTTGGCCCTCTTCTGTTTATTATCTATATAAATGATTTGCCAAATTGTCTTAAACATACAACACCAAGGATGTTTGCAGATGATACCAGCCTTACAGCTGTGGGCAAAACTAGTGCTGTGCGCCGGAGCCGGAGGGCCGGAGCCGGAGTTTTGGCCTATTTTGCCGGAGCCGGAGTTTGTTCAACTCCGGTAAAACTCCTGCAGCACTTATTTGTGCTGCAAACTACTGTCAAACATTCTCAGGCTGTCAATCATAAATTAGAACGCGCTCTCGCGCCATGCAGACGACAGCTATGACGACAGTCATAAGTGTTAAAATAAAAAACAAAGATAGTGCTTCCACTTTGAAATTGAAACTTTCCATTAAATTTCGAATTTTCACGAATTTGCCGGAGCTGGAAGGCCCGGAGTTTTTTTGGCCGGAGCCGGAGGTGAAAAACCCGGAGTTTGCACAGCACTAGGCAAAACATTAAATGAAGCAGAAGAGATAGCGAATAAGGACTTGAAAAATGTTAAAATATGGTTGTCTTCAAACAAACTTAGCTTAAATATTGCGAAAACGGAATATATTTTGATTGGATCACGCCCTAAGATTAATAGCATGGATGTCCAACCCACAGTTAAGATCGACACATGTCCAATCAAAAGAGTAAATGCGCAAAAGTGCTAGGAGTTCAAATCGATGAGAACCTAAACTGGGAAAAACATATTGAATATATCGCTAGTAAAAGTTCGGGGTATCCTCGGGGATCCTCGAGGTTTAAAAAACTTAAATAATTTGTCGACCGAGATACATTAGTGCTGGTGTACAATGCATTGATCCAGCCGCATTTTGATTACTGTTGTGAGGTTTGGGATGAGCTTGGCAAAGGCCTCGGCGAACGTCTTCAAAAATTCCAGAATCGAGCACTAGATTAATTATGAATTTTAAAAATGAACATGGACAGTCTATCTTAGCTCGTACTGCTCTCGGTTGGACATCTCTTGAAGAACGTAGAGCATTAATGAAGGCCAAACTCATGTACAAAACAGTAAATCAATTTAATAGCTCCACAAAGACTGTGTAACATTTTTCAATTTTCTAACACTGTTAATAGTTATAATCTAAGAGGTTCTTCAACTGGGCTTTTTATTCCAAGGCCCAGGACAGTTTCAGTTACAGTGGGGCTAAATTATGGAATAGAATACCAGAAAATATTCGAAATTCGATATCTTATAACTCGTTTGGTAAAAATCTTTTCTCCTCGGCCTCCCAATTATTAAGTTGAGTAGTTTAGTTTATAAGTGAATATTTAATAGCATTTATATAATAATAGTTTGTATGTATTAGTAAATTAGTCTTAAATTTGTAATATTTAATCAGCACACCTCTCATGGAAATCAACATAATGTTGAATGAGATTAGTGTGCCTAAATAAAGTCTATCTATCTACCTACTTTGCAGGTACCCTAGTTCTAAGCCTAATAGGGTTTAACTTCTAAGTTGTAAACATTGTATATTACTTCAGCTGGCTAAACTGAAATAATTTCAAGTAAATAAAAAAATATATCTCTACACTGAGCTCATATATATCTGGAGTAATATTTCGAGTGCAGCCGGAACATCGTGTGATTTTTTACCTTTTAAATTCAGATGACGTTTTGCCGCGATCCGAAGATGGTTTTGAGGGCAAGGGCGTTGGGATACAACACAGTGTTAAACCTAGACTTGCTCCAAGTCTGTCTCTTAAAGGGGTTTTTATTGGGGAGTTATAAAGGGGCACCTCCCGCCCGCATTTTTGTGCGCTCTTTATAACTTCGTGCGCCTTTTATAACTCCTCAATCATTGTGCAGGCAGAACGTCATGTACGTAAGACGTAAAGCCAATGTAAGTAGGCTAACTGCCTTATTCATGTGACGCAAAGGCGTGGCGTGATGTCGCAACATCGTGTCAAACAAGTAGCCTTGCATTTTTGAACCCAATACCGCTCCATAGAACGGCGATTTCCCTATACTTTCCTGATTAAATTTCGGCACTATTGCGTGGCGCGTGGAAATGACGTGCTGACAAAACGCGTGTGACACAAAACAATCAGCGTTTTGACTCGAGCTGTGACTCGAGTTTCATATCTGTCAAGCGCCTGATATCTGTGCTCAATCATGGCGAATGTCAACAACCAAGGAAGATCGACAGCTTTTGCATCTGGAGTGTACACTACATATTTTGGAGGTGTAAAGAAATTATTATCAGAATATTTTAGTACTCTGGTCATTCCTCAAGGTATGTTTAAATATATTTCAGTTTGATCTTTGATCGCTGTCACGAACTGTCATACGATATTTACTGTAATATTGCGACACAACATTTCAGGCTTTTGCATGGCAATAAATATTATGTTGTTTTGGAAACTATTGCCCTCAGGGAGCCTGGGTAAAACATGCGTTTCTGCCAAATACGTGTTATATGACGTTTGTTAGGGAGATGTCTATAGACATGACGTCACAGAATTTTGAGGTTTGCAGTGCTTGTTATTAGACCATGACGTCTTTCATAATTATGCTGCACATAAATAGGGTGCACTATTTTTCAGTCTACAGCCTATTTTCATGATTCAGGCACGGAACCCTTGCCACAGGCTTACACCCCACACACTCTGCGAATGGCTAAGGAACAGTGGTGCCGTGGCATGGGGGCCATGGCCCCCCCTATCGTTGAGACCCGTCAGAAAATTGGAAATTTGTAATGTTGTCGGAATCGTCATGGTCAAGCATACCTGCATATACAAGCGGGAATTTTACTTCTCTTCCTTGTTTGACAACACGAAACATGTTTGAATAAAAATATATATAGATGAAATATCGGAAATCAGACTCAGTTTACGTTTTCCCAATATAAGTTTATAGAATAGTCAATATTTAAGAGTTATATGCTTATATACGATTCCACACAGATAACATTAGCATGGATTGCCTGCCGGCTTTGCGCCTTTACGGCTAACCCCCCCCATTGCCTTTGCGGCTAAGCCCCCCCCCCCCCATTGCCTTTGCTTGCACTAGGCAATAACAAACAACACGATTGTAAACACTGCCAGGCGATGTGCTGATGTGAATGTTATATTGTTATTGATATGTAATGCCATTATGCCAAAGTTGAATGTCTCCTTTGTCAGACAACATTTGACAGCGATTATGTCCGAAAAAAATGTGTTTGTCGGAAAAATACTGCCCTTGGCCCCCCCTAAAACATGGGACCCACGACGCCCCTGCTAAGGAAATATTATTTTTTCTTTCAGGGAATTATATTTTTCTCTTGGTGGGGCAAAGCTTCCTGAATTTCCAACATATTTTAACCTGCCTTTTCGTCTTTCTCTTTCTGTTCGCCCACCAAAAAGCTGTGGGGAAGTGGTTGGCCTCCCATAATAAAAATGACAGCCTGACTGAGCAAGATTCAGGCCAGAATCAGGCCATAAACTAATTAATGCAGCGTTAATTCAGCCAGAAACAATGAGATATTCGTTTTTTTCTCTCGCTACATAGCTTCTGCATGAAAGAGCGACTTTGCCATGATATATAGTACTGCACGGATACATGTACACATAATGTAATATTTTTATGTATATACCTTTTTTTTGTTCATTTTTAATGTTCTTTCATAGATCTCCCAGATCAACATGACAAGGTTGCAATAGTTACAGGTTCAAATAAAGGGATTGGGTATGAAACTGCTAAAGCACTATGCAAACTGGGAGCCCACGTTATCATGGGTAAGACAGCGAGAGAGTAAGATGTTGTATATTAATTTTGTGTATTGCAAGCAATTGACATGCATATAATGAGCCTGCTTACTGCTTGGTAATATTTTAACCTTTATTTCTGCTTAAAATATCCTTCAACTAGTTTTTGATTGTAATTATTTCAATACCAGCTTGCAGGTCAAGTGTTTCAGCAAATTTAGCAATAGAGAAAATAAAGAAAGAAATACCAAATGCTAAAGGTACACATCTACTTTATCACGTCTTTATGTAAGGATATATTACGTGTCGAGATGTTCACTACAATTGTACAGTATTTCAGCTATGGAGTTAAACCACGTTAACTCAAGACTGAGCTTCTGTATTCACAGCTTACCCAAAATTCTGTACACAGGCTAACACGGCACCGGTATGTTTGTATGTTTAGCTGTCATCCAGTTTCATGTGTCTCATGCAGTGCTGGGTCCTGTGTCAACTTGAAAGGCAAAATCATGTATATCAAAGCATGATTTCCAAATTCATCTGACCCTGTGTCACTGTGTGAACGGAACCATATATGATATTATGATTTTAATTTACAGTTGAATTTATAAAATTGGACTTATCAAGATTGTCATCAATCAGAGAATTTGTTGCGCTGTTTAAACAAAGGAATCTTCCTCTTCATATTTTAATTAACAATGGTAAGGTACTAAGTCTAAGTGAACTCGTAACGATATTAAGCTAAGGATAAAAAACTCTCCGACGTTTCGATCAAAGGCTTTTGGCATTGCATATACTGTACGTAGCAGATTTCTACTGTAGGTCCTTTATGTTTATTACGTAATATGTTCACGAATGTTTTCGTGATTTTAGCTGGCGTTATGATCACACCTTATGAAACAACAGAGGATGGTTATGAATTACAGTTTGCAATAAACCATCTTGGTCATTTTGCTTTGACTTTACAGCTTTTGGATATTTTGAATGAGTGAGTAATGAAATTTGAATGTTCTAAATTGAGATATTTTACTCATCCGGAGGCAAAGAGAATGAATGAATTTCAAAGTGGGTCAGATTTATTTGCGATTTGATGTCCTAATAAATAATATATAAAATACGTTATTGATTATCCTGTATGAATATGCCCAATAATGGCACTCGTAGTCATAGTAATCTAATCAATAATAACACTTTCATTTATCCTAAAGATATATGCTCTCTTCCAGTACTGGATGTCCAGATAGTTATGCAAGAATCGTCAACGTCTCGTCTGATATTCATCGCTATGGAACAATTGCTTTCGACAATCTGAACGACAGGTATGAATTACGTAATTTTATATGATTTTTTGTGGCATCTTTGTTGCGAACCTATTGACCATCTCTAGACGACCAGTTAACGTGCTTTAAGATATATAACTATGTTAACTTTACTATTTAGCCTGCAAAATACAAGAAGAGATTTTCGAAACTTCGAACAAACGCTCTTTCTTCATCAAAAAGTTATTAAATTTAGTAAAAAAGAAAGAAAGCATTGCGTTCGTATAGCGAAACTACAAAGTCAATCACGGATAATTTAAACCAATTATAACTATGTAACTTCTCGCCTGAGCACAAGCTGTATACCGCGCCACTCATTACCCTCTAGCGCCCAGTGGCGCCTCGTTACCATCTAACACTTTCCAGGAATTGAGAATCTGAAAATCCTGAAAGCTCCTGCGAAGAAGAAAGACAACATTGTGTGTTTAACATCGAGCTCACAAAAAAGTAGTGAGAAAATTTAAAGTAACTACGTTCCAAACCTCCAGCTTGATTATGAAGACGGTCATCAACCTCGTTCCCAGGGCTAGAGTACGCAGCGGTACACGGACGACATTCCCCAACTGAACAAAGCAATCTCATTGTTCTGAACACAAACGCAATTTTCAAATTGAGCCAATAAAAATTATTGTTTAGCTTAGCTGCGTATTACTATTAACCTGCTTGCTATAAATTGTAGTTGTGGATATTGTCCTTACGGTGCCTATCAACAAAGTAAATTGGCTAACATTCTCCTCACGTACGAATTACAAAGACGGTTACTAGCTGAAGGTTGTCACGTGACTGCAAATGTATTGCATCCTGGGATTGGTAATACAAACCTGTTTCAAAATGTTCCACCATTACTCCTTACTGCTCAAAAATACGTGATATCTTGGATGTTTAAGGTAATGGTCAATAATAGTGTGTTATGTGTAGCAAAACAGGCCATGGTATTTTCAAAAACTCAACTTCGTTGAGCAACTTTTTGCCCATTTAATCATTCATGTTTAGCCACATGATTTTCAAGACAGAGGTATTGACTCAGTTGGATGGGCAGTTGTAACTTTGGTGTTTTATAAACGCTTTATAACATCTATGTAGCATTAGCCTCATTGCATGCATGGTTTATGAACGAACATGGAGGTTAATTGTTCACCGTTAGGTAAGCTAAATTTGATTCTGGCAACAAACCATTCTATAATTTTTAACACTACAGCCTCCGTTAGAATGTGCTTATACAACATTATACGTGGCCACATCCCCACGAGTGGAAGGTCTTGGTGGGCGTTACTATGACAACTGTCAAGAAGTACAATCAAGTGAAGAGTCCTACAATCAGGATGTACAGCGGCGCCTCTGGGATATAAGCTGTGAAATGACACAGATAAGTCATTAGTAATCTCATCAAAATTATATACAGTATTCAAATTTACCGTAAACCTCTGAAATATGTACAGTAAACCTCCCAAATATGAGCTCTCGTCTTATCTGATAAAACTACACTCGTATAATATTCAACCTTAAAGTGCCACTAACCTCAAACATTATTTTTGTATATGTGTAATATCTGTATCATTCTGAGAAGTGAGAAGAAATGTAATATATCTTTATAGTAAAAATCCTCATCTTGATGAACTTTTTCATTGTCAAAGCTACCGGATATGATGTCATTAGGTGAATTGTAAATTAGTGTTCCTTTGTTTTTATGCTAAAATTCATCTAATGACATCATATCCGGAAACTTTGATAGTGAAAAAGTTGATCAAGATGAGGATTTTTACTATAAAGATATATTACATTTCGCCTCAGAATGATACAAATATTACACATATATAAAAATATTTTTTGGGGTTAGTGGCACTTTAAAAGAAATAGAACTAGGGTGGCAGACGCTGCGTTTAGAGATACCTTACATGACGTTTCACTTAGATGGGAAGTGCGTCAATTAAGTGAATCATATGTAATAATTGCTGATATGATTGAATCTTATGTTAGCAACGGCCTGGGTCAAGAACAGTATAATATATCCAAATATATATATATAGAAACTATTTCTGTTCGTCAAGAGAAATAAAATAGAGTATTTTAAATAATTTTATGTACAGTAAAACTTGTAAATTTTAAATTTATGAAGAACATAGTACATTAGAGATATAAAAAATACCACTAATATTATGGTTATAAAATTGCATTTCGGTTTTTTGCCCTTCTCTAATGAAAAAGTGCAGTTTAAAGCCCTTCTCTAATGAAAAGGTGCAGTTTAAATACCAAATATAATTGTAATATATATACGCCCGGCAAAGTATATATAACGAAAGTCGTTGCGTTTTGATTATTTTCTTGTATGCCAAAAAGTGTCTCGTTGAGCTATAAAAATTTAGTCAAATATTTCATTCAGCTTGAGGTTCTTTCGAATGAAAAAAGCGAATATTTTTCGTTATTCGTCTGTCTCAGGCTACAGAAACTCCAAAAACAGTAAATATTTTCTAAATTGTATATTTCTGCGTTTCAACTAGAGTTTAGTCTTCATCAGGAACTCTTACTACAGTAGTTTCCGTAATTTCTGAAATATTTTCTACCAATTATACACTCTCTACCTTTTATAAGTTGCAACGATAAATTGAAATGTCTTTCTTAAATCACTCTACAATATATAGCCCATGGGCTATAGGATAAAAGTACGCTATAATCTTCACGATATATAATCATGTAAATTTTACTCTAGAATAATTCTTTATATGTACAAGAATGTTTAAAATATAAATATATAAACTTTGTCTAATTCACACTATTTTATGTTTACAAAATATATCACATAATATACTGTAGACAATTATATACTATAAAATATTTTTTACAATTATTTACAAATCGGTAAAAAATATGAAGGGGAGGTTGGATGAGGACTTGTCTTATTTTTAGTTCACTGTTAAGTTGGCCTATATTTGATTCCTAGCCCTAGCTTATATAAACTGTAAATATGCTATGTTCTGCCAGGGCGTCTATAAGATAGGGCGGCGAAACGGCAATGTAACCCCTGATCAATGTGTGATGCGCGGGACCCCCCAAATATTCCTCTTATGTATGTGGAGACATTTTTATTTGTTAAAGAAAATTACCACAAATTTGTTATATATATACAGGCCAGAAATTACTATTGTTCTAGTTCGGGAAAACATTGAATAGAACAAAGGTTACTAAGCAATTAGAATGATCTACATGAGTGAATAGCTCTTATACATAATTCTAATGCTTAGTTACTTTTGTTCTATTCAATGTTTTGGCAAACTAGAACAATAGTAACCAGGCATGTGAGTTATCCGAAGTTGTGAATTGGGTAGCAACGACGTAAACACACTGATGTAAACATCGTTAGCCAAATTTGTCTATTGCCTGTCATACTTTCCCCATTTAAATGACCGGTTGGTGCGCATTAAAAAGTTCAAAAAATTAAGAAACGATATTTATACCAAATATACATCTATTAATGGTCTAACTGCCCTGGCATTTACTAAGTTTTGGTGCCAAAAGAAGCGGTTGAATTTTTTATAAAACCAACCGGGGTTGGAACTGCCGAAGCTCTCGTGATGGATGGAATGACCCTTCATCTTTACAAAATCAGCAATATCTCTTCAAATGTTTGTTTTTGGCAAATGATGTTCTTATGGTAAAAAGCGTATATATTTTTGTGTAGATTGAAATTGCAAAAGTGGTCTTAGTGTGTTTGACTACCTTTGAAATAAGCGAATTTTCAAAACAGTCGAACCTGAGAAATTTTTACACTACAACCCAATTTTTATGCTGCAGTTGACATGCTATAGCAAAAAAAGTTCAAAAAATTACACGACAAAATTGGGCAGGAATAAAGTTTAATTCGTGGTAGTGTTACGAGCGGGGCGAAATTGGACAGGGAAGTCACAAATGTTTCGAGATTTAAAACACAAAATTTTATATGTTAGATAGTACAGAACGCCTTAAAACTTGTTGTATGAACGCTAAAAGGCTTGAATAACATCTTGAAAAAATACAGCAACAATCGACTGAATACTTTTTAAAATATTAATCATTTACTCGATCCACCTGGAGTTTTTTCCACTCCTTGTTGTTTTTTTAAAAATTACACAGGGCCGCGTCGCCCCAGTCCCAAAGCGCATCACACATTGATCACGACATTATCTAGCCGTTTCGCCGCCCTATCTTATAGTCGCCCTGGTTCTGCTTTATCAAAGGGTGGTGACTAAAATGGACGAATCAGATCGATCGGTAATTCCATTCAGTGCCCACAAGAGCCTGTTCACGTGAGCCTGTTTATCAGAGCATTGATATGAAAAATATTATACCACTTTACTGAGATCCAGCCCTATACGTGAGGTGCACGTGCGCACATAGATTTTTCATAGATTGATAGAGTTATATCCTTATGTGGCATAATACGGTTAGGGATGGGGTTGTGATTATGGTCTGATCAAGACCAAAGATAAATATAGTCGTGCGCGAAAAATATGGATATTACCATTTATAGAAAGGACATGGGAGTCCAGTCGAGTTTCCCTGTCAGCCAGGCTAGCATGAACAGCCCTTTAAGGCCAACAATTTTCTATAAGTACTGCCGTGGTTTGGGTTGAAAATTCCGTAAAAAAACACACATTAAAACGATGTTTGGAGCAAAGGTCCTTCGTCTGGAGGTTAACCACAGAAACCTAAATCACAGTAACTTCTGGTAGAATATTGTTAACAACAAAGGTACACTGTATGATATCCTTCACGTGATTTCTTACTTGACCAAGCGCCAACATTGTGCTGAAATGTGTCCAATCATAAGTCACCACCCTATTCATACCATCATAGTGGCGAACCAAACCCTAGTTTAAAAGCAAGTTCTACCAAATTTTGAGCAGCAGTGTCTTGATAACATACATAAAATTCTTTTGGACCGCCATTTAATAACAATCTCCTAAGAACGAAAGTACATATATTAGGATAAGGGAAACTACTAAGATAAAATCCACAAGAACACAGGGATTATTTCGTTTAATGCTCGACGTGCATCTCCCTTGGGCAAGATCGACACGGTAATCGTAACAGTACGGGGATTGGAATTTCACTTTATATTAGAACATAAAAAATGCGCTCTAGTATGACCTTTCTCAGGCAGAAACGCCACCTTATGGGAACAGCTTAATGGAAAATGATCACCGGAAGTTGAAGAGTTAAGAATGCAAAATCACTTGATGGAGAAAGAAAACAGTTAAACATTGTTGAAAGCAAATTAGAGAATCCGAGCTAGTGTACCTCCTCCACAAAAGGATCCGAGCTAGTGTACAGGTACCTCCTCCACATTAGAGAATCCGAGCTAGTGTACAGGTACCTCCTCCACACTAGAGAATCCGAGCTAGTGTACCTCCTCCACATTAGAGAATCCGAGCTAGTGTACAGGTACCTCCTCCACATTAGAGAATCCGAGCTAGTGTACCTCCTCCACATTAGAGAATCCGAGCTAGTGTACAGGTACCTCCTCCACATTAGAGAATCCGAGCTAGTGTACAGGTACCTCCTCCACATTAGAGAATCCGAGCTAGTGTACCTCCTCCACATTAGAGAATCCGAGCTAGTGTACAGGTACCTCCTCCACATTATAGAATCCGAGCTAGTGTACAGGTACCTCCTCCACATTAGAGAATCCGAGCTAGTGTACCTCCTCCACATTAGAGAATCCGAGCTAGTGTACCTCCTCCACAAAATAATCCGAGCTAGTGTACAGGTACCTCCTCCACATTAGAGAATCCGAGCTAGTCCACATTAGAGAATCCGAGCTAGTGTACCTCCTCCACATTAGAGAATCCGAGCTAGTGTACAGGTACCTCCTCCACATTAGAGAATCCGAGCTAGTGTACCTCCTCCACAGGCGTTTCACTAACTCCAAGCGGGCGTACAAAATTAGGAAGGGAAAGCGCGGGCGGCGCCAAGAATGGCAGGAAAAGTGGAAATTAGTAAAACGCCTGTGGAGGAGATAGGAGTGGAGTAATAATATTCGGCGTGGTTTTTGATAAAAGGGCGTGATCCAAAATTAAATTGCCAAAATCAATCACCTGTTCATCCGTACTCCAGGACTTCATAGAGGAAGTAAATAAATAAACTTACCCTTTGACCCAATATTTTAATAACGGTCCTTGTCGTTTGGTATCTGGAACACAAAACTGTATTCCCATCTCAGTGATTGTATCTGACGCTGTAGAGGAAAACCTGCCTTGGGACTCGCATGTCTTCTCTTGGTTTAACGACGACTGAAAGAATGAAAATTACCCATTAGTTGTCGCCTTAATAATGTTTGATAATAACGTAGGAGTATTGTATATTAGGAAGTACTGTATTCTTCAATAAATTGTCGTGGTATTGCTAAGAACTACATGAAAAAGATTAGGGATCTTCACTCGAATCGTCGAAATTCACTTACATTATGTCGAAAATGTCTTCTAATTTTCAGACAAGCTTTGTTAAAATTTTCTAACACAGCATCATGTAGTCTTCCCTTTGACGCGTTTACAAATGGTGACATAATTATTCCATGAAATGTATTGTGTATGACGTAATGAAATATCGTATTCTCCTTACCCGAGGATAATCTGAAAGAATAAATGTCATTTATATTTAGAGTAAGGCACCAATAGACAATACCTATAAACATTTTTGAAGCTTCCATTGCTATTTTTTTAAATAGTTTTGTTCAGGACCGGACGAAATTGGGATGTGAAGTGCGTGCACGACATGGCTATTTTGAACTCTATGAAGCAAAAATATTATCTGACTACTCGCTGTATATTCTATCGTACAATTTCTCATTGATACTTGGTGGCTGCATAAAAATCGAAGATACATGTGATCTCCAAAAATCCTTTCTGAAATATAATTATTTACTGATCCCTACTTGTTAAGGTAATTAAATTTCATATCTCCAATATTGTCTGTATCTTTCCTCAACTTGGCTAAAGTTAATGGCGCAGCAGTTATATTTCTTGATAGCTTTTTGCTACCAGTACTATCTTTAGAACCATCTGAGACATTCGAACTTTGTCTTCTACGATGGTAGGGTGATAATGGACCAACATTTCCTCCACTCATTTCTGAATGAACTGATTCAGTTTCTTCTACACCTAACAAAACACAAGATTACATTGAGCTCCAAGAGCTATCAGCTCATCATTTAACATCTAAACTTAGACAAAAGTAAAAAAATATGTGCACACTATACTGCACTGCACAGCATTTCACTGCGGGTCACTACACCATAACACAGATATAATAACATGCAAATAGCCCACCTGACGTCCTCAAATTTTCTACTGAACCTGTAGTCAATCTGGCTTTACTTTCATGACTCAGTTTCTCTACGGAGCCGGACTTACTACGCAAAACATTCTGGTCAGCGGTTGCGGTTGGAGGACTGCTGGGATTTAGAAATCTGAAACAGGAGTTTAATTTCAATGAACGTTTCGTGACTTGACGTGTAACATTGAGTTATATACCTGTACACTTTAGATGTACAGTAGGCCGGTATTTGGAATGTTATAAGCGTAAAGTAATTTCATTTTGAAATTAAGTTTTTTCATTTTGAGTGCAATTTGAAGAAAAACATTTACGTTTAGCGAGTGCATACAATTTGAAGAAAAAGCAAATACACGGCATTTCATTTCATGGCATTGTTTCAGTGAAAGTTTCATATAGATTGTTAAGCCGGTAAAACATATACAGCTTGTGTTTAATTCTATCGTACTTACCTATCATCACACACTGCGGGAATATCTAAATGTTCCAATTCATATAAAATATTCTTGGCTTGATCGATATAATATGGATCTGGACCAGGATTACCATTAGCTCTGGAAAATATTATTATACAAAACGTTTACAATGGCAAAGCCCTCCTTTCTCATCACAAAATAACCAAGCAACATCACCACGACTGCACAATGTACTGTGGTAGACCTCGTGCACTAATGCTCCACATGATAACATTTGCTAAGCTCTGCATAATTTAGTCAACATACCTTTGCGAAATAACGCCAGCCTCAAGAATGATACAAAACAAGAAATGTTTCTGAACAAGAATTGAATAAAAAGACAATATTAGCAACCAAACCTGCAATAATGATACTTCCTTAATTGTAGTTAAAATGCACTTCTACTGTAAATACATCCATGGTCATAATGATTGATTATTAACTCGTTTTACCCAAGCAAAACCAAAACGAATTTAGGAAATATCTTAACTGTGATGGACATGTACGGTTACGGACTTACTGTATTTTAGAGCGAATATAGAAAATCGTAAAACAATCATGGTATAAATGAATGTGACATATAAATAGTTCATTTTCAGATATTAACGTACCAATCCTACTATCAGCAGAAATGTTCTAGGCTCGCAGTTTGCTATCAACGGAGACTCCGAATTTTCTTTCTTCTGTCTTGTCAAAAATACCTGTAGATAAAGAACGTTATTGAGACAAAATACAGAACAATTTTGAGTGAACAGACCTCTCGGTCAAAGCAGACCCGTCACCTACAGTACCTCTCTCCAGATGACTAACTGCGCCAATCGTTGCTGTTCCGAAGTTGTGAACAAACAGTGAAAACGACAGTAGAGCACGAGATCTTGCAAGTCTTCAGTAGGAAGATGATTTCCAATCAAGACTCCCTGCATACAGATATTTCAGTTAGAATTGAAGGGGAACAGTAAAAACATAATCTAGCAGTAACATTGGTATAAAACTGTTTTGCTCAAATTTACTGCCAATTTGTTTAATCATAGACAATCGAGAGGAAGTCTGGTTTAATCAAAAGGATATCAGATTTCATGGTTGAAAAAATGTTATAATTACTTACTGTTAATCATCTATGTTTCAAATAAACCAATATTTGCCATTATTATATGGCTTTATGAAATCCGCGGTTCTGATTGGCTAGCGAGCGGTCCGATAAAAGCCGTATCCGGACCGTGGTCCGGATAAGGATAACTAGTTATCCGGACCGGTGTCCCGGATTAAAAAATTAAAAATGTAAATATTTTAAAAATTTGCCCATCGTTATGGAAGCCAAACTGACAAACAACCGTCGTTGTTCGAAAAAAGTAACAGAATAGCTAATGAGGAAGCCATTTCATGTCTCAACATGAAAGGTGGCGAAATATTATTGTTTATGCCTTAATCAATCTCAAGAGCCATATATTAAATAAACAGTTTATTGACCTCGCTTGTTCGGTCTGTACAGTGAAATATCGGACCTCTGTTTTTTAGTACGGACCGCGCTCGCTTGGTCCGTACCAAAAAACCTCGGTCCGATATTTCACTGTACAGACCTCACGCTCGGTCAATAACCTATTAATATTAGATATTAATACTAAATGCAAACGTGTCTATTTTGGATGGTATATTTAATTAGCATTGGATGAGGTTAAGCATGATATCAAGAATTATCAAGGCTGGATGTTGCGTTATTTGCCGAAGCTGAAAGCTCGTAACATAATTCGACCTCTTTCCTCTTTAGTGTTCAATCGACATGTTTTGAGCCCGCAAGGAGATCTGCGGTATTATCTGTAGCATTTACGTTATCATACCTACAGACACCACGAAGGTGTAGCACTGTAGGCCAGCAGCCAATCAAAACAGAGAATTGGTAAAAAATACACAGTATGATCAGCGGTGGCATATTAGCGCACACTGTAAATAGACATACTTTGTAAAATAAACATGAGCCAAGGACTAAATATTGTCTTCTCATTGTAAACAATTCATCAGCCTGAATATAAAATATTCAAATAACAGCAATTACATAAATTATACAACTGGAATTCCTAACATTTTAGTACCATAACGAGTTTGCTAGAGTCAATTTACACTGACATGTATACTGACAATAAAAGCATTTTCAGCCAACAGCCATATATGAACTCGCTTCTGACCTTACCCATTCACAGTCATTAGCTTCTAATTCGTTCAAACATGTATCTACATGAACCTTGAAACATTAAAAACAAAAATTTACACAGCTGCATGTCTACTATATTATATACATGCATAATTGATGTTGTCATTAAATACTAAAACAGATCATACAACTATATTTACACCGAATTGCCCCATTTATGCTCAGTAAGGGCCACCTCTTATTGGTCATTCTTTTACATGCAATGAGAAACCCAGGGGCGTCGTGGGTCCCATGTTTTAGGGGGGGCCAAGGGCGGCATTTTTCCGACAAACACAATATTTTCCGACATAAATAATATATGAAGTCAGACGAAAAAATGGGGGGGGGGGGGGTTAGCCGTAAGGCGCAAAGCCCGGCAATCCATGCTAATGTTATATGTGTGGAATCGTATAAAGCATATAACTCTTAAATATTGACTATTCTATAAACCTATATTGGGAAAACGTAAACTGAGTCCGATTTCCGATATTTCATCTATATATATTTTTATCCAAACATGTTTCGCATTGTCAAACAACGAAGAGAAGTTAAATTCCCGCTCGTATATGCAGGTATGCTTGGCCACGAAGATTCCGACAACATAACAAATTTCCAATTTTCCGACGGGTCTCAACGATAGGGGGGGCCATGCCCCCCCCCTGGCCCCCCTGGCCACGGCGCCACTGGAGAAACCGGAGAAGTGGAGAAAAGCTGCTATGTATCATGTATGGTCAAATTGAAACACTTTTCTCCTTTGGGCAGGCTGAAGGATTGTTGAGAATCGAACACAGTAAGACTGCGGATCTGCTTTGTTCAAAAAAACGAATTTTCTTTTTTTGTAACTAAACTCTATTAATCGTTATTAACCACGGCAAAATGAGAAAAAAAGATAATACAGTATCAAGCTAAATATCAAGCTATACCTTTGACTCTGAAGGTAGATCCAGCCATCTCGCTCCCTCGATACAGTTTAAAAATCCATGCAACGGATCAACAGTTTTACTTGAACTAGCAAATATTGACCTTGTGCCAAGAATATATTCAAATATCAAGGAGAAGAAATGTTCCAGGCGTAAAGTATTACAACCATCACAGAAAGCCCTAAAAATGGTAAAATACCAGTTTACCCCAGTTACTCCTCATCTGTCTTTTCAATTCCGCTATCCAATTAAGTTTATGTATTCAAAGTTAAAACTGAAAACCACAAAACCTCGATCTTTAAGCAAGAAAAGCAAAGTGGACTTACACATGCAATCGAATAAGATTGGTCATGGAAGTTGTTGTGCAAAATGAAATGATCAAATGGAGGGATAAAAAGGAGACATGATTACACATTCCTCATGGTGCATTTCATGCTTATTAAAATGAAGAAAGTGAATAAATTCAACAAAGTGAGATAAACGGCAGACAACGAATAAGAACAGAAATTATATCTGGAATATTGTCATGAACTCGCAGGACTTGTTTCAAATACTAATTACCTGTGAAGTGATCCAAACATCATACAAAGAAGTTGATTAAGATTCTCCATTAAGATTTCCATGTGAAGAAGGGAACCCCTGAAACAATGAGGAAACGGTTTCAGTACAGATTGCAAATTCAATGATATCAAGTATCAACAGCATTTGATTAAAATAACGTACCGATTTGCTGGTAAAGCAAAAATAAGGATTTCTTGTTCGAATTTCTGATATCCAATATGAATTAATTTTCCATCAATTATGACACTTGTACTGTAAAAAAAAATTTCCAGATGTAATTAAATAATGTATTCACATGGAATTTCAAAGATTTCAGAATGAAAATGCTACTAAGAATTTCCTATTATCAGCCAATCACAATAGTCGATACAGAGCTTTACAGCAAACTGTACCAAAGATTAGCTTGTTTAAGCCAATACTCACGTAATGCAAATATACAATCTAATCTAATATTTTTATTTGGTATGAAGTTGTCTATAAGGCTAGCAAGATTGTAATTTATTTCCTAACCTACGTGGACTTGAGCCAGTCACAGATGTTAACAAATCGCCCAATGTTAGAAATATTCCACGCAGTGAAACAACTTTCTTTGAAGCGGAGTCTTTTGGAAATTGAAATAAGATATCCTATAACAAAAGAAACAAAAAATCGCGTAGAAAATGTAAGTTAGTACAAAAGGCATTTTATACATTATATATTTTTATACTATACACAATTTGCTAACTGTACTGTATATAAATTCTGTGGCACTGTTTGAAAAATTGCATGAATATTAAAAGAGAAATCTCACTCATTCCACTCCCATGAAACATAGCCACGCACCTGCAATACTTGATGAACTTTAAACATCGCTAGCTGAGCGGAATTAGTACCCTCGCCCACACGCTTTGGGCGTGACTCGGGGATAAACCTGTGTACGGTAGCTGCCTGCATGCATGCATGCAGACATTAATGTATGTATGAGAAGTGAACTTGATATTTTTCACAATTATTGGAAACAATTGTTTAAAAAATCATTATAGATATAAGCAAGTAATCTGAAAAACACAAAAACAAACATGAGACCAGGATTCATGCCTTTTAATGAGTTAGAATACCTCCCTCCCTGTCTGATGAATTTTGAACATTTTCATTACAGCTGGAATAAGCACTATAATATTTACACCCAAGAACCAACCTTTTCAACTTCATCTTCACTGGAGATATCAAGTGAAAGAAACATGACAGCATGAGGAATATCTTGAAGTTCATTCACTTTATCACTCTCTCTTCTTCCACTGATTATTTTTAATAAATGATTGTCATTGGGAATAAAACCATTCACAACAGGAGACTGAACAGGAGGAGGAGAATGTTTCTGGATCTTTAGTGTAACCTTAAAGAACACAAAATTTAAATGAAAAATAGAGCAAGGCGATAAAATACAAATTTATTTCTTAAAGATTAGGCTACACAACACTTCTAGCTGTCCCCTGAGGAGATTACACGCTAAATATCAGTCCGGTTTTACACTTGTCTAGTGTACTAATTGGAACTGACATAGACTGATGAAACCAATAAGTTCAAAACTGTGGCCAACTGTGTCCTTAGTGCTGGGGTGAATAGTTGAGAACCTGTACCGCCATGGTATTGTGATTACCTCCATAGATCCAGGAATAGCTCCCAACATAGCATTAACATTATTGGTATTTAGCTCCAAGCCATTCAATGCTAAAATAATATCACCTAGTAGAGAAAAACACAAATTGTGTGTGTCCAAATCTATTTACAATTTGGTTTTTGCCATTTATTGGTTTATTTTGCAATTGCAGATTATAATTCTGTTCACTATAGTTCTATGCCATACAAATTTAGTTAACCCATTAGCTTGCAAATTGCACCCAGATAACGCCAGACGATTTTACTTGTCAGTGGTAGGGTACTGACAGTTAATGGGTTAAAACAGTACCAAACAGTCTGTTGGATAACACCATTCAATGTTGATGGTCAACTAAACCTGACTTAATATGCACCTCTATATGTGGTTTTTATTAAAAGTAATCAATTTTATAAGCTTAACTCATTATGCCCCAATGAGTTACAGTATTTATATATGCTCCTTATATTGTTATCTTATTCTATCAGTGTCAGAAAGATTGTGGCTTACAGATTTGAATTATACTGTATGTTATGCATATAGTGTTAGTGAACATTATGGCGCTGGTTAATTTAAATTGTTATGCCTTAGCCCAGTGGTCAGGGCCTTTTTTAACTATATAACTGGGGGTGCAATTGTCACCGGAAAAAATGGCATTGGAAAAAATTGCATTGGAAAATATGGCACAATAAAGTTGACTAATACGGAAGGAATGGCACCACACATGAAACTCCAACTTTAAATGAGTCATGCATACCTTTCAACTCTGAATTTCTATAGAATTAGCATGTCAATAACTAGCTTGTTTTTGCCATTTAGCAAGTTTTGAGCGCTGTTACTTAGTATACCAAAAAGCTCCCCTTAACAGTGTTCAGCCGCTAGGTTACATAACATGTTAGGAATGTAAAATATGAATGTTAATTATATAAATTAAAGTTTAAAATAAGGTAATGAGCGGGAGCAATGTCTCTTTGTTAATTTAGTGTATTGTCTTGGTAATGCTATGTTGGAACCAGTTGGGTAATTTGTTACATTTCTCGTATGTTCTTTCATTCTTGAATCTAATATTACCTTTTCTTGAAGAATTTATGATTTAGTTAAAAATGTTTGAAGAGTTGTTACTTGTTGGAAAACAGGAATTATGTGATATAGAAATATGTATATTGTATTAGTATATTGTATATGTATATTGTATTACTGGTGATTCAAGAAATATGCTATCCCCCCAAAGCCAGAAAGACGTCTGACGAACGGCTCTAATCACTTTACACTTTGTTAATTGATGTCGTGCTTCAAGCTACTCTGAGATCAGTCGATCAAGATTTAAAAGTTGTCGGCAGGGTGGGAGGGGGTCATGCCCTCAGGGCTACAGGTACCCAGCACTCACATGGTCCTGGGCAGAACCCTGGATATAGTAACTCGACTTTCAAGACAAATTGTAAAAACTTGAGTCTTATTGGAGCAGAGAATATAATACTAGTTCCAAGACATTTTGGGTCAGAGTTACTGACAGTAGTTGTTAGGGTTATGGTGCGGGCCAAGTTATAATAAATTAGTCTGAAAATGCTGTCAGTATGGCTGTGTGCACCAGAACAAACTGCTGGACTTTTAATTTGTTTGGTACAAGCTCTGGTTCTTGGGGGTATATGTAGGTGTGGAACCAATTCCAAAGGTTTGAAATTACAGATGAGCCAATCACCAAAATTGCTGATTATTGAGGCTGATTATTTGAAGGCTAATTAAACAAACTAATCGGCCAATTAATTTTCATCTGCAGATTATCATTGTTGTTAGTTAACTATCCTGTATAGATGACTGTGTATTAGGTCTAATATGTTTATTTGCAATTTTGTCCTCAAACAATAGAATAGAGTTATCTAAAATCCTTGAAAATTAACTGGAACACATTAGGGATGTTTGGTATGAGAAATTTTCGCTATCGGTATACTGGAAAAATTATACCAATATTATCAGTATACTGGTCTTTGGGCCTGTGTTAAGTAGAGAGGAAATTTCTTAATAGGAATTTCAAGGAGACTTAGATTATGAAAAGTGGAAACAATTTCAAAGGAATTTCAACCACATTCGCGTTTTCACACATCAATTTGGCATTTGCTATTTGATAGTACCACGCGAGTGTAGACTCCTTCGCATCTACTTCTTCGCATTGTACTACAACAAAATCAAAATGCAAAGGAGAAATCCTTTGTGCACTACAAACTTTCCAGTTTGGACCATGTTGTATGAAATCAATTGCGAAGTAGGAATATTCCTTTTCAAATTCATCCAACATGCACTGGTGATGACGTTAGGTCAAAACCACCTACACTCTTGCCAAAGACTTGAACAAGTTTACATGTCAAAGTTTGATGTCACCACTATGGTTAAACAAACACTTTGACAGGGTAAATTTGCATGGTGTATGGTACTCACCAATCTCCAGTAGATGTGATGAAATTGCAGGTCCAGTAGGTGTAAAGCCAGCAATAACAATCTTTGAATCTCGTCCATACTCCTGAGTAAAACTAAGTTCATCTCTGTCATTTGCAGCCAAAGACTTGAGTGGTATAATACCTAGCACACTTTCTAAATCATCTCTTTTATAGGGACCAATTCTTGGTGGGTTCACACGTAATTTGACCTCAAATTTCATATCTCTTTCAACACTCACTGTATCTTGTTGTTTATCAGGATTGTTCTTTTGTAAACTAACAATATCCGATGTCTTTTTTGTCTTCCTCATTCGTGGTATAAGATCTAGTAACCTATTTCCAGTAAGGCGCTTATCTTTTATCACCTGACCACCATTTTGTTGATATAGTTCAGTTGTTTGTTGTTGTTGACCAGTGGAATGTCCTGTGTTTGGGGCATCAACGTACTGTTCCACGTAAAATAAGTCTCCTTTGTCTTGTATCTCTGATACCCATGGAGCCTTTTCGTAGCTAGAGGAATATACAATGTAATTTATCATCAAATAAAGCAAATGAACAATCAGTATATAATTTGATATCTCAAACAGCGCCTAAATCAATACTCTATTAATCAAAATACCATTTAGTTATTTGCAGTAGAATCAATCGACAACGTGTTTATAGTCATGTACAACTATTAGTAAATAATGGTGTTTCTAAACCACGGTTTAGAAGACAAAATAGAAGTTAATGACAACAAAAATACCGAAAAGGTTCGCATTCCAAGACAGGACATTATAAAATATTCAAATTTGTTCGGCCATACCTCGCATGACGCCTCGGTGCATAATTTGACATCGTCAATATTTTACGGTGACCTTATTATCAGAATTACAACATTTCGAAACAGAATCAAATACATGATTTTGTCGTCGTTATATTTGTATAGATCTGACAATTAATTGTGATTTTATTCTCGCTTTTGTCTCACCCTCGACAGCCCTCGACCGCCTTGCCCTCGACATAGTGCAGAGCACAGTATAGGTATTGAGCAGTAACCTCACTCGGGGTTCAAAGTGTCCAACCGAAGTCATCCGACTTCCGGTTTGGCCGCCATGTTGGCAGTAAGGAAAGAGGAGTGAAGATTGTTTAGAATTGTACTACAGAAACATGGTTTTTGCACTTAAATGGCAATAATTTTCCGTTTTCTTGCGCCGATCGGCTTCAGATGGATAAAATAACAAATAGAGGAGGATACTGCTTAGTTTTAGACGCGTTTGGAGTAAAATAAACAAGCAAAAAGGCAGAAAATCGCGACGAATGTCAGCTGTTTAATAGGAGTGGGCTGAATGTTTACTTTCATGATTGAAACTTAAATTGCCGCTATTTCAAGGTTTTGTGGACGAATTTTTCTTTCTATGCCTAGTACTTGTAAAAGAAAGGTAAGTTGTCAAATTTTAGTAAAATAGAAAAACTATTTCAATGACAAATTGTGCTCTAACTTGTTATAACTATAAGGCTGCTAGACTCTACTAAATAGCAGCCGTGGCAGTATGCTATATATTTTGGTCTATAGCTTGTTTTTCTGTGTTTATCTTTATAATATTTTTAGTATGATTAACTATGGTCCTCTCAGCTCTGTGCCAAACAAAGTTGATCGGTTTTTGTTCTCTCTTCTAAGAGGCTCCCTGAACAAATTATGGCAGTAGCTAGACCACTGTATAGGCACTTCTAAAGTTCTAAATTGTCAATATAAATGTCAAACGTTAATAAAAATATGAACGATTATAATGACTGAAGTCATGTCGGTTAAAGATGTGACACCTTCAAATATTTGCTGTCCTTTTTGTTCTTAGTTGTCCGAAAATCACGGTTGGCCAATTTCAACGAGTAATATATTCTCATTCTCAAGAACAGCTTTTGCAGATATTCCAGCAGGAATTCTTCACAGTACTGGAACGGCACAGGTTCTTTCTTGAGTAACTTGAGGATATCACCTCCAACAGAAGAACTCTTTGTATAAATGAAGAAGTTTTTGAAAAAGATTGCTTCAAGTTGAACGACATACTCCAGGAATCTAGCTGAAGGCGCATGCAGACCTCCAAATTGTGATTTGACTTGCTCATATGCCTTGAAGTAACAATTGAAAGTAATTTCCTATTGTCATCCAGATCATTGGACTCTTGGGCTTCTTTGCAGGTTGAGCAGCTGTGCTTTTGTGAACACTTATGGAGCAGATAGCCAGCAACATATGTGATAGTATTCTCCTCGACCATGTTGGAAACGACAATTTGGATCTTTGTAGTCGGTGGGTCCAATCGCCAAGGTTTGAGGTTGAGGTATTGTAGCCAGCACTGATGTTGACTTCTTGGTAGTTTCTGTACACTGAGCGATGAGGTCATCAAAATCTGCAGCACAATTTCCAGCTGAGGAGGCTGAGGAATAGTTTTAGAATAATTACAAATATGACGAAGTAAAACGTACTTTTCTGGCTCAGATGGAAACTTGAACTATCACTGAACAGTTAACTGCTGAACACCACGCGTTTTCTTTTAGTGTTAGATTTCTTTTCGGTTTGAAACTAAGTTCTCTACATGACTACATCTGCCATTATCGGGCAGAATAAAAAAAGCACTTGCCAAACTAAGTTACAATTTAAACCAAAGACTACAGACAAATGCATTGCTTGATTGTTGATTTAGAGAAATCCACATGGAGGCAAAATAAAAGGGTGTTGACCTCTTGCAGGTTTTTTGGTGGGAGTGTACTACTCCTACAGTACTACATGTGTTGTGTTCACAATGAAATATGGTAAACATTGTAATCTAGCCAAAGATACCCTAATGTTAAATTATGCAAAAGAAACAAATAATGAAATGAATTTTATATAATAAAGCAATAAAGAAATATATTTCAATTGATATTGTATGTAGCAGTCAATGTGACATTTGCCAAATTTGAGAAGAGCACATTTGTGTAAGTTTTGTCAGAAATGTAACAAAGTTAAGCAATAAAGTAAACTAGTCAAGGGAAACTCTTGCTCTTGCACAATACACCATGCCAAGTCTCTTGTTAACCACTAGGTTGAAATACACCCTGATTGATGCAACCTATTTTGTTATTTTACTGTAATGTGGTGTATGTTGACAAGTTAATCCTAAATGTCATTAAGTTAAATGATCAAACAATTTCAAGAGATTGAATAATTGAGCATTAAATATAACAAGAACACAACAAACATCAAGTTGATAATTTATTCAATATGCCACTGGCATTAATAAAACCAGGGTGCTGAACCACTAGCTACTGACCTTTGGCCATACAAATCTGCAAGGGTGATGGAACACATAATTATCACCTGCTAATATCAACACATAAGTGGCAAGCATAGGTGCATTCTGTGTGAAGTTAACGCAGAAGATCAGCAGTTTTACCTTGACTTTTATTATAAATTGTGTTGTGAATTTTGAAAATCCATGCTGGAGATCTTCGCACTTTTGTACACAGAATGCACCGTGGGTGGCAAATACTCTCCCCTTAAAGAGTAAAATTGTCTGACATTTGGGGGCATTGCCAGTCAATGGGTTAACACTGAGAGCAAGGATTTATAAACCTCTCCCTAGATGTGTACACAGTAGCTTCATGCTAGTTTTAATATTTTGCAATACAAATGTATCTAGAATATCATTACTTCCAAACAATAGTTACAGTTGTCTCTCTCAGGGGCAGTTTATACGATCCGCTTACCCGAGATTAAACAAAGCGTACTTTGAGGTATTGAAATAAGTCCTTATGAAACCAGACAAGCACATGCTAACAAGAATTTAAATATAGATCAATGCAAAAATATATATTCGCAAGAATTAGTGCTCAACAACATTTTGCCATTTGATTTTTCCACAGAACAAAATCCAAAGCCATCAGGATCATGTTATTTTTCCGAATCATTAACAAATGACTTATTTCAATACCTCAAAGTCATTGCATGCTTCGTTTAATCTCGGGTAAGAGGGATCATATAAACTGCCCCTCAGTAAAGTTGTACATGTTCCATCAGTGTATTCTCTAGACAGCAATAAGAACAATCTGTTCCTGCAGGAATACTTCAAATGTTTGTGAGAACAACTTTGACTTTCTTCTTATACACGCCGTTTTCAACATGATTGAAACCTTTGTCTCACTTGTTAAGACCAATGGTAATAATAAATGAGCTTTGCCCAATATCCCGCACGTACTCCTAACAGCTGACATATTTCGTCGCGATTTTCTGCCTTTTTGCTTGTTTATTTTACTCCAAACGCGTCTAAAACTAAGCAGTATCCTCCTCTATTTGTTATTTTATCCATCTGAAGCCGATCGGCGAAAGAAAACGGAAAATATTGCCATTTAAGTGTAAAAACCATGTTTCTGTAGTACAATTCTAAACATCTTCACTCCTCTTTCCTTACTGCCAACATGGCGGCCAAACATGCGCGGCATGACATGCGCAAGGACAAAAACTTCAAAGGTTCCGACCCGAGTGAGCTTACTGCTCAATACCTATACTGTGGTGCAGAGTGTGTATTTATGGTCAGCTTTTCAGCATCGCGTGGTCACACGCGCGATACACACGCATGATGGATATCCAGAGGCCTCCTCCAAAGGCAACTCGTGGGCTTTTTTATCAGTGGTTTTTATGGGGAATTTACACTGATAATGGGTCTCTCCCTAGTAGTTCCCCAATCCTCGACGTAACTCGAGATCAGTGTAAATTTCTATATAAAAACCCAAGAGTTGCCTGCGGAGGAGGCTAACTCGTACCCTTCCAAAAAAATTTGGGAAAAACCCCGGCTGCTGTTGGCCAAAAGGATCGCAGGCTCGGGGTACGAGATTGTCCGTCAGGCAGTTCAGGAACAAGGCTTCATTCCGATAAGTGACATTGCGCTGCTGGCGACACATATATCGACAATATATAGCTAGGGCAGGGAATAAAATCAGCAGCGCGAACTCACTCAAACTGCGACAGGGACAGGAAAGTAGAAAACAAAGTGAATATCCGTAAAGGTCATGATTCTGTTTTTTAGAGGAATGATGTTAAAAATTCGCGATGAAATTTCATCCTAACTTTCACTAAACAGTTCTAACCTGGAAGATTTCCAAGATTGTTGCAAACATGCAGTCACAGATTTTTGACAATAGATTTTTATTGCTTTTTGTTGGGAGAAATAATGAAGGATGGCAACAGTTTATTCATTCAGAGGTTAATCTTAGCCTGTCACAGACTTACATATTACGTAAGTTCTGTGACACAGACTACATTAATCTCGAAATATCACACTTTTTCAGCTATGACGTGCATGGGTGGACTTGAGATACCAGCATGTTACGTCGGTACGTCTGTTGCAAGTAAACGATCTTAACTTGCAAAATGCCCTGGAAAAGTTCTGCAAGTTGCTTTTGTCTTGTTGGAAGGAATACTTTCAATGCCAGCAAAATTTTGATCTTATAAATGGTCCATGCATGCTGGAATGTTGTGTATAACGATATATGAAATCAAATAGGTCAAATACATACTTAGGAGGCTGAAGGTCAAATAGCAGATACGATAGGATGAGTGCATTTCGGGTAATTTGATAATTCTGATTGTCCAATGATCGATTGATCGTGCACTGATGCACACAGACTGCAATTTCTTAAATCATGCAGGAGCAAGTCGTGGTGATAAATAATACATGGTTCTCTTTCATTGGAAGATTCCTCTCAACTTCCGATAACAGAACGTTGACGTGATAATTTACTACTTTCGTTGAAGAGAATTAACAAATATTAAATAAAGCCTAAACGAGAAATGAATAATTTCGAAATATTTAAAGTAAATGATTACTAATTGAATCACAATTATTCTGTTCCACTCCAGAAAGTAATCAGCAAGAGATAGAGGAAAACATGAACTTTCATTGCCCATTGTTTTTAAAAAGTATTTCTGAATTAAACGTATGACAAGAAAAATGTAACATTGATGTTATTCATACAGTTAACAATTTATAACAAATTAACCATTGATGATCAAGTGAGTCATTTACCTGCGTAAAAGATGACTTCTTGTTTGACGAAGCTCCTTCTTTCGTAAACGTTTCTTTGGTGTTGGCCAACGTGAGACGTCACTCTTGCAAATTCTCTCAGGCATACTTCAACACTTATATTCTATACCATCAAGGCTTACTCCACTTTCCTCAAGGATTTCTGAAATAATGAGAATTGAAGTAAGCTTTGGCAATTGGCTACCATGCTGCCCATCAAAGGAAATATCCTTACACTGTGTTTCAAACAGCACTTTCTATCGTTAGAAAGCTATTATTTCCACTCTATTTGTCTCTATATATGAATACCCTTAACTTAGGGCATCTACTATTGCTTTTGAGTTTTGTACTGAGATTTTTGACTGGTTAGTTACAATTATTAATTTGTATAGCAAATATAGAAGCAGCAACAGGTTTTACCAACTATGAATGATAATACCATGAAGAAATATGACAAAAATATTCGTGACCAACATGAGTTCCACATATAAAGATTATAAAATCAAATAATTTGCATTTGCGTACGTTATCATGTACTTGTCATTTTTTTCAACAATGTAAACATTGCAGCCACGTAAAACCGAGGGGACACGCAATTGACTCATCCATTTAGTTCAATGTAAGGAAAATAAATGAACAATTACCGCACTTTTGCATGTAAAATAAATGAACAATTACCGCACTTTTGCATGTATGCGTAGCATAGTTCCGCAATAAACGGAAATACTATTCAAGTTACAGAATATAGTATTGTTGTCTCAAGGTTTACAACCAAAGTTTACCACCGAGCTTAAATCGGAAGTCGTTATAATCCCACCCTAAATATCAGATGGGCAAACTTGGGCACAATGGCGGGAGGTCTACTGAGTTTCTTGTAAGTTTGCATGGCGATATAATAAATATAATTGCTGCCTAGTGAGAATCAAAAGCTTTACTACATTCACACAAAATACGATAATGATATGATGTATAATTATTACTGTGAATCAAATTCGATCAGAATTAACGGGGTTTTCGATCAACCATGCAAAAGACATTGACTGGGGAATCCGGGCACAGGCTCCTGCTTAAAAATTTGAGAAATTGAGGCCCATAAAAGCCATTTCCTGCACTTTCGGGCGCCGAATAGAACTGAGAAGTTGAATAGCAAAAATGATGCAAAAAATTATGTCTCATAATTGGGTTTGGTGGATTAAATTGCTTGGTGGGGGCTGTGTACTTGATTTTTCGGTTCGGGCAAGGAAAATATAGACTTTATACTTCTTTCCACCTTAAGCTCTCTAACTTTGCTGAGTATAATTGTTAATGAAAGCTCCAGTTATTAACTACTCGAGCTTTTTTCAGTTGGCGGAGGGTCTAAACTGTAGGTTGCAGGGTTGGTGCGCGTTAATGCAGGTTGATTTGAGCCTTTCACAGCTCGCCAACCTGGGTCACCCTTCTCGGGAGGGTTGGTGAGGTGTGAAGGCGTGAAAATTGTGCTTATTTCTTCATTTCTTCGTTTCACATTTCTTCAAACCCGGGTTGGCTTGACCCGGGCTCGTGTAAAGCCAAGATGGTACATCAATGTAGACCAACGTCCTCTAATATTTCCAAATGAGTAGATGACAGATATTTATCGTAAAAATAATTATTTTCCTGGAACTGTGGCCTCCACGAGCTCTATTAACACTCATCGATGCAATATTCATATGTTAAATGTGAAAGCAGTGAAACATGGGTCTCACTAGATCGCCTTACAACAAGTACACAAATTTGGCAGACATAAGTGGGATGTAGAAAGGTTCGAAACATGTGAATCAAAAAAATAGTGTGCAATGAAAGAGTTATGAACAGAAAAATACCATAACCTCAATTGAATGTCAACCCGGGTTGGCTCAAGCTGACCCGTGTTGAAAAGAAATGTCTCGTGTTGCAGCCAACCTGGGTTCATGTGAACGCAATAAAAAATAAGCCCCATGGGGTCTTCCAACCCGGGTTGAAAATCAGCCCGGGCTCGTGTATAAACGGGGCTTCATCAGTGTTGTATTAGTTATTACTCTGTGTTTATGCAGCTCTTCAAACCAAATACCAAAATAACGGCCATTAACAGGTGACTGACTTCCATAATGACATCGCAAGGATTACGGTTATAGGATGGCGGTTTTGGTTAGATTAGGATTGCAAGGATAGTTTAAGGGTAGAAATTGCTGAATGCATGTAAATTGAGGATGTTAATATGGAAATTGACCCAAGCACTCCTATTAACCTTATGTAGCTGTTTCTATCATGTTTTAAACGTTTGTTCTGCGATTAGTTTCTTCTTGAAAATTATATGGATACAGGAAAGGATAAACTGGATTCTGTATCGTATAACGTAACCGTAGACAAGAACACGTTCATGCTCTGACGTTCATGCATGTACGTTTTCATGTACAGTGAAGCCCCACTTTATCGCCTCGTCACCTCAATAATGCGGTCACTTATTTTTTCCCCGAAAAGCGCCAAGACAATAAATTTCCTTATACAGATAGCCTGTTAATACCATCGTTAACACCTCGGCCAAATTTTTATGTCCCGTTGTTGACCGTATTAACGGGGTGCCACGGTTAGTTAACCTCAGACCGAGGCTGGTCAAGATCTACAGCGGCTCATTATAGCCACCTAGTAGAACTGAAGCAAATTCATGCCCTAACATATATAGTCTTATAGATCAAATATTCGAAATAGTCGGTAAATAAATTGGACAGTATTGAACATATTAGTGATAGGCTGCTACTGTCAAGGAACAAGACATTCTGGCCGTCGCCAGCCACCACATGTTGTGTAGCAGGTTATTCTGGGGTCATGAGGAGCTAATGCCGCATCTTTTATGATCACCGACTTCTCTACTGACAATGACATACTTGCAATTGATAGATGATACCATCATTATTTGCCGAATATAAAACATACCTAGAAAGTCTAGCATTTATTTGACAAAAACAAGGTTCTCCAAATGAATTTTTTCATCATCAATACCGCGGAAGGAATAGTAAAACAAAATATTTACCTGCATTAAATGGGATTAGCGCGGTAGAGAAGCACCTAGAAAGAGGCACCCTGCAGAGTTATAGCAAAGTATAAAGTTAGTCGAATATGCCGCACTTGTACCTTTTCCCATGTTCACGTATTGATATACTTCTGACATGCATGTCATATGAAATACTTTTCACACCTCCAAGACACGCAGTCTTATATTATCAAACCCATTTAATTACTATCTTACATTATGGAAGGCAACCTAGGGTGATAGTCATGCCCTATCTTGCAGTGATCGAATCATAAATCTCAAGCCATTGTTAATTAATCTAGTGTTAGTTATCCGTAAGACATATTAAGGCGCACGTCCTTGCATATATATATATATAGGATATATTCAAATACTGAACGGTTTAACTATGAAGTTGAACGGTTTTAAAATTTGTAAAAAATATTGATATTTTGTACTTTTAACTATAAAATTATCATTATCAATTGCTCAGTTATATGAAGTTTAACAGGCAAAATGGAGTTGCGAAATCCAGCTTAGGCCAAACACTCCGATGCAATGTTTAGACATTGAACAGTTTCTTACAAAGATTTTTATTCTGTATAAATTGATGTTTTGATCATGCGCAGCGTAAATTTTCCCAGGCTGCGCGAGCTGAATATAGATCATTGTCACGTGAAAAATGACCTTATGCAGTCGCACTGAACATGAATGTATTTGTACTGGAAAACTGTGTCTCGAAATATTTCTATGTTTTCACCAAAATATAGGTCAGTTTAAGTGATTCTCTTGTCTGCAATTTGGAGCTGTCTCATAAGCTTCCTCTAAGCCCAGTTTCGCCATTGATATTGTGCATCAAAGCAATATTACCGACATACTGAACGAGAGCCGCAGCGTATGCAAGCGGAAGATATGCTATATGTATTGCATTGACACCAGATAATGTATCCAATCCTTAAAATAGTTTTCAGATTCGTTTTGTAGTTTTGTACAGTACATTACTCACTAGTTCAATAATAAAATGCTCTTGTTAATCATATCTCAGTTGTTTTTATACAGTATTACAGACGTAAAACTATTTAAAGCAATAAAAAACAAATATTGCAAAACATACCCTTTGGTAGAAACAATTTCCTTTCCACCTGTAGTTTCAACATTAAACAAAAAATAATCTACCAATAATGACAATTGATAAAAAGATGAAACAGAAATAGAATACACTCTCGATTGAAAAAAATGATAATTAAATTCTTGAGTAAATGATTTTGATGCTGTCTTGAAATCTTGTTGTAAAATGTGTCTGTTGTGATCGAAGCTCAGGGATAATTACATCATTTTAGCCACACTGCGTGCATTACTGCAAGTGTTGACAGATTGAAGTCGAATGAAGTCGGCCACCTCATGATACGTAAACTAAATCCAACACAACCGATAAGAAAACAATAAATAACTAGCAAAGTACAATACTAAAGACGTTTCATCATGAATAGTGCCATGTACTAGACTCGTAGAGAGAGCTTTATGAGTACTTACAAGGTATTAACTGAGATCTTAGTGTTTATTTAACACAGTTGTTTTTTCAATCAGTGAAGATATTTGATAATTATATGAACAAACTCATCTCCTAGCGTGCCAAAATCAGATAAGACAGGCAAAGAGATATTTTAAATAGCTGTAAACTATATATCACAATCCACTTAGTCTTACTCATTCACTTTTATATAGGGGTACTTACATTACGATAGTTTAAAGGTTGGTTTACATTTTAGCCGTTCAAAGGTAGTATCGAGTTGGTATTAAAAACTGCAAACAATTAATCCCACCTGGAAAACATTGACATTCTTCGCCAATGTTTATATAAGATGTTTCGTCGAAGGAACTATAGTATTTACGCTCCCTCTACCAATGACAATGATTCTTAGACCATTATAATCTTCGCGAGGTCTTATATAATGTCAGTGGCAATCATAATTAAAGTTTTTTTTCCTCATTTATGCGTGGGGAGATCAAACATTAGCGAGGCTCGTCAACATATTTCCATATCATATGAATTGATCTAACACATGACAAACTCGCATACTTAGCGACACGTAATGATAACCTCGAAATCTTCTTCAATAGATTGCTTCGACTCGTGTGTGGTGCTGCACTTTGTACTTGTACATATTTTACGCAATTCAAAGTTCAGAGGAAAGTGAATGTCAAGAAATTTGTTAAAGTTTCAAGAATTAATTTTCGAACCAAGCTTTACATAGAATGAGTTGACGTGAACAGTGTTGATTGTATATTAAGATATATCACAGCTAGATGAAAACTACGATAGATCTATGACGTCATCTATCAAAAGAAGTACATTAATTTGTAAGTCATGAAAATATATCTGCATTCCAACCATATTATATCTACGTGATATACAGCAAAGGCTATTGTTACGGCTCTGTGTCAAATCCAACTGATATACTTGAATGATTTAAATTAAATCCATTCACATCCACAAGCTGCTAGTCTAGGAACATTTCACACGAACACAATGCAGGAAAACGAAGAACCATTTGTCCATATAAGCTTAATATTTTAAATTATATCGCGCGCTCATTTCGTAATACCAGGGATTAAATTTCGTTTGTTATCAAAAAGTGCCGGGACAATGGAACGTATTGCTATAATTTACATTTGATAAACATACAACTTACATTAATATGTGTGAGCAATTTCTGGTTAGTACACCCCGACTATTGTAGCCAACAATAATTAGTCAATAAATGTGTTTAGTTGATCATTACTAGAAGATACAAGTTGCCACAAAAAGTAGCTATCATTATTCATTGGGCGAATTTGATTTAACAACTTTATTGAGCCAAGACTTTGCAGTACAACATTAAATAGTAAATGGCCCAAGAGGAAAGATGCGAACGAGACGATAAGTTCCATGCAAGGCACCTTCCTTTATAACAAATAATATAGTTCATGCTGCATGTAGAACATATAAAACATTGTCATTATATCAAAATACTAATTAATAAAAATATTAAAACGATCAAACAGAAGCGAAAGATGAATAGTAGATCATTATAACAGCTTCATATAGCAGATAGAGACAATGATTTGTCACAAACCATCATAAGTCGCCTCTGTTTGAACGTTTTACTTGAACGTTCATAATTATATACTATGTCCTATGACAAGCACAGTCCCACACAAGACTCCATGTGTACGACAACGACAGGTCAAAAGTTCTGTTCAACTCCAATAGCTTGACGATGCGGTTGAAATATGAAAAGTGCTGGTTCGACAGTATGGTATTTTTAGCGTTCTCACTTGACTTCACCTGGTGCAACCGTTATTGACGAAAGAAACAAAGTTGGAAATATCCATATATATATCCGTACAGAGCTTTATAAAAGAACATCGAATCCTTCAGTTCTCTGTCGTAGCATAGTGGCAGAAGATTTAAAGTCACAAGCCGATCTTTGTATGACCGTTTCCCTTTTCTTTGCTGCAGCTATCTTATGATCGCTCTTCTTCGAACATTTTCAATTTTGGTTTTAAGTGAAATATGTGCCGGCCGGAGACCATGCAGACTTCATAATTTAGGTGGCACTTAACCAGCGATAGATAGAGTGATCGTCTTAATTACTCTAGAGTCAGTGAGCAATGGGCAAGATCTACGTATAGGAGACCGAGCATTTTATTGGCTCTACACACAACTGCTAGAACTTGCTGGTCCCAAGTAAGGCGGTTTAATTGTTATTAGGACACCGAAATATTTTTCCTTTTCGACATGAGCCAATGTTTTATTCCCAAGGTGGTAACTGTCAGAACTTTACATTTTGACGCGTTAACCTCATGTTGTTTTCATAACTCCTCGTATCCAGGCAACTCAGAGATTGTTGGAGAGTTTCCCAGCTTTGTATACTGGAAATGCTTTTATAAAGTTTTGAATCATCATCATAGAGTGCTGTCTGTGACTGACCAGAAACAACGTTGGGAAAGTCGTTTATAAAAATGGCAAAAAGTATGGGACCAAGTAGACTTCTCTGAGGAACACCAGACGTAACAGATGTCCATCGAGAGGCCACACCATCTACAACAACTCTTTGAGCGCGGCCATGGAGGTAATCAGCAAACCAATTCAACAAGTTTCCTTTCACACCATACGATCTTAGCTTGACGAGAAGAATATCGTGGTCAACCGAATCGAAAGCTTTAGCAATGTCTAAATATAGGACATCCGTTTGTATATATCGTTATCTAAATTCTCTCCGATGGCGTGGAAAACAGACAGAAGTTGTGTAACACATGATCGAATTCTATGAAGCCGTGCTATTAATTGGAGATTATATTGGATACGTGGTAGTACAAATTTCTAGACACACAGCGTTCGAATATTTTGCTAACAATCGACAACAGCGAGATAGGACGATATTTCTCATCAAATTCCTTCGATTCTTTCTTATGCACAGGAGTGATATTTGCAGATTTCCATTCCATAGGTACTCGACCGCAATTCAAAGAATGCTTAAAAAGCACGCACAGACTTGGTTTTTTCGATGAAAATAGAGCAGAGGACATCTGACATCTTATCCGTAATTCATGTCCTTTGCAGTGCTCTCACAACTGAATTTAAGATTGCGCAAATAGATTGCGCAAAAAAATTCGCAACATTTCCCCAGATATCCGTAAAATTCCTTAGATGAACGTAGCATGGTAACATGAAGTATTTCATTAATATTACGTCATTTGTGTGGAAAATAAATTTTGAATATTTTAAATTAATGATATGTAAATATGTTATAAACATGAGCGATTTTAATCCCACGTTTTCCGAAGAAGGCGAAAACTGTGATATTGCTACTATATTACTGAAATGATAGCAATGTTAAATTGTTAATGTTAACTTCTTATAGTTTGTTCATTTTTGCATTAAAATACTCAAAACATGTATAGGTGAATATTGAATAATTTCTGGAAACACCATGCATGTTTATTGGCACGTGGGTACTCGCAAGTCGCAAATCAAACATAAATATTGTATATACATGTGCATGAATCGACTGAATATGAGAATGTCTGTCACATGTAATCAAACCAAGGTAAACAAAATGTGCACAAAAACAGTCGAAAGATCAGTTCCATTCACTTCGACCACTATTTCAAAAAATTCCCCAAAAATTTCCCCAAAAAATGTGATTCCCCAGATCTCTCCCCAAAATTCCGCAAATTTCCCCGTTTTGGGGAAATTTCCCCAAAAGTGAGAGCGCTGGTCCTTTGGTGGAAAATTTCGCAAGAGTAAACATCAAACGTTTAGACCGCGGAAAATGGGATAAAGTGGGGGCAGGTGCCCTCCCACCTTTTTAAAAATGGAAAAAGTGTCCATTTTCGGGAATGAAAGTGTCCTTTTCCCTTGATAGGCTGAATTATCAGGAGTGGAAGTGTGTATATATCAGAAGCTAGTGTGTACTATATCAGCGAGACGATGCTTTTTCTTTAGTTATATACAAAGTGGTGTAGTCAAGACCTCTTGTGAAAATTTTAAATCCGGGATCGAGAAACTGGTTGCGTCTTGTGTTTGTACTAGAGAATCTCAGTACTTTTAGATCAAATAAAACCATGCCTCAGATTTCTCAGAATGCAGTAAATGGTGATTTATACAGGCATTAGAAATCCAAATTTTCCCTGCAAGCGGATCCCTCTTAACCTCTTCGAAACGCTCTTTCTTTAGAAGCGTGAATCTCATCTGAAAGTTGTCCTTTCTTGGCGGTGCCCCTCCTCCCCTCCGGGCCCTACTTTCGAGATGCCGACGACTGAAGCCTCTAGCCGCGTTAGCCTTCGTCATAGATTTTGTAGTTTTAAATAGTCGTATATTTGACTTGATTATACTTTCTCGTGTCGGTAACACATGACAAAACACACAAAAGGCTGAGATCAAACATTTATCTTTCGAACATATAATCCAGTATATAAGTATGAATAGGATACCGGAAAATTAAACAAGGAAATATTTGTGTACTCCAGAAGTTGATGAAAACAAGCTCTACCTGAGCGGTAGTGTGATCGATTATTTCGCATGTATACCTCATAATCTCATATAGATTGTCAAATGATGCGAGTGAGTCAAAAGCGGAGTTGTATAGTAGTCTATATAAGTTATTAGTTATATCTACAGGCAATTCACCGTGGGTGAAATGGCCCACAACTTTTGGTGAAATATCTGCGTAAAGATCGCGTACGCATAACTTTGCAGCGGAATTATAATTTGATGGAATATCAACATTAATTTTCTAGTGACTAGTGTACTTTACAGCTAGCATATCGGCAAAGAGTTCATGACGTCTTCATCAACCGTCTTGCTACGTGCGGGCAGCGGGTAGATTAAAATGAGGCGCAGGAATCAACGAACCCGTCCTTTGGTCTTAGTCTTGCCATTCGCCAATAGTCTATGTCGACCATGTGACTTGCATATCAAATGTCAACCGCTGCAGGCTATAGATTTGTGTTTTACAAGTGTATTGTTTTCTATTCTATAGCTTCTCTTTTCAGAATGCGTACTGAAAATAGCTCCACTGATTTGTCTTCAATACACACATTAGGTTCCTAGTCAGAGAAGATTGGGAAATAACTCAATGCGAAAAACATGCATAGATTCAAGTGCATCAAATCGTTCAAATATGTCGTGAAACTTGCCATGGCATGCAAACATTTCATGTTTCGTAAAACTATATTGCAAGCACAGTCAGGCTGTCTCAGGCAAATAGTATTACAGTATTACTGCTTAGAGAACGCGCGTTTTTAAAAAAATAATTATGCCATGCATGTTTCATTTCTTGATCTATTTGTCGTATTAAACTGCATGCCTTGATCCATATTGCATAAATCGTGTGTTTTCTTATCACTAATTCGAAATTTGTCTGAAATATTTAAGGATTATTTCATAGAAAATGAGTGGGAACGAGGTTGTACGTCGACTTAATCTTGTGACGTGGGTACATACAGTCTTAATTAAGGGCAACCTATAGTCACATTCTCCTTCGCTCTCTCTGAACGCACATGCATTTTTGTCATATAAAATGACATTTTATAGGAATCACTCTTCTGGGAATCACTATAGCCCTGCGTCAGACGCTCGTGGGTCGGAAAGGTGGGCGCTAATATCAAAACATAATATATTCCCCCAGACTACGTCGTACTAGGTTCTTATCAGTGTCACCGCTGGTATTTTTTGGCACAATATATTTGGCTATGCTGCAATAGGCTGCATATATGCATGTATGTATATTTGGATACAAAGTCATAGTTATGGTTAAAACATCGTTATGTTACAATATTTAAGTTAAAGCACATACCTACACACGAGTTCCTACGTAATTCTTCAACTTTGTTCGGACCAGTTGTAAAAACAAACTTGACATAAACACAAGACTTGTTGAATTAATTGACCAAAATATTTGTTTTTTATGCTAAAACTATAAAATCCGATTTGTTTTTCTGGCGTATTCACACATTCTAAAAAGACAGTCAGGATATGACGCCAGTCTAGTAGCTGTGAAGAAGCTGTGATAATTCTGTAGGAGGAATTAACTTTCTTATCACACTAAACTAAGGAACATTTTCTGTGAAATTCTCACGACATGCCTCCAAAGTTTTACATTTGCCTGACGTTTTTGACATACCCTAGGTTTTCTAGATCATCAAACTCAGCAACATAACGCCTAGTGGACGTGATAGACCCCATAAGATGACAGCTAATAGTTGGGCGGGTCACCTGTGGGGATGTACTTTGTGGTTTCTGCTTTTTAACACAGGTCCTTCATCTGATATATCCCAGACAATCGTACCGACGGAGGAATCTCTAATGTTTCCTTCTGTAATTCATTATCTGATCTTTTTGTTCGTCATAATTAACTTTCTTAGCTTGGTTTAAGATTTTGTTGTAAACGTGCTAAGGTAGACAACCCTTCCTGAACATTCATACATAAAACGATGCCTTACTCTAATCGCTCTTGAAAATTTACTTCAGGCTCAATTCGTTGATAGTGCATGTCCAGGTATGAACAGTAATGTGATCAGTGCCCCCGTGGATTATGTGGTGGACAGACATGCTGCTCATTACTTCAACCTCAAAATTTATCAATTCAACAGAGAATATACTTACATAACTTATATACACCAGTCTAGAACAGCAGTTAACAATTAGCAATGCTTCAAACCGGTACAATCAGAATTGACGGCCGATACGGATTCTAGAAAGTTTTAATCTGAAACGGAATGAAACTTTTGAAAGTAACACATTATAAAACTTTTGACGACAAAACAAAACGTACACTATGTTAACGAGGTCATTTGAGAAAAGCTAAAATTTCTTACAGGGCGATTAATCAATCCACACAAACGCGTATAGTAAAATAACTCCAAAGACTTAATACAAATCATTGTTTTGGTTAACCTGAAGCACTATCGTCGCGAGACCTTTACATGATCAAATTACGGAACTCCTCAGCTCTTAAGATACTTATAAACATTGAAAATAACAAGAATGTGTTCGAATGTCGATTTATCTTAAAAGGTATGACAATAAGAATCAATAGAATGGGTAACTTACCGTGTATAAGATTCAAACTGTATATAGGGACTAGAACACTACACTGGTTCGCATCTAGCAGGAATCTGATTGGAGCAGGAAATGAGGTTCTCATGCATGTATGAAGTGTATATATAGTGCAGGGGTGTCAAATGTGGTTTCCTATTTCCAAACCACGCAATGGCATGATTCGTCACATTTCTATTATTTATTCAATCAAACTAGTTCAAACAATTCGTTTCATGTCTTAACAGATGTTTATCAGTTAAAATGCGTAGTGTAATATTAGCATTGTTAATTTGTCATTCCGTCCGCCTTTCTCAAAATATAGAACTACACTAAATATTAGAATAGTGAAATACTGGCTTGTCTCTGCAGGACGTGGTTCAATCCGCTTTATATTATTCTCTTTTCTATTTTTATGTATTCATATAGGCATGCTTCAAAGGCAAAAAGTTCTGGTGAAATGTAACACTTTAATACTTGTGCAACTTGCATCTTGCAGGGTTCCCGCAGGGTATTTGACTGACGCTCTACGTTATACCAAATTGAGCTATCGAATCTCCGGCCGAGAGAGCATAAATTGAATTCTCGCGGCTTATTAACTTTTACATCAACAGGGGAACATGACCCTTCGTCTGGCTACTAACTTCCAGACGAAGGGCCTTCGCTCGAAACGTCGAAGTTCTTATTGTATTTTTTAGGTACGTAGTTGTATCATAGAGTAAATATTATATAGAGGGTTCACTCTCTTGGGAACCTTTGAATTTTTTGGGGTCGCGCATATCGCATTACGCATGTTGGCCGCCATTTCTCTGGCCAGTCAATTGCTTTTTCTGGCCAAATAAGCACGCTGAACTGGCTGGTCCGCCATTTCTCTGGCCAGTAAACTGCATATTTTTGCATAAAAAACCGAGGACACGTTGCACCGCTGAGTGACCCTTCTATATACATCTTTATTCTGTGGTTGTATCCTACTCCACCGCCGAATCTACATAACAGATTGTTTAAACCTAGCCTCCTCCGCAGGCATCTCTATTGGTATTGGGTTACCTGTGTTTTTTTCTCACCCTGCAACCCTGACCACTGACACAGAGATGTCTGCGGAGGAGGCTAGTTTAAACCAATGGTGAAAAATTGGGTTAGTATATGTCTAAATGTCTCTTTATAATAATTAAATTTACTATAACAAAACAGCGGAAGACCATAGAGCGCTTTGAAACAAAGATTGCGTATATTATACTAGCGTTGTAAACAACTTTCTGTTAGCGTTGTTATTACAATATCATTCAAAAGATCAAGTGACACGATCGAGCTTGCTGCTAACAAGTAACAAGACATCTTCCAACATCTCTCTCTTTCGCAGAACTACCTCATGTTTTGTTCAAAGCAATCGGCGACACTGAGCCTTTAAACATATGGATATTTTAAACAGGACTGGGAAAGTGGTATTACACAAAAAACGATAATCTTTTAGTGCTTGTTTAGCAAATCTGGATTAGTTCTCTAATTCGAGATCAAAGCGGTCGTTCCTAGACAGAGCTTTTCGAAAACTGATTAGCTTACAGCTAAATAAGCTGCGAAGACAAATATCGCATCAATAAAACAGCAAATACTTATCACCGGTATCAAAGCGACCTTTTAATCGCACTATCTTCAGGGAATTATGTGACTGAATCGCATTCTATCGAAATCACTCAATTTGGCTTAATTAACAAAGTATCAAACAATAGATTTTATGCACGACAGAGATAATGAATTATTTTTACAGCAAATATAATAACGTGCATAGCCATATTTAAGATTATCATAATTATGCATGTCCAAAAAAGGGGGGGAGTCCCCACAATAAAGACACAAACACCAAACATGTTGATAACATTGTTTTGATTAGGTGAGTGGAGGGCCCATAGCAGACATACCATAGCACTGCACACACATGGTTTTGCATAATTACCATTCATTCATCCACTGGTTGTCTGTTTCATTGTTTGTAGAACGTTATGATGGAAATAAATTCGACAAAAAGATACACATCAAGTAGACTCAGACATTCCAAGGATAGTGCAAAATTTCAAAGGAGCTCTGTAATCGACAGAAATTGGCTTTCGCTCTTGCATATTTGATATTTCTCAGATTTGTAATTATACTTCAAGTTGAATTCACAGGCATAACTGGCAATCTGGGATCTTGCGAGTTGTGACGGTGTGCATTGTGTAAACTAGATTATTAAATGACAACAATATAATTTAATACCTACATTTTAACTGATTACAGATCGTTTTCACTAAGAAGTTAGATGAAAATCCAAATCTTAAGACGTTGGCATAATTTTCAAAGGCATAATTTTCAAAGGCATTAAAACAAATAATTTCCTTATAAACTTAGAAAAGAATCTAACCGTTTTAGCTAAAACTTGGCTTTAAAGGTTCAGACAATGTTTTTATCGGAGGCTGCAGTTCGTAAATGTAAACTACGATAGTATTTTTACTTGTATTACGTTGAAAGATAAGCTAAATTTGACAGCAAATGAATATTCTTATGGATAAAAACGAATGGCGGAAAAAATGACACCGGAAAGAATGGCATCGGAAAAAATGGCACCGAAAACATTCTTATTAACATCTTCTAATGACTAATTCCTTTGTATAAAAAATATTACACATATCCGCTTAAAATTTGGCCCTACTTAGAAGCGATGTTTTAAATCGCAAATCTCTTACATAACATATAGGAGCGAGTTGATTTCAACTTGTCCCATTGAATCGTACGGCAACGTGGCTAATATTTGTGACATGATACAGTACGTGCCAGTGTGATAAAGCGTCTTTCGATATGATGTCTATAAGCGCTTCAATTGCAGCCCGTAGGAATACTTTACTCGCCCTTGCATTCCTTACTTCACCCACTTTGACCTTTAACCTACAGTATTAATTCTTCGGGAGCAGCCTCGTACCCAGGCGCTTTTAAGGAAAAGAATAAAAATCGCGTTCAGCTAATTTATAGAGATCAGTGGCTAAGCTGAGCGAGCGCGAGGTCGCGACGAAGGAAGCGCCTGGCAGAAAATGTATTAAAGATGGCGGCAGTGATTTTTAATATCAATGAATGCAAATGAGAAAATATTGCAATTGTCGTCGCAAACTGAAAGATTTATACACAGTGTTGTATGTTCAGGAAATATTTTGTGTCCAAATGATGAATGCACTGCGAAGAGTTTTTTCTGGAAAACAAAAAGCATTTTAGTGTACTTCATATATTTTATTAATTAAATAATAAAACATTGATAATTTGCAATTTAATTTAATATTGTTATAAGTTAAATAATGTAATCTCAACTCCATCTGAATATCATTAATTTGGTTTTCTAAAAACAGAATTTCTGTTTATGCTCACTGAATTATTCCATGCATGTGCTTTCTGCCATTTGTTTTCACAGAAAGATTAGTACCTATTAAAATTGTACACACACACTGTGATTTGACAGCAGATCGATCATTTCCCATACTCAAATTGTAATGAATTCATGCTATGTTTAAAACATTTTACATGGGGGCACTCTGTGCTTTGTCTTTCATTTCAATGACGATATTTTTATCAGGCTCTAAAAAAGTTCAGCAAATAACATTCAAACAAGACATTGAAAGTCATTTGCTGGGCTATTACTGTATATCCATTTTTAAGTTTTCTCAGGTTTGTTATTGTATTAATCACCTCAAAATCTCATACTATATATTAAAGCAAAATAAAACACCCTAATTGCATTATGGTACAAACATTAAATTTATACTATGGCATGCAGACAGAATAATTTTACAAAATACAACACATTTGTTCACATTCAGTCATTTATTCCTGTTTTGTTGGACCTGGAAAACATGCTTTAACTGTTCGAGTGAGAATGTTCTCGTTGGATGTCAAATCAAGCAAATCCATCACAATGACTGTTTCACATAAATATTTGATTCTTCATCAATACTCAGCAACATGTTCTAGCTCAGTTGACAACTTATGCCTTCTCTCATCACACTGGGAACTGGACAGATTGTAAGCTAAAAAGAACACAAAGCACACTGTTTACCCATGGGCTGTTTACATGACAATAGGGTGATCCTAGCCACAAGGTTACCAGTAACCCTATAGTCTATTGTGTGTTAGGTGATGCTAGAGATAGGGTTACCTTTGCAAAAGGTCATTGTTTTGTAAAGACATCCTACCTTAATATTCACTACAAATGTGACTGATGTCAAAACAACAAAGACGTCATATGATTAATATACATACATATCAACCCGACAACTATTTTAAACAATATCCATGCCACTTTGGCAAGTTGGTAGCAATATAGCCTGTTGGTAGGTTATGTGACCCTACCTCATGAATATACTGGTTATTTTCGGATGCTCTTGGTAACCATGTTACTTCAGTCAATATCAAGAAGCACTGACAGATTTTTAAATGAATACATAACAAAATACACAATGCCTATGACTATATTATTATAAAATAATAATAAAAAATAATAGTAAAAATTACCTTGAACATCGAGTTGTCGAAAGGAAGTATTAAATTCATCATCTGAACTATAAAATTCTGTATATAAAAGAAACTTGTTTTAGCGATACAAATTTACCAAAATCGTAGACTGTGCCTGTGATCAAGCATTCAATTGTTATTGTATATAAAAACGACAACAAAGAATGCAAATTGCTTAAAGAAAATAGCAAAATAGCCCGAATGAAAAACAGCAATCTCGCAAGGATATAGCATATCAAAGGTCCAATTAGTTTTGTGACCACAAATAAGAAAAATCGTCAATTCTGTGCAACCATTTCATATATTTACACAATTTTAACCACTAGAGGCTTTGCAAAAATATTAAATATATTATATATACATAAAAAATACCTGTAGTTGGAGCTTCTGCAAAAGAATGGTCTGTTTCATCCATACAGATATCAATGATAACACACCAGGGAGAAAAACTGACGAAAAGGCACCTCAAATCAAGCGATGGAAAGGATTCTTCACATTTCGGTCAAAATTCTTCACTTATCTGCATTTTCTGCCAGGCGCTTCCCCCTCTCGTCGCGTCCTCCCCAAGCACCCCCGCGCGCTCGCTAATGTCAGCCACTGATCTCTATAAATTAGCTGAACGCGATTTTTTTTCTTTTCCTTAAAAGCGCCTGGGTACGAGGCTGCTTCGGGAGCACCAAAACACAATTGCCGAAGATATAAACGATAATGCGATTAAGTTGATCGTATCTTATCAATAGTTCCCACATAATCAACAGAAATAAAACACAACGCTTCCGAATAAATCTAATAATCTTTAAACATTCAAAAAAGTAATAAATCCTTGAAACATCATCAACGCTAAAAAAACTACAGTCCACACTCATCGCAACAACCCCCCGGAAGTTTACACTATCGTTTTATCGTGTGAATTTTGGCCGCTCACTTTTAGCTAGTGCAAAATTAGTGAAAAATGAATGATACAAGAAAGACTACTGCTGCTGTGGTTACAATTTCACTACAGCAGTGAAATCAAGTTTACACAATATCATGTTCCTGTACAAAGCATTGAATGACTACATAAACATCAACGTTCACGAGTGTGTACACTCATGGCCGGACTCGTCGATCACAATGGCTGAATACCTGCAAACTCCGTTTTGCAGAACTAACACATAATTATATAAATCATCCAACTTCAACCATGTCATTCAATTATGGAACATTGTAACTCTGCTCTGAAGACAATGTAGACAATGATATGCTTAAAACAAATTTTGACATGACTTGTATACTTAGTCACTAAACCGTGATTGTGGTTGTCATAGGAATACTAGACAGATTAGATATTAGTTCATTACAATTATAGTTTAGTTAATTAGAAAATTTATATAAAATAGAATTTTAATGTCTTGCAAGGATCTTAACGTCCAGTTCGTGCCTTGTCCTTTTGAGTTACTCACGTAAAAAAGTACGTAAAATGCATAGTAGTATAATATGTCATATGTAAATAATGTTATTCACCAGTATACTCATTAAATTTAACAAAACGAAATGATACAGTATAAAGACGTAGAGAAGTGTTAATGACTGATATCATAATTTCCAGGCCGCGGCAGCCGCACGTCAACATATAGAGCAACCAAAAGGGAGGTAACAAATATTTATTATATGGATATGGGTGTTTTACCGGAAACTAAAACACTCATATTTCACTAGTGAAATATGAAAAAAAATATGTAATGCGTGTGTTTCCTCGCGCGACCGTTTCCTCGCGCGGTTGTCAAATAAAGACTGTTCTTATTGAGTTTCTTTTCATTTTTGTCCATATAATAAAAAGAACATTACACGGCGGCTCGAAGATATGAATATTATTTTCTCGTGTTAAAAACAATATTTTACTCACTCGCTGCGCTCGTTCGTAAAATATTGTTTTTACCACTCGAAAATAATATTCATATCTTCTCGCCACCGTGTAATATCCTCTATATGCAAACGTAAAAAAGAATTATTTTACAACAGGGCACAGCTTATACCCGAATGTACATGAGATTCTGGAAATTTTCCTGCATGCATGTGTTACTTTAACTTCGTTTAACTTTTTATTCACATTTAATAATACTTTTTTATAAAACTTTCTACAAAGCGTGCAATGCTTTTCTACTCAACTACAAAAAGCGCTAGACTGTCGCGTGAGCCGTTTTTGGCATAACCACGGACTCAAGTCAGTCCCAGTCTCAATATTAGAGACCTTTAGATTCAGGTTTACCGCAAACCTCTAACCGCCGTTTGACGTTAGCGGTTTGCCGTTCGAACATTTTTCGACTTAGATTTGAAGTTCTTAGATGAACATTTTTCGACTTAGATTTGAAGTCGACTTAGATTATGTTCTTCGAAGGATCTAAACGAGAGGTGAAATGCGCTTTATAAGTCTTAAAGTCTACCGAAGAATCAAGTGTTGATCGCCGCCATGTTGGATTTCTCCTCCAAGCGTATCATGTTCGAGTCAAAATAAAATGCGAAGAATGAACTATTTCGACTTCAAATTCGTCTCTCCTGCTAGAATAATAAGTACTGCATATGCGCATAGTGTGGATACGTGAAACATGATATAAAAAACCCCAAATAAACCCTGAGGGAAATTACAAACGTGTAGGCCTACCTCTTGACGTTCAAAACTCGAGTTGAAAACCTCAAACGTCGGGATAGGGTCACGTGACCCGTAGACGTTAGCGGTTTGGCGTAAACCTCGATCTAAAGGTCTCTATTACTGTTTTTCTCGCCGTTACACTCTCTCCTCCTTCTTGAATGTCGTCTCTGACATTGTTGGATCTGTATCTTCTTCAAAACGTAACTGTTCGAGTTATAAGTGTCTATTTAGACACCCGAGTTGGTTGATCAGGCCAGCTCACTAACCTATACCGTATAATCTTTCGTAAAGCTACTGTAGATCCTAAATATATAAGTTACCTTACATTAAATAACGTGTAATCTTAAGTGAATAAAAAGTGTTTTTTAAACAAATATAAAAGTTCAGTATGTTTACTAGTTCTTATTTTCCACCAATGAAAGGGCGATGGCGGGGGACCCCAAACACATTGGTACTGATTGCATAATTGGATTCATCGCTTGTCGGCTTGTGGTGGGAATATGGAATTCTGTGTCGAAGTCTGTATCGGATATTGCATCGGTGCCATCCACGGTGGGGGAATCATGGGTCTCGTACTTGAACAATTCCCACATTAGGATCTTGCCAAATGGGAGGAAAATTTCCAGTGGGGTTGCCAGGTGCGTTATACCCAAAGCGTAAGGATGGTTGTCTTTGTCTTCGTGGACGAACAGGGTGAGGCATGGGTTCTTCAACATTCGCAGGCGTCTCCGTCGTCTCTTCCACTTGCATGTCCGCATTTTGATCCGGATCTGAGTCCGCCGATACATCATCTGGCACCTCAACATCATTAGGTTGGTAAACTTCATCGGCTGTGCTTGGATCAATAGTCGCGTTGTTTCCCGAGCTCGGTTGTAAGCGTACAAGTTCGTCAATTTGGTTTGGAGCTAGAGACGCTCCCTCCTCCTCCTCTGAATCGGATTCTAGGTCTTCTTGGGTAGGTGTAGTAGGTGTGGTAGGGGTCTGCTCCTTGCGTTTCTGCACACGCTTCGTCTCTGGCGCGTAGCCTGCGTCGCAGACGGTTGGGAAACTCGCCATTGCTGATGGAACGAATTTGGCCATTTGGGAAACTGCAGCGTTGAATAGAAACCGTTTCAGAGCAAGAGTCCATGAATTTCTCGAAATCTGCGGGATTCTGGATCGGCTGTCGACAGCGTTGATATTTACTTTTCCAGGCCTGTATCCAGGCCCAACGCAATCCCGTCGCGTTAAGCTTCGCTGTAGAAAGAACGTACGTCAAAGGGTTATTATCAGTATAAACTAAGAAGGATGGTGCATAATACAGGTAGTCTCTGAATTGTTCGGTGACGGACCACGTCAGAGCAAGGAACTCTAACTTCCCAGCATGTAAATGGTAGTTATGATGATTAATATGTCGACTACACAGGGTGTGGTTGCCCAATTCACCCGAGCCAGAGGCTCATGATACACGTGCTCGACAGCTAAGGCCTAAGGGTTAGGCTGAGGCCTAAGGCCTAAGGGTTCGGCTTGTGTAAGTATGCGTGATTCATATGCAATTACTCGTAAAGTTCCACCTTGATGTTGATACAGCACTGCTCCTAGCCCATTCTGGGAAGCATCTGTATGGACAAAGGGCGAACTATAATCCGGGTAAGCTAGAATCGGCGGGGAAGTAATGCAGTCAATGTATTCAATGCCTGTTCATGTTTTCCAGACCACTGAACGGGCTGGCTAGATGTCCGTTTTTGCTGCAACTCTGTTTAGTGTTCAACTTTCCTTCCAACAGTTCGTAAATAGGTTTAGCAATCTTAGAGAAGTCTTTGATGTGCCGTCGATAAACTCCTAATAACCCAATAATCCTCCGAACCTCTCCGGCTGTTCGCGGTGTATTGCCTTTCAACCGAGTAACCGCTTCGGTCGCTTTTGGATCAATGCCATAATCTTTCTCCGACACTATTCTTCAAAGGAACAATACTTGACGTTTGAATAACTTGCATTTTCTTAGTTTCAGTTTGACACCATGCTGTTGCAATTTCTGCCGAACTAGGCGGTCTTGCTCAACATGTTCGTCGAACGACTTCGAAAATACAATGATGTCGTCGAGATAATTAAGGTATGCATATCTGATCCCGTAAATCTCCCAAGCATCCTTCCATATATCGTTGGAAACTAGCAGGGCCATTTGTTAGCCCAAATGTATGCGAACCCACTCATAAAGCCCCCATGGCGTCACAAAGGCTGTGAATTGGTTGGCTTTCTGGGCTAACAAAGCCTTGATGATAAGCTTGAATAGATTGTGCTTGTCCGTTAATTTATCTCCATTTTAAAGTCCTCTATGCACCCAATGTCATCATCGTCGACTGCAAAAGCATCCCGTTCCTCATGATAAATTTCTCTAACCACAGATTGCTGTTCTAGCGTAAGGTCATTTAAGTCGACTTCAGGTATTTGTCCGCCTTGGTTCAGTGTTTTGCATGGACAGGGTTTACCACTGGATGGCGAGAACTCTCACGTTGACTAGCAGTCCGTTTCTCCATTCCCACAGGTATATCATCAGCTCCTTTGTCCTCTGTGTTTTCCTTTAACTTTACCTCAAGTGGTGTAACCGATCGAATGAGTTAAGGCTTCCGATCGAAAAGAACTGGTCTCGCGTTAATTCTCAACAGTTCCTGTGCTTGCTCGGCAAGGTACTGTTATAGTTGCTTTTTTTTGGAATGGTAATGTGGCGTTTAGACGTTTTCACTTGGCAAAATAACTCTCCGTGATTGCTCTGGATGAGGTTGATCAACTGTTCAGCATATTTTTCTCCAAGAAACAGTTACTTGATTACTCGATTTAATCGGAATTTAGTTTCAATCCAACCTTTATATGGGATTGATGTCCCATTTGCAGCTGTTAAGTTCAGACCAGAATCCACACCAAGCAATTCACTAATATTCACCTGGGCTCCAGTGTCCCATAATGCCTGCATGTCTACATCATTTATAAGGCACCTAATAGAGCACTTTCGACCAACAAGTTTGGCAATTGCCGCATGTTTCTTTGGAGAAAGGTGACTTACAAAGACTTCTGTGTCAGCACTATCTCCCAGTCCTCTGAGAGTTTCATGATGCTGATTTGATTTTTCCTGGATAGCTTTGCAAAGTATTTGGTGTTCACTCCAATGCATGTCTTTTCTGACACGATTTTGAGCAATACACGAGTTTGCAACTAGAACAACATTTAAAGTTCACATTAACTTCCCCTTTGTTGCAACCATTGCATTGGTGGGACTTATTCTGGTTTGACGAGGCTACTCCTAATCCCTCGGTAGTAGCCTTCTCTCGTTTCCAGACTTGCAATATCGAGCAATTCTTCCTCCACATTTGAAACAACGAGGGCAATGAACTTGATTCTCTTCCTGACATGTCTTACACAACCGGGTGTAATTACCTTTATAACGATCATTTCTTTCGTTTTGACTGGCTCGACCAGCCATCGAAGTACTCGAAGGGGGGTATCCTTGGTTTGCAGAATCTTTCTGGTCGACTTTCGTCCGCAAGCTAGCAACCTCAGACTGAACTGTATTCAATTCTGTCCGAATAGCCTTTAATGTTGCCAACATCTCATTCTCATATACAGTCAATGTCTCAGCAGGTTTTGGTGTTGTCCCTGTTTCAATCTTTGAGACTTTTGGAGTGGACTTCTCTCGTCCAGTCAGGTTGAACTTGGTTGCTCGGCCAGTTTCGGCCGGTTGAACTTGCTAGGCCAGTTTCTAGGGCATGCAGGAATAGGCCTTGGACAAGCCCTTCATCATATTTGATCTTAGTATCGGACTCTTTGGAGGCAAGCTATATCCGCTTGGCAAGCTACACATGGCACAATTAGCTGGCGCACGCAATGCTCCATGCCTTAGGCTTGTAGCATGAAACCCAACCCCAGGCTCCGCGCGCGCTGTTCCTTAGTTGTTAACCCAGAGAAAAGCCTGGGTACGAGGTTGTTGTTAACCTTGGTTTTTGTCTATACCTAATAGATAATAGAATTTAAACTTTTTCTTAGTTGAACTTTGTATAAAGATGAATAGTGCATGATTAGTATTTCTATTCAATATATTCAAACTAACTATATATTATACATTTTTGCATGGATACCTGGTATATGAAAAATAAGACATTAGGATATACATTATAAAATATAATATAAAAGCTACATAAAAATACAATTTTACAACATGTAAAAATAAGACGAAAATATCTATCTAATAATATAAATGTCCGACTATGATTATTTTCAAGTTGACATACTATTTAGTTAGTTATCAATGGTTTCTGGAGATATAAATAACTCAATTATATCAGGCAACCCTGCAAGTTTAGTTTTTATGTTGTCTGGTATCCTGTCTTTCTTAGCGAATCTGAAAAAGATAAAATAATGAATAAATAAATATTTTAAAATAAGTAATGTAAATAGAAACAACAAAAGTTATTAATAATACTGCAGATTTAACATAAAATCGCATGTATTATACATCAGCCTAATCTAAGGGTTTTAATACTCGGTAGGTTTGAACTGTTTTAAAGCAGATGCCCATGCAGGTCTAGGCTGCATGTACAATTATAGCTACTGTACACAAAGAGGATTCTATATCGCTAGGCGTAACAATATGCAGTGACATTAGTGAAAGTTCCTACTTGGGATAACTGAAATCAAATAATTAATGTTTGGATTCTCAAAGAAAACTAAATGTAAAATGGCAGCTATTTTATTAGGATCTGTTTGAAACCATTTGGACTCGAAAACGACGCGTATATGTCAGTATTATTATCAATATTCGCTTAAACATTCAGATAAAAACAATATTTGTGCTAATTTACTCAATTAATCAGCCGATCAATCGGTGAACAAACAATTAATCTAGCAAGGTGTAATTATACGCCATCTTTACTATAACTGAAAAGATTATTTAATGAATAATACCGAATGAAGACAACATAATGACATTGATTTTCTATATAAAACTACTTCACTCAGGCCGTCAACCACAGAAACTACAGTAGTGATAAATTAAACTAACTCAGAGATCCCAAGGATCCATACTCATTACACACTATAGGCAAATAAATACGGAACGGATTTGCCAATATTAACATCTAAAATGAAAGGTCTGGTCACAGTGAAAGGTCTTTCACACTATAAACCAGTTTTTCGAATTCAAGTGCGCAATATAGTGATAGAGATTAGAGGTAATTCTTGTAACTTTTAAATATTCGGATGACTGAATTATTCGTATATGTATATACTATATATAGTAATGCATTGTTCAATGTGTAACTACTATCACGTCTACAGTCTACTATATATATATACTTTCTCTTTTACTTTCTCATTCGAAAGGAAATATTCTTTAAAGCGGAAGCAACGCATGATCTTTGTTGCTTTGGTTTTGGTCCTTTCGCTTTTCCTTCGTTTTCTATAAATAGCATTACGATTGTTTACTTTTAATGTTTTATAAAACTTTTATTCAAAACAAATTCAAGTCTTTTCCTGCTGCACGTAGCTTGACAACAGACGGTACTCTCGATTCCTAAGTTCATTTTTCAATACATGATATGCATGAGCGCTTTACTATTTATTTTTTTATTCACGCGGCTTATATTTCAATATGTGGGCCTCTGTCTTGCATGTAGATTTTGAAATAGTCAACATAAATTGACATGTTTTATGGCGAAACTCGCGCCTAACTGAGCATAGTTTTACGCTAAAATATAATATCGTTCACAACTGCAGCCCATATAATATATGCCAATCCAAATCTCTTGTCCAAAAATTGTCCTCAATTTTCGACACGCGCTCATACGTCGCCATGTTTATTTAATATGCGCATTGATTTGCAGTACTCACAAAAAATCGTGTTATGTCCCGTTCAATCGCCCGAACCTCTGTGAATCCCCATCGCCGAATACAAAATTCATTACGATAGGCCGCTAATTTATCCGTTATCATTTTTTCCAACGTTACCATTAAACTGACAAAAAGACAACGAATGTGGCTATTAAAATATTAATGTTTCAATGTTTCAATGTTTGAAAAAATAACCTTGAATTTATATAACCTAATCACACTAATAGATAACATCAAATGCAACTCCCCCCGGATTGTTTATTCGATCCATCGTTCGATCGGTCTATATCTATATGAGTCACTTATGTGAATTTTTGCCTTAAAAGTGGAGTATCCAGACTAGTTGAGCAGCATAGAGGTCATTTATGCACATTTTGTACTGTATTGATCTGGTTCATTTTAAACTGATTAATGCAATACAACAACACTGCAACCGATTCGGTATTTTCTCGAAACGTGAAAGAAAATACATGCAGTATATTGATACGAAATATCTAATATTGTGTCCACAAAAAAATTCATTCAAGCTGAATAAAAAACCGCACATTTAGGGGGAAAGGCTAATGATCTTGAGTTCCTGTAGCATTAATCCAATAAACTAAGGAGAGCACGTGATATAATTGATAATTACACGTGTATTCTCGTACGAATGCCAATTTCAGGTATTCTCTCCGAGAAACACGAAACCACATAGTTACTCACCTGAAAACCAAACATTGCAATGTCGACATATTTTGTTAACTTTTATATTTTAACAACAAAGTCTTGTCCTAGCATGGATATATTGCCTAATTTAAGGTATGTTTACACGCTGCGATTTGTCGGGCCGATTTCAGGTGCACGTTAATGATATTTGAAAAATACGTAGCATACGTCATCTGACAACGTTCAGCTGTAATCTTATCGTGTTAAAATAAATCAACTGAAAATATTCGTCATTGTTAACATTCAGCAAAACCTGAAATCGGCCAGACGAATCGCAGCGTGTAAACGTACCTTTACATCGTCGTCTGGAAGAACAATGCGTTATAAAGCGAAAATAGAACAATACGTTACCTTGTTATTGCACCATATTTATCCGTATATTTCACAAGACCTGCTTCAGGGTTGACAAACAGTTGTGAACCATCATTATATTGCATCCAGATCTCACCATTTGAAAGCTGAAGAGATATGATATGGAATAATTGAATTAGGTTATTAACTGTTGAAAAGCGATGTACATAAGTAGTAATATAGGGGCCGTTCGAGCCCCTTTTGTGGGGGTGAGCATCATTAAATATTCAAAACATTAGCATATGAGGGTGAGCATCATCATTAACATAAAATGAGGCTGAGTATATTAATTATTCAGTCAGGATTAGCAAATGAGTGGAGCGTCATCATAGCATATGAGATGAGCATAAGGGGGCCGCATGATCATTAACATATAAGGAGGGCGCATTACGTAATTAACATAAACATTCATTAATTATACAACTCGGTCCTACTCCTTTGAGATCTCTCAACCCTCATTAATATGCAATGTCGTGACAGAACAAGATCAGGCAAGGCGAATTTTGCTGAGTTCAGCGTATTTTGTGGTTACATAATAACAAACAGAAATATGACTTTGTTGTCGTAAACTTTTAGATTTATATAAACTCCTTATTAGTTACAAATTCGTATCTAGTGAAGTGTTTATTTCTGAGACAACTAATATAGCGACGCTTAACACAGAAAAGCATAGCAATGTTCAAAGGAAGGAAAAAGGGGGTTATACGAATACGAAAATGTATACATTTTTGGAGCAAAATATGAGACATAACAATAAGTACCAGTTGGATGCAAATCATATATTAATTTTGACAAGACACAGATCTACAAGCAATATAGCCACGCTTAACCTAATAAGTTTACAAACATAGACATAGTTCTTACAAAGTTAATACAGCAGAGTGTGAAAAGCAGTGATTTTTAAGCGAGATTTCAACATCGAATAATTCAAGCATAGTTTTCATACAAACATTGTATCTAAACACAATTCTATGCGTAGGCTGTAAGTCATCAGTAAGTCATTAAGTGTAATTAAGATTATCTATAGAATATTTAATGCGTCTATATGGATAGGAAGAGGTAATATTGTACAATATAGTTGGTATATAGTTGGTGGATAAAACGGGAGAATAATGGATACAGAACAACACATACGATATTTTTAAAGCACATTTATTGCTTAAATCTATTTTTTTAACAAAGTAAATAAGGTCTGCTCTGGGTCTGCTTCTAAGAGCGTATTATTCTTAAACTCCATCACTCGTTTAGGAGTATTTATTGTCCGAGTCATCCTCGTAGCTGCTTTTTTCACCTTTTAACCATAACTTTACATTTCTTTAACCCATACCGAGCAAGCATATCTCGGATACACTCAGGTTGACTAACCCTCATATGTTAATGCGGACCCCTTATACTCACCCTTATTTTATGTAGATGATGCTCACCCCTCATATGTTAATCCTGACTGAATAATTAATATGCTCACCCATATTTTATGTTAATGATGATGCTCACCCCTCATATGCTAATCCTGACTGAATAATTAATATGCTCACTCTCATTTTATGTTAAAGATGATGCCAGCCCTCATATGCTAATCCTGACTGAATAATGAATGTGCTCACCCTCATTTTATGTTAACGATAATGCTCACCCCTCATCATATGCTAATGATGTTTGAATATTTAATGATGCTCACCCCCTGCTCACCCCCACAAAAGGGGGCTCGAACGGCCCCTATATTACTACTTACATAACTACTTTTTTACCAATACAATCCTTCTGGTCCCTTACGTACTTCGAATATCCATGCACAACTAATAAATTCTGCAGTTCCAAATGCGCGCTGAAGTATGTTTGTTATAAATACTGCAGGCTGTGTCAAGATTCTTGTCTATAGTCTTTAATGATGAAATATGTGATCAGTCAGTAATGAGAGGGTAGACCCTGGACTGACAATAACCCAATTAAAGTCACAGAGCAGTTAAACATTGCACTATGGTAGATGTATTCCTAACTTGTACTGTTGCATATATATATATAGTCTTTCTAGTTAAGTCGTTATTATTCTTTAGAAGAAAACACAGCCCAGAATTATTTCATCATTATTAATTTGGGCCAGCTTTCTGCCTAGGGGCAAATCATTCCTAGAAAGTGTACGAGATTTATTTCTGACCAGACCATATTGTATTTTTAGTAATCAATCGTAGCTCTTGTTAAATTGAAGTAATCTTGTTAAAATAATTACCTGTGACGACCATCCAACATCAGCTACGAAAACGCTTTTGATGACTTTAGCTTCGTGCTCAGATGTTTTACTTCTTGGTTGGCAAGATGGGGAATTCACTGTCGAATTGTTCTTCTGTTTGGGCGACACTTTAATTCCTAAGAGTTCATATTTATGATTTAAAACAAGAAAAATAGTATAACATTTGAACAAATTCGAGAAAATTCAATTAATTGCATGTGTGACAAATTTAAAGAATTTATATTTCTCGTCTCACATTTTCTGTATTTTTCTGAATTTTCATTTGAAGAGCGAGCGTACAGAGACCGAGATATCGTACTGGATGGAAGTACAACCTCCGTGTGTGCAGGCTGCACTGTTTAATAAATATCGCTTACGCACAAAATAAAATGTGTTACGGTCAAGAAAAAGATTCAAACTAGAGTCTATGAAAATCATTTTAATCAGTATTAACTGCAGTGTAGTACGTACCATAGTTATGCGACATGGTAGGACTGGACTTCGAAATCGACAATGCGCTAAAATCCTGAGTGATCCCAATCTTTCCATTAAATGATTTCATTGTAGATAGTTGTGCCACAGTACTCGGCGATGTTGGCGGATCGTTTGCTGAAGAACAACTGGGAAATACAATACTGGTTTAGTACATCAATTTCTGATTTTAGAATTCGTAAATGGAAAAGTGGAAAAGATACTGAAGTGGAAAAGATAAGTTCAAGCACAATACCTATTGCTGTTTCGTTGCGGATGACCAGTAGAAGTTGCTTTAGAAGACAAAGGTCGTCTACAAACAATGATTGGATAGAATTGAGCTCCCTGGCATTCTTCTTCTGCTGCAGTTAACACATGCTCTAGATGTAGACATTGTTCATAAGCAGACTGCAAGTGTTCTACTGAAGATCTCATGTCATTAGGAATGCCATCCTTTCCGCCCATTGATTCTAATGTATACGACACTCCACTGGGATCAATAATTCGAGTGCATTCCCGAGATTGATGGATCTTAGCTCCTAGGAGAAGAAGAATAGATGTACACGGATTAAGCAATTTTAATTTTTAGCACTTCGAATATTTGTGTAGCCAATAGTTAAAACTTCGCACAGAAACATTACTAAATGTTGAGGTTTTTCGCATCAGAGTTCTCTTAAATGTAGACTTCAATAATTTTGTATATAGATAGACATTTTCATATTTAACGCAAAACGAGCAAGATTTTAAATACGACTAGCTTTAATTACTTCTAGGTTTTAAATACTACAATTTTAATGACTACAATTTTAATGACTACAATGTTAATGACTATTATCGTGGAAAGACGTAGAAATAACGACATAAGAACTGAAGCTTCCTGAAGCTTGCATTGTTGCGATATCAGAGAAGAGAAGACGATGGAGGAGGAAGATCCAGTCAAGTATGGGAACATCCAGTAGAACAATGAACAGTTGGGAGACACAGGATAAGATGGAGAGATGATGTGAAATGAGACTTGAGCGTACTACGAAACCTACAGAATAGGATGACCACGATAAAGTGTTGAGGAAGATCCAGTCAAGGTAGCATAAAGACATCCAATAGAAATACGACGAACAGTTGGGAGACAAAGGATAAAATGGAAGGGTATGGTGAAAAGAGAACTGAAGGTACTAAACCTAAGAGAAGAGGATGCCCAGGATAGAATTTCCTGACGTCAATGTACCAGAGCGATCGACCCCCATCAGACACTATGGCGAAGTAGAAGAGCTCTACCTTAAGTGCTAGCCCTTGTGGTAAAGGAATCTATTTTAGCCATTAAAGGCCTTCCAACCCCACTGTACTTGATAAATTACAATTCATTCTCTCCGCCCCTCACATCGAGTTAACGTAAACACTCAACAGGTACAAATCTTACCGTCATAAAAGCAAGCTTCAAAATCAGCATTCGGTGAATTTTCCATGAGCATAGATTTAGCAAGTTTTGTATATAATGTAATTTTTGGAGTCTTTTTGCGAACCAGATCGACAAACCGTGCTGCATATTGATATTTCTTCCAGTATTTGAAAGGTAGTGAACAGTAGAGATACGTTGCTAAAGATTTGGAATGAGAAGGTGATGGAGGTGGTTGTGATGTTAATAAAAAACCTTTCTTGCCATTTGGTATGAACGTTGTGATCTTCATTCCATTATTGGATATTCTTATCACTTCTATCACATAATCTTGCTTCTCTCTTTGTTGAAGAAATTCTAAACAAACTTCATTGCATTCAGTAATACTAACAACAGCATTTCTTGTTTTTTGTCTGATAGGTTTTAAACGTTGTGCATTCAATGGTTCGACAATATCACTGATAGATTTCGCTTTCTTCTGTTTCGCTTCGTGTTGATTACTGAGACGGCGACTGTATCTATCACATGACCTGTTCACGGGATTGTTATGTGTTGACATTGCTTCTGCATAACTCGATCTTGAATGGTTGTTTTCATGTCGTTGTTTTTCGGTTTCATGATTATACCCGTAGTTGTAACGGTCATTATGTTCCTTGCGTGGATTACCCCATTGATTACTCCCTCTTGATAAACTGTTGTTACTAGATCCAGGATTGTGTTTCCTTGCAGGAAAGGCGTTTGACCAATCAGAACAAGATGTTCCTTTTTCATGGTCTAGTGAAACGTATTGTTGATTAGATGTAGATGTTGAGGAGTGGCTGTATGACGATATTACTCTTAAACAAAAATAGAAAATACAGTGTCATCAAATAGAAATACAATGATTGACAATACAATAGGCCACGTCTTAATTAAAATATATTATACTACAGTATATTATTATATTTATTATATCGTGTATACGGTTACGAAATTTGCACGAGCAACATACTGTACGCAGTTGTTTAACGGCAGAGTATTAGTGTTTGGACGTACAGTAGGTGTCGTTTGTGGTTCAACTAGCCTTGGTGGCAAAGTGGCCAAACCAGAGCAACGGTCATATGGCGCGAATATGAACGAATGAATGAAACTTATATTTAATCAGGGTAGCTTCGTCAGCACTGAATTGTGCTGTCATCAATGAAGGCCCTGAAATAACCCCTCAACCGCGATGTGATGTCATGAACTCCCCTCTAACGGAAGTAAGCCTGCATTCCTAATACAGCAATACATCTACCATTAACCTTCCTTAATATATTTAACCACATTGGGATACCCATAGATTTCATTGGGATACCCATAGACCGACATACTCACAAGAGAAGAGAAAGAGGTAACTGACGGATCTGTCGCTCGCGACAAACGTCTGCTAACAACAAACTTACTTATTCTCTGCCGATGGTTTACTTTGTTTCTTCAATTTCTGAGAAATATCACTGAGCCATGTAGTTGAATGTAGAGGTTGTTTGTATGTGGGAGCTGTTTCACAATCATATGAGAATTGACCAGATGTGCTGGAATTGTGATTATGGCTGAAGAAGATAACGTAAAAAACAGTTTTATACTTTTTAGTTTAACATAGAGTGAATCACCATTATCGTATATACTGTCTAGTAACCAGTGGTGCATATAGTTACCTGCGAGGTTACTTAACTTTCCCCAGCTTCCATTTTGGACGGGCGAATTTGTTCACCAGGTAGAGTTAGTAAAAACTCTTTTTTCATTCCTCTTTTTTGGGTCACTTTCTTCCCAATACCACTGACGTATTCCTCCCACCAGGAGGGCGAAAATGGTATTTATATACAATCTCGTGTATACTTAATTTAATTGTAAAAGTAAATATAATATTGTTCCAAAGAGCTTTGTGAATATATAAATTCATACTGTATATGCAGTTAGCCAGTTACCTTGATCGTTCCCTGACAGGGGGTGATGAGGGATGAAAAGGGTTCCGTCGTGGCCTGTCCTCCTCGCTTCTAGCACGAGGTAAAATATCCATAGGTTTACTATTTGAAAGAAGACTTCCTTTAGATTGATAAGGGTTGGTAATACCAGTTAACATGGTCGCCATTGTACTGTTACCACTATCAATGTAACTGTCATATTGTTTCTTAAATAAGAAAAAGAAACAAAGTGAATGGTAAATGACCAATAATGGTACGAATAGAAATAAAATTTGACCAAAGGAACAGTTTGAGTTTCTAAATATACTGCATCATACTTTTCCACCGCTGGACTGTGATTTCAGTGATTCTGTACTGATATTCTTCTCTAAATTACGTTTTCCAAGTATAAAAGGATGATCTAAAATACCTACACAAGATTTATTATATCATTCAGTAAAATTATATTTTGACCAAGAGAAAAGAAACAAAATGACCAGTATTCAAGATGTACTCACCCGACAAGGGCAGTCTATCACCCGGATTCTACAAAATATACAAAACATTTTTGGTAAATTCAGAAAAGAGTCATCCGCACAAATAAAGAAGGGGCTGAATAACTTTGGTAACTTGGTTGAGATTTCAACCCGCTTATCTGGCTTGTCGATGCATCGAAATGGAAGATAAAAAATACGCCCAGATTGTGAATGAATGTAATATAGTGGGTGGCAATAAACGTAAGAAACAGTATGTAAGATCTATCAAGTACAGTTGCGCCAGTTCCCATAATCAGGTTCGAAATTGCTTCGAGTTTTTCATTTCTTTCAATACTTTGCATATTTTCTTTCACATGTAAACAAACCCCCAAACGCAGCTCATAAATGCATTAAATAATAAGAATAAGAAAAATACCTTCTTCAGTAACTTGGAAATCAAATCGCGAGCTTCGGGAGAGATGTAACTAAAAAACAAACAGGTGAAAAACTGATTTACACTTATAATTGCTGTAGAAACTGCAGCCAGTGAGCAGTTAGCTTATGCTACGCAATATATTTGGTCGGATATAGTGCAGCATATTAATAGCGGTATTAATCAGTGATGTATACAAAGTCATCAATTGCAAATCAAAGGTTTCTCATTGTTGTTACGAATGAGTAGTGTACATTGAAAAAGTTAAAACAAACAATCAACAATCGTGACTTACTCTGGAATGCTGTAGTCGCCCAGAACCACTTTGTTGAGAGTTCTTTTTACTGCCTCTGTCTGAAAAACATGTTTTAAAAATCAGTAATCTGGTTCAAACATTCAACATAACTGACATTCACTAAACCACTCATAAATAAAACTGAAATGTATGTCTGAGAATATAACATGATATATGCATGTCGAACCTCAAAGGGAGGTTTTCCCACCAGCAACGTGTACAACATACATCCAACAGACCAAACATCTGATTCCATACCATGTGGACCTCGTGTTGCAACCTCTCTACAAGAAACGAATATATACCATTCATCACAACTGTTTATTATTTTATACCGAGATCTCAATAATAAACAATGCCAAAATAAGAATTAAACTCTTCTCTATTTGTACATACAGGGCACATATACAGTACTAAGCACAAAACCTAAAAATATTGACTGAACTTACGGAGAAATAAAATTCGGCGTTCCACACATGGTATAGTGCTTCTCATTTGGTAGTCGAAGTTGGGTCGCCAAACCAAAATCTCCAATTTTCTATACATAGAAATACAGTTCATATGGTTTAAATTTATAAATGAGCTCATTCAAGTCGTAACACATCAAGTTTATCTTCCGTGGATGTAATGCTATCTTTTTTTTTGGTAATTCTGTGTTATATAAATGTATTATTTTAGCAGATCACCTGTCTCGATTAGCTGTCTCTTTTTTTTCCTTTACTAATTGTATTTTTTGTTATGTAATTTATGTGTGCAATAAAGATTATTATTATTAGAGAAACAACATAATTCACCATTATAGTTTAATTGTGTTTGAAAACTGGCATACTTACAACACTCATATCCTTGGTGAGCAGCAAGTTGGCCAACGTTAGATCACGATGTAAGATGCCATGAGAATGAAGGTATAGCAATCCATTTATTACTTGCGACATGATTCTACGAGCTAAAAAATTGATAAAATATCTCGATCAACACACAAAGCCACCTGGGAAGGGGTGGGGAAAATACTGGAGCACGCGAGCACCACTCGCAGGAAATTTTAAACAGCTGCAGAAAATATATTAGGTGGAAGATTTATAACTTGAAAATTTCGCAGTGGCGTAGCCAGCCCGCCGATTTGGTCCCGCTATGCAAATTTCAAATCATCATTATTCATTTCTTTAGAAATTGATTGTTTTCACCTTCAATGAACACGAACAAATTTGCATAGCGGGACTAAATCGGCGGGCTGGCTACGCTACTGGGACTATGTCTATGGCTAGATTTAGCACAAGAATACTGTAAGTACTCTGCATGCACGTATATGCAGCAATGCATGTAAAATAAACTTATTGATCATCCTAAGTCGTTTAGCTGCTTGACTGTCACACTGGAATATTTTAGTCAATCACAATGGGTAATTTTACCTTGTGATTCAGGAAATGGTTTTCCAGTATTCTTCATAAATCTGTTCACTTCACCATTGTCACAAAGTTCAACAACCAAATACACGTAATTTGAGTCTTCAAAATAACTGAACAGCTAGAATGAATAAAATATAAATAACCTTGATATTGATAACTGAATTGATGTCTACTTTCTAAAACAAGATTCATACATGAAATAGAACGAACCTCTAGCATGGAGGGATGTTTTAGTTACGAAGAGTTACCTCTAGTATGGAGGGATGTTTTAGTTGGGAGTGAATCTCAACTTCATTTCTCACTCTTTTTACCAACCCGCTGCCTTTCATATGCTTCTTATCAATCTAGAAAATACAAACAATGTACATGCAGCAAAAAACATTTATGCTCATTTATACTAGATTTTGTTGAGTGTAATTTTCCGTCTACAAAACCCTTCAATTATTATTCAATCGAGTGCGATGTCAACAAAATCTAGATATTTACCCACAACTTAACATGGCAGTACCCTAGTATATATACATGAACTTGTGGTTAGAGCTCGACAACTGGACTCTGTAGCTCAGTTGGTTAGAGCGCTGCACCGGAATCGCAGGGCCGCAGGTTCGATTCCTGCCAGGGACCTATAGTTGCATTTTTCGCAGCTGTTCCTGGTTAGGTCTAATAAATGTATTTATTGTATAAAGTATAGTGCTTTATAGAGATTTCGAGCACTGATAAAACTGATAATCTCACATGTGAGATTATTTATGATAATCTCACATGTGAAAATTATCGCTTTTGAAGTTTATGAAATGGACATTTTATTTTCTTTTATTTTGTTTGAAAAGACTGTCCTTTATATACTAAACAGTAAAATACATGGATGCTTGGAAATACCAGATTTATTTCTCGTGTTGAACATGATATCTTACTCATTCGCTGCGCTCACTCGTGAGATATCATGCTCAACACTCGAAATAAATCTGGTATTTCCGCGCACCCATGTATTATTCTCTATATAATTTACACTCAATAATTTTTCATCTACAAAACCCTTCATTTATACTAGGTCACAGTAGAACAAAAAATTATTATTTTAGTATCGATCTGACCACTTGAGGCATTCGACAAAATATCACGTGAAATGCTGTGGCAAATCCTCTCCAGAAAAGGCATACCTGTAAAGACTGAGAACTAAGATAGTAGGACATGTGCACTGAGACCTGTTGTCTTGGCGCCTTTTCTTGTGGTAATAATAATAGTAGTCTTTAATGAAGAAATAACCCTTAACAGACGTAAGAGTTTTACATTTAAAATATGTACATCACTAAGATTCTATATTTACAAGAGTATAACATGCATAATAACTTATATCTAATAAAAGCATGTATCTAAAGTTCGAAGAGACATCTGTTTATAAATACACGTTTAAATCTCTCGGTCCTAACTTTGGGTAGAATATAATTGTGCTTGCGCTCTCTCAAACACCTTGTCCTCTTCGGTGGTAACAGCTCGTTTAATGGATTATCAGGGTTACTTACAATTTTATTCCATAATTTGTGATCTCGTTCATTAATAACATCATTAATATTAATAGGATGACTAGCATACCCAAACCTATATGCACGGCGAAGAAAACTGTCTACCTGTTCCAGGTACTTATTTTTGTATACAGATCCCCACACCTCTATACTAAAACACAATATTGGCATAATAAGACTATTGAAAAGTAAGCGAAGATCATCTGTAGCATACCCATAAAATGTACACACTCTCAAGATATGGAGTTGTGAACTAGCCTTCTTAAGGATATACTTCAAATGCATGTCCCAGTTACAAGGGTTGTTTTGGAATAACGCACCAAGTAGCTTGAGCCAGTCCTTACGTTCAATAATCTGGAGTGGATCAGGGAGAAGTTTTTGTGAATTTCCCTTCAATACCATTTCCCAGGTTTTATCCAGGTTCAGATCAATTCAATTTTCTTCTGCCCATTTCCTGATATTCGATACCTCCAAACTTGAGATGTCACTTTCACTATTTTTAATGGGGACACTAAGAGTCAAATCATCTGCAAATTTCTCTAAGAGACTGCATCGGTAACTTTGATATCATTTACCATCACGGAAAATAATATCGGGCCTAAGATGGTCCTTTGAGGAACTCCTCTATTAATGTCCAGAAACTCTGTTAACACACCATCAACTTTCACACGCTGTTTCCTATTGGATAGGAAGCTTATTATCCAATTATATATGTATGGATTAATATTCAGGTGTTTAAGTTTGTTGCAGACAATATCATGTGGAACTGAGTCGAAAGCCTTACTGAAGTCGAAACTAAAAATTCTGACACAATAAGCATCACTGTCCAGCCATTGGAGCAACTTGTGTTGACATTTGAGCAGGGCCATTGTTGAATTTAATCCCTTTTGGTATGCATACTGGTCATCACCAATAGACTCAGCATTCAGATGGTATAATTCATTCTGGTACACGATCCTTTCAAATAGCCTCATTATAACATTGGTTACTGATATTGGACGAAGTTGATTTGATTGATTTAGGGGTACTTCCTTCGGTATGGGTGATATGTTTGGCATTTTCCACAATAAAGGCACTGTCTGATATTTCAAGGAAGAATTGAAAACAGAGGTTATAACTGGTGCTAAATCATATGCAAAGTCTCTCCATAACCAAAAAGGCAGTTAATCCGGGCCTGAGCTTGTTCGTCGTAATGATGTTCATATTGTTTTAGTATAAATATCATTTTCAAATAAATATTTCACGATTAATTTGTGCGAGTTTACACTGGTGGCAGCATGAGATGAACAAAGACTGTCCTCCTAGACAAGAAGTTTTCTGGGGAGGAAGATATTCCTGAATTTCTTCGACATTTCGAGATTTATGTGGCCATAAACGAGTGGTCAGACAAGAAGGCGGGACCTAGAGGATATTGTTCAGAGAACAGTCGGGTACCCGGACATTTTTCCGAGAGACACTTTGCCGAAAACTACTATAGATTGTGAGCAATAGCCCGTAAGTAAGTGTCAATGTCACTAACAATGTCTTTCAGTCTCTGATTCACCAACTGGTACTTCTTTTTTGGTGGCGGAAGAGGAATGCGGGCAAGCACTTGCTCCGGGAGAAGTTCGTTGCTGGCTTGCTCCTTGACCAAGTCGTCGGGGGTGTGATGGCAACTCGAAGATCGAACGAATGATGCCATCCTTCGATGGAGTTGTTTGCTCGCGGAAGATCTTGCTCGACGCGATCGTGCACATTCCACAGAGAGATGGTAAATAGGGGACGACGTCGACGACCACGTTGCAGCACACCAATCCAAGTGGCCTCAAAATAGGTCAGAAAATCTGAGAGAAGATCGTCTATCTCATCGTCGAGAGATCCCATTAATTCATCGAAAGTACTGTTACACTATTTGGTGGTACAAATGCAAGTGCCTGAAAAGATTTGATTATTAATGCATTGTTCGTCTCTGTACCACCCCAGCAGACCAAGTCTCTGTATTTTTTTCCACAGACACTGGCCAAAGTGAAATAAGCATCCTTGGATTTCAGCTTCGGGAAAATGGTATCACAACGATTGTATTGCGGCCATTTCGAAATCGATCATCACTTTTAGTGGGGAGAGATCTTGTCAACGATCTTTAAGGAACCGGAAGATACGGTCCTAGGTATTTTGGTCTTTCTTTTTGGCGATGCTATACACAACGGGCACGGTCCTGGAACCATCGGCGATCACGTGTAGTGTGTACAACTGGTACCCATTCGGCGCGCTATCGAACGTTCCGTCGCAGAACCAATGTCTTTGGCGTGCAAGAACGTCCAAGTTCTTATCCGTTGTGAAGACGTAGAGCTCTAAGAGGTTGTCATCGCGAAGAGCAAGAAACTGCCAGCGTTTCTTTTGACTGCCGGCAACGGCAAGAGGAAAATCTTGAGTGCAGTTCTGAATGATATTGCTGGTAGATTCTTCTGAATTCTCTGCGCGATGTTTCATTGCTGACACTGCTCATTGGACAGCCAAGCGAGATGGATCGGGTGAGTGCGAATGCCCTGTTGGTTGTTGCCATACAGTTTCTGCCAGAGTTGGGAGTCTGCCAGAGCATTCCTTACGTCGTTCGCATCTCCAGTAGGACGTTTGTCCAAAACGTAAACGAAACCTTCGAAAATCAATTTGCGATTACCCCGAGAGCTGTAAATGAATTCCATGATTCTCAAAATGAGATGCGCTCGTTTGTTTATGACTTGACATAAAAACACGTTCCTACCAAATGAGTCATCCGCTACACAAACAAATTATCCATATGGAAAGCATCGCTAATGACCCTAATTAACGCTAATGATTCCTTTTCATAATAATGACCCTAATATTAATATAAGTAATAAACGCTAATGATTTCTTTCAGACCTGATAAATGAGTCATCGTCTCAAACAATTGGGAAAACAATGCGGAATAATTTGTTTTGACGAAATAGCATTCGACAAATTGTCCTTTCGGCAAAATATCCCTTCGGCAAAATATCCCTTCGGCAAAAAGTCCGTTCGTTAAATTGTCATTCGGCAAAATGTCCGTCGGCGAATTGTCCATTCGGCAAAATGTCTTTCGGAAAAATGTCTTTCGGCAAAGTGTATTTCGGCAAAATGTCCGGCCACCAACAGTCGAACAGAAGGTTGAGGAAATGTTCAAGAAGGCAGCAGTTGTGAAGAAAGGAGGTAGGCGTGTGGGGGAAGAGTAAGACCTGGTCCCAAATCCACTGATATCTGTCGAGCTTGTAAAGGGCAAGGACACTGGGCCAGAAACGAGAAAGAGGCTGGCCCAGGGCCCCGCCACCAGCCTTAAGTGACCAGAGAGGGGCCGTCATGTATCCCTATAGAAGACCCGGAGAACAAATGAAAATACAGTCCAAAAGGTAAATGGGCACAAAGGTTATCATGTTAGAGCTACTGTAAACAATGCTGAGACAAACTTTCTCATAGACACTGGTGCGGAAGTAAGCTTGATTTCTGCAGATATAATTTTCAAGGAATCCCAAGTGCACCCAGTTTCAATAACCCATCAGCCGATTGTAATTAAGGGTGAGCCTGAGGTATCGTTAAACCTAGGGAGTTTGAATACCACCTGGAAGTTTCTGGAAAATCTAACAGAGTCTGTTCTTGTGGCAGATTTTATAGCAGAATACCACAAGGGCTCATGGGAGTTCAAGAATAATAAGCTTTGGCTAGATGACATAGGTATCCCCTTAATAGCTTCTCCTTTCCTATTCAGACAGTTTCTCCAAAAGCAAGCGAGACCTAGGAACATGTAATTTAGGGGCAAAACACCACATACACCTTAAAGCAGGCACAGTGCCAGTCAAACGCCGAACTCCATTTGCTTATCAAGAAGAAGTCAAAAATGATCTGAAAAACATCTTAAAAGATGGTATAATAGATAAATCATGTTCCGAATGGGCAAGCCCTCCGGTTTTAGTCAGGAAGTCATCTGGAGACCTGCGGATATGTGTTGACTATCGAAAGCTAAACGAAGCTACAATGTTAACAAGTTACCCATTGCCCAACTTAACAGAAACACTCGATCGATTAGCTACAGTATCGTATTTCACATCAATAGACATGGTATCCGGGTACCATCAGGTTGAAGTAGCGGAGGAAGATAAAGAGAAAACTGCGTTTATATCGCCATATGGACTATATCAGTACTGTAGGATGCCCTATGGGCTGGCGGGTGCGCCAGGAGGATATGGTGCAAGTATTGGATACTGATGATATATCTTGGCCTATCTCACAATGTTATCTGTTTTCACGCTACCTTTGACAAACATTTGGAAGGAGTTCGGAAATTGCTTGAGATGGTAAGGAGAGCTGGTTTTAAATTGTCCGGTAAGAAATGCCAATTTGCTAAACGTTCTGTAAGATTCCTGGGTCATATTATCGACCACACTGGTGTTAGACCTCTACGGCGCTACCTGATGAATTACGCCGGTTTCTTGGGGTGTGCACATTCTGGAGGAGGTTCGTGAAGGACTTTGCAAAGATCGCTGTTCCACTTCAAAATCTTTTGAACAAAGAGGATTTCCTATGGACAAACGAATGTCAGAATGCGTTCGAAATTTTGAAAGAACGGTTATGTACTTCAGTGACATTGAAACTTCCACATACTACATTGTCGGTTACTACCTGGAACAAGCTGACAAATCTGGCCAAAAGCGCAGGAATGAACTACTCCACAACGGAGAAAGAATGTTTCGCAGTAGTTGAAGCACTGAAAGCATGTCGGCCATACCTGTTAGGGAACCAGTTCGATTAATACACAGATAACCAATCTCTGAAATGGCTGCTGACTCGAACCAAAGAACACAGCGGGCGCCTATGGCGGTGGGTGGACAAAATCCGTGAGTTCAGTATTCAGTTAAGGTGGCTCCCTACAGTAATGCATGAGATGATCGCGGGACGAGAGTCAAAAACGCGTGGCAAGTACGTGGACTTTCCCACGCAAATTCGACGATCAAAACAAAACAAAGATATTTCGCCTGGTTTTTTAAAATAATTTTACCATTCTGAAAGATTTGTAATGAAAACTTTGAATAATCCTTAGTTTTATGTGACAAAGCATCAGTAACACCAATGAGTGATTTTAACTATGATACAAATATCGCTTGGATAAAAAAAATATAAAGTGAATTTTGCAAAACATTTTAGATATAATGTTCACTAATAAGAGTTTATTAAACATTTATTAACTATTGTATAAAAACTGTTAAAGGTTATAAAAGTCGTTTAGTGATACTTGCATGTTTTTACAAGTTAAACAGTAAAAATATCACAGTTCTATAGCAAAATACCGACTTGTTCATCTTCAGCAAAATTACAAAACTAGGCAAAGATATGTCCAGCTGTACGGCTGTTGAAGCTCGTGAACTGAGTAAATGGAAGGATTCAATTGGACTTAAATCGATCTAACCCTCCACAGTATTTCTTGGTAGTCCATGGCTCTCAAATATATTGAATAAACGTCAAAATCAAAAGATAAAAACAACATTTGCCACTCGTTTTTGCACGATGAAAGCACATCTTGCGCCCGCAAACTATCATTCACTAGTCAGCGACGTTTTTATGTAGGGCAAATTTCACCCAATTTTGACCCAATTTTTCACCTTTATATGCGTTTTACTCTTTAGTTTTATCGGTAACCTATCTTCAAATTTTGACCATAAATTTTAATTTTGGTAAATTTTATATATTTCAATTTTAAAAAAAATCGCTAGTGTAGAAATCTTTATATAAAATTTTCGAGTTTAAAAAAATTGCACACTAGCGATTTTGATTAAACTTTCATAATAGTTTCAGAACATTATGCTTAAAACTTATATGAAATAAAAAAGATGGGTCACCGACTTTGTTTTTTAGATACGGACAATTTTATGCGCATAGTAACCACATTTCAGGCTTACGTCTTGTTACCATGGCAACGATGACACTACCTGAACCGGGTTTAAATATTCCATAGATGGTGAATATTACCCTCGAGTATAAAAAACTTCGTCATCTGCGATAATACTCGTTTAAAAACGATTTATTATAAAGCTAAAATAACTGTAGGGAGCCACCTTAAGCATATTCCAGGGCGTAGCAATACAGTGGCGGATGCCTTAAGCAGAATTCGAAATGTGGCAAAGCGAGCACCAACACCATGGCCTTTAGAGTACATTTGTAAGCAACAAGAAGGTTGTGCTAATTTAAGCCAACTGGAATCCATGTTACAATCAGGATCACGAAGAATTAAGACCACAGACATGGAATTAAAAGCGTTTGAAGACGAACTACCCCACTTGTTTGTACGAAACGACGGTATGTTGTGTCATTATGACAGTAATGGAAACACTCAAATAGTTATTCCCCGTAATCTGATTCCGAGAGTACTACAGATGATGCATAACGAGTTAGGACATTTGGGGGTGCAGGAAGACATCACAAAGGATCAAAGAGAGGTATTTCTGGCCACAAATGTCATCTGAAATTGAGGATTGTTGCAGAAAATGTGAAGTGTGTCAGCGTAGAAGGAATCCTGTCCCAACCCAAAGAGCTCCACTACAATCAATTTATACATGCCGTCCGGGGGAATTGGTCACAATCGATATCGTTGAGTATGCAGTGCCAGTAAGTTCGCGTGGATACCGTTATTGCTTAGTTATGGTTGGCCATTTTACAAAGTGGTTAGAATTATTCCCACTAAGAAATCAGAAGGCGGAAACTATTGCTAAGAACATTTTTCATGGCTGAACAACTCCATCACGACCAAGGGAAGAATCTAACCGCCGAAATTATCCGTGAAGTGTGTTTGTTCCTTGAGGCAAGGAACTCCGTCTACCAAGCGATCTTGTTATGAATGACGAACAAACAGCGAAGGAAGACTCTCACACCGAGTTTGCAACAGAACTGAAGAAAAGTCTTATTAAGGCGTTTGCATGCAGCAGAGAAATGTTCGAGTCATCGCACAGGACACAGAAACATTATTACGACAGGTGGGCGAGAGGAAATATTTACAAAGGAGACTTGGTAATATGGAAGGATCAGAAAACCCGAAATGGAAGGTGTAAGAAGCTGAAGAAACCGTGGACATGGTAGGTTATTAAACGTCTAGGGGAAGTCGTGTATCGAATAAAGTACGTAGGATCTGGCAAGGTTAGCTTGAATTATTCACCACAATCAGTTGAAGAGATTCTACGAGACCACAGGATCACAAGAGGAAACGGAACAATAGGAAACAATTGCCCGTAGCCAATGACAGTGAAAACGGGAACGATATTGTCGTTGTCATTGACGGACCGGAAGCCGATGATGGGCAGGGAATGCAACATGGACAAGACGTAGACAACGTATAGACGCCACATAAAGCAATTGGAGCAATTTCAACAGAGGTGCTTACGCAAGATTCTCCATGTATATTGGCAAGACAAAACACCCAACACTATTGTAATGTAGAAAGCAAACTGTTGCACAGTTGAAAGCTTGCTAAAAAGAGGCAGTTGCAGTGGGCGGGACGTGTAGTACGTATGACGGACAACCGTCTGCCAAAACAACTTCTATATGGAGAACTGGAATGTGGAAAACGTGATCAAGGAAGACCTCGGAAACGCTTCAAAGATAACCATGAAGGTCTGAGATATACAAACTGCAGACTTTGAACAATGTGCAAGCAACCGAAGTGTATGGAGAGCTACCATTAATGCTGGAGTTAGCCTCTTCGAGAGGACAAAGATCACCATCATAATGATCTATTCCTTTACAACTTTTTGTCTAAATACAAATATATCAATTAAATTTAAGAATACAACATAATTGCATGGAGAAAAAAATGTTGAAGGTACGATCAACAGGACAGGAATTCCATATTAAGACCAACCGAACAAAGACAATAACAACACAGTCGATAGTTAATATGCCTAAAGACAAAAACACACATTTAACGTACTGATACATTTGAACAAATATATATACCAACATGAAAAGTACATGAAATTAGACCTCAAGAGCAACAATTTGGGTTGTAAACGACAATTTGAACAACAAGTCTTCCACTTAGGCATTCGATTTACGTCAAAGACAAAGGTCGTTTCAATTTTGGAAAACAGTAAGTATATACAGATTGTGTTTGAAAGATCAAGTAGAAGTACATTCAAAGGATATGAATGGGAACTAAGATAATTATGATAGTATATATAAAGTTAAATAGTCCTGGCATTATTCAAAATACGAGTCTATGAGAATTATTAAGCAAACAATGTTTTACCATTTTGATGGCCACTTCTCCCTGTGATTTTGAAAGACATCTTGCTCTATAAACACATGCAAATCCTCCCCGACCCAACAGATCCAACACTTCATAATTCTAAACAATACAAAAATATACTATTTACTAGTAGTAATCACAGATTAGTGATGTGCGTTCGGAATGTGTTACTTTTTGTTAACATTCGTTAATAACAACCTTAACATTCTAAAGATGACAATTAATATATGCGATTAATAGCGTGGCCGCAAAATGGACAGTAATACAATAACAGTAATCACAAATATTTAAAATATTTTTTAATTAACAATAATCTATACTCTATAAGTATTAAGCAACAAAACTCAACGAACCCTTCACCCTTATTTAAGTCTTATATAACACTTGTCAGATGATTTAACTAAAGTCACCAGGTGAACTTCGACTATCATATTGCACTTGACCTATTAAAGCTAACTTATTTTCCAAAACACTCCAGGACAAATTAGGATCATTACTTGGTGAATACATACCACCATGTAAATTGCATGAATAAATGCCACTTAAGTAGGTACCCCTTTGGTACAAGGGATATAGTAATTTACTAATCAAAGGATATAGTAATTTACTAATACTGTGCTGATCACTGGCATGGTACAAAGGATATAGTAATTTACTAATACTGTGCTAATCACTGGCATTGGCAACATCTTCATGATAGCTTAAATTGCTGAATTCTTCAGTACAACTTTGCTCTGCCGGTTTATATTCACTGGCACTGATTGTGTTCACTGTGCCCACAAATTCACAAAATAACTAAGATTTGCGTGTTGATTTGTGTGACCATTCGCATGACTAGAGAGTAGGTCAAGTTGGTATATGCACCAAATATTCGAATACTATAACTGTGGGTCTGGTGACATGTTTTGAAAGAAAAAATGAAGAGATACAGATGAAACAGATGTGGACAACGAGTATAACAACTTCACATAGAGCCTTGTCAATCCTATCATAATTCAAAGATGGCTTACAGTATTTGCAAAGAATTCGTAGAGATTTTGTGTTAGTATAATTATTTGCTCATAGGAAACTCTACCTTGTTATCTACAGTATTAATTGTCTAATGTCACACAGTGTAAATGTCAAATACTTGATGGTGAAACCAATATGCATGGATGTACTATTTTACAAATTTTGTATTACAAAGTTACAAAATTTGTTTAGTTTCAGTTTGAGTGTAAAACAATTATGATAAAAATACCAATATGATGGTATATACTGGTATGTTGAGGGTGATACAGTATACACAGGTATTCACCAACAATTTGGACTAATCTGGTAAGCAACAATGTGTATTCAGCAGAGGCAGAATTTGACACTTTTCATGCAAAATTTCTCATTTTAGGAATTACATTTAACAGTCTACCGTAACCAAGTAATGTAAGTATGTGCATGATGGTGTTTTTAATAGCTGGTGTAATTTAGTATAAATTAGAATAACTTGGTGTCCTCAGCAGTGTAGGAATAATTGGAAGACAGATTTCGTTCTAAGACGGGAATTTCGTCTTGCATTTGGTAACGGACAGGTTTTCCGTTTCAATAACTGAAAAGTTAGTCTCGTTCTAAAATATATCTGGGGCCGGTTGTACGAAGCCAGATATGGTAAGATTTCACATTTCAAATAAATTTTTCGGTCTTATTTTAATACAGAGTATCTTGTCCGCACTCCCCCAGGAATTTGAGCTCCAAAGCAATTTCAGCTTTTTGTCCGCAAATAATTCTTACTTTTACTGAAGATTTTTACGTGAATTTTAGGAAGTATGTTACCTTCAATGATCCTAAGGCCTGTTTCATACGTCGAATTTAATTCAGACGAATTTAATTCGCTATTAAATTCGTCGATTGGTCGAGTTTAACATGGTTTCATTTCAAAAGACGAATTTAATTTAGACGAATTGAATTCATAAGAAGCCATCATGGATTTCAAATTAATACGAACCATAATCAGAAACTCACATTAACATAATTCCAATGTATTTAATTCGACACGGCGATACGACGTCGTATGAAACGAAGACGCGCTACAGACGTTGTATCCGTCTGACCATGACAGATTAAACGTCTTGGACGAATTTAATTCGTTTCATACGACGCACTGGCGTCGAATTAAATTCGTTCAATTAAATTCGTCTGAATTAAATTCGACGATAGTGCGACGTATGAAACAGGCCTAAGGCTAAGGATACAAACACTGAAATAATTTAAAAATAAATTAATAGTTGAACTTAGCGGTAAATAAAAAATAGGTACACCAAGCGTACATGTATCTGCGCCAAGTGTTGTTGACCTAATCTGTTATCGTTGTTACTGATGTTGTGGTTGTCGAATTTGTAATTAGAGTGGTTGTGGTTGTTGCATAATTGGTAGCTTCAATGGATAAATAGCCAGTGGCATATTAAGTGAGGTATTATGGTGGCAGGGAGGCTGAATAATTAGTTGGTAATTAAAACAGAGCTTATGTTTATAAATACATATTTGTAGTGAATTTAAGTACCTCCCCAGGCCCCACCCTAAACGATGTCCCTGGTGGCCCACGCCCCATCCTAAACGCATGGTCTTAGAGCAACACTGTCAATGGTGGCAGAGTACCATGCTGGGGCAGGACTAAGTGTTGGGTAAATTGACCAGTTACAAATAGTTCAATTCTCAATAAGCTAGTTGTAAGTAAATAAAAATATGGATGTGATGTGCAAAGTACTTGTAAATGAAATGAAGTAATGGCAAATATTTTTAAAATTATTTAGCAATTTAGAGGAGAATAATTTTGAAGTTTACCTATGGATATGAACTTCTATAAAGTATCAGTGATTGTGACACCAGTGGCGGACACTTCGCGAAATATTTGGGGTGCGAACTTAGGTTGCCAACATTGTTGCTTAAAATCTCAGTTCTTAAAACCTTTTTGACTTAAATTTCATTTCATTTTCTACTTAAATTATAGCCTATCAAAGCTTTTGTGGTTGTAAAATCATTAATACAGCTTTGTTACACAGTTAGTCAGCTATCATGCAAAGGCTTTGAGAAATTATTGGGGGGGCGATCGCCCCCCTTGGCACCCCCTAGTGTCTGCCACTGTGTAACATCATGTCATATGCCAATGGAAGCATTAAAAGTCCTGTACAGTCTTATCTATTACAGTCTTACAGTAACTATTATGCTATAACAAGACATTACTTACATGGTGTTTTATAATTAACCCATTAACTGGCAGTACCCTACCACTGACGAGTAAAATCATCTGGTGTTAGACAGAGTAAAATATTAATAAAAGTAGGGCACATCTAGGCACATGTTGTAATATTTCTGTAAAATTTCACAAAATATAAAGCATTCATTCTATTCAATACTTTCGTATTGAAAATCTTCATATTTCAACGTTTACATATGAATTATGGCCACATTTTGTAAATATATTAGGCCATGTTGAATTTAAGATCTAGCCTGTGAATAGGCAAAATAGAATGTGAACATTACATCATCATGGAAACTGGAAGGAATATTTTGACTCCATTATGAATAGCAAAAATTATGAAAGTACCTGTACAGCTCCAGTACGAACAGGGTGGTCCAGAGGAGGGGGAAATTTGCCCCGGGGCCCCGGCCCCCAAATAGATATGAAATATGGATATATAATTATATATTACCATCAAATAGTCTCTCAGCATGCAGGAATTTGCTATTTTATTCAACTTCACCTCAATGGCAGGGAGTCCACAACAGCGTCAGCCAATTACTGTGGCCCCATTGTTAGTTCCTAAGGGTTAGTATTAGAGGGAGGAAACCGGAGTACCCGGGGAAAACCCTCGAAGCACAGGAGAGAATATCAACTTACATGAGTTATTTGAGCACACTGCCGATCTCATGCGAGTACCAACAGTGACCTCGACCTGTTGTGAAACAGGCTCAACTCAGTGGTAAGAGTTGTAAGCGCGCTAACCGCTTCCGCCACCCGTGCTACTATTCCTGAGACCCTAGATTTCAAAACTTCTGTGCCCCCCCCTCCTAACCTAAAGTATCTTAGTACTGAATGCAGATTGAGAATATTTAAAAAAACGTACGTCAAAGACTGAGGACGTATAAATCGAGAAGTTCAAGGGTATGGAATATTGGAATTCAGTTTTCTAAACAAGAATTCATACGATAATTTAAGTGAATTGATTTATTAGATATACAGGTATGGTAGCACTGAACTGATACATTTCTCCGTTGTTCTATATTTTACTATAAAATATCGAAGCTGATAAATATAAACTTACCTCAATGGAATCACCAGAAACATCTGAACCAGAGGTCATTTCTTGCTGCACAATAACTTCAAATCAGTTGATTATTTTACTCCACGACAACTAAATTTCCATATTTCTTTATCCATATTACTGACCAGTACTCCAGCAAGGTATACAACGTTATTTAAGTAATCAAATATGTTTAAAACTTGATGTAAACTTCAATTTTTTATATTCAATCTTTGAATCACGCGCCAACGGTGAACGGTAACATCATAATCACGACAGCAAAGCACTTTGGGTCATGGCTACTGAGCTTAAGGTGGCTCCCTAGGGTTTTTACTCAAGACAACACTGATGAGTGATGAATAAAACGACTCCCAAACCGTTACCTTGCGTGATATGAGCACGAAATTTTCGCCGAATATGCGTTACATATTGCGTTACATTAGTTTGAAGATTTTGCAAAAGTAAATTTGCGCTCAAACTCTGTTACCATGGCAACAGCACGTCTTCAATAAAGTACGTTTTTTCTCTATTCTTCTTGCCATTTTGAAGATTTTCTTCGGTAAATTTTTTTGAAAATTTGAAAATCAAAGAGTAGTGTTTCAATAGTTCTTTTGGTGTATTTAAAAAAAATTAAATCGATACATTTTCGAGTAATGTACGAAAAGGTTCAAAATTGATATTAAAAAAAATGTATCGATTTAATTTTGTGAAAATCTGTATTTAGGTTAACCGAAAGTAATGTCTTTATACGTATGAAATTCACCGAAGGAAATAAAAGAAATTCAAAGTTATATATGTTTGAAAGATTCCGCGAGCTGTTACGTCATAAAATTTTCCAAAATTCACAGTTTCGCGCGAGACATCACGCGCGTATTTCGTGGGAAAGGAAGAAGACCTGAAGACGCGAGTTCTACATAACAAAAATTTTCTCGCAAGAAACGCTATGTTTATATTTTGGTTTTTAAATCCCGCGAGTGCCACACGACTATTTTAAATTTCCCGCCATGTATACGAGAAACGTTACCCTCGGGAAAAAACCCTAGGGAGCCACCTGAATACATCTGGAGGACGTGCCGCCACTGATATGTACTAAGTGCGTGCCGCTAAATGTCAGCCCATTGAACTAAGGGACCGCTATAGCTATAAATAAATAGCTATAAATAAATAGCTAAAGGGGGGGGGGGGGCTATTGATTTTTTAAGAGTAATTGAAAAAGGGGGGGGTCAAAATTTGGGATGCGATTAAATTAAAAAAATTGAAGTAATTTGATTACACTAAAGCTGGTTTCCATATTAGCATTTATGGTGGTAAATATTGCAACTAAATTATGGTCAGTGAATTAAAATGGCCTGTATAGTGGATTTAATCCAGTAATTCGTAGGCCCTTCCCGATTGTGCTAGCATAATTTTCAGCATAATTTGGCTTAACGAGCATATTTTTTGCATTTTTTCAAGAAAATAATTGCTAGCATAATTTAGTAATTTTTCGCTAATTCATCTGAATTTTGGGTGTTAAAAAGCAAAACTTTTCATATTTTTAGTGTTCATGCAGTTTTAGTGAGTTTAGGAAAACTATATTTCATCTTTTATTTCCCCATAAAGTCAAAATAAAGTACGTTTTACTAATTGTATTACTGATAATTCGATACGGAAATACAAATCTGAAAGTGGAAGCACTGGCTAATTGAAAAAACAAGATGGCGTCACAAAATAACTTACATTTAAAGACCATTTAAAGTCCGTTCTGCGCATGTGCTATGGCGGGTCCCGCGATGTAAACAATGCCCAAATTTCGCGTTGTTTCGACTAAAATTCGACATCTTCTAAATCAGAAACTCGAATCTGTATTTATTTAAAGCATAGCGAACCAAAACACATCATAATTTTTTAAAATAGCGTGTTTAAAATGTAAACAAACGGGCGTTGCCGGTTTGTTTACATCGGGACTTTACATCACCTTTAACATTTTAAAATTAACGTTATATTTGCATGAAGCTTTAGTTAACGAAAAGCACATGTTGTGCCATATGTTGATGTGTTTCTTCTAAATAAAGCCAAGCATTTTTTTCAACCAAATGAGCATAATTTTGAAAAATGACCATAAATTTGAGCATAATCTTGGGAAAAAACAAGCATTGCTATGTGCATAATGTGCCAGTTTTACTAGCACAATCGGGAAGGGCCTAGTAATTCGACATGGTTATAACAACTATCAAGAACAAATGGAAATCTGAATTTTGCGTTACTCTTTTATTTTAAAGGAACAATTTAAAGGTGGGTTACAGTCGTTTTGGGGCGGGGCCAACTTTGTTTATATTCTGTGTTTACATCGTTATCGTCCCAGTCCCAATGATGGCATTTGGCGTTTGGCGTCCTTAATTTAATATACATATCAATGCAATGTCATTTTGCTGGTATATTTGAGTTGGTTCACTTTGATATCTTATCGATTAATCCCATGTATATAATATAGTGTCTGGGAATCTCCATCGGCGAGTATTTATGAATAAGAGAAATTATCTATGAAAAAGAGGGGGGGTCGACAAGAAATTTTCTAATATGAGGGTGGGGGGCACAATTTAATTTCGGTTTATTTAGGGGGTCTCTCAATTGTAAAAAAATACAAAATAGAAAATTCTCCTCCCCCCCTTCTATAAATAATGACCGGTCCCTAAATTGATAGAACTGGAACAGGCTACCTCCGACCGGAATACCATTCTCGTACGCACGTAAGACGGGCTCTGGGTACGAGAATTAATGACCGGAATACGTGAAGCCAGAGGAGGAATCGTCAGTATACCACAATGCATTGCGCCAGAGTTTTTTTCGAAATCAATATTTTCGGCAGCAGCGGATAGAAAATTGGTGATTTTCCCTTTGAAAATCAGATATTTTTAAACGTACGTGTTGAAATTATTGTTGCCTATGTGCGGAGTCATATTTCACGGTTTTAATTTTGTTTGTTTTTTTCTACGATGTGCTTTAATTATATTAATTTACATATGTATTGACCTAATTTTCGGATTCCTACTCAAGACGTAAAAAAAGCTTTGAAATATGCTGGAGTTTTTTTCCTACTTTTTGACGGGGAAGGTTAATAAAAATAACATCACTGTATTAATGAAGAGTTTCTCTTTCAATTGATACCAAGAAATCAAAAAAGACTCCACAAATCAACGAGGGATCGCATTTTGAAAATGGGGAATTTTGTGATATTCATGCTGCTAATTAACTATGCAATTAGAGCGCTCTCAATTTTAGAAATAGTCCTTTGGGGCAATTTGGGGCCAGTCCCGCGTTTTACTAATTGAGTCTAGTCCGCGTTTTACTAACTGAGTCCAGTCCGTGTTTTACTAATTGACCCTATTTGAGTCCAGTCGGCGTTTTATTAACGAGTCGATCCAGTTTTTCAATGGTAAAAATTGATTCCTCGGTGATTCCTGTATAGTAATAATGTTGTGTCGGCATAGAAAAAGTAGTGATCAACATAAATTATACTGGTTTGCAAACTTATTTTTAAACTTTCGAATTTTACAGGCATTATGCGGGAAAAAAGTATCAAAAACATACAATGTTATTTTTTGTTAATCCTGTTATTATTTTAAAGAATTTTTATGAAAATATTCATTTTTTGTTTTTTATATGTCAATTAAAACTAAAACTAATGTATATTCACAAAAATAAAGTATACAGTTTGTTTCCTCCAAATTTAAGACTGGTATTCTGTGGTACCGTGGTATTCTGTGGTACCGTGGTATTCTGTGGTCACATACACCTGTAAACGTTATTTTCAGTTTAACCTTATTTTGATGATTAAAGTTGGTCATGTCGTCGCTGCGTGTTGACTCAAGTCCGTGTCTGTTTACAATTTTCGAACTAAAAAATCTCATTGTTTGTAGAAAACTTCATGTTATATTCTATATGAGTCAAATGAGTGACTTGGAACACATGTTCGAGACCTATAGGGATCGGAAGCGGTGAGCGTGAATATTTGTGAGAGTTATTAAAATATACTAGTTTACCCACAGGGCAGTGAATGCTGCCTTGGTATAGTATTATTCCTAAGGGATCCAAAGATGGTGCAAAGTTTCAAAACATAAATCATATTAAGCAAAATCATCGCCATGTTACATGCACGATATTGAAGAGTTTGGTCATAGTTAATAGCGTTTATTATTTTTTATTTATTTAGCTTCGCCAACTAGGGCAGGGTCACCACAACAGCATATGCCAATTACTGTGGGCCCTTTTACCTAACCCACCCTGTCAACTTTCCCTGTGGGAGGAGACCGGAGTACCCGGAGAAAACCCACGACTTTCGGCAGAGCGTTGACTTTACTCTTTTCACTTGAGGACTGGGTTCGAGTCGCATGGAGAAAGTTCTCACTGTGACTTGAACCCGCGGCCTTAGAGGTGAAAGGCAAGTGCGCTAACCACTTCGCCACCGTTTGGTGTTGCACAAGCATTGCCACTGCTAAAGCAACTAACTAAGCATCTTTGTAGCCTAGCCGTCGAGTGCTTGCTTGCTCGGTGATAATCTTCAAAACTTGTCTTCGATATACACAATTACGTCACTTACGCTTGGCTCCCCTTGCCAACAGTAGCCAGGAAGTGACAAGTGTTCGTTTCGTTTGTCTATAATATTTCGCTGCGCGAAGCGTTTCATATTTCAATGCCATGGCCCATGTCTCGTGCGTATTTGCTATATTTTCTTAGTTTGCCAAACGTCTTTAAACATTTTGGTTTAAATAATATTTTGTCAGACCTGAGCAGACAGCGCGGTATTTTTTGAAAGTGTCAAAAGGTACGCATATATTATCAGTGATAAATATGTTTAGTATAGGTAAGTATAGGTAATAGTATGGTTTCAATTTAATTTAGTATAGGTAATAGTATGGTTGCAATTTGGAAAAAACATGCACGAGTGAGTTTTTCAAAGACGATCAAAATTGCACGAGTCCGAACGACGAGTGCAATTTGACGTCTTTGAAAACTCACGAGTGTTTGTTTTTCCAAATTTCACGAGAAACCATACTATTACTTATTAATAATATATATGAAAAAATTACACGCTTTGATAACACTTGTGCACTCACCTACCGAGCCTACGCTGTTTAAGCATTGTTTTCGTTGCTTGTTAGCAAACTTTTTCAGTCTATGTGCTCCTTGAACTTAAATTGTTGTATTCACGTACGATTTTCCATTGAAAGTGTAGAAAAAGTCATCAAAAAGTGAAAATTTACATTGCTAATATCCGCCGCCATGTTGATTTTTCTTGCCTCGTTTCCAGGCTCTGATGTTGTTTTGTTAATTTGCACTGCTGTAATTATGCTTCACAAACTTCGGTCGAAATATATAGGCTTTTGCCCACGTTTAAACGCTCCGGAACCGGAAATAAAGGGAAACCACACATCCGGTCCCGTGATGACCCTCAACCAATAATACCGCCGGACCCTGCTCGCGTGAACGCACTCAGGTAAGTATCTCGTGATTTTTATGTTATTTTATTTTATTTTATTTGAAATTATCGATATTTACGTGTTTTATTTAAAGTATGTCCGATTCATCTGGTCGGAAACGTCGCCGTTCGTCTTCCCCTGAGGAATCGAGGCGACAAAGTAGTCATAAACGAAAACGCAGCCGAAGTCGAAGGCGGGAAAATAACTCAAAACCTGCTGAGTCAAGCGTAAACGAGTTACTGACAAAAATCCTTGAAAATATAGCCGATATGAAGACAGATTTCGCGGCTTGGACCACAAGAGCAATATAGAGACTCAGCTGAATCAAACCTCGCCTGTTCGGATGCAAAAATCAATATTGCTATTTTGAAGGAGTTGCACAAGTGTACATGACAGATATTGTTTTTATAGACACACAGTCACACCTACTTATGATTAACCTACTTTTAACCTACTATTTTTGTTTGGCAACGAAATGGTGAAAATGCTGAAAAATATCTAAAAAGTTAGCCAATTGAAATAATAAATAGTTCCATAAATTGCTAAAACCTTACCAGTTGCTATATCAAACAAATCACAAACATCTGTCAACGCACACTCAAGCTCTTCCTTAGCACTTGAGTCTCCCACAAGTCTCCCACTCACCACGTCTCTTTATCCAAATTTTTTGGATCTGTTGTATTCAATAGCTCCGGCCTAAGTTTAACTTAAATGTTTTGTTGAAGAGAAAGGTATGCTTGTTTCAAATGATGTTGGTAAGTATTCTCATGAGCAGCACCGATGCATTTGAATGGTAAAGAATGGGTGATTTCTTCATCCTCATCACTCTCATCTTCACCACTTTCGACGTCTTATCAGTTTCCTCTTGGTCACATTTTTCCTTATCACTTTCATCTTGATTAAGTTCAAGATCAGTCAACCAATCAAGTAAACGTAGATCTCTTTCTACAAAATCATAATATGAAAATTCTCTAAGTAATATTACTCTTATCTCTAAAATTGGGGTTCTTAAGTTAACTGTAATCTCTAATTAATTAGAATTCTTAAGCTATAATCTGTAATTTTTATAATTAGAACAACACACAAACCCAAGTTAGATGAAATTTGAGAATAACAAACTATAGAAATCTATCAACAATCTACGGTAGCTCACAAGGGACACCACATAAAAATAAAGAAACACACACAAATAAGAATATAAAACAAATTAATAAATAAGAACCAAAAAAATAACAAAATATAGTACACAAAATAAATATATGTCCAACACAAATAAAAGTATTACGTGCAAATTAAAAAGAAATACGTGCAAAGAAAAATACTAGGACACACACATAAATAAAAAGATAAACACACAAATAAAATTAGTGTAGACACATAAAAAAAAGTGAAACTGTGCGCGCGCATGACGTCACACGCACGAACCACTGAGCTATATAGATTATATTTCCATATATATACAAACACAAAAGATTAAACAGCCATTATACTTTAGCAAAGAGTTAAACACGGTCGGCACTAGATCATAGACAAGATACGCACAAATCTGCGACTGCTGTTTAGACTGGTCAGCGGTGTCACTTCCCCGCAATTAAAGTAAAATAGCGAGCGAAAACTTAAAATAAGGCGCGAAGCAAACCAAAATGGCCACCGTAGAGCCGATGGAAAGCGACGATGGCCAGGTTATTGTTTGCAATACACGAGAAGAAATGCTTGAGCAATTCGAAGAATACAAAAGAAGAACGCAAAGCGGATGGAGATGTGTAAAATCGAACGCTCTCTTTGGTTGGTTCTTCATTTAAATAAATTGAATATTTATGATATGTAAATATTTAGGTATATTTACATATATATAAATAGCCCATAAATGGTGAAAATACAATAGAAATATTATTCTGCTATTTTTGGCTATATAAATATGAAATATTCGAGATGCAAGTTGGATCTAGCTATGTAACAGTATATTATTTAATAATTTATTATTATTAAATACACTCAATAAATATTAATAGTGGGGAATGATAAATCATAATAGTGGGGAATGTAATAGGTGGGTTTCAGATTTCAGAAAGCGTCACATTGCAGCAGATAGTGGTGAATTTCAGAAGTGTTGTCACCTATACAGTATGAACAAATTAAACTATATATATTTTCTTAATTCTATCTATTTGCCTCCAAATGCAGTACAAGGCATCATAAAGCAGGGATTATTCTAAGGAAATTTTATCACTGCACAAAAGCGCGAAAAATGATAAAATTTATATAAATTTAGCGACATTTTAGAAAACGTTCTGACTGCCCTGCATGAGTGCATGTACTCTGATTCTGCAACTTAAAGTTTACCCCATGCATGTCACTAATTATATGCAGGCAAATGTATTCAAGAAATTATTAAGTGGTTGTTATAAATGGGAAATATTAGATATTTAGTATATAATTCTATGCCAAAAGTATACTTTTATTATTAAGATCAGTTATTATTCATGTAAGGCCTGCTCTGGGATCTTAACTCGCCTTAACTCGCCGCGAGATAATGCGAGTTAAGGCGAGTTTAGGTGATTTAAGAAAAAACACAACTTTTAGGTAAGCGTTTTAAGGCGATTTAAGAAAAAATACATGGTAATAATTAAATATGCAAGTATAGTACTTTAAGCAAAATACAGTAATAACACATAATTAATAGTGCATAGTAAATGTATTTTGAAAGAGCACCACTCTCCCCTCACACCCCCAGGGAGTCTGGTTAGACTGTCGTGTAAACAAGACCCAGTTGAAACTTATTATTAATTAGCTTGTTATTTTGCCGTATTACTAATTTTAAGGTTATACCACCAAATTGCTGGAATTAATACAATGAAGAACATAAACCAGTATATAATAACATGTATTTTTAAATTCAATTGCATAGCCTACTAATACCTATTACTAAGTTCAATCCTGGAACCACAATCAATTGGAAATCTAAAAAATCAGGGTTGTGGCTGTAATGTAGGAACGAGAAGATTTAGTGCATCCCATGGGGTTGCTATCCTATATTTTGAGAATTTCCAAATGCATGAATGCCTTGTCAATATCTTGGAAATTCCAAGGGTACAGAATATATTAAAACTGTGAGTCTGTGACCATGCATGTTCCAATGTGGCAATACATTGTAGTTATTCAAACGAATTTACATATGTGTTAAACTTACCAAATAAGCTTGAATTTACGTTGAAAATGTAGTATTTCATTTCCATGTGTTCATTTAAAAACTAAAACTCAACATTGATTGGTATTTATTTCAATTCCCCTCGATATATAAAGTGCAGTATTTATAAAAACTCACTAATGTTAAAATTTAGTTTATATAAAGTTTCCCAGACTTGAATAATAAATTTCCACTGGATAGCCTGAGAGAAGGCTCCCTCCCCGCAGTGGCTAACATGAAGTATTTAACTGAATTCATTCATGAAAATGTACGCTAAAAATGTTAAACCTCGGTCATTAAAACGATCATGGATCTTTATATAAGTCGATATGAACCGGACAATACTGACTAAAAGTTCACCAGGAATCATGCTGTGGTTTATCAATTTATGTAAGTTTGAATACTGTTGATATAAATATTAAATGTTGTGCACTACAGGCACTGCAATTCAGCACTTGTATATAAGGCTGTCGGAATTATTAAAAGTATCAGTTTACCGTCACTTAAAATTTCGAAAGTTGATAAGCCCTCTACTATACCCTGTAATTTATAGGCCCCGCACTATTTTCAATAAAGGAAAACGAAACAATTTATGAATTGTTCTGGAAGTTCATATCACAATATTGGCATATTAATTATACTTATCGAAATAGATAAAATGTTGAAAACAGGCCGATTCTTGCCATCCTGACTTTTTTCTGTTTGAATATAAGGGTTCCTATGTCATATTATATACCTATAAGCTTGATAGTATGTAACTTATGCACCAGTCATGGAAAGCCTTGCACCCCCCTATCCGGGACATGCCGGGAAATAGCGGGGATTTATTTGCAGATTAGCCTATCTGTTATGCCTGGGTACTCAGGGCACTAGACAGCGTACGTTAGATATGTGTCATGATGGCCAGGGATTATGGGCTGGGAATCACCGGGAATTTGTCTGTTCGACATCTATTGTTAAGCCTTGTTCATCGACCTTTACCCTATACTCTATAGACATTGTTTTACTAAAAATAGCTTCTACAGGATAATGTATTGACTTTGTGTAAATTGCAAGATATAGCTAACAGATACAGCTAAATGCAAAATATTTACCTACTTTGACAAACTCTGGATTGCATGTTTGGCCTCCAATGATCAAAATTGGGGAAATTTTAGAACAGTTTGTTGAATTTTAAAAGCAATTATTATGGTAGCGTTCATTTTTGGTGCCCGGGTAGCGGGGGACTTTAGTCATGTTTAGACTAGTAAGAAGGCCATGTATAGGTGGGGGATTGGAATGATTTAGGACACAACCTTTATCTAATGTCCGCTGTTCCCTGGGTAGGGGGGTGCGTGGCTTTCCAATTACTAGTGCATTAGTGTGTTTCGGCTTTTATCAATAAGAATGTAACTTCCCTTGTTTCGGCTAAGCGCCCTCTCTTCAGCAAGCCCCCTCGGATAAGCGTCCTCCTAATCTTATCTGAAATAAACAACCAGAACCCCCCTCTCCTGGGGAAAGGGTGTTTACACTGTATATAGTATTTACTATTTTCAGCATTTTAATTTGGTTGGCGAGTTTAGGCGATTTAGTGCGAGTTTAAGCGATTTAAGAGAATTGTTGCCAATTTTTATCCGCGAGTTAGGGCGATTTAAGGCGAGTTAAGATCCCAGAGCAGGCCTCATGTAACACTTTACATTGTTACATTAATAATAAATATAATGAGCATATAATTTTGATATTGTAACTACACGCCTCGATTAGCTTTGCTATTTTGCGTGTAGTACTGTATATTTGTTTTCTTTTTCTTTAAATTTAATAAAATTGTGAAATTGTGAAAAATTGTGAATGAGCCAAAATCACCGCTAACGAGCCCAAATCTGCATTCTGCATATTCTATTTCATGCAAAAATATACACATTTTCACATATCGCATTTTATCACTGCACATAATCTCATTTATCACTGCACAAATCTCATTTATCACTGCACAAATTGTTTATCACTGCACCTTAGAATAATCCCTGTCATAAAGAAAAGATTAGTATATTTTCTTACTCTGTTAACTATCGGCACCATCTGCTGCATGGTATAGTAGGGTTCTGTTAGGGTGGGTATTCATATCACTCATCTGATTTTCAAAACATGTATTGCAGTATTGCTGCTTAGCAATTAATGTTAGCAACTGGCTTTTGGAATTCTGTTCTTGTATCACAATTATAACAGAGTTTTCAGTAGCTATTTCCTAACAAGGCCTCGATCTATAGTGAAACTCTGTGAAACCCACCCATATTTAACTCTCAAACTAAACTCCATTAAAGCATTGAGACATATGAACGTCATGCTGCAATACTAGTAATTTGAAAATATAATATTTAATTATTTCTATTTAAGAGCTTTTTAATATATTCATTACTATTGCCATACCGACTTAAAAATTGAAAAAAAATTAAGGCAAGATAGCTGAAGAAATTGTGGAATCTAAGAAGCCTGCAACAAGGGTGCAATGGAGCCTCATAAGTCCTGAAGGGATATCATTACGGCATTACCATTTGATGGGGTACCATTTATATGTGTTGGGATAATAAACTACCAATGTCACCAGGGTGATGATGATGATAAGAACACAAAAATAAATAGACAAGAAGAACGGGATAAAAATGAGGTAGCTATGGAAGAAGCTCATGAACTTGCGGTGTCAGTGTGGGTAGAGTATAGCAAATACGGCGGTTGACTGTTGTGTAAACCTACCTGAAAAATACAATGAGGGCTTCTACGTTTCGAGCGAAGGGCCTTCGCTCGAAACGTCGAAGTTCTCATTTCTCTCAAGTTTTACACAACAGTCAACCGCCGTATAGCGTACATAGTATATGAATTTATATGGAATTTTTATATGGAGTATTGAGTACATACAACACCGCTGACTAGTGTAAAAGGCAGTCGCAGATTTGTGCGTATCTTGTCTATGATCTAGTGCCGACCGTTAAACACTATTTAACACAAAACAAATACTGTATCACACACATGCAGTACCTTCAGATTCATCTGAGAACCAATGTTCATCATCTGAATTATTTCCATTTGCTCCATCAAGGTTGTCTTCGTCGCTTTCCTCACCAGAGTCAAACTATGTTAAATATACATATAAGCGCCTTTCACCTCTGAGTCTTGAGTTCGATTCTCGTTGAGGACTTCACTCATCACACTCATGCGAAAAGAGTAAGTCAACGCTCTGTCGAAAGTCGTGGGTTTTCTCCGGGCACTCCGGTTTCCTCCCGGCTCCCACAGGGAAAGTTGACTGGGTGGGTCAGGATAGAGGAAAGTAATATCACAATGGGCAATTCCAGCTATCGCAATGCATGCCGGTAAAAGTGGTTATTCTTCCATTTCGCGCCAAATGGCGGACGGAAAATATGTATTTTACACGAAGCTATATTTTAAAAAATGTATGCTTTATCTTTCGCTCCAAAGACTGGTTTAAAAGTTGTATTTTTAGCGAGAAAATTGCTTTCGAGTTGACACAGGAGTGAACTAGTAGTGAAGCAAATTTGGCAAAAAGCTGGCTTCGAAAACTACTCTGTCGCACGTTACTTCCGAGCAGTATTGACTGTAAAATACTTCTGCTTTGCTGTTGACTTTAATAACTTGGCTATATTTTTGGTTGCTGTTCATAAGAACCATGCTTGCTATGCCCATACCAAGATTGCTTCATATAATGTTTTATGTAAATAATTATGTAACTGGGGTCCAGTGTCGGCTGCAGCCAAAAATATACAACACTGCTATATAGTCCCACAGCATTCGGAAGGCTAGTGGTTGCAGCCCATGACTGCCCGCTTGCTAGTGACCAAGGCCAGATTTTGGTGTACATGCTGGGGAGGTGAAATAAATTTTAGGGGAGGCGCAGTGTCTGGGCCCTTGGAAGAGTGGGTTCTTGAATTTTAGGGTTTATAAAGTTGTTAATAAACTGCCCCCTATTCTTCCACAAAGTTTATACTTAGAGGTTTGAACTATCAATTTATTCTTTCCAACACAACTAAAATATGTATTCATGCAGATATGCTTACTTTAACGGTGATGTAAAGTCCCGATATGTGTAAACAAACCGGCAACGTCCGTTTGTTTACATTTTAAACACGCTATATTTAAACAATTATGATGTGTTCTGGTTCGCTATGCTTTAAATAAATACAGATTCGAGTTTCTGATTTAGAAGATGTCGAATTTTAGTCGAAACAACGCAAAATTTGGGCATTGTTTACATCGCGGGACGCGCCATAGCACATGCGCAGAACGGACTTTACATGGTCTTTAATGTAAATGCTGTGGAAGTTGGACACCTTGGGGAAAATTAAAAAGACGAGGTGCATGTTGCTGGAAAATCAACTCAAGTACCTTTGTTTTGAAGTCCAAGGTTTTATTTATTGAATTCCCACTTAAATGTCCACATGAGTTATTGTAGGCAGATGATGGCCTGGGAAATCATGCTAGCTCACCTTGCAAGCTTGTCATGTGCCTAATATGTGTTGGCTATCCAAGACAACAGAAAGAAATGATATAATCATATTTCCTGGAAAATGAAATTAGTGTATATTTTGCAAGATAGGGGAAATGGGAAGTTTGCCCACTATCTCCACCCCCCTCTTAGGAAGATATCTTCCCCTCTTAGCAAGATATCTTGAGCAGGGACCTAAGGTGTACCTTTGGAAGTGCCAATCTGAACCAGATTTCATCCACCCCCCGTGGACTTGATCAATTTTTTAATTCATTTACTTGAGTGGCATGCAGTTGCCGACCTTTCCGCATGAAGCAGCAAGAGAAGCAGAAACTGACCTGGTGGTCCACAACAGGTTTGTTCACTGCCCACCCCCTCCTTCCCTCATGCTTTGCATTCAACCAGAATCTGCTTGTACTATGTACTTTGGAAGTCTATTTTTTCAATAAATCAAATTAATAATTTGGATCTTGATTAGCTATGTGAAATATGATCTATATATTCAAAGGTGTATGGCTGGCTAGCAAGAGATGAATACAGATTTATTTAAATTTGCTCTCTATGGACTTAGAATAGAATAAAGCAAATAAAAGCAAATTTTATTCAAACAAATTTAACTCTTTCAATACCTAAGTAGTATACATACAACAAATAGTCTACATAATTGTTGTACATAGTTACATAATACATAAGTGTTACAACTTAGTAGGATAGAATCCAGTATATATTGTATATATATCATTTGGTGAACTGAAGAGTATCATGACATAATTGCCAAGATACAGCAACTTTGGATAAATCTGGGATCCCCTCTACCTAAATGCCCATGTTGCCATAATACATATTGCCTGGACGTCTAAAGTTCTTGTTGTTTCAAAAGAGGTCCATTACCAAAATGTCTCCCCAGCACCTCATTGCCAAATCAAGGATTGAATTCCTCGCTCTGATCAAGTTGAATATGTTCCACCATTTCCCCATTTGTAGGATCTGCAAAGACTGCAGGTTGTCTCCTGAGGAGTTCAAGGCAAGTTTGTTAAGGACATCTACATCAACAAGGTTTTGCACCAAATTCTATGAATGAGAGTGCGATATGTAGTTACTCTATAAAATATTACACAAAAAGGCAACAATCTTTCTGAGGGGATAAACAGCTTTGTCCCAGCAAAAGTTAGCTTTGGATACACAAGCATTATTTTGCTGCAGTGGTAAAGCAATTATGAACTATAAGTATTTAATTGGTTTTGCAAGAGGAAATCATAATCTGCTCGTGTGTACCTCAGTGAGGTTCATACTCTGCAATGACGATAAAAACATTGGAATGTTTATATAAATAAAGATATCTTAAAATTTCATGTAATTAATTTACCAATATATGATAATGGTATCAACGTTGAAAATGTTTTGTTTCATATTTATAGATTTTTAACCAATAAACATTTAATAAAAGTATCAAATGCCAATAATGAAAGCCATGTTTACAATTCCTGGTGTTTATACATACTTGCACTAATCATTTTGTATGCGTTGTAACAAATATATTGTAATGTTTATTCCGCGAAATATGCCTGGCAACAAAATATAAGACAAGGGATCTTACAAGCTGACTGCTACAACACCATTCCAAACTAAATTGAGACCAAAGTAGTAAAGTACCTGTAGTTGTTGATCATGGACAGCTCGTCTCTGTTCAGCATTATCTTCAACAACAAACACAAATAATCAGTTCAAATAATCTTCGGAAAAAAGCCTTGGATGTTGCAATCATAAACGTTAATAGATAAAACTTGCTGTTCAGAGACTTCGAACGCATCGCGGCCATTGTCCCACAAAAAACTCCTCTACAAGGACCAAGGGTTATATTGTTTGTATTCAGGATTAATTCAATCAATGCAGCTCCTGATTGTCAGAAGGGACAATCATACAGGGTGTCTCAAAAAAACTGCAAACCATTTGAAATCAGATATTTATGAAAATTGCATAATTCAGTCTAAGTGATCCCAAGGGTGCGTAAACACAATTCATGCTTGGGGATGTCGAAATTCGTAGTGTTAGGGTTAGGGTTAGTAATGTAAACACCAACCCATGAGCAAAGTAAATTGTGTACATCAAACAAACAATAAGATTTTTAACTCACTTTGTGTGGTTATTCTAATTTCAAGGAAAATTCGAACGTATTTTCAAATCCCAGGAGCATCATAAGTTGCACAGGCATTGCAATGGCCAATGCTAATTGCAGTGGATGTTATGTAAATTGTAGTGTTTGCAGTATTTTTGAGACAATATTTTTGAGACATAATAGGTTTTCTGAGTTTTGCCTTTTGAGGTATTGAGTTCAGTGCGCGTGTTATTATGCATTTACGTTCCCCGAATCATTTATCTTTGATAAACTATGCATTTATCAACCATCAAGTGTCACCAAGGAATTACAAAAACGTATTTATCTTATTAGTTTATTAAACTATCATCATTGACATCATATATAGAGTACATAATTATGTTGATTCACGGCACTGATTACATTTCCAGATGGCAAAGTAGCCAAGCACATGCACACAAGAATTTGCATTACGATGACAGATACCGGCCAACTTGGCTACGCTCATCTCACGAAAACTTCAGGCAAGTGGTAGGAATGTACTTACTGGTCAAAGACAAATTCTGATTTTGGAAATCATCTAGTACTGTAAGTGCAATATATATGTTGTTAGATTACAACGAAATACACTGTACTACTCACGTAAAATCTATCACTGTTTTCATCTTTATAGCCCACTTGAACAATGTTTTGGTTTCCAATTACACCTTCATTTCATCTTTTCTTAAAAATCAATTATAGTTTCTATATATATAGGCTAGAATTTACACAATAATAATATATAATTAAACGTTTCTATAATCAAAGAGGCGTCATCAAACCTCTGTACTAAAAACTTTGCATGACTCACAACGATTTTTCAAATAAATAGTGTCTTTGACTATGACGTTTGCACTACACGTGTATATCAAAGTCGCATACTTTGATCAAAGATAGACTATACGTGTAAACCATGTATAGCCTGTATGAATTTCTTTACATTTTCTCTGATCTTTCTCAAGCATTTTCAAATTATATCAACAAATATATTTGACGTGCTGGGAAAATTTGCAATTCCAATGACGTAACAACTAAAACGTATCAACTGATTTTCATCGATCTCGCTTAGTTTACCCAACACTCAACTGCTTTACCTTGACATTTATAGCTGACTTCCGTGGTGTGCCGCCGGTGTCTATATTATATTTTCATCGTTGGAACCGCGGTCTAAACAAATATAAGAGCAAAGAACATTGGAAGTAAAATTCGGGCTTATAACCCACTCGCCAGAAGTCATCAAATTGTGTGACTGAAATTAATTTACAGCTCTTTCGTATCTTTCTTAGGTTTCAAATTGTTTCAACGTGACGAATATTTCCCCTGATCTCGTGCTGAACATATACTTGCGATAACGTTACAACTATAGAAAAATTTTTATCTTGCTTAGTTTACCCAACACTCAAGAGTTTACCTCATTTGCGAGTATAAAACAAAGTTGTTTTTGTACTTTAAATAACAACAATATTCCATACTTGTAGGATCAAACTACCTGAAAATTATGGCAAGAACTTTGATATTTCGGGCAGCCCTTCGTCTGGCTGGCCCCCGACCCACGTTACTAACTTCCAGACGAAGGACCTTCGAATGTTTCTTATGAATGTTTCGTATTACATGTGTGAGCTTTCATAGTGTTTATAAGCGTTGGACTTAATTGTGTGTGTGTTCATAATTTTGTCCCTTTTGGACGCCCATAAACAAGTCTAGCGACAGTGGCATGTTTGTTTGTTTGTTTGTATGAAAAATATAAAGCCCAGGGTTCGTAGAAAATCACTTGAACACTGTAAATTTGGAGGAGTAGATTCAACTCCAGAAAAAATGACACAACAACTCTTTTGGATCAGAAATAACTCGGCAAAATTGACAGTGTACTCGTGATTTGATGAGGAAAACATTGTATATATTCAGTAAAGGTAAATAAAACACGACAGATAGTGATCGGTAAAGAGTATGACGTTAATTAACAATCAATTGCAAATTTTGACGTACTTGTTATATATGGATAAAAATTTCATTGAAAACACACAGTTGGCGCAAAACTTTGTATACCAAATACAAGTAATGACAATTTTCGACGTTCTTGATGGGTACATCACTGAACAACAGTACACAGTAGTTAACTATATATTCCCACGCATATACGGTATTTTCCCGCGCATATTTTGCCTGATCGGCGTGCGATCACATCTTGACCGTGCATAGTATGTGCACTCATCCATAATGCATGAACTTTCCTTAAACTGCAGGCAGACATTGGCGGTCAACCAGTTCAAAACATATCGATGCCAAAGTTATGAAAATGCATAAAATAATCATGTTTCTTGTCGCTTAGAACAACTAAGGATAATATGTAGAAAGAATTTTCAAAACTTTAATAAATTCACAGCATGCCGACAACTTGTGAGTTGTGTTGTTTATTAAATCATGTCTATTACAAATTAATTCTCAGTAGTAGTATTTCTTCAAAAATATATTTCTTAAAATCAGTATACGATTAAAATTCTGTGTTTGTTTTGAATATTTAAATATCAATTAATGCTTAAAATAAACTTTGTTGGGAGATAATATGTACTAATGCATTTGTTTGTACTTATGTAATTGAAATGACGCACCACGCAGAAGACCACTGAGAAAAATTTCGAAGACACTTGGAAATTCTTTTTCACAATTTATTGTCACGTTCTTATATGCCTATGGTTGCCAAGGTTAGTGAATTAAGTATTTACAATAATGTATAGAGTGCTTTGTTATTATATTTTTCTGTACAATTTGTATTGTCAATAGAATACGAAAATAAGAAGATCATGTAGCTAGCGGTACATTTTCTTAACCTCATATTGTATGCAGTTTGGTAAAGGAATTTCCCGTTGTGACATTGCGTTAAAAATTGATGATGTGTATGAATGAATATACACATGCATCGCTGATATAAGACAAACGCGCGGAACAATGTTAATTAAAACTGTTGTTGAGTGTTGCCATCTTTTAAACAACTTGCATTTTGTTAACTGGCACTGGAAAGATCTGCATATATGCAGATAGCAAAAAAAAGTCTATTTGATATCTGAATCGAGAAACTGATTTGAACATTACAAAAACTGGAAGCCGCTCATTATGTACAAATTGTATTTCTAGTGGTTTGTCTCTTTGGACAATCTCTTTGCAGTAAGTATTGATTCCGAAAATTAGCGAATTACTGGGATGTATAATGGCGCAGATATCTGATGGCATTCATTGTATAGTGTTAATTTTCTCAGCATTTAAATCAGTTTATGTATAAATAATGCGATATCAGTAAGAAAATGTTGATGAAGAAAATTCAGTGAAACTTAGCCATGCAGCTGACAAAATTGATATACTTTATGTTCTGCCTCAACGGTGTACTACGTTTTGCATCCATACCGTACTATATAGTTGCATGTACACATATCCTATTTTACAACACTGCGTGTATAATATACTGTATGTTGTCGTGAATATAATGCATTGTACTGTATTTATTACTGCATATGTGATCCACTGTACTACTATTACTGTACTATACTGTACTACTACTGTACTATATGTACTATATATATATATACTACTCAAGATACTACTATACCATTGTACTACTATACAATTGTACTACTGTACCATTGTACTACTATACCATTGTACTACTATACCATTGTACTACTATACTACTTTACTACCAGAATAATTGTTGTTCGAGAAATATACGATTACAAATCCCAAATATTTGATAAAGCGAGTGAATAATATTTGTGTTGTGTAAAACGAATGGTGTAAAACGATTTCAAACAAGAGAAACATTGGTGTTCATCGGAATTCGGAAATACCGCCATTTCCTACATGATCGGATAAGGTAAAATATTTGTTGACTATATAAACGACAAATTCCAAGCTATGAATTACATATTTTTATTATATAAAGTATAGTGCTTTATAGAGATTTCAAGCACTGATAAAACTGATAATCTCACACGTGAGATTATTTATGATAATCCCACATGTGAAAATTATCGCTTTTGAAGTTTATGAAAATGGATATTTTATTTTATCTTATTTTGTTTGAAAAGACTGTCCTTTATATAATAAACAGAAAAATTTTGCGCTCACTCGTGAGATATCATGTTCAACACTCGAAATAAATCTGGTATTTCCGCGCACCCATGCATGTATTATTCTCTATATAATGTACATTCTGAAACCATCGCGGCATGCCGCCATACCTTATTCACAAAGTAAAAAACCCACCTTATTAGGCTTATTCACAAAGATAAACATTAGGAGATTTCCTTGCCTTTTTGCACAAGCGGTGTTTAATATGAATATCTGCGAATTCTGTCTTAATTATTGTAACAGCTTTCTATTTACTAAAGTCAGCATCGTTCACATTCGTACGGACGAGAATGAGTTAATGAAAGTTTATTAATAAGAAAAAAATTGTGCCATTTGCGCGAGTTGAATTTCATGCCATGACATGTGTGTCAGTATGACAAATGTGCAGTTCTAATTTTTTCTTTATAAAACCCTGATACTACTGTACTACTGTACTAATTTATAATCAGTCTTTCTCTAGAAGCACTAAACTTTTAGGCTTTGGTAACGATAAATTATGTTCATTATTCTTCAACAGATATGGGTGACAACAGTTTCGTTTTATAAAACAGTCGGAAAGATATGTTCGCACCATTTTATTAATACTTTTATGTACATCCAGCATAACCTGCTTAATACAGTGCCGGCGTGGAGTAAAATGATCACTCCAGCCAAGATCTATACTGCACTATATATACTCCACTGTATTGTACTGTACTTTATAATATAAGTGGTATGGCGCAATTTGATTGGTTTTTCAATTTTTCTCGCTTAATTTCGTCTGCGCTTGTTTTCGAGGCAATATGAACAAAAGTTTTAAAGTCTAAAGTTTGTTTCGACCTAAACGAGATGAAAGAGCCAGCCAACAAATGACAATGGGGCAAAAACGGCGAAGAAAGAATCGTAGCTGTTTCTGAGACATTCAATTTATTTAAACTCAGTACAAAACAAATTCATCCATTGTTTTACGTGTAAGAAATAAAAATTGGCCAGTTTGGCATTTGCTTTTGTAGCTTTGATAGCAATATAGTTATAACTATACAATCACGATACAACACCAAAAAACTACACGAGAATATGATATTTTTATGCATTTTTTGACAGTTTCGGTCTAGCTGAGAAAATATTTTACGACTAACCACAAACAACAAGTTGGTACCCACTGGGTACGTGTGTCTACTGTGTCTACATGCAGCTGTTTGAACGGACGAAGGAGATAGTGTAATTTATGATTTGGGTTAGCCTGTTTTTTAAAATGGAATCTACAAAGTTCATCTCGTCTTTGTGATAGACGTGGAAGCAAGGTAGTTTCCAAGGCCTTCCTGTAGGATAGTTCGGGATGAATTATTTTTAAGGCACGCTTTTGGATACGCTCAACATCATCAGAAAGATATTGGGCAGCGCCAAAGTTCCAAGTTTGGCAGCCGTATTCGAGGACGGATCTTATACAGGTAGTGTAGACAGTTAAAAGTGATGCTTGATCAAGGCCAGCCCGTTTTAGTAGGCGTAAGAAATAAAGGCGCTTTGAGTTCACAAGTTCATGGTTGTCTATAAAGATTGGATCTAGTCTTGGATGCACTGCACTGCACTGCACTGCACTGCACTGCACTGCACTGCACTGCACTGCACTGCACTGCACTGCACTGCACTGCACTGCACTGCACTGCACTGCACTGCACTGCACTGCACTGCACTGCACTGCACTGCACTGCACTGCACTGCACTGCACTGCACTGCACTGCACTCCACAAAACGACTTATCAATGTCCTTGCTAAAATGTTTCAAAGTTGAGCCAGTCACTTCTCTCCACAAAACGACTTATCAATGTCCTTGCTAAAATGTTTCAAAGTTGAGCCAGTCAAATGGGCATCCGGGATACCGGACCGGCTACGAAAAGCCGAGGTAGGCACTATACACATGCATTAGAGAGAATGCATTGCGTTACAATTTAGATCAGATTTGAAAAAAACGTTTGTATGATTTCGATCAAGGGGTATACTTAATCGTCATAGAGAACCTAATCTGATAAAGATATAACTTGCCACAAGTATTAGGCCACCTTCAGAAGGAGCGCACGTGACCATGCACGTGACGAGTATCTTTCTAGGTGAATAGGTAGTCAATTGCATCAAGAATAGCTTTGTAAGTGGACTTAAATAGCTCATGATATCGACTATTTATGAGAAAAGGTTATGATTTCTGCTAAAAGACGTTTTCCATGCTTGCACGGGCTTGTACAGGCCAAGAAAAGAATTGGGAGTATTCGAGGGCAGATGATTGTAAACCGACCGCGATTGTCCATTGGTCGAGGATTTTCACCTTGCGAGCAAAGTAGGATAGAGGAATAGAAACGGTTAACTTATACAATGAATTAGCGAGGACAGGGAGAGAACACATTTTGTTTTGGTCGCCTTAATGATTTCAAATCAATTTTAGCAGACGTACTGAAAATAGGAAAAGTGGTTCCACATCTGTCTCATATTATGGGGATATTCACAAACTGCATGCAGTTCTACACATAACTTGTTATCGTATATTTTCCATATTGGCATTTATCTGACTAATTTCTCTAATATTTGCATAACCACTGAGACCACCGACCTTCTCATTAGCAAAATATTCAGCAAACGTTATTAATCAAAATTTTGAAATGAAACTATTTCAGTTGAATTAATTATTTCTATTAAGAAACGTGTTTTCAATATACGCTTTAATTATCGAGTCTGTACTTTAATGATATAGAATTTTAATTGCAAAGTTGTAATAATGAATTATCCACGAGACATCATTCACTGTATATCAGTATCATGTACAGCATCATATAATTATAGTTCTCTTCCTTATCAAAATTTGATGTCTTACATGCGTTGTATAGTTTATTAGCTGAATAGCTCAGAGTTCGTTTTGCAACATTGATCATCACGCAAGACTTACCAAAAGGACATATAATCAGGGTTCAGTTCGAGAGAATTGTTTTGTGCCTGTGGGAAGCTTGTTAGGTTAGTCATACGCGACTTATTTATTATACTGAGTAATTATTGTATATTAACAATATATTTTGTGTAGTGTTGCAGTGCTGCATATATTGTGTGAATTATCATGCTAATCTCTTACTGCAGCCATATATATAGTTCTATACATGATATTGATATTTGCTAGCACGTATGACCACTAATTAAATAGTGATAGGCATTTTTTGTTATTCTCGCCGTTCGAAAGTGAATATTAAACAAGCATTTTCCGTTCTATACAAATTAAAGCATTCCATGCGTAAGTCGCCAACAATGTTCCATGCCGAATTTTGATACAATAATTTGGGACATAGACATAGTAACTATTCAAGACATTCCTATATGGCTATGCTTTGCACAATCCTCCGATAGTTGGTTCGAATTTTTCATATTTTCGGGGACGTCACAGACAAAATATATAGTCGGTACTGTAACTCTGTCAGTATAGTCAGAGTAACTATCTCTAGACTCTAGTGTCGCATATTAATATAGTTAGTTGACTTAAGAGAACTGCCTGGAAGATATACTATTTTTATTATTTTGTTGTTGTTTGGTGGTTTCGTGAACAAATATAATTCGGACTCATTTTTAACTACGGTAGCACTAAGTCTTAGCATTTTAAGCCGGTGATAAAGGCTGAAAAGCCGAATCGTTTCTAGACAAAGTGTTAGTAACATTAACAAGAAGTTGTCTTTGCTTGTTTTCAATTCAAATACAGTATTGAATAATGGTCGAAATTATCTTTCAATAATGCAAGACTGTATCTGTGAATCCAATTTAAGATCCTTCTCATGGAATCTGTCGTTGGCGGTTGGTAAGCCACGCCTATAGTCATGTACTAGAAAATATCACTTTGTTGCGTAAACAATGATAATATATTTATTCTCTTCTGATCAATAACAGTTCTTTAGAACATATGTCCGTTTTCAGCGCGGCTGTAATTTCTATCTAACGAAGTGTTAATCACTAACAAATATGCATGCAAACAACGAAATTACGAAGTAGTATAAAATTGTAACAGGACTATACTCATGACTGACATTGTCATGCCCTTGTCATACTCATGACTGACATTGACATCGTCCTTATAAGCTTACGTTTCAACAAGTGAAGCAACGTTGACATGAACACAGTCACGGACGTAAACATGCACAAGACCAAAACTAATGGCTGAAGTATGAAATATACTTCGAGGCCGAAGGGAACTTTAGATTTATCGAAATCTTTATTAATCAGAATTATGTGCAAGGTTGACAACTGTACTTCGAATATGCAATGTTAAAACTTCAAATCGCTTTAATAAACTCCGTCTTCTGTATTACATTAACTGGCTTGCATTGCATTACACTACACTACGAAAATACGGAAAACAAAAACAACACACGCCAAATTATTGTGGGAGAACGGGATCGGGGTGAAGTGAACCAATTATATATATTTATACTCTTAAACTCTGGTCAACCAAAAGACTCATTATAGCCTTTCATCCCGCGGGGGTATACATGAGTCCCGCTAGGAGAGACTAAATGCCCTACGGGTAAAACCCCCGATAGAGCCCTTCCCCAGGCTAGCGACCTCCTCCGACATTACAAGGGGTGATAATCCCCTTGGACAGTTCTTACGATTCGACTAATTATATTTCCATTCAATAACCTGAGTCTATGGGCTGAAGTTGACCATTTGGAACACTTCAACCCCGAACCAAAATCTTTATTTAGATCAACCAGTTTAAATATTTACATAACAATCGTTCACAATGATAAAAGTGTTCGTTTGGCCTTCTAGAATAGCCCCACGTAACATTACTTATATGAAGTTACAATACATATCATAAATTATATAGTCCATCAGATCAGTTCCTTCAAACGCGTAACATAGAAGGGTGGGTGGGAAGAAATGTTCATTCTTGCTAGTCTTGGGATGTATATTCGGTTGAAACATTCATCATGGTGATGCGCTTATCGTTGTGGTTTGCTTTGCGTATTCATCGTTAAAATATGATTGATCAGTGCCCTCTCCATGTGTCAGGAGAGTCATTTCATTGGTTGCGCAAATTGCATTCAATTTGCACGTGCTCGGAAATGTTTTGAACTTTGATCGAATAAATATTATCTGTCTATTTAGCCTGTCCTGCTTGTCAGATATTACAACTGAGTTGGAGCCAAATAACGTGTTGTGTCATTAACTTGAATTTATACATTATTATCTATAAATTTGCTATAATGTGTTTATTCTTTCCTGATTAATAGCAGTTCTTTAACACATATATCCGTTTTTGCGGCTTTCTTTCAGTAATGAAGCGCTAAATCTACCAATAATCACTATATGCAGGGTAATGATAGGTTCAAATCCCAGCCGTTAGGGTTCTCGGCGCCCGCTGGATTATACTATACTGCATGTAGAAGAGAACTTCTAAGTTATATGAGACATAATTTTTGTATAGCAGCTACAGTTTCATTTATTATTGTCATGCGGCCATGATATTCTCCATTGACATTAGCGAATACATTACTATTGGGTTACGGCATAGGTTTTTAGATTGCGCTTCCATCTCATTTAATCGGCGAATCAGACGTCCCTGATTGGATGCGTCATCAGTACATAGTGCTTGTGAATTGATTGTGGCGATGAGTTACGGAAAACGAATTATATATTACGAAACACTATATTTCTTGACTACGACCCACCTTTTGCGCTCACGAGCGTCTGTGACGCAGGCTATATATTTCTTCATCATATGGGCATGCAAGGATGTTAAATTATTAAACAATTAGAAAGAGATGCTAAATAATTAAAACAGTAAAGATTAAATGAACAGGAGAGATAAGATATTAATGAGAGAATATACATATCATATCGTACGTCGTTAAAATAATTATGCATTTTTGATGAGAGCTATAGCAGGTGCATTTACACTTATGCGCTTTATATCATATAATATGTAACATCGAATGTGTGTGTCGCTCATACTGTTTATTTTACGTATTTAGCTTTAGACGTCCGGACGTCCGGTGTTCATTTACCTTTGAAAGTTCGAGTAAGAGCGAAAATTCCTGACTGCAGATCACTGGAGGAGAAAATTCCCATTCATGTAAGTTCATACTTCGTTTCAAAATTAATTCTGTGTGCATTCTAAAGGCAACATTCACAATAAGAAGCATGTTTCTAGCATCGGACTTATCGTTAATGAATAATGTGCACTTTAAAAAATATGTAAACCAATTCAAAACTGAAATCTGCGCGAAGTGATGCTTGCGTATCTACATTAAAATATAAGTAAAACTCCGACATTTCGAGCAAAAAGCCTTTCGTCAAGAAATCAATCTATATTATCACTATACTAACGAAGAACACCTTTGCTCGAAACATCATAGCTTAATGCATGTGAATATACATAATCGGTAAGAAGTGCTTTACACTATAATGTAAAAATAAATTCCGTTTGAATATATGAAACAGTCTGGTAGTTTAGTTATATTAATATTGACTATATCATCCGGATCCCGCATTCGATGTATATTTTTGGTTTTAGAGTTTTGGTTTTGGTTTTTAATTCAGGCATTTCAAGGTGTGCTCGGGCGGATAGCTGATCCTAATTGAATGATTCAAGGACATGTACCTTCGTCAAGGGCTATACAATTCAGTCAGAGACGCCAATCCATGTTCTATTTTCATGCAAATTATATATTCGATCGATTCAGAAAGTAATTATAAGCAAGATTGGAAAAACATGACATTTCCAGTTTATCTTTGACTTTGATGTCTTTAGTCCATCCTTTAACAAATTTTAAACTAAAATACACCTCAGCACTGTTTTTCGTGATACCAATAATCCAATTGAGAACTTGTAAGACAAAAGCTTTGTGGGGAAGCTGCTAGATGTTTTGGCCACATCCAGGTTTCCTGCACTGCATATATAGGAAATATATAGGGAATACTCATTCTGTGTATTTTAGGGGATGAAGTGTTGTCCCCAATGGTTACCTTCTGGCCCATAGACTCAGATGTATTGATGTAAATATAATGTAACGGTATTATTTCCCCTGCGGTATTAGCTCTCTGGGATATTATTACCACATGACAATTACAGTGTGGTGAACAGTAGTCTTTAGGTTGATCAGTGTTCAAAATTATTTTGGTTCATCCTACCCACTTACATCTAACTGGCTTGGATCTTTAACACTAACAAAAAGGCAAGAAATTGATCTTGTGCCTATAAGTTGCATGTTTGAAAATTGGGAGGAAAACTAAAAGTCACTCTAAGATGATTGGGACATTGGGCACGAAGGCGAGACGCTGAGTCTGCAATAGATATGCAACCATGCGTTTAAAGGTCGCTGAAAAATCATATCAATACATTAATATTTATACATTTAAATCTACTTATTAAAACTGTTGTATAATATTGCTACCGATATTGTACTCAAATGTTCTTCAATTCTCCACAACTCAATTTAGCATGGTATAGGCCACAATCTTGTGCGGCTTGATTTAGTAAGAAAAAAGATACGATCTTTAACAGCGGCAACTACTTCAGTTTTGAATTGCCAGCTGTCACGGAGTAGGCGTTTAATCAAATGTTGCTAGCAGCACAAAAGAAAGTGATCGCCAACTCTTAAAGTTAAACGACGAAATGTTGCACGGAAATCTTCCATAAAACCTGAGCCCGCAACGTCCATGCTCAGCGGATCATTTAAGCTGTATCTCTCGCCTCGCAAGCTCTAACTGAAAAATTTTGTTTTCTGTCGAACAAGATTTCCTTGACAAATTATATTTCCTATTGCGCCAGAAGAAACGCTTAATCTTACCAAGGACATAGTCTGATATATATGGTCAGTAGTGAAATGAATTTTAATGTTCCTTATGTAGTAGACCTCAGTGACCGTCGTCGAATCTATATTTACATTTAGTTAATTAATAAGCTTGGGCGTAGCGAGCCACCGGAAGTAAAATGTGATAATTGATAAACAAAGCATGTGACTTTTGAGAGACAGCGTATGCCTCGCAAGACGACCGGCGATATTTTCTGTTGTTATTCGTCTTAAATATATAGCTTGTCAGTATAAACTATTCCTCGCGGACCTGAAGTTGTTTTATTGTAGTAAGTGTCTACATTGCTTGCTGCTACACTTAAGGAGATATTATCTGAAAAATTTGAGTTAAGCCACCCCTCTTTTTAATTACGACATTCGCGCGCTTTGTTTTGCGAATACTTAGCCTCATAAGCCATATATGTCGCAGACGTTTTCTTAGTATAAACTAACCTGAAATCAACCAAACTTTGCATATGTATGCGTTTGAATGAGCTTAAAATATGCGGTCAACAGAAAAGACTTATAGTGAGGCGAGTTGAGAAATATCTTTCGGCCCCCCAAAAAATAAAATAATTTTCATGAAAATGATGGAAACAGCTTAGTTCCCTGAACAAGCTAACTAAAAGAGGTAGATAAGACCCTGAAACGGCCGTTTCCGGCGATCTGGGGGCTTGAGCTTGGGCCCCCCCAATATTGAATACGTTCCTACGCCCCTGTGTTAAATCATCATGAATACCTTTTAAGACACTCGAAAACTTGTTTTTGCACATGTTTATTGAAGTTTCTGTTTGAAGTTTTACATAAATAACTAGTTTAGGCATCCAAAGCATGCTAATCAAAACAATTCTCTTTATTTTTACCCAAATTGACCTGCAAGCGGCCCCAACTAACCGTAAATTAAACTAATTGATTTTAACAGTGACTTCGATTTTAATGTTTTCTAGGCACGGAAAAGATTTTCTACAAACGAAAGAAATTATATATCTTATTATATATGTAATATTCTCGCGTGACCAATTGGAATATTTCTTCTTCTTTATAGAACCATTGACATTTAAAGTAAAGAACGATGAATACAACATTAATGAATGAAACGTCATCAAAATCAGAACATCAAAATCATGACATACCTTTGCAAGATCAAGTCTGGTTTAGTGTCATTAGATATATACTGTTTGGTGCAGCTTTCATTATCAGTATATGTGGAAACACTCTATGTGCTTATATCATCTCAAGTCGAATAAGAATGAAAAGTGTCACAAATCTATTCATTCTAAACCTAGCTATTGGAGATCTGATTTATACTTTCTCGATACCATTTGATTTGACCATTGTAGAAAATGACCAGAAGTGGATTTTTCATCCGTACTTCTGCAATATTTTATCTCCAATTCAAACTATTTCCATGTCTTCGTCGCTTCTCACATTAACAATTCTAAGTTTAACCAGATACAGGGCAATTATCCATCCTTTAGAAAGACAAATTGAAGAAAACACCGCAAAATTTTGCATTGTCTTGATTTGGGTGGTTTCTTCACTAACAGCTCTACCTCAGGGATATTATCAAAGAGTTAATGATATTGGTGAATGTGCTGAAAAATGGGAAAATCAACAAACAAGAAAAGTATACACCGCCATTTTGTTTGGTGTACAGTATGTGATTCCTTTGACCATCATGATAATAGCGTATGGACGTATTGGAATAGAACTTTCGAAACCTTCGCCTGGGGAGAATACATTGATACAAGAAGAACGAGGAAAGGAAGCTAAGAAAGTAGTCTCTATGCTTATTACTGTAACCGCGACATTTGCTATCTGTACATTACCCACTTCAGTTATGTGGCTTTGGTTGGACTTTGGAAATGCTGAAAACTCCTTCCCTGATTTTTGGGATGTTTTGCATATTTTGTATTTCTTTGATTTCATCAATCTAGCAGCTCACCCTATTATATATGTTTATTTCAGTAAAAATTTCAGAAGTGAAATGAAGGCGACATTTCAAAGGAAAAGGCATCAAGCAGAACATAACGGCACAATCGCACATTTAGCAAAACATACGTTGACATCAACCGAAGTATGAAAGCAATACACACAAATACACAGGAAATCATTATAGTAAGGGGAAATTATATATGAATATTAATAAAAATATACAGATGTGGTGAGCGAAAGGACAGAAAAGTTTCAGTAAAAAATATTCAGTAGAAAATGAAAGGAGACTAACTTAATGACAAAGCAGGGTAATAATGAAAAAACTGAACTTCCGCGCCTTGGTGTGTGGACATGCACTTTTGCCACGAACCGGTTCTCAGGCAACGATGCTCCAGTGATATTCACTCAGTTGCGGATACTTTGATGAATATATTTAGCCCGTAAGGAAAGAGTGAGCACAGTGCAGTCATGTCATGTCAGATGCCATAAAGAAAACGGATGGAATTAATACACACATATTTAAATAATTGAGATGGGGAATTTCCAACGGCTGCCAGAACTCTAGGACAGTCATCTTAGTTCAAGGAGTTTGTAAGATCCACGAGGGCAAAATGTAGTGTCTAGCCTCGTAACCTCGTTCTCAGAGCCTGGCACGATATTCTTCACTAGTTGAAGACGCACGACAAATATGATCTATGTGGTACGTACACATTTCCTGACCGAAACTCACCTTTGAATTCACCTCAAAGTTTTCGTAAATATACTGTAGCCATTATTTATATGCCCAATTACTACATTTACTTTTCAATAGTTGCCATCAGGGCAGGTTGGTCCTGAAAATCGATGCCACCCTGAAACGTGAATACGTGATGTGTTCAAGACATGAGTTGTTTTGTCATTAAAAGATGCAACCACCTTAATGACAACGACGAAGTATAAATCAATTCTTAGCATCACGTATGTGATCCAGTGAAACGATCAACTAACGACCAGTCTAATAATGATCAATGAACAAATGAGCAACAACTGAATGATTAGATTCAGTATCAAGAAGTGTATCTGAAGTTGTAGAGGTTGTACGTTGGTCTTTTCTTCTACAATCAATCTTATTAAATTTTATGATGTATTAAGACGCCTGTTGAGGCGTTTACTTTGTCGCAGGCCAGCAACGTATACACCTTGTAGCTTGGGTTGTAGTAGAAGAAAGACGTGAGGCTCACGAGTGTTGGTTCCTCTGTTAAAATCCTTTGTCAGTATGCCAGAATTACACCCTTGTTTATGTCAAGAGCGACAAAATTGATATTGAGGGCAATCAAATTACTCAGGCTGGCTTTCTGACGACTAAGATTTAACCAATATTTAAAGGAACCTGATACTCAGGCTCTTCACCTCCGCTACTTCCGCTAACTACTCCTCCGCTAACAACTCCCCGAAAAAATTATGTATCTTAGATTACCGTATTTACTCGATTGAGCGCCGCCCCCGATTGAGCGCCGCTCCCGATTGAGCGCCGCATTTGAGATCAAATATTTTTAAAGAGCGCCGCCCCCGAATGAGCGCCGCACTAAATAGTGTAAAACTTTCCGCCGTCAAAATGGGGGACATTTAGTGACAAAGACATTTAAAACTTGTTTATTTTATTGTTAAAAGTTCTTGTTATAATTCACAAATAAAATATTTTTTTAAAGAGCGCCTCCCCCGATTGAGCGCCGCCCCCGATTGAGCGCCGCATCTGAAGCTCTGAAAATTTAAAGAGCGCCGCGGCGCTCAAACGAGTAAATACGGTAATCAGTTTTATAGATGAACAAAACATATTATTCTCTGGGCAGTACGGATTCAGAAAACACTCTTCCACTCAATACGCTATTATTGATATGGACAATGGGGAATTTACGTGCGATATTTTCATTGATTTAAAAGAAGCGTTTGACACAGTTGATCACTCTATTTTACTTTAAAAACTTTATCACTATGGTATACGAGGTATTGTGCACGATTGGTTCGCATCATACTTAAACAATCGGTTTCAAACAACTGCAATTGGTGACTATATATCCAATAAAGAAAAATGTTCTTATGGGGTCTCTCAAGGGTCTGTCCTTGGTCCCCTTCTTTTCCTTCTATATGTCAACGATATTTCTTTATCATCCAATAAATTACACTTCTATTTATTCACAGATGACACTAGTATGCTCTATTCTGACAAAAACCTTCATAAGTTAGAAGATATAGTCAACTCTGAATTGAAGAATGTTTGCCGTTGGCTGGAAGCTAACAAGTTAACCCTTAACATTAGTAAATCTAACAGTTCAAGTATTTGATCACAGCTCTAAGAGGATGTTACCATTAGAGATGAAAAACACATTCCAATTTATCATGGACATCTCATATTGATTATATATCTCTTAAATTAAGTCGGATTATTGGGATCATTGCTAGACTCAGGAATTTTACTCCTAAGTATATTTTAGAAAAGATTTATTATGCCTTAATGCATCCATATCTCAATTATAAGCATAGTCTATACACCCATATCATCTTTTGTGCTGCAGGAACGAGTGTTTCGTCTGATGAACTTCGGTGGTTTTAGAGATCAGGCTATACCTTTCTTTATTGAATCAAATATTCTACCAATAAAGTTTCTCTACTTTCATAATACTGATTGTACTATGCATGATATCGTTAATAGCAAGTCTCCTATTAATATTGCCACTTTATTTACTAGTATTGCTGATAAACACAAATACAACACCAGGTCTGCGGCTCGCCGGAATCTTTATCAACCTTCTTCAAAATTGCATATCCGAGCCACGTCTTTCTCTAGAACTGGTGTAAAAGTTTGGAATAGTTTGCCACCTTCAATTCGTATGCTAAGTAAATCTTGTTTTTCCAAAAGATGCAAGAGTTTACTTTTTGATGTCGCTGCTTCCTGTGACGATTATGTTGATCATGCTCAGATAATGCAAACAGTATCCAAGTAAAATTAACGTTTGTTCGGTTCTTCGTTGAAATTATTATAATTTTCTCCCTTTATGTTTGTTCTATCAGGTTTTTTCACATGTGTATTTCTTATGTCAGTTTACTTAATTTTTATACAAAAAGTGCAGCCGACTTTCGTGATCTATCTGTAGCAGTCAGTTCTGCTATGGATCTTGATGTTCTATGCAAGAACATGTCTTAATAAAGAATTATACTAATTATTGGTAAATTTAGTAATAATACCAACCCCCCACCTCGAATAGCCTTGCTAAATGTGGGTGGGTTGATTTTGTAAAGTATATTGTATGTAACGCTCTATGGAGTGTTAAGTCGCTGGGTCTATGGAAATACATAGGCTCAGATTGTTGTTCAGACAAAAACTCAGTCTCGAAAAACAAAAACAATCTCAGTCGTTTTTAGACTTCTAAAATAACTCTATGGCAAGTAAGTGACCATAGTTTATCTAGCTGGCACGTGTTTGTTTAGTGCAATTGTGAATTAATACAAGCTTTGTGGGCAAAAATTATATAGTCCATGCTACATTAATTGTCGTAGTAGCGAAAGATCCGCACACCTGTTGGCATGCAACTGCAGGCGGAAACCGATGAATAGCCGTCAGCCAATTACTTTCGACATGCAACCAGTGCATGCAATACGCAACAATATTAGCATGTGAGCACAGCCTTACTTATTCACAATTTTCGGTGGGATGGAAATGTGGGTCGGTTGTATCGTCATATTTCGGGCATAAAAGCCTTAGGATTAGGGATAGGGTTGTGATTGTGATTTCGGCTAAGATCAAAGACAACGAATGACTAATATATTCCGTGCCAAGAAGTCCTGCGGAAAATCGTATTGAAACGTTGTGAAGTACAAAAGGCAGGTATAGCGCTCATAGTGATCTTAAAGAAATTGGACAAAATTTTTTCTCCCATTGCTCGCCTTTTTGAAATCACGATGTGAATAGGCAAGTTTTTTTGCCATGGAGGCATGGATAATGATTTGCCTTTCATCATCTGTGATATTGTCGTAGATGGAGGCGAAATCTAACGAAGTATTCAGAAGATCAAGGGAGATAAATGGGTACAAGTCGACCGCGTCTTCTCTGGCCACTCGTATCATCGTGTCGACATGCTAATAGACTAATAAATTTCTTATTGGAGACTTATAATAATATATTCACAGCGGTCTTCCTCGCACACAATGCTCTGGGTGGAGGGAATTAAGATTGGGATAGCATGCGAAAATCTCATGCGAAAATCTCATGCGAAAATCTCATGCGAAAATCTCATGCGAAAATCTCATGCGAAAATCTCCTCCGCCAAGTGTATGGTGGTGGCCGGTTCACCTGGGTGGAGGGAATTATAGGATGTCCGGCGTCTCTCCGCGGCCTAAACAAACCACACAGGACCAAATACAATCCATTATCTTTCAAAACTTTATTTCTCTCTCCAAACTCAGAAAATCCTTAGGATAATAAATTCGTAACGAGGGGCCTGGAAGATTCACTCTTTTTATTTACGTTTATACTTGTTATAGCCGGGATAAAGCTCTTTACATACTAATTTCTGCCGCAGCGAGCCAGTCTTAAGCGATGGCTTTTTAATGTGGCTATAGCGCATTACATTGTGTCGGACTATTAGCTAGACCCAAGATGCAGTGCGCGGAACAACCAACTAGAGTATAAAAAAAACGAGCTCACTTCAGTCACTTGTCATTTCCTTTCCTTTGGATTGTCGAACAAATACTTATTCTGTTGTTGAATTCACTGATTGTTTGTTTTAAATTTTAGCAAAAAGTTATTATAGGTAAATGATAAAATTTCATTAAAACTTAAGTAGTTCAAAACTATAAAGTACGTTGTGTTAATTTGCGCTTCATCAGTTTGTTGTGTAAAAATATTTATTGAAACGGCTTCAACCTCGAACCCAGGGTCTTTCGAGGAGGAGGGGAAAGGCCCTGGCGTCGGCCGGTCACGTGACACAAAAACACCCAGATATAGTGGGTGTTTTAAAATTTTAATTATACTTAAATTTTGCATAAATTTCCTAATTTGCATAATTATACTTAAATTTTGCATAATATTGTTTTTAGTTCGTTCCAGATTTCTTGAAGTTGAAGTCTTGTAAGCTCTCGTAATCTTTTCCAAATAAAACCGATCCTTGTGAACGCCTGCATAATTTCTCGCAAGACTTCCTTATTTCTTTACAGATCAGCTTTTTAATTGAATTGACGACAGTCAATACCTGCCAGTACAGTAGCATATCTAGTGTTAGACGCTCGTGTTATGAGTTGTTGTTGCCTTTCGGTTAAAAGAGATTGAACCGCTTCCAGCGTATTATTAAACGAACACCCAGCTTCTGAAGATTGTTTAGGCAAAATATTAACAGCTTGCCTATTTCCACTTTGACTTTGTGTGTTTGAGGATGCTTCAGTTTCGACGGTCACGTCAGCCTCGGTTGTTGTTATTGTTGTAAACAATTGCTTTGCCGAACTTAATTGTGACTGATTTATTTGATGAGCGCGCTTCGAAGGCTGTTGTGTTGGCGACTGTAACATGCATCTTTTAACAGAGAATTCATCGGAAGGTTTTTCCTGCAAAGATTGAGCTTTAACAATGAATCTTCCATCTTATTTATGAACGCGACGCACTGCCTACATAGCACTTTCGAGTAGCCATCGTCTTCAGAAACTTCTACACCGCACAGTTTCTTTATCTTCACACAAAGATTTATTGATGTATCAGCTTTGCTAAATAAGCGTACCATATGACGCGTGTCTTGACAACCACCACAGAGTCTACAAACTGGGTTTCTAGTTGTAATTTTAGTCGGTGTGACTTTGTCACCCCTTTGTCCGCCATCCGTCAAATTTGTCCGTCAAATTTGGATAAATTAATCTCAAAGTTGCATAAATTTTCAAAATTCACAAGCCAATCATAAGACAGAATTCACCAGCCGACGCCAGGGCCTTTTCCCCTCCACCCCCCTCGAAAAGCCCTGGAATCGAGGTTGAAACGGCTTCAGAAGTTCAAAACTATGAATTCAATTATAATTGTGTTGAAATTTGCGTTTCTTTAATTTATTGGTTTGCAATATTCAGAAAAAACATTTGATTTAATGTTCTTTGAGACTTTGTTGAGATTTTAGTTGTAGTGTTGTACTTCTATTTTAACTATACAAATGGTATAGTTGTACTAATGACATAATAGAAATGTTCTTTACTTATACATAACTATCTTTACTGTGTTCTCAAACACTTTCTGCATTGGTACAAATATACTTTTTACAAAGGCAGCATTTCTTACAATTCAGGTAACATAGTCATAATGCTATTTAGGCAATTGTTATCATGTTTTTGAAGTAAAGCCCGATGCATGAAACTGACGAGAGCCGTCAATGAGAGTTGCAACTCTCATGTACTCTCATCAACTCTCATCAATTTTGAGCTGATTGAAATTTTGAGAAAAATTAGAAATTTTTTGCTCGTTTGACCAATACGCATGGTAATATTCAGTCAACTCTCATGCAATTACTGTTGTTCTTGTTTGATCGGGACATGTAAGTTGATATATGGAACGTTCATGCAAACTTTCGCTTGCTATAACAGTCATCAACTCACATCCTCGTTTGACCAGGGCTTAAGCTTATAACTCATATGCGTTCCTCTTTGCTAAAAGCAGGGCGTCTATAAGATAGGGCGGCGAAACGGCTAGATAATGTCGTGATCAATGTGTGATGCGCTTTGGGACTGGGGCGACGCGGCCCCTGTGTAATTCTTAAAAAACAACAAGGAGTGGAAAAAACTCCAGGTGGATCGAGTAAATGATTAATATTTTAAAAAGTATTCAGTCGATTGCTGCTGTATTTTTTCAAGATGTTATTCAAGCCTTTTAGCGTTCATACAACAAGTTTTAAGGCGTTCTGTACTATCTAACATATAAAATTTTGTGTTTTAAATCTCGAAACATTTGTGACTTCCCTGTCCAATTTCGCCCCGCTCGCAAAACAATTTACTAATTTCGTACCTTAGAATCGAGCTAGAACGTAGCTTGAACTTTTTTTGCTATAGCATGTCAACTGCAGCATAAAAATTGGGTTGTAGTGTAAAAATTTCTCAGGTTCGACTGTTTTGAAAATTCGCTTATTTCAAAGGTAGTCAAACACACTAAGACCACTTTTGCAATTTCAATCTACACAAAAATATATACGCTTCTTACCATAAGAACATCATTTGCCAAAAACAAACATTTGAAGAGATATTGCCGATTTTGTAAAGACGAAGGGTCATTCCAGCCATCACGAGAACTTCGGCAGTTGCAACCCCGGTTGGTTTTATAAAAAATTCAACCGCTTCTTTTGGCACCAGAACTTAGTAAATCCCAGGGCAGTTAGACCATTAATAGATATCTGTATATTTGGTATAAATATCGTTTCTTACTTTTTTGAACTTTTTTTGCTACCTGCCATTGAATGCGCACCAACCGGTCATTTAAATGGGGAAAGTATGACAGGCAATAGACAAATTTGGCTAACGCTGTTTACATCAGTGTGTTTACGTCGTTGCTACCCAATTCACAACTTCGGATAACTCACATGCCTGGTTACTATTGTTCTAGTTTGCGAAAACATTGAATAGAACAAAAGTAACTAAGCATTAGAATTATGTATAAGAGCTATTCACTCATGTAGATCATTCTAATGCTTAGTAACCTTTGTTCTATTCAGAACTAGAACAATAGTAATTTCTGGCCTGTGTATATAACAAATTTGTGGTAATTTTCTTTAACAAATAAAAATGTCTCCACATGCATAAGAAGAATATTTGGGGGGTCCCGCGCATCACACATTGATCAGGGGTTACATTGCCGTTTCGCCGCCCTATCTTATAGTCGCCCTGCTAAAAGCGAAGCCAGCATAGGCGGCGGAACCGGGGGGGGCTAGACCCAACTTTGAAAAAGTAGGATGTTGAATATTAGATTATTGAACTAGAATGTTTTTAGTACTCGAGATGAATGCTTGTAACGTTGAAATTTCCATGAAATTCTCCCCACAGAATACAGGAAATGCGGTTTCAGAGATACTAGATTTCAAAATTTTTCCGCGGGGTTCGGATTCCAGACCTCCCTACGTTGGTAGCGCTTTCGGCGCGACATTCTAAGAAACATTGAAATATGAAAGAAGAAAATATTTGATAATCCATTGTTATCTAAAGAATATTTAGTTTGGATGGAAATTGGTGGGGAAATTTACAAAAGTTTGTCTCGCTTTCCCCGGTTGAACAGAACTGAATGCGTAATTAGTGCATGTATAATTTATGCAAGAATATAGACCCTTGCCTTGTTAACATTTGCTGCCAGACAAATTCCGATTATACAAACGATGTTCTCCATTGTGATTCAACAATGCATATCACAATAGCGAAGCTCTCTTGAGAGCTTTAGAAAGCTTTTGCCTGCCAGAGAAACGTAAACAAGGCAAGAGGTCAAAACCTGACTCAATATGCTGGCGGAGGTATGTAATCTATGAGTGCCTTTAGTTACAGTTGAGTAAAACCAGCAGGTTTTACTATTATTAGGAGTTTCTCGCCAACATAAACTTGTTTACATATCTTAATGTATAAGCAGATAACCAGATAACCACGCATATTGTTTATACAAGCCCACTAGGCACTAGACGATGGCAAATTGCTTTTATAGATGTAAAAAATTAATGAAAAAGGTTTTAAGTTATTAGATGTTGTTGTTGCGGGTGGCTGTTTCCGTTTTCCACTTCTGCCGTGTTTTAAAATCACTGTACATGCATGTATATAAATTAAGGAGTACACGGTATGCAATTTGATTGGGATAATAATAAGCGTGGATTATAACTCACTAGGGCAATCTTTAGTATCTACAGGGTGTATCAAAAAATAGTGAACCTTTTGAAATTGAACTTCATATTTGCATTTTCTTTCAAATAATCTATTGTACCCTATTGTATTTAATTTCAAAGGGTTCACTTTTTTTTGATACACCCTGTATTATTTGAGCAAAGGAACCATACACACCATTTTACACTTCATATATGTTGTCACTTGTAATAGTTATTTGATTGTTAAAAAGTGCAGTGTAGCTAGCTTTTTCTTACAGGTTGCAGTCTGGTGGTGCAGATGCTAATGTTGGAACAACTCTTATTTTCCTGTTCCTTGCATGGTGTTGTGTTGAATTTTACTACCCCTCCCAAGGGCATGAGTATACCCTGGTCCCAGAGACTCTTAAAGAACGGCGAGGCAAAGTAACGGCGAGGCGAAATAAATACGAGGCGAAAGAGCCTCTGGTCAAATCGATTGCGAATCTCACTTCCATACTTGATTAGGTTCAGAATCTGAACCTCGCATGTGATTGGCTGTTGGTAAAAACATGTCAAACCGGAGTATTCATGCTTGATTGATTTTATATACAGTATTAAAATCATTGCTACATTTAGCAGGCTATAATTAGTTCAATGTTTGTTTATTTTCCAAACCTGTTTGACATGTTTTTACACAGCCAATCACATGCGAGGTTCAGATTCTGAACCTAATCAAGTATGGAAGTGAGATTCGCAATCGATTTGACCAGAGGCTCTGTCGCCTCGTATTTATTTCGCCTCGCCGTTATTTTGCCTCGCCGTTAAAGTGTATATGCAATGAAAATTTCGATATCGGTTTTTTTGCATTTTCTGAAAATTTGGTCTTTTCCGATCATAAAAATACCAACCTTGTTGAAAAATTCGAACCAGAAGTTTGTTAATTTTACGATTAAAGTTCGATTTTGAGACCATCTACTGGCGAAAGACTGGTACCTAGAGTTCCGGCCTTGTGACGTATGCAGTGTGACACGTCGAAGTGTTTGACTATACGAAAACAACAAAATATCACAAACATCAGACAGTTGCCTTTATATTTCGCTATAAAAATGTCCGATAAGGAAAGCTTTGAATCACAGACAGAGATAGAAGGGTCCACGGATAATGAGGACATCGCTGAGCAATCGTCTATTGTTCAGCCATATCAATTTGAGCCAGTCGCAGATAGTTACTACGAGGAAGACCAAACGGACGAAGATGGCATTCTTCGTGAAACTCTTGAGGCGAGATTTAAGAAAGATGTAGCTGTTAATTCATGGTAAGTAAAGTTATGAAAGTAATATTATATTAACCCGTTCCTCGTCTATTTATTACCCTGTTTCGTCTGACATGCATGTGGGTTTTAATATTTTAAGGTGCTCATGTGGACATTGTAGCGACGAATTATTGCAGGACGCTAGATAATATAGATGCTGTAAGGAGATTTTGGAGTGCATTGGCAAATTTACATTCGAGGGCAAGGACGCAGAATGCATCACGCAGCACTGGGATTATGCAGTAGTCACCCATCGAACAGTACTAGAGACTGCAGGGGCTTTTCTCTCTGATAAGTCAGGGAAAAAGTATCATAAACCAACAAGCTGAACCCAAGCTGAGCGCTGAGCATATTACTGACGAATTCGTAGGAGTAAAATTCGGCCGATGTTTTCGCACAAATTTTATCCATATTTTCCGTTGTTCCTCATTTGCGGGAAACTTATGCATTGATATCCCTTCAACGTGATATGTTACTATTCGTGCAACTGCGCAATCCAGGACCTCCGCAAACGCAACATTTTCGCCTCCTCGCGTTCTTCGTGCTGGAAGCCATGCTTGTTGAATTCGAAATGCATATATAGTAACTCAGACTGCACTGCTTTTATAGGGTTAGATAGTACAGATGCAAACAGGATTGCGTGCGAGTGCGAGTTTCGTGACGTCGGGTAAATGCGGTAGCCAAGCCTAGACGCGCTATGTCTGTCGCGCAAAACATGCATGCGTTTCTTGCTGAGGTTTTCTAGAGGCGAGATAAATACTAATCAAATTCCGGTCTATTTCGTGTACAAAAACACGCAACTATATGTAATAGATTCTCAATGTGAACTTAACGAACATTTGTGAGTGAACGTAAATTATATAATAAAGTAGAGCCCATCATTAGAAGCAGCTAAAAGTCCTATAACGCTATCGTATTTACCACGCTATATATGCAATTCAAAATTTGTTTGTTTTGGAATGGTCATGTTATGGCATAATGTCAGTAAATGTAGATATTTAATATTAATTTCCATGTTATGCTTACACTAGTTACTACAATGTTTGCCATAATTAATATCAGCTATAGCTATCTACATAATATGCGGTCTGAAACCTACAACGTAGACATACTCTCTCGTCTCATAGAATTTGCATTTTCGGCCGCTTATACGCTACAACTCGTCATGTTGTAATTATATTGTATCTATACATTGAAAGCGATGTCTACAGAAAGTGGATTCGTTTGAATTTTCTTCAAAATCTCTCAAAAACCCAATTCTACCCAGACGAAGCTATAATTTTCATAGTGTTTACATATCGAAAGATCGCACTGTGTCACACTGCATACGTCACTGGCCGCGCGATGGAATGTCAGGAATTTCGCCAGTAGATGGTCTCAAAATCGAACTTTAATCGTAAAATTAACAAACTTCTGGTTCGAATTTTTCAACAAGGTTGGTATTTTTATGATCGGAAAAGACCAAATTTTCAGAAAATGTAAAAAACCCGGTATATCATTGCATATACACTTTAAGAGCCTCTGGAACCAGGGTAGGGCATGAGTTAATCCTGCAAGCAACAGAGTCTGGTTTAAAAAATTTTTTACGTGACACAAAATGTATAGCCATAGGCTTTATTTCACCTGGCCGGATTCGAATAGTGGGGATTATGAAATAAATTCAAAGTATGCAGTAGCAGTTTAGAGGAGAGACCTACAGGTAAATCAAGTTTCATAGACAACAGAAGTCGATAAAAACGATAATATTTATTGTATTTTTATGAAAAGAAGATTCACACGAGCAGGTCCTGCAGTTCTCCCACTGAGGAGTCAGTACAGAATCGTCGTCCGGCGAAAATGCGAAAAGTGGACGTTATGTACTAGTATTAACGGCAAACCACAGATTTATACGTCCTGTGTACAACGCCTGCATTTCAAGCCGCGAGAAGCGGTACTTACCAAATTGGTTTAGGTCCGAAGTAGAAATCCGTTCTCAAATATATAGCCCCAATTTTTTACTGCTCAACCTGTATTAGATTCATACGATTGATAATACAGGACAAATTTTCTTTACAATCATTTATTTGAAGGAGTTTGTTTTGGCCGTCGTCGTCGCGTTGCTGTCCTACATCGTAAGGTCCCTATTGGCTATTGCGGACAAAACGTAAAATACAGATAAATATATATTTAATTATCCACAACTTTAATCGGTTCGTAGAAACTATTTGTGTGTAACTGCCTAGAAAGATCTATCCTATCACAAAGCACGAAAACATTATCGACAAATTCAAAGAACACAAGAGCTTAATTCTTCATGTTATAATTAGTTTTAATTATTTTCATCGGCAGGAGGTATGAACAGATGATTGAATATATGATTTGTAACGGTGTAAATATATTACATACACGATTCATGTTTTAAAAGTATCGAGCTAGCTGGATCGGCTGTTGTCTTCTCAAGACATGGTTCTTCCCCTGTTTCGTGTCCATCATGACTCGGTGCTGAATCTGCCGAGAATGTTCTCTCTGATGACCAAAATAGTTTTACTTTCATTTTGCTGAGATAACGGCAAAATTCCCGTCGAAAATCTTCGTTACACGCTAGGTATATACACGGGTTCACGGCCGCGTTACCGAAATCCAAAATATTAAAAAATGCAATAATGTCGTCCAATCCCGATATTTCTGTCGAACGAAAGTCCTTAATTAGCCACATGATGGATGTAGGCAAGTTACAAAATGCAAATGCTGCTGTTATAACCACCAACATTCGGATCACTTTCTTTGATTCCTCGTTTCTTGTTCGTTCCAAAGTGCGATTTTCACTTCTTCGGTGACTTCCTTTCTTTAGCTCGATTCCTATCATTGTGTACGCGAAAGTAATTGCAGTAAGAGGAATAACAAATTGTAGGAAGAACAGGAACAATGTATATGCTTTCTGTGCGTCTTCACTTGGCCACCGTTCATCACAAATATGATCCTCTGAGACATGTAGAAATATTGCATAGGGTAGCACTTCAACTATCCCTAACAACCAAATAGCTACGAGCGATACTTTAACTTGAACAATGGATATTTGACGACGTAAAGGAAACACGACGGCCCAGAAACGTGACAACGCCAGCGCCATCAATGTAAAGGCAGACACACAAATAGACAGTGTCATAAGTGGGTAGAATAGATTACAAAAGAAATGCGCAAACGGCCATATTGTAGTTTCAGTGATCACAATATCCAAAGGAACGTATAGAGTATATAAAACATCGGAAATAGCGAGGTTAAGGATTAGAAAATTCGTGATTGTCTTCATTTTCCTTCGTCGAGTTATTATTACACAAACCATGAAATTTCCAGGCATGCTAATCAAGAACATTAATCCATACAAGGTGTATTTCAGTACTCGAAACCAAGTCACATCTCCTATACTGGTTGGTTCATTTGCAACAGTAGTTGAAGTGTGGTTTAGATATCGATCCATAGCACTTGCGATATTCATCAAATCAATTAAATGTTTCTGTTGAGAAAACAAATAGCCAAATGATTAGATGTTGTATAGAAAATTGTGGTATATTGTCTAATATATGAAAGTGTAGTGTTTAAAACAAATGTAGCGTTACGTCGGGCACAGCATGCATTCTATCTACAAAAGCAAGCTGCGTAAGTTCGTCTCGTATACAAATAAGAAAAATTAATAAAGCTAGCTAGAAAAAATAATGAAATATAAACATGAGAATACACACGTATAGAACTACCGTAGTTAGCAGTTCGTTCAGTAACCATGCACGCAGTATTTTGATAAAATACACTACATAACCATGGACCGCGCCAAACATACAATATAGTCTATATATCGTAGGCGTATAACAGGATCATTTGGTATGACGTCATATATACAGCTAAAATTGATCTACTTTTGCGGTTTTTGAAATCAAATCAAAGAAAGTGAAGGATATCCAAGGAATCAAAGAAAGTGAAGGGTAATCTATTTGTTCTTCGTTAGTTTGACGGAATATTTGATTTGTTCAAAACCCTTCATGCAGTATTATTGTTAACGGGAACTCCATTCATAATATCTCACAGCAACATTGCATGAAGGACGTTTATAAAACAAATCAAACAATTCTAAATTATAAGCATGCAAATACACACAATGGCAAGTAAGGCAACATATCCCAACAAGAAAATATAAACCACATCAATTCGTTTCCTGCTGTAAGTATTTAACGTACAGCATGCACATGTCGTGTAAACAGATTTCCAACGTAAACAAATAGCCTACAGCGAAATAAATTGGCAATATTTCGTCCATTAATTTGGCTCTTTAAGTCCATACGTCACAATAAGGTACGGAAACTGTTTGTTTTTCAATGACAATGAACATGTAAAGAGAACGCCAATGTCATGGGCACGAAATTAAATGCTATAGCAAGGATAAAGCTATGTAGGTTGCATGACTGTTTAGTTATACTGATACTTGTCATAAAATTGTGTTCCTCGAGAAGTATTGTAAAAAAGTGGAACTATTTTGAACAATTATCCTCTATCCTTAATATAATATAATCTATACTTGCAATGTCGGGATTTATTGTTGCAATTAGCAATCAATTAGAATTGCGGGCTTCCAAACTGACCGACATTAAATAGATCAATTTTATAGTCATATAAATATTTACAAGACAGTTGCATGTTGCTATATATTTTTTAGTTATCATAATATAATGTTCGCGCGTCTGCGACGACATATGGTGCTGAATTTGAAGTCCAAAATGTTTTCAGAGCGACATTTCATGGGTTTGTTTTTTATTTAAATCTCTGTATGAATGCTTTACATTTATGTAGAGAGAGAGAGAGAGAGAGAGAGAGAGAGAGAGAGAGAGAGAGAGAGAGAGAGAGAGAGAGAGAGAGAGAGAGAGAGAGAGAGAGAGAGAGAGAGAGAGAGAGAGCTCCACACCCTTGATATCTAAACTAATTATTTATCTCTAAATCTAATACTAACAAGAACTAACACAGAACTTTCGAAATATATTTGGACATTGAAAGAAAGCAATAAGGATTTGTATTTTGAAAGAAAAAAACAAGAATTGTTTACTCAACAAAAGAGCCGAAATAATTTCACGGTGTCGTCATCGTAACAAATTTCGCGTAAACAACGCAAACAAAGCCATGCATGCACACATTGTCTCCGACATCCACCCCACGTTCCGGCAGGAAGCATATAAGCGGTCATTTCTTTCGATACTTGTCACTGCCTGATGATTCTTTTACAGATGAAACAGCCTGTTACGGTTGTCATTTGTTACGATGACGACACCGTGAAATTACTTCAGCTCTTTTGTTGAGTAAACAATTCTTGTTTTTTCTTTCAAAATACAAAATTTTTCTTCTAAACATAAATTGCATCGTTTTGATATATATAATATATATATATATATATATATATATATATATATATATATATATATATATCAAAACGATGCAAGACTGCGTTACAAGCTGCACTGACGAGCCATTGAACGGCGAAACATGCATGTCTGCAGATTTGACAATATATATATAATGCAAAAGCTCACTTCCCTTGTGGTCGTTTGAGCACTCTGGCCCCAAGACACTTCACGCATGTCTGGATGCGCATGTGTCTGAGTATTGTACCACATGCGCTTGGTGAGGGCAAGAGTATGGTGTATAAATACGAAGTCACTCGCATCTAGACTGCGTTACAAGCTGCACTGACGAGCCGTTGAACGGCGAAACATGCATGTCTGCAGATTTGACTATATATATATATATATATAGTACAATCTGCAGACATGCATGTTTCCGGGCGTCCAACGCCTCGTCAGTGCAGCTTGGTTGGTACGTCTAGATACGAGATGACAACCGTATTTATACACGTGAGCTTGCTCTCACGCAGCGCATGTGGTACAACACGGTAACATATATATACTGTGATATATCCATTAAAAAAAAATATACTAGGAACAAAAAACTATTTTAAGTAAGAAAATGGATATATTTGCTCTACTTTAAGGTGGGGCACCTGTGCCCACAGCGACTATATGTTTCGGCACGCATTTTTGTCGAATCTCAGATCTCAGATTGTTAGCCACAAAATGAACATTACGTCATTATAAATCGGGACCGTCGAATAACGTAGGATGATGACTTTGAGCGCTCGAATCTTTGGCGCCCCTCATCCAAAACGGACGAAAATACCACCAATCGATTCAGCAAAAAAACCGTTCTTGACTAATGCCAAACAAATCGCTAAACACATTGTTTTACAGATCTCCGTGAGTTTTAACCTTAGTAATCTGGTATATTTATTATATCGGTAAACTAATTATATATTCAGTACCTTTGGTCGATTATAACGTCTGTTTTAAAAACCGTGTGATTTTCGCTAATATACCGTTTCATAGAGCTTTAAAAACAGTACCTACTGACCAACTTTCAAAGAAAAACAATAAAAATTGACAAAGTTACGGCGAAATTTGAAATCTTAACGTGCGGCCAAACTGGACTTTCAGACAAAAACAACCGGAAGAGGCCCAAAGACCATGTTGCTATGGTTTTAAGTGACCGGAATGAATTCCCCAGGGTAAAACACCCTATATAAGATATTTTTGTCGTGACTGAAGCGTTGAGCCAAACCACAAACTGTGGGCAAACCACAGCCTCGTACCCAGGCGCTTTAATGTGCTAAGCGGTTGCGTGACGCACGCTTGGAAACTTGTAGTGCGTAGCCACGACGGGACGGGTTTCCCGCGCGCTCGTGACGTAACCGTGTAGGAAGCCAAAGCGCCTGGGTACGAGGCTGGGCAAACCATATATAGTCAAACTACGGCAAGCACATGCGTGCTGGAAAATACCCGATAAATAAAAAAAAATTCAAAATAAATACTTCTACTCGTCGTATCGAAGCAAAACTTTCTACAAGAAATACACACATAAAAAGCTAAATTTTCGAATGGAGAAGTCTATTGTCAAATCCAAGAAATAAAGAAGATATTAAAGATTGTTTGAGTTGAACTGGAGGTATGTTTGGGATTAAACTTTTAGTATTTTTGATTCTGTAATGTTTAGTCGGCAACATAACCCACTGTTAAAAAGCTTATTTTGTAAGGATTCCAATGGTGTTAGTTTCATTTACGGAATCTACATTGAAAAAGCGACTGTTGCAAACCTACTCAGGTTTACTCAAGTCGTAATTTCTAAATTATCTTTACGTGAAAGAAATGTAAGTCATGTAAGCCAAGTATGTTACAATCACACTCAGAAAAATATTTGCCGAATGCCTATAGCTGTAGCATGCACTGTCAAAATGTGTTAATTACGAAAAAGCCTATATCATTACCCCAGCGACTAAACGTTCAATAGAGCGTCTTGTTACTATACGTTACAAATTATATTTATATTTACGCTATATATATATATATACGTTACAAATTATATTTATGCTATATATTTTTTAGTTGTCATAATATAATGTTCGCGCGTCTGCGACGACATATGGTGGTGCTAAATTTCATGACAATCTTACTTGGCATGCACCCGAGAGTTATCCCAAAATCTGGGTTGCCAGATTTTTGAAGTCCAAAACGGCCATTTCCGGCGTTTTCAGAGCGACATTTCATAGGTTTGTTTTTGTTTTAAATCTCTGTATGAATGCTTTACATTTATGTAATTGCAATATGCTCGACGAGAGCGTCTGATTGGTCCTTGGGTTGGATGAGACATTTCATTGGTTGTACGAGGGTGCGTTGATATATATATACGAGCGTTTTTTGGTTCACGAAATGCCAAAGAGTGCTCGATATCATAAAGATAGAGCAAATATATATAGTTTTCGCTTACCTCAAGATGTCCACTACAGCCTGTTTCATGCAAGAAGCAATCTTTCAGGTGGAACTGAGGAATTTCGAAAAGCATGATCAAGTATATAGTTTTGGTCGAAATGTGGGCGTTCAAATATTCCATGCATTCCTTTATTTCTATAGGTTGTTTATTTAAAATCTGCTTTTGTAAATTCCATCTTTTTTATCCTCCCGTATACGAAATTGCGTGTTTTATGATTGACCAAGTTATAGTGAAATCTTGTTTATTTTCTTCCAATTTCCAAGTTCGGTGTATTTGAGTGTTTCTTGTGTTGAAAATATTTAATGTGGTTTCGGTATCGCTCTTTAAATGTGCTTGCAGTCATGCCAATGTAGTGTTTAGTGTTGTTCGTGTTGCTTGTGGTGACATGCAGTTGCTTTGTATACTATGTCCTTGGCCCTGCATTGTTTCTGAAGTGGGCACGTGTTCTCATGTCTCGTGTTTGCGTCATTGCTAAGTGTCTGGTTTTTCCTAATTATGCGTGCGTTGTGCTTAGTGCTTTCGAATCCGAGATGTCACCGAACTTTCATATATTTGGAAATTGAAAGAAAATAAACAAGATTTCGCTATAACTTGGTCAATCGTAAAACACGCAATTTCGTATACGGGAGGATAAAAAAAATGCGCAATTTATGTTTAAAAGAAAAACTCTGTAACTTTTCTTCCAAACACAGATTGCAGCGCTTCCCGCCAGTCGTATACGCCGATGTGTTTATATCGTACTGCCTTCTGTTCTCTTTTAAATCCCACACGCATTTGGACTAAAGTTCCGTGTCGGACGAGTATAGATTTTGTTGTTGAAGGACTTTTTATGGTTGCGGTTTTTATGGTTATGTCATTCGATATGTCTCTAAAAAGTTTAAAATTGAGAAGGTCAGTGAAATTGGTTTAAAACCGAAAGTTTTTTTCCTAAAAGCTTCAAGACTCTATTCCTGATCTCATTATCCAACTCATTCCATTATTTTGCAGCATGAAAAGCAAAACGTTGCTTTCCCCATTCCGTCTTCACTCTAGGTAAGTAAAGATTCAAAAAGATCAACCCCCACGGGTTGAAAAACTATGAATCATACTGTTCTTTACCATATCAAATTCCACTTCCATAAAATTGTGGAAACATTTGTACACTGCAACACTACGACGTTGCTGACGCCTTGAAAGTAACTTTGTCCAGTTCAAATTTTGGAGGGCATCAGTAGCAGAATGTGCTTTTTCTAATTACCATACCCTCAATGCTAGAAGTAATACACATGATCTTTTTTTGTAGTATATATTATTATCGTAAATTCATGTATTGTAAATAACTTTACCGTAAATGTAATATGTTTAATGTTTCCCAGGAACCACCTGAAAAACACAATCTGTGATGGTGGTTTGCCTGAATAAATATATTATTATCATTCATTCATATTACTTTCGCAGTCTTATTTTGTAAATTCTGGATATCTTCTGTTTGAACTTTATTATTCTTATCACCCCAGACTATATCGCCGCAGTCAAATAGAGGAATAATTGTTGACTTATAAAGAGTCACACTGAAGTTCATTTTTGGGTAGGATGTGACGGACTTGCTCTATAAGAAGGAAGTTAGATTTCTCAAAGTTCAGTGTTAATAAATTAGAGTTAAACCAGTCCGTTATGTTCACCAAATCTTCATTAAGTCTTGATTCGACCTCATTTAACATAGATGATGAATAATAGATTACAGTATCATCTGCATAAAGCATCACTTCACAGGATTTAAGACAACAGCGGTCCCAAAATATTTCCTTGTGGTACACCAATTGGCACTTGCATAAAGAGGATTTTTTGTTTTCTATTATCGTAACATTGAATCGATTTGATAAATAGGACCGAAACCAGGTCACCATGCATGTTATTTGACAGTCCATCGAAAGCATTGCTCTTATATTGACGATCTCACTTCTCACTACTTCTCCACTCTTTGTTCTACGTTTCATGTGCAAAAATTGGACCAGCAATCACGGGTCACGACTAAGGGTGTAAATCACGTTTCACGACACAAAAATCCGTCATTTCACATTTCACGTAAAGAAATATTGGCAATTCACGACTCACGAAAATACCCTTTACCACCTTCAAATATATGATGTAGGTATGTTAATATGCATTCTATAAAGCTTCAAATTAATGTAAAATTAAACCTTTCGTTCAATAATTCAATAAAACGTTTCGAAAAGTTCATTAAAACTAAACTGCAATATACCGATAAAATTCCTTTATGTCATGAAATGAAATAAATTGATAAAATGATTTCGCAATCCTTTTAATTTATAGCTTTTTGCTAACATAAAATATAGGATACTTTAACTGGAATTAAATGAAAAACTATGTATATAAAGCAAGAGTTTTTTAGAGCAACAAATACATCAACAATCATAACAAACTTTCCTATATTTTACTTTTTTGAAACTATTTGATACTATTTTGAAGGTCGACGACGACCGCCCGTTTTTCTAGGTTGACCCGTGAACGCGGGATAAAGCACAACGACAATACTTACAATTTCTCTGCGAATACGTTTCCAAACATAACTCGATTTTAGAAATTCTGTTGGATGTTGCTGCAAAATGTTCCTCGTATTACAAACGTTTTTAGATCAAAGAAAATCGTGAATATTTGAGTTTCCACAAACTGAACACAATCCTGCCATTTGCATGTACAGATCAAATCAACACTACATTATGAATACACGTGTCCCTTAATTACAGTAAATATAGAGTGGATAAAATTAGGATGAGAAAGTATTTCCGGTGTCGTATATAGAGACTTCCTTCCCATGCAGGGATTTCTCCCTTAGATTAACAATAGTCCAAATAAGGATTTACCTGATAGTCTGCAATCGGCGCCATCTTGGTCGACTTTCAAATCTATATATATATATTATATTCTTCATTTCTGATCGGATTGAGACAGTAAAACTGTCTATAATGTGGTGGCCAGTATGCCGTTTTACAACAAACCAAGAAATATATTCCTTCTCTTATAGCATTTTCTGTTGCTTCCGCCATGTTGGCGACCGATGAAATTAGACTGGGTACGAGATTGGTCTGCACTCCACATCGAATTCATTGCCCCGAGGAAAAGACTCTGGGTACAAGGTGGACCTATAGGATGGTATTCACTGAAAAATATCATGGTCCTGATATGGTATAAACCTAGTTCACTGATTGGAGATGTTTATTGTGAGATATAATATTGTAAAACATACTATAAAACAGAGTACAGTATATAGTCTATAGAGTAGAATGGAATAGAATACAATGGAGATTGAATTTTCATTTAGAACCATTTAAGCCAACTACATATATATATATATATAATTCGTAACTCAACGAACTTGAAAACAACGAAGTGAATACATAAACATTCTCAGAATTACTGAGAAATCATATATCTTGAAAATCTCTGAGTCTAAGTTCTACTTTGGGTTGCTACTTCGTTTTGTTCTGGATATTTCCCGAGTTTACCCGTCTATTTGGGTTGTTATATTTGTTTAATTAACAACAACAAAGCTATCGACGTTGAAATTGGATGTATCGAAATATGGTTGACAAGTAAAACTCATGTAAGTTTGCATTAAGCCAGCGTAGTGTAATGAAGTTTCGCCCCAAACAGAAGAAAACGGCCGAAAATACTTAACAGAATAATTTTTACAAACGTAACCGATATAGTATGAAATACAATACCAGATTTTTGTTACGTAAAATAATTAATATTTGCACCTGCATGCATAAAGAGAAAATGTTTTGTTTGTGGACTTCAAATGGCTTTCGCTGCGTGTCAATGTAAATATGTCGGCGTTTTTTTTCATTTACTTAACGAGTAAGAAAAATAATAAGTAGCAGAGACTTTTATTGTAGCTCTATATTGCATGCAGGCAGCCCCTATCAAAGTCGGACTAAATCACGATTCAAGCTTTTCACCTAATATGATGAAAATGTAGAAAAAAGCAATCATCATTTCATTGATGTAAATTTCTGACAAGATACATGATTATTTACATAACCCATGTACTACCACTATCCACGTTACATAAAAGCGGTTTCTAAAACGAATTTTAAATATAGCTACAGCTTAACTCAAACTGTAGCAAAACAGTAAATGACAGAAAATACCCAGAAACAGTCATCCGGCGTCTCAATAAATATGTAGGCTTTAAGCCTTAATAGAACAAAAGGCAAGGTGATGGGAAATGATACTTTTGCGAGCATTTAATAAAATATTATTTCTACAGTTAAATTACACAAAAACCGAACCCTTCCTGTCAATTAAATACGTTATAAAAGTATTTCAAATATACATCCTTTGCATAAAATGTGTCCGGCTGTATAAGTAAAGTTTCTGTGGATTCGCATTTATTAAACAGCAAGACTTAGTATTACAAAAACGTTGCATGCCCAACTAAATAAACAAAATGCAGGTTCAATTTTATATATTTGATAAAATGGTAACTTTAGAGTAAGATACAAGATACTCAGTATACTTACATAAGAAAAAGTCCAAAGAGATTTTCGAATAAATTTCCTTCATTATAATTTGCAGTGTGTCGTTTCAGTGTACGATGTTATGAGAAGCAAATATTTAGTGATGACAATTTAAACCCGCGGCATAATACAGGTAGAACGTTCAGACTGTTGCACCTGCATGATAGGTGGAAAATTAATAAAATTAAACTACGTCTACGCTCGAGTTTGACGTCAGACGTTGTTAATCATAAATTTGTCGTGAATGTAGCAATAAAAGCCTCTTAGTAAGCTATATGCTGACTGTGGAATATTTGGATAGTTTGACTTTACGCCATCTTCATTGCCATTGGGATTTACATGGCTTTGCTTTTTGACTAAATACAAATGAATTAACTTTTCTACAAGATTCACGCACATTTTGTAATGTTTTTGCAACCATTGCCTTTGGTTGCCATACAGATCGTCAGGAATTAAGTGAAGATCTAAATCAAAGATTTCATAAACAAAAAGCGGATATACGTATATATATATATATTATAGAATACGTTAGAAGACCCCTATAGATAAATTTTGACTCTTATACTTATTAAATTTTGTTTAGAAAACGTCTATCCCAATTTGCAATACGTTATGTGACTAAGATGACATTTTGTTTGTTCATCATTTTTGTTGTCAAGGCAACGCTCACGTGTTCATAGTGAATTCTCTTCGCTTTCACAGGAATATTAATTATTAATTAGTTTCGAAATGACATAAATTAACTTTGCAGCTGGAGAGTAGAAATTGATGTACAATGGCAAAAATACGTGAAAATGTCAAATCAAATATAACATTCCATTTTACATGTATTAAAATCTATACTACCTCCCTAACAGATCTTGACAGAGAACATATTGATAAATATTGATCGAAACCATTATACTTTAGTGTGCATTTAGTGTGTGGGTAGCGCAGGATCGATACGTTCCAAACAATAGAAGAGCGTTAAAATTATTCATCGAAGTCAAGATATAATAAGCTATCTAAATTACATATCTCGTTTAATTTCATATGGAAATGAGTTTAAATCATACAGGCAACATACATGAATATTGTTATTTTCCTTAGTCAGGCTGTTGCATGTGCACGTATATATATATGCGTCTAGTATATCTAAATGAAAATCAAAATTTTAAATCGAAGCAATTAGTACGCTTTAATCTGAGTTTGTAAAAAGATTCAACTTTGCATTGTTGCGGGAACTCTACCGGGCGTCCGAAAAAATTCAAACCTGTTCTCGTTAGAGCATTCCCGTGGGTCATTGCACAATTTTGTTCCGAGAGATTTTGAAGTTTAAACTGCATGTTACATGCATAAAAAGACTGAAGAAGCATATAAAATTTTTATCTATAATGCTGTTGCAAGAATATTACTGTCCTATTGCATTATTCAGGGTTTAAATAAATAGTATTTTCGATGGCTTCTATATAGACAACTCGTTCTTTTTTTAGTATTTCTTATTTTGATTTTGATAGTAAAAAATATTATGCAAAAAATAGGATAAAACGCCCACATTATATAATCTTAGTTCCCTTTAAGGCATAAGGCCTCATAGGCAGCGGCCTATACGTTACCCTAAATTACCAACCAGAAATAAAACAGAAATTCTGCAGCAACATGGCTCAATGGAGTCTTATATATATATATATAGTCAAATCTGCAGACATGCATGTTTCGCCGTTCAACGGCTCGTCAGTGCAGCTTGTAACGCAGTCTATAGATGCGAGTGACTTCGTATTTATACACCATACTCTTGCCCTCACCAAGCGCATGTGGTACAATACTCAGACACATGCGCATTCAGACATGCGTGAAGTGTCTTGGGGCCAGAGTGCTCAAACGACCACAAGGGAAGTGAGCTTTTGCATTATAGCTTATATATATATATATATAGCGACCACTTATTGTTAAGAACTCCTACAATTTTGCCAACTAAATCTTGATAAGAACCGCTCAATACCGCTTTCTTAAATTTTTTCAATATAACTTTATTAACAAATGCACTCTATAATATACCATTACTTTACTCCCCCCCCCCCTCTCGTCGGCTTTATCAGGAAGAGGTTGATCCTAATGTAGCTCAAATTGCATCAGTAAAATGCCTCACCCATTACGTAAGCCATGAAACACAGATGCGATTAAAGTGCCACGGGATAGTAAAAAGGAAGTTAATATAAACTTAATTGGAAAGATAGTGATTGTAGTTGAGGGAAGAATTGTTTCTGACAAGCCTTGGATTTTGTGTCTTACGGAAGTTAAAACATTATATATTTATATTGATACACATTACATTGCACCCGAATGCATGATCGTTCCGAACTATACATGTTTATTCGATCACATGCAAATTTCAAAGTTTGTCTAGACAACTTTTCAACGATCAACTGCATGCCAACAGGACATCCTGAATGCTACATCAGTTGATTTGAAGAAATTGTGATAGAACTATAGAAGCTGAGATGTTCAAATGTATGACTGATTATGGACGCCCGTGAACCGTAAACTATAACATGCCATGAGACAGTTAAGGAAGAAAAATATGAAAACTGATGTTAATAAAAGACCTCAGTCAATAATATTGAAGCATACCTTATTCTCTTCTAGATTTAGCTGTTCATTAATTATGCGTCGTTGTATAAACTGACTTATATCTTCACTGAGTTCTGCAAAATAACATCCAACAATGGCTTTAAGAAATAATTTCTGTTGCAATGATTGAAAAGGAATATGTATGATATACAGTATAAAAGCAAATATAACCGGATGTCTATGCTATAGACAAGATAATGAACAGTCAGATTTAATAATAGCTCGTATATTTGCTTGACAGAGATGCAAAACGTTCTCAACCTTCCTCCGGGTAGACTAATTTTGGGTCAGTTCCCCAACCTTCCTCAAAATAACTGCGAATTTTCCGACATGCAGGCGTTCGCCTGGGTAGTTTACCAGTTGGCCATTGCAGTAGTGCTAGTCTGACTGAGTGCTGACTGTTTCTACTAATACTATAGCCTGACTAGTCTAGTACTTACTGCTTAGCGACGTTTTGTAAAAGTACAAGACAATATTATCATGCCTGTTAACATCCCCTTCACCCATCATCCAGAAAACGTCCTGAGTTTCTATGCTCTCATGAATGCTATCTATTTGCTACGTTCTCAAGTGATATTTGGTAAGGATTGGAGGGTGTTCATGTTTCCTCACAACACATCTCCACTGATTTGGAAAACATAGAAAACTATAGAAAAAATGGAAAAATCTATAGGCGATTTAAATCAGAGATATATATAATAGTCCTCGGTAAAAACAACAGAATGTCGCCGTTGGAAGTTGCTGTATTCATTTTCTATATATGCATGCATTACATTAGCACCAAAATGTCTTCTTATCAACTCGTACAGTAGTTGTGCTAGGAAAAACCTCGCAGTGGACCTCAACCGAACCTCACCCAAACCTCATCACAACCGCAACCACAGCATAACCGTATGTTATATAGCGGCTGTACATACACAGTACTTTTGAGCATTTTTCATGCACGAGACCTGATTTTTGAATGTTTATGCGAATTCGGAAATAGAAATCCTTGCATTTTCATTGACCAGATGGATAGAACAGTAAATATAGGCATGATCAACGGAATACGGAAGAATATACAGTCCTTGTGAAAGAAAAAGGTCCCCATTTGTATAATGCATTAAAATAAGGAAGATATGTCCCTATACCGTGCCAACTTGAATTTCTCATGTCATCTGGTGTGTAGATTTCTCACTGCATGACATACAAAATAATTTAGCCCGGACTTACAGACAAATCTGAACGGAAGAGTACATTGAATGAGACAGATGTTGGAAGAGAAAACATGCACATAACGCAAACAGACAAGTTTTATCATCTATTAACCGAGGAATACATTAATTCTGATTTCAACAGTACACACTTTTGCTTAACTGACAAATAGTTTCCGATGTTGATACTACCCGTTCAAAATGTGTCTATTTATCAGGATTAAACAGTACTGACGTAATAACATTTTTAAGGACACACTATTGAGTATCGTATTTTGATGTTACCGAAGCCCGTGCATGCATGAATGCATGTAACACCCATGCATGTCTATAATCAATATTGTATTGAAAGTGTTTGTCATATTACAACAAAAAGTATTCTTAGTCTTAGAATATTTATAGATATATATATATACGTCTGATATATTTCTATATGACATTGCAGGAATTTTTACTCCACAGTACACTTATATCATGCGCTATTGTGAAGTCTTACTGAAGTTACTGAGTTGTATTGTCTCTTGTTAACTATTTGGTGCCATTAACGTCTCGCCACAACAATTGCTCTAAGGAAACAAAATCATTTCACAGACGTACCTGCTACTGTTCTATAACCCCATTCAAAATGTACACTCGTGTTCACTTGATCTCTACCAAGTACCGTTGTAGTAGACGTTGTCCGATGTATATTCTTGACTTCAAACTACAAAAGTTTGTTATTGATATTAATAATTACGCTTCCCCGATTTAATCTTGTTCAACTACCTCTTCTCGACTTTTAATAATGAAACCAATAATTTATTCTAAGTAGCAATAATTGCCACCCGTCGTGGCCATAATAACTTGTGCAGTTTTTTTTATTAAAGCACATGGGCAATAATTGAAAATACTGAATATTTCTCCTCATGATCACGTGAACCTTTCAAGTTAAAAACTTCATTCTCATCAGAATATAAACTTTTCGCAAAAGTATATGTTGTGTTTAGTATGGGATCTCTTTCACTACTTGCTTGAGAGGATTTTGAATTGTTTAATGAGTCTAATATTTTCAAATCGGTTCACTGATAAAAATGCACATACATAATACAGCTCTAGTTTTACGTAGAATTACATAGAAAAAAATACCGGCTATTTGCAAAATACTAATTAATTCATTCGTGCTTAATTTTTCATTTTAGTATACAAGCTAAAGTTTATATCTGTTAATAATAATTTAATAGGCAACAGCAGAAAATAATTGAAGTAAGTTGATGTTACCCAGCAACCGATGATTTATGCGGTTGTTCTAATATGAAATAATTAGTTTCCACAAAGGTTGCATCGCTCTATAATGACGACCAGGCGAATATTTAACGACCTATGGTTAACCAATATTTTTTTCATCATGGAAGTATAAATGCCTAAACGCTATAATTTATATATACCGTCCGTAAACGGAACTTATGTCACAGTGTTGTTGTAATAATGCTTTCGAAATAAAACAAGTTTGAGTGTGTAATGAGTTTAAATTGAAGATGGAAGTTAGTCATGATTTACTGCATGACCAATTGATATTGTCATTCATATGATGTGCTAATTTCTTGCTCCACAAAATGCTGTATTTGTCAAAAACATTTTTATTATCTACTATTGCTAGTATTAGAATATATCGTCGTGTTTTGTTCTCTAACAATGGTAGCTGCTTTCATTTTATGCACCAAATTCACTATCCAGTCTCTCTGAGATCAGTGTTTTAACGGAAGTGAGATCAGTAGTTATCAGCAGATCTCTGAGATCAGTAGTTTTCCCTTGAATCTCTATAACAGCCGTGATTCTGCGTTTCTGCTTTTGAAATCAAACGACGTGTTTTCACATTCCTTATCTTGGTTGAAACATGTTTCTTCATGATGTTTACTTTAAGTATACGCATGGTACGGTCTCCTGTCACGCATTGTCGCATTGTACACAATTATTTTTAGTTGTAAACTAAAACGCGTCCTTGCAGATATGTACTTCAAAACACACCTATATATTAATTTTTGCATATTTTTACTTTCTTAAATCTTCCCCGAGTCTATCTGAACTATATTTCTCAATCTTTCAGTATTTTTTTGTCAGGGGCCATACACCTATGACATCACTGTAAAAACTAAAGATGAAAAGAAGAATGGAGAGGATTCAGGCGTTCATATTAAAGACTTTCAACATATTCTTTTCAATCCGGCTTTGTGAAATTGACAGCGAGTGTTGCTGCTATTCAGTTCTGTCACTGACTATTTGTTGGGTTGATGAAATGAATTCAAAGCACTAAATGTACGTGTGAGAAAAACAACAGCTGCTGTTACATGAATATATATTTTAATAGAAACAGGGGCGCACAAAAGTCGGTCCCAAATTGTAGAATTACACTACCAATTCGGTTCAAATTCTAAATTTTCTCTGGGAGAGAATGAACTTATATATCGCTCAACCTGAATTGGCCAGTTTTTGTGTGTCGTTACATCTGAAGTGAAAGTCACATGATGTTATTGCCATTGCACATGACTAGAAATTCGGCGTGAAGGGAATGTCTGAAATGCATAGGAAAGTTGTGCATCAATTGTTTGTTCTGTATGGTCGTCCTACACCCATTTTTACATAAAAATGCGCGTAGGACCATAACCCCCCCCCCGCCTCCCCAAAACATTTTTGGAATGTGCGCCCCTGAATAGAAATCGGCTTTTGTAAAAATCCCAGCAACCTCACTACTACAGGGTGTCTCAAAAAACTGCAAACCCTTTGAAATCAGATATTTATGAAAATTGCATAATTCAGTACTATAAGTGATCCCAAGGGTGCGTAAATACAATTCATGCTGGGGGGAAGTCGAAATTCGTAATGTTAGGGTTAGTAACGTAAACACGAACCCATGGGCAAAGTAAATTGTGTACATCAAACAAACAATAATACTCTTTGTTCTGTGGTTAGTTGAGCCATTCGTAGTTGAACTCCTATTTTGCATTTTAACTCACTTTGTGTGGTTATTCTAATTTCAAGGAAAATTCGAACGTATTTTCAAATCCCAGGAGCATCATAAGTTGCACAGGCATTGCAATATTTGCATATTTACAAGTAATACAGCTCTTTGATATCAATCGCTTGATATATCAAAGAATACCCTATATGCATAGGCTTACAGACAAGACGTACGATGGAGAACTATTTCTTGACAGAAATAATAGGCTTGGAAGTGAAAGAAACAACTTATTACTTACAAACATCAACCGTTTGTCGCTAACCATTTTCTGTACGCGCTGTCGCCGACAAATTAAATGTAAACCCAAAAAGTATGCATGTATACCTCTGGGAATTTCCAAAACAAAAGGAGCTATAGTCATAGGCTACTTCATTGGCTGCATTAAACAGCTAAAAATATTACCATCTTGCTGTTCGCGCTTGGATTGTACATTTGACTATTGCCTGTGACAACCTTATGTGTATAACCAAGCTGTACTGTATGTTGGACAGCTTATTATTAATGGTATAAAGTCAACTATATATAACGTGTCTTGATTTCAAGTCATCATGGCGTCAGAGGTCACTGAATATATATTGTGTAGGTGAGCACAAATAAGAAACAATCTATTAAGAAGAGCTTATGCTGTGTATGCTGCAAGTTAGAATCGTGCGAACATCTAAACCTAAATACATAAAAGCTACTTTTTTAATCGGCAAGATTATATAATGTTATATAATATGCTATCATGGTATCATACCACGACTGTCTGAAAGATGTGGGCACGATGTTACCGACCATCAAAGATGCTACTGACCGTTGACGACGGTCTATGGTTTAGGACATACTTTTTAACAAAAGGGCACAAACAAAAATCAAAGGGCACTTACCTACTTATATATAACGTAATTTAGAATCAAATACAAAAACCTTACGAGTTACGAGTTAATCTAAATCTGTGTGTTAAATCTGTTCGTGTTAAATCTTCTGTGCACCAGTTTCACCCATAGTCTGCACCCGCATTGCACCCAGAAAGTTGTGAATACAAAAGGCAAGGGCCGCGGGGTGCACTTGCACCCGCTTCACCCGTGCCCGTGGTTCTGGCATCTTTGTGTAGAACAGATCGATTCAATTAAGAACTCCTTTTTAATATCAAGTGCTCGCCAACATAACGACAGCAACAGTTAATTTATAAGCGAACTTTAGGTTATTATAAATTGTTGCATACATTTGTAAACGAACTTTATACTTTTGCTTTAAAATTGTATTATATGCTTGTACTTAACTTTTTACATAGATTTTTAAATTGTAATAATATCCACTGTAAATTTAAAATCATTTTCAATTCAGTTGTATAGCTGTAAGAAGGTTTTTCTGTTAAACAATCTATCTATCATAGTACATCATGCATGCACATACCGAAAGTCTAGATACTCTAGAACCGACACAATTTAATACATCCATGCATGCTCGTGCATGTTTCGTTTTCTTCTAAATTCGTTTTTTAAGAACTTACTTTGCATATGTCGGCTGGCCATATGATTATGTCACGTCTATGATGTACAGACATCTGAATTCTACATGCCTTTGTAATTCGTCTATTGCTAGCTCTAATTAACTACAATGAAATTATTTTTTTGGTAAGTTGGGAAGCAGATGTTGTTTACAAACCCCAAGCCAAGGATATTTAATTTTGTCACACAACACCGTTCTAATTAAGTGGACAAGAGGGGAGTCCCGTCGCTTATGAGTTATGTGCAACCCGTCGACTGCAAATCTTAATGTAAGCATCTTAATTAATTCAAACCACGCCAGAAATGCAGGCAGTTTTACGTGACCTCGGCAGTGACTATGTTTTTATCTATATCGGTACTTACATAAAATATTTCATTGAATTGAATTGAAACAGTGCATTGAATTTCTCTACTTTGGATTTTGGTTCAGACTTCAGTTTAATTGTTTCCAATTTCGTCATCAATATATGGCGGTTAATTTCTAAATTACCGTCACATGCATATTTTAGGGTTTGTCATCACGCATGCAGGAACTTAATGCCATCTATCTTCTCACCAACTATTTATAACTAACATGTTCAGACATGTGGTTGTCATTGTTTATGAATCAATATAATGTATTTGCCAAATTTGTTCAATAAAACAAATATATTAGTACATCCATATAAACGAAATAGAACAATTTGGCGCCTCACAGAAATACTAAAAATGCGTTCAGAAAGACATGTACATGTGATTATATGTATTTTAGATGTGGAGTATACCGTCGTGCAAACGTGCAGACACTTAATATAACGATATCGGGACGTTTCTACACTACAGTATACTGTACGTACTGCAAATCTGCAATATAGCACACACAATAGTCCTACCCGAACTCCTAATTTCCCAAAAAATCAGTCCTTATCATTGAATACAATGAATAGTATTATTTTCTTCCGTATCCGGCACTTGACGACTAAACTGTTTCTTAATGAAAGTTAATTTTTTTTAACCTTGATGCTATCTTGTTTCATGTTGGTAACTGAAAAATAGCTACATTCATTGACAAAGTCTAAATGTTGTTGCCAGGGGGTAGGAGGTGCACACGGTTGAACCATGGTTGGATATTATAGACTTCCAGGGTGCTTTATATATACATTATGGATTTTTCGTCTACAGTATAGCCCCTGGCATGGTGTAATTTAAATATCCATAAAGTCTCTAATGTGTCATTTCCTGTGTCTTGGGAGCATTACATAGAAATTTGATGGTTATAAAAACACTAACATATACTTACTGAATTGCTGAACGATTCAAAATATTCAAAACGTTGGGACAGTGAAGTTTGATGACAAAATAATGATTACGTATAATCACACGCTCTATACTAGAATGAAATTCACCCAAGGTGGGTCCCTTATTGTACTGTAGATTCTCAACTGAGCCTGTATACAATAGGTATAATATTATATATGTCTCGTGATTGTTATATACTAAACATGGATACCTATATAATTATTTGAATTACCAGTTCCTGCATTAACACCGCCCACTCAAAAGGACTTTAATCAAAAGAATCTCTCTCACAATATTCAATCGGATTATCCCGGTAGGTGCCCATAATTGGAAATGTTATAAGATATGCGTGCTCATCGGTCACATTCACAAGAAATCCGCAGAAAAAATAATGAAAGGTGGATATTATAATATAAAGAATGCACAAATACATGCTTATAGGAGGTATTACCACACAAACACTTGGTGGTCTTGGTTGAGCGACAAGGGTGATAGGTTAAGAAGTACAAACAAAGTCTATGGCTATGGAGAGTATAAATTATATACGTTCATACTTCATAGCTATCAGTGTTGGCTTTCCCTATTATTACACAGTTAATATAGCAAAGTTTATCGCATATAATATATAGATTATACACATTCTTGGCATTTATCTGAAATATGTGCAATCATATCACGAGTTTTGGTTGGTTAAGGGGCGCATGACATTGTCATGAGTAACTAAAGCAAAATATTATTCTTTTCAAGTCTGGCAAATTCTTAGCCTCCTCCGCAGGCATCTCTATGACAGGACTAGAGGTATATATTTTTTCTCAGCCTGACACAGTAACCCAATACTCAATAGGCTAGAAATTTCTTTGTGTTTCCTGATGTTTGTGGTTGAAGTTGGGACATATGCTTGCACGTAAATTTAAAATAAAAAGGCAATTGTTGACAACTATTTTCCAGCTGTGAAATTGCATTTCAATACAGTTCCTGCCCACAACTGGATTCCTATTTTGGTCTACGACTAAACTAGATACAACTGATATTAAAACGATTGCTATCTTATTTTAAATACTTTGTAAACATCCTTGATTAATACTATTGAGATGCCATCGAAGAAAGTCCGTCTTTACAATGAATCAATATTCAAACAAGACAATTAATCAACATACCAAGAAATTTGAAAATTGAGCACTCCAGTGTAAGATTCACAACCCAGCTTCGTCTTAGTAGATTTCTTCGTTAAATTGAACAAGTGTACTTCATTAACAATCGATTAGATTCGAAACTTTCCTCACAGGACAAGCATTTACTGGACTCTTCCTTCGTGAGTACTTGACGTAGTCAAGACAAATGTCATTTGACTCAAGTGTCATGATTGCTAATGCTCACCTGAGATGTATGCGTGATATTTTCTCCGGATATGACGAATTAGACAAAACTATCAAAAAACATTAAATCACGATCGAATAGCAGGATGTTTATTTTACCAACTAAATAGTTATTGCACAACCGTTCTATAGGAAATTGGTATGTTTATGTCAAAGTTTTGGTGATTTTAATCTAAACTAACATCTAGTTATTACCCTGCAATTACACGTTCAATAACATACCTTAAAATAGAATTCAAGGATTCATAGAGGGTTAAAACAATCAACGTTTGAGATAAGAAAATCAAATTAGTTCAACTTTTATCTCTCTATAGTTTCACAAACATTGCGGCACTGAAGGGCAGTTTGATATTAGGTTTCATTTAATTTCATATTCATCCGACTTCATAAGATATTTGGCTCCAACGTGTATTGGCCTGTATTGTACACCAGTGGTAATATACCGACAGTTTCGATTGGTAAGGTAGAATAGGAATTTGTCCCACTTAAAGGCCATATTACACGGGGTATTTTTTGCTGTGACTTGCACGCAACGCAATTTCTGCACAGAGTCATGTTATGTAGAAATGTAAATTGTAAATGTAAATTTTTCACCAAAACCAGTGAACAAGGCCGCGTTTCACCTCACCGATATTATCATCCTCAGTCATTCCTTTGTTGCTTTCTGGGCATGTTTAGCAAGAAAAATATCGGCAAAGTAAAACGAGATTCACTCACAATTTCTCTGCGAATATACTTTTTACCTAACATCGTTAACATCGCTAACGTGTAACATGGCCTTAAGTAATAAAGCCCGGTTCACACGAGTGAGATAAGCATATATATTAAGCAGAAATACAAAAGAAAACTGTCCCTCTAGGGCTTAAAAAGACAAAGCGGGAAGAATTTTCTTTTGAAATGTCTTTTGTTCCGGCTTAGCTTAGCTTGTGCTTGTACTTGTGCTTGTGCTTGTGCTTGTGCTTGTGCTTGTGCTTATGTCAACGTTTATGTTGCACACTTCACTGCATTAAGAATGGCTTTAAGAATGGCGTACAACAACATATTACTTGACAATGGATGCGATTTTTGAGCCTTTTCAAGCCGATTCAGATGCGTAGAGCGGTGATGCAACCGATGAGTATAATATGCTATCAAGAGGGGATGATGATTTTGGTGTTTATATACTTCAGGCAAGGATGAACCATGTATTAGAGAATGGATATTGAATAATGATGAAGATTTTGGCCTGTTACTTTGTACACTGTTAGGTTATAACTCTAAAATAGTTTCATATAAACTAAATATGATGGACTATGAATAGCTGACCTTATTGTTCAAAAATTCCGAGTTTCAAAAAGCATGAATAGTCACTATATGTTATTCTGGGCTCATCGTGTGAAAGCTTGATTGAGAGTGAGACTGATTTTGATGAACATGTGGAAATTTCTCGGCAACATATTTTGACACTTTTATGAGGAATATATGGCTTATTTGATATCATTTTTTCTGCCATTCTGTATTCTGTTCAGTTATTATGGAAATATTCAATTTAGGTGATTCTACGCAGTTGTATTTCACTGTTAATCATGAATATTGGTAACAAGAAATATTATTGGTTGGTATTTGATGACATCATATGATGTCATAAGTACAACTGTCAATCACAAAAATATTTTTATCAGAAAGATTGATATACAGGGTGTCTCAAAAAAAGTGAACCCTTTGAAATTTAATACAATAGTGAACCTTTTGAAATTGAACTTCATATTTGCATTTTCTTTCAAAGAATCTATTGTACCCTATTGTATTTAATTTCAAAGGGTTCACTTTTTTTTGAGACACCCTGTATATGCATTTTAATGATATATAATTTGTATGGAGTATTTGTAATATAAAGAAGTAAAATACATTGATATGGCGGCAAGTTATATTTATCTGAGTTTTCATAATTTAAATTGGGGCCGCATGCAATGTCAATAACCTGATGTTATAATCCATGCGTTTTCTAATGAAGTATATATTATTTCAAATCTCATTAGATATTAACCAAGTACAGAGTAAATAATACAGAATACCCCCACCCTCCTAATTGTTAGCCCCTTTAATAGTTTTATTCCCAGAGGCGTCGTCTACAATCTATTTCTAATTTCGGCAATTTGAAGAGATTCATGCAGTATTAATGGCTAGAGAATAACTTCGAAATAACACGAGTATTCAGGAAAACATTTGCGGAAGAAATTATCTCTTCTCCATGCAGCCAAACGCTTATCAATTCGGTGCTTATGTAGCTAAGTGCGGTTATTCTGAAACCCTGAGAGATTTACACTAATTACGGTCTTTACAATCAACGACGGGGCAAGCTCATTGACTGCGATAAGTAATTTTGCGTAATATTTATATATCCAATGTTTGAAGCTTGTTTACAGCCGTTACGTTGACAACATTTCAGTCTGACTCAAAATGATACTGTCTCATCTGCCTTACAAACTGCAGGCATTGATGGAGGATCACCTAGTTGACATTGCAACAAGCTTTCTTCCTGAAGACATGACATGTTTAAAACACCATAAGGGTGCTAATTTCGATGGGTGTATTACTCCGAAAATGTTCCAGAAAATCCAGAAATCCTCAGAAAATGATTTAAAATTTTACAATCTCTTAGAAATTCCCAATTAAAATCCCTGGATATATTGCAGGGATTTTGAAATTCCCCAAAATGCTCGTGTGCTTTTTGAAAGTAATTTGGCAATTTAATGTTCTTTCATGACGTCCATTTTATGGCCTCGTTAGCATATAATTCAAGTGTAAATGTTAAAGTTTCATGTGAGCAAGGCAGTTAGGTTATATGGCATTAAAGGAGACTGCACAGGGGATGTTATATAAAAATAGAGTTTTGGATTTGACTACGATTTGAGCGCCTATTACGCCATGTTTTCCTTTCGCCACTGATTTTGCTAGGCTCGGTGACGACAGTAAATGATGGCGTGACTGGCGCGAAAATTATGACGAATATTATCATGCATGCAGTACCGAAAGTCCAATCTGATACTTTTATACTAACACGTAATCAAGATCTCATCAGTGTTCACATCCACTCTCCTCCGCAGAGGCTGTGAGCTATTAAAAATAATTAGTCGTTTTTAATAGTGAGTTCTCGAGCATTTTCATTAGTCTTACACGACGTTTTGACGAGGGTGGGGGAGCGCAAACCCCGCGCGCTCACATTTCCTTGAAAACTTCGTGTAAGGCTAATGAAAATGCTCGAGAACTCACTATTAAAAACGACTAATTATTTTAATAGCTCACAGCCTCTGCGGAGGAGAGTGGTTCACATCTAAACTTAGTAGAGCCTAATTTGGACTTTTATATTAGCCTATTTCGTATACTTCGAGAAACACCGGTCAAGTATACTTATAATTCAATACCACATTTACTTTTCATGCCTCTCTATATTAAAACCGCATTATGTCCATAGATGGCAATATATTATAACGGGTAAACATTCCACAAAAAGGCTGCGCACCACCTTAAAACTTAAAATTTCTTCAGTGTTTGAGTGTTTCTTTTACAAAATGCGTATCCTTGAAAGTCCGTATAATAGTGGCTGTCTACACTGAGCTCCAAATTTCTAGATTTTGATATTTCCGAAACAAATATGCCATGCCAGTTGTATTTTGGCCAGTTGTATGTTATGTGCGAATATGTAATGTACCGATCAAATCGAAACTTCATCATCCCCCGGGCATACCCCGGAATTTGACTCTAAACTGTCTCCGGGGAGTAGGGAATTTGACGTTTCGAGTCTTCTTTGAGGTGGGGAATTTGACAAGGGTGGGGAATTTGAACGTTATTAAACAGGATGTCTTAAATTTGTGCATTTCGGGTGCAATGCCTGCAAGTAGCCTGCACAAGGGCGAACCTAGACTTGCTCCAAGTCTGTCTCTTAAAGGGGTTTTTATTGGGGAGTTATAAAGGATTGGGGAGTTAAAGGATCGGGGAGTTATAATTTTCGTGCGCCAGTTATAACTCCCCAATCCTTTATAACTCGCCATTAAAACCCCTTTAAGAGACAGACTTGGAGAAAGTCTAGGGCGAATCACGCGGCGAACTGAACTTCTTTTGCCTCACAATGGCGGCGAATTCCGCGGTTCTGTTATCAGAATTCGAGGATCAAGGAGTAGATTTTGTGGCTGGCTGCAAAAAAATGGATTGGAGAAACTATGCAAAATATTTAAAGATATGTATTAGAACACTTGTGTTTAACTGTTTAATGTTAGATACTAAACTATTTCTCTGGACCCATATATTAAAAACCAAATGATTTATCCCTAACGGTGGGGCATTTGACCGTTTAATTCTTGGCCATAGTGGGGCATTTGAACACATTTTTTGCCCAGCGGATAGGGAATTTGAACAATCTAATTTTCAAAAGTTCAAATTCCCGGGTATGCCCGGGGGGAATGATGAAGTTTCGATTTGATCGGTACATAAATTTGAATAGTTTTATGACGTAAAACCGCACTTCAGGCGTGTAATTAAAGCATTCAAAATATCCTGTTCGCGCATACTGGTAAGCAAATTAACATAAAATTTGTAAACAAAGTTTACACGTCGATCTATATGAGAGAATTTCCTCTTCGGGTACAATCACGGCAACCATATCGGCAACCGGACAAGCATGGTCAATGTGTGTTTATATGGGGGAAATTTTCATCCCGGTAACCGATATCTCGTCTAGTTCAAGAAGTGAGATCTTGGCAACCGAGCCAGCACCGGACCAGCATATAAACACAAAGAATTTCTACTATAAAAATAAGTACACGGCGAGATCTCGCTTACCGACTTGATACTTCCATGTAAACTGCATGTACGTGTCCGATACAACGGCCAATAGGATAAGCTGATTAAACATTCCAATGGTACCCAACAATAAATAGTGACGTCATGTACAAATGACAATAAACAAAAAGGGCGATAACGATTAGTCTCATGACCAACTGTGGTCCGACATGCCAATCCAACAATTGAAGTATGTGCATTTACCTGCCACAAGGAGTCATGGAACGTCTTACGAATGAGGTTAGCTTACATCATAACACGTCAGGGGTGGCGCCAGAGAGGGGCCGGGGTGGGGCTAGGGCGGCCCCTGCCGGGAAAAATGAAGTAACGACTGAGACAAAACTTGTCAGTTGTTTGGACATCAGTAGAAAATACAGATACCGGATAGACGGATACCGAATAAGCGGATAGACGGATAAGTATTGCGATAAACCTTAAACAGGATAAAGTCGAGATATATAGCTCGAAATTTAAACAGCCAATGAAAATTTCACTGTAATATACAAGAATACGATATGATATATAAGCTTAATATAATACATGTGTATAGATTGAAACATATTAATATATATGAATATACTTCATTAAGGCTATAAAAGGTAATACATTGTTATAGAAATCATAGTATAGTACGTCGCGTTTGGGCGCGGCGGTACCGTTACGACAGTGCGTCCTTGGTCGTAACAATAATTATTTTAGTAAATCATTCTACTCATTTATTCTAATTACAATTGAACAGTTTTATTAATAAGCATGGTTGACATGTTACTACGAGGCTGCCGATAAAATATTTCTGTGTCGTTCTCTCCGGGTAACTCTAATCTAACACCAGATCCACAATATCCTTGAAAAATGATGTACTTACGCGTTGTTGGAATAGAACAATACTACATCCACTTAAAAATGTTGACAGTATCCGGATTGATATGAAATAATACGAAATAGAATAAATGTATTCGAATGTAGTCGAGAAGTGTTGTCTTTGAGTATTTTATATGGCGTTCTATAATCTTCAGGGGCCGGTTGTATCAAAGGTGGATAAGTCGCTATCCGGCGGATAAATTTTATCCAGAGTAAAAATTGCGTTGTACCAAGCTTGGATAGCGTTATCCAGCGGATAAAAAAGCACTATCTGTAGGATAAATTTATCCGAGGTCCGGAGGTAGTTTAAATCCTCTATCCGGTGGATAAACTCGAAGTTCCAAGACAAAACAGTAATATTTCGGATGAAAGAGGGTCGGGTTGAGACAGAAATGCAATAATTCTGTTTATAAGTCAACATCCTTAATGTAATAAACCCGATAAACATAAGTACTCACTTTTGTAGTTTTGTATATTTTTTTGACTGAATATCCCATGTCGGTGGCAGTGTCGACCGGCATTCTTCTTCAGATCCTTCTCTTTTATATAGTTTGAAAACAAGCAGTAAATTTCTCACTTTTAGTCAGTTTAAAAACACGATGAACGTATACCGAAGATACAACTTGGAAAACCAAACAAATTAGGCAATATATATAGACAACAAGACGGCGAATTTTGTTCGTTCGCTTTGATTAGCCAATCAAAACTTGAGAGAAAATGTTCTTAAAATTGTTATGAAATGTGTGCAAGGTCAAGGAACAAAATATTTAATGTATTCGTATAGTCTAGGACCTGTAAAGGAGTTTGTATGCATTTCATTTAGGACAGATTATCTCAACTGTTTTAGGGTAAAATGACCATGGCGGTCAACATGGCATATGTGCCAAAACCCGAATCCGGAGCGAAAGTCCTGAAAATGACCACGCCCAGAAACGGCACTGTCGACATAGCTCTAAATCCTGAACCGCCAAAGCTACAGCCTTTCTGAATTGCTTATAGTGTTTAGAATGGTTGCTTTTATGGGTGGCCACTGGAGGGTGAAATTTGTCTAGGTATCATATTTTACAAGAAAATGACTATGCACCATCCCAGGTCAACTGCTAATTATGCATCAAATTACTCATTCACCTGGCAAAGTCTATGTTTTCTTATTTCCTAAAAATATTTGTCATAGGATGAAAAAATATGCTTATTTTAATATAATTATTATAAATTTCATAAGGAATGATATTGTTTTGTTGAGATATAACACATTTCATTTCACTTACCCCCCGCCAGAACACGATTTCAGCCATATTTTGCCGATTTGTTTGCTTTTTATCGCCGAGCCTCGCAAGTATCATCCAAATGCTGTACTTTAACACAATGCTAGTTGACTAAAGAATAATTCAACCAAGTTTCGTCGGGTTTTGGAGTAGTGCCATGTATTTTATCTTCGATTTTGTGTCCTTCGACATTTCCTCAATTATGTCGCTATTGCAATGTCTCGCTGCTTCTCTGCCCGATAAATGCCACTTCTTCGTCCACATCTGTATTTATATTACAATATCCAAAAATAATTGATTGTAGAATAGTCCCAATCGAAAAATTGAAAGCTTAGTCCCACTTGGGAGTGAAAAACCTCCCCTCGTTGATCAAGAATGAGAATAAAAAACAAAAGGTTCAAAATAATTTGAAAGTCTCGCGCAATCTTCACGAAAACTCCTCGTGGACAACATTACAGGGGGGGTGACATTTTCACGATTACGTTTGTTCGCGACCACAGCAACCCAAATAAAGTTCGTGTGTTTAACTGTTTATATGTTTTATCACTTTTATGACAAAATAAACAAATATTCGCGTAATTTTGTATTTTTCTGGTTTCCTTTAGCTATAAAAAAGAAACCAGAGACTTACGCAATCTTTTTGCACCATAATTTTAAGGCTATTCTGTGTAGACGCCTGTACGTTTCAGCCCTCAGACCTCAGTTATATTTACTCTTAATTAAAGTAAAACATAATCTATCGCACTTGACAGATGTAAAAATACTATTTTGCTTTTTGCATTTTTGCTTGCTAAGGTGTGACCGACGGGTTTCCCGTGCTTTAAGACCAGTCGGCCTCCTAAAGGCTGTTTTGCCGGGATCACGTAGTTGTCAAAACATGTGTAATGTGGAATTTATAACATGTGCTTTCTATGCATGGTTTTTGTAATAAGAAAGACAAGATCCATCAGGTTTTTAATTAAGAGTAAATAAAACTGAGGTCTGAGGGCTGAAACGTACAGGCGTCTACACAGAATAGCCTTAAAACTAGAAATACATGCTTGCAGTAACCCCTCGCCCCAGCTGAACATTGCCAGACATTACATTCCAAAACATTACTATTGCTAATCTTTTTTATCAAAAAATCTGCCATGCAAAGGTTGTAGGCGAGTCCGATATCTGCGTTCAAAACAAATTTTTGGCATAGAAAACAAAATTGGATCCTTGGCTCACACACCTCTTCACGACGCAATCAAAGGCTATCGCCAAATGAAATGTTTTACCTGACGTAACCACTGTGGCTTCCTTTTAAAAGAGTGGAAGGAAACAATATTATTTTGGGAAATTTATTTTGAAAGAATAAAAAATGGAAATTTTGTTTCAAGAAGAGGAAGCACAGTAGCCATGGCAACACGATAAAATAAACTTCTTTTATGGAGTACAAAACAACAGGTTACAAAAACTACAAAAATAATTAAAATATTAGTTGTTTTAGCCATACAAATCTGAGATATATGGTGTAGGTATGTTCTTATGCATTCTATAAGCTTCAAATTAATGTTTAAATGCAACCTTCCGTTTACTAAAAGTAAAACGTTGCCAAAAGTTAATAAAACTAAACTGCCTTTTATAAATTAGTTTTTGAAATTAAATCAGTAGAAAATATACAAATTCTCTCGTGTGAAACGATTTCGCTTTCCTTTTAAGTTGGAACTTTTTGATAGCATAAAATATAGGATATTTTAATTGTGAAAAAATGAAAATCTATGTAAATAAAACAACATTCTTACGGCTATATCAACAATTTAATATAAGAAACTTGCCATATTTTTTCGACCATCTATCTCTATTTATCCTTTTTTATAAAGTATAAACGATAAATTTGTTCCGCAGCTTTTCCTGAAGTCCCAAAAAGACTTACTGATATGACTTACTCATGTTTTTTTATAATTCGCTCATTCCACTCTTAACAAAGATTAATAGTGAGATGACCACCCATCACACCCAGAGGAGGTATCGTCAATATACCGTGATGCATTGCGGTTTCGCACATATTAATACATATTATCAATTCGCTGGAGCGAGTCGTTCATTCTTCGGTTGGCTGTCGCAGTGACAACGTCAACACAGAAGTGAATTGTGTCCGAATTATGATGAAATTTCAAACTTTTGTCGCAAGAAAACTTTGATTTCACGATATATTCATTTCTTCGTTGCTCAAGTCCACTTTGAAAGAACGTTTGGTGTTCATTTTCGGCCTGCATCTTGCGTAGAATTAATGCTGCAAGCTGTCGCGGAGTACTTGTGATTCATTCGACGATATATAAAGTTATAACGATTATAAACGTACAGGCATTTTTGCTTTTGATTGTTCAGTCCATATCGAATACATTTCCAGTATTATTCCCAAGGTAAGGTAGTTAAAATTTTACTAGTAACAACGCATATTATTTTCAATACCAATTAAATTATTTGATATGTAAAAATTTAACATGAATTCCATCCAATTATATTTTTAGCCCAGGATTAGTGGATTACATACAATATTTTTTACAAAACAACCCACCCACATATAGACATGAAAGTTCCCCATCTGATATTTCAACAGACAACATTTATATTAATATTAAAACTGTTGTCAATGTTGTGTGAATATTATATTTGTACTCTGTTGCATATAATTGCATTAATATAATTACCTTACAACCATCAGACAAAGGATATTTTCTATTTGGACTGGTTTACTGATAGTAAATAAAGCATATGTAATACAATATATGAACTATTTTATGTCTGTGTACCACACTATTGTTTTTAAAAAACATTTAAATTATTGTTTAAAAAACAAATAATATTTAAATTATTATGATCTTTAATTTTAGAAAGAAATGTCAAAGAAATGTGTACATCATGTATATTGTATGAATCTAAATGAACAGCCGGACAGATGCTTACAATACAATTAATTCAATGAAAAATCCCTGGACTAGCACACTACCACCTGACATGTAATGCTTCATGTGACAAAGGAGCTAACTACATGAAGATTTCCTGACAACATGCATGGACTATTGCAAGCCAGCCAAGCCACCTGAGATTGGTTTACGATAATTACTGCTATGCAGATGAATGAACATCTAAAGTTACTGAACTTGACAGACTCACCCCAAGCCAAAATGGACATAAATTATTTTTAAAGATGAAATCTCATCCCTCATAATTATACAACATAAACTTTTAAATATACAATAAAACAGGTGGGTTTTAACTAATTGCTACCAAACAGATGGCCAAAGTATCTGAGTTAGCCACCATATGCTGCACTGTTACACTTAATGAACACACCTATAAAGACAACCATCAACAATATTAAGGCTACTGCAGTGTATTTAATTATTCATCGATTAGGTTAGAAATCAAAGCATAACATGTTGTAATTGAAATCTTAAAATTATATGGACACAAATACATAATTTATAAACTAATAGTTTATTTTTAAATGTCTTTGAGATGGACTAATATATAAGGTTGAGGGTATTGGACAATAATCTAAGGAGTTGTGGATATTAATGTTTTTACCTTAAAGCAAAACAAATTTGTTGCTAGAGGGCCAATTTTCATGTAAACATCCCTATAGCACCAGAGTGTATTCTATGTGCAGGGGCAGACAGGCAAGTCAGGCTCACCTGGGAAAAGCCCAGTGGGCCCACCTGCAGGGAAAAGCCCAGTGGACCCCTGCTTGTAAGGCTCCTTTGGGCCCCTTGAAATGGCCTTTTACATACGACTCAAAAAGTACAGGGGCCCCCTCTAGCCCAGGTCGCCCAGGCCCATCTGAGGTAGCCAGTTCGCCCCTGTCTATGTGAACTGCTCGGTGAAGTTTGATATGCCGATTTTCTTACACAGATATATCTCATTTTTTCGGCTTTCATACTCAAAGTTACATAATGGCTGGTTTCTGTTTAGTCGTAACTGTGAAACTATCAAGATGACCTGTGTAACAGAGTGTGGATATATCTCTACTAGGTAGAGTAAAAACTGATTTACATACAGCACACAAAAGACAAGACAGATCCACACTATTTCTCATTGTCGAACATGACTTAGTCATAACAGTTACAACCAAATGGAAACCAGGCCTAAAATGCAAACTGTCTATGGCACTGTAAAATGATAACAAAGCTTCAAAACTTTATATAATTCAAGGTTAGCTAAATTAGGTAATGCTAGGTTAGTATTATAATAATTTTCAGACAAGGAATGTTCTATCCCATAAACTTGACTTTTACCACTCCAGTAGTGCTTTGTCTACAATATAAAGAAAAGAGAAAAAACATCTCAGTTGATACCCTTAGGTTAAAATTACTAATCTTTTAAACTACTTCAAACTCAAAGAGTTGTTTACATAGTATGTAATACCATTGACATTGTGCATACTGTGTATAGACCCTAATAAAGACATTATAAAATTTCTAAATGATTTTCTCTACACTATTAATGGGTAATTCATATAAATTTGGGCTTAGAAACAAAAAGTTTGTGTTCTTAGGGTTTTGAACAAATCACTTTCCAAGCAGAGCGCTCTAATTGCATATTTAATTAGCAGCATGAATATCACAAAATACCCCATTTTCAAAATGCGATCTCTCGTTGGTTTGTGGAGTCTTTTTTGATTTCTTGGTATCAATTGAAAGAGAAACTCTTCATGAATACAGTGATGTTATTTTTATTAACCTTCCCAGTCAAAAAGTAAAAAAAACTCCAGCATATTTCAAAGCTATTTTTACGACTTGAGTAGTAACCCGAAAATTAGGTCAATACATATGTAAATTAATATAACTAAAGCACATCGTAGAAAGAAAACAAAATCAAAACCGTGAAATATGATGCACATACTACAATAATTTCAACACGTACCTTTAAAAATATCTGATTTTCAAAGAGAAAATACTAAGTAGAAATCAGCAATTTTCTCGCCGCTCCTGCCAAAAATCTTGATTTCGAAAAATACTCCAGCGCAATGCATTGTGGTATACTCACGATTCCTCCTCTGCATCACACCCATGCGCCCGCAAAACTTGATGAACTTTGGATTTCCCATTGCTTTCCTTTTTTTCCGGGTGTAAATATCCGCGCGGAATTAGTACCCTCGCACGGCGCTTCGCGCCGGCTCGGGGATTATGGTGCAAAAAGATTGCGTAAGTCTCTGGTTTCTTTTTATAGCTAAAGGAATTATATTATATTATATTATATTATATTATAGGAATTATATAATATTTTTTATAGCTCAAAAATACCGTGATCCTTTGCGCGAAAATGAAGGAATTTGCTGCGTTTTGCACAATGGCGGGTGTAATGTTGAGTTCGATGAGTTGGCATCTAAATTTTTGGGCGAAAACTGCTCATATTTAAAAAGAAATACTTCTGATGAAGTCTTCATAACACTATTAGTATGTCCGAAGTTTGTACAAGGTTTCCACAGTGATTAACGAATGAAACAGGTTCTTTCAATCCGTGAAGGAGTGATGTTCTACAACAGATTGAACAGAAGACTCCCAGGTATGACAACTTTTCCTACTCTGTTTTTACATTATACTATCTTATTTCATATCAAATTTTCATAAACAGTATTTGACTAGAATATGTAGCTCTGTTAAACTAGTCACGTCTCTGTAACTTGATGATCTATCAGCGTTCATTTACCTTTCGAAAGTATTTTGTTTTGGTTTCTTATCATTGTCTTATGGATTCCATGATTGTTTTATTCATTTTCACATAATATTTTGTAATAAACCTTAGTTATTTTCTTATATTTACTGAACTATGGTACTCTCAGTACTGTCTAATGAAAATTGACACTTCCTACAAGTGTGATTGAATTAATATTTTCAATATTCTATAATTGTAATTTCAATGACATTTGGCTCATTGGCTACTGACTTCTACTTAACTAAAAGTCTATAAAAATCCAAATTTCTAGTAAGATATGTGTCCTCCAGTTGTAAGCTCAAAAATTCATTAAGTTAAGGTACTCAAGTTTAAAACTACAGATTTTGAAGGAAATCCAAAGGGAGGTCCTCTTGGATATTTTTGTATTTTTGACTTCAGGTCTTCTAATTTGTTACCATTTAACAAGAAATGATATATCTTGTCATTTTTGCTCTAAAATAGCAAAATTTATTGTTACCATTCGAAATAGATGCACATTAGCTTACAACGATCCTAATAGTGGCACTAAAATTGGAAATATAACTGGAAAAAATATTAGCTGAGAAATATTGATATTCTTGTCATGTAATATAGATTGATAATTGCAAAATGAGCCTAAAAGGGTTGTGTTGGGTATTCTAATCTGCTAAATATTCTATATAACTATCACGCGCAGGCTAAACTTCTTGTTAATGTAAGATTTAGATATAATACTTCAAAATGAGTTTGTTTTGAAAAAAATCGAAGGGGTGGTCCTCGGAGGAATTTGCCAATTTTCATTGGCATTCCTTATTTCTTTGCATGATAATCTATTAAGGTGGCTCAATGCTGTTTGTTAATCTAGTGCTAGGAAATGTGTATTTGGACTTCTGAAAATCTGTGAATAAGCATTTTTTATTATGTCAAAAAGTTATCATAGTGTTAGTGCATGTTTGAAATTGAATACAAGGTTGCTATGGCAACAACAATAAGGAGTTGACTATTAATTGATATTTTTACAAAATACCACGATGTCTACAAAACAGTTACACTGTACATGGAAAATTATATAATAATCACCTATCAATTTGCAATGTGACCCTGTTTGTTATTATACTACTATTCCGAATAGCAATCTGAGATCATATTAACACAAGAAATTCATGCTTAGCTGTAAAATTGTTTTCATAGCACCACAGTATGCAGCATACCTATAGGCCTACTGTATACCCACTTTAAAAATTAGACTACTCTGAGATATACACATGCATGCCATGAGTCTATTCCTGAAAGTCTTTCAGTAATCATTATAGATGAACTTGCTTTTCTTCTTTAGGACAATTAAATCAGCTTACCCCCCACCCCCACACACAGTCCAGATTATATTTTGCAGTGCAAATTCACCAATGTGATTCCTGACAGAATTGATTTAAACTGTTTTCAGGGGTGAACCTGCAAGTTGTCTTGCATATTTATCATACTATTATTCTCTTTAGGTGTTTGAAATTTCATCCTACAAAGCAAAAGTGATGTGTGAAGAGCTTTATCTATCAACAGTGGTACCACAACTTCTAAGCTGCTACAAATTACTCTCTGTTTATATAAAAAATCAGATTGGTAGCCTTTAAGAGATTATCTTAGTTTATTGAAAAAGACAATTTCTGTAATAATACTATTTGTTATAATAAATATCAGTTGTCAATTACAGTTGTTGAGAGTTAGGTGCAATATGGAATCTCACTTGACCATAAAGATTAACTATTACTAAATGAGGAACTATTGATGCATGTTTAGCCAGTGCTTGATTTTGTTAATGAAAAATATCACTTGTGTAAATTGAAATAAACATACAAATATTTGTAAGCATTGTTTAGTTTGTTGGCATTCTATGAAAAGTAGCATCAGAACTCAGCAAGATGGGAGGCATGGGAGTACACACTGTATAACAGCTACTTTATATCATTTCCAGGTGAAATTTTCAAAGCCTACTTTGCTTAGTCAACATAACAGGAAATTTAATAGGAAGATCTAGAGTTCATGGTGCTATGGTGATAGTACTTAAAGACAGTTTAGAACTAATCTCTAAGCAGTGTGCTGCAGATTACCCTGGGTGCCAGTTGTTTTCAGGTTTTTTGACTGCAGATCGAACTTCGTCAAAACTAAGTAAAATTTTACAAAGTATTAAACGTTAAACACTAAGGAGTTAAACGAAATTTCCCACATTTCTATTCACTACTTTCATGATATGCAACGTAAACCAAATTTCCATACATTGGCAGCCCTTTTAGAGCCATATCATTACCCACATATTTCAATGTTTCATGTTTGCCCACAACGAACAGCACTAGAAAAACGCAATTACGCATGAATGCGTGATCGCCATTCTTTTGGAACTAACCGATTAAAAACAACACAGAATATATCCAGTGTCCCTATATTGTAATACTCTTTCTTGTTGACATCCTCAAATTGTATTTACATCAATATTTGCAGTCTTTTACAACTATAAATTCGAAGGCAAACACTCATCCCATACATCTTGTGATTTCCACATTGATTTCCATAGCAACCGGACAATTACGTAATGTAAAAACAAAAGCCTGGTTACTAAGTTTTGAGCGTTTTTGACAAAAAATACGCGAGTTTCTAAAAAATCTCCTCTTAAACACACGAACTTTACTTGGGTTCTGTGGTCGCGAACAAACGTATTCGTGAAAATGTCACCCCCCCTGTAATGTTGTCCACGAGGAGTTTTCGTGAAGATTGCGCGAGACTTTCAAATTATTTTGAACCTTTTGTTTTTGATTCTCATTCTTGATCAACGAGGGGAGGTTTTTCACCCCCAAGTGGGACTAAGCTTTCAATTTTTCGATTGGGACTATTCTACAATCAATTATTTTTGGATACTGTAATATAAATACAGATGTGGACGAAGAAGTGGCATTTATCGGGCAGAGAAGCAGCGAGACATTGCAATAGCGACATAATTGAGGAAATGTCGAAGGACACAAAATCGAAGATAAAATACATGGCACTACTCCAAAACCCGACGAAACTTGGTTGAATTATTCTTTAGTCAACTAGCATTGTGTTAAAGTACAACATTTGGATGATACTTGCGAGGCTCGGCGATAAAAAGCAAACAAATTGGCAAAATATGGCTGAAATCGTGTTCTGGCGGGGGGTAAGTGAAATGAAATGTGTTATATCTCAACAAAACAATATCATTCCATATGAAATTTATAATAATTATATTAAAATAAGCATATTTTTTCATCCTATGCCAAAAATATTTAGGAAATAAGAAAACATAGACTTTGCCAGGTGAATGAGTAATTTGATGCATAATTAGCAGTTGACCTGGGATGGTGCATAGTCAATTTCTTGTAAAACATGATACCTAGACAAATTTCACCCTCCAGTGGCCACCCCTAAAAGCAACCATTCTAAACACTATAAGCAATTCAGAAAGGCTGTAGCTTTGGCGGTTCAGGATTTAGAGCTATGTCGACAGTGCTGTTTCTCGGCGTGGTCATTTTCAGGACTTTCGCCCCGGATTCAGGTTTTGGCACATATGCCATGTTGACCGTCATGGTCATTTTACCCTAAAAACAGTTGAGATAATCTGTCCTAAATGAAATGCATACAAACTCCTTTACAGGTCCTAGACTATAGGTAATAGTATGGTTTCGAGTGCTATTTGGAAAAAAACATGCACTAGTGAGTTTTTCAAAGACGATAAAAACTGCACGAGTCCGAAGGACGAGTGCAATTTGACGTCTTTGAAAACTCACGAGTGTTTGTTTTTCCAAATTTCACGAGAAACCATACTATTACTTATTAATAATATACCTGAAAAAATTACACGCTTTGATAACACTTGTGCACTCACCTGCGCTGTTTATGCATTGTTTTCGTTGCTTGTTAGCAAACCTTTTCAGTCTATGTGCTCCTTGAACTTAAATTGTTGTATTCACGTACGATTTTCCATTGAAAGTGTAGAAAAAGTCGTCAAAAAGTGAAAATTTACATTGCTTGCCTCGTTTCCAGGCTCTGATCTTGTTTTGTTACACGATGGCCGGTTGCTATGCGAAATGCTCCCGGAGTCATATTGCGTAAGAATGTTAGTCCCCAGACTCCAAGCTATAAATATTTGCACGGAAAAAGTACAACACTTTGACCCCTCCGTCTTCGTCGCTCTTTAAACAATTTCAGTATATTTTTTATTTAGCTGATAGTATGTTTAGCATTCTAAAGGTACTGCTTGTCACCTTAGATATAAATGGTTTGGAAATTCGAGAAAAATGTGGTGAACTATAGCCGTTTATTCTGTCTTTCGGTCGAAGGATATCGTGCCCTGATGGACAAACGGTCCTGTGTATGGGACCCACAGTAGCGTTTTTGTCAGTTCCACAATCCCCGTTTGAAAATTTTTCGTGACTCGCACATATTCGCGAGAAATCAACAATAACGTCGGGAATTTTGGCATATTTTGTGGTTTTTCAAATATATTTTTCCTTAGACGTAAATCTAAAGAAAATTTTCAAACGAAAGATGTAGATGGGCATGTAGAGAAGACATTTGAACGGCTCGCGTTATTAAACAGCTGCTAAGAAAGAAATCTCTTCGACGAACGCATTGGACATTTGGTGGTTTCGTGTTGCGCCATATTTGCGTACTTCGCCTCCTGTTGCGTGTCTTCAAGCTCGTTGATTTATTACGATAAATGCTGGTCGTGTGTCGTACACAGGGGTTATTGGCACAAATGTAACTGCGAAAGGCTGCGGGATAGTTTCCAAAAGAAATCTCCTCTGTAAAAGCACCAGAGAACAAGCCGTTTTGTCGCGAAAGGCAACATGAAAAGTTAATATGACACTGACGGAAGTTCACACCTCATGGGAAAACCTTCATAAAAGCAATGCCAATTAGTATAACTAGATGGCACTAAACGTTTGCGCAAAGCGTAAAATGTATTCATTTATTTTATTATATCTATTTTTCTATATTTTATTTATTTCCCTGTACAAAATATCAGGCATAACGTCTATTAAATACCCAACAGTATCAGCAAATATAGCAAAATATTCCTAGTGTTGTTAATTATAGTATCAATCGGTATCTTAATAATATATTAGACTTGTCTCGCTTTTCACACTGTAATATTAAATGGTTACTGAAAATTGCTATAGAGTTGAAGTAAGGCTGCGTATATTAATAGTCAGAGAGAATCAGTTACTCGCTTCATTCTTACAATTGTGTGTGAGCATTATTGCCCACATCAAATGTTTACATTTATGGAAGCGCACAATTGTTCGTTTGCAATAATCTAGTAAGCCCAGAACTAAAGTCATAACAGACATAACTTGATCTGTGCTTTTTGGCTCTGCACCATTAATGCTATTACACACTACTGTATAGTTAGCAGGCTGGACATGCTTTGTTTCTTATATTATCATTGTTGTAGCGTGCATATACCTCCAAACACAGATATTATTACATATTGTTTGTTTGAACAGCTTTTGGTTATACATGTTATATCGGTGAATATCAGTGAACATCAACATACATTTTACTCAATCAAATCTACATCAGCTATAGAACTCTTGGGAATTATTATTGAAGATGTGAGTTAAGAAAGAATTAAACTGAAAAAAATTACTCTAATAAACACATATTAACAGCGAGATCGACAGGAGAATTTGCAGATTCCATTTGTTAGCATTTGGCAATATGAGTGATAAACTGTCTAACATAAGCAAATTGTTTGCATAGTTTCGTTTCTTCAAGACAGCGACAGGTAAGCAAAATTATGAAAATATTTCTATTCAAATATTTAAGTTTATAAATATGCAAAAAGAACTACACAATTATTTTGTGTCAGGCAGAAAATTCTAACTCGATCTAGGGCATTTTTCTGTTATAAGTAAGACGACGCCATTTTGTGTTTAACAACAACCCCGCTGGATAAATTGGAGCCCGCGCTTCCGGGAGCAAATTGCATAGCAACCGACCATCGTGTTAATTTGCACTGCTGTAATAGACAATTTGCATTATAGACTAATTTTTGATCTAGGCAAAAAAAAGTATATTGCCGGAAAGAACATACTAAAATTAGTAAAATTGCAAAGTTTGGTTGCGAAATGTTGTAAAATACGGAAAATATAGCCTTGCAAAGTTTGCAGATTTGGTAACTATTGTATTACGTGCGGAAATTCCTACCACATTTGGCCGAAATGTGGTAGGAATTTCCGCACGTAATACAAAAGTTACCAAATTTGCAAACTTTGCAAGGCTATATTTTTCGCATTTTACAACATTTCGCAACCAAACTTTGCAATTTTACTAATCTTATTATGTTCTTTGTAGCTGTTGTGATTGTTTCCCTTTTCCTTGCCTAGAACAAAATTTAGTCTATAATGCAAAATGTCTATTGCACAGTGTGCAATTTCAAAAATAATTGCACTGCTCTAAGCCAATCAGAATTGAGTAATTTTTTCATCTATATTATTATACAGGAAAAAGTATACTCAAATAACTCAACTCATATACTAAACAGTTTCTGCCTCTGCTGTTGTCTTCGCATAAACAAAGATCGTGAAATGCTAGCTAGTGAATAAAAACACCACACGTACTTCACGTACTATGAAAATGTACAACAAAATCACACAAGTCTGACTATATTAATACTAGTGACGACGGACTGAAAAAGAACAATACAACCAACAACGGGAAATTTATCGCAAGTTAATTCAAGATATGGATGGATTTTATACAAGTTAAATTATAAAGTTCACAAAACCTTAGCAACAGCTGACGTTGAGGAAAATCCGGTTTTTTCCGGTTAAATTTAAGTTTATCCGACGGATAGCTATCCACCCTGCTATCCGTGCTTCGTACAACGCATTTTTATCCAACGGATAACTATCCATCGGATAGAAGATTTATCCATCGGATAGGACTTATCCACCGGATAACTTATCCACCTTTGATACAACCGGCCCGTGAAGTTCCGACAAATGACCTCCCGAAATTCAGGAAATGGAATTTGAGAGACTCCATATTTCAGAATTTCCCAGGCGGAGTGTGCCTCCGGATCCCCCAGAAGTTCCTCGCGCTGCAGTGCTCGCCTATACGTTACCCAATAGACTCACCTATTGTGAAATGCTTCCGCTGCACTTGACTTTACGGTGCATATACTAAAAATAATGACACTTTTGGAGGCATTACCATGGACAAATTCGCTAAGCCCCTCGTCGGGATCCAAGACCCCCCGTAGGGAAATTCCTGGCGCCATCCCTGAATTAGAGTTTAGAGTTTAGAGTTTAATGAATTCGCCACAATTACAGCATTATATTACAATATTATAGTTATGGCAGGGGGGAAGAAACAGAACTTTCGTCCCAATTGCAATCTAACCCCTACTTAATAAGTATAATAAAATAGTCACATAACATCATACAAATAAGTAAGTAATTCAATAAATATATATATATATATATAAAGTTCACTATATAAGAAATATGTTCACTAACCTGGAGGACTGTAGGTTACTCGTTTGGATACGTAAATATTTTTTAGACTAATTTTAAACCTGGATAGTGAGTTACAGGATTTAACACTAGACGGTAGCGTGTTCCAAAGTTCGGCAGACCTAATAAAATACGATTTCCTGTAGTAGTCTTGTTTGTGTTTTATTATTAAGTTGTAGTTATTAGGATCATAGTCCGTGTTTCATATCGAGGCTCAAAAGTACGCAGATGATTACCAATGTCAGTAGATATGAGACCATTTCTAGATTTAAAAAAGACTAACAAGTCTGACATCTCCCTACGGAATTCTAATGGGAGTAGATTGAGATTAATAAGTCTCTCCCTGTAGGACATTTCCTGAGGGTAGTTCAAAATGAATTTGGTCGCCCTTCGCTGGATATTTTCTATCAGCGAACGATGTTTGACGGTGTATGGAGACCACAGATTACTTCCGTATTCTAATTTAGGCCGCACCAGAGCACAGTACAGGAGTTTCCTGGTTTACTATATTTAGACAGATATCTTATTTATATACATTCTTTGTAACGGAGTTGTAAAAAAGCTTCGCCGCGTATACGTGTACCACCCGTGAGGAAGGTTTGCTGGCATTGGCGGGGAAGCTTGAAATTGAAGCATTGAACAAAACATTGCAAACATAGCTGGACTAGTCAGGCTAGTATTAGTAGCAACAATCAGCACTCAGCCAGACTAGCATTACTGCAATGGCCAACTGGCAAATTAAATCTACTCAGATCAACGCCTGCAGCATGTCGGTATTTTGAGGAAGGTTGGGAAACCTAAATCCTACCCGGAGGAAGGTTTCACATTTTGCAACTCTGCTTTGTAATAGATAGAGCACTATGTAAAAGTGCTGATTCAATGTGATAGATACAGCACTATGTAACGCCCTAAAAATGTCCTCAACCACTAATTCTAGATCTATTTCGGGCACTGCAGGATCTAACATGTTTTCTAACTAAATTTAAGCAGCGTGTTTAGCCCAGTGTTTACATACGTGACTATAGATAAGGTAAGAATGCTTTTAATTATTTTATTTTATGGATTGGTATAACTAAGTTAAATATTTGCACCCTAAAAATCCTGTTTGCTTTAACCAGGATTACTATAGTCTATATGCCAATTAATTGACGCTAAACGATTTCTCATATATTTTGGTCATGCTGTATGAACTAACTGGTTGGAAGAATAACGGTATTTGAGAGATTTTGACAACGGAGAAGCTAAAAGTAGCCTAGTTAATGGCCTGATCCAAACACGCGGGAATGTTGCTCGAGTTAAGAAAAGCACGCGAAATCTCGAGCCGAAGGCGAGTGATTTTGCGCGCTTTTCTTAACTCGAGCAACATTCCCAAGTGTTTGGATCAGGCCATCCAAACACGGAAACCATAAAGTAATTGTTTTATAAAATAACAACAACACGATAGTCTTCCGTGTTTGGATGACCTGATCCAAGAACGGGTTTCGACCAATCAGAGCACTCGTTATATACATGTTATTTTATAATGTAATTTTATTCAAGATTTATTAGGGGTTGATTATCAATTACCTCGATCAATTACAGTGTAGAAAGAGATATCAATTGTGGGTTTCAAAGCAGAATACTAGATAGAATTAAATACTAATAGTTAGCTGTGTTCGTTTTGGATATTACTATACATGAAACTGATAAGGGCTATACTAGTAGAAGGTGTTTGTAGATGGAATGCTCGAACGAAAATTTATTTTCATTTTTTAGACCAGTTGCGAAAAATGCAACTTAGGCCCTCTGGCAGGAATTGAACCTGCGGCCCTGCGATTCCGGTGCAGCGCTCTAACCAACTGAGCTACATAGTCCAGCTAGTTAGGTATAGTTACATCCAAAACGAAGACAGATTGCTAAAATGAGACTCAAATTAAGACGGACTACTCATTGGGTATTATATATATGGACGTGGCGCAATTTAAGTGATCCACTATACATTTTGTTTCTAATTTATTGTCCTCTTCAGCTGAAATATACACAATTAATTAAAGTTAATCCACTTTTATCCCTGTGTACCCTTAGCCTGCTTATAATGTAAAATCAGATGTTCTATGATATTACCATTACTATACGCTGTGTGAGGACTATACCGACATGCAACGGGGTCAGATTCGGCATATTAAACAGTCAATTATTGTTAATGTTTAAAATTAGTTTAAAGAAAACGCGTTGGTCATTCTGTGTGGTCAATACACAGGCAGCCCAAGCTTACGTTGCGACTATTAAATCTATATTGTAAACAGTATGGACTATGGTACTTTATATAAGCTGTATATAGAAGACTTACTAGAAAATTGTGTAAATTGAGAAATAAAATTAATTTACTTTTACTACAAAGTGTATTTAACTTTTATGCGTTGGTTTGGATGTGATTTGACTCATTTGAGCCCCTTTCGGGGCCTTGAGTTGCTGAACTTTGAAGACTCGTACCTTACTACCGGCCGTTGAACACCTCGCGAGAGCTCGCGAATTCGAATTACACGTGGAAGGGATTTGGATCGACCAATTATGTTGAAGCGTGTAATTCGAATTCACGAGCTCTCACGAGGTGTTCAACAGTCGGTAGTAAGGTACGAGTCTTCAAAGTTCAGATATTGTCAAATAATGGCATAATATTTGATTTTTATCCGACTAAATCTACTTTGTTTTTGCTGAAGACGATTTATGTTATCGGAAATTTAATGGGCTTTATGTACCTGTTAATCTTGTGGCATTTGGGTGAACTACTTGGTGAAACAAGATTACGAGAACAATTTGTGGAATCGATGTGCGTGTCTGGGAGAGCGCCAGTTTCCTGCCCTCCCCTTTCCCTTACACTCTGTGTCATATGTTCAAACTGAAACGGGCTCAAATCACATCCAAACCAACGCATAAAAGTTAAATACACTTTGTAGTCGAAAGGCAAATTAATTTTATTTCTCAATTTACACAATTTTCTAGTAAGTCTTCTATATATAGCTTATATAAGTTACCATATCCGTACTGTTTACAATTTTGATTTAATTTAATAGTCGCAATGTGTTTTGACAGTTTAAAGATTGCGAACATTGAGACTGGGGAACAGACTTTCCCGCCAAAATACGTAATCTAATTAAGATAATTGAGTTGTTGTTTATTTTGTGTACGTTGTAATTCACCTCCGTTGAGGACCGCATGGTTTATGTAATATCTCCGATGAGAATTGTGCTGCATCCGTCTCCGAAGAGACATTGACGATATTATTATCTAAGGACATATTGATAGGCCACAGTGTAAGTTTATTGTAATGTCAGCTAACTTTGTCTATGTTGTAATTTGGCGGTATATACTCACATATATTCACATTTTGTTCGTAGGTTCGAAACAGTATTAAACGTAAAGTTACGATAATGTGTTGCCTATTTATATCACTGAGCAGATTTATATTGACGAAACATTTCGAACACTGGAAATTCAAAGTCCTTGTATAAAAGTCGCAGGAAAGTGAGTAAACAACGTTTGAAAGTATTTTGAAGAAACATATTAAAGGTCTATCTACACTTGGGATTTTAGTTTACATGTGAGTGATATCCGGCGAAAGTTCGAGTGACTTCCGGCCTGTGCTTCCAGTTGACGAAAAACATTTGAAGTGATTCCGATTCAAAATTCAAGGTAATTGTGGCGCCCCATCATGGTTCTGGAGGTAGCAGAGGCTAAATTGGCTCGAACTTCGGCTAAACGCGTATTTAATCGGAACGTCAAAAAAATAATCGACTCTATTAACTCTAAAGATTCCGTTGCATTAATCGAGAGTAGATTTAAAGATTTGAAGTGGCTCTGGGATGACGTTCAAAGGAAGCACGAAGGGTACATAGAATCGCTGGAAAATTCGAAGACGACTTACGATGTTGAGCAAGAGGATGGATGGATTGACCAAATGGATAAAGTTTATGATGACGTGTTACGGCAAAAGTTGGCATACTTTAAGACCGTCGAAGATGATCAAAAAGAAATCAAACGGCAACAAGAACAGATCTCTAAAGAGAAAGAAGATCAAACTCGTAAGAAAGAGGGCGATAAAGCCATTTGTCGAGCTGAACAAGCCCGCAAAGTTGACAAGAAGTGGAAAATCTTGAAGTTGCATTAGCTGCAGAGATAGACAAACCCAATCCGGCAGCGTCAATGCTTGAAACGGCGAGAACTGAGCTAAAAAGGCAACTCGAAGAGTGTAAAAGAGTTACCGGCGAATATGTTCTGCTACTTGACGACGAGAAAGCTGGTAATGAGATAGCCTGGTTCACGAGTCTTCAAAAGGTTTACTCGCAAATATCTCGAAAAATCGGTGATGTCATTCAAAGGAAAATTGATACCAAAAGTAATGCAAGAGGAAGCACAATGAAACTAGAAAGAATGAAATTACCCCAATTTAGTGGAAATATTCGAGACTACCCTCGTTTTCGAGCAGATTTTGAAAAACAAATTCTACCAGAGTTGGAATCTGGGAAAGCTGCATATGTCCTCAAATCATGTCTGTTAGACGAGAAATATGGTCAGCCATCAAAATTAGTCGATATGGTCGTATATGATATTAAGAATGGAGATGATCAATTATTTCTGGAGCTCATAAACACGGTTGAGAATGGCTATCAAGATCTAGCCAGAATTAATATGAAAGCTGAAATATCCAATAGTGGAACAGTCAGTTTAATCGAAGAACGATTGCCTCGTGACATTATGCGGGAATGGTCGAGAGAAGTTAACAGGTCAAACAGCAAAGTAGAACAGAAGAATAAGTAAGTAAGTAAGTAAGCAGGGGTGCTTATTATCCTTACTTGCAGCTGAGAGCTAAGCTGAATTGCGAAGGACACAGCTCAACGTGACCAAGTCGAAGGCTTTCTAGGGCGCATATAGCAGCCACCTTTTGCTCGCCATCACGGAGCACAGCTACGATGGAAGGGCCAGTTAGGGGTTAAACCCAACCCACCCTGTCAACATTCCCAGTGGGAGGAAACCGGAGTACCCGGAGAAAACCCACGACTTTCGGCAGAGCGTTGACTAACTCTTTTCACATAGCTATCATAAGTCGTCCCCAACGGGACTTGAACCCACGATATCAGAGATGAAAGGCGCGTGCTCTGACGATTGCGCCACCGAAGCCCCTAGAAGTTCCCGTATCTTATCCAATTCCTTCAAGAACAAAGAAAGATAATAGAATACGAGTCGTCAGAGCTGAGGATTGGAGGGGATCATGCTCGCAAAGGTCGTGTCCATTTGATTGACCGTGATGGAAAGTTAATTGAAGACAAAGAAGCTACAAAGACGACCAGGTGCTTGGTTCACAGCTCGAGCACGCATAATACGGCCGATTGTAGAGTATATCAAGAGATGACGCCTGAAGGGAAAGTCCACTTGTTAAAGGAAAAGCGAGCTTGCTGGTCATGCCTCAAGATTGGTCACCGCTCTATTGACTGCAGTCAGCGCAAGAAATGCAACATTGATGGTTGTTCAAAATATCACCATGATTCCTTACACGTAGGCCACGTTCAAGGGATTGCATTCCATATACCACATTCTTCCCGACCAAATTCCGACGCAGATGGAAAATAATCGAGAACTTGCTTGCTGCAGGTAATGAAAGTAAAATCAATTGTCAATGCTGCTCCATTGAATGTACTGTGGGACGGTGATATGACCATTAGTCTGATCACCTTTGCTAAAGCACGCGAGCTAAGTTTGGATGGAGAGGAAATTAGACTGTCGGTTGTCAAAGTTGGCGGTGTCAAGGAAGAGATGAGATCATCAGTATATAAACTTCCCTTAATCGACGAATCAGGGGAGACTGTCAACTTCCGCGTTTATGGAATTGATCGAATATCCTCCCCTGTGGAGGGTATTAACCTCAACGGCGTCATGCATCTGTTCCAAAACATAAACAAGGAGGAGATCCAGCGACCGAATGGGGAAATAGATTTGTTGATTGGTTATGAATATGCAGGTTATCATCCTGAGCGGGAGCAATCTTCTGGGCATTTACTTCTGTTGAAAAACCGATTTGGTCGTTGTCTGGGTGGGTCTCACACAAATTTGGCAGAGAATACGCTTAAGCTTATCCAACATGCTACAGTTCACCATGTTGCTAGAGCAAACATTGAAGATTTTTCGATACTGAATCTCTTGGCGTTGAATGCTCCCCAATGTGGGAGTTGTCGCTGTGGACGGCGCCCGATTGGTGGGAAAAGCTTGACTTTGAAGGAGGAGCGGGAACTAAATTTGATCGAAGAAGGATTGACGCATCAAGGCGATCATTGGGTTGCACGATACCCTTGGATTAGGAGCCCGGATGATCTGTCAATTAACAAAGAAGCAGCGCTTAAAATGTTTGAGTCTACAGAAAAGAGGCTGCAGAAGAACAAACCTCTTCTGGAAACGTACAAGGAACAGATTGAGGACATGGTACAGTGGGGGGTTGCAAGGAAACTCACACCAGCAGAAATTGAAAACTATGATGGCCCAGTATATTATCTAAGTCACCACGAAGTACTTAAACCAGAATCCACATCCACATCTTGTAGAATAGTCTTCAATTCGTCAGCGAAGTTTCAGGGCCATTCACTTAATAACTACTGGGCTAACGGACCAGATCTTATGAACAACCTGCTCGACATACTCGTGAGATTCAGAGAAGGCCCGATCGCATTTGTCGGCGATATACGGAAGATGTACCACGCCATAAAGATATCCGTTCTCGATCAGCACACTCATAGATTTATTTGGCGCGACGTGTTGCAGGATAGCAAGACAAGTACTTTCGTCATGACGTCCGTATCATTCGGTGACAAACCTGCGGGAAATATCGCCACAGTTGCTCTACGCAAAACAGCGGAAATGCAAAAAGATGATTTTCCGAATGCGTCAGGTACCATCCTCAACAACACTTACGTTGACGACATCGCAGATAGCGTGGAGACTATGGTAACAGCACGAGAGACAACTGGTCAAATTGACGATTTGGTAAAGGGTGGAGGATTCCAAATCAAGCATTGGATCTATTCATCAGAGAATGTGAACGATGACAGCTCGGATGGATCACTGGGAAGCAAGTCAGTATGCGAGAAGCAGATACAAGATCCTGAGACAGTATGCTCTGAAAGGGGTGAACAGAAAGTTCTTGGTGTACGCTGGAATTCGAATGGAGACGAATTTTGTTTCAAAACGCAGCTTAACTTTACACCGAAGATTAAGAAACTACGAAGTGCCGGCGCTTATTCCTCCCATACTAACGAAGCGGATGGTATTGTCGCAGATCAACGGAGTATACAATCCACTTGGGCTCGCAGCTCCATTCACCGTGAGGGCAAAGATACTTGTGGATAGGAGAATCGAAAGACCTGACCTGGGACGATCCAATCCCTGCCGCGTTAAGAGAAGAGTGGTTGAATGGGACTTTCGGTACCAATCTTCTAGCAGCAAAGAGTAGGGTCACACCAATTCGAAAGACAACAATCGTTAGAACGGAGTTGAATGGAGCGTTGCTTTCGAAAAGGCTCAGTGCTCAAATCAGTATTTTCTCGTGGACTCGGAGATAGTTAGAGCAATGATTCAGAAAGATTCGTACGGATTCAACACCTATTCAACAGGACCAGGCTTTCTTCACCTGCACGAATCAGAATGGCCAATCAAGAAATTTGTATCACCGGATCACCTGCCTGAAGAGACCAAGGCGGCAATGATCATTGAAGTTGAGGCGAGAATCGCACTGTCTCATGCCATTGATATTCTACGATTCTCGTGCTATTATCGTTTGCTTTGGGTGACTGCACGCATTACAGCTGTCGGCAAAAAGACCCCGAAACCATCGTTGAAGAATCTTGCTGCACCAGTCGAGGCGGAATTGAAGGTGTACAGAATGCTGAGCTTCTTTGGATCTTGAGGCTGCGCAAAATGGCTAGAGCTATCAGAGAGCAATGTGTCACCTGTCGTAAGAAGCAAAATAATTTGGAAACTCAAGTGATGGGAACATTACCGAAAGAACGTGTGATCCCAGCACCACCGTGGAGTTCAACTGCTGTAGACTTCTTCGGACCATTTCAGATGAGAGGTGAGACGAACAAGCGTTCCCGTGGCAAGGCGTACGGTGTGCTCTTCAGCTGCATGGCCAGCAGAGCTGTTCATGTGGACATAGCAACGGATTACAGTACGGAAGGTTTCCTAATGATTCTCCGAAGATTTGTATCCATCCGAGGGTACCCAAAGCGAATGTTCTCAGATTGTGGATCTCAACTTGCAGCTGCTAACAAATAATTAAATCTATGATCCAAGGTGTTAATCACGAAAGACTACGAGATTTTGGTGTTGAGCATGGGTTAGAGTGGAAATTTTCAGAGGCTGATGCTCCATGGCAGAACGGCTGTTCTGAAGCACTGGTAAAATCCGTAAAGAGCGCAATCAAAGGAGCAATTGGTGACCAGGTTCTGATGTTTTCTGAGCTACGGACAGTCTGTTTTGAAGCCGCCAACCTGGTGAACGAACGGCCCATTGGTATCCATCCGACGTGTCCCAGCGACGACACATATCTTAGCCCGAACCATTTAGTACTCGGTAGAGCGTCGGCAAGAGCTCCCGGTGGGCCATTTCAAGAAACGCTTTGAATTTGTGCAAAGATTAGTGACTGCGTTCTGGAAGCGATGGATTCGTGATTATTTCCCGAGCCTGTTAGTCCGCCAGAAATGGCATGTAGAGAAACGAAACGTGTGTGTTGGAGATGTTGTGATGATCCAGGACTCGAACAGCGTTCGTGGTCAATGGAAAATTGGTCGTATTTCGAATGTTTTTACGGAAAACGATGGAAAGGTACGCAGAGTCGAAGTGCAGTACAAGTGTCAGCCAGAGAAGGAAAATGCCAAGGTATACAAGGGACAAGCGCATACGACAATCGAAAGGGCTGTGCAGAGACTAGTAGTCATCGTTGCGGCGAACGAGTCGTTTGAAAGAGACTAAACATGTTGGCTTGTAATATTCTGCGGCGCGGAGTGTTTTGACAATTTAAAGATTGCGAACATTGAGACTGGGGGACAGATTTTCCCGCCAAAATACGTAATGTAATTAAGATAATTGAGTTGTTGTTTATTTTGTGTACGTTGTAATTCACCTCCTTTGAGGACCGCATGGTTTATGTAATATCTCCGATGAGAATCGTGCTGCATCCGTCTCCGAAGAGACATTGACGATATTATTATCTAAGGACATATTGATAGGCGGCACTATCTAAGGACATATTGATAGGCCTAATATAGATGACACTTTCTCCGGAAACAAACAATCTAATTTACCAAAGCATATGGTATCCTGTCCTTTTTTGCGAAAAAGAGGTTTCTGTAAAAAGGGGTCGAGATGCGACTTTTATCATAATGTCACATATCAATCTACTGAAACACATCAATCTTATGCACATAGAAACCAGCGGGACTATTCTCCCTCGCCTTTTTTAGAGAAACTGGACAATTTAACATTATCGATGAACCAGATTGGGGAGAGGCTACAAAGATTCCAATGTCCAAAATTCCCCACTTAAGTCCGCAAATAGCCCAGGCACGACCGCTGATGGAGATCCCTTACCATCACACACAATACCGTCAGGGTCGGTAAACACGATGGTGAACACGATACCCGATAAAGATGTAACATACAACATCCCAGTCCGAATAACTACGCGGCATAATACCTCACAACGAAAATTCCCTGGACAAACGCAGCATACTTATAAAAGTATAATGTATACGTATAACTGTGTAAAAGTCAAAACTGTTCAGTCCCCAGCAAATCCATCTTCTGTTTGCCCAACCTTCTTCCTCTCAAATGTCTGCCATATAAGCAATAAAATTGATGAGCTGTCTGGTATTGTCTCAGTCAACAACCCCTCGGTAGTAATGATCACTGAATCATGGTTATCAAATAATATTCCAGACTCGGTAATTAAAATTGGGAACAATTATGAAATATTCAGACTTGATAGAGATACCCTAGGCGGCGGGATCCTAGCGTATATTAGTTCGTACATCCGCGTGGAACGTATAACTCATTTAGAGGAAACCGGTAAAGAAGTTCTATGGCTGGTTTTAAAACCACCTCGCACCCCAAGACCCTTTAGCACCATCATTGTCGTTATCGTATACTACCCACCTGGCCAACGGCGTGAAAATGATTATGAAATGATAGAATACCTTTCTAACGGACTAGATATTATACTTACCAAATGGATATCTTCAGGAATTATCATTGCAGGAGATTTCAATATGTTGAACATCAGTCGTTTATGCAGCCGTTTTGGGCTACGTAAAACTGTATCAGCGCCCACTCGAGGGAAAAATACCCTGGACCAAATTGCTACAAACATGTTTAATCTGTTTGACTCAGCCAGCCACCTGCCTCCTATTGGTAGATCAGACCACCAGTGTATTCTCCTTAAACCAAAAAATAATCTGAAAACCCCTCCTAAGACAAAGAGAATCAGATTAATGAAACCTGGAAATCGAGCCGCTCTGAGTCTGAAAGTGGCGCAGCAAACATGGGAGCGTATATTCCGTGCTGAAGATGTTGACGAAAAGATCAAGTTGTTCAATGAGACTGTGATTCACATGTTGGACACGGAGGTGCCTGTCAAAACCATCAGAGTCCACAACTCAGACAAACCATGGATGACAAGCCACATTAAAATGGAAATTAAAGCTAGACAGCGAGCTTTTAGTCGTGGGGATAGTATAAACTATATACGCTTGTGCCATAAAGTCTCTAGTCTGATATCTAAAGCGAAAATAGTCTACTATGAAAGTAAAGCCAAAGACCACCGTAAATCAAACTCTAGTAAATGGTTTAAGTCCATCTCCTCACTAGTTGGCATGTATGGTACATCCAATCTTCCAGCAAACGGGTGCCAAAACTACGATCTTTCTGAACTGACTGAAAAATTACAGGCCGTTTTTACCGCCCCTTGGAATGGAATGATGTTAGACAATGCTGCTAGTTATGACCTAAATAATGTGCGACACCATCTTAAAGAAATTGATCCCCATACCATCGATAGGTCAGGTGAAAAGGCCCTTAATGCATTAAAGGTGAAGAAGGCGACTGGCATTGATGGAATCCCTGCGTGGTTCTTGAAGCAGTATAGTGAAGACTTAGCTCTCGTAGCACATAACATCATCACGAGTAGTATAATTCAATGTAAATATCCCACCTTGTACAAACAAGCTCTAATAACCCCTGTGCCTAAAATTGTCCCACCGAAAAACATTGAAACCGACTTTCGTCAAATTTCTGTGCTTCCACAGTTAGCTAAAGTGCTGGAAAAGATTCAATTGCAATTAAATTGTGCAGATCTTACATTAAAAGATAACCAACATGCATTTCTCAAGGGCCGTTCAACAATTTCAGCATTGATTGAAACTTCACAAAAATGGTTTGATAAAACTGATAACACTGCGCATGGCAGAAAAGGTATCCATGCTATTTTCATTGACTTCTGCAAAGCGTTTGATATGGTGGACCACCGAATTCTCCTTTCTAAATTGGCCTCTATCAACATAACTAAATCTTATTGGCTGTGGATTCGAGATTTCCTATCCATGAGAAGTCAACAGGTAAAGCTACTTCAAATGTTGTCAACATCCGCTCCATGCCCAGCTGGAGTTCCGCAAGGCTCGGTCATCTCTCCTATGCTATTTAATGTATACATCGATGATTTAGAGGATGAAATCCCTGCAAACCTAACCGTCGATACCTCGAAGTATGCCGATGACTGCACACTCGATCAAGCAGTTGGAGCCGGGAAATAAGCCATGTCCAACAGGCTCTAGACATTATCCAAAATTGGTCAGTGTCGAACAAAATTACCATCAACGTCAAAATCAAAGGACATGTGGATATGCTTCACGGAATCAGTATCGGAACCTCCTCCTGTTTATATCGGTGATGAACTAGTTGAAAGAGTGGACAAATTTAAACTACTTGGAATGGGGTTTCAAAACAACCTCAAATGGAACAATCATATTGAAACTGTTATACAGAAAGCTAACCGTCAAGTATATATCTTAAGAGAATGCAGGAAAGCTAATCTACCTGTGGAAGTAGGTATTACCCTTTATAAATCCAATATTAGATCTATTCTTGAATATGCCTCACCTATCTGGGGTGGCCTTCCAACTTATCTCGTAAATGAAATTGAACGAACCCAGACCCGCTGCCTCCGAGTTCTTGGTTATAACAATGACTGTCTACAAAGCCTCTCTGATCGAAGAGAAGAACTTCTGAAACGTGAAGCGTGGAAGATTATGAATGATCCTTCCCATCCTTTTCATACAAGACTTTTTAAATCAAATAATCCATACGATTTACGAACAATTAATAGTAAAAACACATTATCGCGAACTGAAAGACATAAACGCTCCTTCTTAGCTCGTGCAAGTGCACTCACATAGTTTTTAGTTTGTCTATACATACTTAAGATTCTTATCTGTATATAATGTTCTAAGATATTTTTAATGTAATTTGAATCAACCTGTAAATCCATTGTACTTTTATACTTAAGATGGATAAATAAAGATTATTATTATTATAGGCCACAGTGTAAGTTTATTGTAATGTCAGCTAACTTTGTCTATGTTGTATCTGTAATTTGGCGGTATATACTCACATATATTCACATTTTGTTCGTAGGTTCGAAACAGTATTAAACGTAAAGTTACGATATTGTGTTGCCTATTTATATCACTGAGCAGATTTATATTGACGAAACACAATGTAAGATTGATCTTAGAAAGTATTTTAGTATTGATTCAAATACGTCATAGAAAAAGAAATAACATATTAAATCTCAAAAACTTAATTTCTTACTGTCGTTCCAATTGAAGTGTTCCTCAAATATTGATACGATACATTACCTCGCGCTGACCAATTCATTTGTTCAAGTTCATCGAGATATTCATACACTTCCTGTGAAAGTTGACCAATCACAATCCGTATGTGATTTGAATACGAATCAACTGACCAATGAGGAACTGATCCTGCATTGCAGGAAGTAAACAATATTCAAAAATCAAGAATTCGTTTGTTTTCATCATTCATGTAACTGAAATTCTTCAAATGTTCTTCAAATGTGTTTACATTTGTGCTCAGAAAAACGTTTAATTTAAATATTGCTTCAATTGTTGAAGATTTTCTAAATGGTTTAGAACCAGAATTGAATAAATAAGCAAAGCCGTTGCGAGATCAAGGTATTACTTCAACAAATATAACAAATATTCATTTTATTTTTAGAAACTATTTAAAGCGATCAAACGTGGGGGTTTTCTAATCTATATTTTAAAGGAAAATGTCGTCACTTTCATCTGTTTACAATATATTTTTCCCGTTAACTCTTTTCAGGGCCTTTTTTAACTAATGTACTGGAGGGGCAAAAGCCCCCCCAGCCCCCATGTTGGCCCCCCAGTAAGCTATTTTTGCCCCCCCAGTGAAGGTCCCTTTTGTCCAAAGTATAAGCCAAAAAGGGTGAAAAACTGAGTTTAGAGGAAAGTTATTGTATTCTCACAACAAAACCTGGCTCCGTTTAGATGGGATATATCAAAAATTGTCTCTGAAAATGCAGGAAATCAACCACAGAGACTCAAGAATACAAAAATTTTCTGGGAGGACCCCCAGACCCCCCTCACCCTCCCACACCTGTAATACACCACCTACTTGTTACGTCCCCTTTTGATGATGCCCCCCCCCACTGATGATTTCTTAAAAAAGGCCCTGACTCTTTTAGTACAGTAAAGTGTATGACAAAAATGACAGGCGTCATTTTATAAAAGTGCAATAAATGTCAGTGGCAAATTTTGGTTTATAGACCAAATAATTTATTGTAAAGGTACGATGAAAAGTTTTTCTAACTTTCAAATTTGTTCTCTGTATGAAATTGTAACAAACTTTACTGTAATATAGTAATATTATTAGAAACAATATAGATTATAGTACAATTTTATAGTTTTAGAACACACACATATGTATTTATGTACTTGCTTGACTATTCGTATTATATATCAGAATCGAACCTCAAATAGCGCCACAAAAATAAACACTGTCACTGTTTGTCTGATTCAATATTACTATATTACAGTAAAGTTTGTTACAATTTCATACAGAGAACAAATTTGAAAGTTAGAAAAACTTTCTTCGTACCTTTACAATAAATTATTTGGTCTATAAACCAAAATTTGCCACTGAAATTTATTGCACTATAAAATGACGCCTGTCATTTTTGTCATACACTTTACTGTACTAAAAGAGTTAACGGGAAAAATATATTGTAAACAGATGAAAGTGACATTTTCCTTTAAAATATAGATTAGAAAACCCCCACGTTTGATCGCTTAGTTTCTAAAAGTAAAATGAATATTTGTTATATTTGTTGAAGTAATACCTTGATCTTGCAACGGCTTTGCATATTTATTCAATTCTGGTTCTAATCAAGGTCAAGGTAAGTGTTATGCTCATCCAATAATTGTTAATTATCTCCAGAATGTTTTGAAATAATTTGAAATGGCGAATTTTCGCACTATTTCTCGGAATATAGCTTCGGCTTTCGATGAATATGAGCTTTTAATTGTTCGTTGTATTTCAAAACAACGTTTTGTTTTAGTTCAAGAGCTATCGCGGGTACATACAGCTTGAATGCCGCGAGCTTCACTAACTGTCAATGGCTTATAGGCCTTAACAATTATATTAACAATTATATTGTCAGAAGAAATATTGGCCGAATGCAATAAGCACTCCAGCACTGCCTGGTCACTGTTAGTAACGTACAAGTATTTGGATCACTTCGTTAGTCACCTTTGCCAGAGAAAGTTTGACAAACCTAAAAGTGGGAGGTTATCAATCGCTTTCCTAAAGAGCACTACGTACAGACTGTATGACTGTGTGCAGGTGCAGTGTAGCATTAGCATAATAGGGGGTGTGAGCATCATTAAATGTTCAAGCATCATTAAATATTCAAACATCATTAGCATATGAGGGTGATCATTATCATTAGCATATATGGGAATGAGCACTGCATTAATTATACATTAACTGTTGAATTTTTCTTAGTTCAGCATATTTTGTGTGCAGAAATAATGGCTTTGTCGTCGTAAACATTTCGATTTATAAACCCCTTAAGTCTCGTATCTAGTGAAGTGTTTCTTTCTTAGACAACCAATACGGCGACGCTTAACCTAGTAAACTATTATTGCCTTATGCGAAGTAATAACAAACGGCTTTCTGAGTCGACCAATAATATAGCGACCTAATAAGTTTACAAAGATAGACATAGTTCTTACAGCGATTTAAACCTTACAAAGTTTCAAGCGTTTATTTAGTTTATTTAGCTATCTAAAACAAGAAGATCTTAAAGTCTATATCGGCATAGTATATGCAAGCGTTGCTATTAAGGCAATGCAAATATATGTTTGCCAAGCGAATGTATAAACTTAACTCTTAAATGTATAAAAGTTAAAGCTTTCATTCTATTACCAATATTGCGAATGCGACGCTTAACCATTGGCATTGCCAACAATAATACATTTAACATTAGACTATGTAAAAGCAGCGAGACATATATACGACAAATTTAAAACAGGGGCCGGTTGTACGAAGGCCGTTTAGCTTAAACGGTGGATAAGCCAAAATTAAAAAACAATTTCACACATTTGGTGAATGACTGAACTTAAATCTTATGCCCTTAATATGTAGTTGCTGAGTTGCATATATATAATTGTTCTATTCAAGTTGAAATATTTTAGCTTGGTTGTTCGATGAATGTATAGACTTGATCTATATTTTCGAGTTATCCACCGTTTAAGCTAATTAAACGAGCTTCGTACAACAGCCCCTGAAAGTTAACATAATTATATGCGTTGCCATGTCTCATTTAGGTGAAAGCATTAAATCTAGTTTGCATAGTATATTTTGTACTTTAAATCATTAAACCGGTCATTAACACAGCCAAACAATCAACTCCCCAGACAGCGAAAACGAACCAGATAACTATAAGCAAACATATTTTACTTTTGTAAGATATACTGTATGATATCCTAAGATACTCTATGAGATCCTAAGATGATATTCTAAGATATTGTATGATATCCAGGGGCGCCGGAACGTAGCCGAAGCGGAGAGGGCAGCGCCATGAAAAGGGCACGAGCGCCGAAGGCGCGAGAAATTTGTAGGGGGATCCGGGATATATATCCTCCCCCGGAAAATTTTTTAATCTACACTCTACAATCTACACTGCATTATGAGTGGAGATTTTACATAATTCTGAATATTATAAAACGATAACACACAGGAATTGCGTTATTGCGGAGCTTAACTGCGCTAATCGACCACGGAAAACTAGGCGCGTGTGAGGAAACTTATCAAGAAGATAACTAGTCAATTAACGTAATCTAGTGAAACTGCACGGTCATAATCCTTATTAAACCTATGAGGGCTAGTCCGGTCACAATAATAATAATTTATTCATTACAATGCACTTTATTGTTAAGAAAAAGGGCAACCGGTTGCCCCCGCGTGCCCCCGTACTATAAGGGCAGCGGGGGCAGCTGCCCCCGCTGCTCCCGTGGCTCCGGCGCCCCTGATGATATCCTAAGATACTGTACGATATCCTAAGATGATATCCTAAGATACTGTATGATACACTAGAAATTCTGCCGTGCTGTCGGTGTGTTTTAAGAACATGGTAGCGTGCTTATATAACACGCTGACGTGCTGCAAAATTTGGATCTGAACACGATGGTGTGTTTTCCATTACAGAACAGCACACCAGTATGACGGCAGGTGTGTCTGAACAGCACGCCAGATTTAACAACACACCGTCAGAAAGCAAGAACACGTCAAAAATCCACTACAACACAGCAAAAGTGTGTTTTTAAGGCCGTAGAACACGCAGCGTGCTTAAACAACACAACAGTGTGTTGTTGTTTCATAAGAAATTAGCGTGCTGAAAGAACACGTCAACGTGTTGTAAACGTGGCGGGAAAGTTGGCCAATCACGTCGTGAGTTTTGCTGACGAGTTTGGACAAGAAACACAACCGCCATAACTCTAAAATTTGAAGCTAAATACTCTTTTGCAGGGAGTTTTTTTATCTTTTGTTGTCTAAAGCAATGAAAAAATTTTGTCAGAGACTTTGAAACAATAGTTCGACGATGTTAGAAGCTTTTTGACCATTTAGCTCAAAATTTGGACTTGAAATAGTCGAAATAAACTCGGTATGAAAAACAAAAAGGACAAATATGATTTTAGTCCGTATTTACGAAGCCAAAGGAAAAACTTAATTTGGAAAGTCAGAGCGGGAGTTTCAGGGATAACTCAGAAATTAACAATAAAGGTTAGTACTGACATATTATATTTTTATGTTATAATAAAAATGCATATTTTTTCGTTTAAATAATCGTATATTCAAGTTTTATATATGGATTGTAAAATTTGTTGCTCAGCAGTCGGTTTTTAAGCCTAAATTAGACTACCTTACCTTGCCTTAGACTACCTTAGACTGTCTTAGACTACCTTAGCCTACCTAAGACTATCTTAGCATACTTTAGACTACCTTAGACTACCTTTACAGGGTACGGCTGTTGACTGTTGTGTAAAACTACCTGAAAAATACAATAAGAACTTCGATGTTTCGAGCGAAGGCCCTTCGTCTGGAAGTTAGGGTCTGTTTATATGATACCGGCTTAAGGCGGGACGGGACAGTTGCAGAGATCCCGCTTGTAATATAAATTCTATTGAGTGTTTATATGATCCCGCTTCTATCCCGCCTAGACAGAATCCCACATCTGTTGCCGGGATCCCGCCTAGCCGGGACGAAAGATTCCCATATAAACACTCTATCCTGGCCAGGTGGGATGAACTTTTCTTCTGAGCATGTGTAAATCCCTTTTCTGCAAGGAAATATGATGTCAAGCACCGAACTGGCTTCATCCCGGCAATGTATTTTCTCCATATAAACATGCCATCCCGCCAAAGCGAGTTTCCCTGCTAGGCGGGATGGAAACGTCCTGTCCGCCTAGACGGGATCATATAAACAGGCCCTTAGTAGAATGGGTCGGGGAAAAACATGTGCTTTTATAGTGAATACAAAAGCGATCACATGATAAAAAATACACCAATCAGATGGATTTAATAAAAACAACCCATAAACAAAATAAGGAAATCACATCACAAAATATAGTAGCATATAAGGAGCAGCGAACAAAAATAACAAAGCAAGAAAGACAGAAAATAAGGAATGAAATATGAGATAAGGTGAGAGTATCTGCTGATGGCATGCATAAACAAATAGGATTTAAATGTAAGAGAGGCGCTCGTTAATGCCGAGAGGATGAATGGTGACAAGTTGAGAAATGAGACGCATTTCTTGGCTTTTGCGGCTATCGTTACTACCAGAAATGGGACACAGAGATCGAATTTTCATTCCCATTCTACTAACTTCCAGACGAAGGACCGTTGCTCGAAACGTCGAAGTTCTTATTGTATTTTTCAGGTAGTTTTACACAACTGTCAACCGCCGTATTTGCTTTACTCTACCGACACTGGCACCTTACGTTCGATATACCTTAGGGTACGCTAGACTACCTTAGACTACCTTAGCCTACCTTAGTGTTCTTTTGACTAACTTAGTGTACCTTAGCCTACCTTAGAGTGCCTTAGCATACCGTACCGTACCTTAGCCTGCCTTAGACTACCCTAGGGTACATTAGACTACCTTAGCCTACCTTAGGGTACCTTAGATTCCCTACCCTAGGGTACATTAGACTACCTTAGCCTACCTTAGGGTACCTTAGATTAGGGGTGCACCGGATAGTACTTTTTACTATCCGGCCGGATATGCCGGATAGTTTAAAAATATCCGGCCCGGATATCCGGCCGGATACCGGATATTTTGATTATTTTCTTATTCAAGACTCGGGCCGCCTTTTCAGGTTGAATAAGGGTGTGCATCACTGCAGGCAATGAAGGCAATGATGCCCGAATGATGAACAACGCACTACTTCATGTTAGGACTATATAGAGGTTCATATATAATATGCTGTTTGTCATGAACGTATTGAAGTCTCAATATAGTGACCGCTGGCCAACATTTTTGGCTTTGCTATGATAGAAATACTGGAACAGTAAACCAATTCATATAATATTGTTCTTTTGTTTGTTGTATTGATGTCCAACTGTTTTCGTTTCATAGCATATTTATTGATATTTTTTCCGTTTTTAAGTTGAAACAAAATTAATACGCCTTGAAAAAAATATCCGGCCGGATAGTCTGATTATCTCATTATCCGGCCGGATATGATATCCGGTGCACCCCTAGCTTAGATTCCCTAAAGTAGGCTAAGGTAGTCTAAAGTAGTTTAAGGTAGTCTAAAATATGCTAGGGGACTCTAAGTTAGGCTAAGGTACCGTAAGGTAGTCGAAGGTAGTCTAAGGCAGGCTAAGTCTACATTAGAGTACCTTAATTAGCCTACCTTAAACTATCTTAGCATACCTTAGACTACCTTAGCCTACCTTAGATTACCTTAGCCTACCCGCTTAGATTACCTTAGCCTACCTTAGCCTACCTTAGGGTACCTTAGACTATCTAAGGTGTGCTAAGGCACTCTAAGGTAATCTAAGGCAGAGGTGGAAAAAGTATCGGATCATGGGAACCTAGTTACCAGAAATATTTTTGGATTTGAGCTTTTGCAGAACATTTTTCACAGAAATACCTTAAGTTCATAATGAACTGATGCGTAATAACAAAACTAGAGTATGCTCTAGTTTAGACTAGTAATTGTAATGCATTTTGTATTCACTATATCTAATTGAACATCACTAAATATCATGAAACAACACTCCAATCAGTCCAATGTCAAAATCAATCAATGATCATTGAACCTCATTAATTATTAATTTTGAATCTGAAACCCAGGCTCCCAGGAGAAAAAAACTTTTCCACCTCTGGTCTAAGGTACCCTAAGGTAATCTAAGGTATTATATACTAGTCTAAACTTGAGCTAAGGTAGTCTAAGGTACCCTGATGAAGTCTAAGGCAGGCTAAGACTACCTTATCTAGATTTTGTTGGCATCTCACTCGAACGAATAACAATTGGAGGGTTTTGTAGATGGAAAATTATTGAGTGTAAATTATATACATTTATTAGACCTAACCAGGAACAGCTGCGAAAAATGCAACTACAGGTCCCTGGCAGGAATAGAACCTGCGGCCCTGCGATTTGGGTGCAGCGCTCTAACCAACTGAGCTACAGAGTCCAGTTGTCGAGCCCTTAAACCACAAGTTCATGTATATATACTAGGGTACTGCCATGTTAAGTTGTGGGTAAATATCTAGATTTTGTTGGCATCTCACTCGATTGAATAACAATTGGTCCAGGGTTTTGTAGATGGAAAATTATTGAGTGTAAATTATATACATTTATTAGATAACCAGGAACAGCTACGAAAAATGCAACTACAGGTCCCTGGCAGGAATCGAACCTGCGGCCCTGCGATTCCGGTGCAGCGCTCTAAGAGCTGAGCTACAGAGTCCAGTTGTCTAATAAATGTTAGGTCTAATAAATGTATATAATTTACACTCAATAATTTTCCATCTGCAAAACCCTCCAATTGTTATTCAATCGAGTGAGATGCCAACAAAATCTAGATATTTACCCACAACTTAACATGGCAGTACCCTAGTATATATACATGAACTTGTGGTTAGAACTCGACAACTGGACTCTGTAGCTCAGTTGGTTAGAGCGCTGCACCCAAATCGCAGGGCCGCAGGTTCTATTCCTGCCAGGGACCTGTGGTTGCATTTTTCGCAGCTGTTCCTGGTTAGGTCTAATAAATGTATATAATTTACACTCAATAATTTTCCATCTACAAAACCCTCCAATTGTTAAGACTACCTTAGACTACTTCAGCCTACATTAGACTATATTAGCATACCTTGGACTACTTGAGACTACCTTAGCTTACCTTAAACCATCTTTGACTACCTTAATGTACCTTAGCCTACATTAGACGACCTTAGAGTGCCTTAGCATACCTTAGACTACCTTACCCTGCCTCAGTATAATACCCTTACACTACCTTAGACTACGCTTAGCGAGATCTTGCCGTGTAATTGATTTTATAGTAAAAACTACTGTGCGTTTATATGGACAAGCGGGCTGGCCCGGTTCCCTTGAAAAAGGCGAGATCTCCCTTACCGGGATGAAAATTTCCCCATATAAACACTCAGTAACCGGGCCAGCCCGGTTGCCGGGAAGAAAGTTCAAAGAGATGCCGCCGCCAATTTGTCTGCGAGCTATTTTTAAGAATTGTTAAAACAACAAAATCACCCGCTTGCCGGTGTCACAGCGGATTTGGCCCCCCCTCAAAATGGCCCCCCCGGGCCATATCCGCTAGCGGATATGGTCCTATGGGGGTCCATATCAGCTAGCGGATATGGTCCCCTCTCGCGGATTTGGACCCCCTCGCGAATCTATCGTATGGCATATTAAATATCGAATGAAAAAGGTTTTGAATCATCTTTACATCTTACAGAGAAAAAGTGTACGAAGATTTTTGGGGTTAAAATGTTCCTGTAAATTTTCTCGCGGTTTTGGACTGCAGGAACTATATTTTGCTGCAACCAAAACTGCATTTCACTGCCAAAAATATATTTCACTGCCACTATGATATATTTAACTACGAGAAGTAGATTTTATTGCAATCAGAACTATACATAGTTCTCATTTAAATGTTATGTCTCAGCAGTGGGAAATACAAAGTTGTAAATGTTAATAAATTTCTCATATAATCACAAGACAAATTCATCCCGCTTACCGGGCTGGCCCGGTCAGCGAGCTAGCCCGGCTTCCATATAAACAGCCCCTAAGGTAGTCAAAGCCAGGCTAAATTTTAGGTAGTCGAAGGTAGTCTAAAGTAGGCTAAGGTATGCTAGGGTAGGCTACGGTAGTCAAATATAGGCTAGGTTATGCTAAGGTAGTCTAAGGTACCATAAGGTAGACTAAGGTAGTCTAAGACTACTTTAGACTACCTTAGCTTATTTTAGAGTGCCTTAGTATACCTAACACTACCTTAGCCTGCTTTAGACTACCTTAGTTGTGCCTTATACTATCTTAGCCTACCTTAGAGTACCTTAGACTATTGAGTACCTTAGATTCCCTAAAGCAGTCTAAGGTAGGCTAAGGTAAGCTAATGTAGTGTAAGGTAGGCTAAGGTAATGTAAAGTAGGCTAAGGTATGCTAAGATACTCTAAGGTAAGCTAAGGGGGGGAGGGGTAGTTGTCACAAATCGCAGTAATAACGTGACCAAAAAATTTAAGCTCCATACAGACTAGCAAGTTTTTCTTGAAATGTTTTCCCTGACATGTTTTATTTACTCGTGTGTATGACCAAAAAATTACAAGTTTTCCTTGACAAGGAGCCTTGTTTAAAAGCTAATTATACCTGAAAAGGAATAATTGATCGAAAAAATTTGCTTGCTGTACACACAAACGCCAAGAAACTTGTCAAGGAAAACGTGCTCGTCTGTACGGGGCTTTAGTGTTTTAATAGTAATTTGCCAGAAGCACTTTTACAGCGATAAGTAAGGATAGGTTTTGCGCTTGGCTCGTTGCCGTCGGAAGTAAATTGTTATTGGGGGGAGGAGCAACCTAGGGTTCGTTGGAGAAAATTTCGCATTTTCGAAGTCTCAGATGTGCATTTTCCGTGTTTCCTGAGAGGAATTTTTATCGTAGTTGTGAGGTTTTTACACCTCAGAATTCAAGATTTTGTAACACACTTTTTAACTTTTTACAATCTCATTCCCAAGTTTTGAAATAGCATTCACGCGGTGTGGTTTCCATTCGGTCACAAATATGGAGATAGTTAGAACAATGTTTGAAATACACCCATTCCTTTTTTGTTATTTATATTCCAAATAGATTGATGCTACAGGACCGTTTCAACGCTTATTGAAGTAAAACAGGCCAACGAAAACACATTGCCATTGGGCGCATACAGAAAGAATAAAGCGCTAAAAGTCTTCTTATCGAGCAAAGTACAGACGGTTTACGAGAGACTTAAAGAGACAGGATTTGATATGTCAATTAATATTTTGTTTTGTTGAAGTTGAAGTCGAAGAGCGTTTTCTTTAAATAAAATCTTAACCTGCAAGTCTTTGCAGATATCCGCTTAACGTGTTGTATGCTTTATGTGTTCTATACTTGATGTGTAGCCCGACAGCCGTGTTGTATGCTTGATGTGTTCTATACTCGGTGTGTTGTTTGATAGCTGTGTTGTATGCCTGATATGTTTTATGCTTGATGTGCTGAAAGAACACACCATGTGTTCTAAGAACACACCGGTGTGTTCTTGGAACACACAACACGCTTTTGCCGTGTCGTATACGCGGACAAAATGGTGTGTTCTTTGGATTTACGATTACACACCAAAAGTGTGTTCTGTGAAACACGGCAGGCGTGTTCCTACAACACGGCTGGCGTGTTCCTACAATACGGCGGGCGTGTTCCTATACAACACACCAAATCTATAACACGCCTTGAACAGAACACACCAAAAACGTGTTCAACACGCTTTTACCGTGTCGTATACGCGGACAAAATGGCGTGTTCTTACAACACGGCGGAATTTCTAGTGTATCCTAAGATGATATCCTAAGATACTGCATGATATCCTAAGATACTCTATGAGATCCTAAGATGATATTCTAAGTTACTGTATATGATACCCTATATAAGATACTGTATGATATCCTAAGATACTGTATGATATCCTAAGATACTGTATGATATCCTAAGATACTGTATGGATATCCTAAGATACTCAATGAGATCCTAAGATGATCAGTTAATTATTTCCAATTCAACATCAGTTATTTTTTCAGTAAGATGGGTCTCGCTATTAAGAGTGAGAATGTCAATGCCTTTAAAGCTAAGTAGCAAATCCATGACATTTAGATCAGGTATAGATCTATTTTCTGCATTGTTCGCAAACAAATTCGATGTATCAATGACCTCTCGGCATGCAGGGCAGTTGCTCACCCTGTCGTCCTCCCCGAAGCAACGTAGACAGAACAAATTTAGATCTGAGGATGATTTTTCCACTCTAACATATTCAGTATAATTATAATCTATTTCCTTTCTGCGGAAAAATTGCTAAATACTGGTCTATTTTGAAATTATTCAACAACTCACAGAAGTTGAATCTTTTCAAGCCCTTCCGTCCTTTTCACTTGAACTTTAAAGAAATGCAGATATAGGGATATTCACCCGTCAGAGTCCATTCAGCGAAATTGTGGAATATAAATGATCAAGTCGTATCCATGCTGTTATGCAATGATTGAGACTTTTACTTGTTTTAAATCGAAATTTTTTAAATCGAAAATTTTTTAATTGTAATATAAATGAATATATAGTTCTGAATGCCGTGTATATAAAATAGGTACCCCTGTTTAATATTTCTAATTTCATGTAATGATGAATTGTCAGGACCTTTCTGAAAATCACGTATCGTGAGTATAGTTTTCCTGACCAATAAAGATCTTTACTACTACTGTTATATGTGTGGCTCCATTATAGTGCGCATAACATGATGCACCGGTGCGTTGCAGCTATAGAGCGAGGAAAAGAGACTTGTGAAAAATTGAACCCGGAAGTTTTTAAAACCTTTTGAAAATAATGCTGACATCAGCAAAATTAGTTTTCAATAACTCAAGCAGAAATAGTAGTACATTGACTTTTTTCGTGAACACTCGTTAATGACAATATACGGAATATATAAAGCAGGTAGCTTTGTAGCTTTAATTTTAGAATTTTGTGACTTCAATAGAAACTAAAGGAACGGGGTTGAGAATAGCAATGACTGATTTGTTGTACGCGTATTAATTACTGATGAGTGCATGATGGCCGAGTCTGCCGACTATATTTTGCCAAATATAAAATCAAAGACATTACAACATTTAATGATAGTTTCGTAAACCTATAATTAGCTATAATTGGCTATTATCAGAGAATCAGACTACTGAAACGATTGCAGACTAGCGTTTCTTGTTGTAATCGGCAACAGAATTCAACGGCTTTTCTTGTGAAACAGAAAAGTTAACAGCTACACTTCTATAGTTCTACAGCCTACAATTTATGTTTCGTTTCGTAAACATTATTGTTTAAGGTTAAAAATATTTCATTAAAAAAGCGTAAAACACTATTCAGTCTTAAGTTACATGGTTAGTTTTGATAGGGTCTTATAGCCAATATCACGGATGTTGCGAATGACGATAGCTTTTTGCATTGACGTTTCCAGTCCATTCCTCTCGATAGTTTCATCAACTATTTTCATTTCAAAATGATTTGTCACCCGCAATGCCACAAAGAATGATACAAATACAATCGAAGTATGTGTTATATTTCAAAATAAAACAAAACCTTTGATTTATTATGATTCCTCAATTATTTTATAAGAATTCCCAATGCCCCAATGGGCAATAAACTTCCAATGTAATGTACTTAAAATATCTAATTTAATATAGTTTCTATGCTTAGACTTTCACATTAGAAATTCTATGACCAGGCTGACATGCACCCGTGGCTTTCCGATATGCGCTTTATATATATATATAGGTATATTATTCGTGAATAAATCAATTTGATTATTATATTCAATAGAGAACGGGAATTTTGTTCTACTATACCATAATTATATAGTTTTCAGTGTTTTGCGCATGCCCATCCCATTAAAGCTAATGTACATTCACTGGATGTTTTCGTACTGGATGTAGGCGAGACTGAGAGGATGGTCGTCACTTTTGTGTGTATCAGTTCATATGTGCATGCAGGAGGATAGAAATATCTCTTGAAATTGCTGTAGTATATGAACCTGCATCGCTATACCATAGTTTAAGACAATATCAAAACTAAAGGTCAATAATTATATAAATCCATTAAAATTATTTTTCAGTCAAGTCTTTTTACAGTTTTCTTTTGCGGTTTAGTCCATTACTCATCAGTGAAGTAACAATTAAAGTTTTAATTTTCATGTGTTTAAATTTTCTCACGATTTTCAATGTTTGTCCGCCCAGACCAAGATCTGCTTTATTAATCCCCGAAACCTCATTGGAATAGTAATGGCCAGTATCCTTCACAAAAAAGTTGCACAGTCTCGATTTTGTTCTGAATCTGAGTCTGCATCTTTCGTTAAACTTGCTCGAAGTGGAGTTGCATGTCCGTTGCCAGGTGACGATGACGCAATTGCTGCAAATGTTGTAACTTTACCTGACTCTAAGCTAGTATTAGGTGATGAGCCTGGAAGAATACATCCCAACTGTCGTCGAAATTCACGACTAAAACTTTCATTGCAAAATGAGTAAATGATAGGATTAGACGCACAATTCAGAAAATCCAAAACATTTAAAACTTCCATAACATCCCAAAAATACGCGAAATCTTGATCAGCTTGTCCAAAGTCCAACCACATCCACATAATAGTTGAAGGTAATGTCAAAAAGGCGAACACCAGAGTCACAATGACCAACATTTTGATAACTTTCCTTGCTTCTTTTCCTCGAGCTTTTGCTAAAGTCCGATTACTTGTTTTTGTTTGTCCTTTAGTTAACTCAAACCCAATTTTGAGATAACATGTTGAGATAATGGTTAAAGGTAGAGCATATTGAATGACCACAAGTAAAGCGGTGTAGATTTGTCTTTGTTTGTGAAGTGGCCAGATCTCCTCGCATGTTACAGTAGAACTTGTTAATTGTAAGAAACTAATGTAAGGAATTACGGTACTTGTAGCCAATACCCATAGTAAAGCAATGACTAAACCGGTTTGTTTTACAGATAGTTGTCTTCGTAACGGTTTTACAACGGCCCAAAATCTTGTCACACTCAATGCAGTCAATGTAAATCCAGACACTGTGATTGTCATAGTCTGAGCAGGCCATAATACTCGACACACGACTGCTCCATAAGGCCAAGCATTATTCACTGTAGCAAATACGTCAAATGGAACACAAAGTGTGTACAATAAATCACTAATCGCTAGATTCATTATGAAATAATTTGTGACAGTTTTTACTTTCATTCTTCGGCATACAACGAAACAAACCATCGTGTTTCCAATCAGACTAATCAAAAATATAATGCAATATATAGAATATTTGAAGATGATAAACCATTTACGATCTCCTAATGAAAGGCTCGTGTCTTCAGTGCCATTGCTTGCATTTGGCATCAGAGTTGTACACGTACGGTTTGGGAGAAGTTCAGTTGACATCTTGCTCTTAATATCCAATTTACAAATCACTCCAGTCAGTCTTGCGTTACTGTTATTCTGCTACTTTGTTACTGATTCCTATAACATCTTGTTTTAGATACACACCTAAAAGATAATTAAAATACTTAGACTTAGTGAAGATTTAAACACTAACCAATATATCGTTGTTTTGACAACAAAGTGAATCCTGCATTACTTTTTCAAGTACCTCTACAAGCACTTTTATTCCATTTCTAAATAATGCGAAACATCTCGAAAACAGTTGCATAAATATATAACATTATAAGGCACCTTTGATGTGAATAGACAATTGTAAATCAAATTTAACATGGCGCCATAAGTTCGTAAGTGCAAAAATTATTTCAACTTTAAATTTATGCATTGATCAATCCTTACACATGAGAAAAATGTTGTCTCCAACACAACAAACCATTCTTATATGCATGATATTGACGAATACCCATAAATGTTTGGTTTGTGATAAAAACAGGCTGCATGTGTTTGTAATATTTTGAGTGTTCGGCATCCAATCAAAAAGCGTATTCTTAACAACAAAACAACACATTAAACAGGTGAAATTCAAAATATAAAAACAAATACTTGCTCGTGATATAAACACACTTTAAGAGCCTTTTTGCCGCCTTCACAAATAAAACCGAATTAATGAATAAATATCTGCATGAGGAAATCGACCCTGTGGCTGTGCCGTGGTTAGATTTTGTTCATCAATTGTCAAATTTGAACATACCGACAATGCACACTTGCGCATGGAGACAGGATGCAGATAAAAACGATTCTGTCCATACACTGTCTGGTGAATGAGTTGAATGCAATATATTTGTTACCAAGATATAGGACATCGATTAAACAATATTAGGGGTTTGACTTTCTTGATAAAAAGGCATACTAACGATTAAATATATTTGCGTGTTCAGCCGTCATAATTACATATATATGGCTGTATATATAGTCTAAACAGACTAAACTTCGTATATTAATTAATTTAATCAACTTTTCCTCATTTCCCGATTTACGGTGGAATAGCACGATTCAATGAAAGTAAAGCCGTATAATTGTTGTTTTTCTACATTACACATATAACTTTAAAATACAGCTGCTGTCGCAAGATTATAAGAAACTTTTTTTAAACTAATCCAATAATGAATTATATAAGGATACTGTATGTAAATCATATGCAAGGATCGATTATGCCTGGTATCAGATATTTTCTGATTATTTGTAGTCATGGCGGTAAATTAAATAAACGTCCCAGTAGGAAACATTTCAATATGGGCGTAATTGCTTTGACACGAAGCCGAAAACCTATGTTTTATTTTATAGCAATTTTCTTCAATAACAATATATGCATGAAAACAACATTTTCAACAATTGAAAATATTTCGATATCCCGCAAAGAAGTCTGTTACAGTTGCAGGTGCATATATTAAATTTACATGGCGGTGGTTTTTTCGCAGCCACAAATCGTTATTTTCTACCGCAAATTTATAATGCGGTTCAGTTTACAACTATAGAGTCGAAGTGTATTAACCGAACATAGCAAAATTCACCCCATAACCAAAGTATGTATTTCATATAAATAACATGCAGGATAATCTTAACTGCATGCATGAGCTTAACAGTTTTATCGAACATATTTTAAAATTCCAGAATGGCTGCATGCTTCCTAAATAGAGCCGAAAGTGATAAAATGCAGATGTTACAGATGTTACGTGATGTTATAGTTATATATATGCGTTTAATCTGATAACACTTGCAATATTGTTTAAAAGATTTCTAGGACGTGTATTTCATTAATATGACTTTAAAATGACAAGACGAATTCTGAGACATTTATTAAAGAATACTCAGCAAATTTTAACATAGCCTCATTTTCTATTATTATAATTTTAGCGGGCATTGTGGTATTTTGCGGGCTAAAATGAACAAAACAGCGGGCTAAAATATATTTTAGGCTTTTTAGCCCGCTGAATTTTAATGAGCTCGAGGAGCGACAGAAAATCATTGACATTGTTTACGTCTTTATAGCCGGCTGCCGGCAAGTGTCCTTTTTACACTTTAACGACTGAAAAACTCTGGCTGAAAAACTAAACGAAGAAAAATTGGTTGATTTTCAAATCTAAATGAGCAAGAATCCACTCCAAAAAGACGAGAAGACAAAGTCTGTTGTGCCAGAAACTATTTAGTATATAATTGTACACAATGCCAATGGCGAAGTATTATGTATGTAAATTTGTTTTTATCATGCAATGAAACTAGCATTATTCAGCCAAACTCAGGCAATTATACTAAACTAAATCAGTTCATATGTTGTTCAAATAATACTTATAGTTTTTTTTGTCTTTTGAAAACAGTTTTCTAGTAAATATTTAAACATTTTCTTTTAAATTCGGTAAATACAATGCCGGCGTGATGGCGGCACTGTTCATTCTATAAATTCTGCTTGTCGTAAATTTTGATTTTTTATCCGACTGTATATAAGTGCATGTCCTGTAAAATTATAATAATAGTAATACAGTTGATGTTCTTGGGCTGATGTTGAGTTGATGTTCTCCTCAGAACTCATTTTAACCCTCGCTATACGCTCGGGCTAAGATGAGTCTGACTCGGGCCAAAAACATATTTATGCCCGCGAACATCAACTATATTGTTTTAGTAAAATTACATAATTGATTATTGAAAATTCTCAACGCTGATTGGATTAATAACACGCGATAATCACCTGAAGCGTTTTTATGCCGCTTTTATCGCCTCAGGCTCGGTGAATATATCGGTGAATAAAAACCTCGACTTTACGCGACTAGAAAAATTAGTTTCGTGTTTCGAAACGACTTAAATAAAATTAATTAATGAAATGTAATCAGAATTCATTAAATTAAATTTATAAGTTAAATCAAATTAACAAATTAAATTAATATTAAATTAACTAAATTCAAGCTTTCCTGGTTGAAACATGAGAGATATTTCGAGCAATCAGTTCCATTATTGCGAAATTGTTGAGAATTAAATCTCCGTCTTTTGGCGGGTATTCTTAACTTTTTTTGGTTGTATTTTACCGGAGAAAAAGAGTTTGTTTTAAGTCGATATTAAAAAGGTAACTATAATTTTAAAGTTATATTGTATGGGTTTTAAGAAGAGTACCTCATGACTAACAGTTTAATATTTTAAATTTTCTCACTTGCTTGCATGCATGCAACGTACATGGCTTCAAATTTCACGAATTTCAGCCAAGGAAGCTTGCTCAGCATTAATATATTAATTAACTAAAATGTCTGCAATTTCATAAACTCGTGACTAAATTAAAAATCTAACAATCCCTTTCGGCACACGTTACATTTATAGATGGCGGTTATTCTAGTTTCGTCCTTCATAACTTCATGTTGTATACAGTAATCAATCTTGCCGACTACGTCAAATTCTGCTCAGGGAAAGCTATAACATAATTCAACTCGTTCTTTGTGTTGATAAGCCTGTCTCCAGGTGTATTCCTTATTATTACTGACTCCGTGAATAATTACATGGACATTTTTGCTAAAACTCTCCCTTATATCATAATAAATTATATTAAATATATTCCGCCATGTTGGTGTACAAATTCGGCGCAATTCTGTACACAACATGGCGGTCAGAAAGCAAGTGCTCAAATGAAGCCGAATTTTAATATATAATTATTGAATCTTATTAAGGTTGGATAAGACATTAATTCGTAACATTAACCGAGCATTTTAAAACTAAATTGTGTGTATAACATAGTTTCAACAGGCTATTTGTGACGTCAGCAATCATATTTTTAAAAACTCCGTAATTCAAAGCAACTCAAAAAGTTTGGCGAACACTAGTAGTAACGATATATATATACAGAACATATAAAACAGCCAGCTTTGTAGCTTTGGTAGTTTTTAGAATTTGTCACGTAATCTGTGAAAACCAACTATTAAAAGTGTGTTTTTATAATAAGCATTCAGTATGCGTGTATAAGGGCACGAAGCTAAATCGTTTGCCCACTAATACCGCTGAATAATGGCTTAGCTTTGCACTGGCAGCCTTTCACTATATATAGATTGAGATTCATACTTCGATTTCTCATACTGCACTACGGTATCTTACCTTTTCGTAACGTGCACAGTGCACTGTAAATTGTCAATCCTTTCTTCATTTATATATTGTGATGAATTTTTTAAGAAGAGCACAAACTATTGTGACGTTTTAGAAAACAGAGGCTGCTATATATAAACAAATATTAGGAATTGCTGCAAGCACTTTTCTGGTTTTGCGCGGATATATCGGAAAATCAGTCTTGCATAATAGATCCATATGGGTGGGCTTGTTGACATGGAATTTATGGCGTGCCATAAAAAATGAAAGCGAGCATGAACAAACTTTACTTTGCAGCAAGATATCTTATATTAACTGATGCTGGAGATTTGCTCTAAAGTCTAAGTTTCGGTTGTTATTTCGAAAATTTGACAAACGGATTTATTATATAAAAATAAAAATGCTTTAGTTAATATTTGCACTGTAGTCCTGGAACGTTAACAAGGGAGGCTCCCAAAAGGGGGGAGACAAGGCATATACATGGGGAGGGGGGGGGTGACCTCATGATATACTTGGAAAATGCCAATATTTATGTTTGGTTCTAGTAATTTTTCAACTAATATTTTCTAAATGAAGTAAAATATTCTTAAAGTAAAATATTCTGACTGTCTCAATAGCGCTCTACACTGTGAAGGCTAACAAAAGACATTTTCAGTAATTTGTAGAGATTACACTGTACTAAAATCATTGAGAATAACTGACTGAAATTTTGATACTACAGTTCCAAAGAACTTTCCAAGATAAGATTATGCGATCCACAAATATATAGGGTGGGAACTGAAATGGAATTTTCAAACAAGGAGAGGCTGAGTCCCCTGAGCACCCCTCCACCTAAAAAACGCTAGGGTTAATTAAAGAGCGTTTCTTTCCGACTGCATATCGAAGATTTCATTCATACATTTGCTTGCTACGATTTATTTTAACAAAATCTTTTGATCTGCATGCATCTGAATCAATTTTCAGTCAAAATTGTCGTTTAAGTAATAATAATAATAATATTTATTCAGGAAACTTCTTCATTTACATGGTTTTCAAAAAGGACCTGCATTAATTATTATATTACAAAGTATATAAATAGAAAGATAAAATAATAAATATATATATATATATAAGAGCTATAAACTAAGAATGTTGTAAAGCGTTTAACAATTTATATTTAAAAAGTTTAATATTTGTGGAATCTTTAATATGTTTGTTAAGATGTTCCAATTGGCAACTGCTTGGTAAGACATTCTCTGCTTACCCCAGTTTCGTGTAACATGAGGCAGTCTCAGATAATCAGATTATCTCGATTCCTCGTGTTATAACCATGCGAGTCTCGTGTATGTAACATGTATAAAGATGTAGTATAAGAATAGTGTAGCTAAGAAAATCGTATTTGTGAATTTACCTTGCCTTACAAGAATTGATTGATTAAGAAAGGTCTCTGCAGCATGCGATATATAGAAAAACGCGCGGTTTTTCTTCGAAAGAAACTGCTATATATAGTTGAACGTGCGGTGCCAGTGTGGGTAGAGTATAGCGAATACGGCGGTTGACTGTTGTGTAAAACTACTTGAAAAATACAATGAGAACTTCGACGTTTCGAGCGAAGGCCCTTCGTCTGGAAGTTAGTAGACGAAGGGCCTTCGCTCGAAACGTCGAAGTTCTCTTTGTATTTTTCAGGTAGTTTTACACAACAGTCAACTGCCGTATTTATATATAGTTGTATATAGATAGCATTTTCTAACCCACTATATGCAGTATGTAATCAACAACCATTGTTTAAAACAATATTCAAAATAGTTTATATTTTATACTATACATTTATTAAGCGGTATACTAATAATAATTTGTGTAACTGCAAATCATAATATTCTGCTTACCACGGTTCACAGGATCCGCCGAAGTTGATTGTGACACCGTTTCTTTGCTACAAAATGAAGACTGAATTGAAACCTTTTTTTCGGTTTATCGATGAAACTTGTAAAATTGAAATACGCGTGAAATGACTGATAAAATCAGTCGTGTGACAATTTTAGTGAAAACATTAATAAATTAATTTTCCGCCCACTAACAGTCAAACAGTTAACACACGCAGAGGACATGCAGTGTGCATGGAAATTAGAATTGTTTAAGTAATCTTATCAAATCTTTTCGCAATACGTTTAATATATGCATTTTCACAACTCATTCATCCATTGATGACAGCTTGCTATAAGTTGAAGTTAGCTAAGTTGGTACCTCAAAATTGACATTTAGGTTGCGTTACGCATGTTGATCAGTTTATGTTATATAGAGCACTGAATCAGTATATAAGACTTGTACAATACGACGATAGTATATATGATTAAAATTTTGGAAAGGTTTGTTTACCAGACTGCTAGCTCCTAAGCTCCTTAAATCTCCATCCCAACTCATCCCCCCTGACACAGGGAAAGGATGCGATCGTATATACACAAAAACAAGCCAAAATCGAGCTCACTGCATGGCCACAACAGGAAGCAGATGTGGACGATGCAAGTACAGTGGCGCCGTGGGTCCCATGTTTTAGGGGGGGCCAAGCGCAGTATTTTCCGACAATATTCGCCTATAATATTCCATTTTCCGATAATATATTATCCCTTTTCTTGTCGACCGGGGGGGGGAGCCACCACATGTAAAAAAAAAATTTTCCGGGCTATACTGTTTATACACCTATATTCCGCCGATCCATCCTAATGTGGTTCAATTGTAGAAAGCATATAACTCTGAAATATTACCTATTTTTATAAACCTATTTTCGGAAAACGTAAACTCAGTCTGATTTCCGACAACATAACCAATTTTCCGACGGGTCTCAACGATATGGGGGGGCCATGGCCCCCCCTGGCCCCCCCGGCCACGGCGCCACTGTGCAAGTATAGAGCAGTGAACCCTATCAGAGCAGTGAACTCTATCAAAGCAGTGAACTCTAAACAATTTCATTTCATCAGAGATAAGACCATTGAGCGGGGTTAAAGAAGATGACAAGATGACCTGCAGGGCGTAGCCAGCAGGCTAGCCCTGGGTACGAGGTTGTCAAAGGCGATTCCCAGATTCTGGGCATATTGACGTCATCAGTATGGAATTTCTGCTATCGAGTCGCAGACCCACCTTCGCGTGCAGAAATCCCGAACGTGAAGGTGGGGCTGCCTTCGCAGGCTACTATTAGACTTGTTTCATTGTAATACTATTTTATAGTTTCAAAATACTTCGTAACAATTGTTAAAACAGTCACTTTACCCTCTAAACTAAAGACTAAAGGTCTGTAACTATAGTTACTGTGTGTACTCTGCAACAATAAAAACCTGCTTAACCATGCAAGCGCTATATGTGATAATTGTCATATTCAGTGGCGGAAATTTCGGTGGGGTGGGGGGGGGGGACCGCGCCCTGATCATATTAATTTCCGACACTGATCATATTAATAAGTATCGTGATTAGTTGAATGTCTACATTTGAATTATTTTTGGCAGTAGCGATTCCTCGTGTAATTTAGAACACGACAAGAGTGTATACACTTTTGAAAAGGTGCAATGCAAATTGATACCCACATCTTCAATTAAAATGTTCTAATTTACGTCAGGTTTATCTGTTTATACATTACAAGTTTCAATCCATTTCTTATGAGGATAAATGCTTTTTAGTTAACATACTGGCTACTAGCTTGAGCTTTGCACCCAATTGATTTTCAACGGTAACTTCACACGTATACACCCTTTGTGAACCCCATGCAACTACTCTTGATCGCCAATCACGAGTGTTTGTAACTACTTTGCATATGATTTGGTTCATTTCACAATATGTTTACAACATTCGAGTCTGTGCACAGGCGGCCCGATTTCAGGGTGAATGATCAGGAGTTGCGGGTTTTATAAACGGCTTTTATAAACAAATTTTATACTCAACCAAAACTATTCTAAAAACTATCATGTCAACTATATTTTATTGTTAAAGTGTAGTTATTTGACTAATTTAAGAATGTTTTTAGAATAGTTTTGGTTGAGTATAAAATTTGTTTATAAAAGCCGTTAAAAACCCGCAACTCCTGATCATTCACCCTGAAATTGGGCCACCTGTGGTCTGTGTTATATGCGTTTTGTTTGTGTATAGATTCAATGGAACTGGTGAAGATGCAACCTGTTTCCCAGGCTCTCACCTTCGCACACCCCCCTGCTGCGGAGAGACCCTGGTACTGTCTGGTCACGTGAGTCAAAGTCGTCTGCTATACTCAGTAGGGGTAGGCGATCCAGTCTGTTGACATCGCGTTGATAAACAAAACAATTATCCCATATATGGTAATGAAACTGTTCGTCTAATTATAGAATTTCTCTCATTGTTCTGAGTTTGTTTAACAATTTATACTAAAATTCAATTTACTGACGATTTTCCTGATAAGTCTGACTTAGATAATCTAAGTGCCGGACCTACGGGGGGGTTTGGAGTTTCAGTCGGAGTTTATTTGGAGTTTCAGTCGGCAGAAGTGCTATTTTAGTCGGCAGACAAAAATATTTTTGATGACTAACAATTGATTCATTGATGACTAATAATTGATTCATCACGGACAAGTAGAGTGATTTCTACATGACTACATTAATAGTAAACATTAGTACATTATTAACTTTCTACATTTAAATTCAAAGTTGTTGACGTGTAATGTGTTGTTTATATATAATCAACGATAATAAAATATAACTACGTCGATTACTGTGCGATTATTACTGCGATATTAAATTAACGGGCGTCATTTACTAGACCTTCATCGGGAACTTGACGAGGTTCTATCCATTAATCCATATAATGTAGTCGGTACAAGTTCGTTAGTCAGTCGGTTGAAAGGACCTTACACCCCCCCTGATAAATTTTCTGAGGACGGCCCTGCTTAGATTATTTGTTAACCGAATAAAATTAGAGTTCTAAATATATTTTTGCGCAAAGTTGAATGCTGCTAGCTTTTAACCGAACGGAGATGTCGGGAAGCAGAGCCTAAAGATTTGTAAACAATACAATTACAAGTTTCAAATTAAATCCTTCAAACGAGGATATTAATATCTGCTACAGCATTGACATTGTAAACCAACCACTATCATTTAAAAGATCCGTCTAAAGGACGCTGCATCGAACGACGGTGTTTTAGTCTAATATATAACCATTTATAGTTTTATATCCTTGGAATTATTATTAATACAATAAGCTTTCTCGCATATATTATCGTCTACAGACTACACATAAAGATCGACAATGCGGTCATACGGCACGGAATCGTCTTGCTGTAGCTGTTTACCAACTAATGTTCGATTCCGCTGGAAGGAGAACGCGTAAACTTATATACCACTGATTTATACACAGTTTCAAAATATTTTATTTACAATACGATCACATATTTTTAGATCGAACAAACGCGACAACGAGTGTATCAATTTCGTGTATATGGCTGTAAAAATTTAACTATAAATATTATATGGCTGTAAAAATTTCACACATAAAGCTTGAATTATTTTTACAAACTGAATTTTGAATACAAACTCACTTTGGGTCAATAATAAATAAAAAAGAATCGAAAACAATATGAGTAATAAAGAAAAGTAAATCGTACAAATTAATTAATATGCACTACTCATATAAACTCTGCCCAACGTACCCACCCTAACGACAAATTAATCTACATCCCAAAATCTGGGATGTCACGTGACCAGACAGTAACAGGGTTTCGGCGGAGCAGCTGTTGGGGGGGCGTGGCGGAGGTGAAACCCTGGGAAACAGGTTGGTGAAGATGGAGTGTTACGTGTGCACCATGAACCACCCAATCCTAAATCGTAAAGTTTGAAAGAAAACGATTTTCAAATATAGTATAATTATATTATATATACTATAAATAATATAATACGGTCTATAAGGAAGAAACAAGAAGTAATAGTTTTCGCACAAGCAAATAATAATATGAAAGATTTATTAAAGATACGATTGCCAATAAATTGGTAACTACATTTCCTATATAAGATGCAGCATGTCAATCATGAGCTCTGATTCAATAAATAGCATAAGAATATAAATGCTCTTTCAGAATTCAGAAAATAGCTGCCTCGTATCCAGTAGAAAATGTCATAGGAAGTTTTAGCCGAAACTGACAAATGGAAAAGATATTTTAAAATTGTATAATCAGCTGCATGGACCCCATGTCAGTGTGATATAGTACAAAAACCATTTCTATATTTACCTTGTTTTCAGATATATAAACAGAAAACAAAATGTGTAAGTTGTCTGCTCTCCTTAACAAATCCAACCGATTATATATTCCTCGCGTAAACAAATAAATAAACCACCGCCTTAGTTTGTTTCTAAAATTCATAAATTTATCTTCATTCATGCATGATAATTGCTGCCGAGCCTCAGCGAGGTAGCACACTATTCTTGACGTGCTAAGGTTTCTCCAGAGTTCACTTGCCCCAGTCTTTTACCCGACCTATATATTGTCGAGATTTGAGTTTGGCCTCGGTTAAGATGGTGGATGGATGGATAGATGTTTATCGTAATTCCGGGGCAAAAGGTCGGCTTGAAGTCATTTTTAAAAAAGGGGGGAGTGAACGAGAGATTGTAATTGTATGCGCACGCATGCATGTGTCTTTCCATGTGCTCGATCAAGATTTTGAAAACTTTATATACAGATGCAAAAAGATCGAAATTTTTCAGAAAATCTCAGGTATTTTATGACTCTGTTTCTTTCTACTGACATACATCAACGCGATGAACTATTTATTGTTCAATCTAGAGAGAAACGATGTGCTTTCTGCTTTCATGAGTTTATCGGCTATTTTAACAGCCCAAAATAACCCGCTGATCGATTGGTCAAAAACAACATTAAATAATGCGAGGGGTGTATCACTCAAAATAAGTGTACGAGATTTGGGGATTTTCAAAATCCCTCAGGGATTTTTAGGGATTTTCTAGGGATTTTTTTCAAAAAATCCCTTCGAAAATCCCAGGCAAAATTTCATTATGGCCGCTGAATTTCATTATGTTCTTTATATAAGTTCCATTCGATGGAAACATATTCCATATTTGATTAGGAATAGCATCTGAAGTATTTTTAGGATCAGTAGGATGGATCAGTCAGAGACCTCGTCAACCTCCATTTTGTTTTTTTTAAAAAGCAATAGTTTTGGCGCGAAATTTGTTCATAACCTTACATGAAGTAGTAGAAATACTCAGGGATTTGTTTGGGATTTTCAGGGATTTGCTGGGATTTTCAGGGATTTTCAGGGATTTTCGAGATTTTCAGATTTTCAGATTTGAACATGTTTTCTTACGAGATCTGTGGATCTGTGCTATTGCCTGTACAGGCAAAAACAGCTCAGTGCATTCAGGGCCGTCCTCAGAAAATTTATCAGGGGGGGTGTAAGGTCCTTTCAACCGACTGACTAACGAACTTGTACCGACTACATTGCTGTTAGTCATCAAAAATATTTTTGTCTGCCGACTAAAATAGCACTTCTGCCGACTGAAACTCCAAATAGAATTTCTGGGGGGGTGTGACACCCCCCAAATCCCCCCGTAGGTCCGGCCCTGAGTGCATTATCGGTGATGGCGACAAATACTATAGTGATCTACAGGCACTAAAAGGCATTGATTTGCTCGTTGAGGCGCAAAATAACATCGACCTGCCCGTTGAGTCACAAATTAACATCGATCTGCCCATTGTGGCCGATAATAACATTGATCTGCCTATTGTGGTGGAAAGTAACATTGATCTGCCCATTGTGGCAGAGGCCATTGAGGCGCAAAATATTGATCTGCCCATTGAGTTAGAGCCCATTGAAGCACAAAATAACATTGACCTACCCATTGTGGTAGAGCCTGTTGAGGCACAATATAACAATCTACCCATTGTGGTAGAGCCCATTGAGGCAAAAAATAATATTGATCTGCCCATTGTGGTAGAACCTGTTGAGGCAGAAAATGAAAACCAAATTTGGTTTATAAATTATCAAAAAAGAGTCTCACTACTATGATATTCATACAGCACTTTTGAATACTTTTTTGAATGGTAGTCATGCTATTTTAATATTAGAAGGTTATATGATGGCCTTAATCAAGCAAATGGATGATTTCTTTTTACTTGACTCACATAAACAAACCATTGAGTAAGTTTGAATAAGATATGGGATTACAATAATGGATCCCTATTACAACATAGTATAAAATTTTCTGTATCCCCTCCCCCTTTTTTCCTTACACGGGTAAATTCACATACTAAATATTTCTTTTGGGTTTTGGAATTCTTACTGAGCTTTTAAAATGTTAATCACTACACTGACTGGTACCATTTGAACAGCTGGATTACACATAAATGTATATTTACTTGATACTTGATGGTTGTTTCAAAATAATATGGATATATTAAATCATCTCTTATTGGGTGCAATCTGCTATACGAGGAATTATGTATTTCCAGCATGTCATGTGGGCGTGGATCCGTGTATAATAATGTGTTTCAAAGTTGCTTTGGAGAGAGACACCATTATGTTGGTTTGCTGTATAATCATGTATTTCGACAATTCACTGGGCAGTACAGATGAACACTGATGGAACCAAATGTTGATTAAATACATGTATGAAACATCTACAGATGGGAACAAAGAGTCAAAGACTGTTCTGACAGACTGCACATGGCAAATGCATTATCAATATCTTATGAACACAGACATGCAACCAGCTAATTGCACCACAAAAATATTAAAAGACACTGCCTCTATGATTTCAAATTAGTTATTCAAGATGTCATTGACAGCTTTGAAGTAAGAATGACTTCTATTAACATTTGATGTTGGTACCAAGAGTTCCATTAACAATAGCACAATCAGATATCTTGCTTAATACTGCATGTACAGTATATACCATTTACAATAGTATAGTGTTGTAGTCACAGTTTTGTATAAATCTCAACGTTTTGACAACAAAATAAATCAATACATACAGCAATTTCAATAAGTTCAATATTTAATACTAATTATGTTCCGGAATTTTCCATGCAGTTTGTGCGTCAAGGCAGCAATTTCCTTGCGGTAGTAACTCCTAGTAAAGATATTCTATAATTAAATTTGGAAAAAGTTTAAAAATCTGGGGAAAGACATGCCCGATGAATGTTCTTGTATAATATTAAATTGAACTGTGAACAATTCACTATATAGTTGTTAATACCAGACATCTTGTTACCAATCATTATGAATTATCAGATAAAAAAGGCGTGCATGGATTATGCACAAATATATATTGTGTATCATGAAATTATGAATGTAGTTTAAAGTACGTGCGTGCATACATGCATGCGAGCTGTGCAAAACCTCCATCAAAATTTTATCCATAAGCACACGAGGTATGAGAATGGACAACTGCACATAAATAGTTAGATAAAACACCCATGCAAGTAAATTTCTTAAACTCACTCGAAACAACCGACTTGATTATATAATTCATTCTTTAACTCTGGTACTTTTTGTAATCAGAAACCCTATAGTTATGACGTCATTGACTTGATAGAATGTCAACCAACAATTTTAATCCTTTTCAATTTTCGTGTTTGTCCATTAAATACAAGCAATACAAGGATAGGCATGGCTCTAAAAGATTCAGACTTTCATCATAACTGAAATATCAAATATTAAGCTTTGTGATCTTCTTTATTCAAGGTTACAGTGTATCGACCTGACAGGGAGCAATGTACATGAGAGCAAAAATGGACATTTAATATTCTTTCAAAGTCTTTGGTTTAAATATTTATAATGAGAATCATATATTTACTTATATAGCAATCATTCTTTTTGACTTATAAAGTTACTGACAGAATATAAAATAGTAAAAGGTTATTTATTCGTGACTAACTTCATCAAAATATAATCCAATATGAGACACCATTGCCTGAAGTTCTAAAATGATCAAAATAATCCACTCCAGTCATTGCCATTTTTGGTAAGGCTTTGAATCGCCCGAAATAAAAGTTCTTCGAGCATGCGCTGTACATGGCGCAGATGTATACCTAGCTAAGTCCAAGTTTCCTTCTATATAATCTTACACATTGAACCTTTGATAGACCTTATTCATAATGACGTCACAAGACTTAATGCGCGCGAGGAATTCTGGTCTTAGTAGTCACGGCGGGAAACATTTTCCAAAATGGCCACTGCCGAAAAGGAGTGCGCTGCTGTTCCTTTCAGAAGTTGTTCAAGCCAATGAAGCCTCTAGTTATTTTCAGAACTCTTGCACGGGTCCTCAGAGGTTTGACAGCCCAGTAAGTAACGCCAACAGTCCGTTTTCATCGACTTCGACTGAAATAATTGACAATGTTTTGTCTCGACAACCTCTCGCTGAGTTAGAAACGGGAGAAAACATCCTTCACGCAGACGTAAAAGGATGGACGAAATCAATGTCAAAACTGCCTCCATTCAACCACGTTTGGTACGTGCGCGTTTTAACGAGCTTTTGCTCCAAAATGTAACGTGGATAAATAAATTATTGATTGATATTGACATTGACGAAAAGTTGGAGCCGGCATAAGTTGGTGAAGAACAGCCGTACAATGCCCGATAAAATGGCTCCAATGAAGAAAGGCTATGGCCTGTGGAAGGAAGTGTATGTAAGAAACACTGTTGTCAAGCCTAAAGTCCAAGCTTCAAAGTTGTTATTCTTGGTAGAATCGCGTGTTAGTCCATCTGTGAAAAGTGCCAGTTATCAAGTTTATGTACATCTGAACCAAGTAAACGGTGAAGTAGAGTATGCCAAGTGTTGCTGTAAAGCTGGCCAGGGAGGTTGTTGTAAACATGTAGCTGCTGTTTTATATACAATCTTGGATTTTACCGACCTGAACTTGCAAAACATTCCATTGGAACTTACATGAACGCAACTTCCCCAAAAGTGGAATGTTCCTGCTGGGAGCTCTAAGACTTTGGATAGGGCTGCAAGTTTGGAGAGCTATCATTTGAAAAGATTGATGCAAAAAAACAAAAACAAAAGGTATGCAATATAAAGAGAAATAGAGACAAGTTATTGTGCCACCCCGCCATTTTCCCAAACTCTCACAGGGGAAGAGATTAAAGCTATGGCTGATTCTTTCAAGAAAGCCAAACGGGCATCACTGTTCGCCAGTCAGCAAAAAAATAAACATCAACAAAAAGTCAGCAAAACAATATAGTCAGCCAAAAAATAAACATCCTCCCAGCCAAATCTGCCGAAGATGAACCTCCTCCCAGCCAAATCCACCAAGCGCCAGAAAGCCTGTTAATCTACCAAGTGTTTGAAAATGTGCCTAGAGATTATCACCCACCAGCAAATTATACCCAGGAACAGTTAGAACTTGCAGAAAGAACAGTTGGCTTAACAATATCTTGTGGTAAGGAGATATGTTTAAGGACTATGGAGTATGGAGCAGAGCAAAAATCCTTGCTGGTACACAGAACGATCTAAGAGAGTCACTGCTTCGGTTTTTGGAAAAGTATTAAACAGAAGAAAGTCAACATATCCTAAGTCAATTACAAAACAGTATAATAAACCGCTAGCTGCAGTACCAAAACCGAGCTTATAAGCACACAGAAGTTACTCAACCGAAAAAAATTGATAAAATCCCATGTTCTCGACCTGCGGTAACAGGCTTAACTCAATGATAAGAGGCAGCACGCTAACTGCTTCTGCCAACACCCCCCATCCCAGATCAAGCTGTATTTTGCTCCGCAAGCAGTGGAGGCAAAAGGTTTGTAAGATAGCAGCAAATAACCCAATTTTGTTTAGATCTGCTGTCAAAGATATTGGTAAAACAGTACTTAAAATTCTGAAGCTTTTAATTCTAGCGATTGCTCGTTCCACATGGATCCTAAGTGAGGCAATTCTTCGGGTTTCTGTTTCTTCTTCGATTGTAAGATGCTCTTTATTGAGAAGAAAAGGTGGACTGTTCAGAGAGACTCCATTTGGCAAGTCATCTTCGATCTTTTATCTGCCATAACTGAGTCGCCATTCTCAAAATGCCACAATCACGGGTTATTTGTTGATCACTTGACCTTCCACAGTACAAATCAGCCACAAGAGTAACATCTGTTGATGGGCTAATACCAATCAAACCTTTGGCAGTGTTGTGATGTTTGTAGCTAGAGTAAGTAGCACTTTGGCTTCTGAAAGAGCTGAGCAATCGATAATCACTCGTGTTGTGGGGTACAACTCTTTAAACTGTGTTGGCATTGTCATGTCAACAGATTCTCTGGTTGGCCAAATTGGGTAACCTCGCAGTCTAGAGTGCAGGAAATCAACGCATGTGATGAAAATTCTTGAGATCTGTGCCTGAGATACACCAGCTCTTATAGCAAGGTCTACTTCCATCAGACCCAACCGCAGGCGAACCAACACAAGAAAGAGTTCTTGCTCTGGTGACAGACCCCTTTTAGACCACGTTTCACCACATCATCAGAAATTAGTCTTTCTGCACATGTTATACTACCATAATACACAAGGTTCTTGGCTGCTAGCATAAGTGAATCAAAAAGTAATTTAAATGTCTGTATTCCAATGATAAATATTTTTGTTTAGTCTTTTCTTGTAACTGTTCAGTCAAAACATTGATTTCATTCTTTTGGAATCCTGCTTTTACCTTTTCATTCTCAGATTTGAGTTTCCCATTGGCAGATAACAGTTCGGCGACTCTTTCTTGTAAACAGTTAACATCATCATCATCATTCTCACTTACATCTTGATTTTCATCATCATGGTCAAGTTCAAAAATTAATGTCCGTCTGCCACCACGCTTGTCAACATTCAGTTTTTCATTGTCAGGGAATAGTTCGACTGTTTCGACTATTCTCTCTGGTAAACAACTATTAACATCATCAACATTCTCACCTACATCTTCATTTTCAAACATATCAAGTTCAGAGAATAATATGTGTCTGTCAGTCTCGACTTCTGTTGTTTTTGGCAATGGATGTATATTCTTCGTTGATGTAAGCTTTGGAACATACAAAGACGGCAGCGGGTTCATGTACGTTTTACGTCCTCCAGGAAAATGAAAAGAACACATTCTATGGCCTTTCGTTGGAGAGAAATCTTCGCGGACAATTAGATTTATCCACTTCTTACAGAGTTCTTTAGATTCCACACTTTTACCATCCGGAAAATTATAAAATGAAAGCTCTGGATTTCTTTTATTGTTGGCAAAACATCCAGGAACACAACACGTAAAACCACCTCTTATTTTACCATTACTTGTCGATGAAAACGGACTGTTGCCGTTACGTTCAGGGCTGTCAAACCTCTGAAGACTCGTGCAAGAGTTCTGAAAAGAACTAGAGGCTTCATTGGCTTGAATAACTTCTGAAAGACGACAAGGAACAGCAGCGCACTCCTTTTCGGCAGTGGCCATTTTGGAAAAAGTTTCCCGCCGTGACTACTAAGACCAGAATTCCCCGCGCGCATTAAGCCTTGTGACGTCATTATGAATAAGGTTTATTGACGAATAACATCGCACGTTGCTTGTGCAATGAATGTTAAATATTATAGGAAACCTTATTCTGTGTAGAAGAAGAATGGAACTAAAATTTTATTTTTAAACGAAAATTTGTAGAGTGATAACGAATTCAAGTATCTTGCGACGAGTCTTTGTTTATACTTGCATGTCATGCAAATATTTCACGACAGTCATCGCCGTTTCAATCTATGTCTAACAATTCCCCCAGCTAATTTCAAATACTCACTTAATTCTGTCTTTGTAGTTTTCCCTTCTTACAAATACACACTATTGGAGCCCTGAAAAAAAACACATTAATTATTAAAGCCATGCATATTAAAGGGAATTAAAGTAGTGTAGTTCATCGCTAATGCATATTAAATATATTATCAAAGATGACAACAAATTGATAAGTACAAAAACTTCATCAGTAATATACCGTTGTAGTCTTGCACGATTAACAAGAGTTAAGACTCACAGTAAAATATATATTTCCACTGAGCTACATTGGTATATAAATACACAAATGCAGCTGCATGCATGCGGCTTTTATGAAAGATTTCCTTCTTTCCAATCTTGAGCAAGTATTCTTAGTGAGGCAACTGTTCAAACATTAATATTTTCTCAGCTATATATATCATTATGCAAAAGAAATAATTATCTATGACTGTATTTTGACTAAATTTTGATTGTATGTAAAACCTACGAAATGTACTCATTTCCTTCGAAATAATTTATACAATGACAACTGAATTGAAAGTGATTTCTCGTTTTTAGTGTTGTGTTTGTTACTTTGTTAATGTTTCCAATATATATTTATTTATTTCTGACTCTCTGTATTCTTTATATCAATTACATACATTTATATAATGACTAAATATAAAGTTTGATAATTTAATATCTTAAAACTATATATAGCAGCTGGATTCGCCATCATCACTGATTTTCTTCACTATAAACTCATGGAACGCAAGATATCGTCCAAACAATATACGTACACGTGACGTCATTCCATTTCAAGCATGTATCAGTCAATGGCATTAATACATGGGCAACGCGTGCATTACAAAATATCTACTTCTATAAGAGGTCGACCATTAGATTTTTTAGGGGGATGTTGGAAGATTTCAGAAAAATATTTCTTGCAGTCCTGAAACAAAATATCGAACAGGGATTGTGTGGATGTGTTTCACTGTCTGGTGCACAGAAAAGTTATATTCCATACTGGAGTTTTGCCTTTGTTTTGGTATGAATCATGTCATTATATATACCTTGTATATATGATTCAAATCATACATTCTAGGTTTTATTCCTTACACTTCTGGAAAAGGATTCACACTGTCGGTCTACGCTAAAAAGGTTACCGTATATATTTACATGTATATGATAAGTGCTTAAAGTCTTGGACGCTCAGAACCAGAGGGGAGCAAAGAAGGCGATTTGCCCGGAGCCCCAAACAAAAATAAAGTGGAATATGCATATAAAAACTTTCGAGCTTCAAATTTGTATCCTTATCTATAAAGAGTGAATTTGACTTGAGATGAGCAAAAAAATATCATGCAGTGGTCAAGGTTAGAAAAAATAATCCATGCACGGCATTCGGCAAGGAAAAAAATACCTGCCCTGCTTGTTCGTAAAAATTTATTTCCGAGAGCAATTCTTCCAACACCCCCTCGAAAATCTAATGGTCCACCCCTAATGCTAGGAGTTTCCACAAGATGCTCGAAATTTGCCAAAAAGATGCTTGAAAAATCTTCAAATATGTTGCTCAAATTATGCTTAATTTTTAAAGTTGCTCTATGTGCTGGTCACATGCTTTGCGAAATTTAGCAAATTTTCATGTATAGCTGCTGTTTGCATGCAAAGGAGATGTTGTACAGGTCGATTTTCAACGACGAACTGTAATTTGTTCGCCATCTTCGTTTATACTTTCCTCATCACTCCAACTTTCCGCCATTTTGCAAAAAAGGAAATTAGAATAAATATCAAGAAACCCCGGGGTTGATTCTCCTTCAAGAAGTATAAATACCGTATATTAAATTGCCCGGGTAATAATTGGATACTGGAGATAAACTGAATATAATAACGAAATGAAACTAATTCGTACTATAGTTCATAAGTAAAATAAATGGAAATATAAAGCAAATCTGTTATTAATATATTTTCGCGGTTATATTCCTTAAAATAATAAATTATTTGGAAATTTTTGGCTTTGTTGCTCGTAACTAAAAGTTGCCAGCTCAAACATTTGTTGCTCATATAAGGAAAAGTTGCTGAAAAGTTGTCGAGCATCTTGTGGAAACCCCTACCTAATGCAAAAGTATATGACATAAACAAATATTCTTCCCTGCATGCAGTAGAAATTATTTCAAGATGTGGAATTTTGCTAAAATGCAGTGAAGTGAGTGGCAAACTGCGTGTGCAGTGGCACATCTCTTTCCAAAAACCTCCTGAGAATGAAGTCATAAAATGTTAAATAAGCATTCCAAACAACATTAGGAAACATTATACCGCGCAAAACGCAACTTTGCGTAAAACGCTTACACAATAGCGATAAGCCTAAGAGAGAGTGACATATGAATGTTACATACAAGATCTCACGCGAGTATACATTTGATGTATGTGAAATAACATGAATGTATTATGAAAACAAATCTAGAACTTAAATAACAATATGTTACATGCCGGTAACTGAATTGACATATCCGAAATCAGGTGAATATATCACAAAATTTAAGGCTATGAGATTATATACCTTTTTGCTCATGCATGCAGGAACTTACTTTAATATTACCAGCAAACATTAAGCAAAACTATTAATGGATCCATAACAATATCGAGCAGTTATAATCCATAACGTCACGAGCTAATGATTTCGACACTGCGATATAGGCGTCAATTAATTATATCTATTGCGAAACATAAGAAAAATGGTCTTTACCTTCCTTTGTTACTGATTTTCTAATCCACATATATGCTGCACGTAAAAAAATTGGTAAAAAGCTAAAATATCTTTTTGCCATATACATGAAGTTTTACTGTTCAGATACAGAAACATGTGTAAAGACTATATATAAGCTAGCATGTTGAACGCATGACTTTATGAATTGTGTTTTTCCAGATGTTTCTCAATATGAATGGTAATTTGCCTGTCTTCATGTTTGTACATGGGTGGTTTGTTAGCAACAAGATAACTATGTTTAAAGACATGTTTGTGGGAAGAATGACGTGGGGACGTTATAAATTAATCAATCACCTAAAATGACTTGAATTTTTATAATGTCAAATTTGGCAAATGATTGATGTAAAATTCATGTCGTAATTTATAAGCGATAAGTAAATACTATTTTTGTGCAATCTAACGAAAAAATTTAGTAATCCTTTAAAATTATTGGCTAGTCATACTAAGTTACATTGCCTTTTACAGTGCTCTCTTGACTATAATTTTCTTTCAAAATTTCAATTTTCATGCATTATCCATAATTGTTAAACATAAATGATAATGGATAATTGAAAACAAAATTGCAAAACCATGAAACCAGAAGCGTAAAGCTCTTGTTGTTTAATTAATATCTTAAGAACTAGGCCAGACAAATAATTAAAACACTTGAAAACTTCGCCTATTTACGTACGAAATTATTTTAATTGATAAATGTGGGCTGCTTTAAAGTGCTTTGAATATTTAAATTAGGAATTGATTAAGACGAGTGGGAGTGCTTTGAATGTAAAATATTATTGTGTTTTTTACGAAACAATAGTTTAGATATCTTTTGATAAACTTTATTTTTAATAATTAATTTTGTCTCTTATATAAAGAAATATTATTTATTAATACGTATATAATTGTAAAATAAAGAATTGGCGGGTATATTTATTTCATTGATAGGTTATATAACAACGCAAACAGACAACAAAACAAGTGTATTGAAGTAAAGAACTAGCCGTTTTCATTAACAAACGATGTTACCACAGTCAGAATTCAGCTATATACGAAGGGTAACCTAACCGTCCCGTAATTAATATATTTCTGCATCTATACAGACAACAGCAGGAGAATTACTGTTTAGATACTTGTTTTTACAAAATGTTTCATCATCATCAATTTTATTGTGTTTGTTTATTGTTTCTCTTTGCTACCATGCATGAGCAACGCGTTGTTGTGTTTTAATTTCTGACATGAAGGCACAACAATGGCGTCAGCGCGCACTAATATGCGCAACTTCCTGAATGGTGCATGCATGTCATTAGCGGGAAAACTCGAGAATTACCTGCAATAATGCAAGTTCTTGTATATAATCTAATAGTATATAATCCCAATAGATTTCTTGCAGTTGACCTAAAAACGAGTCTATGCTATGTTGTTTAGCAAGTGCATGGTGTGATAATAAAAGTATAAAAGAAAGAATCAATACAAAAGAAGAAGGATAATCTTGTGTCTATGTCGAAGCTTAATTATATTAAATGCATGACTGAATTCCGTTTTATCATTTATAATGCTCGCGCTTTCGGTTTAATTAGCGTATGTGAATTTTTGCCAGAGACATGAATTATCTTCCACCTCACTTCTAATATAAACACCAATCTACTTGCATGCAGTGAGATCATGAATCATCAATACCACTGGATGTCATCATAAATATAATGCTTGTTCAGACACGAAACATTGCATACTTACAACATTATGGAAATCGTATCGACCTTAAGCCGTGTTTACACTATACAAGCCTTGGTCAGGTTTGTGCATCACTGATTGGCTGACTAGCTTAATCAGCCAATCGTAAAGGAGAAAATCTGGCCAAAAGCAGGCCTAGACATACACTTGCAGTGTAAACACGGCTATATACAATCTAATATCTCTGTAGTTTAATCACCGTGATGCAACCAATGATTGCACAACTCACTAGATCATAACTTCTAGACAACACAGTTGAACACATGCACTACACATGCAGAATAAATTATATATAGTCACCGTCATTACTATTACTTATCTCTTTTAAGGTTTTCATCAGACATTTGCCTATTCAGTGAAACTTACAGTACAAAGTATAAATACTGGTATAAAAATAATCAAAATAGGATGCAAAAAATGAAAAAGAGTCGTCGAAGCCATACATGGTAATGTCGGTGTCCCATAGCAATGATAGCATTCTTGTTGTTATTATGCCAATTAAAAAAATATTTCTGTTTTTCATCGCCGCCCGCCCCTGAAAAATTGGCCGCCCGGAAATTTATTTTATTAATATTAAATCGGTAATTGGTCGGAAGAAGTCGGAAACCGAACATTGGCGATTTGGTGGAATGGCGTCCATGATGTTTTGTATAAAACAGAACGTTTTATAGCCAACCTCAGACCTAGAAGTTGAACATATTTAACTTCCAGAGCAAACTGCACGAGCGTACAAAGTAGAGAGCGAAAGTAGAGCGTACAAAGCTTTGATAGATCTTTTCGAATTTCCAGCGCGCAATAGGGTCTTGACTGTGACTATTTCTTGCACAAACACAGTTTATGAAATGGAAAACAGGTTTTAACCGCTACTTACGCTAACAAAAAAATAAAAAATAAAATAAAAACCGCCCGCCCGCCCCATTTTCGTCAAAAAAAGTGATGAAAAACAGAAATATTTTTTTAATTGGCCTAATATTAATATTTGCAGTTAATTATGACTTGTGACCTTGGGCATCTCTTGCGAACGTTTCATATATAAATATATGCCAGATGATCAAACTGGAATTTTGGAACAAATTCCCAGTTATATATAGTTTTCTGAAACTAGTATCGAAAGGAATGATAGTACACAAATGATCCTATATATTTTAATGTACGTGACACGGTGACAACATTTAAAGCAAACGCATCGAGAACGCATTGTTGAACGTCTGATTGGCTGTAAAGACGTAATAATTGTCCTGTTGCTGTGGCAGGCTATATCCGGTTTGGTTCTTAAGCGGATTAATTAAGGATATAAATGAAATCCTTAATATCTACTTTGCCAACAGATCCTGCCAATCCAAAAATCCAAAGGAAATGTTTTACGTAAAACTCTTTCAACATGCATATTCACATAAATATGAAATTGTTTCTATAAGGCATACGTATGGCTGTTAGTTTTAAGGTTCGATTCATTCGATATTAATGAATGGCAATCAGGTTTCTGCCCAGCTCTATTGTTAATTATTTTTAATAACAGTATATTAAAAAAATACCTAAAAAGAAATAATAAGCTTTGATTTATTTAGGTTTGTCTGTTTTTTGTACAAATATATGCCTAATCCTCTTAATATACTTCTATTTCTTAATTAATGGTTCCATCTTTACACCATGCAGTGGTGTGGTTTTTTAATTAACATACTTTGAGATGTTTTTAAATCACTATAATAAACGACTTCGAGTGTATGATATAGCTTCTCAAACAAACCAGTATTTAAAGAGAAATTCAACGCGAAAGTTGAGTTAATTTATGGGTGTTTATTACCGTGGTATCAAGACAACGATACGGTGGTCATTTCTTTTGTGGTTTGCTCATGAATTATTAATGAGTTTGAGAATGTCTCATCCTGCACGGGTAGACCAATCACAGCTCGCGTAGTAAACATGTTATTTTATAATGGTTATTAATACACTGCAATACATTGTCCTGGAATACAAATTTGTAATCATGCATATGCCATTACTTTTTATGCGTTAAAGTTTCCTCGTTTTAATAGAGTTATATTCGTAACAAAAAATTTACATTTTCAGCAAATATTTTTATTCAATATTCTATCGCTTGCCGACGGCAGTGTGGGAGACAAGTTTCGTAATTCCTGTTTGTCATCCGGCAATGCAGAATAAGAGGAATTAGTTTGTATAGATCAGCTTATATAGTAAAATTGCTGCGCATGCCGACCCAATTGCGCGACTCTTGAGCAAAAATTGCCCGACCTTATTACAATTTCTGCCAAAATTGGGCTAACCCCCGGTATGTTGTCCCTATTTAGTTGTCCCAACTGCTATTAATTCAAGCAAATAGACTTATTACTGTTATTATTATATGTGGTTTGCAATATCATCATAATGGTTCATACGACTTAAGGCCCAATTGCAAAAACAGATCAAGCTACACTAATTCCGACAATAACCTGTATTATCAGTAATAAAAATAATGATCGAAGGAAATGAGCCAAAATGCAACACACAGCACAATAGATAATAGAATAGACAACGCAATTGACTATAGCCATGCGAAGGGCAACATCTAGGGCGACAATCCAGTCGATGTGTCCTCCCCCATGATTGACGCATTGACACCCTTGGGCAACATGCATGCATGCATGGGCATACAATATACATAATATCTTTACATAATAATACATAACAATGAGATGGAATAAAACTGGAAGAATTAAATGTAATGCAAATAAATCCTATTTAATTAATAAGAAAGGTATATCACAAGCAACGTCACAAGAAAACAAAATTATCTAATTCTCGTGGATGAATTATTATTATTATTATTTAAAAATATTTGAAAACGGTAACCCTTCAGGGCTCATAGGCACCTGCTTCTCAAGGGGCCGTTTGTTACATAATTATCAACTAAGCATGCACTAATCACTCTGTAGTCTATATACATTATTAAAAATATGAAGAATAATTACAAAATAGATATATATATAAGAAGAATCAGGAGCGGTCAAGAATAGATTTGAATTTGTTAAAGCTTATGACTTTTTCTTTGGCTGTGCCTGGTAAGTTATTCCACAATGACGGCGCTGAGTAACTAATACTCTTTTTTATAAAGTTGTTTCGGGTCTATCAAGAGTATAATTATTGTTATTACTTCGCAAATCATACCTATGATTAGTTTTAATTTGAAACATGTTTATTAAAGATAATGGCACTGTATCATTTGCCCTGCATGTATTCTGTCGTGTCCTGCTGATTTGGAAGTATTAATGCTATATGCAAAGCGACTTATAGACTTTTGTTACTGTATATTTTGTATATTGAATTGTGCGCTCGTAGACGAGGTAAAACTCCGGCGTTCTAGAACTCTGGGGTATATCCCTCGCTAGATTTAGTCCAACTTCGTTAAAATGGGTGTTAAAAGTGTTTGCAATATCATGATTTTCTGTCAAATTTTGATTATTGCACTTAATTTCGGGAATCAAAGTCGTTTTCGATTTTTTGCTAGTAAATTTGTTAATCGTTTTCCACATTTCTTTGGGATTGTTTTCACATTTATTTCGCTTTTGTGTTTTTAATTAATGAAATTGTTTTGACCCTGTTTTACTGCCTTTTTCTTCAAGAAATCTCTTCGCTGCATAGTTTGCCTGATGTTATCTGTAATCCATGGAAATTTTCCTTTGAATATAAATTAGGCTATGGTCACTAATTCCCAGGTGAATGACAGCAGTTAATTAGTTCTGTTTGTGAATGCTAAATATATTAATGTTTTAGTTGTCGGTGTAATTCGTGTTGGTTCATTAATCAATTGCTCAAATAGAATTGTCTGACCATTAACTTTACAATCATTCAAAAGAGACCAATCACAGTTAAAATCTCCAATTAAAATAACTTCCTTATTCTCAGCGTCCATTCTGGTGATCAATTCCTCGTAAACATTAAAGTATTCTAATGCTGTATCTGGGGGTCTGTACCAACTATTAACTAAAAATGGTTTAGATTTCGGTTTAGAGATTTCAAGTGTAATTGACTCACGATTTTCGTCAACCAGATCGTTTCTCACTGTGTAATTTATTGAATTTCGTATATAAATTGCTAATAATTTCGTAACCGCAAACTCCCATTTCCCACTTCGTGGTTTGAAATTGATAGGTCAAGCATGATTTCGTTTAAAGCCTGTTCCACTTCAAACGTATCGTAACGTACCGTAGCATTTTCTTTTGTGTCAAAGTCATTAGTTCTACCCGAATGCTCAGGAAACAAAGAAATACGCTACGTTTCGGTACGATACGGTTTCGCCGTACAATACGGTTGAAGTGGAAAACAGGCTTAAGCTAATTATGTCAAATTGTTGTTTATCAAAATAAAGTTTTAATTCATCGATATGCTTGAATAGACTTCTTATATTAAAATGAGCAATTTTAAACCCTCTTGTCTTTTTAATGCAATCGGTATGATTTGGAGGACCATGTGTATGTTGGTGTTCGGAATTCAAATGACCGCGTCTGGATTTCAATTCAATGTTTGATTTTTTAAATTATGTTTTATGTTCCTTGCGAGTACCGTTGTTCCTTTTTGATTTAGGTGAAGCCCATAGTCACTGCATGAGAATGAATGCTTAATCAATCGCACGGCGACAGTTTTGTGAGCAAGTAGTTCTCACTAATTAACCGAAATTTTACCTAAATGCGTCCTCTATCAAATAAATGTCTGTCACGTGACTCGGCCATATTAATTGCCAAGAAACGTCCTATTGGCACTTATCCAACGTGATTTCGTACACACTCGACGTGTCAATCACCATGTACGCAAGTCTAGAACTCATCTTCAATGTATAGGAGGAGCCAAATGGAGTTTGACTAATAGTCGAGGGTTGAAGAAATATGTCGAGGGTCGAAAAAAACATGTCGAGGGTTGAAAACAATATGTCGAGGGTCGAAAATATATGTCCAGGGTAAAAAAAATGTCGAGAGTCAAGAACTTTCTATATCTTTCCGAAAGGGGAACAATTAATTTGAGAGCAACAGAATTAAATACTTTTCTTTACATATACGTATAACACTGATGCGGTATTTTCGCGCAATTTCAATTTGGCAAGGAATCCATGGCCAATGTAGACTTGCTCCAAAGCAAGTACCTCTTTCTGTTTAGGCCTACTATATTGTTTTTTACATGACGTACAGAGAAATCCAAGGAGCGAAAGAGGGACTTGTAAAACTGATCTGCACGCTCGCTAGGGGTGTGTTAAGAGAGTGCGAGTTCGAATATTCGATTGGATTTTTCTCCGTATACGTCATGTAAAAACAATATATTGGGCCTACACAGAAAGAGGGACTTGGAGCAAGTCTATGGCCAAGGGGAAATAAATATCATACATGTCCTTACTCCTATAGAATAATTTCTAATTAGATTTCTAACTATCAATATTTTGTGCCGTGGCAAACATTCAAACACGGATTATCTTTCGCGTTTGTTATGTTACGGCAGTAAACGTTTTTCGCACGGTCTGCGCGAATTAAGTAATTATATATTTTAGCTAATTTATCTATCTGCATGCATCCTATAGAGGGCTGAGTAATATAAAACCAGTTCAAACCTTTATCCAGACATTTTACCGTACACTGAAACCCGTACACTGAAGTGTCCCGCCGGATTTGCATTCGTTACAACTTATTTATTTTATTACTTCATTTATTTATTTATTTAGCCTTTTAACTCCATTGAATTTGCCGTGCCCGTTGAGTATATGTGCTACGCAAGTTTACTCTGAACAAAACGAAATGTTATGCCGATGTATATACTGTCTTAGTAAATAGTAGAAGGTGTTTGTAGATGTAATACTCGAGCGAAAATTTATATACATTTTTAGACCTAACCAGGAGCATATGCACGCTTCCTATCGAACGAGGAGATGCCGAGAAAAAATCTTGATATTAACCCATACCTAATACTGGAATCACTCCCATCATATATACCGAACTTACGGTTAATGCTCAGCAACTGGACTCTGTATGTAGCTCAGTTGGTTAGAGCGCTGCACCGGAATCGCAGGGCCGCAGGTAAGAGGGCCTAAGTTGCATGTCTTAGATAAACCATACCCTGTATTTGAATTTGCATTATTGTGTGACTGACAGTAACCTGAAATTTTGATCGCTGCATAGTGCATATGCATCAAAAGGCGCCACTAATTGACATAGCATTATAAAACAAAACATACTCCGAATAAAGGCATCTTGTGCGCTCAAGATATCAGTTAACAACAAGAAAACACGACAAACGGTAATATTTCTATTATATTTTGAAATTGTTGATAACTTAAATCTTGAGCGCACAAGATGCTTTTAAATCTTATTAAAGTTTTCGGCTAGCACTGGAGACGTTGTTTCGACCTTCGACATTCTACCCTCGACCCTCGGCCCTCGACTATTAGTCAACTCAGCCAAATGATTATTGAAAAGTTTCCAAACATTGGCAAACAGTTGAACAGCAAGGAAAGTACAGTTTAGCATATGACGTGACGAAACTTTACCAGAAACAGAAACTGGCGGGGACCCCCCTGACAAAGCCTGTATTAAATAGAAAAGTAATATAATAGAAAATTAATCCAATCCAAGCATAATTGTATCGACAAAAGTACCTACTGGCTACTGGCTACTCGACTACTTTAGCCAAATACGATACGAGTAAAAATTGCCTGTCGAAACGCATTTTTCCACCATGCATTGGGAGACGAGTGCATGAAAAGCTTAAAGCTAGCTATTGTCTGCCATAGAAATTATTCTCAATTCGGATTCAAATTTAAGAATTTTAATAAGACGGCGTAACCTATGCAGGGGCTATTTACCAAGTCTTGGTAAATTTGAAGGTTCATGCAAATTCCGATTTAACAACAAAATTTTGGTGGTTGAAACATTTTACGAAACAGGAAGTTTGCAAACTGAACTGGCAATGCTGCATGTTTCACAAATAGGCAACCATCATTTGCGCAAATTTATGGTCGATAATTCGAAGGACGTTAAATTCCCAAATGTGGGAAAATGTGGTTTCGACCACTCTTTTCATCGCATGGTATTGGACCATATTATTGATCGCAGTGATACGAAAAAGGTGTCATTTGACAGCTAAAAGTTTGATCTTTATTTTTGTGAAGAAGATAAATCTATAAATTAAATATTATGCGCACGATAACAAAGTTGGATGACCTATTCTTTATACACCCTGTATTTGTATTTACATGCAACATGTATATGCAGGATTCCGTGAATTTAGACCCTCATGAGTCATGGTTGTTTACATCTGCATGTATATGTACATATACTTTAGCAGATGATTCTATGTGCATTTCTGGGTATATACCACTATTTACTTTATATCTTGCGACTCAATTTAACGAAAGAAGTATCATGTGGCGTACAGTGTACACTTTTGTGAATTGAAAGTTATCCAACCAACATTTTCAACTTGACAGTGTCATGATTGCATTTTCTATATCTCGAATTTTCTCGTTTCTCACGATGACCACCTACTCCTTGACACCACTTTTGTATTTTCACATGATCAACTTGTGAACTGAGTCGCTCGAACCCGCTTAATTCATGACGGTGTCTTTTGAAAAGAAATATAATACTTATCCACGTTTCAACAAATATGAGCACTTTACTAAGTTGTTAAAATGTAAAAGCCATATGACCAGTCATTAAAGCTATTTAATAATACGTCAGACAGTACCAAAATTCCACGACACTTATTTACGATCATTATAAATGAAGACCACTTGTTACACGACACAAAATTGATTACACTTTGAGATATAGAGTGCATTTACCTACAGTATAGGCACATACAGAGTTCCGACTGAAGTTTATGCAGTCTTTTATCGCAGATCACAGTATTTTATCATTATATATAATAGCATTAAAATAGTCGTTATAATCCCTTAACAAGTTGGCAATAAAATACTATTATTGTTGTTATTATAATAGTGTAATTATATATTTGCGAGACCATGATTCCTAAAGAAAATACAAGTCAGGTTTCAACGGTTACATTAGTCTATTTCGACAATAATCTTGGTCGGACTTTTCATATTCCATGTGACATGTGTGAAGTGTTTAATATTCTTTATTGTCACGTCAAATGCAGTCTTATAGATTAAAGACCTTTTTCTCATTTGTTAGGATCGTCAGACTGAGAGGAGTGGCATTTTCAGTCGTTTGAGTTGGGAGATAAATCTTTTAGTCGCGTTTGTAACTCGACTCAGAAATCAGATTCAGAAATCACGAAATCACTGAAATCAACTAGAAATAAGATGATTTCGAAATCAGAAATCACAAAAATACTAGTGAAAGGCTTGAATAGTGGGACTGTGGGAACGAAATTGTGACCTTTTCGCGTTTTTCTGACGATATTTCATCATTTTCACGATATTCGATTTCAAATTGCTCCAGAGTCTGAGTATATAAATGCTTTAAACATTAAAATATACCAACACTGCTGTAACTGATATCTTCCGGAAATCTTGAAATCAGTGTTGAAATCAGTAAAAATCAAGAAATCAGCTCAGAACTCAAGTGATTTCGAAATCTCGTGCGCTTTGGACGGTCGTGGCGGACTCCTCGATTTAAAGCCAGACCAACATGCAATGAAAGGTTTTGCTTCGTAAAGCGTACCTAGGCGTCATATATCGGGGAACCTTTCAAGAAGACTTTTCTATCGCGGATCAGTTTAATTCAACTATATGAAATCAATTTGTTAATGAACAGTTGGAATAATATAATGTGAACAAATTAGTTGCAAAAGATATTCCTAAAGCTAATAACACGCATTTTCATTTAATATTCTTGAAACACTATTGCATTACAAAATGATATCAAATCTGGCAATTAATGTTTGCGCCAGTTTGATCCCCAAACATCACGTTCCAGTTTTTTGCAGAAATTCAGAGAAAATTTCAATGAAAATTATCACATACAAATAAATATAAAACACCAAAAAATTAATTTGCAACGACGACTCAGCAAAAACACCTATTATGCACGCCCATGCATGCAGCGTGTACATATTGGATAAATCCAAGATCCAATATTTCTGGCACCGGTTCGGCGATCACTATCTTCGCGCAGGCATACAGTTGGTAAACTAATTAGTCTAATATCTATGTTTTATTCTTTTGATGCTAAAAACTGAAAATTCAAATAATTCTTCAGAAGAAATATAAAGAGAATACTGTTTCATGTTCATTAAGGTTGACTGCCCAACAAAATACTCCTCACACCTTTGCTCACGCTATTTTAGTTTCGCATTGTTTTCCAATAAATAATATCATTATATACTATCACTGTATCAGGATGATAATTTGTCATCAACTTTAACATCGCCACCAAATGAGACAATAAACAGACGCACAAGTACCGGAGATCTATTAGGACGCGCGAACCTTGAAGCAAGCTATCTTCTAAAAATTACTGTACAAATATATCTAATACCCAAACGTTTTTCAGTAAATGCACATCTTGCTTTGAAGGGAAAAGCCACACTTCGTTCAATAATCGGTTTAAATGCCTATAGGAATGTCATGCATCTTTCCAATTATGTTAAAGTGGCAAAACAATGTTTGGCAGGGTACCATTGTTGTTATTAGTATTATCTAATTTGTGGCCGAAGTTTACTATGTTGATAAGTTATCTTTAGCTTTCTACACCGTTCTTTCCGGTACTGCTGAAGTGTAAACATATAGCGTGCGAATGAAACATTGAACACAGACGTGTAATTAAATTAAAACAACAGAATATCGTATGGAGTTACAATTGCAATGATTGATAAAATAAAGCCAATAAATTAAAAAGACAGTGAATGATGTCGATGTGGTTTAGTAAACACGAAATGCTTACAACAATATAAATCATGTTTTCTTTATGTGGGGTAATAGCCAAACAAATAAACACTTAAGGTAATTAACCTACAAACTAATGAATGTCTGTTTTGGACAATTTCAAGTGGCATGCTAAAGAAACACGTCTCTTCATATACTTTTATGTTTCATCATGGCACTGAAACGATAACCCAAAATTCTATAACTATACATTGATATTTACTGTGCAGCACTGCTGTTTGAGCTAAGATAGGGATATTGAATATGGAAGATCTGCTGCTATTCAGTAGATGTGTTAATTTTTTATAGAAAAACAATAGCGATTTGCGGACTTTAGCACAAATTAGTGAATTCCTTCGCCCAAAGCGTTATGCTGTCGCGCGCTTTATTCAATAAACAGTTTGTCAATATTTATTCAGGAAGTTTGTCTTACCTCGAGTTTTGTTGAGTATATTTTCCTACAAGTCTTGTTTCAAAATCCGCTTGTTTAATATATGTTCACACATTGCTTCTTGCTATGCAACTAAAATCAATATATATTGCGGCATATCAATCTATCAACATTAATGTGCCCGCCCCCTACAGAGCGTACACTGCAGAATATCAAATCAAATTTTATATCATTTACAAAATCTAATGAACCCGTGCCGTTCGTAGTCTGGGCTGTGTTACTGCCTGATTGTGGTGGCGGAAAGACCAACACTATATATTTTAAAACTTCTGGTTAGTATTTCTGCCGTGATTGATTATGAGTGCAAGATCGTCTCGTATCATGCATGTGGACACGTGATCACGTGATTAAATTTTTAATGACATATTCATTTACATCACAGTTACGTTGCATGCATTTTAATAGGAAGCGTATAGTTGGCATATATTCTATTGATTATTTGGTTATAGTATGCTATTTTCATAGATGAAATAAATGTATAATTACATAAATACATATAAAAAGTTTGTTCCAAAGCCAAGGCATAAAAGCAAAGCCGGAAAAGAACAACTTCACTTTATTCTTTAAATTAAGATAAATTTTTACGGTGAGGATCGACGAGTTTGATTATATCTGATTGAACAAAACTGTTGACTTCTTAAACAACTCATTACTTACGCGTTCAGATAAACAGATTCACCATGCTGCTTCAACATCAACTTCAGTTACTTTTTGGATTATGTTCAGTCTTTTTAGCTTTTCAGTTATCCAGAAGCCATGAGTACGGCAGTAGGAAATATTGTAATTATATATATGCAGGAAAAGAAAAAAGATCCGTTTTGTATATTTCACACTATATACTTTGTATATATGTTGGTTACCCTGTTCAAACAGGTTAGCTCGACCTTAATGTTGAATACAGTTATTTATATATGTAATCATGTCTTAGTTTAGTCTTTAAAATTGGGCCTGATATAGTGGTATCAAATTTTCTTATTTATATCGCAATTTGTTTGTCAGGCTATTATAAATTGTTCCATCCATTTTCCTGATTAATATACAGTTAACAAAAATTATAAGAAATTTGCTTATGGAATGTGTTTATTATAATCGCCCGACGATGACTTCTCGTCTGTCACGTATTACGTTAAAGGTTTTATTCAAATTGCGTGAATTTAGGCATGGTTTCCAGGCAAGTCATTTTGTATGCAGGCAAAAAGTAGGAACTATATAGTATCACTTTGCTGTGCACAAATTTCAAAAAATATATTACTTCTCAAATCTTTACATTATACCCTATTTATGTGGCCATCTTGTGGAATTCTGAACAGATTAAACTTGATTCAGCTTTGACATGATATGATGAGATTTAGATTGCCATATATGATATATAAATCAAAGAAGCGCAATTCTGCGTTTTAACACTAATCAACAAAATTGTGACTTTTAATTAAATGCAATAAAATAGATCGAGTTACCGACAACATTAATCTTCAGTAAAATATATATATATATATATATATATATATATAATTATATGCCTGATGATTCTTTTACGGTTATATTTAGGCGGGAGAGGTGTTATAATGGCGTGAAAGCAAATTGTGTTCATGCTCTATATTTTCTATAATTACGGTTCCACTTCAAGGCTTTGACTGATTGAGGACATCATGTAAAGTCCGACGAAAGTCGATCTGCCATAACCTTTCAAAGAACCGAAGGTGTCTTTTTAAAGACGGCAACGACGGAGGTCACAGCTGGGAACCAAACTTAGACGTTGAAATAGTATGTGTTAAACATTCAGTTTTCAAAAAATCTAGCATGGCATTTTCATGATATATATATGCCTACCTCTCCCGTTTAGGATATGTTTGGGTATGTGATTTCGACCCCGAATTAGTCAACGTATATTTTGTTAGCATATGAAAATATAGGGGAGCTCCATGTCCAATTTTTCATTTGTGAAAATCAAGAAAAGGAAGGACAAACGTATTCAAATGGGTCATTCTAGCTGCTGTTTGCCTTTCTTTGGTTAGTAATGTGTACTCAATGTTATTGCAAAACGCTATTCGAAACTATAAGGCTTGATTTTATCAAAACAGCTCAAAACGTAAGAGTAAGAAAGAAGAAGCAAAAGCAAGGAGAAACATATGCAGCTGGATCATTTTAAACTTTCCAGATGCCTATTCAAGTCTTCAAATTAGGATAGTTTGTCGAAAACATACCTAAGGATATTTTAAACTTAATTTTCCCAAATTGTCAATTCACGAGACGTTCAAACTCTCCTGGGTTTACTATTTATGCAATCATGTGAAATTTTCAGCATTTACTCATTACTATTAAACCTTTGATGTGAACCTAAAAAAAACTATGTGTGAGTTATACATGCCACAGGCCAACCCTATATTAATGAACTGAACATGCTCCGCATATTTCTTAAATAATAAACAGATTACTTCATGGTTCGTTTGTTTGTGCGATTTTTACAACTCGTAAATAAAAATCGTACGCACTCACCAACCATGAAGCATGCAATCTATAATATATTTGTGTGGAACACAGTTTCCATTCCCAAATCCCCAATCCAGTTAGTTATAACATCGCGATATATAGTGGAGATCTCATTGTCTATTTTCTGCTATTTTAGTTTATTTTTAAACTCACTTCCATCTGTTCTAATACTATTTGAGATGTATATCATGCATGCTCGACCACATGCAGTTTTCCTAAATAAACATAGGTTTCTAAGATAAATCAGGATACACTAGACTTAAATTCTCAGTATAAATGTCTCACATTATATACATGCATGTCTTGTTATACAGAAAAAGCCTAACCCAGCTTGTTTGCTTGCATATAGCTTAGATGGGATCAGTACAATTGTAGCTCTCTCTAAGTGGTTCATGCAACGATGCGAGCAATTATAACCATGCAGTAGCTAAATATACTGTTTATATTAATTAAAGGTGATTGCTTTATATAAGCAATCGCGGTTTTCCTTATCTCTTTTAAAATTTCAAACTTTTAAACTTTTCGCCTGACATCATATATACAGAAAAAAGTGACTTGAAATGCTCCAAGAGACACTTTCCGAATTTGCTGGCTGGCAATGAAAACTTCCAATTTAACAATGGATTATATTGTCCGCCTCGATTTCAAGCTATTGTTTCGTGTGCACTCAAGCAAATTCGGGAAGGGTCTATTGAGCTTTAGTTTTACTTCGAACGTTGTCTAATTACGGTATTTCTAGTTGCAACAATTTTATCGAGAGTTCAATAATATGTTGTTTATATTATTGGGGTCAATTTGTTGGCCCACTGATGACATTGTTAATTAATTAACTTTAATTTAAATTGTCTGCGATGCGCAGTTTAAACAAGACCTTTCATAATAATCATGATCGCTGACTTTGTGCCGAAGAAAGCACTATCATAAATATAGTTAAATGGCTGCGAATCACGAATTCGTCATGGACCTGTATCATTGCATTTCAACTGAAACCACGCAAGAAGCTTAATTAATATTAAACAAATATTTTGAACAATTTTGCAATAAGGACACGAAGAAGTGAAGGAATTCACCTGCTGTATTGTATTGAAAAAACGTTGATGTGATATCAAGAAACCAACGCTTGCAAACATAAACCCCAATGTCCTGCCTTTAAGTATAATCGTTCCATGATGTATTCAAATTGTCTGTTTAAATTAAACCAATTGTTTAAGCATTATGCAATCTATAGTAATTTGACCAAACAATTATTCAATATCCTGTAGCACTAACCTTATTTTTAGGCAATTGACTGGTATAAGTCGTTGAAAGCTTTAGTACTGTTACTACTGTATCTTTTGCACCTCATTTGCTCTTGAATGACCAACTGACAACGAAATATAAAGAGTCTTTAGTTACTAAGTAGTATCAATTTACATAATTTTAATTTTTATAATATTTTTGCAAATGTTTCCTGCAGCGACAACAAAGAGACATGAGCGATTATACTTCTCGGGATAAATTACTTGCATATAGTTCTGCCAAATGCTGCATTTCCGTTCTTTGATAGAAATATTGAATAGCAGCGGTTAACAGCTGTTTTTAGAACTACAACATGACAAAAACAAATTACGTACAACAACGCAAAGAACAACCCAAACTTCTTATTAATTAAAGAAGACTCGCAGCATCGATCGACTTGAAAGCGTAATGTCTAATGATAATTATATACCAGTCTAGAAAACTATTACAATAAATTGCTTGGATTACAAATCTTTAAACACATTACTCATTAGATATTATGAAATATATATGTTATTAATAGGATTTACTGGCTATATATTATAATACTCTCAGAAACACCAGAAACTAAATTTCTGCCACCATAATGAATGTCAATCTCAGAGATAACCGTCAGATCACAGGAATAGAAATGGCCTTAAATATCTACTTTTTGGTTTCTCTGGCGTTTTCAGTCACCTGAGATGTGACTCTATTATATAATATATTGACAAATGAATTATATATGGCATTCCAATGCAAGTGAACCACTATGATAGAACACTCCAGCAACATGCATGTAATCTAACTTCTGTACAGTGAAAACTGATGAACAAAGACGAGGTTCCTACATGCCTATTTATACGATGACCTATAGCTTTCAGTATTGAGGACACTTCATCACCAAAGTACAGCATAATAAAGTCATTATAAACATATAATGTTAAACTTTGAGTTAACCTAAATAGTGAATAGATTGAACTACTCGTGAATCTTAACTTATTAAAATTATTTATTAAAACTATATTTATCCACGCTAACCACTGATCTAGATCAGTGACGCTAACCCCTTCACCTAATACTCTCAAATATACTAGAAATATAAATAATATGAAGAAGAATGAATATTAGGATAGGCTAGTATCAATAGTAATATTTTTTGTTCTAGGTTTTGGCCGGCAAATATAGCTTAAGATCCGAGTTGCGTAAATTGTAGTTATGTTGAGGAGCAGGACGATTTTCAAAGATTTCGATTAGAATAGTTGGCACCAGGCAGCAGTAGTCAAAGTATGGTTGAACCAAAGCATAATAGACTGACTCGAGTGTTTGCCGAGTAACATATTAAGGTTTTAGTTTAACGATCTGCGAACATTCTTACAGTAGACTTCTCCACACAGCATGGCAAATCATTTACGTATATTAAGAAAAGTAGAGGCCCCAAATTGGATCCCTGAGGGATTCCATAATCTATGTTGTGGGGTTTAGATAAACACCCATTTACATGACACATTTGCGATCGACTTTCTAGATATGAGCTTATAAAGTTATTAAACGGCTGATGGCTGTAAACCGTAAAAATCTCGTATCTCTCTCGTGTATTAGATTTTTAGTGTTTTTGTTGATCCAGGAAATATTTTGCTTACTTAGCTTCCAATTCTTATGTTTATATTCATATATACGTCCAATTGTTATAATTCATGTTTATGTAGAACATTGAGAAAGAAAGTTTTCCAGAGAGACCCTTTCCGATTAATATCTAGTTCTTGATCTATTAGGCCCCAAGGTTATCTCAAAATTGTTACAATTGAATGTTTGTAATTACAGATTTATATATTCCTATGGGAATGGGTCTTAGCGCTTGAATTGATTTTCCTAACTTTGTAGATACTATAAAAGGTCGTGAATTAGGTTTGTGAATTTCAACGCATACCGCCTCAAGATTGTCAGGCATATTATGACTTATGTTACGGTAACTTATCATTGCCGCGGAATAATTAAATCTTAATATTAAATCATTGAATCTTATGACTGAATCCTAAGAATGAAGCACTAAAACCCATGCAAAGGTAAATCATTCAATCCCAAGAATGAATAATTGAATCCTAAGATTTACTCATTCAATTCTAAGATTGAATGCTTGAATCCTAAAATTGAATCATTGAATATATACTTGAATATACTAAGAGTAAATCACTGAATCCTAAGATTGAATCCTTGAATCCTAGGATTAAATCCTTGAATCCTAGGATTCAATCCATGAATCCTAGGATTCAATCCTTGAATCCCAAGATTGAATCCTTGAATCCTAAGATTGAATCCATGAATCCTAAAATTCAATCCTTGAATCATAAGATTGAATCCATGAATCCTAAGATTGAATCCTTGAATCCTAAAATAGGGACCGTGGAAAGGTTGGGGCTGAGGAGCTCCTCTCCCTCCCCCCCGAATAATTCGTCATACATATGGTGATTTCTAGTAGAATAGACATAGCTTAAACATATTGTATTTCAATTCATGACAATTCCTGATCCGAGCAGACTTTCTTTCGACCAAATATTTGGAAAGAATTCTTGTGACATTGCTTTTAAATCTCCCCCAAAGTAATAATAATGATATTTAATCAATTTATATTGCGCAAATTAACATGCTATAGTATATGATCAAATGCGCATCACAAACATAAAGTGCATGAAATGGCATTTCAGAGACTGTAGATTTCAAAATTTTCTGGGGAACATGCCCCCATGCCCCCCTAGAGGCCTCGCGTCTTCAGCACTCGATACTGGTATCACTGCCCCCTCGAAGATCTTTACCCCCCCCCCCCCATCCGAAAAATGCTCAGCGGTCGCTGAAAGTGACTGATCTATAATAATTCAGTCTTAGGAATCAATGATTGTTTATTTATTCAACTTCGCCAGATAAAGGTTATACAAATGACATACACAAGTGCACAACACAAATACAATACAAACAGTAACGAATGGCGGGGACACCACAACAGTTAAAATCTATAGAAACAACAGTTAATGACATTGTTTAAACTTCGACAACAGTTACAATTTAAACATATAGACTTCCATGTTCTTGGGTCCTCTGCATCATAACAAATGTGCAGGGCTTTGAAATAATAGTCCCGCAACAATCTTTTGAATAAAGTTAGACTTGTATCTGGATGCCTTAAGTTTGTTGGGAGACAGTTCCAAACTCTCGTAACACGGGTGAAATAGGAACGCTGGAATGTACTAGTCCTGCACTTTTGTGGACGGAATAATACCTCATTACTACTTGATGATCTGGTTACTCTCGTTGGAATAATGGGTTGAGGAAGAACATCTTCAGATATTGTGACCAGACCATTTACAGCTTTAAAAAAGAACATGAGATCCATATACTCATGCCAGTAGGATAACGGCATTAGTTCCAAAGTGATCAGCCTCTCGCGGTAAGACTGACTACACATATAGGGTAGATTCAGCATGAACTTCGAAGCTCTTCTCTGGATGCGTTCGGTTCGTTTGATGAGACCTATGGACTGGGCAGACCATACCTGGCTTGAATAGCCGAGAACAGGGCGAACTACTGACAAATACAATGTGCGGCGAGTCCTTGTGTTTGTTATTTCGGCACCGCTTCTCCTAACGAAACCCAGTAGCTTGTTTGCTTTCGCACAACGTTCTAGTACATGCTTGGTCCATGTAAGGTCGCTAGAAACCCAAATTCCCAGGTCCTTTTCGATTGACGTTGTTGCAAGTTCGTTGTCCTTGATCTTATACGGATAAACGACGGGTCGAGTCTCGTTATACAATACAATTATACAATTATACAATCTTAGGATAAACCCCCAGTGCATGTTATCTGTTGTGGAATAGTCGCACGACCTGAGTGCTCTCTCTGGCATTCAAATATCAATGAGATTTCCTCACATTTATCTAAACATTAATGCGCCTGCAAACCCTTAATATTGAATGAACGCGCGCTACCTTAATTGCGCCTAAATAAAACTGTGCCTGAGTTTCCTCCAGATGTTTTGTTTTGTTAGTGGTTCTTCAGAATTCGCGTGTACAATATCATGCAATATTTGTATATTGTTTTTTCATGATTTCATTTTCATGATTTGGTTTAAAATATTTAAATGCAAACATAGTCGATAGTCAGAGAAGATCGTCCAGCTATGAAACCATGTTGACAGATGTTAACTGCTTGTTAACTGCTTCATTTGATGTTGTTTAGACACAGCGTGTCAAAACTTTCGAAATTATACACAACATTCTGAAAATAAGGAAATAGGGCGATAGTTTTGTCGTCTTCTTTGTGCACGGGTACAATGTTAGCTATGCAATATACCCATGAAGTTGATATATTAAATGCCCATGATGCACCTTGTCATTTTTTTATTTATCTCACAAAATTATCTGATAATTCCTAACAAAATCTATTTACATTTACTTTTTTGAAACAATGATTCATAAAACTTTAGCCAAGTTACCTCAGAGATTGTTAGCGACCAGTCGCCTATTGCACTATTTTCAGTGAAAGCAATTCCTACCAGATTTCTTCTGACAGCTACTTGTATCTGAATTTTTCACAGTCTCAGACAACATTAAATTACGGCTGTTGATGAAGCAATACATTCGGGCTTTTTTGTTTACTTTCATTTTAGGTCTGCTTTGGTATATAACAATACAACATAATATTACGTATAAGACATGTATACATGCCCATACATGCATGCACACATCAATACTACAACACAAGACAAAACAAGTCTGGCTAAACTCTAAAGCCAGCGGTGCATGTTCATGTCATGTTACATAAACAAAAGCTTTTTGAGTGAATGAAGAGTCAGAAGAGGAAAGCAAGTATATATAGTTGTCATCATGCGCTTCCAGTACTCCGTTTTATTTTTTGATGTCTTTCAATCGACTGGGGAGCTTGACGACTTATCTTTAGTTAGTTTTAGTCTTAACAATTTCAATTTTGCATTCTCTTCAGTAATTGTTTGAGATCAAAAGATGAGTACTGGCGCATAAGCACACACCTCTATACCTAAGAAAAACAAAGTAAGGCAAAGAAAACGTTTTCAGCTTTGTCGTACTTTACTGCGTTCGTGTTGGTGGATGATCTTGTACGTCTTATTGATTTCGTATGCAAGGAAAATGAGGAGCTTGTAAGGCCATAAAATGCTTTAAAGAAATGCACCATATCAAGGTATTCATGCCAGTAACAAATCGGAAGTAGATGAAGAGTCTGCAATCTGGATGCATAACTTACAGAACTATAAATGAATGGAAGATTAAGGATGTATTTTGTTGCACGTCCAGTGAAATAATGTCAGGGATGTTTCTTGTCTTTGAGCTCCTTTTCAATACCGACCAGAAACGCTTTGGATTTTTAACTTTTAGTCTTGCTTTTATATGTTCAGAGAATTCCTGCAGAATTGCGGAGTGATCCGTCGTCATTATCTCAAAACTGAGAGTTTTCTCCTGGCAAACTACTTCAGTAATTTGAATATGTGGTTTGGTTTTGTAACTTTACTTATTTTGTTGAATGTTATCTTTTTTTAATACGTGTGAAATAAATGTGATTCTGATTCTGACATAGTAAAACATGAAAATCTAAATGTAAATGCACATTTTATGTCGTGTCTCTGCCTTTTTGGTTTAGATCTCCCAACTTGCACACTGGCGGCTTCACACAGCTTGAAATTATAATCATTTCTTAAATATTTGTTTTATTTTTTTTGTACGATTATGTATCCTCATGGAACGCGTAGTTGCATACCATGAATTTTTTACCCGGGTAAACCAAAATAAGAAAATTTCAAGATCCTTTTACTTGTTTTAGACTTACACATAATGGATATCCTATATCCGATTAAAACTGCATGTATTCAACAGTCACTTCAACACATGATATATTCTATATATAAATAAAAATGGCTGTAATTGAATACAGCCATGCATTTGATCTATATTTAGGCAATAAATATTATATCGCGTATGATAAATCGTACGGATACAACGGCAGAAACCGGGAGGAATGGTGGAAAACGCGGAGTCGATCTGTCAAAAAGTGTTTGTTTAACCTTAAAGGCCCGTTCAAACGAAGCCAACATGTTGGTCCAATATCATCTAACATTGTTGGATGCAACATTGTTGGCCTCGTTTGAACACTATGTTGGGTATAATGTTGGCTGATGTTAGAACATGTTGCAACATCAGCCAACATTACCCAACATAGTGTTCAAACGAGGGCAACATGTTGCAACAACGTAGGATGATGTTGGACCAACATGTTGGCTTCGTTTGAACAGGCCTTATCAATCTTGGCTGTAGCACACGGTAAACCGCAAAATCTAAGGAATCCAACAACGCCGGTTTTCATGCTGCGAATAGTGTATTAATTTTCAAATTTTCATCCTCACTTGCAAACTTTTTAACAACTACTTTCTCATTTTTTCTGGCGGGCTTTATAGACAAACTCGAAAACTCCTTTTCAGATCTAGATAGATTCGTGATTTCGATCTTCCCTTAATCAAAGGATGGCAGATCCCAACAAGTCTCGCCCGGTAAATCGCATAATTTTGTCAGTTTAATTCATGCTTTAAAAATCGCTTCGCCCCTAGCAACGCTACAGTATAAGGTTAACTGAATTTTGCAAAGATGTGTTATACAAAAATGATTATACGTGCATGTCTAATAAGACTTTATTGTGCTAGATTAATATGTCTTAATCTATACAAATATACTATATTAAGATTATATCATATCGTATTCCTATATATTATATTTTAGTGGAATCTTCATTGGCTGCTCAAATTTCGAGCTATAAATCTCGACTTAATCGCGTTTAGCGTTTATCGTGATACTTATATTTCCGTCTATCCGCTTATCCGTCCATCAGTTTATCCGTCTATCCGATATCCGTCTATCCGGTACGCATGGTTCCGAGGTGGATGGAACAATAGTGCCATTCTGATCACGCACAATTCAGTGATCAGAATGCATGTTAATTTCTCTCCTTGTTTTGAAAACTTCAATATTCTGCATGTAATCCAGTCGCCTGTTATGGTTAATAGGTAGATCATGATTGATGATATGCCGCAAAAACAACAAGGGTCCAAGAACTACCCCGAGGGTCTTGTGCAAGTTTTTTTAAATATTTACTTATTGTGTTCTTTCTTCTAAATAGGGAGTGAGCCAGTAAAGCAGTATCTGAAGTATTTCCATGTGGGCCAAAATTTCCTGGTTAAATTCAATATGACACTTTTTGGGTTAAGTTAATTATCCTGGTCAACATGATATTTGAACATGTCTTAACACGAACTTGGGGTCAACCAAGAGTCAGAACGTCCTGGTTGAATCAAGCAAACTATATGCTAGGCCGATATACAAACAAGCACCTCAGTGGTTAGAATTATGGCTAGAATTATGGTTATTAATTAGTATTACCCGCATTATGGTTAGAATTAACCAGAATGTTTATAGAATGCACAGTAAAAATTGGTGATTTACCATGCAAGCCCATTGAAAGCTTTGGAAAAGTCAAATTAATATCTACCATCTACCATTATGATTAATGATGGTTTGGATAATTTTACTTTGATAATAATTCGTTTTGTTGTGTGTGGTTGACCAAGCTACTATGACCATTAATGGCTGTATCTACGGGGGAGGAGTTTGTCCGTCGGTACCGCTCACATAACTCCTATCAAATAAGGTTATGTCTTTGCCAGACTTTGAAATACTTCAATCTCCGGTAGCTTCCCTAAACTTCCAAACCTGCATTTTAGCCTCACTTTAACGTTTTCCAAATACGATGTTTAATAGTCATCCACGGGACAGCAACTCCTATTCCCAGATGAGAAAAAACTGTCGAAGGTTTTAACCGCAAACTACGTCATATAATCTACAGTACATGCATGGTATAGATAGTGATTGCTCATGGGCTTCCAGTGTGAAAGTAAACTATAACAAATTGTTTTGAAGTCATATAAAAGTTATAAAGTACGTTAAGCTCAATCTAATCAGCTCAACATAATATTATCGTTATTATAAAATGAATAATATGGATGTTCCTAATACTGCTGCCTCGTAAAGATTGACGAATTTTAATGCATATACGTCCTACGTAATTACATGCATGTCAGGACTTGCCACGGCCCACGGCTCACTGAATTTTTGCTTGTTTTCATGCTTTTGGTTTATAAACCAATACAACAACCGTCAAGTTCGAAGCATACGTTTAAATAGGTCTACCGCCTTTGCTTCAAAACATTCACGAATCACGGGTATGAAAGTCAATAAGCTTCAGGTATACCTGTTGCATATATCCGCATTTTGTATTTGGCAAAATATTAATTGTCTATGGCTTCTTATCCATAAAATGTGGACTATTCTGCTCAAACTATTAGTTCCAGTTCCAAGAATTTTTGTACATTAATTTAATTATAATTTGAACAAGTTGGAAATTGTTATTAGTATTAACTAACCTGCTAACTAGTCAAGATAACCAAAGCAACCTTTTCACTGCACGCCAACACACATTTGTTTAGGTCGAGTGTTCCTGAACTATCGGACCATGCATTTGCATGGCGGTTTAGCCTACTCAAATTACATGTTTTAAAAGTCAATAGACTTCCAATGAATATAATACACTTGTAAATTATAATAAAAGGAGCCCTTTCTGTCGGCATGAATGAGATATATTAGCATATATGTGATAAGTGAAAGATTCTGATTTAGAAGTGTGTACAAAACCTTTCTTTAACTCCCTTCTACACTTTGAGATAATATGTAATTTAATTTGTAGTCCTTGTGCAAACACGGTGTCGCCTTGCGGATTTTGTTTTGACAACTTTAGGCCCGGTTTTAAACGTCGAACTTTTCATGACCCGAACCTAATGCAAATCAGTTTAAACGAAGGATTTAGGACATTACACTAGGGGCTGTTCAGAAAATACGTGAGGATTAATTTGGGGGGTAGGGAGATGTTTGACTAAAAGTCACATATTTACACAAGGGGGTGAAGGGTATCTATGGGTATCACAAGCACTGTCACGTGACGGAGAGGCATTTCCACAAGCATAGATGTAAATCGTCATTCTTTACCACGAACAACCATATAGTTTGAATCTGGCATGAAGTATTTCAAATGAAAATGGAGTTATGGTGACACTAGACCTTGAGGGCTCAGTTTAAAAAAGCACGCGAAATTGGGCTGTTACAAAATGCAAACACTTAATATAATTGGCAGATGTGCGTTTTGATTAGAACTTTTGTCTATACTACTGAGAATTAGAAATATAGTGTTACTAGAATGTGGAGAAATAATGGCTGTTCCAAGCACACATTTTCAATTGCTGCTTGAAATATATTTTTTGGAGGGCGGGGAGGGGTGGCGCAGTCACGTAATTTTCGATGGGGGGTAATGACAACCGTCACATAGAGTCACAGGGGGTTGGAGGGTGTCACGTAACTATCGTCACATATTTCTTGAACGGCCGCAAACATGAAAACAGGATTTATATATGACGTCATTCATGAAAACGAATCACGGAACAGGTACTTTAACGCAGAAAAATGGCAATATATTGTAGGTAATTAATTTTAAAATATTCAACATTTGATTATTTTTTTTGTCAGTGGGAGAGATAAAGATTAGGATTAGAAAGCTAAGAAAATGTTTTCTTTATATTAATCAAACAAAGATATTCATTACTAATAATAAAACATCTGCTCCCCATCTGGATGGAAAGTTTGGGTGTAGATAAAAGGCGGATACGGACGGCGGACGGCGGATTATACAGTACATGACGACATATAAACACGTTTTGAAAAACAGCGGGATTTTGCAAACTCAGTTTGCAAACGCAGGAAGCGAGTAAGACTAATCGCATTATCATTTACCGTTATGATATGTCATCAATCCAGGTTAAATTGCTTAAACACAGTGTGAAATCAAGCAACTAATAAGTTACTTTTTTGTTATACATTAAAATATTGTCATCAACCTTTTCAACATTGTTCTCATCAAGTTGACCAATATTGTGCTGCACCCCTTGTTGACAGTTGCTGGAACAAGTGGTTCACACTTGTCGGAACAATATTGTTTACGGTTGATGAATTAACATGGCTTGAACAACGTTGCCAATTGGAACAGCACAAATCAACATGATATCATTCATGTTTTCTATTGACAACAACTTGCAAAAAATGTTGTTTCAACAATGCGAAACAATTTGTTCGGGGCCTTTTTCCAAGGGGGTGGGGGTAAATTTAGGACACAAACTTTGCTTCTTGATGTAAAATTCAGTTTATTTTGAAAGAAGAAAATACAGATTAGTAACTAAATACAAACTACAGAGATAAGTACAAAGGTAAGACTATCATAAACTAATTTGCATGCAAATAAAGTGTATATTCTAAGGTAAAGTATAATCTTATTAAATATTCAGTGCAGTGTTGTGTTTTGACACACTGACAGTCCAAATTTGTCCTTGACTTGTTTTAAACAGGCATTCAAATTTTAAATAATGTACAATATGATTACGTGCTTGCGACACAATTACAAAGCTCTCTTAGGTTCTTTAGAGTTGTACTTTGCCTGCATAATTCATAAGCAAAGCAAAAGGCTATAGAATACTATACTGTCAGTATGTCACCATTTTCAATTATAATTTGTTTTTAGCCGCCATGGGTTTATGTTCGAAATACTGTACTTATAAAGAGGGGGGCAAGCCGCCTTTCACCTCTGAGTCTTGAGCTCGATTCTCGCTGAGGACTATGCTCATCACACTCATGTGAAAAAAGTAAGTCAACGCTCTGCCGAAAGTCGTGGGTTTTCTCCGGGCACTCCGGTTTCCTCCCACAAGGAAAGTTGACTGGGTGGGTTAGGATATATAGATCAGGAAAGTAATATCACAATTGTTGTAAAAATAGACAATGTAGGCTACATACATAATGTAGGTAAGCAAGATACTTGATGTAATCGGTCACTGAAAAGCCCCAACGGGGAGTGAACTGAATAATATATGAATATGAATATGAAGGGGTACCAATCCTGAAGCATGAAAAATAATACTCAATTATCTTGAAGCACGAAAAATAGAAGAGTTAAGACGAAACTGCCGAAGCAAGCAAAAAGACAATTTTATTTGTAGTTTGTAACCTGCAGCAATCCTATCTAAAAGTCCTAAGTCTTTTTACATCTCACAACACGGTCGCTTCTCGTGCAGGTATGTTTCGGAAAGTTAAGATAAGGAATTTCTACATCCAAGTCACTGACAAAGAACGTGATCATGATCTACGTCATCTAATTCTGTCCAAATTTTGTTGAAAACGGAAAACGAATATTAAATAGGCCACATGCAGGCATGATGCACGCCATTTATGGCGGGAACGAAACACGTTTAATAAAAAGCTATCGAAACGAAGAACGAAAATATCCCATTCCCCCCTCTATAAAAGACTCAAAACACTTCGACGTTTTGAGAAATGTCAGCTCAGTAGCATGGGAACGACCACTCCCAGAACATTGGACTCTTACAGTTTGTTACAGCAATTCCAACATAGACCACAGCAGAATTTTTTTAATGCAACCTCTCTATAATTATGATTTAGATAATTCATGATGGAAATAATCTGTTCGTGGTTGGAGCAAGTCTGTTACAGAGATTATGCACCAGTCAATTTATATGCTTGTCCACCCCAGGCTCCACATACTGTAAGCCAGGCATAAAAAAGCCCCATTTTTAGTTGTTGAGAGGTAAAACACTCCCAAAATATGAGCTACAATCCCATTTCTTTCCCCCAAGTCCCTTCCTGTGTACGGCTTGGAGTAGACAGGGCGTACAACGACTGCCTGGTGCAATTTAAACCAATTACTGGTTTTCTAGAAGTTACTGCAATTATCTTTCTATTACTTCAATAGTTCAATGAGATAATCATGCAACTACAACCTTATCCAGCATTTTAAAACTATTTTTAATATAATAGTTACTGTAGTTTTGAGTCTATTCTATGTCAAATTCAAGCCTATTTTTCAGGTTAAATAATTATTTGAATTGAAATACTGACCTAACCAGACCCTTCGAATGCCAGTCAGTTCAAATGATTATTCAACCTGAAATGAAGGGGTGAACCTTATACACAATAAACAATACGCATAAATAACAAATATCTCACTAAATGGTGTTATTGGCTGAAGAAGAATATATTAAAATTAACTGTCCAGAACTCCTATAAATTAGGATTATACACAGTAGTCATTCGTTCACAAAATGGTCTTTTACAATGTTTATGGTGGGCCCCAGCCCCGATGACATGTTGTTTAAGATGTCGATCGTATGTCCCAGGTGCCCCCTGAATTTGCACCAAATTCTACATGGGTCATACCCAACTATAGGCAGGTAAGATCGTAGAGTGCATATATGTGTGCAGTTATTTGTAGTTATAGTATAACTGATCTTCCCTGTGCTAAACAGGTTGACTTGTCATGGATGGGGATGGAGGAGGCTACTATGATTCCTCGCCTGGTTATGGGGGCTAATCATCTTTATGACCAAATGTAATTAGTTATATATTTTATCTCTCTGTATCGTTGAGTATGAAAACATGATCTATGAATATATCAGACAAATTATTGCACGTGGTGATCTTTCGGTAAGTAATTTTGGCTTTTCCCTCAGTGGCTATAATTATAGCCATGGCAACTAGTCATGCTGTGGTAATAACCATGCACTTAGTGAAAACAATAGATCCTAAAGGTTTGAGCAGTTTAAATGAAGACGCCTCTCCAAAATGGTGAAAACTAAGAATGAAATTATGTATTTTAATGCCGCATTTATACGGACTCTTGTTGTTGCTGTAATTCCCTTGCTATTCTTTCTCTTACCAAAAGTAAAACCTGTTTTCAACATCCATGATAATGCTACTGAACGTAACATATCTATTTCGTCGGAACTTGCTACCTTGCCTGAGAAAATGTGTTTCATTTGGACTTCTATACGCGACGCATAACTGAGAAAGTTTAATCTCCCCGAGAAATATCGTTACGGTTTGGAGTTTCAAATAAGTCGGAAACCTACTCATCTAGTATTGTGTATTCTGCTTGCTGGTGATGTAGCAACCAACCCAGGCCCAACATCAGACTCGCAAACAACGGACGGTTTAATTTTAAGATACTGTATTTAAACGCCAGGGGCCGGTTGTATAAAAGTCTTAACTACATTTTAACTACTCGTTTTGTAGTTAAATAGTAGTTAACTGTAAAATTCGCGATTCTGATTGGTTAACTTTCGCACTAACTATAGTTAACTTTAACTACTTTTTTATACAACCGGCCCCAGAAGCCTGAAAGCATTTGTTCATCCACCTGAGAGCGCCTCCTGAGAGCGCCTCTTTGAAAGTTTGTAAAATCTCGTTATTTCAAGACTTAGTATACAGTGAAAATTATGACGTTGTTTGTGTCTGCGAAACGTGGTTAAACAACTCAGTTTTAAGTAGCGAAATTTTACCAAAATATGGAACCGTCTTCCGGAGTGACAGAACTGGCAGAGTTGGTGGTGGTGTTCTCGTTGCTTTAAAGTCTGGTATAAAAGTCACTCGTCGGCATGATCTTGAAACTGACAACACGGAACTTATCATTACTGAACTTCTTAAATCGAACAGTAAACCAGTCATCCTTTACACCTTCTATCGCCCTCCTGACTCTACACCTGATGTCTTTCATTTATTGAACAACTCCCTTCAAAGAAACCAAGAATCCAGTCGTATTGTGATGATTGGAGACCATCGATGACTACTGGGAACAATGGAAGGAGTCTTTCTTAACAGCGTGAAAAAATACATTCCAGTGAGAACTGTCAAGGACACGAACACCCCTCCATGATCGATAAAGAAGTCCGCATACTAATCCGCAAGAAATACAGCGCACTGAAAAAATATCGAATGAATAGATCTATCACTCAAAAGCGAAAGTTCCGGTCCCTCACTCAACAAACTAAGTGTCTCATCAAACGAAAACACCAAGAATACCTGGCAAAGATAGAAAGTTCCTTTTGTGACAACCCTAAGCTGTGACAACCCTAAGCTTTGTGACAACCCTAAGCTTTGTGGCACACCATCGATCGGCTCAGAACCATGAGATCACATACAACGGCGTCATAACTAAGACAGCGAAAGAAAAAGCTAACATTTTCAACACCACCATCTCTTCCGTATTTCGTCCACCTATTACCTGTTCAACCTCTGGTATCTGTGATCATCCACAACCGTTCGAAACTGAGGGACTCTCCGATATAACCCCCAATGTAGAGGAAGTCTGTACTACCTTGACACATCCAAAGCATGCGGCCCGGACGGTATTCCATCACGCTTTTGCAAGCATGCAGCTTCCAAATTGCACCCAGCATTTGTGAGCTATTCAATCATTCGCTGCATACTGGCCATATTCCATCTGAGTTGAAATCTGCAAATGTTACGCTTGTCCACAAAAAATATCTTAAAGAACCAGCAGGAAATTACAGAGCCATTCCTTTTCTTCCCATCCTTGGAAAAGTTCTGCATCAGACTTTACGATCATGTCATACATCTCATCACAAAACGTTCATGTGTCACTAAACTCCTCTCTGTTTTACATATTATCGAACAATCTCTCGACAAGAACATCTAAACTGACATCGTCTACCTAGATTTCGCAAAAGTATTTGACTCTGTTGATCGCGTGTGGAGAATGAGAAAGACCTTGGTGTTTGCATCAATGACAATCTTACATGGGACGACCATGTCTACCCGATCACTGGTTTGGCGAATAAGATGCTTGGGCTGCTCAAACGAACATGTCCTCTTTTGAGTAACACAACAGTACGACGTACGCTGTATCTATCGCTCGTTAGGCCACACCGTAAAACTCAGATCCAGAGTGGAAAGTGTCCAGAGAAGAGCCACCGCATGGATACTAAAATCCAAGCGTGGGAAACTAACATACCAACAACGTCTGATAAGTCTGAACCTACTCCCCCTCTGCTATGAGAGAGAGATTACTGATTTACCTAATGGTGGTAGGGATGACCATTTGGGCAGTGAGACACCGAGACCATACACCTGTCTGGTAATTTGCTCGCTCGACGTGTTTTAGAAGGCTGTCGCGCGTTGGTGGCAAAACTTCATCAGAGCATTTGCCAGGTTTAAATAGGGCGTACCTGCATTCATCTACATTCGTGGACCTCGAATCCCCGTATAAAAGGCACGTAAACTTATTGAGTGCACTGACAAGGTCGTCAGAAGGGGGGAAACTGCTATCAAGCAATAAAAAGGTCTCAATGAATTGCGGATGGCTGATTAGCGTTTTCCATGCTGTAGCTTTTCCTTTTCCTTAAAAGGAACTTGTGCAATCACTTCCTAAAAGTGTACAATATACCAATAAACAATATGCACACGCTAGCCCCAGAAATAAATTTTCAGTAAGGGTTTCGAAAAGGATAAAAATTCGAAAAACGTTTTCTAACCATGTGTATATAAACTTATGAAAATTTAGAAACATAATTGGCGATTTATGTGTACGGATGAGTTCGGAATTTTACTTACAGTAGCATTTATATAACTGAATTACTTTATAATTAAGGCATTGCGTTTATTTTTACCTGAATAAGCATGAAAGCCAGGCAAACAACGGCAAAATTCTTCACCTAGAGCGTTGACAACAGCGTTAATATGTATGGTACGGTAACTATTCCCTGTACCAGTCGTCAAGAACAGGTTCTTTGGGCCCAGCGTTTGTTGCATTGCAATGCAATGGACGAAAACATCGGTATCCGGACTCTTAATAATCACTGAATCGCACGTGTTCATGGCATGTTTGGCATGTAGCAACAAACGAGTATCGGCCGTGATTGCTTTCTAGCTCAACACAATCGTAACATACAACAGCATCGTCAGGTGATGCACCCGGAGAAAATACATGGTATTTTTCGTTTGACGTGATGTACACATTCGAAATGCTTTGCAATTGGAAAGTTTTATATGTCTTCCAGTATTCACTTAAGAAGGCCAACAATGATTCTTTGTTTTCCCCACAGCTCATAAATTTTTTCCATTGTTTTGGAACTGTCTGGTCCTTACGAAATATGTGAATCCTTTGCACGCCTTTCTCTGCTTCTTTCAACTTTCTTAATGCTCAATACTGGGTAGCAGTCTGCCACGAAATCCAATCTTGAAGCATTGTATTGTTGTGCAAGCTCGACAAGCATTTTTGGTTTCATAGACTTTAATTCAGCGTCGGCCACGGACATATAGAACAAATTGAGGGTTGCTTCGCGTGTGCCTAAAAGATAATAAACAAAATCTCGACGTTTCGAGCCCTTCGTCAGGAGAAATTAGTAGACAGATAAACACATTACATCAGCTTTAATAGCAACGCTATAAAAGCTGTCACGTAAACAAAATATTAACCAATGAAAATAAAGTAGTCATAACAATCATAACAAAATAGAATTAATATGTAAAGATATAGACTGCGTGCAGGCTTCGGCCCGATTATAGGGTCGAAGGCCTGCGCACAGGCGTTACACTTATCAAAGCGCTATAAATGTCGTACAAGGGAAGGGAAGAGGGGATATAGAGGAAAGTATATAGGAAGTATTTAAGAGAAAAGAATGAGCTAGATGAAGGAGAGGCGCTCATTGATACCATCAGGCTGAATGGTGCCAAGTTTAAAAATGAGACGCTTTTCTTGCTTCCGACGGGTATCATTGCCACCAATAATGGGATGAATGGCGCATATTTTCATATCAGAAAAGGAGTGGTTGGCACTGTTGAAGTGGCTAGCAACCGGTTTGTTGTGCACATTGTTCTTGACATCACGCAAGTGCTCAGCAAACCTATCGCCTAAACGTCTTCCAGTCTCTCCGATGTAGAGCAAGCCACATTTGCTACAAGAGATGCAGTAAACGAGGTTGGAGGAGATGCACGTGAAACTGTGCTTGATGACAAACTGAGATTTTGGAGCCGAAATACAGGTGGCGAGGTTTAAATGCTTACAAGTATAGCACTTAGCACGACCACAGGTAACAGTACCAGCTGGTGACACAGAGTCCTGTCGCAGTGAGCTGTGCACTAGGGTTTCCCGGATGTTTTTACTGTGTCGAAAAGAGACTAGTGGGGTCTCGGAGAAAATGGAAGACGTTGCAGGGTCGTTTTTAAGTAGATTAAAATTCCGGCAAATGATGTCCCTTACTTTAAAATTGAAGGGATGAAAGGTTAAAACTAAAGGTACTTTTTGATTAGAAATTGCAACCGAAGGTTCTCTTAAGGTGTCTGAACGGGGTATAAGGGAGGCCTTGTTAAGGGCAGTATCTAAAAGGTGGGAAGGATAATCACGATTCACAAAAAAGCTTCTCATTTCTGAACATTTGGCATCGAAGTCGTCGTCTTCACTGCAGAGGCGACGAAGACGTAAGAATTGAGAGTAAGGGATAGCAGTTTTAGTGTGCTTAGGATGACAGGATGAGAAGAGAAGATAGCTGTGGGAGTCAGTAGGCTTGTAAAAGACAGATGTGCTCAGCCTATTATCATTGATAGAAATGAGAATGTCTAGGAATGATACACTGGTCTCACTGATCTCCCATGTGAACTGAAGTGCTGGATGGAAATCATTAACAAAGTTAATGAAGCAATTCAGATCAGCACGCGAGCATGATGCAGTGCCTAAGCAATCATCAATGAACCGGCGATAGAAGTCAGGTGAGGGACCAGTGTATTGTTCGAAGATTTGTTTTTCCACATAACCAACAAACAAATTGGCATAGTTGGGTCCCATTTTGGTACCCATGGCCACACCACTTATTTGTTGGTAATGCTCACCATCAAACGAGAAATTGTTCAAGGTGAGCACTAACTCTGCCAAGCGTACCAAGGTGGTGGTAGATGGATCCTGAATTACCCTTTGGTCTAAAAAGTATTTTAGTGCTTGAAGGCCGTCTTGATGCGGGATGACAGTGTAAAGTGATTTGACATCCATGGTGAAAATGAATTTGTGTGGACCCTGAAAATTGATGTTGTCAAGAATTTTCAGGGCATGCTTGGTGTCCTTGATATAAGAAGGCAAGTTCTTAACCAAGGGCGCCATGATGTGATCGAGGTAGCTAGAGAGGAGTTCAGTGGGGCAACCACAAGCTGACACGATTGGTCTGCCCGGGTTGTCGTGTTTATGAATTTTGGGTAGGAAATACATGACTGGTGTGCGTGGAGTGGTGACTAGGAGATTGCCTGCCGTTGCAGGTAATTCCCCAGTCGTGATGAGATGGTTGATGGTGGAACGGATTATGGTGTTGTGTTTGGATGTCAAATCAGTATCAACCCTGCTATAAAACGAGGTGTCACCCAGTTGTCTGTGAGCCTCTTGACGGTACAAGTCGGCCCTCCAGATGACTAGGGCACCCCCCTTGTCAGCAGGCTTGATCACAATGTCATTCCGGGTACGCAAAGACCTTAGAGCACTAAATTCGGCTAAACTAAGATTAGGGGGCCTTTTAGGCCTGAAACGGGGGAGCTGATCTATGTCATGTCGACATTGTCGAATGAATAGATCAAGGGACCCAAACTGGCCTTCCGGAGGAGACCAGGTGGATTTTTTGGGGGTGATGACCTCAAAAACATCCTTAGACTGGATGGAGGTGTTGTTATGAAAATGTGCCTTCAGTGTCCTCTTTCACTGAGAAAGAGTCTATGGGCCCAGGGTTGGGTACAAATTTGAGACCTTTCGCAAGGACAGATCTGTCAGAGTCAGATAAAGGCAAATCAGGAGGTATCGTAACCACCAAATTGATATCACTGGCAGAGGAAGTGTGATGGGTAGTCGAAAAAGTACGGGAACCTACGAGGTCTTCAAACTTCGAAGCTTTACTCGTTTGAGGTGCTTCGAAGCTTTACTCGTTTAAAGACACCGTTTCAGGTGTTTTTCCATGATATCAAGAAGCTAAATAATTATATAGTTCGAGCAGAAGCCGCATTTGATACCCTATCACAAGACGGTCTTTTTTGAGAAGTAAACTGTAGATGTGGCCTTAAACAAAGTTAAGTACAAAAGCTGCCACAGATGGGAAAGGGTTGAGGTATAATGTACATGTTCAAAATGTGATCGCGCGTTTGTTTTAGCAGTCGAAACTTTCCTGCTTCAATTTCACGCAACAAAACCTAGCTTTGTATAATATAACTTAATTACCCTTTATAACTTGGAGAACAGCCATTGCATCAACTATAAGGGCATTATTCTGAAAGCTATGGATATCAACTTCAGGGTTTCAAGCTTCACTCTCAACGATTTCAGGCAGCTTAGACTTCGCAGTTTTAACAAGACCTCCCGTTGGTGTGGCAAGTGACAATGGGAAAGAGCCAAGACTGTAGGAGAGTACCTCTTCCAGATCAATTTCGCGATTTTTTGCAATGACTAAAAGCCGAGCAAAAAAAATTCTGTTCAATTTAACGCTGGTTTCTTTGCCTTTGCAATCTTTAACAAGCTTTTTTTCCCGGACGAGAACGTCTGAAGCTTGTTCCTTTCCAGTTTGGCAAAGATGTCTGGCTCCTCAGAAAACAAAGGGGTTGGCCATTTCGGAAACAGTTGCCACTACGTCTTGTACGCAGTTTTCACAACGTCTTTGAATTTATCAGGATACGTGACCTTAGGTACGTGACCTTAAAAAGCAAATTTCAGTATTACAATAGAAAAGTTTGTTTTACCAAATCATTCTTATATTGTATATAATATGCATGCATGAACAATTTAACTCCTTTTACCTTGGCTTACATTCCATTCCTGCCATGTAATTACATTTCCTCGTAATTGCTGCTCTCTCCGACTGTGACAACAGCCATCTGTGTACCGATGCTGGATTCATAGAATACCCAATCAGATCACCTTTTGTCTTTGAATCGCGGTTTGCAGTTTGTTCGATCGTTTGGTCACAGGCTACAGCTGAAAAACCATGGTTGTTCTGTCGCTGCACAGCAAAATTTGACGCAATTTCCGGCAGGATTCCTATTGAAAATAGTGGACAAGGTGGAATATTATGTAATTATCAATAAGAAAAGTGTATACAGTATTACAGTAAGACAACTGAAATATGAGCAACTGAAAAAACAACCAGTAAAAACGAACCTGGATGTGTTTGATCCAACGCTGTCATCTCCAACCAGTATGCTGACCAATACCTTGCATAATTGGTGATGCTGCTAAGTGAAGATTCCAATCAATCACTCTGGTTTCTCTTATGAACATCAATAAAATCCCTAAATGTTAAATAAAACATAAAATTAAGAAGCCGAAAAGGGCGTATGCCCTGTTTGTATGCCCTGTGTACATTTCAGTACTTGCGGACATGAAAGAGCTTTAGCAACGACTACGAGAAGGATTACGGCTACGAGATGCCTCATTGTATGCATGGTTTCGCCATCTCGTTACTGACGTGATAAACTCGTATAGTCACAGCTTGTTTGACAACAAGATTTACCTTAAAACTCGTACTGAAATGGAAAGCCACTGAAATGGAAAGCTACTACGAGTTTATTACGTCAGTACGGGATGGCGTAACCATACAATGAGGAATCTCGTCGTCGTACTCCTACTCGTTGCTAAAGTTTCCTAATATCTACTCCGCGCGTGTAGCATAATCTTTTCTCCTACGAGAACATACAATTAAAATGGTAAATATAAAAATCGAGTAGTTATATTGGCTGAACTCACCGGCCATTTTGATACACATGCTCCAAAAAGCAAATGTACGTGACTTCGACGATGCGTCTATGATGAACCTTTCGTATTCGTTGGTGATTTCTTCAAACACCAGGCATTCAACAAGAGCGTGAAAAGTTTTGTCAAGAAAGGCATCTGACATTTCACTGAGGAGCTACATGATTCTGTCGTTTTTTCGCCATCGGCAAGGTTCTCCAGAAATGCTTCAAGCGGATGCGTTGCATAGATTCGTAAACAATCTTATGGCAGAAGACGGACCTGTTGTAATGCTTTCCACTGAGAACACCCTTCGCTTACAACCCCAGACTCGATAAACAAATCCTGCAAATAAAATTGTTATTTTACTACTATATGACACTTTATGTATGTCCAGGAAAACACGGTTCAAGACGAATTAATGAAAAATCGCACGCGTGTTTGGTGAAATAATATAAGAAGATTTGCCATCCTTGAGGTAATATTATCTGACGTTTATAGACAATCCGTACTATTTAGATGTGGGTTCGTGTGAAGCTATTTGGACGTTGCATGTTGACTGTTGAGCCTTTAGTACAAACGTTTTTATCGTTAGTTTTTCGTTGCGAAATTTGTTACGTTTTTATCATGGATGAACTTCCGTTCGTCTATCTGTCCTCTGAAATGCTGAATTATAATAAGATCAGTTATTGAATGTACATAATAAATATTAAATTGGTACTACAATTATTTACATTTACAACTAAAAGTTAAATACTAGGAAATAAAATATATATAGGAACTAAGAGTCCACATGGGTTGGTCAAGGGATAGAAGTAATGGTTTGGTTACGGGATAAAAGGCTTAACTGCTCTTAAACTGTGATGATTTTGATGAATTCACTATAAACTATGAAAGTCAAACAATGATTATAGATTCAAAATTATCATAGTTGTTTAAGCGTTCGCATTCATTTCGTAGTCTATAATAAGAGTAGGAAAAGTATGGGATTTGCTGAATCATAAACCGCGAATTGTTATCCCAACTTTCATCCTGTCTCGCAACAATGCGGGACCATGTAAACGTGACCATGTAAACGTGACCATGTAAACATGACCATGTAAACATGACCATGTAAACGGGACCATGTAAACAGGACCATGTAAACGTGACCATGTAAACGTGACCATGTAAACGGGACCATGTAAACGGGACCATGTAAACGGGACCATGTAAACTTGACCATATAAACGGAACTATGTAAACGTGACCATGTAAACGCGATCATGTAAACGTGGTCATGTAAACGTGACCATGTAAACGGGACCATGTAAACGGGACCATGTAATAGAACCATGTAAACGTGATCATGTAAACGTGACCATGTAAACAGGACCATGTAAACGGGACCATGTAAACATGACCATGTAAACATGACCATGTAAACGGGACCATGTAAATAGGACCATGTAAACGTGACCATGTAAACGTGACCATGTAAACTTGACCATATAAACGGAACTATGTAAACGTGACCATGTAAACGCGATCATGTAAACGTGGTCATGTAAACGTGACCATGTAAACGGGATCATGTAAACGGAACCATGTAATAGGACCATGTAAACGTGACCATGTAAACGTGACCATGTAAACAGGACCATGTAAACGGGACCATGTAAATAGGACCATGTAAACGTGACCATGTAAACGTGACCATGTGAACGGGACCATGTAAACGGGACCATGTAAACTTGACCATGTAAACGCGATCATGTAAACGTGACCATGTAAACGTGACCATGTAAACGTGACCATGTAAACGTGACCATGTAAACATGACCATGTAAACGAGACTATGTAAACGGAACTATGTAAACGTGACCATGTAAACATGACCATGCAATCGGGACCATGTAAACCTGACCATGTAAACCGAACTATGTAAACGGGACCATGTAAACGGGACCATGTAAACGTGACCATGTAAACGTGACCATATAAATGGGACCATATAAACATGACCATGTAGACGAGACTATGTAAACGTGACCATGTAAACGGAACTATGTAAACGGGACCATGTAAACGCGACCATGTAAACGGGACCATGTAAACGGGACCATGTAACATGACCATATAAACGTGACCATGTAAACGTGACCATGTAAACGTGACCATGTAAACGGGACCATGTAACATGACCATGTAAACGTGACCATGTAAAGTTGTAAACGTGCCCATGTAAACGAGACCATGTAAACGGGACCATGTAACATGACCATGTAAAGTTGACCATGTAAACGTGACCATGTAAACGTGACCATGTAAACGGGACTATGTATACGGAACTATGTAAACGTGACCATGGAAACGGGACCATCTAAACACGACCATGTAAACGAGATTATGTAAAGGGAACTGGGGAAACGCAAGCAATGAACTATTAACCTGCTTGCTAAAATTACAAAAACGAGCCGCAAGATTAATTCTTGAACAAGGCCCAGATGTGCCTTCCCTTCAACTGTTCCGCAACTTGAGCTGGATTCCGATTTTTAATATTATAAAAATGAGAACATTTTTGGTTGTGTTCAATACTTTAAAAACATCCTGGCCTTTGGATCTACATCCAATCTCAACACGATCGTCCACCACTGATTTAAGAGTTCCCTTAGTAAAGTCTCAACTCGCTAAGTCTAAGATATCTTATAGCGGTGCAAGATTGTTCAATTCATTACTTCTCGATCTAAGAGACATTGAAAATCATTCAGTTAGCTCTTTTAAAAACAAACTTAAAACCTACTTTATCAAACTAAATCACGAAGTTGACGATCTCAGTAGATTTTCTTGCGTCGAATGCAAATATATTATTAAGTGTCAATGTTATACCTACAATCAGAGAATAGTTAATCGGGACAATTTCCGTCAAAACGGCATTTCTGACATATCGTATTATCTACGATTAGATAAAGGTTAAATGACATTATAAGACTATAGCGCATATACTAAAAAACCTCATACACCTACACGGACTCTCTCCTCCCCCTGCCCCACCATACAATGTTGGTTATTCACCACAATCTCTATTGGGAAAAAGCATATAATATGTTTCAACGGCACATATTTGTCAACCGGCAACATTGTAAGGTGGGGGCGGGGGGAGGGGATAATACTAGTGCGCAAAATGATTTTTTGTTTTGAGGTAAGATTTTTTAATTTGTCCCAATGCAACTATTCCTTGATTGTAGTAAAAGTTTTCCAAATTTAATATTCCAAATACATCAACACTTTGTAAATAGTCTACGAGGGCCATTGGGAAGAATACAGTAACAATGTAACTCCCTCTTGAAATAAAGTTTTTATTATTATTATTATTATATTATAACTATGTAAACGTGACCGTGTAAACGTGACCATGTAAACGTGACCATGTATACGTGACTATGTAAACATGACCATGCAAAACGGGACCATGTAAACGGAACCATGTATAAACGGGCCCATTTATACGAACAGCTCATGTAAACGGGCTCATAATATTTAAAATCGTGATATAATCATTCATGATTGCTTTGGCATGTAGACTTGTAGTGAACTAAAACTTTCCATTGTTCCATATACTTGAGACAAATGCAAGGTATTGAGAATATTTGCAACAGGAACACACTCAATATCTGGTTTAAAGAAAAGATCTTCAATAATTTTCTTTTGAACACGACCAATACACGCACCAGCAAGGAGAATTCTTCCAAAGCGAATACCATCACTTTGATCTAGTCTATCTTCGTATTCACGTAACATTTCTTGCATTCTGTCTTGAAGTGCTTCAATTTTGATCACATCCCGCAATCCACGAACAACTATGAATAAACAAATATCATTTTATTACCATAAGAAATAATCTTTACATTAGAACATTGCCATAATCAGCACATCTTTTTCAAAATCTTAACATTAGCCACGGCACGCATGAATCAAACATGGCCGCCCAGGGGGGGGCAGGTTGGGGGTTGCAAAGGGTGATTTGCTCCTGGCTCCCAGCCACACAGGCCCCCAAATAGAAATGAAGTGAAATATGCATATATGTAGTCTCCCAGAATGCAAGAATTTTTCATTCCTGAGACCCTAGATTTCAACCCCGGCCCCTAGTACTGAATGCAGTCGAGAATTATTCAAACGTTCATCCACTGCAAGACGTAATCCATAAGTTCAAGGGACATAAGTTCAACTTTGATAACGGGGAAAGGGAATTTTTGCCATGTTTTTAAATATACAAAGTGTTGACCTTTGTGTAATTCTAGCTAGTTGCCAGCTTGCTGTTCAATGTTCTAACATTCAGGAATGTTTAACTATACGTATTTGAAGTTTGATACTTTCGGCACGTTGAGTGGTACTACTAGTCTTTTAGGTCATTTTAAATTTGGTGGTCATTAACGTGTCTGCGAACACGAGTTTTATTTCTTTATTCATAATATATTTAATATATCCAGTGGCGAAAGAACCAGAGGGAAGGATATACATATAGTCTCACAATGTTGACCTAAAACGTTGTACCCCACCATGCATGCGATATCTGCGTGCTTAAAGGTGCTTTCTATACCCCGCACAGGTTTAGACTTTAATGTCACAACCAGAATAAGTAATCGGAATAAGTAATGACTGTTTTATTTGCTTGTATGCCTTTAGCACAGTATTTATAATGTGCCTTTAGCAATGTATGCTCCAGTGCGATATCTAATTTCGTAATTGTTTAGACATACTATTACCAAGATCTTGTACAATGCAATTGTATGCTTTTCATAACAGTATGATTGCAACCGTCAATTATATTTGTTATAACCATCTCTTATATACCACTGGTAGTATAGGGAAGGATGGATCCACCCATTACGTCACTGGGATGAGATTTCGTACTATAATTGTATTAATCACAAATAGCATATCCTGACAACCAGTGAATAAGAATAATCACATTTATGCGACTTAAATGTCAAGAAACTTTATATCTCAAAGTGCCCCGGAGGGACCTTTTTAGTCCCGGCGGTCCCGTTTCAAGAATACACATTCATACACCTTTTATCTCGGTGGTATACCAGTATTTTGAACCTGATATGCGGGATATTTTATGTTAATTTTTTATCTATATTTAGTGGGAGTTACTTAAAACAGTACACAAACTTGACTTTTGCAAGATTTCATATGTGTTATTCTCTTTGAATTTTCTATATATACTTCGATACAAGCTGTATTACAGAATGTATAATTAGAAGCTGTAATTAATATTTTTAGTTTTCTGCTGCAATTTTCGATATATATCTTCCTAAACTTGATCAATACTTGTGGGGCAAACATTATGTGATCGAAAATACAGAGCACATGCGCAGTATAATCACTCAAGAAATGTCAAGGTTGTTCTCATTGATTCAGTAGAATACTTAATAATACCATTCTAAACAATACCAAACAATATCTGTTTAGAACGTTTTGGTTTTGTGGTGGGGAGAAATACACAGCAGTTTACATTGAGAATTGTATTTTGTATAGTCTAGCCTAATTAGCCCTAAAACGAAGGAGGGTTGGATGCATGCATATATTAGCTTATTAGGCCGTAGGATGAGCATCCAAAAGATGCTTAGAAAACGGATTCCGTTGCACCCCTCGTGGAACTACATAATTTTCACATGAATCAATAGATAAAAACTTACTTTATCAGAATCCGTTGCTCCCCAAGCGAAACAGGTGCACAATTGGGGAAAAAATCCCTCCAAAGTTTGCTATTTTCGCGCTTCGAAATATTCGAACCGCCATTGTTTTGGTAGCAAATACGCATGCGCATGTCAGCCAAACTCGCACTGCGCACGCGCACAAACACGCACATGCTTCGAAGTGGAAATACGCTAGTTATGAAAAACAATCATGGCTGAAGATATTTATAAAACTCGAATATCCTCATTACATGTTTTATGCATTTTGATGGCGTTACGGAGCAACTTTGCAAAGTTACACGCCAAAGGCTTAAGAAATTTCTTGAGTGTAGGTCTAAATGGGCCAAACTTAAATGTCAACAAGCTGAAATAGCTAAGAAATCGTACGAGAACATCGATGACGGATCTGTCAATTCATACATGGAGAAGAACCCTGACAGCATTAACTTAGAATGGTACCATCATATGAAATGCTGGAAGAGATTTTGTGATGAAGAGAAGATCCGTAGACAACAGAGAAAAGAAGAAAAAGGAGAAGGAACTAGCTCTAAAACTGTAACTTCTACCGAAGAACCACATGTGGAAGTGGAGCCAATAGAACCAAGGCGAAAAATTACACGTCAATCAGTCGCAGAAGCTAATAAGACCCTGCCTAAAAGAAACGAGCATGTACTCCCAGAGATATGTATTATTTGTGGAAGAGACGCCTCTTGGTTCTCACTAGACAAGGTATGGTCATTTTGATAGGTATAATACAAGCGCAATGTGCACATCATTCTCGGGTTTGGTTTTAAAATATCTTGAATTGTGATCAATTAAGTTTATTTAGGGTAAAGTAGTTTCTAATGCTACAAACATCCAACCTTATTAGCAGATATTTAGTTTAATAATTTTGTTTCACACCAGGTAACTAAGAAGAGAAGAAGAACCCCACTCATGTTGGCAGAAACAATTGATGCTGGTCTTCTACGTACAGCTGCCCGAGAGAAAGAATGATGAACGAATACTCGTGCAAATCCGGGGGAAAGACATCCTCGTACCCAGGCTTTTCCCTCTTGTGGAGATAAAACCCTGGATGGAGCTGGTCACGTGTCTCTTTAAATTTTTATTGCCTAAGGGGGTGAGGAGAAGTATCATATTACATGCTTCCACTTGAAAATTATACACTTTAATTGCAAGGAGTGGGATATTATTATGTATAATATTTCTCGAGAATCATAGTTCAAAACACTTGCAAAATTTGTTTTTTGTTTGCTTTTAAGTTTTAAAAACGTAGTAAACAGTTTTATCAACAGACAAGTCAAGTAACCAACCAAAATTGTATGCTTTTGAGCTGTTGTTTAATGTTCTCTCGAGCACGGTTTCATATCAGACGCCTCTGGATCTAGTCTATATTATTAAATCAATCGTCACTACAAATATAGAAACCTATATTTATAATATTTTTGTAATATGCCATTAGAATTGTTGCTATTTGTAAACGTTATAAGCTTTGCGTTTATTTATTGAAGATAAATAGGGCAACCACTATCTCGTAGCATCATAGCCATAGCCATAGGGCCTTTTACCATAGTTAATATATACGACATTTTAACTATGCTTTTACCAAACACTAGCTAAGCTATAAACATGCGGAGATTGATGTCCACTCTAAAATCTGTTGAAGCATTTTACAGTTTAGAAGGTAGTAAGATACAAAAATTCTCAGCCTCAGGGAAATGTGGTAAATTATGATTTATGTTATTCGAGAACTTCCTTCTTGTTGCCGATTCTATAAACATGTACAAGTCTGAAGCCTGAGTGAAGGCAAAATTTTATAGCCAGCTGGGGAAAATACAAAGTACGATATAGTATTGTATTGTAAATATAGGCTATATGCAAAGGAATGATAGCGCACAGGTTTACAAAATATTTTTCATACATAATTCATAAAACCTGATACAGATATATATATATATATATATGTAAAATTTAGTCCTTCAGAGTTAGAGTTCCCATTGAATCAGCTGTAGAGTGTATAGTACAGCAAAATAAAAACATAGTTGTACACTAAATTTTGTCTATACTATAGGATAAAGACTTTAAAATAAGTCGACTTATTGGACACTGATGTCTCACAGTCACAGACCATATGCACAGACACAATAGCATAGTGATATGGATACTTTCAGCAAATACTAAATAACTGTATTCTAAATCCCTTTTGTATATTATATTAGATCAAGCTAGAAAGACGATGAAAACTATTTAGGATTTAAAATGTGGTGTATACTAACACATATGAAGTTTAATTACATGTTTTATCGTTAATATTCAAGTTGTACCACACGCACGGAAGAGTCGTTGAATTTGCCTTTATCGGATAATTTTACCGTACGTTTGGTAACAGAAAGTTATACTTCGACATACTTCTTGATCGTCGAGTTTAGCGATGCCAAGGCGGGATATTTTACAATCTTGAACGAGATTTAACCTCTGGATAGCATTGTTTACACACAGTAGGATCTCGATATTTTATAGCAATTCCATATGTCAGCATTAAGAAAATCCATTTTGTTTGCAGTTTGATTGTTTGAATACCAGACAGGATAAGGTTCAACACTGTTAACAATCATACCAGTCAGTCTATAGAAGATATGTTTTATTGATTGTGTTTTATATTAAAATACCGTGCGACGCGTGCTTTCCTTGGCTTGACAAGCATTGTTGTGTATTGAAATCTGATCCAACTTATCGCTACTTATCGCTTGAAATGTAACTCAACACTCCAGGATACAGTAGGAAGTGACGTGTGATGAATGCGACTATTTTATAACAACAGTTTTGTCACAATTTCTTGTTGCAAATTTTCAATTCATTGCCCCAAAATACTTTTTTCCAAACGCAACAATATCACAGAAGACAACACGCTCCTGTACCACCCCTCCCTAAGTGTATTCTCAATTTATCACGCGAAATCCGGGTGACACGTGACCAGCTCCATACAGGGTATTATCTCCCCAAGAGATAAGAGCCTGTGAAAGAGGTTGGGGGAAAGACTGTGTAGCACTGGAAGTCCGCTATCACAAAGTTTGCTAGAGAGACGAAGAAGCAATCGGAGACTGAAAGATCTACATCAGTGTATGAGAAGTCTTATGATGTCTTCTGTAAGAAAGTAATCGAGACGGAGGTCATCGGAAATAAGAAAATAAAGTATATGAAAGATTTGCTGTTGTTTTCTGTGTACCGAAAATGAGAAATGTTAGTGGTATTGTATATGTGGAAAATTTGGATTCTTCTGAATTGGTTGAGGAACATATGTCAAATAAGTCTGAAACAACGATGAAGACTTTGATGAAGAGAGCTGTACCATTGATGATGATGATCTGAATTCCAACACAGAAACTGAGGGAAATTCTAAATTGTTCCTTGTTATTCTAGGTAGTGGCTAAATACCAACTTATGTCACAATATAATATATGTAATAGTTCAAATACGAGAAGTAGAACTTTACCAGACAAAAGCCAGGACAGCTTATTGTAGAATACATGCAATCTCGTTTTGAGCGTAGGACCTTGGCCAGGATCCAATAAGTGGGATTTTATTGCACTGATGAAAATCTGAGCTCAAGGATGAAAACATTTCTTTCAATTATAGCCGGTTATGATGAAATTATGGATTTTATATTTCCTCCCAATTTATCTTTTTTTATGATGAATGTCTAGTTGGTGCCTGGGACATTTTTATTTCACAGTTAAAGGTCCGGCTTTGTTGGTTGGAACAGATGGTTGGAACGAATGGAAAGTTGGTCCAAATCCAAGCGATGGATGGAACGCACAATTTAAGAAGCGCCAAACATATCTTGCATAGTTATTCAATAATACATTAAAGATTTAATCAGAGGTTTTCCTAGGAGTTTATATAAATATCTCTTAAAGCCCGGAACAAACTGGGAACATTGTTGCGCAAAGATATTTGTCATATTATTTGTCTTACCAATGTTTCGGTATGTCATATTGTCCTACCAGCGTCGACAAACAGAGAAAGAGTGTTTCATCAAATGTTGCTGAATTTGGTAGGAAATATTTTAGCTTTCCGGGAAGCAAATTTTGTTTCTGCAATAAAAGCCAATGTTTCCAGATGTGGGAGAGAGGGAAGCAGGGCTTTTTTTAACTAATGTACTGGGGGGGGGCAAAGCCCCCCCAGCCCCCATGTTGCCCCCCCCCCCAGTAAGCTATTTTGGCCCCCCCAGTGAAGGTCCCTTTTGTCCAAAATATAAGCAAAAAAGGGGGGGAAAACTGAGTTTAGAGGAAAGTTATGGTATTCTCACAACAAAACCTGGCTCCGTTTAGATAGGATATATCAAAAATTGTCTCTGAAAATGCAGGAAATCAAGCCACAGAGACTCAAGAATACAAATATTTTCTGGGGGAGGACCCACAGACCCCCCTTCAGCTTCCCACACCTGTAATACACCACCTACTTGTTACGTCCCCTTTCGATGATGCCCCCCCCACTAACGATTTCTTAAAAAAGGCCCTGCAGGGAAACATTTGAGCAAACATTGAAAATCACGAATATTTCCGCGACAATGTTTCTTACGTTTGACCAAGGCTTTAGTTTAGCGAAATATTTAATTTGTTCCATGATCGTGTGAATTGTATGTATATTTATATATTCTCCGTCCTGTTTGATACAGGTGGGTTTTTTACCTCACACAAATTTGTATTGAATTAGGATGTTAATAAGTAGAATTAAACGTTAAAACGGTATTTTAAAACAATAGCCAATGAATTGAAGTGATTTAGCATATGAGCAAGCAAAATGTACAATGTGTTTTAAACAATATTTAATGTGTGTGTATTTATTCGTTAATATTACAAGGTTTGATCTCTATTCCGTGATTTTATTTTGTTGTTTTTACGGGGAAATCGGGGAAAACCCACAGGGAAAATCCATTTTTCCTGTCTGCGCGTGCGCAGTGCGAGTTTGGCTGACATGCGCATGCGTATTTGGTACCAAAACAATGGCGGTTCGAATATTTCGAAGCGCGAAAATAGCAAACTTTGGAGGGATTTTTTTCTCAATTGTGCACCTGTTTCGCTTGGGGAGCAACGGATTCTGATAAAGTAAGTTTTTATCTATTGATTCATGTAAAAATTACGTAGTTCCACGAGGGGTGCAACGGAATTGCATCTTTTGGATGCTCATCCTACGGCCTAACTATATAGCGAATTCGACGCTTATATTCGACAAACATAGACATAGTTCTTACGGCGATTTAAACCTTACAAAGTTTCAAGCGTTTATATATAGCATACAAAAATATGAAAAGCAATGATTTTTAAGCCAGTTTTCAACAAGTTTTACAAGCATAGTTCTCATACAAACATCGTATATAAACATAAACATATAGCGGTTCCTATGTGTTGTTAGTCGCCAGTAAAGCGTTAACGGTGATTATAAGGTTATCTAGCTAAAAAATCTGAATAAATTTAAATGCCAGGATGGGGTAATATTATACAATTTATATAGTAGGTGGATAAAACGGAAGAATAATGGATAAAGTATCATATTACATGCTTCCACTTGAAAATTATACACTTTAATTGCAAGGAGTGGGATATTATTATGTATAATATTTCTCGAGAATCATAGTTCAAAACACTTGCAAAATTTGTTTTTTGTTTGCTTTTAAGTTTTAAAAACGTAGTAAACAGTTTTATCAACAGACAAGTCAAGTAACCAACCAAAATTGTATGCTTTTGAGCTGTTGTTTAATGTTCTCTCGAGCACGGTTTCATATCAGACGCCTCTGGATCTAGTCTATATTATTAAATCAATCGTCACTACAAATATAGAAACCTATATTTATAATATTTTTGTAATATGCCATTAGAATTGTTGCTATTTGTAAACGTTATAAGCTTTGCGTTTATTTATTGAAGATAAATAGGGTTCTCAAGGGCAACCACTATCTCGTAGCATCATAGCCATAGCCATAGGGCCTTTTACCATAGTTAATATATACGACATTTTAACTATGCTTTTACCAAACACTAGCTAAGCTATAAACATGCGGAGATTGATGTCCAATCTAAAATCTGTTGAAGCATTTTACAGTTTAGAAGGTAGTAAGATACAAAAATTCTCAGCCTCAGGGAAATGTGGTAAATTATGATGTATGTTATTCGAGAACTTCCTTCTTGTTGCCGATTCTATAAACATGTACAAGTCTGAAGCCTGAGTGAAGGCAAAATTTTATAGCCTCGTCCGCAGCTGGGGGAAAATACAAAGTACGATATAGTATTGTATTGTAAATATAGGCTATATGCAAAGGAATGATAGCGCACAGGTTTACAAAATATTTTTCATACATAATTCATAAAAACTGATGCGTAGCCTTTCCACAGATATATATATATATATATATGTAAAATTTAGTCCTTCAGAGTTAGAGTTCCCATTGAATCAGCTGTAGAGTGTATAGTACAGCAAAATAAAAACATAGTTGTACACTAAATTTTGTCTATACTATAGGATAAAGACTTTAAAATAAGTCGACTTATTGGACACTGATGTCTCACAGTCACAGACCATATGCACAGACACAATAGCATAGTGATATGGATACTTTCAGCAAATACTAAATAACTGTATTCTAAATCCCTTTTGTATATTATATTAGATCAAGCTAGGGGAAATCGGGGAAAACCCACAGGGAAAATCCATTTTTCCTGTCTGCGCGTGCGCAGTGCGAGTTTGGCTGACATGCGCATGCGCATTTTGCCGCTGTTTCTGCCGTTTATAATCATTTCTGATTCGGTTCATTTCCTATCAAAAATAAACAAGTATGTTCTAGGTAGTTAATTTTAAATATATTAAATTTACATCTATAACTTTATAGTTAAAACTGTTTAGGTTTAGGTTAAATTAAGTAAGTTTATATTATGGATATAGAGGCAGATAAAAATTTGGCAGCATTAGGGGATGGTTGGACAAAGAGTTTAAAGAATATCCCAGAATTTTCATGCCAAAAATTAGAGGAACATTTGGTACTGAATGTTAAAAAAATACCTGATAACAAGCCTGTCGAAGCATTTAAACATAAAAAAGTGGATACAGAATTTTTAAGGTCATGCCAAATGTGAAGAAAGGAGATAAGGGTATTTTCTTTCTTGTACGGTGTCATGTATTTGCTGAAATGCGGAAAAAACAATACATTGTTTATGTGCACCTGGATCAAAGTTCTGGGGATGTTGTTTTTGCGAAGTGTTGCTGTCCTGCCGGTGTTGGAGGTCATTGTAAGCATGTAGCAGCTACTTTGTTCCAGCTTCTGGATTACATAGAACTAGGCCTGTCTGATATACCAGATGATAAGACGTGCACTCAAGAACTACAGAAATGGCATGTTCCAAAAAAATCCACCTCACAAGAAGCTCTATTGTTTGAAGACCTAATTTTCCCCCAGGACACATATAAAAAGGACAAAAAGGGACGCAAACGTGCTGTTCCAGAAGGTAAAAGAGCCAGTTACAGCTCAATATGTGAAAAGGTTTGTAAAGGAGATTTGGAGCATCTTAAAGCTGGTTTAGCTAGAAGTACCTGTTATTTAATTGGAGTACTAACTGACACTGATTGTGAACCTTGTAAGTTTTATGTCAATGCATTACCATCTAGGCAAAGAATTGTTAAGGCAGAGGGAGTGGGCGATAAGCTAGAGAAGACATTTGTAAGGTCTAATATACTTTCCAAGTTAGATGGCAAATTAGATTGCAGTCATGTTCCAGGAAGTGACAATTGCAAAGAGTATCAGCACAAAATTGATTGTTGACAAAAAGGGGTGCCATGAAATTGAAAAGAAAACGCGTCAACAAAGCCAATGCAAGGAGTGGTATGACAAAAGAAAATGTCGGCTGACTGCATCGATGTTTGGTGTTGTGGTAAAGAGAAGGAAATCAATATATCCAAAGAGTATTGTGAACACAATCACTAAACCAAGTCAAATAAAAAATGCAAGTTGTCTGTGGGGAACTGAAAACGAGTAAAATGCCTTGCTGAGATACCACCAGTATAAAGATGAGAGCAACCTACCAGTGAATATTTGTTCGTCCTGTGGGTTGGTGGTGAATCCAAAATAACCATGGCTTGGAGCAAGCCCCGATGCCCTTATCTCTGATGAGAGAGAAGAGTCAGTCTATGGAGCTATGGAGGTGAAATGTCCTGAATCCAAATCTGGAATCAGTGTTTTGGAAGCTTGCAGTGACAAAGCCTTTTGTTTGGAGATTATTGATGGCAAACCTTCTCTCAGAAAGAAACACATCTACTATTACCAATCACAGGGAGTTATGGCTATTTTCCAGTTAAAGTTTTTATATTTTGTTGTTTATACAGTGAGTGATGTTTATGTTGAGAGGATCTATTTTAATGAAAAGGAATGGGAATGTACTCTGCCTCAACTCACTGAATTTTATTTTGAATATTTAATGCATCTTTTGACTGTGAGTGATCAGTAACTGAGTGATGTAGCATAAGTATCACTTTATAATAATAATTAATATACATGTTGTAACACAATCCATGTTGCATGAAAAGATAGTTTAAATATAACACGTTTTTTGTTCAATTAGGTTTTATGTACATACATGTACTGAAAGAGTACAAAAGGTATGTACAGTATAAATATATCAAATTGTCAGTGTATGACTTGCTTTATAACACATTAACAAACTACTCCTCATGTTCTTGTATTATGGTCTGCAAAACAAAGTAAGATATGAACAAATTACCCATATCTTGTTTAAATCAGCAGCCATTGAGATAGGCAAAGCATGTTGAAGGATTCGGAAGCTATTTATTCTCTGAATAGCACGTTCGACATGAATCCTATGTTTAGCAATCCTTCTGGTTTTTATTTCATCCTGTTCTGAAAATTGTTTCTGCTCACCAAGCAAAGGGGGTATATTTAGGGCAACACCCAATGGAAAATTATCTGCAATTTCAAACCCTCTGTCCGCCATTACTGCGTCACCTGGTTGAAGTAGTTTTAGGATGCCACAGTCACTTGTTAGCTGCTTATCTGAAGTATTGCCAGCATAAAGTTCTGAAACAAAAGTTAAGTCCCCTCGAGGAGATATGCCAATCAAACCTTTACCAGTGTTATGGTTTTTATAGGTTGAGAAGGTAGCACTTTGACTTCTTGGTTGTGAGGGAATTTCTATAAATAGTTCTGCGCAATCGATAATCACCCTAGTGTTGGGATAACTCTCCCTGAAGCTGTTAGGCATGGTTTCTCTAATATAATTTTGTGAAGGCCAAATGGAAATGGATCTTACTCGTGTGTATAAAAATCCAGCCATGTTATCCAAATTCCAGATACCTGGGAAACAGACAAGTTAAATCTATTTGCTAAATCCCTTTCCAATAACCCCAACCTGAGTCTTGTAAGACACAAGAATAGCTCCTCCTCTGGTGATGGCATCCTCAAGTTTGGCTTGAGCTGTTCGACGATCCAATATACTACAGCCTTTCACATGCTGGACACAGATAGTTATAGAAAGCTTTAAATGAACTCAAATTCACTATCATTGCTTTTAAATTGATCTATTGAAAAATTACATTGCTGGACATTTTCCTTCAGCTTTGAAATTTCCTCTTCATATTCTTGGTTTTTCTGCTCAAGAGTCTCAACTACATGTTCAAGTTCTGAAATTTAATTTCTTGAAGATGTTGGCTGTTCATTTATTATGGGTCTATCCACATTTGGGTTTCTTCTATTTACACACTTAGATGTTGTTCTGGGCTTTGTTGGTTGCACAACTGTTGGAATATTATGGAGACAAGTCTTCTTGCCACCCACAAAATGTTTTGAACAAACTCGGTGGCACTTGTTAGGTGTAAAGCTTGCTCGGCCAATCCAGTGTAACCACATTTTTCTCAGCTTCTTATCAGTTGGAATTTGATAAAATGATAGCTCAGGATTTCTTTTTGTATTGCTATCACATGTAGGAATACAACAAGTTGTTCCACCACCACCTTTTTGCTTTTTCTTAGAACATGTAGTTTCTAGGTCTGCTGCCAAATTTTTATCTGCCTCTATTGAAGTTCCTGGTTCATTATCCATAATATAAACTTATTTAATTTAACCTAAACCTATCCTAACAATTAAAATTAACTATGTACAAATTTAGCTAAATATTAAAACCTACTCTTAATTTTAAAATATTAATATATTTATATTCTAGTCCACTAAACTGCCTGCAGCTTATGAAAAAATTAAACTAGAAAGGCTAAAATTTTATATGTATTTAACTAAGCACAAAATATGCAAATTTTAAACAGTTTTAACTATAAAGTTATAGATGTAACTAATATATTTAAAATTAACTACCTAGAACCTACTTGTTTATTTTGATAGGAAATGAACCGACCACAATAAAGGAAGCAGAAATTATTATAAACGGCAGAAACAGCGGCAAAATGCTTTCTTTTTATGCTTTTCGCAACGTAACAGAGCTGGGGCAGAAAAAACCGGTTTAGGTTGGTTTCGTTGCATTTTCAAGGCTCTTTAAAAGACTGCCTTTGGAGGCCATGCTTATCGAACGAACGAAAGACATCATGGCCCGAATTTGAGAGTTTCAAGAAGCGAAAAAATCGCGAGATAACGCGCGATCGTAATATAAATCGAGCGACACGTGTTTGTAGTGCAAAATGGTGAGGAGTCCGATGTCTACCAAGCGAACTCGCCTTAAAATGTAGAGAAGAACCTTCCTCTCGGAACGTATTTGCGAGGCCATTCTTCGCTCCTCGCCTGTTCAACACGAATTTTCTCGTCCGTTTTTGCTTCGATTTCGATATACTTCGTCCACAATATACTTCAATGTGTTACAAACACATTACTTTTGTTTAAACTATAATACTCTGGAAAAAATGTACTTTAAAAAAGCAATTTCTCTCACAACCAAAATGCTCGCTTCGAGGCGGCCATTTCGCCTGCAAGTGAAGCGGCTAAAGCCTACCACATTTACCATGATGCTTTGCTACAATGGGAATTGCCTATTAGCCCTCAAAGGAAGGGAAAAGGTGGTTGGATGCATGCATATATTAGCTTATTGACAATATAGCGAATTCGACGCTTATATTCTACAAACATATACACGGTTCTTACGGCGATTTAAACTTTACAAAGTTTCAATATATAGCATACAAAAATATGAAAAGCATAGTTCTCATACAAACATCGTATATAAACATAAACATATAGCGGTTCCTATGTGTTGTTAGTCGTTAGTAAATCGTTAACGGTGATTAAGGTTATCTAGCTAAAATTTTTGAATAAATTTAAATGCTAGGACGGGGTAATGTTATACAATTTATATAGTAGGTGGATAAAACGGGAGAATAATGGATAAAAAGATACTGTACGATATCCTAAGATACATATATGTTATTTAGCTGGGACAGTACGTGCTGGAAAAATATTTCCGAACTGCGAAAAGCGAGGCCCGGGTCGAAGGTCCTGCTCCGAGCTGAGAAAAATATTTTGCAGGGCTTCATACTCAATAATAAATAACAAATTTATTTTGTTTATTTTTTTCTGTTTCTTTCTTTGTTTGTTTGTTTGGTTTGGCGCGAAAGGTCCGTACTGGTGTACTACGTGACTCGACCTCAACCAATCAAAAGGCTAAGCTTTATATTTAGGACCTGAGTTACGGACCTCAAAAAAAATAATGAATGATATCCTAAGATACTGTATGTGATATCCTAAGATGATATCCTAAGATACTGTATGATATCCTGAGATGATATCCTAAGATACTGTACGATATCCTAAGATACTGAATGATATCAGATACTCTATATCTTAAGATGATATCCTAAGATACTGTATGATATCCTAAGATACTGTATGATATCCTAAGATACTGAATGATATCAGATACTCTATGATATCCTAAGATGATATCCTAAGATACTGTATGATATCCTAAGATGATATCCTAAGATGATATCCTAAGATGATATCCTAAGATGATATCCTAAGATGATATCCTAAGATGATATCCTAAGATGATATCCTAAGATGATATCCTAAGATGATATCCTAAGATGATATCCTAAGATGATATCCAAAGATGATATCCTAAGATGATATCCTAAGATGATATCCTAAGATGATATCCTAAGATGATATCCTAAGATGATATACTAAGATACTGTATGATATCCTAAGATGATATCCTAAGATGATATCCTAAGATGATATCCTAAGATGATATCCTAAGATGATATCCTAAGATACTGTATGATATCCTATATCCTAAGATACTGTATGATATCCTAAGTCACGGACTATAGTCATTGTCATAGACTATAGTCATAGACCATAGTCATAGACTATAGTCATAGTCATAGTCATAGTCATTGACTATAATCATAGACTATAGCCATAGTCATGGACTATAGTCATAGACTATAATCATAGTTAGAGTTAGCGTTAGTATTAGCGTTAGTTATGGTTTAGAGTTAAATTATTCAGTCTTAGGATGCAATGATTCAATCTTAGGATTCAATGATTCAGTCTTAGGATGCAATGATTCAATCTTAGGATTCAACGATTCAATCTTAGGATTCAATGATTCACTCTTAGATTTAATGATTTAATCTTCGGATTCAATTATTCAATCGTGGGATTCAATTATTCAATCTTAGGATTCAATGATTCAATCTTAGGATAAGGAAGATAAAGGTAAGGAAGATAAAAAAGATAGAGATACGGTAGATGAATAAGTATCTCAGGATATCATACAGTATCTTAGGATATCATTTTAGGATATCATACAGTATCTTGGTATATTATCTTAGTATATCATACGTCAGTATCTTAGGATATCTATCTTAGGATATCATACAGTATCTTATGATATCATACAGTATCTTAGGATATCATCTTAGGATATCATGGAGTATCTTAGGATATCATTTTAGGATATCATGCAGTATCTTGGTATATTATCTTAGTATATCATACAGCATCTTAGGATATCATACAGTATCTTAGGATATAATGTTAGGATATCATACAGTATCTTAGGATATCATCTTAGGATATCATCCTTGTGCCAACATCGCCCCAAGGCCTGTCTTGTGGGCATCGGTGAATATGAATGTTTGTTTACCCATATCAAAATATTGGAGTATCGTGCTCTTCTTGAATCCTTCGATCAACGCTTCGTATGCAGCTTGATGCTCTCCAGTCCACACGAACCGAGTGCTTTTCTTGGACAACTCTCTTAGTTTCGCTGCCTGCTTTGCGGTGATATGTAATTATGAAGCATTGCAGACCTCTCATTGCAGATTATTATGAAGCATTGCAGACCTCAAAGCTCAAAACCTTGGAATGTCGAAGAGATGAGTTATGTCGGAGATTTATCAACTCAACCCGGAAGAGAGCATGTAAAAACAATCCAGTCTATAATATAATCAGACCCTCCTGGTCCTCTAATGAACATGATTATTTTTTACGTAGACCAAATAGTTGTCGAACTGTGAGAACCTTTACTGAACGTTTCGATAACTTTATTACCATTAAATATACGTAATTGTCCTAGTTTAGCCCTCTGTATGTTGGAATTATGTAAATATAATTTTATATATATAGATATAGTGGGGAACGTCTATATATATGTTAAAATGTTAATATGTAAATTAGTTGATAACTTAGGAACAATTGTGTAATTCAGTTTTTACTGCAAATCAATTGATTAATAAACAGAATATTATTATTATTTTTAATTGATCTAGGCGGTGATATGTAATTGAGCGAATTAACAGGACTCGGTCTTACTCCGGTAGAACCAATACGCAATTTCTGATGCTCCAAAAGTGCATTTGCTTGTGTTGAGAGTTATGCCGGCATTGGATATGGCATAACTTCTTCAATTGCTTTGCTATGTTCTGCTACGATCAGGTCGTCGTGTATGAGGTGCGCTTGCGGAATATTGGCAAATAAGGGTTGAAGGGCTACGTTCAGCTCGCCTTGCGCTGATTTCACTCCCATTGTGAGACGCTTGTACCTGTACAGCTTGTCGTTCGCGTAGAATACTGTAAGATATCTTGAATCTGGATGAAGCTCGATTTTGCAGAATGCAGACTTAAAATCCATCTTTGAGAATACTTTGACTCCGCTGAGCTTTGCTTTTATATCCTCTTTTCTGGGAATAGGTAGATTTGACGCTTGGATGGCCTTGTTGACATTAACAACATGCACTTTTACTTGGTAGTTTCTCAGCTTTCCTAGGCCAGTGAAATTCTATGGAAAACGTTTTAGGATATCTTGAAGAGCAGGCTTATCATCCGATTGTATCATTTGCACCGGATGAAAAACGTCGGGTGTGCCCTCAAACCTGATTATTCCTAGCTGCTTTGCTAGGAATCGGCTCACATGGGCCGTCAATTATGTGCCAGTCCACAGGGATTGTCGAGCTTCCGAAAGTTACAGCACATTTTGCAATACTTGCGGCTGATATTGCTATCTTGGCGTTTGTGTTGACCATTTTCTGTACGAGATTCCATCGTTCGGCTTCTTTCTTTCCACATACACTAATGCTTGCTCCCGTATCCGCAAGAACAGTAGCGAGACTGTTATTGACGACTAACTGGACCCGAAAGTCATCCTTGTGATGTTTGGCGTCGTACTGTAGGTGTTGGCTCTTTTCTGTAATTCTGAAGATGTTAATGTTAAAAACGTCGTCCTCTTGAGATTCCTCTGGGTCTTCAGATTTTAGCTTTATTTTTTCTCTTGCAGAAATTGCATTTTCTTGTCCTTGCCCTGCACTTCTTGACATGCTCGATTACAGACGCCTTTATTTCTTGCCCACAGTAGTAGCACGCCTTAGGTTTTCCTTGTGGCTTCTTATTCATGTTTCTGTAAGAGTATTTACCCATCTTGTTAATCGAGTTTTTGCCACTGAGCTCATCCACACCTTTCGTAGCACTTTCGATTTGCATGCCTTCTCTGCGTAACTTTTGTAGGTCCTCTCTTATTATAACTCTTCTCTTATTTTGTCGTAAGTTGTTCCAATGATGATCTGATCTCTGATGGCTGTGCTCTCTGCCGTGCAATCTTCATGACCACATTTGAACCTCTCTAGATACACGATTACAGAAAGCAGGAAATGCCTCGTCCGCTTGCGCCAATGTTCGAAACTGATAGTTTTTCAAGGTAAGGTTTTCTGTCGGCTTGTAATAGATCTGCATTTTGGAAACAAAATCTGCCCAAGCTGCTTTCTTTCGTTTGTGCTCGTCTCGCTCTGCGACTTTCCAATCTTCATAATTATATCCTTTTTGACGAAAGCATGCCAAGCATTTTCGAGACTTTGTTCTTGGACCGCCATTCTTCTCGTATGGCGTCATATTGGTCAAGATCAATCTTCGTATCTTTAACTTCAGCTGTGAGTTTCCAACGCTCGATAGCTGCATCGAGTGAGTAGTATACAAAGGGGGGTTATAAGACAGGTGCTGCAGGTGGTGCACCAAGCACCACCCATGACGTCATAGGGATCGTATTTCATACTAATAATTATGTTTATCGACGTATCCTAGCAACCAGCGGGTAAGAATAATATAAATTTTTTAACTTATATGCAACTAAAATGCTCCTACCTGCATCGATAACGCAAGTCATACACATGTATACGCATGCGCTGTGGTAATAACATTTGAAATTTACTAAAATTTCAGATTATATGCAACTAAAATGCTCCTACGGCATGTGGTGCATTAATAACGCAAATCATACGCATATATACGCATGCGCACTGGTGTTTTTTTATCATTTAATATTTCGTTGTACAACGTAGCTACGCATAACGTGTACAACGTAGCTACGTGTACAGCGTAGCTACACATGGCATGTACAGCAAGCGTAGCTACGCATGACGTGTACAGCGTAGCTATAGGGAACCCCGAGGGAACCCTGAGGCAACCCCCAGGGAACCCCGAGAGAACCCCTACAGAACCCCTACAGAACCGTTACAGAATTCCCCCAGAATCCTTGCAAACCCTAAAAAGGCGCTGTACGGAATGATTGTCGTCATTAGAGAGAAAATAAAGAACAGCAGAGAATTAGTTTTGTGCTTTATTTTATTTTATTTTACTCAAGTTAATTCACCAACATCCAGCCAACAAGTTAATCAACCAACAAGTGTCCCACATTCCGTAGCGCATATTTTTTTCAGTTATAAACCAAAATTTCTGCACCTTTTCCATCTTGTGTTTTGAACAGATGAGAATGTGCTCTGAGTTTTTGAGCATGTGCTCTGAGCAATATGAGCAAATGAGCAAGTGCTCTATGAGTCGATTGAGCGCATGCTCATCTGCTCATAAGGCCCGATGGCCCGTTTGTATTACCGGAACTTCATGATCGAATATTACAAACTTAACAGGTATGCAAAACGTTTTATTTAAAAAACATATCACTACAGGATACATTGTTTCTATATATGATTTTCCGACACATTGTGAGAACAGATAGAAGTTAATTATTGTCACTTTCAGTATTGTCTTCAGTGAGTGAAACTGTAGCCATTTAAAAGTTTTTTGATAAGAAACTTTCTTTTGTCAACAGCAGCTTCTATAGCTTCTTCGGGGTAAAAATCGTTGTTTTCTACAAACGCATTCTTTGTTTGCATTATCTTCTTCGCTCGATGTAAATCTTTTCTCGTTCCTTTTGGAGAGGAGGCAGAATAGTGGAGTAAGCTTTGTCATCAGCAGATTCTTCAGCAAGACCACTGTCATAAGAACTCTTTTATGAGCGTACATAGACAGTATTTTGAAGCACTTATTTTGTGAGATGAGCAGATGAGCAGGTACTCTGAGCAGTAACCGAGCGCTCATTGAGCATATAAGTACCGACTCCGAGTTCCTTTGAGCGCAAGGAAGCATGTGCTCATAAAAGTACCGTGCTGCTCAATAACAAGTTATTTCTGGACAGTCAGTGCTAGCGGAATTAGCTGCAAATTTTTCGGAAAGCAATTTAACCGTGGTTTCAATTTGCGTAGACACGAAAAGGAGTACTGTCCACCACGGGATCAAGAGAGAGATGCAGTGCATAAGAAGATAATGCAAACAAAGAATGCGTTTGTAGAAAACGACGATTTTTACCCCGAAGAAGCTATAGAAGCCGCTGTTGACAAAAGAAAGTTTCTTATCAAAAAACTTTTAAATGGCTACAGTGGCGACATAAAAGAAAATGCTATGGTGCGTTACGATACGATACGTTTGAAGTGGAAAATTAATTAATACTTAATAGACAGTGTGAAATCGACATCACCATTACGTGAAAATTTTGACTGATGTTGAGTGTAAATGGGGATTTTGTCGTACATTTAATGGTTTTGTCGGAAATTCAGGTCGCTTTGCCCCTCCCAGAAAATTTCCGCTAATGGTCGCTCGATGGAGCATTAAAAGCGACGTAATCGTGGCGACATCTATAAAATGGACACGTTTCTAATACGGACATTTTGCTCAGTCGGTGTCAGGATCGGGGAGGTTCGACTGCATATCCATACTGCTTTGCCTGAGGCAATATATACATAGTGATGGGCTTCATGCTTAAGTCACCTAATATATATTAAGGGGTACCGAATATGAGATTCATATTGCTATCATTAGCTTCTCTTAATAAACTTACAAACACAATTGAATAAAAATGATAAAATTGTTTTTGAACTCATAGACTCATATATTCTTCAAATGGAGCAAGATTCGCGTTTAGTTCGATTTGAATTAAAGTTATTCAGGACGGTATATTAAGCTTACCTGGCTTCAAAAAGTAAATGACTTTAAGGAAGAGATACTCGACGAGATCCAGGTCGAGCGAATGAAGACGTTCTAGTGGTACTTTCAAAGCTCTGACGTAGAGATTTTTCATGTCATCACTACATGTCAGACCACGTGACTGTTCTATGAACGCGAAAAGACTTTCAATTAGCTGATGATTCTGGGAAATGTTGAGGATATAAAGTTCACTCCAAGATTGCTCCAGCAACAAAACCTAAAATATCGGTTTAATATTTTGTTACAGATATAAAATTAATGTATTTGGTTCTGTTAGTGGTATCTTTAATAAATTATCGATATAATTAATAGGAGAAACTAGATTAATACGAGAAAGCTTGGATAAACTCGTACTTTAAACCATCGCACGATATTACCAAAAGTCAAATGACTAGATGATCGCATTAACAACATCCAAATGACGTTTGGAATTCGTATGCAACATTGACTGAGCTGAACGGTGAATCAAAATGTGCAACATGCTGTTACAACAATTAAGGAACTATTGGAACTTTCACCAATAAGAATTCTTATAGATAGAAACAAATATAAGGGATCTCAACCAGTTATATCCAAGATGCTAGAATGATATTTACAGTAACTAACAACAGGTTTATTAACAGTTTACTGTTTCACTGCAATGTTTCTTTTCTTAAAAATTAGGCCAGGCATGCAATATTTATATTAGATAAACAGTGTCTGATAGTAATGAGAGCAAGCTTTATACCTGATCATTAAAACAAACACCAAGATAATTGGATAAGTTTTTTATCCATCCAACACCTTTGAACAACAACCTTGCAACAATTTCACTGAACATATCTGGGTCAGACAACTGAGATGAGCCATCAACTATATCTTCATGCAAAACTGGCAATATGTTTATATCTGGTTCTGCTGAACGTAATTTGATAACAAATGTCTCCAAACAAACATGTTCTAGTTGGAATGTAGATGAACTCTCGATAATTTTCTGACGAAGTAGTTTTTGTTTCTGGATGGCAGAATTTCGTGGACCACGTTCATGTTGAACAGCTATAAAGTCAAGAATAAAAATCTATATTAATTAATTCCTCACGAATGTAAAAAATAATGCGTGCACAAAAAATTGCAGTAACAACTCAGTAATAAAACACTATAAAGTAAAAGTTTTCCGGAGTTTGCAGTATACCATTTTTTAACTGAAAAAAGAACGAAAATGATAAATAATAATTATTACATCGTTAATGATTTCCAACCGTGAATGTTTGTTTTAAACTTTTTTAAAAATCTGATGCTATACGACCAGGAGGCATGTGCCATGTGTTCTTACGCGTGGCCAGGTAGTCATAAAAACTCAAAAACGTGAAAGAGTATTATTTCAAATCACTTTGAAATGGTGCGGGGAAGCTGTAAAAACCATATTTTTCAGGGCGAATTTTTTAATTGGTCGTCTTTAGTGACGGCAGCCCACATGATTTCAGCAGTGCTTGTTTTAAAAAATTATTTCACACGAAACGGACTATTTTCTAATAAAGCAAACATACTAACATTTATATAATCAGTGTCGGGAATTTCGATGGGGTGGGGGGGGGGGGGCTTGGGCTGTGCAAACTCCGGTTTTTCAGCTCCTGCTCCGGCTGCTTACAGCTCAAATATCCGGCTCCGGCTTTGTTGGTTCACAACTCAGAGGAAGAGTCTCACAGAATAATAGCGGAGATTATTCTGCTTGACTTTGTACCTAGAGCTTTTCCTAGTGATCGAAAGCTGACAAGCGACTCAAGCAAACACAGTAAAATAAATTATGTAAACTTTATTGAACCATTTAAAATGCTCACACGATTTTGGGTGCCTTGGATGGAACAGTTTAATATATTTTTCATTTACAAACAATAAATCCTTAATAACCTAGAACCTGACTTAGGGGGTTGAAGTGCGCGAACCGGTGTCAACTGCTACTATAAATTAATAAGGGCTGAGCCAGCGAGTAAACTTTACAGTTCATTCTAACGAATTGTTCATGCGCAATATGCAAGTAATGCAAGCTAAGACCAGGCAGATATAAAGACGTGAGTATGCGGTAATTATGCTGATGCAGTTATTCCACGGTGTTATATAATTATGCAGTATTACGATATTGTTAACACAATCATGTATTTGCAGTTGTAGATACGATTATCTATTTACAGCGGTCTTACCTATTAAATACGACTATAAGAGAAACTAACATGATTATATTAAGTCAGTCTGCTCAAGCTGGCAGGGCAGCAACATGTATTGTAACTGCAGCCAAACGATGAAGAGCTCTAAGATTTTGCTGGAAGTATTCCGCCTATATCTAGGCCTAGGGATCATGCAGTCAGATAAAGCACAAGTACACAACTCAAGCCCGCAGCTAAGCAAAGGCGGTAACTATAGTCTTGTTATTCTTTTCTTTAATGTATATACATGCATCGCCACAATATTGATTTCTCCCCATGAAGGGCGGGATTCAACCATTTTACGTATAAAATGCCAGTCTTTGCTCTGCCAATATTGAGCTAGCCGTCCATATTCTTGAACATACACACTGTACGTTCCAGTTCGTTCGAAAAATAACCGAACGGTAACGGTCTGTAACAAGCTTAAAGTATCTTTTAACGTTACACTAATGATGGCCATAGCCAGTGCATGTTAGTGGTCATTTCTCGCATGCATGCATGCATGCATGAGATTTTTAAGCAGCAGAATTATAGGTCATTGGCTTTTTACTATACTGTAGATGTCCTAAATAGTAAGAATAGGCCGGTAACTTCAGTACTATATCTTGTTATTTAATTCCCCATTCGAACGTTTCAAGAGCTTACTTCCATGAAATGTTTCTTTTGTTCCATGCACTCAAGTCAAGATATGTTGTTTATCCAAATCGGTCATGGGACGATCGCTCATGTTTTCTTAGTTTTTCGTGCGAACATTTGTATTTGCCGAAGACATTTTGATAGTGAACAACACCCTTTTCTTGGACCTTGGTCCTTGACAGTTTTTCGGGGCTGTGCCATTATTGGATGTGGTACTTTTTCCCGAATTCGAACGTTGTAATATTGAGAATGATGCAGCTGTGCTGTGTTGCTCGCATGAGATGTTTTCTTTGTTTCCCCGTGTTATCGTTTAGTTATGGGATGTATATGAATGCCAATATGACAATAATACGTTTTCCTCGTGCAAATGTTATCAAAAAAGTTTAAGTTTGAAAACAGCCCCGTTTTGCTCGAATGAGATGTTTTCCCCATCACCCATGTTATCGTGTTATATGAATCATGGAATGTTTGAGTGCCAATATAGCATTCATATGTTTTCCTCATTCGAAAGTTATCAAAAGACAAAAGTTTATGTTTGAAAACAAACCGTGTTGCTCGCATGAGATGTTTTCTTTGTGTTTCCCCATGTTATCGTTTATTCCTGGGATGTTTGAGTGCCAATATGGCATTAATATATGTCAGTTTCCTCATGCGAAAGTTATCAAAGGTTTATGTTTGAAAACAAATCGGGTTGCTCGCATGATAAGTTTTCCGTTTGTTTCCCATGTTATCGTTGGGTGCCAATAAGGCATTGATAGATCCTTATTCTGTGATTATGGCAAAAATATGTTTTCCTCATGCGAATGTTATATCAAAGTTTAAATTTGAAAACAACCGTGAACCGTGTTGCTCGCATGAGATGTTTTCCTTGACCTTGTTTTCCAACGACATGTACGTTGTCGTGTATTCATGGGATGTTTGAGTGCCAATATGGCGGCAATAACTATATGGTTTCCTCATGCGAATGTTTGCTTATCAAAACTGACAAAAGTTTAAGTTTGAGTGCACGGGAGGGCAATAATGTACGTTTCCTCATCACTCAAGCCTTTGCGAATATTTCCAAATGTTTAAGCTTGTATTAAATTAATGCGTCTTGCTACAGACCGATAAAACGTAGCCGTATGCTAGAAAAATATCCCCTCAATATAAGTCATAAACAAACAATCGAACAAAATATAAAGCCAGTATAATAAGACTCTGCATATACATTTATGGAATGAACTGAGTCAACGGAAATATCTAACACCCCATGCAACAACATGGGGAAACAAAGAAAAAAATTAATGCGATATTTGTTGCCTCGTTTGAACATGAGATGTCTAGTTCAGATTGTTTATTCACGTGTATTATGTCAGTATTGTATCACGTGTTTTAACTTGATTTCCTGCGACTTACCGGGACGTATTTGCTCAGTTTCATACTTTCTACACGAGAAATATATGTAATGTCCAATAGATCTATAGTTTGCCCCATATTCCTTATTATTTACACGAGGCGTTATCGTTTTGCATACCAAGTCTTCATATTTTACCTGTTTAACCTGTTTCCTCGCCGCCTAGTAGCACGAGTCCTGATCTCGCGGTTTATATTAACCTGTATTTACCCCGTGTGTTTTCAATTATGTTTTGGAAAAGTTTTTGGTACACGAGAAGTCTATCATTTTGCCCTTATTTTCTTTTGCAGCAACCGGAATTGTATTAGCTTAAGGGATCTCTCTTTCTTTGCCCATGCATGGCGGCGCTTGGAAGGGCGCCAGGGTCGTCATCCCCGGGGATTACTTATTAAGTCATTGTTTCCCCATTCAGTGATTGGTTTTCATTATTTTTCCAACTTAACCGGAGGTGGGACCCTAAACCCTTCGCTTTAGCCTATTAGGTTTCTTATGGTTTTTGCAGCTGGATTATGCTAATGTCGGATGCATGAAGTATGCTAAAGTGACACCATATAGATCTTCTTTAAACTATAAATTACTGAATATCATGATTTATTAAACGTCATTGTTTGTGATGGGGGAAAACGTCAATGACCCAGTAGTTCTAATATGCATATATCTTGTTTATGCAGCATATTCTGTTATTCATATACGCGTTCGTTCCTGTGTACGGTGCAATAGGTGTACTTTCTATAACTGTAAGACGTAATGGAATGCTTCTGATGCGTATGTTATGGCACTTACAGACCGACAGCCAGATAACTCAGCTCCAAAAGCATATTGAGGCGCTAGAAGCCGTTAATTCATCAAAAGATATCTCTTTAATGCATCTCTTTCTGCGTTCGCCCTATGTTCTACCTTCTATCTAAAATTCTTGGTCATGTTACATTGCTATATGAATGTATATATCGATTACCGTTTCCGTCTCCATTTTCCTTTTCTGGACTAATTATCCACTTTTTCCTAAAACCCCAATCCCCACCCTAGGTTGACAGTCTTGAACAGGAGTCTGATTCCTGCTCAGATTACCGGGGCTCATGCAGGGTTGTCACCTCCGGGTCCCACATTCCTAACTCTACCTTTCGCCCACCCTTTCTGCTACAATATTTTCCTCTTCTACTTTAACCGTCAAGAAATTTCACTTATCTGGATTTAGAATTCTCGGTAGCCATTCCTCTGGATGTCACCAGAACGTAACCACATTGTGACATTGGGAAAATCATGATTGATGGGACTCAGGGGGTGGTAGGCAATAATACGCTCTTTCTGTTGCCTGGAGGTTGAGATCTGTAGTAACTTTTGCATAATATATTTGCAACCAGCATATCTCCACCAGCGTTTTTATCCTCCTAGGAACACGAAGTTTGCCTTCTGTTCTCGCTTCACGTTTTTGATGCTCGTCCAAAATATTGATGACCGTGCGTCTTCAAGCCTACTCTAAATGCCTTCTTTAATTCGGTGACAATGCAGCTGAACACCAGATGCTGAGCGCCCGGTTTGGGGGTTCGTTCGGTGCCGTAGGCGCAATACCTTAATGGATGTGGTCGCTATATCTCCCATACCTCAAAGGAGCGTAGAGAAGACCGGTGTAAATAGAATACTATTTACAGCGGGCTTACCTAATGCGACTATAAGAGAAACCAACATGAATAGTCAGTCTGCTCAAGCTGGAAGATTCCAGCCGCATGTCTGGTAGCAATGCTTCATACTATTTACGCCGTGTGTTGCCTGTGCTCTGCACTCCCAGGCCACTGCTAGCGCTTCCATCCCGCCCTTCCCATTTTTGCACATTTCGCATTTACCTCTAGCAGTGGCCGCCATATCTCAAATACTCAAAGGAGCGCAGGGAAGACCGGTGTAAATAGAATACTATTCTTGTCATATGTCATTTTGACATTCCAGCCGGAGCTGGAAGAAAGCATCCCAACTCCGGCTGCGGCTGACCAAAAAACGAGCAGAGCTCCGGCGTCCGGTGCACAGTTTGTCGGAAATTTTGACCTAAAAGGGGCTAAAACACAGTCGATTTTGAGTGTTTGACAGTTTTTCGGAAACTTATAAGTTTTGACGGAAATGTAGGAGGCTTTACCCTCCTTCCCACCTCCCCACCGAAAAATTAAATTTCCGCCAATGTATATATAATTATATTTATATATTTTTATAGGAGTATATTCTATACAGCATCCTCATGTATGAATTGAAGGACTTTCTATCTTACAATCCCCTATTACGAACTATAATTGCACTGCCATCAAATTCTGCCGTTTGCAACAGAAGTTACATACGGAGGAGTCTTCGTTTTTAAACATACATCAACAGAACCGAAAACGTTTCATAGGTAATTTTCCCCACTGATTTTCCGGAGCGTTGCATGGGCGAAATGCAGAAGTGAATGCTTTAATGATGTGCACCTGTCATTCCGTCCGAAATACAGATTTAATGACTTTCATTGTTAGAAATATCAATATGTTACATTTAAATAATTTCTTAATTGTCCTGATTCTTGACTCAGTGCTGACTTATACATCCTTGAATGGGGAAAGGTCCATGGCATCTTTTTAGAATAATTAAGAACGAGTAAAACATTGTAAACATATCAAACAAAAAAAATCAAATTTTAGGATATAATAAAAATACAGACAATTAATTAACGAAGAGAATTGTATATTGTTTCATTTCTAAAGATCGATAAGAAATATATATCAGCGAGTTCTTATCAACTTTGACTGAGCGAGAGGCGAAATGATTCGCACGCAATATTTTTTCTGTAAATATAGATAGACTAATAAGTAGCTAATATTGAGTAATGGAAGAGAAAAGCATGCACGTTTTACCGCTTATATAACGAGCCCTAACGAGCATCTAACTTTTAAGAATATATATTATGTGGGAAATATATAATTCATGAAACATGCAGGTTTAGAATTTTTATCAAACGTGATGCAGGAAGAAACAAGCATTGTCATTGAAGGAAGCTGGGTTCAGTAACGAATCAATGAATATCTAAAGTCACAAATCTATAATCCTTGACCTTACCATCTTTATTCATATTGACCTGGAAACAACGCTTCAACCTGCACGCTCGACATTGATTTCTATGTAATTTATCAACGGGACAGTTGCCTTTGCCAACCACTGCTTGACATGCATATCTTCGTTTACGACGAATACTGCGTTTGAAGAAACCGCTGCAACCATCGCAGGCATATATACCATAATGCTTTCCAGTCGAGAAATCGTTGCAAACTTCACATAAAACGTCCAATGTACGCCCTATAAAAGAAAACAGAAAAGTTAGCACAAAAAGGGGCCAAAATTAACTTTTAAAAGTCAGTAAATGGCTTGTTTGTACAGTTGAGTTAACAGTACCATTTTGCTTTTGTGACAAGCTGTTTTCATCCATTTGCTACGACGTGCAGACACAGATGATTTGTCGTCCTTGCTTAACTGTCTTAACTGCAAACTAACATTATCTTTCGCATAAAACTAATTTCTAATTATATAATAAGTACACCTGCATGATACGACGAGATTAAATAAGTAAAAACTCCTTAACGTCATCAATTGAGATTTGATTTCTAATTGGTTGGCGAAATCTGATAAGCACTCGATTGTGATCGTTTATAGTGTTGCTAAATTAATCTCTCAGTCCCAAAAACATTCTACATTGTACATTTTGGCAACTTTATATTAAATAGCCGGAATATCCAGATAAAATCTAGATAAAATATAATTAAACAATCATGTTGCTTAAATATATATATACGATCATCAATAATTTTTTTACAGAGTTAGCTAAATTAGCCACACGGTTATCAATTCTTCTCTCTGAAATTACCATATAGTGACGATTAAAAAGATTTATGTAATTATGGCCCTCTCTGGAAAAAGAGGGTTCGATATCATATAGATAGAGCATATATATAGTTTTCGCTTATTCCTGAAGGTGTCCACTACAGCCTGTTTCATGCAAGAAGCAATCTTCAGGTGGAACTGCGAGGAATTTCGAAAAACATGATCGAACTTGTATAGTTTTGGTTGAAACGTGGGCGTGTTGGCGTTCAAACATTCCATGCATTCTTTTATTTCTGTAAGTTGTTTGTCTAACCAGAACTGGACTAGTTTTATGATTGGCCACGTTCTGGTGAAATCTTGTTTATTTTCTTCTTTTTTTTTGTTTGAAAATGTTTACCGTTTTTAAGTAAGCCCCCAGCCCTGACGACGAGCAAGTTTTCCTTTCAAAATTTTTTTCGCCCGTGTGTACGGCAAAAAAAATGTTGCTTTTTGACAAGGAGCCTTGTTCAAAAGCTAGTCGTGCCAGCTTTCAAACAAGGAAAATTGTTCGTGTGTACGACCGACAAGGAAAACTTGACAAGGAAATGCGCAGTACGCCACTGCACACTTATCTTCGATCTAGTCGAGCGGCCATTGCCTTGCCATTGCCACTATAAACATGAAGTATTCACTTGTGTCATCATAGGTGTCATTAATACACGAGCTCGTAAAACTTGTCAAGGAAAAATTGATGGCAAAAAACTTGTTTGCCGTACACACGGCAATTTTATCTATATTGATAAAATATAGATATATAGGATTTTTATCTACAGGGTGTATCAAAAAAACTGCAAATACCATAATTTGTATGCACGAGATCATACATTAGAATTTCAATGGCTGTGCAAATAATTACGCTTCTGGGATTTGAAAATACGTTTCCACGTGCAGTACTATCAAAATAAGCACACAAAGTGAATTAAAATTAGTTCGATTACGAATGGCTCAGCTAACAACAGAGCAAAGAGTATTTCTTGTTTTAAAGTACGCCCAAACTCAAAACTCGACAGCAGTCATTCGTAAACTGAGCCATTCGTAATCGAACTCATAAGTTTAATTCACTTTGTGTGCTTGTGTTGATCCCCTGAAACGTATTTTCAAATCCCAGAAGCGTAATTATTTGCACAGCCATTGAAATTCTAATGTATGATCTCGTGCATACAAATTATGGTATTTGCAGTTTTTTTGATACACCCTGTATATTGGGGACAATAAAGCATTAGAAACAGGAGTCCTGTCGCTTGGGATCAGTGACCACATGCAGTCTTGTATATTTATGCCGGAAGCTAAGCCTCCCTAAGAGACACCTAAAGTTGTTCTAGCCAGACAATACAAAAAATACAATGTGAACGCGTTCAATCATGACGTACTTGAATGAAATTTTTAACTCGTATCCGATTACTTCAAATGATCCGAATGAGTTATGGAGAGACTTCAAAACAAAATTTCTCAGTATTGCGGATAAACACGCGCCAGTCAAGCAAAGACGTGTTAGAAGTGAACACAAACCGTGGCTTACAAGCGAAATAAAGCAACTGAGTTATCATAGAGATTATTTGAAAAGGCAAGCTATTCGATTATCTTATAAGAACTACAAAAGAAAACTACTTTAAAGCTAAATTGAGTAATTCTAACAATAGCAAGGAAAGCTGGCAGGCTATTAATGAATTTTTGAATAAAAAATCTACGACTACTCAGGTCAAACAAATAAATATTTAAGGCAAGAGGCCCGATCAAACGAGAACGCAAGTCATCGCAAGTTTTTACTTGCGCTAGCTTGTGCCTCGTTTGACCACCAACTTGCGATGACTTGCGTTAGCTTGCGAATGATTTGAACAGGTTCAAACTTCATCGCAAGTTTTTGTAAACTTGCGAGCACTTGCGACACGTTTGAACACCAAGCACAAGTTCAAGCAAGTTTTTCGTGACCAGTTGCCATGGTAACATAAAGCTAGGCTAGTCCCTAGTCCTCTGTGCTCGCGCTCTATTTATCTCTGTGATTGTTAAAAAAAGCGGGAAACGCCGAAGTCGAATACCGTTCGTTCCAAATGGCTTCAAAAAACACCGAAACACTGGAAAAAGTGGACGAAAATGTTTCCAATAAGAGTGAGAACACGAAAGAAAAGCACACGGGCTAAATCGCCCTAAATTTCTTGCGTATCGTTTGATCGGTCGCGTCGCAAGTCAACGCAAGTCAAAACAAGTTTACTTGCGATGACTTGCGTTCTGGTTTGATCGGGCCTTATACAAATGATGAGAAAATTGCAGCTGGCTTTAACGAATATTTTTCGACTATATGCTGTATGTTGTCCGAAAGAATGGAGGACAGTGACATTGATCCGCTAAGCTTTGTGACCCTTACGCATGATAATGCATTTAATTTTAACTTTATTACCATAAAAGAGGTAGTAGGTGCGCTAAATCTCATACAGTCTAAAAATCCCCAGGACTAGATGGAATTAGTGCAAGGCTGTTAAAAGACACATGCAGCCCACCATTGGTTAACGTTTTCAACTTGTCCCTTCAAACTGCTATATTCCCTGACGACTGAAAGTTAGCTAAAGTAACACCAGTCTTCAAAGATGGGAATAAAAATGACTGCGGGAATTATAGACCAATTTCTGTAATTTCCATTTCTGCAAAAATCTTTGAGAAATTGGTATATCAACAGTTAAAATCCTTTATGACAATAAACAACATTCTTGCGGAGCATCAGTCTGGCTTCCGTTCTTAACATTCTACGGAAACCACTCTGCTTAGCTCCACAAATGAATGGTTGTACAATATGGATAAAGGCCTGTTTACCGCAGTCTTATTCCTGGTTCTCAAAAAGGCGTTTGACGCTGTTGATCATGTAATACTATTAGCTAAACTAGAAAAATATGGCATTCAAGGGAATAGCCTTGAATGGTTTAAGTCTTATCTCAAGGATAGAAAGCAGATTTGTTCGGTCAATGGTAAGATGTCGTCTGCAAAAAATGTCAAATGTGGGGTACCACAGGGTTCTAATCTTGGCCCCATTCTTTTTCTTTTATACATAAATGACCTTCCAAATAGCTTAAAAACGTCAAAACCTACACTATTTGCCGACGACACAAATCTTACCTGCGAAGGAGAAAATTCTAGCGAAATTGAAACCAAACTCAATGAAGAACTTAGAAATATTCATCAGTGGCTAACAGCTGATAAACTTACTTTTAATGAAGAGAACACTTATTGGAGTTTATGCGAGTTTATGCTCATTGAGTCGTCTTGCCTCAGTCGATAATAGTATGTAAGAAAAATCTCAAAGAATATTGACGACTTCCGAGAGCTATCAATTTATACTTTTAAAGGGCGACTTGAGATAACCAAATGATTGTATATAGTTGTTTAATTTGTCCATCTGTTACTTTGTTGTTTCCTTTGTAATATAGTATATTGTTAAAATAATTTGGGATATTTGTTTTGTATATGCACGGCCCTTTGAAAATCAGTATTGTATATAGTTAGATAATTTATGAACATGTATGCAAATTAATTTGGATATGTCATATGAACCGGGACAAACTAAATATCATTTTAAAGAGGAGATCATAAGCTATCGAATGACGCGTGCCTGTTGCCAGAGAATAAACTCGTCTGGAGATATTTACATTTGAAACAACTGATCGTAAATACCGTGCGTTGGGGTACAACGATAACGGGGTACAAATTTGAAATAGAGAAAATGTACAGTATAAAAAAGCCCGATAGATACAATCCCTTGATTGTAGAAACGGTACTAACTTCCAGACGAAGGGTCTTCGCTTGAAATGTGTAAGTTCTTGTCGAATTTTTCAGAACTAATCGTCCGAAGCATACTTGGATTAATTTGTCAAGCAGGCGGAAATGACGCACGTACTGCACGTACTGCACGTACTGCACGTAGCTACTGCACGTACACTTAATTTTTTTTTTAAAGCTAAGATAAATGCTGATGTGGATGAACGGACAAATGGTAGCGTAGGCGCGGATGAAAAGGTTAAAACTATTTATTCGCATAAGAAGCTACCGAAGAATCACGGCATTTTTCTTCCTTTTATCCGGTTAGTGATCGCTACAAAAATAAGCGTTATCGGACGTCGCACAAAAGCTATTGTGTACGTACCCTGTATTGATATATGTTGTTGATATATGAGTGTTTTTTGTCACTTTAATTGAATATTGAAAGTCAAATAGTCTCGACACTGAGATTGGCCTAAATATTTGAAATGGCTCCCATCATACCCATCATACCCTTCATACCGTCATCCGTATTAGTACAAACACCGCAAGACGAACCAGACAAACTATATAGCTAGAAAAAACGATCAGTGCAAACTTATGTCATCTTAGTTTTGTTCTGAATATCCCCTGGGGGTAACAAGCGACGTTTTTTCCTGATATGTTCCATACTTCCATTGCCGTATTTGATAACACAGACTACGCACGCAAGATTGTTTGTCGTAACGGATCATCCATCTCTAATATATATCGGACCATCTCTTTTAGCTATATAACTGGCAGGGGGGCATGCCCTAGTCACATCAATTCTGCCCCCAGACGAGTGTAGGCGATTTTGGATTAATTCAGCTCAGCTCTTAGCTGCAAGTCAGGATGATTAGCACACCCCCACTTACACCACCACTTACACCCCACTTACTTAATGAAGAAAAATGTTTGCTTTTGCCCCCAACCCAGTTAAAATTCCTTAAAAAGGCACTGTTTTCGGAGATAAAGACTTAAAGTAAATCCGGCCATCGCAGAGCCATCCTATTATATGTGCCGAGCTCCTATCTTTTAGGTGGCTCTCTGAGAGTGAGAGTGGCTCAAGATTGCTATACAAAGATCAGTACCCTGTTTGAACGGTTTATTAAGTTCGAGTGCAGTCCAGGTTTATTACTTGTTTAGTGCAGACGTCATACGTTAGCTTAAAACTTGCCATAAATATCTTCTCATGTGGTTTTCCGGTCTTTAAAATATATATAGCTGCAGCACAACAGATATATTCATTTCGTTGTTAGCTTCAAATTGGCAACCTGAGCGAGAGGTCTTACATAACCAGGGACGAAAGTAGAAGTTTTACATGTAAGTACAAATTACAGTATTTAGTAAACAAAAATATCAAAATATAATATAGTACGTATGACAACTTTCATGGAAAACGCATATTTTTATGTATTTATATGTGAGAAAGCTTGTAGAAGGCTTAATCTGCTTTTAAGTTGAATTGAACAAGGATGTTTTAACAATATTATATAGAGCATTATCAGGTCTGTTATGGAATATAGTCTTAGATAAGACATTTTGTGGGATGGTTGCGCCTATCTATAATGACTGTAATGAACTTCTTGAATCTGTTCAGTGGTGGTCGACTAGCTGAATTAGCTCGAAAATACTCGAGAACTCGTAATTCCCATGCATAAACTTGGGTGAACTTGGATTATACTTAATAATTTTCGGAATACTGGACCATATAACGTGATTTAGGTCTAATATTAAAGCCTGTTCTTTCTTTCGAACAAGTCGTCATTTCCTCATTGGTGTCCTTAGTGCAAGTAATAACTGAACATGAATAATTAAAATCCCACGGGATCCTCGCTCTGTCAGTTTACAACGGTAAACTACTGGGCCGGTTGTACGAAAGGCGTTTAACTTAAACGGTGTTTAGCCACTATCCAGCGGATAAATTTCCTATCCAACGGTTAGTTAACCGGCAGGTAAAATTGCGTTGTACGAAGCCCGTTTAGCGCCGCGTTTAACTATCCGTCGGATAACCTTAAAACTAACCGGGGAAAACCGGATTTTCCTGGTTTATTCTTCTTTATACGAATGCAATAGCAAATACTGTGAGTTGCGTTGCCTTGTTTACGTTGATTCCGAAACTGTGACTGAATATGCACTAGATTCTGAATAGTTTTAAGAACATTTTCTCACAAGTTTTGATTGGCTTATGAAAGCCATTAAGCAAGCGAACAAAGATTTTTCGTCTTTCGGCGTCGCGTTGTCTGCCTATTTGGGGTTGGGATAAAACACGGATACGGATGGCACGGATACGGATACGGATGAGGGGATAAAACACGGATATGGGGATAAAACACGGATGAGGGGATAAAACACGGATGGGTGGATAAAACACGGATATGGGGATAAAACACGGATGAGGGGATAAAACACGGATGAGGGGATAAAACACGGATGGGGGGATAAAACACGGATGAGGGGATAAAACACGGATGAGGGGATAAAACACGGATGAGGGGATAAAACACGGATGAGGGGATAAAACACGGATGGGGGGATAAAACACGGATGGGGGGATAAAACACGGATGGGGGGATAAAACACGGATATGGGGATAAAATACGGATGAGGCACAGAACAGGAAGTTTCCTATTCTGTGGATGAGATAATAATTGCCCAACATTTTTTAGTATTTAAATGTACCGACAAGTAAAACGTTGATACTCTCTTCTCAGTAAAACTGGAACCCGTAGACAAGCATAGAACTAGAGTTTCTAAAGGCTGATATACGTCACTGCGCATTCAATAAGTGCGAACTTCTGCGCGCATTTGTTGGAGTAAGATAAGGTAATACTTTTTATTTAATATACTTTTGAGAATACCAGATAACCGATGGAGATTTGCTGCTTGTCAGAGGAGTTTCCATTTACGCGGATCTGATTATAATTAACTCGCAGTGCAAGACGCCGGCAGATTACAAGGCGAATTTATAGTTTGATAACCACAAAAAGTACGCGTTTGTCATTTAATTTATGTTACCGGGTTAAATGTTTTCTTTTAAAAATAGTTTAATATCTATGACAAGATATTTTGTAATGAATTTTGATACAAATCTTAAAATAAGGTAATTTTGAATAAATGCCAAAACATGGGAAGCGACATGACAAGGCTTCTTATGTAGATTTCAAGACGAATTTATAGTTTGATAACCACAAAAAGTACGCGTTGTTATTTATTGGTTTTTTTTGTATACAGTCTACGACAAGATATTTTATATATTTGATACAAATCATAGCCAGAATAAGGTGATTTTGAATAAATGCCAAAACATGGGAGTGTTGCAAAGGCTTCTCATGTGAAGTGTTAGTGCAAAGGCTTCTCATGACAAATGTTGCAAAGGCTTCTCATGACAAGTGTTGCAAATTAAAGGCTTCTCATGTTCTACCTGACAAGTTGTTTTGTTGCCCTTGGTTTAAACTGACGCGGTCGGCATTTATTGTCGGCTTACCAAAAATGCATTTAATAAATTTAAACAATGCATTGAATGTATCCATAATTTTTAGCTAAGATTTTAACATAAGTTTTGCTAACTTTTGTAGTGCTGTTGAGTTATACGACTATGGGTACAGACTTTATTACCTTGTCAAAGTATGTAGATAATATACATGAACTTTAATAATATTGTTATTTAGTTAATAAAGGTGCTTAATTCCAGTGCTACGTTTTTCAAACGTATGTCGACACAAGAAAGTCTAAATCGAGTTAATGTTATTTATGGAACAGCCGAACAGCCACATGAATGACTGTGTAGCATTTAGTACGTACTTTGAATGATTTAGTATCTATTTGTTCACGTATTTTATAGCTAAATAAAAATTAGAAGGAATTAAAGTTTCCGTGTACGTACGTACGTATGAAAAATGCAGTATTTGAGTGCAGCCTCAGACTCAGTTGTATAAAATAAAACATAATTCATTACTAATTTTGTTTTGACATTTATTTGATATTACATATTCAGGTATTGCAAACGTTAAAGTTATGGAAAATTTATTATAAGAAAACATTTAACCCGGTAAGATAAATAAATGACAAACGCGTACTTTTTGTGGTTATGAAACTATAAATTCGCCTTGTGATCTGCCGGCGTGTTATGGCGTAGATTATTATGTTGTATATATAAGCGTGGGAATACAACCTCTTGAGAGTGTGGCAAGTTTAATTTTAAGGTTAACTAAAAAGTGTTATCCTTATACAAGCAAAATTCATGTTGCATTATAAAAATAATCTACCGCATAAACAGTGGAAACAAAGCACTTCGCAGTTATAATCAGATCCGCGTAAATGGAAACTCCTCTGACAAGAAACAAATCTCCATCGGTTATCTGTTATTCTCAAAAGTATATTAAACAAAAAGTATTACCTTATCTTCTTCCAACAAATGCGCGCAGAAGTTCGCACTTATTGAATGCGCAGTCTACGTATATCAGCCTTTAGAAACTTTACTTCTATGCTTGTCTACGGGTTCCAGTTTTAGAAGAGAGTATCAACGTTTTATATGTCAGTACATTTAAATACTAAAAAATGTTGGGCAATTATTATCTCATCCACGTATTTTATCCCCATATCCGTGTTTTACCCCCTCATCCGTGTTTTATCCCCCAATCCGTGTTTTATCCCCCCATCCGTGTTTTATCCCCTCATCCGTGTTTTATCCCCTCATCCGTGTTTTATCCCCCCATCCGTGTTTTATCCCCCCATCCGTGTTTTATCCCCTCATCCGTGTTTTATCCCCTCATCCGTGCTTTATCCCCATATCCGTGTTTTATCCCCTCATCCGTGTTTTATCCCCCCATCCGTGTTTTATCCTCCCATCCGTGTTTTATCCCCTCATCCGTGTTTTATCCCCTCATCCGTGTTTTATCCCCATATCCGTGTTTTATCCCCATATCCGTGTTTTATCCCCTCATCCGTATCCGTATCCGTGCCATCCGTATCCGTGTTTTATCCCAACCCAGTCAAAACAAAGGTATATAGTATACACCCACGCCGGTGTGTACCGAAATTTATAAAATTTTACTTCAAAAGACAATTCTTGGAGAGATTTCTGCAGATTATCCAAGGTAACATCAAGTACAAGTTACCAGAAGCAAAAAATAGGTCAAACATGAACGAATTCAGAAGTTATATATACGATTGTCCAGAAATCGGTCGAAATTGTCCAGAAATCGGTCATTTTCTGCCAGGCGCTACTTTGCTTCATCGCGACCTCCCCTAGTTAACGTTAACTCCCAACGTTAACTGTCAAACAAATGATGCTGCAAACTTGAATAGCAAAATACTTGAAAAGGAAGCCCCTTCACCCCAGCAGGTAACTTCAGAATATGAAGTTAACGAGAATTCAAATGGTCCTACGACGACCACAAACACCCATAAAAAGAAAAAGAGAAGAAAGAAGGGCAAATCATATACTTCAGCGTCGCCAAAGCAAAATAATCCTTCGACGTCTAAGGCAGATGTTGAACCTACAACAACTCAAGTAATTAATGATGTGGACAAACCATCAACCAGTTCTAAGGATAAAGTGCCGGTGACTCGTTAGTTAAAAATATTGTTGGCGTGGCCATGAGTAAACGCGATCCTGATCAGTACTATGTTGTGAAAGGTTTTCCTGGTGCAACAGTATCGGACATGGAAGATTTTATCAAACCCATCACCCGCAAGTCCCCAGACAAGATTATTTTACATGTTGGAACCAATGACCTGCGAAAAATACCACGCCAAAAGTCATTGCCGATTCTATTCTAAATCTATGCTCTTAAATAAAAGAAGATTCTCCCAATACAATAGCAGGTGTCTCTGCATTATTAACGAGGAAGGACAGTCCCAATCTAGCCACTAAAGTAAAGCAAGTTAACTTTATACTTGATAACTATATTACCAGATGAATAAGCTACCATTCCTTAGAAATGCTAACATTAATACTAATCATTTAAATAGTAGAGGCTTACATCTAAACAAACAAGGTAGTTTGTCACTACAAAATAACTTTATTGAATTTACAGAGAATTTACAGAACTTGCAATCTCCTCAGCTTTATATATGTACTATTTACAACACGAGCAGGAGTGCTTTATCAGATATAAAACACGAGTGCGCAGCACGAGTGTTTTATATCTGATAAATCACGAACTGCGAGTGTTTTAAATGGCTTAAAAAACGACCCATCTTATCGGTTCATTGGCGAAGTAATTTTAAAAATAAACATTGTCTAAGCCGAGAAAATCAAAGCTAAAGTTTATGTAAATTAACATGATTTTTTATCACATATAAAACCACTGACACGGTAGTGATTTCCTTTGTCTTTTCCTTTGTCTTTTCCTCATGAATTAGAGTTTTTTAAAGTAGTTTAAACGGATACAACCTTCTTTTACGCAAAAGAAGCGGTTTTAAATTAGCGTCTTTAAACATAACTAGCCAGATGCTATGTCAACGGTCATCTCTCGTCTAATAATCGATTTATTCAGTGTGGAGTTCCCCCCAAAGTACTATATTGGGTCCACTTCTATTCCTAATCTATATAAATGACCTTCCTAATTGCTTGTCGCATTCTCGTGCACGAATGTTTGCTGATGACACTCACTTGACATACTCAAGTAATAATATTGATGACATTAATCACAATTTTAATGAAGATCTTGTTCGGTGTCAGTGAATGGTTGACAGCGAATAGACTTACTCTAAACCAGACTAAAATTGGCTCTCGTCAAAGAATCAATACTTTTAATTCTATGCCTTCTTTGGCACTTAATAACATTCCAGTTAATAACAAGTGTCTCATACAAAATCACTTGTTATGCATATTGACGAGAACTTGTCCTGGAATGTTCACATTGATAAACTGTGTAAAAAAGTTGCCTCCGGTATAGGTGCTCTAAAGCGAGTAAAGCCATTTGTTAATTCCTTTACATTGCAAATGATATTCAATAGTCTGGTTCAACCTTATTTCGACTATTGTTCCGTAGTCTGGGATAGCTGTGGTAGTACCCTGGCGGATAGATTACAAAAACTTCAAAATCGTGCTGCCAGAGTGTTAACTTCAGCTAGTTGTGAAACAAGTGTCGATTATCTATTGGAAAAACTTGGATGGAAAGAGGCTACCATGGTGTATAAATCTTTAAATGGCTTAGCGCCAGATTATCTCGCACAGATGTTTACTGATCGCAGTAGCATTACGAATTATACGTTGAGAGACACCAGTGACAAATTAGCTCTGCCGCATCCTCACACCAATTACCTGAAAACTAGTTTCATGCAGTTACAGTGGAGCGGTACTATGGAACTCCCTCCCAACTGAGATGCGGCAGGCTAATACCTTATCCCAATTTAAGATGTACGACAGCAACCTTATTCGATAATTTTAAATTCTTAATTGTATATATCACGGCACTCATGGAACCAGGTATATTTTATGTTTGTAAGTTTTATTAGTATTGTGTAACTTCTGTAACTTAGTAATTTTGTATTCCTTTGTAAATCCTGATGAGTCCACCGTGACTAAAGTTCACTTCACTTCACTTCACTTCACTTCACTTCTAGCCTGCGTGGCAGGCGTTCTATTGTGAGGGAGGGAGTTTTGTTTAGAGAGCGCAAAACTCCCTCCCCCACAATAGAACGCCTGTCACGCAGGCTAGACCTCCCCAAGCACCCCCGCGTTTCGCGACCTCCGCAAGCACCCCCGCGAGCTTAGCCACTGATCTCTATAAATTAGCTGAATGCGTAAATTTTCTTTTACTTAAAAGCGCCTGGGTTACGAGGCTGGCAATGGACTCTGTAGTTCAGTTGGTTAGAGCCGCTGCACCGAAATCGCAGGGCCGCAGGTTCATTTCCTGCCAGAGGACCTAAGTTGCATTTTTCGCAACTGCTACTGGCTAACTAAGTCTAAGCATACAATGATGATGACAAGTATCAGGTGTCAGGCGAAGCAATAAAGGATTACCGAATGGTTTTTCGTGCAGGATGCTAACACGCGGGATGTTGCGAGACTTTCTGAAAGCGAAAGGTTGGCGCCGAGCGAAAATGTTTTTAAATTTTGAAGCCCCAGATCGCCCGAAACGGCCGTTTCAGAGTCTTATCTACCTCTTTTAGTAAGCTTGTTGAGGGAACTAAGCTGTTATCATCATTTTCATGAAAATTATTTTATTTTTTGGGTGGACCGAAACTGTCCGAACAACCTATGCTGTCCGAATTGTCACTGGCCTCCAACTGTCACTGATATATGACGTTCTAGAAGAACGCTTTGCAACCAGTGGCGCCGCCAGGATTTATTTTGGGGGGGCAAACAAATTCTAGGAGGGTCCGGGGGCATGCTCCCCCTAAAATGGCATTTCCTGCGTTTTGGAGGCACTTAGAGAGTTACGCAGCACTTTCATTTTGCGTTTTGGAGGCACTTACGCAGCACAGTTCATTCTCTATACACCCCGTCACCCCCCCCCCCTTGTCACCAGATTTGGCGAATCTAGAAACCCATTGTGTAAAATATTGGGGGGGCGGCCTCCCCCCCCCTCGCCCCCCTTGCCAGCGCCACTGTTTGCAACAAACACCGAAACAGGATTTTCGGCAAACTTTATGTGGACATATTCAAGCCAATGGGAATTGAAATAACTCGTGTTGGGAATTGTAAATAATGCAATGATTGAAGTCGGTCTCTGAAAATATTTAGCCAGTCTCGCATAGCATTGCGTTGCAATTTAGCAATGCAAAATTTTGAGCCCAACTGCACTTATTTTGAGACCGACTGGATCATTTCACTGGGGGTGGACTAGCCCTACCCCCAACCCCCCCCCCCCCCAACACATAAACACACAAACACCCCATATTTACGCCCCTGGGCTTGATATCTAAACGGGTCATCATCAGGATTGTCAAATTCATGAATGATTGTCGCTCATTGAAAGATTAGTTCACATAATATGTACGTCCTGAACCACATATATATGAATCATTAAAATGCAAACCATAGTTACAAGCGCTAGAGGTTTGGTAACTCTTTAATTAGCAACAAGCCCACAACTTATAACTATAGTTTGCATATGAATTGATTCATTTTACAGATTGTATCCTAACTCAACACCACCACTGCCGCACACATGACGCAAGGTAATTGATACACATAATTAATTTACACGAAATTATTTTTGTGTATTTCAGTACATCAGCGATCGATGAAGTACAAGATTACGGTCGAAACTGGGGACCTGCGTGGTGCTGGCACTGATGCATCTGTTTCAATCAAACTCACTGGTAATATAAATAGCCAATTAAATTTTTTAGAAATGACAAACAGTAATTATATTATTAGACAAGTAGAGATTTCATATTATATAAGATCTTCAGTTGTTAATATGGACACGTCAGCCAGTTAATCTAACGAGAAGAAGTACATTTCAGAACGTTTCAAGCAAGAGTTCTGCGTCCTACTATATATTGCTCTCCTGACGAAGGGTCTTCGCTCGAAACGTCGAAAAATGCGGCATTTTCAGTTTTCTCGTTTGAATTGATTATTGTAAATATGTTGAGATTACCTAAAATGTAGTAAATGCTGCCTTTTAGCATAATCTCAGTCTTACGTTTACATTCCAACTTGACTGAATTAATTAGATAATACTAAAAGTTCCTCGTTGCTTTTATAGTTTGTATTTCCTGTTATTCACCAGTTTTGTAAATGTTCAATATACAATTATAACATTATTAACATGCATATATATAATTGTCCGATATATTTAACAATTATTCGCCGAAGGCGAGGTGACACCCTGTATTTGGGACACCCTGTATTATATAATACTATATGTATTTATTAATATATCTAATTGTATGTTAATTAAACATTGTGCCTTCCTCGAAGTTGGAAAGGAATTTAAAGTAAATATACCCTATATATTTTCAGGTAAAGATGGAGCCGAAACATCCAAATTCTCACTGGACAAGTATTTTCACAACGACTTTGAAAAAGGTGAAACTGATACTTATGACGTAAGCGGTGATGATGTTGGTGAAGTTGCCATGATCACTTTGAATAACAATGGCATGGCCTTTAAGAGTGACTGGTATATGGCTAAAGTTGTCATAGAGAAAGAGGGCGAGAAGTACATATTCCCTTGCTATCGCTGGGTTGTTGATCACTTGGTGGTTTACGAAGGAAAAGGTACCAAATATACGTCGTTATACAATGTTATAATCAGATTTAAACTATTATATTTAAATGACCAACATTAAATTGGATCAATACTTTTTTGATTAATTGGGTAAAGTATTGAGAAAATGGAACATAAAATGGCGAACAGCACAATGTTGAAAATTTTCAAAAACAATCCCAGAGGCAATAATTTTTAAAATTATTACAAAATTATGGCGCCGGCGTTTATTCAAGTATCATTATTTATCCAGTGGTGGTAGAGAAATTCAACTGCTCCATGAACTTGAACCTCGTGTCATTGTCCACCAAGAATATTAATATAAAAGGTAGAACTTGGAGAAAATAATCGTCATCGTCCTTGTTGACTATTTTTGCTTGGAATAAAACACAGCTGAAATTTATCTTTGCATGACTCAGAAGGGCTTGCAAGGGCTGGCTATGTTCTCCAAGGGCAAGAAAAATACTGAAACCTGCTCAGTTGAGACTTCAGGTTTGGGTATAAAATATGTTAATTAAATATCAAAATTTATACAAAATAATGTAGAATAAGAGATTAGAGCTCGTCTGAAGGTATCTCATTTCAGAAGCCTGTGTCAGCCATGACTCCCTAGCCATGTTGGCATCTTCCCGCCATACGGCGGCATATCAACAGAACAAAGCAAAAAAATTCTCATATATTCAAACCGTAATATCTTGCCTGTTTCAGGAGGTAATTTGGGTTTTATGGTATCAATAGAAAGAAAATCATTCCCTGATTTCAATGATGTGATTTTCATTGAGTTTTCTCTTGGATTAGCAATGTTACATCCCACATGTTTACATGTCATTTTCGAGGCTTTCGCACTGTCCCAACACAATGGTAAATATAATGCATGATTAGGATAACTAGAACGTAATAAATAAACCAAAAAAGTGAAAAATCGTTCAAGTAGATTCGCATATAAAACAGTTGGTGAAAAATACAACATTTTAAAGTATAGCAAAAATACCCCATTTTCAAACTGCGATTACTCGTCGATTTGAGGAGGTAATTTATGTTTTAAACTACCAATAGAAAGAGTAACTCTTCCTGAATTCGATGCTGTGATTTTTATTCGTTTTCTCCTTCATATGTAAAATTATCTCCGCCAGATAACAAAGCCACTTTTCTGACACCCGAAACATAGGCAAATACAATGTGCGATTACAATGTCTAAACCAGGTCTAAACCGTGATAAATTAACCAAATATGACACAAATCGTTAAATTACATTCATAGGTAAAATAATTATAAAAATAATTATTTGAAAATTTCAATTCTGAATAATAATGAGACGCAATGCATTGTGGTATATTGACCATTCCTCCTCTGAGATTGAACAAATGTAAACATATTTCATAAAAGCCAGGTTTTTAAAGGCGCTTCATTTTAGGTTAAGACATGTGCGGGAAACAGTAGCCTGCGGGCAGTCATGTTAACTTGTGGTTAACGCTTGGCAACTGGACTCTGTAGCTCAGTGGTCAGAGCGCTGCACCGGAATCGCAGGGCCGCAGGTTCAATTCCTGTCGGAGGACTTAGAGTTGCATTTTTCGCAGCTGTTCCGGTTCAGGTCTAAAATATTGTATATCATATTTTACTCGAAATATCCATCCACCTAAACCTTCTACATCAATTTCAATCGAGTGAGTTTTTCAAAAAAAAAATCATGTTATTTTTAACACTAGAGAGAACAACGAAAAATTCGTTTTCTAAACGGGATTGGAAGTGGCTCCTCGGGTTTCTTGACCACCGCTCAATCTTGGTCAAGACAACGAATTTCTTGTTTTGCAGAACTTTTTAATCGGCATTTCAACACTTTTATCTTAAATTTCAGAGACATGGTCGCGTGGGCAGGTACGTCATGGTTACCCAAAATTTACATAGTAGCATGTGCATCAGTTTTCGCGTACTTGCAATATTCATTAAAAAAACCTAAGAAAAGTCGGGGTTGTGAAGCCGAAGCCATAATAAATCTAAAGTGCATGCAAGTGAGTATTTCGATTAATGCAAAATCTCGGCTCTGTGTCAGTAACTAACAGTTAATATTTCCGAATTGTTCAAACTTCAATTTACAATCCGTAATCTGTAATCCGTGATCCGTAATCCGCATTTTCCACAAAACCTTTAATTACCATGCTTCGGTCAAAAACAGTTAATGACCAATGTAATGACTTTTTGCATACAAACGGAATTTATGAATCCTTTTTAGATGCTATTTGACATTCACAGTTTTCAGTTTTTCGAAACACACGCCTTTGATTTCATGTATAATAACTTATCTGCTGACTGATATTAATTTCGACTGCTCGCATAATTTGAAAATGGGTGTAAAATAGTTACAATTTATTCTATGACTTCATTAGTCTCATCCGCAGGCATTTTAATGGGGGTGAGTGTGAGGAGATGGTACGCCCCATTTACACGGCTCGAGTTGGCTATCAACTCGGGTTGACTTGCCCGGCCTGGTCAACCCATCTATACTTATACCATAGTAATACCATAGCCGGCTGGATGGCCAAATAGGCCTTTCGGGCGCAATAACATAATTTGGGAGTAACGTATAGACCGTGATATAAAGACCTGATTGAATAAAGATATGAACCATAATCAATATCTTCAGGTTATTTTGGGTGATGATGAACGCCATTGTTGCTTCGTACACAGACTCAGAGTCAGAAGATGAAGATAAACATGACTCAATGTCAAGTATGAAGTATGGATAACTCGCAAGAACCTAAACAAGATGAAAATAACCATAATTCTAAAGTTGAATCTATGTCAAGTGTACAGAACTCACAACAACCTAATCCTAGTCAAGATCATGTAAACATTGTCAAATTACCTGTTATCTCAAAGAAATGTTTTTCCTTACATACGTCACAATCAGTTCGAAATAAAGGTGTCGCTGTTTTGTTTACTTCTGACCATCCTTCTCAACATACCAGTGGAACAGTAGATAATGGTTTAATAAATATTGTGCATACTAGAAGAACTAATACTGGCTACGGAATACATTCAGAACAAATGATTTTCCGAACACACTTTCCTCAGTTTTCAATAAAGCAAGAATATTCTCAAAGGAAATATTTCACATTACTATACTATACTGCCATAAAAAAGAAAAAGTAATGTCTTGAGAGGAGAAACTCTACACCCATAATGATTCCGGCTTGCCGCTCTACTCTGCATTAAACTATAATGAGCGGGCGTTGGCGCACATTGGGTAGAAAGGAAAACTAGCTGGAATAATTGCTGGAATACCGAATGTGCGAAATAGAATTATTTTATGACTTGTCTAAACTAAAATATATTATATTTCATCTTCTATTCCCTAGACTGGAGTTCAGATCATTTAACAAGCCTTATATTCGGCTAGATCGCATGGTTTCATAATTTCTTTAGGATCATATTTCCTCTTTCCATGTAGACTGAGGTTCAGATAATTTCACAAGCCTTATATTCGGCTAGATTGCATGGATCTTTTCATTTCTTTATAATCTTATATTTACTGCATCTTTCTATGTAGACTGGAGCACAAATCACTTCACAAGTTTCATGCAGTTAGATCGTATGAACCCGACCTACTTCTTGGACAAACTACCTCCACCACCGAGCTCCACAAAGAAACAAAAGAAACGTCGTCATCGAACAATCTTCACAAGTCAACAGTTGGAGGAATTAGAGAATACCTTTAAAGAAAGTCATTTCCCGGATGTGTACGCCAGAGAAGCTCTTTCTAACAAGACAAGTTTGAGTGAAGATAGAATACAGGTACGCTGAAATATCATATTGTCTTGTTTTTATGCGCATTTCTTTTATTTTTCTTGAATGGTTTCATTAAATTTGTGTATTATATACAGTAAATTTTTACATTGCATGTGCAGATAAACTGCGTGTTTGGTGTGGACGAAACGTGGTTGCATGAGCTAGTCACTATCGATATAGATATCTCATTAGAATATATCTAGTTTAGTTGCTTGCTCGCATGCAGTCCGATGGTTGCTCTCACAAGCCTCTGTTCTCTTTCGATACCTGCCTGTACGAGTATGCGCTGTTTCTAATAATACTAAATATTGATGTCTACCAACTGACGTCTCGAGTCAAGCGTATAATTTAGTACCCATGCAGACTTGCTACGGTACACGGAATATCAAGTTAGCGATCGAAATGAAATTGCATGAGTACTGCAGATACAGTAACATAAATCTACACATTTCTTGGTGCAATACATAAAAGATAAAGAAGTGGTAAATAATTGTTATTTTTTTATATGAAGCAAATTTTTGCTCTCATTTTATTACTATTAGTGCCATGTCAATACCTCATCTTCAACATTTCTTTATATTTTCATTGAATACAGCTACTTTGCCACTCTACTTTTAAAAACAAGGAAAAATTTGAATGAATGACTTTATTTTAAGTGTCAATGTGTTTAGCTTTTAACAGCTAATTGGGGACACTATTTACATTATGATTACCTAACCCACCCTGTAAACTTTCCCTGTGGGAGGAAACCGGAGTACCCGAAGAAAACCCACGACTTTCGGCAGAGCGTTGACTTTACTCTTTTCACTTGAGGACTGGGTTCGAGTCGCATTGAGAAAGTCCTCACTGAGACTTGAACCCGCGGCCTTAGAGGTGAAAGGCAAGTGCGCTAACCACTTCGCCACCGAAGCCCCACCACTTCGCCGCCGAAGCCCCGGTTAACAAAATGACTTTCAATTAAGGATTAACTACCCTTAGCGTGGGCAAACATACGGCACATTTTCTATTTAATTGCCAGTCTTGGAACAACGAAGTAGTCTAGAAAAACTGCACCTGCGTTGATCTTCAAATAGCTTATTATAAGACATTTTATGTTTTTCTACACACCTTAAGAAAACGTTTTTCTGATGTTTTAACATGCTACTGAGGTATATGTAATAAATGAAATTGATCGAGTAATATAATATTTAGTTGTGTTCATTAAGTGTAAGCTTGCTCGGGTAATTTATCTTCAATGTCTTTAATTAAAGTTTATGCAAAATTGATGTCGTTACATGCAGGTGCTATTTAATGCAGTAATTTGCATCGTTTATGAATACATACAGAGTTCGCATCAAATATACAACCAATGAACTATCTAAATCCTGCTTTATTCTGAAGGATGGCAAAAGGAAGACACGTTATGCCCCATCAGTAATATAGTGTATAGCAATTGTGTGTAAACTTAATCTTCATTTAAGCACAGTTTTAGTGCTCTATTTATAAACTGAAGGTGTTTTCATGCAAATAAGACAGCGCACCTCAAAGATTTTAACTCATCGGGGAAGTAAAATGAGCAGCGGCGCATCGATCAGAAAGGTTTATCACAATATCTTAACTAAAATAATCTTTAAAAACATAAACGCATAATAACATGTTCAGATGTCCTTTGCACTTAAAGCAAAATTTCAATGAGCGAATCAGGATCTGTTCTATTTTTGTGGAATTTTGTTTTTACTTAATTTCCTTCAGTCAAGGTTGAAACTTAAATTTTTTTTAAATATTATGTGTTCTTCCTGTATTGCATCAGATCACAATATTACATAACATGGGATAACTTTTCGGCTGCATCATTTTTGAGAAGCTCTAAGTTTTTGGCAGATTTTATTCTATGTATAAGATGATGTTAGTCTAAATATTTCTTCTATACTGGACAAGTGATATGATTCAAATTTCAGCTGCATTGATATGCCCTACTGATGTTTTATGTATGATTATAGGCTGATCTTGAGAAAAAAAATTTGCTGCAAGTTCATGAGGAGAGGAAGAATAGGCGCTAAAAATAACAGCTTATTATTTCACAAAATATTCATTAACTGTGATACCGAGGTGTTAATAACCGCTGAAAAGCTGCTAAGAAAGATTTGACATCGTCCACTGTGGTGATCATGAATGTAATTTGACAAGCAAAAAGTCGAATTATAACGTATGACGTAAAATGTGCTGGCCCCTGTGTATAGTTTAAATTTTAAGCATCGATTAATGCATGATGGATTGTTAAAAAGATATAAAATCTCCGATTCTCAGCGTAGGTAGTAGCGTAGTCTTTTGATAGTTTGTGTTTAAACTCATGCGGTGTCAAGAACTTGCGCTGACGAAATCTAGAGCAAAAATATTTCCCAGTAAGGTATAGTTTCGAACGTTATGCATCATTGGAGAAGTCTCAAAGAGAAAGATTTACAGAGAAAAGAGATTTACATGCAGAGAATTAGATTTTAAAGCAGCATAGTACCTTTCTATATATATTTTTATTTGTAGTTTTGGTTTCGAAATCGTCGTGCAAAATGGCGTAATAAGGAGAAAGTTTGGGGCAATACATCCATCATGGCGGAATATGGTTTGTATGGTGCCATGGTACGACATTCTCTACCGCTGCCACCACACCTGGCTGATGCAACTTCCGCGAGGTGGCTGCTGGGAATGTACAAGAAAGCAGGACACGCAGAGAAATCTGGGAAAGATGAAGATAACGATGATGAAGCAAGAAATCTGAGTATTGCCAACCTACGACAGAAAGCTGAAGCACACAGTAAAAATTTAGAATGTGAGAAGACTTGTGAAGGCAGCACAATGCAAACTGATGATGATGCATCTTCATGAAACTTTTAAACTCAAATAAGGCGAGGTGGTTTCTGATCTTATCTGTTTCGATCGAAATAAGATCTGTTTTTCTATATTATGTCGTGTGTATTTTGGGAAATGGTGATTCACTAAAAGACTAACATGAAAAACCTGAAACCATTTAAAGGTTTTAACAGCAGTTAGAACTAGTAAAACTTCTCAAATGTCTGTATACTGTATATTATAAAAAACAATGTTTAATCATAATTATAGTTTAGTCCACTGTAAATTTTTAGTATTATAGTACAATCTTGTATATATTTTGGTTATAAATGAAGCGAGTTAGCTAAAGAAGAAATTGGGACTTAATTTAGTTGAATTGATTGGGTCATAAATTAGTAGATTTAGTGAAGTTCGTGTACATGCATATTTGTATCATTCCATTGGTCAATAATATATTTAATAAATAAATTTTCTTAGGAAAGAAAAATGAAGTGAAGAAATCATAATTTTATATCAATAATAAAGTCAATAATAAAGCTGTGTTTACCCTTACGCTGTTTCTTGCGGTTGATTAAGTTTGAAACTAAAATCTGGCCAAGGCCTGGACTAAAAGCTTACAGAATACACTTGATCAATGTACATCTGATAGTCTCTCTAAAAATAGAGATACAAGATAAGAACCTTTCTACCTTACCAACTGTGCTGAGCATATTTTTTAATTATTGAAGAACAAGGATCGAGCTAATCTATTTAGGACATGGGGAGGGCTTGTACCCCCCTGTACAAAATGTTATCTCTCCAGCCTCAGTGGTTTCTACGCCAGTGTGCATCATAACTAGATTACCATACAACCAGTGGTAGTAGCTATCTGTCACAGACGTTTTCCACCTTATTTGGCTTATGACGTCATCCCTCGAGTGGTGTGACTTTAGATCATCCCTGATGAAGACACTAGACCGGATTCAGGGGTCATCCTAAGGCCTCTCATTTTCCAAAATGGGCAGTTCTAATTGTAAAATGGGTAGTTCTAAAACCTAAAATTGGCAATTCTAAAAATTGAGTTTTGGAGAGAAAATGTTGAATTCACAAACCCGAAAAGTGTCTAAACATTGAATATTTAATATATTGTTTGAATTGGTCATTATGATCATATATACTTTCAAATACTTTTTACATTTTAACAAATTCCTAAAAATTTATATCTTTGGGATAACCCTGTGACAATGTTTGAAGCCAGGCTAGCCAGCTTCCTCCTCCATAGGCGGCGGAACTGGGGGGACTAAAGCCCCCCAAATTTGAAAAAGTAGGGAAATGGGGGGCTAAGCCCCCTGTTTCAGTCTTTGAATTAAATATGTTTATATAACAAATGTTGAATATTAGATTATTGAACTATAATGTTTTTAGTACTCGAGATGAAAGCTTGTAACGTTGAAATTTCCATGAAATTCTCCCCACAGAATGCAGGAAGTGCGATTTCAGAGATACTAGATTTCAAAGCCCTTCCAATAATACATATCTTCCACTGCCTATGTCCCTCTCCCACGCGAGGGAATTCGCGGCCCATTGCCTGTTCCGCTGCCAAAATGGGCAATTCTAAATGTTTCTTAGGATGACCCCTGACCGGAGTGTCGAGACTTTGAGTCGTGAATGCAGTTCGACCGAGTGTATTTAAAACCAGAGTAGCGAGCGAAAACATGTCTGATATTAAATCTGGTTGCCATCACGTGAACGAACAAACTTCATATCGGATAGTGTTTGATGGTTTTTATGTGACGTCAAAGCGGCCATGCTGGTGGACAACTTCAAAGTTCCGATGTTTATGAGAGCAAATAATTAATGGTATTTCTTTGTTTCAAGGTATTTTTCCACTAGCAAGGGCAGACGTGAAAATTCGAATAGCCAGAGCACGTCGTGCCATCAGATTTATGAATTATGTTCTCCGCAGAGGTTAGGCCATTAAATTTTTTTTTAAATATAAAGATTTAATAATTTATCTTGAACATATAACTTTAATTATGCACAATTGGTCAAATAAACACATGACAAGGTACTTTATCTTCTATATTAGAAAAAGCAGTCGGAAAAAAGATATAAACAGGCCGCAGCTCTTACGCCAAACTGATTGTACACATCCTGATTGATTACGTCCTGATTGTACACATCAGTGACGTACCAACAGGAAAATCACGAAAATTTTAAATCTTTAATAATGTAGACAAAAGTTGTTCTTCTTAAATAAAATAAATAAAACATCTTGAGCGGGTTTTATTTGTGGGCGGGCGGGGACGATCACCAACTATTTGTTTAAGTGGCCTTATTTCGGATCGTATGAGATCGGATGGTATGAGAGGCTGAAACAAAGTACTGTATTCGAAAGGCTGAAGCAGTCAACTGAATTTGTTTCATAAAAATAATCTCCGAAATAATCTCTGTGGATGAAAATTTATTGCAATTATGCGATGAAAATTATGCGCAACAAAATTTATACTCGGATACCACAACCCTTATCAATCTTACAAAGACAGACTACTAGCATTGAAACTATTGCCCGTCTGCTATTGGCATGAAATTAAGGACCTTGTTTTCTTCTTCAAAATCATCAATGGTTTCTACAATGTTGACATCTCTAACTTAATCCAGCCAAAGTTTACTAAAATCAACTAGAAACAGTTGCTCCCTCGATTATGTAGTCCCAAAATGTAAAACCTCTCAGTTTCAAAAAAGTTACTTCGTACGAACTGTTAAACTGTGGAACAGTCTACCTACGTCAACCCGTTGCCTTTCATCGGTCGCTTGTTTCAGATCTGCTCTTTACCATCATTACAAGTCTGCTCTGGATTCTACATTTGACTGTGATAATATCTCAACCTGGAAATCTGTCTGTCCAAAATGTCTCTTTACACGTGATCTGACCTCCTCGTCTTACAGACAATGTTGTTAACTGTCTCTTTTTTCACTTAAATGTTTTTGCACAATGTTTTTGTATTGTTTACTGTGTTTTGTTGATGTGAATCATACTATGTTCTGTTATCTTCGTTAGTCTATATAACTAACATATATAATATATATATTTTGTACAATGAAAGCTTTAATAAATAAACAAATAAATAATATAGAATCTGATCATAGATATTATGCGATTAGTATAGGTAATAGTATGGTTTCGAGTGCAATTTAGAAAAAACATGCACGAGTGAGTTTTTCAAAGACGATCAAAATTGCACGAGTCCGAAGGACGAGTGCAATTTGACGTCTTTGAAAACTCACGAGTGTTTGTTTTTCCAAATTTCACGACAAACCATACTATTACTTATCAGTTAATATAAATATACATGAAAAAATTACACGCTTTGATAACACTCGTGCACTCACCTACGCCGCCTTTAAGCATTGTTTTTGTTGCTTGTTAGCAAACTTTTTCAGTCTATGTGCTCCTTGAACTTAAATTGTTGTATTCACGTACGATTTTCCATTGAAAGTGTAGAAAAAGTCGTCAAAAAGTGAAAATTTAGATTGCTAATATCCGCCGCCATGTTGATTTTTCTTGCCTCGTTTCCAGGCTCTGATCTTGTTTTGTTAATTTGCACTGCTGGGGCCGGTTGTTCAAAAGCCGGTTAAAGCTAACCCCGGGTGAAATTTTAATCTGCTGTTCTGGTTTGTATACTTCTACATGTTTGTTTATTTCAAAACTTTATAAACAAAAACTTCTATCGCCCAGTACAAGGTTGATAGAAAAAAGTATTCATATTAATATAACCGATGTCGGGAAACTTGTATGAAAGTTACCACTAACCCAGGGTTAAGTTCAAAAGTTATTAAGGCAATTGCTAAGGACATTTCTGAACCCCTGTCACATATATTCAACTTGACTTTCCTCAGTGGAACTATTCCTGATGGCTTAAAAATAGCCCTAGTTACCCCAATTTACAAAACAAATAAAAAAAATGAATTTAAGAATTATCGACCAATTTCTGTTCTCACTTGTTTTTCTAAATTACTAGAAAGGCTAATGTATAAGAGATTAATTAAGTTCATTGAAAAAAATAAATTGTTAACACATAGTCAGTATGGTTTTAGAGAAAATAGATCCACTGAGCATGCAGTCATTGAACTTGTTGACAGAGTTAGTAAAGCAATCGATAAAGGCGAATACACTATAGGGATCTTTCTTGACTTGTCAAAGGCCTTTGACACTATTAATCACAAGATTCTGATTCAAAAACTGGAACACTATGGTATACGGGGAATAACACAACAATGGAAAACCACCACTCAGAAAAATGTTCATTCTGTCTTGGAAGTGATGCCAATGTTAGATGTCATCATTGTGGTCTGTCATTCTACCTTTGTAATGTCTGTGATGACAAATTGCATTCATCAAACCCTTTCCATGACCGAGAGATTTGGAATGGACGGTTTTTTGAGGCCATTTCGCCTATGGAAAAAGTTGATGGCTATAGCAAAATTGGATCAGGTATGTCATTATAGTACTGGTGTGATATTGATGGTTTACCACATTCACAGATTGCTAAAATGTACATGTAAGTAATAGTGTGTGTGTGCAAAATGCAGCTTCTCGTCTAAAGTTTCATGCTATGACCTTATTACGCCAGTGTTGTCAATTCAATCTTGTTGCCTGTGAGTTATCAGATAACATTTAAGCTTTTACTTTTTGCCTATAAAGTTATTCACAGGGTTAAGGAAAACTCTAATTTACTCTCTAATAGAGAATTTGTCGATATTATTGCCATATTTTGACTATATTTGGGAGGATTATGGTTTTGAAGGTAGAAACTTGATTGACAATGCATCATGACCAATGACGATGTTGATGTACATGTAATTATAACAATAGATGTGTGTAACAATTACACATGTCTATTGTTGTAAATGCATTAAAACGTTAGTTGATTAGCCTGAAGACTGCCTTGAAGTTGAACTGCCTGAAATGTTGTGAAAATAAGAAATTATACCTTTGTATAATGCTTGAAATACATAAAGAAACTATGAATTTAGTATAATGAACAAAGGTGAAAGTTTTAGAAGATAGATTGAAGTTCTAATTGTTTACTAATATGCATTTTAGAGAGGTTTTTGCATCTTGGACCTGGAAATTGTCCTTCATGTAGCACAGTGGACTCTTTGACATGCCTTGCCAAAAAGGAGACAATAACTGTTGTAACTATTAATGGTAAGAAATTTGTAACTAGGCCTAAAAAGTACTTTGATCTCAACAAATATATGGTGAAATGTGTCAATTGCAACTTGGTTTGTGAGCCACTGAGTAATATTCAATTGCTGGTGCGAAATGGTTATTGGCCTGGCAGTTTACGATCCTCCTCCTCATCGTACATCTTTCACCAAGATCTATTTCGTATGTGGGATATATTTCAGAAAAGAATGCCTGGAACATCTCAGAAAAGCTTTCTTGAGGGGCTAGAAGAATTTTCATTAAGCAAAGGAAGGGTATGTTACATTTTAGAACATATATTATGTTCACACATACATTATATTTGAAAATTTACTGCCCAGCAGGCATTTCATTTTTCAGTTGTTTTGTCCCAAAACCATACTGTGAGCAAAGGCAGGTTTAGTATCCTTTTAGCCTATTTATTGGCATGCTAAGATCGGTAAAATATTGTAAACCAATTACTACTACGCTTGTGAAGAACTATACATCCAAAGTGCCTCTAAATTTGTATGCACATTTTTCTTTGTTAAGAGTGGCATTATCAACCCAACTGTGTTCTCAGTTGCATTCAAGGAGTGGAAATATTGCCAATTTGAATTGGAATCCTTGAAGGGTGTTAACTGGATGGAATGTCCCTGTTGTGAGAAAGAACAGCATTCCTGTCATGTTGATGGCAATATGAAACTCTATCGATATAAACATTCTGGCTTGTGAGTATTATTAGAAGTGCAGTAACCAATATGAGAACTGGAACTAGGGATGAGCTGATAATGAGATTTTAATCGGTAGAAAGCCGATAATAGACAACTTTTAGGTTTATTGGTTATTGACTAATACATGTATATATGAATATTGGCATATATTGGCTGTTCGGGTACTTAAAATGCTTGCCTATGATGTGTTGGTACAAGCAAAGTGAATTAAGCAATGACGAAAATATTTGATAAATTTCCTGCTGTAAAATTATTTCAATAGTGTTTCAGTTTTTTGTGAACTTCTTACCAAGACTTGTCAACCAGATTTTTGGTTAATTTTGAGTCCTACATGAAAATTCTGTTTTTGAATATATGCTAATAAGAAAGTTTATGTGTTTTACACCTAGGTCACGGTCCCAGTGCTACTATGGAAATGTTTTTATTGCAGACAGGGATGAAGTCAAAACACATCTACAACAATTGTATCAAGGAGATCTGGTATGTAATGCAGCATATTACATTGCAATAATAAATACAATGTACTATAAACTGCAATTGAATATAGAGTAGCAGTAAAGCGATGTACAAAACACTAAGATGAAAAATGCTTGTGTGATTTTGTATTGAATGTTTGCTTTATTTTCTATGTTTGCATATTAAATGTAAACTGGTTAAACACCATGTATCTTTTTATTTTGGTAAAGCTTTCAATCCGTAAAAATGGGTTACCATCAGTTATGGGCCGAAAGCTTTGCTAAATTGACATACAACTGTATTTGGTACTTCCACAAAGCATAACAATTTGTAAAAGGGGATTTTCTGTAGCAGTGCATGTTCAGTGTATTAAATTTTATGCATTTTATTACATTACTTTATGATACTATTTTGAACTAGGGTGTACAAGAAAACAAATGTGGAGAGACCACATGGAAAGCTGCAAGAAACAAGAATTTTAAAAGAGCTAAACTTGATGAAACAGGGTTGGACATCGCTGGCTGCAGACATTCTGTTGCTCAATTTGCTGTCAACATGTTTCAAGGAGAGTTGTATGGTTATGCCCATTATATTCTTGCCAAAAAGTTTTTAGAAAAGCCACTAAACTTTTTTTGGCAAGATATAATGTGTAAGTTTTGGAAGTGGGCACAGAAATCAGATCCAGCATTTGATGGCTACCAAATCAAACCAGCTCTGTCAGTCATGTATGCTAAAGATCATAGCTGGACATGCCAGGTATATACAGTATACTATAAATTAAGGTGGCTCCCTAGGGTTTTTTTCCCGAGGGTAACGTTTCTCGTATGCATGGCGGGAAATAAAAAAAGTCGTGTGGCACTCGCGCGTGATGTCTCGAAATACGCGCGAAGACCTTGCCTTCGTTATCAATTTCACGAAATACGCGCGTGATGTCTCGCGCGAAACTGTGAATTTTGGAAAATTTTATGACGTAACAGCTCGCAGAATCTTTCAAACATTACTTTGAATTTCTTTTATTTCCTTCGGTGAATTTTTTTTTAATTTCATATGTATAAAGACATTACTTTCGTTAATCTAAATACAAATTTTCACAAAATTAAATCGATACATTTTTTTTTAATATCAATTTTGAACCTTTTCGTACATTACTCGAAAATGTATCGATTTAATTTTTTTTAAATGCAGCAAAATAACTATTGAAACACGACTCTTTGATTTGCAAATTTTCAAAAAAATTCACCGAAGAAAATCTTCAAAATGGCAAGAAGAATAGAAAAAACGTACTTTATTGAAGACGTGCGTTGCCATGGTAACAGAGTTTGAGCGCAAATTTACTTTTGCAAAATCTTCAAACTAATGTAACGCATGTTTGGCGAAAATTTCGTGCTCATATCACGCAAGGTAATGGTTTGGGAGTCGTTTTATTCATCAGTGTTGTCTTGAGTAAAAACCCTAGGGAGCCACCTTAAGTGTTATGATTTATAACCGGAACCTCTGTGTTATTACGCACATAAGCAAATGGTTTTTGTAGGGGGTCTTTTCGAAGTCTCAGAAGTGCATTTTCTGGGTTTCCAGAGGCTGAGTGGAATTTTTATCATAGTTGTGAAGTTTTTACACCTAAAATTTCAAGATTTTATTACACACGTTTCAACATTTTATAACTCATCCCTAAGTTTTTGATCTTTGTACAATTACAAGCATTAATGAATTGGTTTTGTTTTTATTGGCATACTGTACACCCAATGTCATTATGTCAAATTACAACAAACTGTTACATCACACACTTTACAGATTATTGTTCAACAGCAAGCAGTGATGATAATGTAAAAATCGTTACATAAGAAGTCATATTTTATTTAGGTGTGGGCTTACCAGAAATACAGTAGAATAATTTATGATCTTCATTTTCTCCATCCTCTATGTTTAGGTCATTTGGGGAGGTCGATGGCAACAAGGGGCTGCATGTGCCACTGGAGAGGAGGTAGAGCAAATCAATTCGTATTTTTCCAGGCTGGGCAATACGACGAAATACATGCTTCCAGAAGGTGAGCACATTACCTGTATATATAACGTGAGTAGCCATGAATTGCGACAACCATTAAATGGTGCAGCAAAAACATTCGAAGATAAGGTACTACATTTTCATTGTATCTTTGTAAAATGGCTGGGACAATTAATTAAAAATACAATATCCTAAAATAAAAGAGATTTTGATGCATGTGATGTTGGCTTAGTCATCCGTTTATCCTTTTTCGTATGATAATAATTAACCCAGAATTATTTAAGTTTGTTTTCAACGGTTCAACCCAACAATTAATGTACTGTATCGCAAGGAATATATTTTCCCACTTCCACTGAAAGTATGAAACAGCTATAAAAGTGTTGGAACTTAAAAGCAAGAATTACTGTTGTATTAAGCATTAATATCAAGGCAATTCCGTTTTCACTTTTAGGTCGGGATGAAATGTTGACTGAATGTGCAAGGGCATGGAACAAGCGTAAGATAAACAACCTGGTCCAATATTTATGTAAAAGATACTATCGAGTGAGTACAATGTCAATGTGTACTATATATTTATAGAATATTTTGCCTGATGTCCTCGTTCATTTTGTTAACAAATGTGTATTGAGTCTTCAACGCAGTATTGTTTAGAGGGTTACTTTCTATAAGTATTTAGTTGTTTAATAAACGGAAAACCCAAATTTAATGATATTTTCCAATAGGCTGTGGAAATGTCAAAGCATTCTGTTCAAAAGCTAGACGAATCAATTGACGACCTGAATTTAAATAAATCCGAAATCAGATATTCGGAATGGAAGTCTGAAGTACAGCAAGTTGCCAAAGGTGATAATGACATTTTCTCATTACAAACAAACATCCCATCTGTTATAATACATGCATTCAATATGCTTGTCCAGATTATACTGTAAGTGTAATTTTTTGCACTGATGTCAGTGATGAATATTCGGACACACGGATTCAATTTTTTACGAAATAGATAAACGTGGTACTTTCCATTGATGTAATGCAACCTATAAAGAACTGTATAGTTAGTGGTGTTCTGGAGATGGAAGTATATAGTTACTATTAATTAAAAAAGTCAAAAGCTGGTTACATTCCTGTTGGCGACGATTGCTTTACATGGTGAAGAAGTCGTTGTTAACCGACGAATCACGCCAAATTTTGTCTGTTTTTGATTTTTCAATTTTTATTAAATCGTATGTTTTCAAGATATGTATTATGTGATATGCATGCGCTTGCATGTGTAACACTGTGTATATTGATCATTTCGCGGTTCTGCATGCCTTTTCTGGCTTTCGAGACTTTGTTCAAGTGTACACTCGTGCACAGCTTGTTTAAACTGTAATATAACAATAAATGACCTTCTTTTCACTTTCAGCGGAGGAGTTACAAAGTGAAACCAAAACCGACATGACCGCAAAAGAGCAATATTTTTTAGTTTCTGAGCATTTGCGTCAAGTGCAACTTATGGAAAGTCTTGATAACTCTTCAGCGCCTGTTATGGGCGCTGTGGTTACGTATCAGAACATGTATAGCTCTTGGATTAGGAAATTGAAAGACATACCGACCATTGAAAAAAAACTGAAAGATTTGGAGAACGATTTTGAAGAAGAAGTTGACAGATCAAGTGTCTTGGAGGAGGGAAAACGACTGTTGGCTCAAAGAAGTCTCAAAGTTCTTCGTACAAAAATTGAAATGGTCTATTTCTCTATCCTTAAAAGGACATCAGCTATTTCACTCCTAAACCCAAATAGAACTGCTTAAACATGATGTTAAAGCATTTCCACGTGTGCCTATACACTGTAAATGTAAGACAGGGTTGCTTGTGGAGGGATTCCCAAGCACCCATGCAGTGCTTCAATTATTTGATTGCAAATCTAATATGCAGTCAGTGTCAAAAATATTCCTACTTTAAGGCATACCTATACGTGTGAAAGCGATGGTGGTTGAAAGCTACATGATCACTGAAAGATGGAAGGAAGAGACTGAGTTGGTAAAGATTGAGATGGAACGTTTCCTGGAATATTACTCAAAACAAATTTTGCCACAACTGCTCGATCAGATAAACAAGATATATGAAGAAATTGGTAACTCAACTGGTAAGTACAATTGAGCATGACTTGTTGATTGGTACGTTTATTATGACATTCTATCTCACACAGTCCGGTTAATTGCGACTTAAGTGTTATAGATAACTCTATATATTTGACAAAATGTTGACATTCTCTCTGACGTATATATTATATGGATAATGATGGATGGAGAACTATTACTTTTTCGTCTGTTCTCTACCCGGTAAGAGCCGGGGACACCCAGGCGATCGGGCTTCCATTGGGGCACCCTGAACTGAGTTGTCCGGGGGCCAAATAAATTGTAAATTTTGTTATGTTAAAATGTCGTTTTCTGACCATCAGAATTCTGAAAAATCTTCCCCCAAAGGGCCAGGAAATGGAATTTCAGAGACTCTAGATTTAAAAATTTTCCGGGGGGCATGCCCCCGGACCCACCGAGCTTGTGCCTCCGGCATTCGTACTAGAGGGGCCTTTAAAAAATTTGAACCGGGGGCACCCTGATATAACGTTACGCAACTGGTCTGTGCTAGAGGCAAACTTCAATGTGCATGCAAGCTTATAGCGACTTATATACCATTCATGTTATTGTGTTAAGCCAAACTCATCATGTCTTACGGAATTACGGTTGTGCCTTGACATAAATATCAAACATCAGTCGCTTGTACTGTAGTCAAATGTAAAGCTTTTCATACATGCAGTAGAGAAGTTTTTCCTTTCGACGAAAGTAGGATTTTGCATATTAGGTTTATACTATGAGATGAGATGTTACTATTAGTTTTTATAAAGTCTGTTAAATAAGTGGTAATATAGAACGATAAAGTTTGTGAAATCGTTTGCCTGTTGATTTTTAGATAATGATGTGGATGTTGGTGAGGGCACATCTAACTCTGACGAAAGAATTGAAATCACTACAGAAGACGAGGTAAATATAATTATGTACAAAGTCACAATGACTAAATCTTCATATCGATCGACATATACGTATGACCATCGCACGCAGTTTTTATTAATCCTCGTAAACAAAAAAATGAAATTCATATTTTAAAGATTTTTTTAACAATGTCAATGGGTGACGAATTGGTAAGGATTTCATCTTCGAAGCCGATTTGTAATTAAAAATGTTGATGGCTGCTTTAACTAGGGTTGACATATTTTAATCTACCTGTGTTACTTCAATTACTACTTTACGTTTAGGTTGCGCAATATGAAGTGGTGGATGGAAATCATTCGTACCTCCGTGGCTTGCAAGCATTGAAAAAGAAAGGTGTCGAATATTGTATTAAACAATTGAATGTGGGTGTTGAGCACTTGAATGCTTTCATGGTTTTCCGTGGTCTTTAACCGAAGATGGGTCAGGTGATATTGAAGAAGATACATGTGACAATGGTAGTGACGGTGATGGTGAAGAAGATGAAGATGACGATTATCCGGATGAAATTGACATAGGAGTCGGGGTGGAATTTAGAGTTTAAATTATAGAACTGAGCAAAAACAATCAGCCTTCTAATAATCATATATTTGCTGCCATAACACGCTCAAAAATAGTTCACAAGTAAACAGGGTTAGTAGATTCATATCTCGCTGTTTTTGAGTTGCTAACTTTAATCCTAGCCCTAAATGGTGGCCCTTACCAACCCATAAACAGTGAGACATGAATCTATATCACCAATAACATATAACCTGCCTTGTTTTTTTATATTCTGACCTTCAACGGTATTTTGGTTAAAAACCCTAAATTACGATGCCTTTTTCAGGCACATTCTCATGCACGGGCACTATCTAGTATTAATGAGGCATGGTTAGATGGATTATATATTTAAGTACAACTAGAGTATCTATCCTCACAAGGTAGAAAGTGAAATATATGTAAGTAATAATAGGGATGATAAGGTATGATCACGCATTTGGTGTAAAGCCATGTGCATTGGCCATAATTGTAAGTTAATCAACTGCATTTCAACGTTTCGACTTTTATCGCATTCTTCAAAATAAGGTCACAAGTATATTTAAACTACTTTTATACCCTACTAAGAATAGCTTAATATTCAAAAAATATTTCATATTATAATTAATGACATTTATATGTTTGACACATTTCCAATACATTTTCCAAATTTAATCTTGAAGGATGCATTAAGTTTACTTATCCTAAACGCTTCCCGACCGTCTACTATTAGATCAGTGTTCCCGACTGGTTGGTTCCGCTGAACGACTTTTTTAATTAAAACAATTTCACAATTATTCATTTAACCATTATGCTTTATTGCTGAAAAATGTTGACGAAAAAGCGTCTGTGGTGTCTGAACCGTATTTATTATTGCCTTTCTTGACAAGCCTTGCATGTAATTATTCCAGTGGAATCAAAATTTATCAGTAATCTTCAATCGAAAAAGACATAAGTCGAAACGTTAAAATGCAGTGATTATATTCCTATATAGTTTCTTTACTCAAAATTGAGTCACGACTCTGTTATTTTGGCATTGAGCACTAGCTCTTTCTACACTATAAAATTCAAACAATATTATTGTTATTATATATATACATGTATATAAGAATATAGGGGGAAATTATAATAGGAGTGAAGAATGAGATGTTAGTATTTATAATAATTTGCACGTATATATTAATAATTATCTTTTTTTTTAATTCCTTTTGTCTTAAAGAAATTCAAATAATAAGGATATACAGCATTTGCCCGTCATTAAAGGAAAAAGAGTGATGAATAACGTGTATTGTATATTTAATAGCGCGTCCCTAATTTCAATAACACCAATCAAATGTCAATTGTGCATAATGGAAGTTCAATAAAACACTTCTGTAATTTATACCATATTTTGAAGTTCAAATGTGCGATTCAAAGAACAATAGCATGTAGTGAAGAATCGTTAGTGCGAGTCAAAGAACAATAAGGAAAATTCACATATCATTTGAATAACATTGTATTTTCAATTTAACGCAACAGTAGGTGTATTAACTTATTGTACAATATTGCTTACATGTACATTCGACCACAGTATTTTCACTCAAGTGTACGTACTGCAATGACACAGTTCATGCAAAACCCAAACAAACAGTTCATGTTCAGTTCACCCTTGAATATGTTCTCTGGCCAGGCATCTTGGCATGTAGGACTGCATCAATCGGAACCAGGCAGCACACTTTTCGACAGTAATGCTAGGCAAGTTCCTCTCAGCAGCTGTGACCAAAACACGCTTGCGATATTCCCCCAGGGGAATTTGAGCATTTCGTGCTGCATTTCTGTCATTAATCTGATTCTGGAACAGAGGACGTGTGATGTCCAGAGGCGTAGCGAAGGCTTTGTGTTTGGGGGGGTCCAAGCCACAATTTTGCCGACAGAATGGGCGTGGCAAGGGCGTGGTCAATTATTTGTTCATAAATATCGTTTCATAATAAATCAAGGTAATTTTATTATATAATATGAGACTTATACATATACAGATCGTTATAAGATCGATATAAGATCGTTCTGAACAACACAAAATGGACAGATGTAAGTAAACAGTTTACAATTTAGTTCGCTAATGCTAAAGTCATTGTTTTTATTTCTATTACTCGATAGAGATGGCAATTCGCCTTGATTTCAAAGATGCCCACATTGTTGCCATACTGTGCACAGGTATCTCGTCTGTGATGTCCTTTTCGCAAGTCATGAACATAAGTTCCTCTAACCTCTCGTCGCTGGTTCTAGATCTGCACAGGTTTTTCACAATTTTTAACTTACTAAAAGTTATCTCATCCTTGGCAACAGTTACTGGAGCAGTTAATGCAAGGCGAAACGCTCTGTTGGTTAGCGGGAACACCAACTTCATTTCTTCAGCTTTGTTAGCGGCCCCAGAAATATCGTTAACATCCGCCTTTGTGGTTTCCAAGTGCAACGCAAAGGTTTCCATTTCGGACATCAGTGCTTCGGGATCAGGTCTGCCTTTCTCTGGATGAAACTTTGCCAGAGCTTCATAGGTTTCAAGTGAAGATGGTTCTTTTCCGGGCTGGAGGGATTCGAAGAGAGGTTTGATTGTGGTAACACAGTTCTCCAAAACATCCGTAAACGTGCTAATCTGTGTATCTAGAACAGCTTTGAACTCTTTGCGATAGAACGCCTCTACGTCTAAATAGAGGCGATAGAACGCCTCTACGTGCGTTTCACTTGTTTCTTTTCCATGATTTGAATGCAGCATGCTCACACAGCTGACATATAGGACAACGTACTAGACTACTACTACTAGTAACTACTAACTATCACTGTTAATCACTGACACATTTTGCCGACATTTTCCTTTCCCCCGACATTTTATCACCTGTCAACTTTATCGTCCTTTTCATTTCCCAACATTCTATCGTCTTTTAATTTCCATTTTCCCGACATTTTATCATCCTTTTCATTTCCCGACATTTTATCGCCTTTTTCTTAAAATTTTTCCGACGTTTTTCAATTTTTCCGAAATAACATATTAATATTCTAAACCTTAAATTTGCCGACAAGAATCCAATTTTGCCGACGGAGGTATCATTGGGGGGGTCCAGCGCCCCCCGCGCCCCCCTATCGCTACGCCCCTGGTGATGTCAGCCTTGATATTCGCTTTCAAACAACTGATAGCTTGCTCAACTGGATTCAAAAATGGAGAGTATGGTGGCAAAACCTTAACGTGGGTATTTTCCGCAGGAGGAGCAGCTCGACGATGGGCGGGCGCACCGTCGAAAATAAGATAGTGTGTTTCATTCTCATCCAAATGCTCGTTTGTGTTCTCCAGAAACTCGTTGAAAAGTTCACCTGTCATGCCTCCCGACTGAATCTTGTGATATATCAACCCAAACACTGGAGATATTGCCAAACATATTGTAATGTTTCTTCCTTTCTGCCCACACACCTGACGGTAAGCTCTGTCGCCTTGTCGCGAACGCCCCTGGCTTCTTGATGTCCAAATGTTAAACCCACACTCGTCAATAAAAACGGTATGGTGCAGGTTTGCTTCCTCCAGGAACCAGTGAGCATACTCGTTTCGGCGCGGAATTACATCTGCTCGATTACGGGCGGCTGGACCTCTATGTGCCAACTTCAGGGTATACAACATTCCGTCTAAATGTTTCGCAACTGTGCGAACGTGAACAGGCGGACGGTCCGGGAGTTCCTCTCTTAATTTTCGATTGATAGCTTCCAAAGTCAACATTGGATTCTCTTCGAGAATTTCTTCAAGACACTGCCTCATCTCTTCATTGACTTTCACGTTATTACGCCCGCCACGTGGCCTTTCATCTACTCTGTTCTCTCGTATAAAGCGTGCTACTATGCCTCTGGCTGTCGAGCGGTTTACACCTAATGTGTCGGCAACAACAAGATAGTCCTGCTCGGGCTCTTCGAAAGCCCGTACAATCCGTTCTCTGTCTTCTTGTGCAATTCTACGTCGTCTCTCTGCCATGTCGTTAGCTTTGACTAAATCGTCTAGTACACGTCCCTTTATATCTTATCATGCATTCCCAGGTGGATCAAACCGTCACAATTCTGCACAAATATACAGTACTGTACAATGGCATGCACGCTCGTTAAATTGAAAATACAATGTTATTCAAATGATATGTGAATTTTCCTTATTGTTCTTTGACTCGCACTAACGATTCTTCACTACATGCTATTGTTCTTTGAATCGCACATTTGAACTTCAAAATATTGTATAAATTACAGAAGTGTTTTATTGAACTTCCATTATGCACAATTGACATTTGATTGGTGTTATTGAAATTAGGGACGCGCTATTAAATATACAATACACGTTATTCATCACTCTTTTTCCTTTAATGAAGGGCAAATGCTGTAGTCTGTTCATAGCATTCCCCTATTATACAAGTGAAACTCAGGGTTATAGTAGTTTTATAGCATGTCTGTGAAATTGTACCCAAAATCATTTTCATAATATCTATACAACCCTCTGAAATAGAAATTGGGCACGTATTTGGGCCATTGCTGGAGGGTTATAGTAGCTTTATGGCATGTCTGTGAAATTGTACCCAAAATTATTTTCATAATATCTATAAAACCCGCTGAAATAGAAATTGGGCACATATTTGGGCCATTGCTGGAGGGTTATAGTAGTTTTATAGAATGTCTGTGAAATTGTACCCAAAATTATTTTCATAATATCTATAAAACCCACTGAAATAGAAATTGGGCACATATTTGGGCCATTTCTGGAGGGGTATAGTAGTTTTATAGCATGTCTGTGAAATTGTACCCAAAATTATTTTCATAATATGTATAAAACCCGCTGAAATAGAAATTGGGCACATATTTGGGCCATTGCTGGAGAGGTATAGTAGTTTTATAGCATGTCTGTGAAATTGTACCCAAAATTATTTTCATAATATCTATAAAACCCACTGAAATAGAAATTGGGCACATATTTAGGCCATTGCTGGAGAGGTATAGTAGTTTTATGGCATGTCTGTGAAATTGTACCCAAAATTATTTTCATAATATCTATAAAACCCTCTGAAATAGAAATTGGGCACATATTTGGGCCATTGCTGGAGGGGTGTAGTAGTTTTATAGCATGTCTGTGAAATTGTACCCAAAATTATTTTCATAATATCTATAAAACCCACTGAAATAGAAATTGGGCACATATTTAGGCCATTGCTGGAGAGGTATAGTAGTTTTATAGCATGTCTGTGAAATTGTACCCAAAATTATTTTCATAATATCTATAAAACCCACTGAAATAGAAATTGGGCACATATTTGGGCCATTGCTGGAGGGTTATAGTAGTTTTATAGCATGTCTGTGAAATTGTACCCAAAATTATTTTCATAATATCTATAAAACCCGCTGAAATAGAAATTGGGCACATATTTAGGCCATTGCTGGAGGGGTGTAGTAGTTTTATAGCATGTCTGTGAAATTGTACCCAAAATTATTTTCATAATATCTATAAAACCCACTGAAATAGAAATTGGGCACTTATTTGGGCCATTGCTGGAGGGTTATAGTAGTTTTATAGAATGTCTGTGAAATTGTACCCAAAATTATTTTCATAATATCTATAAAACCCGCTGAAATAGAAATTGGGCACATATTTAGGCCATTGCTGGAGGGGTGTAGTAGTTTTATAGCATGTCTGTGAAATTGTACCCAAAATTATTTTCATAATATCTATAAAACACGCTGAAATAGAAATTGGGCACATATTTGGGCCATTGCTGGAGGGGTGTAGTAGTTTTATAGAATGTCTGTGAAATTGTACCCAAAATTATTTTCATAATATCTATAAAACCCACTGAAATAGAAATTGGGCACATATTTGGGCCATTGCTGGAGGGGTGTAGTAGTTTTATAGAATGTCTGTGAAATTGTACCCAAAATTATTTTCATAATATCTATAAAACCCGCTGAAATAGAAATTGGGCACATATTTAGGCCATTGCTGGAGGGGTGTAGTAGTTTTATAGCATGTCTGTGAAATTGTACCCAAAATTATTTTCATAATATCTATAAAACCCGCTGAAATAGAAATTGGGCACATATTTAGGCCATTGCTGGAGGGGTATAGTAGTTTTATGGCATGTCTGTGAAATTGTACCCAAAATTATTTTCATAATATCTATAAAACCCGCTGAAATAGAAATTGGGCACATATTTGGGCCATTGCTGGAGGGGTGTAGTAGTTTTATAGCATGTCTGTGAAATTGTACCCAAAATTATTTTCATAATATCTATAAAACCCACTGAAATAGAAATTGGGCACATATTTGGGCCATTGCTGGAGGGGTATAGTAGTTTTATAGCATGTCTGTGAAATTGTACCCAAAATTATTTTCATAATATCTATAAAACCCACTGAAATAGAAATTGGGCACATATTTGGGCCATTGGTAGAGGGGTATAGTAGTTTTATAGCATGTCTGTGAAATTGTACCCAAAATTATTTTCATAATATCTATAAAACCCACTGAAATAGAAATTGGGCACATATTTGGGCCATTGCTGGAGGGGTGTAGTAGTTTTATAGCATGTCTGTGAAATTGTACCCAAAATTATTTTCATAATATCTATAAAACCCACTGAAATAGAAATTGGGCACATTTGGGCCATTGCTGGAGGGGTATAGTAGTTTTATAGCATGTCTGTGAAATTGTACCCAAAATTATTTTCATAATATCTATAAAACCCACTGAAATAGAAATTGGGCACATATTTGGGCCATTGCTAGAGAGGTATAGTAGTTTTATAGCATGTCTGTGAAATTGTACCCAAAATTATTTTCATAATATCTATAAAACCCACTGAAATAGAAATTGGGCACATATTTGGGCCATTGCTGGAGGGTTATAGTAGTTTTATAGCATGTCTGTGAAATTGTACCCAAAATTATTTTCATAATATCTATAAAACCCGCTGAAATAGAAATTGGGCAAATATTTGGGCCATTGCTGGAGTTTTATAGTAGTTTTATAGCATGTCTGTGAAATTGTACCCAAAATTATTTTCATATGTATAAAACCCTCTGAAATAGAAATTGGGCACATATTTAGGCCATTGCTTTAGGGGTATAGTAGTTTTATAGCATGTCTGTGAAATTGTACCCAAAATTATTTTCATAATATCTATAAAACCCTGAAATAGAAATTGGGCACATATTTGGGCCATTGCTGGAGGGGTGTAGTAGTTTTATAGAATGTCTGTGAAATTGTACCCAAAATTATTTTCATAATATCTATAAAACCCACTGAAATAGAAATTGGGCACATATTTGGGCCATTGCTGGAGGGGTATAGTAGTTTTATAGCATGTCTGTGAAATTGTACCCAAAATTATTTTCATAATATCTATAAAAACAACTGAAATAGAAATAGGGCACATATTTGGGCCATTGCTGAGGGGGTGTAGTAGTTTTATAGCATGTCTGTGAAATTGTACCCAAAATTATTTTCATAATATCTATAAAACCCACTGAAATAGAAATTGGGCACATATTTGGGCCATTGCTAGAGAGGTATAGTAGTTTTATAGCATGTCTGTGAAATTGTACCCAAAATTATTTTCATAATATCTATAAAACCCACTGAAATAGAAATTGGGCACATATTTGGGCCATTGCTGGAGGGGTGTAGTAGTTTTATAGCATGTCTGTGAAATTGTACCCAAAATTATTTTCATAATATCTATAAAACCCGCTGAAATAGAAATTGGGCACATATTTAGGCCATTGCTGGAGGGGTATAGTAGTTTTATAGCATGTCTGTGAAATTGTACCCAAAATTATTTTCATAATATCTATAAAACCCACTGAAATAGAAATTGGGCACATATTTGGGCCATTGCTGGAGGGGTATAGTAGTTTTATAGAATGTCTGTGAAATTGTACCCAAAATTATTTTCATAATATCTATAAAACCCACTGAAATAGAAATTGGGCACATATTTGGGCCATTGCTGGAGGGGTGTAGTAGTTTTATAGCATGTCTGTGAAATTGTACCCAAAATTATTTTCATAATATCTATAAAACCCACTGAAATAGAAATTGGGCACATATTTGGGCCATTGCTGGAGAGGTATAGTAGTTTTATAGCATGTCTGTGAAATTGTACCCAAAATTATTTTCATAATATCTATAAAACCCACTGAAATAGAAATTGGGCACATATTTGGGCCATTGCTGGAGGGTATAGTAGTTTTATAGCATGTCTGTGAAATTGTACCCAAAATTATTTTCATAATATCTATAAAACCCGCTGAAATAGAAATTGGGCACATATTTGGGCCATTGCTGGAGGGGTATAGTAGTTTTATAGCATGTCTGTGAAATTGTACCCAAAATTATTTTCATAATATCTATAAAACCTCTGAAATAGAAATTGGGCACATATTTGGGCCATTGCTGGAGGGGTGTAGTAGTTTTATAGCATGTCTGTGAAATTGTACCCAAAATTATTTTCATAATATCTATAAAACCCACTGAAATAGAAATTGGGCACATATTTGGGCCATTGCTGGAGGGGTATAGTAGTTTTATAGCATGTCTGTGAAATTGTACCCAAAATTATTTTCATAATATCTATAAAACCCACTGAAATAGAAATTGGGCACATATTTGGGCCATTGCTAGAGGGTATAGTAGTTTTATAGCATGTCTGTGAAATTGTACCCAAAATTATTTTCATAATATCTATAAAACCCACTGAAATAGAAATTGGGCACATATTTGGGCCATTGCTGGAGGGGTATAGTAGTTTTATAGCATGTCTGTGAAATTGTACCCAAAATTATTTTCATAATATCTATAAAACCCACTGAAATAGAAATTGGGCACATATTTGGGCCATTGCTGGAGGGTTATAGTAGTTTTATAGCATGTCTGTGAAATTGTACCCAAAATTATTTTCATAATATCTATAAAACCCGCTGAAATAGAAATTGGGCACATATTTGGGCCATTGCTGGAGGGTATAGTAGTTTTATAGCATGTCTGTGAAATTGTACCCAAAATTATTTTCATAATATCTATAAAACCCACTGAAATAGAAATTGGGCACATATTTGGGCCATTGCTGGAGGGGTGTAGTAGTTTTATAGCATGTCTGTGAAATTGTACCCAAAATTATTTTCATAATATCTATAAAACCCACTGAAATAGAAATTGGGCACATATTTGGGCCATTGCTGGAGGGGTATAGTAGTTTTATAGCATGTCTGTGAAATTGTACCCAAAATTATTTTCATAATATCTATAAAACCCACTGAAATAGAAATTGGGCACATATTTGGGCCATTGCTGGAGGGGTATAGTAGTTTTATAGCATGTCTGTGAAATTGTACCCAAAATTATTTTCATAATATCTATAAAACCCACTGAAATAGAAATTGGGCACATATTTGGGCCATTGCTGGAGGGTTATAGTAGTTTTATAGCATGTCTGTGAAATTGTACCCAAAATTATTTTCATAATATCTATAAAACCCGCTGAAATAGAAATTGGGCACATATTTGGGCCATTGCTGGAGGGGTATAGTAGTTTTATAGCGTGTCTGTGAAATTGTACCCAAAATTATTTTCATAATATCTATAAAACCCGCTGAAATAGAAATTGGGCACATATTTGGGCCATTGCTGGAGGGGTTTAGTAGTTTTATAGCATGTCTGTGAAATTGTACCCAAAATTATTTTCATAATATCTATAAAACCCTCTGAAATAGAAATTGGGCACATATTTGGGCCATTGCTGGAGGGGTATAGTAGTTTTATAGCATGTCTGTGAAATTGTACCCAAAATTATTTTCATAATATCTATAAAACCCACTGAAATAGAAATTGGGCACATATTTAGGCCATTGCAAGAGGTGTAGTAGTTTTATAGCGTGTCTGTGAAATTGTACCCAAAATTATTTTCATAATATCTATAAAACCCACTGAAATAGAAATTGGGCACATATTTGGGCCATTGCTGGAGGGGTATAGTAGTTTTATAGCATGTCTGTGAAATTGTACCCAAAATTATTTTCATAATATCTATAAAACCCACTGAAATAGAAATTGGGCACATATTTGGCCATTGCTGGAGGGGTATAGTAGTTTTATAGCATGTCTGTGAAATTGTACCCAAAATGATTTTCATAATATGTAGAAAACCCGCTGAAATAGAAATTGGGCACATATTTGGGCCATTGCTGGAGGGGTATAGTAGTTTTATAGCATGTCTGTGAAATTGTACCCAAAATTATTTTCATAATATCTATAAAACCCACTGAAATAGAAATTGGGCACATATTTGGGCCATTGCTAGAGAGGTATAGTAGTTTTATAGCATGTCTGTGAAATTGTACCCAAAATTATTTTCATAATATCTATAAAACCCACTGAAATAGAAATTGGGCACATATTTGGGCCATTGCTGGAGAGGTATAGTAGTTTTATAGCATGTCTGTGAAATTGTACCCAAAATTATTTTCATAATATCTATAAAACCCTCTGAAATAGAAATTGGGCACATATTTGGGCCATTGCTGGAGGGGTGTAGTAGTTTTATAGCATGTCTGTGAAATTGTACCCAAAATTATTTTCATAATATCTATAAAACCCACTGAAATAGAAATTGGGCACATATTTGGGCCATTGCTAGAGAGGTATAGTAGTTTTATAGCATGTCTGTGAAATTGTACCCAAAATTATTTTCATAATATCTATAAAACCCGCTGAAATAGAAATTGGGCACATATTTGGGCCATTGCTGGAGGGTTATAGTAGTTTTATAGCATGTCTGTGAAATTGTACCCAAAATTATTTTCATAATATCTATAAAACCCACTGAAATAGAAATTGGGCACATATTTGGGCCATTGCTAGAGAGGTATAGTAGTTTTATAGCATGTCTGTGAAATTGTACCCAAAATTATTTTCATAATATCTATAAAACCCACTGAAATAGAAATTGGGCACATATTTGGGCCATTGCTGGAGGGTATAGTAGTTTTATAGCATGTCTGTGAAATTGTACCCAAAATTATTTTCATAATATCTATAAAACCCGCTGAAATAGAAATTGGGCACATATTTGGGCCATTGCTGGAGGGGTATAGTAGTTTTATGGCATGTCTGTGAAATTGTACCCAAAATTATTTTCATAATATCTATAAAACCCTCTAAAATAGAAATTGGGCACATATATGGGCCATTGCTGTAGGGTATAGTAGTTTTATAGCATGTCTGTGAAATTGTACCGAATTATTTTCATAATATGTATAAAACCCGCTGAAATAGAAATTGGGCAAATATTTGGGCCATTGCTGGAGGGGTGTAGTAGTTTTATAGCATGTCTGTGAAATTGTACCCAAAATTATTTTCATAATATCTATAAAACCCACTGAAATAGAAATTGGGCACATATTTGGGCCATTGCTGGAGGGGTATAGTAGTTTTATAGCATGTCTGTGAAATTGTACCCAAAATTATTTTCATAATATCTATAAAACCCACTGAAATAGAAATTGGGCACATATTTGGGCCATTGCTGGAGGGGTGTAGTAGTTTTATAGAATGTCTGTGAAATTGTACCCAAAATTATTTTCATAATATCTATAAAACACTCTGAAATAGAAATTGGGCACATATTTGGGCCATTGCTGGAGGGTTATAGTAGTTTTATAGCATGTCTGTGAAATTGTACCCAAAATTATTTTCATAATATCTATAAAACCCACTGAAATAGAAATTGGGCACATATTTGGGCCATTGCTGGAGGGGTATAGTAGTTTTATAGCATGTCTGTGAAATTGTACCCAAAATTATTTTCATAATATCTATAAAACCCACTGAAATAGAAATTGGGCACATATTTGGGCCATTGCTGGAGAGGTATAGTAGTTTTATAGCATGTCTGTGAAATTGTACCCAAAATTATTTTCATAATATCTATAAAACCCACTGAAATAGAAATTGGGCACATATTTGGGCCATTGCTGGAGGGTATAGTAGTTTTATAGCATGTCTGTGAAATTGTACCCAAAATTATTTTCATAATATCTATAAAACCCACTGAAATAGAAATTGGGCACATATTTGGGCCATTGCTTTAGGGGTATAGTAGTTTTATAGCATGTCTGTGAAATTGTACCGAAAATTATTTTCATAATATCTATAAAACCCTCTAAAATAGAAATTGGGCACATATATGGGCCATTGCTGTAGGGTATAGTAGTTTTATAGCATGTCTGTGAAATTGTACCCAAAATTATTTTCATAATATCTATAAAACCCACTGAAATAGAAATTGGGCACATATTTGGGCCATTGCTGGAGGGGTATAGTAGTTTTATAGCATGTCTGTGAAATTGTACCCAAAATTATTTTCATAATATCTATAAAACCCTCTGAAATAGAAATTGGGCACATATTTGGGCCATTGCTGGAGTTATAGTAGTTTTATAGCATGTCTGTGAAATTGTACCCAAAATTATTTTCATAATATCTATAAAACCCTCTGAAATAGAAATTGGGCACATATTTAGGCCATTGCTGGAGGTATAGTAGTTTTATAGCATGTCTGTGAAATTGTACCCAAAATTAATTTCATAATATCTATAAAACCCACTGAAATAGAAATTGGGCACATATTTAGGCCATTGCTGGAGAGGTATAGTAGTTTTATAGCATGTCTGTGAAATTGTACCCAAAATTATTTTCATAATATCTATAAAACCCTCTGAAATAGAAATTGGGCACATATTTGGGCCATTGCTGGAGGGGTATAGTAGTTTTATAGCATGTCTGTGAAATTGTACCCAAAATTATTTTCATAATATCTATAAAACCCTCTGAAATAGAAATTGGGCACATATTTGGGCCATTGCTAGAGAGGTATAGTAGTTTTATAGCATGTCTGTGAAATTGTACCCAAAATTGTTTTCATAATATCTATAAAACCCGCTGAAATAGAAATTGGGCACATATTTGGGCCATTGCTGGAGGGTTATAGTAGTTTTATAGCATGTCTGTGAAATTGTACCCAAAATTATTTTCATAATATCTATAAAACCCGCTGAAATAGAAATTGGGCACATATTTGGGCCATTGCTAGAGAGGTATAGTAGTTTTATAGCATGTCTGTGAAATTGTACCCAAAATTATTTTCATAATATCTATAAAACCCACTGAAATAGAAATTGGGCACATATTTGGGCCATTGCTGGAGGTGTAGTAGTTTTATAGCATGTCTGTGAAATTGTACCCAAAATTATTTTCATAATATCTATAAAACCCACTTAAATAGAAATTGGGCACATATTTGGGCCATTGCTGGAGGGGTATAGTAGTTTTATAGCATGTCTGTGAAATTGTACCCAAAATTATTTTCATAATATCTATAAAACCCTCTGAAATAGAAATTGGGCACATATTTGGGCCATTGCTAGAGGGGTATAGTAGTTTTATAGCATGTCTGTGAAATTGTACCCAAAATTATTTTCATAATATCTATAAAACCCACTGAAATAGAAATTGGGCACATATTTGGGCCATTGCTGGAGGGGTATAGTAGTTTTATAGCATGTCTGTGAAATTGTACCCAAAATTAATTTCATAATATCTATAAAACCCTCTGAACTAGAAATAGGCACATATTTGGGCCATTGCTGGAGGGGTATAGTAGTTTTATAGCATGTCTGTGAAATTGTACCCAAAATTATTTTCATAATATCTATAAAACCCTCTGAAATAGAAATTGGGCACATATTTGGGCCATTGCTGGAGGGGTGTAGTAGTTTTATAGAATGTCTGTGAAATTGTACCCAAAATTATTTTCATAATATCTATAAAACCCACTGAAATAGAAATTGGGCACATATTTGGGCCATTGCTAGAGAGGTATAGTAGTTTTATAGCATGTCTGTGAAATTGTACCCAAAATTGTTTTCATAATATCTATAAAACCCGCTGAAATAGAAATTGGGCACATATTTGGGCCATTGCTGGAGGGTTATAGTAGCTTTATGGCATGTCTGTGAAATTGTACCCAAAATTGTTTTCATAATATCTATAAAACCCGCTGAAATACAAATTGGGCACATATTTGGGCCATTGCTAGAGAGGTATAGTAGTTTTATGGCATGTCTGTGAAATTGTACCCAAAATTAATTTCATAATATCTATAAAACCCTCTGAAATAGAAATTGGGCACATATTTGGGCCATTGCTGGAGGGGTGTAGTAGTTTTATAGAATGTCTGTGAAATTGTACCCAAAATTATTTTCATAATATCTATAAAACCCACTGAAATAGAAATTGGGCACATATTTGGGCCATTGCTGGAGGGGTATAGTAGTTTTATAGCATGTCTGTGAAATTGTACCCAAAATTATTTTCATAATATCTATAAAACCCTCTGAAATAGAAATTGGGCACATATTTGGGCCATTGCTGGAGGGGTGTAGTAGTTTTATAGCATGTCTGTGAAATTGTACCCAAAATTATTTTCATAATATCTATAAAACCCACTGAAATAGAAATTGGGCACATATTTGGGCCATTGCTAGAGAGGTATAGTAGTTTTATAGCATGTCTGTGAAATTGTACCCAAAATTATTTTCATAATATCTATAAAACCCTCTGAAATAGAAATTGGGCACATATTTGGGCCATTGCTGGAGGGGTATAGTAGTTTTATAGCATGTCTGTGAAATTGTACCCAAAATTATTTTCATAATATCTATAAAACCCACTGAAATAGAAATTGGGCACATATTTGGGCCATTGCTGGAGTCGTATAGTAGTTTTATAGCATGTCTGTGAAATTGTACCCAAAATTATTTTCATAATATCTATAAAACCCGCTGAAATAGAAATTGGGCACATATTTGGGCCATTGCTGGAGGGTTATAGTAGTTTTATAGCATGTCTGTGAAATTGTACCCAAAATTATTTTCATAATATCTATAAAACCCACTGAAATAGAAATTGGGCACATATTTGGGCCATTGCTGGAGGGGTATAGTAGTTTTATGGCATGTCTGTGAAATTGTACCCAAAATTATTTTCATAATATCTATAAAACCCTCTGAAATAGAAATTGGGCACATATTTGGGCCATTGCTGGAGGGGTATAGTAGTTTTATAGCATGTCTGTGAAATTGTACCCAAAATTAATTTCATAATATCTATAAAACCCACTGAAATAGAAATTGGGCACATATTTAGGCCATTGCTGGAGGGGTATAGTAGTTTTATAGCATGTCTGTGAAATTGTACCCAAAATTATTTTCATAATATCTATAAAACCCTCTGAAATAGAAATTGGGCACATATTTGGGCCATTGCTGGAGGGTATAGTAGTTTTATAGCATGTCTGTGAAATTGTACCAAAATTATTTTCATAATATCTATAAAACCCACTGAAATAGAAATTGGGCACATATTTGGGCCATTGCTGGAGGGGTATAGTAGTTTTATAGCATGTCTGTGAAATTGTACCCAAAATTATTTTCATAATATCTATAAAACCCACTGAAATAGAAATTGGGCACATATTTGGGCCATTGCTGGAGGGTTATAGTAGTTTTATAGCGTGTCTGTGAAATTGTACCCAAAATCATTTTCATAATATCTATAAAACCCGCTGAAATAGAAATTGGGCACATATTTGGGCCATTGCTGGAGGGGTATAGTAGTTTTATGGCATGTCTGTGAAATTGTACCCAAAATTATTTTCATAATATCTATAAAACCCGCTGAAATAGAAATTGGGCACATATTTGGGCCATTGCTGGAGGGGTATAGTAGTTTTATGGCATGTCTGTGAAATTGTACCCAAAATTATTTTCATAATATCTATAAAACCCGCTGAAATAGAAATTGGGCACATATTTGGGCCATTGCTGGAGTTTTATAGTAGTTTTATAGCATGTCTGTGAAATTGTACCCAAAATTATTTTCATAATATCTATAAAACCCTCTGAAATAGAAATTGGGCACATATTTGGGCCATTGCTGGAGGGGTATAGTAGTTTTATAGCATGTCTGTGAAATTGTACCCAAAATTATTTTCATAATATCTATAAAACCCACTGAAATAGAAATTGGGCACATATTTGGGCCATTGCTGGAGGGGTATAGTAGTTTTATAGCATGTCTGTGAAATTGTACCCAAAATTATTTTCATAATATCTATAAAACCCACTGAAATAGAAATTGGGCACATATTTGGGCCATTGCTGGAGGTATAGTAGTTTTATAGCATGTCTGTGAAATTGTACCCAAAATTATTTTCATAATATCTATACAACCCACTGAAATAGAAATTGGGCACATATTTGGGCCATTGCTGGAGGGTATAGTAGTTTTATAGCATGTCTGTGAAATTGTACCCAAAATTATTTTCATAATATCTATAAAACCACTGAAATAGAAATTGGGCACATATTTGGGCCATTGCTGGAGGGTATAGTAGTTTTATAGGATGTCTGTGAAATTGTACCCAAAATTATTTTCATAATATCTATAAAACCCTCTGAAATAGAAATTGGGCACATATTTGGGCCATTGCTGTAGGGTATAGTAGTTTTATAGCATGTCTGTGAAATTGTACCCAAAATTATTTTCATAATATCTATAAAACCCACTGAAATAGAAATTGGGCACATATTTGGGCCATTGCTGGAGGGTATAGTAGTTTTATAGCATGTCTGTGAAATTGTACCCAAAATTATTTTCATAATATCTATAAAACCCACTGAAATAGAAATTGGGCACATATTTGGGCCATTGCTGGAGGGGTATAGTAGTTTTATGGCATGTCTGTGAAATTGTACCAAAATTATTTTCATAATATCTATAAAACCCTGAAATAGAAATTGGGCACATATTTGGGCCATTGCTGGAGGGGTATAGTAGTTTTATAGCATGTCTGTGAAATTGTACCCAAAATTATTTTCATAATATCTATAAAACCCACTGAAATAGAAATTGGGCACATATTTGGGCCATTGCTGGAGGTATAGTAGTTTTATAGCATGTCTGTGAAATTGTACCCAAAATTATTTTCATAATATCTATAAAACCCACTGAAATAGAAATTGGGCACATATTTGGGCCATTGCTGGAGGGTATAGTAGTTTTATAGCATGTCTGTGAAATTGTACCCAAAATTATTTTCATAATATCTATAAAACCCACTGAAATAGAAATTGGGCACATATTTGGGCCATTGCTGGAGGGTATAGTAGTTTTATAGCATGTCTGTGAAATTGTACCCAAAATTATTTTCATAATATCTATAAAACCACTGAAATAGAAATTGGGCACATATTTGGGCCATTGCTGGAGGGTATAGTAGTTTTATAGCATGTCTGTGAAATTGTACCCAAAATTATTTTCATAATATCTATAAAACCACTGAAATAGAAATTGGGCACATATTTGGGCCATTGCTGGAGGGGTATAGTAGTTTTATAGCATGTCTGTGAAATTGTACCCAAAATTATTTTCATAATATCTATAAAACCCGCTGAAATAGAAATTGGGCACATATTTGGGCCATTGCTGGAGGGTTTAGTAGTTTTATAGCATGTCTGTGAAATTGTACCCAAAATTATTTTCATAATATCTATAAAACCCACTGAAATAGAAATTGGGCACATATTTGGGCCATTGCTGGAGGGTATAGTAGTTTTATAGCATGTCTGTGAAATTGTACCCAAAATTATTTTCATAATATCTATAAAACCCTGAAATAGAAATTGGGCACATATTTGGGCCATTGCTGAGGGTATAGTAGTTTTATAGCATGTCTGTGAAATTGTACCCAAAATTATTTTCATAATATCTATAAAACCCACTGAAATAGAAATTGGGCACATATTTGGGCCATTGCTGGAGGGGTATAGTAGTTTTATAGCATGTCTGTGAAATTGTACCCAAAATTATTTTCATAATATCTATAAAACCCACTGAAATAGAAATTGGGCACATATTTGGGCCATTGCTGGAGGGGTAGTAGTTTTATAGCATGTCTGTGAAATTGTACCCAAAATTATTTTCATAATATCTATAAAACCCACTGAAATAGAAATTGGGCACATATTTGGGCCATTGCTGGAGGGGTATAGTAGTTTTATAGCATGTCTGTGAAATTGTACCCAAAATTAATTTCATAATATCTATAAAACCACTGAAATAGAAATTGGGCACATATTTGGGCCATTGCTGGAGGGTATAGTAGTGTTATAGCATGTCTGTGAAATTGTACCCAAAATTATTTTCATAATATCTATAAAACCCACTGAAATAGAAATTGGGCACATATTTGGGCCATTGCTGGAGGGGTATAGTAGTTTTATAGCATGTCTGTGAAATTGTACCCAAAATTATTTTCATAATATCTATAAAACCCACTGAAATAGAAATTGGGCACATATTTGGGCCATGGGTGTCGGGTATAGCAGTTTTATAGCATGTCTGTGAAATTGTACCCAAAATTATTTTCATAATATCTATAAAACCCACTGAAATAGAAATTGGGCACATATTTGGGCCATTGCTGGAGGGGTATAGTAGTTTTATAGCATGTCTGTGAAATTGTACCCAAAATTATTTTCATAATATCTATAAAACCCACTGAAATAGAAATTGGGCACATATTTGGGCCATTGCTGGAGGGGTATAGTAGTTTTATAGCATGTCTGTGAAATTGTACCCAAAATTATTTTCATAATATCTATAAAACCCACTGAAATAGAAATTGGGCACATATTTGGGCCATTGCTGGAGGGGTATAGTAGTTTTATAGCATGTCTGTGAAATTGTACCCAAAATTATTTTCATAATATCTATAAAACCCACTGAAATAGAAATTGGGCACATATTTGGGCCATTGCTGGAGGGGTATAGTAGTTTTATAGCATGTCTGTGAAATTGTACCCAAAATTGTTTTCAATAATATCTATAAAACCCTCTGAAATAGAAATTGGGCACATATTTGGGCCATTGCTGGAGGGTAGTAGTTTTATGGCATGTCTCTGAAATTGTACCCAAAATTATTTTCATAATATCTATAAAACCCACTGAAATAGAAATTGGGCACATATTTGGGCCATTGCTGTAGGGTATAGTAGTTTTATAGCATGTCTGTGAAATTGTACCCAAAATTATTTTCATAATATCTATAAAACCCACTGAAATAGAAATTGGGCACATATTTGGGCCATTGCTGGAGGGGTATAGTAGTTTTATAGCATGTCTGTGAAATTGTACCCAAAATTATTTTCATAATATCTATAAAACCCACTGAAATAGAAATTGGGCACATATTTGGGCCATTGCTGGAGGGGTATAGTAGTTTTATGGCATGTCTGTGAAATTGTACCCAAAATTATTTTCATAATATCTATAAAACCCACTGAAATAGAAATTGGGCACATATTTGGGCCATTGCTGGAGGGGTATAGTAGTTTTATAGCATGTCTGTGAAATTGTACCCAAAATTATTTTCATAATATCTATAAAACCCGCTGAAATAGAAATTGGGCACATATTTGGGCCATTGCTGGAGGGGTATAGTAGTTTTATAGCATGTCTGTGAAATTGTACCCAAAATTATTTTCATAATATCTATAAAACCCTGAAATAGAAATTGGGCACATATTTGGGCCATTGCTGGAGGGGTATAGTAGTTTTATAGCATGTCTGTGAAATTGTACCCAAAATTATTTTCATAATATCTATAAAACCCACTGAAATAGAAATTGGGCACATATTTGGGCCATTGCTGGAGGGTATAGTAGTTTTATAGCATGTCTGTGAAATTGTACCCAAAATTATTTTCATAATATCTATAAAACCCACTGAAATAGAAATTGGGCACATATTTGGGCCATTGCTGGAGGGGTATAGTAGTTTTATAGCATGTCTGTGAAATTGTACCCAAAATTATTTTCATAATATCTATAAAACCCACTGAAATAGAAATTGGGCACATATTTGGGCCATTGCTAGAGAGGTATAGTAGTTTTATAGCATGTCTGTGAAATTGTACCCAAAATTATTTTCATAATATCTATAAAAGCCACTGAAATAGAAATTGGGCACATATTTGGGCCATTGCTGGAGGGGTATAGTAGTTTTATAGCATGTCTGTGAAATTGTACCCAAAATTATTTTCATAATATCTATAAAACCCGCTGAAATAGAAATTGGGCACATATTTGGGCCATTGCTGGAGGGTTTAGTAGTTTTATAGCATGTCTGTGAAATTGTACCCAAAATTATTTTCATAATATCTATAAAACCACTGAAATAGAAATTGGGCACATATTTGGGCCATTGCTGGAGGTATAGTAGTTTTATAGCATGTCTGTGAAATTGTACCCAAAATTATTTTCATAATATCTATAAAACCCACTGAAATAGAAATTGGGCACATATTTGGGCCATTGCTGGAGGGGTATAGTAGTTTTATAGCATGTCTGTGAAATTGTACCCAAAATTATTTTCATAATATCTATAAAACCCTGAAATAGAAATTGGGCACATATTTGGGCCATTGCTGGAGGGGTATAGTAGTTTTATAGCATGTCTGTGAAATTGTACCCAAAATTATTTTCATAATATCTATAAAACCCACTGAAATAGAAATTGGGCACATATTTGGGCCATTGCTGGAGGGGTATAGTAGTTTTATAGCATGTCTGTGAAATTGTACCCAAAATTATTTTCATAATATCTATAAAACCCGCTGAAATAGAAATTGGGCACATATTTGGGCCATTGCTAGAGAGGTATAGTAGTTTTATAGCATGTCTGTGAAATTGTACCCAAAATTATTTTCATAATATCTATAAAACCCGCTGAAATAGAAATTGGGCACATATTTAGGCCATTGCTAGAGAGGTATAGTAGTTTTATAGCATGTCTGTGAAATTGTACCCAAAATTATTTTCATAATATCTATAAAACCCGCTGAAATAGAAATTGGGCACATATTTGGGCCATTGCTGGAGGGTATAGTAGTTTTATAGCATGTCTGTGAAATTGTACCCAAAATTATTTTCATAATATCTATAAAACCCACTGAAATAGAAATTGGGCACATATTTAGGCCATTGCTGGAGAGGTATAGTAGTTTTATAGCATGTCTGTGAAATTGTACCCAAAATTATTTTCATAATATCTATAAAACCCACTGAAATAGAAATTGGGCACATATTTGGGCCATTGCTGGAGGGTATAGTAGTTTTATAGCATGTCTGTGAAATTGTACCCAAAATTATTTTCATAATATCTATAAAACCCACTGAAATAGAAATTGGGCACATATTTGGGCCATTGCTGGAGGTATAGTAGTTTTATAGCATGTCTGTGAAATTGTACCGAATTATTTTCATAATATGTATAAAACCCGCTGAAATAGAAATTGGGCAAATATTTGGGCCATTGCTGGAGTTTTATAGTAGTTTTATAGCATGTCTGTGAAATTGTACCCAAAATTATTTTCATATGTATAAAACCCTCTGAAATAGAAATTGGGCACATATTTAGGCCATTGCTTTAGGGGTATAGTAGTTTTATGGCATGTCTGTGAAATTGTACCCAAAATTATTTTCATAATATCTATAAAACCCTCTAAAATAGAAATTGGGCACATATATCGGCCATTGCTGTAGGGTATAGTAGTTTTATAGCATGTCTGTGAAATTGTACCCAAAATTATTTTCATAATATCTATAAAACCCACTGAAATAGAAATTGGGCACATATTTGGGCCATTGCTGGAGGGGTATAGTAGTTTTATAGCATGTCTGTGAAATTGTACCCAAAATTATTTTCATAATATCTATAAAACCCACTGAAATAGAAATTGGGCACATATTTGGGCCATTGCTGGAGGGGTGTAGTAGTTTTATAGCATGTCTGTGAAATTGTACCCAAAATTATTTTCATAATATCTATAAAACCCACTGAAATAGAAATTGGGCACATATTTGGGCCATTGCTGGAGGGTTATAGTAGTTTTATAGCATATGTGTACCCAAAATTATTTTCATAATATCTATAAAACCCGCTGAAATAGAAATTGGGCACATATTTGGGCCATTGCTGGAGGGGTATAGTAGTTTTATAGCATGTCTGTGAAATTGTACCCAAAATTATTTTCATAATATCTATAAAACCCACTGAAATAGAAATTGGGCACATATTTGGGCCATTGCTGGAGGGGTATAGTAGTTTTATAGCGTGTCTGTGAAATTGTACCCAAAATTATTTTCATAATATCTATAAAACCCACTGAAATAGAAATTGCTTGGGCACATATTTGGGACATTGCTAGAGAGGTATAGTAGTTTTATGGCATGTCTACCCAAAATTATTTTCATAATAACTATATATAAAACCCTCTGAAATAGAAATTGGGCACATATTTGGGTCATTCCTAGAGGAAAGGAAAAGATAGCGCGCTTTAATAGAACAAATTACCCTACTTAGTGGGAAGTACCTCGCATTTAGAAGGAAATGGTGAAGAAATATACCGCGAAATTCGATGGAAGCGAATAGATACAAACAACTGAAACGAGGAGTGCAAAAATACTATAATAGATAGCGCGCTTGTATTATAATTCATACATTATACTACATTTGAAGGATTTGATGTTGAATCTGCTTGTATTGAATGAGGCGATATAGGAAACCGTTTCCTTCCAAGGTAATGTTATTAATGAATATGCATGAAGTGAATATTAATCTGTGCTGCCATAAAAATCAAATATTCATAATATAGTGACATATTTAATATATTGTGCAGCCGTAATAAAAGTAGTATTGTAGTTATCTTTTTGTTGTTTATTGTATGTATTTTTCTTGTATTTTTTAGAGCTTGTAAACAGCCTAATAATTATAAATATAAAGTATATGATGAACGTTGCCCCATTCTTCCTTATATATAATATACCACCACCTGTGATAAAGGTGGTATTTAAGGCTGTAAAACCTGTGATTAGGGCTGTAAAACCTTGACTTGCAGGGTGGTTTACATGGAAGAAGGGTGGTCCGATAAGTGAAATAGCTGTACCTGCCCGGGTGCCAATTCCTTTATGCTATATGAAAATAGCTTCATATTAGTATTTTGCTTGATTGGCTGTCTTGCTTACTGGACCTGCAGAGCTTTCACATAAATACATCTAATCACAAAATCTCTGCATACATTTCTTTTTCCTAATGTCCCAATTTGTTATAATATTTTCACTATTTATCACAACAGATCCTATTGTACAAATATGTATTAACCCTTTTGCTTGCAATGTGCAGAGTATTTCACTCTGTCTAACACCAGGCAACTTTACTCATTAGTGGAAGCTGGGTACTCCAAGTTGATGGGGTTAAAGAACAATACATGACCATTCATGCGCCTAAAAATATGTGGTTGTTTTTACTAGTAATTTTTTATCTATTATGGACTAATATGAAACCACAACTGTAGGAAGCTTATATATCAAAGAGATTCTTGGGAATTTCTGGGTTAACCTATTAGGCCCCACTCTGTTTTAATGGTTCTAACTTGGCCATGTTGGCCATGCATGGAATGACCAGACTATCTATTTGCACCACTTGTGTATTATATTTTATTATTGTTGATTTTACAATGCAAGCATAAAGGCTGCTTTCCAGTTGTGTGCGGAAAAGTCAAGTACTGAAGTCTTCAAGGAGCTTGTGATAAGAAATTATCTCAAGGTTCTTCCAGAATTCTCTCTGTGCAGGTGTTTAGCACTTTACTTAATATTGTAATGTTATTAATAGCAGGAGGGGGTCAGGCACCTTGCAACGCCTTAATTTTTTCAGGTTATAGATCAGTCGGGAAAAGCCAAAGGGGCCCTGTGCGAAAAAAATGCCACAGGCCTGGGGGGTTATTGGAAAGGGAATGGGGCTTACTAAATTCCTTCATCTGAAAGGGAGAGCATCTTAAAGAGATTATGGTACTCTAGTTTATACTTTAAATGTTTTAATACATTTGTTTTAATAATACAGT